>CM077672.1:230660036-233160036 GCA_039707655.1 Elymus sibiricus | reverse complement strand
GAGTGAAAAAGAATATTACCAGAAAAAGAATCAATTGAAAATGATTTGTGGTTTAAAAGTTATAAAGCTTTTACAACCAGGGACCTCTTTGTAAATAAAATAACTGCCAATGGGTCCCTACGGTAATAACTGAAAGCGCCTCAGAAAGAAATACGCTTTCCAGTGTAAAGAGGCAGAAGGCGCTTTCGAATATAACAGAAAAGAATAAAACGCTGATGGGTGGGCCCCACCTGTCAGGTTTGAAATTCAAACACGCCTCGCGCGCGTGTACAGAGGGGATGCAACGGTCATCGGCGGCGATCACCGGCGTTTCAGGAGGCGGCGATGGTGGGGATGAGCTCAGGTAAGTATTTCGCGTCGGTGGGTGGTGGTGGTCGCCGGCGAGCACCGTAGCGACGGCGAGGTCAACTCCGGCGGACGGCGGCGTCGGGTGGTGATGGATCTCGTCGGAGAGACCTGCAACCGTCAAATTAACATGCGATTCCGATGAGAGGGAGCACTAGGAGGTTACTGGCAAGGTTTTATAGTTGGAGATGGAGTAACGGCGACGTGAGGTTCTCGGTGGCAGTGGCGGATCGGGCGGCCGGAGTCGGGGAAGACGACCTTCCCGAGGTCGTCCGACTCCTTTGGGGGTCGATTGGGAGTGTGTGGAGGCGGTGCGAGGACTGAACGGAGGTCGAGAGCTCCTTTTATAGGCGATCTGAGGCGGTCTGAGGCGGTGCGGATCACGCCGGAGTGATGGTGGCCGGCGGGGCAGTTGGAGGCGGTGGGCGTGGTTGGTGAGTGATCAATGAGATGAGAGGATGCTTCTGGTGAGGCCAGCACGACGCCTCGTGAGCTCTATCGCCTTATCGACGGTGAGGCTTCTGTACGGGCATGGCGGCGGTGAGCTGCTCCGGCGACTGACAGGCGGGGTTGGGGTGGCTTGGACGGTGCGGGGAGGCTACGGAGAAGGCACTGCGTGGAGAGGAGTTAGGAGAGGGAGCAGTGGAGGGAGTGATGGCGGCTGGTGGCCGTGCTGATCCTCTCGGCCGCCGCAGCCGAGGCCAGCGACCGTTGCACCGGCCTGCTCCTTTGCTGTCGGCGGCGAGAGGCTGGAGAGGGGGTCCCGTGGCGATGTATTGATGATCACCACGAGTGTGGATGAGGGAGAGGTGAAGTGGAGTGCACCGCACGGCGCCGATTCCCTCCTCTCTGAACTTCTCTGTTTTTACTGAATTTTTCGACAGTGAGCTACAGTGCACACCAAGTGCTTGATGAAATGCTAGATGGCCACTAGCATTTTTGGAATTTTTGAGAATTTTTGTGGTGATGTACTGATGCATAACAGAGATGCTGGCAAAATTTCAGAATTTTTGGAGTAATTAAAATTAGGTTTTGAGCATAGAGTTTGAATCTGGTCCAAATTTCAATTGAATGAAATTTGAAAATTTTGAACTGTGGAACAGAATGTTTTTGGTGAAATGGAGTGTGGGTACTGTCAAGTAGTTGGGATAATTTTTGTGGGTGCAGAAGAGCTAGGGAAAATATAGTTCCTTTGTAAATCAAAGGAACTAGGAATAAATGAATTTCAGATTTTGGAAATTGCTAAATATGATAAAAATATTTTTGTGGAGAGGAGAGGTATTGGGTACTGTCCTAGGGTGTGAGAATGACTTGGATGATAAGTTAAAAATGGCAGAGTAATTTTTGTGAGAATTTTCCATGTGTCAGAAGAAAAATGAAATTGATCATTTCATTGAAATAATTTAATTATTCAAAAACTTCTTTGAAAGAAAATGTTTTTGATCCTTCAAAAATAATTACTCAAGTACGAAACGATCAAATCAAAACTATTTAAAAAAATTTAGACCCAATTGAAAACTCAAAATGATTTTCAAAACAGAAGAAAGAGAGAAATAGGGCCATAGTGATCCAAGGAATTTTATTTTAAAGAAAAGATTTTGAAAATCAAAAGAAAATATTTTTGGGGTGTTACAGAAAGTCTCAATGAATTCAATCCAGTTAGCATGTCTACGCACTGGTACAACGAGCTGCTATACAAACGGTTTTTAACCCCTTTCCGCGACGGAGTTTTAAACCGTCGCCTTGCCTGTGTGTGCGATAGGGGGGTCCTTCCCACACAATCCAGAAACCGTCGGCGATAGGGAGCGCTGATGCAGACGCGTCCCCAAATGTAATTGTATGCGATGCATGAACATATCGCCCACGTTTCTCAGGAGTCAAACGTTTCTAATTGAGCAGGGAAACCAAACGGTGTTTCACATTGGACCGTTTGCGAAATAGTACCTAAGGCACACGGGCCATCATAGAAACTGTGCGCTATATGTGGCCCATCCCACACGAGTATTATATGGTAATTGTTTGCCATGCATGACATCATCGCACACGTTTCCTGAACAATTTACGAGTGGGATTGTATTTTGCATTGGGCACGGTTTCCTCGAAGCTCTCGTGTGCGATAATATGCTATCACAAACGGTTCAGGAGCCCCTACGCACACATAGAAGTGCTGCAAATCGTCCGCGATTTGTTGTGTATCACCGACGGTTGCGCTATGAGTGACATGTGCTTTCCGTTCTGGATCGCACACCCTCATTTAGTCGAACCGTGTGCGCATGAATGGCCAGGTTAAAGCAAAAGTAGCGCATTTGAATTGCCCTGCAAAAAGCAAATTCACCACAATATGCAATTAAACAAATAGTGTCCACAGGACGAACATTCATCAGAATTTGCAACAATATGCAATTGAACAAATGCTAGCTAAATTCCACTGATTTATCGACAAATGCAGTACATAATCATAGTGTACGAAATACGAAGACCTCATCGCATGGAAAACAATGCATCCATGCGTATATGTTTAGCGGCTAACTCGTGTTGAATGTTTACTCATTGTTTCAGGAACAACCATGCTGAAATCTTCATTATCACCAGTGGGATTGATGTAGTGATTCAGGAAGAAGTTGCTGATAAATCTCCTAACCTCCATCAATTCACCAGTGGGGAGCGGTTCCGGGGACATCGGTTCAAAGATGAGCTGCAGGATTTTTAGATCAGAATGTGCCATACGAGTGGAGTAGAAGATATTAATTAAGATACAGACTTACTGGTGCTAAATTGCGTGCATTGTTACAGCAATCAGTAGATTTGAAGATGGAGATCATGTGTCTGCAGACATAGTATCCACAAAGGTTGGTCCCTGTTTGTTGCCGAGGACACTGAAATTTTTTGTACAGAATTAGTCATGTATTTGCCCTGTTGGGAGCAACCTAACCGGTGTAAGATTTTTTTTGGAGAGAAATAGAAAGGGGTTTATTTAGAAACTTGAACATTAGACTAGCGTAATAAAAGGTATTTGCAAACTTTTGGATACATTTTCCGAAAATAATGGATTTCGGTGTCTTACCGGATAAACGATCTCGTGCTGCAGAGGTAGTGCACTCTTGAACTGGTTCCCTCGTTTAGTTATGCATGATGCCAACACACTGCAAATGAAGATGAATTTCCATATACTCAGTTCTTGAACCAGATATGAATGCAAATTTTAACATCATAGAATTCAATACCTATCCATGAATTGCTGAAGATGCGTCAGATCCTGAGGCTTTATTGAATCTCTGAGAGAATCCAGGTAGTAAACTCTGTTCTGGTTTGGAGCAATGACTACCAAGATCCAGTGAATGCTACAGATTAAGAAAACCATGAACTTATGAACTATGACGAAATGTGAAAGACGGTCAATGTATGTGTGGTTGTTTATTTGACTTACCCTTCATGATATGGTCAGAGAAAGAGTTCTGCATGGGGCGTGCGACACAAGATACTGACGACCTTGCAAATGGCCCACTCCCGATTATCTGTGCCACCACGTAATAATATGCCATTTGCTACTCGAGGATCTATGAAATACACTCGCTCCATTTTTCTTTGCGTGATCAATCCCCTGAGAGGAATACAATACAGTTAGCTTTTGTTCATTACAGCCTTGTATGGAGAAGTTGATCAGAGTTGGTGAAGTACTTACAACATCAAGCATTTAACAAGAGTCATATCGAGCACATCGAAGTTGAAGAAGAGATGAAAGTCCTCAAATTCCACACTGATGGATCCTTGATCGTGACCGAAATGATCACTGTCGTAGTGGACTAATAGAACCTTATGACCTTCTGGCATTTCATCCATGCAATATTTATGTAACTTGCGGCAACTGGAACTACACTCCTCTAAGTATTCATCAACAAGAAATGGCTGGCCATGGACGTACTTGCGTGCTACAAGTACATCTGCTTTATTTTTAGTAAGTATCCTTTCGATTTCTTCATCGAGCAAGCTGTCAGAACCAGTATAACTCTCCGATTCAAACAACTTGCTGGTAATTTGGTTCTGGGTGATGAGTGCTTTTAGTAAGAGGCTATCATTCGCATTCTTCTTCGGTCTCGGGGGCCGCTTCCTCGCGGGTGCGACCGTGGCCGCTTTCCTCTTGGTACTTGAAGCACTTCTGGTGCAAGGTCTGGATCGTTGATAGACGGACTGCTGAGCAGGTAGTGAAGATACGACGGGCTGTTGAGCAGACGGTTTAGCTACGCCGGACTGCTGAGCTGGCGGTGCTGCTATGATGGACTGCTAAGCTGTAGGAGCAGAGGCGTCGGACTGCTAACTAGGCGGTGAAGCTATGTCGGGGTTCTGCGCAGGTGGTGCCAACATGTTGGTGTGCTGAGAAGGCTATGCCAACGCATTGGTTTGCTGAGCAGGCAGTGCCGACGCATCGGTATGCGGATCACGTGACTGCGAATCGACGGACTGATGAGCAGGCGGTTCCGGACCTTCTGACTGCTTAGTAGTCCGTTCCACCGGGTTGGTCTGCTGAGCATGCGGTGCCACTGTGTCTCCCTGATACGTCCAATTTGCATCATGTTTTGCTACTGTTATTTATAGTGTTTTTGATCAATATAACACTTTGTGGAGCAATACTAATGCCTTTTCTCTCTTAATATGCAAGATTTACACAAGGAGGGAGATTGCCGGTAGCTGGAATTCTGGACCTGAAAAAGCTATGTCAGAGATACCTATTCTACACATCTCCAAATGAGCTGAAATTTTATGGAGATTTATTTTGGAATAAATAAAAAATACTGGAAGCAAGAAGTACCAGAGGGGGCCACCCAGATGTCCACGAGGCACCAGGGCGCGCCACCCCCCCCCCCAGGCGCGCCCTGGTACCTCGTGGGGCCCCTGGCCAGCCTCTGGCCCCCATTTTATGGTATATAAGTGCATTTGCCCTATAAAAAATATAGAGAAGACTTTCGGGACGGTGCGCCGCCGTCTGGAGGCGGAACTTGGGTAGGAGCACTTTTGCTCTCCGGCGGAGAGATTCCGGGAGGGGGAAATCGTCGCCATCGACATCACCAGCGATCCTCTCATCATGGGAGGACTAATCTTCATCAACATCTTCACCAGCACCATCTCATCTCAAACCCTAGTTCATCTCTTGTATTCAATCTTTGCCTCAAAACCTCAGATTGGTACCTGTGGGTTGCTAGTAGTGTTGATTACATCTTGTAGTTGATGCTAGTTGGTTTATTTGGTAGAAGATTATATGTTTAGATCTATTATGCTATTCAACACCTCTATGATCTTGGACATGAATATGATTTGTGAGTAGTTATTTTTGTTCTTGAGGACATGGGAGAAGTCTTGTCATAAGTAATCATGTGAATTTGGTATTCGTTCGATATTTTGATGATATGTATGTTGTTGATTCTCTTAGTGGTGTCGTGTGAACGTCGACTACATGACACTTCACCATCTTTGGGCCTAAGGGAATGCATTGTGGAGTAGTAATTAGATGATGGGTTGCTAGAGTGACAGAAGCTTAAACCCTAGTTTATGCGCTATTCCGTAAGGGGCTGATTTGGATCCATATGTTTAATGGTATGGTTAGAGTTATCTTAATTCTTCTTTCGTAGTTGCGGATGCTTGCGAGAGGGGGTAATCATAAGTGGGAGGCTTGTTCAAGTAAGAACAGCACCCAAGCACCGGTCCACCCACATAATAAATTATCAAAGTAGAGAACACGAATCAAACAAACATGATGAAAGTGACTAGATGAAATTCCCATGTGTCCTCGAGAACGCTTTACTTACTATAAGAGATCGTTCCGGATTGTCCTTTGCTATAAAAAGGATTGGGTCACCTTGCTGCACTCTTTGTTACTATTGCTACTTGTCACTTGTTACAAATTATCTTGCTATCAAACTACTCGTTACCGATAATTTCAGTGCTTGCAGAAAATACCTTGCTGAAAACCGCTTGTCATTTCCTTCTGCTCCTCGTTGGGTTCGACACTCTTACTTATCGAAAGGACTACGATTGATCCCCTATACTTGTGGGTCATCAAGAATCTTTTCTGGCACCGTTGCCGGGGAGTGAAGTGCCTTTGGTGAGTGGAATTTGGTAAGGAAACATTTATATTACGTGCTGAAATTTACTGTCACTTGTCACTATGGAAAATAATCCTTTGAGGGGTTTGTTTGGGGTATTTTCACCTTGACCGGAAACACAAATAGTTGCTCCTCAACCTACTGCACCTACTGAAAATATTTATTATGAGATTCCTCCGGGTATGATAGAGAAACTGCTAGCTAATCCTTATGCAGGAGATGGAATGGTACATCCTGATATGCACTTGATCTATGTGGATGAAATTTGTGGATTGTTTAAGCTTGCAGGTTTATCCAGAGATGGAGTTAAGAAGAAAGTATTCCCTTTATCTTTGGAGGGAAAGGCATTAATGTGGTATAGGCTATGTGATGATACTGATACATGGGACTGGAACTGATTGAAACTAGAATTCCATCAAAAAAAATCCTATGCATTTGGTTCATCGTGATCGGAATTATATATATAATTTTTGGCCTCGTGAAGGAGAAAGCATCGCTCAAGCTTGGGGGAGGCTTAATTACATGATGTACACATGCCCCAATCATGAGCTCTCAAAAGAAATTATCTTACAGAATTTTTATGCTCAGCTTTCTCATGATAATCAAACTACGCTCGATTCTTCTTCGACTGGCTCCTTTATGAAGAAAACTATTGAATTCAGATGGGATCTTCTGGAAAGAATTAAACGCAACTCTGAAGATTGGGAACTCGACAAAGGTAATGAGTCAAGTATAATACTTGAGGTCGATTGTGTTAAATCTTTTATGGCCACCGATGCTTTTCATAAGTTTAGCACTAAATATGGACTTGACTCTAAGATAGTAGCTTCCTTTTGTGAATCATTTGCTACTCATGTTGATCTCCCTAAGGAGAAGTGGTTTAAATATCATCCCCCTTTTAAAGAAAAGATTGAGGAACTTGTTAGTGTTAAAGAAGAAACAATTGTTTACCATGTTGATCCAGTTGTGCCTACTGCTTATATTGAGAAACCACCTTTTCCTGTTAGGATTAAGGAACATGCTAAAGCTTCAACTGTGGTTAACAAAAGTAATATTAGAGCACCTAAACCCTCTAAACAAATTAAAGTTGAACCTGATGTTGCTATGGTTAAAGATCTCTTAGTCGATAATATAGATGGGCATGCTATTTACTTTTGTGAGGAGGCTGCTAGAATTGTTAAACCTGTTAGAAATGAACGAGATAAGTTAGACAAGAACAAGCCCGTAGTTGGCATGCCTTTTATTTCTGTTAAGATTGGAGATCATTGCTATCATGGTTTGTGTGATATGGGTGCTAGTGTGAGTGCTATTCCATTTTCTTTATATCAAGAAGTAATGCATGATATTGCACCTGTTGAGATTGAAGATATTGATGTTACTATTAAGCTAGCAAACAGAGATACCATTACACCACTTGGGATCGTTAGAGATGTTGAAGTCTTGTGTGGAAAGATAAAATACCCTACTGATTTTCTAGTCCTCAGTTCTCCACAAGATGATTTTTGTCCCATTATATTTGGTAGACCTTTCTTGAACACTGTTAGTGCCAAGATTGATTGCGCTAGGGGAGGGGGGAGCTGGCGATGGAGTTTTGGTAGAATATGCGGACTGTTGAGTGAAACGGGGGCGGGCGGTGGGGGGGGGGGGTGTTGGCGGCTTCGGTGAAAAAAGGGCGCCGGTCGCGGCGCGGAAAGGCCTATGCAAACGGAAGCCTCTACGAGCCCATGTGCACAAACAGCATAATTTTGTTTGAAATGAAGACGTGGTAATTTTGAGATGAAGACGTGAGTTCAACGTTTCGCCTCGAATTTTTTCCATGGTACGCAATCACCATCATAACCTAGGTTTGATTTTCTGGCGCATTTCAGGTCTCGTTTGCTACATTTAAGCAATTTTTTGCATTTACCATGCATTTAATGCATATAAATCAAAACCCGACTGCAACTACATGTGGGTGTTAGCAAAAAAGGTGTAAAAATCATTCTTGTGTCGGTTTGCTAGTTTTTATTCATTGTACGAGAAATGGGAAGAATTTTCAAACATTTCGGCCACCAGATGCAGCCACCAGCATAGGGCTTGTTGGTAATTTAATTACAGGAAATGCGGATGGACTTCGAAAATCGCGAAAATCGTTGTGTCATCGTGGCGCGATCTCAAGACCGAGTGGAAAAAAATTGGTAAAGTTTAGCACAAGTTACGATGGTCGCTCCTTGCAAACCGGAGCGTCTCACAAAAAGGATCATAGTTCCCAATAGGAGACGTGGCAATTCGGACTCCGATCGTTGGTTACTTTATCGTTTCGCCTCGAAATTTTTTCCACTGTACGCAATCACCATTACAAACGAGAAAAAAAACTTTGGATTAATTTTTTCTGGACCAGAAGAGACCCATGAAGCTTCGGGAGAAGACCAGAAGAGCCACGAGGAGGCGACAAGCCTAGAGGGCGCGCCTGGGGGGTAGGCGCGCCCCCCAGGCTTGTGGGCCCCTCGTGGCACATCTTGACCTAATTCCTTCGCTGTAAATTCACAAATATTCCCAAACAAACGGAGAGACAGAAGAGAAAACCTTTCCGCCACTGCAAGCCTCTGTTCTTCCGCGATCCCATCTGGAGGCCTTTTCCGGTACTCTGCCGGAGGGGGAATCGATCACGGAGGGCTTCTACATCAACCTTGCTGCCCTTTCGATGATGTGTGAGTAGTTTACCACGGACCTACGGGTCCATAGCTAGTAGCTAGATGGCTTCTTCTCTCTCTTTGATCTTCAATACCATGTTCTCCTCGATGTTCTTGGAGTTCTATCCGATGTAATCTTCTTTTGCGGTGTGTTTGTTGGGATCCGATGAATTGTGAGTTTATGATCAGATTATTCATGAGAAATATTTGAGTCTTCTCTGAACTCTTTTATGCATTATTATTATAGCTTTGTATTTCTCTCCGATCTATCGATTTGGTTTGGCCTACTAGATTGCTTTGTCTTGCAATGGGAGAGGTGCTTTGTGATGGGTTCAATCTTGCGGTGCTCAATCCCAGTGACAGAAGGGTACATGACACGTATTTGTATTGTTGCCATTAAGGATAAAAAGATGGGGTTTAATCCTATTGCTTGAGTTTACTTTGTCTACATCATTTCATCTTGCTTAAGGCGTTACTCTGTTTCATACTTAATACCCTAGATGCATGCTGGATAGCGGTCGATGGGTGGAGTAATAGTAGTAGATGCAGGAAGGAGTCGGTCTACTTGTCTCGGACATGATGCCTATATACATGATCATTGCCATGAATCCGTCATAATTATTTGCTTTTCTATCAATTGCCCAACAGTAATTTGTTTACCCACCGTATGCTATGTGTTCGAGAGAGAAGCCTCTAGTGAAAACTATGGCCCCCGGTCTACTTTATCATATATTAAAAACCTAAAAATACCTTGCTGCAATTTATTTACTTTTATTTTAATTAGTATTTTAGTTTATCTATTTATCACTATAAGATTTAATACTTGCAAATAACCGCTAAGCGGATTGACAACCCTCTTATTTGCGTTGGGTGCAAGTATTTGCTCCTGTGTGTGCAGGTGCGCTTAACGGAATTTTGCTTGGTTCTCCTACTGGATTGATAACCTTGGTTCTTAACTGAGGGAAATACTTATCTCTACTGTACTGCATCATCCTCTCCTCTTCAGGGAAATACCAACGTAGACTACAAGTAGCAGGAAGAATTTCTGGCGCCGTTGCCGGGGAGACATCATCAAAATTACCAAGTACCTTCGCACAAACTATCATCCACTTGCATTTATTTTATTTGCCTTTTATTTGCATTTGCCTCTTGTTTTCATCTCCCCACCTTCTATTTTTATTTTACAAAAACTCAAAAATATTTTTATTTGCTTGCTTGCTTGTTTGCTTCACCATTATGGCTAGTTCTTCGCTTGTTACTATTACCCCAAAAAATGAAGTGCTTAATTTTAAACAAAGGGGAGGACAGAATTTAAAAGATGCTTGGTATAGGATTTGCGATGCTCAAAATAGATCAACTCGTAAGCAATCTACTACCGTTCTTCTTCAAAAAAATTATGTGGGAAATAGTACTTGGTATAGATTTGTGCTTGACACTATTACCGGAGGGAATTTCTTGATGTGTCCCACTTCGGATGCTTTCAATGCTATGGAAAATTTAGTGGGTTCACCCCCTATTATTATTAATGAAATGGCATTGACTTTGGAACATGTTATGCAAAGATTAGAAGCTATTGAAAATAAGATACCTACTATTAGTGACACCCTGGTTTTTCCCAACTTTTCTTTTCAAAAACCCATTTGAATTTTATTTGGAATTTAGTTTGGATTTTAATTTGAATGGCTCTATGGACTTAAAACTTGGGAATATTCTTACTTCCCTTTCCCAAGTGACTCAAGCTTCCAAAAACTTCTCCAAAGTCATGTCATTTCTATTCTTGCCCAATCTCAACTTTTATTCCAATTTAATATTCCTTTTTCTATTAAAGGAATAATCCTTTGAGTTCTAGGTTGTGAAGCAACCTATATTTCTCTCCAAAATTCTAAGAAAATTCTCATAAATTCTTTGGACCGTGTGAACCTTGGATATGTGAAAATATTCAAGATTCCATTTTCATGATGAGCACACCATCCAAACTTTGTTTCTGGCCATAATTTTAGTTTGTGAAGCAACTATATTTTATATTGCTCCATAAATTCTGAAATTAATCCAGGACTCAAATATCACTATATCCTTTGAGCATGCCAAAATTCACATCATTTTGCCAAGCCATTTTCTCCACAAAATTCCCAAGATTCTGTCGAGAGGGAAGTATTGTGAAGGAAGTACCATTTATACTTACCCAAATGGTATGAAATTTTTATAGCATCTTGCTACGACCAAATAACCCTCAAATACCAAGTTTCACCTCAAGGAGCCCATCCATGTGAGTGCATCATCTTCAACAAATTTCTGGACCAGAGATGCAGTTGTGAAGCAACTACATTCAAAATTTGTCCATTTGGTCTGAAATTTCTCCAGTATATGAACCTTCCTACTACACTTCAGTGTGACAAATTTTCCCTCTCAAAACCCTAGCCATTTTACTCTAGCAACCTGCCCAAGTTTCTGCCCAGAAACTTGTCTGGAAGCTGGCCAGCTGTCCAAGCTATCTCTTGTGAAACCAGATGCACAGCAAGACTACCATTGGAAGGGACTACCACGTGGACATGGTCGGGCAAGCCAGAGCGCACCGCGTGCGGCAGTGCACGTGGTGACCACGTGTCTGCCAGGGCCAAACCTGCGCTCTGTGCGCCGAACCCTCTCGGACCTCGCTGGTTCTACGCACCCGCGTCGTCCCACCGTGTCCTCTGGTGCCGACATCCTCCCCACCGTCCACCTGCCTCTTCTGGAGGCCTCCCATCGCCGGCAGCGCCCTCGCCGAACATAGCCAACCGCCGCCACACGCGGCACATTGCGGGCACTGTGGGCACGCTGGCTGGCAGCTTTCCCGCCGCTCCGCACCATCGCCATTAAAGCCCTGCCTTTCCCGTCACCTCCCCATGCGGTCTGGCCGCCAGCGCGATGGCCAGCTCAACGCGGGACACCTGCCATTTCCCTGTGGCGGGATCCGGCTCGGGCATCGCCGCCTGGCTATAAAAGCCGCCCCCACCCTCACTTCTCCTCACCACTCGAGCTCCTCCTTCCCCAATCGCCACCCAGCAGCATCGGAGCCAGCCGGGAGGCTCTCCTGCTCCATCTCCGGCGAGGTGCTCCGCCGCTCTACTCCTGCTCCACCAGCTCACTCCCGTCCACCCTAGCCCCAACTGAGGCCGTCAGTGAGCTCTTGGTGCTCCACTGGTCCTCCCCAGCCACTCCTCTGCTCGAGTGCTCGCCGGAGTCGGCGACTCCGTCGAACCCCGTAGCTCGCCGCCGCCTGAGAGGAAGGGGCCGACGCCGTGTGGCCGTCTCCCGTCGAGCTACGGGTATGGGCGTGTTGACTGTCAAGTGCCCGATCCATCCCCGCCCTTTCCTAGCCTCGCCGCCGTCTTAACGCCGGTACGCCCGCCTTTCTCTGTTCTCTCTCTCCCTCTGTTTAAAACAGACAGGGGACCACACCCATCAGTGACTCCACTCGCACCCGAAGTGGTATGCAAGTGGAGGTGTAAACTAAGTTTACACCTTCGACGTGGCCGCTCCTTGTTTTTCTGTTTAAATTCAATGAAAACCAGAATTTTGACCAAACTTTGAACATCCATTACTTTTAAACCATAAGTCCAAATGTGTTCATTCCTTTTGCATTATTTTTCTTATGAGCTCCTTTATTTGCTGGAAAATTTTGGTATTTTTCTCTGCTGTCTAGAATTTCTGGACAGAGAAAAATGCTGTATGTATTATTTACAAATGATTTCAAAAATATTTTTCAGAGTGATTTGAATAGTTGGTGAAGACCAGGAGTACGCCCAAACTCCTTTGGTGCTAGGCAAGCCACAACTCTCATTTGGATGACTGCATTGCAATGCCATGGTTTTAAATAAATATTCATGCTAAAATTTGAATTATTTATAATTGGGTTATTCATGCAACACCTGGAGGATTTCTTGGATATGCTACTGTCATGTTGATAATTGGATTATTAGTAACTAGCAGTTTACAAGTTTGATGATGCCATGATGCTGTTGGATTAGGAGATTACCGTCTATGATTGCTTTGTGATCCCGTCTGGCATTCTGACTATGGAATTAGTAGCGGTAGCTTATTCATGTTACTCATTGAATTACTAGTTGGTTATTGTTGTACCCTGGATCACTATGATACCGGAGTATCAGTCATGACGGAGAAGTCACTTGGGGATAAATTCCTTCATTGTTGATCAAGTGCCACTGAACCGAGCTTTCCAGTGCAGCCACATCTGCCGATATGCGACGGCCTTGACTTGGTCTAACCTCGTGCTCTTTTATTGGTACCACCAAAGAGGGAAGGTTATGCGTGTGTGCTACCCTGATCAGGTAGACGGCGATAATCTTGTGAGCCCGGTTTGGTTATTGAGCTTAAGTCCCCGTTTGGGACAGTTTAGTTTGGTCACGACGGTGGCAGGTGTCAGAAGTGACACAGGGGCCACCCAGGGCATGACCTTAGAGAGGACGTGTCGGTGGTACGATAGAAGGGTCACAGGTTAGGTGAGTTTCGTTGGACGAATGTCCATGGTGTGGGTAAAGTGTGCAACCTCTGCAGAGTGTAAGAATCTATTCGAATAGCCGCGTCCACGGTATTGGGCACAGTTCGCACTAAGTCACACTGTCTGATCAACACCAATGATGGAATGACTTGTTAATGATGGAAGAACTCGTCTTGGTATAGCATGGTAACCACTTGGCAGAAGGCCATTGATGGTCTTGGAAATGATCGCGATAATGATTGTCAAATGATATTGAGACGATCGCGAGTTGATCATTAGAGTAGATGGTTCGACTGGATTGCCAAGAGTAAGGTGGTCTCTGTGACCTTAACCATGATGACTATTGCAGACTGTTCGGAGATAACATGTTTATTATTTTCTTCCTCCCTTTTAATAACAATTGATCCTGAAATAATCATGATTGCTATGATGTTGCTTTGCCTTGATGCCTTTGTTTGTTGTGAGCTTGAGAGTACAACCAAAGTACTCACCTGGCATGTCATGCCAGTTTGCAGGTGCTGCCATGTTTGCATAGCCCGAGGGTTCCGAGTTACGAGCTAGGACGTGTCCCAGCCAGAGTCCCTGCGGAGTGGAGTCCATCACCGTCGTCGTTGTTTCACTGCTAGAAGTTATTCCGCTGCTACGAGTTGTTGCGCTGTTAGCTAAGAGCAACCTTAGCAGGCGTAGTGTCGCCATGCCAATGTAATCTTTTGTAATACCCCAACCCCTTGTACTCCAATTATATGCAATAAAGAGCTGATTTGTTCTATGCCAAGCAGTGCCGTATTCCAGAAGACTTGATCTCTGGGCTGGAATACGGGGTGCTCCGATTCCTCTGAGCCGGGGTGCCACAAGGTTTGGTATCAGAGCAGGTCTGGCAATAGGACACCCTAGCTAACCTGGACGTTAGAAAGCCGCTAGTCTAGAGCCCAGCTTGCTTGTGTGATGCATTTGAATTGTTTCCTTTGGTTGTTGCATTTGTTCGCCGCATAGCATGCATATAGATTTGGCTCAATAACCAGTTGATTTTGTAGATGGCATCTGTTCCGATTGACTACGACTCAGCCCCTGCACCACTCAGTTTCGCATCCTTGCTTGGTGATGTTTGGTGTCTTCTCTATCCCAGTGGAGAGATGCCAAGGTACCAAGTGTTCCAGACCCTGCTTGCAGGACTGGTGCTTGAGTATCATGCCAATGTCCTCCTGCCAGTTGCCCTACCTATGGGGAAGCACACCTATAGTCTCCATGGTGGTTATGCCTCTACATCAGAACGCGCTCTCCAACTTGCCGCACTGGCATGCCTTACTGTTCTTCGTCATCAGGAGAGCGCGATGCAAGAGAATCGTGCCTTCCACTACTATCCCACTATGGCCACCACTCCTAGACGGGTTAGATTTCCTCCTGTTCGCTCGGATGACGATGCAGCTGTAGCATACATGTCCCGTTACATGATCGCGGAGTACGTCCTCATCGCTGAACTGGTCAGAGATGCAACCCGTGCCTGAAGAGCGCTTGGTATGGCTTTAGCTTCGTCAACCTCTCTGCCAGCTCCTTCGCTCTCCAGTAACCCGCCACCCGATCATAGTACCTAAGCACTTGTGAGGTTCATGTCGCATAAGTTGTGGTAGTACCGAAGGTTGTAAATTGCCCTGAGTAGCAATAAAGTGTGGTTTTTGTAAGCTTGCTGCATTTCATTGAGCAGTTTCCATTTGCCTTTTCATTTGGCTCCTCGGTGTCACATTATTTTCCCCTATGGAAGTTGCTCATCAACCGCCATCAGACTTAAAGAATCAATGAGGATTTCAAATACTTGGAAGCTCAGCTAAACAGTATGGAATTCTCAGGACTGCAATGTTTTGGGAATATCTGGTTTGAAAACGAATGGTGTTCTGAATTGACTATCAGCATCAAGTTTAAATTAGTGGTACAATCTTCACAACAGTAATGATTAAATTAGCAGGAACACCAGTGGTGTGCAAGGCCAACAGTACACTTGCAGTCCAAGGTATGATTCATATACAATGGTTGGTTCCGCTTTGAGTAAAATTTGAAATAAGTTATGCCCCGGAAGAAAGCAAGAATATGCCATGTACCCAGTACTCAGCAAGAAAGACAGTCCAAAAAATTCTTTTAAGTAATCAACAGCGGAAATATCAAGGGTATATACATACGGCATTCAGTCCGCATATCACAGAAAGAAACTTCTGGTGTAAGCAACCCAGTCTTCCTCCGCATGCTACAAGAGAATCTTACGATGCAAGGCTCCTCAAATCTTCCTCAGTACAATATGTGGATAGCTTCTAGCATAAGATACTCTAAGCTACCGTAGAAAACTTCCGGCATAAGGCACCGAATCTTCCCCGATAAGCAACCAGGAGGAGAAGCTTCTGAAGTATGGTACCCAGTCTTCTTCAACACGCTATCCTGGTAAAAGCTTTGAACATAAGCTACCCAGCCTTCTTCAGCACAATACTCTCGATGGCTTCCAACACAAGCTATCCAATTTTTATCAGTACGGCATTACAAACAGTTAGCAACAGTGGTACAAGCAATTACACAATGCATTGGCAGTACATCTTAAGAATTCAAGCCCACAACCGCTTGCTCAAAAACCTGAGCTAGTCAGGACACAAGTGTCTGCCTTGGGAATAAGATGTTCAGCTACACATACTTTCATATATATTGTGAGCATGCTGCCCAGGTCATGCAAGTCACTCATATGAGGAGAAACTATGTTCCAGCAAGTCTACCGAAGGAAGGTGGGAATCCAACATCTACATAAGTCATGCAAAAGGAAGAAGGCCAGTATACACCTCAGTGTGTTGCAAGGACTGACAAGCTATGAAGTAAGACAATTTGGAACAACAATCTTGACAGTGGATATCAAGGTCAGTTTCCCCCAACCGACAAAGTGATATCATTAACCCCTGTCACTATCATGTATGATTAACCACAACAGTGAGCCCTATACAAGTACCCGTGAGCCTGGTATATGATTTTGATGAACCCTTGCCTACTTTTCTTTGGTGACAGCACCACGCCTGTGATCTGAGCTGCTTCCGGCCGTCCGGGGTGGATGCCGACTGTATATTTCTCTTTTCAACAACTGTCCCGTGTTCTGAGCTGCTTTTCGGCCATCTCGGGCAGCTGTTGAGTTTCTTTTTGTAGCAGTGACCCTATGCTCTGAGCTGTTCTTCGGCCGTCTTAGGGAACTGCTACATTCTTCTTAACACGGTCTCATGCTCTGAGCTGCTTTTCAGCCGTCTTGAGCCGTGGTTGAGTTATTTTAGTAATGTCCCAGATCTGAGTTGTAAAGACCGTTCTGGTAGCTACTGATTTATTTGCCGATTTTATGCAAGGGTTCAGATGACCATTACCCTACAGTTAGAGCTTGAGAAATGAAAAACTTGCCATTTAAAAGTTGTTGCCGGAATATTGCACCTGACAGCACCTATGGTCACACGAAGAATTAAGGATATATATGGCCAAGCTCTTTTGGCAAAAGATTCAGAAAGGAGGGTAATAGTGAAGGAGCAAGACCGACAATGCGGGAACAACATGGTGTGGATACCCAAGACCGTTTGATTCCGTATCAATCACCATGAATGTATATCCAAGGAGTCTACCCTGTTTGTAAGGATCTCATATCAAGCTTAGCAGCTTGACTTCCGCAACCGTGTTAAAGCATCACATGGCTTATGTATATACCGACAGAATAAGTGATCAGAGTGTTGAACAGCAATCCCAGATCATGTGTCTTCACATATGGTACCTAATGAAATGACAACCTACCGTGAACAAGATCCTTCCGTCAGAACCACCGTCAATCAAGTCTTTGGATGCTATTGTTGTAAGGTCGTACTCTTTTATTCTGGTCGCGACAAGTGACGAATAAATTGTTGGTACGGAGTTGAAACTCGAGACAGTCTGCTATGATGATTCAGAAATCCCTACAAGCAGTCAGAATCTGCCAAGATAATCGGTATGACTCCCAGCATTGTCTTGAACCCGGAGGACATGTATCTACTCGGGTATCCCAATACAAGGAGTAAAAGGGTTTCGTGTCCACTGAGGAATTGGTTCACAACTCCAGGGAATACTATCCGCGAAAGAATGACGTGTCAATCGGAAAACCACTCTCGGACTTATCGGAAGATGACATATTCCGGTCATGATAACATATCAGATGAGCCAGCAGGTATAACGGGATTGGAGTCAGCATAATCATGAACATATGAGGAAAGACCTGTCAGAATGTGGGTACAATGAAGCAAACCACCCCAGAGCAAGGCAGTCAGATCATATGAAATTTAGTGGGAACAAATTATAAAGGAAAAGATACCCGAGTTGGGACCAGTTTCCTTCAGTCAAAATATTCATACTTGTTCACTGAGCACCCAAATCTCGAGGATGAGATTTTTGTAAGGGGGGTAGGTTTGTGACACCCTGGTTTTTCCCAACTTTTCTTTTCAAAAACCCATTTGAATTTTATTTGGAATTTAGTTTGGATTTTAATTTGAATGGCTCTATGGACTTAAAACTTGGGAATATTCTTACTTTCCTTTCCCAAGTGACTCAAGCTTCCAAAAACTTCTCCAAAGTCATGTCATTTCTATTCTTGCCCAATCTCAACTTTTTGTGACGCCCCTACTCGACCGTGCACTACTCATACACGCAAACGTGCATGCTCGAGATCAGAGACTCACGGGAAGATATCACAACACAACTCTAAACTCAAATTTAAACATAAATCTTTATATTACAAACGAGGGGTCACGAGGACCCGAATACATAAGTCATACCAACAAATAATATCTGGGTACAGACATAGTTAGTCAAGTTTGCCTTAAGAAGGCTAGCACAAACAGCGACACTGATCGAAAAGGCGAAGGCCTCCTGCCTAGGGCCTCCGAACTACTCCTGGTAGGCGGGCTCAACGTAGTAGTATTGGCCTCCGGGGATCTCCTGCTCCTGGGCTCCGTCGTCTGATCGCAGCAACCGGGTATGGGGAAAAAGATAGCAAAGCAACCGTGAGTACTCATCCAAAGTACTCGCAAGACTGACATCAGAACTATACTAAGTATGCATCGGTATCAAAGGAATGGGGATATATCTTTGGACTAAACTGCAGAAATGCTGGAACAGAGGGGGAGAGGCCTAGCCTATCAAAGACTAGCATCTTGAAGCAATCTTGCAGTATGAGAAGAGAGTAGAACAAAATAATATATATCAATCATATTATAGTAATGCCCTGGGATCCTTCCTCGACTACCCTGTGAGAAAGTGATCCCGAGAGCAGTAGTAACAGTTTAATATTGTGACAGTATCCATTTGTAGTTGTAGCAGATCAAGATACAACTCTGAGCGTCCTGTTACCGTGGACACGACTATTCGAATAAATAACTTCCCTGCAGGGGTGCACTACTATTACCCAACACGTTCGATTACATCTGGCCGGACACACTTGCTGGGTAATACCCGGCCTCGGGTAATCGACACGACGCAGTCCTACCTAGGCTCAGCAAAGAGGTCAACACGCCGGTCTAAATCCTAAGTGCGAAGGGGTCTTGGGTCCATCACCCTCTACACTCCTGCACGTTGCGAGACTGGCCGGGGCCCAGGCGCGACACTGTATACACAAGTGACGTAAGCAGCCCACCCCAGCAATCAGCCCGCATCTCTGAGCTGTGACATCTGAAGAGTTTTCGGCTGATACATACGACGTAGAGGGTCCCATAACCAGTATCCCACGTGGTGGTAGTGCGTATAGGGCCAACGACCCACTCAGATCAAATACCCAAATCCATTAGGCATATTTAGAAACTCGCGGAGACGAACAGGATCCTTGTCGCCCCGTCTCAGTAATCCGCGGTCAAGGGACCAGGCCCACCTCTTCCTAGGTGGTCTCTGCCTGACCCGTCGCACCGCCACCGTATGACTCGCGGGTACCCTTGGGGCCGACCCGTCTTTAACAATGGAAGCTGTCGGGACTCAGGTCCATCTCTGCTGGATGGTACCGCCAGCCCTTCAGTTCCCCAACAATAAATGAAAGTAACTATGTGAGCATTCTCGTGATCACCGCCAACGGGGATCACGACCCGAATTCTAGCATAGCAACATGGACAAGGGTGTAGGGCCAACTGGTAGGGCTCTGACCAACCTATACTAAGCAATTAGGGTAACAGGAAAGGTATCAACAATAGTTACAAAATCAGGCTATGCATCAGAATAGGAGTTGCCGGAATATCAACGGTAGCAGTTCTAATGCAAGCATAAGAGGGAAAGAATAGGCGGTATCTGGATGATCAAGGAGGGTTTGCTTGCCTGGAAGCTCTGCTGAAGGGATCTGGTCGTCGGCGACGTAGTCGTACGCAGCAGTGTCGTCGGCAGTCTCGGGGTCTATCGGGGTTGAAGGAGGGGGAAGAAACAATAAATACATGGCAACAAATGCAATCACTATGCATGACATGCCTAAATGATATGCAGGTGTGATATATTGCCTCTCTAATTATTTTAGATGATTTAGGAATTTATTTAGATTTATTTTACCAAGGTCAGGCACTATTCATTTATTGAAATCGGGCAAAAAGTTCCATGTTCAGTATGTTAGAGGGGTGTGTCAGGTATGCAGGTAGGATATTCGGATTTGTCATATTTTTCTGATCGTTTTTCATATATAAATTATTTTCATCCGAGTTACGGTTTATTTTATATGATTTTTCAAAGTTTTAATCATTTTTTGGAATTTCAGAAATTATTTAATTCGAATTATCCAAAACAGTGTTCTGTGACGTCAGCATAACGTCATAGTGACATCAGCAGTCAGCAGACCAGCTGACCAGTCAAACCTGACCAGTGGGTCCCACTGGTCAGTGACTGATTTAACTAAACAGAGTTTAATTTTAGTTAATTAGGTTAATTAACAGGTGGGACCTACTATTAGCGACTCAGACTAATTATCAGTTTAACTTTTTAATTCAAATTAGTTTAATTACACGTGGGGCCCACACGTCAGTGACACTGGGCTGCCCAGTCAGCACCGTTGACTGGTCAATCCAGTCAACGGGGCTAGTGGGGCCCATTGTCAGCGACCCAGAGGCGGGCCCGACCGTGCCACGTCGGCGCCGGCGCCGGAACAGCTCCGGCGACCAAATCGCGCGGCGGCGCGCGGCGGGCCTCGCCGGAAATCGGCCACGAGCCACCGTTTTGAACGCGGTTGGGCGCGTTCGATCGGGAAAACGATGCCGCGTCCAACCGGAGTGGTTGCGGGGCCGGAGGTGGACGGAGGTGACGGCGGCGAGCACCGGACTTCGGCCGTGGATGGATCCGGCGATGTGGGGCACGAGGAAGCACGCACAGGTGAGCGTTGGGTTCGCGGGGAGGAGCTGAGCATGTCTATGTGCTCGGACGGCCATGGCAGCGACTACAACGATGGCGACGAGCTATGCGGCGGAGACGAGCTCCGGTGAGGTTGCTGGGGATGGCTACGGGGACGAATCCGCGCGGGGAAGAGAGGGGAAGGGAGCGCGGGCTTACAGGGAGCCTGCAGGTGAGCTTAGTGGGCGCGGGGAGGGCTCGGTGGCGCCGGAATCATCGACGAACGCCGGCAACCCGAGGAGGAAGACGAGCTCAAGGAGCTCAATGCAGAGGCTCCCGACTCCAGCTGGCGGCGTCGGACGACGTAGCGGATGACGGCGATCCTCTACGGCATGTCGGCGAGGCGTGGAGTGGCTGGTAGCTGCGGGATCGATGGCGGCGGCGATGGGAGCTCTCGGGCAAGGAAGAGAGCGAGCGAGGGAGAGGTTGAGGGGGAAAATGGGGGTGGCTAGGGTTTCCAGGGGCCGCGGGGAGCTTATCCACCTCCTCAGCTCGGCGGATGGACGACGCGTGCGGCATCGGCGGCGTGTCAGCGGGTGCGGCCGACAGCGCGGGGGAGAGGGCGGGAGGAGGAAGAAAAGGCCGCGGTGGGCCGGGTCAGGCTGCACTGTGCACTGGAAGCCCAGGTACACAGTAGGTCCTTTCCATTTTACCTTTTCTTTTTCTGTTTTCTATTTTCATTTCTGTTTTGCAAATAGTTAGGCCCCTAAATGACTTTTGTAAAATATGAGATTGTGCCACATAATTTCTTTGCAATATCTAGTACTGCCATAAAAAGGTTTGGTGAATAACTGGTTTCTTTTGAATTTCTCATGAATGATTTGGCATTTAAAAGTGCTGTAATAGTACTGTTTAAAGGGCTAGGGCTCATTTTAAGTTGATGGTGATGTTGTTTTCCTGAACATAAAAGTTATGGAATATTTCCAACATGATGAACATTTTTCCAGCAAATTTTATGCAACTTTATTTTTCACTTGCAATTTGAATTTCAATTGGAGTTGGAATTTGAAATGAGATATGATCATGGATGAACATGACTTGTTAATCTTGATGACTTGGCATTATCAGAGGGTGATCACTGTAGCTCATTACAAGGGGCTGTTACACTTTTATTCCAATTTAATATTCCTTTTTCTATTAAAGGAATAATCCTTTGAGTTCTAGGTTGTGAAGCAACCTATATTTCTTTCTTCTCCAAAATTCTAAGAAAATTCTCATAAATTGTTTGGACCATGTGAACCTTGGATATGTGAAAATATTCAAGATTCCATTTTCATGATGAGCACACCATCCAAACTTTGTTTCTGGTCATAATTTCAGTTTGTGAAGCAACTATATTTTATATTGCTCCATAAATTCTGAAATTAATCCAGGACTCAAATATCACTATATCCTTTGAGCATGACAAAATTCACTTCATTTTGCCAAGCCATTTTCTCCACAAAATTCCCCCAAGATTCTGTCCAGAGGGAAGTATTGTGAAGGAAGTACCATTTATACTTACCCAAATGGTATGAAATTTTTATAGCATCTTGCCACCACCAAATAACCCACAAACACCAAGTTTCACCTCAAGGAGCCCATCCATGTGAGTGCATCATCTTCAACAAATTTCTGGACCAGAGATGCAGTCATGAAGCAACTACATTCAAAATTGTCCATTTGGTCTGAAATTTCTCTAGTATATGAACCTTCCTACAACACTTTAGTGTGACAAATTTTCCCTCTCAAAACCCTAGCCATTTTACTCCAGCAACCTGCCCAAGTTTCTGCCCAGAAACTTGTATGGAAGCCGGCCAACTGTCCAAGCTATCTCTTGTGAAACCAGATGCACAGCAAGTCTACCCTTGGAAGGGACTACCACGTGGACATGGTCGGGCAAGCCAGAGCGCACCGCGTGTGCCAGTGCACGCGGTGACCACGCGTCTGCCAGGGCCAAACCCACGCTCTGTGCGCCGAACCCTCTCGGGCCTCGCTGGTTCTGCGCGCCCGCGTCGCCCCGCCGTGTCCTCTGGTGCCGACATCCTCACCACCGTCCACCTGGCTCTTCTGGAGCCCTCCCATCGCCGGCAGCGCCCTCGCTAGACATAGCCAACCGCCGCCACACGTGGCACAGTGCGGGCACTATGGCCGCGCTGGTTGGCAGCTTCCCCGCCGCTCCACGCCATCGCCATTAAAACCCTGCCTCTCCCATCACCTCCCCACGCGATCTGGCCGCCAGTGCGACGACCAGCTCAACGCGGGACGCCGGCCGTTTCCCCGCGGCGGGATCCGGCTTGGGCATCGCCGCCCGATTATAAAAGCCGCACCCGCCCTCACTTCTCCTCACCACTCGAGCTCCTCCTTCCCCAATCGCCACACAGCAGCACCGGAGCCAGCCGGGAGGCTCTCCTGCTCCATCTCCGGCGAGGTGCTCCGCCGCTCTGCTCCTGCTCCACCAGCTCACTCCCATCCACCCCAGCCCCAACTGAGGCCATCAGCGAGCTCGTGCAGCTCCACTAGTCCTCCCCAGCCACTCCTCTGCTCGAGTGCTCGCCGGAGTCGGCGACTCCGTCGAACCCCGTAGCTCGCCGCCGCCTGAGAGGAAGGGGCCGACGCCGTCCGGCCGTCTCCCGTCGAGCTACGGGTACGGGCGTGTTCGCCGTCGAGTGGACGATCCATCGGCGCCCTTTCCCAGCCTCGCCGCTGTCTCAACGCCGGCGAACGGCCGCCGGTATGCCCGCCGTTCTCTATTCTCTCTCTCCCTCTGTTTAAAACTGACAGGGGACCCCACCCATCAGTGACTCCACTCGCACCCGAAGCGGTATGCATGTGGAGGCGTAAACTGAATTTACGCCTTCGACGTGGCCGCTCCTGGTTTTTCTGGTTTTCTGTTTAAATTCAATTAAAACCAGAATTTTGACCAAACTTTGACCATCCATTACTTTTAAACCATAAGTCCAAATGAGTTCATTCTTTTCGCATTCTTTTTCTTATGAGCTCCTTTATTTGCTGGAAAATTTTGGTATTTTTCTCTGCTGTCTAGAATTTCTGGACAGAGAAAAATGCTCTATGTATTATTTACAAATGATTTCAAAAATATTTTTCAGAGTGATTTGAATAGTTGGTGAAGACCAGGAGTACGCCCACACTCCTTTGGTGCCAGGCAAGCCACAACTCTCATTTGCATGACTGCATTGCAATGCCATGGTTTTAAATAAATATTCATGCTAAAATTTGAATTATTTATAATTGGGTTATTCATGCAACACCTGGAGGATTTCTTGGATATGTTACTGTCATTTTGATAATTGGATTATTAGTAACTAGCAGTTTACAAGTTTGATGATGCCATGATGCTGTTGGATTAGGAGATTACCGTCTATGATTGCTTTGTGATCCCGTCTGGCATTCTAACTATGGAATTAGTAGCGGTAGCTTATTCATGTTGCTCATTGAATTACTAGTTGGGAATTGTTGTACCCTGGATCACTGTGATACCGGAGTATCAGTCATGACGGAGAAGTCACTTGGGGATAAATTCCTTCATTGTTGATCAAGTGCCACTGAAGGGAGCTTTCCAGTGCAGCCACATCTGCCAATATGGGACGGCCTTGACTTGGTCTAACCTCGTGCTCTTTTATTGGTACCACTATGGAATTAGTAGCGGTAGGTTATGCGTGCGTGCTACCCTGATCAGGTAGACGGCGATAATCTTGTGAGCCCGGTTTCGTTATTGAGCTCAGGTCCCTGTTTGGGACAGTTTAGTTTGGCCACGATGGTGGCAGGTGTCAGAAGTGACACAGGGGCCACCCAGGGCATGACCTCAGAGAGGACGTGTCGGTGATACGATAGAAGGGTCACAGGTTAGGTGAGTTTCGTTGGACGAATGTCCATGGTGTGGGTAAAGTGCGCAACCTCTGCAGAGTGTAAGAATCTATTCGAATAGCCGCGTCCACGGTATTGGGCATGATGTCTACTACACAACTTATTCTTGTAGACTCGTTCTGGGCCTCCAAGCGCAGAGTTTTGTAGGACAGTAGCAATTTTCCCTCAAGTGGATGACCTAAGGTTTATCAATCCGTGGGAGGCGTTGGTTGAAGATGGTATCTCTCAAACAACCCTGCAACCAAATACAAGAAATCTCTTGTGTCCCCAACACACCCAATACAATGGTAAACTGTATAGGTGCACGAGTTCGGCGAAGAGATGGTGATAAAAGTGTAGTATGGATAGTAGATATAGGTTTTTGTAATTTGAAAATATAAAAACAGCAAGGTAGCAAGTAACAAAAGTGAGCACAAATGGTATTGCAATGCTTAAAAACAAGGCCTAGGGTTCATACTTTTGCTAGTGCAATCTCTCAACAATGCTAATATAATTGGATCATATAACCATCCCTCAACGTGCGATAAAGAATCACTCCCAAGTTCCTATTAGCGGAGAACATAAGATAGAAATTGTTTGTAGGGTATGAAACCACCTCAAAGTTATCCTTTCCGATCGATCAATTGAGCTATTCCTATAAGTGTCACAAACAGCCCTAGAGTTCGTACTAAAATAACACCATATGATACACATCAACCAACTCTAATGTCACATAGATACTCCAATGTCACCACAAGTATGCGTGAGTTGATTATACAATATGCATCAAACAACTTCATAATCATAATATTCAATCCACACAAAGAACTCCAAGGAGCACCCCAAAGTTTCTATCAGAGAAAAGATAATGAAAACGTGCATCAACCCCTATGCATAGATTGCCCCAATGTCACCACGGAAATCCGCGAGTTGAGTGCCAAAACATATATCAAGTGAATCAATATAATACCCCATTGTCACCACGGGTATTCATATGCAAGACATACATCAAGTGTTCTCAAATCTGAAATATTCAATCCAACAATAACGAAACCTCAAAGGGAAAAGATTCGATTCATCACAACAAAGATAGAGAGGGAAGAAACACCATATGATCCAACTATATTAACAAAGCTCGCGATACATCAAGATCGTGCCATATCAAGAACACGAGAGAGAGAGAAAGAGAGATCAAACACATAGCTACTAGTACATACCCTCAGCCCCGAGGGTGAACTACTCCCTCCTCGTCATGGAGACCGCCGGGATGATGAAGATGGCCTCCGGTGATGATTTCCCCCCTTCGGCAGGGTGCCGGAAAAGGGCTGTAGATTAGATCATGGAGGTACAGAGGCTAGCGGCGGCGTAAAAACTCATCTAGGGTTATTTCTGGGGGTTTCTCTATTTATAGGATTTTTCAGCGTTGGAATCATGTCAGACGGAGCCATTTGGGCCCCACGAGGTACCAGGGCACGCCTGGGGGGGGTGGCGCGCCCTGGTGCCTCGTGGGCACTGGGTGGCTCCCCTCTAGTGGGTCTTGGTTCCAGTATTTTTTATTTATTCCATAAAAGATTTCCAAAAAGTTTCATCCAATTCCAAGAACTTTTATTTCTGCACAAAAAACAACACCACGGTAGTTCTGATGAAAACAGCGTCAGTCCGGGTTAGTTCTAATCAAAATCATACCAAAACCATATAGAATTGTTATAAACATGGCATGAATACTTCATAAATTATAGATACGTTGGAGACGTATCAGCATCCCCAAGCTTTATTCCTGCTCGTCCTCAAGTAGGTAAATGATAAAAGAAATAATTTATGAAGTGTGAATGCTAGCATAGTGCATAAGTTTGATTAATGATAATTTCAATCACTTTCCTAGCATCATAACATCAACTTTTTCTCATAAAACTCATCTTGATAAAGTAGCAATTAAAAACAGAAATTTTGATGTGGAATGCTACCTATCATAATCATCATATAATCTTTTCTTTTATTGCATGGACACTTGGACTTGAATAATTCAAAGCAATAGTCTATAATTTGACATGAAGATATAAATACTCAAGCATACTAAGAAGCAACCATGCCTTTCAAAATATCAATGCTAAAGAAAGTTATCCCTAGCCCATTATGCTCAATCATTGATCCATTCATGAAACACACTCAAATATTAGCTACATCCAATGCACAAGTATGACAATAGTGCTCTCTAGTTGGTGCTTTTGCAAGAGAAGGTGGAGACTCAAATAAAAATAAAAATTGCATAAAAGTAAATAGATAGGCCCTTCGCAGAGGGAAGCAGAGATTTGTCAAATGTGCCAGAGCTGAAGCTTAAATTAGAGAGATAAAATTATTTTGAGAGGCATGCTTTTCCTGTCAACGAAAACGACCGAGAATTCCCAATATTTTCCATGCTAGACACATCATAGGCGGTTCCCAAACAGAAAGTAAAGTTTATTTCCTTTCCACCATTCTTTCACAATCCATGGCTAGTCGTATCCACGGGTGCCCTCCATACCAACACTTTCCAAGGAATTTTGTTGTTATTATTTTTGATTTCATTGTGGGACTGGGCATCCCTATTACCAGCCACTCTCTCGTGCAATGGCAAGTGAATAAACACTCATCGTGAGAATAACACACCAAGCATGGAAAATATTGGCCACCCCCTGTCGCTTCATGAGCGGTACGGGCACACAAAACGGAAAATTATTTTGAAAATTAGAGTTGTCACACGCAAATTTACTTAGAACGGCATGGAAATACCGCATATAGGTAGGTATGGTGGACTCATTTGGCACAACTTGGGTTTAAAGAGTTTGGATGCACAAGCAGTATTCCCTCTTAGTACAAATGAAGGCTAGCAAATAGATTGAGAATCAACCAACCAAAAAGCGAAAACGGTCATAAACATGCATTGAACATAACTAACACTGAATAATGCACCATAAGTAGGATATAATTTCGTTGCATAACTATTGACTTTATGTGCATGCATAGGGAATCACAAACCTTAACACCAATATTCTTACT
This sequence comes from Elymus sibiricus, assembly GCA_039707655.1. NCBI lineage: Eukaryota > Viridiplantae > Streptophyta > Magnoliopsida > Poales > Poaceae > Elymus > Elymus sibiricus. The sequence goes on along the minus strand of CM077672.1, from coordinate 233,132,164 downwards.
AAACCATAATTACTCACTAACATGACTCATATATTATCATCTCCATATCGCAAAACTATTGCAAGGAATCAAACTTATCATATCCAATGATCTATATGAAAGTTTTTATTATATCCCTCTTGAATATTCATCACTTCGGGACCAAATTCATATCTTGTGCAAATTACCATTACTATTGTCACCTCTCAAAATAATATAAGTGAAGCATGACAGTGTATGACAAACTACTCCAAAAAGATATAAGTGAAGATCAAATGAGTAGTTAAGTAAATAGGTAGCCATGTGAGAACTCTCTCTCATTTAAAAATTTCAGATCTTGAGTATTTTATTCAAACAGCAAAGAAAACAAACTAAAATGACATTCCAAGATTAGCCGATAATTGTTGATGAAGAAAGGTGGGATGCCTACCGGGGCATCCCCAAGCTTAGATCCTTGAGACTTCTTGAAATATTAATTTGGGATGCCTTGGGCAACCCCAAGCTTGAGCTTTTGTGTCTCCTTAATTCCTCTCATATCACGGTTTCCCTAAATCTTAAAAACTTCATCCACATAAAACTCAACAAGAACTCGTGAGATAAGTTAGTATAAATCAACTCAAAACCTTAACATTCTCTACTGTAGCAAATCACAAAAATTATAATTAAACATTGCGTACTAAATGCCTCTTCATATTTAATACTCGTATCCTCAAATAGAAACATTAAACACACAAACATATTCAAACAATGCAACTATAACAGCAATCTGCCAAAACAGAGGAGTCTGTAAAAGGGGAATAAGAATCCATACTTCCCTAACTCCAAAAATTCTGAAAAATTACCACGTGTTGACACACGAACGCGTCACGCGTACCCGCGGCGCCGAGGGAGATGCTCCGCAGCTCGCACCGTGGGAGGTCCGTCCGGCAGCGCGGTACGCAAGCAAACCGGCGGACGCTTTTGTAGACCCGACGCACCGCTTCTCCGGGATGGAACCCGTCAGGAGTCACGGATGGACGATGGGCTGCCCTAGGTCGATTCGCTCGCCCCTAGGGCCTCGAGGTTCGCCGTCCTGCAACAAGAAGAACGAACGAAGAACGAGAAGAAAGATACAAGGGAGAAGGATAAAAGTAGGGTAAAAAGATGTAGATGTGTTTGTTCGATTGTGTGTTGTTTCAATCGGCCATCACCTCTTCTATTTAAGAGGGGGTTGGACTTCCCGTACAAGCAAAGGATTCATCTAGGCTTTCCTTACAAGAGAATTACATCAATTCACGTCCTAGAGTCCTGGTTCCAGTCTAACTCGGATTTAGTCTGAATCTGACCCAGACTTCTGTCCTGCTCCTTGTTTTGGTCGTAGAAATTGCGTACTAACTCGGATGGAGACGAGTCCAACATCAAACTTGTCCGCCTCGACAATCTGCATATGACAACGCGGGCCACTTCTCCTTCTAAGGCCATCTTTATGACTTTTAGGGCCTATCTTTAACTGTGGGTCGGATTCAATCATGCAGTTTTCTTGACTGTCCGAGTTCTGTAATAACTTTGCAGGCCGTATACTATCTCAGATGATGATGACTCCAAAAGTAAAGTTGACCGTTTCGACGAGACGAACAACTTTCATGTTGAACACTTTTTGATCTGAGGCCATCTAGATAAGTATTTGAGCCCATCTTCAGCATCTCGTCGGACAGTTTTTACTGTTCACGCGGCAAGCCTTTCCGGCAAGGTACTGTTCACCCGGCAAGAGTACTGTTCACCCGGCAAGATTACTGTTCACACGCGGCAAGCTTTTCTCCGGCAAGTACTGTTCACGCGCGACAAGCTTTCCCCCGGCAAGGTACTGTTCGCCCGGCAAGGTTACTGCTCACGCACGGTAAGCTTTCCCCGGCAAAGTACTGTTCACGCGGCAAGGTACTGTTCACGCGCGGCAAGCTTTCCCCGGCAAGGTACTGTTCACGCGCGGCAAAGCCTTCCCCGGCAAAGTACTGTTCACCCGGCAAAAGGTTACTGTTCACGCGCGGCAAGCCTCCCCCCGGCAAGTACTGTTCACCCGGCAAAAGGTTACTGTTCATGCGCGGCAAGCCTTCCCCGGGCAAGGTTACTGTTCACCCGGCAAGGTTCCCCGGCAACGTACTGTTCACCCGGCAAGGTTACTGTTCACGCGCGGCAAGCCTTCCCCGGCAAGCTTACTATTCACGCGGCAAGCTTTCTGGCTGCACCTTGCGGGCCCCTTTTGAGGCAGCAAACGACCTCGAATGAAAATGTGCCCAAAAGCAATTCTGACCGTTTCGACGAGACGAAGACAATTCATGTAGAAAGTGTTCTCATATGAGATCATCTTGAGGGCGCAATCAGCCGAATAGTGTTCTGGATACAAAATCCCAGTACTTCGAACACAATTTCGGCTTTCGAGATGAGATCGGATGGAAATGGCCCAAACTTCAAAGTTTCTCCTTGCCGGATCGCCTCCTTGCCGGGCCGTCTCCTGCCTCTGTTTGGGTCTTCGGCAAGCACTCAAAACCGGCAAGCTTTTCGCTTGAGTCCACTTTTATTGCATTTTGCATCATGCCAAAATCAGGTGTCAACACATGCCCCCCTGTTTTTCGGCAAAACTTGTGTGCCGAAAAATAATTTGCACCACATTGGTTCTAAGGACGATGTCAACACTCCATCGGCCATTTATATTCTTAGGGCGATAATCATACATCGGCCATGTTTGTGTTTAGGATGACAAGTATATATCTTGAAGTCGATTGCCACCATCCCGAACCGGCGTAGATTCAAAATCCTCCATCTCATCTTCATCTCCCAATGTGTATATTGGACTTAAAGCTTCTTCAATCAAAGGGGATGTTTCAGGTGGCGTGGACGATGTAACAGGGGCTGCATCATCCTATTTTGGTGGCGTAGGTGTTGTTGTAGCTAGTGTAGAGGCATCTGCGTTTCCTTTTTGTTTAGGTCTCCACACTTGTTTTGTGGGTGCCGCGGACCGAATTTTATTGAACAATTCGTCCTTTTGCTCCTCTACTTTATGTGTCGTCTTCTCGCGACTCCTCATGCGTTGCAATCTCCTTTTTTGCGCCTTGGTCAGACCGGTAGGGCACCACTTAGGTTGAATATACTTGGGATCCCTAGATTCTGCTTTGCTTGGAGAATTTTTTGTTGGCCGATTAGCACCATGGCTTGAACGGCCTTGTGTAGGATAATACAACATTTTGTGAGCAGGCCTTCTAGGTGTTGTCCACCCCATATGAAAAGCATAAGGAGCCACTGGGGGCTGCCCCCATCCTCCATTGAAGTCTCCCATGTAATATGGTGCATAGGGGGGTGGCGACATCCATGGTGCCGGTGCCCATGACCCATATGGCCTTGCATAGTGTCGAAACTCTTGCTTCGGAGGTGATCTTGAACGTTTTGAATATGATGGCCGATTGGAGCTAGAACCGGCTGCTTGACTTGCATATTTAGATAGCAACATATCAAAAGTTGGCTTGATTCGCTTGTGCTTAGCTTCACTCCTTTTACACTTGTCAACTTCTGAATTCTTGGGCTTGATAAATTCAACATGAGTATCCTCTTGTACTTGCGGTTGCCCCCCGAGTGCAGGATTTTTTATAGTGATCTTGATTACCTCTCCACCATCGGATTGCTTCTCAAGCACGACTTGCCTCCCCAAGATCTTGTCGCCACCTTTGTTCTTCCTGGGCTCACCAATGACAATATTGTCTTTATTAGCTGATTCGGCTATGTTAGGCCGAATTAACATTTTCTTACCCTCCAAAGTCATGGTATTCATTGGGAAGGGCTGTCTATCAACTTGCATCTCAGAAAAACTCAATCGTCCGTCATTAATGGCCGATTGTATCTGTCTCCGAAAAACATTGCAATCATTAGTAGCATGAGAAAATGAATTATGATATTTGCAATAAGCACGCCGTTTCAGCTCCTCAAACGGCGGTATGGTGTGTGATATTATAATCATCTTTTCTTGCAAGAGAGCATCAAATATTCTATCACACTTGGATATATCAAAAGTAAATTTCATCTCCTCGTCACGATTTTTACGAATCGGCTTAAGAGCATTGCATGCATAGGGTTTGGCCTTTGAGGACCAAACAAATTCAGTGGTACAGACATCAACCTCATCGTCCGAATATTCATCATTATAATCAAGCATATGCATTCTAGGACGATCGGTTGTTGACCTATGGATTTCTTTACTTCGGCTTTCTTGAGCCAAAGCTTTCTGCAAGACTTGGTTAATATTTAAAAATTCATAACTTTCTAGCCTCTCCTTAATGTGAGTTTTCAAACCATTAAGGACAAGATCTGCCAAGTCTCTTTCGGTTATCACTAAGCTATAGCATCGGTTTTTTATATCTCTAAATCTTTTGACATAATCAGTGACCGATTCATCATGCTTTTGCCTAACCGATGTAAGATGTGATAACTTAAGCTCATTGTCGCCACTATAAAAATGATCATGAAACTTTTGCTCTAGTTGCGACCATAAGAGAATTGAGCCAGGTGGCAAAGCAGCAAACCATGAAAATGCGGTGCCAGTTAAAGATAAGGGAAATAACCGCACTTTCAATTCTTCTATGGAACTTGCTTCACCCAACTGTGCTAGATACTGACTCACATGCTCCCAAGTTGTTTTTGTGCCCTCTCCACTAAATTTGACAAAATCAGGAACCTTATAACCTGGAGGGTACAAAACTGCGTCGAAGTGTTCAGGATAAGGCTTTTGATACACACGACTCTTTACTTTCGGCTCGTTTCCGAAAGTTTCTTGAAACATCTTATGCAAATCCTCCCTTAATTTGGCTAAAATTGGATCCGAGGTAGATGAAGATGCTTGTGGCAATGACATAGGAGCAACTTGGGAACTAGCTAGAGATGCAACTTGTGGAGTAGGCACCGAAACATAATTCGGCGGGAGACCAAACATGCTTGTATTCATAGGTGATGTGACAAAGTAATTCGGCGTAGACGCCGAATTGGGCACACTCATAATAGGATTAGGGTATGTAGGTGCGGCCACAAGTTGATTGGTTTGGCTAGGATAAAAATTCATCGGCAAATTGTAATGTTGTTGCATGGGAGGTGCCGATGAAATAGGTAAAGTTGGATTAGGTTTTTCTGGGCTACTGGATACACCAACATTACCACTAGATGACGGCGGCATATTTTTCTGAGAATTGGTATTTGCCACGAAAGAATTGTACGCCATCACATTACCCTTACTAACAAGACTTTCAATCACAGCCAGTTGCTCAGGAGAAAAAACTTTGCCCACAGTGATTTCATCTTGTTCATCAATGGGAGGAGGTAACCTGATTTCTCCAATCGGAGTGACGTTGCCTTGGCGGTCCTTCTTGAAACTTGAAAGAAACGCCTCCAAATCCTCCTCCTCGCGCTTCTTCTTGAGCGCCTCAAAAGCCTCTTCACGCTTTTTCTTGAGCGCTTCGTAGGCCTGGCGATGTTCCTCCGATAGCTCATCAAGACCGGGCTTAATGATGTTATCGGCGCTAACTTCTGAGGGCTAGGGAAGATTTGACATGGTTGATGATGATTCTTGATCTTTCGATCCCCAGCGGAGTCGCCAAAAAGTGTGTTGACACACGAACGCGTCACGCGTACCCGCGGCGCCGAGGGAGATGCTCCGCAGCTCGCACCGTGGGAGGTCCGTCCGGCAGCGCGGTACGCAAGCAAACCGGCGGACGCTTTTGTAGACCCGACGCACCGCTTCTCCGGGATGGAACCCGTCAGGAGTCACGGATGGACGATGGGCTGCCCTAGGTCGATTCGCTCGCCCCTAGGGCCTCGAGGTTCGCCGTCCTGCAACAAGAAGAACGAACGAAGAACGAGAAGAAAGATACAAGGGAGAAGGATAAAAGTAGGGTAAAAAGATGTAGATGTGTTTGTTCGATTGTGTGTTGTTTCAATCGGCCATCACCTCTTCTATTTAAGAGGGGGTTGGACTTCCCGTACAAGCAAAGGATTCATCTAGGCTTTCCTTACAAGAGAATTACATCAATTCACGTCCTAGAGTCCTGGTTCCAGTCTAACTCGGATTTAGTCTGAATCTGACCCAGACTTCTGTCCTGCTCCTTGTTTTGGTCGTAGAAATTGCGTACTAACTCGGATGGAGACGAGTCCAACATTAAACTTGTCCGCCTCGACAATCTGCATATGACAACGCGGGCCACTTCTCCTTCTAAGGCCATCTTTATGACTTTTAGGGCCTATCTTTAACTGTGGGTCGGATTCAATCATGCAGTTTTCTTGACTGTCCGAGTTCTGTAATAACTTTGCAGGCCGTATACTATCTCAGATGATGATGACTCCAAAAGTAAAGTTGACCGTTTCGACGAGACGAACAACTTTCATGTTGAACACTTTTTGATCTGAGGCCATCTAGATAAGTATTTGAGCCCATCTTCAGCATCTCGTCGGACAGTTTTTACTGTTCACGCGGCAAGCCTTCCCGGCAAGGTATTGTTCACCCGGCAAGATTACTGTTCACCCGGCAAGATTACTGTTCACATGCGGCAAGCTTTTCTCCGGCAAGTACTGTTCACGCGCGACAAGCTTTCCCCCGGCAAGGTTACTGCTCACGCACGGTAAGCTTTCCCCGGCAAAGTACTGTTCACGCGGCAAGGTACTGTTCACGCGCGGCAAGCTTTCCCCGGCAAGGTACTGTTCACGCGCGGCAAAGCCTTCCCCGGCAAAGTACTGTTCATCCGGCAAAAGGTTACTGTTCACGCGCGGCAAGCCTCCCCCCGGCAAGTGCTGTTCACCCGGCAAAAGGTTACTGTTCACGCGCGGCAAGCCTTCCCCGGGCAAGGTTACTGTTCACCCGGCAAGGTTCCCCGGCAACGCACTGTTCACCCGGCAAGGTTACTGTTCACGCGCGGCAAGCCTTCCCCGGCAAGCTTACTATTCACGCGGCAAGCTTTCTGGCTGCACCTTGCGGGCCCCTTTTGAGGCAGCAAACGACCTCGAATGAAAATGTGCCCAAAAGCAATTCTGACCGTTTCGACGAGACGAAGACAATTCATGTAGAAAGTTTTCTCATATGAGATCATCTTGAGGGCGCAATCAGCCGAATAGTGTTCTGGATACAAAATCCCAGTACTTCGAACACAATTTCGGCTTTCGAGATGAGATCGGATGGAAATGGCCCAAACTTCAAAGTTTCTCCTTGCCGGATCGCCTCCTTGCCGGGCCGTCTCCTGCCTCTGTTTGGGTCTTCGGCAAGCACTCAAAACCGGCAAGCTTTTCGCTTGAGTCCACTTTTACTGCATTTTGCATCGTGCCAAAATCAGGTGTCAACACCACGTAATAGAGAACGCATGCATGCTTACTGTGTAAAAATTTCAGATTTTTATCATTTTCTGACTATTCAGGAATATTTTGTACATAATAGAAAACTTTCTGTTTTCAAACAGCAACACATGAACTTGCAAACTGAGCATGGTAAAGGCTATAATTGGCATTTTATTGAACTAAAAGATACAAAACATGATTATTGATAACACAAAGCAAATATCAACAGAATATAATGACGCTCCGAGCAAAACTCATATTATGTGACGAATAAAAATATAGCTCCGAGTAAGGTTACCGATAATGTTGAAGACGAAAGAGGGGATGCCTTCCGGGGCATCCCCAAGCTTAGACGCTTGAGTATTCCTTGAGTATTACCTTGGGGTGCCTTGGGCATCCCTAATCTTAGGGTATTGCCACTCCTTATTCCCCTCGTATCGATATCTCACCCAAAACTTGAAAACTTCAATCACACAAAACTTAACGGAACTTCGTGAGATAGGTTAGTATGATAAAAATAAATCATCCACTTAGGTGCTGTAAAGACAAGATTAATAATTGTTCTCACATAATACCTACTGTATTCTATCATTTCCACAATTTATATTACTCAATATAAGCTATGGAAACACTAAAACAAGCAAACTATGCACCGAAAACAGAATCTGTCAAAAACAGAACAGCATGTAGTGAGAGATTTAATAACCATACTTATGTACCTCCAAAAATTCTGAAAAATTAGGAAAATGTAAAATATTTGTAACCCAATACTGTGTAAAAATTTCAGAATTTTATCACGCTCCAGTACAGAATAGAAATTCCAGCACTGGACACAAAAGTTTCTCTTTTTGCACAGAATCAAATCAACAAGCATCTACACTATCCCAAAGGCTTTACTTGGCACATTACTGAAAGAAAACATATAAAACATTATTACTACAGTATCTTAATCATGTGATCACACAAAAACAGTAGGGGTAAATATTGGGTTGTCTCCCAACAAGCGCTTTTCTTTAATGCCATTTACCTAGGCATGACGATTTCAATGATGCTCACGTAAAATTAAAGAATTGAAACACAAAGAGAGCATCATGATGCATATGACTAGCACATTTAAGCCTAACCCACTTCCTATGCATAGGGATTTTGTGAGCAAATAGTTTATGGGAGCATTAATCAACTAGCATAGGAAGGCAAAACAAGCATAACTTCAAAACTTTCAACACATAGAGAGGAAACTTGATATTATTGCAACACCTACAAGCATGTGATCCTCTCTCATAATAACTTTCAGTAGCATCATGAATGAATTCAACAATATAGCTATCACATAAAGCATTCTTTTCATGATCCACAAGCATAGAATTTTTACTACTCTCCACATAAGCAATTTTCTTCTCATTCATAATAGTGGGAGCAAACTCAACAAAATAACTATCATGAGATGCTTGATTGACATAACCAAATTGAACATTAAAATCATGATGACAAGTTTCATGGTTATTATTATTCTTTATAGCATACATATCATCACAATAATCATCATAGATAGCAACTTTGTTGTCATAATCAATTGAAACCTCCTCCAAAATAGTGGAATCATCATTAAATAAAGTTGTGACCTCTCCAAATCCACTTTTATCAATATAATAATCATAAATAGGAGGCATGATTTCATCATAATAAATTTTCTCATCAAAACTTGGGGGACTAAAAATATCATCTTCATCAAACAAAGCATCCCCAAGCTTGTGGCTTTGCATATCACTAGAATCATGGATATTCCAAGAATTCATACTTGCAACATTGCAATCATGCTCATCATTCATGGATTTTATGCCAAACATTTTATTGAATTCTTCTTCTATCAATTGAGCACAATTTTCCGATCCATCATTTTCAAGAAAGACATTATAAAGACGAATAATATGAGACAACCTCAATTCCATTTTTTTGAAGTTTTCTTTTATAAACCAAACTAGTGATAAAACAAGAAACTAACATATTCGATTGCAAGATCTAAAGATATACCTTCAAGCACTCACCTCCCCGGCAACGGCGCCAGAAAAGAGCTTGATGTCTACTACACAACTTATTCTTGTAGACTCGTGTTGGGCCTCCAAGCGCAGAGTTTTGTAGGACAGTAGCAATTTTCCCTCAAGTGGATGACCTAAGGTTTATCAATCCGTGGGAGGCGTAGGTTGAAGATGGTATCTCTCAAACAACCCTACAACCAAATACAAGAAATCTCTTGTGTCCCCAACACACCCAATACAATGGTAAATTGTATAGGTGCACTAGTTCGGCGAAGAGATGGTGATAAAAGTGTAGTATGGATAGTAGATATAGGTTTTTGTATTTGAAAATATAAAAACAGCAAGGTAGCAAGTAACAAAAGTGAGCACAAACGGTATTGCAATGCTTAAAAACAAGGCTGAGGGTTCATACTTTCGCTAGTGCAATCTCTCAACGATGCTAATATAATTGGATCATATAACCATCCCTCAATGTGCGATAAAGAATCACTCCCAAGTTCCTATTAGTGGAGAACATAAGATAGAAATTGTTTGTAGGGTACGAAACCACCTCAAAGTTATCCTTTCCGATCGATCAATTGAGCTATTCCTATAAGTGTCACAAACAGCCCTAGAGTTCATACTAAAATAACACCATATGATACACATCAACCAACTCTAATGTCACCTAGATACTCCAATGTCACCACAAGTATCCGTGAGTTGATTATACGATATGCATCAAACAACTTCATAATCATAATATTCAATCCACACAAAGAACTCCAAGGAGCACCCCAAAGTTTCTATCAGAGAAAAGATAATGAAAACATGCATCAACCCCTATGCATAGATTGCCCCAATGTCACCACGGGAATCCACGAGTTGAGTGCCAAAACATATATCAAGTGAATCAATATAATACCCCATGTCACCACGGGTATTCATATGCAAGACATACATGAAGTGTTCTCAAATCTGAAATATTCAATCCAATAATAACGAAACCTCAAAGGGAAAAGATTCGATTCATCACAACAAAGATAGAGAGGGAAGAAACACCATATGATCCAACTATATTAACAAAGCTTGCGATACATCAAGATCATGCCATATCAAGAACACGAGAGAGAGAGAGAGAGATCAAACACATAGCTACTAGTACATACCCTCAGCCCCGAGGGTGAACTACTCCCTCCTCATCATGGAGACCGCCGGGATGATGAAGATGGCCTCCGGTGATGATTTCCCCCCTCCGGCAGGGTGCCGGAAAAGGGCTGTAGATTAGATCGTGGAGGTATAGAGGCTTGCGGCGGCGTAAAAACTCATCTAGGGTTATTTCTGGGGGTTTCTCTATTTATAGGATTTTTCAGCGTTGGAATCAGGTCAGACGGAGCCACGTGGGCCCCACGAGGTACCAGGGCGCGCCTGGGGGGTGGCGCGCCCTGGTGCCTCGTGGGCACTAGGTGGCTCCCCTCCAGTGGGTCTTGGTTCCAGTATTTTTTATTTATTCCATAAAAAATCTCCAAAAAGTTTCATCCAATTCCAAGAACTTTTATTTCTGCACAAAAAACACCACAACGGTAGTTCTGCTGAAAACAGTGTCAGTCCGGGTTAGTTCTAATCAAATCATACCAAAACCATATAGAATTGTTATAAACATGGCATGAATACTTCATAAATTATGGATACGTTGGAGATGTATCAGGGCATAGTTCGCACTAAGTCACACTGTCTGATGAACACCAATGATGGAATGTCTTGTTAATGATGAAAGAACTCGTCTTGGTATAGCATGGTAACCACTTGGCAGAAGGCCGTTGATGGTCTTGGAAATGATCTCGATTATGATCATCAAATGACATTGAGACGATCGCGAGTTGATCACGAGAGTAGATGGTTCGACTGGATAGCCAAGAGTAAGGTGGTCTCTGTGACCTTAACCATGATGACTATTGCAGACCGTTCGAAGATAACATGTTTATTATTTTCTTCCACCCTTTTAATAACAATTGATCCTGAAATAATCATGATTGCTATGATGTTGCTTTGCCTTGATGCCTTTGTTTGTTGTGAGCTTGAGAGTACATTCAAAGTACTCACCTGGCATGTCATGCCAGTTTGCAGGTGATACGTCTCCAACGTATCTATAATTTATGAAGTATTCATGCCATGTTTACTATAGTTTTGTATGATTTTGGTGCACTTTTATATGGATTTTATATGATTTTCATGGACTAACATATTGACCTAGTGCCTAGTGCCAGTTGCTGTTTTCTGCTTGTTTTTGGTTTTCCAGAAAATCCATATCAAACGAAGTCCAAATGCAGCGAAACTTTTTGACGATTTTTCCTGTAAGGAAACAGACCCAGGAAGCTTCGGAGGAGCAGCAGAAGAGCCATAGAGGACCCACGAGCCACCTGGGCGCGCCTGCCCCCCCACCCCCCCAGGCGTGCCCTGGTGCCTCTTGGCCCCCCTGTGGCACCTCTTCGCGTGATTCCAACGCTGAAAAATCATATATATATATATATATATATATATATATATATATATATATATATATTCAGAAACCCCCGAAAGTTAACCTAGATGAGTTTTTATGCCGCTGCAAGCCTCTGTACCTCCACGATCTGAGGGGGGAATCATCACCGGAGGCCATCTTCATCATCCCGGCGGTCTCCATGACGAGGAGGGAGTAGTTCACCCTTGGGGCTGAGGGTATGTACTAGTAGCTATGTGTTTGATCTCTCTCTCTCTCTCTCTCTCTCGTGTTCTTGATATGGCACGATCTTGATGTATCGTGAGCTTTGTTAGTATAGTTGGATCATATGGTATTTCTTCCCTCTCTATCCTTGTTGTGATGAATCGAATCTTTTCCCTTTGAGGTTTCATTATTCTCGGATTGAATATTTCAGATTTGAGAACACTTGATGTATGTCTTGCATATGAATACCCGTGGTGACAATGGGGTATTATATTGATTCACTTGATATATGTTTTGGCACTCAACTCGCAGATTCCCGAGGTGACATTGGGGTAATCTATGCATAGGGGTTGATGCATGTTTTCATTATCTTTTCTCCGATAGAAACTTTGGGGTGCTCCTTGGAGTTCTTTGTGTGGATTGAATATTATGATTATGAAGTTGTTTGATGCATATCGTATAATCAACTCACGCATACTTTTGGTGACATTGGAGTATCTAGGTGACATTAGAGTTGGTTGATGTGTATCATATGGTGTTATTTTAGTACGAACTCTAGGGTTGTTTGTGACACTTATAGGAATAGCTCAATAGATCGATCGGAAAGGATAACTTTGAGGTGGTTTCGTACCATACAAACAATTTCTATCTTATGTTCTCCGCTAATAGGAACTTGGGAGTGATTCTTTATCGACGTTGAGGGATGATTATATGATCCAGTTATGTTAGCATTGTTGAGAGATTGTACTAGTGAAAGTATGAACCCTAGGCCTTGTTTTCAAGCATTGCAATACCGTTTGTGCTCACTTTTGTTACTTGCTACCTTGCTGTTTTTTTATTTTCAGATTACAAAAACCTATATCTACTATCCATACTACACTTGTATCACCATCTCTTCGCCGAATTAGTGCACCTATACAATTTTCCATTGTATTGGGTGTGTTGGGGACACAAGAGATTTCTTGTATTTGATTGCAGGGTTGTTTAAGAGAGACCATCTTCATCCTACGCCTCCCACGGATTGATAAACCTTAGGTCATCCACTTATGGGAAAATTGCTACTGTCCTACAAAACTCTGCGCTTGGAGGCCCAACACGAGTCTACAAGAATAAGTTGTGTAGTAGACATCAAGCTCTTTTCTGGCGCCGTTGCCGGGGAGGCGAGTGCTTAAAGGTATATCTTTAGATCTTGCAATCGAATCTTTTAGTTTCTTGTTTTATCACTAGTTTGGTTTTATAAAAGAAAACTACAAAAAAATGGAATTGAGGTTGCCTCATATTATTCATCTTTATAATGTCTTTCTTGAAAATGATGGAGCGCAAAATTGTGCTCAATTGATAGAAGAAGAATTCAATAAAATGTTTGGCATAAAATCTTTGAATGACGAGCATGATTGCAATGGTGTTAGTATCAATTCTATAAGTATCCATGATGCTAATGATATGCAAAACCACAAGCTTGGGGATGCTATGTTTGATGAAGATGATATTTTTAGTCCCCCAAGTTTTGATGATAAAATTTATTATGATGATTGCATGCCTCCTATCTATGATGATTATTGTGATGACATGTATGCTATAACGAATAATGATAAATATGAAACTTGTCATCATGATTTTAATTTTCAATTGGATTATGCCAATCAAGTATCTCATGATAGTTATTTTGTTGAGTTTGCTCCCACTATTATGAATGAGAAGAAAATCGCTTATGTGGAGAGTAGTAAAATTTCTATGCTTGTGGATCATGAAAAGAATGCTTTATGTGATAGCTATATTGTTGAATTCATTCATGATGCTACTGAAAATTATTTTGAGAGAGGAACATATGCATTTACATATTGCAATAATATCAAGTTCCCTCTCTATGTGTTGAATGTTTTGAAGTCATGCTTGTTTTGCCTTCCTATGCTAGTTGATTCTTGCTCCCATAAATTGTTTCCTCACAAAATCACTATGCATAGGAAGTGGGTTAGGCTTAAATGTGCTAGTCATATGCTTCATGATGCTCTCTTTGTGTTTCAATTCTTTACTTTTATGTGAGCATCATTGAAATCATCATGCCTAGCTAATAAGGCATTAAAGAAAAGCGCTTGTTGGGAGACAACCCAATATTTATACCTAATTTTTTTGTGTGTTCACATGATTAAGCTACTGTAGTAATCATGTTTTATATGTTTTCTTTCAATAATGTGCCAAGTAAAGCCTTTGGGATAGTGTGGATGCTTGTTGATTTGATTCTGTGCAAAAACAGAAACTTTTGCGTCCATTGCTGGAATTTCTATTCTGTACTGGAACGTGAAAAAAATTCTGAATTTTTTACACAGTATTGGGTTACAAATTTTTTATGTTGTCCTAATTTTTCAGAATTTTTGGAGGTACAGAAGTATGGTTTTTAAATCGCCCACTACATGCTGTTCTGTTTTTGACAGATTCTGTTTTCGATGCATAGTTCGCTTTTTTTAGTGTTTCCATAGCTTATATTGAGAAATATAAATTGTGGAAATAATAGACTACAGTAGAAATTATGTGAGAATAATTATGAATCTTGTCTTGACAGTACCTAAGTGGATGATTTATTTTTATCATACTAACCTATCTCACAAGTTCCGTTAAGTTTTGTGTGATTGAAGTTTTCAAGTTTTGGGTGAGATATCGATATGAGGAGAACAAGGAGTGGCAAGACCCTAAGCTTGGGGATTCCCAAGGCACCCCAAGGTAATATTCAAGGAAGACCCAAGCAACTAAGCTTGGGGATGCCCCGGAAGGCATCCCCTCTTTCGTCTTCAACATTATCGGTAACCTTACTTGGAGCTATATTTTTATTCGTCACATGATATGTTGTAGGATCGAAAGTATGTCTAGAGGAGGGTGATTAGACTACTTGACCAAATAAAACTTAACCTTTTCCCAGATTTTAGTTGTAGGCAGATTTTAGCAATAGTACATGTCAAGCATCACCCTACACATGCAATTCTAAGAGTATAGCAGCGGAAAGTAAGCAATTGCATATGTATGTAGAGAGGGGATAGGAGATTTCAAACGCAATGAAGACATGGCGGTTTTTGGCATGGTTCCGATATTTGGTGCTATCGTACGTCCATGTTGATGGAGGCTTCAACCCACGAAGGGTAACGGCTGTGCGAGTCCACGGAGGGCTCCACCCACGAAGGGTCCACGAAGAAGCAACCTTGCCTATTCCACCATGGCTTACGTCCACGAAGGACTAGCCTCACTCGGGGTAGATCTTCACGAAGTAGGCGATCTCCTTGCCCTTACAAACTTCTTGGTTCAACTCCACATCTGGTTGGAGGCTCCCAAGCGACACCTAACCAATCTAGGAGACACCACTCTCCAAAAGGTAATAGACGGTGTGTTGTTGATGAACTCCTTGCTCTTGTGCTTCAAATGATAGTCTTCCCAGCACTCAATCACTCCTCACAGATTTGGCTATGGTGGAAGAAGGATTTGAGTGGAAAGCAACTTGGGAAAGGCTAGAGATCAAGGTTCAAATGGTAGGAATGGAATATCTTGATCTCAACACATGAGTAGGTGGTTCTCTCTCAGAAAATGTATGGTGGAAGTGTAGGCACGTTCTGATGGCTCTCCTTACTGAGAAGGATGGGGTGGAGGGGTATATATAGCCTCCACACAAAATCCAACCGTTACACACTTTTGACCCAACTCGGTGGCACCGAAACAATCATCTCGCTAGCACCGAACTGTGTAAAAGATATGAACTTTAGGAATCTCGGTGGGACCGATACGAACAACTCGGATGGACCGAAGTGCAATGGCTTAGGGCAATCCTCATCTCGGTGGCACCGATTGCATCAACTCGGTAGGACCGAAGCGAAGCAATAAGGCAACAGAGACTTGGCAAGCCATCTCGGTGAGACCGATTTGCAAACTCGGTGAGACCGAAGTAAATGCAAACGATTACAGAGAGTTGGCAAGGCCATCTCGGTGGGACCGAGATCCATTTCGGTGGATCCGATTTGTTAGGGTTTGGCAGTGGCTAAGTCTTGGATGAACTCGGTGGGGCCGGATTGGAAATTTCGGTGGGGCCGAGTTGGACTTTAGGTTTAGGACATATTTGGGTAGAGATACTGGTTGAGGGTTTAGGAATACTGTCACTAAGCACTTGAGCAAAAAGACCATTAAGCAACACCTCATCCCCTTTTAATAGTATTGGCTTTCCTATGGACTCAATGTGATCTTGGATCACTAAACCAAAAATGTAGAGTCTTGATCTTTGCCAATTCTTGTCCTTAGCATTTTGAGGGGTCCACATCTCTAGTCCATGCCATGCCAATCATTGAACATCCTGAAATCTTAACCTTGAATGGATATTAGTTCAATGAGATATATGTTGTTATGAATTACCAAAACCACCAAGGGAGCAAATGTGCTTTCAATCTCCCCCTTTTTGGTAATTGATGACAACATATAGATCAAAGCTTCGACAGATGATTGAGTAAATGAAATACATCATCGCTATGAGAAGTATGTGATAAGCAAGAGCTCCCCCTAAATTTGTGCATTATTAAAAATTTGCGTTTGATTGCAAATGCACAATCGATTAGGCTCATGGGTTACTCTTCCATGTCACATACATCTTGGTGGAGCGCGCAAAATGATAAGATTGAAATAATAGGCACGCATCACCAGCATAAGTAATTGATCATACAAGATAATGGTAGAGATAAACATGGAATATCACAATAGGCATAATATGATCAATCGACATCGTATCTCATAAGTATAAACGACAGAATATTGTAGCGACACACACATAACAAAGTATCAACGAACAAGCAATCAAGTAGCAAAGGGAACTCTCGAAGCAAAACAAAAGCAAGAAACTCTCTCTCTCGAAGCCTATGATCTATACAAATCCTCCCCCTTTGGCAACAAGTACCAAAAAGTTCAAATCGTATAGCACTAGTCGGCTCTCTAGGCACGGTCCTCCGAAGGCGATCTCCCGCTGGCGGCTCCGGTGTGCGTAGACGGCGTTGAGATGAGAGCGTCCGCGAATGCTTCTGCTGATGACTGCTGGACTGGTGGAGTGGAGACCTGCTGTGGCACTGTGGCTGTGGCGGCTGGTGCAGATACTGTGGTCCGTGGATCCACAACTGGTATCGCATCTGACCTGGCAGCCCTAGGCACTGACTGAAACTGCTCTGTAGTCGGTCTCTCATCTTCACTGTCATCGGATCTGGCAAGCTTGACAGCATCGACATCTCCTTGCAGCTGTTCCACTAAAGTCTGAATCTCAGTCACTTTGACATCCAAGTCGTGAAACTTTGTCTCAATAATCCGCTCAAAACTAGCCTGGGTCTGGGTGAGGTTGGCCAGACTTCGCTCAATCCTCAGAGTGGCTTCAAGCAGATATTGCATCTGGTCTTTTGGTGTCTTGAGATTCGCAATTAGAGCATTGGGAGCTGATGCTTCCTGAGCTGCTTTAGCTTCTTGTGCTTTGCGGATTTCCTCTTGTGCTTGATCAGAAGTGGGATGCGAAGGATCCATCACTATGACATTGTCCTCAAAGTCTGGACAGAGTGGCAAATGCTCTCAATCAAGAAGATATGTGCTGGTTCCAACCTTGGAATTTATCAACAACTGAATATGTGGAGCATAACCACACGATCTCTTCTGATCTGCTGTTGTCCTCTTGATAGTCTCAACTATCAGGCTCATCACCTTGAATTTTTGAGGTGTATCGAATAAATGCAGCAAGTTGATGGAGTGGCCACGGATCATCTTATCATCTCCTGACTTGGGTAACAAGGTGTACCGCAAGATTGTGTTTGAGGTGGCCAGACCTGGTAGCAAATGCTTCACTGATCCAAGCTTGTGTGTTTCAAGATCCTCCTAGGGAATAGCACTGTACATGTTCTTCCTAGAATTGTGATCAAACTTGAGCTTGGCATAAACATCATAATCATCATCTTCTTCCTTGGGTGCACCAAGAAGATTTGCCCATTCAGAAATAGTTGATTGATATCTAATGCCTTCAGTCATCCACACTATGCGACCATCTGGATAGAAATGTGCTGTGGAGTAAAATTGCATAATCATCTCATCGTTCCACTTAGTCAACTTCTTTCCAACGAACTCATCAACACCTGCAATTCTGAAGCTTTCATGCACATGGGGAAAATAATCCTCGTTCTCATCAATGTATTCCCAGTCCACCCACCTCATGTCACTGACTATGGGCTTCTTATCAAGCAACACTGTCTCATAGAAATCATGTTGCTCACGGGTGTGAAAGCGGTAATCACAAGCAGTCCTCCTCCTCACAGCATAGGGATCAGTCAATCTCCATTGACGCAGTCCTTTGTCCTTTCTCAACATCATGTTCTCAGCTACTGGGTGTGCGTTGTCATGTTCTGGTATCTTGGGCTTCAATTTTCTGAGCACTAGAGGCTCTTCATCAACAGTTGATTCAGACACTGGGGCCTTGTTCTTCTCTGCAGCAGATATGTTTCTGGTTGATCTCTTGGGTGCTGGTGCCTTAGGCTTAGACTTGGGAGGTGCAGCAGTCTTGATAGCATCAGACATGAGCTTCTGTGCTTTTGCAGGGTTGCAGCAGCTGGCTCTTCCTCCTCTTCTTCTTCTTCTTCAATCATCATAGTAGGTCTGCCAATCACACGGGCAAAAGATTTCCTTACTCTTTTCTTCTTGGCACCTGCAGCTGCCTCACTAGGTTCTTGCAGAGTCTTTTGAGGCACTTTCCTCACTGCTGTTCTTTCCTTGACAGAAGTAGGCTTTGTGCTGTACTCCTTAGCTAGCACTACTCTCTTCTTCTTTTGTGCAGTTTCACTTGCAACAAAGTCCTCATCCTCACTATCTGAGGTTTTCTTCTTCCGTGTTCTTGTTGCTGCTTTAGGTAGATCTGGAGAGCTTCTCTCTCCCTCATAGTAACTTTCATTATGGCTTGATCCTTCACTTTGCTCTTCATGCTGCTCTGACCTGTTCTGACTGTCACTGACATCAGACATCTTGTTGAGCTGACCCTGTGAATAGATGGGTATGGGTAGAGTAGATGAGTCATCACAAAAAGCAGATTGTTTTTCATAAAAATGAGTTCAAACTTTAGTTCTAGGTTTTCACAGAATGCAGTTCGGATGGACCGAGTTGGTAATCTCGGTGACACCGAAGCACACTACAGAGACATGGCACGCCATTTCGGTCTGACCGAGATGGGTTTCGGTGGCTCCGAGATGCTAGGGTTTCATTGAGACGTTACTTTCGGTCGTACCGATTCGCACAACTCGGTGGCACCGAGATGTACTTGTGCTATGGCCAGGGCCAAATCGGTGGGACCGAAAATTCCTATTCGGTCGGTCTGAGATGCATTCGGCGGAAACCTAACCCTAAATTTTTTGCTCGAATCTCGTTCAAACGAACTAATCTGGTGGAAAGTGAATTGCATTCGTGGCAAGATTACAGGTAGTCCAATCGTGCATTGAATCAGAAAGGGAAGCACGAAAGGGATCGAAACTCACCCTAACTCGGTGGAGTTCCTCTATGGCGGCAACGGCGGTGGAGATTACCGTTGACGGCGACGGAGTCCTGCGGCGAGGGCGCACAGGCGACGACGGCGACGATCCGGAGACCAAAGGGGCGGCAGCAATGGGGCGCGGGCGCGTGACGTTTGAAGAAATTTTCAACCGCACGGTTCGCTGGGAATATATACCCATTAGCTGTCGGTGGCACCGAGTGGAACAAATCGGTAGCACCGAGACGTGCAACTGCTTGCAGTTACAGCAACTCGGTCCGACCGAGTTGGTCTAATCGGTAGCACCGAGATGAATACCTAGATCAGTCTAAGTGCTTTCGGTTCGACCGAGTTTGAGTGGGTTGGTCTGACCGAAATAAATTAGAAGGTTTTGGAGGTTCAGCCCTTTCAGATCAGTGGCTCCGAGTGCTCCTCACCCGGAGGGTCCGAAAATGACTTGTTCAATTTTTGTGATGCAACAAGAATAGAATTTGAGACAAGAAAGCATAGATAGCTAGAGAAGGTTCTTAGGCATTCTTGTACATCCACTTGGCCAGAAAAACCAAGACAATCAATACAACAAATGGATGTCCTCGAATGATGAAAACATGCAAACCAACATGCTCACACAATAAGATTGCAAATGAAATATGTGTCAAACATGCGCAACCAATTCTAGCATCTATCAGGCAATTGCGATGACTAGGTCATCTATATATGAGTATATTGACTTAGGAGCCAAATGAGAACATTTGATCATAGGTCATACTCATCATTTAAGCACAAGTGGGGTTACCACTTTTACATAAAGCATTAATGTGTTCACACCATTAGAGTTGCTTTAGCTCAATTGTTTAGAGCAAAGCTCCCCCTAGATGTGATATCCTCCCTAAGAGGGTTGAACTAACCTTGGGTTTTGTCGATGATGACTTCATGTAGATGTTGAAGATGTGGGTGCTCAATGTTGATGTAGACCATCAAGAGTTGGGAGCAATCCTTTGGAGTTATGTGCTTTCAATACCTACATGGGTTAGTCCCACACAAGGAACATACAAGGATATCCATAGACATAGAGTGACATACACATATGATGATGTCCATGAATGCATTGATTACCTTGTCCCTTGCCTTACCAACAAGAGGGTTTGTGACTCCATGAACTAGTGCAAAATGTGAAAGTTGGTTGCACAAGTCCTTGCCATGAAGAATATGAGTGAAGTTTGTTGGCGGAGTCACCCTCAAGAACTCTCTAGTTCTTCTTCTTTTGGACCCACATCAACTTGATGGGAATCCTTGGAGTTGTAGTAGCACTTGATGAAGTAGAACTTGATGAAGTCTTGGGAACCCACTTGACCATGGCTTGAGGAGCTTCTTCAAATGATTCAATCTCTTCTTGAAGCTTGTCCTTGCCTTTTAGCTTGTGGTCTTGTGGTGGAAGGTCTTCTTGAGCGTGTGTCCCCTTGAAGGAAGTAGGATCATACTTCTCTTGTTGAGGAACAAACTTCGTCTTGGGGTATTGACCTTCTTCCCACTCAACTCCATCGGCATTGAACTTTCGTTCAAAACCAACACCTTGATTATTCCGATGCCTTCCTTGCTTGCGTACAATTTCCTCAAATTGTTTACTCCCGGCAAGGCTCTTGTAGACACCTTTTTCTATAATTCCTTTCAATAGCATATTTTCTTGCTCAAGTGTAACCTGGCTAAGAGAATCGTTAGTGGAATCAATAGAACTACTAGAAGCAACAATATTGGATTTAGCATTGTTATTGTTACTACTAGAGGTAGAACCATTTTTACCCTTGTTGCTACTTTGCTTAGGTTTAACTTGTGGCATAAAGGTAGACAAGAGTAAACGCTTGGCAAGATATGAAGAAATCTTCTTTAGAAGATCGTCATTGGTAGCTTTAAGAAACTCATGCTCTTGCTCTAAATTTAGCTTCTCGAAGCGTAGCTTCTCATGAGTTCTTAGAAGTTCTCTATGATCCTCTTGAGTTGTTTCATGAGCTAACTTAAGAGCATTTAGTTCTTTAGTTAGACGCTCAATCTCCTTCATAGCATTGTCACTCGTTTCCTCTTGACTATCATGATTACTAGCATTTTCATTATAGCTCACATCACTAGCCCTATCAACAATTAAATCATCATCACCAAGCAAATCATCTTCATCACTATTAAAATCAAGATACTCGGGGTGTGATACCTTAGGGCCTTTTGCCATGAAGCATCTTCCAATTCCTTCATTTGGTGAGTCAAATAGATCGTAGGAGTTGGATGACACAAGTGCAAGTCCTGCAACACCTTCATCTTGGCTATAGTCGGAGTTGGAGTGATAACTTCTCTCGGAGTGGTTGTCGGAGTCGGAGCCGGAAACCCATTCACCAACATGAGCTTGATGTCTTCTTCTTGTGTAGCTCCTTGATGACTTGTCCTTCCTCTCCGAATCCTTGCTTCTTCGAGAGTGTCTTTGTTCATAATAATCATCTCTACACCTTCTCTCTTTTACGAGGTGATTCATCTCTTCTATGTCTTCCTCTTGGTGATTCGTCTCTTTTCTTGTAGGGAGCCGTACACTCATTTGAGTAGTGTCCGGGCTTCCCACAATTGTAGCAATTACGGTCACGACTTGATGATCTTCTCTCATAGTATCTTGAGCTACAGCTTCTTTCTTTTCCTTTGTTCTTGTAGAACTTGTTGAACCTTTTGACCATTAGGCTTATCTCTTCATTGGATACTAACTGGTCACTTGAAGTTGTTGGAGCATCGGTTGAGGCTTTGTAAGCACCACTTGACTTGTTGTGCAGCTCCTCTTTGTCCTTGAGTGACATTTCATGAGCGACAATCCTTCCAATGACTTCCGTGGGCTTGAGATCTTTGTAATTTGGCATCATTTGGATCAATGTGCAGACGCTATCATACTTTCCATCCAAGGCTCTAAGTATCTTCTTAATGATGAATTTGTCGGTCATCTCTTCACTTCCTAAGCTGGCAATCTCATTTGTGATGAGAGCAAGCCTAGAGTACATCTCTGCGACTCCTTCACCATCCTTCATCTTGAACTTGTCAAGTTGACTTTGAAGCACATCCAACTTGGATTCCTTGGCGGACTCGGTACCCTCATGCATATCAACCAAAGTATCCCAAATTTCCTTTGCATTCTCGAGGCGGCTGATTTTGTTGAATTCTTCGGGACATAGACCGTTGAATAGAATGTCACAAGCTTGAGCATTGTATTGCAACATCTTCAATTCTTCTGCGGTTGCCTCACGATCCGGTTCCTTGCCATCCTCAAAGAAGTCACCTTGCAAGCCAACACGAACAACAGCCCAAACGGCAGGGTCATGACCAAGAATATGCATTTTCATCTTATGTTTCCAACTAGCAAAGTTTGTACCAGCAAAATATGGACCTCTACGGTGACAGTTACCCTCACTAGACTCCATACTCTCCTAGGTTGTGAAACCAAGGCTATGATCACCAAAGCTATGGAAATCAAGGCTTACGGAGACCAAAGCTCTGATACCACTTGTAGGATCGAAAGTATGTCTAGAGGGGGGGGGGGTGATTAGACTACTTGACCAAATAAAACATAACCTTTTCCCAGATTTTAGTTGTGGGCAGATTTTAGCAATAGTACATGTCAAGCATCACCCTACACATGCAATTCTAAGAGTATAGCAGCGGAAAGTAAGCAATTGCATATGTATTTAGAGAGGGGATAGGAGATTTCAAACGCAATGAAGACACGGCGGTTTTTGGCATGGTTCCGATAGGTGGTGCTATCGTACGTCCACGTTGATGGAGGCTTCAACCCACGAAGGGTAACGGCTGCGCGAGTCCACGGAGGGCTCCACCCACGAAGGGTCCACGAAGAAGCAACCTTGCCTATTCCACCATGGCTTACGTCCACGAAGGACTAGCCTCACTCGGGGTAGATCTTCACGAAGTAGGCGATCTCCTTGCCCTTACAAACTTCTTGGTTCAACTCCACATCTGGTTGGAGGCTCCCAAGCGACACCTAACCAATCTAGGAGACACCACTCTCCAAAAGGTAATAGACTGTGTGTTGTTGATGAACTCCTTGCTCTTGTGCTTCAAATGATAGTCTTCCCAGCACTCAATCACTCCTCATAGATTTGGCTATGGTGGAAGAAGGATTTGAGTGGAAAGCAACTTGGGAAAGGCTAGAGATCAAGGTTCAAATGGTAGGAATGGAATATCTTGATCTCAACACATGAGTAGGTGGTTCTCTCTCATAAAATGTATGGTGGAAGTGTAGGCACGTTCTGATGGCTCTCCTTACTGAGAAGGATGGGGTGGAGGGGTATATATAGCCTCCACACAAAATCCAACCATTACACACTTTTGACCCAACTCGGTGGCACCGAAACAATCATCTCGCTAGCACCGAACTGTGTAAAAGATATGAACTTTAGGAATCTCGGTGGGACCGATACGAACAACTCGGATGGACCGAAGTGCAATGGCTTAGGGCAATCCTCATCTCGGTGGCACCGATTGCATCAACTCGGTAGGACCGAAGCGAAGCAATAAGGCAACAGAGACTTGGCAAGCCATCTCGGTGAGACCGATTTGCAAACTCGGTGAGACCGAAGTAAATGCAAACGATTACAGAGAGTTGGCAAGGCCATCTCGGTGGGACCGAGATCCATTTCGGTGGATCCGATTTGTTAGGGTTTGGCAGTGGCTAAGTCTTGGATGAACTCGGTGGGGCCGGATTGGAAATTTCGGTGGGGCCGAGTTGGACTTTAGGTTTAGGACATATTTGGGTAGAGATACTGGTTGAGGGTTTAGGAATACTGTCACTAAGCACTTGAGCAAAAAGACCATTAAGCAACACCTCATCCCCTTTTAATAGTATTGGCTTTCCTATGGACTCAATGTGATCTTGGATCACTAAACCAAAAATGTAGAGTCTTGATCTTTGCCAATTCTTGTCCTTAGCATTTTGAGGGGTCCACATCTCTAGTCCATGCCATGCCAATCATTGAACATCCTGAAATCTTAACCTTGAATGGATATTAGTTCAATGAGATATATGTTGTTATGAATTACCAAAACCACCAAGGGAGCAAATGTGCTTTCATATGTGTTTTGCTTGGAGCGTCATTTTATTTTGTTGAGATTTGCTTGATGCAATCAATAATCATGTTTTGTATCTTTTAGTTCAATAAAATGCCAATAATAGCCTTTACCATGCCCAGTTTGAAAGTTTATGTGTTGCTGTTTGAAAATAGAAAGTTTTCTGTTATGTTCAGAATATTCCTGAATAGTCAGAACATGATAAAAATATGAAATTTTTACACAGTAAGCATACATGAGTTATCTGTCACGTGGTAATTTTTCAGAATTTTTGGAGTTAGGGAAGTATGAATTTTAAATCCCCCTTTACAGACTGTTCTGTTTTGACAGATTTTGGTTATAGTTGCATTGTTTGCATATGTTGCTTGTTTAATGTTTCTATTTGTGGATAGGAGTATTAAATATGCAGAGGCATTTAGTATGCAATGTTTAATTATAATTTTAGTGATTTGTTACAGTAGAGAATGTTAAGGTTTTGAGTTGATTTATACTAACTTATCTCACGAGTTCTTGTTGAGTTTTGTGTGGATGAAGTATTTAAAGATTTAGGGAAACCGTGATATGAGAGGAATTAAGGAGACACAAAAGCTCAAGCTTGGGGATGCCCAAGGCATCCCAATATAATATTTCAAGAAGTCTTAAGCATCTAAGCTTGGGGATGCCCCGGTAGGCATCCCACCTTTCTTCATCAACAATTATCGGTTAGTCTTGGTTGAGCCTAAGTTTTTGCTTCTTCACATGAGATGTGCTATTCTTGGAATGTCATTTTATTTTATTTTCTGTTTGAATAAAATACTTAAGATCTGAAATTTTTAAATGAGAGAGAGTCCTCACATAGCTATTTAATTAACTACTCATTTGGTCTTCACTTATATCTTTTTGGAGTAGTTTATCATTTACTCTTGTTCTTCACTTATATCCTAAGAGTAAATTGTTGAATGAATTGAATATCATAAAGTTAAAATTATATGTGCTTCATATGCTTGTCCCATGGGGAGTAGTGACTTAACATACAAGAAGTATAAGTGGTAAAATTTATTGAAAGTTAACAAACATAGCATTGGTCACTTGAACAATTCATGAAAGAATTTTGAAGGAAGAGAAATTTCACATAAAAATATACTATCTTGGACATCTGCTATGATTGTGAGCCCCCATTAATTATTTTCAAGCTTGATCAAGTAGTTGACGTTGGACAAGGAAGACAACATAATGAGTTATGTTTGTTTATATTCACATAGAAGTTATATTGTCATGGATCCTCTAACATGTGGTGCTTGCTTAGGATCTTTTGCTAGCCAAAAATTCGTACTAAGTAGAGATACTACTTGTGCATCCAAAACCCTTAAACCCAGTTTATTGCCATGAGTGTCCACCATATCTACTTATGGATTGAATAAGATTCTTCAAGTAAGATGTCATCAGTGTAAAAAGCAATAAAAATTGCTCCTAAAATATGTATGATCTTTTATTGCAAGGGAAAATAAGTGTTGCACGAACTTGTGATGGTAAAGAAATAAAAGTGACGGACTGCATAATAAAGGTTGCTATCACAAGGGGCAATATAACGTGACGTTCCTTTGCATTAAGGGCTTGCACATCCAAAAATAAAAAGCGCATGACAACCTCTGCTTCCCTCTACGAAGGGCCTATCTTTTACTTTTCTGTATTTACTTTTATGCAAGAGTCATTAATGTTCATCCCTATTCCGCTCTATTTATTCTTTCGTTGGCAAGCATTATGTGATAGGGAAATATCCAGGCACATATATCCAGTTGAATATAGATGATCATGAGTTATTATTGTTGACATTATCCCTGAGATAAATAAGTTGGGAGGCGAAACATTAAGCCCCTATCTTCCTATGTGTTT
Organism: Elymus sibiricus; assembly: GCA_039707655.1. Classification (NCBI taxonomy): domain Eukaryota; kingdom Viridiplantae; phylum Streptophyta; class Magnoliopsida; order Poales; family Poaceae; genus Elymus; species Elymus sibiricus. The sequence goes on along the minus strand of CM077672.1, from coordinate 233,105,649 downwards.
GACTGAAATGTTTTGTTCTAAAAATATGCTTTGAGTGTCAGCAATCATGGAAGACTAAATGATAGTTGAGTATGTGGAATTTGCTAGATCAAAGCTCTTACATAGACCCTTCCTGAAAATAAGATGAATTGCAATTGTTTGATGACTGAGAACATAGTTTGTTAGTTTTCAAGAAAGTTTATGGCCTATACTTTAAACATGTGAATAGCTTGCTACTTGATCATGAGAAGTTTTATGAGATGAGCTACTGATTATGATATATATTGATGCTAGAAAAAGGGATTGAAATTATCATTGATCAAACTTATGCACTATGCTAGCATTCACACTTCATAAATTATTTCTTTTATCATTTACCTACTCGAGGACGAGCAGGAATTAAGCTTGGGGATGCTGATACGTCTCCAACGTATCTATAATTTATGAAGTATTCATGCCATGTTTATTATAGTTTTGTATGATTTTGGTGAACTTTTATATGGATTTTATATGATTTTCATAGACTAACATATTGACCTAGTGCCCAGTGCTAGTTGCTGTTTTCTGCTTGTTTTTGGTTTTCCAGAAAATCCATATCAAACGAAGTCCAAATGCAGCGAAATTTTTTGATGATTTTTTCTGGAAGGAAACAGACCCAGGAAGCTTCGGAGGAGCAGCAGAAGAGCCATAGGGGCCCCACGAGCCACCTGGGCGCGCCTGCCCCCCCCCCAGGCGCGCCCTGGTGCCTCGTGAGCCCCTTGTAGCACCTCTTCGCGTGATTCCAGTGCTGAAAAATCATATATATTCAAAAAAACCTGAAAGTTAACCTAGATGAGTTTTTACGCCGCCGCAAGCCTCTGTACCTCCATGATCTAATCTACAGCCCTTTTCCGTCACCCTGCCGGAGGGGGGAATCATCACCGGAGGCCATCTTCATCATCCCGGCGGTCTCCATGACGAGAAGGGAGTAGTTCACCCTCGGGGCTGAGGGTATGTACTAGTAGCTATGTGTTTGATCTCTCTCTCTCTCGTGTTCTTGATATGGTACAATCTTGATGTATCGCGTGCTTTGTTAATATAGTTAGATCATATGGTGTTTCTTCTCTCTCTATCCTTGTTGTGATGAATCGAATCTTTTCCCTTTGAGGTTTCGTTATTGTCGGATTGAATATTTCAGATTTGAGAACACTTGATGTATGTCTTGCATATGAATACCCGTGGTGACAATGGGGTATTATATTGATTCACTTGATATATGTTTTGGCACTCAACTCGCGGATTCCCGAGGTGACATTGGGGTAATCTATGCATAGGGGTTTATGCACGTTTTCATTATCCTTTCTCCGATAGAAACTTTGGGGTGCTCCTTAGAGTTCTTTGTGTGGATTGAATATTATGATTATGAAGTTGTTTGATGTATATCGTATAATCAACTCATGGATACTTGTGGTGACATTGGAGTATCTAGGTGACATTAGAGTTGGTTGATGTGTATCATATGGTGTTATTTTAGTATGAACTCTAGGGCTGTTTGTGACACTTATAGGAATGGCTCAATAGATCGATCGGAAAGGATAACTTTGAGGTGGTTTCATACCCTACAAATAATTTCTATCTTATGTTCTCCGCTAATAGGAACTTGGGAGTGATTCTTTATCGCACGTTGAGGGATGATTATATGATCCAATTATGTTAGCATTGTTGAGAGATTGCACTAGTGAAAGTATGAACCCTAGGCCTTGTTTTCAAGCATTGCAATACCGTTTGTGTTCACTTTTGTTACTTGCTACCTTGCTATTTTTTTTTATTTTCAGATTACAAAAACCTATATCTACTATCCATACTACACTTGTATCACCATCTCTTGGCCGAACTGGTGCACCTATACAATTTACCATTGTATTGGGTGTGTTGGGGACACAAGAGATTTCTTGTATTTGATTGCAGGGTTGTTTGAGAGAGACCATCTTCATCCTACGCCTCCCACGGATTGATAAACCTTAGGTCATCCACTTGAGGGAAAATTGCTACTGTCCTACAAAACTCTGCGCTTGGAGGCCCAACACGAGTCTACAAGAATAAGTTGTGTAGTAGACATCAGCAGGTGCTGCCATGTTTGCATAGTAGCCCGAGGGTTCTGAGTTACGAGCTAGGACGTGTCCCAGCCAGAGTCCATGCGGAGTGGAGTCCATCACCGTCGTCGTTGTTTTGCTGCTAGGAGTTATTCCGCTGCTACGAGTTGTTCCGCTGCTAGCATAGAGCTACCTTAGCAGGCGTAGTGTCGCCATGCCAATGTAATCTTTTCTAATACCCCAAACCCTTGTACTCCAATTATTTGTAATAAAGAGTTGATTTGTTCTATGCCAAGCAGTGCTGTATTCCAGAAGACTTGATCTCTTGTCTGGAATACGGGGTGCTCCGGTTCCTCTGAGCCAGGGTGCCACACTATTGAACATATTGAAAATCTAGATAAAAAGATCCATAATTGTATCACTCAATTTGGTTCCAAGGTGGGAATTGCTTTGAAAACTTTAAAGGAAAAGGAACTGACAATTAACGATGGGATAGAACAAAGCCCCGCTAGAATTGATAAGTTAGAAGAGATTATCAATAACTTAGGTTCCGCTTTTTCCTTTGCTAAAAACATTGATAGGACTCCTCCTAATAAAAATTGCAAGTTCATATATGTTCCCAAGGTTAAGAGTGCTACTTCTAGTAAAGGGAGTGAGGATCTTAAAATGATTAGCGTGCACCCCAATTTCATTGATATAATTACGGAACCTATCCATAAAAGTAAAATTCTTGATTTTGTGCCTAGAAGTGTGATGATGATAAACTCCTATGTTAAATCTACTAGAAAAAATGGATGTGTAATTGAGGAGTTGGAAACCAAGAATGACAACACTTGAAACTATGCATTATATCTAGCTAGGGGCATAAAACAATAGCGCTCGTTGGGAGGCAACCCAATGAATAAAATAATTTTTTGTTTTTTCCTTCTGTTCTTGAGTGTTTACACAATCATAGCTTCTGTTATCATTGTATTTTTATGTTTTAATTAGTGTTTGTGCCAAGTAATGCCTTTGGGATGATTTGGAAGATAGTATGATAGATGCTGTTGGAAAACAGAAACTTTTGAGTCCAGGGCTGAAATTTTGTTTTTTCACTGAAGTATCAGAACCTTCTGAATATTTTACACAGTATTTACATATGAATTTCACACGTTGTCCTATTTTTTCAGAATTTTTGGAGTTACATAAGTATGACGTTAATTCAGATCTTTACAGACTGTTCTGTTTTAGACAGATTCTGTTTTTGTTGCATAGTTTGCTTATTTTGATGAATCTATGGATCGTATCGGGGGATATGAGTCATGGAGAAGTTGGAGTACAGTAGAATTATGCCAATATTAAATATGAATCAATTTATAACAGTACCTAAAGTTTAAGATTTGTTTGTTATACTAACGGATCTCACGAGGTTTCAGTTGAGTTTTGTGTGCTGAAGTTTTCAAGTTTTGGGTGAGACTACGATGGACAAAGGAATAAGGAGCGGCAAGAGACTAAGCTTGGGGATGCCCAAGGCACCCCCAAGGTAATATTCAAGGAAGACTCAAGCGTCTAAGCTTGGGGATGCCCCGGAAGGCATCCCCTCTTTCGTCTACAATCTATCGGTAACTCACTTGGAGCTATATTTTTATTCATCACATGATATGTGTTTTACTTGGAGCGTCTTGTGATATAGTTTGTTTGCTCTTTAGTTTGTCACAATCATCTTTGCTGAACACACCTTTTTGAGAGGGATACACATTATTCGTGATTTGTTAGAATACTCTATGTGCTTCACTTATATCTTTTGAGCTAGGCAGTTGCTCTAGTGCTTCACTTATATATTTTAGAGCACGGCGGTGGTTATATTTTAAAGAAATAGTTGCACTCTCATGCTTCACTTATATCTTTTTGAGAGTCTAATGAATGGCAATGGTAATATGCACGGGTTATGAATTTGGTCCTGATATGATAGGTATTCAAGAGGGATATAATAAAAACTTTCATGTAGATCACTGAATATGATAAGTTTGATTCCTTGCAATAGTTTTGCGATATTAAGATGGTAATATGTGAGAGGTCTTAGTAGATAATTGTGGTTTAGTAAGAATACTGGTGTTAAGGTTTGTGATTCCCGAAGCATGCACGTATGATCTGTCGTTATGCTAAGAAATTGGAGCATGATATATTCTTGATTGTCTTCCTTTGTGTGGCGGTCGGGGGCGCGCGATGGTTAACTCCTACCAACCTCCCCCCAAGGGGCATGCGTAGTAGTACTTTGCTTCAAGGGCTAATAAACTTTCACAATAAGTATGTGAGTTCTTTATGACTAATGTGAGTCCATGGATTATACGCACTCTCACCCTTCCGCAATTTGCTAGCCTCTTCGGTACCGTGCATTGCCCTTTATCACATCGAGAGTTGGTGCAAACTTCACCGGTGCATACAAACCCCATGATATGATACGCTCTATCACACATAAGCCTCTTTATATCTTTCTCAAAACAGCCACCATACCTACCAATCATGGCATTTCTATAGCCATTCCGAGATATATTGCCATGCAACTTCCACCGTTCCGTTTTTATGACACACATCGTCATTGTCATATTGCTTTGCATGATCATATAGCTGACATAGTATTTGTGGCTTAGCCACCGTTCATTATTTTTTTTATACATGTTACGCTAGCATCATTGCACATCCTCGTACACTGCCAGAGGCATTCATATAGAGTCATATTTTTGTTCTATTATCGAGTTGTAAGTAAATAAAAGTGTGATGATCATCACTATTAGAGCATTGTCCCAGTGAGGAAAGGATGATGGAGACCATGATTCCCCCACAAGTCGGGATGAGACTCCGGACGAAAAAAAGAGAGAAAAAAAAGGGGCCAAAAAGAGTCATGAAAAAAAAATGAGAGACAAAGAGAAAGGGAAATGTTACTATCCTTTTTCCACACTTGTGCTTCAGAGTAGCACCATGTTTTTCATATAGAGAGTCTCCTATTTTGTCACTTTCATATACTAGTGGGAATTTTTCATTATAGAACTTGGCTTGTATATTCCGATGATGGGCTTCCTCAAATGCCTGAGGTCTTCATGAGCAAGCAAGTTGGATGCACACCCACTTAGTTTCCATGTTGAGCTTTCATACACTTATAGCTCTTAGTGCATCCATTGCATAGCAATCCCTACTCCTCGCATTGACATCAATTGATGGGCATCTCCATAGCCCGTGGATTAACCTCGTTGATGTGAGACTATCTTCTTATTTTTGACTTCCCCTTATTGATCTCTACCACCACACTCTATTCCACCTATAGTGCTATATCCATGGCTTGCGCTCATGTATGAACCAGTTGAAAAAGCTGAAGCGCATTAAAAAGTATGAACCAATTGCTTGGCTAAAACCGGGGTTGTTCATGATAAATATTTTGTGTTAGGAAGATGGAGCATGACAGGATTGTATGATTTTGTAGAGATAACGTTCTTTAGCATTTTTATTTTGAAAGACATGATTGTTTATTAGTATGCCTGAGTATTGATGTCTTTATATCAAATTATAGACTATTGCTTTGAATCATTCGAATCTTATTATTCATACCGTAAGAGAAAGATTACATGATGAAACATGATAGGTAGCATTCCACATCAAAAATTCTGTTTTTATCATTTACCTACTCGAGGACGAGCAGGAATTAAGCTTGGGGATGCTTGATACGTCTCCAACGTATCTATAATTTTTGATTGTTCCATGCTATTATAGTATCAATCTTGGATGTTTTATATGCAATTATATGCCATTATATATCATTTTTTGGGACTAACCTATTAACTCAGTGCCCAGTGCCAGTTGCTGTTTTCTGCTTGTTTTAGCCTTTTCAGAAAATCATTATCAAAAAGTGTCCAAACAAGGAAAAAACTTTGGATTAATTTTTTCTGGACCAGAAGAGACCCAGGAAGCTTCGGGAGAAGACCAGAAGATCCACGAGGAGGCGACAAGCCTGGAGGGCGCGCCCAGGGGGGTAGGAGCGCCCCCCAGGCTTGTGGGCCCCTCGTGGCACATCCTAATTCCTTCGCTATAAATTCACAAATATTCCCAAACCAACGGAGAGACAGAAGAGAAAACCTTTCCGCCGCCGCAAGCCTTTGTTCTTCCGCGATCCCATCTGGAGGCCTTTTCCGGTACTCTGCCGGAGGGGGAATCGATCACGGAGGGCTTCTACATCAACCTTGCTGCCCTTTCGATGATGTGTGGGTAGTTTACCATAGACCTACGGGTCCATAGCTAGTATCTAGATGGCTTCTTCTCTCTCTTTGATCTTCAATACCATGTTCTCCTCGATGTTCTTGGAGTTCTATCCGATGTAATCTTCTTTTGCGGTGTGTTTGTTGGGATCCGATGAATTGTGAGTTTATGATCAGATTATTCATGAGAAATATTTGAGTCTTCTCTGAACTATTTTATGCATGATTATTATAGCTTTGTATTTCTCTCCGATCTATCGATTTGGTTTGGCCTACTAGATTGATTTGTCTTGCAATGGGAGAGGTGCTTTGTGATGGGTTCAATCTTGCGGTGCTCAATCCCAGTGACAGAAGGGGACATGACACGTATTTGTATTGTTGCCATTAAGGATAAACAGATGGGGTTTAATCATATTGCTTGAGTTTACTTTGTCTACATCATGTCATCTTGCTTAAGGCATTACTCTGTTTCATACTTAATACCCTAGATGCATGCTGGATAGCGGTCGATGGGTGGAGTAATAGTAGTAGATGCAAGCAGGAGTCGGTCTACTTGTCTCGGACGTGATGCCTATATACATGATCATTGCCATGAATCCGTCATAATTATTTGCTTTTCTATCAATTGCCCAACAGTAATTTGTTTACCCACCGTATGCTATGTGCTCGAGAGAGAAGCCTCTAGTGAAAACTATGGCCCCCGGTCTACTTTATCATATATTAAAAACCTAAAAATACCTTGCTGCAATTTATTTACTTTTATTTTAATTATTATTTTAGTTTATCTATTTATCTCTATAAGATTTAATCCTTGCAAATAACCGCTAAGAGGATTGACAACCCTCTTATTTGCGTTGGGTGCAAGTGTTTGCTCTTGTGTGTGCAGGTGCGCTTAACGGAATTTTGCTTGGTTCTCCTACTGGATTGATAACCTTGGTTCTTAACTGAGGGAAATACTTATCTCTACTATACTCCATCATCCTCTCCTCTTCGGGGAAATACCAACGCAGACTACAAGTAGCACCAATCAGAATGCACGACTCAGATCGCGCACAGTAGGGGTCATCGGCCACGGTTTGATAGGCACACAGCTTTCGTGACTGAACCGTGTGCTATTGGAAAACATCTACATCAAGGAGCAGCATAATTTTGTTTGAAATGAAGACGTGGTAATTTTGAAACGAAGACGTGAGTTCAACGTTTCGCCTAGAATTTTTTTCCACCATACGCAATCACCATCATACCCTAGGTTTGATTTTCTGGGGCATTTCAGGTCTCGTTTGCTACATTTAAGACATTTTTTGCATTTACCATGCATTTAGTGCATATAAATCAAAACCATACTGCAACTACATGTGGGTGTTAGCTAAGAAGGTGTAAAAATCATTTATGTGTCGCTTTGCTAGTTTTAATTCATTGTCCGAGAAACGGGAAGAATTTTCAAACTTTTCGGCCGCGAGATGCGGCCACCGGCGTAGGGCTTGTTGGTAATTTAATTACTGGAAATGCGGATGGAGTTTGAAAATCACGAAAATTGGTGTGTAACCGTGGCGCGATCTCAAGACCGAGCGGGAAAAAATTGGTAAAGTTTGGCACAAGTTACGATGATCGCTCCTTGCAAACCAGAGCATCTCAGAAGAAGGATCATAGTTCCCAATAGGAGACATGGCAATTCAGACTCCAATCGTTTTGCGTCAGAAATTTTTCCACGGTACACAATCACCATTGCACCCAAGTATTGATTTTCTGGCGCATTTCGGGTCTCGTTTGCTATATTTAAGCCATTTTTGCATTTATCGTGCATTTTGTGCATATAACCGCAACTACATGTGGGCTACTTGCAAAGCAGGTCTACAAAATCATTTGTGTGTCGCTTTGCGTGTTTTCATTCATGTCCAAGGAATGGGAAGAATTTTCAAACATTTCAGATGCGAGATGCGGCCACCGGCGTTGGTCTTGTTGGTATTTTAATTACAGGAAATGCAGATGGAGTCCGAAAATCACGAAAATCGGTGTGCCACTATGGCGTGCTCTCAAGACCCCGTGGAAATTTTTTGGTAAAGTTTGGCGCAAGTTTGGATGATCACTCCTTGGAAACCAGAGCATCTCACAAGAAGGATCATAGTTTCCAAAAGGTGACATGGCAATTCGAACTCCAGTTGCTGGAGACTTCATCATTTCGCCTCGAATTTTTTCCACAGTACGCACTCACTATTATACCCTAGGTTTGATTTTCTAGCGCATTTCGGGACTCCTTTGCTATATTCAAGCCATTTTTTTGCATTTACCAGGCATTTAGTGCATATAAATCAAATCCCAACTGCAACTACATGTGGTGATGAAAGGGATGAGGATTGCCGTTCGATCTGTGTGCATCCAACGGTGCAGACGTACGATCCGTGGGGTTTGGGTTCTGGCCAATCAGAACGCACGACTCACGTCGCGCGCAGCAGGGGTCATCGGCCACGGTTTGGTAGGCACACGGCTTTCGTGAATGAACCGTGTGCTATTTGCAAACCAGATTGCATATGTTCTGTTCATACATACTGGAGTGACATCAATTGAGTGTGCTAGCTATAGGGTATACAATCATAAATAGTTCAAACTCTCATTGCCTGTGCTGACGACATATCAAGGTCAACATATTAATCGTTCTTAGATCAACAGAAGGCCGGGCATAACTCACAATTCAGTACATGCGACAGTTCTAATTGAATGAATTAAGTTGCAGAATAGACATAATAAATAGTGTTACGTATTAATTCCCATGTACATGGGAGAACTGGGATCATTAGGTTGACCCCGAATGAACTTAGGATTTCTGATGATTTTAAGCCTCTTTATGTTTGGTGCATGATCCCTTCGCTGGCATCTCAGCAAATTCATCGTACTCGTCCTCATCAGCAACACCCTCGACGCCCAATACCCTCCTCTTCCCACGCATCACTACATGGCAGTTCTTATGCAAGGGGTCTTCCACATAGAAAGTCTGGGTTGCATCGCTGGCAAGAATGAACGGGTCCTTGTGATATGTCATCTTTGTCTTGTTAACACGGGTCTTCCTGTATTCATCAACCTTTACCTGACTAAGAGGGGCCCATTTGCACCTGAAGAATGGCACCTTAACTTTCACATAGTTAAGCTCCCAAATCTCTTCGATGGTTCCATAGTATACCCTTTTATCAGCTTCATCCATAGTTATGCATTCTATTCGAATGGAGTTGTTCTGATATGAGGTCTTCTTATCACGTTCCTCAGTGTAGAATGTGTAGCCATTTATGTCATACGCTTGGTACCTCAATACCGTAGGTGATGGCTTTTGTGCCAACCACGTTGCAATGTAATCCATAGATCCGCGTGACAAACGATCCTTCAGCCATCTGACGTAGTCCTTATTGTGCACCTTCATCACGACATCTAATGGATGCACCATGGGTAAGAAGCTTCGTCGTATTGATACGTCCATTTTGCATCATGTTTTCCTACTATTATTTATAGTGTTTTTAATCAATATAACACTTTGTGGAGCAATTCTAATGCCTTTTCTCTCTTAACATGCAAGATTTACATAAGGAGGGAGATTGCCGGCAGCTGAAATTCTGGACCTGAAAAAGCTATGTTAGAGATACCTATTCTGCACATCTCCAAATGAGCTGAAATTTCATGGAGATTTATTTTGTAATAAATAAAAAATATTGGAGAAAAGAAGTACCAGAGGGGGCCACCCAGGTGCCCACGAGGCACCAGGGCGCGCCCACCCCCTCCCCCCAGGCGCGCCCTGGTGGCTTGTGGGGCCCCTGGCCAGCCTCCGGTGCCCATCTTCTGGTATATAAGCCCATTTGCCCTAGAAAAAATAAAGGGAAGACTTTCGGGACGGGGCGCTGCCGTCTCAAGGCAGAACTTGGGCAGGAGCACTTTTGCTCTCCAGCGGAGCAATTCCGTCGGGGATACTTCCCTCCGGGAGGGGGAAATCGAAGCCATCGACATCACCAACAATCCTCTCATCGTGGGAGGACCAATCTTCATCAACATCTTCACCAGCACCATCTCATCTCAAACCCTAGTTCATCTCTTGTATTCAATCTTTGTCTCAAAACCTCAGATTGGTACCTGTAGGTTGCTAGTAGTGTTGATTACATCTTGTAGTTGATGCTAGTTGGTTTATTTGGTGGAAGATTATATGTCCAGATCTATTATGCTATTCAATACCCCTCTGATCTTGGACATGAATATGATGTGTGAGTAGTTACTTTTGTTCTTGAGGACATGGGAGAAGTCTTGTCATAAGTAATCATGTGAATTTGGTATTCGTTCGATATTTTGATGATATGTATGTTGTTGATTCTCTTAGTGGTGTCATGTGAACGTCGACTACATGGCACTTCACCATCTTTGGGCCTAAGGGAATGCATTGTGGAGTAGTAATTAGATGATGGGTTGCTAGAGTGACAGAAGCTCAAACCCTAGTTTATGCGCTATTCCGTAAGGGGCTGATTTGGATCCATATGTTTAATGCTATGGTTAGATTTATCTTAATTCTTCTTTCGTAGTTGCGGATGCTTGCGAGAGGGGTTAATCATAAGTGGGAGGCTTGTTCAAGTAAGAACAACACCCAAGCACCGGTCCACCCACATATCAAGTTATCAAAGTAGCGAATGCGAATCAAACAAATATGATGAAAGTGACTAGATGAAATTCCCATGTGTCCTCGAGAACACTTTGCTTATTATACGAGTTCGTTCCGGCTTGTCCTTTGCTACAAAAAGGATTGGGCCACCTTGCTGCACTCTTTGTTACCTTTACTACTTGTTACTTGTTACAAATTATCTTGCTATCAAACTACTCGTTACCGATAATTTCAGTGCTTGCAGAAAATACCTTGCTGAAAACTGCTTGTCATTTCCTTCTGCTCCTCGTTGGGTTCGACACTCTTACTTATCGAAAGGACTACGATTGATCCCCTATACTTGTGGGTCATCAAGACTCTTTTCTGGCGCCGTTGCCGGGGAGTGAAGCGCCTTTGGTAAGTGGAATTTGGTAAGGAAACATTTATATTACGTGCTGAAATTTACTGTCACTTGTTACTATGGAGAACAATCCTTTGAGGGGTTTGTTCGGGGTATCTTCACCTCGACCGGAAGCACAAAGAGTTGCTCCTCAACCTACTGCACCTACTGAAAATATTTATTATGAAATTCCTTCGGGTATGATAGAGAAATTGCTAGCTAATCCTTATGCAGGAGATGGAACGGTACATCCGGAGATGGAGTTAAGAGGAAGGTATTCCCTTTATCTTTGGAGGGAAATGCATTGATATGGTATAGGCTATGTGATGATACTGAAACATGGGACTGGAACCGGTTGAAGCTGGAATTCCACCAAAAAAATTATCCTATGCATTTGGTTCATCGTGATCGGAATTATATATATATAATTTTTGGCCTCGTGCAGGAGAAAGTATTGCTCAAGCTTGGGGGAGGCTTAAGTATATGTTGCACACATGCCCCAATCATGAGCTCTCAAGAGAAATAATTCTTCAAAACTTTTATGCTCGGGTTTCTCATAATGATCAATCCATGCTCGATTCTTCTTCGACTGGCTCCTTTATGAAGAAGACTATTGAATTTAGATGGGATCTTCTAGAAAGAATTAAACACAACTCTGAAGATTGGGAACTTGACAAAGGTAATGAGTCAGGTATAATACTTGAGTTTGATTGTGTTAAATCTTTTATGAATACCGATGCTTTCCATAATTTTAGCACTAAATATGGACTTGACTCTGAGATAGTAGCCTCCTTTTGTGAATCATTTGCTACTCATGTTGATCTCCCTAAGGAGAAGTGGTTTAAATATCATCCCCCTATTAAATAAAAGATTGAGGAACCTATTATAGTTAAAGAAGAAACTATCATTTACAATGTTGATCCAGTTGTGCCTACTGCTTATATTGAGAAACCACCTTTTCCTGTTAGGATTAAGGAACATGCTAAAGTTTCAACTGTGGTTAACAAAAGTAATATTCAAACACCTAGACCCTCTGAACAAATTAAAGTTGAACCTAATGTTGCAATGGCTAAAGATCTCTTGGTCGATAATATTGATGGACATGTCATCTATTTCTGTGATGAAGCGACTAGAATTGCTAAGCCAGGCCCTAAAGATAAAAACAAACCTGTAGTTGGCTTGCCTGTTATTTCTGATAAAATTGGAGACCATTGCTATCATGGTTTATGTGATATTGGTGCTAGTGTGAGTGTTATTCCGTTTACTCTCTATCAAGAAATTATGAATGATATTGCACCTATTGAAATAGAGGACATTGATGTTACTATTAAGCTTGCGAATAGAGATACCATTTCACCACTTGGGATTGTTAGAGATGTTGAAGTCTTGTGTGGAAAAATAAAATACCCTATGGATATTCTCATCCTTGGTTCTCCACAAGATAATTTTTGCCCCATTATATTTGGTAGACCTTCCTTGAACACTGTTAATGCTAAGATTGATTGCGCTAAAGAAACTGTCAGTGTTAACTTTGGTGATATATCTCATGAGTTTAATTTCTCTAAGTTTCGCAGACAACCTCATGATAAAGAATTGCCTAGTAAAGATGAAATTATTGGTCTTGCTTCTATTGCCGTACCTCCTACTGATCCGTTAGAACAATATTTGCTAGACCATGAAAATGATATGCACATGAATGAAAGAAATGAAATAGATAAGATGTTCTTTAATCAACCACCTATCCTTAAACACAATTTGCCTGTTGAAACTCTTGGAGGTCCTCCTCCACCTAAGGGTGACCCTGTATTTGAATTGAAACAATTGCCTGATACATTGAAATATGCTTATCTAGATGAAAAGAAGATATATCCTGTTATTATTAGTGCTAACCTTTCAGAGCAAGAAGAAAAGAGATTACTAAAAACTCTGAGGAAGCACCATGTTGCTATTGGATATACTCTTGATGATCTTAAGGGCATTAGTCCCACTCTATGTCAGCACAAAATTAATATGGAGCCTGATTCTAAACCAGTTGTCGACCACCAACGACGATTAAATCCTAAGATGAAGGAGGTGGTAAGAACTGAAATATTAAAGCTTCTTGAAGCAGGTATAATCTATCCCATAGCTGATAGTAGATGGGTAAGTCCCATTCATTGTGTCCCTAAGAAAGGAGGCATTACTGTTGTTCCTAATGATAAAAATGAGCTCATTCCACAAAGAATTGTAACTGGTTATAGGATGGTAATTGATTTTAGAAAATTAAACAAAGCCACTAGAAAAGATCATTACCCCTTACCTTTTATTGATCAAATGTTAGAAAGATTGTCCAAGCATACACACTTTTGCTTTCTTGATGGATATTTTGGTTTCTCTCAAATACCTGTATCACAACCCGACCAAGAGAAAACCACCTTTACTTGTCCTTTTCGAACTTATGCTTATAGATGTATGCCTTTTGGTTTATGCAATGCACCTGCTACCTTTCAAAGATGTATGACTACTATATTCTCTGACTTTTGTGAAAAGATTGTTGAGATTTTCATGGATGAGTTTTCCATTTACGGAACTTCTTTTGATGATTGCTTAAGCAACCTTGATCGAGTTTTGCAGAGATGTGAACAAACTAATCTTGTCTTGAATTGGGAGAAGTGCCACTTTATGGTGAATGAAGGTATTGTCTTGGGGCATAAAATTTCTGAACGAGGTATCGAAGTAGATAAGGCTAAAGTTGATGCAATTGAGAAAATGCCATGTCCTAAAGATATTAGGTATAAGAAGTTTCCTTGGTCATGCTGGTTTATATAGGAGGTTTATTAAAGACTTCTCTAAAATTTCAAGGCCTCTTACTAATCTCTTGCAAAAAGATGTTCCATTTGTTTTTGATGATGATTGTGTAGAAGCCTTTGAAACACTTAAGAAAGTCTTAACCTCTGCACCTATTGTTCAACCAACTGATTGGAACTTGCCTTTTGAAATTATGTGTGATGCTAATGATTATGCTGTTGGTGCTGTTCTAGGACAAAGAGTTGATAAGAAATTAAATGTTATCCATTATGCTAGTAAAACTCTAGACAGTGCTCAAAGAAATTATGCTACTACTGAGAAAGAAGTTCTAGCAGTTGTGTTTGCATGTGATAAATTCAGATCATACATAGTTGATTCCAAAGTAATGATTCACACCGATCATGCTGCTATTAAATACCTTATGGAAAAGAAAGATGCTAAACCTAGACTCATTAGGTGGGTTCTATTGCTACAAGAATTTGACTTGCATATTGTTGATAGAAAGGGAGCTAAGAATCCCGTAGCTGATAATTTGTCTAGAATGGAAAATGTTCTTGATGACCCACTCCCTATTAATGATGATTTCCCTGATGAACAATTAGCTATGATAAATGCTACTCGTAATACTCCTTGGTATGCAGACTATGCTAATTATATTGTTGCTAAATTTATACCACCTAGTTTCACATACCAGCAAAAGAAAAAGTTCTTCTTTGATTTAAGACATTACTTCTGGGATGACCCACATCTTTATAAAGAAGAGGTAGATGGTATTATTAGACATTGTATACCTGAGCATGAACAGGAACAAATCCTACGGAAGTGTCATTCCGAGGCTTACGGAGGACACCATGCGGGAGACAGAACTGCACATAAGGTACTACAATCTACTTTCATTACTTGCAGAGAATATCTTGCTGAAAATCGCTTGTCATTTCCTTCTGCTCCTTGTTGGGTTCGACACTCTTACTTATCGAAAGGACTACGATTAATCCCCTATACTTGTGGGTCATCACGTATCTCCACCAAGTGTTCTTCAGCATAAGCGTCGAGAACTGGGCTGTTAAGCAGTACCGTCAAATGGGCTTGATCGGTCTCATCTCCGGGTGCAGCGTGTGGCGCGCCAGCAAGGATCGGCTTACCAGCCAGCCTTCCCTCGTGGCAAGAGAGGGGCAAACCTATAGGTCTTTGTTTCATGTATTCGGTGCAAAACTCAACCACCTCATCCGCGGTATAACCTTGTAGGATGCTTGCCTCTGGATGACATCGGTTCCGACAATAGCGCTTCAATATTCCCATGAACTGCTCGAAGGGATACATGTTGCGAAGAAACACAGGACCACAGTACTTTATCTCGTCGACAAGGTGCACAGTGAGATGGACCATGACATCAAATAATGACGGTGGGAAAAACATCTCTAGGTTGGACAATATTCTTGCAATATCCTCTTGCATATGATCTAGCTCCTCACGATTTACCACTTTCTGCCATAGTTGGTTGAAGAAATCACAGAGATCAATGAGTGTGTTTCTTATGTCTATGTCCATCAAATTCCCGATGGCCACCGGGAGGATTTGTGTCAACATTACGTGGCAATCATGTGACTTCATGTGTGCCAACTTCATTTTACCCGTGCTCACATCCACGAGACTTCTCATGGTTGCGGAGTAGGAAGAGGGTGTCTTAATTGATAACAAATAATTGTTAGAACTCTTTTGCTTCTTTTGCAGTGAAATTGTAACTCTGGAGAACGTGGAGGAATTTGTCACCATCTTCTGCTTCATTCATGCGTTTTGGTTGATCACTAAGCATATTGAGTCGTGCTCCGTCACCATCCTTTGTTTTACCTTTAATCTTGAGCAGAGTACCAAGGATGCTTTCACATACGTTCTTCTCTACGTGCATGACATCGATGCAGTGACGTACACTTAGAATCTCCCAGTAAGGTAATTGGCAGAACACTGATTTCTTCTTAAACACTTGCGTCCTGGGTGTTTTTTTCGATGACGAACTGGGTCCCTTGCCAAGCACAACTTCAATATTTTTAGCCATTCTGTGGACCTCCTTCCCAGAATAAGGTCTTGGGCCCAAACCTACCTCTGCCGTACCATCAAATTCAGCTTTCATCTCTCGGTATGGGTGATCTCTCCGTAAGAATCTACGATGACCCAAATAGTTTTGTGCGAGTTGGGAAGAAATCTAATCGCTGTCCTATCCATGCATGTGATACATCCTACATCTCCCCTTGTTTTCTGCCCCGACGTGTTGCCTAATGCCGGCATATCTTGAATGGTGTGCAGCAGCAACGCATGTAGATCGAAAATCTCCTTTTTGTAAGCATCATAACATTTTACACCAGGCTCTTTTACCCACAATGTCAGCAGTTCTTCTACCAGTAGCTGAAAGTAAATGTCGATGTCATTTCTAGGTTGCTTCAGGCCTTGGATAATCATTGACATCATGATGTATTTTTTTCTTCATACACAACCAAGGAGCAAGGTTATATATGCACAGAAGCACCGGCCATGTGCTGTGTTTGGTGCTCATATCGCCAAATGGATTCATCCCGTCAGTACACTCCCCGAGCCATATACTTCTAGGATCCCTGGCAAAGTCTTTATGCTTTTCCTCGATTGACTCCCACTGAGCCCCATCTTTCGGGTGCCTCAAATATTCATCCGCAATTCGCTCATCATGATGCCACCGCAACCTCTTTGCCTCTCTAGGGTTTGCAAACAAACGCTTCAACCTTGGAATTAAAGGCAAGTACCAAACAACCTTGAAAGGGATTCCTGTCTTGATCTCGTCATCCAATTTGTCCTTGTCCTTTGCTTTCCTGCGCTTGTATCGTGGATGCTTGCATATGCGACATGCACGCAAATCTTTGTACTCACCGCGGTACAACATACAATCTTGCACACAAGCGTGTATCTTCTGGACTTCAAGTTCCAATGGGCAAACAACTTTCTTCACTTCGTTCGTGCTTTTGGGGAGCACATTATCTTCTAGAAGAATGTCTTTGAAAAGACCTAACAACTCTGTGAAGCCCTTGTTTGATAGACCGTTTTCTACTTTAAATCTGAGAAGCGCCAGTGTGGAACTCAACTTGGAATATTTCTTTTTGCAACCTGGATACAAATCTTTCTTTGAGTCCGCATCAATGGTTGGCAGATCCTTGTACCCAACCATATCTTTATCTGGGCCTTGGAAATCTGCAATCATAGCAGCAAAATCTGGCATACCATCAAGGTCGTCGTCTTCGTCGCCGTCTTGGTTTTCCAGTGGGGTTTTTCGATTGTCTCTGTTCCGTTGGTAGCTTGATGTCTGAGCCCCGAGGTTAGATTCAACATCCATGTGACTCTGATTGGGGTTTGGCATCTCGCCGCCCTGGTTACCTTCATCCATGACCGGCTCTTCATCGTGTCTAGTCCAACGTGTATATCCATCCATGAATCCCCGCTTGAATAAGTGGTACTCGACGTCTGTAACTTTATGTGACTCTGTATTGCCACAATCCTTGCATGGACACATGATGTAATCGTCGTTACGGACTCTCTTCTTTGTACTTTCAGCCAAAGTGACGAACTCCGTCACGCCACTCGCAAACTTTGAGATTCTCTGATCCTTCATCCATTCAGATCCTTCCATCTGCACCACACGAGGGGTAATTCAAAAAAGTATTAATAAATGGATTAATTGATGCCCAAAGATGCGTGCATAAATCACAATAATTTATTTTCATAATTTACGGAGGGCACTCCATATTGTTTTATCCAGCCATGCGATGACACAAATTAATGACCAGTCAATTTACACGCAGAGTACAGTATACTACCCTTATGAATTGAATACCTTAATTAAGCCACTCAATGAAAAGAACACCTTAATTAATTAGCCGCGCGGCGACCTCCACCCAGCAGACAGAGAAGCGCGATGCCGTGGCACGCCGAGACAGCAAGGTCGATGAGCAAAGCTTAGTGGGGCATCAGCCTGAAGTTCGAGCTCCACTATCCCGCCTTTGACCGCGAGGGATGTGCTCCAATCACGCTGCCGCCGACCTTGAGGATTGAGATCTCCTCCTATCTCCCGCCGCCGATCGAGGATTGACCTCCTATCACGCCGCCGCCACCACCGACCGACCGAGGATTGACCTCCTATCCGGTAGCCGCTGCCTCGGCCGCCGCCCCCATCTCTATCTGCAGAGCGACTGTTTTTATTTTTTGATGGGTATCCGCAGAGCGGCTGTTTACAGTATTAACTGCATTATTGCATCCCCATATGTACCGGGTAGTACATCACATACGGTTATGTCACGGGAACTGTGTGTCACGCATGTTGTCTTCTCACACGGTTTCATGTGGAAATCGTGTGTGAAGTTGTAATATCGAACACAAACGATATGTACAAACTGTGTCCCGTATACAACAGAGTGCGATAAGTAGTTCCCGACCGTTATCAGATCCCCACAGTTTCCCCATTTCCCCCAAATCCCTAGATAGCCCCCAAATTCCCTTGCGTGGCGCTGACATTGGGGGAATGCGGACGAGTGGTGTTGATGGTTTCGGTGCGGCTGCTCCGGCTCGTATCATCGCTCTCGGCAGCGCGATGGGCAGCGCCGCCACGACGGCGGTCACCACTGAGCGCTTGCCTAAGGTCATCAGAAGGCCAGTGTACTACGGATCTGAATTGTCTTGTCAGGTTCCAATCAATTCTGATCTTTTTTAGCATGTCCAAATTAAAGTAGCTCCCTGCTCAATCCGTCCTGAATGACCCCCGCTCCTCCCACCCAGGAAAGCGATCAACCGCCGGATCCGGAGTATGACTCCAGACTCCCGCAACATGAGTTCGACTCCGAGTTTTGCACCACTGAGAAGTACCAAAAGCTGAGTTGTGCGCACGGACACACTCCCGCTCGACGTGTATGCACGGAGGGATTTGACATTGGCAGACGGTTTCTCAGTTGCCCCTTAGAGGTTAGTGCTAAGTTCATCATTTAAGTTGAGTTAATGCCCCCACCCATCCTGAATATTTAACATTGGTAGGGATATGAGGCTTGTGCGTTTGTTAACTGGTTGGATGATGAATGGCATGGCAAGGCTCGGAGTGTTATCACCAAGCTCGCAGAAGATAACGTAAAGTTGAAGAAGAAACTGACTGATCTGGAGTGTACAATCACTACGATGAAGCAAGAAAGACTCAATCATAGGCAACCAATGAAAGCAAGAGACAAGAAGGAACTAGCATGTGTAGTTGTAGTTGTCGCATTAGCCATCTTCTATGCGCTGTTTGTAATGATGATTAGGGGTTTTGTTTGATTATTACTGGCTACATCAATAAGCAGAGCTCATCTGTTGCTTGACAACTGTCCTATGAAAACTGCATGTTTCACATTTGGACGCTCCAACTTGTGTGTGTAATTATCACATTGAGAACTGCGCAACCGCGGGAATTTGGAGCGACTGGGTACTAATAATTGCGGTTGATTATATCAGGATTCTATCCGCCTGCCAAGGCGCCAATAAAAACCGTCAATCCCCCGCTTCAATTGCCATTCCTCTTTTCTTCATACCCCGCTTCACTCTCCACCGTCTTCATCGTCCCGGCCGGCCGCGCTACACACTTACACACACTCTGCAATCTCGCTTTGTGTACATACCGCAGCCATGTCAAGTGATAGCGAGGACGACAGTTCCGCCAGGAGTCTTTCACCCGATGATAGGTCAACCTCAGAATCATCCCACTCGTCTTCCATGAGTCCGGCGTCGAGCCCTGACCTTGATTTTATCCGGATCATGGAAGGGACGCCGCCGCCCGAGTCGTCGGACGATGACCAGACAGACAATGACCCGTCGAAGGACGACGAAGACGACGACGATGATGATGAGGAGGAGGAATGTTCGAACGAGGAGGACGATGAAGAGGACATCAATGATGATGACGACAGTGGCGGCGATGAAAAGCCAATGGTCAGCGGCAAGAAGCGTCCTCACCAAGACGATGTCGCGGGGCCATCCAACAACAATAACAAGAAGAAGGACTAAATTAAGCAGACTGTATATCTCTGTTGCCGTTCGCTCATATTAATCTGTGTCCCCTGTCAATCTCATCGCAGATGGTTAGCAATACGTATTCGACAGAGATCTTTTACATTATCGCCCACATTTGGTTTCTTGAATTGAGTGCCCTGTCGAGCACACAATTCACAACAAAAAATCATATGCGCTGTCTATAATTATCACACACAATTCTGATTACCGACCTGTTTGCCGGATATCACACACATCTTGTTACGCCGAATCGTTTATGTTCTTCTGGATCATCGCAAACAGTTCATCCGAGTGAACGGTATGCCGTGTATCGCACACACATCGAACTGGCTGCCCGTTTCTGTTGTGTTGGGTAATCACAAATAGTTCATCCGAGTGAACTGTATGCCGTGTATCGCACACACCTCGAACTGGCTGCCCGTTTCTGTTGTGTTGGGTAATCACAAATAGTTCATTCGAGTGAACTGTATGTCATGTATCGCACACACCTCGAACTGGTTGCCGTTTCTATTGTTCTGTCTCATCGCAAACAGTTCATATGGATCAACTGTATGCCATGTATCGCACACGCGTCTCTAATCTGAATCGTTTTTGATGTCTCTGGCATCACACACAATTTGTCTTATTGGCGATGGTTTTATTACGACACCGTTTGCGATGCATGCATCGCACACAGTTTGGTCGCAGGGTCTCTGATTCATGTGTCGCGTTAGCGGTTGCCTACAGTAGTGACGGTTCAGTTTTGCTTGACTTTTAATATGTTTCAAAGATTCAGATCAGAATGTATAACAAATTCTTTAGGCCATAAATAATGTTGCCATGTTTCTAAAGTCCGAACAAGAGCATATAATTCTTTATCATAAGTAGAATAGTTCAGACTAGGCCCACTCAATTTTTCAGAAAAGTATGCAACAGGTTTACCATCTTGTAATAACACACCTCCTAATCCAATTCCACTGGCATCACATTCAAGCTCAAAAGTCTTATTAAAATCAGGAAGTTGGAGTAAAGAAGCATGTGTCAACTTATCTTTCAATACCGTGAAGGCTTCTTCCTGTGCGGTACCCCAAACAAAAGGCACATCCTTCTTTGTAAGCTCATTGAGAGGTGCAGCAATGGTGCTGAAATCTTTCACAAAACGCCTATAGAAACCAACGAGGCCAAGAAAACTCCTCACTTGTGTGACCGTTTTGGGCTGCGGCTAACTCTCAATAGCTTCAATCTTGGCTTTATCAACTTCAATTCCCTGTGGAGTAACAACATAGACAAGAAAAGATACTCGGTCAGTGCAAAAGGTGCACTTCCGAAGGTTACCAAACAAACATGCATCACATAGCGCAATAAAAACAGCACGTAAATGTTCCAAATGTTCCTCCAAAGATCTGTTGTAAATCAGTATATCATCAAAATAGACTACCACAAATCGTCCAATGAAAGCACGTAAAACCTCGTTCATTAACCTCATGAAAGTACTAGGTGCATTAGTTAACCCAAAAGGCATGACTAACCACTCATATAAGCCAAACTTAGTTTCAAACATTGTTTTCCATTCATCTCCCAATTTCATACGAATTTGATGGTATCCACTACGCAAATCAACTTTGGAGAAAATGGTAGATCCACTTAATTCATCAAGCATATCATCTAGCCTAGGAATAGGATGACGATAACGAACAGTAATATTATTACTGGATCTACAATCAACACACATACGCGATGTACCATCCTTTTTTGGCACTAGAATAATAGGAACAGCACAAGGACTAAGAGATTCGCGTATATAACCTTTGTCGAGCAGCTCCTGTACTTGACGCATAATCTCCTTCATCTCCTCTGGATTGGTATGGTATGGTGCACGGTTGGGTAGTGAGGCACCGGGAATTAATTCAATCTGATGCTCAATCCCTCGAATAGGTGGTAATCCCGGTGGCACGTCTTGTGGAAAGACGTCAGCGAACTCCTGCAAAATGTTAGTGACAACAGGAGGCAAAGAGGAGGGCACGTCCTCGAATGAAAATAATGCCTCTTTGCACACAAAAGCATAGCAAACAGATTTGCTAAAATCTAGATCATCAATATCAGATTTGGTGGCAAGTAAACATCCACTTTTCAATTTAATTTCAGAAGCAACACTTGATGGTTTGTTATTAGGCTTCATTTGTTGCTCAAATTCTTTTGCCACAATCTGATTTTCACTCTTACTTTGCTCCTGTTGTGCTTTACTAGCTCTATTAATATCATCTTTTAAAATGGAATCAGGAGACATAGGAAGCAAAGTAATATGTTTATCCTTATGAACAAGAGTATACTGATTGTTCCTACAATGGTGTACAAATTTTTTATCAAATTGCCAAGGTCTACCAAGTAATAGGGAACATGCTTGCATGGGTACCACATCACAATCAACATAATCAGCATATGTAGCGATACTAAAATGCACACGAATAGTACATGTTACCTTAACCTTGCCGCTGTTGTTGAACCATTGTATGTAGTAAGGATGAGGATGTGGTCGTGTGGTGAGAGACAGCTTCTCCACCATATCCATGCTAGCCAAGTTGTTGCAACTCCCTCCATCTATGATGACGCGAACAGAACGTTCCTTCACAACTCCCTTTGTATGGAACAAATTGTGCCTCTGATTTTGCTCAGCCTGTGTTACCTGCACACTTAAAACATGTTGAGCAACTAAACTTGCATACCTGTCAGCGTCTTCAGCAGCCATGTATTGCGTCTCATGTTTAGAATCATCTCCACCTTGTTCTTCACTAGTAATAAGAGCCAAGGTCTCCTCATCATAATCACTAGCGGAATCATACCCACCATCCTCAGTAACAACCATCACACGCTGGGATGGGCATTTGCTCACATAATGACCACGACCGTTGCAACGATGACATATAACATCATGTGTTTGCCATGTCGATGCCATGTATGAAGAAGAGCTCTATGCGGGACCGGAAGGTGTGCTCTTGGCGGACGATGGTGGTGCCTGTTTTCTTGTATCCCGGTTGGAGTCGGCGGCTGAAGTAGGCGGTGGTGCAGCCGGACGTGTGGAAGTAGATGATGTACGTGCTGTCCATGATGAAGATCGACCTACAGAAAAATTAGTTCGCGCCAATGCCTGTCGATCCTGCACTTCACGTTCAGCTTTGCAAGCAAGATGGAACAAACGAGTGATATTGTTATACTCCTTATACTCTAAGATGGTTTGAATTTCTCTGTTTAGTCCACCCATAAAACGTGCAAGCATAGCTTCATTATCCTCAACAATACCACATCTAATCATGCCAGTTTGTAATTCCTGATAATATTCTTCTACAGAATTTTTCCCTTGTCTCAAATGCTGCAATTTTTGAAGTAATTCACGTTGATAATACGGTGGAACCCAACGAGTATGCATAGCAGTTTTCAAAGTAGCCCATGTAGTTGGGATATTATCATGATATAATCTACAATGTTCAGACCACCAAACACAAGCAAAACTAGTGAATGCACAAACCGCAGCAGCAACACGTCTATCCTCAGGATATTGTAAGCATGTAAAATGTTGTTCAGTTTCTAACTCCCAAGTAAGACATACATCAGGAATGTATCTACCCTCAAATGGCGGAATATTCAATTTCAGTTTAGGGACATGGTCATGATCTCGTACCTGAGGGGGTGGTGCAGCCCCTACCGTTGCGACCATATGCATGTGGAAGACCTAGTGGTGGTGCTGGTGGTTGCACGTAGTTCTGATTTTGAGCAGCCTCATCCTCGTAATCACCCTCGTAGTCGTCGTTCTCGTCGACAATAGCATCAGGAGCCACAGAAGCATCAATAGCAGGTGCAGCGGCACCAGAATGTTCGCCTGGCTCGAGAGGCACACGTTGTGCTCGTCCCACATGATTTGGAAGGCGACGTTGTTGTTGTTGTTGTTGCTGTTGTTGCAGAGGTGCGACAGGTGCAACCGGTGGTTGTGGAAGACACGCAAGCAGTTCATTAAACTTATCATCTAGCTTTGTTTCGAACATCTTCTCAATGCCATCTATCTTCTCCATGGACTCTTCAAATCTGTTCAGCACATCTTGCACATGTCCACTCATCATTTGCTGAAATTTATCATGTAATGCTTGGTTCGTCATGTTCTCCCAGTCAACCTCGTCGGCTTGTGATCCTGTCATGGTTAGAAGCAATAGAAACACACAAGAATATGTCCTACGGACTACTAATAGGATGTGGTGTGGTGGTGGTGGTTTGGTGGAAAGTCACAAATCTGTCAAGCAAAACACAAATTCTTACCCGTTCTTACCAATGCAGCAGGCGGTGATCGGCAACCGTTGTAGTCAAAACTCTCAAAGCTTGGATAGAGCGATTGCCAGGTGGTGTCAAACACACGACGTAGATGTATGTGGAGCTGAGAAGGCTTATAATATGGTAGCAAAAAGGGTCAGCAATAATCAATTCAAAGATGCAAAGTTGAATAAACGCTCAACGACGGTACTGTGCTGGTCCTAGGCTAGACCGTACTAGAGACGCGAGCCTAGAACACTAACAAAATCATGGCGCTGGACGTAAACAAGGGAGAAGCACACTCTGAATCTCTTTTTTCTTTTTCTCTCTTTTTTCACTTTTTTTCAAAAAGAAGTTCACTTTTTGTTCCTCTTTTTTCTTTTTTTTTGCTCAGCAACAAATTTTTTTCGAAAAAGTCTACAAATGGTCTAAAAACTGCGTAGCCAGAATTTTCCAGACTTAGTTTTTTTTGGTTTGAAACTGGAACTATTTTTCTTCAATGGGTGGCACGGAAGTTGGGGAGTCTGACTTGACCACGACACGTACTATGGCGTGATCTGGAAACCAACAACAGGGAGGTGGATAACCAACTCAGACTAGTATTGGTGGCGGAGATGTTATCTGGTGGAACGCGGACTGGCGGTGGATATATGTAGTGGCGGTGGAACACGGACTGGTGGCGATTATGTGTTCGAAGTGGACTCGGATTAGCGTGATGGCGACCTGATGGATGTATATGACTCGGATTGGCGGTGGATAGGTGATAGATCTATATGACTCGGATTGGCGGTGGACATGCGGTGGTTGTATATGGACTCGGATTGGCAGCGGATATTTGGTGATGGTATATGGCGGCGGCGATGAAGATGGTGCGGCGGCGGCGTGAAACCCTGTGACCAGAACTCGAAACTCTAAGGTAACTAGACGCTAAGACCAGCAACTTGACACGACGATGCAACCACAAATTCAACAAAGCAAAACACTGAAAAGATTATGCAAAGGCTCAGATTGGTTCGGATATGATGAACTAACCCTAAATTTTTTTGTGGCTTTTTCGTGGACTGTAGGTATGAAGATAGATGCAATCTAAACTATGAAAAACTAGTAAAATCTCACCGAGCAACCTGGAAATCTAATACCACTTGATAGAGGCAAAGGTGTCCCGTCTTTCGATGAGAAGGTAGCTATCGTTTTGGTGGAAGTTGACTTTGACGACCCGACTACGAACGTGCGAAGACGTCGCGCCTTAGCAATCGCTAAACCAACTCCGAGAGGTTATTGACCACGCCGGAGCACGATCAACCTGACCACGAGGGTCTATTTCCTGCAAGCAAATGAACAACAAGCAAGAAACTGAGATTGCAATCTGGATATTGCGAATATAAGAGGAAAGCTTTATTAATCAAGTGGGGTTTTGTGACGTCTTGGTCTGGTCGTTGAACACAAACGAAGTATGTGAAGTTGCAGCTATGGTGAACTTTTAATCTAAACAAAACCCAAGTCTAAAACGACACCCTAATGGCTGTATTTATAGGGAGACAGAGGGGAATTTCGCCCACCCTTGGCAAGGTGGGACTAAATTCTGTCCCTATTAATAAGGACTCTGAAAACTGCCTATCAAGTGTATTTCGAAATTACATGGGACTGGCCCAAAAATAAGGTGGCGCAACACCTATATTAAGCTATGGACGAAATTAATGAAAGGCCATCTTGTATATTTCGTCCATGTCCTTGTATGTCATCATGGTGGCTCCAAAATGCTGAAAACTCCACAGGAAACTTCGTTCTTGTTCCCCTTGTGCGCGCCATCCTCTCTATGCTTGATCATGCTCCAATGTTCATCCTTCTTGTCCATGCTGGGCCCTTCATTTGTAAGCAAAACAAATGCATCCAATTTAGGCAGCATCATATTCTCATGAATGTTAGGATCATTACCAAGAAACAAAAGTACCTGATAATTTAATTGGCGTGCGCGAGCTCTAGTAATTGGTCCCATGTATGTAACAACAGGGGTTGTGGGTGTAACTCTGGTATTGATGTCCTCATCAAAAACACACTCTGGTAACTCATATGTAAATAACATGGTAATATACGCACCGCAGACCTGATAACTTAGATACAAACAGCGCGGTAACTTTGATCAGGGGAAAAGTATTGGAAACCATACCTCTGGTAACTTTTGTGTAAATAGCATGGTAATATACGCATTGCAGACCTGGTAACTTACATACAAACACCATGGTAACTTTGACCCGAGGATAAAAGTTTGTCGAAAACCTGCACCTGGTAAGTTCTTTGTAAATAGCATGGGAATATACACACCGCGGACTTGATAACTTAGGTGAAAACAGCACCGTAACTTTGATTCTATGAAAAAAGTTGGTAAATACATAGCATGGTAATATACGCGCCACAAATGTGATAACTTACGTATGAACACCGGGATAGGAATGACCCAAGGAAAAGGTTGTTCAAGATGTACCCTGATAACTTCTGTGTAAATAACATGAAAATATACGCAATTTTTCAACCGGATCAACGGTTTGAGCTACAAAATATTTTTAATTTCCGAAATAGGTAGAATATAGGATGACATCGGCTTTTGTTCTCTAGTGCATGCATGTGCGCGTGGGGAAAAAGGTTGGGGACCATTTGTATGTCCGGTAATTTTGATTTAAATAACATGGTAACTTTTATGTCAAAGACGTGATAACTTACTTAGCTCAGGCCTGATAACTTTTACCCAAAAAAGTCATTGAAACATACCAACATGACATTGCTACTTGTAGACTGCGTTGGGATTTCCCCGAAGAGGAGGGGATGATGCAGTATAGTAGAGATAAGTATTTCCCTCAGTTAAGAACCAAAGTTATCAATCCAGTAGGAGAACCAGTCAAAATCCTTTAGCAGCACCTACACACACAAAAGCAAACACTTGCACCCAACGCAAATTAGAGGGTTGTCAATCCTCTTAGCGGTTATTTGCAAGGATTAATTCTGATAGTGATAGATAGATAAAGTAAAATACTAAATAAAATAAAAGTAAATCAATTGCAGCAAGGTATTTTTGGATTTTAATATATGATAAAGATAGACCCGGGGGCCATAGTTTTCACTAGAGGCTTCTCTCTCGAGCGCAGAACATACGGTGGGTAAACAAATTACTGTTGGGCAATTGATAGAAAAGCAAATAATTATGACGGATTCATGGCAATGATCATGTACATAGGCATCACGTCCGAGACAAGTAGACCAACTCCTGCCTACATCTACTACTACTACTCCACCCATCGACCGCTATCCAGCATGCATCTAGGGTATTAAGTATGAAACAGAGTAACGCCTTAAGCAAGATGACATGATGTAGACAAAGTAAACTCAAGAAATATGATTAAACCCCATCTTTTTATCCTTAATGGCAACAATACAAATACGTGTCATGTCCCTTTCTGTCACTGGGATTGAGCACCGTAAGATTGAACCCATCACAAAGCACCTCTCCCATTGCAAGACAAACCAATCTAGTTGGCCAAACCAAATCGATAGATCAGAGAGAAATACAAAGCTATAACAATCATGCATAAAAGAGTTCAGAGAAGACTCAAATATTTCTCATGAATAATCTGATCATAAACTCACAATTCATCGGATCCCAACAAACACACCGCAAAAGAAGATTACATCGGATAGAACTCCAAGAACATCGAGGAGAACATGGTATTGAAGATCAAAGAGAGAGAAGAATCCATCAAGCTACTAGCTATGGACCCGTAGGTCTATGATAAACTACTCACACATCATCGGAAGGGCAGCAAGGTTGATATAGAAGCCCTCCGTGATCGGTTCCCCCTCCGGCAGAGTACCGGAAAAGGCCTCCAGATGGGATCACGGAAGAACAGAGGCTTGCGGCAGCGTAAAAGTTGATCGGGGTGGCTCTCTATTGGTTTCCGAATATTTGATAATTTATAGAAGTGGAATTAGGTCAAACGGAGCCACGAGGGGCCCACAAGGCATCAGGGTGCCCCCCCTTGGGCCGCGCCCTGTTGCCTTGTGGAGACTTCGTGAACCTTCTGGCCTCCTCTCCAAGTCTCCAAGGTCTCTTTTGTCCAGAAAAAAATCTCCAAAAAGTTTCATGGCATTTGTACTTCGTTTGGTACTGATTTCCTGAAAAACCAAAAACAAGCAGAAAACAACAACTGGCACTAGGCACTAGGTTAATAGGTTAGTCCCAAAAAATGATATATAATTGCATATAAAAACATCCAAGATTGATACTATAATAGCACGGAACAATCAATTATTATAGATACGTTGGAGACGTATCAAGCATCCCCAAGCTTAATTCCTGCTCGTCCTCGAGTAGGTAAATGATAAAAACAGAATTTTTGATGTGAAATGCTACCTAACATGTTTGATCATGTAATCTCTCTTACGGTATGAATAATAAGATCCGAATGATTCAAAGCAATAGTCTATAGTTTGACAAAAAGACATCAATATTCAGGCATACTAACAAACAATCATGTCTTTCAAAATAAAAATGCTAAAGAAAGTTATCCCTAAAAAATCATATAATCCTGTCATGCTCCATCTTCTTAACACAAAGTATTTATCATGCACTACCCCGATGACAAGCCGAGCAATTGGTTCATACTTTTTAACGCGCTTCAGCTTTTTCAACCCCCACGCAATACATGAGCGCAAGCCATGGATATAGCACCATGGGTGGAATAGAGTGTGGTGGTAGATATTAATAAGGGGAAGTAAAAAATAAGAAGATAGTCTCACATCAACGCGGCTAATCAACGGGCTATGGAGATGCCCATCAATTGATGTCAATGCGAGGAGTAGAGATTGCCATGCAACAGATGCACTAAGAGCTATAAGTGTATGAAAGCTCAACATGAAAACTAAGTGGGTGTGCATCCAACTTGCGTGCTCATGAAGACCTCGGGCATTTGAGGAAGCCCATCATCGGAATATACAAGCCAAGTTCTATAATGAAAAATTCCCACTAGTATATGAAAGTGACAAAATAGGAGACTCTCTATATGAAAAACATGGTGCTACTTTGAAGCACAAGTATGAAAAAGGATAGTAACACTGCCCCTTCTCTCTTTTTCTCTCATTTATTTTTTTTATTTTTTTCCTTTTTTTCTTTTTTTTCGTAGGCTCTTTTTTGGCCTCTTTTTTTCTCTTTTTTTATTTCCTCACTGGGACAATGCTCTAATAATGATGATCATCATACTTCTATTTACTTACAACTCAAAAGAAAATTACAACTCGAAACTAGAACAAAAATATGACTCTATATGAATGCCTCTGGCGGTGTGCCAGGATGTGCAATGATACTAGCGTAACATGTATAAAAAAATGATGAACGGTGGCTGAGCCACAAATACTATGTCAGCTATATGATCATGCAGAGCAATATGACAATGATGATGTGTGTCATAAAAATGGAACGGTGGAAGTTGCATGGCAATATATCACGGAATGGCTATGGGAATGCCATGATAGGTAGGTATGGTGGCTGTTTTGAGGAAGATATAAGGAGGCTTATGTGTGATAGAGTGTATCATATTACAGGGTTTGAATGCACCGGCGAAGTTTGCACTGACTCTCGATGTGAGAAAGGGCAATGCACGGTACCGAAGAGGCTAGCAAATTGCAGAAAGGTGAGAGTGCGTATAATCCATGGACTCACATTAGTCATAAAGAACTCACATACTTATTGCGAAAGTTTATTAGCCCTCGAAGCAAAGTACTACTACGCATGCCCCTAGGGGGATAGATTGGTAGGAAAAGACCATCGCTCATCCCCGACCGCCACTCATAAGGTAGACAATCAATAATAAATCATGCTCCAACTTCTTAGCATAACGACAGATCATACGTGCATGCTTCGGGAATCACAAACCTTAACACCAATATTCTTACTAAACTACAATTATCTACTAGCACCTCCCACATATTACTATCTTAATATCACAAAATTATTGCAAGGAATCAAACTTATCATATTCAGTGATCTACATGGAAGTTTTTATTATATCCCTCTTGAATACCTATCATATTAGGACCAAATTCATAACCCGTGCATATTACCATTGCTATTCATAAAACTCGCAAAAATATATAAGTGAAGCATGATAGTGCAACTATTTCTTTAAAACATAACCACCGCCGTGCTATAAAAGATATAAGTGAAGCACTAGATCAACTGCCTAGCTCAAAAGATATAAGTGAAGCACATAGAGTATTCTAACAAATCACGATTAATGTGTGTCCCTCTCAAAAAGGTGTGTTCAGCAAATATGATTGTGACAAACTAAAAAGCAAACAAACTATATCTCAAGACGCTCCAAGTAAAATACATATCATGTGATGAATAAAACTATAGCTCCAAGTGGGTTACCGATAGATTGTAGACGAAAGAGGGGATGCCTTCCGGGGCATCCCTAAGCTTAGACGCTTGAGTCTTCCTTGAATATTACCTTGGGGTGCCTTGGGCATCCCCAAGCTTAGGCTCTTGCCGCTCCTTATTCCTTTATCCATCGTAGTCTCACCCAAAACTTGAAACTTCAGCACACAAAACTCAACAGAAACCTCGTGAGATCCGTTAGTATAACAAGCAAATCTTAGACTTTAGGTACTGTTCTAAATTGATTCATATTTAATATTGGCATAATGCTACTGTACTCCAACTTCTCCATGACTCATACCCCCGGATACGATCCATAGATTCATCAAAATAAGCAAACTATGCAACAAAAACAGAATCTGTCTAAAACAGAACAGTCTGTTAAGATCTATTTAAAAGCTATACTTATGTAACTTCAAAAATTCTGAAAAATTAGGAAAACGTAAACAATTCATATACCAATACTATGTAAACATTTCAGATTTTTCTGATGCTCCAGTGCAGAATCAAAAATCAAATACTAGATGCAAAACTTTCTGTTTTCCAAACAGCATCAATTATACTATCATCCAAATCATCCCAAAGGCATTCCTTGGCACAAACACTAATTAAAAGATAAAAACACAATCATAACAGAGGCTATAATTGTGTAAACACATAAAAACAGAAGGTAAAACTAAAAAATTATTTTATTCATTGGGTTGCCTCCCAACAAGCGCTATTGTTTTATGCCCCTAGCTAGGCATAATGCATAGTTTCAAGTGTTGTCATCCTTCATCCCCAAATATTTCTTAATCAAATCTTCCAAAACTTTTATCATTAATTCTCTATTTTCATGTTCTTCTTTTCTAGTAGGGGAGCTTAAATACTTGAAAGGGCTTTGATTGGTGACTTTAACATTCAGAACTTCGAACTCAGAATCATCACCATAAACATCCTCATACAACACATGTATCTCATCATCAATAGGGTCTCTAGCCGTACCCTCAAACCATTCTTCACTAAATCCCTCATCAATTCCTTTAGTAATCCACTCAAATTTATCACAAGCATGGTGGTACAAAGTTTTAATTATTTCGGCATATGGGACTCTTCTTCTAATATTCTCACCATAATAAAAGTAGTCTTTAGACTCCAACCTACGGATAGTATCTTTATCATGAAGAATTTCCTCTATAGGAGGATGCTCAAAATCAATTTTATAAAAGGAAAAGATGTCCCTAGCTTCTCGGATTATATAATCAAATTCACGCATAAGGATTATAGTGGCAATTTTCTTAGCCCTAGGATCATGGATGTTGGGAAGCTCATAAAATATCTTTTGTAAGGTGGGGTGAATATGTAAAAAAATTCTTTCTAATTTAAGCACAAGCATAGCAATAGCATCCACATAGCAATTTGTTTTATCAAGAATAGATCCCTTAATTATTGGTATAACTCCTGTGTAATTAAAGAACTCCTGAATAATGTTCTTCCCGATAATATTACCACTTCCCACATGATAGATTTTAGTCTTAAAATTAGTGGGGGGATCAGTCTTAGGAGGGTCATGATTAAGATCAAAAGGATGAATTTTCTCCCCAAGAGATTCACTAGCACCATCCTCGCTAGCACTTTCAACCACAACTTTCTCAAGTTCAGACATGATAACGACTTCAAGCAAAGCAAGCAAACAAAATATTTTTGTGTTTTTGTGAAATTATTTTAGAAGTGGGGGAGATGAAAACGAGAGTCAAATGCAAATAAAATAAATGCAAGTGGATGATAGTTTGTGCGAAGGTACTTGATAATTTTGATGATGTCTCCCCGGCAACGGCGCCAGAAATTCTTCCTGCTACTTGTAGACCGCGTTGGGATTTCCCCGAAGAGGAGGGGATGATGCAGTATAGTAGAGATAAGTATTTCCCTCAGTTAAGAACCAAGGTTATCAATCCAGTAGGAGAACCAGTCAAAATCCTTTAGCAGCACCTACACACACAAAAGCAAACACTTGCACCCAACGCAAATAAGAGGGTTGTCAATCCTCTTAGCGGTTATTTGCAAGGATTAATTCTGATAGTGATAGATAGATAAAGTAAAATACTAAATAAAATAAAAGTAAATAAATTGCAGCAAGGTATTTTTGGATTTTAATATATGATAAAGATAGACCCGGGGGCCATAGTTTTCACTAGAGGCTTCTCTCTCGAGCGCGGAACATACGGTGGGTAAACAAATTACTGTTGGGCAATTGATAAAAAAGCAAATAATTATGATGGATTCATGACAATGATCATGTATATAGGCATCACGTCCGAGACAAATACGTGTCATGTCCCTTTCTGTCACTGGGATTGGGCACCGCAAGATTGAACCCATCACAAAGCACCTCTCCCATTGCAAGACAAACCAATCTAGTTAGCCAAACCAAATCCATAGATCGGAGAGAAATACAAATCTATAACAATCATGCATAAAAGAGTTCAGAGAAGACTCAAATATTTCTCATGAATAATCTGATCATAAACTCACAATTCATCGGATCCCAACAAACACACCGCAAAAGAAGATTACATCGGATAAAACTCCAAGAACATCGAGGAGAACATGATATTGAAGATCAAAGAGAGAGAAGAAGCCATCTAGCTACTAGCTATGGACCCGTAGGTCTGTGGTAAACTACTCACACATCATCGGAAGGGCAGCAAGGTTGATGTAGAAGCTCTCCGTGATCGATTCCCCCTCCGGCAGAGTACCGGAAAAGGCCTCCAGATGGGATCGCGGAAGAATAGAGGCTTGTGGCGGCGTAAAAGTTATTCGGGGTGGCTCTCTGTTGGTTTTCGAATATTTGAGAATTTATAGAAGTGGAATTAGGTCAAACGGAGCCACGAGGGCCCCACCAGGCATCAGGGTGCGCCCACCGGGGGCCACGCCCTGTTGCCTTGTGGAGGCTTCGTGAACCTTCTGGCCTCCTCTCCAAGTCTCCAGGGTCTCTTTTGTACAGAAAAAAATCTCCAAAAAGTTTCGTGGCATTTGGACTTGGTTTGGTACTGATTTCCTGAAAAACCAAAAACAAGCAGAGAACAGCAACTGCCACTGGGCACTAGGTTAATGGGTTAGTCCCAAAAAATGATGTATAATTGCATATAAAAACATCTAAGATTGATACTATAATAGCATGAAACAATAAAAAATTATAGATACGTTGGAGACGTATCAGACATCTACTTTCAAAGGTCTCTTTTGCGGCGAGCTTTTTATGTGAAACTGGTTTTTCAATCGGACCGACGATTTGTGATACAAAATATCTTGAAGTTTCAAAAGGAGAATGTTGGATGACATCTGTGTTTTGGCCTCGCATGCATGCATGTGCACGTGGGGAGAATGATTGGAGGATCATTTTCATGCCTGGTAATTTTTATGAAAACAACATGGTAAATTATGTATCACAGACGTGATAACTTACGCATCCCATGCCTGGTAACTTTTTATCAAAAAAAAGTTGTCGAAACATACCAACATGGGATCAAGTTTCGTAGGCCTCGTCGCGACGAACTTATTATGTGAATATAATTTTTCAATCGAACAAACGGTTTGAGCTACAAAACATTTTGAAGTTTCCAAATAGGGAGAATCTAGGATGACATTGGTGTTTTGTCCTCTAGTGCATGCAGGCATGTGCACATGGAGATGAAGGTTGGAAGACCATTTTTCTTGTCCGGTACTTTCTATGAAAATTACTTGATAACTTATGTGTCACAGACGTGATAACTTATATAGTCCATGCGTGGTAACTTTTTACGTGAAAAAAGTCGTCAGAACATGCCAACATGGGATCTAGTTTCGTAGGCCTCGTCGTGACAAACTTTTTATGTGAAAACGGTTTTTCAATCGTACCGGCGGTTTGAGTTACAAAACATTTTGAAGTTTCGAAATAGGTAGAATTTAGGATAACATCAGCGTTTTGTACTCTAATGCATGTATACTTGTAATTGAAGGTAATTAGAGAGAGAACTCCGCGTGAGAGAACGGGGTTTCATTCTAATGCATGTGTGCATGTCATTACAGGGGAGGAGAAATGTGTTCGTATCTATTGATTAAAAACAGAACAGTCAGAAGTTAGTCCACCTCTTAAAAAATATACATAACATATTGTGGAAATGCTTTCCCGTTTCAAAAATAAAAATGTTCATAATATTTTAAAATGTTAGATACAATGTGAAAAAATGTTCGTGTAGGTTTAAAAAATGTTTATTTCCACTGAAAAAATATACATGAAATTTTAAAGAAATAATCACGTGTTTCCAAAAAAAATCAGTGAAATTTAAAAAAATGTTCATACAATGTATAAAAAATGTTTGCAAGTTTATAAAAATGTTTATTGCCATTAAAAAAAGGTACAACTTTGTATTTGAAAAATGTTACTATCTATTCGAAAAAGTGTTCGAAAACATGTATTTAAGAAAATGTATATCATGTACTTGAAAATGTCCAACGTTTATCACAAAAATGTTTCATGTGTGCTCTAAAAATGTACATTGTATACCAAGAAAAAAGTAAAGATGAGTTCTGAAATAGAAAACAGATAGAAACCACAAAGAAACAAGAAACAAAAGTAAAAAAACAAACAAAGAAAGCTAATAAACACAAGAAAGAAGCAAAGAAAACCAAAAGTATAACATAGAAAGAAAGAAAAACCAAGGAGAAACAAAGAAAAATAAAGTAAAATAAAGAAAAAGCCCAAAGAAAACTGTGAAAAAACAAATAAAATCAACGAAAGAAAAAGAAAGATGAAAGAAAATCAAAGAAAACTGGACCGAGCGAACCTACAACGAGACCGCTGTGACCGGCAGCGACTACCGCGCTAATTACTCCAGCCCACTAGTAGTCTTCCGTGGGCGATTTCTATTATAAATCGGTACGGGCAACACATAGCTGCCGTGCAGGAAAACCCGCTCGTTGGGACTGCTCACTAGAACAGGAAGGAGTCAGAGAGCCAGCCATTACCGGCCGCTCTGTGCGTCAACGCGCTGTTTGACGAAGAGAGCGTCGAATAGCCGCTCCCCGCTTAACAATCATGTTGAGGTACCCGCGTCAAAAGAAAAATCATGTTGAGTACCGCTCATAAATAAAGAAAAAAAAAACAATCATGTTGAGTTGAGTACAGTTCGAGAAATAGAAAGTATGGATCCACAGGCCGGTGCCGAAGGACAAGAGCACTTAGGCATATGGCACACGTGCAAAGTCCAACGTATCCTATCCTAGTCATCCGTACGTCCCGGCCGGCAGGAGTAGGACTGTACTGTAACGGGGCCTGTACGCTAACAAGCGACATGGAAAAGCCTCTGGATCGGTGCTTCGCACGCACTGTTGCCTTTAGACTTTTTAGCATTATTTAACAACAAAAGCAGTCCCATTTCAACACATGGCGGGAACTCGATCAGTCGAGCAGTTCACGACGGAACTCAAAATAAAAGCTCGACGCTCACCACTCGAAGCCATGCCACACGCCAGAGTCTCTCGCGTCGCAGGAATTCAGTTGCCACGGCGTCACGGCACAGCGGCTCGCGACGACCAACAACAGGCCGGAAGCAGTATGAAACGTGACGGGAAAGGGACGGAAACCAAGACGCATTGCTCGACGACGGTTGGACGGGGCTTTCGGTGCGGTTCAAGTTTTAAGCGCCTCATTATCGGGTCAAACCGAGCAGCCAACCGATCGGCAGAAGCTCAGCTATCACTCTCGAGAGCGTTGCCTATTCGCGTCAAATACCTTCCCCTCTGTAAGTGTACCGTCAAGGCAGCCAACCAATCGACGCAAATACATACAAACAAATAAAAAAAGTGGGCACTTTTTTTTAAAAAGAAGGACGACCCCAACCTCTTCATCTGGACGATGCATGCAGCCATTTTATTAATTATTCACAAAGACCATATAAAGTAATAGTAAGTCTGAAGGCATCATCTTAGCAACATCTGTCGCTGCTCCTATCCACTTGATGAAGGGGTGCCGATTGTCCAAGCCGAATACCAAACAGACCTCGCACCAAAGACTAACATCAGCCGGAGGCTCCAACCAGGCCGCATTGCCGGGTCTGGGACACTCACCGGTCTGGCGCACTCTCAGAGGCCACCGTCGCCGTCTTCCACCGATCCATCTTCAAAGCAGGTACTGACGCATCGACCTTGCCAGGCCCGCCGTCGACGCCACCACGGCGCCAGACAACACCACCTCCCTACGCGCGTCCATCATCACACATCCATCGCCGAGACCCTGTTGCGCCACGTTGCCGAGACTCAACATCGTCGATGCGTGACATGAGACGCCGCTCCACCGCTAAAACCGTCCACTGGTCCCTCGAGCCAATGCACACCTCCAAGAATGACGCACCCAAGGAGGGAACATCACAAGAGCGCCGCCATCATCCGATCAACTGATCAAGGGTTTCCCCCGGAGGTAGCGGGAGGAGTTAGGAGCTTCACCTCGATGATGCCTTCATGAAGGAAACGACGCCAACGGCGTCACCATCACTGGCTCCGGCCACCGGCCTAAGACCAGGTTTTCACCCGGATCTGTCCCAAGAAAATCCATCCGACAACCTGTGCACCGTCCAGACCGCCTTCAAAGCCCCAGATCTAGCTGCCCAGATCCGGCAACCATCCACAGCAGCACTGCCACCGTGGGAGCCCTAGCACACCGGCCACTACCTGTGTGTGCCACCACTGGAGCTAGGGAGGAGGGCCGCCACCCCACCTCGCCAAACCGCGAGAGCCGCCGAGAGGGATCCCGCGCGCTCGTCACCGTCTGTGATTCGAACAAATCCAGAGCCAAAGCCACCAGATCGCCGGCGCAGATCCGCCTTGGACAGGGACAGCACCACGCCATGCCGCCGCGGGAGGCCCGAGCTTCACCTGCCGCCACCTTCCTGGACCGCCGCCCCGGGATCCAGGCCGAACATCGCCGCTGCCACCGACCACGTTCTGCCACCGCTGACCCGCCGAGCCACCGGCCACCGCAGCCATGGCCGCCGTGACCACGCAGACGCGCTGAGCGGCCAGCACCACCCGCTCTTCCACGTCGCCCTGCAGCTCCGCCGCCTCCGCCCACCACCACGTCGCCGCCATGCGCCGTCGCCGGAGACGAGCCGCCGCGCCGCCGCGACCCAGATCCGGGAGAAGCGCCCCTGCGTCGTTGGGTGACCCGCCTCACCCGATCCCGACGCGGGAGGGAAGAGGACCTCCGCCACCGCCGTCGGCCGCCCGGGGCCTCGCCCGACAGCTTCCTCCAGCGGCAGCGGAGGGGAGGACGGGGTGGAGGCGGCCCGGCAGCTAGGTTAGGTCTCCGCCCGTATCGCCCGAACGGGGGCGATGCGGGTGCAGCTGTCACGTGAGATAGTGGCGGGTTCACCTCCAACACGGGTACTGACGCACTGTGTGTCAACTAAAAGGAGTAATTGGTAGTCCTTTCACTCTCTGTCCAGCTAATGTCGACGCTAAACAGAGGGAAAAACAGGAATCCTTCGAGGAAATTCACAGGGTCGTCACAAGATTGCTTCGCGATCCGCAAACTCATCTGATTTTTTGCACGTGCTTAGTCCTTAATCAGTTTTAGGTGCGGTTCATGCATGCAATTTTTGACAGCTTTTGGAAAAGTTGTGGTAGAGTGGCATGCTTCACCTACCACACCTCTCATACTTTTTCATTTCATCTCTAAATTTGAATCTATTATATATGTTGAAGTTTTCAGCCAAATTAATATTCGTTTGAATATTTGTGTTCGTTGCAACGAGAACTTTCAAACAAGATCACTCTTGAATACATTTTGATAACTTTTAAAATTTTACTATGTTTCAAGTATTAAAACTTGATAGTGGTAATATTAAGTTTTTACCAACTTCCATCAAGTTTTACGAAGTTTCATGTGCTTTTAGGGTTTAGGGCTTAGGGTTAGGGTTTAGAGTTTAGGAATTAAGTTTTAATTCTGAAACTAAGTGAATTTATTGTTCATTCCTATCAAGTTTTACGAGTTGAAACTTGGTGAAGTTTTAAAACTTGTCAAAACGTATTCAAGAGTTGTCTTGTTTCAAAGTCTTCATCACAAGGAACACGAATAAGCAAACAAAATACAAATTGGACTTTCGTTTGAAAATATATAATAGATTAAAATTTGGAAGTGAGAATAAAAAACATGGGAGATGGAATGGGTGGAGCTGCCAAAAGCTGCACGCATGGATCCCATCTATGGTAATTAAGGGCTAAAGCACATGCAAAGACCAAACACAACGGGCATGGGCGTCGGGTGGGCATGGGTGCGGGAGCCAGCACGTCCATGACCTCTATCGCTCCCGTCTCATCCAGGAGGACATCGTGTTGATCCCACTGGTCTGCTAGGGGATTCGGCTTGTCCGCCTCGGACCCGTCAGCACCAAAGCTAATTATAAGGGTAGCTCCTACCGGTGCGCCATGGCGTCCAAGTAGCTCAACAGAGGCAAGTGAGAGAAGATTGTGAGGCGAGGGCGAGTGCATTAGACAGGGGAGGAAAGTCGTTGAGGCCTTTTGTAGGCCATACTACTACCATAATTAAAGGGGCAGTTGAATAGACTGTGGATGGCCACAAAGGGGCGCGCTCCCCGTTGACAGACGCACTTGCGCTTCCTGATTGCTCATACGCCACCTACAACCTCTGGCCACCCCCTGGCCGCCCATGGGATTACTGTCGGCTAAAAATGATGCGTACACAACCTCTGGC
Source organism: Elymus sibiricus (assembly GCA_039707655.1). NCBI lineage: Eukaryota > Viridiplantae > Streptophyta > Magnoliopsida > Poales > Poaceae > Elymus > Elymus sibiricus. Next base: position 233,066,104 of record CM077672.1, on the reverse strand, counting down.
TTGCTCTCTCTCTCTCTCTCTCTCTCTCTCTCTCTCTCTCTCTCTCTCTCTCTCTCTCTCTAGTTTTCTCGGAGATCTTCTTCCTAGATGTCGAAGCTCTGCTGGACTACTACTTTGAAACACGTGGATACCTCATAGGGGTTGCCTACTTCGACTCCCGTCTCGGAGAACATTCTCGCGGCTGGAAGATATAACCTAGCTGCGGGAATCATCGCACTTCACTGATTACGCTACTCTGATCGTCGGTTACCGCCATCTTCATAGTATTCCTGGGTGTGATCGTGTAGCATAATTTTGTTGTTGCATAGGACACTCCCCTACACTTCTTCCATAAAGTCACATTGTCACACCTACTTCTCAACCGATTCCATATATCAACCGTCTCACCCCATAAATTTCTTCAAAATCTAACATTAGAGAAATCACTGCCAATTATTTTAGCCACCGAGAAATCTGCACTAAAAGTAAGTAAATACAATCTAAGTAATTGAAGACAAAGAGGCTTATCACTTAACCATAAAATCCTCTAGAATCTAGTTCTCATTCCATTACCTACAATTTTTCTATAGTACTTAAACAATATATGTTTGAATTTCAGCAATCCCTGCCAAAAGTGGGATTGCCTAGGTTTAGCTTTACAAAGAGATAAAGTAGAATTCTGAATGTATTTCTTTCTCGGTAAATTTTGCCACATTCCAGTTTCATTCTCTAGCTTCCATACCCATCTACACAATAAGCAAATATTCATGCATGTGAGATCTACCACACCTCCCCCCCCCCCCCCCCCACATATCTGTAGGTCAACAAACATCATCCCACTTTTACTAGATGATATTTTTTTTTGTCTTCATCTTCCTCCCAGAAAAATCTTTTTCTAAAAATATCTAGTTTATTCTTTGGACATTTAGGAAAATCAAACATATACATCATGTAGAATGGTATGCCACATTCCTATTTCATTCTCAAGCTTCCATATCCATTTACACAATATGCAAATATTCATACATGTGAGATATACCACACCTAACCCCCCCCCCCCCCCCCCCCCAATATCTTTAGGTGAACAAATATCATCCCACTTTTACAAGATGATTTTTTTGTCTTCATCTTACTCCCAAAAAAATATTTTCTAAAAATATCTAGTTTATTCTATGGAACTAATATCAATCTACCTCCACATGACTAGAATCTACCTTTCCAAAGACATACCTTTCTTTTACCTTTCCAACTGTAATGTCCCAATCACTATTACATAGTCTAACACAATCAACAGGCATCCCTAAGTATTTAAAAGGTAAACCACCTACAACACAAGTAAACATTGTAGCATATTCAGCATGTCTAGTTTTAGCTGCACCAAAACACATTACTTCACTTTTATGAAATTCACCTTCAATCTAGAATTTGTCTGAATAAAAAAGTATAAATTTTAGGTTTGCAGCCCCGTCCATATCGTCCTGAATCATAGAAATGGTATCGTCCATGTATTGTAACATACAAATACTACCCACTACCAGATTTGGAGTTAGACTATTAATTAAACCACCTTCTTGAGCTTTATCTAACAAAATCTTTAGCATACCTATAGCAATGTTAAACAGTATGGGAGATAATGGACACCCTTGTCTAAGACATTTCTTAGTGGGTAGAAAAGGACCTATTTGGTCATTGACCATAACAACTACTTTACCATAGGTCATAGTCTGCATTACCCAACTAATGTGTCTATCAGGCAATCCTTTTTTTTCTAGATTTTTTTTTAGAATGGACCAATTAATTTTACCATACACTTTCTTGAAGTCTACTTTAAAGAAGATGGCATCTAATTTCTTCCTATGTATCTCACGCATGACTTCATGAAGTATCACAACTCCATCCAATATGCACCGCCCTTTAATAAACGTTGTTTGAATAGGGGCTACAATCTTATTAGCAACTCTCTTGGTTCTATTGTTAAATACCTAAGTAAATATTTTAAAGATTACATTAGACATGCAAAGAGGTCTATATTGTTGTAGAGTTTCAACCCCCACACATTTTGGAAGTAAAGTCAAACATTCCATAGTTAAATCTAGCTAAATACATTCCCATGGAAACTTCAATGTGCTTTGAACAAATGTTTTTTCATCCGTTGAACAAATGTTTATTTCACCCCAAAGAAGTATGGTAGAACTCTCCGTATATCATTGATGTATTAAATGTTTATTCTCGGGAATGTATGTGGTATTTGTGTATACACCAATATACAACACATGACTAGCAGGAGTTACAATAGATTGACATGGCCTCTAGGCACATTGATTTTAGTGGGGTGCCACAATTTACATGTACACTATATTGACCACATAATTTCAATGCGCTGATTCGAATTTGTGTAAATTGCACTACAAAAAGTATAATTTCACATAAACATCATCATAATTTCAATAATTTATGTATAGTACAAATATAATTTGCATTCTTAGAGACACCCCCTAGATCCGCCCCTACAGGGACACCACGAGCATGATGTAATGAAGCACCCAGTGCAGGTCAAGCCATTGTGGGTGCGTCTGTGAGTCTCGATGATATTTGATCACATTAAGGGTGACCCTTCAGTCATTAAAGACGACCGTGGGAATGATATTTTGTAAGATTTCCATGGAGTCGACATGTGAATTGCCATGACACCCTTGAGACGGCGTACTCATGGAGGAAGTGGAGGTCGATTTCATTGTGCTTAGTTTGTTGGTGCTGAATTGGACTATTCAAGAGTACCGGTCAGATTGATGTTGGTTTGTGTTGAGAGGTTTCTGTTCCGTAAACCGCCTGAGTAAGCAAATTAGAGGTGGGTATTGATTTTAACTATTTTTGTGAAGAAGCCTCAGAATCAATTGATCAAATCAGTAGTACAAACATTCCTGAAAAATAAAGAAATACGTTGAGGTCCTTGGGGGGACCGGTCGTCTTGTTCGTCCCTAACAGGCTGATGGTGTGCCACACTCCATGGCAGGAGCCAGCTAGTCGTTGTTTATCACGAAGTGGAAGTCATCAAGACCATGGCCCTGCACCAGTGCCTTGAAGCAAAAAACCGTCGAAGTCATCGTTGTGGGAAGATCCACATATTCAAGATCTCAACCTTAAGAATTATTCACAGGCCACGCCGACAGCGGAGGCCGCACCACGTGACGGCGAAGAGGCCGGAGGAACAAATTACGAAACCGCAGTCACCACTATGCCGACAAACCTTGCAAACCCTAACCTCTCCAGTCAGAAAGGCCGAAGGGAATCTATGCCAATGACCATCGATACAGCCGCAGCTGACACCGTCGAGACGGGGAGGCTCAAGAAAATTTATTCTCCAACTCGGCACCGCCGCCACCACCAACGAAGCGCCGCCACATAACACTAAAAAAGCCCTAAAGTGAAAACAAATTAGATCTCCATCCGATAGATCAAGGCCTCCCTGCACTCTCACACCCGGTGGAGATGGAGGGGAACCATGACCTATCGCTGGCGTGGGGTGCAGGAAATCTCCTGTCTACAGTTTGGAGATGAGAGAACGGTTGGTGCAACTTATCAAAAACGTGACCCAAAACACCTTGCGGTGAGCCCCGGACAGCCTAAACTTCTTGCTCGGTTCCTACTGTGCCCGCTGACCGTGGGTTGGGCCATCGTCCACCCCTGTGGGACTCGGTCCGGGCAGTCATGCAGGGGAGTCGCCTACGTTCAAACACAAAATATGTAGGAAAATCTTTTGTGTAACAGGGACAGCATCGCGCTTACTCCCCGTCAGTCTCTTGATTCTGCGTAGGACGTCGCTATGCACAGCCAATAAAACCCCGCCCGTACATCCTGCTGCATGGGCCCCAAAATCTCAACACTTGTGGCGGGAGATACATTACGGCCGGATGTGCAAATCAACATCTCCTCTCTATTGGGAGGACATTAAGATGTTGATTTGGCACTTGAACTAAAATGGCTTCAAAGCATGTGAACTGGAAAATACATGCATGCATGACAGCACAAAATAAAAACTCAGCTCGATCTTAAAGTTTCCAACTAGATCGATGTTAAAGTTTCCACTGTCCACTGTATGCGGGCCCACACATGCAGCCACTACATATACCCCAACACAAACCGCATCTCGATCGCCGTGGCCCGCAAATTAAGACCCAGCGTCGAAGATGCCCTCACAAGTCGTGCGGTACTGGCCACTGATCTTGATGCACCTCCTGCTGTCATCCAGCAGCGGGGCGACGGCCGGGAAGAAGGTCCCCGCGATCATCGTGTTCGGGGACTCGACGGTGGATTCCGGCAACAACGATTACATCCCCACCATCGCCAAGGGCAACTTCCCGCCGTACGGGCGCGACTTCGACGGCGGCGTCGCCACCGGCCGGTTCACCAACGGCCGCCTCGTCACCGACTTCATGTCGGAGGCGCTCGGGTTGGCGTCCTCCGTGCCGGCCTACCTCGACGGCAGCTACACCGTCGACCAGCTCGCTGGCGGCGTCAGCTTCGCTTCAGGAGGCACCGGGCTGGACGCTATGACGGCAAAACTCGCGGTAAGCTACCGATCCTTACCTGGCAATCTTTTACCCCGTCTCGATTAGTTTTGGCCGGCGAATTTGCACGTCACTAAGGCTAGCTGATGTTGAGCTCTGAAAACATGTGATCATCGAACTGCGTCTAGAACATTTCAGTTATACTATTTTTCTTTTCGAGAAAACTTTTAATCTATTTATCTTCAATCATGCATGGCAGTACAACTAACATAAAAAATAATAAAAACTACATTCATATCCGTAGACCACCTAGCGACGACTACAAACACTGAAAGCAAGGAAGTCGCAAAATACATGAAACCTACTGTTTTTAAATATCTATATACTCCCTCCGTTCACAAAATATAAAATGTTTAAATATTTTAATATGGACTACATACGGACTAAAATGAGTGAACAAACACACTAAAACGTGTCTATACATCCGATTCAGAAAAAATCCGAATTAATTGACACAGCCTCTATACAATGTTCATTTTCATTCTATAGAGGTTGCGTCAATTAATTTGAATCGGAGGGAGTAGAACATCTTATATTTGTGAACTGAGGGAGTAATATCTAAAAACTCATCAAAATCAGGAAATTGCAGAATACATGATGCCGATGCCATTATAGAAGATATTGCAAGGGAACAAAGACAAACATTTGTATCCTCAGTTATGTTCACATTGAAATTCTAGCAATTATGTCCTTTAACATTTAATTAATGTTCTTTTAGAATTAAATTCAGTTAGGTTATTGAAAGTGATTCGCCGAAAGAGAAATGAAAGATATCAGTCGAGAAAACATTAACCGCTTTCACTATGGTTTAATTCATTTTCTTTCCTTTTCCGTACTGTTGGCAGTAATATTGCACTGTGCTAAAATAATATTTGAGAGGGGGGGGGGGGGGGGGGGGGGGGGGCGCTACTCCCGAATATGATAGAGTACTAAGCAGTACGCTACATTTGTTTTGACTGCTACGTTGTACCCGTACATGTCATATAACAATTAAATTAGTACTAGAATTGTCTTGTCATCTTCTAAAATGGAACTCTTTGAGAAGGACAAGTGTGATATTAGGACATGTACGAAGGCACGACTGTTTGTTTCCATGATCATTTATGTTCATCAGCAAACTTAAATAGGTATGCAGTCTATAAAATGGTATGTGAGCAGTCTATAAATAACTACACATCTTTTAGTGTGAGATACATACAACATCTAGAAGAAAAAAAAACTTTTAGTGTGAGATACATACAACATCTAGAAGAAGAAAAAACACTCGGTGCGAGGGATATTCCCTCTTTTCGAGGAAAAAAACATACAACGTCTGAACAATAGCAAGTAAGCACATCGTCGATGAGTCTTAGAAATTGTCTGTAAACAACAGATGGCGTATCCTTATTCTCTATTATCCCCTTCCCTCTCTTTCACCTCATACATGTTTAAAATCTTTTACAGAGAACTAATATTGCATTGTTGTACTTCCTCCATTCCTAAATATAAGACCTTTTAGAGATTCCACTATGAACTACATACGGATGTATATAGTCCTATTTTAGAGTGTAGATTCACTCATTTTGTTCCGTATGTACTCCATTAACAACGACTATCAATACAACGGAGTAGTCCATAGTGAAATCTCTAAAAGGTCTTATATTTAGGAACGGAGGGAGTACATGCCATTAACAACGACTATCAATACAATAATTTTAAAATAGAAATGTTGTTCGAGGGTATTAGAAGGGTGGTTGTGCCGCAGTCCATGCTGTCTGTGCGTCTCACCTCTCACTGATGTCGACTTCTGTTTTAGTGATACACAACGTACACGTCACTACCAAGCATGTGGTGACTTCAAAATCTTGTACCATCATGAGTTTGGTCGTCAGTAGGCATTCCTGTCGATCGGTTCGTGTGTTTGTGTGTCATGGTGTGTATGTGTGCATGTCTTATGGGTTGTGTTCTAGAAACTATTTTCTGAGAAAAATGAAGCTTCATTTCAAGTAACTGAAAAAGTGGAACAGTTATTTAGGATTCTAGTCCTATAAAATGTTCTACCATGTCGGAAATCCAATTCGGCCCTTGAGAGCATATGCTCCTAAGCATCATAAATGTTTTTTGCAAATGTCAAAAAAATTGAAAAAAATAATATGTGTTCATTGTCACACCCAAATGCTACCTATAAATTTTAAGCATTTTGACCTTGCAAAAAAATCAAGTCGAATGCCAAATGTTACCTCCAAATATTACTCTTAATTTTGTTTATTTCAGGGACGAAGCACTGCTATCCTGTTTCGCATGAAAATTGTCAAGCATGCTTGTTACACTGACAAGAACATCTACAAAAAATATATCAGAATTTTAAAAAAATTATTTACTATTTATTATGAATTTACTGTTCATCCAGGAGCATTTGCACCCCAGAGCCAAAACGGCCATCCCCTACCATGTTCCGTTTAGAACAAAGGACTGACTTCCCAAAGAGTAATGCTAGACCTACGTAATAATAATTACGGGATTTACGTAATCAGCGACGTGGGCGTTTGTGATTGGTGTTTGGGGGAGGAAAGGGCCCAACCCATGAAAATCAGGGGGGAAGAGAGAGTTAGTTAGCTAGTTTACATAAAAACGTTGGTAGCCTTACGTAGGTGTAGGATTATCGCTTCCCAAATATGTGCTTCAAAATTGGTGCATGTGTTCTTCAAAATTGAAATTTCCAGTGACAAGTAGTCCAATTATATGTAGATTATCTGATACAAAATCAGCGCCATACAAAACTCCGACAATATTAACTTTGTGAGACATACTCTCTTTTTTTCACCTATGGAAGTAACTTTTTTGTCTAACTCAATTAATTAACTATTACAGTCAGTGATATCAATAAGTCAGCAGCTGGAATACTTCAAGGAATACAAGGAGAGGCTGACGCAGGCCAAGGGCCAGGCCGTGGCCGACGAGATCATCGCCGAGGCGCTCTACATCTTCAGCATCGGCACAAACGATTTCTTCGTCAACTACTACGTCGTGCCTCTCCGGGCCGCCGAGTACACGCCGACGGAGTACGCCGCCTACCTGGTCGGCCTGGCCGAAGACGCCGTCCGCCGAGCCTACGAGCTCGGCGCCCGCAAGGTCATGCTCAGCGGCATCCCGCCGTTCGGGTGCGTGCCGGCGGCGAGGACGATGAACCGGGAGGCGCCGGGGGAGTGCAACGAGGAGTACAACCGGGTGGCGCTGAGCTACAACGCCGGGATCCGGGACGCCGTGGTGAGGCTCGGCGCCGAGCTAGCCGGCGCGCGGGTGGTGTACCTGGACGTGTACGAGGTGCCGTCCGCCATCTTCGCCGACCCGTCGGAGTACGGCTTCGAGAACGTCGCACGAGGCTGCTGCGGCACGGGGCTCATCGAGACGACCGTCCTTTGCGGCATGGACGAGGCGTTCACGTGTCAGGATGCTGATAAGTACGTCTTCTTCGATTCGGTCCATCCTTCCCAGAGGACATACAAGCTTTTAGCGGACGAAATTATCAAAACTGCCATGCAAGTATTCCTATGATATTTTGTACCTACATACATAGAAAATTAAGGAAATCAGATACGTGTGCACAGCCTGTACCTAGAGTTAGTCTCCCAGTTACTAGTGGTAGGAAACAGTAATTTTGTTGCAGATCCACCGTTGGTTTCCTGGGTAACATGGACATCTTATATGGGAATTTTCTTTTACTTCAAGGGCAGTTTAATCCAATAAGAGCATCTCTAGTCAAACTTCTACTCCCTCCGTCCGAAAATACTTGTCCGAGAAATGGATATCGAGTATTTTTGGACGGAGGGAGTATAATTTAGCTCATCAAACTGCCCCTCAAAAGTCAAACCTTAAGTCCTCAAATTTGATGACTTAAACAAAACGTTTTCTAGCCGAAATCCTAAAACTTAGCTCGCTAAAAAAACTTCTTCGTCAATTCTTCTAAGTTTTGGTTTACGTACTACATTTCAACCGTATATTTGCACACATATTAAATTCAATCTTAATAATGAAAGTTTACATAATTCATGAATATTACAAATTTAAAGTTTACAAAAATATATATTCAAATTTAAACACACAAAAAGGAAGATCATCTTGGAGCCGGGTATGAACTTCTCGGTTTTTGATACGTCTATGTGTTGTGAGGAATCTCTGTATCATGTTTGGACCGTGCTCGGCTCAGTAGGATCTCCATTGGAGATGTGTTGGAAGTTCTCTAGCACGACTCTCATTTTCAACGATCATGTTATGCAAGATGATGCAACATGTCACTATTTGCCATAGGACCTGTGGGTTCCAATACTCAACAGAGCTACGAATAATGGCAAAACGCTTTTGTAGCTCACTGAAAGCTCTCTCAACATCCTTTCTTGTCGACTCTTGATGCATTGTAAAGTGAGGTCTCTTTTCACCACGAGGACGTGGGATTGTCTTCATAAATGTGGCCCATGGAGGATAGATGTCATCTTCAAGGTGGTAGCAAATACGTCTCAAGTGTATCTATAAATTTTGTATGATTCATGCTACATTGCTATCAATTCTATACACTTTAGGCTTATTTTTTTAATCATTTTTATTGAATTAACATATTAATCAAGTGCCAAGTGCCAATTCCTACTTTTTTTAGAATTTCAGAAAATCACCATACAAAAAGTACGTAAAAAATAAAACAAAAATAGGTGGAGAGTTTTTGTGCCGGAAGATGACAAGGGACCAAGGCCCAGCCCCTGCTAGGCCCATAGGGCCTAGCTCCCCTAGGAGGTGACCTACTTACAGGGGTGCCTACGGCCTGTGGGGCTCCCCCATGTGGCTCCAATGCCCGATGGTCTATTTATATTCCGAAACTTTCACCCTAATTATCATGCATTTTTTCGCCGTCGCCACTTCGCGATTCCGAAGCAATGTTCGTTTTCAGTCCTGATGAGGTACTCTGACGGAGAGGCAATTCATCTCCGTCATCATGAACATTGATCCTCGCGCTTCAAGATGAGTTGTGAGTAGTCCACCCCGTGGACTACGGGTTCATGGCAATAGCCAAGTTGTAATATCTCCTCTTGATGTGTTTAGATGTTCAATACAATAGCCATATGAGCTGCCTTACATGAATATGGTTAATCTGATGTATTTTTAGCGGTGATGTTGATTATATGATAAATTATTTCTTTATATTCAGATTTATGAATGCCATCTTGATTGATCTATACTTCTATAGACGTATATTTTTCTCTGGATGCTTGTTTAATCTTGGACAATTTAGAACAATAATCTATAGTTGGAGATGTGTGCATCCGTTGGGTTCAATCTTGCAAGTAATCTGCCGTAGTGACAGAAAGAGGAAAAGGCTTGTATAGATATTTTTTGCCACTAAGGGTTAAGGTTTATTAGAGGATTCAATGAAATATCGTAAGAACCATTATGTCATCTTGCTCAAATGAATTGCCTATGTTCACACTTAAAGTCCAGATGATGCAGAGGGATCTTGATCTATGGACGGGCTATTTAGCTATAAGATGCAGAGGGTATCTCGGTCTAGTAGTATTATGGATGTACTGCCTATGTAGAATCAAAAATAATTATATGTTTAGTGTGAGCATGAAATATTTGATTATGTACTTTTTCACATGATTATATTACTTGCCACACTTCTATTGGAGAGATGCACTTGGTGAACCTATGAACATTGGTCCAGTTTTTGCCATAAGAATCACCTTCCAACAACTTTTACCCACAGTTTTATTTTATTCCAAAATACAAAAAATATCATCTAACACATTATCTTTTAATTGCCTTGTGCAACTAGCAAGACTAGCAAGTTGACACCCATGTTTGCTTTGTTAGGGACACAAGTGAAGTTTATTTGTGTTGTAGAACATTATGTTGTTGCAGGAAAACTTACCTTGGTTTCTAAAACTGAAAGAAACTTGTTGTGTACTACAAACTCCTTGACTTGGGATCCCAACACTTTGCCCCATGGCAAGCAAGCAAGTTCCTGGCGCCGTTGCCGGGTAGGTAAATTCTCCATTAATTTTTTACCTCTTGTCAACAGCCAAGTTTCTGACAAAGGTAAAAGTTTTTGGAATAGGTTTTGTATCACTTTTATTATCTTGATTTTTTTATATCTTGTCTACTTGTGGTTTTTTTAAATTTGTTTGTGTTTTCATTTTGCAAAACTAGCAAAAAGTCCAAAATGATTTATCGATTGAACGCCTAGTTACTTTTTGTTAGTAGTTGTAATGGAACCTTCACCTCAATTCAAGAGGTTTACGGTTGGTACTGGTAATATTACGGGAGAAGAAAATCTTGATTGCTTCCTAAATTTTTCTAGTAATATTAAGGACCCACCAGGAGATTCAATTTCTAGAAGTGCACGGTCATATTGGGCAACAACTATTAATTGTTGGTGACTTGGAACACACTTTCATGTATCTTCAACCTACCTTGCAAAGAATGTTCTTGGAACTAAAAACAATAGAAGAGGGTCAGAATAAAAAATGTTTTAGAAACCATGCTTAGAGTCTTTGCACCCATAAGGGAAGCTAGGGAAGTGTTTTGGTATTATCAAGTACCCATAGGAAACCCTCAAGTTAGTGATATGATGAGAGATGAAAACATTTTCTGGGCTTGCTATGATGAGATATATGTGGAGGAATTTTACAAGATCCCAGTGGCTAGGGCCACAACTAAAGATAAACTAGAATACATAGGTAAAACCATAGAGGAATAATTTAATTGGTTATCTTTAGGGAAACCATACGGTAAGCTGAAAAGGTCTCTCTTTGAGGATGGGGATCCAGTTTCTTACTTTGTTATAAATATTGATATGCCGTGTGAAGAGCAAGAGAGAGATTCACACTTAGGTTATCCCCGACCTTTCGGCAATATAAAGGAAGAAAAGAGTTGTCCCCATTGTGGAGGAAGTGGAGAAGACAAAACTTGAATATCCCTCAAAAGCTATCATGTCTAGCCCAAAGCCATTAAAGAAAGCGCTTCTGGGAGGCAGGCCACATTTATTTAGTCTTTTTTCGAATAATGTAGATCTTGCTACCTTACTATAGCAAAGTTGTTTTCTTGTTTTCTTTTAATGAAGTGTCAAGTTATGTAATTAGTATGAATGTTTAGACTTTTGGTAGTTGTTGTTCTATTTTCTGTTATTTGTTGTAATCCCAGAAAATGGTATAATTCATTGGAATGTGCTTTTGACTTCAAAAAAATTACATAGCAGGGCCATATATGTCTAATATTTATCCTAATGTTTTGGGAATTTTGGGAGTTTTGTAAGTGCCATGAAATTTTCGTCACTACATGTGGTCTGTTTTGACAGATTCTTGTGCAACTGTTGTATTTGCTATAGGATTGCATAGTTTTTGGATTCTTCTTGATCAAGGGAGCCTATCATTGTGTCCTTTCCTATAGCTACTGTTACGACATGTTGTCGTATATATACAACAATTATAATTATTTATGGATTAACCCAGACTCACTATTTCCTTGAGCTACACTGTTTATATGAGGTTAACTTCATTATGCATGCCATCATAGTCACAAGCGGCCAGGAGGGTTTGAAGTTCAAGCTTGGGGATGCTCAAGGCATCCCCACTTCGATTCTAAGAAGAACTAAAAGGCAAATCTTGGGGATGCCCAAGGCATCCCCGTTCTTCATCAACATCCATTGTATGATCCCTATGAAACCTTTTACCTTTGTATTGCTTCGTTTGCATTTTCTTGGACCCTTATTTTGTTTTTTCTCTTGAATATATGTTATATAATAAATCATCACCTCTGGTCATTTGCATCATTATAGAGAGAAAGTGCTTGTCTTTGTTATTTACTCTTTGTGCTTCACTTAAAGTTGTTAGAGTAATAGAAGTGTCGTGTTGTGATTATAACTTTCTGTGCTTCACTTATATTTTGAGAAACTTGTAGGGCTTGGCTGGCACATTTTATAATGATATATCTTGAGCTTCTTATCTCGGTTTTAGTACTGGACTTTAAGTCTTGCATGCTTGGGATAGTAATTAACTTGATAAGAACACCGAAATAGAGTATGTTCCAATGGTTGTGGATTTTTGGCTTTGGTTTTGGGACTTACTATGGATTTGTATGCAAGGTAGATACTACTGTTTAGAGATGAGATAATGTACACAATTTTAAAAGGACCTTTGAATTTATTTCACCTAATAAAAAAATTGGGAAGTCTAATGGGAAGCTGAAAATGCGTAGTTTTGTTTGCATGCAACCATTATAGACTGGCGTCATTGATACGGCCGGAGTGGAATGATGATTGTTAACCTACCAATCTTCTCCCATGGGATAATTAATATAATGGAGATGGAGGCTCTGGTGATGAAGATGGTTATGGATATGTGATGTTGATGACAGCTGTGTGGCGGCTGCGAGGATGAATGTGCTGAAGGGTGAAGCGAGAAACAGGTTGTCGGTCCTCCTGACCTTTATATAGTGTTGACGAGTAAAATAGAGTTTTGAGACTTCTCTGTTGTGAATTTGGCTCGGACCCTTCGTGGTAGTTGCTTGAGATTATGTCACAGAGGCGATGACGCCTGGTACGATCGTTGGTATGAGCAGTTGCGATTGTACCGCGCACCGGCTTCCCTTTTGTTGCCTCCGGTGCGCACCCAGTTTATGGAAATGGTCGTCTCCTCCATAATATTCCATATATGACTTTATTTTCCACCTAAAAATATCAATTTCTGCAAGGAACAAATAAACAAAGAGGTATGTAAATCTTTGCATTTATTAGTCGTTAGTGGGTAAGTTAAATTACTATCTCAGAAATATCCAGCTATATTCCGTTTAAACAAAGGTAAAAATAAATGTAAAAACCACTCATCAATAATTATTCACCACACGTGAACTGAACGTAGTTCAGATGGTTAGATTCCTTGTGGTGGAGCTAGCAAAACAGGGTTCAAGTTCTAGACTTAGCACCGGTGCTCACATTTTCTTGGATTTATTTCAAGCTTTCCGACAATGTTCGTTCAGTGGGATGATATGTTCCCGTCGACTACGAAAGAGCTCGTGGTGACTATGTCAATCTGAAGATGTTATGTTGGTTCAGTATTTCGAAGGTACTCATAGGGTAGGGGTAGGATGTGCATGTATTCATAGGGGTGAGTATATGTGGGTGTACGTGAACATCTGCATTTTATTGTGTTAAAAAATTCATTCACCACACCACAAAAAAAGCACTGCGGAAACTCACAAGGCAGTATGCGTACATGACATACATGCTTTTTTCCGAAAAGAACTTCTAATTTATTCAGCATACATCATGGCAGTACAAGGAACACAAGAAGTAATAAAAATTACATACATGTACGTAGACCACCAAACGACGATTACAAGCACTGAAGTGAGCCGAAGGCGCGCCGCCGTTATCACCCCTCCTTCATTATAGTCGGGCAAACCTTGTTGTAGTAGACAGCCGAAAAGTCGTCGTGCTAAGGCCCTAAAGAACTAACCCACCAAAATAGCAACCACTGCCGATGAAGAGAAGCATAGATCGAAGGATCCAACCTGTAGACACACGAACATGGACGAACGAAGACCGGATCCAAATAGATCCATCTAAGACAAACAACGACCGAATCCCGCAAGATCCGTCAGAGACACACCTTCACACACCCTCTAACAATGCTTTTAGCCAACGAAATTATCATAACTACGCTATGGGTATTCCTGTGATATTTTGTACCTAGAAAATTAAGGGAACCCGGCATATTTGCAAAGCATATGCCTATATAGTTGGTTTACAACTTAATCCTCTGAGTCAAATCTATATGTCAAGTTTCTAACAAAAATATTCTATATGTTAGGTTTAAACATACAAATGAACTTGGAAGGAAGATAAAACCAGCTACACTCAACATGTTTAACATATGATACTTTCCTTTTCCTCCGCTAAACCTAGGCGGCTAGGGAAAACTCTCACCTCCAAGTTTCACCGGTGAGCCCGTGGATTCGCCTCCCCTCTGCCTGCCGCTCCAGGGGCCGATGGCGGGAAGGGGAATTCCGGTGCCTCCGTTCCGATTAGTAGTTTAGGTTAAGTTTTTTTAGTCCTTACAGGTGCGACGCTTGGGCGGATGGCGATTCTTCTTCTTTGAGTTTGTCTTTCGGGCTCCGATCCTCCTCAAATTCGTCTGTTTGGACGTAGTCGATGGAGCTCCAGCATAGATTCATGCCATCTCCTTGGGGCGGTGAGGTTAGGTTTTTTCGTCATGTGGCGAGATTTTGTGTTATGTGTTGCATATCTATGCAAGGGTTCAATGGCGACAATTACGGCTCCAGGGCGCTGATCCTAGGGGCACCCGCACCAAGACTTCCCGCCTGTTATCGACAAGGTCAAGCGGATCCAATAGGGGAGCAGCGACATCGATAGTAGTGATTGTTCGGTGGACTCGGAATCTTGATATAACTTTTATTATGTTTGGGATTTTTGTACTTCTGATGAATTTTTATAATAATTCTAATCATTTTTGCAAAAAAAAAATTACAGACCTAAAATTGGACCAAGCCGAGGGCTAGATAACAAGTTAGTGTGGGATAAGCCTTCCATAGGGCTAGATAACAAGTTAGTGGCTTCTATGCCTCGCCCTTGCGAGGTGGACAAAGCACTCACCAATAGAAACACTTACTTTATTTTTTTTGAGGATCAACAAGGCTTACATGGGACAGGCCCGTGACGGGAGACGGCAAGGCCCCCGCGACGCACAACCGTTGTATGCATGGTGTTTTGTTTTTATACTCTACTAGGAAAACTGCCCGTGCGTTGTAACAGGAGGAAAAACCACATGCCCATTGCCCGTGCTTCGTTGTTGATTAAACAACAATTACGATAAACCAAGCGGCGGGCGACGGCTAAATGAACCAAATGGATAATTAAGTGTATAGGGTTGATGGATCAATTAACAATACGATTCTTTCGGACGCTAGTTCGGAACTTGCGACGTGAATCCTAGTCAACTAATCGGGTGAACAACCCTATCTTTAGAATACCACACTGATAATAAAAATATCGTACACATGGTGCTTATTTTGAGTTACCGACACCAGACAATAAAAATGTGGTAAACTTCATCCAACGTCCAGGCATGCATGCTTCTGTCGTGTGCTAACCATGAAGTCCTTGTTCTGTTGCGATATATGCAGGATTCTCGAGAGTTTTCTATAATGCAGGAATCTGTTGTTGATTAAAAAAGGAAAGTGATTAGATTCTGCATCATAAATAGAGCATACATAGCTACTCATAAATTAATTTAATTAACTTGCAGATAAGCATCTAAATATATGTGTTGTTTGTATAGTAGTGTTTTACTTCTTCTCGGCAACCCCTTTTTAAAATTGTGCAACCATTTTGGTTTGCAATTTAAGTTTATATTAGCCAACTATGATATTATGTCTAAATCCTTTTAGATGATTATCACTAAGTAAAGTTAATGCTATCCTACATAGAATTATTAATGTCTTCAAATCTTGGTGGTAGGATATAACAACTTCTACAATTACCTTTGTTTAAGAAAGTAAGCCAGTTCATTAAAGTAGGTTACTTTTGTTTAAATAATATTTTTATACTGCGGTATCCCTAAACATAGTTTTAAATAAGCATGAGTGAGGTAATTAATGATGGTGCATGTGTTGCTAGTGTCATGTTTTTCATGGATACAATTTAGGAACCAGAAAAATGTTACGATGTTGTAGATCAGATCGTCGATGCCTAGTGAAAAGGCATACCAGATCGACAGATTAATCATTATACTACCATCAGACAATAAAAATATTATACATGCAACACTCTCAAAGTAATTTTACCTGGATGCAATTGTTGTTATTCCTCCGTAGCATCAATGTTTAGGGCAAAAGTGTGTATAAGGTGGTTGCAAGTTCCTTCCTACCGCATCCAACATGTCCATCTTTAGGGATGTCATAGGCATGCCATCCTTTTCGTGATCCGGAACAATAGCTTCATTGAGATCAACTAAAAACTCTATTGCGAGGACACGTAAATGTCTGTGTTTTGGTGTGGATGGTTTATTATGCACTCGTATGAACCGGGACCAATATGGCTTGAAGACAATTTATTTCATATTTATTTTACTGGACGTGCAAGCATATATGTTTCCGCCGTGTGTGCCCTAACCTATGTTAGTCCAACATTGTCTAATCATTATCCATGTATGTATTGTGTTGTTTTCCTTTTCAGTTTTCGCGTCCCAATAGGTAGTCAGTATGAGTTTCGTGAGGCACATAAACAGAGCCAAATTCAAAAAAAAAATAGATCAAACTCAACCTTAAAACAAAAAGGCAACGTCTCCATAGTTCGGAGAACAAGCCGCACGCTAGCACGTCCGCGTGATGCATCTGGAGATTTTTATCGGTCCGTGAACAAACTACTTATTAAGAAACAGGAAATGAACACGTGGGCTGGTCGAAACCAGCCGTGTCGCTGGCGCTCCTCCAGCTTGGACTCGTCGCTCGCAGAGCTTATCTCCTCAGCTTCTCTTCAGTAATCCACATCCCCCGACGTCCACCTACCCAGACTCCCCACATCGCTCGCAGCCCTGGGACACGCCGCCATTGCCGCCTGCACCCGCCTCCGTCGGGATCCCCCGGCACGCCGCCGGATCTCCCGCACCACCGGGCCCATCCATGGCGCGGGCTCCACAACCGCTCCCCTCCCCCCCCCCTGGCCATGGTGCGGGCTGACATCCACGCGCCATGATGGGCTCCTTCTCTGTAGTAGATGATGAATGCGGCTTGTAGGCCTTTCTTTTTGTTTCCTTCCTCGCTGTTGTGTCTCTCTGCTTCCGAGCTGGGCATATATCTCATTCTTTTTTGTTGTTGTCTCGGCTTGTTTGATTGCGAACGAATATCGAATATAAGTTGATAGGATTTGATTTCAAGGAGCAAGGTGGGACTATTAATTACAAAAGAAAATACAAATTTTAGCAATGCATAAGGAGCAACCATTTATCGGCCCATAACAACAATTCAAATTCTGGCCCATGTCCCTTCCAAAGCTGAAGACGACGTACGAAACCGGACGTACCAAACTGGGGCGAGGTGGACGGACGAAATTACGGTGGTAAGAAGCAATAGCCTTTTTATTATTAGGTACAAACTTTTACAAAATGGTTTTAAAATTAATATTTTTTGGAAAATATACAGATATATAAAATGTTTGACACCATTAAAAATAATTCATCATGTGTTCAGAAAATGATTATTGTGCATTAAGAAAGTGGTGACCGTGTATTTGGGAAATGCCCGACATGTATTTGAACAATGTTCAACATGTGTTTAGAAAATGTTCACGATATACCTTTTTTGACGTTATCTAATTTTTTTTGCCATGTATTTAAAAATGCTCGACATGCATTTGCCAACTAGTCAATGTTTAATCGGAAAATGATCAACGGGTATTTGAAAAATGTCGACGTTTATTTACAAAAGGGGAAAATAAAAATAGAAGGAGAAGAAAAAACAAGAAGGGTACGAATGAAAATAAGAATGGTCATGAAATTTGGAAAAATCTTCATAACACTGAAAGACATAATTAGACATTTTTCAAATTCATGAACATTAAATATGCATGACATTTGTTTAGAAAATAAGGAAATGTAAATATTTCTTGGTGCAATTTTTCTGAAATGTTCATAACATATATATAATGTATGCACCACTTAGAAAATGTTCATAAAATTGGAAAAATATTCACACATTCCTAAAAATATTCACGAAGATGCAAAAGTTTATCGCACCGTTTTCATAGGGAGCTCCTATTCGAAGCCCTAGCGTCGAATTGCTCCTAAAACGTGAGGTGGGCCGGGGCCAATACTACTTGCTTCGTTCGCTCGCTCGTCTCACTCTGCACATTCTTCTCATTGTGTTTTTAGCATGGCGCTCACTCCTCTAGAAAACCAGCATATGCTGGCTCAGGAAAAAACCGGGTTCCGGTTTTTGATAGGATGGAAAAATTTGCAGCATTTAGAAAATGATTATTTAAAAAAAATCTTGAACCAATTTAGAAGTTGTTCAAGAATTTATCAAATGATCACGAATTTATAAAATGTGCACGGATTTTAAAGCAAGTTCATGAATTATGAAATAATTAGCTGTTTAAAATAATATTCATTAAATTTCAAAAATAGGAAATTGATCAAAAGTATTCATGATTTTGAAAAGTTCATGACTAAAAGTCATGACTTTTTAGAAATGTCAAAAGAAAATGAAAACAAAAAAAAATGTTAGAAACATGAATGAAAGAAAAAAGAAATATAGATAGCAAACAGGAAAACACTAAAATTGACCTAAATCGAACAAAAATGGTGAAAATTTTGCAAAACACGAACGACCAAAAAGGAAAACCCTACGGATGAAGGAAAAATGCCATGTGTGCTTTTTCTACCGTTTTGCCTTTATTCCACGCAACGAGGGTGGAGTAGAGACATCATGTTCACCCCCTATGGGTAGAAGGAGAGAACATATCTGGTGCACCGGTCCAATTGGTGCAGCGAATCCGCTAGTGATATATGAGCCGTTCGATATGAATCTGAGGGGTGAGAGCAGGCTGGAAGATAGATTGATGAAACATTTGCAAGAAAGATCTCATACTATGCTAAAATCAACCCGTACTTCCATCCTTTTCTTTCCCATCAATTTTTTTGACGTGGGGGTTCTCTCCCATCATTCAAATAATGTTATTTATTTCTTTTTCAGACATAAACATGGTCATATGTGTTGATCCATACATCCAAATTCAGTTTTCCTTTGACCAACATTTTTGTCTTGACAAGATGTTTGAAACAAGATCAACATTGAATATATTTTATTTTGGCTTTCAAACTTTATCATAAATTTTTTTATAAGTTTTTTTATTGAAACTTAATTGTATTATATAATTTTGTAACCCTGACTTTCCCTCACACGTAGATCCCACACACATATGCTTTTGCCCCAAATAAAGTAAGTTTTAAGTCAAGTTCCAAAAACCAAAAAAATAAAATTTCAAAAACATATTCAATAGGGATAGTTGATTTTATGCCCCTAGTTGGGTCACACTCAGCAGGTTTACCCCTAGTTTTCGAAAACACTCATTCCCGCCCAAACCACTTTGCTCATCTTATGCTTTTGCCCTTTGACCGTTTGACCGTTACTTTGAAAAATTCATAACAAATTCATACTAACTAAGAAAAATGCAAATAAGATATCAAAATGTTAATAAAAACATCACCTATATGTGCATGTGATTTGCATTCATGAAAAAAGTGTTGGAAAGTCCCCATCTCAGTTTGAGCTCATATGATCTCAACACGAATAGTAAAATCTGAAAAAATTGAAGAAAAAAATTCAAAAAATCCTAATTTTTTTGGTGGCAAATGTTGGCTAATGTTTTGAATGCTTGCCAAGTTTCATCAGGGAATGACATTCGTGGAAGTCGTGGCCAAAAAACAAAATTAGCACTCCAAAATGCTTTTGTTTTGGAGCATCGGTTTTTTTTTGCCACAACTTCCATGAATGCCATTCCCTTATGAAACATCGTAAGAACTCAAAACATTGGTCAATGTTTGCCACCAAAAAAATTAGAATTTTTAGAATTGTTTTTCAATTTTTTCGGATTTTACTGTTCATGCTATGATCATATGAGCTCAAACTGAGATGGGGACCTTCTAACACCTTTGTCACGAATGCAAATAACATGCACATATAGGTGATGTTATTCTGAACATTTTGATATCTTATTCACATTTTTCTGAGTTAGTATGAATTTGTTATAAATTTTTGAAAGTGACGGTCAAACGGTCAAAGGGCAAAAGCATAAGACGAGCAAAGTTGTTTGGGCAGGAATGAGTGTTTTCGGAAACTAGGGGTAAACCTGCCAGGGGGGACACAACTAAGGGCACAGAATTAATTATCCCTATTCAATATTAATCTTGTTTCAAAGATCTCGTCAAGACGAAGATGATTTTCCAAACCGATCTGAAACCGGACATTCGATTCAACATATATGGCCATTTTTGTGTCTGAAACAAAAAAATAATTCACAGATTTATTGATGAGAGAGAGTGATGTGAAATGCGGGTCAAATATAATAAACTGTAAGGTTGCTTTTAGTACAACTTATGACCAAATCTGGCCCATTACCATTTCATCTAATGGTTCTAAAGGCATGGATGTATCTAATGCGCAAATTGAGCCGATGCACTAGATAAGTTCTCGGTGGAAGGGTGAAAAAACGCTTATGCATCATGCGAGCTGGCTCATTGGCCGGTTTTTATTCAATTCGAGATAGTGTGTTACTCGTGCAGTACTGCTACACGTGTCTGCACTGAGCAGTTTAGAGCCGGGTTTTCTCCAAAACCAACTACTATGAATGTTCAGGATTTCAAAAAAATAAATTGTTCAATTCGAAAAAATGTTTAGGAATTCATAAAATGTTCAAGAATTTTAAAAATATTCGTGATTTGAATGTTCAGAAAACTGAAAAAATGTTCACGAATTCAAAAAACGCTATTCTAAAAAAATGTTTGTGATTTTTTTTTTTGAATTTAGAAAAATGTTAAAATATTCAAAATAGATCATGAATTCGAAATATGTTTGTGAGTTGAAAAAATATTTGTGAAATACAAAACATATTCGCTAATTCATAAAATGTTTGTGGATGTCAAAAAATATTCATGAATTTTAAAATGTTCCAAATTTGATAAAATCATTGTGAATTTGAGAAATGTTCGTGATTTAAAAAATAAATGTTTGTCAAATATATATATATATATATATATATATATATATATATATGTGTGTGTGTGTGTGTGTGTGTGTGTGTGTGTGTGTGTGTGTGTGTGTGTGTATTCATGTAACTCACTTTGAAATATCTTATATATAATATATGAACATATTTAGTATGATAAAGGAGTTTTTTAACATATTCACGCAACTTCGCCATATAGAAATTTTTTCGAGATTTGTCACGGTTTAAGAGCAGTTTCGAAAATGGTGCGGCGCACGACGAGTGGCAGCGAGCGTATTTTCGCGATTTCTTCTAAACCGCTCGTCGGAATTAAGCAAATGATACGCCGTTGGAAAGATATCGTCGAGGCGCAACTTTTTCATATATATTACATTTTCTAATTCGTTACGGTTTAATAGCAGTTTCAAATTTACTAAATTGCGGAATTCCGTTTTTTCAAATTTTTTGCAATTTTCGGTACTATTTTCGCTCCAGTTTTTTAACCGTTTGTCGAAATGAGGCGTGTGATACGCCGTTGGAAAGCTACGGACGAGGCGCAACTTTCATATATAGAAATGTTTTTGAGATTCCTTACGGTTTTAAATTAATTTTGAAAATGGTGCGGCGGACGACGGGTGGCAGCGGCCGTTTTTTCGCGAATTTTTACAAACTGCTGGTCGGAATGATGCAAATGATACGCCATTGGAAAGATATCGACGAGGCACAACTTTTTCATGTAGAACACTCTCTCTAATTCCTTACGGCTTAAGAGCAGTTTTGATTTTACCGAAATGCGGATACTCTGTTTTTCGCGGAACCAAAATCGACGCATGAACCGCATCAGACAGAAGAACGCACTGCTTCAGACTTAAAACCGCACTGCATAATACGGGTAAGCGAACTGCATGACTTCTTTTGTATTTTTTAACTTTTTTTATAAACGAGTGGACCACAGAGACGAGGGCAAGTGAACCGCAACACTACGAAAAGTGAACCGCATTACCTTTTTCTGTCAATTTTCTAACTTTTTTCTTTTCTTTTTGCACTTCACATCGGGTATAAGTGAACCGCAAGACTACCGAAAGTGAACCGCAACACTATCAAAAGTGAACCGCATTACCTTTTTCTGTCAATTTTCTAACTTTTTTCTTTTCTTTTTGCACTTCACATCGGGTATAAGCGAACCGCGAGACTACCGAAAGTGAACCGTAACACTCTCAAAAGTGAACCTCATTATTTTTTTGCTAGTGAACTTCAAAACCTTCCTTTAATCATCCTATAAACGAAACAAAGCGCATTAGAAAAAGAAGTGAACCTCTCGGAGGAATTTCTTTTTCTCTTTTTTACAAAGTGAACCACCAACCACCACAAAACGAACCATAACATATTTTTTTCACGAAGTATATAGCATGAAAAATAAACCACAAACTGCTAGTTTTTTGGCTGTTCTCTTCTGTTACATCAAATAGAATAGATGAAACCGCCGTGCGCCGACAAATGAACCGCTCCACACGGTACAAGGGAACCACCTGCTTGTACCAAGTGAACCACCTAGCCGAACTCAACATCCCCACCGGTGAACCGCGCTTCAAAACCTGGACGCAAAAAACAAAAAACGCACTGCACTTGAGCACCCCATCCAATTTAACTACAAAACCTCAGCTCACCGAACTGAGCAAAATTACAACGCACAAACAAATGAACCACATGGCATTCAGAGTTTTTTTACAATGAACCACAGTTTAAAAAAAACTTTTTTTGAGTAGCGGGGAACCCAACCGAACTGCATCACTTATCTGTTCCTGTAAAAATAACTAAAATGAACCTCAAGAGCAAACAACAGCGCACTGCATGTGCATATGCACTGCATCGGGCTCAATGCGTGGACCACGAACAACCACTCGATGGATGGGAGCGCCGCAAATGGCATAGGGGCGCTGCTGGAGCTCATCCTTCTCCCTGCGGTGCACGGCATAGAACAGGAAGAAGAGCACGGCAGTGAGGAGAGAAGCAGTGAGATCTACAGGGGCATGTGCAAATTCATACCGGATCCAGCGGTCGCCGGGGTCGATGGCGACGAGCAGCTGGAGAGGCGGCGATGCGGGCCTCGTCGGAAGCATGGGACTGGAAACCGAACTGCATATCGCCTGATGCCCGAACCGCAAGCCGCGTGGACAATGCACTGCATCTGGAGTACTGCATGCACGCGGAATGAACTGCACGCCCGCGTCGGCTGGGATTTCCACCGAGGGATGGCCGCCGTATTCACTGCAGTCCACCATGTGGGTGGTTGCTGTGGAGGAGGTGGCAGCCGAAGGAAGCGGGTGGAGCGCCTGCCGGCGTAGCGCCTGCAATAGAGAAGATTAGGAGAGGTGGGAGAAGGGACCAGGGGGGACCGGGGCAGTGCTCACCTGAGGATCCCGCCGGCGGACGACCGGTGGAGCTCGTTGGAGACCAAGCCGTTGCTGCCGTCATCGCCGGTTCCCCGCGAACTGCTCGGACATGACATGCCGAACCGCATCCCACGCTGTATTGGAGAAGACACCCACATCGAGATCTCGTCGGGACCCGACAACTCCACGGCGCCGCCATAGACGAGTGAGTTTGGGGGTCGCCGGCGACCCTCCCCTCCCCGTTCCTCCACCTCCTCCCTCCCATCCCGGGAAGGGTACACGTGGATCCGACCCGGGCAGCCACAGGAGGATGGCGACAGGGGCGGATCCGGCGGCAGGCCGATGCGGAGGCAGGTGATCCGAGGATGGACACGGCCTTGCGGGATCCGGAAGATGGCTGATTCGGTGGTGGAGGGCCTGGATCCGGTGGTGGAGGGTCTTGCATCCAGTGGTGGTGGAGGGCCTGGTGGCGCGGGGAGCTAGTGGCCGCGTCTGGGAGGCGGGTGGCGCGTGACCCGGGGGGAGGTTGCCGGATGGAGGCGCTGCAAGGGAGGGAGAGGAGCTGGGCTCCGGGCGGGAGGTTGGTGGAGGTGGCTCCTCCGTCATTGGTGGTTGGTGGGTGGGGGGCGGCGCCCACGAGGCCGCGAAGAAGAAGGTCGGGAGGGGGAGGGGAATCGTGCGTGAGGTGAGCGGTGGGCACGAGGGAGCTGCGCCACCGCAGGGTGGGAGGTGGACGGGGGTGGGCGCGCCGCCGCGGGGTGGGAGGTGGTCGGGGGTGGGGGCACCGCCATGGGGTAGAAAGTGGTCGGGATGGGGGCGCCGCCGCGAGTGGGAGGTCGTCGGGGGTGAGAGGAGGCGCGGTGGCCGTGGCTAAGGTTGGACGTGGGGCTGGAGTGGTGGGGGTGGGGGATGGATGAGGTTGGACGTGGGGTTGCAGTTCGGTGGAGTTCGTTCGGTGGGGTGTTGGCAGAATAAGCGTAAGTGTTGGTAGAATAAGGTCTTAATGGGTTGGTAGAATAGACCCACCCTATGACATATATATATATATATATATATATATATATATATATATATATATATATATATATATATATATATATATGACAAATTTTCCCTACTACCGGGTGTAGTTACTCCCACTTTGTTTTCGTACGTTGTAGGTAGTATCTATTATATTGGAGAGTACGTACGTGTAGTATGTAGTATGTAAGAATGTTTGATTAGTATGTATACTATTTTGTAGGTAGTATGTATCATATTTTGAGCATACTTCTTTTTACGTACAAATATGTACGTATTTCATAAATATGATAAAAACATGGACTTACATGCAATTTTTTCACATAACTCGTTTTGAAGTATCTTATATATAACATATGAACATACTAAAAATGATAAATTAGTATATATATACTACCACATGGTAGTATATGAGATATGGGTGTAACTACATCCGGTAGTAGGATGTATTTTGCCTATATATATATACTAGTAGAATGCCCGTGCGTTGCCACGGGCTTTTGAAATATTTTGCTCAAGTTATATATAAAGATAATGCATGTTAAATTTCACAGATTCGTCAACGTTTCTGTGAGATGATATTTCTAAGACATCATCCGAATCCATCACTTTTTATCTCTGATGAACAAAAGTGGAACATATGGAAATACAAAGAATATTTTATAGTGCATTATATAAACATATATAATATATTTAAGCAAAAGTCAGACAACACATTTTTTATTTGTAATAAAAAACTGGATACTGCTAATTACATATAAATATATAAACATATACTCCCTCCGTAAAGTTTTATAAGAACGTTTAGAGCATCTACAGCCGGACTTTGCAAATCTGGCCCTTCAAACTCCCGCAACGTAAACCGATCTTTAAGCGGAGCTAGTCCTGCTCCGCCGTGCCCATGTCCGGCAGCCGGCTGCACTCCCCAGAGTGTTGGTCCAGTCGCCGCCAAGGTAGAGTAGGCATGGGACACGAGCCGGCTCACGGGACTCAAGGCGCCGCCGTCTCCCATGTCCTACTCTTCCTCGTCGGAGCCCGGAACCCAGACGGTGTCGGTGGACGTCAAGTCAATGATGGACCCATCCTGGGACGAGCCGCTGACATCCACCATGACGCGGTTGCGGCGCCCGGACTGGTGCACCATAGAGGGCGCCGGAGAATGCGACTCTGCCTCGCCGACATCCACCGCCGCGAGGGCTGCCGCCGCTTCCCGCGCCCACTCCCTTGCGCGGCGGGCACACCGCGCCATGTTTGCGTCGGACGGAAACCATGGCGCGTCCTGCTGCTCCGCGCGCCAACGGAGGGGTTGCGCGTCCGCCACCGCATTCGGACGCCAGGCGGACCGCACCGCCTCTGGTGAGGCAGCGACGACACACCTAGCGCCGGTCCATGCGCCATTTGGGCAGACACAATGGATTCCCGACGGAAGGAGTCCGCGCGCTGCCTCGCACGAGCCTCGTCCCGGAAGCGGCGGAGCGCAAGCCGGACGGCCATCTCCTCCTCGGGACCGCGTGGGGTGAGCTCGGGGTCGACGGATCTGGAGGTGAAGGACTCGGATCCGCTACCCGCCATGTCGAAGACGGCCGAAGATCGGTGGAGGTGAGCTTGGGTGGCGGAGGGGAATGGAGTGAAGTGGTTAGGGTTTGATCCGGCGAGTGGATGGGGAGGAATATATGTGGGGTCGGGCGGGCCAGCGTGGGCCGGGTCCGACGTGGCGGGCGCGCCCGGGTGTCCTCATATTCGCCCCATATTTGGGCTGGATATGAGGGGTGTCGGTCAGTTCAGGCGTTTGAGCCCGTTTGAGGCGCCCGGCTGGCTCAAAATTTCGTGACCGGTCAGTGACCGGGCGGCCCGCCCGGACGTTTGAGGGTGGTTTGGGTGCCCGCTGTAGGGTGTGTTTGGTAGAATTCCCAACCTAGCATGGTTGTTCTCCTCTAATACATGCCGAGTGTAGACATGTTGAGTACATGCATTTGCTGTTGTTTGGTAGCGGTGTATGTGCTGAGACATGCTAAGCTGAGACTCTGTTTGGCAGCTTGCATCTGCTTAGACATGTCGATCGGTATTGTAGCAACCGGTATTTTCAAATAAGTGAACAAAACATTTGAAAAATGTCAACAATTTTTTGAAACATGGAAAAAATAATATTTTTTGAAATTCTAAAGGTTTTTTTAAAAAATTAAATTTTTGATATTTTTTAAAATTTAAACAAATTTTGAAAATCTGAACATTTTTTGAAAAATCAAAATTTTTAAATATCCAAACATTTTTTGAAAATTTAAACAAAATTTGAAATTCTAAACATTTTTTGAAAAAATTTACAAATTTTGAAAATCTGGACATTTTTTCAAAATTTTAACAAATTTTGAAAATCTAAACAATTTTTGGTACTCTGAACATTTTCTGAAAATTAAATTATTTTTTAGAAATTTTGAACATTTTTTAAACACGTTGTCGCTCGCTTCGCTCATGCATGCTGACCAGCGAACGGCTGTTGGGGTGTTCTCTCTTCGTGCATGCTAAGAGGGTATTTGGGCTGAGCTCGTGCATGCTGAGGAGGCCCCGTGCAGGCTACCAAACACCCAAAAGTGGGTCGAGGAAGGAACTGTTGAGCTCATGCACCCTCCATGCACTCTACCAAACACACCCGTAGATGCTCTTAGAATCCACGTTCATTTCTCGTTACATATAGAAACTTCGTCCGTTTTCAATTTTGCCCCTCGCTGGCTCACTCGCTTCACTCACTCGTTCCCCACTCTGTCGTCCAAATCCCTAGCTCGCCTCGCTCCGCTGCTTGCGTCGTCGCTGCTCGCCTCTCTTGCCCGCGTCGCCGCCGCCGTCTCGCCTCCCTCACGATCGCGTCGACGTCGCCGCTCGCCTCCATCTCGCACGCGTCGCCGCCGCCGCCTTCCTCTGACATCTTCGCCGCTCCCTCTCACCCACGTCGCCTGCGCCAGCGAGGTCGCCACAAGATTGATTTTTTACCAAAGCGGAGGCGAGGAGCAGCTGGAGAGCTGTGCCGGTGGCTGGATCTGAAGTGGCTGGATGTCCCCGCCATGAGGATGAGCGGGAGGAGCAAGAGCACCTCTGAAGATGGGGAGGAGTGGAGGCGGCGGTTCTGAATTTGAAGATGGTGCCGTGAGGAGTAGCGGGAGGATCAGTCGTCGACGGCCTGGCTGCATGGGGTACACCCTCCCCTTCGTCTCCTATGGCGTCGTGGACATCCTGCTCGACGACGAACATCTGCTCGAGGACATCCTGCTCGACGATGCTCCTCTTCGCCAGCATCTCCAGCGCGTGGTGAGCTTCCCCTGTCTACTCCCTTTACTCCTGATTGCAGGATTTGGTTCAGATTTGGAGTACTGCTTGGGTACCGATTAGGAGTAGGGTACAGTTTATTTGTATGAGTATGGGTACAGATTAGGAGTAGGAGTTGTAGTTGTAGGCACAGTTTTAGTAAAATTTCAGAAAACATAGTGCGAGTGTTTTACTCCAGTAATCTTACTTGAAGTAAATTTCAGTAACTTCAGTAGTCTTGCTTGAAGTACTTTGAAAATATACTCAGAAAATGTACTGCTTGTACTGCTGATCTTGCAGATAGGAGGAGAGTTCTTGTACTCAGAGCAGTTGTTGATCTGCAGCAACTCTAGGAGTAGGATTTAGGATAATCATAGTTTTAGTTTGCCAAGCAGGGAGTATAGTTTAACTGGAAATCAATCAACTACGACTTTGAACTGGAAATCAACCTCTGAACTGATGTTAGATTAATTGATTGTAACTAAAATTGAAATCCATCATGGCAATTTAAGCACACACATCATGGCAAATAATATTAGACCCATTATTTGATTTCTTTCATTATGTTAATTTAAGCACACACATTAATCTGAGCACTACAATGGTAATTTAAGCACATAAAAGAAAAAAAGAATACTTTGAATGTATAAATGCAGAGACTTTGCAAGTGGGCTTCATCTAATATTGTACGGTTGCTGTTTTTTTGGACACTTACTGAACGGTTTGCGCATAAATGTCGAACCATCCAGCCTAACGTAGAGAATTCACTGCCCTTATATAAGAAAAAAAATATTCAGTTCTTCGACCACACAAGCCCAAGAACGGTTCACACCTTCTTATTCTAATTTTTCTACTCCTAATAAAACAAGGAGAGAAGCTACAAGCATTTCTGCTCAGAGAAAGGGTGGTGCAGACCTGATTTACATGTGTATATTCGCAACAAGGGCTCGCTGGTGAATATAGCAAGAAAGGCCTGAATTCATTCATGATGTTTTATTGTATCATTCTGCAGTAGAACACACACATGAGTATATATACTAACAGTGTATCAAACTGAATGGAGGAAACCAAATATTAGACACTTGCACTGCTCGTGGCAAACTCTGGATCCTAGTGGAAAACAAAGTATCTGGCTGGAAAGGCAATAACAGAACTTGATATAGTAGACCACAAGGTTGAAATAATGCAATCTTATGCAAAAATAAGATGGGCAGAGTATTGGGAATTATGGGGAAAAAACCCATCATATAATCTTCAAAATTATGTCCATGAACATATTATAACCCAATAAAAGGGAAAAGGAAAATACAATATTGCAATGTTCAATATATTTTATCATTGGTCAGTGAGGTATAACCAAAATAATCGTTCTGGTGAAAGTACATGCAAGATAATAAAGTACTTCTCCTTCTCAGGAGCATGTATACTTTGAGCCTTTAGAGCCTACATTTGTTCTTGTACTTCACTGTATGAAATGTATTCGGACATTGGCATATATCATGCATGCTTTGCACCTATAGTTTTGATCTACCCACATGTTCCATTGTCTGAAGATAGAAATTAGTACGAAAAATGAAAAGTTGAAAACAAAGTAAGATGGCAAGTCTTCTACCTAGATTTGTTTGCAGGGAATGTAAGAGATGTGTTACAGGTGTGTTACAGGCCAACAATTATATCAGAATCTCATATTACACATTTCAAAGTATACTGTGTAACACATATATTGCACTACATAGTTCTTGTTTATTTCTTGTCACCTATTTGTTATATCTAACAATAGGATTTTCTAGATCAACTCCCCGCATAGACCCGTGTCGAGGGAGGAGGACGCAGAGGCCAGCATCAAAGAGCGGGCGTGGGTGCACATCCTCGCCGCTGACCACAAGTGCTGCGAGAAACCTTGGGCAGAATTCGCTGCTCCACTGGTATGAGCAAATCAAATATTGCTTCCTTCTCTTTGTCTGTTGTCTGCTGAAGTAGCTAATAGATCGCTTCAGAATGCTATGAGCTTGGTTATTTTATATCGTCTGCTAATGTTAAGCAAAGAATGAATGATGTAGAGTGTTACATGCACGCAACAACGTTTTACTTAGATGTAGTAGATGATTAATTACAAAACAGCAAAAGAATAATATACATAAGCAATCTACCAAAAGGAAAAATAATATAAACTACAAGTAATACTCCGATGCAATATTATTAATATTTGACTTTTTGTATAAACATAATAAAGCTCAGTTGCTAACAACCAAAGATAAAGATTTCAGTCAAAAAAACAAACCAAAGAAAAAGATTTGTACAAAAACCCCGAAGAGCAGCAAATTATCTGTAGCATAAGAGTAAATGCTCTGTCATATTCAAATCTCGCCATTTTATTAAGTGCGGACTTCAGCCTGTAAGGACTTCCTTATAGACGATGTTCTTCATCGAGGTCTGTAAGGACACGGTCGGTCTTTTTCGCTTCTTTGGATTACTGTTTTGCTTCTTGCCCTTCTCCTTCTCCTTCTCAATGAGGATCTTTATGTTTCTCTTCGCGTAGGCTCGAGACAACGCGACATAGAGTTGACCATGAGAGAACACCGGA
Organism: Elymus sibiricus; assembly: GCA_039707655.1. Classification (NCBI taxonomy): domain Eukaryota; kingdom Viridiplantae; phylum Streptophyta; class Magnoliopsida; order Poales; family Poaceae; genus Elymus; species Elymus sibiricus. The sequence goes on along the minus strand of CM077672.1, from coordinate 233,035,516 downwards.
TTAGGTAGGTACACACCAACAATCGGGATGGTCTGTCCTTGAGCCTTGTTAATCGTCATAGCAAAGCTAAGCCTTACAGGAAATTGCTTCCTCTTGAACTTGAATGGAAACATGTCGTTGTCAGACGGGCATAGGGGTATTCGAGGAAGGAAGACCCTCCTACCCGCGTGTTGTCCAATCACGATTTCTGCGTCAATGGCGTTCCTCTCGAAACCTCAGACCACAAGCCTCGTTCCATTACATAGTCCATTAGCCGGATCAATGTTTCTTAGAAGTATGACAGGGCAGTTCAGCTTCAGTTTGAGTGCATGCGGGGGCAGACCGTTGGGAGTCAATCCGTTTAGGAACTCGGGAGCGTAGTAGCCATATGGGTCGTCCTCCGCACTGTCAAAGCTATGGTAGATTACTTCTTCTCCCTGAAAACGCTCGATCATGCGTATGTTTATCTTGTCGACGTTGTCGTTTGTCGTGGAGAGGATTGCACGAGAAGTCATGTAATTCGGATCAGTCATGTTGTCATCTAGACTCGGAAATACATGGTCAATCAGCTTCTCTAGGTCGTCAACCTTGCCTGTAGACGGCACACAAATATCTTCAGGGAGTCGTATGTTGCCTTGATCGTCAGCTTCCTCGGTGCCATTGCCAACCCTTAGCAAGTAATCTGCAAACCACGTGTCATTATGAGCCCTCATGTTGGTGACGAGCCTTAGCTGGCGCATACCCTTCCAGAGATGAGAACTTCGAAGGGTTGCATCGATTATCTGACCCCGGGACCCCCTCCTGACGACCGGAAGCACCTGCCTGAAGTCTCCGCCAAAAACAACAGTCTTTCCTCCAAAGGGTCAGTCCCGTCTTCCCATGATGTCGCGCAAGCTGTTGTCCAGTGCCTCGACCGCCTGTCGCTTAGTCATGGTGGCCTCGTCCCATAGTATCAATGAGGCCATCCTTAGCAGCTTGGCGGTCCCACTCTGCTTGGTGAAGCTGCATGAGGCACCATCGTCGCAGCTCAATGGGATCTTGAACCTCGAGTGGGCAGTCCTGCCTCCAGGCATGATAGAAGCGGCGACGCCTGATGTCGCGGTAGCAATAGCGATGTTGCCCTCGCTTCGAACCTTGGCGAGTAGCGCCCTGTACAGGAAGGTCTTCCCTGTACCTCCCGGGCCATCAACAAAGAATACACCCCCATCACCGCGGTCAACTACCGCTAGTATCTCGTCGTATGCAACCCTCTGCTCGAAGTTTAACGACGATGCCAATTTAGTGTCGTTCACATCAAACTCGACGGTGGATTCCTCGATCACCTCTCTGGCCTCGCCCCCGGTTGGGTCGAACGCATCGTCGATGCTTGGAAGAGCGAAATCAACTATGTCTTTGCCCATGGACTGCAACATACCCCTAATGTCAAGCAACACCATCTGCTCCACCTCATTAGGGCATGTGTGTGATCAACGGTAGTCATCAGACATAGGCTCAAGGTGCCTATCCCATAAACCGCGCACGTCGCCTGGCTCGCAATGCACCAAGATTGTTGCGAAGAGCCTCCTAAGCGAACATGGCATCGCCCACTGCTCTGCCTCAGTAAGACAATCGTCGAGCGTGTTGTCTGCCTCGATGAGTCCCAACCTCTCAGCAGCCTCTCGAAAGCTCCCACATAGCCTGCCGTCCACGGTGAGCAGGTCCTCGAAGGATGTCTTGCCCGGAACATGGTTTAGCAACACACGCAGATAGTATCGCTCACCCTCGGCGGGATTGGCAGACACGATTCGACCTATTTGATAACGCTCCACCCGTGGCTTCCAATACTTCTTACCCTTCTGCCATGTGAAGCTTCCAGGAAAATCCTTGTACAATATATGCCTAGCCCACGGATGGTCCTGGTTAGCCTTGAAATACTCCGTCAACATGGATTTGGAAGCATTCTCAAAGGCGACGACGTCGGCCAAGTCAGCTTGCTCATTGAATGCCACCCTGTGCATATTCGGGAGATGGAGAGGCAACTGTAGGACAGACGGGGAGTTGGCACACAAGGGGAAGCCAAATATCCTCCACATCGCCTCCGGAGGAGTAACCCACCTCGCGTCTACGTATCTTTTGATCTCATCAATGTTACCATCGGCGTCGGGCTGGTCGATGCTGAAAGAAGCCCTATCATGGCCCTTGTATACGTACTTGTAAAGGTATTTGACGGCCTTTATGCTGGAGCAGACCTCAACGTTGATGTGGCAATTGAACATCCGCAGAAGGTAAGGGTTATAAGGCACAACCCATCTGTTGTCCAACATTTTACCCCGGACCTTAGCCTGCCGACCATCGTCTCGACGACGATAAACTGGGTATGAGTCCTTGCCCTGTGCCGTGTTTTCATTGAACGGGCGCGGGTATCTGCACTTGCACTCGTTCTGTTGCATGCACACATTTTTGGGGTTGAGAGCACCGCATGGTCCGTGCATCATATGTTTGACCACCAAGGCATGGAGTTCAGGATACTTCTGCTTGTCTGGGAGCTCGGCGGAAATGAGTCGGTCGTACTGTTCCGGAACGACAAGCTTATATGCAGAATCCATGATCAACAGAAAGTGTGCGTGGGGGAGGCCCCTCTTCTGGAACTCGACTACGTATACATACGCAACAACAACACCCAGGATATTCTTCTTGAACAACATCTCTTTCATAGCCTCTAGCTTGCCATGGAACACACGGGCCACAAGATCAGGTCGGTCTTGCGCTGTCTGACCAGGAAACAACTCATTCGATATCGCTTCCCAGTTAGGGTTGCAGGTCATGGTCAAGAAGATGTCAGGCTTCCCGTAGGTATGGACAATTGCCATGGCATCCATATGCATCCGCTTCATGTCGCGGTCGCCACCTGGGTACGTTCCGGGGAGCACTATCCTTACTCCAACAGCGCTTGCTCGGGTCTCCCCGGATGTGATTGCATCAACAACTCCTTTATATAGGTCGGCACGGATCTTCGTCTGGTTCTTCCTGTACCATTTCAACCTACAACTCTCAATCTTGATGTACATGTCCACCCCCCATTGTTGGAGCAATCGTGCTCCACAGAGTATGGGATTGAATATCGCATGCCGTGTCTGCAGCCTGTAACAGTAGTAGTCTCTCATGGAGACGCACAACCTGCTATTCCCTTCTGCACATGGATGAGTATCGCGGAAATTAGGATTCATATGAGAATTATACTATTCATCGAAACGACAGAATACGCATAAGGCATACCTGCATCCTCATCATCATCATCACGGCTACCTCTTGGTTGTTGCACAACCGGCCAAGGGACATCACGTTTAGGTAGTTTCGGATGCCAACCGAGCTCCCCCCTTGGGTAGAAGAGTGGGTAAGAGAGCGGGTCATATGAGCCATCCGTCACATGTATACTGTGCCTCTGGTTGTCGTTCCCGCAAAGTGTAATTCTACGATCGAACCTCTTCGCTAGGTCAGTGCCCTCCACCCAAATTGCAGCGACCTCAGATGACACCGGTCTATTATACTTCCGTTGGTCTAGCCTCTGGTCCGTGTTGAGGTCTATCCTGTAATCGTCGAGGTTGTCCCTGTGCGCACCCAAACTCCTAAACTGCTGGGAGTACGGGTTTTCCCTGAGTATGTCCACTAACTTTCTAACGACATTCTGGTCCAATTGCTTGGTGGCAGCCTTGCGATGGGTTAGGCCTGGGTCATCGTCGTAGAAGTACAACTGTAGATGCTCTGGACGGGATGTTGGCCCGAAGGAATGAACGTTGTGGTAGATGGTGCCGTGCGCACGGAACGTGTACACCCCAGACTTCATGTTTCTGTAGTTTTCATCGAGGCTGACGCCGAGGGTTGTGAAGGAGAAGTGGCCGTTGAAGAACCGTATGTTCTCCCGAAAATGCCTAGAGTCCGCATCCGTGCTGGACCAAAGCCTCATTAGCTCCGGGATGGGCTCCGGTTCCTTCAGCTCGATCTGCCCATTGCGACAGCAGAATCCCGGGGCCTCAGACTCAAACCTCTTGGCCTTGCAGTGCTCGCAGCTCGCGGCGAGCTCGACGATGTGTGTGCACGTCGGGAGGTTTGAGTAGACATAGTCGAAAGGATCATGGTCGTTATAGGTATTGTCACTTGAGTCTTCCACTTCGTCGTGCTCCATGTCATCAGCATATGAGCCTGCAGGCAATGTTTCTAATTAGTGTGATACTCCCAACGTGAATGTTAAATGGTAACAGTGTGGATCTTGCTCAAGCGGGTGTACATACCTTCACCAGCAAACAGGTAATACTTATCGTCAAAGAGGTTGTCAGGGTTGGCATTATCATTCATGAGACCACTAAGGTAAGCGTCCATGTCGTCTGCCCAGGTGCCAAACCAATAAATGAGGGTTCGGTCTCAAGGGACGCAAGGAGAGTAAGGATGGGAGTGTTACCTTCAGTTCTAATTGTGTACTCCGGTGTGCTAGATGAGGTTGAGGCACCGTGTGCTCCAACTCCGGTAGGTTGTCCCGTTGAGCTCGTTCCCGGTATGGCGATGGACCTCACGGTTGGGGTTTTACCCTACCTGCAAAGCTTTCATTACGACGATCTAGCAGAGCCTTCCTCTCACCACGTGGTACCTGCGGAAATGATTTTCGCTTGCCAATTTTCTCCTGACGCTTCTTCGCCGCCATACTTCCCTTGCAAGCTCGCTCTCTCGTCCTACGCTGAGCTCTGGACTCATGCCTCTGCTCGTCAGCTCCATTATCCGCTATTGTTAGCGGATCACTGGTTTGCTGGTCGGCACTTTTTAGGTGCTCATTGATTTTGATGAGGTTGCCCTCTACAGCACCATCACCTATGGTTCTGCTTAGGTAGGCACCTGCAACATTTTCGAATTATCATAAATAACAGATGAATGAATACAAAATGAAAGCTGTTCGTTGATGGGATAACTACCATCGGTTTCGATGTTGCGAATGTATGTGGGGGCCGACGTGACGGTAGGAGCATAATCTATTTGTTCACTGTCGGATTGTTGCCCAGGATCCAACATGACGATATCATCATCCATGAAGTCGGGTGGCATCGGATCCTCGCCCATGATGCCGCTCAGGAATGCCTCCATGTCATCTGCGACATCGTTGAGATGGTAAGCAAAAGAGGGTACAACTGAATTTTGTGTAGAAGACTGTGACAGTAGCCAATTCTTACCATCGGTACCGACAGTGGACGTCGGCATGGTCATTGAAGGGCCGCCATCTAGACACACAGCTTCGGCCCGAAAGACGGGTGGTGCGTGAGGGTTGAAAGCGTGAGAGTCGGACATTGTGCTAGTTAGATCTGGACGTGGCATTGCAATCGATTCAGCACATGGTGTGTTTTTCTTTGCAGCATACTTTGCCTTTCTCTTTGCACTTGACTCCCCCTTCTCATCCGAAGTCATGCTTTCTCGCTGTTGCATGCGCCGCTCTCGATCATTTTGATTTTTTTCTTGAACATTGATCGTTCCGTCATCCATTTTCTTCCGATAATTTGCTCGCCTCCGCGCGTTTGTCTGCTCCCTTTGCCCGTCTGTTAAGTTATACTTGCATTCTTTATCACGTTGCCTCCTAGCTAGTTCTTTATCATGAATGACACCAGATGTGAGTGTAGTTGAAGGAGGCAATAATGCATCATCATGTGACAATGATGTATAGCTGAACCTAGTTGGGTTGGCTGGTTAAACAACAGTGTGAAAACATAATCAGAACTTCATTGTTCAACAAGAATGAAGGTTGACTTGCATGGAAATATATTAACCTTATATTGTTTAACGAAGGGAGTATATACTATCATCGTAGTGCTGAAACATAAAACATTCTCACCTGATATCGTAAGGGCAGGCAGATTTTCATCTTGTTGCTTGAGGGTAGCCTCCTCTTTTTTCTTTCGATAAGCAGCTCGCCTCCGAGCCTTTATCTGCTCTTTTTTTTCGTCAAGGTCCACCGAGGTTGGTTGATACCCATTAGTGATATCACCGAGAGGGGACCGGGGAACATTTTGCACATCTGCTTGTAGATTGATTGTACCCTCATCATTTTTCTTCCGATATTAACCTTATATTCTGGAACTGAGGGAGCATATACTATCATCGTAGTGCTGAAACATAAATCATTCTTACCTGATATCGTAAGGGCAGACCGATTTTCATCTTGTTGCTTGACGGTAGCCTCCTCTTTTTTCTTTCGATAAGATGCCCGCCTCCGAGCTTTTATCTGCTCCATCTTTTCCTCCTTATTACGTTCTATGCTAGCCAGTTCTTTGTCATTTAACGAAACCAGATGTGAGAGAAGTCGAAGCAGAAAAAGTACGAGGTATTCATTGTTCATCGTATTGATTAAACATTAAATAATCATACCAGACATTGTAAGGGAAGGTTGATTTTCATCTTGGAGCTTGACCGTACCATCCTCTTTTTTCTTCCGATAAGCAGCTCGCCTCCGGGCGTTTATCTGCTCCCTCTTTTCGTCTGTCAAGTTTTTTTTCATAGTTTGTTTGGTGACATTCATGACAGCTCCTGTCGTCAAGTGCTCGGATGTTGCTTCCGACACAGGTAAAACTTCTAAGGCATCACGAGCAGGAGCATTCATCCCTATCTGGCTTCCTACATCTCTATTTGAAGCATCTATAGGTACTGGAACAATATTTGAAGCATCTATAGGTACTGGAACAACATAAAAGCGATAAGCTAGGTTAATATATGAAAATAAAACCCTATAAGCACAAAATAGTTCACATCCAAGACGTATTAGGTAATACCATTTGAACTTGGTGCTACATCTGTCGCATAAACTTGTGTCAGATTACTAGGACCTGTCAACAAAGCTTCATCATATAGGAATGAGATTGCTGGGTTGTCTGCATAATGTAAAAATAACAAAGGCAGTTTACTGCTAACAGAACTAAGGCAAATCTTCTTACGTTTAATACTTACCTGAAATCAGATGGGAAGGTTGATGAACATATGTGCTATCACCATCAGTGTGTTGGGGAAGAATTGGTTGTTCGGTCTGTTCAAGTATCATCCGTTCCGAGGGAGTACTATGCAATCCTACAAGTCGCACGCTTGATCCATTAGATATATTGTGTGTGCCCAAGTATGTTAGGTATGATTGATAACACAAAAAGCATAAATTTATGCTGACCACTTGGGTAAATATCTGGCTTATAGTCGTCAACATTTGTCCCCTCCATCGGGCCTGCAACACATTCAGTACTCACAATCTCATTATGAGTAGGGGATGGTGTTTGACGTGTATAGCAAATTTTATAGCTGAATATACCTGGAGGTACATCTAACGCTGTCATTTTTTCCGTTGCCTTGCTTTGTGGATTCCCCATCTGTAACTATCAAAAAAGGAAGACCGTACGTACGGGATCGAGAGTGGGGATCGAGAGGAGTGCCTTTCCTCTGATGTTCCTCTTGAATCTTTTAGATGTAAGCAGCAAAGGCAGTTTAAAAATAACAGGTCATCATGTAACAGTAAATTGTTCCTCTGATGTGGATGGAGATGAAAGCAAGTAGGAGTATTTGGGGGTTGGGGCACACAGAGTTTTCTAACTATAAGCTGACAGAATATATGGAGATGAAAGACACGACTAATCCGATCATGTCAAACAAAATTGTTCCTCTAAATTCTTTTTTTTCTTCAAATGATTATGACGCAATTTGTACGTGTGTTGTATGAAGCATATAACCCAAAAAAATTTATTGTTAGGCTGGTGCTAATGTTCCTGACAGTGTAAGCTGGTGTACCTTGCTGGTGCCCAAATATTTGTAAACTGACTTTGCTGCTTACATCTAAAAGATTCAAGAGGATTGTTCGTCTGATTATTCTAAACTCAATTGTTCCTCTGATTGCAGACAGATCAGTACTAAAGGCTGTTGAAGATCACAATATTTGCAGGTTGCACATGAACAGAGAGAAATTATTTGGAATTCAGACTTCAGGGAAGACTGATCCAGGATATAATCCTTTGAACAATTAAAATGAAGACTGATCCAGGATTTGATTTGATCAGTTCCATAGCTTTTTTTTCCAGTCAATTCATCAGTCATGGGAGAGAGCAGTTGTGGGACAGATTCTGCCCCTTTCCTTTAGCATGATTAAGCTAGCTACAGATTTAGTAGGCATCCTATAGTTTGTTTCAGATTTATTAGGCATTCATAGCCATTACTACAGATTTATAGTCTGCATGATGACCTGTGTTCAACAATCAACGGAACTAACATCGCTAGGCGTGATGAGATCTGTCCAGCATTTTGATGAGATTTGTTCTGCATACCTGATGAGATTCGTCGCAGCTTGCACAGGGGTCGAAACCGCCTTGCCCTGGGGGATCGGCGGTGTCTCCCCTCGGAGATCGGCGGCGTCAGCGTCTCCCCTCGGAGGTCAGCGGCGTCAGCGTCTCCTCTGGGAGGTTGGCGGCGTCGAACCCTTACGTCTGTGGCGTCGATCCCGGACGGTGTCGGCAGGGGATCTCCTCTAATAGAGATCTCCTCTAATAGATCGGCGGCGGTGATCCCGTACTACGGCGGCGGTGAGATCGCAGGAGATCGTGGCAGCAAGAGACGTCGATCCCGTATGTCGCCGGCGGCGATCTCCTGCGTCGGCGGCAGGAAGACCGTACGTACGGGATTGAGAGTGGGGATCGAGAGGAGCGCCTTTGGTCTCGTGGTTTTTTTTGTTTCGTGCATGCGTGGGGTTTTTTTCTGGTGCGTGCGTTAGGGGGAAGAGAGACGAAAAAAAACCAGGTGAAAGTGGGAGACGAAAAAAAACCATGGATGCTACGCTACCAACTGCTCCATTAGGAGTAGATATATATATATATAGGGATTGACTATTCGTCACCCTGGGTGAGGAATAGTTATTCTTCACCCCCCCTCTATTTTAACATCAATGCACCGTAATTTTACGTTTCGTAAATTTTGTCTTATTTTAGACGTAAAAAAAGAACGTAAGAAAATATATTATCGCCGTAAAAAATATTTTATGTTACGTAAAATTACAAATGTAAAAACATAGTGTAATATGTACATAAAATGTAATTTTTCTGGTCTTATGACCGATATTTTTTTTCCTTATGCCAAATTATACGCAGTGAATCAATATGAATATAACTATTTGTATTTCAAATGTAATTTATTTATGAAATGATCGTAAGATTACCTCGGGTGAAAAATAACTTATTCTGCACCCTGGGTGATGAATAGACTTTCTATATATATATATATATATACAGCCGGTCTATCCAGCCAATATTGGCAGAATAGTTATTCTGCCCACACTTCCGAACTGCACGCTCAACGTGAGGACACTGCACTTTCTGAAGTAAGCGCACTGCAGTACTGAGACGAGTGAACTTCTCGTTGAAAAAACTGTACGCGACTTTTTCTGTACTGTTTTTGCTCCAGTTTTTAAACCGTTTGTCGGAATGAGGCGTGTAATATACCGTTGGAAAGCTATGGATTAGGCGCAATTTCTCCATGTTGAATTTTTTTTGAGATTCCTCACGGTTTAAGAGCAGTTTCGAAAATGATGGGCACACGACGAGTGGCAGCGAGCGTATTTTCACGTTTTCTCGCAAACCGCTTGTCGGAATGAAGCAAATGATACGCCGTTGGAAAGATATCGTCGAGGTGCAACTTTTTGATATATATTACTTTCTCTAATTCCTTACGGTTTAAGAGCAGTTTCAAATATACTAAATCGCGGAATTCAGTTTTTCAATTTTTTTCAATTTTTCGGTACTGTTTTCGTTCCAGTTTTTTAACCGTTTGTCGAAACGAGGCGTGTGATACGCCGTTGGAAAGCTACGGACGAGGCGCAACTTTCATATGTAGAATTTTTTTTTAGATTCCTTACGGTTTTAAATTAATTTTGAAAATGGTGCGGCGGACGACGAGTGACAGCGGCCGCTTTTTCGCGAATTTTTACAAACCGCTGGTCGGAATGATTCAAATGATGCGCCGTTGGAAAGATATTGACGAGACGCAACTTTTTCATATATATTACTCTCTCTAATTCCTTACGGTTTAAGAGCAGTTTTGAAATTACCGAAATGCGAATACTCTGTTTTTGGGACACCAAAATCGACACGTGAACCGCATCAGACAGAAGAACGCACTGCTTCAGACTTAAAACCGCGCTGCATCATACGAGTAAGCGAACTACATGATTTTTTTTATTCAGACGTAAATTTTCTCACACGAGGAAGTGGACCGCGCCTCACGTCGGGCGTAAGTGAACCGCAACACTATCGAGAAGTGAACCGCATTAAAAAAAAATTGTCGTTTCCGTAACAATTTTTCTGCACTTCACATTGGGCGTAAGTGAACCGCGACACTACCAAAAGTGAACCGCATGAGTTTTTGATACTTTTATTTTTGTTGTCTTATTTTTTTCCTCATTTTTGTTTTATTAATGTATCTGGACCGCAAAGTTGAGGCAAGTGTACTTCATTTGCATTTTTATATAATTTGGTGTTTTTTTGTCAAAACTAGTTTTTTTCATCTTTTTTTGCTAGCAATGAACCACAGGGAGTAGACGAGTGGACTGCACCTCTTTTTGTGTATTTTTTCTGTTGTTTAGTTGTTTATTTTGTTGTTCGCCTATACCTACAAAGTAACCGCACTACACAACAAAGTCAAGAGTACATCACCCAACAATTAACTGCACTGCTCAAGGCTTAACAAGTTTTTGAATGCAAGAAAAAGCACCAGAATAAACAACCATTTTTTTATTCCACAAACAAGCACTGCACTGCAAATCTGAACGCCGAAATAAGAATCTGAACCTCCATGGGATCCAGCTGTACTGCTGTGTCATGTTTCCGAGAAAAAATCATGCCGCTCCCTCGAGAAGTGGACTGCTTTCTGACGAAACCGCGCATGCAAGTTGCAGAACCGCTTCCCCGCACTAACAAAACTGCACGCCGACGAACTGCACCGACGACGGAGATGACCTTCGTCGGGGAGCAACCTGCACTGCATTGGTGGTGAATTTTGCTCAAAGAGGAACAACACGAAGACTGGCTACATGCCTCCCCCTGTAGTGGCCTACTCTGGACAACTGTTCCAAATCCAGCGGTGCCTCGCGGCGGCAGATCCGACGGAGGGAAGAAGAGGAAGAAGAGGAAGTGGAAGCCCGCACTCAGCGCACTGCACGCACGCGCCCGTCGGACTGCACGTCATCACCATTCGCACTGCACGGGAAGTGCACAATCCAAAATCTGCAAAAAAACGAGCAAAACAAGCTGTTCAGAACTGCACACGGGCACCCATGGTGTTGACTCGGCGGACATTGGGGACGGTCGGGATTTTTGTAGCGAGATTGGACTGCGCCGGAGTGGGGCGTGGACCGCATGGGGGGAAGGTGGGGTGAGCCCTGTCCGGGGCCGGAGACGAGGCCCTCGCCGGAGACCGCCACGAGGAGGAGAGAGCTCGTCCTCGGCTCGATTTGAACCAGGGAGGAGGAGACAGCCTCGACGCTGGGGAGGCTTGGGAGAGGCACCCCGGTGGTCGGTGACGGACTGGTGGCGGCGAGGGTGCCCGTGCTGGCGGGGATCGGGAGGCGCGATCATGGAGGCGAGGTTCAGGGGCGCGACGCTCGGATCCGACGACGGGGTATGGTGGACGGCGGGGTTGGGAGGTGGCAGGAGCCTAGCCGAAGGCTCCAGCTCCACCGGATCCGGTGCTGATGGCCGCGTCTGGGGCCCGCGGCGGCCGGATCTAGTGGGATGCATCGGGCGGCGGCAGGATAGCTGCGGGGAGGTGGCCGCCGTTGCGTGGGGCGGGAGCGCTGCGGGGAGGCCGGTCGGTGGAGGATGGTCGACCGGCGCGGCGCTGCTGGCTGCCGGCGACGGCGGAAGAAGGTGAGGGGCGCCATGGCCGCTCGGGGGCTGGAGGTGGAGGTTGAAGACTCACACAAGGGGTCGAACCATTCTCCATCCTCCACCGTAAGAATAATATGCTTGTGTGGTAAGATTACGTCCATGTACGAGGTAAGATTTGTAATCACAAACGTAAGATTACAGCCACCCACGAAAACATTTCTGGTCCATCGTACCGTGTCAGTCCACATGCTCAGATAGTAAGATTTCGATGATCCACGTAAAAATATAGTGCACCATATCGTGTCAGCCTTGGGGCGATATACTTATTTATACCGTCGCTATGATATATGGTAACTTGAATACAACATAGGATAATTGGACGTCACATAACGTTACTTCCAGAGAAACCAAATTCATAAAATCCATAGAAAATCAATCAGCCAACATAAGAAAACTCAGGATAAAAAACGGCGGCATTCCTGACAATTGAGGTATTTTACACGAGGTATCTGTGTTCTTTTTTTTTGGGAGGGGGGGGGGGGGGGGGGGGGGGGACAAAATGGTGGCGCTAGAGACTTGTATCATTTGACACCAAGCACAAGTTATATCTGTGATATGGCCACTTGTAAGGGCGGCGGCGATTTGAGCAGCAACTTGAAGAGCCTCCGCTTCCGGGTAAAGATGGTGGCGATTTGAGCAGCGACTTGAGGAGCTGCCGCTTCCAGGTAAAGATGGTGGCGATCGAGCAGCGACTTGAAGAGCTAGCACTTCCGGGTAATGGTAGTGGTGATTCGAGCAGCGGCTTGAAGAGGCTTCGGGGTGAGCTGAGGTACAGCCAGCGTTCTCCTTCAATTTGAATGAAGATGCCAATTCCTGTCTGACTAGCTCCTATTGTATTGGAGCATGCATCAGATTTCATGCAAAATGAAAGCTCTCCCTCATTTTGGGTTGTTCAGCAAGCACCGTACATCATGCAGAACACTGACTCCCCCGTATATGCATTTTCTTCACCTTACTGGAAGTTGTGCCTATAATCATCGCTCTGAAAAGCAAAAAAAAAAAGAGGATAAATCATGTGCTCAGATAAATACAAAAAGGTCGTGTTAAAAGATAATGTAAGAAAGGCAAGCAAGCACATAAATTTGCATTATGGTTGGAACTGAAGGGGGAACATGAATTGCTCTAAAAAAGTTTGGCCGGTTTAATAATTTTCAAAAAGAGAACAAACATGTATCAAATCATATTTAAGCACCACGAACTAATAAATACATTTTTACTGATGCATTCGGCTCAATAGATAATAGCTGGTTCCTTTCGTACATGGAAAATAAGATTATAATCATTACATAATCGCAAATTACAAAGAATCAAATATTTTATCTAAAATTAGATCAGAGCACCTCAAAAGCTGGCATGCCCTAGTATTGCCAAAATATTCATGGCAGAGGTGTCATTTGGATCTTATATAAACATACTTACAATAGTAATTGCAGGATCAACAGCAAAACATGCCTCGTGTCTTTGTACTTCTCTTGTTTGAGTCAGCCGTAGCTTTATCATTATCAATCATCTATTATGAATCTTTGGTTACAAGAAACAGAACATTCATTTTAAGATAACCTTAGTGTGTCAGACAAAACAGAAATCTGAATGATCTAGAGCTGTAATAGCTCACGGTGCAACCCAATCAGTATGATACTGGAACATTCTTTGATGATGCTGACAATTATAAAAGAGAAGATTGCCAAATACTATAGGTGAGAGGTGCAGCTTTTCCAGTGGTAATATACACTAGCAGTATCAACTCCAAACATGCTACATTACCTAAAAAAATCCGGACATGTTACATGCTTTCTTTTGTATCTCTGGTTGCTTCTGTTTCCTAATACCATGTTTAGTAAGTTTACTACATATGAGATTTCAACTACATATGGTAGATGTGGTTACCCCAACTTCCATTCCAGTACATCATAAATCGAATACTGTGGCTAAGTCAACATAAGAGATGACTGATATCTAAACTACTACAAAACTTGTTAGGCAGCCAGAACAAAGAATTTCTCGACAAAGTATTTGCAATACTAAAATGGCCAGCTTCAAGCTTGCTTTCAGATGCGATGTATCCTGCTTTTTTTACTACACATTTAGCAAGTTAGACCAAGATTGAGATTGCAGCAACCTGCAATAGATGAGCTTAGCCAAAAGTTTTCACTACAGTGGCTTAAGCTAATACATTTACATGAGGTGTCGGCAAATGAACTTTTACAAAATTATTGTGCAACCATAAGTCGGCGCCAGTTACGTGACAAGGCAAGGAACCACATAAATCATGCCTTCAATAATTTGTAATTTTAGATGAAATACATTATAAGATCCAATACCTAATGAAAACTTTGCTTCCTTGCCTTGTCAAATCCGTTCTATGGATTACAAAGAATTTGTACATGAATAAAGTACCAGTGATCTATACAAGAACATTCTTTTCCTTTGAAAAGATGGAACCTATTGCAATCCGTAGAACGGATTTGACAATCCTTTACCTTACATATTATTATCTTAATGACCAAATGGCAGTCCCTACACATCCTCAAAGTTCTTCACTCACCTACAAGAGTACCAGGATGAGACTTCGGCAAGGCCAAATCAATCGCCTACCTCTCAAAACACCTGAAATGTGTACCAACTCCTAGTGTCGGCAAAAGATTTAAGTAAACCTGCTGAATTTTCTTATACAGAGATGTAGCCGAATTGTCTTATATAGATAGCAAGCTTGCTATAACAGTGTTCAGTGACATGACGAAAGGGTAAAAAATAGGTTAATACGAGAACTACCTGACATACTTGCCCCCATGTTCTCAAATTCAGCTATTACCAACTACAGACTAATTGGCCCGAAAGAAGTGCACTGGAATTTTTTTAAAACTTACTTCATACAATATCAAAGTTTATCTAATAATCTATGTCGTGATTGCCGGAGAACTCAACATTGGCCTGTTATAAATGTTCAAGCTGTGCATAAAAAAAATCAAACTGCTAACACAAGATTTAGGTACAGACGGGTCAGTTTCTAAAAAAAAAAGGTACAGAAGGGTCAGGTTAGCTGAAACCAAATAAATGTGAATCGGGTTAATAAGCCAACTCGAGTTATTCAGTCACCACTCCTTAATACGTTTGCTTCCACACTGCAGTATCAACCAATTAACTATGGATCTCCCCTCTATCAAAATTTCGAAAAGAGAGATATGGTGGAGATCTGTTACTACTAGATTGAGCAAATAGCGATTCACAGAATATTAGAGGAAAACGCAATATCAAAGATGTCCTCAAGTGTAGTTAATCTAGAATAGCAATATCCTTGTGAGAATTTCCCGTACCAGTGTGGCTGCTTGTCTGTTGATGATGGAACACGGCGAGGACAGTCGTGGACTTGTGGGGGAGATGGAGACGTAGAGTCGTTCCTCATGGCTGGGTTAGATGAAGCGGAGGCCGAACATACTGTCCCCTTGGTCTGCCGTAGTCGCTGGATGCCGCCGACCAACTACGGCACCGCACGCAGGCGAGGAACCTCACCACAGCGCACACAGCCGAGAGGCCACCCGCAGCTGACGGCCCGCGGCGCTGCTGTCCGCTTGCCTCCCCGCAGCTGCTGCCGGCCGCTCGCCGCCGAGATCTGCCCCGCTTGCCGCTGAAACCGCACGCAGCGTCCGCCCCAAATTACATCGCACCACTAGCTCGACAAGATACACCTCAAAAAAAATAGCTCGACCAGAATATAATAGGTCCCGACGTTCTCCAGAAACCGCACGATTAGAAAAGACTAACCATCCACGCGTATAAAAAGAAAAAATTACCTCGGTATAAGGGGTGAAAATTACGGGATTAACAATGCGGAGGGACCAAAATTACCTCGGTAAGGGGTTAGCGGTGGAGATACGAGTGCAATCCGAATTTTCTGGGTCAGTCGATCGACCGGGGTGAGGAATTACTTATTTTCACCCTGAGACACTAATAGACTTATATATATATAGAGAGAGAGTAGCATTATTCTAATCCCAGGATTAGAATAGTTATTCTGGTCCTCCCTTCCTGTATAGCGCCGAGCAGACGTTCCCGAACTCCCGAAACTGTGCACGACAGAGAAAAAAAAAACCACACGATCCACTTCCCCCACCCCATCGATCCCACGTCGGCTCGCCTAATCGGGCAACCACCGCCGCCATCCTCCCAAAATCGCGCCGCCGCCGCTGCCGCCTTCCCCAGAACGCGCCGCCGCCGCTCTCCCCAGATCGCGCCGGTACCGAGCGCCTCCGACCACCGGCCCCGATCCCCGGATCACCTTCCTCCCCACGGCCAGCGCCCGTCCTCCTCCGCGGCCGGCGCGCTCCCTCCCCGCTGCCGGCGCCCGTCCTCCTCCGCGGCCAACCTCCGACGCGCCTCCGCCTCCTCCTGGCAGCCTCGCGAGTCGCCGCCGCCCTGCGACCCCGGGCGCCGCTGTCCCCCTGCAACCTCGCGAGCTGCCGCCGCCCTGCAACCATAGGCGCCGCCAGCCCCTGCACCAACGCCCTTGCTCCCCGAAGCCACCGCCCAGGGGAGCTACGCCGTCGGCAGGGCCTCTAGCCGAACACACCATGCTCCTCAACTCTCGCCTCTGCACCTCCTTCCTTTCCCCCGCGCGTGACCTTCTCGGGCGCCTGTGATCGACCTTCCTGTTGTCTCATGCTTGAACCTGTGCACCACTGCTTCCGAACGAGCCCTACTCCTTCAAGCTGCAGCTAACTTTGATCTTTGTTTCTCCAATATTGTTGTTATGGATGCTTCTCTACTGTTCATCTTAGTATGCTAAAAAAGATTCATGAACGATTGGGTCTGTATTTTTTGTGTAGATGCAGCAAGCACTGCTCTCTGAGGTAGCAGGCAGAGGAAAGAAGGAAGTTCAGAGACGTCTGGACACACCTCGTCGGCGTCATTTCAGAAATTCAGAGACAAAACAAAACACATGAAGTTTAGAGAAAAGGCATACGGAGTTGCTGCACAGTGTGTTTACCTGCTTCTACACTACCGTGTCCCCAGCCGTGACACCTTCTGTTCGTGTTATCACCACAAAACAGAGCACACAAGACTCAAGCTACTAGTAGCCATCCACCTCCTCAAAGCACCTCTCTGCTTCCTTGAGAAAACCTGCATGAACCCTATGCTATCGCCCCAGTTCTACTGAAATTGATGTGCACCGTGTTACTGCAGCCTCTCACTCGTATTCGTTTATTTCATTTTGTAGCTTGGATTTTGTAACTTGTTAAGTTTATTGTGCGGAGGCTCCACAAATATGCCCAAAAAAGTGTGTTATGGACGTTGTAACTCCTTCCCCTTTTATGTTCATGCATGTACTTCACGTGATTTGATGGAAGGAAGTTAGTGTAAGCCCGAGTTTACATACACCTAAAGAAGTAAAGTAATCTGGAAGTTCAAAGATAATTGTTTAGAGAGTTCAATCATTGGATGTTGGGAAGAATGCATCTTACTGATGAACAAATGCATTAAGAAAAAAAAAATTCATTCATCAAAAAGAAGTTTGCAAGCCCATTTTCGGGAGGTTCAAAACGTTAAATTAGGAAAAATGTACATAAAAGAGTGCAGAAAAAAGATGGGCGCATGACACACTCTCTGTAAAACATTTCTTAACAAATAAAAAATAAGAGTACAATTTAAAATAATAGAATAGTTCGATGTATACCAAAAATTCAGATTTTTCTCGTTATTAAAAGAATAACACCAGGAAGTTCAAACTATAATAACGGAGAAGTTAAATGTTTATAAAAACTCAGATTTTGCTCATTACAAAAAAATAAAACCAAGAAGTTCAATTTATAATAGCAGAGCGGTTCCATGTTTATTACAAAGCTTGGATTTCTACTGTTACTAAAGAATAAACCAAGAAGTTCAATTTAAAATAAGAGAGTAGTTCGATATTTATATACCAAGAAGAAAACAAGCGCCACCTAGACAATGTTAACTCTGGAAGTTCAAATTTAATAAATTGGAGAGTTCAATGATAATGCTATGGGTGTACAAAAAAATTCCCATAGATTTTCCCGTTATTGAAAAAAGATAACCAAAAGGTTCAAATAAAAAAAAACGTTTCAGTATTTGTAAATAAAAACATTTTTCACATAAAAAAAACAAGAAGGTCAAATTAACATGACAGAGAAGTTCAAAAAGTTCATAAAAATAGGATTTCTCCGTTTTGAGGAAAAAACTTAGAAGTTCAAATTTAAATAACGGAGCGGTTCAATGTATATTTACAAAACTAGGATATTCCTTGTTACTAATAAAACCAAGAAATTCAAATTAAAAATAATGGAGAGGTTCAATGTATACAAAAATACTATTCTTCATGTTTCTACAAAGTAAAGTATGAAGTTGAGTTTGGAAAAAAAGTTGTTCGATGTTTATTCAAAAATCGAACTAGGATTTTCACCGTTTCTAAAATAAAGAAACTCTAGAAGTTTAAATTTAAATAACAGAGCAATTGGATGTTTATTACAAGACTATGATTTTTTCCTCTACTAACATAAATAAAACCAAAGAAGTCCAAAATTAAAAAATGGAGTAGTTCAATGTTTTAAAAAAAACTCATATTTTTCTCGTTACTAAAGAATAAAATCAAGAAGTTCAAATTAACAAATGGAACTAGTTCGATGTATACGAAAAAACCCCAAACAATTCTTTTTCTAGGAAAAATAAAAGTATGAAATTCAATTTTTAAAAAATGTTTGATGCTTATTTAAAAACATTTATTTCCTAGTAATAAAAGTAAGAAGTTAAAATTAAAATAACAGAGAAGTTCGAAGTTTATACAAAAACTCAGATTTTTTTCTCGTTACTAAAGAAAAAAATGAAGAAGTTCAGATTGAAAGAAGGAACAACTAAAAAAAAGTTAAAAAAGATTTTCCCCGTTTTTAGAAAAAACTAGAAGTTCAAATTGAAATAAAGGAACAACTAAAAAAAGTTTAAAAAGTGTTGATGTTTATTAAAAAATCTAGGATTTTCCGTTCTAAAAAAACACAGATATCCGTTTTTCTAAATTATCAACGATGAAGTTCAAATTGAAAAGGTGGTAAAAAATTGATGTTTATTTAAAAATCAATAACAATTCTTTACTCAAAAATAAAAAATGTGAAGTTCAAATTAAAATAACACAGAAGTTCGAAGTTTATAAAAACCTAGGATTTACAAGTTCAAAAAAAAACAAAAATCCAACGTCATTTTGGACATTTTTAAAAGACAACTCATAAATAAAAAGAAAAAATGAAGCCGTTTGATGTTTATAAAAAACTCAGATTTTCCCCGATACTAAAGATTAAACCAAGAAGTTCAATTTTAAAAAACGGAGTAGTTCAATGTACATAAAAAAACTCAGTTTTTTCTCACTTCCGAAGAATAAAACCAAGAAGTTCAATTTAAAAAGGTGGAGCAGTTTGATATTTATTTAAAAACTCGATTTTTTTTGGTTACTAAAGAATAAAACCTATAAGTTCAATTCAAAATAATGTAGAAGTTCGATGTTTCTAACAAAATTCCAATTTTCATATTTCTAAAATAAACAAATAAGTTCAAATAAAAAAGTTAGAGCGGTTCGATCTCTATAAAAAACTCAATTTTTTCCGTTACTAAAGCGAAACACAGAGAAGTTCAAGTTGATAACTGCCGTAAATTCACGTACTGCATGGTGTGTATTTCTAGTCAGAAAAAAGGAAGAAAAAGGCAAAGTCTAAAAAATTTGTTGCTAGAAGTTCAAGTGCTCGGCTCGAGAAAGTTCAAAAATTCTTGTGAGAGAGGTTCACCATGTATTCAACAACTTTCCAAACGGTATATCGTATGCTCTATTCCAAAGGGTATATCGTATGCTCTATTCTAAAAAACGGATAAAACAAATTTGGTGTTTGTTGTTCGAAACAAAAGTTTAACCATATTAGAAAAAGTTGTGTCTTTTCAAAAGGTTTCTAAAAAGTATATCATGTGTGCAACTCTGACAAACGGGTGAGGAATTACGAACTAAAATACGTGACAGAAGTTCAACGTCAAAACAGCGAGCAGTTCAACTACTACACAAAATGCGTTTCAGAAGAGAATAAAAGAAATAAAACACTAAAAGCCTAAAAGTGTTGTTGCAAGAAGTTCACGTGCTTCTCCCTGCATGGTTCAAAATTTCTAGTGAGAGAAGTCCGTCATTCATTTACATGATAAAAAAAGGCAAAAACAACGTTGTTTTTGCCATTTTTAAAACTGCTCGCAAACGGCAACGAATTTGTGACAACTATCTACATGAAAAAGTTGCTCCTATTCATAAGCTTTCCAACGATATATTATATGGTTCATTCCGATGAATGGTTTAAAAGTTTCAAGTATACCGTTAAAAACAAGTTTTTGTGTATTCAAAAAATATCTTGAACCGTCGCGAATATGAAAAAATGATCAACACATGGAAGTTGCGCGTTTTCAACAGCTTTCCATCGATATATCATTCGCTCAATTCCGACAAGTGGTTGGGAAGTTACGGGCAAAAAACAGTACATGAAAAACAGAGTGAAGTTCAAGCTCAGATGTACAAGAAGTCCAACTTCTTCACATAGTGCAGTTCCGAAGACTCTGTATCGCGATGAAGGCAGAACGCATGATCTCACCGTTTTCAAAATTACATAAAAACGGCCGGGAATTAGAGAAAACTTTCTATATGAAAAAGTTTCGCATTTTCCATAGCTTTGCAACGGTATATTATTTGCCCCATTCCAATGAAGTTTGCAAAAATTACAGCCAAAAAACGATTTCGACCATATTCAAAATTGACATAAAACCGTAAAGAATTAGGAGAAACAATCTATACACGAAAGTTTCGCATTTGTTCAAGCTTTCCAACGCCATATCGTTTGCTGCATTCCGACATACCATTCAAAAATTGTAGTGAAAATACCATCTCGGCGGAACTTCGGCCGTTTTCTAAATTACATTTAAACCGTATAAAATTAGGAAAAACTTTCTATATGAAAAAGAAGCGCATTTTCATAAGCTTTCCAACGCCGTATCATTTGCCTCAATCGGATTAGCCGTTTTCAAATGACGTTAAAAATACGAGCTCGGTTGTTCGGTTTGAAAAATTCCGCCATTTGTGAAATTGCTCTTTAACCGTAGGGAATTTGGGAAAACTTTGTATATGTGGAATGAGAGGATTTACAGCAGCTTTCCAACGCCATATCATTTGCCTCATTCCGATAAACGGTTTAGAAATGGGCTCAAAAATACGATTCACGTTTTTTTGTGTGAAGAAAAACGGTTTTCAAAACTGCTCTTAAACCGTTTAGATTTTAACAAAAATTCAACTTAGGTCGTGACCCTCGTGTTTACAGCTTTCCAACGGTATATTGCAAGCCTCATTTGGACAATGTTAGCGGGAAGTTCAACCTGTCACCAAGTGAAGTTCAGGTCGAACAACTCAGGCAGTTCACTGAGAATCAGAATATTATTCTGATCCCGTGATCAGAATAGTGTTTATGTATATATATATATATATATATATATATATATATATATATATATATATATATATATATATATATATATATTATTATGTCTTTGCCACCCGTGGGCATTGCCACCCCTTTGGCTTCCGTTTGATCTGTCTTTGAGATCTGTGTAGCATCTTCTAGGTCTGCCATTGATTAGTCTTCCATTTGTCTAATTGCACTGAGACGACTTTATAACACTAAGTATTAACAAGGTTAAATGTTGATACATGTGTATACGCATGAATCTTTTTTGGGGAATCTTTTTTGAGTTCATGGGGAACTTCTTTTAGGAATATAAGTCTTAATCACCAACCAATTTTTTTGTACTATTACAGAAAGTTAGTAAGTTGTACTACTTTTTATACTATTGGGGAATCTTTTTGGTTAAGTATTCATGATCTGATATTTTGATACCCCTAATCTAACACATACTCTACTGCAACCGTATTAGTGTGATCATTAGCATGCTTCATTAACTGAATCCCAATGAAGGAATGACAATAGTATAGTGTTTGCACGGATCACGAGGAATGCATTAAACGGGGATAATAGGGGGTGGCACTGCCACCCAGAGGGGTGGCATAGTCCCCGGGTGTTAAAAAATCCACACTAATATATGATTCTAAATTTTAAAAATGTTTGAGATTTCAAAAGATGTTCATGAATTTGAAAATGTGCCTGGATTTTTAAGAATGCTCATAAATTTGAAAAACATTGTTGTATTTCGAAAACGTTCTGAATTTCAAAAAACTAGAAAATACCCCACACTTTGTTGCGGAAATTTTAGACCTACATTATTTTATAATTAAATAGGAGGATAGATGTTTTGGAAGTAAAGCAATGAAAAATTACAACAAATACATGATTATAGGTAAAGAAAACATGAATTCGTGAGCATCGGTATGCAACAATGCAAGTGAAAGCTCGCATGTGTGGCAAAAAGGTGATATACATGTGTCCTCTATAATTCTATAGCATGGGGACAACTCACTTGATGCAACATAAATCATCATAATTAAAATGAAAACGTGAAAAAAAAACCTCTGTGCATGCCATAAATACTGAAGTGGTATAATTTTGTCAATTTTCTTTTATCCAAATTGGCAACGATGCAACTTAGAAATGAGAGCAACATTTCTTGGAAAGAACACCTAATACGCCTCCCTAACTCTCATGAATCACCATGGTTTTAGTATAGAATGGTGCAACCATAACTTATGTGATTAGACATTAGAGCAAGATGTGAATAGCTGATTAATATCAGTTAAACTCCATGTGCGTATTAGGAATTTAGCCTCCACACGTGTGAATAGTTTATCTCTATTCTACATAAAATAGCTAAACCTGATCTTTCTTCACTACACATCGGGGAAAATGGAACGACTAATCAAGTTATTGCACAAATTCAAACAGATCACTCAATGCAAAGCTAGAAAAGGAGACACTGTTATGTTCTGGTATGATTCCTGGCATGAGCAATGCGTGAACCAAAAATATCCTGAACTATTCTCCTTTTCCACCAGAAAGGATATCTCACTGCAAAAAATTATGGAAGATCAAGATCTGGAAGAAGATTTTCATAGACCTCTATCCACCCAAGCCTATTCCCAATTCCTTCAGCTTCAAACAGACTTCAACAACAGACAACCACAAAATCAGGATGATATCTGGCATTTACAAGGAAATTCCCCACACTTCTCCTCCATGAAGGTATACAAGAACATCATTGACCCAACCAAGAATCATCACATCTTCAAACACCTTTGGCATTGTGCTGCTAGACTCAGGTATAAGATCTTCTTCTGGCTTCTCCTTCATGACAGAGTCAATACTACAAATTTGCTAAAAAGGAAGAGCATGCATCTGCAATCATATAACTTTGTATTATGCTGTGATAATATGGAAGAAACCTTGACTCGTCTCTTCTGGGATTGCCCATTTGCACTGAGATGCTGGAATCACCCTTTTCCTACTAAAAACAGAGGGACCTCAAGTTTTGATGAGATCTGTCTCATGACCCAACTCATGCCACCTAAGATTGCAATGGATGTCATTTTGATGAGCTGCTGGAGTATCTGGTCTGTCTATAATGACAAGATTTCTCGTCTAGCTCCTGGTCACCCTAATGGTTGGAAACACTACCTCAAAGAAGGGCTAGTCATAGCAGAGATCAGAGCAAAGCCTACCAAGCACACAAGATCAAGTCCTGGGCAGAACTTAACCTACCTTAGTTGCGATGTGTTACACAAAACTGGCATTGGGTGTTTGTTTCTTTTGTACTTTCTTGTTTTCCCTTTTGTGCATATAATTTATTAATGAAATTATCATATAACTATTGTTCTACAGTCTTCGGCTCAAAAAAAGAAAAATACATGTTACATCAATAATACAATAAAGATATTACAAATACAAACATTTAGTGATATAAATTTAGTTATAAGGTGAACCAATGAACCACATGAAAATTAAGAGCAATCAAATAAGATAAGCATTAGAAACATACCTGCTAAAACTTTGTTCCGAAACTGCTAATTATGATTATGATCAGCTATATGGAAAAAATAACATACAGTGAGGAAGCATGAAAACCACATGATTTCTTTTTCACATGCAACCTGCTTGGATTTTCATCAAAACGCCTTTGTGGGTACTTATCAAACATAATAAAAAGATATGCACAAATAAACATGAGGAAACTTCCGAATAAATTTGGAAAAAAATTACATAACGAAGGTGTGTACACCAAAACAAATGATGAAATAATGATACAGTACCATCATTTGGACACATCTACATGAACATGCACATGGCCTTTGGCAATACGTCTTGCCTGGGGCTCCAGAACGGTGGACCTAACTACATACTCCTTCCGTATCAAAATATAAGACGTTTTGTGATACTCCTTTTGTATCAAAAACACCTTATATTTTGAAACAGAGGGAGTATAATGTACAAAAGAGAAGAAGAGTGCATCATGGTGGTACCACTTGCAGATCAGCTCCACGTCCAAACCCTTGTCGTTGGCGACGATGGCTGAGAGTTTGGTGGACGATGAGAGCGGTTTGGCATGACCTGGAGGACAAAGAGGAGGAGAAGAGCTTACGTGTTGTGGCAATGTCTCGTGAGCAGGCCGTCGTTGTACACATCTGCCCCCTTCTCACGCTCCTCCGCTGCCGCCTCATTGTTGTGCGTGGCAATGTCTATTTTTGTGTCTCCACCGGCTGATCTGCCTAGACTAACCAGAATAAATAGTGTGGAAGATAAACTCTTCATTCTCTTGCATTGATTGACAGTGTTCATTACGGAAAAATAAAGAGGAGCGTTTACTGGAAAATGTAGCAACGTGGATGTGTAAAAAGTTGAACATGCAGAAAGATTAATTAGGGCAGAGAGAAGCAAAGAGACCTGGTACCATTTTAGATTCATGGAGAGGGAGGGAAGTAGGCCCTAGGATGACGTGGCTTTACCAAATTGCAGTTGCTAATGAGGTGGTAAAATTGTTGAGGTGGACGTGTTGCATGTTTAGATGAGGTGGACGTGCTGCATGTTTGCATAAATAATGGTAGTGGCGATCAATCTCTTAGGTATATAGGATATATGGCTTTTAAAAATATCCCCTCATTTCCAAAAAAATCTGAATTCTCCAAAATATGTTGAATTATAAAAAATGATCACAAATTTTGAAAAATGTTCATGAATTAAAAAAAGAATTTACAAAAATGTTTGAAAATTTATAAAATAAAAGGAAAAGGTGAAAATAAAAATAACTGTAGAAAAGAAATACAGAAAAAATCGGTTCAGACAAACCGCTTGGAAAGGAAAGGAAATGAAAAGAACCACTGGGCTGGCCCAATAGCATAGCCCGCACAGGTGGGGAGGTGCGGGTTTAGTGTTTATTCCCCGAGTTACACGGGGAATGGGATTCGCTAGTGGTTTAGGATATTCACCTTTCATCCTTCTAAATAATTAATGGACGTGGCTAGGGAGCATACATGTGCTCCCTAGCGTTTTTTAGCACACACATAAAAGGTAAGTTTTTGTCCTAATGTTATGGTGTAAAATCCACTCCTAGAAAATAAAGATCTTTTCCCATATGCATTTATTTGTGTGTTCAATTTTTTAAAGAAATCATAACTTTTAAACTGCGTCGAAATTAAGATTCGCTTTGATCGTTATGTTTTTGGTGTCGAGCTCTTCAAAATTAGATCTCACATGAGCATGTTTCCATGAACTTTTTTTTCTCGGACAACTTTGGTGTCGTGGAGAGGCAATTTTCATACTACAGTAAGCAACTTTCGGTTAGAGTGTGTATCATTGTCACCTATCATTTCATATGTTCTTTTGAGTTGGCTATGATGACTACCAAATTGCCGCATCACCTGTAAGTTGACTACCGTGACTATCTATCAACTTTGGTACTACATGAAGCACCTTGTTGCATGGTTACCTATTATGACTACATATCAACTCAATGCTCTTATAAAAGTTAGCTATCATGACCGTCAAGTTTCCCAGCGTCACATATGAAGTTGCTTTCGACGTAATTTTTTTCTCAGGCAACTTTGATGCCACAGAGAGACAACTTTTGTATTACAATAAGAAACTATCGGTTAGGCTGTGTATCATGGTCGCCTATCATTCCAGATGTTCTTTTGAGTTGACTATGATGAGTACCAAATTTCTTAGCATCACCTGTTAGTTGCCTACCGTGACTACCTATCAACTTTGGTGCTACATGAAGCACCTTGTTGCTAGGTTGCCTATCATGACTACCTATCAACTCAATGCTCTAATAAAAATTGGCTATCATGACTGTCAAGTTGCCCAATGTCACCTATAAAGTTTCTTTCGATGCACTTTTTTCATGACATGATCCATACTGTCGAACAAGCTATCATACACACACTAAGCAAACTCAGTCTTCAGCTGTAAATTGTCGGACAAAATAAAAAGAAATCAAAACAAAATAAGTAAATAAAATTGTGTGGGATTTGCTTGACAACTGTACGTGACTTGCTAGTGTTGAGTATGTGGCAGCCTGTTGTTTAGGCAAATTTTGACTTGCCTATTTCCGCACGTGTGGCTTTTGGATTTTCCTTACACTTAACCCCCCTCTTCCTACTCCTATGTTCATGCCTAAAAATTGTGTGACACTTACCTGGGTCTTCCCGACTGTTGATCAACTTGTTTGCTTTTATGATCGATCAACTTGCTTGTTTTGTATGTCAATCACCTGGTCTAGTTATGTAGAGTTACCTAACCCTGGTTTAAGTACATGTGATGTCTGTCAGACTTGCTTGACAATTGTATGTGACTTGCTAGTGTTGAGTATGTGGCTTGCCTGTTGTTTTATGCAAAATGTGACTTTGCCTATTTCCCGCATGTGTAGGGATGGCAGTTTTGCCCATGGGTATGGGTACCCGCGGGTACCCTACCCGAAAATAGTGGGCATGGGTGAGACTTTCTAGCACTTCATACCCATGGGTAACGGGTATCCATACCCGCAAAATGCATGGGTAGGGTATGGGTATGAAATTATACCCATGGGTAACCCAATGGATACCCAGAAAAAATTAATAAATTAATTAAACCCTATAATAGTGGTTAAACCTACAGTAATTATCTTTAAGTTCTTAACTAGACCATGGACCACAGGCCCATAAGCCTACAATTGTGAACTTTTGATGTAAGTGCAAACCATATTGTGATGGCTGAGTACCTAACTTTCGTTTTAGACCCTGTTCTCGTCTTACCTTTATCATGCCAATGCTATATATTGTACCCACCGGATACCCATTGGATGTAGGATACCCGATGGATATGGGCATGGGTACCAATTTGTGCCCATGGATATTGAAATGGGTGGGTATAGAAAAAAGACTTGGGTATGGGTTTGGGCAGAAAAAGGCCGTTCCCGCCCATACCCTACCCATTGCTATCCCTACGCATGTGTGATTTGCCTTACACCGAACCTCCCTTCCTACTCCTATGTCTGTGCCTAACAACTACGTAACACTTACCTATGTCTTCTTGTTGTTCATCAACTTCCTGACTTTAATGATCAACTTGCTTGATCTGTGTGTGTTAATTGCCTGGTCTAGCTGTGTAGAGTTCCCTAAGTCTAGATTTTGGTCCATGCGATTAATGTGTGTATCTGTTTGTGAACTACAAAAATCATATAAAGCATCTGCTGGAAGAAACAACACAAGAGCAACATTTCTTGTGAAAAAAAGGAAAACAACACAAAAGAGCACAATTTCATGTTAAAACCTAAAAACATTGGAGTAGCAAGAACATTTTTTCATACATATCTGGCAAGTGATCCATCTCTAACAAAAAAGGATATGACTGGTAAATTCATACCACATATCTGGCAGCTTGTGCCCCTGCCCAGGCAACTCCCACCTCCAACCCTTCCCAAACTTGCCTGGTGTCAAAAATGATATCTGCTCCGATGAGGATGCTATTGCCATCAACCAAAAAACATCGCCGTTGTAAACAAATCGCCCTACATATCAACCTCGCAGATCCGCAAACTTATCCCCCACCCTCCCCTTCGTCGAGATGCACTAAATCGGTGGAATGGCCCCCATCCCCCTATCACTCCAACCAAAATAACATAATTTGTTTTCAGATAAGTACCGATAGATACATATGTGGTGATAACGTGTTGCCGCATTCAAAATCATGTATAACATTGCCACAAATTATGACGAAATGTGAAGGAAAACATAATAGCACAATTTCATGTTAAAACCTAGCATCTCAGTACCGAAAAATAACAAAAAAACATCTTTGAAATATGATATGGCAATTTCATACCGCATATCTGGAACTCGTGCCCCTCTGCCAGGCAAGTTCATAGCATGCGCTGAATCGGTGATCGATGAACCTTTGATGGTTTTGGGGAATTGTAGATGCTTCTGTTTTTTTTTCAGTTCTTCAAGTGACGGTTGCATTGAAGCAAGTAAGATCCAGTGAAGATAAAGTGATGTTCGGTTAATTGCAGCTCACATTTTTATGAAATCCTAAACTAACTTGTAGTAAAACATCGAACAAAATTCTGATATGCAGTAGTGTAGTGCATAAGAAAGTGTAGATGCCAGTTGGCTATTAATCGAAATTGAATCATAAAACTAGACCAAATGTTGTGGCGAAGGTCCATTAGATATGTCACAAGATTCATGTTGCAAAAGTTCCATCAAATCCACCACATGATTTTTTTTGAAGAAACAAAGGTTCACTGGGAAATGCACGGGAGTGTTAGGATCTGACGAGAAGGAGCAAGATGACATGGGGCTCGACACCCTCGTCCTAGCAGTACGTAAGGTGGTGGTCGATGTCACCATCTCCGTGCTCAGGGAGGATCTTCCTCCGTATTCCTATCAATGGAGAGGAGGCGACACTTGAGAGGAGGCCATGACCACAGCGAGGGCGACGGCGACGCAGCAGCATGTCACAAACCTCTCGTTGATCGTCGCAGCAAGATCCACCGTCCAGTTCATTGACGAAGGACCGCGTCGAAGTCACTAGCAGCGGATGTCAGCGATGACGCATCGGACGTGCGGGGGGGGGGGGGGGCAACAGGCCAGGGCGACGAGAATGACCCCCATCCAGATCCGCATCAGGGAGGAGGGGCATGTGTCGTGGCGACGACAACCACCAGTTGGTCCGCCTCTGCTGGATCTTGTCGTCACTGGGATCTAGGGAGGATAGGACCTCCCGGCCTTAGGTCGCTAACTACTGCTAGGGGCGGGCCATCCATGGCGACGCAGCTTCGGAGCCGGTACTCTCTGTTGCTTGGGGCAGGTCGACGGTATAAAATGACGACATGCACCTTCCTCTCTCGTCTGCCCCACTTGGAATGATAGGCTCTGCCGCTGCATGGGGTCGGCACTTGGCGATTTCGCGCCTCCAAACTCCGGGTGATCACCGGCAACGCCTCCTCGATTTAGCGGTGGTTAATTTGGGCGAAATGGAGTGTGTCGATGAGAGAGAGGGGTGGATTTTGAACTGAGTCGATGAGAGAGAGGGGTGGGCGAATGTGTCGTGTGTATGGTGGGGTCCAGTGCCGCTATCTCCTCGGGGGCGATTGTTTTACGTGATGGTTCACTCCGACCAGGAAACACCTGGAGACACCTGAAGATGCACGATCAAGATCGAACGGTCGTCGCTGGTGTGCGCTCGGGAAGGTTAAAAAGTGCAGCTAAACTTTTTAGAATTTAGGATAATTAATTGATACACTGACTTGGGTCTATAGTCACATGCCTCAGTTGTAGTCGTGGACGATGACCTAAGGCCTCGGTCTGTCCTGTAATTATGGATATGAGCCACATATCTTTACAAAAGTGTTCTTCTAATCTAGAGCTCAAATGTTCTTGCTATTAACAATAAAATCTGAATAAAATGAAACCAATTCAAAAAATTATTAATTTTGTCTTACAACAAACATTGCTTAGTTTTCTGTGTGCGTGCACATAGTCATGATGAAATCACATTTGTGGAGGTCTGGTAAAAAATAACAAAATCAGCACTTCAAAATGCTTTCAAAAATAGTCTTTTTGGAGTATCTTTTTTTCCAAAGCATTAGGCTACTCGCAGTGGGGAGTACCATATACATTAATATCTTGCAAATGATACTAGTGTATCATACTACCTCCTTAGTGCATAGTATCATGGGTGAGTATTTTAGATCATTGTATTTATTACCATGCATGACAAACATAAAAGTTATTATGACACGGTATCATGGTATGATACCCAACCCTCTCTTTCTTCATTTAATTTTATGACATATCAATCAAATTGTCTAGTTGACATGCATGATACTTGCTATCATACTCCCACCACGAGAGGTCTTAGGAATGATGTTTCTTCAAGAAAATTTGCACGTATGTAGAAAATTCAAAAATATTTGTTGCCAAAACATTTCAGAATTTTTTGAACTTTTTTTTGCCTTTTTTTTAATACTCACGAGGGTGCATTTGAGCTCGAGTATAGAAGCTCCAAGTCTAGTGTCTTTATGCATTCCAGATCATCTTCAGAAGATAAAAACATATTATACATTAAATTATGCTCTAGTGTTACTTTCAAATGATTAGTGTTTGCATGCTCCTAAAATCATGGGCAATTTTTCCATGTGTTTCTCCTTCTTGCTGGAAAATAACTCAAGTGACTCATCTTGCGAGGCCGCAACCACATCATTGTATATATCCCAATCCAAATCCGGCTCGATTGGCATCTTCTTTATTCACGATTTGGGTCCCGGCCCAACATCATACCATCCTAATGTTCAACTTGCTCACTCGGGTCATCCAATTCAACACATTCCTTACTTTTCCAACCACCTCATTATATAGGACTTGTCAAAATTGTCATGACTATCTCCTCGTTGTCAACAATCTTGGCATTGTTACTAAAACATGTCACCTTGTCCACATATTGGACATTAACGAGTCTCACCATTTAAACAACAATGGAAATGAAAAAAGATAATGCATCAAGGAAAACTATACCGCATAATACTATCTAAAATATGACATAACCCTAGCCCATCTAAAAAATCACAAATATATGACCAACAATAGTGTTTGCTACACATTATTCATACCCCATTTCACCACTTCAACAATTGATTTAAAAAAAGTCAATACACTAGAATTTGGGGAAAGTGATGAACTAGAAAATGTTTTGTGGGGGTGGGGGTTCCAATACACCTATGGCTAAAAGCCACAAAAATTAGGGGCTTAAGGGTGAATAACTAAAGCAACACTGGGGGAGGGGGCAAGATCCATGGAAACAATATCTCAATCGGAGTAAGATTTAAGGGATGCTTGAAGTGCGGAGAGAGGAGGTCGTCTCTATTCTTTGATGGCTCGAGGAGGCGGCTGACTGGGGCTATGGGTGGGGTGGGCCCCACTCATAGCCTCCCGCGTGCACTTACCTCTTCAGTAGGTTACAACACAGTCCTTGGTGTTTTACTCGAGGGGGGGGGGACACCGTTATCAATGGTGCTTTCATCCGGGAGATTACGTTGTGGACCTCGGCGTTTTCTACCAAGCCATGTCGGAGGGTCTGTGGGGAGGACCGAGGTGTGGGCTAGGGGGAATGCCATTGACCATGGTGTTTCCTGTGTAATACAAACACCAAGGTGGTTAGCGTTTTAGAAAAGGGTCAGATCATGAAGTACTTCTTAATAGGGTTAATTTGTGCTAAATTTCATTAACAATATCAAAATAGTGATTTTGACTGCAATCATCCTATGTAGCACTACTAAAATAGCAATAACATAGCACCACCACATGGGTCGTAATGCATCACACAATTTTGAAATATGCAAATATGTAAACGTTATCTAGTCCGTGTTTCTGTATGATACTCTACTATTGCATGCAAATGTCCCATAAGCTTTTGTTAGGTCTGAAGTTGCTGATTTAGCATAGGCAGAGTCAAACTTTTAGATTTTTGTCCATTAACAAATTTAAAATTTGAGGATTTCCACTCGACACTTGGTATGTGCTAATTCGTATTGAACTGTGCTTTCAAATGTGCCTTTCAATGTTTGTTCGGATTGCATAAATATATTTTACAGTTTAGTGGTAAGTGTTAAAATGAACACTTTTAGGGATTCCACTTCACCCCAACCTCGCCACCCATCTAGAACCCACTAGACTCCTCTAAATTATATACAAAAATCTTAGCTTGTAGATGGTACTCCCATTATTGCCGGAGTTACAGAAGTGCGGTTTTAGCTGATAGATTGAATTTCTTATCCACGGTGTTGGATGTGTATCGGTTGTTATATACTACCAATCCAATACAACTAAATCATTTTTGTGTCTCCTTTAGCAACACACGTGCATTATGCAAGTGGTACTAGTTTTCATGTTTTATTATTTTGTGCTCCAATTCTTGTTTCTTATAGTACAATGACAAAAAAAACGTTCGAAAACTTTCCCTGTAACCCCTCCCCCACCCCCCTCACACACACACACACAAAATGCATTCAATGGTCGTAGGTTCTTTTTTCAGGAAAATAGGGTGTTTTGTTAATCAATCAAAGGGCATTCGAACAACACCTGGACCCGAACGAAACCACAGAATTCTGAGTTACACCTAAAAAATTCACTAAGTAGTGGCTAACAACATTTTCTTCATGCCTCACATGTTCAACCGTAACTTGTCTTCCCTCCTGAACACTAGTATGAAAACAAGCATTAGAAGCAGGCCTGGGAAGCGGTTGTGTCCCCAACATATGAAGCTACTTGTAATAACGCAGCGGAGGCGATTATTTGTGTGGTCGAAAATAGCAGAGGAGGTTCCAAAATTGGAACCACCTATAGAAATAGGTGGAGGCTGTTGGAACTTTAAAACCATATGTAGTTTGGAAGTATTCGAGGCGGCTTTGTATGTGGAACCGCTTGCGGGTTTCCACCACCTATGTATTCTCCGCCCTTACACACGATAGATGTTAGATCTGGAGCCTCCAAGCCTCTTCATTGTCAACATGCGACCCGTGCGCTCGCCATGTTGTGTCGTCATGTGTCTCGTGGTCAACTTGTTGCGTCATCGCACCTCGCCGTGTTGCATCACCACAACCCGCTCTCTCCCATGGTGTGTCGCACCTCCACCTTTCTTAGAAGGACCAAGGTTAGATACCCTAAACCCTAATGCAACGCATCCCCCGTTCTTTCCCCATTTGCAAACATTAAGACATAAAAACTATTCAATTTTTTAGGATAGGCTACAATAGGAAGCAGAGGGATCGGGTGGGGACACATTGGGAAGCGAAGGGGTCTGTTGCCCTCAGTCATGCAACTGACGCTTCAGTTTCCTCCTTCATTCTCCCATTCCCCCCACTAATCACACTTCCCCCAGTCCTCCCACAACTGACACTTCATTACCCTCTCTTCTCCGCACACTTCATATTCTCCTCTCATTTTTTGCTACTCTAGTTCTTCTAGTTCTTTCTCTCTTTCTTCACGAGGGTTGTTCGTGAGAGCGTTTTTGAGGTAGGATTCTTTGAAATGTTGTTGATTCTATCAATGCGCATTCCTCTGTATTAGATTATGTATCAATTTAGGCCCGTGAATTTTGTTCATATTATTATTATTATTATTATTTATTAAACATTTCCACCAAATCTCTGTGATTCTCCAATTTGTGCTACATGGATCTTAGCAAGAACCTTGGTGACACTCGAAATCCAATAACAGAAAAGGCTAAGGTAATTTTTCATTGATATTTTCTTCCGTGCAAGTTTGTACCAACTATTATTGCCTCCTTATTTTATTTCATTTTCTTTTCGATGTTAGTATGGGAAAAAGGCCTAGAGAGTGGATTGACAGTATTGATGGATCATCTACAAGCATTTCTCAAGCGTCGTCGGAATGACGGGTGTGAGGTAAATTTTAAGAAACTTCCTTTAGGGACTCTTTGATTCAAAGGATTTTTAAGGAAACTTGGAGGATTCTAACCCTTGGGAATTTTCCCTATGTGTACTTTTTGATTCA
Source organism: Elymus sibiricus (assembly GCA_039707655.1). Taxonomy (NCBI): domain Eukaryota; kingdom Viridiplantae; phylum Streptophyta; class Magnoliopsida; order Poales; family Poaceae; genus Elymus; species Elymus sibiricus. The sequence continues at coordinate 233,001,607 of CM077672.1, read as the reverse complement.
CGGGATTTCAATTCATATGTAGTTATCCTTATGATTCATTTCGACTAGATTTCATAGGAAAAATTTCATCCACTCCAACCTTATGTGAAAATTCCTTTGTTTTCCGTGTGCGCAAACAAACGCATGTGAAATCCTGTAGTATTGAACCTGGCATGTCACTCTATTCCTGCATTTTTTCTATTCCCTCATTTCAGAAATCCTGCAAATCAAAGATACCCTTATAATGTTCTTATTTTACTTTAATTCCTTGACATATATATATTAGGACCTTTAACTTGCTTTCATACTACATGTCCTATTTTTGTATTCATGTGCAACTTTTCTATAAATTGCTATTTATTTGACTTTTCAGTTGTATGCGTCATATTGAGGTTGTTGATATAGCTTATGCCACAAAATTGAGTCGGATGTGCACTATGGTGTTGCTAAGAATGTTACCATATTCACTATCATGAGCCACCTTTTTTCACCTACCTCCTCTGTTTCATATGCTTCTTCCACTAGTACAAAATCAGGCTTTGGAGGCGGTTTTGGTAGATGGGTCTACGACGGCTCCCTGTTTTGCATCAGAGCATGTGTTGCTAATACTGTATATGCTGGAGGAGGTTTCAAAACCGCCACGAATGTTGTAAGCGCCGCATGCAGTTTCTCATGACTAAGAGGCGATTTCTCTGTAGAACCGCCTCCATTCTTATCTTCAAGGATGTCAATTTCCTTCCATTTGGTACCCAACCCTGCTACTGAAATTAAACATAAAACAACATACTATTCAACACTTAAGCATACACACATAGTTTAAAAGTGCCCCCCTGATGACCCACAAGTATAGGGGATCAATCGTAGTCCTTTCGATAAGTAAGAGTGTCGAACCCAACGAGGAGCAGAAGGAAATGACAAGCGGTTTTCAGCAAGGTATTCTCTGCAAGTACTGAAAGTAGCGGTAACAGATAGTTTTGTAGCAAGGCAATTCGTAACAAGTAACAAGTAATAATAGTAACCAAGGTGTAGCAAGGTGGACCAATCCTTTTTTATAGCAAAGGACAAGCCGGAAAATTCTCTTATATTAAGCAAAGTGTTCTTGAGGACACATGGGAATTGTCGTCTAGTCACGTGCATCATGTTTAGTTGATTCGCGTTCGCTACTTTGATAATTTGATATGTGGGTTGACCGGTGCTAGGGTGCTATTCTAAATTGAACAAGCAACCCTCTTATGATTACCCCCTCTTGTAAGCATCTGCAACTATGAAAGAAGAATTAAGATAAATCTAACCATAGCATGAAACATATGGATCCAAATCAGCCCCTTACGGAATAACGCATAAACTAGGGCTTAAGCTTCTGTCACTCTCGCAACCCATCATCTACTTATTACTCCCCAATGCATTCTCATAGGCCCAAATATGGTGAAGTGTCATGTAGTCGACGTTCACATGACACCACTAGAAGAATAACAACATACACATCATCAAAATATCGAACGAATACCAACTTCACATGATTACTTATAACAGGACTTCTCCCACGTCCTCAAGAACAAAAGTAACTACTCACAAATCATATTCATGTTCAAGATCAGAGGTGTATTGAATATGCTCGAAGATCTAAACATATAATCTTCCAGCAAATAAACCAACTAGCATCAACCACGAGATGTAATCAAAACTACTAGCAACCCACAGGTACCAATCTGAGGTTTTGAGACAAAGATTGAATACAAGAGATGAACTAGGGTTTGAGAGGAGATAATGGTGCTGGTGAAGATGTTGATGAAGATTGGTCCTCCCACAATGAGAGGATTGTTGGTGATGTCGATGGCGTCGATTTCCCCCTCCCGAAGGGAAGTATCCCCGGCGGAATCGCTCCGCCGGAGAGCAAAAGTGTGCTACTTGTGAGCTGCGTTGGGATTTTCCTCGAAGAGGAGAGGAGATGCAGTACAGTAGAGATAAGTATTTCCCTCAGTGAGAACCAAGGTTATCGAACCAGTAGGAGAGTCACTAAAAGCCTCGTGAACAGCACCTGCACAAACAAAAGCAAATACTTGCACCCAACGCGGGCAAGAGGGTCGTCAATCCCCTTGAACTCGTTACTTGCAAGGATTAAATCTTGTAGTGGTAGATAGATGAATTGCAAAACAAAATAAAGAAATAAAATTGCAGCAAATATATTTTGGATTTTTATATATGATTTAAGTAGACCCGGGGGCCATAGTTTTCACTAGAGGATTCTCTCTCGAACACATAGCATACGGTGGGTAAACAAATTACTGTTGGGCAATTGATAGAAAAGCGCATAGGTATGACGATATTCAAGGCAATGATTGCTACTTGTAGACTGCGTTGGTATTTCCCTGAAGAGGAGAGGATGATGCAGTATAGTAGAGATAAGTATTTCCCTCAGTTAAGAACCAAGGTTATCAATCCAGTAGGACAACCAAGCAAAATTCCGTTAAGCGCACCTGCACACACAAGAGCAAACACTTGCACCCAACGCAAATAAGAGGGTTGTTAATCCTCTTAGTGGTTATTTGCAAGAATTAAATCTTATAGAGATAAATAGATAAACTAAAATACTAATTAAAATAAAAGTAAATAAATTGCAGCAAGGTATTTTTAGGTTTTTTATATATGATAAAGTAGATCCGGGGGCCATAGTTTTCACTAGAGGCTTCTCTCTCAAACACATAGCATACGGTGGGTAAACAAATTACTGTTGGGCAATTGATAATAAAGCAAATAATTATGACGGATTCATGGCAATGATCATGTATATAGGCATCACATCCAAGCTTAATTCCTACTCATCCTCGAGTAGGTAAATGATAAAAACAGAATTTTTGATGTGGAATGCTACCTATCATGTTTCATCATGTAATCTCTCTCTTACGGTATGAATAATAAGATCCGAATGATTCAAAGCAATAGTCTATAATTTGATATAAAGACATAAATACACAGGCATACTAATAAACAATCATGTCTTTCAAAATAAAAATGCTAAAGAACGTTATCCCTACAAAATCATATAATCCTGTCATGCTCCATCTTCTTAACACAAAATATTTATCATGCACAACCCTGGTTTTAGCCAAGCAATTGGTCCATACTTTTTAACGCGCTTTAGTTTTTTCAACCCCCACGCAATACATGAGTGCAAGCCATGGATATAGCACTATGGGTGGAATAGAGTGTGGTGGTAGAGATAAATAAGGAGAAGTCAAAAATAAGAAGATAGTCTCACATCAGCGAGGCTAATCAACGGGCTATGGAGATGCCCACCAATTGATGTCAATGCGAGGAGTAGGGATTGCCATGCAACGGATGCACTAAGAGCTATAAGTGTATGAAAGCTCAACATGAAAACTAAGTGGGTGTGCATCCAACTTACTTGCTCATGAAGACCTCGGGCATTTGAGGAAGCCCATCATCGGAATATACAAGCCAAGTTCTATAATGAAAAATTCCACTAGTATATGAAAGTGACAAAATAGGAGACTCTCTATATGAACAACATGGTGCTACTCTGAAGCACAAGTGTGGAAAAAGGATAGTAACATTGCCCCTTCTCTCTTTTTATCTCATTTTTTTCTCATTTTTTCCATGGCTCTTTTTGGCCTCGTTTTTTTTTTCTTTTTTCTTTTTTTTTTCATCCGGAGTCTCATCCCGACTTGTGGGGGGATCATGGTCTCCATCATCCTTTCATCATTGGGACAATGCTCTAATAATGATGATCATCACACTTTTGTTTACTTACAACTCAATATTACAACTCGATGCTAGAACAAAAATATGACTCTATATGAATGCCTCTGGCAGTGTACCAGGATGTGCAATGATGCTAGCGTAACATGTATAAAAATGATGAACGGTGGCTGGGCCACAAATACTATGTCAGCTATATGATCATGCAAAGCAATATGACAATGACGATGTGTGTCAGAAAAAACGGAACGGTGGAAGTTGCACAGCAATATATCTCGGAATGGCTATGGAAATGCCATGATAGGTAGGTATGGTGGCTGTTTTGAGGAAGATATAAGGAGACTTATGTGTGATAGAGCGTATCATATCACGGGGTTTGGATGCACCGGCGAAGTTTGCACCAACTCTCGATGTGAGAAAGGGCAATGCACGGTACCGAAAAGGCTAGCAAATTGCGGAAGGGTGAGAGTGCGTATAATCCATGGACTCACATTAGTCATAAAGAACTCACATACTTATTGCAAAATTTTATTAGCCCTCGAAGCAAAGTACTACTACGCATGCCCCTAGGGGGGAGGTTGGTAGGAGTTAACCATCGCGCCCCCCCGACCGCCACACAAAGGAAGACAATCAACAATAAATCATGCTCCAACTTCTTAGCATAACGACAGATCATACGTGCATGCTTCGGGAATCACAAACCTTAACACCAATATTCTTACTAAACCACAATTATCTACTAATACCTCCCACATATTACCATCTTAATATCGCAAAACTATTGCAAGGAATCAAACTTATCATATTCAGTGATCTACATGAAAGTTTTTATTATATCCCTCTTGAATACCTATCATATCCGGACCAAGTTCATAACCCGTGCATATTACCATTGCTATTCATTAGACTCTCAAAAAGATATAAGTGAAGCATTAGAGTGCAACTATTTCTTTAAAATATAACCACCGCCGTGCTCTAAAAGATATAAGTGAAGCACTAGAGCAACTGCCTAGCTCAAAAGATATAAGTGAAGCACATAGAGTATTCTAACTCACGAATAATGTGTGTCCCTCTCAAAAAGGTGTGTTCAGCAAAGATGATTGTGACAAACTAAAAGGCAAACAAAAGCAAACAAACTATATCACAAGACGCTCCAAGTAAAACACATATCATGTGATGAATAAAAATATAGCTCCAAGTGAGTTACCGATAGATTGTAGACGAAAGAGGGGATGCCTTCCGGTGTATCCCCAAGATTAGATGCTTGAGTCTTCCTTGAATATTACCTTGGGGTTCCATGGGCATCCCCAAGCTTAGGCTCTTGCCGCTCCTTATTCCTTTGTCCATCGTAGTCTCACCCAAAACTTGAAAACTTCAGCACACAAAACTGAACAGAAACCTCGTGAGATCCGTTAGTATAACAAACAAATCTTAAAATTTAGGTACTATTGTAAATTTATTCATATTTAATATTGGCATAATGCTACTGTACTCCAACTTCTCCATGACTCAAACCCCCCGATACGATCCATAGATTCATCAAAATAAGCTAACTATGCAACAAAAACAGAATCTGTCTAAAACAGAATAGTCTGTAAAGATCTGAATTAACGCCATACTTCTCTAACTTAAAAAATTCCGAAAAATTAGGAAAACGTGGGAAATTCATATATAAATACTGTGTAAAAAATTCAGAATTTTATCACGCTCTAGCAAAAAATCAAAATTCCATCACTGTACACAAAAGTTTCTGTTTTCCAACAGTATCTATCATACTATCTTCCAAATCATCCCAAAGGCATTACTTGGCACAAACACTAATTAAAACATAAAAATACGATCATAAAAGAGGCTATAATTGTGTAAATACTCAAGAACATAAAGTGAAAGAAAAAAATTATTTTATTCATTGGGTTGCCTCCCAACAAGCGCTATTGTTTTATGCCCCTAGCTAGTCATAATGCATAGTCTCAAGTGTTGTCATCCTTCAAGTTAATTCCATAGGTGGACTTCATAATAGATTCATAAGGTGCTTTAATTCTCTTTCTAGGGAAGTGTTCCATCCCTTTCTTTAGTGGAAATTGAAATCTTATATTACCTTGTTTAATATCAATAATAGCACCTATTGTTCGTAGAAAAGGCCTACCAAGTATTATGGGGCAAGAAGGATTGCATTCAATATCAAGAACAATAAAGTCCACGGGCACATAATTTCGATTTGCAAGAATAAGCACATCATTTATTCTAACCAATGGCTTTTTAATAGTGGAATCCGCAAGATGCAAATTAAGGGAACAAGGATCCATGTCGGTGAGACCTAGCATATCACACAAAGACTTTGGTATAGTGGAAACGCTAGCACCAAGATCACAAAGGGCATTACATTCATAATCCTTAATTTTGACTTTAATAGTAGGTTCCCATTCATCTTGTAATTTGCTAGTAATTGAAACTTCCAACTCAAGTTTTTCTTCATGCGCTTTCATCATGGCTTCTACAATATGTTTAGTGAAAGCTTTATTTTGTTCATATGCATTTGGTGAATTAGTCATGGATTGCAACAAGGAAATACACTCAATTAAATAACAACTATCATAATTAAAGTCCTTTTAATCCAAAGTAGTGGGTGCATTACTATTTAAAGTTTTGACCTCTCCAAACCCACTTTTTTCAATTTTTTCATTAAGATTATCACCCTCCAAGCAATTGGGACTCCTTCTATCTAAAGTTGACTCTTCTTCAGTCCCTTTTTCATCAAGTTTTATGTTACTAAATAATGATTCAATAAGGGTGACACCAATCATTTTAATATCTTCATCATTACTACGATAGAAACCGGGTGGAATCGCTTTTTCTATAAATTCTCGCTTAGCTCTCAACCTAGCGGTCCTTTATTTACTTTCATTAATGGAGACATAGATAGCTTTAATAGAATCATTTATATCATGCTTGGGTGGCAAAATTTTAGTTTTGAGATTTTCCACATCATGAGCAATTCTATCCATGTTCCTAGCCAATTCATCAACTCTATTCAAATTTTCTTCTATCATAGCATCGAAATTCTTTTGCGAATTAATAAATTCTTTAATATTACTTTCAAGATCAGAGGGCATCCTATTATTATTATTATAAGAATTACCATAAGGATTGCCATAATTATTAGAGGTATTTCCAGGAAACGGTCTAGGATTTAAATTACCCCTATAAGCATTGTTGTTGAAATTATTTCTAGAGACAAAATTCACATCAATAACATCATTATTTTGCTCAATCAAGGTAGACAATGGCACATCATTAGGATCAATATGAGCATTTTTACTAGCAACCAATTTCAATAAAGCATCCATCTTATCACTCAAAATATTAATTTCTTCAACAGAATTTACCTTCTTACCAGTTGGAGTTCGTTCAGTGTGCCATTGAGAATAATTGTCATGATATTATCAAGAAGTTTTGTAGCTTCTCCCAATGTAATTTCCATAAAAGTACAACCTGCGGCAGAGTCTTGCAAATTTCTAGACACAAAGTTTAGTCCCGCATAAATTTTTGTATGATCATCCATAAATTTAAGCCATGAGTTGGGCAATTTCTTATCACTAATTTCATTCTCTCCCAAGATTGTGCAACATGTTCGTGCTCAAGTTGCTTAAAATTCATAATTTGATTTCTTAAAGAAATAATCTTAGCGGGAGGAAAATACTTGGTAATAAAAGCGTCCTTACACTTATCCCAAGAATCAATACTATTTCTAGGCAAGGATGAAAACCAAGTTTTAGCACGGTCTCGTAGTGAGAATGGAAATAATTTTAATTTGACAATATCATTATCCACATCTTTTTTCTTTTGCATATCACAAAGCTCAACGAAAGTATTTAGATGGGATGCAGCATCTTCATTAGGACTATCGGAAAATTGTTCTTTCATAACAAGATTAAGCAAAGCAGCATTAATGTCACACGACTCCGCACTAGTGGCGGGAGGAGCAATAGGAGTACTAATAAAATCATTATTATTAGTATTGGAAAAGTCACATAATTTTGTATTTTCTTGAGACATCATGACAAAGCAAGCAAACTAGCAAACAAGCAAATAAAAATATTTTTTGTGTTTTTGTAAAAAAAAATTAGAAGTGGGGGAGATAAAAACTAGAGGCAAATGCAAATAAAAAGCAAATAAAATAAATGCAAGTGGATGATAGTTCGTGCGAAGGTACTTGGTAATTTTGATGATGTCTCCCCGGCAACGGCGCCAGAAATTCTTCCTGCTACTTATAGACTGCGTTGGTATTTCCCCGAAGAGAAGAGGATGATGCAGTACAGTAGAGATAAGTATTTCCCTCAGTTAAGAACCAAGGTTATCAATCCAGTAGGAGAACCAAGCAAAATTCCGTTAAGCGCACCTGCACACACAAGAGCAAACACTTGCACCCAACGCAAATAAGAGGGTTGTCAATCCTCTGAGCGGTTATTTGCAAGGATTAATTCTTATAGAGATAAATAGATAAACTAAAATACTAATTAAAATAAAAGTAAATAAATTGCAGCAAGGTATTTTTAGGTTTTATATATATGATAAAGTAGATCCGAGGGCCATAGTTTTCACTAGAGGCTTCTCTCTCGAACACATAGCATACGGTGGGTAAACAAATTACTGTTGGGAAATTGATAGTAAAGCAAATAATTATGACGGATTCATGGCAATGATCATGTATATAGGCATCACGTCCGAGACAGGTAGACCGACTCCTACCTGCATCTACTACTATTACTCCACCCATCGACCGCTATCCAGCATGCATCTAGGGTATTAAGTATGAAACAGAGTAACGCCTTAAGCAAGATGACATGATGTAGACAAAGTAAACTCAAGCAATATGATTAAACCCCATATTTTTATCCTTAATGGCAACAATACAAATACGCGTCATGTCCCTTTCTATCACTGGGATTGAGCACCGCAAGATTGAACCCATCACAAAGCACCTCTCCCATTGCAAGACAAATCAATCTAGTAGGCCAAACCAAATCGATAGATCGGAGAGAAATACAAATCTATAATAATCATGCATAAAAGAGTTCAGAGAAGACTCAAATATTTCTCATGAATAATCTGATCATAAACTCACAATTCATCGGATCCCAACAAACACACCGCAAAAAGAAGATTACATCGGATAGAACTCCAAGAACATCGAGGAGAACATGGTATTGAAGATCAAAGAGAGAGAGAAGAAGCCATCTAGCTACTAGCTATGGACCCGTAGGTCTGTGGTAAACTACTCACACATCATCGGAAGGGTAGCAAGGTTGATGAAGAAGCCCTCCGTGATCGATTCCCCCTCCGGGAGAGTACCGGAAAAGGCCTCCAGATGGGATCGCGGAAGAACAGAGGCTTGTGGCGGCGGAAAGGTTTTCTCTTCTGTCTCTCTGGTATATTGGGAATATTTTAGAATTTATAGCGCTGGAATTAGGTCAAGAGGGGCAACGAGGGGCCCACAAGCCTGGGAGGCGCGCCCTACCCCCCGGGCGCGCCCTCCAGGCTTGCGCCTCCTCGTGGCTCTTCTGGTCTTCTCCCGAAGCTTTGTGGGTCTCTTCTGGTCAATAAAAAATTAATCCAAAGTTTTTTCTCTATCGTTTGGACACTTTTTGATGATGATTTTCTGAAAAGGCAAAAACAAGCAGAAAACAGCAACTGACACTAGGCACTGGGTTAATAAGTTAGTCCCAAAAAATGATATATAATGGCATATAATTGCATATAAAACATCCAAGATTGATACTATAATAGCATGGAACAATAAAAAATTATAGATACGTTGGAGACGTATCAATGATCATGTATATAGGCATCACGTCCGAGACAAGTAGACCGACTCATGCCTGCATCTACTACTATTACTCCACGCATCGACCGCTATCTAGCATGCATCTAGGGTATTAAGTTAATAAAAACAGAGTAACGCCTTAAGCAAGATGACATGATGTAGACAAAGTAAACTCAACTAATATGAATAAACCCCATCGTTTTACCCTTAATGGCAACAATACAAATACGTGTCTTGTTCCTTTCTGTCACTGGGATATAGAGCACCGCAAGATTGAACCCATTACAAAGCACCTCTCCCGCTGAAGATAAATCAATCCAGTTGGCCAAACCAAACGGATAGATCGGAGAGAAATACAAAGCTATAACAATCATGCATAATAAAGTTTAGAAAAGGCTTAGTTACTTCTCATGAATATTTAGATCATAAACCCACAATTCATCGGATCCCAACAAACACACCGCAAAAGAAGATTACATCGAATAGAACTCCAAGAACACCGAGGAGAACATTGTATTAAAGATCAAAGAGAGAGAAGAAGCCATCTAGCTACTAGCTCTGCACTTGTAGGTCTGTGGTAAACTACCCACGCATCATCGAAAGGCAGCAAGGATGATGTAGAAGCCCTCCGTGATCGATTCCCCCTCTGGCACAGTACCAGAAAAGGCCTCCAGATGGGATCGCAGATGAACAGAAGCTTGCGACGGCGAAAAAGTTATTTCGGGTGGCTCTCTGTTGGTTTCTCAATATTTGAGAATTTATAGAAGTGGAATTAGGTCAGACGGAGCCTTGAGGGGCCCACAAGGCAACAGGGGGCGCCCCCCCTGGGCGCACCGGGTTGCTTTGTCGTCTCCTCGTACATCCTCTGGTCTCCTCATGAAGCTTCTAGGGTCTCTTATGTCCAGAAAAAATCATCAAAGAGTTTCGTAGCGTTTGGACTCCGTTTGGTACTGATATTCTGGAAAACCAAAAACAAGCAGAAAACAGCAACTGACACTGGGCACTGGGTTAATAGGTTAGTTCCCAAAAATGATATAAAATATCATATAAATGCATATAAAACATGCATGATTGATACTATAATAGCATGGAACAATCAAAAATTATAGATATGTTGGAGACGTATCAGCATCCCCAAGCTTAATTCCTGCTCGTCCTCGAGTAGGTAAATGATAAAAACAGAATTATTAGTCTCGCATCAACTCGACGGATCAACGGACTATGGAGATGTCCATCAATTGATATCAATGCGAAGAGTAGGGATTGCCCTGCAACGGATGCACTAAGAGCTATAAGTGTATGAAAGCTCAAATGAAACTAAGTGGGTGTGCATCCAACTTGCTTGCTCATGAAGACCTCGGGCATTTGAGGAAGCCCGTCATCGGAATATACAAGCCAAGTTCTATAACGAAAAATTCCCACTAGTATATGAAAGTGACAAAATAGGAGACTCTCGACATGAAGAACATGGTGCTCCTCTAAAGCACAAGTGTGGAAAAGGATAATAACATTGCCCCTTCTCTCTTTTTCTCTTTTTTTGTTGGGCTCTTTTTGGCCTCTTTTTTTATTTTATTTTTATTTTTCGTCCGGAGTCTCATCCCGACTTGTGAGGGAATCATAGTCTCCATCATCCTTTCCTCACTGGGACAATGCTCTAATAATGATGATCATCACACTATTATTTACTTACAACTCGATATTACAACTCGATGAAAACTATACAGAATGACTCTATATGAATGCCTCTGGCATTGTATGATACGTCTCTGTCGTATCTACTTTTCCAAACACTTTTGCTCTTGTTTTGGACTCTAATTTGCATGATTTGAATGAAGCTAACCCGGACTGACGTTGTTTTCAGCAGAACTACCATGGTGTTGTTGTAGGATCGAAAGTATGTCTAGAGGGGGGGTGATTAGACTACTTGACCAAATAAAAAACCTAACCTTTTCCCAATTTTAGTTGTGGGCAGATTTTAGCAAGAATACAAGTCAAGCATCACCCTACACATGCAATTCTAAGAGTATAGCAGCGGAAAGTAAACAATTGCATATGTAAGTAAAGGAGGGGATCGGAGATTTCAAACGCAATGAAGACACGGTGGTTTTTGGCGTGGTTCTGATAGGTGGTGCTATCGTACGTCCACGTTGATGGAGACTTCAACCCATGAAGGGTAACGGCTGCGCGAGTCCATGGAGGGCTCCACCCACGAAGGGTCCACGAAGAAGCAACCTTGTCTATTCCACCATGGCTTACATCCACGAAGGACTAGCCTCACTCGGGGTAGATCTTCACGAAGTAGGCGATCTCCTTGCCCTTACAAACTCCTTGGTTCAACTCCACATCATGTCGGAGGCTCCCAAGTGACACCTAACCAATCTAGGAGACACCACTCTCCAAAAGGTAATATACGGTGTGTTGTTGATGAACTCCTTGCTCTTGTGCTTCAAATGATAGTCTTCCCAGCACTCAAACAACTCCTCACAGATTTGGCTATGGTGGAAGAAGGATTTGAGTGGAAAGCAACTTGGGAAAGGCTAGAAATCAAGGTTCAAATGGTAGGAATGGAATATCTTGATCTCAACACATGAGTAGGTGGTTCTCTCTCAGAAAATGTATGGTGGAAGTGTAGGCACGTTCTGATGGCTCTCCTTACTGAGAAGGAGGTGATGGAGGGGTATATATAGCCTCCACACAAAATCCAACCGTTACACACTTTTGACCCAACTCGGTGGCACCGAAACCATAATCTCGGTAGCACCGAACTGTGTAAAAGATATAACGTTAGGAATCTCGGTGGGACCGATAGTAACAACTCGGATGGACCGAAGTGCAATGGCTAGGGCAAACCTCATCTCGGTGGCACCGATTGCATCAACTCGGTAGGACCAAAGTGAAGCAATAAGGCAACAGAGACTTGGCAAGCCATCTCGGTGAGACCGATTTGCAAAACTCGGTGAGACTGAAGTGAGTGCAAACGATTACAGAGAGTTGGCAAGGCCATCTCGGTGGGACCGAGATCCATATCGGTGGATCCGATTTGTTAGGGTTTTGGCAGTGGCTAAGTCTAGGTGAACTCGGTGGCTCCGGATAGGAAATTTCGGTGGGGCCGAGTTGGAATGTGGGTTTTGGACATATTTGGATAGAGAGAGTGGTTGAGGGTTTAGGAGTACTGTCACTAAGTACTTGAGCAAAAAGACCATTAAGCAACACCTCATCCCCTTTTAATAGTATTGGCTTTCCTATGGACTCAATGTGATCTTGGATCACTAAACCAAAAATGTAGAGTCTTGATCTTTTGCCAATCCTTGTCCTTAGCATTTTGAGGTGTCCACATCTCTAGTCCATGCCATGCCAGTCATTGAACATCCTGAAATCTTTAACTTGAATGGACATTAGTTCAATGAGATATATGTTGTTATGAATTACCAAAACCACCAAGGGAGCAAATATGCTTTCAATCTCCCCCTTTTTGGTAATTGATGACAACATATAGATCAAAGCTTCGATAAATGATTAAATGAATGGAATACGTCGTCGCTTTGAGAAGTATGTGATAAGCAAGAGCTCCCCCTAAATTTATGCATTATTAAAAATTTGCGTTTGAATGCAAATGCACAATCGATTAGGCTCATGGGTCACTCTTCCATGTCACATACATCTTGGTGGAGCGCGCAAAATGATATGAGTGGAATGGTAAGCACGCATCACCAACACAAGTAAGTGATCATACAAGATAATGATAAAGATAAGCATTGATCATCACAAGAAGCATAGTATGAATAATCACATGAAATAATCACATAACGAAGCATAATACTCACAGACATAGTATCATGCACACACATCAAACAAAGTACCAAACAAAATAGTAGCAAAAGAACTCGAGAGAAATCCAACGGGCAAAGCAAAGCGAAACTCTCTCTCTCTCGAAGCTAAGATCTATACAAATTCTCCCCCTTTGGCAACAAGTACCAAAAAGATCGAATAGGTATAGGACTAATGCGGCTCTCTAAGCACGATCCTCGGAAGCTCCTGAAGGCGATCTCCTGCTGGCAGCTCCGGTGTGCATAGATGGTGTCGAAACAAGAGCGTCTGCGAAGGCTTCTGCAGATGTCTGCTGGACTGGTGGAGTGGAGACCTGAGGTGGCACTGTAGCAGCAGCAACAGTAGGTGCAGAGACTGTGGTCCTCGGATCCACAATTGGCACTGCAGCAGATCTGGCTGCTCTGGGCACAGTCTGAAATCTCTCGGTGGTAGGTCTGTCATCTCCACTATCATCAGAAGGGGCTGTCCTGACAGCATCAACATCGCTTAGTAGCTTCTCCACTGTAGTCTGGATCTCAGTGACCTTGACATCTAGATCATGAAACTTTGTCATGATTATCCGCTCTAAGCTAGCCTGGTGCTGGGTGAGGTTGGCCAGACTTCGCTCAATCCTCAGGGTGGCTTCTAGCAGATATGTCATTTGGTCAGACTTAGACTTGAGATTTGCAATTGGAGCATTGGGAGCTGTTGCCTCCTTGGCTGCTTTGGCTTCTCGAATCTTCTGTTGGGCTTGAGCAGAAGTGGGATGCGAAGGATCCATCACGATAACATTGTCCTCAAACTCTGGACGCAGTGGCAGATGCTCACGATCAAGAAGATAAGTGCTGGTTCCAACCTTGGAATTGATCAACATCTGGATGTGTCGAGCATATCCGCACGATCTCTTCTGATCAGCTGCAGTCCTCTTGATAGTTTCCATAATCAAACTCATCACCTTAAATTTCTGAGGTGTGTCAAACAAATGCAGCAAGTTGATGGAGTGGCCACGTATCATCTTATCATCGCCTGACTTGGGTAATAGAGTATACCGCAAGATAGTGTTAGTGGTGGCCAGTCCTGGCAGCAGATGCTTCACGGATCCAAGCTTATGTGTCTCGATGTCCTTCTGGGGTATTGCTGTGTACATGTTGGCCATGGAGTTGTGATCCATCTTGAGCTTGGCATAGATATCATAGTCATCATCCTCTTCCTTGGGAGCACCAAGAAGACTTGCCCACTCAGAGATGGTTGACTGGTACCTGATTCCCTCAGTCATCCACACAATTCGGCCATCTGGATAGAAATGAGCTGTGGAGTAGAATTGCATGACCATTTCATCATTCCACTTCGTCAACTTCTGTCCAACAAAGTCATCAACACCTGCAATCCTGAAGCTCTCATGAACATGGGGGAAATAATCCTCATTTTCATCAATGTATTCCCAATCCACCCATCTCATGTCACTAACAATGGGTTTCTTATCAAGCAATACCGTCTCATAGAAATCTTGTTGTTCTCGAGTGTGAAAGCGATAGTCACAAGCTGTTTTCCTCCTTGCAGCATAGGGATCTGACAGTCTCCACTGACGCAGTCCTTTGTCTTTCCTTAGCATCATATTTTCTGTAACTTGGTGTGCATCATCATGGTCTGGAATCTTGGGTTTCAATTTCCTGAGCACTAGTGGCTCTTCATCAACATTTGCCTCAGGCACTGGGGCCTTGTTCTTCTCAGCAGCAGAAATATTCCTTGTAGACCTCTTGGGTGCTGGAGCTTTTGGTTTGGACTTGGTGGGGGCAGCAGTCCTGATTGCATCTGACATGAGCTTCTGAGCTTTTGCTGGGGGTGCATTAGCTGCTGGCTCTTCCTCCTCCTCTGAATCATTCCTCATGGAGGGTTTTCCAAGCACATGAGCTGTAGTCTTCCTAGCTCTCTTCTTCTTTGCTCCTGCAGCTGGTTCTGTGTCACTTGGCTCTTCAAGTGTGAATTGCATAGTTTGCTTTGGAACTTTCCTCACAGCAGTTTTATCTTTGGCAGAGCTAGGCTTGGTGCTATATTCCTTAGCAAGCACCACTCTCTTCTTCTTTGTTGCTGCTTCACTAGCAACAAAATCTTCATCCTCACTGACTGAGGTTCTCTTCTTCCTTGTTCTAGTGGCAGCCTTAGGAAGATCTGGAGAGCTCCTCTCTCCCTCATAGAAACTTTCTGCAGGGCTAGATCCTTCACTGAGTTCTGCATGCTGCTCTGACCTGTTCTGGCTGTCGCTGTCATCTGACATCTTGCTGAGCTGACCCTGTGAATAGATGGGTATGGGCAGAGTAGATGAGTCATCACAAAAAGGCAGAAGTTTTTCATAAAAATTGAGTTCAACTTTTAGTTTCAAGTTTTCACAGAAGGCATTTCGGATGGACCGAGTTGATCATCTCGGTGATACCGAAGCACTCTTCAGAAACCTTGCACTCCATTTCGGTCAGACCGAGATGGGTTTCGGTGTCTCCGAGATGCTAGGGTTTCACTGAGACTTTACTTTCGGTCTCACCGATTCATACAACTCGGTGGCACCGAGACGTACTAGTGCTATGGCGTGAGGCCAAATCGGTGGGACCGAAAATTTCTAATCGATCGGTTCGAGATGCGTTCGGCGGAAACTTAAACCTAAAAATTTCGCTCGAATCTAATCTATGGAATTCTTCTGGTGGAATAAGCATTGCAATCTGTGGCAAAAATAATGGCAATCCTATCGTGCATTGAATCGGAAAAATGGAGCACGAGAGGGATCAAATCTCACCCTAACTCGATGGAGATTCTCTATGGCGGCAACGGCGGGGCAGATTGCCATTGACGGCGATGGAATCCGGCGGCGAGGGCGCGTTGGAGACGACGACGAAGTCCGGAGACGAGGGCGACGGCAGCAACGGGGTGCGGGAGCGAAAGAGTCGAGAAATTTCAACTGTTCGAGCCCGCGCGATATATATACATGTACGCTGTCGGTGGCTCCGAGTTGGACAACTCGGTGGCACCGATATGTGTAACTGCACGCAGATTAGCACATCGGTGGCTCCGAAGTGGTTCAACTCGGTTGCACCGAGATGGAAAACCTAGATCAATCCAAGTGATTTCGGTTAGACCGAGTTTGAGTGAATTGGTTCGGCCGAAATCAGATAGAAGGTTTTGGAGGTTCAGCCCTTTCAGATCGGTGGCTCCGAGTGCTCCTCACCCGGAGGGTCCGAAAATGACTTGTTCAATTTTTGTGATGCAGCAAGAATAGAATTTGAGACAAGAAAGCATAGATAGCTAGAGAAGGTACTTAGGCATTCTTGTACATCCACTTGGCCAGAAAAACCAAGACAATCAAAGCGACAAATGGATGTCCTCGAATGATGAAAACATGCAAACCAACATGCTCACACAATAAGATAGCAAATGAAATATGTGTCAAACATGCACAACCAATTCTTGGATCACTAAACCAAAAATGTAGAGTCTTGATCTTTTGCCAATCCTTGTCCTTAGCATTTTGAGGGGTGCACATCTCTAGTCCATGCCATGCCAGTCATTGAACATCCTGAAATCTTTAACTTGAATGGACATTAGTTCAATGAGATATAATGTTGTTATGAATTACCAAAACCACCAAGGGAGCAAATGTGCTTTTAGTTGTTTTTGTGCAAAAATCAAAGTTCTCAGAATTGGACAAAACTTTTTGGAGAATTTTTATGGAATATATAAAAATTATTGGCGCAAGAATCAACAGAAGAGGGGCCACCTGTTGCCCACAAAGCAATAGGGCGCGACCCCCCTAGGGCGCGCCCTGATGCCTTGTGGGGCCCACAGGCGGTCGTCTGACCTAATTCCAATGCTATAAATTCACTTTCCCCGAGAAAAAAAAAAGAGAAGAAGTTTCATCGCGGTTTACGATACGGAGCCGCCGCCACCTCCTGTTCTTCATCGGGAGGGCTGATCTGGAGTCCGTTTGGGGCTCCGGAGAGGGGGGTTCGACGCCATCGTCATCATCAACCATCCTCCATCACCAATTTCATGATGCTCACCACCGGGTGTGAGTAATTCCTTCGTAGGCTTGCTGGACGGTGATGGGTTGGATGAGATTTATCATGTAATCGAGTCAATTTGTTAGGGCTTTGATCCCTAGTATCCACTATGTTCTGAGATTGATGTTGCTATGACTTTGCTATGCTTAATGCTTGTCACTAGGGCCCGAGTGCCATTATTTCAGATCTGAACCCTTTATGTTTTCATGAATATATTTGTGTTCTTGATCCTATCTTACAAGTTATATGCACCTATTACGTGTTATGATCCGCATACCCCAAGGTGACAATAATTGGGATTCTTTCCGGTGATTCCCATAGTTTGAGGAGTTCATGTATTCACTAAGTGCTAATGCTTTGTTCCGGTTCTCTATTAAAAGGAGGCCTTGATATCCCTTAGTTTCCTTAAGGACCCCGCTGCCACGGGAGGGTAGGACAAAAGATGTCATGCAATTTCTTATTATAAGCACGTATGACTATATACGGAATTCATGCCTACATTACATTGATGAATTGGAGCTATTGTGTATCGCCCTAGGTTGTGACTATTATATGATGAATATCATCCAACATAATTATCATCACCGATCCAATGCCTACGACTTTCTCATATTGGTTTCTGCTAAGTTACTTTGTTGCTACTGCTTTACACTTGCTACAAAACTGCTACTGTTACTGTTGCCGTTACTATTGTTACTGTTGCTACTGCTATCAAAACTATCATATTACTGTGCTACTAAATATTCTACTGCAGATATTTTATCTCCAGGTGTGGTTGAATTGACAACTCAACTGCTAATACTTGCAAATATTCTTTGGCTCCCCTTGTGTCGAATCAATAAATCTGGGTGAAATACTACCCGCGAAAAATGTTGCGATCCGCTATACTTGTGGGTTATCAAGACCTTTTTCTGGCGCCGTTGCCGGGGAGCATAGCTCTATTTGCTGAGTCACTTGGGATTTATATCTGTTGATCACTATGAAGAATCTGAAAGACGCGAAGACCAAGATCGTTCCCTCTAAGACGAGGGGAGGTAAGGAACTGCCATCTAGCTCTGCACTTGATTCACCTTCTGTTTTAAGTAGACTTGTGACACCACCACCTGTTATGCATTCTGAAATGTCGCAAGTGATTGATGATACTACTTCTGCTATGAATGATACTTATGATTATGCTAGTACTATGCTTGATAATACTGTGCCACTTGGTGAATTTCTTGATGAACAAATTGCTAAAGCTAAAGGAATTGAAAATGTTGAAATTCTTGAGAATTATGATTCACCTATTATACCTAGCTCTCCTACTAGAGTTGAAATACTTGAAATATCTGATGGTCATGTTTTTGATAGAGAGACAGCTAGAGCAATTCTTGCTTGTAATGATAGAGATGAGGTTATAAAATTGCTTGCTGAAATGAAAGAAAAATCTATGAGGGAGAGAATGAAATATGATCCTAAGTTTGCTACCTCTCCCATATTTGTTACCGATAAGGATTACGAATTCTCTATCGATCCTGAGTTAATTACTTTGGTTGAATCTGATCCTTTTCATGGTTATGAAACTGAAACTGTTGTGGCACATCTTACTAAGTTGAATGATATTGCCACCCTATTTGCTCATGAGGAAAAAATTCGCTATTACTATATTCTTAAGTTGTTTCCTTTCTCACTAAAGGGTGATGCTAAGAAATGGTTTAATACTCTTGCTCCTGGTTGTGTGCGTAGTCCCCAGGATATGATATATTACTTCTCTGAAAAATATTTTCCTGCTCATAAGAAACAAGCTGCCTTAAAGGAAATATTTAACTTTGTGCAAATTGACAAAGAGAATCTCCCTCAAGATTGGGGGAGGCTTCTCCAACTACTTAATGCTTTGCCTGATCATCCTCTTAAGAAAAAAAAGTACTTGATATCTTTTATAATGGACTAACCGATGCTTCTAGGGACTACCTAGATAGTTGTGTTGGTTGTGTTTTCAGGGAACGAATTGTTGGACAGGCTGAAGTAATATTGAATAATATATTGAGAAATGCCGATGATTGGACACTTCCTGAACCACCACCTAAGCCAATTCCGAAGAAGAGAGGTATTCTATTCCTCAGTCCAGAAGATATGCAAGAAGCTAAGAAATCTATGAAGGAAAAAGGTATTAAAGCTGAAGATGTTAAGAATTTACCACCTATTGAAGAAATACATGGGATCGATATCCCTACACAGGTAGTGGAGGTAAATTCTCTCACTAGATTTGATGAAGGTGATATTCTGTATAATAAATCTGCTAGTCAATGCCTGTATGAATTTGATAATTACATCATTAAACATGAACACTTTAATATGTATGTTAGCAATCAACTAAAACGGAATGCCATCATGATTGAATGCTTGAGTGATTTGATGCTTAGAACTGCTAATGATGTTAAATGCTTGAGTAAACATGCTTCTATGGTTCAGACTCAGTTAGAACAAATTGCTAAGTCACAAAATGATTTGCTTGATGATATGAAAAAGAATGACCATGCTATTAGAGTTGTTACTAGAGGAGGTAGCATGACTCAGGATCCTCTATATCCTGAAGGTCATCCTAAAAGGATTGAACAAGTCACTCAAAGAAATAATATTGATGCACCTAGTCCATCTAAGAAGAAAAAGAAAAAGAAAAATGATAAAACTTTGCTTGCTCCTAGTGAACCTGAGATAGAAAAACCTCCTGAGAATCATAATGATGCTTCTATTTCTGATGCTGAGACACAATCTGGTAATGAACATACACCTAGTGATAATGATAATGACAATGATAATGATAATGATGATGTTCATGTTGATGCTCAACCAGACAATAATGTAGAAATAGAACCTGTTGTTGATCTTGATAACCCACATCCTAAGAACAAAAGATATGATAAAATAGATTTTGTTGCTAGAAAACATGGAAAGGAAAGAGAACCATGGATTTAAAAGCCTATGCCTTTTCCTACCAAACCATCTAAAAATAAGGATGATGAAGATTTTGAGCGCTTTGTTGAAATGCTTAGACCTGTCTTTTTGCGCACCCGCTTGATTGATATGTTGAAAATGTCTCCCTATGCTAAATATATGAAAGATATTGTCACTAATAAAAGAAAGATACCGGAAGCTGAAATCTCCACCATGCTTGCAAATTATTCTTTTAAGGGTGGAGTACCTAAAAAGTTAGGAGATCCAGGAATACCTACTATACCATGCTCCATTAAAAGAAGTTATGTCAAAACTGCTTTATGTGATTTGGGAGCCAGTGTTAGTGTTATTCCTTTCTCTTTATATAGAAGACTTGATTTGAATAAGCTCACACCTACTGAAATATCTTTGCAAATGGCTGATAAATCAACTGCTATACCTATTGGAATTTGCGAGGATGTGCCTGTTGTTGTTGCGAATGTTACTATTTTAAAGGACTTTGTTATACTTGATATGCCTGAGGACGACAACATGTCGATTATCCTTGGTAGACCCTTTTTGAACACTGCAGGGGCTGTTATTGACTGCAACAAAAGCAAGGTTACTTTCCATGTCAATGGTAATGAGCATACGGTTTATTTTCCGAAGAAACAAACTTCGGTGAATGGTATCAATATTATTGAGAAAACTTCTACAATCACTATTGGAGGATTCAAATTTCCTCTTCCTTCTGTCAAAAAAAATGAGATCCTTATTGTTAGGGGAATGCATATCCCTGTTGAGGTAACTTAGTGTCATACGAAAAAAATTCGGTTTCATGTCACTCCGAAATAGTTTGTTAATAAGACTTGATTAACCTTATTAATGGATTCTTTTTGAGGGATATGTGGTTGATGAATTTAGTATGCACAACTTTCTGTAATCTTAGTTTGCTCTTTGTTAATTATAGTTTAATAAAATAAAATGCCATGATTATCCTGTTTTCCGAATTATCTATGCAATAAAAAATGGGCCAAAAATAAAAGTGCTCAGAATGCAATAAAATTTTAACATGATTTTTTCTGAATATATAAGAATTTTTGGCACTGAGAATAACCCAGGGGGGTGCACCTGTTGCCCACAAGGCAACAGGGCGCGGCCACCCCCCCAGTGCGCGCCAAGATGCCTTGTGGGTCCCATAGGGACCCACTCACTTATCTATTCAGCCCACTTCATCTCCTACCTCCAGAAAAAATCGTGGTAGCTCTCTCTCTCTCTCGTGTTCTTGCTCTCAAACCTGAGATTTTCGATCTCTTTGCTCGGAGCTCCGTTTCCGAAACTGTTTTGAGGGATTGTTCCTTGGTATGTGACTCTCTCATTGCTACAATTAGTTTTTGCTTTAGTGGATTATATTTTGCATAAATTGCTGCTATTAGTGCTACTAAAAATGAGCTTGCATGTTAAATTCTTTGAGTTCTAAGTAGTTTGAATGCTTGATATAGCCTCTAGGCACTTGTATGAGTAGTTGCTATCAATCTTGTGAAGTTTTGTTAACATCTTTTTGTGGTCCAAAATTTTCAGAAATTTGTTCATAGGAATATGAACATTTTCAGGAGGAGTTCTTCAAGGAGGAGGTCCTCTGAAGCATGATCGAGTGAAAGCCCAGCACGCCAATCATATGTTGAACCAAGGGCAAGTTCGGTGCTAGCTGCCGAAGCAAAATCGTGTCGATGGCCGTGCAGCGAGTTCATGCTAGGTGCAGGCATTAAGGAAGAATTTGACCAGTATATTCACAACACCGAGCTCTCCGCCTTCATCGCAGATAAGCCAGCACAACACTACAGCCTTACTCATTCATTCACTCAAAATTTGAGTATCATTCTCGCACTTCTAGAGTTTCATTTCATCTCTATGATAGATCTTATAGTATGCCTCTAGAAGAATTCTGTGATGCCTGCAAAATTCCATTTTGGGGTTCACTTAGTGAACCGCGACAATCTGATTATGAACTGTTTCTCAATAGTCTTTGCAATGGTGAGCATAGGGGAGTTACGCAAGCTAGGATAAAGAGCATTCACTTTCCCGCTATTCGCTACTTTGCACTTTTTAATGGCAAATGCATTGTTGGTAAACAAGATTGTAGTGCACTTTGTGCCCCTGACCTGAGCCTTATTAATGCTGATTTAATGGGTAGTAGACATTATAATCTTGGGGCCATTGTTGCACGTAGGTTGCACCGCAACTCGGGTAATGGTGATTTATATGGAAGAATTTATGCATCCCGAGTAGCTGCAAGGCTAGGGGTCTTGACCAGGCCTAATGATCCTCTTTTACCTGATAAATATTTGAATTTTGAGGCAATGCAGAACCATGAGTTTATTAAGCGCAACACTCGCAGATATGACTATAACTTAATATTCGATAAATATCGTTCTGTGTTTGTTGTTTTGCCTGCTCCTGTCCTCTTTGATTTCCAGAACAAACAGACATATTTTCTTCATGAGAATGAGGTGCACGAGTACAACACAACAGTTGAGGCTGCCCGTCTGGCTGAGGAGGTGGCTCAGAACGCCTCCACGAGCTACCACTTCGATTATTATCTTGGACAGCCATGGCAGTAGACCAAGCTAGGCCAAGAGCCTAAGCTTGGGGGAGTACGTATGAAAGCACATTTGCTCCCTTGGTGGTTTTGGTAATTTATGCCAACATACATGTTGTTGGACTAATGCTTTTATCTAGTGAATTTCAGACAAGTTCAACAATGGCGTGGCAGGGACAAGAGGATGTGGAACCCCTTCAAAATGCTAAGGACAAGGATTGGCAAAAAATCACGACTCTACAGTTTTGGTTTAGTGATCCAAGATCACATTGAGTCCATAGGAAAGCCAATACTATTAAAAGGGGATGAGGTGTTGCTTAATGGTCTTTTTGCTCAAGTGCTTAGTGACAGTACTCCTAAACCCTCAACCACTCTCTCAATCCCAAATATGTCCAAAACCTAATTTCCTATCCGGCCCCACCGAGTTCATCCAAGACTTAGCCACTGCCAAAACCCTAACAAATCGGATCCACCAAAATGTATCTCGGTCCCACCGAGATGGCCTTGCCAACTCTCTGTAATCGTTTGCATTCACTTCAGTCTCACCGAGTTATGCAAATCGGTCTCACCGAGATGGCTTGCCAACTCTCTGTTGCCTTATTGCTTCACTTCGGTCCTACCGAGTTGATGCAATCGGTGCCACCGAGATGAGGTTTGCCCTAAGCCATTGCACTTCGGTCCATCCGAGTTGTTCGTATCGGTCCCACCGAGATTCCTAACGTTCGTATCTTTTACACAGTTCTGTGCTACCGAGATGATTGTTTCGGTGCCACCGAGTTGGGTCAAAAGTGTGTAATGGTTGGATTTTGTGTGGAGGCTATATATACCCCCCACCACCTCCTTCTCAATAAGGAGAGCCATCAGAACGTGCCTACACTTCCACCATACATTTTCTGAGAGAGAACCACCTACTCATGTGTTGAGATCAAGATATTCCATTCCTACCATTTGAACCTTGATCTCTAGCCTTTCCCAAGTTGCTTTCCACTCAAATCCTTCTTCTACCATAGCCAAATCTATGAGGAGTTGTTTGAGTGCTGGGAAGACTATCATTTGAAGCACAAGAGCAAGGAGTTCATCAACAACACACCGTCTATTACCTTTTGGAGAGTGGTGTCTCCTAGATTGGTTAGGTGTCACTTGTGAGCCTCCAACCTGATGTGGAGTTGAACCAAGCAGTTTGTAAGGGCAAGGAGATCGCCTACTTCGTGAACATCTACCCCGAGTGAGGCTAGTCCTTCGTGGACGTAAGCCATGGTGGAATAGACAAGGTTGCTTCTTCGTGGACCCTTCATGGGTGGAGCCCTCCGTGGACTCGCGCAGCCGTTACCCTTCGTGGGTTGAAGTCTCCATCAACGTGGACGTACGATAGCACCACCTATCGGAACCACGCCAAAAACCATCGTGTCTTCATTGCGTTTGATCTTCCATACTCTACCCCCTTTACTTTATGTACTCTTGCATGCTTTACTATTTCCACTGCTCAATCTCTAGATATGCATGTGTAGAAAGTATTGGAGTGATTTTAACTTGTGCCAAAATCTGCCTAAGTTCCAAGAGAATTAAAATCTACAACTTTGGCTGGTTAAGTGTCTACTCACCCCCCTCTAGACCTATCTCCTCGATCCCACAATTGGTATCAGAGCTTTGGTCTCCATTGCTTTGGTTTCATCACCATTGGAGGGAGATGGATGTGTCTACGTTGGGGAGTCTTAGACGTAGAGTGCCTATCCTCAATGGGGAATATTATAACTTTTGGAAGGATGAAATGCTTGATATCTTTGATGAATTTAACTTGAGCAAGTATATTCATAATCGTTATGCGCCCCCTATTGATCCCTTGCATCCTACTCATGAAGAGGAAATTGACATGCTTCGTAATCTTAGAACCGTCAATCTTATCATTAGAGGATTACCTAAGGTTGTGCTTCGTTGTATGCAAAACTTTGCATGTGCTTATACTCTATGGCATGATTTAGAAAAGCGATATCCTGATTACTCCTTAAAGAGTCTTGACAAGATTCTTCATAAGACTGTTGCTTTACACAAGATGAGTCCTAATGATCCTAAATTTGATGATTGCTTGTTTGAGCTTCGTGATCTTATGCGTGCCAAAGGAGATGTTACAACTATTAGCAACATTATCATGGAAGCCATTAGAATTCATAAACTTGAGCATTGTCATGATCATGAAACTAATGAATCTATTGCCCTAGGTAATGATCACACGCGTGATGATGATGATGTTGAGCATGGCTACTATGATGAGGACGAAGAATTTGATATTGAATTCGAGAAGACCATGAGGAATCTCAGTCTTATGGCAAATCTTCGAGATTACATGGCCGGAGGAAAAGAGTGGATTCTTGACAGCGGTTGTACCGATCACATGACCGGAGATAGAGACATGTTTCGTGAGCTTGCTAAAAATGATGGTCCACGCAAGTATGTAACTTTTGGAGACAACTCTAAGGGTAAGGTACTTGGCCTTGGTAAGGTGGCCATATCCAATGATAGCTCCATACAAAATGTTATGCTTGTTGAATCTCTTGGTTACAATCTTCTTTCCGTATCTAGACTAGCCGATTTTGGTTTTAATGTTCTATTTACCAAAGTAGATTGCCAAGTGTTTTGCCAAGATAATCATAATATGGTCTTTACCGGCATTCGTAGAGGTGATCTATACATTGTTGATTTCACTAAGAGAGCTCAACCTCGTACATGCTTAATTGCTAAATCTTCTAAAGGTTGGTTATGGCATAGAAGACTTGGACATGTTGGTATGCGTAATCTTGATAAACTTGTTAAAGGAGATCACATTCTTGGAGTGAAAGATGTTATATTTGACAAAGATCGACTTTGTAGTGCTTGCCAGGCAGGAAAACAAGTTGGAGGAAGCCATCCCGTAAAGAACATTATGACCACGAGGAGACCACTTGAGCTACTTCATATGGATCTTTTTGGTCCCAATGCCTATAAGAGTCTTGGTGGTAACTCTTTCGGTTTGGTCATTGTTGATGATTTTTCCAGATTTACGTGGGTGTTCTTTCTTGATGACAAATCGCAGGTACAAAAAATCTTCAAGAACTTCGCAAGAAAGGCTCAAAATCAATTTGAAGTGAAGATCAAGAAGGTTCGGAGTGACAACGGAACGGAGTTCAAGAACGCCAATGTGGACACCTTTCTTGATGAGGAGGGTATTTCACATGAGTTCTCGGCTACATACACACCTCAACAAAATGGAGTTGTTGAGAGGAAGAACCGGACACTTATTGAGATGGTGAGAACAATGCTTGATGAATACAAGACGCCAAGACATTTTTGGGCAGAAGCGGTTGAAACAGCGTGTCATGCAACAAATCGACTTTACCTTCACAAGCTTCTTGGTAAAACGGCATATGAACTACTCACCGGTAACAAACCACAAGTTGGATACTTTTGAGTATTTGGCTCAAAATGTTACATTCTTGATAAGCATCGTCGTTCAAAATTTTCTCCTAAATCTCATGAAGGTTTCCTACTCGGTTATGGATCGAACTCTCACACTTACCGTGTCTACAACAACTTCACTCGAAAAGTGAAGAGACGGTAGATGTGAAGTTTGATGAGACTAACGGCTCGCAAGTCGAGCAACTGCCACTTGATGTAGGAGATCGAGAACCATCGGAAGCAATCCAAGACTTGCCCATTGGTAAGATTCGCCCCGTGGAAGTGAAGGAGAGTACCTCGTCTATTCAAGTGGAAGTCCCAACTTCGCATCAAGGTGAACGACAAGTTGATACGGAGGCATCCACAAGTGGAACACGTCAAGATGATGGGAATGAGGAAGTGCAACAAGATGATCCACCTCAACCTCCTTCTCCACCTCCACAAGCGAACAACGACAACATCAACGAAGAAGAAGAAGATGATGATGATGAGGAAGCCTCACCACAACCCAAGAAAAGCTACCTCAAGTTAGAGCAAGAATCGACAAGGATCATCCCGTCGAACAAATTCTTGGAGATATCCAAACCGGGAGAATCACTCGCTCTAAAACTCGTTTAGCTAACTTTTGTGAGCATTACTCATTTATCTCTAGTGTTGAACCCTTGAAGGTAGAAGATGCTCTCAAGGACCCCGATTGGGTGAATGCAATGCACGAAGAGCTACACAACTTTGAGAGGAACCAAGTTTGGACATTGGTCGAGAAGCCTAAGGAAGAGCAAAACGTTATTGGAACCAAATGGGTGTTCCGGAATAAGCAAGATGAAGATGGACAAGTTGTACGCAACAAGGCTCGTCTCGTAGCACAAGGGTACACACAAGTCGAAGGTATGGACTATGGTGAGACCTATGCCCCCGTTGCAAGACTTGAGTCCATTCGCATTTTACTTGCTTATGCCAATCACCAAGATATCACTCTTTACCAAATGGATATTAAAAGTGCTTTCTTAAATGGTGAAATTGAGGAGGAAGTGTATGTTAAACAACCTCCCATCTTTGAGAATCCTAAGAAACCTAATCATGTGTACAAACTTTGTAAAGCTCTTTATGGTCTTAAACAAGCCCCTAGAGCTTGGTATAAATGCTTGACAAAGTTTCTTCTTGAAAAAGGTTTTGAAATTGGGAAGATTGATTCAACTTTGTTCACTAAGAGGGTTAATGGAGAATTATTTGTATGCCAAATTTATGTTGATGATATTATCTTTGGATCTACTAACCCCTCTTTTAGTGAAAAGTTTGGAAGGTTGATGTCGAAAAAGTTCGAGATGTCTATGATGTGTGAACTCAAATTCTTTCTTGGTTTGCAAATCAAGCAAACTAGGGAAGGTACCTTTGTTTCTCAAACAAAGTATACCAAGGACTTATTCAAGAAGTTCAACATGCAAGAGAGTAAAGGTATGAAAACTCCCATGCCCACGAGTGGACATCTTGACTTGACCAAGGATGGCAAACCGGTTGATCAAAAGGTTTATCGATCTATGATTGGTTCATTGCTATATCTATGTGCCTCCCGTCCCGACATTATGCTAAGTGTGTGCATGTGTGCACGATACCAAGCGGCACCAAAAGAGTGTCACCTTAAAGCGGTGAAAAGAATTGTGAGATACTTGTTACATACACCAAACTTTGGCATATGGTATCCCAAAGGATCTTCTTTCAATCTTGTTGGCTACTCCGATTCGGACTATGCCGGAGACAAGGTTGATAGAAAATCGACTTCGGGTACATGTCAATTTCTTGGTAGATCTCTTGTGTCTTGGTCATCCAAGAAACAAAATTATGTATCTCTATCTACTGCTGAAGCAGAATACATTGCCGCGGGATCATGTTGTGCTCAATTACTATGGATGACACAAACTCTTAAAGACGATGGTGTGCATGTGAAACATGTACCTTTACTATGTGACAATGAGAGTGCTATTAAGATAGCACACAATCCCGTGC
Source organism: Elymus sibiricus (assembly GCA_039707655.1). Classification (NCBI taxonomy): domain Eukaryota; kingdom Viridiplantae; phylum Streptophyta; class Magnoliopsida; order Poales; family Poaceae; genus Elymus; species Elymus sibiricus. The sequence continues at coordinate 232,973,289 of CM077672.1, read as the reverse complement.
AACATTCTTGAACTAAGCATATTGAGGTTCGTCACCATTTCATCCGAGATCATGTTGAGAAAGGTGACATTGACCTTAAACATGTTCGTACCGACAAGCAATTGGCGGACATCTTTACCAAACCCCTTGATGAGAAAGTGTTTTGTCACTTGAGAAGTGAATTGAACATCATTGATGCTTCAAACGTGAACTAGAGGTTCATGTGGATTCATATAAGGGCATGAGCATTCTTGACTAACCCATGATATCTTTCATGATCATCTTATATCTTGGACACTTTGCTCCTTTGTATTGTATCTAACCTTTTGTAGGTACTTGGACAAGCTTCATGACACAAGATTGCATCTCACTCTTATCTTGAGCAATCTTGCATAACCTAAGTATCAACAATTGAAGGTGGAACAAGGAACAAGACAACCTAAACCTATCCTTTGACAAATTCTTGAGATATGCTTCATTCTTGTCATATTGGATATACATGTTGTTCCTTGCAAAGCTAACCCATGTAGGAAGATGAACTACAAAAGATAGGATCGCTCCAAACTTCAACTCATGAGCATCCACTTCAAGTTCAACTACATGACGGACATCACCACCAAATCCCAATGTAAGTTATCACAACTTAGAGAAGCTTTACTCAAAGACATGAGCCAATGCAACTCAACAAGATGTGAATACATTGAAATGCATAAAGGAAAAATGGCAACCCCATTTTGAGCTTAAACGATGAGTATGACCTATGATCAAGTGTTCTCACTTGACTCCTAAGTCAATGTACTCTAACATAGGTGACCTAGTCGCCGACCCGTCTAGATGAAGTTTAAAAAAAAACTTCATCTAGATGTTTCTTTGCTTCTATTCTGTTTATCTTTTCTTTTAGCTAGTTTCGCAGTTAATTCATTGCAAATCCTTGTGAGAGTTCCTTTGCCTAGTGAGCTGAGTTGACAAAATGTTCCATTGCATCAAACTCGGTTCCACCGAATTGACTCAACTCGGTGTCACCGATTTTGCTGCCCTAAGGAACTTTCTGTCAAATAATTCCTGAGTTTTTCTGCTCCAGCTCCACTCAATGATTCTTACCCTCTACTTGCATCTAGAGCCACTCAATGGCTAGCTGTATTTCTCAAGGACCAAACCCACTTGATCAATAACCTTGAAGACCCTTCTTGGAAATTGATGTCAAAGGGGAGAGAGAGATACACATCAAAGCTTATCACTTCAAAAGAGATGCACCTTACAAGAGGAGAGAATGTTACATGTTTCTAAGAGGGGAGAAACATGGTCAGTTTGTTCTTTGGTTGTTCTAGTTTTTCACCCTACCTACTCCCAATATCCAATGTCAGATTCAGGGGGAGAGGAAGTTCTTTAAGGGGAGACAACTATTTCTTTTGGGGACATGTCTGCTTCAAAGAAGTATTCACCTAGTGATACTCTCTCCTACATGTCATCCCAATCTTGGTTTCTTGTTGATCTTGTCTCTTTTCTTGAAGAAATTATCTTGTGTTATCTAACCCTGTTTTCTCAAGTGTATTTCTTCAGGTACTTGATCAAGAACTTCAAGGTAAGTATATGCATCACACTCATGTACATGATTGACCTCTTGCTAGTATATAATGTTTGCAAGGAGACAATCATGGACATGTGGACCCTATATGATATATATGTTTGCTCTGATGCATATAGCCAAGATACATGTTGCATGTATATCTCCCATATGGTATCATCATGTTATATGCACCTCTTCAGGGGGAGTTCAGGGAAGCTCATATATGTTACATGTTTTCTTCAAAGCTTTCATACATACCTCTGCTATATCTGTATTTGAAGCTTTGATGTATGTTGTCATCAATTACCAAAAAGGGGGAGATTGAAAGCACATTTGCTCCCTTGGTGGTTTTGGTAATTTATGCCAACATACATGTTGTTGGACTAATGCTTTTATCTAGTGAATTTCACACAAGTTCAACAATGGCGTGGCAGGGACAAGAGGATGTGGAACCCCTTCAAAATGCTAAGGACAAGGATTGGCAGAAAAATCAAGACTCTACATTTTTGGTTTAGTGATCCAAGATCACATTGAGTCCATAGGAAAGCCAATACTATTAAAAGGGGATGAGGTGTTGCTTAATGGTCTTTTTGCTCAAGTGCTTAGTGACAGTACTCCTAAACCCTCAACCACTCTCTCAATCCCAAATATGTCCAAAACCTAATTTCCTATCCGGCCCCACCGAGTTCATCCAAGACTTAGCCACTGTCAAAACCCTAACAAATCGGATCCACCGAAATGGATCTCGGTCCCACCGAGATGGCCTTGCCAACTCTCTGTAATCGTTTGCATTCACTTCGGTCTCACCGAGTTATGCAAATCGGTCTCATCGAGATGGCTTGCCAACTCTCTGTTGCCTTATTGCTTCACTTCGGTCCTACCGAGTTGATGCAATTGGTGCCACCGAGATGAGGTTTGCCCTAAGCCATTGCACTTCGGTCCATCCGAGTTGTTCGTATCGGTCCCACCGAGATTCCTAACGTTCATATCTTTTACACAGTTCGGTGCTACCGAGATGATTGTTTCGGTGCCACCGAGTTGGGTCAAAAGTGTGTAACGGTTGGATTTTGTGTGGAGGCTATATATACCCCTCCATCACCTCCTTCTCGGTAAGGAGAGCCATCAGAACGTGCCTACACTTCCACCATACATTTTCTGAGAGAGAACCACCTACTCATGTGTTGAGATCAAGATATTCCATTCCTACCATTTGAACCTTGATCTCTAGCCTTTCCCAAGTTGCTTTCCACTCAAATCCTTCTTCTACCATAGCCAAATCTATGAGGAGTTGTTTGAGTGCTGGGAAGACTATCATTTGAAGCACAAGAACAAGGAGTTCATCAACAACACACCGTCTATTACCTTTTGGAGAGTGGTGTCTCCTAGATTGGTTAGGTGTCACTTGGGAGCCTCCAACCTGATGTGGAGTTGAACCAAGCAGTTTGTAAGGGCAAGGATATCGCCTACTTCGTGAAGATCTACCCCGAGTGAGGCTAGTCCTTCGTGGACGTAAGCCATGGTGGAATAGACAAGGTTGCTTCTTCGTGGACCCTTCGTGGGTGGAGCCCTCCGTGGACTCGCGCAGCCGTTACCCTTCGTGGGTTGAAGTCTCCATCAACGTGGACGTACGATAGCACCACCTATCGAAACCACGCCAAAAACCACCGTGTCTTCATTGCGTTTGATCTTCCATACTCTACCCCCTTTACTTTCCGTACTCTTGCATGCTTTACTATTTCCGCTGCTCAATCTCTAGATATGCATGTGTAGAAAGTATTGGAGTGATTTTAACTTGTGCCAAAATCTGCCTAAGTTCCAAGAGAATTAAAATCTGCAACTTTGGCTGGTTAAGTGTCTATTCACCCCCCCTCTAGACCTATCTCCTCGATCCCACAATGTATCTCTCACCGACATTACATTCATGTTCACACATTCATTTCAGTTGTCTATGTTCATCCTTTTTCATTGTATATCCATGTTAGTTTTATTTTCGCTTTCTTCTTGTGTGTTTGAAAAACTTCAAAAAAACCCAAAAATATTTCTCGCTTCTTTTCGGTTTTTCTTCCCCATTTGTTAGCTTGTAGTATTAAAAGAAAATCCAAAAAGATTTCTCGTTTCTTCTTTTGCTTGTTGGGAGTTCTTCCGTGTAAATAGTTTTTCTCACTTTTCGTTTTTCTTTTTTAGTTTGCTTTCTTCAGAAAAACTAAAAACTCCAAAAATATTTTAGTGTGTTTCTCTGAATTTCTTTTCTTTTCGTTGAGTCGTAGTAGGGAGAGGACCACGATGAAAATGTTGAGTGGCTCTCATATGCTTTATTGTTGATCTAACAAAGAGCCAACATTTCCCTGTCTTCTCCCTTGAATAAAATGTTTGCAGATTCCAGCTTAGTCCACGGCACACTTGCACTATTATTATTTTTCACATCATTCGGTCGTGCAAGTGAAAGGCAATAATGACAATGATATGATGAAGTGACTATGGCAAGGAAAAGCTGGTATGAACTCTTCTTGTTTTTGTTTTTGTAAATATGTTTAACTCAGTATCCATGATTCAGCATATTATGAGTAAACATGTTTGTGATGAAAATTAGAGATTATAGTTGCTCATGCCATGCTTAAGTATCTAGGGGTGGATAATGATTTATCTTGGATGTCAACATGCATTAAAATGGTTATGATGTAGTATGTTAATATGGTATCCTCCTCTGAATGTTTCAAGTGGCTTGACTTCGCACATGTTCATGCATGTAGTTGATTCAAAACCAACATAGCCTCCACGATATTTATGTTCAGGGTGTCTATATCCTACTCATGCTAGTATTCAATGTTAATTATTCTCAATGCATGATCATGACCGTTTTCGCTCTCTAGTTGGTTGCTTCTCAACCTATTTGCTAGCCTTCACTTGTACTAAGCGGGAATTCTGCTTGTGCATCCACAATCCTTAAACCAAAGTTGTTCCAGATGAGTCTACCATATCTACCTATATGCGGTATTACTCTGCTGCTCCAAGTAAATTTGCACGTGCCACCTCTAATCATTCAAATAAACATCCGTTTTGTGTGCCCGTACCGCTCATGGAGCGACAGGGGGTGGTCAGTATCTTCCATGCTAAGCGGGTTATTTTTTAGATGAGTGTTTATTCACTTGTCATTGCACGAGAGAGGCTGGTATTTGGGATGCCCAGTCCTATGCTCGAAATCGAAAATACATAATGCAAACAAACTCCCCCGGAAAGTTGTTGGTATGGAGGGCACCCGAGGATTCGGCTAGCCATGGCTTGTGTTGGTATGGTGGAGGGGGGGTAAACTTTACCTTTCCGCTTGGGAACCGCCTATAATGTGTTTAGCATGGAAGATATTGAAAACTCTCGGTCGTGACGTTGACAGGAAAAGTACACCTCCCAAAAATGTTTTCGTCTCTGATTTAAGCTTCGAGCTCTGGCACCGCTGCAAATCCCTGCTTCCCTCTGCGAAGGACCTATCTATTTACTTTTATGTTATTTACTTTATCTTATTTTACTTTTATTGTTGAGTCTCACCTTCTTGCACTAAGCGCCAATCCTGAGAGCACTATTGTCATCCTTATGCATTGAGTATAGTTAATGTTGTGTGCATCATGACAGGATCTCTTCTACCCTGAATTACAATGTTTAGTCGCTGCTTGAACTTTGGAGGTGCTCTGCATTTATGTTTTGCGGACTCAGAAAGGGCTAGCGAGATACCATGTTATCATATTATATCATGATTGTTTTGACAAATTGTTGGCATTTGAGATATGTTATTATTTCTCGCTGGTTGATTATGCCATTGATATGAATAAATATAATTCCTAAGTGTTATTATGAGCATGGTTAGTTCATGATCTTTGCTGAAAACCTCGGTACTATTTAAGCTTATATACGGATACAAGAACAAAAGAGTTTGTAAAAGTTTTTCTTTATCACTTTCAGTTCGTCAACTGAATTGCTTGAGGACAAGCAATGAGTTAAGCTTGGGGGAGTTGATACGTCTCCGTCGTATCTACTTTTCCAAACACTTTTGCTCTTGTTTTGGACTCTAATTTGCATGATTTGAATGAAGCTAACCCGGACTGACATTGTTTTCAGCAGAACTATCATGGTGTTGTTTTTGTGCAGAAATCAAAGTTCTCGGAATTGGACGAAACTTTTTCGAGATTTTTTATGGAATATATAAAAATTATTGGTGCAAGAATCAACAGAAGAGGGGCCACCTGTTGCCCATAAGGCAATAGGGCGCGACCCCCCTAGGGCACGCCCTGATGCCTTGTGGGGCCACAGGCGGACGTCTGACCTAATTCCAACGCTATAAACTCACTTTCCCCGAGAAAAAAATAAGAGAAGAAGTTTCATCACATTTTACGATACAGAGCCGCTGCCACCTCCTATTCTTCATTAGGAGGGCTGATCTGGAGTCTGTTTGGGGCTCTAGAGAGGGGGATTCGACATCGTCGTCATCATCAACCATCCTCCATCACCAATTTCATGATGCTCACCACTGGGCGTGAGTAATTCCTTCGTAGGCTTGCTGGACGGTGATGGGTTGGATGAGATTTATCATGTAATCGAGTCAATTTGTTAGGGCTTTGATCCCTAGTATCCACTATGTTCTGTGATTGATGTTGCTATGACTTTGCTGTGCCTAATGCTTGTCACTAGGGCCCGAGTGCCATGATTTCAGATCTGAACCCTTTATGGTTTCATGAATATATTTGTGTTCTTGATCCTATCTTGCAAGTTATATGCACCTATTACGTGTTATGATCCGCATACCCCAAGGTGACAATAATTGGGATTCTTTTCGGTGATTGCCGTAGTTTGAGGAGTTCATGTATTCACTAAGTGCTAATGCTTTGTTCTGGTTCTCTATTAAAAGGAGGCCTTAATATCCCTTAGTTGCCTTAAGGACCCGCTGCCACGGGAGGGTAGGACAAAAGATGTCATGCAAGTTCTTATTATAAGCACGTATGACTATATACGGAATACATGCCTACATTACATTGATGAATTGGAGCTATTGTATATCGCCCTAGGTTGTGACAGTTATATGATGAATATCATCCAACATAATTATCATCACCGATCCAATGCCTATGACTTTCTCATATTGGTTTCTGCTAAGTTACTTTGTTGCTACTACTTTACACTTGCTACAAACTGCTACTGTTACTATTGCCGTTACTATTGTTAATGTTGCTACTGCTATCAAAACTATCCTATTACTGTGCTACTAAATATTCTACTGCAGATATTTTATCTCCAGGTGTGGTTGAATTGACAACTCAACTGCTAATACTTGCAAATAATCTTTGGCTTCCCTTGTGTTGAATCAATAAATCTGGGTGAAATACTACCCGCGAAAACTGTTGTGATCCCCTATACTTGTGGGTTATCAGTGTACCAAGATGTGCAATGATCTAGCGTAACATGTATGAAAATTATGAACGATGGTTGTGCCACAAATATCATGTTAGCTCTTTATGATCATGCAAAGCAATATGACAACGAACACAAATCATATGACGGAACGGTGGAAGTTGCATGGCAATATATCTCGGAATGGCTATGGAAATGCCATAATAGGTAGGTATGGTGGCTGTTTTGAAGAATATATAAGGAGGCTTATGTGTGATAGAGCATATCATATCACGGGGTTTGGATGCACCGGCGAAGTTTGCACCAACTCTCGAGGTGAGATCGGGCAATGCACGGTACTGAAGAGGCTAGCAAATTGCGGAAGGGTGAGAGTACGTATAATCCATGGACTCACATTAGTCATAAAGAACTCACATACTTATTGGAAAGCCTATTAGCCCTCGAAGCAAAGTACTACTTACATGCCCCTAGGGAGGAGGTTGGTAGGAGTTAACCATCGCGCACCCCCTGATTATAACAGCACTCAAGGATTTCATTTCAGACATAAAAATGCTCAAACCTCCCCACCATGCCATGACCAACACTTAGATGAAAAGTTAATAACAAACTTTAATACTGATATTTCTACTAACCAATGATCATGAACCAATATCCTTTCATATTATGACATCAATATCATTAAACCATACGTTTCATATTTAGTGATGTACATGAAAGTTTTTATTATATCCCCCATGAATACCTATCCCTTATGGACTAGTCTTATAACCCGTGAAAATTGCCATTACTATTTATTAGACTCTCAAAAAGATTTAAGTGAAGCATGAGAGTGCAATTATTTCTACAAAATATAACCACCGTCGTGCTCTAAAAGATATAAGTGAAGCACTAGAGCAACTGCCTAGCTCAAAAGATATAAGTGAAGCACATAGAGTATTCTAACAAATCACGAACAAATGTGTGCCCCTCTCAAAAGGTGTGTCCAGCAAAAGATGATTGTGGCAAACTAAAAAGCAAACAAAGCAAAAACTACTATGGCACAAGACGCTCCAAGTAAAACTCATATCATGTGATGAATAAAAATATAGCTCCAAGTAATATACCGATAGATTGTAGACGAAAGAGGGGATGCCATCCGGGGCATCCCCAAGCTTAGACGCTTGGGTCTTCCTTGAATATTACCTTGGGGTGCCTTGAGCATCCCCAAGCTTAGGGTCTTGCCGCTCCTTATTCCTTCATTCATCGTGATCTCACCCAAAACTTGAAAACTTCAGCACACAAAACTCAACAGAAACCTCGTGAGGTCCATTAGTATAACAATCAAATCATAAACTTTAGGTACTGTTATGAACCCATTCATATTTTATTATTTCATAATACCTACTGTATTCTAACTCTTCCATGACTTATACCCCCCGATATAATCCATAGTTTCATTAAAACAAGCAGAAAACAACAACTGGCACTGGGCACTGGGTTAATAGGTTAGTTCCCAAAAATGATATAAAATAGCATATAAATGCATATAAAACATCCAAGATTGATACTATAATAGCATGGAACAATCAAAAATTATAGATACGTTGGAGAAGTATCAAAGTGCTCCTACCCAGGTTTGCCTCGAGACGGCGGCGCTTCGTCCCGAAAGTCTTCTTCTGATTTTTTTAGGGAAAATAGCATCTTATAGGAGAAGATGGGCCCCAGAGGCCTGCTGGGGGGCCCACAAGCTCACAGGGAGCGCCCAGGGGGGTAGGGCGTTCCCCCTGAGCTTGTGGCTCTTTGGTGGGCCCCCTCCTGGTATTTCTTCCGCCAATATTTTTTATATATTCTAAAATAATTCTCCGTAAATTTTCAGGTCATTTGGAGTTGTGGAGAATATCTATCTCTGCTATAGATTTTTCAAGTCTAGAATTGTAGCTGCCGGCAATCTCCCTCTTCATGTGAAACTTGCAAAATAAGAGAGAAAAGGCATTAGGATTACATCATAAAGTGAAATAATGACCCAAAACATAATAATTAACAGTAGGTAAACATGATGAAAAATGGACGTATCAACTCCCCCAAGCTTAGACCTCGCTTGCCCTCAAGCGAAAGCCAAAATCGATAATCATGACCACATGTTTAGAGAGAGAGTTGTCGATAAAACAAAATATGTGCATGAAGGCATCATGATCATTATCATAGCAGCATTATATCATCATAAAACTTCTCATGATCAAGTAACAATTCCTTCACAAATCAAAGTATGAACCACAAACTTCATTGAAAACTAACAAACTATGATCTCAGTCATTGAAACAATTGCACTTTATCATATTTTCAGAAAGAGTCTATGTAAGAGCTTTGTACAGCAAGTTCACATACTCAACTATCATTTAGTCTTCCATGATTTCTAACACTCATGGTATATTTATGGAGCAAAAGTTTCAGTCAAACACATAGGAAGATGGGGGTTTATAGTTTTCACCTCCCAACTGATTTATCTCGAGGATAATGTCAACAATAATCACTCATGATCACCTACATCCAACGGGATATATATGTCTGGATCTTTCCCCACCACATGATGCTTACCAAGTAGAGAATAAATAAGAACGGAATAGGGATGAACACTATTGACTCTTGCATAAAAGTAAATACAGAAAAGTAAAAGATAGGCCCTTCGCAGAGGGAAGCAAAGGTTGTCATGCGCTTTTTATTTTAGGATGTGCAAGATCTTAATGGAAAGGAACGTCACTTTATTATACAGTTCGTCGCTTTTATTTCTTTACCATCACAAGTTTGTACAAAGCTTATTTTCCCTTACAATAAAAGATCATACATATTTAGGAGCAATTTTTATTGCTTTATGCACCGATGACAACTTACTTGAAGGATCTAATTCAATCCATAGGTAGATATAGTGGACTCTCATGGCAAGAAACTGGGTTCAAGGCGTTTTGGATGCACAAGTAGTATCTCTACTTAGTGCGTATTTTTGTCTAGCAGAAGATTATGAGCAAGCACCACATGTTAGAGGATCCATGACAATATAACTTCTATGTGAATATAAGCAAACACAACCCATTACGTTGTCTTCCTTGTCCAACGTCAACTATTTGATCAAGCATAGAATATTTAATGGGGGCTCACAATCATTAAAGATGTCCAAGATAGTATATTTATATGTGAGACCTCTCTTTCTTTATTACTTTTTCATGAATTGCACCAATGACCAATACTATGTTTGTTAACCTCCAACAAATTTTATCAGTTATACTTCTCTTATGTGAAGACATCACTCTCCATGGGATTAGAATATGATCTTTTTATTCTTTTCATTGCTAGGACTCGAACAAGAAAGTAAAGCAACCAAACTCAAACTACTCTTTATTATGTAAATCTCACACTCGATTACATAGATAGATAGATCATGAAACAAGCACTCGAAACTACATCATATTAAAACTTTATTATTCTAAATCACGAAATAAATAAGGATCGAACTATGATAGATAATGATGGTAAGATTGATGGTGATACGATACCGGGGCACCTCCCCCAAGCTTGGAACAAGCTAAAGGTGGTGCCCATACCCGTGTACTCAAGTGTCTTTCTTCGGTGATGATGGTGATTGATATGTCTCCGTCGTATCTACTTTTCTGAACACTTTTGCTCTTGTTTTGGACTCTAATTTGCATGATTTGAATGAAACTAACCCGGACTGACACTGTTTTCAGCAGAACTACCATGGTGTTGTTTTTGTGTAGAAATAAAAGTTCTCAGAATTGGATGAAACTTTTTGGAGATTTTTTATGGAATAAATAAAAAATAATGGAACGAAGATCCAGTGGAGGGGGCCACCAGTTGCCCACAAGGCAACAGGGCGCACCCTGATGCCTTGTGGGGCCCACGAGGCTCCTCCTGACCTAATTCCAGCGCTATAAATACCGTTTCCCCGAGAGAAAAAGAAGAGAAGGAGTTTCATCACGTTTTACAATACGAAGCCGCCGCCACCTCCTGTTCTTCATCGGGAGGGCTGATCTGGAGTCCATTCGGGGCTCCGGAGAGGGGGATTCGTCGCCATCGTCATCATCAACCATCCTCCATCAACAATTCCATGATGCTCACCGCCGGGAGTGAGTAATTCCTTCGTAGGCTTGCTGGACGGTGATGGGTTGGATGAGATTTATCATGTAATCGAGTCAATTTGTTCGGGCTTGATCCCTAGTATCCACTATGTTCTGAGATTGATGTTGCTATGCTTAATGCTTGTCACTAGGGCCCGAGTGCCATGATTTCAGATCTGAACCCTCTATGTTTTCATGAATATATTTGAATTGTTGATCCTATCTGCTAGTTATATGCACTTGTTATTGTTCCGATCCGTAGACCCCAAAGTGACAATAGTTGGGATACTCTCCGGGGATGACTGTAATTCGAGGAGTTCATGTAATCACCATGTGTTAATGCTTTGTTCCGGTTCTATATTGGAAGGATGCCTTAATATCCCTTAGTTTCCTTATGGACCCCGCTGCCACGGGAGGGTAGGACAAAAGATGTCATGCAAGTTCTTATTATAAGCACGTATGACTATATACGGAATACATGCCTACATTACATTGATGAATTGGAGCTATTGTGTATCGCTCTAGGTTGTGACTGTTATATGATGAATGTCATCCAACATAATTATCCATCACTGATGTAATGCCTATGCTTTTCGCATATTGATCTTTGCTAAGTTACTACCGTTGCTGCTGTTACAGTCACTACAAAATTGCCACTGTTACTGTTTCTGTTACTATTGCTACTGTTACTACTGCTATCAAAACTATCATACTACTGTGCTACTAAACACTTTGCTGCATATATTTAGTTCTCCAGGTGTGGTTGAATTGACAACTCAGCTGCTAATACTCATAAATATTCTTTGGCTCCCCTTGTGTCGAATCAATAAATTTGGGTGAAATACTACCCTCGGAGACTGTCGCGATCCCCTATACTTGTGGGTTATCAAGAGTGGTGGAGTGATAGGCTTGTCCTCCGGTTTCCAAGGCATGGGCTCTCCATCATAGAAGGATGAACGTGTTTCCGGAATCCTGAAAGTTGCAGCGAGGCTCGTCCTTTTGAATCTAGATTCATACTCACAGTTTTGGTTTTGTAGGTCATATATTTGAGCTTGAAGATGATCAATTCAGTCTTGAAGCTTGAAGATGGCCTCCCAATATCCTTGCTGTCCCACATGTGCTCTGCTACTTGTGAGCTGCGTTGGGATTTTCCCCGAAGAGGAGGGGAGATGCAGTACAGTAGAGATAAGTATTTCCCTTAGTGAGAACCAAGGTTTATCGAACCAATAGGAGAATCACGCAAACCCTCATGAGTAGCACCTGCACACACAAAAGCAAATACTTGCACCCAACGCGGGTAAGAGGGTTGTCAATCCCCTTGAACTCGTTAATTGCAAGGATTAAATCTTGCAAAGGCAAAAGTATAAATTGTAAAATAAAAGAAAAAGAATTAAATTACAGCAAAGGTTTTTAGTTTTTCTTTTTATGTTTAAGATGGACCCAGGGGCCATAGTTTTCACTAGAGGCTTCTCTCTCAAACACATAGCATACGGTGGGTAAACAAATTACCGTTGGGTAATTGATAGAAAAGCGCATAGTTATGACGTTATCCACGGCAATGATCATGTATATAGGGATCACATCCTAGACAAGTAGACCGACTCCTGCCTGCATCTACTACTATTACTCCACCAATCGACCGCTATCCAGCATGCATCTATGGTATTAAGTTCGTACCAAACAGAGTAACGCCTTAAGCAAGATGACATGATGTAGACAAAGTAAACTCAATCAATATGAATAAACCCCATCGTTTTATCCTTAATGGCAACAATACAAATACGTGTCTTGTCCCCTACTTTGTCACTGGGATATAGAGCACCGCAAGATTGAACCCATTACAAAGCACCTCTCCCGCTGAAGATAAATCAATCTAGTTGGCCAAACCAAACGGATAGATCAGAGAGAAATACAAAGCTATAACGATCATGCATAATAAAGCTCAGAAAAGACTCAATTACTTTCAATGAACAATCTGATCATAAACCCACAATTCATCGGATCCCAACAAACACACCGCAAAAGAAGATTACATCGGATAGAACTCCAAGAAGATCGAGGAGAACATGGTATTGAAGATCAAAGAGAGAGAAGAAGCCATCTAGCTACTAGCTATGGACCCGTAGGTCTGTGGTGAACTACTCACACATCATCGGAAGGGCAGCAAGGTTGATGTAGAAGCCCTCCATGATCGATTCCCCCTCCGGCAGATTACCGGAAAAGGCCTCCAGATGGGATCGCGGAAGAACAGAAGCTTGCGGCAGCGGAAAAGTTATATCGTCTTGCGTTCTGTTGGTTTGGGAATATATGGGAATTTACAGGCTTGGAATTAGGTCAAACGGAGCTGCGTGGGGCCCACAAGCTCAGGGGCTGCGCCCCACGAGCTTGTGGCTCTCTCGTACCTCTTCTGGCCACCTCCCGAAGCTTCTAGGGTCCCTTTTGGTCCAGAAAAAATTAATCTAAAGATTTTTTTTCGTTTGGACTTTATATGATATTGATTTTCTGAAAAGCCAAAAACAGGAAAAAAACAGGAACTGGCACTGGGCATTGGGTTAATAGGTTAGTCCCAAAAAATGATATAAATAGCATATAATTACATATAAAGCATCCAAGATTGATAATATAATAGCATGAAACAATAAAAAATTATAGATACGTTGGAGACGTATCAGCATCCCCAAGCTTAATTCCTGCTCGTCCTCGAGTAGGTAAATGATAAAAACAGAATTTTTGATGTTGAATGCTACCTAACATGTGTATCGTGTAATTTCTTTATGGTATAAATATTGAGAAACGATAAATTAACAATATAAACATAATAATATCCATGAATATAAGAAGCATAATCATTAAACTTTCAAAATATACGATCCTTAACGAATGTTATCCCCACTCATTTTATCATGTTTCATGGCATGACTCTGCCTTCACCGCATTAATATAAATCATGAGCACGGACTATGGAGATGTCCATCAATCGATATCAATGCGAGGAGTAGGGATTGCCATGCAACGGATGCACTAGGAGCTATAAGTGTATGAAAGTTCAACTGAAACTAAGTGGGTGTGCATCCAACTTGCTTGCTCATGAAGACCTCGAGCATTTGAGGAAGCCCGTCATCGGAATATACAAGCCAAGTTCTATAACGAAAAATTTCCACTAGTATATGAAAGTGACAAAATAGGAGACTCTCTATATGAAGAACATGGTGCTACTCTGAAGCACAAGTGCGGAAAAGGGTAGTAACATTGCCCCTTCTCTCTTTATCTCTCATTTTATTTAATTTTTTATTTTTTCTCTTTTTTTTGTTGGGCTCCTTTTGGCCTCTTTTTTTTCTTTTTTTTCGTCCGGAGTCTCATCCCGACTTGTGGGGGAATCATAGTCTCCATCATCCTTTCCTCACTGGGAGAATGCTCTAATAATGATGATCATCACACTTCTATTTACTTACCACTCAATATTACAACTCAAAAAAACTATACAGAATGACTCTATATGAATGCCTCTGGCAGTGTACTAGGATGTGCAATGATCTAGCGTAACATGTATGATAATGGTGAACGGTGGCTGTGCCACAAATATCACGTCAGCTCTATATGATCATGCAAAGCAATATGACAATGAACACAAGTCATATAACGGAACGGTGGAAGTTGCATGGCAATATATCTCGGAATGGCTATGGTAATGCCATAATAGGTAGGTATGGTGGCTGTTTTGAGGAAGATATAAGGAGGCTTATGTGTGATAGAGCGTATCATATCACGGGGTTTGGATGCACCAGCGAAGTTTGCACCAACTCTCAAGGTGAGATCGGGCAATGCACGGTATCGAAGAGGCTAGCAAATTGCGGAAGGGTGAGCGTGCGTATAATCCATGGAGTCACATTAGTCATAAGGAACTCACATACTTATTGTAAAGCCTACTAGCCCTCGAAGCAAAGTACTACTCACATGCCCCTATGGAGGAAGTTGGTAGTAGTTAACCATCGCGCACCCCGATTATAACAGCACTCAAGGATTTCATTTCAGACATAAAAATGCTCAAACCTCCCCACCATGCCATGACCAACACTTGGATAAGAAGTTAATAACAAGCTTTAATATCGATATTTCTACTAACCAATGATGATGAACCAATATCCTTTCATATTACGACATTAATATCATTAAACCATACGTTTCATATTTAGTGATCACATGAAAGTTTTTATTATATCCCCCTTGAATACCTATCCTTTCTGGACTTGTCTTATAACACGTGCAAATTGCCATTACTATTTATTAGACTCTCAAAAAGATTTAAGTGAAGCATGAGAGTACAGTTATTTCTACAAAATATAACCACCACCGTGCTCTAAAAGATATAAGTGAAGCGCTAGAGCAACTGCAGATATTTTATCTCCAGGTGTGGTTGAATTGACAACTCAACTGCTAATACTTGCAAATATTGTTTGGCTCCCCTTGTGTCGAATCAATAAATCTGAGTGAAATACTACCCGCGAAAACTGTTGTGATCCCCTATACTTGTGGGTTATCAGTATACCAAGATGTGCAATGATCTAGCGTAACATGTATGAAAATTATGAACGATGGTTGTGCCACAAATATCATGTTAGCTCTTTATGATCATGCAAAGCAATATGACAACGAACACAAATCATATGACGGAACGGTGGAAGTTGCATGGCAATATATCTCGGAATGGCTATGCAAATGCCATAATAGGTAGGTATGGTGGCTGTTTTGAAGAAGATATAAGGAGGCTTATGTGTGATAGAGCGTATCATATCACGGGGATTGGATGCACCGGCGAAGTTTGCACCAACTCTCGAGGTGAGATCGGGCAATGCACGGTACTGAAGAGGCTAGCAAATTGCGGAAGGGTGAGAGTGCGTATAATCCATGGACTCACATTAGTCATAAAGAACTCACATACTTATTGGAAAGCCTATTAGCCCTCGAAGCAAAGTACTACTTACATGCCCCTAGGGAGGAGGTTGGTAGGAGTTAACCATCGCGCACCCCCGATTATAACAGCACTCAAGGATTTCATTTCAGACAAAAAAATGCTCAAACCTCCCCACCATGCCATGACCAACACTTAGATGAAAAGTTAATAACAAACTTTAATACTGATATTTCTACTAACCAATGATCATGAACCAATATCCTTTCATATTATGACATCAATATCATTAAACCATACGTTTCATATTTAGTGATCTACATGAAAGTTTTTATTATATCCCCCATGAATAACTATCCCTTATGGTCTAGTCTTATAACCCGTGAAAATTGCCATTACTATTTATTAGACTCTCAAAAAGATTTAAGTGAAGCATGAGAGTGCAATTATTTCTACAAAATATAACCACCGTCGTGCTGTAAAAGATATAAGTGAAGCACTAGAGCAACTGCCTAGCTCAAAAGATATAAGTGAAGCACATAGATTATTCTAACAAATCACGAACAAATGTGTGCCCCTCTCAAAAGGTGTGTCCAGCAAAAGATGATTGTGGCAAACTAAAAAGCAAACAAAGCAAAAACTACTATGGCACAAGACGCTCCAAGTAAAACTCATATCATGTGATGAATGAAAATATAGCTCCAAGTAATATACCGATAGATTGTAGACGAAAGAGGGGATGCCATCCGGGGCATCCCCAAGCTTAGACGCTTGGGTATTCCTTGAATATTACCTTGGGGTGCCTTGAGCATCCCCAAGCTTAGGGTCTTGCCGCTCCTTATTCCTTCATTCATCGTGATCTCACCCAAAACTTGAAAACTTCAGCACACAAAACTCAACAGAAACCTCGTGAGGTCCATTAGTATAACAATCAAATCATAAACTTTAGGTACTGTTATGAACCCATTCATATTTTATTATTTCATAATACCTACTGTATTCTAACTCTTCCATGACTTATACCCCCCGATATAATCCATAGTTTCATTAAAACAAGCAGAAAACAACAACTGGCACTGGGCACTGGGTTAATAGGTTAGTTCCCAAAAATGATATAAAATAGCATATAAATGCATATAAAACATCCAAGATTGATACTATAATAGCATGGAACAATCAAAAATTATAGATACGTTGGAGAAGTATCAAAGTGTTCCTACCCAGGTTTGCCTCGAGACGGCGGCGCTTCGTCCCGAAAGTCTTCTTCTGATTTTTTTAGGGAAAATAGCATCTTATAGGAGAAGATGGGCCCCAGAGGCCTGCTGGGGGGCCCACAAGCTCACAGGGAGCGCCCAGGGGGGTAGGGCGTGCCCCCTGAGCTTGTGGCTCTTTGGTGGGCCCCCTCCTGGTATTTCTTCCGCCAATATTTTTTATATATTCTAAAATAATTCTCCATAAATTTTCAGGTCATTGGGAGTTGTGGAGAATATCTATCTCTGCTATAGCTTTTTCAAGTCTAGAATTCTAGCTGCCGGCAATCTCCCTCTTCATGTGAAACTTGCAAAATAAGAGAGAAAAGGCATTAGGATTACATCATAAAGTGAAATAATGACCCAAAACATAATAATTAACAGTAGGTAAACATGATGAAAAATGGACGTATCAACTCCCCCAAGCTTAGACCTCGCTTGCCCTCAAGCGAAAGCCGAAATCGATAATCATGACCACATGTTTAGAGAGAGAGGTGTCGATAAAACAAAATATGTGCATGAAGGCATCATGATCATTATCATAGCAGCATTATATCATCATAAAACTTCTCATGATCAAGTAACAATTCCTTCACAAATCAAAGTATGAACCACAAACTTCATTGAAAACTAACAAACTATGATCTCAATCATTGAAACAATTGCACTTTATCATATTTTCAGAAAGAGTCTATGTAAGAGCTTTGTACAGCAAGTTCACATACTCAACTATCATTTAGTCTTCCAAGATTTCTAACACTCACGGTATATTTATGGAGCAAAAGTTTCAGTCAAACACATAGGAAGATGGGGGTTTATAGTTTTCACCTCCCAACTGATTTATCTCGAGGATAATGTCAACAATAATCACTCATGATCACCTACATCCAACGGGATATATATGTCTGGATCTTTCCCCACCACATGATGCTTACCAAGTAGAGAATAAATAAGAACGGAATAGGGATGAACACTATTGACTCTTGCATAAAAGTAAATACAGAAAAGTAAAAGATAGGCCCTTCGCAGAGGGAAGCAGAGGTTGTCATGCGCTTTTTATTTTAGGATGTGCAAGCTCTTAATGGAAAGGAACGTCACTTTATTATACAGTTCGTCGCTTTTATTTCTTTACCATCACAAGTTTGTACAAAGCTTATTTTCCCTTACAATAAAAGATCATACATATTTAGGAGCAATTTTTATTGCTTTATGCACCGATGACAACTTACTTGAAGGATCTTATTCAATCCATAGGTAGATATAGTGGACTCTCATGGCAAGAAACTGGGTTCAAGGGGTTTTGGATGCACAAGTAGTATCTCTACTTAGTGCGTATTTTTGGCTAGCAGAAGATTATGAGCAAGCACCACATGTTAGAGGATCCATGACAACATAACTTCTATGTGAATATAAGCAAACATAACCCATTATGTTGTCTTCCTTGTCCAACGTCAACTATTTGATCAAGCATAGAATATTTAATGGGGACTCACAATCATTAAAGA
Organism: Elymus sibiricus; assembly: GCA_039707655.1. NCBI lineage: Eukaryota > Viridiplantae > Streptophyta > Magnoliopsida > Poales > Poaceae > Elymus > Elymus sibiricus. The sequence goes on along the minus strand of CM077672.1, from coordinate 232,954,576 downwards.
TGTCCAAGATAGTATATTTATATGTGAGACCTCTCTTTCTTTATTACTTTTTCATGAATTGCACCAATGACCAATACTATGTTTGTTAACCTCCAAAAATTTTATCAGTTATACTACTCTTATGTGAAGACATCACTCTCCATGGGATTAGAATATGATCTTTTTATTCTTTTCATTGCTAGGACTCGAACAAGAAAGTAAAGCAACCAAACTCAAACTATTCTTTATTATGTAAATCTCACACTCGATTACATAGATAGATAGATCATGAAACAAGCACTCGAAACTACATCATACTAAAACTTTATTATTCTAAATCACGAAATAAATAAGGATCGAACTATGATAGATAATGATGGTAAAATTGATGGTGATACGATACTGGGGCACCTCCCCCAAGCTTGGAACAAGCTAAGGGTGGTGCCCATACCCGTGTACTCAAGTGTCTTTCTTCGGTGATGATGGTGATTGATATGTCTCCGTCGTATCTACTTTTCTGGACACTTTTGCTCTTGTTTTGGACTCTAATTTGCATGATTTGAATGAAACTAACCCGGACTGACACTGTTTTCAGCAGAACTACCATGGTGTTGTTTTTGTGTAGAAATAAAAGTTCTCAGAATTGGATGAAACTTTTTGGAGATTTTTTATGGAATAAATAAAAAATAATGGAACGAAGATCAAGTGGAGGGGGCCACCAGTTGCCCACAAGGCAACAGGGCGCACCCTGATGCCTTGTGGGGCCCACGAGGCTCCTCCTGACCTAATTCCAGCGCTATAAATTCCGTTTCCCCGAGAAAAAAAGAAGAGAAGGAGTTTCATCACGTTTTACAATACGGAGCCACCGCCACCTCCTATTCTTCATCGGGAGGGCTGATCTGGAGTCCATTCGGGGCTCCGGAGAGGGGGATTCGTCGCCATCGTCATCATCAACCATCCTCCATCAACAATTCCATGATGCTCACCGCCGGGAGTGAGTAATTCCTTCGTAGGCTTGCTGGACGGTGATGGGTTGGATGAGATTTATCATGTAATCGAGTCAATTTGTTCGGGTTTGATCCCTAGTATCCACTATGTTCTGAGATTGACGTTGCTATGCTTAATGCTTGTCACTAGGGCCCGAGTGCCATGATTTCAGATTTGAACCCTCTATGTTTTCATGAATATATTTGAGTTCTTGATCCTATCTGCTAGTTATATGCACTTGTTATTGTTCCGATCTGTACCCCAAAGTGACAATAGTTGGGATACTCTCCGGGGATGACTGTAATTCGAGGAGTTCATGTAATCACCATGTGTTAATGCTTTGTTCCGGTTCTCTATTGGAAGGATGCCTTAATATCCCTTAGTTTCCTTATGGACCCCGCTGCCACGGGAGGGTAGGACAAAAGATGTCATGCAAGTTCTTATTATAAGCACGTATGACTATATACGGAATACATGCCTACATTACATTGATGAATTGGAGCTATTGTGTATCGCTCTAGGTTGTGATTGTTATATGATGAATGTCATCCAACATAATTATCCATCACTGATGCAATGCCTATGCTTTTCGCATATTGATCTTTGCTAAGTTACTACCGTTGCTGCTGCTGTTACAGTCACTACAAAATTGCCACTGTTACTGTTTCTGTTACTATTGCTACTGTTACTACTGCTATCAAAACTATCATACTATTGTGCTACTAAACACTTTGCTGCATATATTTAGTTCTCCAGGTGTGGTTGAATTGACAACTCAACTGCTAATACTCATAAATATTCTTTGGCTCCCCTTGTGTCGAATCAATAAATTTGGGTGAAATACTACCCTCGAAGACTGTCGCGATCCCCTATACTTGTGGGTTATCAAGAGTGGTGGAGTGATAGGCTTGTCCTCCGGTTTCCAAGGCATGGGCTCTCCATCATAGAAGGATGAACGTGTTTCCGGAATCCTGAAAGTTGCAGCGAGGCTCGTCCTTTTGAATCTAGATTCATACTCACAGTTTTGGTTTTGCAGGTCATATATTTGAGCTTGAAGATGATCAATTCAGTCTTGAAGCTTGAAGATGGCCTCCCCAATATCCTTGCTGTCCCACTTGTGCTCTGCTACTTGTGAGCTGCGTTGGGATTTTCCCCGAAGAGGAGGGGAGATGCAGTACAGTAGAGATAAGTATTTCCCTTAGTGAGAACCAAGGTTTATCGAACCAATAGGAGAATCACGCAAACCCTCGTGAGTAGCACCTGCACACACAAAAGAAAATACTTGCACCCAACGCGGGTAAGAGGGTTGTCAATCCCCTTGAACTCGTTAATTGCAAGGATTAAATCTTGCAAAGGCAAAAGTATAAATTGTAAAATAAAAGAAAAGGAATTAAATTGCAGCAAAGGTTTTTAGTTTTTCTTTTTATGTTTAAGATGGACCCGGGGGCCATAGTTTTCACTAGAGGCTTCTCTCTCAAACACATAGCATACGGTGGGTAAACAAATTACCGTTGGGTAATTGATAGAAAAGCGCATAGTTATGACGTTATCCACGGCAATGATCATGTATATAGGGATCACATCCTAGACAAGTAGACCGACTCCTGCCTGCATCTACTACTATTACTCCACCAATCGACCGCTATCCAGCATGCATCTATGGTATTAAGTTCGTACCAAACAGAGTAACGCCTTAAGCAAGATGACATGATGTAGACAAAGTAAACTCAATCAATATGAATAAACCCCATCGTTTTATCCTTAATGGCAACAATACAAATACGTGTCTTGTCCCCTACTTTGTCACTGGGATATAGAGCACCGCAAGATTGAACCCATTACAAAGCACCTCTCCCGCTGAAGATAAATCAATCTAGTTGGCCAAACCAAACGGATAGATCAGAGAGAAATACAAAGCTATAACGATCATGCATAATAAAGCTCAGAAAAGACTCAATTACTTTCAATGAACAATCTGATCATAAACCCACAATTCATCGGATCCCAACAAACACACCGCAAAAGAAGATTACATCGGATAGAACTCCAAGAAGATCGAGGAGAACATGGTATTGAAGATCAAAGAGAGAGAAGAAGCCATCTAGCTACTAGCTATGGACCCGTAGGTCTGTGGTGAACTACTCACACATCATCGGAAGGGCAGCAAGGTTGATGTAGAAGCCCTCCATGATCGATTCCCCCTCCGGCAGATTACCGGAAAAGGCCTCCAGATGGGATCGCGGAAGAACAGAAGCTTGCGGCGGCGGAAAAGTTATATCGTCTTGCGTTCTATTGGTTTGGGAATATATGGGAATTTATAGGCTTGGAATTAGGTCAAACGGAGCTGCGTGGGGCCCACAAGCTCAGGGGCTGCACCCCTCGAGCTTGTGGCTCTCTCGTACCTCTTCTGGCCACCTCCCGAAGCTTCTAGGGTCCCTTTTGGTCCAGAAAAAATTAATCTAAAGATTTTTTTCGTTTGGACTTTATTTGATATTGATTTTCTGAAAAGCCAAAAACAGGAAAAAAAACAGGAACTGGCACTGGGCATTGGGTTAATAGGTTAGTCCCAAAAAATGATATAAAATAGCATATAATTGCATATAAAGCATCCAAGATTGATAATATAATAGCATGAAACAAACAAAAATTATAGATACGTTGGAGACGTATCAGCATCCCCAAGCTTAATTCCTGCTCGTCCTCGAGTAGGTAAATGATAAAAACAGAATTTTTGATGTTGAATGCTACCTAACATGTGTATCGTGTAATTTCTTTACGGTATAAATATTGAGAAACGATAAATTACCAATATCAACATAATAATATCCATGAATATAAGAAGCATAATCATTAAACTTTCAAAATATATGATCCTTAACGAATGTTATCCCCACTCATTTTATCATGTTTCATGGCATGACTCTGCCTTCACCGCATTAATATAAATCATGAGCACGGACTATGGAGATGTCCATGAATCGATATCAATGCGAGGAGTAGGGATTGCCATGCAACGGATGCACTAGGAGCTATAAGTGTATGAAAGTTCAACTGAAACTAAGTGGGTGTGCATCCAACTTGCTTGCTCATGAAGACCTCGAGCATTTGAGGAAGCCCGTCATCGGAATATACAAGCCAAGTTCTATAACGAAAAATTTCCACTAGTATATGAAAGTGACAAAATAGGAGACTCTCTATATGAAGAACATGGTGCTACTCTGAAGCACAAGTGCGGAAAAGGGTAGTAACATTGCCCCTTCTCTCTTTATCTCTCATTTTATTTTATTTTTTATTTTTTTCTCTTTTTTTTGTTGGGCTCCTTTTGGCCTCTTTTTTTTCTTTTTTTCGTCCGGAGTCTCATCTCGACTTGTGGGGGAATCATAGTCTCCATCATCCTTTCCTCACTGGGAGAATGCTCTAATAATGATGATCATCACACTTCTATTTACTTACCACTCAATATTACAACTCAAAAAAACTATACAGAATGACTCTATATGAATGCCTCTGGCAGTGTACTAGGATGTGCAATGATCTAGCGTAACATGTATGATAATGGTGAACGGTGGCTGTGCCACAAATATCACGTCAACTCTATATGATCATGCAAAGCAATATGACAATGAACACAAGTCATATAACGGAACGATGGAAGTTGCATGGCAATATATCTCGGAATGGCTATGGTAATGCCATAATAGGTAGGTATGGTGGCTGTTTTGAGGAAGATATAAGGAGGCTTATGTGTGATAGAGCATATCATATCACGGGGTTTGGATGCACCAGCGAAGTTTGCACCAACTCTCGAGGTGAGATCGGGCAATGCACGGTACCGAAGAGGCTAGCAAATTGCGGAAGGGTGAGAGTGCGTATAATCCATGGACTCACATTAGTCATAAGGAACTCACATACTTATTGTAAAGCCTACTAGCCCTCGAAGCAAAGTACTACTCACATGCCCCTAGGGAGGAGGTTGGTAGTAGTTAACCATCGCGCACCCCGATTATAACAGCACTCAAGGATTTCATTTCAGACATAAAAATGCTCAAACCTCCCCACCATGCCATGACCAACACTTAGATAAGAAGTTAATAACAAGCTTTAATACCGATATTTCTACTAACCAATGATCATGAACCAATATCCTTTCATATTACGACATTAATATCATTAAACCATACGTTTCATATTTAGTGATCACATGAAAGTTTTTATTATATCCCCCTTGAATACCTATCCTTTCTGGACTTGTCTTATAACACGTGCAAATTGCCATTACTATTTATTAGACTCTCAAAAAGATTTAAGTGAAGCATGAGAGTACAGTTATTTCTACAAAATATAACCACCACCGTGCTCTAAAAGATATAAGTGAAGCGCTAGAGCAACTGCCTAGCTCAAAAGATATAAGTGAAGCATATAGAGTATTCTAACAAATCACGATAAATGTGTGTCCCTCTCAAATAGGTGTGTCCAGCAAACAATGATTGTGGCAAACTAAAAAGCAAACAAAGAAAAGAAAACTATGGCACAAGACGCTCCAAGTAAAACTCATATCATGTGATGAATTCCGTGATCATGGAGTGGTTAGCACTGAGTCCGCGCTCCACCATCCCTTGACACTTGAAGATCTCTTGTTCCACAGCTTCCAGCCTGTCCTTCTCGCCCCCCCTCCGTATTTGGCCCTTGAATGTCCCGGATGTGAAGCACCCCCTCACACATATCAATGGTTTGAGGTTGTTTCATCACCTCCGGAAGGTAAGGGTTGATGACCTTCTCATATAACTTGTCGTTGGATGAACTTGGAGGCGCCATGGTGATCTAGATCTGTCAGAAAAATAGCCCGAAACAAGAACAGAGGAGAAACTTGCGATACGGTGGTCAAAACATCCGAGAGTATATATAATGAATTTTTTCCATGCAGGACAAGTAATATGGAAAGAAAACGGAGTCGGGAAAGTCCACGAGGGAGCCACAAGCTCACACGGCGCGCCCTGGGGGGTAGGGCGCACCCCCTGAGCTTGTCGCTCCCTCAAGCACTTTTCTGATTGTTTATTATTATTTTTAATTTTTTATATATTCCTAAACAAACAAAAAAGTACTTTTATGGAACTTTTGGAGTCGGTTTACTTACCATATCACATACCTACTCCTTTTCAGGGTTCTGGAGCATTCCGGAAGGTCTCTTCTATGTGTTTCTCCGGTGTCATAGTTTGAATAATATTTATTTACATATTAATGGGCATACCTGAGATATAATGTTTAATTCTTTGCCCATTAACCACTCTCGTATTAGTGCCTTCGGCGTTGTTGATTTTGATAGCTCCGGAGCGATAAAATTCTTTGACGATATAGGGTCCTTCCCATTTAGAGAGAAGTTTTCCTGCAAAAAATCTGAAATGAGAGTTGTGCAATAGAACTTGATCACCTACTTTGAATTACCATTTTTGGATTCTTTTGTCATGCGATCTTTTAACTTTTTCTTTAAACAACTTAGCATTTTCATAAGCTTGGGTTCTGCATTCATCTAGGGAGCTAATATCAAATAACCTCTTTTCACCGGCAAGTTTAAAATCATAGTTAAGTTCTTTAATTTTCCAATAAGATTTATGTTCCAATTCAAGAAGTAAATGATATGCTTTTCCATAGACCATTTTATATGGGGACATACCCATAGGATTTTTATAAGCAGTTCTATAAGCGCACAATGCATCATCAAGTTTCTTAGACCATTTCTTTCTGGATTTATTAACAGTCTTTTGCAAAATAAATTTTATTTCCCTATTGCTCAATTCAACTTGACCACTAGACTGAGGATGATAAGGTGGTACAATTCTATGGTTGACGTCATATTTAGCTAGGAGTTTACGAAATGCACCATGAATAAAATGTGAACCACCATCAGTCATTAAATATCTAGGGACTCCAAACCTTGGAAAAATAACTTCTTTGAGCATTTTAATAGATGTGTTGTGATCAGCACTACTAGTTGGAATAGCTTCTACCCACTTAGTAACATAATCAACAGCAACTAGAATCTGAGTGTATCCAATAGATTTAGGAAAAGGTCCCATATAATCAAAACCCCAAACATCAAATGGTTCAATAACAAGTGAATAATTCATAGGCATTTTCTGACGTCTACCAATATTACCAATTCTTTGACATTCATCACAAGAAAGGACAAACTTACGTGCATCCTTGAAGAGAGTAGGCCAATAAAAACCAGATTGTAATACCTTATGTGCATTTCTGTCTCCCGCATGGTGTCCTCCGTATGCCTCGAAATGACACTTCCGTAGGATTTGTTCCTGTTCATGCTCAGGTACACAACGTCTAATAACACCATCCACTCCTTCTTTATATAAAGGGATAATTAGTTTTATGCCCCTAGTTGTGTCCCACTCGGCTGTTTTACCCCTAATTTCCAAAAGCCATCGGTTCTATCCAAGTCACTTCGCTCCTCTTATGATTTTGCCCTTTGACCGTCACTTTGAAAACTTCATAACAAATTCATACTAAATCAGAAAAATGCAAATAAGATACCAAAATGTTCAGAAAAACATCACCTATATGTCAATGTCATTTGCATTCATGACAAAAGTGTTGGAAAGTGCCCATCCGAGTTTTAGCTCTTATGATACCACCATGAACAGTAAAATCTGAAAAAATTCAAAAAATTCAAACAAAAATTGGTGGCAAAGAATGACAAATGTTTTAAGTGATTGCCAAGTTTCATCAGGGAATGGCATTCGTGGAAGTCGTGGCAAAAAAAAACAATCAGCACTCCAAAATAGATTGTTTTTTGCCACGACTTCCACGAATGTCATTCCCTGATGAAACTTGGCAAGCACTTAAAACATTTGTCATTCTTTGCCACCAATTTTTTTTTTGAATTTTTTGAATTTTTTCAGATTTTACTGTTCATGGTGGTATCATAAGAGCTAAAACTCGGATGGGCACTTTCCAACACTTTTGTCATGAATGCAAATGACATTGACATATAGGTGATGTTTTTCCGAACATTTTGGTATCTTATTTGCATTTTTCTGATTTAGTATGAATTTGTTATGAAGTTTTCAAAGTGACGGTCAAACGGTCAAAGGGGAAAAGCATAAGAGGAGCGAAGTGACTTAGACAGAACCGATGGCTTTTGGAAATTAGGGGTAAAATAGGCGAGTGGGACACAACTAGGGGCATAAAACTAATTATCCCAATATAAATGTGGGTCATCCCAAAAGTAATGTCTTAAATCAAAGAAGAACCTTTTCCTTTGTTGGTATGTAAAACTAGGTGGTATATATTTAGCAACAATGTAATTAGCATAGTCTGCATACCAAGGATTATTACGAGAAGTAGAAGCATTTATAACAGCTAACTACTTATTAGGAAAATTATCATTAACAGGAAGTGGGTCATCAAGAACATTTTCCATCCTAGACAAATTATCTGCTACAGGGTTTTCAGCTCCTTTTCTATCAACAATATGCAAATCAAACTCTTGTAGTAATAAAACCCACCTAATCAGTCTAGGTTTCGCATCTTTCTTTTCCATAAGATATTTAATAACAGCATGATCGGTGTGAATGGTAACTTTAGAATCAACAATATAAGGTCTGAATTTATCACATGCAAACACAACTGCTAAAAATTCTTTCTCGGTAGTATCATAATTTCTTTGAGCACTATCCAAGGTCTTACTAGCATAATGAATAACATTCACTTATCAACTCTTTGACCTAGAACAGCACCAATAGCATAATCACTAGCATCACACATGATTTCAAAGGGTAGGTTCCAATCAGGTGGTTAAACAATGGGAGCAGAAATTAAGGCTTTCTTAAGTATTTCAAAGGTTTCAACGCAATCATCATCAAAAACAAATGGAACATCTTTTTGCAAAAGATTAGTAAGAGGCCTAGAAATTTTAGAGAAGTCTTTTATGAACCTCCTATAAAAACCAACATGACCAAGGAAACTTCTTATACCTTTGATATCTTTAGGACATGGCATTTTCTCAATTGCATCAACTTTAGCTTTATCTACCTCAATACCTCTTTTAGAAATTTTATGCCCAAGGACTATACCTTCATTCACCATAAAGTGGCACTTCTCCCAATTCAAGACAAGATTAGTTTCTTCACACCTCTGCAAAACTCAGTCAAGGTTTCTTAAGCAATCATCAAAAGAGGTTCCATAAACGGAGAAATCATCCATGAATACCTCAACAATCTTTTCACAAAAATCAGAGAATATAGCAGTCATACATCTTTGAAAGGTAGCAGGTGCATTGCATAAACCAAAAGGCATACGTCTATAAGCATAAGTTCCAAAAGGACAAGTAAAAGTGGTTTTCTCTTGATCTTCTTGCGATACAGGTATTTGAGAAAAACTAGAATAACCATCAAGGAAGCAAAAGTGTGTATGCTTAGATAATCTTTCTAACATTTGATCAATAAAAGGCAAAGGATAATTATCTTTCCTGGTAGCTCTATTTAATTTCCTGAAATCAATTACCATCCTATAACCAGTTACAATTCTTTGTGGGATAAGTTCATTTTTATCATTAGGAACAACAGTAATGCCTCCTTTCTTAGGAACACAATGAGCAGGACTTACCCATCTACTATCAGCTATAGGATAAATTATACCTGCCTTCAGAAGCTTTAGTATTTCAGTTCTTACCACATCCTTCATCTTAGGATTCAAGCGGCGTTGATGATCAACGACTGGCTTAGCATCAGGCTCCATATTAATCTTGTGCTGGCATAAAGTGGGACTAATGCCCTTAAGATCATCAAGAGTATATCCAATAGCAGCACGGTGCTTCCTCAGAGTTTTAAGTAATCTCTTTTCTTCGTGCACTGAAAGGTTAGCATTGATAATAACAGGATATATCTTCTTTTCATCAAGATAGGCATATTTAAGTGTATCAGGCAATTTCTTTAATTCAAACACGGGATCACCCTTAGGTGGGAGAGGGTCTCCCAAAGTGTCAACATGCAAATTATGCTTAAGGATGGGTGCTTGTTTAAAGAATATTTCATCTATTTCATTTCTTTCATTCATATGCATATCATTTTCATGGTCTAGCAGATATTGTTCTAAAGGATCAGTAGGAGGAACAACAATAGAAGCAAGACCAATAATTTCATCTTTATTAGACAATTCTTTATCATGAGGTTGTCTACAAAACTTAGAGAAATTAAACTCATGTGATACATCACCAAAATTAACACTGACCGTTTCCCTAGCTAGTACAATCAATCTTAGCATTAACTATATTAAAGAAAGGTCTACCAAATATAACGGGACAAAAATCATCTTGTAGTGATCCAAGAACAAGAAAATCAGTAGGGTATTTGATCTTACCACACAAGACTTCAACATCTCTAACAATCCCAAGTGGTGAAATGGTATCTTTGTTTGCAAGCTTAATAGTAATATCAATATCTTCAATCTCAACAGGTGCAATATCATTCATGACTTCTTGATAAAGAGAAAACGGAATAGCACTTACACTAGCACCCATATCACACAAACCATGATAACAATGATCTCCAATTTTAATAGAAACAACAGGCATGCGAACAACAGGTTTGTTGTTATCTACTATTTCTCGTTTAGCAATCCTAGTTGTTTCCTCACAGAAGTATATGACATGTCCATCAATATTATCAACCAAAAGATCTTTAATCATTGCAACATTAGGTTCCACTTTAATTTGTTCAGAGGGTTTAATTGGTTTAATATTACTCTTAACCACAGTTGAAGCTTTAGCATGTTCCTTAATCCTAACAGGGAAAGGATGTTTTTCAATATAAGCAGTTGGCACAACTGGATCAGCATTATAAATTATTGTTTCCTCTTTAGCTATAATAGGTTCTTCATTTAGTTCAATAGGTGGATGAAACTTAAACAATTTCTCCTTAGGAAGATCAACATGAGCAGCAAATGATTCACAAAAGGTAGCTACTATCTCAGAGTCAAGTCCATATTTAGTACTAAACTTATGAAAAGCATCAGTCTCCATAAAAGATTTAACACAATCAAACTCAAGATTTATACCTGACTCTTTACGTTTGTCGATTTCCCAATCTTTAGAGTTACGTTTAATTCTTTCCAGAAGATCCCATTTGAATTCAATAGTTCTCTTCATAAAGGAGCCAGTAGAAGAAGTATCGAGCATGGATTGATCATTATGAGAAAGCCGAGCATAAAAGTTCTGTATAATAATTTCTCTTGAGAACTCATGATTGGGGCATGTGTGCATCATATACTTAAGCCTTCCCCAAGCTTGAGCGATACTTTCTCCTTCACGAGGCCAAAAATTATATATATAATTCTGATCACGATGAACCAAATGCGTAGGCTAAAATTTCTGGTGAAATTCCAGCTTCAACCGGTTCCAGTCCCATGTCCCAGTATCATCCAATAGCCTATACCATGTCAATGCCTTTCCCCCAAAGATAAAGGGAATAATTTCTTCTTAACTCTATCCTCGGATAAACCTGCAAGCTTAAACAATCCACAAATTTCATCTATTAGATCAAGTGCATATCAGGATGTACCGTTCCATCTCCTGCATAAGGATTAGCTAGCAGTTTCTCTAACATACCCGAAGGAATCTCATAATAAATATTTTTAGTAGGTTCAGTAGGTTGAGGGGCAACTCTTATTGCTTCCGGTTGAGGTGAAGATACCTCGAACAAGCCCCTCAAAGGATTATTTTCCATAGTGACAAGTGACAGTAAATTTAAGCACGTAATAAAAATGTTTCCTTACCAAATTCCACTTAACAAAGGCGCTTCACTCCCCAGCAACGGCGCCAGAAAAGAGTCTTGATAACCCACAAGTATAGGGGATCAATCTTAGTCCTTTCAATAAGTAAGAGTGTCGAACCCAACGAGGAGCAGAAGGAAATGACAAGCGATTTTTAGCAAGATATTCTCTGCAAGCAATGAAAGTAGCGGTAACAGATAGTTTTGTAGCAAGGCAATTCGTAACAAGTAACAGTAGTAACCAAGGTGTAGCAAGGTGGCCCAATCCTTTTTATAGAAAAGGACAAGCCGGAAAGTTCTCTTATATTAAGCAAAGCGTTCTCGAGGACACATGGGAATTGTCGTCTAGTCACGTTCATCATGTTTAGTTGATTCGCGTTCGCTACTTTAATAATTTGATATGTGGGTGGACCGATGCTAGGGTGTTGTTCTTACTTGACCAAGCAACCCTCTTATGATTACCCCCTCTCGTAAGCATCTGCAACTACGAAAGAAGAATTAATATAAATCTAACCATAGCATGAAACATATGGATCCAAATCAGCCCCTTACGGAATAACGCATAAACTAGGGTTTAACCTTCTGTCACTCTCGCAACCCATCATCTACTTATTACTCCCCAATGCATTCTCCTAGGCCCAAATATGGTGAAGTGTCATGTAGTGGACGTTCACATGACACCACTAGAAGAATAACAACATACACGTCATCAAAATATCGAACGAATACCAACTTCACATGATTACTTATAACAAGACTTTTCCCATGTCCTCAAGAACAAAAGTAACTACTCACAAATCATATTCATGTTCAAGATCATAGGTGTATTGAATATGCTTGAGGATCTAAACATATAATCTTCCACCAAATAAACCAACTAGCATCAACCACGAGATGTAATCAACACTACTAGCAACCCACAGGTACCAATCTGAGGTTTTGAGACAAAGATTGAATACAAGAGATGAACTAGGGTTTGAGAGGAGATGGTGCTGGTGACGATGTTGATGAAGATTGGTCCTCCCACGATGAGAGGATCGTTGGTGATGTCGATGGCTTCGATTTCCCCCACCCGGAGGGAAGTATCCCCGACGGAATCGCTCTGCCTGAGAGCAAAAGTGCTCCTGCCCAGGTTCCGCCTCGAGACGGCGGCGCTTCATCCCGAAAGTCTTCTTCTGATTTTTTTTCTAGGGCAAATAGCATCTTATAGGAGAAGATGGGTCCCAGAGGCCTGCTGGGGGGCCCACAAGCTCACAGGGCGCGCCCCCTGAGCTTGTGGCTCTCTGGTGGGCCCCCTCCTGGTATTTCTTCCGCCAATATTTTTATATATATTCCAAAATAATTCTCCGTAAATTTTCAGATCATTTGGAGTTGTGGAGAATATATATCTCTGTTGTAGCTTTTTCTGGTCCAGAATTCCAGCTGCCGACAATCTACCTCTTCATGTGAAACTTGCAAAATAAGAGAGAAAAGGCATTAGGATTGCATCATAAAGTGAAATAATGATCCAAAACATAATAAATAACAGTATGTAAGCATGATGCAAAATGGACGTATCACCCCCCCCACACACACACACACACACACATTTCAAATCGTAAGATGCCACTTAAAATATCACAGACACAAGTTTGCATACAACACTTGACATATATCCTAGGGTTCAAGCAGCAACAATGGAACCCGCAGCACCACTGCCTCCAGCATCTCCACCACCTCCAACACCACTGCCTCAAATACCTCCTCTAGCAACATAATCATCACCTTAATATCAAAAGGAGGAAGAGGATGCATCATAACAGTCTTCATTAGGCGGTCCCAGGAACACATGGGCTCGTCTCTGAAACTTTGGTTGTCATTATTAATGTTGGTTGATTGGTGTTGATGCCTTGCTTAAAATTGTCGCCATGAACAAAGGAAACAAAAAATGGGTTCTCAAATTTCACAAGAACAACATCCTCAACATAATGATCAACAACCTTTGAAGTCCCAATGACATAAAAGGTCGATCGCCCCGGCTGCCCTTGGTCAATCATATTCTTCACTTTAAGGCAGTATATTTTCATCACGGTCAGCATCATCGTCCACTATAGGGTCAAGGCAAGGCCCTCACTCCATGCAGCAAGCTCTGCTTCTAGCAGCTCTGCACAAGATTATAATGATCAGAAGGCATAGAAAACGATCTCGCCCCTATTGTCACATAGCAACAAACCAGCCTCGACCGAGCTATTGGCTTCATTGAACGATCCATCCATAGAAAGTTTAGTCCGACCCACCGGTGGCAAGGTCTGAACAGGCTTCGGTCTTTGCTCCAGCTCTACATGTGATAACGAGGCATTTTTACCATGCGATAGAATACCATCATCCCCTTCACCTGGTCCGTCGTAGGATGTTATTGAAGGTCGCTCGGGGTGTCGACGCAGCTAAGAAAGAACCGTCGGGAAGACTCGACGTCCAGCGGCCGCTTGTCATGGACGACTTCGTTCCAGACATGTCGGCACCTCCACAAGAACATCACGAGGCAGACCTGATCCTGCTCGGAGAGATCAACAAGGAGTGGGACCAACCATTCCGCCCTCGGTGGATACACCATCTGCACGTCCAAGAGATTCCAGTGCTCCGCCATTGCCTGCCATAGCGTGAACGCCCTCGGTCACCTGCAAAAGGCGTGGTAGGTATCCTCCCGCCCATTCATGCAAGGGGACATACATCATATGGCACAAGATTTCGACGATGCTTATTTTCCCAAGTCGGTAATGGATTGGTCGCAAGATGCCACGCAGAAATGCACACCTTCGGAGGAGCAGGGCGCCTCCAAAAATAAGCCCTGGCGGCTCGTTGCCCATCCAGTGCCCTGCTTGTTGCAACAGAAGACGATCGGAGACTCTCATTTAAGCCCAAGCGGTACGCACTCTGGACAGAGAAGACTCATGCAGTACCAAAATTATGGTGGAGTGTCAAGATGGAAAAGGCGAAGTTATTTCATTGATGACAAATTTAAAAAACCTCGATACAACTTTTCATTTTACCTTAGGTATTTGTTTTATGTATTTAATTTTGCCTCTTTGATCTGGTGTATTTTTTTAGTTAAGACAACAGTCATATCTTTGTAAACGAAAATAGATATACCAAATATAATTTTCCTTGCCTTTTTACAAAAAATAAAAATAAAACCATAAAAGTAAAGCACAAATCAGCTCATTTCTTGTAGGAACCAAGAAAAAAACATCTCCATGATACAAATGGGTAACAATCCTCATGCTATGATTAATCTGCAGCTGCAGCCCATGCCAATAGTTGCCCGATTTTTTCAGCGGAGCCTTGGCTTGTCGTATCCGTCTTAATTTCACAATTAAACCCGATCGGTGGCCTTATTTTTTTTCTTGTGGATAGAACAAGAACTCTCTTATGTTAGTTCATGATGAATGGATTTACAATCATGCTTTAGGCAAATCGGACACGATCCAAGTCTTTGGGAGGTCTAGGTTTCAGGGACTTTCAGTTGTTTAATCAGGCGCTTCTCGCCAGACAATCTTGGCGATTGCTAGCTTTCCCAAACAGTCTTTGTGCCAGGCTCCTGAAGGCAAAATATTACCCAAGTGGCAGATTAGAAGACACTGTTTTTACAGGAAACCCCTCTCCAACTTGGCAAGCTATCAGCTATGGGTTAGAACTCAAAAAAGGACCAGAATGTTCGTATTTGGCGTGATAGATGGGTGGTGCGTGAACCTACGGGTGGCTTAATATCTTGCAAAGGGCGATGCAGGTTCAAGTGGGTGTCCGAGCTTTTGGATCATAATGGACCGTGGGACCTCATGAAACTACATCAGTTCTTCCTGCTCGTAGATATGTGTGAAATTCGGAAAATACGACCATCTCCTCGACTGGGTGACGATTTCCTTGCTTGGGCACCAGAGAAGTCAGGTACTTTTTCAGTACGCAGTGCATATAGGCTTGCTTCGGATGAAGTGCAGAACAGTTCTGTTGCAACTTCTAGTAGACATTCTGATTATTATTATTTTGAAAAGGAGGATGACCCCCGACCTCTGCATCTGGACGATGCATGTAGCCATTTTATTAATTATTCACAAAGACCTTACAAAGTAATACATCAATAAGTCTGAAGCCACCATCTTGACAATATCTGTCGTTACTCCTATCCAGGTGATGAAGGGGTGCCGAAAGTCTGAGCCGAATACCAAACAGACATCGCACCAAAGCCTAACATCTAAACCCGGAGGCCCCAACCAAGCCGCGTACCGGGTCTGGGGCACACACCGGTCCAACGCACTCTCAGAAGTTACCACCGCCGTCTTCCACCGATCCATCTTCAGAGCAGGTACTGACGCATCGACCTTGCCAGGCCTGCCATCGACGCCCACATGGCGCCAAACAACGCCACCTCCCTAAGCGCGCTCATCATCACGCATCCGTCGCCGAGACCCTGCAGCGCCACGCCGCCGAGACTCCGTGGCATCGATGCGTCGCAAGAAACGCAACTCCGCCATAGATGCCGTCCACTGGTCCCTCGAGCCCGTGCACACCCTACAAGAATGATGCCCCCAAGGGGGAAACGACACAAGAGCGCCGTCATCATCCGATCAACTGATCTAGGGTTTCCCCCGGAGATAGCGGGTAGAAGTCTTGAGCTTCTCCACGGCGATGCCTTCAAGAAGGGGACAACGCCGTCAAGCGCCGCCATAGCCAGCCTTGGCACCTAGGCAAGAGTAGGGCTTTCACCCGGATCTGCTCGATGAACCTCCATCCAGCATGTTGTGCTCCAGATCTCGACCATCCCCAGCACCTCAGCAGCGCTGATGCTCCAGCCACTACCACAGCACCTCGCGCCTCCACGCCCTGGTCAGATGCACATGTCACCCTACCACACCTCACCGGCGGAGCATGGCCACCAGATGCAACACCACCGCCATCCCACAGGGCCGCCGGCCACTCCCAAGTCCTTAGCCTCCATCCCCGATCCAATCTGGGCGCTCCCAGATCTGTCGCCAGGAGGCAGCGCCCATGCCAGGGACGCCACACATAGCCACCGTGAGATGGATGTCGTGCCGTCGAGCTAGCAGGGCGTCGGGGGAAGGCACCGGGCACGGGAGCGACGTACTGCCCTACGACGCTTGTCAAGGAGATGGAGCCCCGCACCCCACCCTACAGAACAGTCGATTAGCAGCCCCGCCGCCGCCAATGCCATGAGGGCTTTGCCCGGTGGCACCCGTCGGTTGCGGCGAGGGGAAGGGCGGCGGGGGAGGGAAACCCTAGGCGGCGGCGCCCTCCCGGGTCGCACGTGGGGGGAACGACACGGGAGAAATGAAAATCCTAGACACACGGACAATCACGGCTTAATGTCGCACTATACCTGGCACAATGTAACCCATGGACATTCTGATCGAGCTCGCGATGTCTGAAAGTCCATTGGGTCCACACCGGCACCACCAAAAGTCCTGAACTTCGCTTGGAGGCTTGTATATGACTCACTTGCAACATGGAAAAACAAACAGAAACGCAAACTTGAGATTACTGCTATTTGTCCGATCTGCAGCTGTGAAGAGGAGGACTCTTTTCATACTTTCTGTACCTGCATCAATGCACGACGCTTGTGGCAAAGCAATGAATGCTGAATTGGAGCTCCCAGATGTTACTAAGATATTACACACTGGCAAAGAATGGTTCGTCCAGCTTGTCTCTGATTTGAGTGAACCAGTCTGGCTGCACACAATGATGTTGCTTTGGCGAATTTGGCATGTCCGAAATGAAATAGTTCACCATAAACCATCACCACCAGTCGATGTATCTTGGCGTTTCCTATTGCTACTGATCCGACGGCGGACCACACCAAAGGCAAGTACCCAGCTCAAGTATGCTTCCCTCTGTTAGCGCCCACACACAATGTTAAGTGCCCGGTCCTTAGCCTGTGGGAACCACCAATGGCTGGACGTGTGAAGCTGAACACAGATGGGTCTGTGTCAAATGGGGTCGCTGGAATAGGAATGATCTTGAGAGATGATGGAGGTGGTATTATCTTTAGCTTGTGCAGGTATTTATTTGACTGTGATGATGTTCTAGAGACTGAAATTCTTGCTATACGGGAGGGACTCATGCTTGCATTGCAGTGGAGCAACCGACCAATTGATATAGAATCAAACAGTCTGGAAGCAGTCAAGATGGTGCAAAGCAGAGATACTAATAGATCAAAATATGCCTTTCTGATAAAGGAGATCAAAGAAAGTTTGATCGAGCGTAATTCTTGTATTACTCATGTTGCTCGCACGAAAAATTATGCTAGTCATTTTCTGGCAAATTTTGGAAGATCATAATGCCGAACTGTTGTGTGGCTTGGGTCTGGTCCAAATGAACTTCTCGACATTGTCAGTCATGACTGTAATTCTTGATTTTGAGTACTACAAGTATTATCCCGCAAAAAAATCGGCAGGCTATTAGTTAGTGTACCCACCCACATTACAAGGCGATCCTCATAGGATGCCTGATTAGCACGAGGGTGTGTCTACGTAGACTTAACCAAGTCTCAGTCGGCTGACATCAGCATCGTAGGATTAGGCCCAGCCCAATGGTCCGATCGATTTTCCTCCCAGGTGATCTCAGTTCGTTTCTTGTTGTTGTTTGGTCTGGGCAATGAGGCTTTCTTTTATCCTTTGTATTTGTTCGCTCACTTGTTTTCTAGTGGGCTTCTTTTCTTGTTTGTATTTAGGCTACCAAATGATTAGTAAAATAGTCCACATAAAAAGTAACCAGGGAGAGAAAGAGCCTGACTCAACGAAAAAACGTGTCGAGCACCATTGGCACTTGATTGATGGTACTGGACATCATGGGACACTGTAAAAAAATGCTAAGAGAATGAGTAATCAAAAATGATTACCAACATTTATTGAAAAATACACATTTTTTTAAATAGGTGAGAACTTTGAATTTTTTTAAAACATTATTAAAAATTTCATGAACACCTCTTAAATTTAATGGTTGGCTAAGTCTTAATCCCTCCATTTCATATTTCTTCTCGTGGTTTTAGTTGAAATTTGAACTTTGAGCTAAAACAATGACAAGAATTATGGAACAGAGGGAGCATTTCATTTTTTTTTCTTGTTTGTTAAAAAAGAAATGCAAAACTAGTGTTTGCATTTGTGATGATATTTTTAGAAAAAAGGTTGACACATTTCAAAAAAAATCATTATATTGAGAAACATATTCATTATACATTGTGTATTTGAAAAAATCAATATTATTTATAAAAGGTTAGTCCAATTTTTTTTAAATATAAATTATATTTGAAAATTGTTTCATTGTGTAATTGGGAAAAAAATAAACCATGTTGAAGCCGTGTTGAAAACATGTAGTTGCGGTCGAGAGCGACACTTGCAGTTGCGTGCCTAGTGGCAAACATGCAAATGCCACCTCCCCAGACAAAAACACCACTTCCACCCTCCTATGTTGCAGTCGCGTTGAAGGCGGGCAGTTGCAGTTGGGGGTGACACTTGCAGTTGCGTGCCTACTAGTACACATGCAACTGTCCCCCTTCCCCCTACAAATCACCAAGGAGTTTAGGTGGCGTGTAAAGACATGCAGTTGCATACGAGGACGACACTTGCAGTTGCGTGCCTAGTGAAAAACTGCCCCTCCCGACAAAAATACAACACACAGTTCCAGTCGTGTTGAAGACATGCAGTTGCAGTCCGGGGCGACACTGTAGTTGCGTGCCTAGTGGCAGACATGCAACTGCCCCCCTGCCCCAGACAAAACACCACATAGTTGTAGTCGCGTTCAAGACATGCAGTTGCATTTGGGGGCGATGCTTGCAGTTGCATGCCTAGTGGTAAACATGCAACTGCCCCTCCTTGAACAAAACAACACATAGTTGCAGTCGTGTTAAAGACATGCACTTGCATTCGGGAGCAACACTTGCAGTTGCGAGCCTAGTGGCGAACATGCAATTGCCCCCTCCACTGGACAAAGCACCATAGAGTCGCAGTCGCGTTGAAGATATGCAGTTGCATTCTGGGGTGACAATTGCAGTTGCTTGCCTAGTAGAAGACATGTAATTGCTCTCCCTCACCCTGACAAAACACCACATAGTTGCATTCATGTTGAAGACATGCAGTTGCGTGCCCAGTGGTAGACATGCAATTTCCCTCACCGGACAAAACTCCTCTAAGTTGCAGTCGCATTGAAGACATGCATTTTGCAGTCAAGGTGAGAGGTGACACTTGCAGTTGCATGTGTAGTGACAAACATGCAAATTCTCACTCTCAGGCAAAACACCACTGAGTTCCAGCCATGTTGAAGATATGTAGTTGCAGTTGGGGGCGACACCTGCAGTTGCATTCCTAGTGCAAGGCATGCAACTGCCCCTCCTGATAAAAACACTATGGAGTTGCAGTCGGGCCATGACACTTGCAGTTGCGTGCCTAGTAGTAGACATGCAATTGCCTTCCCCCGACAAAAACACCACTGAGTTGCAGTCGCGTTGAAAGCCATGCAATTGGAGTTGAGGGCGACACTTGCAGTTATGTGCCTAGTGACAGACATGCAACTGCCCCTTCCCTCGACAAAATAACACGGAGTTGCAGTTGGGGGCAACAGTTGCAATTGCATGCCTAATGACAGACATGCAACTGTCCCTTGTAGACAAAAACACAATAGAGTTGCAGCCACGTTGAAGACATTTTGTTGGAGTCGACGTCTACACTTGTAGTTGCATGCCTACTGGCTCTCCCGACAAAACACCACAGAGTTGCGGTTGGAGCACGAAACTTGGAGTTGTGTGCCTAGCGGCAAACATGCAAGTGCCCCATCCATCGACGACAAAACACCACATAGTTGTAGTCACATTGAATGCAGTTGCAATCGGGGCGCGACCCTTACAGTTATGTGTCTAATGGTAGACATGTAACTGCCCCCTTCCTGACAAAACACCGCTGAGTTACAGTCTCGACGAAGACATACAATTTCAATCGAGGGCGATTGTGCAACCAGATGATAATATTTAAAAAAATGAAAAAAATTGTTGTTTAATAAAAAAAAGTAAAAACAAAAAAATAGTAAGAATCATGCAAAAAAAAGTCTGGAAAGAGCAATAAAAAATAAAAGCAAGAAAAAGATGAAAAAACTATAAAAATCAACGCTAGAAAGAACACATACAAAAAACATTAAAAGCACTTACAAGAAAATAAATAAATAAAAGAACGATACAAAAATATTTTTTTACACATATACAAAAATAGTTGTCGCTGATAGTTCTCAACCGCTTCCCCTCCCCTCCTCGGATGACTTGTTTCCCCCGCTGAAAAATTGCAGCCTGAAAAGGAGAAAGGAAAAGCCCAAAACTAGACAAGAAAAAATAACTCTCAGGCCCAGCCCATAGCGCATACCTGGCCGACACGAGATTAACAAAAAACAACAGAAGAAAAAACCGACCAGTGGCGCACCTAAAACGGTCTGATTACAATACAAGACCGACATAGTTGCATAGTTCTAATGGCCAGAGAGTCGACTGAGACTTAGCTCAAACTCAATAGACTGAGTTTTAACAATTTTGTATGAACCCAAAAAGAGAAAATAAAAATAAAAGTGAAAAAAAAATAAAGCCTATGAACTAAATACTTTATACTGCTACTAACTAAGAACAAAAAAAACAGAGACACAAGGCAGTTCATTCAGGTAATTCCTAAACGGCGCCTTAAGCGCCTGTTATAGGTATTTACACAATCGGGCGCACACCCTCCCGCCGCACTGGGTCGGCCCAGTTTCTTTTTTTTCGGTTTTTAAAACGCAAAAAACAACAAGCGAAGGAGCGATTCGAACTCGCGATCTCGCAATTGTATGCGCGCTGCCCTAACCGCTCGGCCAACTCACCTATTCGCGTTTATATAATAGAGCCTTTTCGTCCTTTTCTTCTTTCCTTTTCTTTTTTATTTTTTCTTGGAAACGGTTTAGTTCGGTTTTTCCCTCTCTTTTTTCTTTCTTTTCTGCTAAGTGCGTGATTTTTTTTTCAAATTTGTGATTTTTTTTTCAAATTCGATGAACATTTTTTTCAAATTTGATGAACTTTTTTTCAATTGGATGAACTATTTTTCAAATTCGATGAACTTTTTTCAATTCGACGAAATTTTTTCGATTTGATGAAAAAAGTTCATCAGTGATTTTCAAATTCGATGAATTTTTTTCAATTTGACGAACTTTTTTTCAAATTCGATGAACTTTCTTCAAATTTGATGAAATTTTTTCAAAATCGATTAACTTTTTTCAAATTCAATGAACTTTTTTTCAAAATCGATGAACTTTTTTCAAATTCAATGAACTTTTTAAAAATTCGATGAACTTTTTTTCAAAATCGATGAACTTTTTTCAAATTCAATGAACTTTTTTTTAATTTGATGAACTTTTTTTTCAAAATTGATGAACTATTTTCGAAAATTGATGAACTTTTTTCAGTTTTGTGAACTATTTTCAAAATTAATGAATTTTTTTCAAAATTTTGATGAACTTTTTTCATTTTTTTGTGAACTAACTTTTTAAAATTGATGAACGTTTTTCAAAATCATTGAACTTTCCTTGAATAGGGCATCGTTTTTTGCATGTTCATGAACTTTTTTCCGAAATTTTTGAAGTTTCAATTTTTTTTAAAAGAAAATCATGTATGAGCGGATAGTTTTTAAAGTGTTGGCACTGCATTCAATCACTAGTAACGACATGCCGTAGTGGTTAGCTGAACGCCGGTAGGTAGCTAGGACGCGAGTTCGATTCCTAGCGGGAGCGTAATTTTTTAGTTAGCGAAACATTTAGCGATTCAGCTTCCGACTTGGCTTCGAAAGAGCAGCCCACTAAGCTTCCCTATAGGCGCCAGGTATGGTAACTGGCGCAGAAGGCGCCTGTTAGGAGCTCCCGTTCATTCTCTTATTCGTTCCTCTTTCGTGGGAAAAAGAAATCGACCCAAACCTTCAAAGAACAACGGCCGGCAAAATAAAGCCCAACGGACAACAACAGACAAAGGAAAAGACAACTCCCCTGCCCAGCCCACTGCCTAAAGCCTGCCCTGATAAAAAAAACAAGACAAAAAAGCAGCCCTACCCAGTTCGCCACCTACATGGGCTGATTTAAAACGGACTACAGGACTGCACGCATCTTGAAGCAACACAAGGATCTAACGGTCATGGAGACCCAAATCTTGTACCTATGGATAACACTTTGAATCAATAAAGACGGCGAGATTTCTCAAAAATAAAAATCTAACGGTCATGGAGTCGACTAAGACTTGGCTAAAACTCAGTCGACTGGGTTTTGGCAAAACCATTAGCACAAATCAAGATGTGCAACCTCGCTACAAGGACGATTGATAGAGTCCAGTCTATTCTAAAAGCAACAAAACTTCTGTTGAGCTCCTTGATCTCTGCTAAGACTGGGGACACTTCCGATCCCGAGCGAAGGAACGTGTCATGTCCTCTTTCCAAGTCTGCATCGTTTGAAGAGAATCACATTGGACTGGAATCTTGAGGCGTCCGGTTCCATCACGGACTGCAATAGCTTCAGCACAATGGGCAGACGCGACATGCTCCTCCCACGGGGATCTTGCCGCGTTAAATTCACCAACCTCGTCTCTGAATATGACCGACGCCAGTGGCGCCTCGGCCTTCATCAGCGATGAACGCAAGTGGTCAATGCCTCTGTGCGCATCGGAGAGACAAGGCACTCTGAAAAGTCGGTTCGAACAACCTGAAGAAACTATATTTCATCCTGATTTCCTCAAGCACATACATTGAAAGCTCACCTTTGCCCAGTTACCTGAGTGTCCCTTCTGCCCCTATTGGTCGTTGAAAAATTAGTTTGTAGTAGATCGGTTCTCTGTTGAGTAGGTGCTACTCTCTTTTCGCTATACGCCCTATGCACCTGGATGAAGGGAGTACTACGGATTTAGAGCAACCGCTACTGTCTGTCAGAGTACGTGATTCTATGGTGTATCTACACTGCAACCACGGAATACACGGGAGTGTCTACCGTGTACGTAGTACTACGTCAAAAGAATTGAGACCTTGGAAGCAAATGAGAATGGGAGGCCATAAATATGTAGTAGTACTGCAAGCAGGGGCAGCAGCGCCATTTTACATCAGCTGCTCCTCCTCGCGCGCGCTTTTCCATGAAAGCACAGAGGAACGAACGAGCGATTTAAATGCGGTCCGAAATTATTATTATTTTGAGGGTTAATGCGGTCCGAATTAATTAAGCGCCTCACATGCAGCTGAACCTATCGAGCTCCTCAAGGCCTGAAAACGGCCCATCGCTCTCAGGGGCGTTGCCTCATCGGGCGTGGCATCGCGCGGATACACCACGCCACCACACTGCCACTATATATTTTTTTTTTTTTGCAACGACACTGCCACTATATATAACATGCTGTCGCCACCCGCGATACGTACAGCAGTCAGTCAGGAGTACGTAGCTCCTTCGTTCGGCGCCTTAATCCCGTGACGACACAGACACCAACCTCTTTCATTTCACCAAACGCTCGCAACAAGAAAGAAAGATCGTTCGTTCCCAACGAGATTGATCGGCCTATCTAATTATCTATCAATGTCGTCGCTCCACAGGTGCCTGCCGTGGTTGATCCTCCTGGTGCTGCGCGGCGGCGGCGGGGGGACGGCGGTGGCGGCCGCCGGGAAGGTGCCGGCGATCATCGTGTTCGGCGACTCCTCGGTGGACACGGGCAACAACAACTTCATCCCGACCATCGCGCGGAGCAACTTCTGGCCCTACGGGCTCGACTTCGCGGACGGCCACCCCACGGGCCGCTTCTCCAACGGCCGCCTCGCCACCGACTTCATCTCCGAGGCCTTCGGCCTGCCCGCCTCCATCCCGGCCTACCTCGACACCACCCTCACCATCGACGACCTCGCCGCGGGCGTCTCCTTCGCGTCCGCCTCCACCGGCCTCGACAACGCCACCGCCGGCATCCTGTCCGTGATCACCATGGCCGAGCAGCTCGAGTACTTCAAGGAGTACAAGCTGCGCCTGAAGCTGGCCAAGGGCGACGCGCGCGGTGAGGAGATCATCCGCGAGGCGCTCTACATCTGGAGCATCGGCACCAACGACTTCATCGAGAACTACTACAACCTGCCGGAGCGCCGGATGCAGTACACGGCGGCGGAGTACGAGGCGTACCTGCTGGGGCTCGCCGAGGCGTCCATCCGCGCCGTGCACGCGCTCGGCGGCAGGAAGATGGACTTCACGGGGCTCACGCCCATGGGCTGCCTCCCCGCCGAGCGCATGGGCAACCGCGGCGACCCGGGGCAGTGCAACGAGGAGTACAACGCCGTCGCCCGGAGCTTCAACGCCAAGCTGCTGCAGGCCGTCGTCCCCAAGCTCAACAAGGAGCTCCCCGGCCTCCACCTCGTCTACGCCGACACCTACGACGTCCTCGACGCCGTCGTCCGGAAGCCCGCCGACTACGGTACGTGCGCAGTACGCGTGCCCATGCATGCATGGCCGAGCTCGCTTTCTGAGTTGGTAGGATGCATTCATGCCCTGCGACCAATCGTTTCGATTAATGGTGCACAGCACTGCACCACTGCAACGGGAAGCACGGCATGGGCGCCACATGCCTTGTCTCGGCAGCATACACCTCCTGTTGCATGCACAGTGCGTGGCCTCATCAATGTTTTGGATCCCGAATGGTACTTTTTTCTCGAGGGGGGCGGTAAACTCGGTTACCACGGTAACCGCGAATTACCGAATAAAATTCGGGCGAAAATTTAAATTTAAATTTGAATTCAAATATGTTTAGACAAAAATACATAAGTTTTGAACAGACAATATTCACTTAACTAGCATTAGTGCATTGGTCACCGATCTGCTCCACTACCATGCACATGCAGGTCGCGAGTTCGACTCTCGCAGGCCCTTATTTTTTTTAGAAATTACAGTAAACAGTGTGGCGTGCATTCTTCATCAAAAATAAAAAGTTAAAAGAGCTTATGCCTGTCCTCGAACTCATGACTTGCAGTTGCTCGTTGAAGATCGTTACCACTAGGACGCTAGCAAATACGTCTTCTGGGTAAAGACATACCTTTTTTAACTAGACGCTAGGAGTTTAAATTCAAAATTTTCAAATTGTTCGAAATTTTCTGCTCGGTATGCATAATTATCGTGGGGGAGCGGGAAACGCGGTTACCGGGCGGTAACCGAATTTACCGCCCGGTAACCAAAACCTTGGGCCTCATCATGCATTGAATTAACGTCCGTTTAGACTTTTGTTTCTCTCACTGTACACATTCTTTTTTTCTTTTTCTTTTGAGGGAAATGTACACACATTCTTAGTCGCCGTGTTAGATACTGTAATTTTTTTAAATTCCTGATGTTTTTTTTCTAACATTTAATTTCTGATGTTGATCTCGCAGGTTTTGAGAACGCAGAGCGAGGGTGCTGCGGGACGGGGATGTTCGAGGCCGGCTACTTCTGCAGCCTGAGCACCTCGCTGCTATGTACGAACCCCGACAAGTACGTCTTCTTCGACGCCATCCATCCCACGGAGAGGGTCTACAATATCCTTGCCAATAAAGTCATGAACACCACGCTTCATGTATTTCTCTGAATTTCAGTTTTCTCGATTGAGAAGACAATATATGGAGGGATGACTGTATATGGTGTGTGTGTGTGTTTATGTTCTATGAAATTGGGACATCATGTGACACTGATCCATGGCGATCGACCATGTATACATGTAGTACGCAATGGACTGTAAATGAAAGCTTTTGCTAGTTTTGTAATGTTATTATAGATAGACAGCTTTATAATTTAAGATGATCCAACAGAGCGATTGGAAAAATATGAGTTTATGTGCCGTGGACGGAAAAAACAATAGTCGAGTCCATATAAATATCGTAGTGAGTTGAATTGTGTTGGATACAGGCTAGTCGATCTTGTTGCACCTCAGAACTGAGAGTCTAGTATGTTCTTTCTGAGGAAAATTACAGCTTCTCCGATATATAACAATTAAGGATACTTATGTTGTTGTTGCTGTTGTTGTTTTTTCACGATCTTCATGGTGATACTATGAGCTCCTATCAAAATAATTCAATTATTATTACATACAGCGCCGACGATATCGTCTGGCTCAACAACTCAAACTTGAACCTGCAAGATGTTCTCTTTCTTTCTTTTGGCATAACCTCTACTTCCAACAATGTTCTGTTCATCCCTATAAACGACTCCACACACTATTAAGAGAAACAGGGTGTTTCCTTTCTTTCTTTTGGCAGTCTGTATCCTCTTTTAAAACCCTCTACTTCCAACCAAAGTTCAAGAAGGCGCTACTAGGCGCTCGCCTAGGCGCCCTTAAGCTCTGGGCGTTGGCATAGCGCCTCGCTTTGGCCCTAGGCGCTCAGAAAAGCGCCCGGCGAGGTCCTCCGGCAAGAAATCGCGTTTCTCAGGCAGGGAATCAATCTCCCCAGCCAGGATTTGACCTCCCCAGCGAGGTTCCATCCTCCTCGACGAGGATTCAACCAATCCAGCGACAAATCGACTGATTCCGGCGAGGGATCGAGCATCTCTAGTGAGAAATCGACTGATTCCGGCGAGGGATCAAGCATCTCCGGCGAGAAATCGAGCTTCACTGGCTGACTGGTTCCCATGTGCAGCAAGGGAGAGAGGAAGGAGAGAGGCGGCGTGAGGAGGATCCCTAGCTTTCTGTCGACTGTGCACGTATGGGAGGCTTTAGTAGGAGAATGGGATAGATGGGCCAGTGGTTTAATGGGCCAGGTCAGCCCATCTACCTCATTTCTTCATGCTACAGTGGAAACGCCTAGGCGCGCCTAGGCAACGCATAAGCGGGTTGTGCGCAAGTAGGTCCCAAAACGCATAAGTAACGCCCAGCGCCTTCTTGAACTTTGCTTCCAACAATGATTTGCTCATATAAACAATTTCGCACACTGCTTAGAGAAATTAGTAGGGCTTTATGGCCAATGAATTCTACTCCCTTTGTTCACCATTATAAGATGTTTTGGATATTTCAATATGGACTACATATGGACTGAAATGAGTGAACAAACACGCTAAAACGTGTCTACATACATCTGAATTAGAAAAAAGGTTAGAACATCTTATAATAGTGAACGGAGGGGGTATTTATTTATTACGTATGACAGAACAAAAAAAATTGATTGCCAATAAATTTTATTTATGAACGACTTATATTTCTCCACAAAGATGACACGTTTTCTTCTACATCTAGCATAGCATCACTTGCTTAAGCGTACCATCACCCCATTCACTCTGGGTAGTAGCCAAGTTAAGGAGGCCCTGATCGTATCTTCTAGTAATAGAATTGAATGAAGTACCCCGGTTGTTAAGGATGACAGCTCGAGTGCTCACGTACAAAAGCAAAAGAAAGAGAAAGCTATCATCATTAAACTCTACAAAGCTTGACGGGCAGATAGGAATACCTAACCAACAATTTCAGGCCTGCATTCAATAGCCGCCTTCCAAATTCAGTTCAAGTTGAATACATAATATGCCAAGAGAAAGACAGGAAGCAACTATGGTACTACATGTTTTTTCTTCACCTGAACACAAACTGAAGCTACTAAAAACTGAAAAATACACACGTACCGAAGGGGCTAGGAGGCCTCATATATTGTTTAGACATACGCAATCCATGGAGATTTCGTAAAAGACAGCTTATTATTCTTACGACTTGAAAACTTTTGGGAAGTGTAGCTTGACAAGCATTGGGAGTTCGGAGAGCTCCACCTTAGACCTGCCCAACAGCACAGTTTTCAGCTTCTCATCGCAGTTTACAATGTTCCTGTTGGTCGGGTCCTGCAAATCAGAGTAATTTCACGTAAACAACTTGTAGAAATCACATATCCATATGGGTGGTTATAAATGAATATCATGGTACATCTGATAGGGGTGAAACTGGGCAAGCAAACAGGTTTTCTGTTTCTTCTGAAACAAAAATTGTGCAAACGAAGCTATGACCTTAAAATTTTAATTTATGTCTTGCCATTCACCAAGATTCAACCTGGTTTTATAGCTTAGAGAGCCATGAGATTTAAATACTCACTCCGTCCAATACGAAAATTTATTTCATGATGAATCTGATGGTAATGATTTGGTATTCTAGATGTTTGAGAAGTTTGTCTATAAACTTGGTCAAAGTTGACAAGGTTTGACTTTACAAAAAATCTAATACACACTACATTCCGGGATAGAGGGAGTATATATTACAGGATGTCAGAAGAACTACTTCAAGAATGCAGCAGTGCCACATCTAGGCTTACAAACAAAATGTCAAACTCAAGATGATTTTATTGGCGATGCTCTAGTGTAAACAGTTCTGAATGGAAGATGGAGCCACAACTACTTTCTGCAATGTAGCTCAAGTCCAACTGATGGCAATAATGGTGCCACCCAACAAACTGTATCATATGGAGAGAGATGACGTCTTCTTCTTCATGTTAGATATAAAGTCAACAAAAACAGAAGCGCCTGCTCAAACCTCAAAGAGAACAATGGACAGTTGGCCTTGAAAAGGATGTGCAGGCCTCCAGGGGAAGCAATACCTAGAAAGTAGAAACACCGACAGAACCTCCAACACTGAGCTGTAGCCCAAACTTAACACTGCAGGTGGTTCTGATCCAACTAAGCCGCGGCCATTAGCTGAGTTGGTCATATGAATGCCTTATTCGGCAAATTCCTAGCCTAGCTGAGTTAGATCAAATGCGTGAAGTTCACCATCAAATGATTTGCCTGAATCGTAAAATACTCCGAACACTGTCCAGGTAAACCTTTTTAGGTTGGCAAAATTTACAAAGAGTAGCAACCACGACGAGCAACAGGAGACTAACATCTAGCTTGCTGACTAAATGGAAACAGAATTTCAAGGGCAGGTACCAAATCTTCCGTGATAATAGGGACGCTCAACTAATTCTGAGTACTAAACCTAACGTGATTAACTTCCGAGGCGACCAAAAAAACAGGTGGAGCCAGAAGGATGTACCTGGAGGTTGTTGTTCTTGATGTGTGACCAGACGCCGAGGAAGAAGGAGAGGTGGGACATCTGGGACCGGCCCCCCACGAACTCCCGCAGCGCCGTCGGCAGGTTAACCAGGTCTACGAGAGCCGCCACCTTCTTAGGGGACTCCACCGCCGCCCGCCGCAGCACCATCTCCCTCTCTCCCCCTTACGAGGTTGATGGTTCCCTCGTTGGAAGGGGGAACCAGAGAGGGAAGGTGGCGAAGGAGAGAGGTGGACGTACGGCGGGCAGCAAGGTGGCCGGGCAAAAGGCGGCTGCGCCGCGCCGGAGAGAGGGCGGGGGAGCGTGGCGGCGGCGAGGCGAGCAAATGAAGATGGGTACCTTCCCCCGCTGACGACGGCTGGATCGAGAGTTGGCACCGATCAGACGGTCCTTGCTCCAAACTGTTTTTTTTTTTTGTTCCAAACTGTTAGCAAGACGTAGGTTTAGGGTTCGGCCCCGCCAAAATTATGTGCGTGTCTGAAGAGCTACTCCTCTTGGGAAAAAAATTAACAACTCAACGGATTGTGAATGATGCGAAACATGATATGCAAATCGCTACCAGGTGACTCTGAACATTGTACCAGCTTCCTATTATCTTATACTAGCACAATGCCCGTGCGTTGCTACGACGCAATAAAAACCAAGGAGTTTTTTTTTTGCGAGATAAAAGCCAAGGAGTTATCACCAACTTAGGAGATCGTCAAAAGATGATGGTATTTTGCGCCCGTTGCATGGTTCACGATTGAAAAGAGAGCGAAAATATAATGAAAGATCATGTTGCAGTCTTTTTTTTTTTTGCGAGGTAAGATCATGTTGCAGTCACTGAAGAGTCTTGAACGATCATAGTAGGTCTTTTGCAAGATTTATAGTGAGACAACATTTTGAATTTGAAACATATTAGAATGTGCATGAGTAAAAAAAAAAATTGAATGGTATGAGTATGTTGAATGCACAAGATAATGAATTGGGTAGGAGGACAACATCTATCTCCATGTTGAAATTGCAATTTGTTTGCCCTCATCTGCTATGACATAGAACTGAAAGAATTGGTTGGATAAAGAAACTAAAATCAAGATAATGATTTTAGTTGAAATCGCATGCTTGCATTTATAATTTGCGTTTTTACAATAGTGTTATTCTCACATTAGGGTAATGTTTAATTGGGATGTCTCACACCTTGTAGAAGTAACCTTTGTTTATTTATGTCTAGTCCTGCACGTGGGTAGAAGTACATTTTTTTATTTGTGTGGTCCCAATGTGAACTCATCACTAACTCCCAACCTTTATAAATAGGAAAGATATCATCTCTAACAGGGCATGGGACCCACATGACAGTGTAGTCAATTGAATAGGACCCGCATGACATAATTTCGCACCATCGTCATCCTCTCTTTCTCTCCCTCTGAAAGCTCCACTCTTTGGACTTTATTTAATCAGAGGCAACACATCTGAGTGCAAGCTGCAGTTCAGAAAATCAGGGATTATACTCCCTCCATTCCAAAATATAGTGCGCCCGCCCGCGCTTTCCGAGGTTTAACTTTGACCATAAATTTAACCAACGAGACCGACTGCGGCGGGAGCAAAAATTATATAATTGAAAACTTCTTTTGAATACGAATTCACTGGTATAATTTTTGCTCCCGCCGCAGTCGGTCTCGTTGGTTAAATTTATGGTCAAAATTGAAGCACGGAAACCGAGGACGCACTATATTTTGGAACGGAGGAAGTATCAAACTATTTTACAATAGTACTCCCTCCGGTCCTTTTTACCTTGCGCATAACTTTTTTCAGTTTTTCCCACATTAGTCAGCGCATTAGCATTTCTTGGCCGCTCTTTCCCGTTTTACCCCTAATTATTCGCTGTGCATGCGACTGTTCGCGCGCTTGGGAGAGAGAGGCACCGCACAGTGCGGCCAATCAGTTTACATGCGACGACTGCGCATGGGAGGTTACGGCTGCATGCGTCCCGATTTGCATGTGGGGACCGCGCGTGGGAGGTGACACGGCTGCATGCAGCCAGTAAGCTTGCACACATCAAGTAAAGCTGCCTCCCATCGATACATGCAGTAATTAAGAGGTTGTAGCTTTTCCATGCAACACAGGGGTAGACTAGTCCAAAATCGCTCACAAAATTCACTCCTTGGTATGCGAGTCAAGAGTTATACGCAGAGTAAAAAGGACCGGAGGGAGTATCTAAAACTAGAGCTTCTTTTGCATGGCGGTGGGCTGCTACATTGGCAGTCCGGCCTAAAACGAAGCTCGAATCCCTAAAAGTTTTGAATCATTTCTTGCATCTCTTGAGAAATATGAAAGCCCATAGACTTCTCACCCATTATTCTTCCCACATTTTCTTCACATTCATGGAGCCGATCTAAGTAATCATAGCCTGAAAACCCTCTTTCTCTTGCCTCAATTACTGCATCTCGACATGTCAACAGCTCGAGCACGAGAGGTCCGGTTATACCTTCATAGGAAACACATCTGGCCAACATGAAATCACCATCATGGTTCCGCACGACCACTCCCGTCCTCTCCCGAGCATAGAATCTATAGCGCCGTCGACGTTTAGCTTGGTCGTGTCCGGTTCTGAAGGACTCCACTGAGCCAGATCAATCTGCACCCTCTCCATTACATGCGCGGGGATCTCTAGTGAGCGAACAATTTCCTCCATGAGTACCATAGTGTTTTAGTTGATATATCTCCTCGTCGTGGGTATAGTTGTTTTGGCTATGCCATATAGCGCACATAACTGTAATGCATATAGTTGCGTCCTTCTTCGGCATCAAACTAGTATCCAGAAAATCTTCAGCCCAAGCATTCGGGTGCAGCTTGGGTTGCTTGATATTGAAATATGTTGTTGTTGCCGCATACAACCGATATGGATGGCGGTCCAGTAATAGGCTAGGTGTGTAGACATCTTGATCTATTATAGCCGGTTGTGGCTTTTTTTATTTTTGGCCGCGTGTGGCATTTGTTTCTTCTTGATATTTTGAGACCACTTGAGGAGACTTTTGGACCTCTTTTTCTTAATAAAATGGCTGTGTGCATCGAATGATGCAGAGGCCGGGGGTGAACCTCCTTTTCTAAAAAAAAAATGTTGTTGTTGCCTCCCAAAATAGTTTTGCATGATCACAAGGCATCAAGCTATATAAAGTTCCATCCCCATGACCACACAACGGGCAGATCGCCATCGTTCAGATGTGTCTTCTGTGCAGCTCACCATAGATGGGCACCATATTGTTCACCACAGGCCACCAAAACACCCAGATTTTTGGAAGCACCTAAAGCCTTCCACATATGTTCTTCCCATAGAGAACTATTAGTAGCAACACCCTCGCTACATCTCTTGTCAATGATTTCTCGATAGGCCGATTTCACCAAGAAAATCCCTGAGCTCTCCCATGCCCATGCCCAAACATCCTCCCCAGCCAATCTTGGGGGCATAGCCAATATAGCCTCTGTATCGGGTGGGTAAAAAACCTGCCGAACGAGCTGACTATCCCATGCACCCGATGCTTGATCAATCAGGTCGCACACTAGAGTGTCTATCAACCTCCCGAGACGTCGCATAGTCTTTGTCCCCTCTATCCAATTGCCATGCCACATTTCTGTCGTGCTTCGGTTTCCAACATGTATAATCAAACCCACCCAACGACGTCACGGCCACATATGATAGCCCACCACGCAGCGTAAGGAAATCTCCCTCGGGATAGTATCTTTTTTAAGAACCTTAGCACATAGACTATGAGGGTTCTCATGCAATCTCAAAGCTTGCTTGGCAAGCATTGTGTCATTAAAGATTTGCATGTCTCTAAAGCCTAACCCTCCTTTTGACTTAGGGATAGCCATTTTCTCCCAAGATTGCCAATGCATTCTCTCTTGTTCAGTGACCCAGCCCACCAGTACTTTGACATAGTCATAGTAATTTTCTTACACAAACCTTCTATGAGTTTGAAACAACTCATAAAATAGGTTGGAAGCGCTTGGCCCACAAACTTTAAGAGAACTTCTTTAGCTACACATGACACCAATTTTTCACACCACCATCGCACCTTCGCCCGCGGTCGCTCATTAATCTATACTACTATTAAACAATCAAACATTTTCTTTTCTAAACACACCTTGTCTAACGTACACAGAAAAGCCCCAAATAATTAGAGCCTCACGATCAGATCCACTCATTTGTATCTAACCGTTAAAATTAACAACTAACCCATCAAAAATACGTTTAGCAATTTAAGGAGGCGGACGAAAACTCTGCCATCCGCTTCGTACTTGTTCACCCATGAAAATTCTCACGCCAGTCCAAAAAGAACCTCGCTCCGCCGCTCACCCCTCGCCTCGCTCTGCCGCCCGCAGCCCCTCACCGGCGCATCGCATCGCATGGCGGCAGCGGCGGCGACCTCCAACGGGAGCGGGGCACCCAACGCGCCCATGCCCGGGCGCCTCGCATTCATCTACAGCGAGGTGCAGACGAGCCGCATCGCGCACACGTTGCCCCTCCCCTCGGTCCTCCGTCCTCCGCTCCAACTTCACGGGCGCCGATGAGCCAGCCAGCACCGCCGCTGGAAGCCCCAGTGAGTAATGAACGCCCTCTTTCCTGGGTTGCGTCCCTCCCGGATCTTGGCCTGCCGGATCACGGGCTGGGCGGGTTTGAATTTGGGATTTGATGGTCGTGATTCGATCTCGCAGATGAGATAGCCAAGCTGTTCTCCAGCCTGTACGGGTCGGCCGAGTCGGTCGCGATGAAGCCGCTCAAGATCGGCGTCGTGCTTCCTGGTGGCCAGGCTCCAGGGGGACAATTGATCTGTGGCATCTTTGGTAAGTGCGAGTGATCTCCAGCTGCACGTTCGTTTAGCACTAGCTGAGACCAACTGAAATTGAAAATCGGTGTTCATAATCGAATTAGAGAGCTGTTAGTGCACTGTGTCAGTCTCTTTTCTGATGGAAAATCTGAGGATAAATCTTGTTAGATTTTGTTGTTTTGAGGTGTTTCCTGAATAATTCCTGTCGTTGACTTGTCATGGTTGGTGTTGTGGGTCAGATTACCTGCAGGAGCGTGCCAAAGGCAGCACCATGTATGGATTCATGGGAGGCCCGGCTGGTGTCATGAAGGGCAACTACGTCGAGCTGACTGCTGATTTCGTGTACCCCTACAGAAACCAGGTATGTCAGCATAACCTTTACTATGCACGCTTATTGAAATTTCAATGTTTAATATAGACTTTGGTTATAACCATTTGCAAAACTGGAAGTGGCTCATCAGAAGGGATTTTGTTGAGGTACTTCCATGAATTAACAGATGATATTTTTTTCTCTTGAAGTATCCTTGTGTGTAAGAAATTTATGACCATAAGCATGACAAATATATGATGGATACATACAGTTTTTTGAGTAACCTGAATTACTATTTCATGCACTGGACTGACATTACATGAATGATCATGTAGTACAATGAGAACTGGTAAATTCAAGGATGAATAGTGCTATTCTGATTTATCTCCACTTCTTCATATAGTATGTTTTAGCCTCTTTACTGTAATCGGACAGGGGGTCTTTTCTTTTGTTGTGTCTCCAGTGAGAATCTTTGAACAACACATCTATGTTAGTTTAATTTATATTATTTCTTAACTCCATTTTGTGTTGCAATCTGCTGCTATTTTTTAAGGATGGATTGAACTGAATACTACTAATATTTTCATTATTTCAGTCGTCAGAGATTCAGAATTCTTGCTGTATCATGGGTGTAGTAGCAGAGATGGTGAATGCTTTAGACCGTCTAAACTGAGAGGTACAAAATTCCATCAGTGTGCTTTTTAATTCAATCTGCACAAAAATACGGACCTCTTATCTACTAAACCTGTAAAATTATATAGTGCGGAGATCCAAAAACATCATCATACCCATTGAACTCAGATTTTACGGTCCAGATACCCGTGCTAAACGTGTACAACCGACAATCTGAGATCAATACTTCTGCTCAGACAATCTAGATTGGTTATCAAAATTTCTTAGCAAAGCTCCTACAGAAGCTTAAGAATATGCATGCTACATATATTTTGATGTTCAAAGCCATATCTCCCGTCTCCTTTGCCTTGCACAAATTCATTATATTTGCGCGTATATTCCGCAGTTTGTATTTAACTTCTATATATCATGGTATTAGTTATTTAGTTTCGCTTCCTAACAGAAACACCGATTGGAGAAAACAAACTGGCTTCCATTGGTTCATAATTTTTTAATATATTTTGCTTACGGTGCAGATGCAAGTTTCAGCATGCTATGGTTCTTCTAAGTTATGTAATGGCATCTACCACTTGACGATATGTGCGTTGACTAATGAAGATGCATAAGAGCTCATGCATTCGTACTACTTTTAGAGATTTCTGGGCACTTACAAGTGAGCAGCATTTTGCCTATTTTGGTCCTGATTGGCATATTCCTATGACACTATTTTTTACAAGGGTTAGCTTCTATTGGTTCCTCTGTTCACTTTTTTTTTCTGACAAGAGGTTCTGCATGTTACCTCAGAGAAGCCTTATGTTCTCCTCAAAGAAGCCTTATGTCCAAGAATAAATTACCTACGTTTGAGTGCGAGTAATGTACAGAATTTGTAATTTTTCATTTGTATTTTTTTTCCTCGAACGAGAATTGGGTGGTTGGCATTCAGCTATTTTTTATATGCCAACAATGTTTTTTCTGCATATCGATTAACTGTCCGTTTACATAAAGAAAGAAGTTCGTGATTCTTTGAGCCAGCTTTGAAGCTTTCCTTTCCTTAGCATCACTTTGTAAAGAATAGTTTTTCTTGTACAACTCACCAGTATGCGTGCAAAATAGCAGCACGACACAAAAATGCCAACTTCCAGCCTGAAAATAGAAACCAATACAATGCACATTTTTGTTGCCTTCATTATGTTATTACATTATTAAATTTTGTTCCTTCTATATTTAAATAATTGCTTCTTAGGATAAACTAAAAAATAACATTAGTATACGTGCTGCATGACTACTAGTATGTTCAAATTGTTGTTCGGTGATCTCTCTCTCTCTCTCCCTCCCTCCCTCTCTCTCTCTCTCTCTCTCTCTCTCTCTCTCTCTCTCTCTCTCTCTCTCTCTCTCTAATAATTACTGCCGTAATTTATTTTGCAAATATGTTCTGCTGATTTGCAGGTTGAATCAAGAAAAAGGTTTCTGAGAAAAAAAAATCACCAAATAGAAATTCTCAATACGTTGCCAGTTGTAACGAACTGTGTAAGTCCAAAACCTAACCCACCCCTACAATGCGCCTAAATATTAGACTCGAACAACGCAGTAATAATAACTTAAAAATGAAGGCCAAATATTACTATGACTAATAGGCTACCGCAAGCAAGAAAAACAAAATAGAAAGACAATAGCTTACTGAAGACTCATTCGAAATCTGGAAGGGTGCAAGTATGAATGAGGCAGGGAGACCAAGTATGGCAATTCAACCTGCAATGTTTCATTGGCTCAAAATAATCACTAAACCACTGAAAAACTGAAACCCCAAATAAAATGCTGCGGCAATCCCATACTCTGTCAGTTTACCGCAATTCCTATACATGAACACGGGTTATACAACAATAAATGTTCGGACCACAATGCCAATAGACTATCATTCGTCTTTGCAAGATTGTATGGCGCCCCAACATCAAATTTATTATAGTGCATCTTGTTTATATCTATAAGCGCGCTTGAAATGTTGTATACTAGACCTACTAGTAGCACTATATTTATTGCTCATGACAATGTACTCAACTGTAGCTGATTGACCCTCAAGACTTCAGCCAGATCTATAGTCTTGATTGTGTTCCTCCAGCAACAACAATCGTTTCAGCTGTAATGAAGGATGCATCGTTGGATGCCAGGAAAGCGGCGGCTGAAGCCATGTCTTCCACGCTACCCAATCTCTTAAGTATGCTCCTCTCGATAAGTTCATTTCTCTGTAGAATTATTTGGTTAGGTACATATACGTGCATGGAAGAAAACATACATTCAATTTACTTGGTGGTACAGCTACAACTATTCAGACAACAATATTGTTCTGAAATAGCTTGCATTTGTAAGAACCTAATTTATGACTGAGAAGAGCAGTGCCATGTGTAAGATGACAAAAGCACTGGGATAACAGTGAACATCAAAGAAATTAAGAATCTAGAAAGAACATAACCATTTAAAATCTAAGCAGTCTTAGAATTTTATCCAGTCAAACAACATTTTTATGTCTGACCATCATTACAGAAAGAACTACCAAGATGGACAATATCAAATTGATATTGCTAGATTTGTCATAAAGTATATTTTTATATTGAGTATTTGTTTGAAACAGCATTTTAAAAAAGATCAAAGTGTTACCGTACTAAAAAGACTAACTGAATGCAAGATATGAGTGAGTACTTAAAGTAAAATAAAAATAATGAATTTCTGGCAGATTGAAAGAAAAACAATGCATTAGCTAATTGAAATCGCCACATTAATAATCGTATTGACCATGGCATATATAGTTACAATTGCCATCCATGAATATGTAACACATCTGATAACTAACTGCCCATGATTAAGAAAGTACAAAGATCACTTTAATAACAGTAATCTTTTGAAGTGGGAGATTGTGGTAACAGTCTCACACTGGTCGAGGAAGGGCAAGAGACATAATTTAATGTAGGGGAATCCTTAAACTCTCAAGATAGCTTTTTGGTATGAGAAGACCCACTACAACCATACAGTGTTTCTACTTTCTGCTCATTGGATTGGTTCTCCAACTTCCCGTGCTGTGTCAATGTCTCAATGACAGACCATAACAAAGCCTGCTAATTATACAGTGATAAATGAGCAAGGAACAGGCCGTCGCATCATAGCAGGTCCCAAGCCCGGGTAAAGGAGGAGGGTTGTGATAGGCTTGGCGAGCCAATGTCAAAACTCAACCACTCTCATGGAGATGAAACCCAGAAGAACATCGTTGGGGCATAACCATCTTAGCGACACGCCATATTGGAACCCGAGTGTGCTGTTAAATGGGCAAGGGCCAGGCCATCACCCCCCCCCCCCCCCCGGCGGGGTGCGCTGTATCTTGATTTGGATATGGTGATAAATGAGCAAGGATCGGGTCGTCACATCCTTAGTGGCGCGCTACATCGATGCCCGGGTGTAGTGAAAAGCAAGCAAGGGTCTTCGCATTTGACTCGACGAATGCAAAGGGTAAGGAAGCTAGCCGAGCCTAGTAGGACCCGCATAGGTAGTTCGAACATAGGGTCCATAACGGGTAAGCTATGGGAGTTAGTTGATACAGCGGTGAGGAGAGGTGTTGATATCCTGTGCGTCCAAGAAACCAAATGAAAGGGGATAGAAGGCAAAGGAGGTGGAGGACAAACATAAACGGAGTAGGTATCTTTGATCAACAAGAGCTTCAAGTATGGAGTGGTAGACATCAAGAGACAAGGGGGCCGGATTATCCTGGTCAAACTGGTCGTTGGGGACTTAGTGCTCAATGTTATCAACGCGCATGCGCTACAAGTGGGCCACAATGAGAACACGAAGAGGGAGTTATAGGAAGGCCTAGAGGACATGGTTAGGAATGTACCTATTGGCGAGAAGCTCTTCATAGGAGGAGACCTCAATGGCCACGTGGGTACATCTAACACAGGTTTTGAAGGGGTGCATGGGGGCTTTAGTTATGGCAGCAAGAGGATAGGATGTCTTAAGCTTCGCTTTAGCCTACGACATGATCATAGCTATAACACCCTCTTTAGAAAGAGAGAATCCCATCTAGTGACTTTAAGTGGTGGTCAATGCTCTAGCCAGATTGATTTCGTCCTCTCGAGAAGAGAAGCCAGGTGTACTTGCCTAAATTGTAAGGTGATACCTGGAGAGAGTGTAGTCCGTCAACATAAGCTTGTGGTGGCTGAATTTCCCTTTCAGATTCGTGTCCAGCGGGATAAGCGCGCCAAAGTCGCTAGAACGAAGTGGTGGAAGCTCAAGGGAGAAGCAACTCAAGCTTTCAAGGAGTGGGTCATTAAGGAGGGCCCTTGGAGAAAGGAGGTGATGCAAACAATATGTGGATGAAGATGGCGATTTGCATTCATAAGGTGGCTTTAGAGGAGTTTGGGGTGACCAAGGGAAGTAGAAGAGAAGCTAAAGATACCTGGTGGTGGAACGATGATGTCCAGAAGGTTATTAAGGAGAAGAAAGATTGTTTCATACACAAACACCTGGATAGGAGTGCAGACAACATAGAGAAGTACAAGGTGGCAAGGAAGATGAGATAGAGAAGTGCAAGGCAAAAGGGACATCTATAAGATGGCCAAGATCGAGAGAGAAAGACAAGGGATGTCAACCAAGTCAAATGCATACGGTGCAGATCGGCTTCTGGTGAAGGACGAGGAGATCAAGCATAGATGGCGAGAGTACTTCGACAAGTTGTTCAATGGAGAGAATGAGAGCTCTACCATTGAGTTGGATGACTCCTTTGATGATACCTGAAAGTGCATGTAGCCCCTAAGTGTGGTTTTGGTAATTAATGACAATCTCTATGGGCTAATGCTTTCACTGAGATATATTTGAAGGAATATTCCATAGGTGGTGCCACAAGGATATTGGATGGATTCAAGGATGATTGCCATAAAGATGAAGATATGCTCTAAGCTTTGGTATTGAATAACAATTCCTATGGAGCATCAAGTGCATTGTATATTGTATGAAGAAATGTTCCATAGTGATGCATGAAGCATATTGGGTTGATTTGAGAAGAGTTCTATCAAAAGCCTCACGTAGAAATCCTCATGGTATTCCTCTTTGCTTACCCCGTGCCCACGGGGTCTAGGGAAGTCTCTCTAGACACCCCGTGCGCATGGGCCTCCTGACCTTCGTGCACAAGGGGTCGAGTGTTAAACTCTTTGGATACCCTGTGCCCACGGAGCCTAGGGTTTGATTCTCGGGGTCTCATGTCCAGTGAGGTTACTAGTTGATTTTTGGACAGATGTTCTATGGAGATATCTATTGAAGCCATCAAGATTGATCTCAATGTTTGACCAAATATGATCAAGGTGGAGTTCATTGGAGGATCTCAAAGGTTGACATATTTGGTCTTATAAGGATCAAGGACTTGAGAGAATTATTTAAGGAAGAATTCAAGTTATGATTTTAAGACAAGATCATGTTGAGCTCATGTGTTGGGTTTTGGTTGATCAAGTCTTGAAGCAAGCTACTAGAGTGAAAAATTCATTGTACCTCTCAAGAGACTGTGATGGAGCATTTATAAGAGCAAGTGATGACTATTATGATGTTCATGGTGAAACTTGATATGGTCATGAAAGAGTCTTTGGTGATCTAGTCTTGAAGCAATGAAGTGAAATGAAAAGTTCACTGTGGCTTTCAAGAAACCAAGATGGAGCATGAATAAAGATGTTGGTTGACCAAGATGAAGCTAAAAGAGTGTATACTAGATGGTTAACACACAAGCGCAAACAATGTACCGCGCGGGATCTAGTGATCTAGTGGTACGGTAAGTAATTGCGAATTGCGCTTTGTGAACTAACCCATGCTATGTGTTTTATGTTTGTGGGTTAGGTGTTTCTCATGGGCTTGCGTCAAAAGAAAGATTTCAAGTAGCCTATGTGAGGATGACATCAAGTGGTGATGGTCATTGAGAAGTGCAAGTACAGGATGAGCGTCCAGAGGTTATATGCTTTGAAGCTTGCGGTCGACATGGTGATAATGTACATGTGAAGATGTGCTTAAGTGAAGGCTTCCCTCATTGCAATATGGGGAAGCAATTCGAGTATCTTCACCAAGTGATTGTGGTCAAGAAAAAGATTTCAACTTGCGACAAGCATTAACGCCATCATCAAGCTCAAGTGGAATGCGCAAGGCAAAGGTATAACTTAGCTAGATTTTCCTAGTTTTACCGGTCTCATGGTGCTTGGTGTTGGTAGGAGACCGGATTATAGGTTTGATAGCCGTACTATCAAGAGAGACTTTCGGGCGAGTAGCTTGATCACGTCGTATGTAGAGGGCTCAAACCTTTGCATTTTTGCATCAATCTTTATTGTTGATCTTGAGTGGTTCTCTATGTGAGGACCTTGGGCTTGTCCATAGCTTTAAAACGAGCTCAAGATCATCAAAATCAGAGTTCGTATGACAAAGTTATGCATGTTTCGGTTTCTCTTGTAGGTTGTTTCTAGGTGGTCTCCCGTGCCCACGGGCTTGTACCATGACGGGGTGCCTAGAGAAGGTTTGTTTGAGCCCAACGACTAGCTTTTGGGGGTTGGCTATTTAAGAGCTCTTCTTCACCATCGATTTGGGTGTCATTCATACATGTCTTTACCACTCTTTTGGGCCACAAACCACCTCCCCCAAACCCTATCTCCCCTCTATGTGAAGGGGGGGTTTGTGGATGGATCTTGGAGCCATTTGTTGATCTCCTCCATTGATTCCTCTCTCTTCAATCTCCTACTTTCTTGAGTTGCATCTTGCGAGATAGAGAGAGTGAGTTGAGCATCCGTTGCTTGACCTTGCTTTGCACTTGTTGCATTGGTTTGAGCTCCCCGCATATGGTGTTCCAATTAAAATAGGACTACACCAAGGGCCAACTTTGAGCCCTTATCTTTTTGCTTTGGTGATGATGAGGTCACAAGAGATATACAAGGAGTTACAAGGAGATATCCCATGGTGTATGCTCTTTGCGGATTATGCGGTGCTAGTCGACGATAGTCTGACGGGGGTTAATATAAAGTTAAGTGTTGTGGAAATAGACTTTGGAATCGAAAGGTTTTAGGCTTAGTAGAACTAAAACTGAGTATATGAGATGCGGTTTCAGTAATACTAGGCACAAGGAGAAGGCTATCTTTGATGGGCAGGTGGTACCTCAGAAGGACACCTTTTGACATCTGAGGTCAATGTTGTAGAAGGATGGTGATGTCAATGAAGATGTGAGCCATCGAATCAAAGCTGGATGGATGAAGTGGCGCCAAG
Source organism: Elymus sibiricus (assembly GCA_039707655.1). Taxonomy (NCBI): domain Eukaryota; kingdom Viridiplantae; phylum Streptophyta; class Magnoliopsida; order Poales; family Poaceae; genus Elymus; species Elymus sibiricus. The sequence goes on along the minus strand of CM077672.1, from coordinate 232,911,802 downwards.
CTTCTGGCATCCTCTGTGACAAGAGGGTGCGAGAAAAGCTAAAAGGCAGGTTCTGTAGGACAGCGATTCGACCTGCGATGTTGTATCGCGCTGAATGTTGGCCAACTAAAAGGCGACATGTCCAACAGTTCGGTGTAGCAGAGATGCGCATGTTGAGATGGATATGTGGCCACACAAGAAAGGATCGGGTCCGAAAGATGATATACGTGATAGAGTTTGGGTAGCACCAATTGAAGATAAGCTTGTCCAACATCGTCTGAGATGGTTTAGGCGTGAAACCTACAGCCAGCTAATTATATTTCCGTATGAAAATAGTTTTGTTTTTAAAATCTCTTGTTCATTTTGTGTCTTAACTGTACCATTTGTTTGAGTGCTCCCTTGCTTTCAGGGATTTGACAGAGGTCATTGAGCATGTTATCCCATGTGTAAAGTAAAAATAGTGCCTTCATGTTTTCCACAGTAATGTTAGTTGTAATGTTATCCCATGTGGGCAATAGTTGCTGCACAATTTGAACATTTTTCAAAATATAAAGTTCATCTACTTTTTTGTTCGTAAAAAATAATTGCAGCACAGTTGGAAAACAGAATAATTCATGAGAAAATCAGTGTATTTATATGTGCAGGTCTTTGCTTTCTACGTATAAGATTGTGTCAGCAGTACAAGGCAGCAAATGTGTGGTGAGTAATGAAATCTTATTCATCAAGAAACTTTCAAAATGTACAATTGCCCTCTTGATTCACTTTTCCTTGTAAGTGATGTAGGGTCTTGCCTCTTTGTTATGAGTATGACCAACCAGATATACCAAAATATACAAGAAAAGGAGTATGATGAATATCAGAAATTACTCACAATGGTCTCATTAGTTGTGAGGAAACCAGCAAAACGTGTAGGAACAAAACCAGGAGCTATACAGTTAACACGGGTATTTGGGCCCATCTCAGTGGCAAGAGCCTGGACAAGGATACATATATGAACAGAGTCAGTGGAAAAAATTCCTCTTCAGGTGTAAAACAATGTATATCCAGACAGTTTAAGGGAAAAAGCATATGTGCACTTATGGGTGACTGCATATGAACTTGAAAGTCACACACTCACACTTATGCACCATACAACAAATATCAGAAAAATGATGTGCAGCAAGTGCACAAATATTATCTTATGTGCATGGGTGCAAAAAAACAAAAAAGTACTTATTATTAGTCTTATTTTTTTTGTATGTGCGCACTTTTTGCAAGTGCACATGTTTTACTTGCTGCACATAATTTTTCTCAGATTTTTTAAAGATGCGCAAGTGAGTATTTTGATTTTTTTATTTTTTTTTGAGATGCACAACTAGACAATTCAAGATCATGTGCACACACGCATAAGTTGTCACATGTACATAAAATCCACAATCAACAATAAAATATGGTCACGAAGTTACAACATGAATACCCAGTGATGGGAATAAACCACCTTGTAATACAACTTCAGCTGCCATGAAAGTTTACAATGTTCTGTTAGATCCTGGCTATCTGGTACTCTAAAACTGTAGACGTGCAACATCTGGCCATATGTGTGAATGCAAGATTCGTCATGCTAATCTATTAACCTATATCGAGCTTGCGCATCAGTGCACATATTCGTAGACACTAAATCACAGCTGGGCGTTTGCCAGATGTGAATCACTGAATCTGATTAATGGTGCACTTGAAAGTATAGCTCAATTCATAAGCATATCTGTAGTGTGTAAGGATTTGGGTGTGTAAGGATTTGGAGGGAACCTAGAATCGAACTCAAAAACTTTCTCAAGGTGACAAGTGACGACATCCAATCGCTTATTATAGCCACAAAATTCCAGCTCCCGGGCTTTCAAAGTGTAAATTTTATGAACTTGTTAATACTAGATAATTTTGCTTAATTTGTAGGAGCATCCCCCCACACTGTCAGTGGTAGCTTTGCTTTCCAAAGACGAAGTAGCACCACACACACAAGCAGCATGTCTCATCTGATGAGATAAATTTCATATAAAATTACAGATTACCTATATACATGCTCTCCCCTGAAGCAAGTCCATCAATTAACTTGCTTAGGGCAAATATATTCCTATATGCAATATATTTATCAAGATAACTAGTCCTTCCATTTCGCTATATCTATCCATGAAAGCAAGAGTCATCGTCAAAACGTTTGTCCATTCAGTGAACCAAGAGCAGTTCTTACAATGCTTCTACTCTCCACCCCTACTTAAATGCTTTGCAGAGGTTAGGTCATAGGTGGTTCCGGTATGGTCTTTTAATAGGTCATTTCTCAGTAAGTTGATGCTTCCATGGTCTGTGTGCATGGTGGGTTGTAGACAAGTATGTCGAAATGAAGTGAGTATTAACCACACTAACACACAATTCTTTACAATTTTGATATGAATCAATACGCGTGCACTAACACAACAATCGCAAGAGATTAGCATATACCTTTGTGAGACCAAAAAGGGCAGTCTTTGTAACACCATACATCGTTAAAGCTGCATCAGGATTATAGCCAGCAATTGAAGAAATTAGTATCACAGATGATCCCTTCCTCAAATGTGGTGCAGCATCCTAACATAAGGAAAATGGGAAGTGATTACTTGTGCGACAGTTATTTATAGAACATGTATATTAGGATTTAGAATGCAGCATTAATTCACCTGCAGTAGAAGAATAGAAGCTTTGACATTAATATCCCATAGCTTGTCAAGAACTGACTCTGTCATCTCTAGTATGCTATCCACAGAAGGATTTGCAGCGGCATTGGAGACAACAATATCAATGTGTCCGAAATTCTGCAGTAACATAATAAATTTCTTGTCATGGACCAGCCCTGTACTGGGGCAGGATCGTCTGATGTTAATGCTAAGAAACGGCATAAATAGCAAGGGCAAGAGAAGGAAATGAGACTGCTTTATTTTGATCTTCAGACCCTGTGGGGCTGTGTCACAAGCTGGTGTTGTGATTCAGGTCGCTATCTGTGTCACATGCAGGTAATATGATTCAGATCAATATCTGTGGGGATGTGTCAATTTATAAAGCCTTCTACTGTAAAGGTATTGCATATCAAATGAGAGTACAGCTGTCTGCTCCCCAATTCTTATTTCTTCTTTCTTCTTCCCCAAACTAACTCTCTTATGTCCCAAATCCATGTTCTATCCACCTCAAAAAATCCCAATTCTATCTTCAGGGACATTACAACTTGTTTACTACCACAATCATTTTATACTACCTGGCTGCAATAATCATAAGTATACATGCAGATGCAGTAAAGTACTTCATATATGAGTACAAACTAACAGCTTGTAATTGTGGTAAGATAAAAAGAAAGCAGTTCAGATGCACCTAAAATGAAATGCTGACCATGAACTCTTCCTACATCATTAGACACAGAGAAAAATAAGTTGAACTAAGCAGCAGCTGCAAAACTAAAATAATGCAGCGATTGCCATAGTTGTGGATACACATGTACTGCTTTCCAAATGAGAGCTCTGGTTTCAAAAGAAAACAGTTTTATTCAGAATGGATACTGCTACAGCGCGACAGCCATATCATGCAACACCCGCTGGTCCTTCCATGTCAACCGCGTTTCCATCACAAACGCAAGCACATAGCCAACACGCAATCAAATGGTCAGCAGCGTGTCACACTTCCAAGCCTCCAAGCCGATCATTTGCGCCCTACTCCCTCTTTGTTTGAACTTCAGTTGGCTTCGAATCACCTGTGGATTCGCTTCACCGGCAAAGCTGATTCGCTGCAGAATCAGCTTTGCCACTGAAGTACACTTGGACGGGCTTCAGGCAATTGCACTGAGAATGGCCCGAATCCAGCTTCAGCTTCACTGGCAAAGCTGATTCCAAATAGCTGTTTGTTTCAGCTTCTGATTTTTCCTAGGAGAATCTGCTGCCTAAAGCTGAAACAAACAGGGTCGCAGAATAGCAGTTTCGCCCTCTCCTATTTTGTCTAACAGCCAACAAGAATGGTATGCAGAATTCGGTCAATATTTGGGAACAACTCACAGTCGAGTAAACCAACACCTCACCCGGGCCGAAATTCCACTGTAGAGTGCCGATCTACTTAAAATCGCAGCTCCTAAGTAACGAATCTGACAACGTTGTAACCAAGAGCCCCAGGCCCCAGCACTGCCGAAGGGAATCTCCTCACCCCACCACCACCACCACCGAACTAAGAATAGATAGCCTAAATCTCACCTTGACGGCCGTGTCGATGAGGTGCTTGCGCTGCTCGGCGTTGGAGACGTGGCAGACGGCCCCGACCACGGTGATCCCCTTTGCCCTGAGGCCCTCCACCGCCTCGTCCACGTTTTTCTGCAGCGCTAGGAAACCATTCGATCAGAGAAAACAAAGCGCGCGCCCCCGACGCAATCGAGAGCCCGGGAGGGGCGTGGCTGGACCTGCTTGCGGGACGAAATGACGACCGCGGCGCCCTCCCGGCCGAGGCGCTCGGCGATGGCGAGGCCGATGCCCTGCGTGGAAGCCGTCACGACGGCCACCTTCCCCTCCAGACGCCGGCACTTGACCTCCATCGCCGGCCTCGCCGTGTTCCCTTTGCTACGCGCCGCTGTCTTGTCCCGATGGAAGCGTGCGTTTATGTGAGAGACGCGGCGATGGAAGCAAGGCAAGTAGAGCGGCGTGCCGGATATCCGCTTGGACCGGCGACCCTAGTGCGCTCGCTTATCTGGACACTGGAGCGTGGGCCCGGGTAACAACTAGCAAACTGTCTGTCGCCAACAATTTTCATGTGTGGATGTAAAAAAAAAACAATTTTCATGTGTGGGTCACGCTGACAGTGAGAAAAATAATAAAATACTCTCTCCGTCACTAATTACTTGTCGCAGAAATGCATAAAAATAAATGTATTTAGAACTAAAATGCATCTAAATACATACATTTCCGCGACAAATAATTCCGGATGAAGTACGTAGCAGTCTAAGTTCCAACACATTGGTATTCAATAGTGTTTTAGGGCATCTCCAAACCTCCCGCAAGCGTCCAGACCGAGCTATTCGGATGCAGTTTGTCATCCAACATCGTCCCGCATTATTCCATGGACCAGTCCGCTTGTCTGTTTTCCCACAAACCGAAAGCAAATTAGGGAAGCTTTGCGGGAGTCCAGACTCCCGCCACGTAGGACTCCGACACCCCGACTCACCTAAACCCCCTTCCGGACCCCGCGTTTTCATCCTTTCCTCTTTCTTTGCATCCGCTTCCTCCCTCGTTGATGTCGCCGCTCTACCACCCCGGCGGCCCGCCAAGCCCTTTCTGGACCTCCGTGGCCTCCACCGCCACACCCGGTCGCCATGCCGCTAGTCCTCCGCCGCGCAGGTACCATCCGCCCCTACAGGGGTCACCACGCCCGACAAGTGTTTGGTGAAATGTTCGTGCTAATTTTTTTTTGTCCTTGAAAGGATCGATATGGTTGACTAGAGGGGGGGTGAATAGGCAACTACCAATTTTTAGCTTTTCTTAACAAAATAGGATTAGCAACAAATAGGTTGTCTAGAAATGCAACTAGGTGAGCAACCTATATGATGCTAGCAACAAAGAAACCACAAGCAAGCAACGGATACACCGCAAGTAAAGCTTGCACAAAGTAAAGGTAAGAAGTAACCACAAGTGGAGCCGGTGAAGACGAGGATGTGTTCCCGAAGTTCCTTCCCTTTGAGAGGAAGTACGTCTCCGTTGGAGCGGTGTGGAGGCACAATGCTCCCCAAGAAGCCACTAGGGCCACCGTATTCTCCTCACGCCCTCACACAATGCGAGATGCCGTGATTCCACTAGTGGTGCCCTTGAAGGCGGCAACCAGACCTTTACAAACAAGGTTGGGGCTCTCTCCATTACCGAATTGGAGGCTCCCAACACCACCACGAAGCTTCACCATAATGGAATGTGGCTTCGAGGTGACCTCAACCGTCTAGGGTGCTCAAACACCCAAGAGTAACAAGATCCGCAAGGAATTGGTGGGGGAGAATCAAATTTCTCTTGGTGGAAGTGTAGATCTAGACCTTCTCAAGCAATCCCTAAAGAATCAACAAGTTTGATTGGCTAGGGAGAGAGATCGGGCAAGAATGAGCTTGTGAGTGCTACTTGTAGCTTGCGTTGGTATTTTCCCCGAAGAGGAAGGGATGATGCAGCACAGTAGAGGTAAGTATTTCCCTCAGTTATGAAATCAAGGTTATCAATCCAGTAGGAGAATCACGCAACACCTCGTTAGCAGTACCTGCACACAAACAACAAATCCTTACACCCAACGCAAACGAGGGGTTGTCAATCCCTCGGCGATCAATTGCAAGATTAAATTGTATGGTGATAGATAGATAGATTAAACAAAAATACAAAATAAAATAAATAAAGAAAAGTGCAGCAAGGTATTTTTAGGGTTTTTAATATATGATTTAGATAGACCCGGGGGCCATAGTTTTCACTAGAGGCTTCTCTCAAGAAAATAGTATACGGTGGGTAGACAAATTACTGTTGGGCAATTGATAGAAAAGCAAATAATCATGACGATATCCAAGGCAATGATCATGTATATAGGCATCACGTCCGAGACAAGTAGACCGACTCCTGCCTGCATCTACTATTATTACTCCACACATCGACCGCTATCTAGCATGCATCTAGTGTATTAAGTCCATAAAGAACGGAGTAACGCCTTAAGCAAGATGACATGATGTAGACAAAGTAAACTCATGCATGAATAAACCCCATCTTTTTACCCTTAATAGCAACGATACATACGTGTCATGTCCCTTTCTATCACTGGGATTGAGCACCGCGAGATCGAACCCATTACAAAGCACCTCTTCCCATGGCAAGATAAATCAATCTAGTTGGCCAAACCAAATCAATAGATCGGAGAAGAAATACGAAGCTATAATAATCATGCATAAAAGATATCAGAGAAGACTCAAATAATATTCATGGATAATCTGATCATAAACTCACAATTCATCGGATCCCAACAAACACACCGCAAAAAGTGATTACATCGGATAGAACTCCAAGAACATCGAGGAGAACATTGTATTGAAGATCAAAAAGAGAGAAGAAGCCATCTAGCTACTAACTATAGACCCGAAGGTCTGTGGTAAACTACTCACGCATCATCGGAAGGGCAGCAAGGTTGATGTAGAGCCCCTCCATGATCGATTCCCCCTCCGGCGGAGTGCCGGAAAAGGCCCCCAGATGGGATCTCTCGCGAACAGAAGTTTGCGGCGGCGGAAAAAGTATTTCGTGGACTCCTTTGTTGGTTTCCCGATTTTTGGGAATTTATAGTGGTGGAATTAGGTCAAAAGAGGCAGAGGTGGACCCACGAGGCACCAGGGCGTGCCTGCCCCCCCCCCCCAGGCGTGCCCTGGTGGCTCGTGGCCACCTCCTGGGGCTTCTGGCCTTCTCCCGAAGCTTCTAGTGTTGGTTATGTCCAAAAAAAATCTCCAAAAAGTTTCGTGGCATTTGGACTTCGTTTGGTATTGATATTCTGTAAAACCAAAAACAGGCAGAAAACAGCAACTGGCACTGGACACTAAGTTAATAGGTTAGTCCCAAAAAAATGATATATAATTGCTGTGGAATGTTGCCTATCATATTCATCATATATTCTTTTCTTTTATAGCATGGACATATGGACTTGAATGATTCAAAGCAATAGTCTATAGTTTGACATGAAGATATAAATACTCAAGCATACTAACAAGCAACCATGCTTTTCAAAATATCAACGCTAAAGAAAGTTATCCCTAGCCCATTATGCTCAATCATTGATCCATTCATGAAACACACTCCATATTAGCTACATCCAATGCACAAGTATGACAATAGTGCTCTCTAGTTGGTGCTTTATAAGAGAAGATGGAGACTCAAATAAATAAAAATTGCATAAAAGTAAATAGATAGGCCCTTCGCAGAGGGAAGCAGAGATTTGCTAATGTGCCAGAGCTCAAGGCTTAAATTAGAGAGATAAAATATTTTGAGAGGCATGCTTTTCCTGTCAACGAAAATGAACGAGAATTCCCAATATCTTCCATGCTAGATACATTATAGGCGGTTCCCAAACAGAAAATAAAGTTTATTCCTTTTCCACCATTCTTTCACAATCCATGGCTAGCCGTATCCATGGGTGCCCTCCATACCAACACTTTCCAAGGAATTCATTATTATCATCATATAAGATTTTTCATTTCATTTCATTTCGGGACTGGGCATCCCTATTACCTGCCACACTCTCGTGCAATGACAAGTGAATAAACACTCATCGTGAGAATAACCCACCTAGCATGGAAAATATTGGCCACCCCCTTCCGCCTCATGAGCGGTACGGGCACACAAAATAGAAAAATTATTTTGAAAATTAGAGTTGGCACACGCAAATTTACTTGGAACGGCATGGAAATACCGCATATAGGTAGATATGGTGGACTCATCTGGCACAACTTGGGTTTAAAGAGTTTGGATGCACAAGCAGTATTTCCGCTTAGTACAAATGAAGGCTAGCAAATAGATTGAGAAGCGACCAACCAAAAAGCGAAAATGGTCATAAACATGCATTGAAGATAACTAACACCGAATAATGCACCATAAGTAGGATATAATTTCGTTGCATAACTTGACTTGATGTGCATGCATAGGGAATTACAAACCTTAACACTAATATTCTTACTAAATCACAATTACTCACTAACATGACTCACATATCATCATCTCCATATCGCAAAACTATTGCAAGGAATCACACTTATCATATACAATGATCTATATGAAAGTTTTTATTATATCCCTCTTGAATATTCATCACTTTGGGACCAAATTCATATCTTGTGCAAATTACCATTACTATCATCAACTCACAAAAAGATTTAAGTGAAGCATGATAGTGCAAATATTTCTTCAAAATTTCAATCTTATCAACTCTCAAAATAATATAAGTGAAGCATGAGAGTTTATTTCTTCAAAATTTTAATCTTGTCAACTCTCAAAATAATATAAGTGAAGCATGAGAGTTCATTTCTTCAAAATATAGCCACCACCATGCTCAAAAAGATTTAAGTGAAGCACTAGAGCAACTGCCTAACTCAAAAAATTTAAGTGAAGCACATAGAGTATTCTAACAAATTATGATGAACGTGTGGCTCTCTCAAAATAGGTGTGTTCAGCAAGGATGATTGTGACAAACTAAAAAGCAAACAAAGCAAAGACTCATATAATACATGACGCTGTGTAACACCCCGATTTTTGGTCCTTTCTTTTTCTTTTGGATTTCTTCGAATTTTTATTTGGAGTTCTTTTTCCGTGGCTATGTGGTCTTGAAACCTTGGAAGATCTTCTCTCCTGCCATTTCCAAGTGGCTTGTCACTCTCAAATATATCCCTAGGCCATGTCATTTCCATCTTAACCCAACCCCAATTTTTATTTCTTGAGGATATCCCTTTTTGTATTAAAGGAATAACCCTGTTTGCTTTAGGTTGTGAAGCAACCTATATTTCTGCCATTTCAAAAAAATCCCACAAAATCCTCATAAATTCTTTGGATCATATTTTCCACAAATATGCCAAAATCCATCCTTGCCTAGTTCAAAAATAATTCAGGAATATTCATTTTCCATTCTGTCCAGAATGGCACTTTGTGAAGGAAGTACCATTTATATTTTCTTGATTGCCCTCAAAATTTTTGGGCAATCTTTCCTATCCAAATAATTGCCTCATGCCAAAATTCAGCTTTATTTGCATAGTAAATCTTCCTCAGCAAATTTCCAAAGTTTCTGACCAGAGAGAAGCTTTGTGAAGGAAGTACTAGCTAGGCTAATACAAATGAGTTGAAATTTTGGTAGATCATCCATATGATCAAATAATTACTCTCCACAAAATTTCATCTCCATCCAACAATCTATGTGAGCACACCTTGAAATTCTTGCTTCTGGTCATAATTTCAGGTTGTGAAGCAACTATATTATATATTGCTTCATAAAATCTGAAATTAATCCAGGACCCAATACTCACTATATCCTTTGAGCATCCAAAATTCACATCATTGTGCCAAGCCATTTCCTCCACAAAATTCGCCCAAGTTTCTGTCCAGTGAGGAGCATTGTGAAGGAAGTACCATTTTGGTATATCCAAATGGGATGAAATTTTTATGGTGCCTTCATATGCCAAAATAATCATCCTCTACCAATTTTCAGCCCAATCCAATCATCCATGTGAGTGCTACTTCATGATCTAGCTTCTGGACCAGTTTTTGCAGTTGTACAGCAACTATGTTAAATACTGGTCCAAATCTTTTCAAAATCCACAGGATTGTAGTCCTTCCTACTATAAACCTCTGTGACATCCTGGTTAGCTCTTATCCCATTCACCTTGGCCACAATTTCATTGCCAAGTTTGCTGTAGCAAACTTCAGTTGATGCTATCCATCATCACAGAGGTGATATAACCAAACCAAGGGCACAGTGTTACTCTACCTAGTAGGGTCCACACGCTAGACATAATTTTGCCACCCAGAATGCACTGCGTGCGCCTGTGCACGCGGTGACCACGCGGCTGGGAAGCCATTGTCGCGCTCTGGATGAAGTTTAGCTTCGGGCACTCCTCTGCTCGCCGTTTCCACATGTCCCAGCTTGTCCTAGAGCATCGCCGTAGCCACGCATTTGCTCCCCCGCCCTGGCCCCCTCCTCCTTCGCCCTCCTCGCACCACGACGACCTTGCCCGCGTAAGCACAGTGGCCGACCGGAAGTCCTCCATCCCGCGTCTGCACCTCCACTAGCTTCCTCTAGTCGCCATCAACCCCCCGCGCGCGTACGCGGCCGCGTCAATACATCCCCCGAGCGCCCGTGGCGGCATCCGGCGAGGGCATCTTCGCCGCGGCTATATAAGTCCTCCCCGGTGCTGCCTCTCCTCACCAACCTCCTCTCCTCCCTCCTAGTAGCCTCCCCAACCTCTTCCCCGAGCTCGAGGAGCTCTCACTCACCCCAATGGCCGCCATCACCGCCGCCCTCCTCTGCCTAAATTCGAGCCAGCCAAGCCCCCATTCTCCCTCATTTCTTCCCCTGGAGGACCTCTGGATCATGGCAGATCTTCCCATCCCCTCCGTTCGCTGGATGGACGCCTGCATTCTCGAAGCCAAGCCCAGCCGACGGCCACCGCCACGGGCATCCGAAGCCGCCGTCGCCACGGCTCTCCCCGGCGCGCGTGCTGCCCATGGGAGGGTGCGGCGCTCCGCCCCGAGGCCGCCCGTGCCCTCACCTTGGCCGGAGTCGGCCGGAGTCGCCGGGGCCAGTGCCGGCCGCGGCCGGCCTCGCTCTCCTCTGTTCGATCGGGAGGAAGAAGAAAGGAGCCAGGAGGAGAGAGAGTGCGGTGGGACCCGCCTGTCATCGACCCAGAGGGCGGGCTCGCCAACTTAAGTGGAGGCGTACTTTCTAAAATACGTCTTCGGGTACTGAAAGCGTACTCTGATGCATCTTCTGTTAAAAATACGCTTTCACTACTGTGAAAACGTATTTCTCAAAATGCGCTTTCCCTTTTTTTCAGCAGCCGCCGCCGAGATCCTTATATTGCAGACGTTCGTCCGTTAGCAGTAGAAATGAATATTTTTATTTAATTTTCTGCCTAACGAACGAACGGCCGTATCTCGACAACCGTGACTCCGATTCAGGTGATTCCAAAGCCCACGATCTCAGTTCGTCGAGCCCGTTCCGATGGTATCATTTTCATGAGGTTGTCACACTGTGAAAATGAGCATTTTGCCCTTGCCCTTAAAGCAGCTCCGCTGAGAGGGAAACTTTTCCGGCGATTCTTTCCGCGAGTTCATCGCACCTCTCCCCGGTGAATCCTTCGTCCCCAGGCAAGCCACAACAGCCACTTGCATGATGGCATTGCAGTAGCCATGGTTTCCACTTGAATATTTAAATAATTGTTTGCTGATGTAATGATTTCAATGCTTCGAATATGTTTGTGAATCCACGCTCATTGCTTATGCCATGTTCATTTTCATCTAGTAAGTGATATGATTTATTTGCTAATGTTAGTATCATGCTTTATTCTTGTAATTATTTCTAATGCTAGTGATAATGATATGCTCACATGAGTAGTTATCGTTTGATATGAAAATACTTGTGAAATTCGTGATCATCGTTATGCTATCCTCATTTGCATCTCGTAGAATAAAAGATTTATCATCGTTGATGTTATGTTGTTAAATGGTTATGTTGCCCATCCATGGTTACACTGATATCATGCTCGCATGCATTGTCATGTTATTTTATTGTGACTCAGCTCATCACCATTCAAGTTGAACCTGACATTAATCGAACTTGAACAAATCTGTTGGCTGAGTCATGGTGCCACCGAATCGAGCTCACCAGTGCAACCACACTTGCCTGGGTGGGGAGGCCCTAATGCAGTCTATTGTCATGCCTCTCGCCGGTGCCTCCTACTAGGGAAGGTTATGGGTGCGCGCTACCCTGATCAGGTAGGCGGCCATAAGCCTTGAGTGCCCGAGTTTTACGGTACCGAGGTCCCCATTTGGGACGATGTTTTGTTTTGGCCACGACGGTGGCGGCCACAAAGGTGGCGGATGTCACGAGTTGGCATCGGGGCAACCCAGGATATAGCCCACAGGGGAGTTTGTCAGAGTGGCCGGGAGAGTGTCATGCAATAGATTGGTTTTGTCGGAATATCGTTGGTCCACCCGAATGGGAGCACGAGGCCATGAGTTCCGTAGTGTGGGTACAGTGTACTAACCTCTGCAGAGTGTACAATCTATCGATAGCCGTGTCCTCGGTCATGGACACAGTTCGTAGTAGGTCACACTATGGGTCAACAGAAATAATAATCTGAATAATAAACAACCCCGGTTCCATGAGAAAAGAAGTTGGTTGATCTTTATGTGGTCACGAGGTGGTCACGATGGTATTCTTGATGATGGTTGATCATGAGGTGATCGCATGATGATCACGGTGGTAAGTAAGATTGATATTCATGGTGGTTACGAGATAACCTCCGAGCAGAGTAAGTTGGTCCATGAGACCTTAAACGTCGACCCCCTTGCATGCTAGTGCTAGTATCATCATGTTCATATCATCATTTATATGTACCTGCCATGCTAATGTTGTTCTAGAAGTATTGTGTTCATCATTGATGATTAACCTGTAAATGCCATGCTGTTGTTTGTCTTGATTGCTTTGGTTGCTGTGAGCTTGCGAGTACATTCAATGTACTCACCTGGCATGTCATGCTAGATTGCAGGTCATGCCATGATTGATTGCTTGTCGAGGATCTCGAGGTTGCGCTCTAGGATGCGTCCCAGCGAGAGTCCCTATGTAGTGGAGTCCATCGCCGTCGCCGTCGTTCCGCTGCTAGGAATTATTCCACTTCGAGATGTTCCGCTGCTAGCATAGAACTACCTTAGCAGGCGAAGTGTCGCCGTGCCCCTGTAACCTTGTAATACCGGACCCTTGTACCCCGTTTATTTGTAATAAAGAGTTGATTTGTTCTATGCCAAGCAGTGCCGTATTCCAGAAGACTTGATCTCTGGGCTGGAATACGGGGTGTTCCGGTCTCTCTGAGCCGGGGTGCCACAGCGATTGGTATCAGAGCAGGTATGGCTGTAGGATGCCCTAGTCAGCGCTAGCGTTAGAAACCGGTAGTTCAGAGTCTAGCTTGCTTGACTGCATTTGATTGTCGCATTTGTTTGCCGCATAGCATGCATATAGACTTATTATGTTGTCGCTAACGATTGATCTTGTGAGTGTAGGTGGCATCGGTTTCAATCCACTACCTGCACCCTCCTGTGTTGCATGCTTGCTCATTTGTGTTTGGTGTCATCTCTGTCCCAGCGGAGTGATGCCGAGGTACCTAGTGGTGTCGATCACTTGCATGATTGATGCACAGGTATCGCACCAATATATTCTCTTCAGCCACACCTATTGTTTCGGTGGTAGACATGTTTCTACCCCGGATCTTGCCATCCAACCCGTCGCCTTGGCAACCCTTACTGATCTTTGCTATCAGAAAAGGGCAATGCCAGCAAACCCTGCTTTCCACCGCTATCCTACTCTGTTACCCCCTTTCCCTGGATGAGTACAGTTCCCTACCGTCCGCTTGATGATGATGTGGCCGTGACATCCGTGTCTCGCTACATGATCACCGAGTCCGTCCTCACCCCTAAGCCCGTCCAGATGCAACCGGCGCTGAACCAGCGTTTGGTGTAGCTCTGTTTACACCAACCTCTCCACACGTTGATTCATTTTCGTGCACACCGCCACAGCATATTAGCTCGTAGTACCGGAGTTTCCTCGAGAATTGTGTGCTTAAGTAGGTGAAAGATCGTGGATGTCGCCTAGAGGGGGGTGAATAGGCGCTTTAAAATAATTACGGTTTAGGCTTGAACAAATGCGGAATAAAACTAGCGTTTAATTTGTCAAGCACAAAACCTAAATCGACTAGGCTCACCTATGTGCACCAACAACTTATGCTAAGCAAGATAAACAACTAAGTGATAGCAAGATATATAACAAGAAACAATATGGCTATCACAAAGTAAAGTGCATAAGTAAAGGGCTCGGGTAAGAGATAACCGAGGCACGCGGAGACGACGATGTATCCCGAAGTTCACACCCTTGCGGATGCTAATCTCCGTTAGAGCGGTGTGGAGGCACAATGCTCCCCAACAATGCCACTAGGGCTACCGTATTCTCCTCACGCCCTCGCACAATGCAAGGTGCCGTGATTCCACTAAGGGACCCTTGAGGGCGGTCACCGAACCCGTACAAATGGCAACCCTTGAGGGCGGTCACCGAACCCGTACACTTTGGCAACCCTTGGGGGCGGTCACCGGTACCCGTCAAATTGCTCGGGGCGATCTCCACAACCTAATTGGAGACCCCGACGCTTGCCCGGAGCTTTACACCACAATGATTGAGCTCCGAGGCACCACCAAGCCGTCTAGGGCGCCAAGGCACCCAAGAGGAACAAGCTCTAGGGTGCTCAAACACCCAAGAGTAATAAGCTTCTCAACTACTAACTTCCACGTATCACCGTGGAGAACTCAAACCGATGCAACTAATGCAATGGCAAGAACACACGAAGTGCTCAAGTCCCTCTCTCTCAAATCCCACCAAAGCAACAAAAGCTATGGAGGAAAGTGAGAGGAAGAACAAGGAGAACACCAAGAACTCCAAGATCTAGATCCAAGGGGTTCCCCTCACTTAGAGGAGAAAGTGATTGGTGGAAATGTGGATCTAGATCTCCTCTCTCTTTTCCCTCAAGAAGGAGCAAGAATCATTGGAGGGATTGAGAGATAGGCAAGCTCAAGAAGGTCAACAATGGGGGGAGAAATGAGCTCAAAGGATAAGATAACCGTTGGGGAAGAAGACCCATTTTATAGGGCCACCCCAAATCCAACCGTTACCCGTGCTGGACGCGTACAAGCGGTACTACCGCTCTTGCGAGCGGTACTACCGCTTAAGCGGTAGTAATTCAAAAACAGCAGGCGAGAACACGGGACTGGAGCGGTAGTGCCGCACCAAGCGGTACTACCACTCAACTAAGCGGTACTACCGCTAAAGCGAAAAGAGCAACAGAAGCTTGCACACTCTGCGAAAAACAAGCGGTAGTAGCAGCGGTAGTGGAGGGCGGAAGTACCGCACCAAGCGGTACTACCGCTCAGCAGAGCGGTACTACCGCTCTGAGCGGTACTACCGCACTATAGCCGCACTACTACCGTTTAACAGAAAACGGCAACAGAGACGTGCACAGAAGGAAACCCCGCAAGCGGTAGTGGCGGCGGTAGTAAGGGCGGTAGTACCGCCAGAGCGGTACTACCGTGCTACTACCGCTCTACTACCGTGAATGGCAAACTGGCAACAGAGAGTTGCACGCTCGGGGAAACCCCAAGCGGTAGTGCCACGGAAGTACCAGCGGTACTACCGCATAAGCGGTACTACCGTGGGCACCAGCGGTACTACCGCTTGCAAGCTACTGAAAATCCACAAAAAACAGAGGATACAAATAAAACCAGAACTGCCATAACTTCTGCAAATGAGCTCCGAATTGAGCAAACTCAAGCTTGTTGGATAGAAGACAACGAGTACTATCCAAACAGCGACTGGTTATAATAAGAAGTGGCAGGGGAGATATGCCTAACATATAGAGATGAGAAACCTCTATGAATGAAGAACCGGCATAAACTCCAACATCGAAAACATCATAGAAGATGCATATATGAACTCCGTTTTCGATGAACTCGAGCTTGTCATGAAGATGACCAAAAGCTCAAAGACTCACAAAGAGAAACACCAAACACAAACCAAGAAAGATGATGCAAGGATGCAATGGTTTGAGCTCTCTACGAATGATACGATAAAGCTACTCACTTGAGAGCCCCCCTTGATAGTACGGCTATCGATCCTAAAACCCGGTCTCCCAACTACCACCATGAGACCGGTAAAATAGAAAACCTATCAAGGGCAAACCTTTGCCTTGCGCATAGTCCACTTGAGCTAGATGATGACGATCTTGACCTCCTCAAGTTGGACCACCTTTCTTGATTGCGCCGGCTCGATGAAGACTAGTTGATTGCTCCCCCATACTCCACTATGGGTGAGCCACTCTTTGGCACATCTTCACAAGTCCATTGTCACCACAATGGACGGCAAGCTTCAAGCATGTGATCTCTTCGTGATGCTCCACTTGAACTTGCACACCGCAATGTTGATGACGATCACCACTTGATGTCATCCTCCATGGGTTGAATGAGATCTTCCTCTTGACGCAAGCCCATGGAAACATACCTAACCCCACATAAAACTCTCGCATAGAACATGGGTTAGTACACAAAGCGTAATGGACAATGCTTACCATACCGTGAGATCACTTGATCCCACTCGGTACATCTTCTACGCTTTGTGTGTTGATCAACATGACCAATCTTTGGATAACTCCATGAATAACCTTGGTCAACACATATTCTTCTTCTAATAACCTTGAAACCAACAAATGGTCTTCAAGCAATGCCTATGGACAAACCCTTCAAATATAACTCAAGGCAACCATTAGTCCATAGAGATTGTCATCAATTACCAAAACCAAACATGGGGGCAGCACATGTTCTTTCAGTAGGCATGCATAGTGAGGTGAATAGCTGTAAAATGTGATGTTGCTTGTATATAATCTTGATGCTTTGTGTGCTTTTGTTTGAGTCATTTCTTTTGCTTCTTTTTTTGGGCCTTCGGTGTTACCTTATTTCCCCTTATGAAAGTTGCTCATCAACCGACACCGGACTCGAAGAATCAGTAAGGATTTCAAATATGTTGAAGCTCAGCTAAACATTATGGAATTCTCAGCCGACTGCATTGTATTGGGAATATCTGATCTGAATGCAAATGATACCCTAGATTGACTAGCATCATCAAGTTTACATCAGTGTGCAACCATCACAATCATAATGAACCAGCTGGAAGACAAATTGTGTGCAAGACAACAGTACATTTCCAGTCAAAGGAATATCAAGGGTATATACATATATATGGTATTCAGTCTGCATATCACTGAGAGAAGCTTCTGGTGTAAGCAACCCAGCCTTTCTCCGCAAGCTACCAGGGAAGCTTACGACGCAAGGTTTCGCAGTCTTCCTCGGTACGATATGTGGATGACTTCCAGTGTAAGATACTCAGTCTTCTTCGGCAAGCAACCGCAGAAAGCTTCCAGCATAAGTCACCGAATCTTTCTCAATAAGCAACCAAAGGAAAAGCTTCTGAAGCACGGTACCCAGTCTTCGTCAACAAGCTATTCCGACAAAAGCTTCGGGCATAAGCTATCCAGTCTTCGTCAGCACGATACCCTCGATGGCTTCCAACACAAGCTATCCAGTCCTCGTCAGTACGACACTACAATCAGTCATCGCCATTAGTACAAGATACTACACAGTGAGTTGGCAGCATATGGCAGTGCATCTCAAGAATCAGAACTGTAACAGTTTGGTCAGAAACACGAGCTACTCGGGACCCAAGTGGCTGCCCCGGAGATCAAATGTTCAGCTACACATATTTTCATATATGTTGAGAGCATGCCGCCAAGGTCATTCAAGTCACTCGTATGATGATACAAGCACGGTGAGAATCCAACAAATCCGTGAGTATGTAAGAGGAAGAAAGCAAGTTATACACCTCAGTGTAATGCAATGTCGGAAAAGCTATGAAGCAAGACAATGTTGGGACAACAATCCTGACAGTGGACATCAAGGCCAGCTTCCTCACACCCGACAAAGTGATATCATTAACCACTGTCACCGCCATGTATGATCATGATGAACCCTTGCTTACCTCTTCCTGGTAACAGCACCACGCCTGTGTTCTGAGCTGCTTTCGGCCGTCCAGGGTGGATGCCGCCTTTATATTTCTCTTTTCAACAACTGGCCTGTGTTTTGAGCTGCTTTTCGGCCGTCTCGGGCAGCTGTTGAGTTTCTTTTTGTAGCAATGACCCTATGCTCTGAGTTGTTCTTCGGTCGTCTTAGGGAACTGCTACATTCTTCTTATCAACACTGCCTCATGTCCTGAGCTGCTTTTCAGCCGTCGTGAGCCATGGTTGAGTTATTTCAGTAATGTCCCAGATCTGAGTTGTAAAGACCGTTCTGGTGGCTACTGATTTATTCGCCGATTTCATGCAAAGGTTCGGATGATCATTGCCCTACAGTTAAAGCTCGAGAGATGATGAACTTGCCAGTTAAGCGTTGTTGCATGGTCATAAGGATAAGGTACGCCTGCTGGAATATTGCACCTGACAGCACCTATGGTCACACGAAGGATTAAGAGTATATAAGGCCAAGTTCTTTCGACAACAGTTTAAAAAAACAATAATGAAGGAGCAAGACCGGCAATACAGGTGTGATAATCGTTGCCCGAACAACACGGTACGGACACCCCAGACAGTATGATTCTGTATCGATCACCGGGGATATACACCCAAGAGGGTTATGATTCTCAGCATTGTTTTGAACACGGAGGATATGCACCTACTTGAGTAACCCGAGGCAATGATTAAAGGTTTCATGCCCACCGAGGAAATTTGTACACAACTCCATTGACTACTATCGGTGCTGGATAGAAGAATGTCACGGCGTATGGAAGTCACTCCCGGACTTATGGAAATCCCGGTCATGATAATATCAAACAAGCCATCAGACATAAAAGAATTGAAGTCAGAGCAAGGATGAACATATGAAGGAAGTCCTGTCAGAATGTGGGGTATGGTGAAGCAAACCACCCCAGAGCAAGGCAGTCCGTCAGATGCAATTCAGTGGGAACAATTTATAAAGGAAAAGGATACCCGAGTTGGAAACGGTTTCCTTAAGTCAGAATATTCATACTTGTTCCCTGAGCAACCAAATCTCGAGGACGAGATTTATCATAAGGGGGGTAGGTTTGTAACACCCCGATTTTTGGCCCTTTCTTTTTCTTTTGGATTTCTTCGAATTTTTATTTGGAGTTCTTTTTCCGTGGCTATGTGGTCTTGAAACCTGGGAAGATCTTCTCTCCTGCCATTTCCAAGTGGCTTGTCACTCTCAAATCTATCCCTAGGCCATGTCATTTCCATCTTAACCCAACCCCAATTTTTATTTCTTGAGGATATCCCTTTTTCTATTAAAGGAATAACCCTGTTTGCTTTAGGTTGTGAAGCAACCTATATTTCTGCCATTCCAAAAAATTCCCACAAAATCCTCATAAATTCTTTGGATCATATTTTCCACAAATATGCCAAAATCCATCCTTGCCTAGTTCAAAAATAATTCAGGAATATTCATTTTCCATTCTGTCCAGAATGGCACTTTGTGAAGGAAGTGCCATTCATATTTTATTGATTGCCCTCAAAAATTTTGGGCACTCTTTCCTATCCAAATAATTTCCTCATGCCAAAATTCAGCTTTATTTGCCTAGTAAATCTTCCTAAGCAAATTTCCAAAGTTTCTGACTAGAGAGAAGCTTTGTGAAGGAAGTACTAGCTAGGCTAATCCAAATGAGTTGAAATTTTGGTAGATCATCCATATGATCAAATCATTACTCTCCACAAAATTTCATCTCCATCCAACAATCTATGTGAGCACACCTTTAAATTCTTGCTTCTGGTCATAATTTCAGGTTGTGAAGCAACTATATTATGTATTGCTTCATAAAATCTGAAATTATTCCAGGACCCAATCCTCACTATATCCTTTGACCATGCCAAAATTCACATCATTTTGCCAAGCCGTTTTCTCCACAAAATTCCCCCATGTTTCTGTCCAATGAGGAGCATTGTGAAGGAAGTACCATTTTGGTATATCCAAATGGGATGAAATTTTTATGGTGCCTTCATATGCCCAAATAATAATCCTCTACCAATTTTCAGCTCAATCCAATCATACATGTGAGTGCTACTTCATGATCTAGCTTCTGGACCAGTTTTTGCAGTTGTACAGCAACTATGTTAAATACTGGTCCAAATCTTTTCAAAATCCACAGGATTGTAGTCCTTCCTACCCTAAACCTCTGTGACATCCTTGTTAGCTCTTATCCCATTCACCTTGGCCACAATTTCATGGCCAAGTTTGCTGTAGCAAACTTCAGTTGATGCTATCCATCATCACAGAGGTGATATAACCAAACTAAGGGCACAGTGTTACTCTACCTAGTAGGGTCCACAAGCTAGACATAATTTTGCCACCCAGAATGCACCGCGTGCGCCTGTGCATGCGGTGACAACGCGGCTGGGAAGTCATTGTCGCGCTCTGGATGAAGTTTAGCTTCGGGCACTCCTCTGCTCGCCGTTTCCGCATGTCCTAGCTTGTCCTAGAGCATCGCCGTAGCCACGCGTTCACTCCCCCGCCCTGGCCCCCTCCTCCTTCGCTCTCCTCACACCACGGCGACCTTGCCCGTGTAAGCACAGTGGCCGACCGGAAGTCCTCCATCCCGCGTCTGCACCTCCACTAGCTTCCTCTAGTCGCCATCAACCCCCCGCGAGCGTACGCGGCCGTGTCAATACATCCCCCGAGCGCCCGTGGCGGCATCCGGTGAGGGCATCTTCATCGCGGCTATATAAGTCCTCCCCGGTGTTGCCTCTCCTCCCTCCCAGTAGCCTCCCCAACCTCTTCCCCGAGCTCGAGGAGCTCTCATTCACCCCAATGGCCGCCATGACCGCCGCCCTCCTCTGCCTAAATTCGAGCCAGCCAAGCCCCCATTCTCCCTCATTTCTTCCCCTGGAGGACCTCTGGATCATGGCAGATCTTCCCATCCTCTCTGTTCGCTGGATGGACGCCTGCATTCTCGAAGCCAAGCCCGGCTGTCGGCGTACGACACCTATGGGATCGCGTGGATCCCTTTTACGATTCGGCTGGGGAGAAGGTGTACACAAAGAGCGGATTCAACGATCAACACGGGGATTTTTTACCCAGCTTCGGGCCGCTAAGTAGCGTAAAACCCTACTCCTGCTTTGGTTTATTGTGGGTGTTTGAGCTCAGATACACGGAGCGCTTCTTGGTGAACAGTACACAAGAAGAGCGGCTACGCATGCAGCTGGGCCAGAAAGCTTCCCCCTCCCCGTAGCTTCGCCTTGGGCCTCCTTTTATATGACAAAGGGGTCACCAACAGTGGCGAACAGCAAGTACAAGAGGTGTAAAGTTGCTACAGTGTTTACATGCTTATCACTGACGACTTAGGACAAAACGCATTAAATGCTCTACTTAGGTGTCCCTTACTTTCTTGGGGACGGAAAAAGAGCCCGTTCCATCAGCACCGCTTAATCCCATCCACCGCTAATGCCATGACACACATCCAGGAGGACAAACCCTAAACGACAGGCTGTTCGCTGCGCTGGAGCGGTGGCAGGGCGGTAGGATCTTGCCGGGTGCGAGTCCTTGCCGGGTCTTCGTGAGCTTCCCCGACAAGATCTTGCCGGGAACCCAGCCTTCGGTCTTCTGTCTTCTGATCATCGGCTCGAGTGCCTTCTTGATAATCTTGTATTTGTTTCCAGCTGTTCTCTGGCAGGTCTTGCCGCTGGTATGGCTACAACCGTCCGTGCATAAGTATGGGGTACTAAAAAAACCAAACCTTAGTACACCGACAGGAGCCCCCGGGCCTAGGCCATACACGGGTGCGAGGCGTTGTTGGGCTAGGCCCAAACAGTGCACGGGCACGCGTGGCAGGAGTTAACTGTCGTAATCTTCTTATTTACCGCGCCCCCCATGACGCGCACTAAATGCGGGACATGGGATACGTGCGCGGAACGGCTGCAGTAGCAGCGCGCTCGTAAAAGCGCATTCACATTGGTTTAGTAAAGAGGCAGCCCCACGCCTTCCCCATAAAAAGGAATCCGCAGAGGCGCTGCTCATTTACCTCTCGTCTTTTCCAATCTAGAAACCCGCCGTCGCCTTCTTCCTCGAGCTTGAAACAGAGCCTCCTCCATCCATTCGCCACCTCCACGCCCTCATCATCCTCGGCCTCCGCTTCCACAGTCGTCATGCCGCCCAAAGCAAGCAAGGGCAAAGCGGCGAAAGCCGTCGACTCGGATGCAGAGGCGGAGAAGATCGATCTGGTGGAGATGCGGAAGGAACACGTCATCTTCGCCCCGACGCTTGACATGCGCGCCCTGGTCGAGCGGTACATGTGTATGTGGGGGAAGGAGACGAGGGCTCACCCTGCTACTCGCGTGCTCCCAGCTTCCGTCAAGGGCGGTCCACATAAATTCCCCTTCTTTGTCGCTTACTTTTACTGCGGGCTTTGCCCTCCGTTTTCTGATTTCTTCATCGACATCATGTACACATACGGCTTCCGTCTCTTGGATTTCACGCCGAATGCCGTGACATGGATGTCAGTCTTTGCCCATCTCTGTGAAAACTTCGCCGGAGTAGTTCCCAGCACAGCCCTCTTTCGCCACTATTTCATTCCCCGTATCGAAACAGGAGACGCCCTTTCTGGTTCTATCACCTGGATTCCAAGGGCATGGAATAAAGAGATATACCCAGACGGTCTCTACCGTAAGAAGTGGGATTAGTGGCGGGCCGAGTGGTGCTGGATTAAGGAGAAAGATCCTCAGCCGTTCTGTTCGCTCCGACAAACGAAAGTGGTCCGCGGCAAGGACTGGAGTAGCCTCGATCCTCAGGATGAGAAGCTCGCAATCGCAATTACCAGGATCCACCGTCTCAGGGTTGCCGGGCTCACAATAAAAATGGTTGGCGCTGATTTCCTCCACCGCCGCATCGCCCCTCTGCAGAACAAAGGGAGACCAGCCTGGGAATTCAAGAATGCAGCAGATATCATGAGGCTGCGCCCTGGTCTGAACGACAACTTGACAGTCTTGCAGCACACAGCTCTCTGCCACAAACTGTTCAGGCCTGACGGGAAATATAAGTTGTCGACTGGCGTAATTCCCCTGTGCAACAACTCTGCTTTGAGCTCAATCATCGCCATGATGCCGGTGTGTAATGCCCACGGCCTCGATGGAACTTGGGAAGAGCCATCCTCAGAGCACGCATAGGAGTTCTTTGATAACTTGTCGGAGAAAGCCATCTGGGAAGAGCCAACCCTTATCCGCCCTACTACTGATGACGAAGTGGCCTACATCACCAGCAGGGCGGAAGAGGTGAATCTAGCCGCGGAGGCCGGCAGTTTTGGCTTCGCGAAAGAGGAAACCAGTGAAGAAGAAATGATGTCAGAGGAGACCCTTATCGAGCAAGGCGAAATTGCCGGGGAGCAGAGTGGCATGGTTGCTGGGAGCTCTTCTGTCGAAGACACAACCGAGGAGCAGCTGCACGAGGAGCCCCCAGCTCCAGAGAAGAAGAAACGTGTTCTTCGGAAAGCCGTCTCTGGCGTCCCAACACATCAACCTTCCTCGAGTGGTGAGGTTCCCGGCAAGGGGGCGGCCGGCAAGGCTGCGCAGCGGCAAGGAGCCCAACAGCAACCCGTGCGACGTACGAGATGCACGACCGCGGCAACAACTGGAGCGGCGGGGGCGTCTCATACGACAGCACCAACAGCTGGAGCAGCAGGATCACATCAACCCACTGCTTCTGCCGCAGCCAAGCGTCCCAGGACCCCTTCTCCACCCCCTCGCACGGACACTGTAGCGGAGGTTGACTTTGACATCTCCGCCTTTAGTCCGGAAAGAGAAGAGTAAGGGTCCTTGCCGCATCTTTCAACTTCTGAATTCCTGGTTTTGCTTAACTCATTTGTTTTGCTTTGGCCTGTCCCCACAGAGATACGGAAACATTGGCGCAAAGGATGGCGAAGAAGACGAATACTTCAACGGGTGATGAGCCTTCGGCAAGCACCGCAGGTGCGCCGGAGTCCATCGTCATCAGCCCGGAGCCCAGCCCTCGACGCAGCCCCCAGCGTGAGCCCACTACTCATTTTCCGCTGGCGAGCGTTGGGGTGAATATCTTCGCTATTGACATCACCGGGCTTGTAGGAGAAGAACGGCAACAAGGAGAGCCATTGGAGGCCGTCCCTGACGTGCCGCCTCCGTCAACCACACCGCCCAGAGATGAACCTTCGGCAAGGGCTTCCACTGGCGAGCCCATTCACGTTGAAGAGGACCCGGCAAGCACGGGCACTGGCAATCCTACATCGGCAATCATGTTGCCGGGAAAGGAGAAACCACCTCTCAACAGCTCGACATAGGTAAACCGTTTGCCTTGGTGCACTTATCATTCTTTCTTTGTTTTTGTCTCCTTGAACTTCAACTTCGGTCTCATCTTGTTTCCTTTCTTGGTCTTCAGATCTTCCTTCGATGGGACAAATGGATGTTGATATTGTCATCGAAGAGACCGCCAAGGACGCTGCCGCCGAGGCCGACAGAGTCGCAGCTGACGAAGCCGCCAAGGCCGTACAGGAAGAAACCACCAAGGGGTCTGCTGAGGGGGCCGACAGGGAGACCAGTGACCATACTGACGGCATTCCTGCCACAGGAGCGCCCAGCGCTACACCGGTCGCGGAGCCCCCAGTTGCCGGCGAGGCAGTTGTCGAGGATCAACCGTCAACATCCGACGCCCCCCGTCAAGCAGATACCTTAAGGTTGGCGACAACCTATTCGTTAGCATACTAGGGACGACAAGCACTGGGGTGCCAACCGAAGGAGAATTTTTTGATGAAGACGTTATCGCCGCCGGCGGACTTAAGATCGTCGACGAGCCATGCGCCAGCAGTAGCGGGTCCAGGGAAGAATAGCTCCTCCAAGCCATGAGCGACAACTTTCAAAAGCTCCAGGTGCTCCACCACACCCGGAAGGAGAAGTTGGACTCTAGGGCGGCAGTCGTTGAAGCAGCGGAGGCAGATTTCTAGAAGCGCGTCGAAGAGATGCAAGTCTGGTACGCCGAGGCTTTCCAGGAACTGACGGCTGGTCAGGAGCAACTGAATCAAAGTTGGAGCGATTTCCTCTTAAAGCAGTCCGATGCCGAGAAGGCACAGGAGGAGGCCGCGCAGCAGGCTACTGCAGAGGAAGCTCACTTAACGGAACGCCGCGTCGGGCTCGATGCTTATGAAGAAGACCTTGCCGCTCGCGAGGAGGCGCTTGCCGCCAAGCTCCGTGGCAAGGACGAAGAGATCGAGAAGCTTGTCGCGCGGCGAACTCAGGAGCTGGAGCAGAGACACAAGGAAACACTCGAAGCTCTGGCCATAGACCATGCCAGCAAGTTAAAGGGAGCCATCGATGCCGCCGAAGCTGCAGAGGCCGCCAAAAACGAGCTGGGCGATAAAGTGAAGAGGCTGGAAGCAGATCGCGAGGACCGTGGCAAGGAAATCTCGACGCTCAAAGCCGACAGAGAGAAAACTCTCTACAACCTGGCAGAGATGCAAACCGCCATGTCCGGCAAGACCAAGGAGCTTATCTCAGCCAATGAATCCATCGTTGATCTGACACTAAAGCTGGCAACGCTGGAGGAGTCCCTTGAGAACGGCAAAGCTCGCGAGAGGGCTTTGATCAAAGATCTCCAGAGTGAGAAGAGCCTGCTCAACAGCGCCGCCGCCACTTATAATGACTTTGAGAAAGGTGTGAAGATTTGGACTGAGTGCCTTGTCGACGTCGTGGAAAGGCTTGCCGCAAAACTGTCCACCATGGGCTTGAAAAACTTCAACTACTCTTCTGATGATAGGGTGTCTTCGAGCGCCAAGCTGACCATGTTCTTCGAGAGCGTCGTCGACGCCCTCAAGCTGCTCCAGTCTGACCGAGCAACCCATCTGGCCAACGAATCCCGCAAACTCTGCCGGGCCGTCCTCCTCAAGGTGCTCGTCAAAGTGGTGCACAAGAACCCCGGCATCAACCTCACCAACGTTCTCGCTAGCTTGCCGGAG
The DNA here is from genome assembly GCA_039707655.1 of Elymus sibiricus. Classification (NCBI taxonomy): domain Eukaryota; kingdom Viridiplantae; phylum Streptophyta; class Magnoliopsida; order Poales; family Poaceae; genus Elymus; species Elymus sibiricus. The sequence goes on along the minus strand of CM077672.1, from coordinate 232,885,468 downwards.
GATGCAGACCTCAAGGCCCTCCAAGAGCTTGTCGTGCCCATCGTCGACAGAGTGAGTCAAGTCAAGAGGGTTGAAGGCCAGTGCAGGGACTAGCCGCTTCACTTCATTTTGTCGCCACCATTCCATGCCAAAGACAGTTTTATCTTAAGTTAGAATCGCAGCGACCAGTAATATAACTTGCTATGTTTTGGATGAATGTATGCTATTTATCTTGTCTGATTTCTTTTTTTGTACGGTACATGCCCTACGCTTATTGGAAACTTGCCGGTGCGCGCACCCTTGCCGCGAGCGCTTTGAGGAACGGATCCTTAGCAGCCTGCTGGAGGTGTCGCTGCCGACAAGATATCTTGACGTTTTCAGTGCAGCCACTTAAGCTGTTGAGCGGACTCGAAACAAAGTAAGGGCGCAACCGATCACGACAAGGTTCCTTCGCGTGCAGGTTTTCCATACAAAAGCCGAAATTGTTCAAGGAAAATAAGTCTAGAATAAAAATTTGCTCAAGAGTTTTGCAACTTAGCTTTTCGTCGATGTACTCCTTATTGCAAAATGTCAACTTGAACGTCGCCTGTCGGTGTCCATACCATCATTCCCCCCGGCAAACTTGCACGCGAGGAAACCTTCTGTCCTTTAAGAAAAAGGGAAAAGAAAGATATGGAACCTTGGCGGTTCATTAACGCTTACCGGAAGTAGGTGTAATACAATATCTCAGACAAGCATGCATATAGATTGACATGAAAATCGACAAGAATTGTAAAACACTTAAGTTTATTCAACTATGCACAGGGTCTGCGCCTGGCTTTGTACAAAGGATCATATGCCTTGCCGGCAAAACTCGTACAAAAGGTGGTTGCCGGGAGACCCGGCAACCGCGCCTTATGGGTAGAACTTACGAAGGTGTTTGATATTCCAGGAATTGCTCACTGGAACGCCATCTTCGGTCTCCAGGCGGACTGCGCCGGGCCTGGTGACTCGTACTACCCGATAAGGGCCTTCCCACTTCGGCGTCAACTTGTTATAATCCTTGGCCGACTGAACGCGCCGAAGAACAAGGTCGCCTTCCTCAAGACTTCGGGCATGAGCCTTGCGGCTATGATAGCGACGCAAGGCTTGTTGGTAGCGTGCAGCTCGCACAACAGCCCGAAGACGATCTTCCTCAAGGAGCGTGGCGTCATCTTGGCGCAGCTGCTCTTGCCCGAGCTCATCATAAGCGAGCACTCGAGGTGACCCGTATATGAGTTCTGTGGGGAGAACTGCTTCTGCCTCGTAGACTAGGGAGAAGGGTGTCTGGCTGGTAGCTTGATTTGGTGTCGTTCTGATTGACCAAAGAACCGCCGACAGCTCATCAATCCAGCGTCTTCCGCACTTGCGCAGCTTGTCGAAAGTCCTTGTCCTGAGACCTCGCAACACTTCAGCATTTGCCCTTTCCGCTTGGCCGTTGCTCCTTGGGTGAGCAACAGAAGCAAAACAGATTTTGCCGCCAAGGTCTTGGACATACTGCATGAAGGTGCGGCTTGTGAACTGCGTGCCATTGTCGGTGATGATCCTGTTTGGCACACCAAAATGGCACACTAGTCCCTTGAAGAACTTGACGGCTGATTGTGCTGTCACCTTTCTCACTGCTTCCACTTCCGGCCACTTCGTGAACTTGTCGATAGCAACGTACAAGTACTCGAAGCCCCCGACAGCGCGGGGAAAAGGGCCCAATATGTCGAGCCCCCAGACCGAAAATGGCCAGGAAAGAGGGATTGTCTGAAGAGCTTGTGCTGGCTGATGCAATTTCTTCGAATGGAACTGGCATGCTTCACACTTGGTTACTAGTGCAGTTGCATCCTGGAGAGCAGTGGGCCAAAAGAAACCTTGCCAGAATGCCTTACCGACAAGAGCTCTTGAGCCTATGTGGGAGCCACATATGCCTCCATGTATCTCTGCCAACAGCTCCAGTCCATCCTCCCGAGGAATACACTTCAATTTCACACCGTTCGGTCTCTTTCTGTACAGGACATTGTCCACGAACTGGTACATATTAGACCGACGGGCTACTTTCTCCGCTTCTTCCTGTTCCTCAGGGAGTTCTCCTGTTTGAAGGAACCGGACGATGTGCTGTGCCCATGTTGGAGCCTGTGGCTCGACAACAAGGACCAAAGGCATATCTTCGGCCGTGGGAGCGTTTGTCTCTACAGCAAGGGCTTGAGGCCCTGCCGGAGCCTGTTGCTCCCCGGCAAGCTTGGCGTTGTTCCCGGCAACTTCCTTGCCGGCGGCTTCTGGAAGCTCTGCAGGAAAGTACTGCCCGGAACTCAACTTTCTCCTCTTCTCTTGCCTCGTCGATGGTGTTACGGATGGCTGAGTTAAGCGGAGCACAAAAGTTCCTGGTTCCACAGGTAACTTGAGGGCAGCACGTTTTGACAGGTCGTCGGCAATATTGTTCTCTGCACGAGGAACATGCTCTGTTTGCAACCCGTCAAAACGCTCCTCCAACTTTCTCACTTCATCTACATATGCTTCCATCAACGGGCTCTGATAGTCCTTGTTAACTTGCCTGACGACAAGCTGCGAGTCGCCTCTGACGATGAGCTTCTTAATTCCAAGGTCCGCCGCAATCCTGAGACCGGCAAGCAGCCCTTCATATTCTGCAGTGTTGTTGGTTGATCTCTCCCGGGGAAAGTGCATCTGAATTACATACTTGAGGTGCTCTCCGGTGGGTGCGACAAGCAGCACGCCAGCACCGGCGCCTTGCAGCGAGAAAGCCCCGTCAAAGTACATAATCCATTCTCGATTTGTTTCCTTGCCGGGGATAGTTGTCTCTTGAATTTCTTCGTCTGGCGTCAGTGTCCATTCTGCAATGAACTCCGCCAAGGCTCTGCTCTGAATAGTCAAAGTGCTTTCAAATTTGAGACCAAAACTTGACAGTTCCAACGCTCACTCCACAATTCTGCCGGTCGCATCTGGATTTCGTAAAATCCGCTGCAACGGGAAGCGAGTGACGACGGTGATTTCATGTGCCTGGAAATAATGGTGTAGCTTCCTCGAGGCCATAAGGAGGCCGAAGAGCAACTTCTGCACGCCAGAATATCTTGACCTAGCCCCCTGCAACAGGGAGCTGACAAAATAGATTGGGCGCTGCACCATCTTCTTCTTCTTCTTCTGCGTTGCTTCATTTGATTGCGCAGATCCTGCCTTGTCGGCACCAGACTCTGCCGGGGAGAATCCCAGCTTGTCGCTTGACGGGCTTGTCGCTGCCGCTGCTTCTTCGTCGACTTCTCTCTGCGCCACTAATGCAGCACTAACCACTTGATTCATCGCCGCTAAATATAGCAGCAACGGCTCTTGTGGTTTAGGCGCGACTAGTGTTGGCGGAGAGGAGAGGTACCTCTTCAAGTCCTGCAGCGCTGCCTCCGCTTCCGGAGTCCATTTCATTGGACCTGCCTTCTTCAAGATTTTGAAAAAAGGCAGGGCACGCTCAGCAGATTTGGAGATGAACCTGCTCAGAGCAGCAACACAGCCGGCAAGTCGACGCACATCTTTGACACGTCTTGGTGCTTCAATCTGCTCAATTGCCTTGATCTTGTCGGGATTTGCTTCGATTCCACGTTGAGACACAAAGAACCCGAGAAGCTTGCCGGATGGAACGCCAAACACACACTTCTCAGGATTGAGCTTCAGATTGATCTTGCGCAGATTTGCAAATGTCTCTTCTAAATCTTGTATGAGCGTTGCCTTGTCCTTGGTTTTAACCACTATGTCATCCATATAAGCTTCCATATTTCTATGTAGCTGGGGCTCAAAACCGATCTGGACCGCTCTTGCAAATGTTGAACCAGCACTTTTCAACCCGAAAGGCATGCGTATGAAGCAATACGTGCCACATGGGGTGATAAATGCGGTTTTCTCTTCGTCTTCCTTTGACATGAAAATCTGATGATACCCTGAATAAGCGTCAAGAAACGACAGCAAATCACAGCCGGCAGTGGAGTCCACAATCTGGTCGATGCGCGGCAAGGGAAAAGGATCTTTTGGACAGGCTTTATTGATATCTGTATAGTCGATACACAACCTTCATTTTCCATTCGCCTTGCGCACTACAACTGGATTGGCCAACCATGTTGGATGGAGCACTCCTCTAACCAAACCTGCCGCTTCCAGCTTCCTGATTTCTTCGGCAATAAATTCTTGCCACTCCAAAGCTTGCTTCCTAACTTTCTGCTTGACAGGCCGTGCATGAGGACAGACAGCAAGGTGGTTCTCAATTACCTCCCTGGGAACACCGGGGATATCAGATGGTTGCCATGCAAACACATCGACATTTGCCCGCAGGAAGGCAATGAGCGCGCTTTCTTATTTGTCATCGAGGGTGGAACTCACGGCGAAAGTTCCTCCCATACCATCCTCCTTGACGGGCACCTTCTTAGTTGCTGGTGGAGCTGCCTTGGATTTCTTGCTCTTGCCGGTGGAGCTCTCCGGCACATCCTCAACGGGAGCGCAACACTCCGAGGAGGTGAGCTTGCCGGAGTGTGTGCTAGAGGTCTTGCCGGTCTTCTTCCCCCTGGGAGCTTCGGCGGCAGGAGCAAGTGCCTTGGCGGCAGGTGCTGCGACTGCCTCCCGGTAGAGTTGGTCGGTGCAGATAAGCGCATCCTTCTTGTCGGAGTTGATAGTGATGACACTCATCGGCCCGGGCATCTTCAATGTATTATAGGCGTAGTGTGATGCCGCCATGAACTTGGCCAGCGCCGGACGACCAAGAATCCCATTATATGGCAATGGAATCTTGGCGACGTCGAAGACGATCTTTTCTGTTCTGTAGTTCAGCTCACTACCAAATGTTACTGGTAGTGTGATCTTGCCCTTCGGCTGGCTCCTTCCTGGGTTGATCCCTTGGAACGTGCCCGTTTCCTCGAGATCTTCGTCAGGAATTTGCAACTTCTTGATCACATCAGGCGAGATCAAGTTCAAACCGGCCCCACCGTCAACTAACATTTTTGTCACCTTGAGGTTGCGGATCGTTGGTGAAACCAACAATGGCAAACACCCGACCGCAGTTGTGCGATCAGGGTGATCCTCAGCGTCAAAAATGATAGGCGTGTTGGACCATTTCAATGGCTTCCGGGCATCGATCGACGGCTCTGTCGCATTAATCTCGCGCGCCCACTGTTTGAGTCGGCGGTGAGAGGAATGCAACGATGCGCCTCCATCAACGCACGTGGCTTCTGTAGCTTTCTGGAACTCGTGCTCGCTGAACTCGTCGTCCTCTTCATCCTCATCGTCACCCCCCTTTTCCTTGTCGCGGCCTCGAGCGGGCCTCTCCTTTTGTTGCTTGGCCTTGCCGCGGCGACCTCCTCGACCACCGTGTTTCTTTCCAGACCCCTCAGCACCATTCTGGGCCTTCTCCTTGTCTCGCCTTTCATACTCAGCTTTCTGCTTCTCGACAAGCTGCTCAACTTGTCGGCAGTTTTGGAGATCGTGACCCTTGGTGCGATGGATCTTGCAGTACTGCTTGTCGGAGCCCTCCGGCTTGTCGGCAGCCGCCAAGGCCTGACATGAGGCACACCCGGCAACCTCCTTGCCGGGGCCATCAGCCTTGATCTTCTTGGCGGTGCTGGTGTTGCCGGATCCCTCGACGGCAAGCACGGCCTTGCCCTTGCGCTTCCTGCTACGCCGTCGGCCTTTCTTCGTCGAGGTGGTGGCGTCTTCGCCTTCAGAGTCGATTTCTGCGCCAGCATCCTCGCCGAGGAATCTCCTTCCCTCTTCAGCCCGAGCACATTTGTCAACTAGAGCATAGAGCTCGGCAACATCCCTGACCTTGTTCATCGCCAGCTCTTCCCGCATCTTGCGGTTGCGCACATTCTGATGAAACACGCTGATAACTGCGGCAGGATGAACGTCTGGGATGTTGTGTTGTATACGGCTGAATCTCTGTATGTACTTGCGCAAGGTTTCACCTTCTTTCTGGGGGATGAGATGTAAATCGCTTTCCTGACCAGGAGCCTGGTGGCCCCCAGTAAAGGCGCCAACGAACTCATGACACAAATCTGCCCATGAAGAAATGGAATTCTCCGGCAAATGCATCAACCACGACCTGACGTTGGGCTTAAGCACCAACGGGAAGTAGTTGGCGAGTATCTTGTCATCTCGAGCCCCGGCAGCCTGCACCGCAATGGTGTAGATGCTCAGGAACTCTGACGGTTGGGTCTTGCCGTCGTATTTCTCCGGCACCTCGGGCTTGAAAATTCGGGAATTGGGCCACTGGACCTGCCGCAGCTCACGAGTAAACGCTGGACAACCCACCTCGTAAGGCAAGCTACCAGAATACCCCGGCGCAGGCTCGTCCACAGTGGGTCCCGCGCGCCTGTCGGATTGACGGCGCGCTTCCCGCCGCCGCTCGATGGTAGTTCGAGCGTCTTCTTTGTTCAGTTCCCGAAGAACTTGACGTTGATCGCTGCGAGCTCGCGGATCAGACGACGCCGTGGAATCGTCATCACGGGCGTCGACTCACCGAGTTAGCGACCACTGTTGTCGTCGCGGAGGGGAGTGCATCGTAGTCGCACCGCCTCCGGTCTTTTCGCCATCAGCACGCACCGGCTCAGTAGACTGCCGCCGCGAAGGCCCCGCCTGCTGCGGCCTGTCATCATTAGCCAAGCCGATGAGGCTTTGAATAGCATATCTCCACTCTTCTAGCTTCTCTGCAGCAGGAGGGAAATCTAGGAGCAGCTGCGCTCGCGCCAACGCTTCTGCCGGCGTAGGCGGCGGGTAAAGGTGCGAAGAACGTGAGGTGCTCTGACTCCTAACTGTGTTAGAAGGAGCTCCATCACGGTCTTGCGGTCGCGCCCGGCTTCCACCGGCGTGTTGGCGTGCATGCTGGCCCCGCGCATCTTGGGAGTGATGCGCAGGGGTCTTTTCATGGAGGCGCCTAGAACCACCGACGTCGCGGCGCTGCACGTCGCGCACGACCTGAGAAGGCCGCGGCGCATGCGCCGACGTGGGTGTCTTGGAAGGCGTCGTGCCGTCCTTGGAGTTCGCTGCGCCACCCGTAGGTAGCACGGCTCCGTCCTTAGATCTGGCAGTATGCAGGTCATTGTCGCTGTTGCGAACGACGCCGCTCGCCTGGCTCTGATTGCCAGAACGTCGTGTAGGCTCGAGACCTCCACCTCCTCCACCAACGCCTACGCCGTCGCCCGTCTGCGTGGGTACGGGCAGACCGGACGCGGATGGATCAACCGCCGTAGCGCCCTTCTTCTTGGGAGCCATGGCGACGAAAGTGATCAAGAACTGGCGCGCTGACCGCTAGATTGGGTTCGCGCAACCTCCCCCCCCCCTACCTGGCGCGCCAAAGATGTCGGCGTACGACACCTATGGGATCGCGTGGATCCCTTTTACGATTCGGCTGGGGAGAAGGTGTACACAAAGAGCGGATCCAACGATCAACACGGGGATTTTTTACACAGGTTCGGGCCGCTGAGTAGCGTAAAACCCTACTCCTGCTTTGGTTTATTGTGGGTGTTTGAGCTCAGATACACGGAGCGCTTCTTGGTGAACAGTACACAAGAAGAGCGGCTACGCATGCAGCTGGGCCAGAAAGCTTCCCCCTCCCCGTAGCTTCGCCTTGGGCCTCCTTTTATATGACAAAGGGGTCACCAACAGTGGCGAACAACAAGTACAAGAGGTGTAAAGTTGCTACAGTGTTTCCATACTTATCACTGACGACTTAGGACAAAACGCATTAAATGCTCCACTTAGGTGTCCCTTACTTTCTTGGGGACGGAAAAAGAGCCCGTCCCATCAGCACCGCTTAATCCCGTCCGCCGCTAATGCCATGACACGCATCCAAGAGGACAAACCCTAAACGACAGGCTGTTCGCTGCGCTGGAGCGGTGGCAGGGCAGTAGGATCTTGCCGGGTGCGAGTCCTTGCCGGGTCTTCGTGAGCTTCCCCGGCAAGATCTTGCCGGGAACCCAGCCTTCAGTCTTCTGTCTTCTGATCATCGGCTCGAGTGCCTTCTTGATAATCTTGTATTTGTTTCCAGCTGTTCTCCGGCAGGTCTTGCCGCTGGTATGGCTACAACCGTCCGTGCATAAGTATGGGGTACTAAAAAACCCAAACCTTAGTACACCGACACCGGCCGACGGCCACCGCGACGGGCATCCGAAGCCGCCGTCGCCACGGCTCTCCCCAGCGCGCGTGCTGCCCATGGGAGGGTGCGGCGCTCCGCCCCGAGGCCGCCCGTGCCCTCACCTTGGCCGGAGTCGGCCGGAGTCGCCGGGGCCAATGCCGGCCGCGGCCGGCCTCGCTCTCCTCTATTCGATCGGGAGGAAGAAGAAAGGAGCCAAGAGGAGAGAGAGAGTGCGGTGGGACCCGCCTGTCATCGACCCAGAGGGCGGGCCCGCCAACTTAAGTGGAGGCGTACTTTCTAAAATACGTCTTCGGGTACTGAAAGCGTACTCTGATGCATCTTCTGTTAAAAATACGCTTTCACTACTACGAAAACGTATTTCTCAAAATGCGCTTTCTCTTTTTTTTCAGCAGCCGCCGCCGAAATCCTTATATTGCGGACGTTCGTCCGTTAGCAGTAGAAATGAATATTTTATTTAATTTTCTGCCTAACGAACGAACGGCCGTATCTCGACAACCGTGACTCCGATTCAGGTGATTCCAAAGCCCACGATCTCAGTTCGTCGAGCCCGTTCCGATGATATCATTTTCATGAGGTTGTCACACTGTGAAAATGACCATTTTGCCCTTGCCCTTAAAACAGCTCCGCCGAGAGGGAAACTTTTCCAGCGATTCTTTCCGCGAGTTCATCGCACCTCTCCCCGGTGACGGTGTCCTGGACTAGGGGGTACTCACCACATCGTCTCCCGACCAGGTGGGTCAGGCCGAGGACCCCCATGGCGGTTCACTAATGGGCCACTTCGGGCAGCCCATGACGCATACAAGGAAGACTCTACAAGACTTGGTGCACAAGCCGAAGACTCTCCTAAACCCTAGGCCACCGGTGCATATATAAACCGAGGCCAGGCTAGTTAATAGATCAATTCATATTCATTAGATCAATCTCGTGGTAGATACATGTACTCTGTACTGCACCCCATATCAATACAATCAAAAGCAGGACGTAGGGTATTACCTCTTCGAGAGGGCCCGAACCTGGGTAAAACTCTGTGTCCATGTTACCATCACTACAAGACGGCAAGCTTAGGACCCCAACTACGAGATATGTTAGATTTGACACCGACATTGGTGCTTTCATTGAGAGTCTGCTGGGTAGTCGCCGCGGTGCGATGGGAATTCAGATCGGCTCCACCGTGATCTACGCGTTGGAACCGAGCTACATCGTCAACGTTGGCATCTTCGTCGCCGGCTCGACTGGTCACCTTAGCTGGACCGAGGACTAGGCTTCTCTTCGGATCATCAAGTTCGAATGGATGTCTTCGTCATCATCAACTCCGATCTCATCCGGGATTATGGAAAAATCGTCCATGGTGCTCGGGGGCTTAACGTCAACATTGCCCTCACGCGATCATGCAGTTTTTTCTGGACAGCGGATTCGTGTTCGCCGTCCCCGTCTCCTCGAGCGTCGCTTTGACGATTGCTTTGGTGGAATTATGCGGAATTGAGTCTAGAACAACCCTGCAAAATTTCGTCCCGTTCCGATGGAGGAATCTCCGGCGATCTCCGATATACCGGAGCCCTGTCGAATCTGGACGAGAATCTGGACGAGTTTAGGGCGAGGAGTCCAGCAGTCAGCTCGGATGTCCTTTGGAAGATCCAACCGTTCATCGGGTGCGGAATTCCCATATCTATCACCCCTCAAAATTTCAGCTCCATCCGACCGTTCAAACTCCGGGAAGCGTCCGATGAGTGCATCAATTTTCGGATCTGTTTTCTGCGCGAAAACGAATCCGACCCGAGTTCATCTTTCTTCGTGAACGGGATATTGGACATACTTTTTGGAGAAGTTTTTCTTAGGGTATTGTGTGTTGTTTGCACACACGTGCCCATAAATTTTAATACCTTTTCGGAGCTAATCTTCACCATCGCGTTGGTGTCAAACCAGCCCGACAACGTTGCTCCACGGCTGCCGGCCTGCGCTGGACGGATCATCGCTTCATTGTGCCGAGGTCAAACTCATCGGATCATCACCTCGGCAAGCTGACCAAGAGTTCGGCATCGCGAAGGCTAAATCATCGCCAACATCATCGCCCCACGGATTGCACGGGGCTAGCACACCGGCATCGCCGCGCGGTCACTTCATCAAGCTGGCATCGACCGCGTCACAAATTTTGACCTGCGTTGGCATCACCGTGTCGCCTCTTCTTCAAGCCGACGTTTAATATGCTGACCTGTTACGACACATCGGCTGACATGGAGGCTCCGGCGTCTCTCCGCCGACCTATTCCAACACCTCGGGTAGACCGGGGGCTTCGCCATCTCTTCAACAACCAACTCCAGGGACTTCGGCGTCACCAGCCGACCAGCTTCATCACCTCGGCTGGACAAGGGGCTTCACGCCGCCGCGTCAACCGTGCTGCATCAAGCCGAGCTCTTCGCTCGGACACCTCGGGACCAGCTTGGGGTCTGGGACCTCGATCAAGCCGAGAACTATGCGTCTTCGTCCCGCCACAAGCCCACACCACGTCATCAACGCCGAGCACATTAGCCAGCTAAGTCGCTTTCATGCTCAACTTTTTTAAATGTTCAATTTTTGTTCGGTTCGACCAAGCATTATATTTATGTTAAAATCTGTTCATTAAAAACGAGGTTCGTTAAAAACCACTTCTTTTTCCCATGTTAACTGGGGGCTCTTAAATTTATATGAGCCGTATTATCATAGATATTTTCTTCTAAGTCATTGCAAAGTCTTTTTCTACCACTCCTTTCTCGACTCGAGTGTGTGGTCAATAGCCGGATAGCCTGGTTTCTCTCTAAAGCCGCTCGAGTTTAGTTCGCTACACTGGCCTGAGAAGCACTCCGCCTTCGGGATAAGGAGGTTGAAGCCGAAGGCTGACCCGCTTAAAGTCTTGAGATCGGATGTGTCATGTAAAGCACGGCGGAAGCATAATTTAATTTTAAGACCAATTTTCGGATTGGCACCAAAAAACTTGATTTCATTCGGACGTCCAGTTTTTACATAAGTTTTTTGGTTTTGCGAGCTTATGGCACCTTTAACCTATTTGTATGTTTTCCTTTCCAGGAGGCGGGACATCCTCTTGACCGAGGTGCCGTGCATAATAATTCGGCTCGGGAAATCTTTTCCGACTCGTAGTTCGGCAACTTCCCTGCCGAGCTGCACCTCGGCACGCCCGAACACTCCAAACACCGGGGGGCTGCGACTAGAGCCGAACCCACCAAACGCCAAGGTACTCCATGGAGTCCTCGGTAATACGTTCTCGTATATTGCTTTATATGCATCGGTTTCGAATTGTGTCTTTGGTCAATAGTTGGGTTGCCCGGCTCCTGTGCTTACCCTTACGTTTCCGATTGTTTGGCTAAGGGTAAAGGGAGAACCACTGCGATTGTGCTTCCGGTTTAGTTGGTCAAGCGCCTCAGTGGAGAAAGCCGAAAACTGACTGTCACAATAAGCGTAAACTGGTCAGCGATCCGATGACTGTGTCAACCTATAGATCGATAGAGGTCACCCCGTGTTAAATGATGTGCCTTTCATACAGTGGGCCGAAGTGCTAACGGTTTGTCCTCGGCTGACACCGAACACTACCGGGGGCTAGTAACTGGCCTCCCACCGTTAAGCTCCTATGACTAAGTGAAAGTTATAAAGCCTGCATATCTGATTGCCTCGTTTCCGCTAACACAACCGCCTCCGAGCACCGAGACGTCGGCTAAGGGTTGTCTTGTTATTGTGGAAACACCCTGCGTAGCATCTACAAAGGGGGGGAAGCCGACGATGGGCCACTTTCAGATTATAAACAGTCGCAACGGAGTCAAAATAACATATAGCATTTGTATTTAATATACGAACATCGTTATACAGCCACAATATGCATCAATTTGACTTGAGATCTGGCCAAGCTGGGTTGCTTGGCTCCTGTGCTTACCCCCTATGTTCCCGATTGTTCGGCTAAGGGGTAAAGGGAGCACCTCTGTGATTGATACTACCGGATTATCCGGGTTAGTACCTCAGACTGGGTGAAGCCGAAAGCTAGCGATCTCAAGAATATAATTGGTCGGCAATGACGGAAGTGAAAATCTCGGTTTTTTTTAAGCCGCATACTTCGGAAATTTCTCCCGAATTGATCTTCACTATTTTTCTCCCACTTAGATCGGAGGTGAAGTTACATTATCTTGCTTAGCATGACAACCCAAAGAAAGGAACCGATAGTGGGACTATTTTCTTTAGAAGATGTTTCTTACGTTAAATAGTAATGTAACATATCTCTCCGTGTACCTTTGTTTATAAAACCATATGGCCGAATTGCCTTGTTTTCCGTAAATCTTTGCCCTTATAAAGGCTTTGTAAAGTAGGAAAACACTCCTTGGCTACTGGCCGAGGAGGTTGAAGCCGATGGTCGGTCAACAAAGTTTTGTACAAAGCGGATCCGAGCATTAATGATGTAAAGTACTTGGATACATAGAATCATTACACATAAATTATGATTAAAATAAATTTACTCCGGATATTGATCCTTAATTCGGCCACCCTTGCCCAACTTAAGGCTCGGGGGCTACTAGGCTTCGCACTTCTCACGTAAAAGCCATTAACGGGTTACATCGATCCCCTGATCTGGTGTTGCCACCCGACCAGTGTCTCGGGGGCTACTGCATTGCCTATTCGATGCAGACAATTTAAAAAAAAGTGTGAAACAGTTTCCGAGGAGATTACGATCCTCGGATTGGTCGGCCGCACCCAACCTGAGTCTCGGGAACTATGCACACCGCGTTTCTGTTTTTAAGTATGCTGCCGAGCAAGGAATTGATCCTCAGGCCGATTTCGCAAATCGACCTGAGTCTCAGGGGCTACTGGGATCAGCGGTTTTATTTTATCCTTCAGGTGCATCCCGGATTTTATGTCGGCACACACCTTGAGGGCTACTGGCTATACATCTCGGCAGAGAATAAATTGCACCAATCGGAAACAATTCTATAAAACATCAGCCCACGGCTGAGGTGGTGCACCACCTCGGAAGCTGTCCGGCATAAAGCTCGGCTGTAAGTGGCTGGCTCCATAGAGAACTTTTTTGGCGTTAAGCTCGGATAACCTCCTACAAACTTTTTCAAAGATGAGGTACTCTATGCCTTCTCGGCTACAGTCCGGCATTGGAGCTCGGATACAGACCGGTGTTGGAGTTCGGCTGCTAAAATGTACCTCGGATGCAGTCCGGCGTTGGAGTTCGGCTGCTAAAATGTACCTCAGATACAGACCGGCGTTGGAGCTCGGCTGCAAAAATACACCTTGGATACAGACCGGCGTTGGAGCTCGGCTGCAAAAGACACCTCGGATGTAGTCCAGCGTTGGAGCTCGGATGCAAGAGGACACCGCCGCACGGGAAAAACTTCGAACCCCAGGGTATGGCGTAAAAAGTAACAAGGCATTGATAAAGGCCAAGAACCTAAAGGGCCTCCTCGGATACCCGACGTATGAACTCTTCGGATACACCTCGGCGATCCTCAAGATCGGAGATGGGAAGATTTGTTGAACCAGTTTTCAAGACCGACGACCGAAGATGAAGAACAGTTCGGAAGAACCGAGGAGCGTCCCCAACTTGAAGACCGGTTCAGGGGGCTACTGACGGTGTCCTGGACTAGGGGGTACTCACCACATCGTCTCCCGACCAGGTGGGTCAGGCCGAGGACCCCCATGGCGGTTCACTAATGGGCCACTTAGGGCAGCCCATGACGCATACAAGGAAGACTCTACAAGACTTGGTGCACAAGCCGAAGACTCCCTAAACCCTAGGCCACCGGTGCATATATAAACCGAGGCCAGGCTAGTTAATAGATCAATTCATATTCATTAGATCAATCTCGTGGTAGATACATGTACTCTGTACTACACCCCATATCAATACAATCAAAAGCAGGACGTAGGGTATTACCTCTTCGAGAGGGCCCGAACCTGGGTAAAACTCTGTGTCCATGTTACCATCGCTACAAGATGGCAAGCTTAGGACCCCTACTACGAGATATGTCGGATTTGACACCGACACCCAGTGAATCCTTCGTCCCCAGGCAAGCCACAACAGCCACTTGCATGATGGCATTGCAGTAGCCATGGTTTCCACTTGAATATTTAAATAATTGTTTGCTCATGTAATGATTTCAATGCTTCGAATATGTTTGTGAATCCACGCTCATTGCTTATGCCATGTTCATTTTCATCTAGTAAGTGATATGATTTATTTGTTAATGTTAGTATCATGCTTTATTCTTGTAATTATTTCCGATGCTAGTGATAATGATATGCTCACATGAGTAGTTGCCGTTTGATATGAAAATACTTGTGAAATTCGTGATCATCGTTATGCTATCCTCATTTGCATCTCGTAGAATAAAAGATTTATCATCGTTGATGTTATGTTGTTAAATGGTTATGTTGCCCATCCATGGTTACACTGATATCATGCTCGCATGCATTGTTATGTTATTTTATTGTGACTCAGCTCATCACCATTCAAGTTGAACCTGACATTAATCGAACTTGAACAAATCTGTTGGCTGAGTCATGGTGCCACCGAATCGAGCTCACCAGTGCAACCACACTTGCCTGGATGGGGAGGCCCTAATGCGGTCTATTGTCATGCCACTCGCCGGTGCCTCCTACTAGGGAAGGTTATGGGTGCGCGCTACCCAGATCAGGTAGGCGGCCATAAGCCTTGAGTGCCCGAGTTTTACGGTACCAAGGTCCCCGTTTGGGACGATGTTTTGTTTTGGCCACGACGGTGGCGGCCACAAAGGTGGCGGATGTCACGAGTTGGCATCGGGGCAACCCAGGATATAGCCCACAGGGGAGTTTGTCGGAGTGGCCGGGAGAGTGTCATGCAATAGATTGGTTTTGTCGGAATATCGTTGGTCCACCCAAATGGGAGCACGAGGCCATGAGTTCCGTAGTGTGGGTACAGTGTACTAACCTCTGCAGAGTGTACAATCTATCGATAGCCGCATCCTCAGTCATGGACACAGTTCGTAGTAGGTCACACTATGGGTCAACAGAAATAATAATCCGAATAATAAACAACCCCGGTTCCATGAGAAATGAAGTTGGTTGATCTTTATGTGGTCACGAGGTGCTCACGATGGTATTCTTGATGATGGTTGATCATGAGGTGATCGCATGATGATCACGGTGGTAAGTAAGATTGATATTCATGGTGGTTACGAGATAACCTCCGAGCAGAGTAAGTTGGTCCATGAGACCTTAAACGTCAACCCCCTTGCATGCTAGTGCTAGTATCATCATGTTCATATCATCATTTATATGTACCTGCCATGCTAATGTTGTTCTAGAAGTATTGTGTTCATCATCGATGATTAACCTATAAATGCCATGCTATTGTTTGTCTTGATTGCTTTGGTTGCTGTGAGCTTGCGAGTACATTCAAAGTACTCACCTGGCATGTCATGCCAGATTGCAGGTCATGCCGTGATTGATTGCTTGTCGAGGATCTCGAGGTTGCGCTCTAGGATGCGTCCCAGCCAGAGTCCCTGTGGAGTGGAGTCCATCGTCGTCGCCGTCGTTCCGCTGCTAGGAATTATTCCGCTTCGAGATGTTCCGCTGCTAGCATAGAACTACCTTAGCAGGCGAAGTGTCGCCGTGCCCCTGTAACCTTGTAATATCGGACCCTTGTACCCCGTTTATTCGTAATAAAGAGCTGATTTGTTCTATGCCAAGCAGTGCCGTATTCCAGAAGACTTGATCTCTGGGCTGGAATACGGGGTGTTCCGGTCTCTCTGAGCCGGGGTGCCACACGCTCCAAGCAAAACACATATCATGTGATGAATAAAAATATAGCTCCAAGTAAAATTACCGATGGTTGGTAGAAGAAAGAGGGGATGCCTTCTGGGGCATCCCCAAGCTTAGACGCTTGAGTCTTCCTTGAATATTACCTTGGGGTGCCTCGGGCATCCCCAAACTTAGGCTCTTGCCACTCCTTATTACTTCATCCGTCGTGATCTCACCCAAAACTTGAAAAGTTCAATCACACAAAACTCAACAAAACCTTCGTGAGATCCGTTAGTATAACAAAATAAATCACTACTTTAAGTACTGTTGCAAACCCATTCATATTTTATTTTTGCATTACAGCTACTGTATTCTAACTTCTCCATGGCTTATAAACCCTGATACAATCCATAGTTTCATCAAAGAAAGCAAGTAGTGCATCAAAAACAGAATCTGTCAAAAATAGAATAGTCTGTAGCAATCTATTTAAAAGTCATACTTTTGTAACTCCAAAAATTCTGAAAAATTAGGACAACGTGGGCAATTCATATACCAATACTGTGTAAAAATTTCAGATATTTCTGACGCTCCAGTACAGAACCAAAATTCCAAACTGCATCAATTATACTATCTTCCAAATCATCCTAAAGGCTTTACTTGGCACAAACACTAATTAAAAACACAAAAACACAATCATAACAATAGCATAATTGTGAAAACACACAATAACAGAAACAAAAGGTAAAAATTTATTTTATTCATTGGGTTGCCTCCCAACAAGCGCTATTGTTTTATGCCCCTAGCTAGGCATCATGCATAGTTTCAAGTATTGTCATCTTTCAGGTTAATTTCATAAGTGGCCCTCATAATGGATTCATATGGTGCTTTAATTCTTTTCCTAGGGAAATGCTCCATACCCTTTTTTAATGGAAACTAAAATTTTATATTCCCTTCTTTCATGTCAATAACAGCACCTATGGTTCGTAAGAACGGTCTACCAAGTATTATGGGGCATGAAGGATTGCATTCAATGTCAAGTACAATAAAATCAACGGGCACATAGTTCCTATTTGCAAGAATAAGAACATCATTAATTCTACCCAAAGGCTTTTTAATAGTGGAATCTACCAAGTGCAAATTGAGAGAACATTCATCTATATTGGTGAAACCTAGCACATCACATAGAGATTTTGGAATTGTGGAAACGCTAGCACCTAAATCACATAAAGCATTGCACTCATAATTTTTAATTTTAACTTTAATGGTGGGTTCCCACTCATCATATAATTTTCTAGGAATTGAAATATCTAGTTCTAGCTTTTCTTCTAACGCTTTCATCATTGCTTCTATGATGTGTTTAGTAAAAGTCTTGTTTTGCTCATAAGCGTTGGGTGAATTTAACATGGATTGTAACAAAGAAATGCACTCAATCAAAGAACAACTATCATAATTAAAATCTTTGTAATCCAAGAGAGTGGGCACATCGCTATTTAAAGTTTTTACCTCTCCAAACCCACTTTATCAATTTTTTCATTAAGATTTTCACCCTCCGAATTATGGGAACGCCTTCTAGCTAAAGTTGACTCTTCTTTAGTCCCCTTTTCATCAAGTTTAATTTTGCTAAACAAAGAATCAATAGATGAAACACCAATCATTTTAATATCCTCATCATTACTACATTCTAAAGATTCCGGCTTAGCTGCCATTTGATTTACTAGCGTAGCTTGCGCATCAGAAATTTTTCCTAGCAAATTTTCAGTAAGAGCAAATTGAGATTGAAGACTAGCAACTTCTTTACTAACATCATCGAGTTGTTTTGCAATAGCATCCAATAAAGTAGAGTGTTCTTTGAGTTCCTCGGTAAAAAAATTGTTGTGCTCAAACTGCGCAGTCATGTAATCTTTAGTATTTTTCTCAATTTCGGACAAAATTTTATAATAAGAAGTATCATGATAATTCTCTCGGGGCATCATGATTAAGCAAACAAGGTAACAAGCAGACAAGAAAAAGGGCAAACGGAAAATATTTTTGTATTTTTGTAAAAACTTTTTAGATGTGGGGGAGATGAAAACGAGAGGCAAATACAATAAATGCAAGGAGATGAGAGTTTATGCAAAGGTACTTGATAGATGTTGATGATGTCTCCCCGGCAACGGCGCCAGAAATTCTTCCTGCTACTTGTAGCTTGCGTTGGTATTTTCCCCGAAGAGGAAGGGATGATGCAGCACAGTAGAGGTAAGTATTTCGCTCAGTTATGAAACCAAGGTTATCAATCCAGCAGGAGAATCACGCAACACCTCGTTAACAGTACCCGCACACAAACAACAAATCCTTACACCCAACGCAAACGAGGGGTTGTCAATCCCTCGGCGGTCAATTGCAAGATTAAATTGTATGGTGATAGATAGATAGATTAAACAAAAATACAAAATAAAATAAATAAAGAAAAGTGCAGCAAGGTATTTTTAGGGTTTTTAATATATGATTTAGATAGACCCGGGGGCCATAGTTTTCACTAGAGGCTTCTCTTAAGAAAATAGCATACAGTGGGTAGACAAATTACTGTTGGGCAATTGATAGAAAAGCAAATAATCATGACGATATCCAAGGCAATGATCATGTATATAGGCATCACGTCCGAGACAAGTAGACCGACTCCTGCCTGCATCTACTACTATTACTCCATACATCGACCGCTATCCAGCATGCATCTAGTGTATTAAGTCCATAAAGAACGGAGTAACGCCTTAAGAAAGATGACATGATGTAGACAAAGTAAACTCACGCATGAATAAACCCCATCTTTTTACCCTTAATAGCAACGATACATACATGTCATGTCCCTTTCTGTCACTGGGATTGAGCATCGCAAGATCGAATCCATTACAAAGCACCTCTTCCCATGGCAAGATAAATCAATCTAGTTGGCCAAACCAAATCAATAGATCGGAGAAGAAATACGAAGCTATAATAGTGGTGGATTAGGTCAAAAGAGGCAGAGGTGGGCCCACGAGGCACCAGGGCGCGCCTGCCCCCCCAGGCGCGCCCTGGTGGCTCGTGGCCACCTCTTGGGGCTTCTGGCCTTCTCCCGAAGCTTCTAGTGTTGGTTATGTCCAGAAAAAAATCTCCAAAAAGTTTCGTGGCATTTGGACTTCATTTGGTATTGATATTCTGTAAAACCAAAAACAGGCAGAAAACAAAAATTGGCACTGGGTACTAAGTTAATAGGTTAGTCCCAAAAATGATATATAATTGCTGTAAATGCATATAAAAACATCCAAGATTGATAATATAACATCATGGAACAATAAAAAATTATAGATACGTTGGAGACATATCAGTGAGCAACAATGGAGCTTGGGGAGGAAGAGGTAAGTCAACTTGGAGAAGATGACTCCCTTATATAGTGGGAAAAGAGATCCAACCGTTATGCACCCATAGCCCGTGCACAAGCGGTAGTACCTCTCAGGTGAGCGGTACTTCCGCTGGCATGGAAGTTCCAGGCGCTGCGTTCAACCGAGCAGGTCGGGGAGGCGGTAGTGCCACCGGAGCGGTACTACCGCTCCCACCAGCGGTACTTCCGCTGTGTATTGAACAGCAGCCGGAACCAGCGGTAGAAGATAAAGGCAGGGCGGTAATGCTGCCTGGGGCGGTACTACCGCTAGAAACTGCCGCTCTACTTCCGCTCGTGGGACAAAACTATCCAGAGGGAAAAAACAAGCGGTACTCCGTGTGGTAGAGAAACAGCGGTAGTTCCGCCGGAGCGGTACTACCGCTCCGCTGGAGTGGTACTTCCGCTTAGTTGAAGTATGCCCAGTAAACCTGCGGTAGTGGGGTGGTAGTCAGGGCCGTAGTACCGTGGGAGCGGTACTACCACGCCGAACTGCCGCTCTACTACCGCCCATTTACAGAACATAAAAACAAGCGGAAGTGAGGATAGCACTGAACTGTGGCACTACCGCTGGAGCGGTACTACCGCTGAGCAGAGCGGTACTACCGCTTATGTTGATCTGGAAAGCTCAAGCACAAAGGAAGGACAAGCTCAAATGCCGGGAAAGAACGAGGGTGCAAAGTGACTGTGTACGTGTTGATTTTTGACCTCGGGCCCATGACCAAAACTCATCTTTGAAGCACAAGTACCATCAAAAATGGCTAATGTGAAAGACTTGATCAATTTATGCATAATGGGGGGTGGGAGAATTCATTGAAAGAACAACACTCCCCCTATGTCCATCCCTACATCTAGAACAAGATAATCATGATGAATGTGGTGGGGTGTGTCGAGATTCAAGCCACATTGCTCGAATCAATGATATTTAGCTCATGCCTTAACTCGCGAAATCTTGCTTCATCCAATGGCTTCGTGAAAATATCCGCTAGTTGCTCTTGAGTGCCAACATGAATAATATCAATCTCTCCACGCTTGACGTGATCCCGGATGAAATGATGACGAATCTCAATGTGCTTCGTCTTGCTATGTGATGTCTACTACCCAACTTATTCTTGTAGACTCGTGTTGGGACTCCAAGCGCAGAGTTTTGTAGGACAGTAGCAATTTTCCCTCAAGTGGATGACCTCAGGTTTATCAATCCATGGGAGGCATAGGATGAAGATGGTATCTCTCAAACAACCCTGCAACCAAATACAAGAAATCCCTTGTGTCCCCAACACACCCAATACAATGGCAAATTATATAGGTGCACTAGTTCGGCGAAGACATGATGATACAAGTGTAGTATGGATAGTAGAAATATATTTTTATAATCTGAATAAATAAAAACAGCAAGGTAGCAAACAATAAAACAGAGCACAAACGGTATTGCAATGCTTAAAAACAAGGCCTAGGGTTCATACTTTCACTAGTGCAATCTATCAACAATGCTAATATAATTGGATCATATAACCATCCCTCAATGTGCAATAAAGAATCACTCCCAAGTTCCTATTAGCGGAGAACATAAGATAGAAATTGTTTGTAGGGTACGAAACCACCTCAAAGTTATCCTTTCCGATCGATCTATTGAGCTATTCCTATAAGTGTCACAAACAGCCCTAGAGTTCGTACTGGAATAACACCATATGATACACATCAACCAACTCTAATGTCACCTAGATACTCCAATATCACCACAAGTATTCGTGAGTTGATTATACGATATGCATCGAACAACTTCATAATCATAATATTCAATCCACACAAAGAACTCCAAGGAGCACCCCAAAGTTTCTATCGGAGAAAAGATAATGAAAACGTGCATCAACCCCCATGCATAGATTACCCCAATGTCACCGCGGGAATCCGCGAGTTGAGTGCCAAAACATATATCAAGTGAATCAATATAATACCCCATTGTCACCACGGGTATTCATATGCAAGACATACATCAAGTGTTCTCAAATCTGAAATATTCAATCCGACAATAACGAAACCTCAAAGGGAAAATATTCGATTCATCACAACAAGGATAGAGAGGGAAGAAACACCATATGATCCAACTATATTAACAAAGCACGCGGTACATCAAGGTCGTGCCAAATCAAGAACGCGAGAGAGAGAGAGAGAGATAAAACACATAGCTACTGGTACAAACCCTCAGCCCCGAGGGTGAACTACTCCCTCCTCGTCATGGAGACCGCCGGGATGATGAAGATGGCCTCCGGTGATGATTCCCCCCCTCCGGTAGGGTGCCGAAAAAGGGCTGTAGATTAGATCATGGAGGTACAGAGGCTTGCAGCGGCGTAAAAACTCATCTAGGTTTACTTTTGGGGGTTTCTGAATATATATGATTTTTCAGCGTTGGAATCACGCAAAAAGGTGCCACAGGGGGCCCACGAGGCACCAGGGCACGCCTAGGGGGGGGCACGCCCAGGTGGCTCGTGGGGACCCTGTGGCTCTTCTGCTGCTTCCCCGTAGCTTCCTGGGTCCGTTTCCTTTCAGAAAAAATCGTCAAAAAGTTTCGCTGCATTTGGACTTCATTTGATATGGATTCTCTGGAAAACCAAAAACAAGCAGAAAATAGCAACTGGCACTGGGCACTAGGTCAATATGTTAGTCCATAAAAATCATATAAAATCCATATAAAAGTGCACCAAAATCATACAAAACTATAATAAACGTGGCATGAATACTTCATAAATTACAGATACGTTGGAGACGTATCAGCATCCCCAAGCTTAATTCCTGCTCGTCCTCGAGTAGGTAAATGATAAAAGAAAGAATTTATGAAGTGTGAATGCTAGCATAGTGCATAAGTTTGATCAATGATAATTCCAATCACTTTTTTTCTAGCATCATTATATATCATAAACAGTAGCTTATCTCATAAAACTTCTCATGATCAAGTAGCAAGCTATTCACATGTTAAAGTATAGACCATAAACTTTCTTGAAAACTAACAAACTATGTTTTCAGTCATCAAACAATTGCAATTCATCTTATTTTCAGGAAGGGTCTATGTAAGAGCTTTGATCTAGCAAATTCCACATACTCAACCATCATTTAGTCTTCCATGATTGCTGACACTCAAAGCATATTTTTAGAACAAACCGTTTCAGTCAAACACATAGGAAGATAGGGGCTTAATGTTTTGCCTCCCAACTTATTTATCTCATGGATAATGTCAACAATAATAACTCATGATCACCTATATTCAATTGGATATATGTGCCTGGATCATTCCCTACCACATGATGCTTGCCAACTAGAGAATAATTGAGGTTGAAACGAGAAGAAATAATATTGACTCTTGCATAAAAGTAAATGCATAAAAGTAAATGCATAAAAGTAAATGCATAAAAGTAAAAGATAGGCCCTTTGCAGAGGGATGCAGAGGTTGTCATGCGCTTTTTGTTATTGGATGCACAAGCCCTTAATGCAAAGGAACGCCACGTTATATTGCCCCTTGTGATAGCAACCTTTATTATGCAGTCTGTCACTTTTATTTCTTTACCATCACAAGTTCGTACAACGCTTATTTTCCCTTGCAATAAAAGATCATACATATTTTAGGAGCAATTTTTATTGCTTTTTGCACCGATGACAACTTACTTGAAGGATCTTATTCAATCCATAGGTAGATATAGTGGACTCTCATGGCAAGAAACTGGGTTTAAGGGTTTTTGGATGCACAAGTAGTATCTCTTCTTAGTACAAATTTTTGGCTAGCAAAAGATCCTAAGCAAGCACCACATGTTAGAGGATCCATGACAATATAACTTCTATGTGAATATAAACAAACATAACTCATTACGTTGTCTTCCTTGTCCAATGTCAACTACTTGATCAAGCTTGAAAATAATTAATGGGGGCTCACAATCATAGAAGATGTCCAAGATAGTATATTTATATGTGAAATTTCTCTTCCTTCAAAATTCTTTCATGAATTGTTCAAGTGACCAATGCTATGTTTGTTAACTTTCAATAAATTTTACCACTTATACTTCTTGTATGTGAAGTCACTACTCCCCATGGGACAAGCATATGAAGCATATAAATTTCAACTTTATGATATTCAATTCATTCAACAATTTACTCATAGGATATAAGTGAAGAACAAGAGTAAATGACAAACTACTCCAAAAAGATATAAGTGAAGACCAAATGAGTAGTTAAGTAAATAGGTAGCTATGTGAGGACTCTCTCTCATTTAAAAATTTCAGATCTTAAGTATTTTATTCAAATAGCAAAGAAAACAAAATAAAATGGCATTCCAAGAATAGCACATATCATGTGAAGAAGCAAAAACTTAGGCTCAACCAAAACTGACCGATAGTTGTTGAAGATGAAAGGTGGGATGCCTACTGGGGCATCCCCAAGTTTGGATGCTTAAGACTTCTTGGAATGTTATCTTGGGGTGCCTTGGGCATCCCCAAGCTTGAGATCTTGTGTCTCCTTAATTCCTCTCATATCACGGTTTCCCGAAATCTTAAAAACTTCATCCACACAAAACTCAACAAGAACTCGTGAGATAAGTTAGTATAAATCAACTCAAAACCTTAACATTCTCTACTGTAGAAAATCACAAAAATTATAATTAAGCATTGCATACTAAATGCCTCTTCATATTTAATACTCCTATCCACACATAGAAACATTAAACATGCAAACATATGCAAACAATGCAACTATAACAGCAATCTGCCAAAACAGAACAGTCTGTAAAATGGGAATAAGAATCCATACTTCCCTAACTCAAAAAATTCTGAAAAATTACCACGTGACAGAGAAATCATTCATTCTTACTGTGTAATTTTTTTAGATTTTTATCATGTTCTGACTATTCAGGAATATTCTGGACATAACAGAAAACTTTCTGTTTTCAAACAGCAACACATAAACTTGCAAACTGAGCATGGTAGTGGCTATAATTGGCATTTTATTGAACTAAAAGATACAAAACATGATTATTGATAGCAGCAAGAAAATATCCACAAAATAAAATTACGCTCGAAGCAAAACTCATATTATGTGACGAATAAAAATATAGCTCCGAGTAAGGTTACCGATAGTGTTGAAGACGAAAGAGGGGATGCCTTCCGGGGCATCCCCAAGCTTAGTTGCTTGGGTATTCCTTGAATATTACCTTGGGGTGCCTAGGGAATCCCCAAGCTTAGGGTCTTCCACTCCTTATTCTCCTCATATCGATATCTCACCCAAAACTTGAAAACTTCAATCACACAAAACTTAACGGAACTTGTGAGATAGGTTAGTATGATAAAAATAAATCATCCACCTAGGTACTGTCAAGACAAGATTCATAATTGTTCTCACATGATTCCTACTGTATTCTATCATTTCCACAATTTATATTACTCAACATAAGCTATGGAAACACTAAAACAAGCAAACTATGCACTAAAAACAGAATCTGTCAAAAACAGAACAGGATGTAGTGAGCGATTTAAAAACCATACTTCTGTACCTTTAACAATTCTGAAAAATTAGGACAACGTAAAAAATTTGTAACCCAATACTGTGTAAAAATTTTATAATTTTCTCACGCTCCAGTATAGAATAGAAATTCCAACAGTGGACGCAAAAGTTTCTGTTTTTGCACAGAATCAAATGAACAAGTATCCACACTATCCCAAAGGCTTTACTTGGCACATTATTGAAAGAAAACATATAAAACATGATTACTACAGTAGCTTAATCATGTGAACACAAAAAAACAGTAGGGGTAAATGTTGGGTTGTCTCCCAACAAGCACTTTTCTTTAATGCATTTTTAGTTAGGCATGATGATTTCAATGATGCTCACATAAAAGTAAAGAATTGAAACACAAAGAGAGCATCATGAAGCATATGACAAGCACATTTAAGCATAACCCACTTCCTATGCATAGGGATTTTGTGAGCAAACAATTTATGGGAGCAAGAATCAACTAGCATAGGAAGGCAAAACACGCATAACTTCAAAACTTTCAACACATAGAGAGGAATCTTGATATTATTGCAACACCTACAAGCATATGATCCTCTCTCATAATAATTTTCAGTAGCATCATGAATGAATTCAACAATATAACTATCACATAAAGCATTCTTTTCATGATCCACAAGCATAGAAATTTTACTACTCTCCACATAAGCAATTTTCTTCTCATTCATAATAGTGGGAGCAAACTCAACAAAATAACTATCATGAGATACTTGATTGGCATAATCCAATTGAAAATTAAAATCATGATGACAAGTTTCATATTTATCATTATTCGTTATGGCATACATGTCATCACAATAATCATCATAGATAGGAGGCATGCAATCATCATAATAAATTTTCTCATCAAAACTTGGGGGACTAAAAATATCATTTTCATCAAACATAGCATCCCCAAGCTTGTGGCTTTGCATATCATTAGCATCATGGATACTCATAGAATTCATACTAACAACATTGCAATCATGCTCATCATTCAAAGATTTTATGCCAAACATTTTATTGAATTCTTCTTCTATCAATTGAGCACAATTTTCCGCTCCATCATTTTCAAGAAAGACATTATAAAGATGAATAATATGAGGCAACCTCAATTCCATTTTTGGTAGCTTTCTTTTATAAGCCAAACTAATGATAAACAAGAAACTAAAAGATTCAATTGCAAGATCTAAAGATATACCTTCAAACACTCACCTCCCCGGCAACGGCGCCAGAAAAGAGCTTGATGTCTACTACACAACTTATTCTTGTAGACTCGTGTTGGGCCTCCAAGCGCAGAGTTTTATAGGACAGTAGCAATTTTCCCTCAAATGGATGACCTAAGGTTTATCAATCCATGGGAGGCGTAGGATGAATATGGTATCTCTCAAACAACCCTGCAACCAAATACAAGAAATCTCTTGTGTCCCCAACACACCCAATACAATGGCAAATTGTATAGGTGCACTAGCTCGACGAAGAGATGGCGATACAAGTGTAGTATGGATAGTAGAAATATATTTTTATAATCTGAATAAATAAAAACAGCAATGTAGAAAACGATAAAACAGAGCACAAAGGGTATTGCAATGCTTAAAAACAAGGCCTAGGGTTCATACTTTCACTAGTGTAATCTCTCAACAATGCTAATATAATTGGATCATATAACCATCCCTCAATGTGCAATAAAGAATCACTCCCAAGTTTCTATTAGCGGAGAACATAAGATAGAAATTGTTTGTAGGGTACGAAACCACCTCAAAGTTATCCTTTCCGATCGATCTATTGAGCTATTCCTATAAGTGTCACAAACAGCCCTAGAGTTCGTACTGGAATAACACCATATGATACACATCAACCAACTCTAATGTCACCTAGATACTCCAACGTCACCACAAGTATCCGTGAGTTGATTATACGATATGCATCAAACAACTTCATAATCATAATATTCAATCCACACAAAGAACTCCAAGGAGCACCCCAAAGTTTCTATCGGAGAAAAGATAATGAAAACGTGCATCAACCCCTATGCATAGATTACCCCAATGTCACCGCGGGAATCCGCGAGTTGAGTGCCAAAACATATATCAAGTGAATCAATATAATACCCCATTGTCACCACGGGTATTCATATGCAAGACATACATCAAGTGTTCTCAAATCTGAAATATCCAATCCGACAATAACGAAACCTCAAAGGGAAAAGATTCGATTCATCACAACAAGGATAGAGAGGGAATAAACACCATATGATCCAACTATATTAACAAAGCACGCGGTACATCAAGATCATGCCAAATCAAGGACGCGCGAGAGAGAGATAAAACACATATCTACTGGTACAAACCCTCAGCCCCGAGGGTGAACTACTCCCTCCTCGTCATGGAGACCGCCGGGATGATGAAGATGGCCTCCGGTGATGATTCCCCCCTCCGGTAGGGTGCCGGAAAAGGGCTGTAGATTAGATCATGGAGGTACAGAGGCTTGCGGTGGCGTAAAAACTCATCTAGGTTAACTTTCGGGGGTTCTGAATATATATGATTTTTCAGCATTGGAATCACACAAAAAGGTGCCACAGGGGGCCCACGAGGCACCAAGGCGCCTGTGGCTCGTGGGGCCCCTGTGGCTCTTCTGCTGCTTCCCCAAAGCTTCCTGGGTCCGTTTCCTTCCAGAAAAAATCGTCAAAAAGTTTCACTACATTTGGACTTCATTTGATATGGATTTTCTAGAAAACCAAAAACAAGCAGAAAACAGCAACTGGCACTAGGCACTAGGTCAATATGTTAGTCCATAAAAATCATATAAAATCCATATAAAAGTGCACCAAAATCATACAAAACTATAATAAACATGGCATGAATACTTCATAAATTATAGATACGTTGGAGACGTATCACTATGTTGCACCGGATTGTAGGAGATCTTGATTGCACTTTCATTGTCACAGAAAAGAGGCACTTTGTCACAAGTGACACCGTAATCCTTTAAAGTTTGCCTCATCCATAGCAATTGTGCACAACAACTTGCGGTGGCTACATACTCGGCCTCAGTGGTGGAGAGAGACACAATTTTGCTTCTTCGAAGACCAACTCACCAAAGAGCGACCAAGGAATTGGCACCCTCCGGAAGTTGACTTCCTATCCACACGGTCTCCCGCCCAATCTGAATCCGAATATCCCATGAGATCAAAACTTGCACCTTTGGGGTACCATAAGCCAAAGTTTGGGGTATGAGCCAAATATCGAAAGATTCGCTTGACCGCCACGTAGTGGCTTTCCTTAGGTGCGGCTTGGAACCATGCACATATTCCCACACTCAACATGATATCCGGTCTAGATGCACAAAGGTAAAGCAAGGATCCAATCATGGAGCGATATACCTTTTGATCCACCGCTTTACCATTGGGATCAATGTCAAGTTGGCACTTGGTGGGCATTGGAGTCTTGGCCGGCTTGACATCATTCAACTTGAATCTCTTGAGCATGTCTTGGGTATATTTGGCTTGGTTGATGAAGGTTCCTTCTCTTCTTTGCTTGACTTCGAACCCGAGAAAGAACTTCAACTCTCCCATCATAGACATCTCAAACTTCTCCGTCATTAGTGCGGCAAACTCATCATTGAAAGCTTTGTTAGGAGAAACAAATATAATATCATCAACATATAGTTGGCATATGAACAAGTCCCCTTTGACCCTCTTCGTGAAAAGAGTGGGATCAATTTTCCCAATTTCAAACCCACGGTCTTGCAACAACTCGGTAAGGTGCTCATACCACGCACGTGGGGCTTGTTTAAGGCCATAGAGTGCCTTATCGAGCTTGTATACATGATTGGGGAACTTGAGATCCTCGAACCCCGGGGGTTGCTTGACATATACCAACTCATTAAGAGGACCATTAAGAAATGCACTCTTCACATCCATTTGTTGTAATTTGAAATCATGATGAGATGCATATGCAAGCAACATGCGAATAGATTCAAGGCGAGCAACGGGAGCAAAGGTTTCACCGTAGTCGATACCCTCGACTTGGGAGTAGCCTTGTGCTACCAATCTTGCCTTGTTGCGAGTGACTACACCGTTTGCATCTTGCTTGTTCTTGAAGATCCATTTGGTCCCAATGACATTATGATTCTCCTTTGGCCTTGGCACCAATTGCCACACCTTGTTGCGCTCGAAGTTGTTGAGTTCATCATGCATGGCTTCAAGCCAATCCGAGTCCTCGAGCGCCTCATGTACCTTTTGGGGTTCAATACAAGAAACAAACGCGTGATGCTCACAAAAGTTTGTTAATTCTCTACGAGTGGTTACCCCCTTTTTTAAGCTTCCATAAACATTCTCCATGACATGTTGTTGATGCTTGAGTTTGGAAGCAATCTTGGCGGCACAACGCTCCAATAGCTCCTCCGTAGTCACTTGAGGAGGATCATCTTGAACATCTTGAGCTTGCTCTTGATCTTGAGCTAGCACTTGATCTTGAGCTTGCTCAGTGTCATGATCTTGATCTTGGGCATCATTTGGTGCATCACCATCATCTTGAGGTTGATCTTGCCCTTGATCCAGATCACTTGGTTGAGGGCCTTCGGTTTGTTCTTCGGAAGCGTGTGGGTCAATGGTTGGTGATGGCTCCACTTGCGTAGAGCATTGTCCTTCTCCTTCGGCCACAAGGGGTTCCTCAATGGGGAGTATTTGACCAATCCCCATTCTTCTTATGGCTTGGGGAGGAATTTCATCACCTACATCACAAAGACCACTTTGCTCCACTTGGGAGCCATTATTTTCATCAAACTCTATGTTACACGTCTCCTCAATGAGTCCGTTAGACTTGTTGAGGACACGGTAAGCATGAGAGTTTGTAGCATAACCAACAAATATGCCCTCTTGAGCTCTAGGTTCAAATTTAGACAAACGTGCACCTTTCTTGAGAATGAAACACTTACACCCGAACACCCGGAAGTACTTAAGGTTGGGCTTGTTACCGGTAAGTATCTCATAAGGAGTCTTGTTCAAGCCTTTGCGGAGGTAGAGCCTATTGGATGCATGCCATGCGGTGTTGATGGCTTCGGTCCAAAAGTTGTACGGAGACTTGAATTCCGCCATCATGGTCCTTGCCGCATCCATCAGCGTCCGGTTCTTCCTCTCCGCTACACCATTTTGTTGAGGGGTATATGGTGCGGAGTATTGATGCTTGATCCCCTTGATACGTGTCCAACGTATCTATAATTTTTGATTGTTCCATGCTGTTATAATATCAATCTTGGATGTTTTTATAATCATTTACAGCAATTATATATCATTTTTGGAGACTAACCTGTTAACTTAGTGCCCAGTGCCAGTTGCTGTTTTCTGCCCTGTTTTTGTTTTACAGAAAATCAATACCAAACGAAGTCCAAATGCCATGAAACTTTTTGGAGATTTTTTATTGGACAAGATAAACACTGGAAGCTTTGGGAGAGGGCCAAAAGATGAAGGAGTGGGCCACGAGGCACCAGGGCGCGCCCTAGGGGGGGTGGCGTGCCCTGGTACCTCGTGGGGCCCACCCAACTCCGTTTGACCTAATTCCAGCACTATAAATTCAGAAAAAATCAGAAACCCTCAGGAGAGTCCACGAAATACTTTTTCCGCCGCCGCAAGTTTCTGTTCCAGAGAGATCCCATCTGGAGGCTTTCTCCGGTACTCCGCCGGAGGGGGAATCGATCACGGAGGGGTTCTACATCAACCTTGCTGCCCTTCCGATGATGCGTGAGTAGTTTACCACAGACCTTCGGGTCCATAGGCAGTAGCTAGATGGCTTCTTCTCTCTTTTTGATCTTCAATACAATGTTCTCCTCGATGTTCTTGGAGTTCTATCCGATGTAATCACTTTTTGCGGTGTGTTTGTTGGGATCCGATGAATTGTGAGTTTATGATCAGATTATCCATGAAATTATTTGAGTCTTTGCTGCACTCTTTTATGCATGATTATTATAGCCTTGTATTTCTTCTCCGATCTATTGATTTGGTTTGGCCAACTAGATTGATTTATCTTGCCATGGGAATAGGTGCTTTGTAGTGGGTTCGATCTTGCGGTGCTCAATCCCAGTGACAGAAAGGGACATGACACGCATGTATCGTTGCTACTAAGGGTAAAAAGATGGGGTTTATTCATACATGAGTTTATCTTGTCTACATCATGTCATCGTTCTTAAGGCATTACTCCGTTCTTATGGACTTAATACACTAGATGCATGCTGGATAGCGGTCGATGTGTGGAGTAATAGTAGTAGATGTAGGCAGGAGTCGGTCTACTAATCTTGGACGTGATGCCTATATACATGATCATTGCCTTGGATATCGTCATGATTATTTGCTTTTCTATCAATTGCCCAACAGTAATTTGTCTACCCACCGTATGCTATTTTCTCGAGAGAAGCCTCTAGTGAAACCTATGGCCCCCGGGTCTATCTAAATCATATTACTATAACCCTAAAAATATTGCTGCCATTTTCTTTTATTTATTTTATTTTGTATTTTTGTTTCAATCTATCTATCTATCACATACAATTTAATCTTGCAATTTACCGCCGAGAGATTGACAACCTCTCGTTTGCGTTGGGTGCAAGGATTTGTTGTTTGTGTGCAGGTGCTGCTAACGAGGTGTTGTGTGATTCTCCTACTGGTTCGATAACCTTGGTTTCATAACTGAGGGAAATACTTATCTCTACTGTGCCGCATCATCCCTTCCTGTTCGGGGAAATACCAACGCAAGCTACAAGTAGCAGGAAGAATTTCTGGCGCCGTTGCCGGGGAGAAGTCACGTCAACACCGTCTCCCGTCAACTTGCCAATTTCTGGCGCCGTTGCCGGGGAGACATCATCAACATCTATCAAGTACCTTTGCATAAACCCTCATCTCCTTGCATTTACTTTATTTGCCATTTGCCTCTCGTTTTCATCTCCCCCACTTCTAAAACGTTTTTACAAAAATACAAAAATATTTTTTTCGTTTGCCCTTTTCTTGTTTGTTTGTTTGCTTTTTGCTTGCTTTATCATTATGGCTAGTTCTTCACTCGTTACTATCACCCCTGAAAATGAAGTACTTAATTTTAAACAAAGGGGAGGAGAGAATTTAAAAGATGCTTGGTATAGGATTTGTGATGCTCATAATAGATCAAATCGTAAGCAATCTTCTACCATTCTTCTTCGCAATTTTTATGTGGGCATTACTACTTGGTACCGATTTGTGCTTGACACTATTACTGGAGGGAATTTCTTGATGTGTCCCTCTACGGATGCTTTTAATGCTATGGGAAATTTGGAGGGATCACCGCCTATTATTATTAATGAAACAACTTTGACCTTGGAACATGTTATGCAAAGGATAGATGCTATTGAAAATAAAATGCCTACCGTTGAGCATATTGAAAATTTAGATAAAAAAATCCATAATCATGTTACTTAATTTGGATCGAAGGTAGGGATTACTCTTATGATGCTAAAAGAGAAAGAACCAATAATTAATGAAAGGGTGGAACAAAGTCCCGCTAGCATCGATATGTTGGAAGAAATTGTTAATAAATTAGGTTCTACTTTCTCTTCCGCTAAAACTATTGAAAAAATTACTCCTAGCAAGAATTGCAAGTTTATGTATGTCCCTAAAACCAATGGTGCTACTTCTAGTAAGGGA
The DNA here is from genome assembly GCA_039707655.1 of Elymus sibiricus. Classification (NCBI taxonomy): domain Eukaryota; kingdom Viridiplantae; phylum Streptophyta; class Magnoliopsida; order Poales; family Poaceae; genus Elymus; species Elymus sibiricus. Next base: position 232,853,002 of record CM077672.1, on the reverse strand, counting down.
AATGAAGATCTTAAAATGATTAGCGTGCACCCCGATTTCATGGGTATAATTAAGGAACCTATCCACAAAAGTAAAATTCTCGATTTTGTGCCTAGAAGTGTGATGGTGAGAAACACCTATGTTGAATTTATTGGAAAAAATGGATGTGTGATTGAGGAGTTGGAAACCAAAGATGACAATACTTGAAACTATGCATTATGCCTAGCTAGGGGCATAAAACAATAGCGCTTGTTGGGAGGCAACCCAATGAATAAAATAATTTTGTTTTCTGTTATTGTGTGTTTTCACTGTCATGCTACTGGTATGATTGTGTTTTTGTGTTTTTAATTAGTGTTTGTGCCAAGTAAAGCCTTTGGGATGATTTGGAAGATAGTATAATTGATGCTGTTTGAAAACAGAAAGTTTTGCGTCCAGTGCTGGAATTTTTGTTTTTCTCTGGAATGTCAGAACCTTCTGAGTTTTTTACACAATATTGATATATGAATTGCCCACGTCTTCCTAATTTCTCAGAATTTTTGGAGTTACATAAGTATGACCATAATTCAGATTTCTACAGACTGTTCTGTTTTTGACAGATTCCGTTTTTGATGCACTACTTGCTTGTTTTGATGAATCTATGGATTGTATCGGGGGGTATAAGCCATGGTGAAGTTAGAGTACAGTAGGTATAATGCAAAAATAAAATATGAATGGGTTTGCAACAGTACTTATAGTAGTAATTTATTTTGTTATACTAACAGATCTCACGAAGGTTTTGTTGAGTTTTGTGTGATTGAAGTTTTCAAGTTTTGGGTGAGATCTCGATGGATGAAGGAATAAGGAGTAGCAAAATCCTATGCTTGGGGATGCCCGAGGCACCCCAAGGTAATATTCTAGGAAGACTCAAGCGTCTAAGCTTGGGGATGCCCCGGAAGGCATCCCCTCTTTCTTCTACCAACCATCGGTAATTTTACTTGGAGCTATATTTTTATTCATCACATGATATGAGTTTTGCTTGGAGCATCTTGTATTATATGAGTCTTTGCTTTGTTTGCTTTTTAGTTTGTCACAATCATCTTTGTTGAACACACCTATCTTGAGAGAGCCACACGTTTATCATCATTTGTTAGAATACTCTATGTGCTTCACTTAAATTTTTTGAGCTAGGCAGTTGCTCTAGTGCTTCACTTAAATCTTTTTGAGCACGGTGGTGGCTATATTTTGAAGAAATAAACTCTCATGCTTCACTTATATTATTTTGAGAGTTGATTAAAATTTTGAAGAAATGAATTCTCATGCTTCACTTATATTATTTTGAGAATTGATTAAGATTGAAATTTTGAAGAAATATTTGCACTCTCATGCTTCACTTAAATCTTTTTGAGAGATGATAATAGTAACGGTAATTTGCATAAGATATGAAATTGGTCCCAAAGTGATGAATATTCAAGAGGGATATAAATAAAAACTTTCATATAGATCATTGGATATGATAAGTGTTATTCCTTGCAATAGTTTTGCCATATGGAAATGATAATATGTGAGCCATGTTGGTGAGTAATTGTGATTTAGTAAGAATATTAGTGTTAAGGTTTGTGATTCCCTATGCATGCACGTTGAGTCAATAGTTATGCAATGAAATTATATCCTACTTATGGTGCATTATTCGGTGTTAGTTGTGTTCAATGCATGATTATGACCGTTTTCGTTTTTTGGTTGGTTGCTTCTCAATCTTTTGCTAGCCTTCATTTGTACTAAGTGGAAATACTGCTTGTGCATCCAAACTCCTTAAACCCAAGTTGTGCCAAATGAGTCCACTATATCTACCTATATGTGGTATTTCAATGCCGTTCCAAGTAAATTTGCGTGTGCCAACTCTAATTTTCAAAATAATTTTTATGTTTTGTGTGCCCGTATCGCTCATGAAGCGGCAGGGGGTGGCCATTATTTTCCATGCTAGTGTGTTACTCTCATGATGAGTGTTTATTCACTTGTCATTGCACTAGAGAATGGTTGGTAATAGGGATGCCCAGTCCCACAATGAAATCAAATTAATAACAACAAAATTCCTTGGAAAGTGTTGGTATGGAGGGCACCCGTGGATACGACTAGCCATGGATTGTGAAAGAATGGTGGAAAAGAAATGAACTTTACTTTCTGTTTGGGAACCACCTATGATGTGTCTAGCATGGAAAATATTGGGAATTCTCGGTCGTTTTCGTTGACAGGAAAAGCATGCCTCTCAAAATGTTTTTTATCTCTTTAATTTCAGCTTTGAGCTCTCGCACATTTGACAAATCTCTGCTTCCATCTGCGAAGGGCCTATCTATTTACTTTTATGCAATTTTTATTTTATTTGAGTCTCCAACGTATCTATAATTTTTGATTGTTCCATGCTGTTATAATATCAATCTTGGATGTTTTTATAATCATTTACAGCAATTATATATCATTTTTGGAGACTAACCTATTAACTTAGTGCCCAGTGCCAGTTGCTGTTTTCTGCCCTGTTTTTGTTTTACAGAAAATCAATACCAAACGAAGTCCAAATGCCATGAAACTTTTTGGAGATTTTTTATTGGACAAGATAAACACTGGAAGCTACGGGAGAGGGCCAGAAGATGAAGGAGTGGGCCACGAGGCACCAGGGCGCGCCCTAGGGGGGTGGCGCGCCCTGGTACCTCGTGGGGCCCACCCAGCTCCGTTTGACCTAATTCCAGCACTGTAAATTCAAAAAAAATCAGAAACCCTTAGGAGAGTCCACGAAATACTTTTTCCGCCGCCTCAAGTTTCTGTTCCAGAGAGATCCCATATGGAGGCTTTCTCCGGTACTCCGCCGGAGGGGGAATTGATCACGGATGGGTTCTACATCAACCTTGCTGCCCTTCCGATGATGCGTGAGTAGTTTACCACAGACCTTCGGGTCCATAGGCAGTAGCTAGATGGCTTCTTCTCTCTTTTTGATCTTCAATACAATGTTCTCCTCGATGTTCTTGGAGTTCTATCCGATGTAATCACTTTTTGCGGTGTGTTTGTTGGGATCCGATGAATTGTGAGTTTATGATCAGATTATCCATGAAATTATTTGAGTCTTTGCTGCACTCTTTTATGCATGATTATTATAGCCTTGTATTTCTTCTCCGATCTATTGATTTGGTTTGGCCAACTAGATTGATTTATCTTGCCATGGGAAGAGGTGCTTTGTAGTGGGTTCGATCTTGCGGTGCTCAATCCCAGTGACAGAAAGGGACATGACATGTATGTATCGTTGCTACTAAGGGTAAAAAGACGGGGTTTATTCATACGTGAGTTTATCTATTCTACATCATGTCATCGTTCTTAAGGCATTACTACGTTCTTATGGACTTAATACACTAGATGCATGCTGGATAGCGGTCGATGTGTGGAGTAATAGTAGTAGATGCAGGCAGGAGTCGGTCTACTAATATTGGACGTGATGCCTATATACATGATCATTGCCTTGGATATCGTCATGATTATTTGCTTTTCTATCAATTGCCCAACAGTAATTTGTCTACCCACCGTATGCTATTTTCTCGAGAGAAGCCTCTAGTGAAACCTATGGCCCCCGGGTCTATCTAAATCATATTACTAAAACCCTAAAAATATTGCTGTCATTTTATTTTATTTATTTTATTTTGTATTTTTGTTTCAATCTATCTATCTATCACATACAATTTAATCTTGCAATTTACCGCCGAGAGATTGACAACCTCTCGTTTGCGTTGGGTGCAAGGATTTGTTGTTTGTGTGCAGGTGCTGCTAACAAGGTGTTGTGTGATTCTCCTACTGGTTTGATAACCTTGGTTTCATAACTGAGGGAAATACTTATATCTATTGTGCTGCATCATCCCTTCCTCTTCGGGGAAATACCAACGCAAGCTACAAGTAGCACCCCTCATCACTAAGGAACTCATCCAAGGTGTAGTTCTTGAACTCGGTGCCGTTGTCACTTCTAATCATCAATAACTTTGCCTCACGTTGACGTTGATCTTCATTGGCAAAGTCGATGATGGTTTGTTGGGTCTCGCTCTTCCTCTTGAAGAAATAAACCCAAGTGTATCTTGAATAGTCATCCACAATCACCAAGCAATACTTTCTTCCCCCAAGACTATCAAAGGATGGAGGTCCAAAGAGATCCATGTGAAGGAGCTCCAAGGGCCTCTTCGAGTAGATGATAGTCGTGGGTCGGTGAGCCATCTCATGTAGCTTTCCTTCGATACAAGCACTGCAAGCACGATCTTTGGCAAAGCTCACATTTGTTAGTCCACGAACGTGATCCCCCTTGAGGAGACTTTGCAAAGATCTCATATTGACATGGGCTAGTCGGCGATGCCAAAGCCACCCCACGTCAACTTTAGCCATTAGGCAAGTCACGATCTTAGTGGGTCGCTCCGAGAAGTTAACCACATAGAGACCGTTCTCGACATGCCCAACAAAAACTACTTTAAGAGTCTTGCTCCACAAAAGGGCCACGATATCAAGATCAAAGAATGTGGCAAAGCCCATAAGTGCAAGTTGGCGAACGGAAAGTAAATTGTATGCAAGGGTCTCAACAAGCATGACTTTCTCAATTGATAAATCATGAGAAATCACAACCTTGCCAAGACACAATACCTTAGATGTTGAGGCATCACCGAATTAAACATGGGTGGGCATAGATGGGCTTGGTTGCACGTCCACCACCAAATGCTTGCTCCCGGTCATATGATTTGTTGATCCACTATCGACCAACCATGATCCTCCACCGGAAGCAAACTCCTACAAGAGATCAATGCTTGGTTTTAGGTACCAGCAAGGTATTTTCTGCAAGCACTGAAATTATCGGTAACGATTAGTTTGATAGCAAGATAATTTGTAACAAGTGACAAATAGCAATAGTAACAAAGAGTGCAGCAAGGTGGCCCAATCCTTTTTATAGCAAAGGACAAGCCGGGACGATCTCTTATAATAAGTAAAGCGTTCTCTAGGACACATGGGAATTTCATCTAGTCACTTTCATCATGTTGGTTTGATTCACGTTCGCTACTTTGATAATTTGATATGTGGGTGGACCGGTGCTTGGGTGCTGTTCCTACTTGAACAAGCCTCCCACTTATGATTACCCCCTCTCGCAAGCATCCGCAACTACGAAAAGAAGAATTAAGATAACTCTAACCATAGCATTAAACATATGGATCCAAATCAGCCCCTTACAGAATAGCGCATAAACTAGGGTTTAAGCTTCTGTCACTCTAGCAACCCATCATCTAATTACTACTCCACAATGCATTCCCTTAGGCCCAAAGATGGTGAAGTGTCATGTAGTCGACGTTCACATGACACCACTAAGAGAATCAGCAACATACGTATCATCAAAATATCGAACGAATACCAAATTCACATGATTACTTATGACAAGACTTCTCCCATGTCCTCAAGAACAAAAGTAACAACTCACAAATAATCTTCATGCCCAAGATAAGAGGGGTATCAAATAGCATAATAGATCTGAACATATAATCTTCCACCAAATAAACCAACTAGCATCAACTACAAGATGTAATCAACACTACTAGCAACCCACAGGTACCAATCTGAGGTTTTGAGACAAAGATTGAATACAAGAGATGAACTAGGATTTGAGATGAGATGGTGCTGAAGATTGGTCCTCCCATGATGAGAGGGTTATTGGTGATGTCGATGTCTCCGATTTCCCCCTCCCGGAGGGAAGTATCCCCGGCAAAATAGCTCCACTGGAGAGCAAAAGTGCTCCTGCCCAAGTTCCGCCCCGAGACGGCGGCGCACCGCCCCAAAAGTCTTATCCTTATTTTTCTAGGGCAAATGGGCTTATATACCAGAAAATGGGGGCCAGAGGCTGGCCAGGGCCCCACGAGCCACCAGGGCGCACTTGGGGGGGTGGCACGCCCTGGTGCCTCGTGGGCACCTGGGTGGCCCCCTCTGGTACTTCTTGGCTCCAGTATTTTTTATTTATTCCAAAATAATTCTTCGTGAAATTTCAGCTCATTTGGAGATGTGCAGAATAGGTATCTCTGACATAGCTTTTTCAGGTCCAGAATTCCAGCTGCCGGCATTCTCCCTCCTTGTGTAAATCTTGCATATTAAGAGAGAAAAGGCATTAGAATTGCTCCACAAAGTGTTATATTGATTAAAAACACTATAAATAATAGTAGGAAAACATGATGCAAAATGGACGTATCAACTCCCCCAAGCTTAGACCTCGCTTGTCCTCAAGCGAAAGCCGATATCGATAATCATGTCCACATGTTTAGAGAGAGAGGTGTCGATAAAAACAAAATATGGACATAGTAGCATCATGATCATTATTATAACAGCAATATTTATCATCATAAAACTTCTCATGAGCAAGTAATAATTCATCACAACAATGAAGTATAAGGCATAAACTTTCTTGAAAACTAACAAACTATGTTCTCAGTCAACAATGCAATTGCAATTCATCATATTTTCAGGAAGGGTCTCATGTAGGAGCTTTTTAGCAAGTCCACATACTCAACCATCATATAGTCTTCTATGATTGCTAACACTCACAACATATATATGGAGCAAAAAGTTTCAGCCAGACACATAGAAAGACAGGGGCTTATAATTTCGCTTCCCAACTTATTCACCTCAAGGGTGATGTCAACAATAATAACTCATGATCACTCTTATCCAACTGGATATATATGCCTAGATCTTTCCCCACCACATGATGCTTGCAAAAGAGAAAATAAAAAGGAATAGGGGAGAACACTATTGACTCTTGCATAAAAAGTAAATACATAAAAGTAAAAGATAGGCCCTTCGCGGAGGGAAGCAGAGGTTGTCATGCGCTTTTTGTTGTTGGATGCACAAGCTCTTAATGCAAAGGAACGTCACTTTATATTGCCCCTTGTGATAACAACCTTTATTATGCAGTCTGTCACTTTTATTTCTTTACCATCACAAGTTCGTACAAAGCTTATTTTCCCTTGCAATAAAATTTCAGACATATTTAGAGGCAATTTTTATTGCTTTTTGCACCGATGACAACTTACTTGAAGGATTTTATTCAATCCATAGGTAGATATAGTGGACTCTCATGACATGAAACTGGGTTTAAGGGTTTTGAATGCACAAGTAGTATCTCTACTTGGTGCAGATTTTTGGCTAGCAAAGATATTGAGCAAGCACCACATGTTGGAGGATCTATAACAATATAACTTCTATGTGAATATAAGCAAACATAACTCATTATGTTGTCTTCCTTGTCCAACGTCAACAATTTGACATAAAATACTTAATGGGGGCTCACAATCATAAAAGATGTCCAAGATAGTATATTTGCATGTGAATCTTCTCTTCCCTTATTAATTCTTTCATGAATTGCATCATTGACTAATGCTATGTTTGTTAACTTTCAATAAATTTTACCACTTATACTTTTCTTTATGTAATGTCATTACTTTCCATAAGATTAGCATATGATCTTTTTCATTATTTTCATTGCTAGGATTGAAACATGAGAGTAAAGAAGCAAAAACTCAAACTACTCTTTATTATATAACTCTCAACTCGATTACATAGATAGATAGATCACGAAACTAGCACTCGAAAATAGATCATACTAAACTTTTATTCAACTAAATCACGAAATAACTAAGGGTCGAACTAAAATAGGTAAAGATAGTAAAAGTGATGGTGATACGATACCGGGGCACCTCCCCCAAGCTTGGCAAAAGCCAAGGGGAGTGCCCATACCCATGTACTCAAGTTTCCTTCTTCAGTGATGGTTGTGATGGTGAAGTGGTGGGCTTGTCCTTCATGACATTAATTAGGATCTCCTTTAAGCTCTAGATTACCCGGAGCACATGCTGTATCATCTCTGTATTCCTTTGGACTTCGGCCATAATGTGCTTATTCTCTGGGCCCCAAGAGTTTTTTCCTGCATCACTTTCACTTGGACAAGAGATGTCCCAATTGGAGGGTATGTGCATACGAGGAGTATTTTCGATCCCATAATTGTGAACCAAGTTATGAAAATTGTTCCGATGTAACCTGTGTAAGGGCCTTCTAGGGGGAAGCCCTTCTTGCACCTCTGGATTCCCATGGCCTGAAGTGCTCCTTGCGGCTTGGTGCGGGTTTGGAATTATGGAGATGCTGGCAAGGGTTCCCCTCTCGGAAGCCGGAGGGTGGACCTCAAGCGAATCTCCATCATCTTCTTCCATGGTAACTTCTCCTTCCTCACCCCTCCTGAGCTCCATCTGCATCAGCCAAGCATCGTCTCCCACATTGTTGGAGGAAGAACAAGACATGATGCCTGGCCTCAAAATCTGGTAGAAAACAGCACGAAACAAGAACAGAGGAGATTTCTGCGATACGGTGGTCAAAACGTCCGGGAGTATATATAAAGAATTTTTATCTTACCGTATCACATACCTCTTCCTTTTTAGGGTTCTGGAGTGTTCCGAAAGGTCTCTCTTATGTATTACTCCGGTGTAATTGTTTCAATAATATTAGTTTCAACATTAATGGGAGTACCTGAAATATAGTGCTTAATTCTTTGCTCGTTCACCACTCTCGGATTAGTGCCTTCGGAGTTGTTTATTTTGATGGCTCCGGAGCGGTAAACTTCTTCGATGATATACGGTCCTTCCCATTTAGAGAGGAGTTTTCCTGCAAAGAATCTCAAACGAGAATTGTACAATAGAACTTGCTCACCCACTTTAAATTCCCATTTTTGGATTCTTCTATCATGCCATCTTTTAACTTTTTCTTTAAACAATTTGGCATTTTCATAAGCATGGGTTCTCCATTCATCTAATGAGCTAATATCAAATAACCTCTTTTCACCAGCAAGTTTAAAATCATAATTGAGTTCTTTAATTGCCCAATATGCTTTATGTTCTAACTCAAGAGGTAAATGACATGCTTTTCCGTAAACCATTTTATAAGGAGACATACCCATAGGATTTTTATAAGCAGTTCTATAAGCCCATAATGCATCGTCAAGTTTCTTAGACCAATTCTTTCTAGATCTATTGACGGTTTTTTGCAAAATTAATTTTATTTCTCTATTACTCAATTCAACTTGACCACTAGTTTGAGGGTGATAGGGAGATGCAATTCTATGGTTGACATCACATTTAGCAAGCAATTTACGGAATGCACCATGAATAAAATGTGAACCGCCATCAGTCATTAAATATCTAGGGACTCCAAACCTCGAGAAAATAACTTCTTTAAGCATTTTAATAGAAGTATTATGATCAGCACTACTAGTTGGAATAGCTTCTACCCACTTAGTAACGTAAATATGAGTCTACCCATTGGATTTAGGAAAAGGTCCCATATAATCAAATCCCCAAACATCAAATGGTTCAACAGCAAGTGAATAATTCATAGGCATTTCCTGACGTCTACCAACATTACCAATTCTTTGACATTCATCACAAGATAAGACAAACTTACGAGCATCCTTGAAAAGAGTAGGCCAATAGAAACCAGATTGTAATACCTTGTGTGCAGTTCTGTCTCCCGCATGGTGTCCTCCGTAAGCCTCGGAATGACACTTCCATAGGATTTGTTCCTGTTCATGCTCAGGTATACAACGCCTAATAATACCATCTACTCCTTCTTTATAAAGATGCGGGTCATCCCAAAAGTAATGTCTTAAATCATAGAAGAACTTTTTCTTTTGTTGGTACGTGAAACTAGGTGGTATGTATTTAGCAACAATGTAATTAGCATAGTCTGCATACCAAGGAGTATTACGAGAAGCATTTATGACAGCTAATTGTTCATCAGGAAAATCATCATTAATAGGAAGTGGGTCATCAAGAACATTTTCCATTCTAGACAAATTATCTGCTACGGGATTCTCAGCTCCCTTTCTATCAATAATATGCAAGTCAAATTCTTGTAGCAATAAAACCAACCTAATGAGTCTATGTCTAGCATCTTTCTTTACCATAAGATATTTAATAGCAGCATGATCGGTGTGAACAGTTACTTTAGAATCAACTATGTAAGATCTGAATTTATCACATGCAAACACAACTGCTAGAAATTCTTTCTCAGTAGTAGCACAATTTCTTTGGGCACTGTCTAGAGTTTTACTAGCATAATGGATAACATTTAATTTTTTATCAACTCTCTGTCCTAGAACAGCACCAACGGCATAATACTAGCATCACACATAATTTCAAAAGGCAGGTTCCAATCAGGTGGTTGAACAATAGGTGCAGTGGTTAAGGCTTTCTTAAGTGTTTCAAAGGCTTCTAAACAATCATCATCAAAAACAAATGGAACATCTTTTTGCAAAAGATTGGTAAGAGGCCTAGAAATTTTAGAGAAGTCTTTAATAAATCTCCTATATAAACCAGCATGACCAAGGAAACTTCTTATACCTTTAATATCTTTTGGACACGACATTTTCTCAATAGCATCAACCTTAGCTTTATCAACTTCAATACCTCTTTCAGAAATTTTATGCCCCAAGACAATACCTTCATTCACCATAAAGTGGCACTTCTCCCAATTCACGACAAGATTAGTTTCTTCACATCTCTGCAAAACTCGATCAAGGTTGCTTAAGCAATCATCAAAAGAAGTTCCGTAAACGGAAAAATCATCCATGAAAACCTCAACAATCTTTTCACAAAAGTCAGAGAATATAGCAGTCATACATCTTTGAAAGGTAGCAGGTGCATTGCATAAACCAAAAGGCATACGTCTATAAGCATAAGTTCCAAAAGGACAAGTAAAGGTGGTTTTCTCTTGATCGGGTTGTGATACAGGTATTTGAGAGAAACCAGAATAACCATCTAGGAAACAAAAAAATGTGTATGCTTGGACAATCTTTCTAACATTTGATCAATAAAAGGTAAGGGGTAATGATCTTTTCTAGTAGCTTTGTTTAATTTTCTAAAATCAATTACCATCCTATAACCAGTTACAATTCTTTGTGGAATGAGTTCATTTTTATCATTAGGAACAACGGTGATACCTCCTTTCTTAGTGTCGGTTCTAAATCCAGCATATCTCATAGTAGGGGTCCTAAACTAGGCGTCTTGGAGCGATGGTAACATGGACACAGGATTTTACCCAGGTTCGGGCTCTCTCGAAGAGATAATACCCTACGTCCTGCTTTTGATTGTATTCATATGGGGTGTAGTACAGAGTACATGTATCTACCACGAGATTGTTCTAATGACTGTCAGTTCATCTATTGACTAGCCTGGCCTCGGTTTATATAATGTACCGGAGGCCTAGGGTTTAGGAGAGTTCTCGTCTTGGGCGCCAAGTCTTGTGGAATCTTCCTTGTATTCGTCATGGGTTGCCCGAAGTGGCCCATGAATGAGCCGCCATGGGGGTCCTCGGCCCGATCCACCTAGTCGGGAGACGACATGGTGAGTACCCCCTAGTCTAGGACACCGTTAGTAGCCCCCTAAACCGGTCTTCAAGTTGGGGACGCTCCTCGGTTGTTCCGAGCTGTTCTTCGTCTTCGGTCGTCGGTCTTGAAAACTGGTTCAACAAATATTCTCATCTCTGATCTCGAAGATCGCCGAGGTGTATCCGAAGAGTTGACACGTCGGGCATCCGAGGAGCCCTTTTAGGTTCTTGGCCTTTATCAATGCCTTGTTATTTAACACCACACCTCGGGTTCAAAGTTTTTCCCGGGTGGCGGTGTCCTCTTGCAGTCGAGCTCCAATGTCGGACTGCATCCGAGGTGTCTTTTTGCAGCCGAGCTCCGACGCCGGTCTGCATGCAAGGTGTATTTTTGCAGCCGAGCTCCAACGACAGTCTGCATCCGAGGTGTCATAGATTACCTCGGTTTTAAAAAAGTTGAAGGAGTTCAGCCAAGCTTAATGCCGGAAATGTCCTCTAGGGAGCCATCCACTTGCATCCGAGCTCTATGTCGGATTGCTTCCGAGGTGGTGCACCACCTCGGCCGTGGGCTGATTTTTGCGGATATTTTTTTTCAATTGGTGCAATTTATTCTCTGCTGAGATATATAGCCAGTAGCCCTCAAGGTGTGTGTCGGCCAAAAATCCGAGATACACCTGAAGGAAAACATAAAACCGCTGATCCCAGTAGCCCCTGAGACTCAGGTCGATTCATGAAATAGGCCTGAGGATCAACTCCTAGCTTGGCAGCATACTTAGGAATGGAAACACGGTGTGCAGCAGTTCCCGAGACTCAGGCTGGGTGCGGCCGACCAACCTGAGGATCGTAATCTCCTCGGAAACTATTTTGCACTTTGTAAATTGTCTGCATTGAATTGTCAATGCAGTAGCCCCCGAGCCACTGGTCGGGTGGCAACACCAGATCAGGGGATCGATGTAACCCGTTAATGGCTTTTAAGTGAAAAGCGCGAAGCCCAGTAGCCCCCGAGCCTTAATTTGGGCAAGGGTGGCCGAGTTAAGGTTCGATATCCGGAGTAAATTGATTTTAATCATAATTTATGTGTAATGATTCTATCTATCCAAGTACTTTACATCATTAACGCTCGGATCCACATTGTACAAAACTTTGTTGACCGACCATCGGCTTCAACCTCCTCGGCTAGTAGCCAAGGAGTGTTTTCCTACTTTATAAAGGCAATCCGGCCATACGGTTTTATAAACAAAGGTATGCGGAGAGATATGTTATATTACTATTTAACGTAAGAAACATCTTCTGGGAAAAATAGTTCCTTTATAAGTTCCTTTTCCCAAGCTATCATGTTGACCATGATCGTGAAACCTCAACTCCGATCAATGTGGGAGGAAAATATTGAGGATTTAGTTTGGGAAAAGTTCCTGAACTCTGTGGTCTTTAATGAACCAAAATTTTCACTTCCGTCGTTGCCGACCAATTATATTCTTAAGATGGCTAGCTTTCGGCTTCACCTAGTCTGAGGTACTAGCCCGGATGACCCAGAAGTAACAATCACAGAGGTGCTTCCTTTACCCCCTAGCCGAACAATCGGGAACGTAAGGGGTAAGCACGGGAGCCAGGCAACCCAGCTTGGCCAAAATCTTAAGTCAAATTGATGCATATTTTTGGCTTTATAACGATGATTACGGAAGACAACACTCGTATATTGAATACAAATGCTTTTATGCTATATGCTATTTTGACTCCTTTGTGACCGTTTATCATTTGAGAGTGGCCCATCGTCGGCTTCTACCCCTTTGTAGATGCTACGCAGGGTGTTTCCGCAGTAACAAGACAACCCTTAGCCGACGTCTCGGTGCCCGGAGGCGGTTTTGTTAGCGGAAATGAGGCAATCAGATATCCAGGCTTTATAACTTTCACTTAGTCATAGGAGCTTAAAGTTGGGAGGCCAGTTACTAGCCCCCGGTTAGTGTTCGTCGTCAGCCGAGGTCAAGCCATTAACACTTCGGCCAATTTTATGAAAGGTCCACGGGGTAACCTCTATCGATCTATAGTTTGACACAGTCGTCGGATCGCTGACCAGTTTGCGCTCATTGTGACAGTTAGTTTTCGGCTTTCTCCACTGAGGTACTTGACCAGTTAAATCAGAAGCACAATCTCACTGGTTCTCCCTTTGCACACCTAGCCGAACAAAGCGGAATGTAGGAGGCAAGCACAGGAGCCGGGCAACCCAACTATTGACCGAAGACACAATTCGAAACTGATGCATATAAAGCAATATCCAAGAACGTTTTGCCGAGGACTCCTCGGAGTACCTTGGCTTTTGGTGGGTTCGGCTCTAGTCGCAGCCCCCCGTTGATATTGCCGATGTTTTAAAGGCATCCGACGTTGTACTGCGAGAGTTATGCTGGAGACACATAGTATCCCCCGAGACTCAGGTTGGGTGCGGCCGACCAACCTGAGGATCGAATCTCCTCAGGAACTAGTCCAGATGTCATGTGCGTTTCGCCAACGCCGAGGTGTAGGTCGGCAGGAAAGATGCCGAGCTGCGGGTCGGAAAAGATCTCCCGAGCTGAATTATTACGCAGGGCACCTCGGTCATGAGGATGTCCTGCCTCCTGAAAGAAAAACATACAAATAGCTTAAAAGTGCCATAAGCTCGAAAAACCAAAAAACTTATGTAAAAACTTGACATCCGAACTAAATCAAGTTTTTTGGTGCCAATCCGAAAATTGGTCTTAAAATAATTTTTTCCTTCCGTCGTGCTTTAACATGACACATCCGATCTCTAAACTTCAAGTAGGTCAGCCTTCGGCTTCAACCTCCATATCCCGAAGGTGGAGTGCTTCTCAGAGGCCAATTTAGCAAACTAATCTTGAGCGGCTTTAGAGAGAAACAAGGCTATCCGGCTATTGACCATACACTCGAGTTGAAAAAGGAGTGTTAGAAAAAGACTTTGCAATGACTTAGAAGAAAAAATATTTATTATAAAACGGCTCATATAAATTTAAGAGCCCCCAGTTAACTTGGGTAAAGGAAGTTGTTTTTGACAAACGGCATTTTTGACAAACAAAGTTTTTAACAAACAACTTTTTGTTTAACACAAATATAACGCTTGGTCGGACCGAACAAAAATGTAAATTAAAAAATTTGAGCATGAAAGAGACTTAACTGGTTAATGTGCTCGGTGTTGATGACATGATCCGGGCTCGTGGCGGGACGAAGACGCCCATTGATCTCTGACAGATCCGGTGCGTAGTCCTCGGTTGGCGGAGGTCCCAGCCCCCAAGCCGGTTCCGAGGTGCCCGAGTGAAGAGCTCGGCTTGACGAAGTGGCGACGCAGTACGGTTGATGTGGTGAGGCAAAGCCCCCGGTCCAGCCGAGGTGACGAAGCTGGTCAGCTGGTGACGCCGAAGTCCCCGGAGTAGGTTGATGAAGACATGGCGAAGCCCCCAGTCTAGCCGAGGTATCAAAGCCTCCATGTCAGCCGACGAGTCGAAGCAGGTCGGCGTGTTGGATGTTGGTTTGAAGAAGAGGCGGCACTGCGATGCCGATGCAGGTCAAAATATGTGATGCGGTCGAGGCCAGCTTGATAAGGTGACCGCGCGGCGATGACAGTGTGCCTGCCCTATGTAATCCGTGGGGCGACGATGTTGGTGATGATTTAGCCTTCGTGATGCCAAACTCTTGGTCGGCTCGCCGAGGTGATGATCCGATGAGGTTGACCTCGGCTCGACGAGGCGACGATCTGTCTAGCGCAGGTCGGCTGCCGTGGAGCAACGTTGTCGGGTTGGTTTGACACCAACGCGACGGTGAAGATTACCTCGAAAAAGGCTCTAAAATTTGTGGGCACGTGTGTGATACAACACACAATATCCTAAGAAAAACTCCTCCAAAAAGGATGTCCAATATCCTGTTCATGAAGAAAGATGAACTCGGGTCGGATTCGTTTTCGCGCAGAAAACAGATCCGAAAATTGATCCACTCATCGGACGTTTTCCAGAGTTTGAACGGTCGGATCGAGCTGAAATTTTGAGGGGTGATCGATATAGGAATTCCGCAGCCGATGAACGGTGGGATTTTCCAACGGATGTCCGAGTTAGATGCTGGACCCCTCGCCCTAAACTCATCCAGATTCCCGTCCAGATTCGACAGGGCTCCGGTATATCGGAGATCGCCGGAGATTCCTCCATCGGAACGCGATGAAATTTTACAGGGTTGTTCTAGACTCAATTCTGCACAATTCCACCAAAGCAATCGTCAAAGCGACGCTTGAGGAGGTGGGGACAGCGAACAAGAATCCACTGTCCAGAAAAAACTACATGATCGCGCGAGGGCAATGTTGACGTTGAGCCCCCGAGCACCATGGAGGGTTCTTCCATGATCTTGGTTGAGATTGGAGTTGATGTTGATGAAGACACCCCTCCGGTCTTGACGATCCGACGCGGAGCGTAGTCCTCGGCCTAGCCGAGGTGACCAGTCGAGCCGGCGACGAAGATGCCAACGTTGACGATGTAGCTCGGTTCTGACGCGTGGATCGCGGTGGAGCCGATCTGAATTCCCATCGCACCGCGGCGACTACCCAGCAGGATCTCAATGAAAGCACCAATGTCGGTTCTAAATCCGGCATATCTCATAGTAGGGGTCCTAAACTAGGCGTCTTGGAGCGACGGTAACATGGACACAGGATTTTACCCAGGTTCGGGCTCTCTCGAAGAGATAATACCCTACGTCCTGCTTTTGATTGTATTCATATGGGGTGTACTACAGAGTACATGTATCTACCACGAGATTGTTCTAATGACTGTCAGTTCATCTATTGACTAGCCTGGCCTCGGTTTATATAATGTACCGGAGGCCTAGTGTTTAGGAGAGTCCTCGTCTTGGGCGCCAAGTCTTGTGGAATCTTCCTTGTATTCGTCATGGGCTGCCCGAAGTGGCCCATGAGTGAACCGCCATGGGGGTCCTCGGCCCGATCCACCTAGTCGGGAGACGACATGGTGAGTACCCCCTAGTCCAGGACACCGTCACTTAGGGACACAATGAACGGGACTTACCCATCTACTATCAGCTATGGGATAGATTATACCTGCTTCCAGAAGTTTTAATATTTCAGTTCTTACCACCTCTTTCATCTCAGGATTTAATCGTCGTTGGTGGTCGACAACTGGTTTAGCATCAGCCTCCATATTAATTTTGTGCTGACATAGAGTGGGACTAATGTCCTTAAGATCATCAAGAGTATATCCAATAGCAGCTTGGTGCTTCCTTAGAGTTTTAAGTAATCTCTTTTCTTCATGCTCTGAAAGGTTAGCACTAATAATAACACGATATATCTTCTTTTCATCAAGATAAGCATATTTCAATGTATCAGGCAATTGCTTCAATTCAAATACAGGATCACCTTTAGGTGGAGGAGGGCCTCCAAGAGTTTCAACAGGCAAATTGTGTTTAAGGATAGGTGGTTGATCAAAGAACATCTTATCTATTTCATTTCTTTCATTCATATGCATATCATTTTCATGGTCTAGCAAATATTGTTCTAACGGATCAGTAGGAGGTACGGCAATAGAAGCAAGACCAATAATTTCATCTTTACTAGGCAATTCTTTATCATGAGGTTGTCTACGAAACTTGGAGAAATTAAACTCATGAGACATACCACCAAAATTAACACTAACAATTTCTTTAGCGCAATCAATCCTGGCATTAACAGTGTTCAAGAAAGGTCTACCAAATATAATGGGACAAAAATCATCTTGTGGAGAACCGAGGACTAGAAAATCAGTAGGGTATTTTATTTTTCCACACAAGACTTCAACATCTCTAATGATCCCAAATGGTGTAATGGTATCTCTGTTTGTAAGCTTAATAGTAACATCAATGTCCTCTATTTCAACAGGTGCAATATCATTCATAATTTCTTGGTATAAAGTGAACAGAATAGCACTCACACTAGCACCCAAATCACATAAGCCATGATAACAATGATCTCCTATTTTAACAGAGACAACATGCATGCCTACTATAGGTCTGTTTTTATCTTTAGGATCTGGTTTAGCAATTCTAGCTGCTTCATCACAGAAGTAAATAACATGCCCATCTATATTATCGACCAAGAGATCTTTAACCATAGCAATATTAGGTTCAACTTTAATTTGTTCAGAGGGTCTAGGTGCTCTAATATTACTTTTGTTAACCACAGTTGAAACTTTAGCTTGTTCCTTAATCCTAACAGGAAAAGGTGGTTTCTCAATATAAGCAGTAGGCACAACTGGATCAACATGGTAAACAATTGTTTCTTCTTTAACACTAACGGGTTCATCAATCTTTTCTTTAACAGGGGGGTGATATTTAAACCACTTCTCCTTAGGGAGATCAACATGAGTAGCAAATGATTCACAAAAGGAAGCTACTATCTCAGAGTCAAATCCATATTTAGTGCTAAACTTATGAAAAGCATCGGTGGCCATAAAAGATTTAACACAATCGAACTCAAGTATTAAACCTGACTCATTACCTTTGTCGAGTTCCCAATCTTCAGAGTTGCATTTAATTCTTTTCAGAAGATCCCATCTGAATTCAATAGTTTTCTTCATAAAGGAGCCAGTCGAAGAAGAATTGAGCATGATTTGATTATCATGAGAAAGCCGAGCATAAAAATTCTGTAAGATAATTTCTCTTGAGAGCTCATGGTTGGGGCATGTGTACATCATGTACTTAAGCCTCCCCCAAGCTTGAGCGATGCTTTCTCCTTCACGAGGCCAAAAAATATATATATAATTCCGATCACGATGAACCAAATGCATAGGATAAAATTTCTGGTGGAATTCCAATTTCAATCGGTTCTAGTCCGATGTGTCAGTATCATCACATAGCCTATACCATGTCAATGCCTTTCCCTCCAAAGATAAAGGGAATACTTTCTTCTTAACTCCATCTCCGGATAAACCTGCAAGCTTAAACAATCCACAAATTTCATCCACATAGATCAAGTGCAAATCAGGATGTACCGTTCCATCTCCTGCATAAGGATTAGCTAGCAGTTTCTCTATCATACCCGAAGGAATCTCATAATAAATATTTTCAGTAGGTGCAGTAGGTTGAGGAGCAACTATTTGTGCTTCCGGTCGAGGTGAAGATACCCCAAACAAACCCCTCAAAGGATTACTTTCCATAGTGACAAGTGACAGTAAATTTCAGCACGTAATATAAATGTTTCCTTACCAAATTCCACTCACCAAAGGCGCTTCACTCCCCGGCAACGGCGCCAGAAAAGAGTCTTGATGACCCACAAGTATAGGGGATCAATTGTAGTCCTTTCGATAAGTAAGAGTGTCGAACCCAACGAGGAGCAGAAGGAAATGACAAGCGGTTTTCAGCAAGGTATTTTCTGCAAGCACTGAAATTATCGGTAACAAGTAGTTTGATAGCAAGATAATTTGTAACAAGTGACAAATAGCAATAGTAACAAAGAGTGAAACAAGGTGGCCCAATCCTTTTTATAGCAAAGGACAAGCCGGAACGATCTCTTATAATAAGTAAAGCGTTCTCGAGGATACATGGGAATTTCATCTAGTCACTTTCATCATGTTGGTTTGATTCGCGTTCGCTACTTTGATAATTTGGGTGGACCGGTGCTTGGGTACTGTTCTTACTTGAACAAGCCTCCCACTTATGATTACCCCCTCTCACAAGCATCCGCAACTACGAAAGAAGAATTAAGATAACTCTAACCATAGCATTAAACATATGGATCCAAATCAGCCCCTTACGGAATAGCGCATAAACTAGGGTTTAAGCTTCTGTCACTCTAGCAACCCATCATCTAATTACTACTCCACAATGCATTCCCTTAGGCACAAAGATGGAGAAGTGTCATGTAGTCAACGTTCACATGACACCACTAAGAGAATCAACAACATACATATCATCAAAATATCGAACGAATACCAAATTCACATGATTACTTATGACAAGACTTCTCCCATGTCCTCAAGAACAAAAGTAACTACTCACAAATAATCTTCATGCCCAAGATCAGAGGGGTATCAAATAGCATAATAGATCTGAACATATAATCTTCCACCAAATAAACCAACTAGCATCAACTACAAGATGTAATCAACACTACTAGCAACCCACAGGTACCAATCTGAGGTTTTGAGACAAAGATTGAATACAGCATCCCCAAGCTTAATTCATGCTCGTCCTCGAGTAGGTAAATGATAAAAGAAATAATTTATGAAGTGTGAATGCTAGCGTAGCGCATAAAGTTGATCAATGATAATTTCAATCACCTTTTCTAGCATCATTATATATCATAAACAGTAGCTCATCTCACGTAGCAAGGTATTCACATGCTAAAGTATAGACCATAAACTTTCTTGAAAACTAACAAACTATGTTCTTAGTCATCAAACAATTGCAATTCATCTTATTTTCAGGAAGGATCTATGTAAGAGCTTTGAGTTAGCAAATTCCACATTCTCAACTATCATATAGTCTTCCATGATTGCTAACACTCAAAGCATACTTTTAGAACAAACCGTTTCAGTCAAACACATAGGAAGATAGGGGCTTAATGTTTTTCCTCCCAACTTATTTATCTCAGGGATAATGTCAACAATAATAACTCATGATCACCTATATTCAACTGGATATATGTGCCTGGATCTTTCCCCACCATATGATGCTTGCCAAGAGAGAAAATAAAAACGAAATAGAGAAGAACACTATTGACTCTTGCATAAAAGTAAATACATAAAGTAAAAGATAGGCCCTTGGCAGAGGGAAGTAGAGGTTGTCATGCGCTTTTTATTTTTGGATGTGCAAGCTCTTAATGCAAAGGAATGTCACTTTATATTGCCCTTTGTGATAGCAACCTTTATTATGCAGTCCGTCGCTTTTATTTCTTCACCATCACAAGTTCGTACAAAGCTTATTTTCCCTTACAATAAAAGATCATACATATTTAGGAGCAATTTTTATTGTTTTTGCACCGATGACAACTTACTTGAAGGATCTTGTTCAATCCATAGGTAGATATAGTGGACTCTCATGGCAAGAAACTGGGTTTAAGGGTTTTTGGATGCACAAGTAGTATTTCTACTTAGTACGAAATTTTGGCTAGCAAAAGATTATGATCAAGCACCACATGTTAGACGATCCAAGAACATATAATTTCTATGTGAATATAAACAAACATAACCCATTACGTTGTCTTCCTTGTCCAACATCAACTACTTGATCAAGGTTGAAAATAATTAATGGGGGCTCACAATCATAGAAGATGTCCAAGATAGTATATTTATATGTGAAATCTCTCTTCCTTCAATATTCTTTCATGAATTGTTCAAGTGACCAATGCTGTGTTTGCTAACTTTCAATAAATTTTACCATTTATACTTCTTTTATGTGAAGTCACTACTCCCCATGGGACAAGCATATGAAACAAATATAATTTCAACTTTATGATATTCAATTCATTCAACATTTTCTCTTAGGATATAAGTGAAGCATGAGAATGAATGACAAACTACTCCAAAAGATATAACTGAAGATCAATGAGTAGTCATACAATTAAGTAGCTATGTGAGGACTCTCTCTCTCTCTCTCTCTCTCATTCAAGATTTCAGATCCAAGGATTTTATTAAAACAGCAAGCAAAATGAAAATAGAAGGACACTCCAAGAATAGCACATATCATGTGAACAAGTAAAAACTTAGGCTAACCGATAGGTGTTGATGAAGAAAGGTGGGATGCCCACCGGGGCATCCCCAAGCTTAGTTGCTTGAGACTTCTTGAAATTTTATCTTGGGGTGCCTTGTGCATCCTCAATCTTGAGCTCTTGTGTCTCCTTAATTCATCTCATATCATGGTTTCTCCAAAATCTTAAAAACTTCATCCACATAAAACTCAACAAGAACTCGTGAGATAAGTTAGTATAAATCAACTCAAAACCTTAACATTCTCTACTGTAACAAATCACTAAAATTATAAGTAAACATTGCATACTAAATGCCTCTGCATATTTAATACTCCTATCCACAAATAGAAACATTAAACAAGCAATTATATGCAAACAATGCAACTATAACCGAAATCTGTCTAAACAGAACAGTCTGTAAAGGGGGAATAAAAACTCATACTTCCCTAACTCCAAAAATTCTGAAAACTTACCACATGACATATAACTCATGCATGCTTATTTTGTAAAAATTTCAGATTTTTATCATGTTCTGACAATTCACATAAATTCAGGACATAGCAGAAAACTTTCTGTTTTCAAACAGCAACACATAAACTTGCAAACTGAGCATGGTAAAGGCTATAGTTGGCATTTTATTGAAATAAAAGATACAAAACAAGATTCTAAATAACAGAAAGCAAAGCAAACTAAAATAAAATGATGCTCCAAGCAAAACACATATTATGTGACGAATAAAAATATAGTTCCGAGTGAGGTTACCAATAATGTTGAAGACGAAACAGGGGATGCCTTACGGGGCATCCCCAAGCTTAGACGCTTGAGTCTTCCTTGAATATTACCTTGGGGTGTCTTGGGTATCCCCAAGATTAGGGTCTTGCTGCTCCTTATTCTCCTCATATCGTTATCTCACCCAAAACTTGAAAACTTCAATCACACAAAACTTAACGGAACTCCGTGAGATAGGTTAGTATGAAAATAAATCATTCACTTTGGTACTGTCAAGACAATATGCATAATTGTTCTCACATAATACCTACTATATTCTATCATTTCCACAATTTATATTACTCAATATAAGCTATGGAAACACTAAAACAAGCAAACTATGCATTGAAAACAGAATCTGTCAAAAATAGAACATCATGTAGTGAGCGAATTAAAATGCATACTTTTTGTACCTCCAAAAATTGTGAAAAATTAGACAACGTAAAAAAATTTGTAACCCAATACTGTGTAAAAATTTCAGAATTTTATCAAGCTCTGGTATAGAACATAAATTCCAACACTGAACGTAAAAGTTTCTGTTTTTGCCCAGAATCAAATCAACAAGTATCCACACTATCCCAAAGGCTTTACTTGGCACATTATTGAAAGAAAACATATAAAACATGATTACTACAGTAGATTAATCATGTGGACACACGAAAATAGTAGGTATAAATATTGGGTTGTCTCCCAACAAGCGCTTTTCTTTAATGCCTTTTAGCTAGGCATGATGATGTCAATGATGCTCATATAAAAGTAAAGAATTGAAAAATAACGGGAGCATCATGAAGCATATGACTAGCACATTTAAGCCTAATCCACTTTCTATGCATAGGGATTTTATGAGCAAACAATTTATGGGAGCAAGAATCAACTAGCATAGGAAGGCAAAACAAGCATCACTTGAAAACTTTCAACACATAAAGAGGAAACTTGATATTACTGCAACACCTACAAGCATATGATCCTCTCTCGTAATAATTTTCAGTAGCATCATGAATGAATTCAACAATATAGCTATCACATAAAGCATTCTCTTCATGATCCACAAGCATAGAAATTTTATTACTCTCCACATAAGCAAATTTCTTCTCATTCATAATAGTGGGAGTATCATATGAAACTTGAATACTATAAATTGTTTCCACATTAAAAGAGTAATATTCAGTAAAAGGCTATTCATAATTATGATAAGTTTCATAATAATAATCATCATTACTTTTTATAACATAAGTATCATCACAATAATCATCATAGGTAGCAACTTTGTTCACATCATAATCAATTGAAACCTCTTCCAAAGTAGTGGATTCAACACTAAATAAAGTCATGACCTCTCTAAATCCACTTTTATCATTTTTATAAGATTGAACACCCTCCAAAATAGTGGGATAATTATTACCTAAAGGTGAAACTCTTCCAAACCCACTTTTATTATTATTGCAATCATCATAGATAGGAGGCATGCTATCATCATAATAAATTTGATCATTAAAAGTAGGGGGGCTAAAAAGATCATCCTCATGAAACATAGCATCCCCAAGCTTATGGCTTTGCATATCATTAGCATCATGGATATTCATAGAAAGCATACTAAAAACATTGCAATCATGCTTATCATTCAAAGAACTCACATTAAACATTTTATTAAATTCTTCTTCTACAATCTTAGCATAATTTTTCGATCCATCATTTTCAAGAAAGACTTCATAAAGACGAAGAATTTGAGGCAACCTCGATTCCATATTTTTTTTGTAGTTTTCTTTTATAAACCAAACTAGTGATAAAACAAGAAACTAAAAGAATCAATTGCAAGATCTAAAGATATACCTTCAAGCACTCACCTCCCCGGCAACGGCGCCAGAAAAGAGCTTGATGTCTACTATGCAACTTTTATTCTTGTAGACGTTGTTGGGCCTCCAAGTGCAGAGTTTTATAGGACAGTAGCAAATTCCCTTCAAGTGGATGACCTAAGGTTTATCAATCCGTGGGAGGTGTAGGATGAAGATGGTATCTCTCAAACAACCCTGCAATCAAATACAAAAAATCTCTTGTGTCCCAAACACACCCAATACAATGGTAAATTGTATAGGTGCACTAGTTCAGTGAAGAGATGGTGATACTAGTGTAGTATGGATAGTAGATATAGGTTTTTGTAATCTGAATAAATAAAAACAGCAAGGTAGCAAGTGATAAAACGGAGCACAAACTGTATTGCAATGCTTGGAAACAAGGCCTAGGGTTCATACTTTCACTAGTGCAATCTCTCAACAGTGCTAACATAATTGAATCATATAAGCATCCCTCAACGTGCGACAAAGAATCACTCCAAAGTTCCTATTAGCGGAGAACATAAGATGAAATTGTTGTAGGGTACGAAACCACCTCAAAGTTATCCTTTCTGATCAATCTATTGAGCCATCCCTATAAGTGTCACAAACAGCCTAGAGTTCGTACTAAAATAACACCATATGATACGCATCAACCAACTCTAATGTCACCTAGATACTCCAATGTCACAAGTATCCGTGAGTTGATTATTCGATATGCATCAAACAACTTCAGATTCATAATATTCAATCCACACAAAGTAACTTCAAAGAGTACCCCAAAGTTTCTATCGGAGAAAAGAAGATGAAAACGTGCAATCAACCCCTATGCCTAGATTACCCCAAGGTCACGGGAATCCGCAAGTTGATTACCAAAACATACATCAAGTGACTCAATAGAATAACCCATTGTCACCACGGGTATCCACATGCAAGACATACATCAAGTGTTCTCAAATCCAAAGTATTCAATCCGACAATAACGAAACCTCAAAGGGAAAGACTCAATTCATCACAAGAAGATAGAGAGGGAAGAAACACCATATGATCCAACTATATTAACAAAGCTCGCGGTACATCAAGATCGTGCCAAATCAAGAACACAAGAGAGAGAGAGAGAGTGTCACGCCCAATATGCGGTCCTATTCTCAAGGGACTCAAAAATCCCACTAAGGATAGAAGCGCATATTGAAGACGCTTACAAGGTGGATATCATTACATTGTACCATGTACATAATAGATGGGGATACATACAAATACATACGGTCATCACGGGAATACATCAATACATAGCAAACACCATACAGTAGAGCAGAATCCGACTACGGATGAAACACAAAACGAAAAACACGAATGACATCCACCCTGCTAGCCCAGGCTGCCGACCAGGAACCTATCCCAAGATCGACGAAGAGGAAGAAGCAGAAGAAGAACTCCAAAAGCAAATGCACATCGCTCTCGCGTCAGATCATCACATTACCTGTACCTGCAGCTGTTGTTGTAGTAATCTGTGAGCCATGAGGACTCAGCAATCCCATAACTATGGGTAACAAGACTATCAAAGCTTAATGGGTATGGAAGAGTAAGGTGGTGAGGTTGCAGCAAGCACTAAGCATTGTATGGTGGCTAACTTACGAGTACAAGAATAAGAAGAGTAACTACGCATAACGGTCGCAAACTAATAATGATCAAGAAGTGATCCTGAACACCTACTTACGAGTCAAGCATAACCCCACCATGTTCACTTCTTGGTTCAAACTTCACAAGAAGAGACGACTACGGTTACGCACACGGTTGGTGTATTTTAATTGAATTTAGTTTCAAGCCCTCTACAACCGGAGGTTAAAAATATCCAAGTCGCCACATAACCGCGGGCACGGCTTCGCGTAAGATTTAACCCTGCAGGGGTGTTCCAACCTAGTCCATCATAGACCAACACAAGCTGCGGTGGAAATACCTCAACCTCGAGATAGCCCGAAGTATCCTCGGAATCCCGGTGCACAAGACATTTCGACAATGGTAAAACAAATCCAGCAAGACCACTCGGTGTGTCGATACCCCGATAGGAGCCGCGTATCTCGTTCTCAGGACACATCCGTCTATGCAAAGGCTACGGTTAGCTGATACCCAAGTTTCCAAGGGGGCGCCGCAGGCTGCTAGGTAGGTGGACCAACGGTTGTGTTTTGCCGCTGGCCCGAGTTATGTTGGAATTAAAAGAGTCCCCGAGGTGGCGACCCTCTATGCATTTAATTATTAGGTTCATGTTGGCAAATGTTAAAACCAATGTTGGGTCTTGCTGGAAGAGTTTTATTCAAAGCGAACTGTCAAGAGGGTCCCATTCCCCTGAGCATGTTAGGAACGCTAATCAAGGATCATAACACCGGTATTACGGAAACTAGGGCGGCATGAGTGGAACAAAACACTAGGCAAAAGGCCGAGCCTTCCACCCACAACCAAGTATATAGATGCATTAATTAAATAAGAGATATTGTGATATCCCATGATATCCATGTCCCAACATGGAACAACCTGCACTGCACCTGCAACTAAAACGCTAAAAGAGGGACTGAGCAAAGCGGTAACATAGCCAAACAACGGTTTGCTGGGTAAGGGTGGTTAGAGGCTGTATCATGGCATATGAGAGGCTGACATATATGTGGTAGGAAGCGCGACATAGCGATAGCAACGAGACAACTAGCAAGCAAAGATAGTAGAGATATCCAAGGTTATGATCATCTTGCCTGAAATCCCGCTAGGAAGAAGATCGAATCCATGAAGAAGACGAACAAGCGCAGTCGAACGAATCCTCACAATCGCAACGAAACCGGAACTATCGAGAAGAAGCACAACCGGAAAGAAGCAAACAACATGGTAAACACACAAGCATAAACATGGCATGATGCACAACCAAATATGATGCATGTCCGGTTTAAAGAGGCATGGCATGGCAAGATGCAACAACCAAATACTACACGTTAAGCAAAGCTCAATATGCAACGAGTTGCATATTGACGAAAGCTTCACAACAATTATTTAGTTCAATCCCGCTTATGCACATGACAAGATTAAATGTTGGTTAACATGGCAAGAGGTGAAGCATAATTAAACTACCTATCTAGGCAATTTAAATGAGGCCGGAAACAACACATAGCAATTCCGGAAAATCCCCATATGTGAATTTCGAATTTGGTACTGTTCTGCCCTAAACACCATTTTAATCTTGTTAAACAGTATAAGTAATTCCACCATGTTAATCTACACATTTTTCCACCCCATTTACATATAAAGTTTATTTAATTCGGAGCTACGGTTATTTAGTTAGGAAATAAATCATTTTAAGATGTCATTTATGCAAAATAGTGCAAACAACAATTTTAGACAATTTTAACATGGATGAAAGTTGGAAATTGTGAAACTACACAAAATTCTAAGCATTTTACATATATAAGTTGGTTAATTCCGATGCACGGTTGGTGAGATATGATATGCATGAACATGAGGGTTTTTCTGCAATTCTGACGTTCTCTGGAAATTAGACAAATTTCAGCGGTTAGGGAAAAAAATGAACTGGGCCGAAAACTGCTGGATCTGGGTGAACAGGGATATGCGCATGATAGTTATGATGCGCACAGGATGTAACATAGAGGCAAGAGAGGTGGGCTGGCTGGGGAGAAGCTCACCATGGGCCTTGGCCCTTTCGGTGCGGTTGGGCCGGTTGCAGGCCCGCACGGGCGACGCGGTCCAGGTGGCGAGGCGAGGCGTTGGCGAGGTCAACGCGGGCGAGCGGCAGGGCACTTCCTCCGTGGCTCGCGGAAGAGGAAGCAAAGAACGGCGGCGCCATGGACTTGCGGCGGCTCGGAGGTGCAGCGAGCTCGGGGAGGCGCGGATCTAGACGGGATCCACCCGATCCGTCCGTTTCCGGCGGCGGTGGTGGAGATCCGGCGGCGGCGATGAGGGAGAGAGAGAGAGAGAGAGAGAGAGCTTGCGTGAGATGAGGGAGAGAGAGAACCGAGAGAAAAGGGGAAGAGAGCACGGGCGGCCTGGTTCGGGTGGAGCTACTGCTAGCTCCGGCGAGCTCCTGCCGGAGCGGCGGGGACGTGCGGCCATGGTGGATCGGGAGCTCCCCTCCCGAACGAGAAGCTGGGCGGAGGCTGCGGGAGGCGCAGCGACGTACGGTGCTCGGGCCCCGATGGGCTTCCCAGGGCCGGATCTGGGTCCTGGCGGGCCGCGCATGGGAGGAGAGAGGCAGGGGCGCTGTGCAGGCGGCGGCTGGCTGATGGTGGAGCGCCAAGTGGCGGCGGGGCAGTGGGTGGCACCGGATTTCGAGGAGAAGGGGTGAGGTGGCGGTGGCTGGTAGGGGAGTAGGGTTAGGGAAGGCTAGGGTTTCCAAATTTGGAGGAGGGGATGTTTATTTATAGGCAGGAGGGGGTCTAGGGGGAGTTTTGGAGCCCTCCGATCACGATCCGACGGTCTGAAACGGAAGGGGTTGCTAGGTGGGCTGGTGTGGCTGTGTAAAGAGGCCATGGGCTGAGATGAGAGGGAAGTGGGCGGCCCGGGCACAAGTTTTGGAACACCGAAACATCCGACGTTTTGACCGGCTATAGTGCCTCTATAGTTATCCGTTGGGGCATCAAACGACCTCCGAATGGAACGGAATTTGGCAGGCAGTCTACCTACAATATAACAAGACCGCACGCCAACTTTCAACCCATTCCGAGAACGTTTTATTCCCACGTGTAAAATAATATTCCGGAGATGCCGCGGCCGCGTACGAGTGTGTCGGGTCTCGAAACGGATAACGGAAAGAACAGGGAGAAGGACAACTACAAACGGATGCAAGTTTTATGAAAACATGCGGATGAAATGCACATGATGACAAGACGAAGTACAACAAGCAAATGAATCACATGGCACCAACGGAAAATAAATGGAAGGAAATCTGGAGCATCGGTCTCGGGGCGTCACACACAGAGAGAGAGAGAGAGAGAGAGAGAGATCAAACACATAACTACTGGTACATACCCTCTGACCCGAGGGTGAACTACTCCCTCCTTGTCATGGAGACCGCCGGGATGATGAAGATGGCCTCCGGTGATGATTCCCCCTCTGACAGGGTGCCGGAACAGGGCTCCGGATGAGATCGCTTCGGTACAGAGGCTTGCGGCGGTGGCGTGGGAGTTCTAGGTTTCTTTTTGGGGTTTTCTATATTTATAGGATTTTTCAGTGTTGGATTCACACCAGGGGGCCCCACGAGGGAGCGACATGCTCGGGGCGCGCGCCCCCCAGGCTTGTCGTGCCCTCGTGGCTCTTCTGGCACTTCCTCGAAGCTTCGGTGGTCTCTTTTTGTTCATAAAAAATCACCGTAAATTTTCAGCCTAATCCGAAAACTTTTATTTCTGCACAAAAAACAACACCACGGTAGTTCTGCTGAAAACAGCGTCAGTCCAGGTTAGTTCTATTCAAATCATACCAAAACCATATAAAATTGTTATAAACATGGCATGAATACTTCATAAATTATAGATACATTGGAGACGTATCAGTATGAGGAGGCAAAAAATTATAAAACTGGCCTGAAAAACTGTAACAAACTGTGTTCACGAACTTCGGAGGGGAAAAAGGCCTATTTAGAAGCCGATTTTGAGGTGCTAAATATTGAACTTGCTTTTGCAACTATTCAGATGCGGCTCATTGCTAGCTTTAATATGAGTACTCGTGGAGCCATAACGGACTTCGTATGAGAAAGATATGCCTGTTTTACTGAACACTGTGCAAAACAATTTCCAATCCGAATTCAGGTACGAGATTGAGTCTAGATAGATCCGAAATTTCCACTTTTTTTTTTCTCTCTTTGTTTTTCTCTCACTTTTTTTCTTTTTTTTTCTTCTCTCACTATTTTTTACTTCTTTTTCTCTCTCTCTCTCTTTTTCTCTTTCCAAAACAAACTAGATAAGATGCAGATTGGATCAAGCGAAGATGCGAATGACCTCAAGTATGATTATGACAATGAACAATGGGGAGCACTTGGTGGAAACTGATGGATGGTGGTGGTCGACAGTGGAAGGGATGATGATGCAGGGACGGCGTGACTAATGTGAACAGAACTCGAAACTCTAAAGGAAATAGACACTAAGACCAGCAACTCGACACGACGATGCAACCGCAAATTCAGCACAGCAAAAACACTAAAAAGAAAATTGCAAAGGTTCAGACTGGCTTAGACAAAGGATGAACAGATCTAACTTTTTTGTTGTGGCTTTTTCTTGGACAATAGGTAAGAAAATAAATATAATCTAGGGATAACTTGAAATTCTCACCAAGCAACCTAAAAACTGATACCACTTGATAGGGGCAAAGGGTCCCGATGTTTCGATGAGATAATAACTATCGATTTGGTGGAGGCGACTTTGACGATCCGACTACAAACGTGCACGACGTTGCGCCTTAGCAATCGCTAAACAAATCTCCTGAGGTTACTGACGATGCCGGAAGCACGATCAGCCTGACCACGAAGGTCTTTTCCTGCATGCAATCGAAGAACAAGCAAGAATATGATAAAGCAATCTGAATATTGCGAATATATATGAAGTATTGATAAAAGTGGGGATCCGAAAGCGGTCTTGGCCTGGTCGTTGGACACAAATGAAGTACACGAAGTTGCAATGGCTAACTTTTAACTAAACAAATCCCAAGGAAAAAACTACTAGATTGATCTACTTATATAAGAGCAAGGTGTGGTGGCCAAGGAGGTGGGAGGACGTCAAGGTAGCCTAAAACTAACCCTAGGTCGTACAAGGCCCATGGGCCCAAGTGGAGGTGACGCAACACCTTTGGACTTGTAGTTTGACTCGGATTCTGCTGCAGCGTCGGACTGTTTCGGTGATATCTCCACGCTCCGGACGAATTTTAAGGTGAATCCAATTGGGTTGGACTAGCAAAAGGGCCCGTGCGTTGCAACGAGAGAAAAAAAATTCATAATCTCCAATGGCCATGACCACATTTTGTTCACATTTCATCGCATGATTTTGAAAATTTGTTCACAAATGCAAGAAAATGTTCCCTTTTTTAAATTTATTCACAAATTGAAGCAATGTTCACATTTTCGAAAAAATATCGTGCTTGTCAATTTTTTTGGTAATTCAAAGAATTATTCTGAATTTTAAGAAACGTTCTTTTAAAAAACATACTATAATATTCCGATCAACCCCGGCAGTTAATTCTTCAAAATTCACACGGGAATATAGTCACAAAGACTCAGAAGCATTACTGTTTAACTACATACCTTCGATCATTCGTGAACATTTAACAAACTTGGGGACATTTTTTACTATTTGCAAACATTTTTCTAAAATTGTGAACATTTTTTTTATATTGCGAACGTTTTTTACGCATTTTCTTTTGAATCGGCGAACAATTCTAGAATAGACGAACATTTCTTTCGAAATTGGTGGATTTTTTTTAAATTCATGAACATTTTTTGAAATGCATGAATATTTTTTGAATTAGCCAACATTTTATGAATCAATAAACTCTTTTGTAATTCATGAATTGTTTTTAAAAATTTAGGACATTTTTCAAAATGCATGAATATTTTTGAATTAGCAAACATTTTGTTCAATTTCATTAATAATTTTCAATACACAGACTTTTTTTAAAATCATGGACTTTTTTTATTTTGCGAACATTTTTTCCCAAATTGTGAACACTTTTTGAATATGCGAACATTTTTGGAAAAATCCTGAGTATTTTTTAATTCACAAACATTTTATGTTTTCTTGAACATTTTATTTCAAAATTCTCATTTTTTTTAAATGTCAAAAGTTTATTGAAGTTCCAAATTATTAAAAGTAGAAAAAAACAAAAACAGAAAAGAAAAATAAAAATAAAAAACGAAATTTAAAAAGAAGGCGCCCGCACATGGGCCGGCCCAATCGGGCGCGTTGCGTCTTCTCCTAGGCACAGAGCGCAGTATAGTAGGTCCCTATGCGTGGGCCGGCCCAGGCAGGGGATTCCCTGCAAAACGTTTTTTGTCACTTATAGGTGGCATTGGTGGATAATATTTTGCAACTTTGGGGGCAATTTTAATGACGTACTGTCAGAAGCAATAGCCCCCTTATTATTAGGTACAGATTAATAATTTTTAATACACGGAATTTTTTTCAAAATCATGAACTTTTTTTGATTTTATGAACATTTTTTCAAAATTGTGAACACTTTTTGGATATGTCAACATTTTTAGAAAAATCCTGAGCATTTTTTGAATTCACAAACATTTTATGTTTTCTTGAACATTTTATTTCAAAATTATCAGTTTTTTTAAATGTCAGAAGCTTATTGAAGTTCCAAATTATTTAAAGTAGGAAAAAAAGGAAAGCGGAAAAGAAAAATAAAAATAAAACACGAAATTAAAAAAAAGGTACCTGCACATGGGCCGGCCCAAACGGGCGCGCTGCGTCTTCTCCCGCGCGCAGAGCACAGTATAGTAGGATCCTATGCGTGGGCCGGCCCAAGCGGGGGATTCCTTGCAAAACGTTTTTTGTCACCTATAGGTGGCATTGGTGGGTAATATTTTGCAACTTTGGAGGCAATTTTAATGACGTACCGCCAGAAGCAATAACCCCTTTATTATTAGGTATAGAAAGTGCACAAAATAAACTTTCCAACAAAAAAAGAATCACCCAATTCGGAGTCCGGATGCAAAAGTTTTTGTCGTTTTGAGTCAGGTATGTCTGTGCAGTCCGAATCTGAGTCCAGAACGTGAGGGACTTGGTCTCTATCTTCTCTTGGGCCAAAAGTGACGTGAGAGGAATTCTTGAACAGCAACTAATCATTTTCTTTGACGCGAGAGGACTTCTTGAACAACACTTAATCATTTCCTTTTCCTTTGTCTTCACACATGGTTCGTACAAGTGTTCAGTAATTCTGCATTTAGGCATGAAATAAAAATAGGTTAAGTATTTTTGTTTCGGATAATATAAATAAATTATTGCATAATTCTTATAAGAAATCACCTCACAAATATGCATGTATGCAATATTTTTGGTCGTATCCAAGGTAGCCATGTCCTCATCACTCGATCCATAAGAATGACGAAGAAACGAAGAAGATCGAGAGAGGGGGGGGGGTGGGGGTGTGGGGTGTGTGGAGAGGAGAGAACCGCTGCCCCTCTCTGTTTCTGAGGCGGTAGGAGGAAGAAGGGGGCTGGCTTGGTGGGTGGGACCCGCCAGCCGGCCACCCGCGGCCTATAACTATTCAAACCCTACCGGCGGGGTTGGTAGCAGTAGGGTACAACACCCTAGCGCCGGAGACCTAGGCGGTAGGCCTGACGGCAGGGGCGGGCGGGCCGTTAAGGGTGCTGACGTGGATAAGTTCCCTACCGTCAAGGTCTCCGGCGGTAGGCAGTTATACCCTACTGCCATTGACCCCGGCGGTAGGAAAAAGGGTCAAATCCTGAATTTTTTTCAAAGCAGTGTCAAATCTTGCTTAACTTTCCCAAAAGAGTCAAAACACTGAATTTGGCCTTCACTTGGGGGGCAACGTGAGTGCGAACATTTACAGAAAGGCGACATGGTAGCAGTTTGCCCCGTGATTCATGGTAGAAAATCGTACGGTGGAAAAAACGTTCCATCTGAGCAGCTAAAATTCTGACATACCTTTATTGAATGGTTTAGGTGTTGTTACAAATGGATTTGAAAACTGGTAGGGAGCTGGTAGGACATTTTCCACAAGGTTCTGATGTAGTAACAACTTGCAACTAGCACAAATAATCACGTCCGGTAGCAACATGTTTGGAATGTAAGCTTACTCTTCAGAGTTCACGCACGAGTGGGCTAATAACGTAAAGTTGGACAACATCACCCACACGACACAAAACTAGGCAACAATAGGCTGATTATAGAAGCCGTTAGCCTGTACTTTGGATACGTCTTCAATCCATCTTTTTAATGGTTCGCTTCTGTTTTGCTTCCTGTAATTTCTTGCTCATTTCAAGACTGCATCAAATAAAACAAAGTCAGATCACAGAGCAATTAGAATAACTTCCGAAAACATGATCACTCATTGTCATAACGAGACACAGCTGCCAATATTATATACACAACCCGCCAAACAAAAGTTGTCCTGAAAAAACTATAGCTTGGTCCACGGTTAAACAGAAACAAGTGGCTATCAAACCCATTGCATCTAATTTGCTCTACTGTTATGTGTTATCTACTTATGGCTGCCAATTACCTTAGAAATCCAAAAGGGATAGAAGAGAAGTGCAGAAGAAGAGACCGGTGCCAAATGTCATCTCGTAAGGCGAACCAACGATTCAAGACAACTCCCTTCCTTGATTCAACTACATACAAACTAAGAACTCTGTACACGTCATATAGCATATTTAAGTTTCATACCCCTTCGGAGTCATATTCTCAGTTTTAGAAAGACAGCTACTCCGTAGGCAGTAACAGATACTCCCTCCGTAAGCAAATATAAGAGCGTTTAGATCACTATCTAAACGCTTTTATATTTGTTTACAGAGGAAGTATTAGACTACATGGAAAATAATATTCCATAGCCTTCATAGATCTGTTCAGAATTTTTTTGGAATAACGCCATGGCTCATATCAAACTAACCAAATTCTTTGGAATAACCAAAAACAATGAGCGATGAGCATGTTTGAAGTTACAGATAGGACTATCCAAAGACTAATGAACCGAGCCTAGATGGTACCCATGCTCTCCTGATCAAGTATTACACTGTTTAAACCTGCATTGAATAGTGCCTACTTTCAGAATATCACCACACAATAATGATTTGAGGTCAATTTCTTTAATATACTCCCTCTGTAAACTAATATAAGAGCGTTTAGATCACTACTTTAGTGATCTAAACGCTCTTATATTAGTTTACGGAGGGAGTACAATACTCTCTCCTTCTCAGTTTGTAAGACACACCTATTTCGAGTTAAAAAATTTACCGTCAATTTAACCAACATAATATGATTATGTCGTAAAAAGATTATTCCATTGGAAATTTCTCCAAATGTGAACTCAATTATATACTTTTGGGGGCATATAATGATTTATGTTGGTCAAATTGATGGTCAAAGTTTACTCAAAATACACGTGTCTTATACAAACTGAAAATGAGGGACTATTTGAGTTATCATAAAAACATACTGACGCGGATATCCACAATACAATGAGATCCAACATAATTATTCACAATAAGTTTTTGTGCTAGTGTCCATCCAGTTAAGAAGCTAAACACCCTACAAGTTCAACTGGTTTGTGCATTTAATGATTTGTTATTATAAATTTGGCAATACAAATTTGTGGTACATAAGTATGCTAGTTACTTCCTTCAACCGTTAGGGTAAAAAATTATAGTTCTGCTGATACCTCAATAGCTAAAAGTACCTAGTGTTTGCATACATCATTTAGGATATTCGTGCTTGGGGGCTTTGAGTTTGCCTCTACGTAAAAGTCTAAGGGACAAGCTTACTAGATCCATAAGACGATTGAACACGATCCTAACACAAGTCAAGGGCAAATAAACATCACGATGCATAGCCTTGCGGAAGAAACGCAACAAAGGCAAGTATGTCTCAAAAGTTATACTCAACTATACACAAAACCTCATAGGTGCTACAGGCCCATCTACGGGCTTGCATATGGCGACTTGGCACGACGAGCACATGAAAAGTTACAGTTGTCCATAAACGACAACTAGCGCTGTGGAACAGCCGCTCCTGGATCTGAGGGCTATCCCGTGGCCTGGAAGTGCTTGGTAGCCGACGGGTCATCGGCAAGGCAGCACCGGCGCAGTAGCAGAGGATAGTAGGTATTATAGATAAGAACAAGGATTAGGGAAGCTAGGCTCTATTGGTTATTGCTAGCCTTCAGCTTACACGACTAGGCCCTGTATATAGGCTTCTTTATATAGGACACGTACAAGTACAACTTTGAGACGCTAATTGGAATCTGACTCAAACTAGACTACCTAAACAAAACGTGGAGACTAACAAAACAGATGCATCCTTCAGGTCATCAAACTGCCTTGTCTAGCCACAGCCTAACCTCCCCCTGGTGTCTTGTGCCTACCATAAGAAATTCCCCACATAACATATCTCTCTTCCTCGACAAGCAACTCGTCCTCAAGCTGATAATCTGGACACTGCTTCATGAAGTCAGCAAGGGGCTCCCAAGTGGCATCCATTTCCAAAGAACCTGCCACAAGCACATGCTTTCACTCCGCTACACATGCTTGAGCTTAGTACTTTGGCAGGTTCTGGAATGACTCAGCCATCCTCAACCAACGGCAATGGTGGTGTCACATATGAGCGACACCATGGAATATTTTCAAGACTCACATCACATGGAAGGCATCATGCAGATGAGAGCCTTCAGGTAGATCCAGCTTGTGGGCAATAGAACCAGCGTGCTCCAGAATCTCGTAAGGTCCATAAAGTCGCTGAGCTAACGCCAAAGTATATGGCCTGGCAATGAAGCAGCTTGCCTGTGATGAAGGCGCAGCCAAGCCCACTCACCAACATCAATGAACAGATCTCGATGATGGTCATCATAGTACTTCCGGCTGCCTTGTTAGGCTTGAAGTAGAGTAGGAGGGTGGGGGGTCATGGCCTTAGACCTTCTTGAAGGGTGTCATGAAGCGAGGACTGATATGATTAGTGGCGGAGCTTGGCCAAGTTATTTGGGGGGCCAAATAGAATATATTAGTTAGTGGGGGGGCCAAATACACAAAACTTCATAATCTAAGCTCTCTCTCTGAATTATTTAAGCCTGCATGTGCCAATCTTGGGGGGGCCATGGCACCCCCAGCAACGCACTAAGCTCCGCCGCTGGATATGATCTGTTGTAGCAGTATTCCACCATAGGAAGCCAACCCAACCACTCCGGAGGTCGATCTCCTGTCATGCACCGAAGGTACATAGAAATCACCTTGTTCGCCAACTCGGTCTAACCATCGAATAGGGGATGAAATGCTGAGCTCATGTGCAAGCTTACCCCGGACACGGAAAAATGTTGCGCCAGAAATTGCCGATAGATATAGGGCCGCTGTCATTGACGACGGACTGTGGAAGCCCATGTAGCCGAACAGTGCCGTCAAAGAAAGCTCGGGCTATGGAGATACGGATGTGCCAATGGTATGAAGTGTGCATATTTGGAGAAGTAATTGACAACAGAAAGGATCACTATCTTGTCATGGTCACAAGGAAGGGCCTAAATAAAATCCACTAAGATATCCAACGAGGGCTGAAGCAGAACAGAAAGGATCACTGTCTTTTCCGTTAACAAATTTGGCAGGTACGAACCAATTCTAGCACCAATGCATGGTCACCTCGTATGTGGAAGGTGTCCCGTAAGCGATGAAGTGTGTTGAATGCCCCATGGGATGTTCCGATAAAGATGCTACCAATGGCGATGACAAGAGCACATAAACATGTCAACGGTGCAAGATTAGATCATCGTAACACAACCAAGGGTCACCGAGCTCACCGGAGACAATTCGGTCATGCAAGGCAATTAGCTCGGTAGACATCGCAGTCTCCTTGCGCAAGTCGTCAAAAAGAGCAAACTATGGTGTTGAGATGGCATAAACTGTGACAAGGCTGTCAACGGGTCACGTCAAGTCAATGCATCAATGGCGGTGTCAAGCGCCCAATACGGTACTCCACCATGAAATCGTAGCTGATAACTTGCTCGCCCATTGATGTTGTGGAATTTTCAAAAGCCATTGATTAGGATGAACTTGAGACTTTAGAGGTAAGTGCGGACAGTGAATTCACATCCCGAGTAGAGTCGCAAATGTCACATTGCTTGGACTAGGCCAATTAGCTCCCTCTCATAGGCTGCCGGTTGTCATGACGCGGTGCCATGGGTTGCCCTGGTGAAGAATGGAGATGAAGCCGGAGCAGGAAGCAACACATTCTATGAAGAACAGATCGTCAAACGCATGCATCTAAAGGACAGGGGTTATACCGTGGGCACACTTGAGCGCACCAAATGCAGCCTCAGCTTCTTCACACCAATGAAATCCTTCCTTCAGCAACTAGGTGAGTGGGGCAGTGATGGTACCAAAGTCCTTGATAAACTTGTGGTAGTAGCGGCAAAGGAAACATCGTTGCACACGCACCGACCATGGGGCTGGCCAATCTGCCACATCACCAACCTTGTTGACATCTATGGACACACGATCTAGAGAAATCACATGGCCAAGGTATGCTACGGATGCGGTACCAAAGGTGTTGTACTTGGACCTTTTGAGAAAGAGAGAATGTTGCCGCATAACTTGAAACACAAGACAGGTGGCGGAGGTGCTCTGGCCATGATAAGCTATAAATCAAGATATCAGCAAAGAAGACGAGAACAAAACAGCAGAGGAAGGGCCAACGGATCTTGTTCATCAAGGCCTGGAAAGTTGTCGGGAATTGGTCAGGGCAAAAGGCATGACCAAGAACTCGGTAGTGGGCATTGTGCATGCAGAAGGCTGTCTTGGAGATGTCATCCTAGTAAATACACACTTGGCGATAACCAGAATGCAAATCAAGCTTGGTGAAGAAGCACGCACCATGAAGCTCGTCGAGAAATCCATCCACCAGCAGGATTGAGAACTTATCCTTGATTGTTTTCTCACTGAGAACACGATAGTCGACATAGGAGCGTCACGAGCCATGTGGCTTTTTTTCCTTTTTGAGTTGAGCCATCTGGCTTCTGAACAAGAAGAACAAGAACTGGCCAGGAAAGGGTTGAATCACTTCTGCTAATAATGCCCTACTACAACATTTCCTCACAATGAGGCTCAATCACATCCTTCTGTAGTTGCGGGTGGCGAGAGGGACGTACAATGACCGCATACCCCTCAATCCAGAGTAGAGTCCGGTGATCATGTGCATGTGCAGACGGCAAGAAGGAAGGCTTGGTGAAGATGTCGTGAAATTTGATGAGCAGTTTAGTCATCAAATCCTCTAGGTTGGGGACAACCCAAGAGTTGAAGAGTTGCAGGTAGCCATAGGGACGTATAGCAACCGGAGACCGATGAGTCCGAAGTCAAATCCGGTGATCATGTGCATGTGTGGGCAGCAAGGAGCAAGGCTTGGTGAAGATGTCGTCAAATTTGGTGAGCAGTTTAGTCATAAATCGTCCGGTCTTCGATGAGGCCACGTCCAGGGAAACGGCTGCACCCCGGCCGACTTGGCCTCCGAAACAAAGGCCTAGTCCATCCGGGCCACCACCAAGTCCAACAACTCCTAACCTGGATGTTGCATCCACACAACATCGATTTAACAACTTTGTCACATAGGTCCTAGCAACACTTCTTGTTGCGGGGTCCGATGCCACCACCCTTGTCGACGGCGGCAACATCGCTCTACGTGTGACCATCATTCGGGATGAGACGCCTCTAGAGGAGCTCCTCGGGTTGGTAGGGATGCTATCACGCCACCATCGCCGAGCACCCTTCTTGGCTCGTGTAGGGGATACACCTCTTCAACCTCATCGAGGTGCCCATAAGTGGACCAAGTTCTACACAAGTCACAATCAGGAGGCAAGAACCCTAGCGATGTAATGCACCTCCCCTAGTTCCTCTACCATAGTTGTCAAGTTGCACCCCAACCCGCTAGGTCCCCAGATTGTAAGTACCCATGAACTATCCCAACATAATCCAATCAAATCATGAGTAGGGCTCTTATCCGGTCTGAGGGGCCCGAACCTTGGTTAAATCAAGTTTAGTGATCCCTGGTGACCCGACCTTACCGTTGTGAGGTACCGACGTACTTATCCTCAACAATAATTGTATCAGTAATACTACGTTTTGTAAAGTTTTTGTTTGAGATTCGCGTATTCTAACCAGCATTACTATGTCACTTTCTAACTTCAAACTTAAACAAATTTGCTACATCTACCATGTCATTGTTCCTATGGCATGGTCAACAAAAGTGTGGGTTCGAAAATCGGTTGGTTGTGAATCACTTCCAATGCCTACCAAGCATGAAAATGAATTAGTGTAAGCTAGGGATTGTTTATCATGGGAGTAAAATCTACATTGCTTTCGTGTACACGACATGGTTAACATGCTCTAGATTCAAAAGGCACTTTATCTTCTATTCATTTTCAATGCTTAGCATGCCTAAAAATATATTAGTGTAAGCAATGATTATTTTATCATGAGGCAAGATAGAAGAATTAGTCTTTTTATTTGCATTATTCCTCACTCAGGGTGCTCCTGATATAGAGGCCTCACACTTAAATCTAAGTAACAGATCATGGATCTTATCTCCAATTGATTTGAGCTCGAAGCTAAAGGATACGTTTCTAGTTTAAATGATTAACTACCATGGAGATCCTTCACTAACTTGGCATCTGGTGGGTCATGTACACTACCTAAATGACTTATTTGGTATTCAATCATCTCAAAAATTGTTATTTCCCAACGAACGAGTTGTGTACAAGACAAGCCAAATAGAGTTTAATAAATGTAATTTAGTGGATCATCATGAAAACATCTACAAAGTATAATGCCAAATTATCAACTGAATCACCATCAAGTGGTAACTGACTAGCCGTTTAGACAACTGTGAGATGCTATTTGTTTAAGGGTGTGGTGCTGCTATGTTTGGACACAGCAAACAACATGATCGATTAGTCATTTGGCTAAAAAGAATTTGATATAGCCTAGCCATTAAGTAATCATTTGCTTTGTTGTGCTCCAATATCTATGGAAGCATAAATAATAAGTGAGGAACAAATACTAGGAAGTGCTAAGAGAGATGGAACATTTTACACAAATTGCAAGTCGGCATACATAAACTAGTAACAATAAAGATGAACTGTAAATACCTTTTGATGGCATCATTATTCATGTACCGGGTGAACTGGCTGGCGACAAAGGAGTTGCCATAGAAGATATGCCTTCTGAACATCCTAGCAGTGTGTCCTTCTTCTTCTTCTTCTTCTTCTTCTTCTTCTTCTTCTTCTACGCTGATATAGAGAGCGACAGCCCCTAGCACCTTATTCTTAATGTTAACCTCTACCAGCCAAAAATTGTTGTAGCTATCCTCCAACGTGAAGCAAATGACATTAGGATCAACCAAACTCATGGTCGGAAACTTTGGCAGGAGACATGGAAGACGCTTATCTATGTCAAGAGCAGCCCAGAACTTGGCGGATTTGATGGTGAACTCCTTATGCCATCGCATTGTCCCTAAGTCGAAAGTCCAAGTTGTGATATTGAAAGCAGATCAAGACCGGTCAAGCACACTGCGGCCTGTGTCATTGTTGATGCTAATGAGCTTCATAATGCCTGCATCAGTAACACACACATGGCGGGCTGGGTAAGGGACCCCATGGTCGATGTACAGACGATGCTGATCCAGTTCTACAGGCAACCGGGCGTAACGTGGGGGCGATGGATGTTTGGCAATGACATCCACAAACAGCAAGCCCAGATAGAAATCGACCCAGCACAAATAGTTATCATCAAAGGGGATGACAGTGTCAGTTTGCCAGGAACCACTCACGATGTTCGGGGTGCCGACGTCACAAGGCACTGGCA
The DNA here is from genome assembly GCA_039707655.1 of Elymus sibiricus. Classification (NCBI taxonomy): domain Eukaryota; kingdom Viridiplantae; phylum Streptophyta; class Magnoliopsida; order Poales; family Poaceae; genus Elymus; species Elymus sibiricus. Next base: position 232,811,775 of record CM077672.1, on the reverse strand, counting down.
GCTCCTTATCGTCCCATTTCAAGTTCGTCTCCATAGGGGTATAGTGCAGCACCCTGAGCCTACCGAGTCATGTGAGATCTGCCACCACGAGATTCGCCACGATGAACCCACCATCCCCGTGGCACAGGAGTCCGATGTCCGCACTCCACATTGCCTGCTGATCATGGGACAGTTGCGGCTTGTAGTACTGATTCATCACAGGGTCCACCCAGGCGCCGTTGAAGCAGGTAGGGAGTCGCCGGAGCGACGAGCGACTCTTGGAACAGGAGGGTGCTGTGTAGACGAAATAGTCGATGGGGTAACAGGTGGGATGGTAGCAGCCGTCGAGGGGCACGTATGTCTGGAAAAGTATCGAGTCGCCGTGCGCTGCGATGACGAATGGCTTGTTCAGCTCGCTCATCTCCGGCCTCAACCCGTCTGGCCAGTGAAGGTAGAGACGGGACACCTCCGGTGGTTCAGCCACCCGAAGGGAGATGGTGATGGGTTTACCGGTGCAGGTGGCTGAGATCTCTGATAGCGTGCCGTTAGCTACCTCATCCCTAACAACGCCATCCCCATCCCCTTTGGTGCGGTGGGCGAATCGATCCAGCATCACCCAGGGAATCCGAGAGCACGCGAACTTCTCGGCGGACGGCTGGTGGTGGCGGGAAGAATCGTCGGCGGGCGACGGAGCACGAAGTTGACGGGACTTTTCCATGTCGAACGGAAGATAAGTGAGGGCTAACTCGGATTTAGGGTTGTGAGGGGGATTGGGACCGAGGAGAGGGGATTGAAGGGGAAGCGCTTCCAAGCTGTGCGACAAGAGACAGGACGAGCAGCCGCGCAAGGGATTGGGGGATTTATAGCAGCACTCTGCGCCGGTCTACCGCAAAAACGACAAAATTGACTTGAGGACGAAAAAAATTCACAAACTGGTCTGTGTTTGAAAAAATTTCACCCAGCTGATCCTTTTGTGCAGCGTTCGACAGTCAGGCGCTGCACTTCACTGTGCAGCGCCTAACTCTTAGTCAGGCACAGTTGGGCCCCGCACCGAGCAGTGCAGCGCCTTGGAGTTAGGCGCTGCACATTCTGTTAGTAGTTGGTAGGCTGGCCCCCCTCCCCCACCCCCCTCATCCCCAACCCCCAACCCCACACCCTCTCTCTCCCTCTCTCCGCCTCCTCCTTCCTTCTCCAAATCTTCCAAATCTGAAGATTTTCTCCGTGGATTTCGAACTCAATCCCTCCCTCAAGGTAATCTCCTCCGATCCCGTGGTTTTCATCCAAAAAATGCTCACATTTGCTCAATTTTTGCTAGGGTTAGGCAAACCCTAGTTCTTCATGGATTTTGCAATTTATATGGAGATATGAGATGATTGTTTGATATTTTGCTAGGGTTAGGCTTCTTAGTATGTTAGGGTTAGGGCTATGGTTCTTGTTATGTTGGGGTTAGGGTTGTTTGTATGTTAGGGTTAGGGTTCTGGTTGTTGTTAAGTTGGGATTAGGGTTATTATTCGATATCTATGTTAGGGCTATGGATTTTGAGTTAATATTGGCATGACTACTTATGAAATATATTTTTCATTGTGTTGTTTTAATTATTTTAGGGATGCGAAGAACATGTGTTTACGTTCATCATGTGGATAAAGACGCCTTTTTGAAAGGCAATATTGAACCGGACCCGGATGAGCTTGACATAGTGTTTGAGAGTAGTCCTAACTATGCCGAGGTCTTGGAACAAGTTAGGAAAGATTTGAATTGGATGGACCCAAGTGATATCGTTGAGTTGGAGGGAAGGCATAATGTGGGTTTTGGAATGCACATCCGTTGGAAGACCATGTGTGTGAACTCTGAGCAACGTTGGGTTGCATACAAGGAGACGGTAGCCGAATCACTAGACAAGGCTCTTGAGTTATTTGCTACGAAGAAGGTTGAGTCTAGTTTGCATTTGGACTTGAACCGGAACGCCTCCCCGTTGGTTGCTAGTAGTCCCCCACCCATGAACCAAGATGAAATGAGTGAACCTCCTTTGACTCAACAAGTGAGGCCAACATTGAGCCCGATTTCAAACAACAAAAATGAACCTTTGCAAGAGGAGAATGATGAGTATGAGGACGATGACAATGAAGTTGATCTCCATTACAACAATGTGGGTGATCTCGACAAATATCATGTGCAAGAGACAATGGACCATTCCATCCCTTATTCCCGTGGCTATGCATCGGAGTCAGATGACGAAGGTCCCGATGAAGAAGTTGATGAGGAGGGGTTCACGGTGAAGGAGGCCGAAGCTTTCGAGAAGGTATTCGGGCGGGATCATCGGATACCATTGTTCAAGGATGTTAGTCTCGCGGATGAAGACATGGTGTACGGTGGCAAAGGTGTATGTCTTGGAGTTAGGCCATCTTCTCACCGGGATTTGGAAGACGGCAAGAACGGGATTTCAACTGGGTCAAAATTCGGAACCTTGTTGGAATTGAAGATGTGTCTGGACAACTACTCGGTCACGCATTATCGTCCACACAAGGTGGTTCACTCGGACGTCAATGTGCGTTACACGGTTGCATGTGAGGCTGACCGATGTCCATGGATTGTGCGTGCAAGACCATGGAAAGGAGGGCCCACTTGGCACATAGTTAGTTGTGTACCAAGTCACATGTGCCGAGGCAAGAAGGTGGATGGCAAGATTGTGTCCCAAGACCATAGACAACTCACGTCCGAGTTCATCGCTTACAGTCTTTCCAACACAATATCCACACTTCCAATCATGAGCATTCAGAGAGTCATGGACCTTGTGAAAGCCATCTTTCATTACAAGGTGAAATACGGCAAGGCATGGAAGGCGAAGCAAGCCGCATTCAAGATATTGTATGGTAATTGGGATGAAGCATATAAACGAATCCCTAGGTTGTTGTTAGCTATGGCCGCCACTAACCCGGGCATGGTTCATGTGGTCGAGCCTCATGGGCAAAAAACAACGATTCACGACGGAAGGACCGTGCGAGTATTTGGCCGTGCATTTTGGGCGTTCGAGCAATGCATGAGGGCTTTCGAACACTGTCGGCCGGTCATCGCCGTTGATGGCACGTTCTTGACCGGACAATACAAGGGCACCTTGTTGGTTGCAATAGCAAGTGATGCCAATAACCGGGTGTTGCCTTTGGCTTTTGCTTTGGTTGAGGTGGAGAACAATGAGAACTGGAAGTGGTTCTTGCGTCTTTTGAGAACCAAGGTATTACCGGCTCAAAGGGAAATTTGTGTCATATCGGATCGCCATCCAGGAATTCTTAACGCGGTGGACATTGACATTCCTGGGCATGCTCCGTCGAACCATCGATGGTGCATGAGGCACTTTTGTTCAAACTTTTATAGGGCATGTGGCCTTAAGGAGTTGGCCGATGATCTTCAAGATTGTTGTCTCGCTTTCTCCGATAAGCGGTTCGCCAACTTGTACAACAAATTGCTCACACACAAAAAACTTGATCCCAGGGGTCTTGACTTTCTCAATAGGAACATTCAAGAAAGGAATAAGTGGGCACGTGCTTTTGATGAAGATGGCCGGAGGTATAGTCAAATGACAAGCAACATGGCCAAATGCTTCAATAGGGTGCTCAATGGTGTACGTGCATTAGCCGTGACGGCAATAGTTCAATACACATTCGACAAGATGAATGCGTACTTTCTAAAGCACTCAATGGAAACAGATAAGCAGATTGCGGATGAGAACAAGAAGAAGTACAATTACAAGTTCCCACCAAAGGTTGATGAATGGTTGGAATTTCAATCACGGAAGGCGGACTCCCAAGAAGCTATATTATATAACAACAACGATTGGGTGTTCGAAGTGAAAGAGCCAGGAGGAACCACAAACGATGGCCGCCAACATGGAGGACGGGCTTTCAAGGTCTCCCTAACACGGTGTGTGTCGGTGTAAAAACCGGCAGACCTCGGGGTAGGGGGTCCCGAGCTGCGGATCTCGGATCGGTGGTAACAGAGACAAGGGAGACGATGTTTACCCAGGTTCGGGCCCTCTTGATGGAGGTAAAACCCTACGTCCTGCTTCTGTTTATATTGATGAAGATGTATCGAGTACAGAGTTGATCTACCTCGAGATCGTAATGTGTGTCTAACTTCTAGGGCTAGGTGAGTAATATTGTGTTGTCCACCTCTACGGGCTAAACCCTATGGCTTATATATACGCCAGGGAGGGTACCTAGGGTTACAAGGTCGGTATCTAAGAGTAAGGCGGCTGGAGAAATCTTGAAGTGAAGTACAAGTCTTCGATAGAGACAGCCTTGATCACGTCTCCGGCTCGCGGCCTCCGGAGTCCATCCTGATCACGTACGAGGGCATATCGGCCCAACCGAGGAGACGGGCCGGCTAGGTTGGCACCCCCTAATCCAGGACACCGTCAGTAGCCCCTGAACTGGTCTTCGATGCCAAGGTCGACGCCCTTCACTTCCCGGAGTCTTGGCTCGATAGACAAGTTCCCGTGCTTTATTCTCCGATCAAATTTAAAGACTTCGGCCATCCCTTAGCATTCCATTGGGGCCAAATTTCAGATTTTGAGAATCGCGCTGCCTAGGGAATCGAGCCTCTTTATGGAAAAAACGTCAAAATGTCAGCCCCTTCTGCCCTTATTTATCAGACGCGTAACCCTCGCTGGTGGTAATTTGTGTCCTCAACCGCAGCAAAAAATCCCCCTCTCTTCCCAGCCCAAACTCGAGAGCCCGAACAATGGCGAACGGCGAGGGGTCGTCAAGGCGTCCTCACGGCCCTGATAGAGGGGACTGGGGGAGCTGCTCCATCACGCGCCTTCAACTAGAGCGCTTGGCGACACAAGGATACTTGCCATATGCGGATCTGGCCGCTACTCGTCCTGGATTAACGTCCATCGACGGTCAAGCCCACGCCAAAAATTTCCCTTTGCCACGAGGAGACGAGCGGGTATTCTTCATGCCCTTCCTCCTCCGCGGCTTAGGGTTTCCAATCCACCCTTTCCTCTGCGGCCTGCTGGAGTTTTACGGGTTGCATCTGCACCATCTCTCTCCGAATTCGATATTGCACATTGTGGGGTTCGTCGCGCTCTGCGAGCTACACCTCGACTGTCAGGCACACTTCGGATTGTGGAAGAAGTACTTCTGCATCGTGCCCCGTTCTTCGGCCTACAAGTTATTCGAGGTTGGAGGAGCCGAAGTCTGCGAGTCGACAAGACTAGCTATCCAGCGGGAACACCTCGGGAGGACGCCGATTACTGGCCATCCGAATGGTTTTATATCAATGACGTCCCATTGTACGAGCCATCCCGGCCAGGCCTTACGCCCTTCTCATTGGATCCACCGAAGAAGCGCTACAGCTGGAGGCCGCGGAGCTTGGCACAAGAGGAAGATGAAGCCGTGACCAATCTAGCGGCCAAAGTGAAGCTTCTGTTAAGTGCTGGCCTCACCATCATCGACGTGATGGCAGTGGCCCTAGACCGAAGAGTCCAACCCCTCCGACAGCGTCAGCACTTATTGTGCGAGTACAATGGGTCCAACGACGCTTCCCGATCCATCAAGGGAGCTTTCATGGATCAAATGACCCTTGGAGCTGTACTAGCCAGCATGTACCAAGGGTCCGCGGAGGAGTTTGCCAAGCGCTCGTTCAAGGACGGGCTGTCGTATAGCAACCCTGCCGACATAGTAAGTTTTTCTTCCGAACTTTCTCGTTTACTTTCAGGATCTTTTAAAGTTAACCCGCAACACCTCGGCCTTTGAACAGCAGTGGAGGCATTGGATTGGAGGCGTGAGCAGTCCGGACCCTGAGCCAGAACTGCACTGCCACACGGAAGACCCTCTCTATAACGAGGATGAAGACCTAGACCTGATCTACGAAGGGAGGAAGTTTTTACTAGAGAGCCTTGATGGCTCAAAAGTAGCTGTCACTCCCGACAAGCCGGGGACGAGACCAGCCTCATCGGTAACACTCCCTTCCTCTAAACGAAAGAGAGGCCCTCATCCTCCAGCCACTAGTCATCTGACTTCTCCTCCGAAGGGGCGGCACTCTCAATGCCTTCGCAGAGAGACGACTTTGCTGGGAAGGACTCCGACAAAAGTGCAAGAAGTCCAGGCCGAGGTCCCGGGGGCAGGCGAAAGTGTCCCCTCCATCACCGGGTAATACTTTAATTTATGCCGCTGTAAGACACTTCAGATTCTAACATCCCCGATTATGTGCAGGCAACCTTCCCCCTCCACAGTACATGTAGAGGCCGAGGAAGCCATGGCCCCGCCCAAGGAAACAGAGGCCCGAAACCTCGTGAGGGTTGACTCCGGAGCCGCCCAGCCCGAAGACTCAGCGACATCGGCCACTCCATCCAAGATTCAATGCGCCACAAATTATCATCGGCGAAAAGCTTTTTTGAACAATCCAGCTTTCTCGGACAGGGAGCTTAATGCCCTCAGCGTGGTGGACGCATACCTCGGGGCAACCCGAGGTGCCTTTGATGAATCGCTGGACGTCTTGTCGCGGGGACTACGGGTAAGGTTTAGAAACAACCATGACTATCACGTATGGTAGTAGCCCCTAAGGCTTAGTACGAGCCCCTGGGGTCGAATCAAGACTTGAATACTAACCAGCATTCTCTTTTCATAACAGGAGGCTCATTTAAAGAATGAGCAATTAACCTCGGCATTGGCCCAAACAAAGGTGCAGCTGGACGCGGCTTTGTCTGAGGTTGAGCAGGTGAAAAAATTCACCAGAGATGCGCACGGTAAGTGCTAAATTCTTGAATTTGATGATAGCAGAAAAAATAGAGCTGACGCTAGAATCGCCTGTAGCAGTGGAAGCCCTGGGCCATCTTGAAAGAGATCTGAAGCAGGACCGCGAAGATCTGGCGTATGCTGAGGCGCAACGCCAGGCAAATCAACATGTGGTCACTCAGAGGGCGGACATCGTGAATGCGCTTAGGGCTGAGAATGCCCGCCAGGCCCAGGAAATTGAGAGCTTAAAGGCTCGTCTTGCTACTACAGAAGCAAAGAATCGGCGGACGGACGACATGATTTATGGTAAGTTATAAATCACAACGTACATATGCCATGTAGTTTATCCGAGGAGATGTGTCATGCGAATGTTGGTTTTGTTTGACAGCTTGCTTGACGGGACTTCCGCCGGAGTCTCGGGGTCCGATGTCCGAAGACATGAGCGTTCATCTATCTGAGGTGCATGTGGGAGCACGGAAAGCGATGAAGGATGTGCACCAGGCTTTATGGCCCGAGGTGATGCCGGTCCCCGAGGACATGGCCGCGCTAGCCGAACAACTTAAGAGAGGAGGCCTGGGAAGGTGCGAGGGAGGCCTGGGCCATGGTGAAGACCCACTACATCGGTCTGAAGACGACGGAATTAGCAGAGGTGGGACCCATGGGGCCTGATGGGGAGGAAACCCCCCCTAGCCAGGTATATGATAATGTAATGCCTGCGGCTCGCCTTTCGCAAAAGGATTGTGCATTAGACACCCTGATAGACAGGCTAGACTGCGCGTGAAAACTTTGTGTGACTTTATGTACAGAGGTAGTCTATGTCAATTTTTTCCATCCGTTTATCCAAACTTTTGTCAGCCAGCCTTCGGCTTCTGCCTCCTCGGATAAATTCCGAGGAGTGTCCCATACTACCGGCCGAGGTCATCGGACCAGGTGCTTCAGGCGACCAGGCAATCGGGCTGTGCAGCTCGAAAGACAAAAGGGTAACAGAGGGTTATGTTATATTACTTTTTAACGTAAGAAACATCTTCCGAGGAAAATAGTTCTTCCAACAGTTCCTTTCCTCGGGTTATTGTGTCGAACATGCTTGTCCGAAGACGGGTGACCTCGGGGGTAAAGCCCCTGGTCGGGGTTTGAAAAGACCCTTGCCACGTTATTCCTATGTCATAGCCGACCCATCCGCATTATAAGAATGCTAGCTTTCGGCTTTGTCCGTCTGAGGTACTACATCGGTTGACCCGGGAGTGACAATCACAGCGGTGCTCCCTTTGCCCCCTAGCCAAAATATCGGGAACGTAAGGGGCAAGCACAGGAGTCGGGCAACCCAGCTAGGCCAAATCTTAAAGCGGATCGATGCATATAATGGCTCAAAAGACAATAGTACATAAGGGGCAGAATAGCTCTTGTTTTGAAAAGAACATGCTAGATTGTCCTCGGGGTCATATAATAACGTTCCGAGGTGAGAAGATAAAAAATAAGAAAAAATATTAAATTGAAAGAAAATGCGCAAGTTATTTACACAGACTGTATTCTTTGTTTCATGCATAGAAACGTCGGAGTAGCGCCGCGTTCCACGGGTGGGGCTCTAATCGGCCGTCCTCTGGATCTCGGATTCGATAGGCTCCTCCGATGAGTACTTGGTCAATGATGAACGACCCGTCCCATCTAGGGGAGAGCTTGTGTTTTTGTTTTTCAGGGTGTAGTCTCATTACGAGATCCCCGACATTGAATTCCTTGGCACGAACCTCTCTACCATGGTAGCGTCGTGCCTGCTGCTGATAAATAGCTGATCTAGCCCGTGCGACGTTGCGCTCTTCTTCGAGAGCGTCTAGGGCATCTTGCTGATCGAGTTCAGCCTCTAGCTCCTCGTACATGCGCACCCGAGGTGCATCTTGTATGATATCGCAGGGGAGGACCGCTTCGGCACCATACACCATAAAAAAGGGGTATATCCTGTGGACCTGTTTGGTGTTGTATGCAAGCCCCATAGTACGGAATCAAGCTCCTCAACCCATTTACAATCTGCTTTTTTAAGGGAGCGAACTAGCCGTGGTTTAATTCCACTAAGGATAAGTCCATTAGCTCGCTCGACTTGCCCATTAGACTGCGGGTGGTAGACAGACGCGTAGTCGAGCTTAATGCCCAGTTTCTTACACCATGCCTTAACCTCTTTGGCCGTGAAGTTGGTTCCGTTGTCTGTGATCAGACTGTGGGGGATACCATAACGATGGACTACCCCCGAGATGAATCCGATGACCTAGACGGCCTTGGCCGAGGTGACCGGCTTTGCTTCGATCCACTTGGTAAATTTGTCTACCATAACGAGTAGGTATTTATTTTTGTTTGATCCTTCCTTAAGTGGCCCGACCATATCGAGCCCCCAGACTGCAAAGGGCCAAGTAATGGGGATGGTGCGAAGGGCCGCGGGGGGCATGTGGCTCTGCTTGGCGAATACCTGGCATCCTGGGCAACGCTGAACTAATGTCAAGGCATCGGCACTTGCCATTGGCCAGTCAAAACCAGCTCGAAAAGCCTTGCTGACCAGGGTCCGAGCAGCGGCGTGATGTCCGCTCATGCCGGAGTGTATTTCTCTAAGTACGAGTTTTCCCTCTTCCTCGGATATGCATCTCTGGAGGACGCCCGTTGTGCTCATTTTATAAAGTTCCCCTTCATGAACCTTGTAAGCTTTAGACTGTAGGGGAACGCAGCAGAAAACAAAAAAAATCCGACCTACGCACCAGCCCAGGACCACTATGGAGACAGCATACAAGGATTGATCTTTTCGTTACCGACTCGTAGCGCAGCGGAAGTAGAGTCGATGACGATCGGCGGTGCAGATCCCCGCAACTAGGATTTTACAACCTCCCAACCGCGAGGATGTACTCCCTCGACTGCCCCTTGGACAACCCTCCGGGAGGCGGTCGGACAGTCCCTCGGTCGGTGTCACGGACAGCCCTCCGGGAGGACCTTTGAAACTCGGACGGTCACTCGGACAACCCTTTGGGAGGACCCTCGAAACTCGGACGGTCACTCGGACAGCCCTTCAAGAGGCACTCTCGAACTAAGACCGAAACTATGATCTCTCTACAGAGTTGCACACATACGGTGTCATCTATCCGACAGGGCTTCGCCGTCCAGAACTAGTTCCCACCGAAACCCAGACAGCCTTTCGGCTCTACGAAACTCTTTTCGTGGGAGGGAGAGAGAAGCCAGATAACATCAAATGGCATGTGTATGTTGAGAAAGAGTGAGTGTCGAGAGCTCCTCTCCACCTCCTTTTATAGGAAATCCCAAGGGGTAGGGTGCCATTCCAAAAAATCCAAAATGCCCATGAATGGAGTCCTCCACAAGGGCATAAAGGAGAAGTAGTGGAGCAAGTGGGGCTCCATGGAGGAGCCCCTCATGTGGCTGGCCAACCCTCTTGGGGGCCCCCCCAAGGGGGGTTTCTTAGCCCCCAAGTCCTTCTAGAACCCTTTGGGAAAAGCCCTAAAAGGTGGCTTTCCAATAAAGTAACCCAAAAAGCACTTTCACTATTCACAAAGACATTTTTCTGCGTCCGTTAAATCCCAAATTATTTCTGTGTGCCTAGAACAATTCCAGTACCCACTAAAACAATTTTGAACGCATTCTGAAACAATTCCGGAACAATGTTTTTCTTCAGCGAAAAGCTATCATAGCGGTTCTGGCTGCTCCGGAACATTTCCGGTTTTTCTCTTCGGAAAAATCCCAGAAGTTTCCAAAATAATTCTGGCACCCTCCAAGAATTTCCAGACGTGTGCCGAAACCAATTTGACTTAATGGTATACCCTGAAACAACTTTTCCGTTTTACCGAAACAATTCCGGTGTTCTCTCTCCGGAACTTTTCCGCTGTCTCCGAAACTTTTCCGGTGACTTTCTCTCAGACTCCCTGTCTAGTATTCAGCAGATAGATGACCCTTAAGCGTGTGACCCTATAGGTTCGGTGAAGTATAGACATGACCGGAACTCTTTCCGATCAATGATCAACATCAGAGCTGTGGACACCCATATTGACCCCTATACCCACACGAATAAATATTCGAGTGAACCTCCAGTTGCCGTGTGCTATTCCTGTTGCTTCGCGATATGTTACAAATACCCGAGGTGAGATTTATCGGCATCCCCGTGGATCAACAACTTGTCCACTATGCCAGTTACCTCGTTACCGGTTTTGTTCTCTTTTCTCGTTTCCGCGTTCCGGCATCCCTGTGATCAAATCACCTTGTGTCTGGCCAGACGATGATGGATACCATAATACCGAGAGGTCCCGAGAATATCTCTCCATCATCGGAGGAGCAAATCCCAATCTTGAGCTATCAAGTTCCTTGTCATACTTTCCTATGAACCCGTAAGCCAGCGTAATAGCCACCCAGTTACGGATGACGTTTAACAAACCCCAAAGTTCATGAATCAAGCATGAAGGAACTCGACACTCTCATGGTCTAAGGAATTTTGCAAATGTTAACTTCTCTGTGTTATTAACCATTAACTTATGGCGAAAGCATCTCATAGCATAACATCAATCGGGTCGATTCAACACAAGTGTTCTCCTAACATTGTGCCCTCAAAGTTGTTGGCATAGACATGCCCATGATCAGGAAAACAGGATCATCAAGCAACACTTGAGCTAGTCTTAGAGGCCAGACTAGGAATACATTTTACCGTTTATTATTCCACACGTGCATATGAGTCTTCCTCCAAGCCTCGTGTTATTGCAGACTCGAGAACCATAGCAGTTATAGCATGGAACATAAACATAATTATGAACATGGAGATAAATAATAGCATTTATTATTGCCTCTAGGGCATATCTCCTACAGACTCCCACTTGCACTAGAGTCAATATCTAGTCAATGCTAATGCACTTTACACCTATGGCATACCGGTGTAAAATATGCTTCGCTTGTGGTATAGCCTGATGTCCAACGGATCTGACAACTTCAGTTCCGTGTGTATCTCTGCATATCCTCGCGTTTTCACGCTTTCACAAAATTCATATTTTGTGTAGACTTGGCTTTGTATATATGTGAATCACTGGTCAAACCTTCATTCCTCAGACTGAGCTGTGGAGCAACTATCTTCAATAGTGTTCCATTGACCAAAGCCATCTTGGAATCATACTAAGTTCATGAACGAACTGTACGATTCAACATCTTCCATGCCGCTTTGAAAGTGGCAACATACTTAGCCTTTGTTATAGAATTCGCCACAGTAACCTGTTTGGAACAATTTCCAACTTACCGTGCCACCATATTGTGTATTACACAAAACCCCTAACTTAAATCGAAAATCGCATGGAGCATTGATGAAGACCATATCGATGTAATTACTTACAAGGAGCACTTCATAATCTCTGCTTGCGAGAAAACATGTCATCAGTGCTACTCTAGTACTTAATGACATCTTTCACTGTTGTCCCATGATCAGTACTTTGATCACTTTGGTATCTATACTCGCAACTCCTTGGGAGTATCAGACATATCTGGTTGTCTTACATACCATGGAATACATGATTAATCCAAACACGAAAGTGTATGGAATCTCCATCATGTATTTTGCTCATCAGTGTTTTGGGACACCGAGTCTTGCAAAAAACTCTTTCCATGTGACTTCGGCAAGAATCATTCCTTGGTGTTTTAATGCTAAATTGTTTTAGCATCTTGTCAATATGTATTTTTGGCTTTAGCCCTATTAGGCAATTTTATCTCCGTAGATAATTATGCCTAATAACAAGGCTATTTAGCCCAAGCACTTTATTGAAGAAACTATTTTTCAATGAAGTGCTAATTCGTGTCAAGAAAATTATATTATTTCCAATCAACAATGTGTCAAGCACACAAAGTTTTCAGAAATATTATTATGCTCCCACTTACTTTCTTGTAACCACAAGCATCTTCGTTATCCATTGATGAAATCAAACTCTTTTGACTATTTCATCAAAAACGAAGATTCCAACTCCATTCTGCTCTCTTCTGTCCAATGCTGGAACTCTGATGTTTGCACATTCACTAGCATCCTCTGGATTGACAAAATACCTTGGACTGTAACACATGCAAGTCCTAGGTTGTATTTCCATCTCATGGAAATCCTTTTGTCATCCATGTAACATATCTCAAGATTGAAATATGTATTAATTGCTAGTTTAACCCGATCTGACTTTAAGCATCGCTACGGTGAGACAACCTCATCATAGTCAACTCCTTGAACATATTATTGCAACAAGTCGAACTTTATGGATAAAACATTTCATCCACATCAGTTTATAGTTCCATTAATGTTCATTTAGACTCTAAGTCTTCTGAAGGGTTTATCAAGATATAATCTTGAATCATTTATGGAAACTATCTCCGATTATATTGGCATTTAGCCAATTCCGGAGTCAGGGCCCATCAATGCTTCCTTGTGTATCGTAGGTATACTGTTGTCTAACAACAATATCTCGCTTGCGCACCTGAGAGGTTTGCACGAGTTTTGCCTACGTGGTTCAGCTGCAAGTTCGACCAAAGTCCATACATCTCATGTAGAAGCTTCCGTATCAGTCGCAGTAGGAAACTCTGGAATCACTTCCAAGGTTTCTTTCCTTTGATCTAATGACGAAGATACTGTTATCTCGTCGAGTTGCACTGTCCTCCCACTCACCTTTTTGCAAGAACCATTCTCTTTAAAAGCATACCGTTCTTTGTGGCAAAACCTTTTGCCTCGGTACAGTGGTGGAGGAATACCCAATAACTTTGGATAACCTACAAAGTAGCACTTGTCTGATTTGGAATAGGTTTGTAAATATTTTACACAAGCCCCATATTCCAAATGTTAAGAAAATACATAGCATGGTTGGGTGTACCATACCATGGCATCATTTCAACAGACCCGATGGAGCTCTTTTCAGTGTAAAAGCCGCAGTCTCTAAAGCATTACTTTTAAAAGGGATAATGGCAAATTGATTTATGTCATCTTTGATCTTGCCATGTTGAAAATGGCTTGATTACATCTTCACAGACATTCCACTCACAGTGGTGTTCCGGGAGGTGTAAGTTATGTAACTCCTTTCACAACTCATCAGACATTCGCTAAACTTGTAACTCAAATATTCCTTTCCGCAATCAAATTGCAGAAACATAATTTTCTCGTTACAATAATTTCTACTTCATTCTGAAAACCTTTTGAATGATTTCAAAAGATCCAGACTTACGTCTCATCAAGCAAATATCCATATATCTACTTAAGTCATTTTTGAAGATAGACAAATCCACTGCTTTGCAACAACATTTATCGGACTACATACACCAAAATGTATGATCACCAATAAGTTCATTGCTCGTTCCTTATGGCCTGTGAACGGTATTTCAGTCACTTCACTTTTTGGAGGAAAGTTGCAAGTGTCAGATGATTCAAAATCAAACGACTTCAAAATCCATCATAATGGAATTTTTCCATGCGGGTTTCTCCAATGTGACCAAATGCAGTGCCACACATGTGTGGTATTCTTTTAGTCTTGCGACATTTAGCGTCAGTGTTATGGATGTATTATATTACCATCAATATTCATAAAATACATCACATCCTAGATGGAAGTATGGCCCTTATGTTATTCATAATACTGAACAACAATTGTTCTATTATGAACAACCCTATCGCAACAAACTTTATGCAATGGGCTAGAGTGTATGAAACTCCAAAATGAATTATGAAAGTAAATGCAGAGGTAATGTATTATTATCAATATTCATCACATACATCTCATTCACAATGAAAGTATGGCCCTTATGTTATTCATAACACCGAACATCAAAAGTTCTCTTATGAACAACCTTCTTGCAAGATACCTTATGCAGAGGGCTAGAGTGTATGAAACTCCAAAAATGAATTATGAAAATAAATACATAGGTAATACACCGATGGAAGGTATAGTAACTTTTACTATGTTCCCAACGTGTACTTAAACCTCATCGCCGGCTAGCCTTTTAGGCCGTAGTAGTTCTTGCATCGAATTGCAACAGAAAGCAATCGAGCGGGTATCTCTGTGATCAACTCACAATACCCAAGAATCAGTGATTAATAGTTTAACCACAATTCTCAAGAACTATTTCTTTGACCTGCCTTCTATACATCAATAACCTGTATGAACTTCATACATGAGCTGGACATTCCAGTCTTCACTCTTTTTGCCTTTATACTTTTAATAGTTTCACTTCCAGTATTTCTCCTACTCTTAGAAGAAGCACCCAACTTTCATTTACATGACAGGCACTCTTCTGGACCCCTCTCTCATCAGTCAAATGCCCAGTAAACACTTTACTAATAGTTTGCAAAACAAACATTGCTTTGGATATCTCATATCTTTTAGCCTTTGTTTGTGTCTGAAAAATAATTTTCAGTTCCATGAACATCACATAACTATCCCAAACTTTCAAAGTTCGGGTCTCATGGAAACAAGCATATTGCACTTGACTGTAATGGAATTCTAGCTTTTGGATCGAAGGACGAGAGTCACATCTTCCATAGCATCAGCGGGAGAATACCAAAAAGCATGCGATAGGACAAAATCCTTCTCGACACTCTTGAGGACGATCCTCACATTACGTTACCAACCGTAAAGTTTTAACTAGATATTTAATAGCTATTCAATTTTAATAGGGAAGGTGGAAACGCGAGCCATTATTCTATAACTATTATGCAAATAACACTTAGACAGTGTTCATAATTAATTGCACTAAGAATTTAAATAAGTTAATTCTAAAGTGCGCTCCCACTCAAATCAATATCTCTCATAATTGATTGTGAGTGATTCAAGATCCATATTACAATTCAACGCCAAGGATGCATTCATCTCAAGTGACGAGAATTGCAATCGTTAGGCCAACTTGCCAATCACATCTCTATGCGACTCTTGTTCATCTTTCGATGCGTGTGTTCCGAGCTCATGACTTTCATGCCTGAACGTCAAGACAACCAAGTGATCTCGCTGCGAGGTCTCAACTCACCCGCCTCACACTTCTCTAATCGTTCGTACCCATGCATCCATGTGATACCCCTAAGAGATAGGTGCCGTGACGGTGCTACACTTGGGAGAACACTAACTACTTGATATTTTTGTGAGAGATCACCCTAATAAAAGCGACTACCGCGCAATCAAGAAGGGTGCATCATAAGGGATAAACATCTCAGGCAATTCATAATAGCATGATATGGTATAGCCCTTTCTGACAGAGAAGTCTTTAATTTCTTCGTCTTCGGCATTCGCGTCGGTGTTCACCTTTGCGAAGATTGCCACCACCTTGTCGATGCACTCGATAATATTGCTATCTCTATAGCTATTAAAATAAGTGCATTACTTAAGGTTGACACGCAAGTCATTAAAGTGACAATCATATGGCTCCAGCCATCATGCCGAATCATGGCACGCAGGTCATGTTAATTTACATTATATAGTCATCTCATACATAATCAAATTAATATGAGCACTGCTATACCACATCATATGCAAATCCTGCAAAACCAAGTTAGACGCCTCTAATTGGTTCATACAAAATTTCATTTTACGTGGCTTCTAAGGTTTCGAAACAAACCGAAGCTACCAACGTCCATCATCAAGTATGATTATTCAAGTCGCTAGATTAACTTTACGGGGTGTATGAAACATGAGATAATAAAATCTCGAGCCCCATACTGAACTTCGTCATACGCATGACCCTCGTACAAATCATATCTGCATTGCCCTTTAGTCTGTGAAACATCCATCTTTCTTTAACTAAAGTGGAACCCAAAGAACTGTTAGCACTTCGTTGATCTGTCAATCAGCATACTCAGGAGCAGCTTGAAATGATCGTGGATTGCCAGAACTTTGTCAGATTCCACAATGCTGTCAAGATCAGGACTACGCAAATTCAAGGGAAGCAACAGGAACATTGGGTAACAGATTTCATCTGCTACCCGCACAAATAATTATCAGCAGTAGAACTCATCTACTAAAATTATATTGTGCAACACCCATACATCTCATGTATTCTAGATCGCAACCTGCATCTACGCATAGCACGGCTCATGATGCCACTGTAGGGTAAGGCAGCAGAAAACAAAAAATTTCCGACCTACGCACCAGCCCAGGACCACTATGGAGACTGCATACAAGGATTGATATTTCCATTACCGATTCGTAGCGCAGCGGAAGTAGAGTCGATGACGATCGGCGATGCAGATCCCCGCAGCTAGGATTTTACAACATCCCAACCGCGAGGATGTACTCCCTAGACTGCCCCTCAGACAACCCTCCGGGAGGCGGTCGGACAGTCCCTCAGGCGGTGTCACGGACAGCCCTCCGGGAGGACCTTCGAAACTCGAACGGTCACTCGGACAGCCCTTCGGGAGGACCCTCGAAACTCAGACGGTCACTCGGACAGCCCTTCAGGAGGCACTCTCAAACTAAGACCGAAACTACGATCTCTCTACAGAGTTGCACACATACGGTGTCATCTATCCGGCAGGACTTCGCCGTCCAGAACTAGTTCCCACCGGAACCCTGAAACCTTTCGGCTCTACGAAACTCTTTTCGTGGGAGGGAGAGAGAACCCAGATAACATCAAATGGCATGTGTATGTTGAGAAAGAGTGAGTGTGGAGAGCTCCTCTCCACCTCCTTTTATAGGAAATCCCAAGGGGTAGGGTTCCATTCCAAAAAAACCAAAATGCCCATGAATGGAGTCCTCCACAAGGGCATAAAGGAGAAGTAGTGGAGCATGTGGGGCTCCATGGAGGAGCCCCTCATGTGGCCGGCCAACCCTCTTGCCCCCCCCAAGGGGGGTTTCTTAGCCCCCAAGTCCTTCTAGAAGCCTTTGGGAAAAGCCCTAAAAGATGGCTTTCCAATAAAGTAACCCAAAAGCACTTTCACTATTCACAAAGACATTTTTCTGCGTCCGTTAAATCCCAAATTATTTCTGTGTGCCTAGAACAATTCCAGTACCCACTAAAACAGTTTTGAACGCATTCCAAAACAATTCCGGAACAATGTTTTTCTTCAGCGAAAAGCTATCATAGCGGTTCCGGCTGCTCCGGAACATTTCCGGTTTTTCTCTCCGGAAAAATCCCAGAAGTTTCCAGAATAATTTTGGCACCCTCCAAGAATTTCTAGACGTGTGCCGAAACCAATTTGACTTAATGGTATACCCTGAAACAACTTTTCAGTTTTACCGAAACTATTCCGGTGTTCTCTCTCCGAAACTTTTTCGCTGTCTCCGAAACTTTTCCGGTGACTTTCTCTCAGACTCCCTGTCTAGTATTCTGCAGATAGATGACCCTTAAGCATGTGACCCTATAGGTTCAGTGAAGTATAGACATGACTGGAACTCTTTCCGATCAATGATCAACATCGGAGCCGTGGACACCCATATTGACCCCTATACCCACACGAATAAATATTCGAGTGAACCTCCAGTTGCCGTGTGCTATTCCTGTTGCTTCGTGATATGTTACAAATACCCGGGGTGAGATTTATCGGCATCCCCGTGGATCAACAACTTGTCCACTATGCCAGTTACCTCGTTACCGGTTTTGTTCTCTTTTCTTGTTTCCGCGTTCCGGCATCCCTGTGATCAAATCACCTTGTGTCTGGCCAGACGATGATGGGTACCGTAACACCGAGAGGGCCCGAGAATATCTCTCCATCGTCGGAGGAGCAAATCCCAATATTGAGCTATCAAGTTCCTTGTCATACTTTCCCATGAACCCGTAAGCCGCTGTAATAGCCACCCAGTTACGGATGACGTTTAACAAACCCCAAAGTTCATGAATCAAGCATGAAGGAACTCGACACTCTCATGGTCTAAGGAATTTTGCAAACGTTAACTTCTCTGTGTTATTAACCATTAACTTGTGACGAAAGCATCTCATAGCATAACATCAATCGGGTCGATTCAACACAAGTGTTCTCCTAACATTGTGCCCTCAAAGTTGTTGGCATAGACATGCCCATGATCAGGAAAACAAGATCATCAAGCAACACTTGAGCTAGTATTAGAGGCCAGACTAGGAATACATTTTACCGTTTATTATTCCACACGTGCATATGAGTCTTCCTCCAAGCCTCGTGTTATTGCAGACTCGAGAACCATAGCAGTTATAGCATGGAACATAAACATAATTATGAACATGGAGATAAATAATAGCATTTATTATTTCCTCTAGGGCATATGTCCTACATAGACTATCTTACAATCTGACGGGAGTCGGTTTGGTTACCAGGGAGCTCTTTTCGGAGTAGGTATGCGAGGAGCGGCTCGGTCCATGGTGCGATAACTGCCATGACTTCATGCGCTGAAGCAGTTTTCTGGGTCGTTGACCCGCCGACGATACCATCATCTTCTTCGGACGGGGCCTGTTGCCCGACATCGGTTGATTCCGATGTTCCTTTACTATCTTGCCAGACTACGGATGGCTTGAAAAGCCGCTCGAGGAAGTTGTTTTCGGGAACCTTATCTCGCTTTGTGCCCAGTCAGGCGAGTACATCTGCGGCCTGGTTACTATCTTGGGGTATATGGTGAAATTCCAACCCCTCGAACCTGGCCGAGATCTTTATGACGACATTTCGGTAAGCTGTCATCTTTGGGTCTTTGGCATCGAATTCGCCATTGATTTGTGAGATGGCGAGGTTGGAGTCACCTCGGACCTCGAGGCGTTTGACACCCATGGAGACTGCTATCCGAAGTCCGTGTAGGAGGGCTTCGTATTCAACCGCGTTATTAGAGTCTGTGTACATGATCTGTAGTACATATCTAATGTTATCTCCCATGGGAGACGTGAGCACCACTCCAGCTCCTAGGCCGGCGAGCATTTTGGAGCCATCGAAATACATTGTCCAATGCGAGTAGGTGCTGTACTCACGGGGGAGTTCGGCTTCGGTCCACTCGGCCACGAAGTCTGCCAACACCTGGGATTTAATGGCCACGCGTGGTTTGTAGATAATTTCAAAGGGTAGGAGCTCTATAGCCCATTTGGCGATGCGCCCCGTAGCATATTTATTATTTATGATGTCACTTAACGGGACGTCGGATGCCATGGTCACCGTGCACTCTTGAAAGTAGTGTCGAAGTTTTTGTGATGCCATGAAGACTGCGTAAGCTATCTTTTGATAATGAGTGTAGCGTGTCTTGCAGGGGGTTAAGACCTCGGACACGTAATATACGGGTTTCTGGATCTGGAACTTATGACCTTGCATGTCTCGCTCGACCACCAGGACTGCGCTAACCACCTGGTTTGTGGCCGAGATGTATAATATCATCGGTTCGCAAACAACGGGTGCTGCCAGGATGGGATTGGTGGCGAGGAGGGCCTTGATGTCTTCCAGGGCCGCCGCAGCCTCCTTGGTCCATTTAAATGTTTTGCTTTGCTTTAACAGCCTGTACAATGGTAAATCTTTTTCTCCAAGCCGTGATATGAAGCGGCTCAAGGCTGCTACGTAGCCCGCCAATTTTTGTACGTGCTTGAGCTCTGTAGGGATCTCCAAGCGATCCAGGTCTTGAATTTTGGCTGGATTGGCTTCAATTCCTCGGCTGGAAACAATGAAACCGAGGAGTTTGCCAGCTGGGACCCTGAAAACGCATTTTTCCGGGTTAAGTTTTATTTGATATTCCCGCAGGCTAGTAAATGTATCACGAAGATTGTCCACCAACTGGTTGACGTGTTTAGTTTTGACAGCTACGTCATCTACGTAAGCCTCAATGGTTTTTCCGATGTGCTTTTTCAGGCATGTTTGAATCATATGCTGGTACGTAGCGCCAGCATTCTTTAGTCCAAAAGGCATCGTGTTGAAGCAAAACGGCCCGTAGGGTATGATAAATGCTGTTGCTGCCTGGTCCGATTCCTTCATCTTTATTTGATGATACCCTGAATAGGCATCTAGGAAGCACAATGCGTCATGGCCCGCAATGGCATCCACAATTTGGTCAATACGGGGTAGGGGAAAGGGGTCTTTAGGGCAAGCTTTGTTGAGGTCTTTAAAATCGACACACAACCGCCAGAACCTGTCTTTTTTTGGTACCATGACCAAATTGGCTAGCCAGTCAGGGTGTTTTATGTCCTTGATGAATCTCGCCTCCAGCAGCTTTGCCAGCTCTTCGCCCATTGCTTGATGCTTGGGCTCGGAGAAATGCTGAAGTGTTTGTTTAACAGGCTTATAGCGTGTCAATATTTTAGGCTATGCTTCGCAAGCCTACGGGGTATCCCTGGCATATCGGATGGGTGCCAGGCAAATATGTCCCAGTTCTCTCTGAGAAAAGCGCGTAGGGCTTCGGCAACTTCTTGGTCGAGGTTAGCCCCTATGGACGCCGTTTTAGCAGGGTCCGTTGGGTGAACCTGAAATTTGACTATCTCGTCGGCCGGTTTGAAAGAAGTAGGTTTTGGTCTTTTGTCGAGAATGACATCGTCCCGGTCGACCTCGGCGCGTAGTGCAGTCAGCTCTTCGGCCGCGAAGGTTTCGGCAAGAGTCTCGAGGGCAAGGGATGATGTTTTGTTCTCAGCTTTGAGTGCCCTGTCAGGATCACTTGAAATGGTAATGATCCCTTTCGGGCCCGCCATCTTGAGCTTCATGTGGCCATAATGCGGTACCGCTTGAAATCTTGAAAAGGCGTCCCGTTCGAGGATGGTGTGGTATCTGCTCTTGAAGGGCGCGATGTGGAAAGTGATCTCCTCGGAGCGATAATTATCTGAGGTCCCGAAGACTACGTCTAGAGTTATCTTTCCACTGCAGTGTGCCTCTCGCCCGGGGACTATTCCTTTGAAGGTGGTGGTGCTCTGTTCTATGCGTTATTTATCGATGTGCATTTTGTCCAGAGTGTCCTCATATATTAGATTCAAGCTACTGCCTCCGTCCATAAGGACCTTATGGAGGTGGCAGTGGTCCACGATGGGGTTGAGGACTAGCGCGGCGGGGCACCTGTCTAGGGCCAACTTCGGCTGATCGTGGTGGGTGAAGGTGATCGGTGTGTCTATCCACGCACCGTGAGGTGGCATTTGCCGGACGGCGTTGATTTCCCGCAAGGCCCGTTTGCGCTGGTTGTCAGACGTAAAGGTCTCATAAATCATTAGGACCTCGTCTTCGTCCGAGGTCTGTTCAAGGTGGCTGGAGGTTCCCGCCAGGAGGGCAGGTCCCCCCTTTGCCACCTGCCTCAACACCCAACAGTCGCGAAGGCTGTGCGTCGGGCAGGAGTTAATCAATATGGCATGGATCGGGCATGGTTTACCCAAAAAGCCATCCAGGGCCGTTCCGGGGTGATCGGAGGTTTTCTTCTTCTTCCGGGGTTGATTACCCGGGGTGTTCCGTTTGCGACTTTCGCGCCGAAATTTGGCCCGATCGTGACTCGGGTAGTCCTCACAGATCGAGTCCGTGTTCACCTCGGTCCGCCAGGTGTCTTTGATGACGCAAAATCATGCTACCAGATTGGTTAATTCAGGGAATGTTTGGACGTAACGACGGGCGAGGGCGTTCGAGACGCCTTTATCCTTGCATCCACGCTCAAAAGCGGCGATTATGTCAGAGTCTTGGTAGTCCGATATCTTGCTCTTGATGGACAAGAATCTAGCCCAGTATTGTCGGATCAGTTCACCAGGGAGCTGTCATACGTAGGCTAAGTCCCAGATGTCTAGTGGGCCAGAGTCATCAGGACGATACTCTTTATGGGAGGTGAGCAAGCCAGATCTGATCTCTAAAGACCGCGGGCTCAAGACCTCGTTATTCTCACGAGACGCCAGATCTGTGACTATCGGTTTAGCTGATTTGATCTGGGAGTCGGTCACTGGCAGGTCACTGTCCAATGCGCTCTCCAGGAAGTATCTTAGCCCCTCGCCCGTGGGGGGATTCCATGTTGGAGCCAGGGGAGGGTCATGGTTTGTTTCCACGTTACATGGGGGCGCCTCTGTGACCAAGGTTTCAGTTGTGGAGACGAACTCCATGGGCTTGAGGCCGTTAACCGGCGATCCCATCGATCCTTCTGGTGATCATGCAGTGGAACTCTCAATGAAAGCACCAGTGTTAGTGTAAAAACCGGCAGACCTCGGGGTAGGGGTCCCGAGCTGCGGATCTCGGATCGGTGGTAACAGAGACAAGGGAGACGATGTTTACCCAGGTTCGGGCCCTCTTGATGGAGGTAAAACCCTATGTCCTACTTCTGTTTATATTGATGAAGATGTATCGAGTACAGAGTTAATCTACCTCGAGATCATAATGTGTGTCTAACTTCTAGGGCTAGGTGAGTAACATTGCGTTGTCCACCTCTACGGGCTAAATCCTATGGCCTATATACACGCCAGGAAGGGTAGCTAGGGTTACAAGGTCGGTATCTAAGAGTAAGGCGGCTGGAGAAATCTTGAAGTGAACTACAAGTCTTTAGTAGAGACAGCCTTGATCATGTCTCCCGCTCGCGGCCTCTAGAGTCCATCCTGATCACGTACGAGGGCATATCGGCCCAACCGAGGAGACGTGCCGGCTAGGTTGGCACCCCCTAATCCAGGACACCATCAGTGTGATTGCTCTTGCCGGAGGCCATCATTGCTTCATCTCCCATGCTCGCACTTGTATACCGCGGCTCGCATTAGGAATGTGGGCGTCAATCACCCGCTCACCGTGAGGGAGTCCGAGTTCTCAATCATGACGGTTAAGAATACATGGGCTCCCCGATTTCACCCATACTTCGACCAATCACAATGGCTGGAGTACCATGGAGTTCAACTATGGCCCGATCCAGAATTGAAGGTCGTTAAACGGGGAAGACGTAAGACAAAGCATCTTAGAGGTGACATGGACGGATGGGGCCATGGTGGCAGTCGAGAACCGGGCAACGACTAATTCCAAGAGCCTCGTGAGAGATCCCGTTGTGGTGACTGCAAAGGTGGGGGACACAACACAAGAACTTGTACCAAACCAAGAAAGAGATCAAAGAAAAATGATGCAAGCATAAGCCAACAAGGAGATACACAAGTTCCTAGCCAACGAGGGCCAAGCCAAGCAAATAGTAGTGAACATGGTCATACGCAACAAGGGCCAAGCCAAGCAAGTGGTAGCCAACCAAGTGCTAGTCAACAAGTGCCAAACCAACCAAGTAGTAGCCAACAAGGGGCAAGCCAACGAGGAATTAGGCAACAAAGAGGGAGGCAACTAGGTCTTACAAGAGGCCGTGGTGGTGGTAGAGGCCGTGGTGGTGGTCTTGGACTTGGCGGTGGTAGAGGCCGTGGTGGTGGACTTGGCCTTGGTGGTGGTCTCGGCCAAGGTGGTGGTAGAGGAATGTTTGGATACCTAGATGGACCTTTTCCGTACGTGGCTTACTACCTATTTTGTTGCAGTGTACATGTTTTTCATACTTTGTTCTTGTCCTTACTAACTATTATTTTGCAATTTACATGTTTTTTAATATGTTCTTCTTGTCCTTACTAACTATTATGTTCTAATTTTTATAGGTATGGCGGTTTCTCAACCCAACAAACCAACAATGAAGGGGGTGGAGGAGAAGGATGGGGAAGGTGAGATGGCGGGGTGGTGGGAGAAGGCTGCGAGGAAGCTGAGAGAGGAGGATGCAGCCGCACTAGAGAAGAAGAAGCAACATGAGTTCGAAGAGAAGATGAAGGAAAAAGAGAGAGGGATATTTGAGGAGATCACGAGGAGGGACAAGTTGAGGATTGCATGTGAGAAGGCAGCTGCGCAACGGCAAAAGGATTTTGAAGAAAAATGCAAGAAACTTTGGGCTTTTGAGAAGAAAAAGAAAGAGAGGGAGCATAAGGTATTCATAGAGAAGGTGGTTCATGAGTCTCATCTCATAAGGAAAAGGGAGGAGGAAGAAGAAGAGGAGAGGAAGAAGAAGAAGGGAAAGGGACCTTGCTCGATGCAATAGAGCAATGTGACCTTGTTGTCTACTACGCTATGATCTTCGATTTGGTTGTCGACCAAAGTTGGTAGTATTATGTGCTATCACTCTTCTATGTGTACTATGTCTGCCAACCTCCTCTATGTGTTCTAGTATGTCCTATGGACTCCTCCATGTGCTATGACTCTTGTAAGTCTACTACGATGTGCTATGACTCCTCTATGTCTACTAATATGTGCTATGGACTAATCTATGTTTATTTGTGCTATGTGTTGTGGACTAATCTATGTGTATTTGTGCTATGTGCGTTTTGATATAGGATTTGAACCTCAAAATGTATTTGTTTTCAGTTTTCTAAAAAAGCCAACTGTGCAGCGCCTGATGCCTAGGCGCTGCACTGTGTAGTGCAGCGCCTAGCCCTCAGGTGCTGCACTACACAGTGTGACGCCTGACACCTAGGCGTTGCATATCTGGATATCAGCAACAGAAAGGTTCTAGTAGGTTTTCGTCCAAAATTTTGTCTAAGTGATCAGGCGTTGCACTGTGCAGTGCAGCGCCTTAGCCAAAGGCGCTGCACCAACACTTAGACAAAATTTTGGACGAAAACCTACTGGAACCTTTTTTGTTGCTGATATCCAGATGTGCAACGCCTAGGCGTCAGGCGCTGCACTACACAGTGTGACGCCTGACACCTAGGCATTGCACATCTGGATATCAGCAACAGAAAGGTTCCAGTAGGTTTTCGTCCAAAATTTTGTCTAAGTGTTGGTGCAGCGCCTTTTGCTGAGGCGCTGCACTGCACAGTGTGACGCCTGGCTCTCAGGCGTTGCACTATGTAGTGCAGCGCCTCAGCCAAAGGCGCTGCACCAACACTTAGACAAAATTTTGGACAAAAACTACTGGAACCTTTCTGTTGCTGATATCCACATATGCAACGCCTAGGAGTCAGGCGCTGCACTACACAGTGTGACGCCTGACACCTAGGTGTTGCACATCTGGATATCAGCAACAGACAGGCTCGAGTAAGTTTTCGTCCAAAATATTGTCTAAGTGTGGGTGCAATGCCTTTCACTCAGGCGCTGCACTACACAGTGTGGCGCCTAGGGTACAGGCGTCACACAGTGTAGTGCAACACCTGAGAGAAAGGCGTTGCACCCACACTTAGAGAAATTTCTGGCCTAAATATGCCAGAAATGCTTCTGTTGTTCTCCACACAGCATGTCTAGGTGTGCAACGCCTTTGCGTTAGGTGCTACTTGTAGCTTGCGTTGGTATTTCCCCGAAGAGGAAGGGATGATGCAGCACAATAGAGATAAGTATTTCCCTCGATTATGAAACCAAGGTTATCGAACCAGTAGGAGAACCACTCAACACCTCGTTAGCAGTACCTGCACACAAACAACAAATCCTTGCACCCAACGCAAACGAGAGGTTGTCAATCTCTCGGCGATAAGATTGCAAGATTAAATTGTATTTGATAGATTGAAAGATTGCAGCAAAAATTCTAAATAAAATAAAGAAAAGAAAATGGCAGCAATATTTTTAGGGTTTTAGTAATATGATTTTGATAGACCCGGGGGCCATAGGTTTCACTAGAGGCTTCTCTCAAGAAAATAGCATACGGTGGGTAGACAAATTACTGTTGGGCAATTGATAGAAAAGCAAATAATCATGACGATATCTAAGGCAATGATCATGTATATAGGCATCAATCCAAGATTAGTAGACCGACTCCTGCCTGCATCTACTACTATTACTCCACACATCGATGGGCTATCCAGCATGCATCTAGTGTATTAAGTCCATAAGAACGGAGTAATGCCTTAAGAACGATGACATGATGTAGACAAGACAAACTCACGAATTAATAAACCTAATGAATAGATCCCATCTTGTTACCCTTAGTAGCAACGATACATACGTGTCATGTCCCTTTCTATCACTGGGATTGAGCACCGCAAGATCGAATCCACTACAAAGCACCTCTTCCCATTGCAAGAAAAATCAATCTAGTTGGCCAAACCAAATCAATAGATCGGAGAAGAAATACGAGGCTATAATAATCATGCATAAAAGAGACTAGCAAAGACTCAAATACTTTCATATATAATCTGATCATAAACTCACAATTCACCGGATCCCAACAAACACACCGCAAAAAGAGATTACATCAGATATATCTCCAAGAACATCAAGGAGAACATTGTATTGAAGATCAAAAAGAGAGAACAAGCCATCTAGCTACCGCCTATGGACCCATAGGTCTATGGTGGACTACTCACGCATCATCGGAAGGGCAGCAAGGTTGATGTAGAGCCCCTCCGTGATCGATTACCCCTCCGGCAGATTACCGGAGAAGGCCTCCAGATGGGATCTCTCTGGAACAGAAACTTGCGGTAGCGGAAAAAGTATATCGTGGACTCCCCTTAGGGTTTCTGATTTTTTGGGAATTTATAGTGCTGGAATTAGGTCAAACAGAGCTGAGGTGGGCCCACGAGGTACCAGGGCGCGCCACCCCCCCTGGGGCACGCCCTGGTACCTCGTGGCCCACCTCTTCTTCTTCTGGCCCTCTCCCGAAGCTTCCAGTATTCTTCATGCCCAAGAAAAAAATCTCCAAAAAGTTTCATTGTAATTGGACTTCGTTTGATATTGATTTTCTGTGAAACAAAAACAGGGCAGAAAACAGCAACTGGCACTGGGCACTGAGTTAATAGGTTAGTCTCCAAAAATGATATAAAATTGCTATAAATGATTATAAAAACATCCAAGATTGATATTATAACAGCAGGGAACAATCAAAAATTATAGATACGTCGGAGACGTATCATCAGGCGCTGCACTACACAGTGTGACGCCTGGACCTCAGGCGCTGCACTGTGTAATGCAGCGCCTGACGCCAAGGCGCTGCACATCTGATATCTGTAGAAGTAGATCAGTTTCATTGCACATCTAATATCTGCAGAAGCAGATCAGTTTCATATCAACAATATGACAATTTCAGTAGTTCTACATCTCACATAAAACAGTAAGGATCAACAATATGACAGTTTGGGATCTAAGACATCTCACATAAAACATAACAGTTTGGGATTTAAGACACGTCACTACAAGTTTAACAGAAGACAAGATTGTTACAAGTTCAACAAAGACTTAACGTCACTTCAAGTTCAACAAAGACAAGAAGTTCACAAAGAAACCGACGACTAGTTCTATTTCGTAAGCAAATGACGGCGACAAGTTTGTTCAGCGCATTGTATTGCCGCCTCTTCCCCTCTTGCTGGTTATCTTCTTCCTCCTGGGATGAGCAACCGGCTCCGGTGCCTCCTCCTCATCATCATTCACATCATCATCCTCCAAGCTCGCCATCTGCAAGCTCCCAGTCAACATGTATTGTGAATGAACTTGATAGTCCTGTAATGTCGTGTCATCGTCAACCTATCATACAAGCAAATGATATGGTAAAGAACGTGCGTCATAACGAAATGACCAATGCATCAAAGATATGAATATCTGCTATTGTCATGCCTCTTGGGTGACCACACCCTCATCCTCCAAATGAGCTGTCAAGGTAGTCTCATCCTCCAGATGAGCCCCATGGTCAGATGGTGTAGCAGACCTAGACCGCTCTGGTTCTGAATATTCGGGGTCACAGCAACCGATAAGGTTAGCCAACCGCCTTAACCTTTGGCCCTGACGCTGTAACATGGACAAGTGAATGAGATATCCAACTTTGCTACATATGTAACATGCACAACTTAATGAGATATGTACCTTCATGAATGATCGAAGTGCACCTTCCTCATTGCCTTGTCCAACCGGGGTTGTGTCCAGAATATTCTGGGTTTCATCAGCTACTTTCTTGATCTGCTTGTGCTATTGACGGGAATGAAATAAACATGTTAGGCAAGCAAAGATATGTAATAGGGCCAACGGGAAAGCGAAGAGGGGAACACTTTACCACAAAGTTAATCACTGGAGAATGAGGGACTCGGGTGCCTTCCCTAACATATTTGTTGTATTCGGTCTGGGCTAGCTCATCAAAGACGGTGGGATCTTCCAAAATCTCTTCATCATAAGCCGGCTTCAATATCTCCACACGAGTACTTGCAAGATACCATTTAAGGTAGTTGTTGAAGGCGAGCGGGCAGTGCTCACAAAGCTGGGATCCTGCAGTCGACTGAGCTCGCTCCACACTTAGCTCGAACATGGTGACATACTTCTTATGATGTTTGCCCCAGTCCTTGATCTTTCACTGCTTTTTCCTATCCAACCTGCATGTTAACAAACCAAATTTTAGGACCATCAAAAAGGACTTGAAGATGCTAACTGCACAAGGGTTATTCTCAATTACCTGTTAAGCATTTTGTCCGTGTCCTCCCATTCCGGCGGGTGACCCTGGAATAGACCAAACTGGCAGAACACACGATGTGGCATGTGAAGCTCAACCGCCCAGTTGCATATGAGCGGGCACCGCATAAGCCAAAGATGCCTATCCCTCAAGCACATCAGATTCATGATGAATTCTCCTGCATTACCTAGTCTATCCTTGGCGCCATATGGCTCCCATTCCACCTTGAACATAGCACAACAACGCAACATTGATATTGAGTTTTCATAAAAGCACGAGAATGAGTGATGTAATGTCAATGTTTACCTGCTTAGCCTTAATCGTATCCAACTCGTTGGTGTACTGCCTATAGATGAGAGTGACATTGCTCGTCATCTCGGATACCATATCCCACTTGTAAGCCCAAGTGGGGAACCATAGTTCGTCGCCTTTGTCATCCCATTCATTGAACTTTACGTCCTTCGGGCGTCCGACCGGCAGGCGCTCCCAGCTCCATACCGAGAGTACGAGCATACAACCACCAATACATCCGTCCTTCAAGATCCTACAACAAGCACCGTATAATTGCACATAAAGGAAAACATGGTTCAGTTAAGAGCAAGATTGCATTGATAATGTAGAGATGAAGTGAAAAACAAACAACTGACTACCTGTCGGTACAAGTAGGCCAGTGCCGCCGAACCCCAACTCCATTGGTTGTCGAAGACGGTCAACGCCTTAAGCCACATCCATGGAGCGTTCTTGCCAGTGGCGTCAGCAAACAAAGTCCCGGAGATAACATACCACATGTAGACATGAGCATATGTCTGGATCACATCATCATTAGCATCTTCAGGGCAATGCGCAAAGTTTGCTACAATCCACGTGAAAGGAGCTCCGGCTGCGACTCTTTCCTTCCTCTTCTCTCCCTCTTGTATCGGAGCCTCCGGAGGAGCCATACCGATAAGGGCCTCCATCTGCTGGCGCCACCCATCAGAATCGGTGCTCATACAGAGAGGCTTCCCCTCGATAGGAAGACCGGTGATCAAGGCGACATCCTGGAGCGTCACGTTCATCTCCCCGATCCGAAGATGGAAACTGTGCGTCTCCGTCCTCCACCGATCAACAAGCGTGGTGATTGTTGTAGCATTCAGGTTCGGCGTCGACCGGCTGACCAGCTGAATGAACGGGAGGAGTCCTGTCTGCCTGATGTACGGTGTGTACCGCTCATCATAAGGCATGACAGCACTAGAGACCCCGTGAGACCGAATCTTCAGAGGTTGAAGGAACTGCAAACATGCAAGTCAGATGATTACATATAGGCATGCCTATTTTAACTAAACACATATTTCAAAATACCAACTAGTATGATTATTACCTGCTTCTTCTCCGACATCATGTAGGCCCTGTGTTGAACGTCATAGTAATCTTCGAGAAGCCAAACCATCCTACAATTTTGAAACAGTAAACATACATGACAAAACTAAAACACTTCCTATTCATTATTTCACATGCGAGCATTTTTCATGTATACATACTAAAACACTAGGTACTAAAAGAAATTTAAATAGTAGAGTTCAAATGTGACTTCCTAAAACACTTCCTATGTGACTTCTTTTCCATATATACTCAACAAAAAAACATGCGCAAACTAGGGTTAAATACTAATCTAATACTCAACAATAATGCTCAACAACCAAATATGACTTCCTATGTGACTTCTTTTCCATATATACGTACAAATTTGTATGGAACCAAGATTGACAATACAAATCAACAACATTAGGGTTCCAAAAAGATTGCATATCATCTCAAAATCCTAAATCACACAACACTATTTCAATGTATCATATAAATTTCTAATCCATCCAACCAAATCAAGGGTTTCACCCTAACTTGCAAACAAATCTGAACAAAGTGAACGATTTTATGGATACAAAGAAGGGGATCGAAGGAATTTACCTTGTACGAGGAATTAGGAAATAAATCCACAGCCGAAACCTTTAGATCGGAAGAATTTTGGAGAGGGGATAGAGAGGGGGAGAGGAGATGGCCGCCGCCGCGCTGCTCTATTCGGTTACTGGAACAAAGTAATAGGGGGTTTGGATGGGGGTGGCGGGCCGCGGCGGTTTAAGTCATTGTGCAGCGCCTAAGAGCTAGGCACTGCACATGGTAGTGTAGCGCCTAGCTCCAAGGCGCTGCACTGCTCGGTGCGGGGCCCAACTGTGCCATGCTGGCCAGGTGTGCAGCGCCTGAGAGTTAGGTGCTGCACAGTGGAGTGCAGCGCCTGACTATTGGGCGCTGCACAAAAGGGTCAGCTGGGTGAAATTTTTTCAAACACAGTTCAGTTTGTGAATTCTTTTCGTCCTCAAGTCAATTTTGTCGTTTTTGCCACCGGCCAAAATCTCAGCCGTCTATTACAGCAACTCCAATGCGCCTGGACACGCGTTTTTGTTGTGTCCATCTTTTGTCCGTTTGGGACGGCCGCCCACTCGTCGTCTGTTTCCTTTTGCGTTTAGGTCGGCCGTGCACCCAACGCGCGAACACATTTTCATCCTCGCGGCCGGTCTGCTGTGTTTTTTTCAAACATATGGAAATTTGGCTCTAGGTCACAAATCTAAACAAAATACAAACATCTTATATAGTTTCATAACCAAACAAATATATCATAGTTTACAAGCCAAATAAATATATCATAGTTTACAAGTCAAATAAAAATTAAATTATCTCAAATACATATAAAAAAGATATACATCTATTGGTTCCCAACGTGAGCCCACATATGCTCCACCAAATCATTTTGCAGCTGAATGTGAGTTTCACAATCATGCATTTGATGATGAAATTGGGTGAACTGTGCAAACGTTGCCACTCCTCCATGCTCAGGCACAACATTGTCACCCTGAAACTGAAACCCTTAATCATAGATATGTTCCGGATGCTCATCATCTACGATGATATTGGGCATGATCACACAAGCAGTCATCACTTCCCACAACTTCTTGGTGCTCCAAGTTCTAGCAGGATATCGAACGATGCCCCATCGAGATTGCAGAACACCAAAGGCACGCTCCACATTCTTCCTAGCACTCTCTTGCTCTTGGGCAAATCTCTTCCTCTTCTCTCCTACAAGGTTGGAGATTGTCTTCACAAGAGTAGTCCACTAAGGATAGATACTGTTAGCTAGGTAGTATCCTTTGTTGTAGTTGTGGGCATTGATGTTAACATTGACCTCCGGGCAGTTGCCTTCGGCAAGCCTTGCAAACACCGGAGAGCATTAAAGAACGTTGATATCATTGTGAGATCTGGCCATGCCGAAGAAAGAGTGTCAAATCCAGAGATCTTGTGAAGCCATGGCCACAAGTATGATGGTGTAAGATTTGACATGGCCCCTATACTGCCCCTGCCAAGCAGAAGGGCAGTTCTTCCAATCCCAGTGCATACAATCTATGCTACCAAGCATCCCCAGAAAGCCCCTGCTGGCATTCATCGCCAGCAAGCAGGTTGTATCTGCAGCATTTGGCTCTCTCAAGTACTCAGGGTCAAACACTGCTATCACAACCTTGCAGAACCTCTACATGGACTCTAGGCTTTAATATATGGACCTTGGGGTTAGAGTGAAAAGTGTGAATATATTTGTGGGAGAAATCATACAAATAATTTTGGTTAGTGGTGGTGCAAGAAAAAAATGGGTGCTCGGTGTAAATGGGGGTCTCTAGGGTTTAATTCCAACTAAATGGAAACTAGGGTTAAAGGGAAAACTAGTGCAAAGTAATCCTAGGGTAAAGGTCACTTGGGTTAATCATCTAGGCTTTGAGTCACAAGTCAAGTCAATCAACTGACATACACACAAAGATTGCAAGAAAATCAAAGAACACCAGAAGAAAAAGACAAGAGCAAAAACTTGCAAAGGGAATTTTCAGGGAGTGAAAATCCACGGTGTTACAACAACTCATTGATATTCGAAATGGGGCATCGGTTCTTGATCATCTTCTTATTACCCGTATGGTAGTCAACACATAGCCTTAATGTGCCATCTATCTTTGTGACAAAAAGGACACCACAACCCCATGGAGAGGTACTAGGCCTGATGAACCCCAATCATTCTTGCTCATCGAGCTGCTTATTCATCTCCGCAAGCTCTTCCGGCCCAAGTTTATAAGGACGCTTGTGAATTTGCTTTGTGCCGGGCTCGAGCTCAATGACGAATTCAACTGCCCGGTGAGGAGGCATTCCTGTAAATTCTTCGAGAAATACGTTCTCAAACTCACAGACCACGGGAACTTGAGAGATAGCAGTAATCTTGCCTTGTACATTTAGAGAGAAAATCCGAACAGTGTTATCACGAGTTGCAAAGATAATCACCTCTTCTGAAGGTTGGGTAAATTGAATTTCCTTCCTAACACTATCAATAATAGCCTTATGCGAATCAAGCCAAGTCATCCCAAGAATAAGATCGATATCATAATTTCCCAATACAATTGGAGAAGCGAGAAATGAATAACCCCCCATCTTGATGTAACATTTGGAACCATTCTGCTTGAATTCATCAACACACCCGGAGAAACAACGGACAAAGCCCTAGGCAACTCTTCAAATAACAACTCACGCTTTGATGCAAAATGTCTTGAAAGGTGACAGAGCGAATTCCCGTCAGATCCCTGCATAGGGTTCCTCATGGGGCGGAGTGCATAGAGGATTAGATTGGGTTACACACAGGACATAGATTTACCTAGGGTCAGGCCTCCATGGTGGAGTAATACCCTACATCCTGCATGTCTAATTGTATTGATATGGTCTTGTATGAGGTGTACATGAGCTGGATCTGTATGAGGTCTAATGGAGAGGTGGGAGAGATGTTAGCCGTCGACTAGGGAGCCCCTACCTCCCCTTATATAGATGGGTGAGGGCTAGGGTTACATGGCCCAAGTCAGTTTGTATGGCTTGATCCCATTGGGTGCTGCACAAAAGGGTCAGCTGGGTGAAATTTTTTCAAACACAGTTCAGTTTGTGAATTCTTTTCGTCCTCAAGTCAATTTTGTCGTTTTTGCCACCGGCCAAAATCTCAGCCGTCTATTACAGCAACTCCAATGCGCCTGGACACGCGTTTTTGTTGTGTCCATCTTTTGTCCGTTTGGGACGGCCGCCCACTCGTCGTCTGTTTCCTTTTGCGTTTAGGTCGGCCGTGCACCCAACGCGCGAACACATTTTCATCCTCGCGGCCGGTCTGCTGTGTTTTTTTCAAACATATGGAAATTTGGCTCTAGGTCACAAATCTAAACAAAATACAAACATCTTATATAGTTTCATAACCAAACAAATATATCATAGTTTACAAGCCAAATAAATATATCATAGTTTACAAGTCAAATAAAAATTAAATTATCTCAAATACATATAAAAAAGATATACATCTATTGGTTCCCAACATGAGCCCACATATGCTCCACCAAATCATTTTGCAGCTGAATGTGAGTTTCACAATCATGCATTTGATGATGAAATTGGGTGAACTGTGCAAACGTTGCCACTCCTCCATGCTCAGGCACAACATTGTCACCCTGAAACTGAAACCCTTAATCATAGATATGTTCCGGATGCTCATCATCTACGATGATATTGGGCATGATCACATAAGCAGTCATCACTTCCCACAACTTCTTGGTGCTCCAAGTTCTAGCAGGATATCGAACGATGCCCCATCGAGATTGCAGAACACCAAAGGCACGCTCCACATTCTTCCTAGCACTCTCTTGCTCTTTGGCAAATCTCTTCCTCTTCTCTCCTACAAGGTTGGAGATTGTCTTCACAAGAGTAGTCCACTAAGGATAGATACTGTTAGCTAGGTAGTATCCTTTGTTGTAGTTGTGGGCATTGATGTTAACATTGACCTCCGGGCAGTTGCCTTCGGCAAGCCTTGCAAACACCGGAGAGCATTAAAGAACGTTGATATCATTGTGAGATCTGGCCATGCCGAAGAAAGAGTGTCAAATCCAGAGATCTTGTGAAGCCATGGCCTCAAGTATGATGGTGTAAGATTTGACATGGCCCCTATACTGCCCCTGCCAAGCAGAAGGGCAGTTCTTCCACTCCCAGTGCATACAATCTATGCTACCAAGCATCCCCAGAAAGCCCCTGCTGGCATTCATCGCCAGCAAGCAGGTTGTATCTGCAGCATTTGGCTCTCTCAAGTACTCAGGGTCAAACACTGCTATCACAACCTTGCAGAACCTGTACATGGACTCTAGGCTTTAATATATGGACCTTGGGGTTAGAGTGAAAAGTGTGAATATATTTGTGGGAGAAGTCATACAAATAATTTTGGTTAGTGGTGGTGCAAGAAAAAAATGGGTGCTCGGTGTAAATGGGGGTCTCTAGGGTTTAATTCCAACTAAATGGAAACTAGGGTTAAAGGGAAAACTAGTGCAAAGTAATCCTAGGGTAAAGGTCACTTGGGTTAATCATCTAGGCTTTGAGTCACAAGTCAAGTCAATCAACTGACATACACACAAAGATTGCAAGAAAATCAAAGAACACCAGAAGAAAAAGACAAGAGCAAAAACTTGCAAAAGGAATTTTCAGGGAGTGAAAATCCACGGTGTTACAACAACTCATTGATATTCGAAATGGGGCATCGGTTCTTGATCATCTTCTTATTACCCGTATGGTAGTCAACACATAGCCTTAATGTGCCATCTATCTTTGTGACAAAAAGGACACCACAACCCCATGGAGAGGTACTAGGCCTGATGAACCCCAATCATTCTTGCTCATCGAGCTGCTTATTCATCTCCGCAAGCTCTTTCGGCCCAAGTTTATAAGGACGCTTGTGAATTTGCTTTGTGCCGGGCTCGAGCTCAATGACGAATTCAACTGCCCGGTGAGGAGGCATTCCTGTAAATTCTTCGAGAAATACGTTCTCAAACTCACAGACCACGGGAACTTGAGAGATAGCAGTAATCTTGCCTTGTACATTTAGAGAGAAAATCCGAACAGTGTTATCACGAGTTGCAAAGATAATCACCTCTTCTGAAGGTTGGGTAAATTGAATTTCCTTCCTAACACTATCAATAATAGCCTTATGCGAATCAAGCCAAGTCATCCCAAGAATAAGATCGATATCATAATTTCCCAATACAATTGGAGAAGCGAGAAATGAATAACCCCCCATCTTGATGTAACATTTGGAACCATTCTGCTTGAATTCATCAACACACCCGGAGAAACAACGGACAAAGCCCTAGGCAACTCTTCAAATAACAACTCACGCTTTGATGCAAAATGTCTTGAAAGGTGACAGAGCGAATTCCCGTCAGATCCCTGCATAGGGTTCCTCATGGGGCGGAGTGCATAGAGGATTAGATTGGGTTACACACATGACATAGATTTACCTAGGGTCAGGCCTCCATGGTGGAGTAATACCCTACATCCTGCATGTCTAATTGTATTGATATGGTCTTGTATGAGGTGTACGTGAGCTGGATCTGTATGAGGTCTAATGGAGAGGTGGGAGAGATGTTAGCCGTCGACTAGGGAGCCCCTACCTCCCCTTATATAGATGGGTGAGGGCTAGGGTTACATGGCCCAAGTCAGTTTGTATGGCTTGATCCCCAAGTTATCTACTAGAGTACATGTCTTGCGGTACAAGTAGTGTATATCCTTCTGGAGGAGGCCCACCGTTAGTGGCTAGGGGCCTAGGCTACCTCCGAGCTCTAAGGCCGGCATGGCGACCTTGTTCCCCAGAGGTTAGGTACCCCGGGTGTAT
Organism: Elymus sibiricus; assembly: GCA_039707655.1. Lineage (NCBI taxonomy): Eukaryota > Viridiplantae > Streptophyta > Magnoliopsida > Poales > Poaceae > Elymus > Elymus sibiricus. Next base: position 232,775,113 of record CM077672.1, on the reverse strand, counting down.
GGCACCGTTAGTAGCCCCCGAGCGTGTCTGGATTTGGACTCCTTCGTCTTCGGGAATGAGAACCCAGGCGGGCTCCATCTGTTTCAGCGATAGTTGTGGCCTGCCTTTATGAGTCCGACCTCGGAAATACTCGGGTTCGCCAGGCATGTGGCCTGTTGGGCACCCTCAATGTATTGTTTCATTGGTATCTTATCGGCATTAGTGTTGTTGTTGAACCGAATGCATCGTCTTGGACTGCTTGGCGAGGTCTTGAGGAAGACGTCGGTCTTGTGCTGGCTTGCCTTGAAGTGGTTGGAGATGATCCGTCGAGGGACGAGGACGGTTAGAGTAGGCCGACAGCAAGGCCTACGATGAGCCGGTGCGAGGAGGCCAACGATGACGCTTGCGGCGATGAAGGACCGCCAAGTGATGAGGCCGACGCGAGGAGGCCGACGATGAGGCCCGCGGCGGTGAAGGACCACTGGGCTATGAGTCTAGCATGAGGAGGCTGGCGATGAGGCCCGCGGCAGTGAAGGACCGCCGGGCTATGAGGCCGGCACAAGGAGGCCGATGATGAGGCCCGTGGCGGTGAATGACCGCCAGGCGATGAGGCCGGCACGAGGAGGCCCGTGCAGTGGAGATCCATGCCATGGAGGCCCGTGGCAGCGAAGGTCTGCGCCAGAGGAGGTCCACACGGTGATGAAGGTCCACGCGGTGAGGCCTCGTGTCTTCTTTGTCGTTGGAGATATCTGGCAGCTTGACTGCGGGGATGCAGCTGGTGTGCTTGTTGGGCTTGGAGCCCCGAAGGTGAGATCGGAGCCCGCCACACAAGGTGTGCAGGGCTTCCGACCTCCTGGTCTTGTTTTGTTGTTGAAGATAGTAAGCTTTGGATGACCGTGTCTAGCAGCATTTCTGACGGGCCATGATTGCTTTGTCTTCTGTAGACACTGGGGGCACGACAGTGCACCGGGTGGGTGTAGCCCCCGAGCCTCCGGTCGACTCGTGGAGTCGGGTGGAGGGTCTTGTGATGATTGTAGATGTATGAATGTAGTCGCGGCATGGCGAAGTTAAGCTCCCAAGCCTGGATGCGCGCGAGGAGCATGATGGGCAAAATGAAGCCCCCGAGCCCGGCAACAACGTGGCTACCGAGGCAAGTAGAGCCCCTGAGCCCTACAGCAGCGAGGCCGCCGAGGCGGAGCGTAGCCCCCGAGCCTAGATGAGGCGAGGGCCTGATGGGGCGAAGTGAAGCCCCCGAGCCCTGCAGCAGCGTGGCCGCCAAGGCAAAGCATAGCCCCCGAGCCTGGATATGGCAGGGGCCTGGTGGGGCGAGGTGAAGCCCCTGAGCCCGGCAGCAGTGTGGCCGCCGAGGCGAAGTGGAGCCCCCAAGCCTGGATGAGGCGAGGGGCCTGATGGGGCGAAGTGAAGCCCCCGAGCCCGGCAGTAGTGATATCGCCGAGGCGAAGCGTAGCCCCCGAGCCTGGATACGGCACGGGCCTGGTGGGGCAAAGTAAGCCCCGGAGCCCAGCAGCAACGTCGCCGCCAAGGCGAAGCGTAGCCCCTGAGCCTGAATACGGCAGGGGCCTGGTGGGGCGAAGTAAGCCCCCGAGCCCGGCAGCAGCGTGGCCGCTGAGGCAAAGCAGAGCCCCCGAGCCTAGATGAGGTGAGGGGCCTGATGGGGCGAAGTGAAGCCCTCGAGCCCCGCAGCAGCGTGGCCACCGTGGCGAAATCGAAGTACCTGTAAGGTCAGGAGAACAAGGCAGACTTGCAATTGCATTTTTGTCAGACACTGGGATACCAAGTGGATGTTTACATGCGTATGTACTGGAAACTTTTGTAAAGTATAACTCATGAAGTTATTTTACCCTTGTGCGTGTAATAAGCAATAAAGGGGAAACCGTGGAATGCAGGTATATTTATGAGCCATGGTTAGCTTTGATGCGGCCCCTGAGCTTTGATAGCAAGGGGAGTAATGTTAGATATAATGATGTTTTGTGCCGTAGAGGCTAACCTAATGGACCAAAGCATGCTATTGCAGCGGCTGTGACACCGATGCAGACTCGGGACGCGGCCTCTAGATAGATCGCATAGATTAGGCTTCCAACTGAGCACAAGGAGATCGTCGTGCGATACAGCCTGGAGTGTCTCAGCTTTGGGCCCTCATGCAATATCACCTCTAGGATCGTCCTCATGGAGATCGAGGTTTATTTATTTAATAATGCGTAAAGACGCAGCTCACCCAGTGGGTGTGGGTGTGAGTAGAAATCGAGCGAGGCTCGGATGATTCAAAAAATAATGAACTCGTGCAAGAGTAAAATGTGGAGCTTTACGTATGTAGATAACTTAGATTTGTATGCTCATGGCATTGTTGATGTTGTTCGAGCCATTGCTAATTTTTTTTAAATAATACATTTTTTTAATAAATTTGAGAAATAATACACGGTTTAGACATTTTCTGAAAATAGGATCCAGTCGGCTTAGGTTAAGCCGACTGGATCTAGTCGGCCACGGTATAGCCAATCAGGTCCAGTCGGCTTAACCTAAACCGACTGGATTCTTTTTAATTCTTTTTAACTGCAGTGGGTACTAATCGGCTTAGGCTAAGCCGATTGGAACTAATCGGCTTAGGCTAAGCTAATTAGTTCGCGGAGTAGTCACCATAGCAGTAGTAAGCATGGCTATGGCTGTGCTCAAGCCAGGGGTTATCCTCCTTTTATATTGTAGGCCCCGGGCAACACAGAATAATTATATTAAGTATATTTGTATCCAAATATTGTAGGCCCCGGGCAACTAATTTCTAGCTAATCAACTCCCAGGTAGCTGGTGTGGTAGGTCTCGCGAATCAAGCTGGATCTCGATGTCATTGCAACCACACACACGTACACATATAGGTTGTGCCATGCACTGGAGCTGGTCTGCTCATGCTCATTTGTTATTGGAAAAGAAAGACCCCTCGATCTCATTTCGTTTGTCATTCAGAAGACATTAAAATCCAGAGTCAAGATATAGATAGCTTGTCTTTTCAATTTTTGTTAAGGGCTTAATTTTTCTACGGAATACTACATCTTTATTCGATCGAGATAATTAAGAGACACAAAGTGTTTCCCTAAATGATCCTACATATTATCAGAAAATTGGTTGAACGAACTAGCTGATCTCCTAGCTAGCTAGCTAGCTGTGGATTCTACAATGTTTCACCTCTCGGAAGCATCATACATGCATGCCTGGCTAGGAGGATGAGAAAAATAACCTTGGGATTCAGCTAGGCTAGCTGGGTACTGTGCATGCATCATCATCAGTGAGCGGGGGAGAAAGCGAGAGCGAAGAGCAGAAGCAGCATTAGCACGGGGATCCAGACGAAGAGCGCCGATGGAGAAGGCGGCAGCGCCGGCAGGACCAGAGGGTAGCAGAGGAGGACGGTGACCACCGCAACTAGCAGCAGCACCGTTGCGGAGTCCATCACCGGCCTAGCTGTCTGCCACTCTCTAAGCAAGCTCTTGTTATATCAAAGAAATTATCTAGCTCTCTACCTATAGCTCTCTCTTTCAGCTTTCAGCTGGAAGGACATGAAGCTCTAACATATAACAACGGCTTGTGGGCTTGGCTTGAGCAGTCATGCTTAGGAATATGTGCGGAAGATCCAAGGTATGTACGACCATGGCACAACTAACAATACTCTATATAACAATACAACTATACAAGCCAGACCCACCCTGTCATATTTGGGACATATCATGACTACTCCTCTTGATCTCATGCACCTGTCAGCTTAGGCTAAGCCGATTGGAACTAATTTGCTTAGCCTAAGCCGATTAGTTCCAATCGGCTTAGCCTAAGCCGATTAGTACCACTGCAGTTAAAAAGAATTAAAAAGAATCCAGTCGGCTTCGGTTAAGCCGACTGGACCTAATCGGCTATACCGTGGCCGACTAGATCCAGTCGGCTTAACCTAAGCCGACTGGATCCTATTTTCAGAAAATGTCTAAACCGTGTATTATTTCTCAAATTTATTAAAAAAATGTATTATTTAAAAAAATTAGCTGAGCCGTTCAGGCGATGAAGTATGATATAGAGGCCATGGCATCCTTTGGCGCTACGTAGAGCCGCCGTTAGGCGTAAACCTGTATCCTGGAGACAGAAAACTTCGCAATGTTCTTTGCGATGCTTATTAGTAAGAGCTCATTTTTGGTGCTTTGTTTTGCTTTGAGTAACAAGCTCATTGTTTTTTTGTGTGTTCGCCGTAAGCGAGTTGGCGTTCATTCCTGATAGAATGGAATTCGCATTGATTTTGGTTGACCTCATTTAAGTGCTTTTTGTTGCTTGAAAAATGAGATATGTTGTTTGTTTATGCCGTAGAGGTGGTGAAGTGCCTCTACCCGGGTTAGGACCAGAGATCCCCTTTTGTGCTGGTTGACGCTGTACTTAGTGGGGCTCGGCATGACCAGAATGCCTGATTCAGTCGTCCGGCATCCTCGATGGTTGCTCTCCTCAAAGGAAGGACTACCAACAAAATGGATTCGATGCAGCCCCGAAGCACGAAGTTGTGGGAGGTCATCCGAAGAAGCACCACAAGGGTCCGGATCAAAAAGTAGGAACGCACGATGCAACCTTCAGGTGGAGCTGCGGGAGGGGGGTGGGTCCACTTATAGCGATGCAGCCCCCGAGTCCCTCAACAAAGAGTCATTTGTTCATCCGCAATTTGTCTATCCCAAGGGGTTCAATATAGTGATTGTGCTGAATAGTTGTGTGTCATGTTTATTTAGCAAACTATAAAAGGGAAATAAAAAAATGTGGGAGGTCTTTGTGACCTCCTTTTTTTTCAATATGATTCTGTTTGAGCTAAATGTACATGATATGCAGATTTGCAGTTATTTATGCAAAGAGAAGTACGTAATACTTAAATGTTTATGCATAAAATAAATGGAGATGCTTGGCATTCCAAGGCCGTGATGTGATCCGACCTGATTTTCTGTTGTCACTGCATGAAGCGACTTGATGTTTGCGTTGGTGAAGCAATGAGGTCGGCTCGTCGAGGTGACAACATGGAGTGGTCACCGATTAATCTGCATACATGAAGCAGTACGAGCAGGAGAAGAAGTTCTCATATGATGAATATGTGAGAGAAAAATAATTATATACTGTACTCCAAGCAGTTGGTGGCAAGCTGGATCCCCCGAGATGGGAGCCCTATGGAGATAGGTGTGACGCCCCCGACTTAATCATACACTAATCATACACGCAAATGCACACGATCAAGCCTAAGGACTCACTTGAAGATATCACAACACAACTCTAAAACACAAATAAAAGTCATACAAGCTTTATATTACAAGCCAGGGGCCTCGAGGGCTCGAATACATAAGCTTGAGTCATACAAGCATCAGCGGAAGCATTAGATATCTGAGTACAGACATAAAAGTTAAACAGATAGGCCTTTAAAAAGGTGGGGCAAAACAAAAACACTGGATCGAAAGGCGCAGGCCTCCTGCCTGGGTGCCTCCTAACTACTCCTGGTCGTCGGAGGGCTCCTCGTAGTAGTAGTATCTGCCAGAGGGGTAGTAGTAGTCGTCGCCGGCTGGGGCAGCTGGCTCCGGGGCTCCGTCATCTGGTCGCAATAATCGGGCATGGGGAAAAAGGGAAGCAAAGCAACCGTGAGTACTCATCCAAAGTACTCGCAAGACTTACATCAGATCTATTCTAAATATGCATTGTTTTTAAAGGAAAGGCTGTATCAGTGGACCGGACTGCAGAAATGCCAGAATAGAGAGAGGGGCCTAGCCTATCGAAGACTAGCATCTTTAGCATCTTGCAGCATTAGAAGAGTGTAGATTAGTACATAAATATAGTAGCAGCATCAAGTAGCATCAACGCCCAGAGATCCTTCCTCGACTCCCTGCGAGAAAGCGATCCCGGAGCTAACATATTTAACCCATTTCTAGTTGTAGTAGATCGGGATATTTTCCGAGCATCCTGTTACCGTGGACATGGCTATTCGAATAGATATACTTCCCTGCAGGGGTGCACCAACTTACCCAACACACTCGATTAACTCTGACCGGACACACTTGCTCGGGTCATGCCCGGCCTCGGTCTATCGACACGTCATAGCCCTACCTAGGCTCAACAGAGAGGCCAGCACGCCGGTCTACATCGTAAGCACTCAGGGGTCTTGGGCCCATCGCCCTTTGCACTCCTGCGCGTTGCGAGGACGGCCGGGAGCAGACCTAGCCCCCTTAAGACAAGTGCAGGCTTTCACGGTCCAACCCAGGCGCGTGCCGCTCAATTGCTGACATCTGAAGAACTTCGGCTGATACATACGATGCCGAGTGCCCATACTTTTCCCGCGTGGTGGTTAGTGCGAAAAGGCCAGAGGCCTACTCAGATTACATATCCTAATCCATTAGTGCGTTGGGAGCTCGCGGTGACAAGCAAAGACTCACGATCATGTGACCCCATCGCCCCGTCTCGTGGACTTACGGCAAGGGCTAAGAATGCCCAGCCGTGCCACGTAATCATCACACGGGTACCCTCATGGTCAACCCGATACCACATCTCTCGCGGGTACCCCTCGGGGCCGACCCGACTTTATCCAGTATCACTAGTAAAGTCCAAGTAACCATGTGTCCATAACATCAAGATGGAGTCTGAGGAATCACCCTCGTTGGATTTCCACTCGATGTATCCGTCAAGATGAACCCTGAGGAATCACCCTCGTTGGATTCTCTCTTGCGGAGTTGCACGACAAAAGCTTTACCGGAGGTGGTGAAACAGGAATCACCCTCGGTAACCCATGATCGGCTAACTGTACTATAGAGACAACATCGGGAGTGAGCTAAGAGGTATCACCCTCGGCACTCGATGGTAGCTCTGCAGAGTCGAGCAACTTAGGGGGTGTACGGTGATGTGCTAGTCACAACCCGTCGATCACTTCGATCGGGGCACTGGTACTAAAGCGGGGCAACTAAAACAAGGAAGAGGGGCCACAGATGGTTTACTAACCCACCTATACTAAGCATTTAGGATATCAGGTAAAGTAATAATAGCAGTTTATAAAAACAGGCTATGCATCGGAATAGGATCAATTGAAAACAGTAGCAAATTCTAATGCAATCAGGAGGGAGAAAGAATAGGTGATATAGACATGCGTCAAGGGGGGGTTGCTTGCCTGGAAGCTCTGCGGCAAAGGATGGATCGTCAGCGGTGTAGTCGGGCGCCGGAGCTGCGTCGGTCCAAGGGGCAATCGGATAAGAAGAGGGGGAAGAAACAATAAATAAAAGCAATCGATGTAACACAGATGCACGGCATGAGGTTATGCAGTGCTGTTGGTGACCTAATGCAATGCTACATGTCGCAGACGAAGCGGGAAAATATCTGGGATATTTTCCCCGCGTTTAGGCAGATTTTGGTATACTGAACCGGAGGGGAAGGTTCCATGTTCAGATAGATAGGAGTGATGGTCAAGCATTTTGACCACGTATTTGAATCCGTCTCATTTTTCTGATCAACTTTCATGTTGAAAACTTTTCGATCTGAGCTACGGTTGAATTTCTATGAATTTTCAAAGATTTAGCAATTTTCTGAAACTCTCTGGATTAATTTTAATTCTGAAAATCAGTTTATTGCATCAGCATGATGTCAGCGTGATGTCAGCGGTCAACCCAGCCATTCCAGGTCAAACCTGACGGCTGGGACCTACATGTCAGTGACTGTAACGACTAACAGAGGTTAATTAGGGTTGGGCCCCACATGTCAGTGTCTAATTAAATTAACAAATTAAGTTTTAATTATAAAATAGTTTAATTAGTTTAGTTAACAGAGGGGGCCCACTTGTCAGCGACAGTAACTGCCACGTTAGCAGGGGTTGACCTGGTCAACTGGTCAACTGGGCCTGTGGGACCCAGCTGCCAGTGACCCAGAGGCGTGCCATGTGGCCACCATGTCAGCGCCGGCGCCGGAACAGCTTCGGCGAGGCCTTTCACGGCGGCCGAATGCCGGCGAGCTTCAGAAATGCGCTAGGGGGCACCAAATCGCGTGCGGTTTCTTGTGTTCGATCGGGCGCTTCACCGCGCGTCGACTAGTGGCGGTTGCACGGCCGGAGTTGGCCGGAACATCATCGGCGGCGACGACGGTGTTCGGGTGATGGCAAAACGATGAGGCAGAGCTCGATGGCTCGAACTAAAGAGGCAGGGGTGCTCTACGGGTGCTGGCGAGCTCGATGGACAATGTTGCGCGGGCGTGCGGTCACCGGAACGTAGCCGGCGACGAGCTCGTGCGGCGGCGAGCTCGGCCTTGGTGAAAATGATGGCTACGGGCGCGGGAAGGCCAAGAAGAAGAGGGGAGAGGAGAGGTGGCTCACCTAGGAGCACACGGTGGCTCGGCAGAAAGCTTAGGAGCAGCAGACGTGGCTGGGGTCGCCGGAGATCGCCGGTGACCGAAGAGAAAAGGGCGGCTTGATCCGGGCGATGTAGGGCTCCCCGAGCTCGAAGTGGTGGTGCAGGAGGTGTGGTCAAGCTCGGCGGAGCCTCCTGACACATCGAAGGGAGGTGGGGACGATGTTGGCCGCGGCGGAGATGAACGGCGGCGACGGCAGCGCTCTGCGAGGAAGAGAGAGGAGCGGCGAGCGCTGGAGAGAGAGAGGGAATGGCGAGGTGTCCAGGGGGAGGGATGGGGCTCGGCCTTATCCTCCCTGAGCCCTGTGGCGTCGCGGTGTCGAGGAGCGGCCAGAGCGGCGAGCTGCGGCCACGGCGCGGCTGACACGGTGAAAGAGAGAGAGAGGGAGGAGGGAGAAGGGCCGGTTGGGCTGCGCCGAGTGCACTTAGGCCCAGCCGGTTAGGCCTTTCTATTTTCTTTTCCTGTTTTTCTTTTTACAAAAAGTTTAGAAAATAAAATGAGCTGCCAAATAGCATTTTTTTAAATGTGAAATTGGTCCACATAATTACATTGCATTATTCTGCTCTGCCACAAAAAGTTTGGGCAATTTTGGAATCCATTTGAATTTTTCAAAAATGGAAATGGCATTGAAGTTGCTGTTTTTGCACTGTTTTAATGCTCTAGCCCATTTTAGGAATATAGGTGATGTTGTTTTCCTGAACATTAATTTGTTTTGGAATTTTTGCTACAACATGAACTATTTTCCAGGAAATTTTGAGCAACTTCAAATTTCACTTTGAATTTGAATTGAATTCAGTGGAGGAATTTGAAATGAGATATTAATCCAATCATGATCAAGCATTACAAATCACAGTGTCTTAGCATAATCGCCATGGATTACTATAGCTCATTACACAGGGGTGTTACAATTCTCCTCCTCTAAAAGAAATTCTCGTCCCGAGAATTCAGGAGGTAGAAGGGAAAAGATTGGGGTATTCCTCACGAAGACGATCCTCGCGTTCCCAAGTGGCTTCATCTTCAGTATGATTCGACCACTGCACTTTAAGGAACCTGGTTGTCTTCTGGCGGGTCCGACATTTAGCTTGATCGAGAATGCGGATCGGATGCTCTTTATAAGATAGATCATCTTGCAAATCGAGCAATTCATGATCCACTGCTCGGTGCGGAGATTCCTTGAAGCAACGGCGAAGTTGCGACACATGGAAGACGTCATGGATGTGAGAGAATTGCGGCGGCAACTCCAATTTATATGCCACATGTCCACGTCTGGCGTGAATGCAGAAGAGGCCATGTAGTGAGGAGCTAACTTGCCCTTGATTCCGAAGCGGTGAGTGCCCTTCATAGGAGTGACACGTAGATAAGCTTGCTCACCAGGTTGATAGATCGATCCCCAGTGTTTATGATCATAATTGCTCTTCTGGTGAGACTGAGCAGCTTTGAGATTTTCCCACACAATACGGACTTGCTCTTCAGCGTGTTGGATAATATCCGGACCAATGAGCGTTCGTTCCCCAGTTTCTGACCAATTCAGAGGGGTTCGGCACTTACGTCCATATAATACCTCAAAGGGGGCCATTTTCAAGCTGGCTTGATAGCTGTTGTTGTAAGAGAATTCGGTGTACGGGAGAGATTCCTCCCACTTCTTGACAAATGAGATAACACAAGCACGCAGCATATCTTCAAGCACTTGATTCACCCGCTCGACTTGGCCTTGGGACTGGGGGTGATAAGCAGAACTCCAGGTTATATGAGTTCCCATAGCTTCTTGGAAACTTGCCCAGAACTTAGAGGTGAAAAGGCTGCCACGATCTAAACTGATCTCCTTCAGAATACCGTGGAGTGATACAATTCTGGAGATATACAGATCTGCCAACTGACTAGCAGTGATCGTCTCCTTGACTAGCAGAAAGTGTGAAACTTTGGAGAGTTGATCAATGACGACAAGAATTGCATCATGACCTTTCTGTGACCTGGGAATACCAGTGATAAGATCCATTTGCACTTTGTCCCATTTCCACTCAGGGATTGGAAGTGGTTGCAGAATTCCAGCAGGCTTCTGATGTTCTGCTTTAATGCGACAGCAAACGTCACATTCAGCAACATATCGAGCAATGTCCTGCTTCATCTTGGACCACCAGTACCTTTGGCGGAGATCATGATACATCTTGGTGCTACCTGGATGAATAGACAGTGGTGTATCATGGGCCTCCTTCATAACCTTGTCGGTCATAAGCTCGAACCGAGGTACCACAATGCGGTCTCTGAAATACAAAGTTCCGTCTTCTGCAAGCGAGAAATCTTTGGTTAAGATCTCTTTTCATCAGATCAATTTCAGCATCTTTTGCATGTGCACGCTTAACAGCTTTCTCAAGATCTGACTGTATAACAAGGGTATTAAGAGAACCCTGTGGAATGATGTGGAGGTTCAACCTGCGAAGTTCTTCATAAAGATGAGGTTGAGTTCGCTGAACCAAGAGGTTGTTACAATAGGACTTGCGGCTCAAGGCATCGGCCATCACATTAGCCTTGCCAGGGGTATATGAAATACCACAGTCATAGTCCGTAATCGTTTCCAACCATCGCTGTTGGCGGAGATTGAGATCCGGCTGAGTAAACAAGTACTTCAGACTTTGATGGTCAGTATAAATCTCACATCGGTTACCGAGAAGGTAATGATGCCACAGCTTCAATGCATAAATAACTGCAGCAAGTTCAAGATCATGCACTGGGTAATTCTCTTCATGAGGACACAACTGTCGTGAGGCATAAGCAATTACTCCGTGCTCTTGCATCAGGACGCAGCCTAATCCCTGACGAGAGGCGTCGCAATAGATCACGAAATCTTTGCAAGAATCTGAAGGAGCAAGCACTGGTGCAGAAGTCAGCTTGTCCTTGAGGGTCTGGAAACTTTCCTGACATTTATCTGTCCACTCAAACTTAACGCCTTTGTGAAGCAGATTAGTCAGTGGCTTGGCAATCTTTGAGAAATTCTCGACAAAACGGCAGCAATAGCTTCCGAGTCCGAGAAAACTTCTGACTTGCTTAACATTCTTTGGGGGAGTCCAGTCAAGAATAGCCTAAACTCGCTCTGGGTTGACAGCAATGCCATCCTTGGAAATCACATGACCAAGGTAGGTTACTTCTGATAACTAGAATTCACACTTAGAATATTTGGCATATAGCTGGTGCTCTCGAAGCTTTTCCAAAACAAGATGAAGATGTTCTGCGTGTTCTTCCTTAATATCATCCAGATAAACCACGACAAATTTGTCGAGGTAATCCATGAAGATATAATTCATCAGGCGGGAGAACGTTGCTGGAGCATTTGTTAAGCCGAACGACATGACAGTGTACTCATCAGAGCCATAGCAATTAACAAAGGCAGTCTTGGGAATATCCTCTTTGCGAACGTGGATCTGATGATAACCCGACCTCAAGTTGAGTTTAGAGAACACTGATGATCCAGCAAGTTGATCATACAGGTCATTGATCCGAGGAAGCGGATACTTGTTCTGAATGGTGGCTTGGTTGATAGGCCGGTAATCTTGGACCAATCGGTTTGTACCATCTTTCTTCTCGACAAAGAGAGAAGGTGCTCCCCAGGCAGAGGAACTTGGGTGAATGAAACCCTTGCGGAGTGATTTATTGAGTTCCTCCTTAAGCTCGAGGAGTTCATGCGGAGGTATCTTGTAGGGACGCTTCGTAATAGGTGTTGTGCCTAGTTTTAGGTCGATGACAAACTCGACAGCTCTAACAGGGGGTACTCCTGGAAGTTCTTCAGGAAAGACATCTTGGAAGTCGTGAACGACTAGAACATTTTCTATTCCCTCAAGAGGAGAAGCGTTCAACACATTCAGAGCATAAATCTGAGCCTCGGCATTGTGAACGAGATGCGCATGGTAGTTCACTATCTCATCCGAGGGGTGTAGGAGTTGGACAGACTTGGTGGCACAATTGATTAAGGCGATGTGAGCCTTCAACCAATATATTCCCAGAATGAGGTCAACCTTGGAAGACTTTGAAATAATGGGAAATTCTTGGAATTCCAACCCTTCAATTTCAATGGTAACATCGGGGCTGAACATAGAGGTTCAACAATGGCCCGCGGGAGTGTTAACCACTAGCGGCTGGTGCAAATTTTCATGTTTAATGCCATGCATGAATGCAAACTCTTCTGATATAAAAGAATGTGATGCTCCTGAATCAAATAAAACAGAAGCTGGTACTGAATTAATAGGAAGTGTACCCATCATAGTAGCTGGTTGGTCTGGGTCTTCATTCATGTTGACATAATAAGCCTGACCACGACCATAAGTAGGCCTGGCATTGTTGTTGCGAGGCTGATTAATACCATGGCCATTTCCATGGCCAGCAGGGGGAAGCACAAGCTGATTCTGACTCTGGGAGCAGTCTCTGGCACGGTGACATGGATGGCCACACTAGAAGTAGAGTCCATTATCGGGACGGGGAGCAGGAGCTCGAGGCATTGGAGCTTGAGGTCTGAACTGCCTTGGAGGTGGAGGAGGCATACGAGGTGCAACATACGATGGCCTCGGAACAGGAACAGTCAGACGGTACATGCTGTTAGGGATCCATATGCAGCGCTTCTGGGAAGACGAGCCCGAAGATGAGCCCGCTTCACAGGTGCGCTTAAGAGCGTCCTTGTGATCCTTCAGACCTGTCTCAACCTGTATAGCCTTGTTCACCAAGGTGGCAAAGTTGGCAAAGTCCTGTACTAGCAATGCAAGCTTGATGTCAGGGTTGAGCCCTTCACGGAACTTTTCCTGTCTGCGTGCATCAGTAGCAATGTCCTCTACAGCGTAGCGAGATAGTTCCAGAAATTCCCGCTGATAAGCTTCCACAGACTTGCTGCCCTGAGAGAGATTGCGAAACTCACGCTTCTTTCGGTCCATGACTCCCTGGGGAATATAACGGTCATGGAAAACAGCTTTGAACTCCACCCAGGTGATGATGGTTCCAGCAGCTAAGGTTTGCCTGTGAGTGTCCCACCATTGGGTTGCGGGTCCCTTCAGAAAGTAGGAGGCGAAAGTGACATAGTTGGCAGGGGACACATTCGGAGACTCCATCTCGAAAGCGATGTCACAGAGCCAGTCATCAGCGTCAAGCAGCTGAACTGAGTTGCGGAATATGGTTGGGTTCATACGCACAAACTCTTGCATAGTGATTGCGGCTGGCTGCTGGTTGGCATTGGGAAGAGGAAACTGGTCCATAAGTCCTTGCATAAACTGGCGATGCATCTCAAATTGTTGCATCATTGCAGCCATATAGTCAGGCGGTGGTGGATTGTTGGCACCACGGCCACGACCTGTGGGTCTAACCATCCTGCTCAAATTCAACAGGGGATAGTTTAGCAACGAGCATTGCAGCAGCATGGATTCATTCATGAAGTAACATGCACAACAAAAGGAAGTGCAATAGATACATCAACATAGTCAAACATGACATAAAGATCCATACATAGATTCGGTTATAGGCCAGCATTACAATAGCTAAAAGGAAAGCTAGACAACTAGGTGGCACGCAGGCACGCGATGGAGGGATACAACAACGTGACATAGCGATATGCTACATCAACGTCGGAGAAAACCATTGAAGCCAGGCAGCTGCAAGTGATGATGCAGGGTACCCTCGATATAAGGATCCTGCGCTCCGTGAACACTCTGGTGCAGAACCTGGTCCCAGACTGGAAGAAGAGGACCACGTGGAGGGGTAAAACCTCCCACGGCAGGCCACTCAAGACCTGGTGGCAACTCTGTCCTGCGTGGGTAAAGAATGTACTCAGGGTGCATCCGTGCACTGACTGCTGGTAGCAACTGTGTCAGAGCGTCGTAAAGACGAGCATGAGTGGTGTACAACTCGATAGCAAGAGCTCGAGCAGTGCGGTCCAGAGCCTGAGTGTACTGTACCAAAACCTGCGGGTCATATCGACGCGTCACGTAAGGTGTACAAACAGCAGTGTAATATCCAATCTCATCCCCAGCGGGGACATACGGGATGTATCTGAAAGCAGTCTCCTCCAAGCGACTGTTGTGCTCTCCACGGAAACGGGCAATAGCAGTGTAGGCAGCATCATGGACGGCCATATCAACAGTCACTCCAACACCATGAAAGGTGTGCAACTCAGTGATGGAGATGTCCTGCCGATCAAAGATGTGAACCACAGCGTGGTACTGCTCCTGGTTGAACTTGCAGTAATCCTCGTAAACTGTGTACTCGGGATACCAGCAATATCCCAGCCTGGTCAAGAGGTCGACCAAAATGGCCGGGAACCCAGTCACATCAACAGCCATGGTCTGGCGCACAAGCTGTCTTGCGGGACGCATCTGAAACAAGGAGTGCAAGATGTCAAACGACAGTGTGAGAATCATAAGATAGCATTGGAAAGAAATGTTGCAGATAATCCAGCTCTCTGGGTGAATGTGAACACGAGATCCTAATGTTAGAGTTAGCAAAAATTTAACCCGAAAGGAAGAGAGTTCAGAGTCCCAGAGTATAGAAGAGGAATAAAAGATCCTAATACCACCCATTGGCGACGTGGGCCCGTAAGCCACACAGCCATGTTAGTAAAATCGTTTTGCAAAGACTAGACTCAACTTCGGCCAAGGAGTTGGAAAAGGGGTTCCGACAGGCAATCGGCTCTGATACCAACTTGTGACGCCCCTGACTTAATCGTGCACTAATCATACACGCAAATGCACATGATCAAGCCTAAGGACTCATTTGAAGATATCACAACACAACTCTAAAACACAAATAAAAGTCATACAAGCTTTATATTACAAGCCAGGGGCCTCGAGGGCATGAATACATAAGCTTGAGTCATACAAGCATCAGCGGAAGCATTAGATATCTGAGTACAGACATAAAAGTTAAATAGATAGGCCTTTAAAAAGGCGGGGCAAAACAAAAACACTGGATCGAACGGCGCAGGCCTCCTGCCTGGGTGCCTCCTAACTACTCCTGGTCATCGGAGGGCTCCTCATAGTAGTAGTATCCGCCAGAGGGGTAGTAGTAGTCGTCGCCGGCTGGGGAAGCTGACTCCCGGGCTTTGTCATCTGGTCGCAATAATCGGGTATGGAGAAAAAGGGAAGGAAAGCAACCGTGAGTACTCATCCAAAGTACTCGCAAGACTTACATCAGATCTATTCTAAATATGCATTATTTTCAAAGGAAGGGCTGTATCAGTGGACTGGACTGCAGAAATGCCAGAATAGAGAGAGGGGCCTAGCCTATCGAAGACTAGCATCTTCAGCGTCTTGCAACATTAGAAGAGTGCAGATTAGTACATAAATATAGTAGCAGCATCAAGTAGCATCAACGCCCAGAGATCCTTCCTCGACTCCCTGCGAGAAAGCGATCCCGGAGCTAACATATTTAAATCATTTCTAGTTGTAGTAGATCGGGATATTTTCCGAGCGTCCTGTTACCGTGGACACGGCTATTCGAATAGATATACTTCCCTGCAGGGGTGCACCAACTTACCCAACACGCTCGATTAACTCTGGCCGGACACACTTGCTCGGGTCATGCACGGCCTCGGTCTATCGACATGTCGTAGCCCTACCTAGGCTCAACAGAGAGGCCAGCATGCCGGTCTACATCCTAAGCGCTCAGGGGTCTTGGGCCCATCGCCCTTTGCACTCTTCCACGTTGCGAGGATGGCCGGGAGTAGACCTAGCCCCCATAATACAAGCGCAGGCTTTCACGGTCCAACCCCGGTGCATGCCGCTCAACTACTGACGTCTGAAGAACTTCGGTTGATACATACGACGCCGAGTGCCCATAATTTTCCCGCATGGTGGTTAGTGCGAAAAGGCCAGAGGCCTACTCAGATTACATATCCTATCATATTAGTGCGTTGGGAGCTCGCGGTGACAAGCAGAGACTCATGATCATGTGACCCCGTCGCCCCATCTCGTGGACTTACGGTAAGGGCTAAGAAGGCCCGGCCGTGCCACGTAATCATCACACGGGTACCCTCATGGTCAACCCGATACCACATCTCTCACGGGTACCCCTCAGGGCCGACCCGACTTTATCCAGTATCAGTAGTAAAGTCCAAGTAACCGTGTGTCCATAACATCAAGATGGAGTCTGAGGAATCACCCTCGTTGGATTTCCACTCGATGTATCTGTCAAGATGAACCCTGAGGAATCACCCTCGTTGGATTCTCTCTTGCGGAGTTGCACGACAGAAGCTTTACCAGAGGTGGTAAAAGAGGAATCACCCTCGATAACCCATGACCGGCTAACTGTACTACAGATACAACATCGGGAGTGAGATAAGAGGTATCACCCTCGGCACTCGATGGTAGCTCTACAGAGTCGAGCAACTTAGGGGGTGTGCGGTGATGTGCTGGTCACAGCCCGTCGATCACTTCGATCGGGGCGCTGGTACTAAAGCGGGGCAACTAGAACAAGGAAGAGGGGCCACAGATGGTTTACTAACCCACCTATACTAAGCATTTAGGATATCAGGTAAAGTATCAATAGCAGTTTACAAAAACAGGCTATGCATCGGAATAGGATCAATCAAAAACAGTAGCAAATTCTAATGCAAGCAGGAGGAAAAAGAATAGGTGATATAGACATGCGTCAAGGGGGGTTGCTTGCCTGGAAGCTCTGCGGCAAAGGAGGGATCGTCAGCGGTGTAGTCGGGCTCCGGAGCTGCATTGGTCTCGGGGGCTATCGGATAAGAAGAGGGGGAAGAAACAATGAACAAAAGCAATTGATGCAACACAGATGCATGGCATGAGGTTATGCAGTGCTGGTGGTGACCTAATGCAATGCTACATGTCGCAGACGAAGCGGGAAAATATCTGGGATATTTTCCCGGCGTTTAGGCAGATTTTGGTATACTGAACCAGAGGGGAAGGTTCCATGTTTAAATAGATAGAAGTGATGGTCAAGCATTTTGACCACGTATTCAGATTCGTCTTGTTTTTCTGATCAACTTTCATGTTGAAAACTTTTCGATCCGAGCTACGGTTGAATTTCTACGAATTTTCAAAGATTTAGCAATTTTATGAAACTCTCTGGATTAATTTTAATTC
Source organism: Elymus sibiricus (assembly GCA_039707655.1). NCBI lineage: Eukaryota > Viridiplantae > Streptophyta > Magnoliopsida > Poales > Poaceae > Elymus > Elymus sibiricus. The sequence goes on along the minus strand of CM077672.1, from coordinate 232,757,672 downwards.
CAAAAATCAGTTTATTGCATCAGCATGATGTCAGCGGTCAACCCAGCCATTCCAGGTCAAACCTGATGGCTGGGACCTACATGTCAGTGACTGTAACGACTAACAGAGGTTAATTAGGGTTGGGCCCCACATGTCAGTGTCTAATTAAATTAACAAATTAAGTTTTAATTATAAAACAGTTTAATTAGTTTAGTTAACAAAGGGGGCCCACTTGTCAGTGACAGTAACTGCCACATCAGCAGGGGTTGACCTGGTCAACTAGGCCCGTGGGACCCAGCTGCCAGTGACCCAGAGGTGTGCCACGTGGCCGCCACGTCGGCGCCGGCACCGGAACAGCTCCGGCGAGGCCTTTCATGGCGGCCGAATGCCGGCGAGCTTCGGAAATGCGCTAGGGGGCACCAAATCGTGCGCGGTTTCATGTGTTCGATCAGGCGCTTCACCGCGCGTCGACTGGTGGCGGTTGCACGGCCGGAGATGGCCGGAACATCATTGGAGGCGGCGATGACATTCGGGTGACGGCAAAACGATGAGGCAGCGCATGATGGCTCGAACTAAAGAGGCAGGGGTGCTCTACGGGTGCTGGCGAGCTCGATGGACAACGTTACGCGGGCGTGCGGTCACCGAAACGTCGCCGGCGACGAGCTCATGCGGCGGCGAGCTCGGCCTTGGTGAAGACGACGGCTACAGGCATGGGAAGGCGAAGAAGAAGAGGGGAGAGGAGAGGTGGCTCACCTAGGAGCACACAGTGGCTCGGCGGAAAGCTTAGGAGCAGCAGAGGTGGCTGGGGTCGCCGGAGATCGCCGGTGACCGAAGAGAAAAGGGCTGCTCGATCCGGGCGATGTAGGGCTCCCCGAGCTCGAAGTGGTGGTGCAGGAGGCGTGGTCAAGCTCGACAGAGCCTCCCAACACATCGGAGGGAGGGGGGATGACGTTGGCCGCGGCGGAGACGAACGGCGGCGACAGCAGTGCCCTGTGAGGAAGAGAGAGGAGCGGCGAGCGCTGGAGAGGGAGAGAGGGAATGGCGAGGCGTCCAAGGGGAGGGATGGAGCTCGGCCTTATCCTCCCCGAGCCCTGTGGCGTCGCGGTGTCGAGGAGCGGCCGGAGCGGCGAGCTGCGGCCACGGCACGGCTGACACAGCGAGAGAAAGAGAGAGGGAGGAGGGAGAAGGGCCGGTTGGGCTGGGCCGAGTGCACTGTGCACTTAGGCCCAACCGGTTAGGCCTTTCTATTTTCTTTTTCTATTTTTCTTTTTACAGAAAGTTTAGAAAATAAAATGAGCTGCCAAATAGCATTTTGTAAAATGTGAAATTGGTCCCCATAATTACATTGCATTATTCTGCTCTGCCACAAAAAGTTTGGGCCATTTTGGAATCCATTTGAATTTTTCAAAAATGGAAATGGCATTAAAGTTGCTGTTTTTGCACTGTTTTAATGCTCTAGCCCATTTTAGGAAAATAGGTGATGTTGTTTTCCTGAACATTAATTTGTTTTGGAATTTTTGCTATAACATGAACTATTTTCCAGCAAATTTTGAGCAACTTCAAATTTCACTTTGTATTTGGATTGAATTCAGTGGAGGAATTTGAAATGAGATATTAATCCAATCATGATCAAGCATTGCAAATCACAGTGTCTTAGCATAATCATCATGGATTACTATAGCTCATTACACAGGGGTGTTACAATAGGCATGATAGAACCGGAGCGCTCGAGCCATCGCGGCGAGGTCGGTCTAGATGTGCAGAGCCAGTGTGAGAGAGGCTCAATGATGCGGCGTATGTCTTGATCGTAATCTGCATACATAGAGTACACTTGGCAGAAAAAAATTCTCAAAAAATCTGAGGGGATGAGAAAATAAATGAATAAATAGATGGCGCTTGTGTCCATAAGAGGTAAGGCGAAGCCCTCGAGCCGGTTGCGGCGAGGTTTATGATTTGAAGTTCACGCGTGGAAGCTCGCGCGCTATAGTCCGATCCCATCGGGTGACGAGGCCGGAGCGGCGAGGCCCGCGCTGAGGTTGTGCGGTGAGATTGCACGTTGAGGCTGAAGTGGCGAACCAACGATGTGACAGGGGCATAATCGATTTATCTGCAGAAGGTAGTACTGACAGACGTGGACGATTTTTTTTGTCAAGGTAATACGTATGGTTGAATAATTAGATAGATAGCACCAGGTTGTAAACGGTGAGGCAATGCCCTCGAGCCGGTTCTGGCGAGGTTTGCAGATTGGGGGCCACGCGATGGAGCTCACGCGGTGAGACCTCCGGCTGAGGAGGTCTGTGCGATGATGATGAGGTCGGCGCGAGGAGGCCGACGGTAGACCTCCGACGGAGGAGGTCCGCACGGTGATGATGAGGTCGGTGCGAGGAGGCCATTGGTAGACCTCCGGCGGAGGAGGTCCGCGCGGTGAAGATGAGGTCCGCACGAGGAGGTCGACGGTAGACCTCCGGCGGAGGAGGCCCGCGCGGTGAAGATGAGATCCACGCGAGGAGGCCGAGGGAGACCTCCAGCGAAGGAGGTCCGCGCGATGGAGGTCCCAGTCATGGACGTCCGTCGTGGAGGTCCGCGGCGGAGGATATCTACACCATGGAGGTCCGCGACGGAGGAGGTCTACGCCATGGAGGTCCGCGCGGTGGAGGTACCCGCCATGGAGGTCCGAGGCGGAGGAGGTCCGTGTCTTGGAGGTCCGTAGTGTAGAAGATCTCCGTGGTGAAGGTATCTAGGTGGTGAAGGTCTCCGCGGGACAAAGTTTGATAGCCCGTTCAAGAAGAAACATGAATTCGGGTCGGAATTATTTTCGCACAAAAAACATATGCATACCTTGATGCACTCTTCGGGCTCGTCTCGGAGTTTGAACAGTTGGATTGGCCTGAAATTTTGAGGGGTTGTTGACAACACAAACCCGCATGAGATCAATGGTTGGATCTTTCAAAGGATGTCAGAGTTGGCCGCTGGACTCATTTTCCCGAGCTCATGCGGATTACTGTCCAGATTCGTTAGGGCCTCAGTATTTCGTAGATTCCCGGAGACTCGTAGATCGGATCGCGCTGAAATTTTACAGGGTTGTTATAGATGTAATTCCACACAATCTCTCTGAAGGATACGTCAAAGTGATGCTCGAGGAGGTGGGGCCAATGAAAACGAATCTGCTGTCCAGAAAATTTTGTAGGTTGAGCGGAGGCTATGTTGATGTTGAGCCCTCGACCTCCATGGACGATCCTCCATGATGCCGGTTGAGATCGAAGTTGTTAATGATGAAGCATCCCATCTGAACATGTTATCTATGCACACCAGCTCCTACCTGGCGCGCCAACTGACAGAGCTAATTCCCGTCAGATCCCTGCATCGGGTTCCTCATGGGGCGGAGTGCATAGAGCATCAGATTGGATTACACACATGACATGGATTTACCCAGGTTCATGCCTCCATGGTGGAGTAATACCTACATCTTGCATGTATGATTGTACTGATATGGTATCGTCTGAGGTATACATGAGTTGGATCTTTATGAGGTCTAATGGAGAGGTGGGAGAGATGTCAGTCGTCGACTTGGGAGCCCCTACCTCCCCTTATATAGATGGGTAAGGGCTAGGGTTACATGGCCCAAGTCGGTTTGTATGGCTTGATCCCCAAGTTATCTACTAAAGTACATGTCTTGCGGTACAAGTAGTGTATATTCTTCTTGAGGAGGCCCACCGTTAGTGGCAAGGGGCCTAGACTACCTCCGGGCTCTAAGGCCGGCCTGGCGACCTTGTTCCCCGGAGGTCAGGTACCCCGGGTGTGTGGCACCGTCAAAAGGAATGAATGCGATGCACCAGGATCAAACTAACTCTAGCAGGAATAGAGTTAACTGAAAGAGTACCCATGATCACATCTGAAGATTCTTCTACTTAATTTGCATTCACAAGGTTCACTCCTGCTGTCCTAGGAAGATGCCTCACCACGGCATTGCCTGGAGCCCTGGGAGGAGGGGTGGAAGGCGACTCTGGTAGGTGCACTTGTCAGCATAGTGCCCTTTCTACCCACACTTGTGGCAAATCACATCTGAGAGCAGATGAGAGTGAGGAGGACCACCTGTCCTTGTAACTGAAGGCCTCTGCTGATAAGATGGGTTGGGAGAGTGGGAAGGAACACGACCCCCAAGTTGCTTCTGCTATTGAGGAGGACGAAAATGCGAAGGACCTGGAATCTGATAACCCACAAGTATAGGGGATCAATTGTAGCCCTTTTTGATAAGTAAGAGTGTCGAACCCAACGATGAGCTAAAGGTAGAATTTATATTCTCTTCAAGTTCTATCGACCACCGATACAACTCTACGCACACTTCACGTTTGCTTTACCTAGAACAAGAATAAAAATTACTTTGTAGGTGTAAGGATAAGTTTGCAAGAATAAAACTAGAAGTACTTAGCGGGATAATAAAAGTTAATTTGTTTTAGTAGAGAGCTTTTTGTAACACAAAGAGAAAGATTGTCCATAGACAATTGAATATAACATGATAGATACTTATCATATGCAATGAGGGAGAGGCATACGTTAACACACTTTCCGTACTTGGATCATATGCACTTATGATTGGAACTCTAGAAAGCATGCGCAACTAATAAAGATCATTAAGGTAAAACCCAACCATAGCATTAAGTAACAAGTCCTCTTTACTCCCATACGCAACAACCCCCTTACTCGGGTATAAGTTTCTGTCACTCTCACTACCCACTATAAGCGAATCATGAACGTATTGCAACACCCTACAACGGGAATCCCACACGCTTGTGCGACATGGAGGGCACCATAGGACATCGCCATATTAACATACAACTCATGTCAATCACACCATACCACAATTAACCCGTAGGACAAAAGAAATCTACTCAAACATAATAGGATGGCAACACATCATTGGATAATAATATGTGGCATAAAGCACCATGTTTAAGTAGAGATTACTGCCGGGAGAGAGAGGTTACACCGCTGCATAGAGGGGGAGAGAGTTGGTGATGACGGCGGTGAAGTTGTTGGTGTAGATCGCCGTCATGATGGTTCCCCCGGCGGCGCTCCGGCGCCACCCAGAGAGAGGGGGAGAGAGCCCCCCTCCTTCTTCTTGCTTGGCCTCCCCCCTAGATGGGAGGAGGGTTTCCCCTCTGATCCATGGCCGATGTGGCTCCCAAAGGGCAGGAGCCCCTCTGAGATTGGATTTGTCTCTCTATTCTCTTCTGTTTCGCGTTCCAGTTTTCTGGCCGAAAACCGTTTCTTATATTCCTGGAGATCCGTAACTCCGATTGGGCTGAAATTTTGAGGGGATTTTTATCCAGATATCATCTTTCTTGCAGAAGAGGACACTCCCAACAGACTTACAGGGAAGCCACAAGCCTGCTAGGCGCGCCCAGGGTAGGGGGCGTGCCGTGTGAGCTTGTGGGCCCCTCGAGCATCGTCTCGCGTCGATTCTTTTTCCCAAAAATCACATATATTCCAAAATAAATCTCCATAAATTTTTATCGTGTTTGGACTTCGTTTGATATGGCTGTTCTGCGAAACAAAAAACATGCAACAAACAGGAACTGGCACTGGGCACTGGATCAATATGTTAGTCCAAGAAAATCATATAAAATGTTGCCAAAAGTATATGAAAGTTGTAGAATATTGGCATGAAACAATCAAAAATTATAGATACGACGGAGACGTATCAGCATCCCCAAGCTTAATTCCTGCTCGTCCTCGAGTAGGTAAATGATAAAAAGATAATTTTTGATATGGACTGCTACCTAGCATAATCTTGATCGTATAATCTAATCATGGCATGAATATTAAGATACGAGTGATTCAAGGCAATAGCCTATCATTTGACATAAAGACATCAATACTTAGGCAAACTAACAAACAATCATGCCCTTCAAAATAAAGAATGATATCCCTACAAAATCATATAGCCCGCCATGCTTAGTCTTCCTAACATAAAGTATTAATCATGAACTACCTCGATGACAAGCCAAGCAATTGGATCATACTTTTTAATGCGCTCCAGCATTTTCAACCCCACGCAATACATGAGCGTGAGCCATGGACATAGCACTATGGGTGGAATAGAATGCGGTGATAGAGATCAATAAGGGGAAGTCAAAAGGAAGAAAGTCTCGCATCGGCACGGCTAATCAACGGGCTATGGAGATGCCCATCAATTGATATCAATGCGAGGAGTAGGGATTGCCATGCAACTGATATAATAAGAGCTATAAGTGTATGAAAGCTCAATGGAAACTAAGTGGGTGTGCATCCGACTTGCTTGCTCATGAAGACCTCGGGCATTTGAGGAAGCCCATCATCGAAATACACAAGCCAAGTTCTATAACGTTAAATTCCTACTAGTATATGAAAGTGACAACTCAGGAGACTCTCTATATGAAAAACATGGTGTTACTATACATTGCCCCTTCTCTCTTTTTCTCTCATTTTTTTCTTTTCTCTTTGTTTTCTTTTTTCTTTTTTTGATGGGCTCTTTTTGGCCTTTTTTCCTTTTTTTAATTTTTTGTCCAGTTTCTCATCCCGACTTGCGGGGAATCATAGTCTCCATCATCCTTTCCTAATTGGGACAATGCTCTAATAATGATGATCATCACACTTTTATTTACTTACAACTCGATAAAACTGATACAAGATGACTCTATATGAATGCCTCTGGCAGTGTACCAGGATGTGCAATGATCTAGCGTAGCAAAGATATCAAAAAACGGAGAAGCCATGAAAATATCATGCTAGCTATCTTATGATCATGCAAAGCAATATGACAATGAATGCTCAAGTCATGTATATGATGATGATGGAAGTTGCATGGCAATATATCTCGGAATGGCTATGGAAATGCCATGGTAGGTAGGTATGGTGCCTGTTTTGAGGAAGATATAAGGAGGCTTATGTGTGATAGAGCATATCATATCACGGGGTTTGGATGCACCGGCAAAGTTTGCACCTACTCTCGAGGTGAGAAAGGGCAATGCACAGTACCGAAGAGGCTAGCAATATGCGGAAAGGTGAGAGTGCATATAATCCATGGACTCACATTACTCATGAAGAACTCACATACTTATTGTGAAAGTTTATTAGCCCTCGAAGCAAAGTACTACTCGCATACCCCTAGGGAGATGGATTGGTAGGAAAAGACGATCGCTCGTCCCCGACCGCCACTCATAAGGTAGACACTCAATAATAAATCATGCTCCAACTTCATCGCAAAACTAGAGGCTATACGTGCATGCTTCAGGAATCACAAACTTTAATATTGACATTTTTACTAAACCACAATCATCCACCAGTACACCCACATATTACCATGTTAATATCGCAAAACTATTGCTAGGAATCAAACATATCATATTCAGTGATGTACAAGTTTTATGTAGGATTCTATGACTAACCATGTGAATGACCAATTCCTGATGACTCTCTAAATAGATATAAGTGAAGCATGAGAGTTTAATTCTTTCTATAAGAGACCATGCTCTAATAAATATAATGAAGCAAAAGAGTATTCTACAAACAACGATTTTCCTATGTAGAGAAACGAGCATCGGAACTTCAAATGATATAAGTGAAGCACATGAAGCATTCTATAAAGCCATACTCAAAAGATATAAGTGAAGTGCAAAGAGCATTCTATAAATCAACCAAGGACTATCTCATACCAGCATGGTGCATTACTAAAAGCAAACTAAAAAGCACACGACGCTCCAAGAATTTCGCATATCATGTGAACAAAACAAAAATCGAGACATAGCGATAATTGTCGAAGAAGAAAGATGGGATGCCTTCCGGGGCATCCCCAAGCTTAGACGCTTGAGTCTCATTGAATATTTACTTGGTGTGCCTTGGGCATCCCCAAGCTTGAACTCTTGCCTCTCCTTATTCCTCTTATATCAATACCTCCTCGATCTTCGAACACTTCATCCATACAAAACTTAACCGAACTTTTTATTAGAGGGGTTAGTACATATAACATCAAATCCCATCATGTCCTACTATAACATTATTGTATAATTATAATCAAACATTACCCACTATATGATATCACAATTCTATGGCTTCCAAGTCAATGGGGCTCATCAAGATTTCAAACATAAGCAAGTAAAGAAACTATAACAGCAATCTGTGAAAACAGGACAGTCTGTAAAGATGCAGATGGTACATATACTTATGTAACTCAAAAAATTCTGAAAAAATGGGAAAAAAATAAAAAATTTGCATATCAGTACTTTGTAAAAAAGTCAAACTCTTTTGACATTCCAGTAAAAAATGAAAAATCATGCATTACAGCCAAAGTTTCTGTTTTTGCACTGCACATACCAAACAAGCAATTTAAACATCCTAAAGGTAAATCTTGGCACATTATTTTTATAATACAATGGATTTGTACAAGGGGATAATTATTTTTGTTTAAAAGTTTCTATAATCCAAGGTTCACAAAGTTTCCATGGGCATGAACAAAGTTCAAGGATATCTCCCACTTCAACGGTGCTCGTCTTTCTCACTTTCACTTTTCTTTTTGAAAAGTTTTAGGTTCCCCTCTATATTTTTTTTATTTTTAAACTTCTCAAAAGCACACAACAGAATAAAATGACTCTCTAAAACTTTTGGGTTGTCTCCCAGGCAGCGCTTTCTTTAAAGCCATTAAGTTAGGCATAAAGTGCTCAAGTAATCGATCCACCCGGATCCCAAGGTATATCAAAGCCAATTTTAATTAACAATGATTTATAATTTAGTATTGAGCACAAAGCAACATATATCATGCAATGATGAAGTCTAACTCTCTTCCTATGCATCAGCATGTCATAAAAAAAATTCGTGCACACAAAGTAAAGGCCGATACATAGCATAAACAGTTTCTTGCAATTTTATCGTATTGAAAACATAGAGAGGTGGAGATGTAGTTCCTCTCACATAATAATTGCAAGTAGGAGCAACAAGCACATGCATATTATATCCATCAAAATCATCATGTGCAATAGTAAAACACAACCCATCAATATAATCCGTAATAAGCGCAAACTTCTCCGATATAGTGTAGTTGGGAGATTTCAAAAAGATAATAGGACTATCATGTGTGGGTGCATTAGCAACAATTTCATTCTTAACATAAGGACCTATAGCAAGTTCATCTCCATAAGCATAATTCATATTGACATCATGGCCACAAGCATAGCAAGCATCAATTTCATCAAAAAAGGATATTTCAAACGAATCAAAGGGATCATAGCATTCATCCTTCGGTAAGCACGAAGGAAAATTAAACAATGTATGAGTTAAAGAGTTACTCTCATTAGAAGGTGGGCACGGGTAGCTAATCCGCTCTTCCTCCTTTAGTTCTTCGCTCTCCTCCTCATCTTTTCAATCTAATGAGCTCACAGTTTCAGCAGTTTCTTCTTCCATAGGTTCCTGCAAAATATTATTCTCTTCTTGGACAGCAGAGACTTCCTCAATATATTCTTAACATAAGCATTAGAAGCATAATTTTCATAGCAATATTTAAGTATGGCAAAAATTTCAGATTTGTAAAGAGTAGCATCATAATTATATCATAGTAACTATAAACACCTTGGGCATAATAAGATAAGATTTCATTATCCTTAAACTCACATTGGTAGGGAAGGTGTTTTTTAGGGTCTTCAAAACAACAAGTAAAATCATGTATTTCGCATAAATTCCAAGCATAGCATTGCAAACAATTAATATGATGCCATAAGAGTTTCCCTTTTTTAGACAAGCGGTGTCGCACAAAGTAAGCATACTCATCTAATGATTTTCCCTCAACTAAGCTAGTTGGGTTTTCAACACGAGCACAAATGGATCGAAGATGATCCAAGTAGAAAGCTTCAGCAGTATGGTAGATTTTGGGTGGTTCCTCAACCACAGGGTTAGCAAGTACAACTAATTTTTTTGGTGTTTTGTGTTTCCTACCCATAACTAAAGTTAGAAAACAAGAACAGAAAATAAAGTCTACTTAGTGATAAAGCAAACAAGCACACACGAGAATATTCACCCCACGCTATTGCTCCCCGGCAACAGTGCCAGAAAAAGGTCTTGATATAACCCACAAGTATAGGGGATCAATTGTAGCCCTTTTCAATAAGAGTGTCGAACCCAACGAGGAGCTAAAGGTAGAATTTATATTCTCTTCAAGTTCTATCGACCACCGATACAACTCTACGCACACTTAACGTTTGCTTTACCTAGAACAAGAATAAAACTACTTTGTAGGTGTAAGGATAAGTGTGCAAGAATAAAACTAGAAGTACTTAGCGGGATAATAAAAGTTAATTTGTTTTAGTAGAGTGCTTTTTGTAACACAAAGAGAAAGATTGTTCATAGGCAATTGAATATAACACGATAGATACTTATCATATGAATGAGGGAGAGGCATACACTAACACACTTTCTGTAGTTGGATCATATGCACTTATGATTGGAACTCTAGCAAGCATCCACAACTACTAAAGATCATTAAGGTAAAACCCAACCATAGCATTAAGTAACAAGTCCTATTTACTCCCATACACAACAACCCCCTTACTCAGGTATAAGCTTCTGTCACTCTCGCTACCCACTATAAGCGAATCATGAACATATTGCAACACCCTAGAGCGGGAATCCCACATGCTTGCGTGACATGGAGGGCACCATAGGACAACACCATATTAACATACAACTCATATCAATCACACCATACCATAATTAACCCATAGGACAAAAGAAATCTACTCAAACATAATAGGATGGCAACACATCATTGGATAATAATATGTGACATAAAGCACCATGTTTAAGTAGAGATTACAGCGGGGAGAGGGAGGTTACACCGCTACATAGAGGGGGAGAGAGTTGGTGATGACGGCGGCGAAGTTGTTGGTGTAGATCGCCGTCACGATGGTTCCCCCGACGTCACTCCGGCGCCATCGGGAGAGAGGGGGAGAGAGCCCCCTCCTTCTTCTTGCTTGGCCTCCCCCTAGATGGGAGGAGGGTTTCCCCTCTGATCCATGGCCGCCGTGGCTCCCGGAGGGCAGGAGCCGCTCCGAGATTGGATCTCTCTCTCTCTCTATTCTCTTCTGTTTTGCGTTCATATTTTCTGGCCGAAAACCATTTCTTATATTCCTAGAGATCCGTAACTCCGATTGGGCTAAAATTTTGAGGGGATTTTTATCCGGATATTATCTTTCTTGTGGCGGAAGGACACCCCCAACCGACTTACAGGGAAGCCACAAGCCTGCTAGGCGCGCCCAGGGTAGGGGGCGCCGTGTGAGCTTGTGGGCCCCTCGAGCATCATCTCACGTTGATTCTTTTTCCCAAAAATTACATATATTCCAAAATAAATCTTCATAAATTTTTATCATGTTTGGACTTCGTTTGATATGGATTTTCTACAAAACAAATGCAACAAACAGGAACTGGCACTGGGCACTGGATCAATATTATAGTCCAAGAAAATCATATAAAATGTTGCCAAAAGTATATGAAAGTTGTAGAATATTGGCATGAAACAATCAAAAATTATAGATACGATGGAAACGTATCAGAATCCAGAACTTATGCTGCTAGGAGACCACCTGAGAGGACGAAGAGGACGGAGTGGAATCCCTGAACCTCTTCCTTGATGCTTCGAGCTTGATTTGAGCTGCTTCTTGCTTGAGAGCATAGTTGTAGAAGTCTGATAACTTTTCTGGTGAGCAGAGGGTGAGAGGAAACTGAAGCTCATCTTTGAGACCATTCCTAAAGCTGGTAGATCTTGCTTGGCTCAGTAGGAACATCTTGCTTGGCATACTGAGCAAGTATCTAGAACTCTGAGTTGTATTGATACAACAACATAGTTCCTTGCTTGAGATTTCTGAATTGCTCACGCATACCCTCAATCATGCTTGTACGAATATGGTGCGCCCTGAGGTCCCGACAGAAGACATCCAAACTACTCACCTGACTCTCTCTGGAATCCTTGTACTGCTACCACCATTCTGCAGCTTGGTTCTTGAGTTGAAAAGTAGCAAGTCTGATAAAGTCCTCAAGCCTAACATTACTACTCTCAAAGCACTTGTTGATGTTGGTAAGCCAATCATCGGCATCCACAGGTTCTTTGTAGGAACTAAAGGTCTTTGGCTGATTACTCAAGAACGAGTTCAAAGTTGCATATTGGGGCTGATTGTTGAAGTTTCCTTGATTGCCATTGTTCCCTTAATTTCACTCTTACATCAGATTGAGAAGCATTTGGGTTTCCCGGACATCATCAAAGCTTGCCATGCCTCCGACGGTGGAGGTGGAGGATTTGGATTCTCATCTTCCCGACTCGGATTCTGACGAGTAGCGGGCGCCATCCTGAAGATTGAGATGATGATTAGATCAACAATTGACAAGATTAAGAGCTGAATAAGCTGAATCAATAAGGCACGAAAGATTGCAACATATAGTGACGAGTAGCGGGCAACATCCTGAAGATTGAGATGATGATTAGATCAACAATTGATAAGATTAAGAGCTGAATAAGCTGAATCAATAAGGCTCAAAAGATTGCAACATATAGTCTCAACACATAGAGCATCCGAACTGAAATTGAAGAATTCTTTCCAAAGATTAATGAAATTGCCAATTGATAAGGAAGCCATTTGGATAAAACAAAACATTGAGCTTACAAATTAAGGTGGAAACAAATACATGTCAAAGATTTTGATCGTCGTTTTCGTCATAAACTCGGGCGGGGTCGATCATACATTGGTTGTCATACTGCAATGACGCTCGAATGTGCTCCTAAGCCATACCGAACTACATGGGCTCAATGAAGCACAACAAGACAATCCTCTGCAAGAAAGACCGCCAGCGGGTCTATGACTACATGTCGAACCCCAACCTCACATCATGCTTTGTTGGGAAAATGAAGGACCTGGGTGTGTTACTTGACTTCCACCTATGAGGTTCCAAAATCTTGGCTATGCAATCTAACATAGTTGATACAAGGAGCAATAATACATGAATAAAAGCAACCTAATATCACACTACGGCTCCATTGTAGCAACCTCCCATCAACAAATAATCGAAACTCCGCAAACTCGTCTACCTCGGACTTTCAAAAAAAAACAATGATACAAGACATGGTAGTACATTTGGACACTCTCCCCAGTACTGGGTGACGCCAAACTCCTCTTGTCAGGAATAGCATTGAAGCAATTTCGAAAACCCACATCCTCAAGTAATGGAACTAAAATGATAGCAACTGTGGCAAAATGAAGCTAACTCACAAAAAATCTCTTGGTGCTGAATCCCCCGCAACCTACCCTCTACAGACAGGGACACCAAAAGAATTCCTGCCACAAGTTGATATCACAACGATTCCAAAACCTGTGTGATACTAAAAGCTTGAAAGGGGGAAGATTAGATCAAAACACTTATGTCACACTTCCATACCAGAGGGTGGTGTCATGGGAAACGACTATCTATGGGACCGAACGGGTCCCTTTGCGATTCGGCTCAGGGGACATGCATGGGACAAAGAGCAGGTTTTTAGTAAGTGCAAGAACACGCGGGGGATTTATCCAGGTTCGGGCTACTATGAGCATAAAACCCTACTCCTGCTCTGTGGTTGATCGTATATGAACTCTGGTTACAGGGAGCACGGTTTTCCAGCAAGGTGCTCGGGAAAATGTAGCTACGGCGTGTAATTGAGCTGGGTGTCGACCGTTCTACCTATAGCCGTGGGCCTCCTTTTATAGGCCAAGGGGTTACCACAATGGCTAATATGGTCATTACAGAGTATGAACAGTGATTTGCACCGTCATCACATCTATCTTCCCATGGGGTAAGACAAAGGCATTTAATGCACCGTTAGGTGCTACGTTGGGGAGGCGAGGCCTTGGGCAAAAAGATTTGTACCACCGGTCCTGGCGCACTTTTGTAATCCCGACACGTCCCAGGGACGGGTGTCATTAAAGTTAATCTCGGCATGGCGTGCTGACACGTGCCTTGGCCGGCCATGTTGACAGCATGCCCGCTCGACACCTAGCCCACGAGCCTATCTAGTCGATGGTGAGGTGGAGCGGTAACGGGATAGAACGAGCCTGCTGGTACGGAGCTTGCCGGGCCTTGCTTGCTGATACGTCTCCAACGTATCTATAATTTTTAATTGTTCCATGCTATTATAGTATCAATCTTGGATGTTTTATATACATTTACAAGCAATTATATATCATTTTTTGGGACTAACCTATTAACTTAGTGCCCAGTACCAGTTATTGTTTTTTGCCTGTTTTTATTTTTTCAGAATATCAGTACCAAACGAAGTCCAAATTCCATGAAACTTTTTGGAGATTTTTTCTGGACATAAAAGACACTAAAGCTTCGAGAGAGGGCCTGAAGACAGAGGAGGCGGCCACGAGCCACCAGGGCGTGCCTCAGGGTGGGTGGCGCGCCCTGGCGCCTCGTGGGCCCACCTTTGCTCCGTTTGACCTAATTCCACCTCTATAAATACTCTAAAATCGGGAAACCAACAGGGAGTCCACGAAATACTTTTTCCGCTGCCACAAGTTTCTGTTCACGAGAGATCCCTGGAGGCCTTTTTCGGCACTCTGCCAGAGGGGGATTCGATCATGGAGGGGCTCTCCATCAAGCTTGCTGCCATTCCGATGATGCGTGAGTAGTTTACCACAGACCTTCGGGTCCATAGTTAATAGCTAGATGGCTTCTTCTCTCTTTTTGATCTTCAATACAATGTTCTCCTCGATGTTCTTGGAGTTCTATCCGATGTAATCACTTTTTGCGGTGTGTTTGTTGGGATCCGATGAATTGTGAGTTTATGATCAGATTATCCATGAATATTATTTGAGTTTTTTCTGAACTCTTTTATGCATGATTGTCATAGCTTCATATTTCCCTCCGATCTATTGATTTGGTTTGGCCAACTAGATTGATTTATCTTGCAATGGGAGAGGTGCTTTGTAATGGGTTCGATCTTGCGGTGCTCAATCCCAGCGACAGAAAGGGACATGACACGTATGTATCGTTAATATTAAGGGTAAAAAGATGGGGTTTATTCATGCGTGAGTTTACTTTGTCTACATCATGTCATCTTGCTTAAGGCGTTACTCCGTTCTTTATGAACTTAATACTCTAGATGCATGCTGGATAGCGGTCGATGTGTGGAGTAATAGTAGTAGATGCAGAATCGTATCAGTCTACTTGTCTCGGACGTGATGCCTATATACATGATTATTGCCTTGGATATCATCATGATCATTTGCTTTTCTATCAATTGCCCAACAATAATTTGTTTACCCACCGTATGCTATTTTCAAGGGAGAAGCCTCTAGTGAAAACGAGTTGTTGCATGATTCTCCTACTGGATTGATAACCTTGGTTTCATAACTGAGGGAAATACTTATCTCTACTGTACTGCATCATCCCCTCCTCTTCGAGAAATCCCAACGAAACTCACAAGTAGCAGGAAGAATTTCTGGCGCCATTGCCAGGGAGACATCATCAACATCTATCAAGTACCTACGCATAAACTTTCATCTCCTTGCATTTATTTTATTTGCCTTTGCCTCTCGTTTTCATCTCCCCCACTTCTAATTTTTTTTTTACAAAAATACAAAAATATTTTCATTTGCTTATTTGCTCCGTCACTATGGCTAGTTCATCACTTGTTGCTATTACCCCTGAAAATGAAGTGCTTAATTTTAAACAAAGGGGAGGAGAGAATTTAAAAGATGCTTGGTATAGGATTTGTGATGCTTATAATAGATCAACTCGTAAGCAATCCACCACCATCTTTCTTCGCAATTTTTATGTGGGCATTACTACTTGGTATAGATTTGTACTTGATACTATTACCGGAGGGAATTTCTTGATGTGTCCCTCTATGGATGCTTTCAATGATATGGGAAATTTAGTGGGATCACCACCTATCACTATTAATGAAACAACTTTGACCTTGGAACATGTTATGCAAAGGTTAGAAGCTATTGAAAATAAAATACCTACTACTGAACATCTTGAGAATTTAGATAAAAAAATTCATAATCATATCACTCAATTTGGTTCTAAGGTAGGAATTACATTGAAAACCTTAAAGGAAAAGGAACCGGTAGTTAATGAAAGAATAGAACAAAGCCCCGCTAGAATCGACAAGATAGAAGAAATTATTAATAATTTGGGCTCAGCTTTTTCCTCCGTTAAGAATATTGATAGAACTCCTCCCAATAAAAATTGCAAGTTTATGTATGTTCCTAAAACCAATGGTGCTACTTCTAGTAAGGGAAATGAGGATCTTCAAATGATTAGCGTGCACCCCAATTTTGTTGATGTGATAAAAGAACCTATCTATAAAAACAGATTTTTTAATTTTGTGCCTAGGAGTGTGATTATGGGAAACTCGTGTGCCGAACCTCCTACAATAAGTGTTTGTGTAATTAAGGAGTTGGAAACCAAAGATGACAATACTTGAAACTTTGCATTATGCCTAGCTAGGGGCATAAAACAATAGCGCTTGTTGGGAGGCAACCCAATGAATAAAATAATTTTTTGCTTTTTATTTCTATTCTTGTGTGTTTACACAACTATGCTACTGTTATGATTGTGTTTTTTACATTTTAATTAGTGTTTGTGCCAAGTAATGCCTTTGGGATGATTTGGAAGATAGTATAATTGATGTTGTTTGGAAAACAGAAAGTTTTGCGTCCAGTGCTGGAATTTAATTCTGTACTGGAGCGTCAGAAAAATCTGAAATACACAGTATTGGTATATGAATTTCCCACGTTGTCCTAATTGTTCAGAATTTTTTGAGTTACAGAAGTATGGATTTAAATAGATCTCTACAGACTATTCTGTTTTTGACAGATCCAGTTTTTGATGCATTGTTTTTCTTGTTTTGATGAAACTATGGATTGTATCGGGGGGTATAAGCCATGGAGAAGTTAGAATATAGTAGGCATAATGCAAAAATAAAATATGAATGGGTTTGCAAGAGTACTTAAGGTAGTAATTTGTTTGTTATACTAATGGATCTCACGAAGGTTTTGTTGAGTTATGTGTGATTGAAGTTTTCAAGTTTTGGGTGAGATCACGATGGATGAAGGAATAAGGAGTGGCAAGATCCTAAGCTTGGGGATGCTCAAGGCACCCCAAGGTAATATTCAAGGAAGACTCAAGCGTCTAAGCTTGGGGATGCCCCGGAAGGCATCCCCTCTTTCTTCTACCAACCATCGGTAATTTTACTTGGAGCTATATTTTTATTCGTCACATGATATGTGTTTTACTTGGAGCGTCGTGTATTATATGAGTCTTTGCTTTGTTTGCTTTTTAGTTTGTCACAATCATCTTTGCTGGACACACCTATTTGAGAGAGCCACACGTTTATCATGATTTGTTAGAATACTCTATGTGCTTCACTTAAATCTTTTGAGCTAAGCAGTTGCTCTAGTACTTCACTTAAATCTTTTTGAGCACAGCGGTGGCTATATTTTGAAGAAATATTTGCACTCTCATGCTTCACTTATATTATTTTGAGAGTTGATAAGATTAAATTTTGAAGAAATATTTGCACTCTCATGCTTCACTTATATCTTTTTGAGAGTTGACAATAGTAATGGTAATTTGCACAAGATATGAATTTGGTCCCAAAGTGATGAATATTCAAAAGGGATATAATAAAAACTTTCATATAGATCATTGGATATGATAAGTTTGATTCCTTGCAATAGTTTTGCGATATGGAGATGATAATATGTGAGTCATGTTAGTGAGTAATTGTGATTTAGTAAGAATATTGGTGTTAAGGTTTGTGATTCCCTATGCATGCACATAAAAGTCAATAGTTATGCAACAAAATTACATCCTAATTATGGTGCATTATTCGGTGTTAGTTATGTTCAATGCATGTTTATGACCATTTTTGCTTTTTGGTTGGTCACTTCTCAATCTATTTGCTAGCCTTCATTTGTACTAAGCAGGAATACTGCTTGTGCATCCAACTCCTTAAACCCAAGTTGTGCCAAATGAGTCCACCATACCTACCTATATGCGGTATTTCCATGCCGTTCCAAGTAAATTTTGATGTGCCAACTCTAATTTTTCAAAATAATTTTCCGTTTTGTGTGCCCGTACCGCTCATGAAGCGGCAGGGGGTGGCCAATATTTTCCATGCAAGGTGTGTTATTCTAACGATGAGTGTTTATTCACTTGTCATTGCACGAGAGAGTGGCAGGTAATAGGGATGCCCAGTCCCAAAATGAAAATAATAATTAATATGATGATAATAATAAATTCCTTGGAAAGTGTTGGTATGGAAGGCACCCGTGGATACGGCTAGCCATGGATTGTGAAAGAATGGTGGAAAGGAAATAAACTTTATTTTCTGTTTGGGAACCGCCTATAATGTGTCTAGCATGGAAGATATAGGAAATTCTCGGTCATTTTCGTTGACAGGAAAAGCATGCCTCCCAAAATAATTTTATCTCTCTAATTTAAGCCTTGAGCTCTGGCACCTCTGCAAATCTATGCTTCCCTTTGTGAAGGACCTATCTATTAACTTTTATGCAATTTTTATTTTTATTTTGAGTCTCCATCTTATCTTACAAAGCACCAACTAGAGAGCACTATTGTCATACTTGTGCATTGGATGTAGCTAATATGGAGTGTGTTTCATGAATGGATCAATGATTGGGCATAATGGGCTAGGGATAACTTTCTTTAGTGTTGATATTTTGAAAGGCATGGTTGCTTGTTAGTATGCTTGAGTATTTATGTCCTCATGTCAAATTATAGACTATTGCTTTGAATCATTCAAGTCCAAATGTCCATGCTAAAAAAGAAAAGAGTATATGATGAATATGATAGGTAGCATTCCACATCAAAAATTCTGTTTTAATCATTTACCTACTCAAGGACGAGCAGGAATTAAGCTTGGGGATGCTTGATACGTCTCCAACGTATCTATAATTTTTGATTGTTCCATGCTATTATAGTATCAATCTTGGATGTTTTATATACATTTACAAGCAATTATATATCATTTTTTGGGACTAACCTATTAACTTAGTGCCCAGTGCCAGTTGCTGTTTTTTGCCTGTTTTTGGTTTTTCAGAATATCAGTACCAAACGAAGTCCAAATGCCACGAAACTTTTTGGAGATTTTTTTCTGGACATAAGAGACACTAGAAGCTTCAGGAGAGGGCCAGAAGACAGAGGAGGTGGCCACAAGCCACCAGGGCACGCCCCGGGGAGGTGGCGTGCCCTGGTGCCTCGTGGGCCCACCTCTGCTCTGTTTGACCTAATTCCACCTCTATAACTACTCTAAAATAGGGAAACCAACAGGGAGTCCATGAAATACATTTTCTGCCGCCGCAAGTTCCTGTTCTCGAGAGATCCCATATGGAGGCCTTTTCCGGCATTCTGCCAGAGGGGGATTCGATCACGGAGGGGCTCTCCATCAACCTTGCTGCCCTTCCAATGATGCGTGAGTAGTTTACCACAGACCTTCGGGTCCATAGTTAGTAGCTAGATGGCTTCTTCTCTCTTTTTGATCTTCAATACAATGTTCTCCTCGATGTTCTTGGAGTTCTATCCGATGTAATCACTTTTTGCGGTGTGTTTGTTGGGATCTGATGAATTGTGAGTTTATGATCAGATTATCCATGAATATTATTTGAGTTTTTTCTGAACTCTTTTATGCATGATTGTTATAGCTTCATATTTCTCTCCAATCTATTGATTTGGTTTGGCCAACTAGATTGATTTATCTTGCAATGGGAGAGGTGCTTTGTAACGGGTTCGATCTTGCGGTGCTCAATCCCAGTGAGAAAAAGGGACATGACACGTATGTATCGTTGCTATTAAGGGTAAAAAGATGGGGTTTATTCATGCATGAGTTTACTTTGTCTACATCATGTCATCTTGCTTAAGGCGTTACTCCGTTCTTTATGAACTTAATACTCTAGATGCATGCTGGATAGCGGTCGATGTGTGGAGTAATAGTAGTAGATGCAGAATCGTTTCAGTCTACTTGTCTCAGACGTGATGCCTATATACATGATCATTGCCTTGGATATCGTCATGATTATTTGCTTTTCTATCAATTGCCCAACAGTAATTTGTTTACCCACCGTATGTTATTTTCAAGAGAGAAGCCTCTAGTGAAAACTATGGCCCCCGGGTCTACTTTTATCATATATTAAAAATCCCAAAAATACCTTGCTACAATTTTACTTTATTTATTTTATTTTATATTTTTGTTTAATCTATCTATCTATCACCATACAATTTAATCTTATAATTAACCGCCAAGGGATTGACAACCCCTTGTTCGCGTTGGGTGCAAGGATTTGTTATTTTGTGTGCAGGTGCTGTTAATGAGTTGTTGCATGATTCTCCTACTGGATTGATAACTTGGTTTCATAAATGAGGGAAATACTTATCTCTACTACACTGCATCATCCCCTCCTCTTCGGGGAAATCCCAACGCAGCTCACAAGTAGCACTTGCCGGCAAGGATGCTTGCCGGCAGCCATAGCCTTGGTCTTCACCTTGCCAGGACGGAGCTTGCCGGCAAGAACAACGTTGATCTTCAGTACTAGAATAGTACTTCTCGATGACCTGCCTTGAGGTCTTCTTCACGGTCTTGGTGTTGAGTCTTGAGTCATAGTTATCCTCTGTCAAGCCCTTGCCGGAAGGGAGGCTACTACTGCCTGTGCACAAGTCTGGGTACGAGGGTACCCATGTCTTAGTACACCGACAGGAGCCCCTGGGCCTGGGCCACGCACACATGCGAGGTGTCGTTGGGCTAGGCCCGAACAGTGCACAGGCAGCGCATGGCAGAGGATAACTGTCTTCTCTTTTACCGCACCCGCCCACGATGCACATTAAATGCGAGCGTGGGAGAGGTGGAGAGAAGCGGCGGCAGGAGGTGGAGCGTCTGAAAAGCGTAGCCACGTAGGATGAAAAAGAGCCAGCCCTCGCGCCTTCCCCATAGAAAGGAAAAACGTGGAGGGCGCTGCTCATTTCGCCTGACTTCTCGCATCTCCTTCCTCGATTTCTGCCATTAAGGGAGGCGAGGCGGCAGGGAGAGAAATCCCCCTAGGGTGCTATAAGAGATGGCGGGGGGAGTGGCAATCTTCCCCACTCATCTTCTGCCTTTGCCAATCTCCTCCTCCAACCTTTCATTCATCCTTGCTTTCCTTAAGGCCTACCGCTGTGATGGCAAGGGGTGGAGGTCGGGCCCGCTCATCCACTTCCGCTTCGAGGGTCCCCTCTCGGGGCCGGATGCGTTCCTCGGTGGTCGTCGTGAGCGCCAGCCCTAGTGCCCACAGCAGAGCCACCTCCCACGACCGTGGGGAGTGTGGCTCTCGTGGACAAGGCGGGCGTGGCGAACGTGCCGGACGTGGCGGGGCGTCTGCCCTTCCCCCTCAGGCGAAAACCTGCACGGCGGTGATGCCGCACGAGTCCCACATGGTGATGGCAGCGCACGAGATTGTCGTGGGGTTATGCCGCCGGCTTCGCAGTTGGCTCCAACTCCCGGATCCCTTTGCGAGGGTGATGGAGAGCAGCAGGCCCTCGGGCCTGTGGCTACAGGTGGATGGCTGCTGCAACGGCCCCTCCTGGGTGATGGCAGAATTTTCCACCGCCGGCTCTCTGTTCCTGATGCGGGGGTGGAAGTCATTCACTCGCTCCCATGGTCTAGGGCAGGGGCAGCTTCTCCAATTTAGGTATGATGGAGCTGCCACACTCTTCGTGAAGTTCTTCGGGGTCTTCGGCGGCCGTATCGAATGCTGCGCAGAAAGTGAGAGCAGCAGCGGCACCGACTCCACCAGCGAGAGCAAGAGCAAGAGCGATGAAAGCTCCTCGCGTATCAAGAGCGAGGATGAGGACTCCGACTAGGCGCATAGTATTGCCCCAGTCGAATCTTGAAGATGAGATGTGTTCCGCCTAGGCTCCTCTGTTTAGCTCCTGTATCAAAACCAATGTAGCCCCGTGGGGGCACGGAAGATAACTTTTGCATCTAAATGTTTAATAGTTGCTGTAGGTCATACTTTGAATGGACGTATGCATGTTGTTCTCCTTATCCCATTCTGTCTTTGCATGATTTTCATACCCTACGCTTGCTGGAGACTTGCCGGTGTGCACACCCTTACCGCAAGTACCCGAGGAACAAGTCCTCAGCAGCTTGCCGGAAGTGCCGCCGCTAGCAAGATCACGCTTGCCGATCGCAATGTAGCTACTTAGCTTGCCGAGCGGACTCGAAGCAAAGTAAGAGCGTGGTCGATCATGGCAAGGTTCCTTAGTGTGCAGGTTTCTCATACAAAGGCCGAAATCGTTCAAGGAGAGCCACAACTACAACAAAAATTTACTTCAAAATTTTGTGACTTAGCTCATTCCTTGTTGTACTTCTTGCCACAGGGCGATATCTTGAACGCGTCTTTCGGTCTCCCCTCGGGAATCTTGTACGTGAGGAATCCCTCTTTCCTTTAGGAAAAAGAAAGAAGAGAAAAGAGGAGACTGGAACCATGATGGTTCGTTAGCTACCTTATGCAAGGCAAAGACTGTAACACAAGACTACATGCAGCACATAAGTAAATATGCATTTGGACAAATAGTTGTGAAACACCTAGTTTTATTTATTACGCACGGGATCTGCGCCCGGCTTTGTACAAAGGTTTACATGCCTTGATGGCAAACTTGTACAAAATAGGTTGCCGGGCAGCCTGGCAACCACGCCTTACGGGTAGAACTTACGAAGATGCTCAATATTCCATGAGTTAAGCACCGGAGTGCCATCTTCGATCTCTAGGCGGACTGCACCGGGCCTAGAGACTCGTACTACCCGGTAAGGGCCCTCCCACTTCGGCGTCAACTTGTTTTTACCCTTCGTGGATTGAATCCAATGAAGAACAAGGTCGCCTTCCTCAAGGTTCCTGGCATTCACTTTGCGGCTATGGTAGCAGCACAAAGCTTGTTGGTACCGTGCAGCACGGACAGCAGCCCGGAAACGATCTTCCTCAAGGAGCATGGCATAGTCATGCCGCAGCTCATCTTGGTCCTCCTCATCGAAGGCCAAGACTCGAGGTGACCCGTATTTGAGTTCTGTGGGGAGTACCGCTTCTGCACCATACACAAGGGAGAAGGGTGTCTGGCCAGTGGCTCAATTTGGTGCCGTTCTGATTGACCAAAGAACTACTGACAATTCTTCCACCCATCGCCTTCCACACTGGTGCAGCTTATCAGAAGTCCTAGTCTTTAGACCACACATCACTTCTGCATTTGCCCTCTCTACTTGCCCATTGCTTCTCGGGTGAGCAACGGAGGCATAGCAGATCTTATTTCCAAGTTCCTGGCAATATGCTGTGAAGGCACGGCTCGTGAATTGGGTGCCATTGTCGGTAATGATCCTGTTGGGTACACCAAAACGGGCAACCAATCCTTTGAGGAACTTGATAGCTGACTGTGCCATCACCTTTCTCACTGGCTTTACTTCAGGCCACTTTGTAAACTTGTCGATTACAACGTACAAGAATTCAAAGCCCCCGGTAGCACGGGGGAAGGGGCCCATGATGTCGAGCCCCCATACCGAGAAGGGCCAGGAAAGAGGGATGGTTTGGAGGGCTTGAGCTGGTTGGTGGATGTCCTTGGAGTGGAATTGGCATGCTTCGCACCTGATAACCATCGCCAAGGCGTCTTGAAGGGCTGTCGGCCAGTAGAACCCTTGACAGAATGCCTTGCCAACAAGTGCGCGTGACCCAATATGAAATCCGCACATCCCTTCATGTATCTCTTCCAACAGCCTTTGTCCATCTTCCCGGGAGATGCACTTCAATTTTACCTCGTTAGGTCTCTTCCTGTACAAGGTGTTCTCAATAAACTTATACATCCTTGATTGACGGTCCACTCTTTCTACCTCTTCTTGCTCATCGAGAAGGACTCCTGTCTGGAGGAATTGGACAATCAGCTACGCCCATGCCGGAGCTTGTGGCTCGACGACAAGGACTAAAGGCATTTCTTCCTCTGCGGGAGCACTTGTTTTGACGGAAAGGATCTGGCTTGCCGGATGCTGCGGCTCACCGGCAAAGGGCGGTTTGTTAGTGGTATCTACTTTCTTGGCAGCTATGGGTAACTCTGCCAGAAAGTAACCATCAACATCTTGTTTTCTTTTCTTTGCCAGCTTCGATGGTGTAACGGATGGCTGAGTTAGTTGGAGCACAAAAGTTCCTGGTTCCACAGGCATCTTTTGGGTGGCAAGCTTTGATAGGTCATCGGCAATCTCATTCCGGGCATGAGGAACGTGGTCTGCTTGCAGACCGTCAAAGTGCTCTTCCAACTTTCTCACTTCATCGACATATGCCTCCATCAAAGGGATTTGGTAATCCTTGTTGACCTGCCTCACCACAACCTGCGAGTCACCTCTGATAATCAGTTTCCAGATACCGAGGTCGATTGCAATGCGCAGACCGGCAAGCAAACCCTCATGCTCAGCAGTGTTGTTGGTGGCCTGCTCCCTGGGGAAGTGCATTTGGACCATGTACTTGAGGTGTTCTCCGGTGGGTGCGATAAGAAGCACACCCGCACCAGCGCCTTTTAGTGTGAAAGGACCGTCAAAGTACATGACCCAATCATCAACTGTTTCCTTGCCGGGGAGAGAGGTGTCTGGTTTTTCTTCATCTGGCGTTGGAGTCCATTCAGCAATGAATTCTGCCAAGGCTCTGCTCTGGATCATCAAGGTGCTCTCAAATTTCAGATCAAAACTTGATAACTCCAGTGCCCACTCCACAATCCTTCCGATTGCCTCTGGATTTCTCAAGATGCATTGCAATGGAAAGCGAGTGACAACGGTGACTGGGTGTGCTTGAAAATAATGGCGCAGCTTCCTTGAGCCCATGAGAAGGCCAAAAAGCAACTTTTGCACACCAGAGTACCTTGACCTAGCCCCTTGCAGGAGGGAGCTGACAAAGTAGACTGGGCGCTGCACCATCTTCTTCTTCTTCACAACTTGCTGATCTGGCTGGCTGGCTCGCATAATCTTTGTCTTGTCAGCACCTGATCTTGCTGGAGAAGATTCCGGCTCGTCGAGTCATGGCTCTGCGGTTGCTACCTCCTCCTCATCGGCCTCTCTTTCAGCCACAAGTGCAGCACTAACCACTTGATTTGTTGCCGCTAAATATAGCAGCAATGTCTCTTGCGGCCTAGGCGCGACTAGGACTGGCGGAGAGGACAGGTACTCCTTCAAATCTTGGACTGCGGCCTCCGCTTCTGGAGTCCAGTTTACCAGGCCTGCCTTTTTCAATATCTTGAAAAACGGCAAGGCACGCTCTGCTAATTTGGAGATGAACTTGCTGAGGGCGGCAACGTAGCCGGCAAGGCGCCTGACATCCTTGACGCGTCTCGGTGCTTCCATCTACTCAGTTGCTCTGATCTTGTCGGGGTTGGCTTCGAGATGAACTAGGGTTTGAGATGAGATGGTGCTGGTGAAGATGTTGATGAAGATTGGTCCTCCCACGATGAGAGCATTGTTGGTGATGTAGATGGCTCCGATTTCCCCCTCCCGGAGGGAAGTATCCCTGGCAGAATCGCTCCGCCGGAGAGCAAAAGTGCTCCTGCCCAAGTTCCGCCTCGAGACAGCGGCGCACCATCCCAAAAGTCTTCTCCTTATTTTTTCTAGGGCAAATGGGCTTATATACCAGAAAATGGGAGCCAGAGGCTGGCCAGGGGCCCCACGAGCCACCAGGGCGCGCCTGGGGGGTGTGGCGCGCCCTGGTGCCTCGTGGGCACCTGGGTGGCCCCCTCTGGTACTTCTTGGCTCCAGTATTTTTTATTTATTCCAAAATAATTCTCCGTGAAATTTTAGCTCATTTGGAGATGTGCAGAATAGGTATCTCTGACATAGCTTTTTCAGGTCCAGAATTCCAGCTGCCGGCATTCTCCCTCCTTGTGTAAATCTTGCATATTAAGAGAGAAAATGCATTAGAATTGCTCCACAAAGTGTTATATTGATTAAAAACACTATAAATAACAGTAGGAAAACATGATGCAAAATGGACGTATCAGTACCCATTCTTGAATGGGTCCTTTGATGTTAGTAACAAGGGTCTTAGGAACCCAAATAGACCATTCGATGTACTCATAATAAGAACCAACAAATTTGGCATAAACATGCTCATCACTAGCACATCATAAAACATAAGAAGGGTTAAAGTCGCCGGCTTTGTTCGATGGAGTGGTTTTGCCCTTCTTGGCATTTCCACCCACCACCTTGTCTTTCTTCTCCTTATGAGCACCCTCTCCTTCCTTGACAAATACCTCTTTGAGAGGGAGAGGTTTCTTGGTCATGTTGTTCTTCTTTTTCTTTGACTTGGGCACAAACCCAAGTCCCTCCTTTGCCACGACTTCCTTTTGATTGCTCAAAAGTTCGTTGAGGTTCTTCTCACCTTGTATGCAACTCACAAGACCCTTCTCAAGTTTCTCTTTTAGCTTTGCATTCTCCTCCACAAGATGCACATGCTCACAACACGGGTTAGTAGCATGGGCATTATCAACTAAAACAAAAGGAGGACAAGTGGCTATTTCCGTTATTAGCTTCACTTGGAGTTGATCATGAGACTCTTTGAGAGAGCCATGAGCACTCTTCAAAACCTTGTGGGCCTTGTCAAGTAGCTCAAACTCCTCCTTGAGTCTAGCATGGCCAACTCCAAGGTCAACCTTCTCGGATTTGAGCACACGAGTAAGAACTTGAGCATGTTCAAGATCTTTCTTTAGTTGAGCAAGGTCAACGTTGTGTGACTCCTCAAGAGCCAAACGAAGACCTCGCTCTTCCTCAAGAGCAATGGAAAGATCCGCAATCTCATCGGCATAATCACGACTATGGCCTTGCAAATTAGTGATAGTCTCTTCATGAGACTCAATGATATCATTGGCCTCACCCAATTGTTCCAAGAGAGCAACAAAGTGCTTCTTGGTCTCACCTTTGAGCTTACCCAAGAATTTGTCAAACTCATTCTCATCCACCTTCACCTCCTCTTGATTATCCACACAATCCAACAATGAAGGATTAGGAGAGATGGAAGTTTTGATGTTGGAGGTTACCTTGTTGACTCCTCTTGCCATGAGGTACTTGGGGATGATGTTCTCGTTGGGGGCATCGAAGAGGGACACCGAGGTTGGAGAAGAGGTGGCAATGGCCACGGTGGCCGTTGCAAACACTTCACCAGTTGTATCATCATCATCAGAGTTGTACTCTTCTTGCGCCACCAAGCCCTTTGGAGGCACCTTCTTGTTGGAATTGTTCTTGTTGGGGAAGGACTTGGCCTTGTCTTTGCGGATGAGCTTGCGACCATTGTCCTCCCTCTTCTCATACGGACAATCCACCACAAAGTGACTCACATTGCCACAATTATAGCAAGTCCTTAATCGTTGCTTGCCCTTTGAGCCACTTGAGTTGTTCTTGGAGAAGTTGGGCCTTGAGTTTCTCTTGTTGCCCCAAAATTGCCTTGACGCAAGAGCCATGTGCTCGTGGTAAGCATATTTGGTGTCTTCGGGGCAACTCTCTTCTTCTTCCTCTTCTTCTTCTTCCGGAATAGCCTTAGCCTTCAAAGCAAGGTTGGGTGAGGCTCTCTTTGACCGTTGGACACAAGCTAGAGCATTGCCGGCGGTCTTGTTCATGATGTTCATGGCAATAAACTCATCCAACACCTCACTTGAAGACAAGGTGTGGAAGTCCGGCCTTTGACGGATCACGGAGGACATGGCCTTGTTGAACAGCATGATGGCCTTGAGAAACTTGCGCTTGATCCAATTATCATCCGTATCCTTGCTCCCATGATCTTGAAGAGCGACCGCAAGAGTTGTCAATCTTCGGTAGAGATCACGAGGATCCTCATCTTCATTCATCACAAACTCATCGGCCTCATCAAGAACCACCTCAAAGTTGGACCGTTGTATGCTTGAGCTTCCCTTGTACAAAGATATAATATGCTCCCAGCAATCCTTTGCACGAGCGAAGGGACGCAAGTTAGCTAGGTCTTCGGGAGGCACCGCAGATTGGAGGATGAACAAGGCGGAATAATTGTATTGATTGTCCGCCTCCTCTCTTGGGGTGAGGTTGTTTGGATCATGCGGGTAGAAACCTTGCTCGATGATTCTCCAAAGATTTGTTGAGCTGTGATTCAAATGAGACTTGATACAAAAAACCCAATTAGCGAAATCACCCTTCACAAGCTTAGGAGGAGGACCAAGGTTGTTAATATGCGGTGTAGGGACCGGTCCTCCATAGACCGGGGGAGGTGGAACCGAGATGAAAGTTCCCGTCCCATTCTTACCATGAGGGGAAGAGGTATGAGTACCTTTAACCGCTTCCTTGGCGGAATTGGCCTCCGACATCGATGCGGTGGGATTAACCACAAGCAAAGGATCGGGAGTAGATTTCAACCCCTCAAGAAGTTCTTTAAGCATGGACTTGACCTCGGCCGTCATAGACGTCTTAAGTGAAGCCATAGCTTCATTTAAGTCGTCTCGGGAGATCGAGTTCAACTCCACGGCCTCGGGCACTTCCTCATCCCGATCCCCGTCGTCAACCATACTCTTCGGGTGGTGAAACCCTTAATAAAGAGACGAGGCTCTGATACCAATTGAAAGGATCGATATGGTTGACTAGAGGGGGGTGAATAGGCAACTACCAATTTTTAGTTTTTCTTAACAAAATAGGATTAACAACAAATAGGTTGTCTAGAAATGCAACTAGGTGAGCAACCTATATGATGCTAGCAACAAAGACATCACAAGCAAGCAACGGATACACCACAAGTAAAGCTTGCACAAAGTAAAGGTAAGAAGTAACCACAAGTGGAGCTGGTGAAGACGAGAATGTGTTCCCGAAGTTCCTTCCCTTTGAGAGGAAGTACGTCTCCGTTGGAGCGGTGTGGAGGCACAATGCTCCCCAAGAAGCCACTAGGGCCACCATATTCTCCTCACGCCGTCACACAATGCGAGATGCCGTGATTCCACTAGTGGTGCCCTTGAAGGCGGCAACCGGACCTTTACAAACAAGGTTGGGGCTCTCTCCACAACCGAATTGGAGGCTCCCAACACCACCACGAAGCTTCACCACAATGGAATGTGGCTCCGAGGTGACCTCAACCGTCTAGGGTGCTCAAACACCCAAGAGTAACAAGATCCAGAAGGGATTAGTGGGGGGAATCAAATTTCTCTTGGTGGAAGTGTAGATCTAGGCCTTCTCAAGCAATCCCTAAAGAATCAACAAGTTTGATTGGCTAGGGAGAGAGAGATCGGGCAAGAATGAGCTTGTGAGCAACAATGGAGCTTGGGGAGGAAGAGGTAAGTCAACTTGGAGAAGATGCCTCCCTTATATAGTGAGAAAAGAGATCCAACCGTTATGCACCCACAGCCTGTGCACAAGCGGTAGTACCGCTCAGGTGAGCGGTACTTCCGCTGGCACGGAAGTTCCAGGCGCTGCGTTCAACCGAGCAGGTCGGGGAGGCGGTAGTTCCGCCTGAGCGGTAGTACTACCACTCCCACCAGCGGTACTTTCGTTGTGTATTGAACAGCAGCCGGAACCAGCGGTAGAAGATAAAGGCAGGGCGGTAATGCCGCCCAGAGCGGTACTACCGCTAGAAACTGCCGCTCTACTTCCGCTCGTGGGACAGAACTATCCAGAGGGAAAAAAACAAGCGGTACTCCGTGCGATAGAGAAACAGCGGTAGTTCTGCCGGAGCGGTACTACCGCTCCGCAGGAGCGGTACTTCCGCTTAGCTGAAGTATGCCCAGTAAACCTGTGGTAGTGGGGTGGCAGTCAGGACCGTAGTACCGCGGGATCGGTACTACCGCGCTGAACTGCCGCTCTACTACCGCCCATTTACAGAACATAAAAACAAGCGGAAGTGAGGATAGCACTGAACTGCGGCAGTACCGCTGGAGCGGTACTACCGCTTATGTTGATCTGGAAAGCTCAAGCACAAAGGAAGGACAAGCTCAAATGTCGGGAAAGAACGAGGGTGCAAAGTGACTGTGTACGTGTTGATTCCACCCAAACCTTTCCGAAGCGGACCCCCTCTTAATAGTACGGTGATCCTACGACTCAAATCCATCGAAAATGAAACGCAAGAAAAAACACTGTCTTCATAATAGCTCTGAGGGGCACGAATCGTCTTATGCCATATGATAGATTATCTGAAATGCCCAATGCACACGATTAGTCCGCAAAAGCATTGTCATCAATCACCAAAACCACTAAGGGAGAAATATGCCCTAACAGTCCTTCCTATGGAGCAATGGATTCGGACATGGAGTACATATATGACCACTTGAGTCGTCCAACGAGGAGGACTATGCGGATGAAACGACGATGATGCAGGCGGTCCTTGTAGACACGGAGCGTGCAGAAGAGCATGTTCTCAATTTCAAGAGATCAAATCAAGGGTCATCGAATGTTGAATTGGAACAGTGCACGGGGCATTTGACGTTGATGGATGGCTACTTCTCCCCCGATGCCCTATTCGCGGACAATTTTTGTCGGTGCTTTTAGATGCGAAAAAATATCTTTGATCGCCTATACAATGGCGTTCGGTCCTACAATGACTATTTCATCTTGAAGAAGGTTGTCATAGGAAGGACTGAATTCTCTGGTTACCAGAAGTACATGGTTGCATTGTGGATGCTTGCATATAACATGGTCGCAAATTCCTGGGACGAGTACCTTCGGATGTCTGAGAGCCCATGCGGAGACGTCGTGGTCAGTTTTGCTACTGCGGTGGTCGAGGTGTTTGGACCTCAGTACTTGAGAGAACCAAATGTTTCAGACACCGAGAGGCTCTTGGCAATGCCCGAAGCACGAAAATGGTCAGGTTTGCTCGGATCTCTTGATTGCATGCATTAGAGATGGAAGAATTGTCCAAAAGCTCTACAAAGGGCAATATCAGGGCCATGTTAACAAGCCCGCCATCATTCTTGAATTAGTTACATCAGAGAACATTTGAATTTGGCATGCCCGAATTCACAATGACATTAATGTGCTGCAGCGGTCTCCATTATTTGTTGGGCAAGCTCCTCCTTGCAACTATACTATCAATGGGTATCGGTACAACATGGGCTACTATCTGGTTGATGGTATCTATCCTCTGTGGGTTACCTTCGTCAAGACCATCTCTGAGCCAGTTGGTTAGAAAATATTTCACTTTGCCCAAAGACAAGAAGGAGCTAGAAAAGATGTGGAGAGGACATTTAGACTGCTCCAGGTCCATTTTGCAGTTGTTCGTGGACCTACTAAACAATGGGATTCAGAGACCTTGTGGGAGGTGATGACATGTTGTGTGATCATACACAACATGATAGTGGAGGGTGAGGGTGAAGATGTTGCCGCGGGTCTAGAATTTGAGAACGTGGGTGATCATATCCAACTTTCAGATTAGAATTCGGCCACGTTTGACGAGTTTATTCAAATGCATCAACAAATTCGGCATCAAACAACTCACGAGCAGCTCAATGATGATTTTATTGAGTATCTGTGAGCGGTTAAAGGGGACAAGTAGAACATATATGTGCTAGTTGAATTCAAGTTTGAACTATTTTATTTGAAAACTTAGTTGGATTGTAATATTTAAATTAGAACTATTGTCGTATTTGAATATTTTCAATCATCTACGATTTGACATGCTGTTATTTTGAGCTCGCGGATTTAAAAAAACAAAAGAGGTCGAAGTTTTAGGGGATGTTTGGGCCGAGTTTGCTAGGTCCGATTAGGTGGCAATTTTCTTTCCGGACAGTAACCGGGAAGGTCGCCCAGACGTTTGGGCGCATATGGGGGCTACAGTTGGATGCTCTTACCCTCCCTAATTTGATCCTATGATGTGATGATCGGGCCACCCTTAGGCGTGAACTCCTCCACCAGATTTGTGCCCCTATCACCTGGCTGCCAATAAAAGTTTCGGGGTAGCGTGTACCCATTGTCCATGAAGACAAGATGATACCCCGCACTCTGTTGTGTAAATATTTTGTAAAATATTTCAATAACATTTGATTGTATGAATATGAATATTCGGAGTAATAATATGAGAAGTAGAACTAAAATACATATGATTTATTATGTTTAATTATTATATAGTTGTAAAATATTTTTAAATACCAATAGCAATAATATAATAAAAAAATCCCATGCATGTTAAAGTGGGCATTTTCCTATGCATGGATGTATATTGAGACGAGTCATTTTTCATGCATGTTATATGCACAAGTGACATGTTTACATGTTGAAAGAAATATGTTAGTGCGAACTGAGCCTAGCTCAGATGGTTAGATTCTAGTGCTCGCATTTTTTTTGAATTTATTTCAAGTTTTCCAGCAATGTTCATTCAGTGGGAGGGGACATTCCCGTCGACTATGAAGGCAAGATCTGATATTTTCGCAAAAAAATAAATAAATTGTGCTGCCTTCATCAATCTTAGGATGATGTGCCGGCTCAGTCTCTCGGAGATACTCATAAGGTTAGGGTGTGTGTACGTATGTATGAGTGTCTGCGTCTATACTGTGTTATAAAAAAATAGTTGGGAGATTAGTTATGTACACTGAAATATTCCACAAAATAATTGGTGTCACATGGGATAGGACATGTCATGCATCCGTAATAGTAATCCCCAAAAAATGGAATGTATTCCACGTTACCACCACCCCACGCTGTCATAACGAGGTCGATCCTCCACCTCACGGATCGTTCCGACCTGCCGCGGCCGCTGCGGCCATTGATGCACAAAATTATCTCTTCCTCCCAACTAAACAGGTCAATTATTTGCTCGTGGGTCGCCGGCCTGAGCTGGTATCATATGAGTTAGTTGTGTGAATCATTGTACGCCTCCATTAGCCATCTGTCCACGACAACTCTCCTTGCCTACCTTCTCGTCACCTTCCTCAGATAGCAGCTGCGAGCAAGCAATGCGAATATATACATACATGTACTTCGCGTATTCGCGTGGTGGTTGGTCCGCGCCTGCGCGCGAGGGAGAGTAGAAGCTCCGAACTTGTGGTGCTCTTGCCAATGGCAATGCCGTGGGAGATGGTGGTGTGCATAGCGGGCAACGTGTGGGTGCTGCTCGACGGCTGGATCTCCGTCTGCTTCCTGGCCGCGGACGAGGCCGCCCGCCTCCTCCGGTCGGCTACCGATTGATCATTGTTCATTGATGATCAGGATAACTAGAGGTACATTATTTCTTGCGTGCATAGATTGATCCTTTCTTCTTCAAGCAATGTTTTGTTGCCTCTTTTCATCCATTCCTAAAGCCATGCCCAAGGACTGCACTCACTTTTAAGTTTTGAGTGGATTCTCACCTGTTTTGAACAGGTTTCTTCCATAGTACTCCCTCCGTTCCTTTTTACTCTGCGTATAAGATTTGTGTCAAGTCAAACTTTGTGAAGTTTGACCAAATTTATTTATAAAATATCCACATCTATGGTACCAAATATATACAATATGAAACTACATTCCATAATGAATCTACTGATATTGATTTGGCATTATGAATGTTGATACTTTCTTTTATAAGTTTGATCAAATTAGAGATATTTTGACTTCAGACAAAACTTATATGCAAACTAAAAAGAAACGGAGGGAGTACCATAAAAGTGAGTTGGTGACCGAAAATATGGAGGCTAATGAGTGTATAGCTTTCTAAATACTTCTCTGTAAACTACAGGAAAAAACGTCTTATATTTTGTTACGGAGGGAGTATTTAGTCCCATAATATAAGACGCTTTTGCAAGCTAACATAGCTTGCAAAACGTCTTACATTATGGGACGGAGGGAGTATCTAGGACTGTCGTTGCACCATGATAAACTGAAAAGAGATCTTTGGCAATGGTAAATAAGATGCTAGCTAGAACAACTAGGTGGAGAGGAAAACTCCATTCCTATTATTTGGCCAACATTCTCATTTACATGTTGTCCTTTTTTAAATTCCCAAAATGGACCATTCAACTAGTTAATGCACACATGGCTAACTGCATGTGGAATGATGCTGAAGAAACCACAAAATCCACTTGTCAAATTGGCCATATATGTGCATAAGAAAGAATACGAAGGTTTATGTGTACCAAACTTGCAAAACCTGAATTTTGCCCCATTGGGTCTTGGGTTAAATGGTACATTGCCGGGGAGGACCACAATGGAAATAAGCTATTGATGACAAATACAATAACATAAACCCTAACATCTCGTGTTTTCATGATGTACAGCCCTCCCAATTCTAGAAAGGTGCGACGTAATTGGCATCTAATGCAGTCAAGATGGGGTACAAATGACATGTAGGAAATGGTAAATTAGTCATGTTCTAGGAAGATACATGGTTTGGCTACTCGACTTTAGCCACTCGATGTTGGTACATCTACTTTGTAGCGAATGAACAATCTAAAACTTTAGCTGAGTTGTGGGATGGGTAGTGAGTTGAATTGTGCTTTTAGGACAACCTTCACTGGTAGTTGCTCCCAGTTGATAGGGATAGTTAAGTCTGGGAGGTGTTCCACCTCCCAAGATTCAGGTGTTTGTGTCTGTTTTAACTTTGGACATTATGATTAAGGTGTTTTTGTAGTAGCTGCCTCAAAACAAGCTTATGACTAGAAACAACTTAAGGATAATATGGATTGCTAAACCACTTGAATGCCTCACATTATACTGATATTGAGTATGTGATCATATGTTATTGAATGCATTCTTGTTGGGGTTTCAGGGGATGAGGGCAGAGATGTTTTTTACATTAATGTTCATAATTTGGAGTTTGTAGCAAATAGCATCTCAATGGATAAGCAGTGAATGTTTTAAGCAATTTAAAATAGTTTCTACAGCAATTTTGTGTGGATCGTGGAATTTTAAGAATGGCCTGGTCTCTAACAGGAAATGTTGGTTAAATACGAAAGTGTCTGGAGCATGGTGTTATTATGTCAGGGAAACTGTAAAGTACCTTCTCAACGAGTTGGAGGGAGAAAAATTGGTGGAGCAATTCATGGGTCTGCTACTCTATAACCTCAAGATGACGCCGCCACTGGAACCAAACTCTAGAAGTGGAACAGTGTGAAGTATGTGCTTTCTTCTGAATACAATGTTGGAGGTACGCTTCATGGCGGGAGAATCACGTTGTAATATCTCGAGAAGCACCCCATAGATGGTGATTCAATCCCATGTCCTGATATGAGAGAACCGGGGCTTTGGAACTTTGTCCAACTAGTAGAGTAGACTTTTAGTTTGTACTTTGTGTTTTGTACCACCTATACACGATTGTTTTGAGTGTTGTTTTACTTTTCCACTTGTAAGGGATGTTCCTTTTGGAGGTATGATCATGTGACCAATTGGTTTCCTTTCAATGAAATGGAGTCGTGCACCACAGGCAGAACACACTACCAGTGGCGAACGAAGAACGACTATAAGTAGCGGACGCAAGTGGTGAGTGGATGCACTTGCGAGCCACTCATGTATATATTACCAGTGGTGGGAATATATTCCTACCCGGCACTAGTATCCTCGCCCAAGTCAAAATATTTGTTGTCGTTCCAGCGTTATTTGTTGTCGTGGCAGTGTTTTTTGCTGTCAAGATAACGTTTGTAGATGACATCACATCACATTACATGACATAGACAAATTGATGTATCAACATTCAATCATGAATCCATATAACGAAATTGCAATACATGCATAACATTACATTGATACTCATCATTACATGCATATAATCCCACTTTTCGTTCAGAGATAAAACATTCTGAATTTTGAAATATGAAAAGTTTCCTCCTGACATCATCTATTATATCCTTATCTACATGCATGTATGATTTTTTCAGAAAGGAGATTGAAACCTCCGACCTCTACATCATTGTGATGCACATAACCAATTTTCTTAAAGTTGATGCAATACAATGAGGCCAAACACATCAACAAACAGAGTACATAATTTAGATAACTACGATGGGCCATTACAAGATATGAAATTAACACCTACGACTAAGTCCGACTTGTCCCATTGTCGCCACGTCCCGCCAAAGACGACCAAGACAAGGATCTTTCATCCTGATTGTTGAGACCAGCTAGTGAAAGCTGGCAAACAGCGAGTAGACATCACCTTCATCAAGGTAACGACACAAGTTCATCGCTGTTGAGTCCGAATAATAAAGGGCAGAACACGGATTTTCACCCTAGAATTGAAGCGATGCTCGAGTCACCTTCTTTATGATCTCCCAATAGTCACGACCAGTAATACTTCATGACCGAAATGGACCTAGCGGATGGCTGTGATGACCAGTAGAGCATTCTACACTATACTAGTTTAATGCCCGTGCGTTGCCACGGGATAAAAAAACATAGTGATCAAATAATTTTCCCAGATCGAAAATTGGTTGAACATGATGGCTGGTTTCCATCAATAAACCGATTTTCTCCCGCTTCCCCCCCCCCCCCCCCCCCCCCCCCGGGGCAATCGTCGTTTCTTCGCAACCAGTCTCCTTGCAAGAAGACAGAGTAATATCTTATCTTCTCCCCTTCCCTCCTTACCTTAATTTTTGATCTTTACTTCTACGAATATATAATGTTTATCGATTGAAAAGATTGATTTGTCTTTCTGATTTGCGAATAATGACTAATGTACTCGGTGCAAAAAAGTTTGTCCTTCCTTATTATCCGACCACAACAAAGATAAGGCTGGAAACTAATACAGAGACTTGATTAACTGAAATGTCCCTTTGTCCCTATTTTCTAAGCCTCCCCCTAAGCAAATTTACCTGTTGCACATTGTTGGGACAAACCCACCATGTCCATCGTTGCACCCCCCTCATACCATTCTCCCCATGGCCTGTCAACCAAGTCCACCCCTAACCATGAAAACAAACTATTGCTATCATAATCTAAATCAGTGTTGTAAAGCAAGCAACACTTAAAACCCATAATTTGATTGTACATTTTACATGATAAATAGAGTTCATGTCAGGTAAATTATAATATATGTGGCTCGACTCAAAACAAACATGTATAAGGGAGGGAGGCAACTACATCTTTCTTGTACTGTATCCTGAGACGCGACGCCATCAACCCAATTGTTGACAGTGTATTTGAGGCATCTCTTCTCTCCATTAACGGTGTCATGTTCAAACTCCAATGACCATGGTCCGAATCCTTCGTGCTGAGACACATATTTGGAGCTCCTAGACGGGGAAGATATTGCTTTGGCCGCCTTGGGCTCATCATCGCCTCCTTGCCCTAGAGCAAACACATATAGTGCACTCTCAAAAGAAAAAACAGATGTATGTTGGTAATATCAAATATATAATTCAATCTTTCAATTCCTCTCATAGCATAAAGAGCCAAACAAGATACGAGTATCACTTGAGAATATACCATAATAGCAACACATGCATCAATTGCACTTCTTTGCTAAAAAACACCGTCCTGGTAAAAAAAAACTTTCCTCGTAGCCTTGAGTAATTGAGGCAGAGCAGATAAGCAGTAGATACGAAACACGAATGAAAAGTTGAGGATAGTCTTCTTTCATCCTCATTCGATTACAGTCTGTGCAAAGTCAACCTAAATTTATTTAGAGGAAATGATTAGTAAACCTATTTTGTCTATACTTTGAGCCTAAAAGTACTATTTGAAATCTAGAGGGAGCAGGTATCAACACATCAATATTTATACATGTGGCTTCCTGATTACTATTTTTACAGTCCTATAAAATGAATGTAAAGAGAAGTAGTAAAAAAAATTAACCACCTAGAACTTTTCTTCGAGGGAATAACCAACTAAACTTTAATATCATGTTCGCACTGTAAATATCAATTACTGATATGCAAGAAATTGATAATAACCAACCAATATTGCTCTCTGTATTGACCCCTCACATAAAAATTGTACAAAGTCAATGATTCGACATAATATTCCTATATCCATTTTGTCCTTTAGATAAAACTGAAATAATACTGAGACTTAAGACAACAATATTGGTTAATTGATCTTTCATGTAGTTTTTCACCAATGATGTGCTAGAATCACTACCGAGAAATAGTAAATATGATAGTAATAAAACTAAAAGTTTGCTGGTGAACACATGCATTATGTAGCAGACCAAATAGTTATAAACCTGAAGCGGAAAGACCAGGGAATATAAACGTATTCTTTAAGAAAAAGAACACCACACACACTCTTTTATTTCCATCCTTGAGACTGCATTTCCCCGTTACTGGCATCTGAAATACAATAGTCGAAAATCCATCTCCTCTGCTATACCTGTAAGAACTGAAAAAATCATGAGCAATTAAACAATTAGCTTGCAAACAAAAGCTGAAAAAAACGACAGCATTGTTTACGCAACTATTAAGAAGTCAGGCATCAATAAATTCAAATAAGACATCAAGGCAGTAATCAATATCAGTACAAGTGTTTCACTTTGTGTCACCTATTTGATCTACTGTATGTATAAATGGTCAGAACAGATGCAATCAGACCAACAACCACTATGCATAGTGAAATGATGAGAAGTAGCATGATGAAGATGTGCTCTTATCCATGTTCGGAAGTGAAACGCCAAGCACCAGTTCCAGTGTTTGTTTAGAACACAAGTTTAAGCTTCTTGCATCAGCGTTAATCAAAAACTTGGGAGGTTGAGAAAGTGATGATTCACTATTCCAACAATAGAAAACGGCGAAAGAATACAAAACAAAAGAAGAGAAGAAATTTAGTGAACCGATTACCTCGGTTGTGCCGTGCATGATTTCCTTTCGGATCGACACTTGCTCGGATTCAGTGTCAACGACACGCCTATCCTTTCCTCCCAGCTGCACCCTCAGCACTCTGAAGTTGGTGCCTCCCAGATCCAGAACACAACAATTGTGATGCAGAAATTAGTTCATGTACTGAACTGAATTAACCAACATTCATAACCAGATTAAATCTAGCTCACACACTCACTAACTCACTGGTCCAATCTACAGAAAACCAAGTGATGCACTGAATTGACTGAAGAGATCGTCCATTTATTGTACCAACCACAACCACTAAACGTCTGAATCGCTAGGGAGGAAGTCAAACTGGTTACTTAGTTGGTCATTTACCCAGTGGGGAGCGCGTAGACGTAGCTGGGGATTAACTTGAGTTATTGTCACTTTTTGCCCCCACGTGTGCCACGGGCAAGAGAAGCCTTATTGTCACTTGTGCAGAAAGTAGAAACATTACATGCCAGTTGTGGAACAACTCTGCTACTAATTACTTCATATATATATAAAAACAAACATAAGAAGAACGATGCCTTGAACCATTGGCTTGATTAGTTATACCACCTAACAAGTAGGGAATCGAATTGTATATTGCTTGATTAAGCTGCACATATGCTATATAATGCTCTAAAATTTACTACCTCGTCGATCAACATATATTCAAAGACATCAGACAACTCCAGGTCATATGAAATTAAGAAGGGCGACTTTGTCATTATTCAACCAGAAGACACCACCCCGATGATCATTGTTGACAACTCAATAATCAAGGGCAAGCCACATGCTTGTGCTCGGCATCTTCTTTCACAGCTTCCATGTTCACCTCTGATTCCATCGCCAGGGCTACTGTTAGACATGAAGTCACATGAATTTGTTTTAAACTACAACATTTAAGTAAAGGAAACATAATCCACAATACCACATTCTCTGAATTTTTTTTGTATGAACACAAGTACATATAATTAATTCTAAAAATACAGAAATATAGCATTCAACAATCAGTTCTATAGTCGGACGAATGAACCGGTCAGCAATCACATACGACAATTATTGTGTGATTTCTGTAAGACAAAGCAATTCAGCCCCGCTCGCCTCTTGAGTCTTTTGCATATATGGCTCGATCTGCGGCAGTGGAAGGGAGTAGAACCAACTTGTATGTACAGCAGGGAGTCAATGTGCTTGTCGCAGGTTTATTTCCATTCCGTCCCATCATCATACACCATTCATCATCCATCTAGCTGCCCCTGATACAAATTCAGAATCCAGATGGTTCTTTCTTTAGGAGAGGGATGAGGGCCAAGATAAAGGGAAAGAGTGATGTACAGACCTTGAACAGAGATAGAGACCCCCTGCCTGATGGTGATGGACATCTGCCCTCTCATCGGTAGGAGCAGTGGAAGAAGGGGGTCCCGAGAGAGAACAAGTCCTCCTCTCCCGGCGCAGCCCAGCTCGATGATGGCGCGCATCCGACGCGGCCATGGCGGATATGGAAGCCGCCTGGCCCGCTC
Organism: Elymus sibiricus; assembly: GCA_039707655.1. Taxonomy (NCBI): domain Eukaryota; kingdom Viridiplantae; phylum Streptophyta; class Magnoliopsida; order Poales; family Poaceae; genus Elymus; species Elymus sibiricus. Next base: position 232,717,422 of record CM077672.1, on the reverse strand, counting down.
CGAATCAATCTGGGGTGTCCCGGCTGGAGAGTGAGAGACGGTGAGTGGAGGGCGGGGTCGGTGGGTGAGAGGGCCGTGTCCTAGGTGGGGTGGGGGCTCGTCGGTGGCCTGGGTGGTGGAGCGACGGTGACGGGGGCAGAGGGAGAGGGAGAGGAGGATTGGATCGCTGCCGTCTGCCGCCGCACCACCAAGTTGCACGCCGCCCTCGCCGATCTTGGACCGCGCCCCCACTGTCTTTCCTGGATTTGGGTTCAGGAGGCAAGGTCAATGGGGATGTCGAGGTCGAGTGGCTGTGCCGGGGCTGCCGCCCCGCGCTTGCCAATACGCGGCCGACTGGGGTGGTAGCTGTTGGCCCAACATCGGCGGCAGGGGTGGCACAACATCTGCGGAATGGCCGGTGAGATCGCGCACTGTGGCGGCTGCCGGGGGTGCGGTGATGCTGGCCTACGAGTCCTGCATACGCAAGCGTGGTGAATGAGGCGACGAATCCTTGCATGCGGTGGGAGGAGGAGGTCGCCGGGGTGGTTTGGGTTTGGGCCGGAGAGATGGTCCACAGACGAATAGGCAGGTCAGGGGAAAAGGTGGAGGGCGTGGTGGACGTGGGGTTATTTTCCGCGTTTCGCTGGTTTGGAACGCCGTTTTTTTCTGCGACTTTTGTGTGCGGGAGTTGCACGGGGGCATGTGGATCTCGCGCCAGGGGGGAAGGGTTGAGGTCGAACCATTGGGAGGTCGAACCATCAAGATCCCCTTTAATAGTAGAGATCTAAACGAGTAACGTTTTCTTTTTTGCGAATAGGACCCAGAACTATGTTGAAATTATGCAGTGATACAACGCACCCCCATAAAAGTAGAGAATTACTGTCGGCCCAGTGGGAACCAGGGTACCACGACCCGTCTGCCTCTGGCCCGGAGGAAGACGCTTGGGCCGGCCCACGAGGGTGGCCCTGCCTCGGCCGCTCCGGAGGAAGCCACCTCGCAAGGCCCCTCGCCGCCAGGTCAGGCCCTGCCGAGGCCGCCAAGCACGAGGTTCCCTCGCGAGGCCTTCTCATGAAGCAGATTGTACGGCGCCAGCCGCAGGGCTCCGCGCCCAGCACATAGGTGACGTCCCGCTGTCAGGATAAGGACGGCGTGGCGTGACCAAGCCTAGCTTCCATTCTGGTGATAAGGGAACAGTGGCATCTGCTTCCCCCAAAGCAAGCCCCAAAGTGTTTCCTCTTTGGTAAAAGAAAGATCAGGACGGATCGGCGCGCCAGGACGGAGGTCATCGCCAAGCCCACCAGCACGTCACGGAGACTACTTTATCAGGCGGAGACCGCCTTTAGTCAGGATAGACCTGCGCGCCTGTTCCCCTTTGAATTGCCGCCCTGTGGCCACCCTTTCCCGCTCATATTTTCGGGGAAGAGGACCAAGGCACTACAAAAGGGGCAGGGCCGCTGCGATGTAAGGGGATCGATTCATTCTCCCCCACACCTCGTGTACCTTGAGCCACAAGCTCTCCATCACAAAGCAATCCAACACAGGCAGGAATAGGGTATTACACCGCACGGTGGCCCGAACCTGGGTAGCTCGCGCGTCCCCTTCGTGTCCGGTGAGAGCCAGTGAGCCCGTCGTGATCCCACCGTAGTTGCCGTCGTGTCGTAGGACGCCAAACAAAGTCCCCCAGAGTTCGAATCCTAAGTTCTTGGAGAAGTTTCTTGGACGCAGATCCTAGACTCCGACATTTGGCGCGCCAGGTAGGGGGACTTGCCGTCTTCGCGCCTTCGACCTCGACGCCAGCATCGACATGGACGACACCGCCGCTCGCCGAGCCGCCGTCAGGGTCCGCGCGACACCCGCCGCCCGCAGTGCCCCTGGGCGGCGCCCTCGCGCTGCCACCGAGCCTGTTGGGGAGCGCGTGGCCTCCTCCGTCCACCCGTCAGTGAACGAGCAGGCGCACGGCCGCTCCGCCGCCACCTCCTCGCTCGCGCGTCGCGATCCTCCCACTCCGCACGCCGCGCTGCTCATGGCGCAGGAGCTGCTGCGCTACCGTCCCACCGACGACGGCTACGATGCCTGGCTTGGGCGCATCACCGAGCTCGTCGACGCCGCGCGCGATGGCCAGGCGCCCTCTCGCTCCTTGCCTGCTCCGCCATCCCGCGTCGACCGGGCCGGGCGCGATGCACCTCCTCCAGACCACGACGTGGCCGAGCGCCGCCCCGCGGCGCGCGCCCCGGAGCCATCCCGCGGCTCGCTCGCGCCGGACGGTGGCGGCGACAGCTGCCAGATCGTCCACCGCGCGCCCCCGGACGCGCGTGTGGCCCTCGAGAAGGCACGCAACCGCCAGGACCGCGTCCTCCACGACGTCGCCATGGCGGGGCGCCTGAACCGCGCGGCCCGAGACGGTGGCGCCGTCACCAACGGGGGCTACCTAGCCCTCGCCCCCGAGCTACGTTGTGTGGTGTAGCCCGACAAGTTCAAGCCAGAGCTCCCTCGGCGCTACGACGGCACCGCCAACCCCACGGAGTTCCTCCTGCTCTACACCATCAGCATCCAGGCCGCGAGGGGGGACGACCGGATCATGGCGAACTGGTTCCCCATGGCCCTCAAGGACGATGCGCGCTCGTGGCTCATGAACCTCCCCGAGGCATCCATCTCTTTGTGAGAGGACCTGTGCAAGCAGTTCGTCGCCAACTTCAAGGGCACGAGCGACCGTTCCCTCACGCTCAACGACCTGCGGAACGTGCGCCAGCGCCCTGGTGAGCCCCTTCGCAAGTTCATCCAGTGCTTCAGCCAGGTGCGCCACAAGATCCCGAAGGCCTCCGACGCCGCGATCGTCTCCCCTTCACCAATGGCGTCACGGACGTGAAGATGCGCGAGAAGCTCTCGGTCTGGGACGAACTTGACTCCGCAGCAGAGTTGTTCGTCCTCGCCGACCGTTGCGCCAAGGCCGAGGAGGGATGCCTCTTCCTCCACAACGACATCGGCGCTGAGCCTGACGCGGCGAAACCCAAGGGCAAGGACACCAAGCGTAAGGGCTCTGCCGTGCTCGCGACGGAGCCGGACTACGAGCACGGCCGCGACCGTGACGAGGCCAAGAGGGACGACCGTCCTTTCTGCGCCTACCACAACATGAACTCCCACAGCACGGAAGATTGTCACGAGCTCAAGCTGCTTCGCGAGGGCCGCACTGAGCGCCGCGGCAGCCGCAAGGAGTGCGGCAAGGGCCGCGGCGGCGGCAGCGGAGGTGGCCGCTGTGGCGACAACCACAACAACGGTGCCGACAACAACAACCGTCAGGGCTGGCAGAACCAGCCACGGCAGGCTGACCCTCAGGACAACGCCGCCCCAATACGCGCCAACGACTCGCCTCCCGCTGAGAACGTTGGGGGCTACCAAGAGCCCCGCAGGGTGGCCTGCATCCTCGGTGGCCATCCAACCGCTACTTCAAGCAGTTCTCTCGGGAGGTGAACGCGGCCCTCCCGGCGCTCGAGTCCGCCGGCCGCCTCAAGTGGTCTGAGTTCTCCATCGCCTTCGACGCCAGCGACCACCCCAAGTCCACGAAGGCCGTGGGCGCCGTCCCCCTGCTGTGCACCCCCACCATCAGCAACGTTGCGGTCACCAAGACCCTCATCGACGGAGGCGCCGGCCTCAACGTGATCTCCATCGAGACCTTCGAGACGCTCCAAGCGCCCTACGAGCTCCTGATGCCCACCAGGCCTTTCTCGGGCGTCACCGACGGCTCCACTGTCCCCCTGGGGCAGGTGCGCCTTCCCGTCACCTTCGGCACCCGCAAGAACTACCATACGGAGTTCATCGTCTTTGATGTGGCTCACATCGGCCTGCCTTACAACGCAATCTTGGGCTACCCAGCGCTCACCAAGTTCATGGCCGCGACCCACCACGCCTACGGCCTCGTCAAAATGCCCGGCTGCATCAGTACCCTCACCGTCCACTGCGACGAGAAGGATGCGCTGCACACCCTCGAGCACGCCTACAAGATTGCCTCCGTCGCGTACCCGGCCGATGAGGACGTGCCTGGGCCTGCTGAGGAGACGCCCGTGAAGAAGAAGCCCCTGCTCTCTCAGGAGCGGGTCGAGTCCAAGAAGGCGTCGCTGGATGGGGGCGAAGCAGGCCCCTCCCTCGCCGTCAGCGGTGGGCCCTCCCCCAAATAGGAAGGCGCGCTCGTCACCTTCCTCCGGGCATGCCCTGATGCGTTAGCTTGGACAGCATCAGGCGCGCCCGGCCTACCGAGGGAGGTGATCGAGCACCACTTAGCCGCGTGCCAGAGCGCGCGGCCCATCAAGCAGAAGGAACGGCGTCAGGCGCCCGAGAAGCAGGAAGTCAACAAGCTCCAGGATGCTGGAATCGCACGTGAAGCCCCCCCACCCCAAGTGGATCGGCAGCCTTACCCCCGTCGCCAGGCCGCGCGGTAGCGCGCGCATGTGCGTCAACTTCATCGCCCTCAACCAGGCTTGTCCCGCAAGCCCCTTCCCTCCTCAGCGCATCGCCGCAGGCTCGCCCTGGCTCATGCGTAAGCCGTTCGGCCTGGAGGGTGCCGGAGCCACCTTCGCGAGGCTGATGCGCGTGAGCCTGGAGTCCCGCATCGCAAGGAATACGGAGGTGGTTAACACCCGCCCACCGGCCCACCGCGGCCCCACTCGTGACGGAGGCGGGTGTTCCGGTACCAAACACATGGAACGCCCGCCATCACCGTAAGTTCTATCCGTGCCCCACGGATACGAGCGACATGGAGCTGTACACGCTCCGGGGCTCTCTCTACCCACGCTGCCTCCGGCACGTGAGAGCTCCTTCCCACTCTCGTGGAAGCCCCATGCTCAGCGCTGGCGGCCTACTTGAGGGGCCCTCGGCCGTCACATCCTCAAGCTGACCCGTGTCGAACACGGCAGCATGTATCTTTCTGTTATGTAATGAACCTGCTTCATGCATCGGTAAAGCTTATTTCCTCCAAAAACCATGTGTGCTTGCAGCCGCGGGGCGCGCGCTCGTGATCTCACCCGTGCCTGTCACGCGAGCGGGGGCTGGGCACGGTGTCTGTGCTCGGGTCAGTCCCAGCAGCACTGAAAAACCCAAGCGACTGAGCTCTGGCTCGCGGGCCTGCTCCCGTGTACGTCACCTCACCAGGTCCTTGGTGCTCTTGTCTCCTCACGTAACACCCACAGGTGACCTTGTGAGCGCGCCCTGCTGCACTACTTGCGAAAACTTGGCAGTTTTGATACCGAAGGCCTCAGGAGCCCCCCCCCCTCGGGAGGCCTCCCGAGAGGGGTCCTATGGGCGGAAGGCCTCACGAGGGACTGCGCCTCATGAGCCGCGCCCTGCGAAGGACTCGCCCCAAGCTACACGCCTCGAAGGAGCTAAGTCTAAAGCACCCCTCGGGTCTTTTCCCTCTCGTTTCTCTCTCGTGGCATCCTGATTTCCTTGGCACGAGCCGCCTGCGCATCAAGGGGGGGACCCTGAGCATCGTGCCTCAGGGACTCCTACTATCCCTAAGAGCCCTACACCCTCTGGCCTTGCCGAGCGCATGCTCTGGGCATACCAGCGACGGCTGTAGCTTGCCTCGGGGGCTGGGTCCCAGCGACACAGGGCACGAAGGCAATGTAAAAGGGAAATAAGGGCCTCAGGAGGAAAACGAAAACACACGAATCATTAAGTGCTTACAGCAAAGTACCATGCAAATGTTTTCACGCCCTCATGGGGCCACGTCTACCCTATTACAGCAACAGGTCAAGGAGAATTTAGGCGCGTGAGGTACCGCCGTCGCCGCTCCCGCCATCGTCGCGAGGGGGCTCGCCACCGCTGCCGCTGACCTCAGGCTCGAAGGCATACAACCCAACGAAGCCGGCCACGCGCTCCCTCACAGCCTCCTCGAGGGGTTCGCGGAGCTCCGCCGGGACAGGGGTCACCACCCGCCCGAAGTCGAAGTTGTCGTCGAGGCGGAGAAGGTTGCTGAAGAACCGCGTTGTTGCCTGGGTCAGCAGGTCGCGGCACGCTTCTTCGACGGTGGCGTTCGTATCCAGCAGCTGCTTCTTGAGGTCCTCAACCTCGGCCTGGAGCTCGTCCCGCTTGGCCGCGAGGCTCCTCTGCTCGTCGAGAGTGGCCTGGGCGGCCGCCAGCTCACGCTCCTTCGCCAGTAGGCGATCCCGCTTTGCCTCCTGCGCGGACGCGGATGCCGCGAGCTCGCGTTCCCAGGTCTTGGCGTTCGCCTCGAGGGTAGCGACCGCCTCCTGGCGCCTCAGGATCTCCTCCTCGCGCTTCGGGAGCTCAGCTTCGCGGGATGCGAGCCGGCCGTCGCGGGCCTCCGCGGCCTCCTCCCGCGTCTTGAGTCGGCTCTCACGCGAGGCAGCCTGCCCCTGGAGTGTCTTCTCGTAGGCGTCCGCCTCCTCCCACCGCCGCTTGGCCTCCTGGGCATCTTCGAGGGCCTTCGCGAGGGACGCCTGGGCGTCTTTGGTGAGCTGCTCGCGCTGCGCCTGCGCCTCCTCGTCCCGCTGGTGGTCGAGCTTCGCCACCTCCCGGAGCTGGCTCCACCCCTTCGTCAGCCTCTGCCGCTCCTCCGCGCAGAGCTCCACCTCCTTCCTGAGCTCGCCTTCGAGGGCCTCGAGGGCCGCCTTGACGCGGTTGGCGGCCCCGCCCCAGGGCGCGGTGCCACTCTCCCCCAGCACCAAGGCGCGACTCGCCCGGGACTCCTCGTCACCTGCTGGCGTCGTCGGACGGGAAGGCACGATCTCGGGCCCAGGGACGGTTCCCACGAGGGCTACGGTGAGCTCCGCCGCAGCGGGCATGGTGCGTTGAGAAGGGGCCGGCGCCTCGTCCCCCTTTCCCGCCGCCTCAACACCGGCAACGGGGGCTGCCTCAGGAGGCACCGCCGCAGCAGGCCTGGGAGGCATCACCCCGCGTCGGGCGGTCGCCTCCGCGCACCCCTAGGGGAGCGTCCCCTGGCCATCGGCGGCCTCGCCCCTGCTCCCAGGCCGCCGCTCGGCCTCCTCACTGCCTCCTGCCGGATTCGCCGCCAGATGCACCGACACGGCAGGCAAGGCGGTCTTCAGAGGAGGGGAGGGCCCCTCGACCTCGGCCTTCCTCCTCTTGGCCTTCTCCTCCTCGGCGGCCAGCTCGAGGCTCCTGCGCAGGCGAAAGCTCATCAGGGCCGCAGTAGCCAGGAAGCAGGGATCGATAGGAGGGGGCGGAGGAACTTACTCATCCTTGAGGTTCCAGCGCCTCTTCTTCCGCTCCTTGATGGCGCCGCTGCTACTGTTGCCTCCTTCACGCGGCGCGCCTGGGCGGCCGCCCGAGGGCGCGGCGTGAGTCCCGTCGGAGTCGGCGGGCACGGTGGTCTCCTCCGCCCTCTCCTCGAGGGACTCGCCGGTCTCCGCGGCGCCGTCTCCTCCATCCTGTGCCGGCACGACGCGAAACGCGTCCCCGTCCCCGTCGTCGCCCTCATCCTCGCCCAGCCGAAGCCGACGACGCGCCGGCAGAGATGGAGGGGGTGGCGGAGACGACTCCTCGCTGCTCTCCTTCCCGGAGTCAGAGGCCTCGTGGTCGCCCGAGGAGGACCCCGTCCCCGAAGAGTCCTCGGGAAGCTCCTCAGACTCCTCGAGGTCCGTCCAGACCAGCCCCCACTGGTCGAACTGGGGCATCGCCGTGACCAGCTCAGCCTTGTTGGACCAGTGGTGCACTGGGCGCGCATCATGAGGCATATCCTATGCCTCCCCTGGAAATAAAACTTCCCAAGTATCGGCCACGGCTTTGGCCGAGAGGGACTCCTGTGCCAACCTGATCCGGTCTTCGGCTCCGGTGATCTCCCACACTGGGTGCGAGCACTTCTGCAGGGGCGCGATGCGGCGGCGGAGGACTTCCTTGGCGATCATGCCCGCCGTGAGCCCGGCCTCACGCAGCTCCGCTAGCCTCACCAGGATCGGCCGCAGGGCAGCACCGCTGAGCTTCTTGTGCTCCCAGCGGGGGATCTTTTCGGCCGGCTCGGTGGGGACCGCTAGGAGAGGACTGGCCTGCAGGGCATCAACGTAAACCCAGCACGACCTGAAGTTCTTCACCTTCTTCAAGATCTTCATATCGATGAAGACCTAGCGCATCTCATCGTCGACGCGGAAGGAGGCACCACCGGAGCGGTGGTTTCCCGAGGAGAAAACCCGCAGGCTGTAAAAGGTTCGGAAGAGCGCCACGGACGGCATCACCCCCAGGAAGGCCTCGCAGAGGTACGCGAAGAGAGCAAGGACGAGGATGGAGTTGGGGTGAAGATGGAGAAGGCAAATCTCATAGTGCTCAATAATAGCGAGGAGGAAGTCGGAGAAGGGCAGCACCAGCCCGGCGAAGAGCGAGTGGAAGAAGACGGGGACCACCGTGGGTCCGAGCTCGCGTCGTGGGTGCAAGCCCGGCCAGATCTCGGTGGCGCCTCCCTTGAAGTGCGCGGAGGCCAACAGGGGGCGGGCCTTGGCTAACCCGTTCACGCTAATGGTGGACGGCAGCAGAGCCGGACCAAGCTCCGCCGCCGGGGAGCTCTTGCTGGAGGAGGCCTCGGCGGTCGCGGGTTTCTTGCCTGGGGCCATTGCGGTGGAGATTAGAAGTTGGAGGAGGAGTAACAGAGGAGCTGCTCGCGAAAGATGAAGGGCGAGATGGAGAAGGAGAGCAATGGTATGCCCGCGCGGGGCGCGGGCAGGCTTTATCGCGAGGGCGGCGGTTAACGAGGCGTCGTGGGGAGTGGGGGTGACCCGCCCCGTGAAAGCCGCCACGCGTCACCTCTGGGCCCGGCAGCTTAGTGGGCCCCGCGTCGTTTCGTCCCTAACGAGCGGAACGTGCGCGCCGCGGGCCCGGGGTCTACTGTCGGCCCAGTAGGAACCAGGATACCACGGCCCGTCTGCCTCTGGCCCGGAGGAAGACGCTTGGGCCGGCCCACGAGGGTGGCCCTACCTCGGTCGCTCCGGAGGAAGCCGCCTCGCGAGGGGCAAGCCTCGCGAGGCCCCTGCTACTTGTAGCTTGCGTTGGTATTTTCCCCGAAGAGGAAGGGATGATGCAGCACAGTAGAGGTAAGTATTTCCCTCGGTTATGAAACCAAGGTTATCAATCCAGTAGGAGAATCACGCAACACCTCGTTAGCAGTACTTGCACACAAACAACAAATCCTTGCACCCAACGCAAACGAGGGGTTATCAATCCCTCGGCGGTCAATTGCAAGATTAAATTGTATGGTGATAGATAGATATATTAAACAAAAATAAAAAATAAAATAAATAAAAGAAAAGTGCAGCAAGGTATTTTTAGGGTTTTTAATATATGATTTAGATAGACCCGGGGGCCATAGCTTTCACTAGAGGCTTCTCTCAAGAAAATAGCATACGGTGGGTAGACAAATTACTGTTGGGCAATTGATAGAAAAGCAAATAATCATGACGATATCCAAGGCAATGATCATGTATATAGGCATCACGTCCGAGACAAGTAGACCGACTCCTGCCTGCATCTACTACTATTACTCCACACATCGACCGCTATCCAGCATGCATCTAGTGTATTAAGTCCATAAAGAACGGAGTAACGCCTTAAGCAAGATGACATGATGTAGACAAAGTAAACTCACGCATAAATAAATCCCATCATTTTACCCTTAATAGCAATGATACATACGTGTCATGTCCCTTTCTGTCACTGGGATTGAACACCGCAAGATCGAACCCATTACAAAGCACCTCTTCCCATGGCAAGATAAATCAATCTAGTTGGCCAAACCAAATCAATAGATCGGAGAAGAAATACAAAGCTATAATAATCATGCATAAAAGAGATCAGAGAAGACTCAAATAATATTCATGGATAATCTGATCATAAACTCACAATTCATCGGATCCCAACAAACACACCGCAAAAAGTGATTACATCGGATAGAACTCCAAGAACATCGAGGAGAACATTGTATTAAAGATCAAAAAGAGAGAAGAAGACATCTAGCTACTAACTATGGACCCGAAGGTCTGTGGTAAACTACTCACGCATCATCGGAAGGGCAGCAAGGTTGATGTAGAGCCCCTCCATGATCGATTCCCCCTCCGGCGGAGTGCCGGAAAAGGCCCCCAGATGGGATCTCTCGAGAACAGAAGCTTGCGGCGGCGGAAAAAGTATTTTGTGGACTCCTCTGTTGGTTTCCCGATTTTTGGGAATTTATAGTGGTGGAATTAGGTCAAAAGAGGCAGAGGTGGGCCCACGAGGCACCTGGGCGCGCCCTGGTGGCTCGTGGCCACCTCCTGGGGCTTCTGGCCTTCTCCCGAAGCTTCTAGTGTTGGTTATGTCCAGAAAAAATCTCCAAAAAGTTTCGTGGCATTTGGACTTCGTTTGGTATTGATATTCTGTAAAACCAAAAATAGGCAGAAAACAGCAACTGGGACTGGGCACTAAGTTAATAGGTTAGTCCCAAAAAATGATATATAATTGCTGTAAATGTATATAAAAACATCCAAGATTGATAATATAACAGCATGGAACAATCAAAAATTATAGATACGTTGGAGACGTATCAACATCCCAAGCTTAATTTCTGCTCGTCCTTGAGTAGGTAAATGATAAAAACAGAATTTTTGATGTGGAATGCTGCCTATCATATTCATCATATATTCTTTTCTTTTATAGCATGGACATATGGACTTGAATGATTCAAAGCAATAGTCTATAGTTTGACATGAAGATATAAATACTCAAGCATACTAACAAGCAACCATGCTTTTCAAAATATCAACGCTAAAGAAAGATATCCCTAGCCCATTATGCTCAATCATTGATCCATTCATGAAACACACTCCATATTAGCTACATCCAATGCACAAGTATGACAATAGTGCTCTCTAGTTGGTGCTTTATAAGAGAAGATGGAGACTCAAATAAAAAAAATTGCATAAAAGTAAATAGATAGGCCCTTCGCAGAGGGAAGCAGAGATTTGCTAATGTGCCAGAGCTCAAGGCTTAAATTAGAGAGATAAATTTTTTGGGAGGCATGCTTTTCCTGTCAACGAAAACGAACAAGAATTCCCAATATCTTCCATGCTAGATACATTATAGGCAGTTCCCAAACAGAAAATAAAGTTTATTCCTTTTCTACCATTCTTTCACAATCCATGGCTAGCCGTATCCACGGGTGCCCTCCATACCAACACTTTCCAAGGAATTTATTATTATCATCATATAAGATTTTTCATTTCATTTCATTTCGGGACTGGGCATCCCTATTACCTGCCACACTCTCGTGCAATGACAACTGAATAAACACTCATCGTGAGAATAACCCACCTAGCATGGAAAATATTGGCCACCCCCTTCCGCCTCATGAGCGGTACGGGCACACAAAACAGAAAAATTATTTTGAAAATTAGAGTTGGCACACGCAAATTTACTTGGAACGGCATGGAAATACCGCATATAGGTAGATATGGTGGACTCATTTGGCACAACTTGGGTTTAAGGAGTTTGGATGCACAAGTAGTATTTCCGCTTAGTACAAATGAAGGCTAGCAAATAGATTGAGAAGCAACCAACCAAAAAGCGAAAACGGTCATAAACATGCATTGAACATAACTAACACCGAATAATGCACCATAAGTAGGATATAATTTCGTTGCATAACTATTGACTTGATGTGCATGCATAGGGAATTACAAACCTTAACAATAATATTCTTACTAAATCACAATTACTCACTAATATGACTCACATATCATCATCTCCATATAGCAAAACTATTGCAAGGAATCACACTTATCATATCCAATGATCTATATGAAAGTTTTTATTATATCCCTCTTGAATATTCATCACTTTGGGACCAAATTCATATCTTGTGTAAATTACCATTACTATCATCAACTCTCAAAAAGATTTAAGTGAAGCATGAGAGTGCAAATATTTCTTCAAAATTTCAATCTTATCAACTCTCAAAATAATATAAGTAAAGCATGAGAGTTTATTTCTTCAAAAATTTAATCTTGTCAACTCTCAAAATAATATAAGTGAAGCATGAGAGTTCATTTCTTCAAAATATAGCCACCACCGTGCTCAAAAAGATTTAAGTGAAGCACTAGAGCAACTGCCTAGCTCAAAAAATTTAAGTGAAGCACATAGAGTATTCTAACAAATTATGATGAACGTGTGGCTCTATCAAAATAGGTGTGTTCAGCAAAGATGATTGTGACAAACTAAAAAGCAAACAAAGCAAAGACTCATATAATACACGACGCTCCAAGCAAAACACATATCATGTGACGAATAAAAATATAGCTCCAAGTAAAATTACCGATGGTTGGTAGAAGAAAGAGGGGATGCCTTCCGGGGCATCCCCAAGCTTAGACACTTGAGTCTTCCTTGAATATTACCTTGGGGTGCCTCGGTCATCCCCAAGCTTAGGCTCTTGCCACTCCTTATTCCTTCATCCATCGTGATCTCACCGAAAACTTGAGAACTTCAATCACACAAAACTCAACAAAACCATCGTGAGATCTGTTAGTATAACAAAATAAATCACTACTTTAAGTACTGTTGCAAACCCATTCATATTTTATTTTTGCATTATACCTACTGTATTCTAACTTCTCCATGGCTTATACCCCCGATACAATCCATAGTTTCATCAAAACAAGCAAGTAGTGCATCAAAAACAGAATCTGTTAAAAACAGAACAGTCTGTAGCAATCTATTTAAAAGCCATACTTCTGTAACTCCAAAAATTATGAAAAATAGGACAACGTGGGCAATTCATATACCAATACTGTGTAAAAATTTCAGATTTTTCTAACGCTCCAGTACAGAACCAAAATTCCAGCACTGGACGCAAAACTTTCTGTTTTCCAAACAGCATCAATTATACTATCTTCCAAATCATCCTAAAGGCTTTACTTGGCACAAACACTAATTAAAAACACAAAAACACAATCATAACAGTAGCATAATTGTGAAAACACACAATAACGAAACAAAAGGTAAAAATTTATTTTATTCATTGGGTTGCCTCCCAACAAGCGCTATTGTTTTATGCCCCTAGCTAGGCATAATGCATAGTTTCAAGTATTGTCATCTTTCAAGTTGATTCCATAAGTGGCCCTCATAATGGATTCATATGGTGTTTTAATTCTTTTCCTAGGGAAATGCTCCATACCATTTTTTAATGGAAACTAAAATTTTATATTTCCTTCTTCCATGTCAATAACAGCACCTATGGTTCGTAAGAACGGTCTACCAAGTATTATGGGGCAAGAAGAATTGCATTCAATGTCAAGTACAATAAAATCAACGGGCACATAGTTCCTATTTGCAAGAATAAGAACATCATTAATTATACCCAAAGGCTTTTTAATAGTGGAATCCGCCAAGTGCAAATTGAGAGAACATTCATCTATATTGGTGAAACCTAGCACATCACATAGAGATTTTGGAATTGTGGAAATGCTAGCACCTAAATGACATAAAGCATTGCACTCATAATTTTTTAATTTTAAATTTAATGGTTGGTTCCCACTCATCATATAATTTTCTAGGAATTGAAATTTCTAGCTCTAACTTTTCTTCTAACGCTTTCATCATTGCTTCTACGATGTGTTTAGTAAAAGCCTTATTTTGCTCATAAGCATTGGGGGAATTTAACATGGATTGTAACAAAGAAATGCACTCAATCAAGGAACAACTATCATAATTGAAATCTTTGTAATCCAAGAGAGTGGGCACATCGCTATTTAAAGTTTTTACCTCTCCAGACCCACTTTTATCAATTTTTTCATTAAGATTTTCACCCTCCGAATTATGGGAACGCCTTCTAGCTAAAGTTGACTCTTCTTCAGTCCCCTTTTCGTCAAGTTTTATATTGCTAAACAAAGAATCAATAGATGAAACACCAATCATTTTAATATCCTCGTCATTACTACGATAGAAACCGGGAGGAATCGCTTTTTCTAAAAATTCTCGTTTAGCTTTTAGCATGGCGGTTCTTTTCTTACTCCCATCCATGGAGACATATAAAGCTTTAATTGACTCATTAATATCAATTTTGGGTGGCATAATTTTAGTCTTAAGATTTTCCACATCATGAATAATTCTATCAATGCTCCTAGACATATCATCAAGTTTACTCAATTTTTCTTCTATCGTAGTGTTGAAAACTTTTTGAGCATTAATAAATTCTTTAATATTACGTTCAAGATCAGAGGACATCCTATTATTATTATTATAAGGATTACCATAGGAATTGCCATAATTATTAGAGGAATTTCCAGGAAACGGTCTAGCATTGAAGTTACCTCAATAAGCATTATTATTAAAATTGTTTCGCGAGACAAAATTCACATCTACGGGATCATTGTTTTTCTCAATCAAAGTGGACAAAGGCACATCATTAGGATCAATAGGAGCATTTTTGTTAGCAACCAATTTCATAAGCGCATCAACTTTATCACTGAAAGTATTAATTTCTTCAACATAATTCACTTTTTTACTAGTAGGAACTCTTTGAGTATGCCATTGTGAATAATTTACCATAATATTATCAAGCAATTTAGTAGCTTCCCACAAAATAATTTCCATAAAAGTACCACCCGCGGCGGAATCTAAAAGATTTCTAGAGACAAAATTTAATCCCGCATAAAAAAATTGTATGATCATCCACAAATTTAAACCATGAGTAGGGCAATTTCTAATCATTAATTTCATACTCTCCCAAGATTGGGCAACATGTTCATGATCAAGTTGCTTGAAATTCATAATTTGATTTCTAAGTGAAATAATTTTCATGGGAGGAAAATACTTAGTAATAAAAGCATCTTTACACCTATCCCAAGAATCGATACTATTTCGTGGTAAGATGAAAACCAATTTTTTGCACGATCCCGCAATGAGAATGGGAATAATTTTAATTTCACAATATCATTATCCACATCTTTTTTCTTTTGCATATCACACAATTCTACGAAAGTGTTAAGATGTGATGCAGCATCTTCATTAGGACTACCAGAAAATTGATCTTTCATCACAAGATTAAGCAAAGCGGCATTAATATCACAAGTCTCCGCACTAGCGGCGGGAGGAGCAATTGGAGTACTAATAAAATCATTATTATTAGTATTGTAAAAATCACACAATTTTGTATTTTCCTGAGACATTGTGGCTACGCAAACAAGATAACAAGCAAGCAAACAAGCAAACAAGAAAAAAGGCAAACAGGAAATATTTTTGTATTTTTGTAAAAAAAAATTAGAAGTGGGGGAGATGAAAACGAGAAGCAAATAAAATAAATGCAAGGAGATGAGAGTTTATGCAAAGGTACTTGATAGATGTTGATGATGTCTCCCCGGCAACGGCGCCAGAAATTCTTCCTGCTACTTGTAGCTTGCGTTGGTATTTTACCCGAAGAGGAAGGGATGATGCAGCACAGTAGAGGTAAGTATTTTCCTCAGTTATGAAACCAAGGTTATCAACCTAGTAGGAGAATCACGAAACACCTCGTTAGGAGTACCTGCACACAAACAACAAATCCTTGCACCCAACGCAAACGAGGGGTTGTCAATCCCTCGGCGGTCAATTGCAAGAATAAATTGTATGGTGATAGATAGATAGATTAAACAAAAATACAAAATAAAATAAATAACAGAAAAGTGCAGCAAGGTATTTTTAGGGTTTTTAATATATGATTTAGATAGACCCGGGGGCCATAGCTTTCACTAGAGGCTTCTCTCAAGAAAATAGCATACGGTGGGTAGACAAATTACTGTTGGGCAATTGATAGAAAAGCAAATAATCATGACGATATCCAAGGCAATGATCATGTATATAGGCATCACGTCCGAGACAAGTAGACCGACTCCTGCCTGCATCTACTACTATTACTCCACACATCGACCGCTATCCAGCATGCATCTAGTGTATTAAGTCCATAAAGAACGGAGTAACGCCTTAAGCAAGATGACATGATGTAGACAAAGTAAACTCACGCATAAATAAATCCCATCATTTTACCCTTAATAGCAATGATACATACGTGTCATGTCCCTTTCTGTCACTGGGATTGAACACCGCAAGATCGAACCCATTACAAAGCACCTTTTCCCATGGCAAGATAAATCAATCTAGTTGGCCAAACCAAATCAATAGATCGGAGAAGAAATACAAAGCTATAATAATCATGCATAAAAGAGATCAGAGAAGACTCAAATAATATTCATGGATAATCTGATCATAAACTCACAATTCATCGGATCCCAACAAACACACCGCAAAAAGTGATTACATCGGATAGAACTCCAAGAACATCGAGGAGAACATTGTATTAAAGATCAAAAAGAGAGAAGAAGACATCTAGCTACTAACTATGGCCCGAAGGTCTGTGGTAAACTACTCACGCATCATCGGAAGGGCAGCAAGGTTGATGTAGAGCCCCTCCATGATCGATTCCCCCTCCGGCGGAGTGCCGGAAAAGGCCCCCAGATGGGATCTCTCGAGAACAGAAGCTTGCGGCGGCGGAAAAAGTATTTTGTGGACTCCTCTGTTGGTTTCCCGATTTTTGGGAATTTATAGTGCTGGAATTAGGTCAAAAGAGGCAGAGGTGGGCCCACGAGGCACCTGGGCGCGCCCTGGTGGCTCGTGGCCACCTCCTGGGGCTTCTGGCCTTCTCCCGAAGCTTCTAGTGTTGGTTATGTCCAGAAAAAATCTCCAAAAAGTTTCGTGGCATTTGGACTTCGTTTGGTATTGATATTCTGTAAAACCAAAAATAGGCAGAAAACAACAACTGGGACTGGGCACTAAGTTAATAGGAGAACATTGAGGAGAACATTGTATTGAAGATCAAAAAGAGAGAAGAAGCCATCTAGCTACTAACTATGGACCCGAAGGTCTGTGGTAAACTACTCACGCATCATCGGAAGGGCAGCAAGGTTGATGTAGAGCCCCTCCGTGATCGATTCCCCCTCCGGCTGAGTGCCGGAAAATTTTCCTTAGAGGCTCGGTCCAGCAATGTATAGCGACAGCCTCTAAAGGTTTAGAGGCAGGTATAGAGGCAGCAGAATGATACATTGTGGATGCTCTTAGGGTTGAATGAAGGCGGTGGACAGTGAAACGACAGGCATCCGCAAAGGAACTGAACTGGGCTGGACCTGGACGTGGCCCCTGTTTCCTTTCGATGGATTCGAGCGTTCCCTGTGTGAAGATCACGGTGCTGCTTCAAATAAGCCGTCTTGGTCCTTGGGCAAATCTGCAAAAGCTTTCTCGCCACAAAACAAGTTTTCTAGGACAGCAATAGTACGATTTTTGCAACGACTACAGCCGGATCCACAGTGGAAATAAGAGGTCCATAACGCCCTGGAGGTTGTTTTTGAAGGCAGAATTAACGACACTTCTTCTTCGGTACAACCACTTTAAAACATAGATGGTCCAGATTTTCCCATACCCTTTCACAAGAAAGGGTAGGATGGGCATTATCTAAAAAGTCTCCACCGCAGGTGCCGAGGGCGCCGTGCGCGGCCTGTGTACACCCGCACACACCCGTACACGCCCGTTTGTTTTCCCTGTGTATGCCGTACGTGTCCTTTGTACGCCCGGTATACGTGGCCGGTGTATGCATGTGTACGCCGCACGTGGCCCAGAGTCAGCGCGCCAACCGAACCTCTGCGCCTGGTGGCGGCGTCTGAATCCGTGTCGCTCGCCATTACTCGACGTGGAATGGCCGCTCGCCTGCGCCCGCCTACCGCCCTTTACTCCGCGTGGATTGGCGAGCGCGCGTGGATTCGCACGGCGGCGCGTGGCCGCTCGCCTGCGCACGCCATCGACCCGCGTGGCCGCTCGTCTGTGCACGCCATCGATCCACCATTAAACGCCCCTCCACCAAACGACCCCCTCACCGCTATAAAACCCACCCCTGTCGCCGCACTCGCCCAGATCGCCCCTCCTCTCACCCAGATCGCCCTCTCTCGTCCTTTCTCGCCCTCCCTTTCCCCGGCGATGGCCCGTCCCAACCTGACGATCGACGAGTCGAAGGAACTCGCGACTTCGGCATCCCCGCCTCGCCGGAGGTGCGGATGCAGTCGCGGTTGCGGCTCAGCGTCGCTGGGGTGCCGGTGGCGCCGGTGCCCGACATCGGCACACACCTCTTCGTGTGCGCGCCGTCGGGCTCTATCGATCGTGGCTGCCCAAGAAGATGCAGCAGGACCCCCGCTATGCCCCCAACAATGCCAACTGGCCGGCGCTGCTCGCCGAGGACCGCGAGCGGTGGCTGCACGCTTTCGAGGGCCGTTGGCCGCCGGTGAAGCACAACAAACGCCGGCGGCACGAGCTTTAGGACGGCCGGACCTACGAAGAGGTGCCCCGTATCGCGCGCAGCCGGCCACCGGTGTCGTTCCAGCCCCGCCGGGTGAGGGCTACGCATCGTTTCGCCGCGGCGACGTGCGCTCTACCTGCACTGCCTTTGGCACGACGGCGCGCAGGGTAGGCGGTGACCGCGGCTTTGTACGCCTTGGCGGAGGCGACCGCCGAACCGCGGCTCCCGCGGCTCTAGGTAGCGCGCACGATGGCGCTGGGTCCAGCCGCGCCCCTCTAGCCGAGCCGGAGCCGGAGCCTGCTCTGTTGGCCGAGTACCGGCGGCTGGCGCCGGAGGCCGGTGACCCCGAGGACATGCCCGGCTACTTCACGGCCATCGACGAGTCGGAGATGGTACCGATGTCGCCCCTGCTTCTCCAAGAGTACATGCAGGTTGCCCCTGCTGTCGGCCACCTGGAGGACCCGCCGGACTTTCCGGGCTACCACGCCGCGGTCGCAAACTCTCTGGTGGCGCCCATCGTCGACATAGGCAGCGGGAGCAGCAGCAGTAGCGACGACGACGACCTCGGCGGCGTGGACGACACCTAGATTAGGGTTAGGTTAGGTTGCATTTTAAATTTCATTCAACAACTATGTAAATTTTCCTAAAAGTTGAATGAAATTCGGGATTGTTTGAATGAATTATGAAATGTTTGACCGAATATTTTGATGTTTGTTTAAATTTTTGGGTTTTATGAAAAAAATCAAAATTGTGGAAGGTTCGATAAAAACCAAAAAGAAAATGAAAATGAAAGAAAAACAAAGAAAAGAAAAGTTACAATAAAAAAAATTGATAAAATTGTGAAAGTAAAGATTATAACGGAAAAGAAAATAAAAAAGAAAAAGAAAAAACTAAATAGAGGTAAAAGAAAAGAAATTTTTAAAATAAGATATAAAAAAGAAAACTAAAAATAAGATATAAAAACCAGCTCTACAGCAGGCCGACCACGACGACGACGGCCCATCTCGATCAAGCCATTCGGCGAAAGGAACAGACCTGTCAGCGTGATACGACCCAAGTAGGGCCCATTGGGCAGACACGAGGGCGCACGACGTGAGAAATTAACGAAGTTCAAAGGCGAGGGCAGGCGCGCCTATTTAAGCCGGTATCGCTGCTCCTCGCTCGACGAGGTGGGACTAAACTCTCACCCCCCACCCCCCGTGCAGAGGCGGACGACGCCTTTGGGCCGGCCCAGCAGGCGCCCGACATCACCAACGCAGTCGGCCCAACCGTTTTTCTTTTCGAATGTTTTCTTTTTTTTCATTCAAAAATATTGACGCTTCTTCCAATTATATATGTTTTTTCCTTTTTCAATTGTTTTACCTTTTGAATGTTTATCTGTTTTCAAACATGTTCAAAATAATTAAGTATTTCTAGGAAATTTGAAAAGCGTTATTTCTTACAAATTTTGTTTATATTAAAAAATAATGTTTGGAAACTTGGAAAAATATTCCCGTTTCTCATATTGATGTTAATAAATTTATAAAATGTTCGGGTCTTAAATATTTTGCATGAATTATAGTAAAATTCGTTGATTTCAAATTTGGTTTTATGTATATGAAATTGTATTCACAAATATCATAAATAGTTAGGAATTCCGAAATTATTGAAAAAAAACACAAACAATAAATAAAATGTTTGAAAGTAAAACAATTTGGCACGGATGCTTGCCATGGTGTTTCAAGGGTGTAGAATTTTTTTGGGCCCATTTGATCAATGTTGAAAAAAAATATGGTCTCACACGGACCCTTCCGACCTGACCCGAACTCCCTCCTGTGCACATGATCTATTTGTAGACATGCATGAAATGATCCCAACTTTTGCAATCAGCTGCGCATGCTTATGGAAGGCACCCATGCTAGGTTTGAACGAATTCGGACACCAAACGCACGTCGCGTCACGTCCGGACAATATTTTACTGTTTTTTTACCTGAAAAACCCTAGAAAATTAATGAAATGTCAGAAAGCAATAAAGCATGGATGCTTGTCATGATGATACAAGGCTGTAGAAAAAATTTGGGTCCATTCAAAGGTTGGCGAAAAAAAGTGCTTCGAGACGGACCCTTCCCTCTTACCCGAACGACCTCCTCTGAACATGGTCCATTTTTGGTCATCTTTGGAATGACACCAAATTTTGCCAGCAAGTGTGCATGAACATTCCAGTACTCCACGCAAAATTTGAGCAATTTCCGACACCGTACGAACGTCGCGTCACGTCCGGGCGGTATTGTAGGGTTTTTCACCTGGAAAACCTTAGAAAATTAATGAAATGTCAGAAGGCAATAAAACTTGGCATGGATGCTTCTCATGACGATGCAAGGTTGTAGAAAAAAATTGGGTCCATCTGAAGGATGTCGGGAAAAAACGTGCTTCAAGACGGACCATTCCGTCCTACCCGAACGGCCTCCTCTGAACATGGTCCATTTTTGGTCATCTTTATAATAACACCAAATTTTTCCAGCAAGTGGGCATGCCCATTCCACTGAACACAAAATTTGAATGAATTCCAACACCGTACGCACGTTGCGTCACGTCCGTACAGTATTGTAGGGTTTTTCCCGTGGAAAACCTAGAAAATTAATGAAATGTCAGAAAGCAATAAAACTTGGCATGGATGCTCCTCATGATGATACAAGGCTGTAGAAAAAATTTGGGTTCATTTGAAGGATGTCGAAAAAAGTGCTTTGAGACGAACCCTTCCGTCCTACCCGAACAGCCTCCTCTGAACATAGTCCATTTTTTGGCCATGTTTAGAATGACACCAAATTTTGCCATCAAGTGGGCATGCCCATGCTAGTCCTCCATGCAAGGCTTGAATGAATTCCGACACCGTACGCACGTTGGGTCACGTCCGCGCAATATTCTAGGGGTTTTTAATTGGGAAAACCGTGGAAAATTCATAAAATGGTAGAAAGCATTAAAACTTGGCATTGATGCTTCTCATGATGATACAAGGTTGTAGAAAAAATTTGGGTTCATTTGAAGGACGTCGAAGAAAAACGTGCTTCGAGACGGACCCTTTCGTCCTTCCCGAACGGCCTCCTATGATCATGGTCCATTTTTTGGCCATGTTCAGAATAACACCAAAGTTTCCCAGCAAGTGGGCATGCCCATGCTAGTCCTCCATGCAAGGTTTGAACGAATTCTGACACCGTCAAGTCTATGCGACTTTTCACTGTCCGGGCAGGGGCGTCAAGTCTATGTGACCTTTCACTGTCCGGGCAGGGGCGTCAAGTCTATATGACCTTTCACTGTCCGGACAGGGGCGTCAAGTCTATGTGGGCGTCAAGTCTATGTGACTTTTCACTGTCCGGGCAAGGGCGTCAAGTCTATGTGACTTTTCACTGTCCGGGCAGTGGCGTCAAGTCTATGTGACTTTTCACTGTCTGGGCAGTGGCATCAAGTTGATGGATGTGAAAAAAAAACTATGAGACAAGCCCTTCCACCGTAACTGAAACTATAGGGACCGAGAGTATATCGAATAGAGGGGGGGGGGGTGAATGGGAGATTCAAAAAATTCTTTCAAATGAATTGAATCCACTCCAAACACAGCAGCGGAAAGAGACCTAATGAAAGAAAACTAATGCAGGGAATCTACCGAGGTACAAATCCCTCGATGTAGGAAATGATGATATCACGAGTATAGTAGATGACAGGTTTAACTATCACTATAGTAATGCAATAAGCTATGAAGTGCAGCAACATGGTAGATAACTGAATACAAGCAATCAGATAGATGTCACACGAGATGCTATAATTAGAATGCTATTCGTAAGATAATAGAGATATGCAGTAGAATATGAGTGAACGAACACAGATCAGATCAGAGCGAGTGGAAATACATTGTCATTATCAAACATGAGCGATATCACTGAAAGAAATACTGAGAGTAGAAAGGACCAGTGGTGCTCGATGGCGACAAGTGTATTTGGTAGACCAGTTCGCCCTTCTGCCAAAGGACTACGTCTGGTTGGAGGGACTTGTGATTGGACACAGGAGCAAACCTCTCTCCGTCCTATTTTCCTTCAACTCGGAGCTGATCAGACTCCAGTTGATTTCACTCGTGGTAGATGCTTATCGGTGATCTCCAAACCTTCGACAAACTTCCTTCGCAAACCACAATGACTCTTGGTTGCTGAAGATCTTGCTCGGTGAAGACAACAACTCTTTAACACTCGAGCCGACACCTATCCGTCTAGAGAGTGTGCAGCTCTCAAGAGTAATAGGTACGGGAACTCTAACTCAGAACTACTGTGATGCTCAACCACTGTCTAAGTTTTAGTTCCTGGTTTTCTCTCGGTGGATCTTAAACTCAAATCAGTCGGAGAGAGGATGCTCAATCAATCTTCTAAGAAATCTTAAGCGGAGCAGCCAACTGACAACGTTGGAGCAGGGTGGCTATTTATAGCCGCAGCCTTCCATGAAGGGAAATGACCAAAATGGACATGCTCGTCAACCAACGGCTGAACGACACGAGTTCAACGGTCGGAAATTGAGCACAACGGTAACATTCCTTGCGGAGCAAGAAATGCTAACCCCTCAGTCCGAAAGATATCTCCTGCAGCATGAAGAACTACGTCTACTGCTGATAGGTAATCATTCAGAGCATGAAGAGATTTCTCTCATACTTCTGTAGGTTTGGGCTAAGCATCACAGCGGATCTAAGCTTCGAGAACCTATACCCCCTTAATAATATAGAGGTCCTATGACTCAAGAAAGAGAAGAAGAACAACGAACTGAATACTACATCTTCACTTCGCCTTCGGTCTTCTCAGTCAATCTTCTTCGGACGACCTCCGAACCAATTGCTTTGCAGTAGTAATAGATTTTATGGGGCCAATATCTTCACATCAATCTTCTCGACAGAACGGCCTCGAGAGATATGACACAGCATCTCAAATATCCTTCGGTGAAGTTCCTCGAACTTGTCACCAAAGTTGGCACATTTCTTCGGTTCGGCATTGACTATTTCTCTCTATGTGCACTAGCAAACAAATCAGTCCATACTTTGTTTCTGTTAACAATCTCCAAAACATAAGAGGGCAAATATTGCACCAACAATCTCCTCCTTTTTGGACGATTGTTGACAAAACAGAACACATCGAAAGATAGATGAAATAGAATTGAAATACGATGAATAAAAAGCACGAAGATGAAGCATGCTCCCCCTTAATGTATGCATCGTGCTGAAGTAGGGTAGGGAGTGAGGTGTATCTTTGAAGGAGTTGCATTGGTAGCTGATAACGTACAAAAGCTTGAACAATGCACTCATAGCCATCTGAGATGATTCCTGTGCCACACAATCTTCAAAGAGGATATGTTAAAGTCTATGAATACTTTGAAATGATTTGTGGCGAAAGATAAGCCATGAAGATTTTCTCAAATCAAGGCTTGGGTCCACTCAAACCATGAAGAAACTCTGCAGATTGGATATTACGAGTGAAAAAAAACAGCAAGGAATGTAGACGAGTTTTAGATCGTAGTGGATATGTTTCAGACAGAGTTTTCCTTCATCGAACGAGATGAAATGGATAGTCGAGAGAATTCAATCTGAGGGAAACTTTCTTTTCCTGCATTGTTAGATAGTGAAGAAAAACAAAGTAATGCAGGAAACGAGATCTTGATCGGACATTTAATATCTCCTTTTAGAGAAGCATAATCTTTAATTCTGTTAGACTAGCTTTTTCTTCTCCTGCATAAGATAAGAACGATGATAACCATTTGCAAGAGAGTAACCTCTCGAGGGTACCTGCAACCAGATATAGGAAAGCAAATGATATTGCAGGGGGGGGGGGTTTATTAACGGTACATGATGACGAGGTTTACCTACACCACAGGCGGTGTAAGAAGTTCACGACTACAAGCAAAGTTCGACCGAATAAAACCAAATAAAATAGATCGAGGGAAACACAAAAGGCGAATGAAAACACCCTGCAAATAACCCGCTCTTCTATCCTCTCAATGTTCTTCTCCCCCTTTTTGTCAACAAGTGTCAAAAAGGAAGGGGAATGCAAGCGAGGAACTACTCGTCCGAAGAACCCTCAGAGCTTGAACTATTTGGCGAAGCAGAGCGAGCGATGGTCGAGGCCGAAGCAGGAGCTGGACTGGCAATATGGGCTTCGTGATTGCCTTCGGGAGCAGCATCAGAAGTGGAGAGGGGGACATCTGGCTTGAAAATCAGTGTGCCAGCAGTGTCTTCGATCTCATCATCTGGTTCAACAATCAGCAGATCGGTAGAATCAGAACGCTGTGGTAGCACAAGGGTTTGCCTTCGGATGCGAGGTACTTCAAACAGTTCCAGATAATCATAATCTTTCAGAATCCCCTTTGCTGTGAGCTGATTACGAGTGTAATGCTTGCGCAGAAGGGTCCAGGAGCGCTTCTTCTGTTCTTTGTCAAACAAGAGCCCTTGGCGAGCATAGTTGTGAAGCAGATTGATTTCCGTCATCATCTCGACTTGGACCTTGCGATTCAGCTTGATACGGCTTTCAAGAGCTTGCTGGGTTCGAAGACAAATCTCATACAGCGAGGGATTTTCTTCGTGAGGAACTTCAACATGAACCTTCTTAATTTTCGGAGCTGGGGCAGATGCAGGACCAGCAATAGAGTCAATAGGATTTTTCCTTTCCCGATGTCCTTCACAATTCGAAGAGTATCACGAACCGGAGGCATAAAAACTTTCAGAACATGTGGGCAGAAAACTTCTTCTCTATAAGCTGTTTGATGGCAAACATGATCCATGGAGCATAGGGCTTCAGAGCTTGAGCATTGTCAGCTGCATAAGCTAGGTTCCGAATGAAAAGATCCGGAATGTCGAACCGAATGCCATTTGATATAGCGTTGAGAGTATTTGCCACAATGCCTTGAATTGATTCTAGCATGTTGGTTGGAGTGAGGGAATTGCACAAAATATAAAACATCACTTTGTTTTCATATGACAGGTTCTTGGGGTTTGCTTTCGTGAAAGCATCACCCGACAATTTTGGGATCCATCAGCATATGCAATTCAGCCTCAGACACTTCCCACCAGTGGAGTTTATGTTGACGAGTTTCATCAAACTCACACCGAGGGAGATTCAAAAGAGCAAGAAACTGATCAGCAGAACACTTAACCTTTTGATCCTCGGTCATCCATTCGAGAACCCACGTACTGCTATCGGCAAGATCTCCTGAGATATAGAGTGTGGCATAGAACTGGAGTATGACTTCACGGTTCCAGCCATGATTGAAACGGAGGAATCTCTTCAGGAAGACATGCTCAATTTGCTCGATGGTGTGGTGAAAACATGGCAAACTTTCGAGTTCGGCAAAGTCCAGAATCTTGTGCTTGAAGATGTGATTCTTGCAGAACAGGATACGAGCATAATACATAGCTTGCTCTTTGGTCCAAAATCTTGATGATAATGAAGTTCTTTCTCCTTCATAAGGACTGGTGCCAAAGAAAGCAAGTTTTGAGCGATGAAACTGCTCCTTTAATGCGGGACCATTTGGACCATCTTCCACAGGAAACAAGGGAAACGTTTCGAGTGGATTCCTTGGGAGATCTTCTTCGGTAGAGTGGCTGGCCCGAATTTCATCAGCCACAGCAGAATCTTCTTCGATTGGCTTAAGAGGAGTGTTGCACATCCTCGACTTTGCAGAATCAGATGGCTTCGAACAACTTGGAGATGCAACAAATTTGCTCGCTGGCACTCTTTCAGCGGCTTTCATTCCTTCGGACACTGGGGCCTTGTCTTTAGCAGACTTAGCTGGCTTGGGCACAGGAACAGGTGAAAGCACTAGCAGTAACTTGAGCCATGTGGAACCCCGATAGAGGGCCGACGCACGCCAGCCCCAGGATAAGACCTGGCGCACGTCTGAGACATGATACAGCAATTCCAGGCACAAAAATGGCTTTATTATATGAAATAGAGTATTACAATACTGTTGCTTACAACAATATTACATGGCTCCAAGACTTAACTAAATGGCAGCGGAGGCCTTGGTTCAGCGGCAACAACGTCTCTGGATGGGCTCCACAACTCACAAGACTGGCTGGGTTATGATCTAGCATGCCGGATCTTCTCCTGCAACTCGCCACATGCAAGGCCAGGTGAGTACTTTGAATGTACTCGCAAGACAACCAAATACATAGCATCCAAACAAGCAGATGACAAAGCAAGCCCTATGCTTATACAAGAATTTATTCTAAACATGGCATGGAATTAATAGGAAATCATGGATCAAGCGTAGCAGAACATGGATCAGACATATCAACTACATATCATAGCATGGCATGTCTATTTCTACGAGCCATGGTATCCAAAATTAAACTGGAACCTACTCTACACTTACCTCCCGTGAAGTATTGAAGTAATATGTTGTGACATCATTCAGTTTTACCGCCCTTCTGGGCTAACTCAGGACTCACCGAGATCTCATCTCGTGACCATGTCACGATGACTGCTCACAATTATCCCATAGTTCGAGTTACCACATTTACTCAGTAGCACATTCTTTAACAAGTTCATAATAACAGGTTCGTCCTCCAGATCGACCAAGACCAAATAGTGTGACCTAGTACGAACTGTGTCCAATGCTGTGGACTCGGCTATTCGAATAGATTCTTACACTCTACAGAGGTTGCGCACTTTACCCACACCATGGACCTTCGTCCAACAAAACTTGCCCAACTCGTGACTCTTCTATCGTACCACCGACAATCATTCCCCGTCCGAGTCATGTCCTGGGTGGCCCCTGTGTCACTCCTGACACCTGCCACCGTCATGGCCAAACTAAACTGTCCCAAACGGGGACTCCCAGGCTAAACAAACAACTGGGCTCACAAGGTTATCGCCGCCTACCTGATCAGGGTAGCACGCGCGCATAACCTTCCCTCTTTGGTGGTACCAATAAGAGAGCACAAAGTTGGACCAAGTCAAGGCCGTCCCATAACGGCAAATGTGGCTGCACGGGTAAGCTCGGTTCGGTGGCACTATGACTTGATCCCATCGATGACGGAGGAGGTTTAATTTATAAGTTCAATTTAACACTTCCATCATCGTGCCATCACATTAACATTTATAAGCATGAACAATCACTTAACAGCAGCATAGCAAAATCAGGACAATATTGACAATCATGGCATGAGATCAAATCATAGCACTAACATGTTAATGGTATTAAAAATATTGTTACTAGCATGGAAAAATATGACATGAAAGCAATTCATGATATTATATGGTAAACAACACTAGCATATGGTACAGATGAGATAACAGGACTATGCCGGTGCAGACTAACAGATGATCTACCACATACTGTAACACACACAGGGTGCAAGCAAAGTCAACATGCAAGTCCGGAACTCATGATAAGAGGTTGGCTTGCCTTGGGGTTGACGGAGTCACCGGGGAGAAGTGTGATGAGCTCGCGGAAAGATTTGCCGGAAAAGTTCCCCTCTCGAAGGGGCTGATTGAAGGGCAAGGGAAAAATGGTCATTTTCATAGTGTGAGAACATTATGAAAATGTTACCATCGGAATGAGCTCGACGAACTGAAAACGTGGGCGTTGGAATTACCTCAATCGGAGTTACGGTCACAAAGAAATGCCCGTTCGTTCGTTAGGTAGAAAAGCACGCGAAAACCTGTTCACTTCTGCCTTTAACGGACGAACGTCCGCAAAGTAACCGTTTCGGCGGCGGCTGGGCTGAAAGCTCTTATTCGGAAGTACGCTTCCGCAGTAGGGAAACGTATTCCACATCGAAGGCGCGGCTGAATACGCCATCTCAAGGGAAAAACGTACTCTGCCAAAACCGCCTCCACTTACTCCAGTCAACGGGGCCGCCCGGTCAGCGCTGTGAGTATGACATGTGGGGCCCACCTTGACTTCTCCCTCCTCCTCCTGGTCTTCTTCTCCATCGCGATAGGAACGCAGGGGCGGGCCGGCCGCCGGCCTAGCCGACGCACTGCTGCTCCCCAGGGCCGGCCGTCGCGTGCAGAGGATCCGCCACTCCCTGCCGCGCTCGCGGGTGGCCGCGGGGTTGCTCGAGATGGCCCGCAGCACTGGGGCCATGGGGAGGCCGCGGCGACCGAAGCCTTCAAAGGGGAGAGCCGCGCCGGCAGGGCTCCCTCGCCGGAGTTGAGGGCGGCGGCGATCTGCGAGCTCCAAGAGGAGGCTAGGGAGCAGAGGAGAGGGAGGGGGAATAACCACGGGGCTGGAGTCGCCGTGGGGGTCTGGCGGCGGCCTTCAGCCATTGGAGGAGGGAAGGGCTCCGAGAGCTCGACTGAGAGGGTGAGGAGGTTGCTGGCGATGCAGGGGCTCGAGGGCACGCTATTTATAGGCGCGGGGAGGAGCTAGCCGACGGTGGAAGCTCCGGGAAGCCCGGTGCCGTGGCGGTGCTCGAGCGGAGCACCCGCTGTCAGCACGACCGTCCAAGAGCTAAGGGACGGGGGGAGAGGGGCACGCGTGCGGTGGGCAGTTCGCCGGCGCTCCCGGGCAAGCCGGAGCCCGCTGGAGCGAGCTCCCGAAGGCTTCCGAACGCCGTGTGCTGGTTTGGCGTGCTCTGCACGTGGTCACCGCGTGCCCACGGCATTGCCACGCCCCACTCGTTGCCAAACTATGTCTGGGGGGCGTATCTATCCTCAAGTAGATGACTCATGCTACCAGACAGCACCAGGGAGCACTCGAGTGATCGATTTGGCCTCAAACGTGAAGTGACAACAAAATGTTGGCATGTGGTGTGGCCACCACAGTGCTCCTCTTGGCCTGATCTTGGGCTGGGGTTAGTCATCTACTAAGGTATTCATCCTGGCAAAATTTCAGCACAAATGGACAACTCTAAGTGGCACTTCCTTTGTAACCTTGCAATCTGACCAGAAATGGAAATGAGTATGTTGGGGAGAAATGGCTAGATGTATTTGGTGTAGGGTGATGATATAGTCATGAGAGATAGCTGGAAAAATTTCAGCTCAATCTGATCAACTATGAAGGTACTTCCTTCACAGAGATGCAATCTGGACAGAAACTTAGTTAATTTACTGGGAAAGATTGGATATATTAAATGGGATGGTTTTTGGTATCCATGGGTGATTTATCAATGTTAACCACCCTGAAAAATTTCAGCCCAAAAAGATTAAGGGAGCAAGCACTTCCTTTGTAAACTGGAAATCTGGACAGAATTTGCAAATGGACGTTGTGTTCAAAATTTGAATTATGG
This sequence comes from Elymus sibiricus, assembly GCA_039707655.1. Classification (NCBI taxonomy): domain Eukaryota; kingdom Viridiplantae; phylum Streptophyta; class Magnoliopsida; order Poales; family Poaceae; genus Elymus; species Elymus sibiricus. The sequence goes on along the minus strand of CM077672.1, from coordinate 232,687,909 downwards.
AACTTGGGATTTTGATGAAAATGGTGAATATATGGATAGGATAAGCTCCACCAATTATTTGAGATTTTTCCTGGCTACCAAAATGGTAGTTCCTTTGGAAAGGCCCCAAATTGAAATATTGGCTTTAAATAGGAAAATGCAATTTCCCTTATTTAATTGTGGCCCATATTTTTGTGAGAGCTCAATATGATCGAAATGAATATCTCCACAAGTTTTCATGAGCGTTGGAGATGGGAAAATATTTTCCTGGATTTAATTCCTCAGAAAGGCAGAAAAAGGAATTAATTCTAGATGGAAAATATTGCATATAACTTGGCAATATTTTTGCACATCTAGGGTTTATGAATGAAGGAGGATCTCTGGAAATTTTGGGAGGATCAACAGAGCAAAGAAAATGATAGTTCATTTGTAAACACAAAGGCAAGATTTCCAGTTCCAATATTTTGGAACTAGGGTTTGAATGAGGTTTAGGGTTTACTGACGGAAGCTTGGCTGGCACAAGAGCATGGGAAAGGTATGGAGAGGCTGAGGATTGTCTGGATTCACCTGGTCACTCACCAGATTCCAGAGAAAAAAATTTGGGAGAGGAAAGCTAGGAAGGAATAACAGCACAAAAATCGATAACCCGATTTTTGGGGTGTTACAAACCTTCCCCCCTTAAGAGAATCTCGTCCTCGAGATTCCTAGGGTTAGCTCAAAACAAATATTACACCTCCTGGAAAAACCTCTGGGTTGGGTCTTAACCCTGCGGTTGAAAACGACCGAGTTAAGAGTACCAAAAATTGGTACACCCAGATCGAGATACGGATATTGCGGGATCTACTCCACAGGTAGGGGTCGCTGGGTCTCTCTCGTGGCCCTGATGTCTTTAGAAAAAGCAGAAATTCCCTTTTTCCAAAAATGCCAGAGACATCCCAATGAACGGTGGCTTCTCTCGCTGACAGGTGGCCCAGGGCCCACTGGCAGCCTCTTTCTTCTTTCTCCAGCCAACGGCTCTCTCTCGCTCCCGCGTTGTTCCGCGTGCGGCTGAGCACTGTGTGCGCCTAGCTCCTAGGGCATAAAGTACCCTATGATGATAGTGCGTGGCGTGCACGAGGCCGACGCAGAGGGCACTCCCGTCGCGGGCCAGCGCCGGTCGGCACTGCTCGCGGATTCGCCTCCTGGACGCCGGTGATCGAGTGTCGCGCGGTTCTCCTGGACCTCGCTCACCGTACACCGGACTTGGGCTATAATAGACGACGGCAACGCGGCTCTATCCAACACACACCATGCCTCTCTTCCATCTCTTCGGTTTGGACGAGCTCGAGCCGAGATCCTTCGGTGAGGCGGTGTTCCTGGTGGGGTTACGATGGTTCCTCACTGCGCTGCTGGCTACTCTGATCGGTTCGTCGCTCTGCCTGCTGCAGCTCATCCTGCTAGAGCGGGCTCGCGACGACGAGGGTCCTATTGTGGTGGGTCAAGGCGAGGGCGATGCTGGCGCGGTGGCTGGTAATCATCCACGCTGGTTCCTTCGCCGTCTCAGGCCGGCGGAGTAGGCGCGTGCTGCGGTGGGGTAAGGTGGCGGCCTGTCCAACGTCACGCAAGACGGTGACAGAGGCGCCGCTGGGTCCGTGGCTAGTGCGGTGTGGTCAGTGGAGCTCTACCAATGCGGAGACTACGCTGCTGGTAGCTCTTCGTCGAGTAACATCAACAATGGGTGGGTGTTGGGGTAAAATCGGGGTTTAAATCTTGGACTGGAGGGGTTGTAACGGTTTATGCTGCAATAATTTTTTTCAGAATTTCTCCGAGATTGTAGCTGGTTTTGGGACCGGGGAACTATTGAGTGAAACTGGTTTTCCAGAATGCTGGGTTCGGAAGACTGGCAAACGGAGTAAGCACAGATGGGTATGGGCATGCGGCTTTGCATTCTACCCGAGTACTGCTGCGACAGTACTCAGGAGGATGAACTTGGTGTGCAAACACGATACACATGCAATCTATTCAAACCAAAATGCAAGCAAATGCAGAAGACTGATAGGAGCAAGATACATGCAAAAGAACACATCCAACAGATTACACTAAGGTGTTTTAATGCTAGTGGGTGTATGTACTCCTGGTATACATACACCTACACCAGCTCGCATTTCATTAGGGACTCCGGGCGAGTCCATTGTTATTAGGTGTAAGTGCTCTACTGACTAAAATCTTGTTAAGAAGCCATTGCCAGATCTGTTAAACATTTCTGCTTAACGGAGAGGCAAATGAACCAAATCCACAGAGCAAACAGACATACATAACGTTACAACAGCACACAAATTACAAGCAGTACAAGCATACGACAACGCGCAATCTTACTAGGCACCTAACAGCAACTACTCACTCCGAACTACATGGTTCTAATCCTTGACGAGGGCGAAAAGACAGTCTTGGCAGCACATCTACTTGCAGCACCACTGGCTTCACTTACTGCCGGAGCCACAAATAGGCCTACTCTTGCTGGGGCTCTCCTGGGGGACATAGGTTGAGCCAACTTCCATCGTCATCGTCGGACACCTCTATAGGTTGGGGCTCAACTGCTTGAGATGCGTCTGGAACTTGACGAAACACATCCCGACGGCGAAGACGCCGAATAGCTCGGGAGAAGGAACTTGGGGAAATGATGCCTGGTCGATATGGGTTCACGGGCTGGGAGGGTAGCACTAGCGGCGAAGGTGGCACTGGGTTTGGCATCATGGAACTGGTGGCCTTGGATGCAGCTTGACGGGCCTCACGGTATGCTTCCGTAACAACCCGAATGGTGTCACGGTCAATGGCTTTAAACTCTCCAAGAATGCCGGAGAGCAGCAGTCCCTGGGTAGAAATGAACTGAACCAGGCGAGCCATTGCCGGGTCGGCATCTTCGACTGTGCTGGAGAACTCGCAACCTGCGCTGGACGCAGAGGGAAAGTAGCGAAACTCCCGCATCTCCGCTACTTGCGAAAACTGGAAACGAAGATGTGCGATGGCTTCCGCAGCAGCTGTCTGGACAGCCAACACGGGGGTGGGCATGGGTTTGCCCTGAAAAGTCATGGGCTTCCCATCCTCTGCTGGACCTGGGCAGATATGCGCGTGCGCATAGTATCGGCAAAGGTGAGGGACGGGTTCCGATTGGAACACCAGATACACCGGTCTAGTACTATAGCCAAGGGCTTGGGTGAGCATACTCGAAAGGATGGGCGGAAAGCCAGCATAACCATTAGCCAAAGTTCGGCTATGGAAAGTTGGTACTCTGGAAGAAGTAGCCATGGCTGCTGGTTTGGGGAATACTGGTCTGAGTTCTCTTGCAGGAATCTAGCTTACTAAACGGAGAGGGCTGCGACTCGCAGGTGGGAGGGGTTTTAAATAGGCAGCCAGGCTGGGACACACCAGCATGGCGTGGATCCTTCTCGGGCCGGGTAGGGGATACGCTAGCACGGCCGACAATTGAGTAGGGTCGCGGTCCAATCCAGGGATGGCTGGGTGGGCGGACAGCTGGGTAGGGACACGTCAATTCTGACTGCGCCGGCTGTTGATCAATAGTGGCCATTTCGGATGCCAGTGATGGGTCAGATCTATTGGGCTCACTACCGGTTGAAAATAGGGGTGGCTTGATGCCAGGGTATCCAACAGCCAGCCTGGATCTGATACCACGTCCTGTGGCACCCCGATAGAGGCCGACGCACGCCAGCCCCAGGATAAGACCTGGCGCACGTCTGAGACATGATACAGCAATTCCAGGCACAAAAATGGCTTTATTATATGAAATGGAGTATTGCAATACTGTTGCTTACAACAATATTACATGGCTCCAAGACTTAATGGCAGCGGAGGCCTTGGTTCAGCGGCAACAACGTCTTTGGTTGGGCTCCACAACTCACAGGACTGGCTGTGTTACGTTCTAGCATGCCGGATCTTCTCCTACAACTGGCCACGTGCAAGGCCAGGTGAGTACTTTGAATGTACTCGCAAGACAACCAAATACATAGCATCCAAACAAGCAGATGACAAAGCAAGCCCTATGCTTATACAAGAATTTATTCTATACATGGCATGGAATTAACAGGAAATCATGGATCAAGCGTAGCAGAACATGGATCAGACATATCAACTGCATATCATAGCATGGCATGTCTATTTCTACAAGACATGGTATCCAAAATTAAACTGGAACCTACTCTACACTTACCTCCCGTGAAGCATTGAAGTAATACGTTGTGACATCATTCAGTTTTACTTCCCTTCTGGGCTAACTCAGGACTCACCGAGATCTCATCTTGTGACCATCTCACGGTGACTGCTCACAATTATCCCATAGTTCGTGTTACCACATTTACTCAGTAGCACATTCTTTAACAAGTTCATAATAACAGGTTCGTCATCCAAATCGACCAAGACCAAATAATGTGACCTAGTACGAACTGTGTCCAATGCCGTGGACTCGGCTATTCGAATAGATTCTTACACTCTGCAGAGGTTGCGCACTTTACCCACACCATGGACCTTCGTCCAACAAAACTTGCCCAGCCCGTGACTCTTCTATCGTACCACCGACAATCATTCCCCGTCCGAGTCATGTCCTGGGTGGCCCCTGTGTCACTCCTGACACCTGCCACCGTCGTGGCCAAACTAAACTATGCCAAACGGGGACTCCCGGGCTAAACAAACAACTAGGCTCACAAGGTTATCACCGCCTACCTGATCAGGGTAGCACGCGCGCATAACCTTCCCTCTTTGGTGGTACCAACAAGAGAGCACAAAGTTGGACCAAGTCAAGGCCGTCCCATAATGGCAAATGTGGTTGCACGGGTAAGCTCGGTTCGGTGGTAAACAACACTAGCATCTGGTACAGATGAGATAACAGGACTATGCCGGTGCAGACTAACAGATGATCTACAACATACTGTAACACACACAGGGTGCAAGCAAAGTCAACATGCAAGTCCGAAGCTCATGATAAGAGGTTGGCTTGCCTTGGGGTAGACGGAGTCACCGGGGAGAAGTGTGATGAGCTCGCGGAAAGATTTGTCGGAAAAGTTCCCCTCTCAAAGGGGCTGATTGAAGGGCAAGGGCAAAATGGTCATTTTCACAGTGTGAGAACATTATGAAAATGCTACCATCAGAACGAGCTCGACGGACTGAAAACGTGGGTGTTGGAATTACATCAATCGGAGTTACGGCCGCAAAGAAATGCCCGTTTGTTCGTTAGGAAGAAAAGCACGTGAAAACCTGTTCACTTCTGCCTTTAACGGACGAACGTCCGCAAAGTAACCTTTTCGGCGACGGCTGGGCTGAAAGCGCATTTTCGGAAGTAGCTTTAGCAGTAGGGAAACGTATTCCACATCGTAGGTGCGGCTGAATACGCCTTCTCAAGGGAAAAACGTACTCTGCCAAAACCGCCTCCACTTACTCCAATCAACGGGGCTGCCCGGTCAGCGCTGTGAGTATGACGTGTGGGGCCCACCTTGACTTCTCTCTCCTCCTCCTGGTCTTCTTCTCCGTCGCGATAGGAACGCAGGGGCGGGCCGGCCGCCGGCCTAGCCGACGCCCTGCTGCTCCCCAGGGCCGGCCGTCGCGTGCAGAGGATCCGCCACTCCCTGCCACGCTCGCAGGTGGCCGCGTGGTTGCTCGAGATGGTCCGCATCACCGGGGCCATGGGGAGGCCACGGCGACCGAAGCCTTCGAAGGGGAGGGCCGTGCCGGCAGGGCTCCCTCGCCGGAGTCGAGGGCGGCGGCGATCTGCGAGCTCCAAGAGGAGGCTAGGGAGCAGAGGAGATGGAGGGGGAATAGCCACGGGGTTGGAGTCGCCGTGGGGGTCCGGCGGCGGCCTTCGGCCATTGGAGGAGGGAAGGGCTCCGGGAGCTCGACTGAGAGGGGGAGGAGGTTGCTGGCGATGCAGGGGCTCGAGGGCACGCTATTTATAGGCGCGGGGAGGAGCTAGCCGACGGTGGAAGCTCCGGGAAGCCCGGTGCCGTGGCAGTTCTCGAGCGGAGCACCCACTGTCGTCACGGCAGTCCAAGAGCTAGGAGACGAGGGGGAGAGGGGCACGCGTGTGGTGGGCAGTTCGCCGTCGCTCCCGGACAAGCCGGAGCCCGCTGGAGCGAGCTCCCGAAGGCTCCCAAACGCCGTGTGATGGTTTGGCGTGCTCTGCACGTGGTCACCGCATGGCCACGGCATTTCCATGCCCCACTCGCTGCCAAACTATGTCTGGGGGGCGTATCTATCCTCAAGTAGACGACTCATGCTACCAGACAGCACCAGGGAGCACTGGAGTGATCGATTTGGCCTCAAACGTCAAGTGACAACAAAATGTTGGCATGTGGTGTGGCCACCACAGTGCTCCTCTTGGCCTGATCTTGGGCTGGGGTTAGTCATCTACTAAGGTAGTCATCCTGGCAAAATTTCAGCACAAATGGACAACTCTAAGTGGCACTTCCTTTGTAACCTTGCAATCTGACCAGAAATGGAAATGAGGATGTTGGGGAAAATTGGCTAGATGGATTTGGCTGATTTTTGGTGTAGGGTGATGATATAGTCATGAAAGATAGCTTGAAAAATTCCAGCTCAATCTGATCATCTATGAAGGTACTTCCTTCACAGAGATGCAATCTGGACGGAAACTTAGTTAATTTACTGGGGAAGATTGGCTAGATGAAACTGGATGGTTTTTGGTATCCATAGGTGATTTATCAATGTTAACCCCCCTGAAAAATTTCATCCCAAAAAGATTAAGCGAGCAAGCACTTCCTTTGTAAACTGGAAATCTGGACAGAATTTGCAAATGGATGTTTTGCTCAAAATTTCAATTGTGGAACTTGGGATTTTGATGAAAATGGTGAATATATGGATAGGATAAGCTCCACCAATTATTTGGGATTTTTCCTGGCTGCCAAAATGGTAGTTCCTTTGGAAAGGCCCCAAATTGAAATATTGGCTTTAAATAGGAAAATGCAATTTACCTTATTTAATTGTGGCCCATATTTTTGTGAGAGCTCAATATGATCATAGTGAATATCTCCACAAGTTTTCATGAGCTTTGGAGATGGGCAAATATTTTCCTGGATTTAATTCCTCAGAAAGGCAGAAAAAGGAATTAATTCTAGATGGAAAATATTGCATATAACTTGGCAATATTTTTGCACATCTAGGGTTTATGAATGAAGGAGGATCTCTGGAAATTTTGGGAGGATCAACAAAGCAAAGAAAATGATAGTTCCTTTGTAAACACAAAGGCAAGATTTCCAGTTCCAATATTTTGGAACTAGGGTTTGAATGAGGTTCAGGGTTTACTGACGGAAGCTTGGCTAGCACAAGAGCATGGGAAAGGTATGGAGAGGCTGAGGATTGTCTGGATTCACCTGGTCACTCACCAGATTCCAGAGAAAAAAAAATTGGGAGAGGAAAGCTAGGAAGGAATAACAGCACAAAAATCGATAACCCGATTTTTGGGGTGTTACAAGCCAACGGCTCAGTAGATATCTTTTCTTCCTCTTCCACAAGTGGAGCTGTGGAACGAGGAGCAGAGTCGACATCCATCGGTGAGGGAACAACCGAGGGTGTGACAGGAGCATTCTTCTCTTGAGGAGCAAATTGCTCCCCCTGACTTTTGTCATCCTTCTTGCTGGAAGCAGAAGGGTCAACTTGCATGAGCTCAGGAGGTGAAAGATTTGGCTTTTCAACCTCAATCTCTTCGTCAATGCGATCACTATCTTCCTACTCTGGAGCGACCTGCAGCTCTGGTTCTTCTTCGTGTGGTGGCGATGGTGGTATCTGCAGTAGAGGTTCATTTGAACTGATAGGAGCAGCATCTGAGGAGACAAGCTGAATGTGGCCATCTTTCTTTTTCTTTAGATTGGCCACTCTAGCCAAAGCCTTCTGGCGTTTCTCTTCTTGAATTCTCCTTCAAGCAATGCGATCAATTTCATCATTCCTTCTGTCACATAATTCAAAGATTTCCATATGCATCCTGCCATGACATTCAACTTTCTCATTCCTGATGACGCTCAGAGCCTTGGTGATATCAACAATTTCCTTGTTTAGACCTTTCCTTTCATACTCGGTCTTGGCCTTTCTTCTCATTTCTTCTAGTGCTTGCTTGTCCTTTGTAGCCTTGTTGAGCTTCCTGGAGATTTTCCTCAGTTGACGAAAGTGCTTGGTCACCATTTCAGTCACATCTTCTGGCAAACCCAAATTACTTACTTCATCAGTCTTTGCATCACAAGCAGCACTGTCAATGATGTCAATCATCATTTTAAAGCCATATATCTGTTCCTCTGTGGAAGCAGGAACAGAGTGCTTGGCCTTCTTGGCAGAAGTATCTCCTTCGGCAGGCAGCTTTCTCTTCGAGACACTCTTCGAAGGAATTGGTGGAGCTGAGCCAGAAGCTTTTCCGACTATGAGTGCTTGTCAAGGAGATCTCCTAGGAGAGAGCAAAACCTTCACCGGAGAGGGGGTTTGTGCTGGCTTATCCAGAATAGCGAGATTATCATATATGGGAATTTCATCACCCATTTCTTCATCAGATGACCCATCGGATGAGTCAGACACAGCCTTTCGTGTCCTCTTGACTGTGGTTTTATTTCGTGAGGCACAAGGGGAAACTGACTTCTTAGACTTGCCTCCCTTGGAAGCAGAAGCTTGCTCTTTCTTCCTCTGAACATCTGCTTTGGTAAGCTTAACATTTTCAACCTCAATTTGCTTTTTCCTTGCTTCTCTAGCTTCACGTTTTGCTTTGGCCTTAGCCCTCTTCGCAACTTCCTCAGGGAAATCAGTGATAGTTTTGAGAGAGTCAGGATGAGTATTTTCAGTCGGTGGTGGCCTGACTTTATCATCATCTGGACCAAGGCAACCTTCAGCAATGCAATCGTTCCATGGTGGATTGAAAGCAAATAGAATCTGAAACTTTTTATGAAGATTTTCATATCTGAACCATTTGCCTGCCCAGTGACGGTGAATGCATTGCAACCTATTGTTGCGATCAATTATGGATTCCTCACCAGGAGGAGTTTGGTAACTCTCAGGGTCGGTCATTTCAGCAGCAGTGTTTTTCTCTTGACCACGACCACCTTTCTTGGTATTCCCATCAGAAAAGATGGTGAGAGCATCAGTAACAGCATCATCATCTGATTGCGTGTTTGCAGATGGAATTTCTTCTTCAACTTCTTCAGATTCTGAGTCTTGATTTTTCTTCGGCACCTTTGGTGGTTTCGAGGATTTTCCTCCACCAGTCATACGAACCCTTTCAGACTTGGAGGTATACTCAGGCAAATCTCCTTCAGAAACTGTGTGCTCATCCGTACTAGAACTCATGTTGCCTGAGAATAGAATAGATGCGAAGAAAATAGACAGGGTCACAAGTATGCACAGACAAATTTTTGACAAAAAAACATTTTTTTTAGGAAGGAGGGAAATCTCAAAGCAGTGGATGAAGATATCATTGATAGTCTCCAATCTGACCACAGTAAATGCCTCAAAGCACATGGGCTTAGTGAGAACTTATCTAATCTTTCATGAACTGCCCCGAAAACCTAGATCGAGATTTGTACAAGGAAAAACTACAAACCATACATGGTAACTTCTAGTGATTCCTAAGGATCTACTGTTGTGACAAAAATCACCGAAAAATGCGTTGGTAAGAACTGCTCTTATGAACTAAGAAGGAGAAAGATTCAGTTCTAGATTCAAGCGCCCTAACTTGGCCACAAGAATCAACTATGGCAGTGCGGGAGGGAAGATTACTGCTCGGGCGTGATCAGCAGCGACGAGGTTCCACCGGAGTTCCACGGTAGAGCTCCTCACCGGAGTTGCTTCGAGCACGGGCTCGGAAAGAGGTGGATCAAGGGTTTGAGGGAAAACAGAGACGCACTAGAGGAGGAAGATGAAGGAGGGGGTATATATAGGCTGAGTGCCAACCCACCATTCCGAGATCTACGGCCCAGAGATGCGGGACGTTCCGCATTCGACGGACACGATCAACATGGGTAAGATCATGGGCACGTGGCGACGGTTACCTGAGCAATTATCGGAAAGTGGGGCGGTCCACCGAAATGATTGATCGAGGCATATGCCAAATTAGACAAAGTTCAAAGATTATTTCTTTCGCAGCCAGGGATGCTGGATAGAGATTTTCTTCAGATCAAACTACATACTTGTGACGGACAACATAAAAAGGGAGAGAGCAGAAGAGAGGGAGAACAGGGTCCAAAACAAAACACTCAGTCAACCAGCAAAGAACACAGGAGGCAACAGCTATGAGTGAGTTGTTGATCGGACAAAACCCAAAACACAACGAACAAGAAACAAGTAGAGGCTAAAATAAACGAGAAAGCACAAATCACCAACAAATAACTTCTCACGGCAGAGGGACAGACAGGCGCCCTTGAGAAGATTCCTGCAGAAGGGTTAGTTAGCTTTTACTACCCACATTTGCATGGGACGCAGGGATCTTGTCTGGATTGTTTGTGCAGAATTTGTTCTCCTTCGATGTCCTCCGTAGTTTAGCTGTTTATAGTGAGAGTAATCATACGAGTAAGCATTGAAGTTATTTCCACAAACATGGGTATAGTGGTTCGAAGAAATACGCATGTATTCCTTCTGCCGAGGATTAAGCATATTCCCATTCGAATGAATAGCTTCATTGTATTTCAAATGCTTATCCTGCATGGTTAGACAAGATACCACAGATAAAACCTCGATGGAGGATTTCTTTACCCAAATCTGCTTCTTCGGTGAGCTATTCTTGCAGTTAGTCCCAATATACCGAGCAAAAACCTTACCATTCTGTTGTTTAAACAGTTTGTAGCTGAAGTCATCTGACTCGTCAGGAACAACAGTGATGGGACAGTCATACCCAGAGAGATGTGTTGGTTCCATAGTTTTGTTTGAGGCACGAACCTAGCTTGTCTGAGGATATTGCTCGGGGGTCCAGTATGTTCCGTCGACGTTGAGCTTTCTTTCAAAACCTATTCCTTCTTTTCTGGGATTTTTGTGCAGTATCGACTTCTTGAGAACATCACATAGAGTTTGATGCCCTTTGAGACTTTTTAGCATTCCTGTCTCAAGAAAATTCCTTAGCCTAAAATTTTCATCAGAAACATCATCAATTTCCTCGGAAGAGGCATTTGTGATAACATTCGAATTGGTTGCATTTTTCTCGATGATAGCACAGGAAGTTTCAGCAGAGGTGTCAGAATTATTATGCTCTAAGCATTTCAGGCAAGGTGGTGCAAAACCATCAGGAAGTTTTTTAGATTGCTCGGCGAAGAGAGAAGCCTTTTCTTTAGCAAGTGATACGTCCCCAACGTATCTATAATTTTTGATTGTTCCATGCTATTATAGTATCAATCTTGGATGTTTTTATATACAATTATATGCAATTATATATCATTTTTTGGGACTAACCTATTAACCCAGTGCCAGTTGCTGTTTTCTGCTTGTTGTTGGCTTTTCAGAGAAACAGTACCAAATGAAGTCTAAATGCCACGAAACTTTTTGGAGATTTTTTTCTGGACAAAAGAAACCTTGGAAGCTTTGGGAGGAGGCCAGAAGACTCACGGAGGCTTCACAAGGCAACAGGGCGCGCCCCAAGGGGGCGCGCCGTGTTGCCTTGTGGGGCCCACGTGACTCCGTTTGACCTAATTCCACTTCTATAAATTCACAAATATTGGGAAACCCCCAGGGAGCCAGAAGAAATAACCTTTCCGCCGCCGCAAGCCTCTGTTCTTCCGCGATCCCATCTGGAGGCCTTTTCCGGTACTCTGCCGGAGGGGGAATCGATCACGGAGGGCTTCTACATCAACCTTGCTGCCCTTTTGATGATGTGTGAGTAGTTTACCATAGACCTACGGGTCCATAGCTAGTATCTAGATGGCTTCTTCTCTCTCTTTGATCTTCAATACAATGTTCTCCTTGATGTTCTTGGAGTTCTATCCGATGTAATCTTCTTTTGCGGTGTGTTTGTTGGGATCCGATGAATTGTGAGTTTATGATCAGATTATTCATGAGAAATATTTGAGTCTTCTCTGAAATCTTTTATGCATGATTGTTATAGCTTTGTATTTCTCTCCGATCTATCGGTTTAGTTTGGCCTACTAGATTGATTTATCTTGCAATGGGAGAGGTGCTTTGTGATGGGTTCAATCTTGCGGTGCTCAATCCCAGTGACAGAAGGGGACATGACACGTATTTGTATTGTTGCCATTAAGGATAAAAAGATGGGGTTTATTCATATTGCTTGAATTTGCTTCTCTACATCATGTCATCTTGCTTAAGGCGTTACTCTTTTCATACTTAATACCCTAGATGCATGCTGGATAGCGGTCGATGGGTGGAGTAATAGTAGTAGATGCAGGCAGGAGTCGATCTACTTGTCTCGGACGTGATGCCTATATACATGATCATTGCCATGAATCCATCATAATTATTTGCTATTCTGTCAATTGCCCAACAATAATTTGTTTTACCCACTGTATGTTTCTGCGCTCGAGAGAGAAGCCTCTAGTGAAAACTATGGCCCCCGGGTCTATCTTTATCATATAAAAAACCTAAAAATACCTTGCTGCAATTTATTTACTTTTATTTTGTTTAGTAGTTTAGTTTATTTATTTACCTCGATAAGATTTAATCCTGGCAAGTAACCGCTAAGAGGATTGACAACCCTGTTATTTGCGTTGGGTGCAAGTGTTTGCTCTTGTGTGTGCAGGTGCGCTTAACGGAATTTTGCTTGGTTCTCCTACTAGATTGATAACATTGGTTCTTAACTGAGGGAAATACTTATCTCTACTGTACTGCATCATCCTCTCCTCTTCGGGAAAATACCAACGCAGACTACAAGTAGCAGCAAGCACGTTATAAGACTCTTTCAGTGACTCGAGTTCTTGATTCCTGCTAAGGAGTTCATCTGATAATTCCTCGAAGTCTACTGCAAGAGAGTTATATCGGTTGAAAAGATCATCAGAGTTTGAGGAAAGAGCACCACGCTCTTGAGTCAACTCTTGATTTTTCTCCATCTCTTCGACCAGTAATCCTTCGGATTTCCTTAGGCTTTTCTCAAGTTTCTCAAGTTCATCTTGTTGAGATTTAGCAATTTTAACAAGTTTAGCATAGGCTATGTTGTCTGAGGAGAAATCATTTCCAGACCTGCGATGTTTAGACGATACCTGCTCGTTCAAAGTTTTACCCATGAGGCAGAGATGTGAAGGTATGTCATCATCACTTGATTCGTCATCATCAGTATCCGTCTCGAAATAATATTCGGGAGGTTCCATAGCAATGAAGGCATTCCCCCCCATCCAGACCTCTGTAAAATCTTTCAGTATCCGATTCAGACTGTGACAATCCATCTTCAGAGTCCATCGTCATTTCGGCACAAGTGCTAGCCAGTTGTGACATTCTCTTCATATTTGATTCAATGATTCCTCTTCGAGTATCAATGACTGGTCTCCTGGAAGAAGAGGAAGATGATTCTCCATTCTTCTGAAGCTTAGTGTGATGGTTCGTATGACTGAATCCTGAACAGTGAAGGGAAATCCATCTACGACTTGGTTTTTGGCTCATGTCCCAGATAGGGCAGTCAGCTATAAAGTGACCATATTGCTTGCACTTGAAACACTTCATTTCCTTCGGAGGCAGTTTCTTAAACAACTCGAAAGATTCTCCTTCATCTGTGTTTGATAGGATCAGATTCTACCTTCGTAGGTTGTTCAGTCTCTCGGTGAGCGTTTCAAGTTCCCTTGTGATTGAGTGTTGATTCTCAACATCTTCTTCTTCGTCTTGGGAGCTGCCATAATGTGAGAGAATTTCTCCTTCGCTTTCTGAAGAAGTGTCTGGCTGACCATTTACTAGTTCCATTTTCTCTTCATGAATAGTTAACAGAGTCATGACCTCAACATAGTGAATATCTTCAAAGTCTGGTCTTTTTTTGAGTTCTGCAACTATAGGTTCAAAGGAAGCATCAAGAGTGCTGAGCAATTTGTTGACGACATCTCTGTCGGTGATATTTGTAACTTCTCTCTGACGAAGCCTTTCAACAATATTTGTCAATCGATCAGTGAGCTCCATGACACTTTCTCTTCGAAGACTTTTGAAATTTGTGAATCAGTGTGAGATTCAGTTTGGAGAATTATTTCGTTATGGACATTCTTTAGGCCATCCCAGAGTTGATTTGCCATTTCAATGTCTCTGAACCGAATAAACATTCCTCTTGACAGGCTGTCGCATATGATATCTTTGGCTTGAGCATTCAGGCGTATGTTGACTTCATCTTTGGGAGTGGGTGTTTCAGGATGTTGAATTGTATACCCATTCTCCACAATTTGCCATAGATCAGTGCTGATAGCTTGGAGCCTTATTCTCATTCTTCCTTGCCAATAAATGTAGTCATTTCCATCGAAGATAGGAAATCTGTCAGAGTGCCTGAATCTACCTGCGAATGACATACTCAAAACTCCAAGGTGGTTAGACCTTTAATAAGTAGAGACAGGGAGTACCTGCTCTGATACCAATTGTAGGGACCGAGAGTATATCGACCAGAGGGGGGTGAATGGGAGATTCAAAAAATTCTTTCGAATGAATTGAATCCACCCCAAACACAGCAACGGAAAGAGAACTAATGAAAGAAAACTAATGCAGGGAATCTACTGAGGTACAAATCCCTCGATGTAGAAAATGATGATATCACGAGTATAGTAGATGACAGGTTTAAGTATCACTATAGTAATGCAATAAGCTATGAAGTGCAGCAACATGGTAGATAACTGAATACAAGCAATCAGATAGATGCCAGACGAGATGCTATAATTAGAATGATATTCGTAAGATAATACAGATATGCAGCAGAATATGAGTGAACGAACACAGATCAGATCAGAGCGAGTGGAAATACATTATCATTATCAAACACGAGCGATATCACTGAAAGAAATACTGAGAGTAGAAAGGACCAGTGGTGCTCGATGGCGACAAGTGTATTTGGTAGACCAGTTCGCCCTTCTACCAAAGGACTACGTCTGGTTGGAGGGACTTGTGATTGAACACAGGAGCAAACCTCTCTCCATCCTATTCTCCTTCAACTCGGAGCTGATCAGACTACAGTTGATTTCACTCGTGGTAGATGCTTATCAGTGATCTCCAAACCTTCGACAGACTTCCTTCGCAAACCACAATGACTCTTGGTTGCTGAAGATCTTGCTCGGTGAAGACAACAACTCTTCAACACTCGAGCCGACACCTATTCGTCTAGAGAGTGTGTAGCTCTCAAGAGTAATAGGTACAGGAACTCTAACTCAGAACTATTGTGATGCTCAAACACTGTCTAAGTTTTGGTTCCTGGTTTTCTCTCGGTGGATCTTAAACTCAAATCACTCGGAGAGGGGATGCTCAATCAATCTTCTCAGAAATCTTAAGCGGAGCAGCCAACGGACAACGTTGGAGCGGGGTGGCTATTTATAGCCGTAGCCTTCCCTGAAGGGAAATGACCAAAATGGACATGCTCGTCAACCAACGGCTGAACGACAAGAGTCCAACGGTCGGAAATTGAGCACAACGGTAACATTCCTTGCGGAGCAAGAAATGCTAACCCCTCAGTCCGAAAGATATCTCCTGAAGCACGAAGAACTACGTCTACTGCTGATAGGTAATCATTCAGAGCATGAAGAGATTTCTCTCATACTTCCGTAGGTTTGGGCTAAGCATTACAATGGATTTAAGCGTCGAGAACCTATACCCCCTTAATAGTACGGAGGTCCTATGACTCAAGAAAGAGAAGAAGAACAATGAACTGAATACTACATCTTCACTTTGCCTTCGGTCTTCTCAGTCAATCTTCTTCGGACGACCTCCGAACCAATTGCTTTGCAGTAGCAATAGATTTTATGGGGCCAATATCTTCTCGACAGAACGGCCTCGAGAGATATGACACAACATCTCTGCATCTCAAATGTCCTTCGGTGAAGTTCCTCGAACTTATCACCAAAGTTGGCACATTTCTTCGGTTCTGCATGGACTATTTCTCTCAGTGTGCACTAGCAAACAAATCAGTCCGTACTCTGTTTCTGTCAACAATCTCCAAAACACAAGAGGGCAAATATTGCACCAACAAAAACCCCTCCGTTGTACATGATGTACCTGTTGACGTTCATAAAATATACCCAACTTTTGCAGGCAGCTGGGCATATCCATTGTACTACTCCACGCAAAATTTGAACGAATTCAGACATCGAACGCACGTTGCGTCACGTCCGAGCAGTATTTTAGGGTTTTTTCGCCGAGAAAACCGTAGAAAATGCATAAAATGTCAAAAAGCATTGGAACTTGGCATCGATGCTTGCAATGGCGATTCTAGTGTGTGGAAATTTTTTGGGTCCATTTGATGGATGTAAAAAAAAAACTATGAGACAGACCCTTCTGCCATAATCGAAACCCCTCCATTGTACATGATGTACCTGTTGACATTCATAAAATATACCCAACATTTGCAGGCAGTTGGGCATGTACATTGTACTACTCCACGCAAAATTTGAATGAATTCGGACACCGAACACACGTTGTGTCATGATACGTCTCGAACGTATCTATAATTTATGAAGTATTCATGCCATGTTTACAACAATTTTATATGCTTTTGGTGCACTTTTATATGATTTGAATGGGACTAACTCAGACTGACGCTGTTTTCAGCAGAACTATCGTGGTGGTGTTTTTTGTGCAGAAATAAAAGTTCTCGGATTGGGCTGAAAATTTACGGTGATTTTTTATGGACCAAAAGAGACCCACGAAGTGCCAGAGATGGACCAGGGGGTGGCCGACGGAGCCACAAGCCTTGGGGGCGCCTCCCTAGGGCGCGCCCTCTAAGCTTGTCGGTCCCTCGTGGCCCTCCTGGCCTGATTCCAACGCTGAAAAATCCTATATATTGGGAAACCCCCGAAACTTAACCTAGAACTCCCACGCCGCCGCTGCAAGCCTTTGTTCCGAAGCGATCTCATCCGGAGACCTGTTCCGGCACCCTGTCGGAGGGGGAAATCATCACCAGAGGCCATCTTTATCATCCTGGCGGTCTCCATGAAGAGGAGGGAGTAGTTCATCCTTGGGGCTGAGGGTATGTCCCAGTAGCTATGTGTTTGATCTCTCTCTCTCTCTCTCTCATGTTCTTGATTTGGCATGATATTGATGTACCACGAGCTTTGTTAATATAGTTGGATCATATGGTTTTCTTCCCTCTCTATCTTGTTGCGACGAATTGAGTCTTTCCCTTTGAGGTTTCATTGTTATCGGATTGAATATTGGATTTGAGATCACTTGATGTATGTCTTGCATGTGGATACCCGTGGTGACAATGGTGTATTCTATTGAGTCACTTGACGTATGTTTTGGTAATCAACTTGCGGTTTCCCGTAGTGACATTGGGGTAATCTAGGCATAGGGGTTGATACACGTTTTCGTCCTACTGCTACTTGTGAGCTGCGTTGGGATTTTCCCCGAAGAGGAGAGGAGATGCAGTACAGTAGAGATAAGTATTTCCCTCAGTGAGAACCAAGGTTATCGAACCAGTAGGAGAATCACGCAAAGCCTCGTGAACAGCACCTGCACACACAAAAGCAAATACTTGCACCCAACGTGGGCAAGAGGGTCGTCACTCCCCTTGAACTCGTTACTTGCAAGGATTAAATCTTGTAGTGGTAGATAGATAAATTGCAAAACAAAATAAAAGTAAATAAATTACAGCAAGTATATTTTAGTTTTCTTTTTATATTTAAAGTAGACCTGGGGGCCATAGTTTTCACTAGAGGCTTCTCTTTCGAACACATAGCATACGGTGGGTAGACAAATTACTGTCGGGCAACTGATAGAAAAGCGCATAGTTATGATGATATTCAAGGCAATGATCATGTATATAGGCATCACATCCGAAATAAGTAGACCGACTCCTGCCTGCATCTACTACTATTACTCCACCCATCGACCGCTATCCAGCATGCATCTAGGGTATTAAGTTAATAAAAACAGAGTAACGCCTTAAGCAAGATGACATGATGTAGACAAAGTAAACTCAAGTAATATGAACTAGCGGGTCCACCTGCGCAATTGCGCGGCTAGAATATGATTTTTTTTTCAGAAAATTGTAGGTGATTAGAAAATAAAATATAGTGCATTGTGATATATTTTACTTTTAATAAATGATACCCTTTATTATTTTGTGGACTTAAATAAACTTGTATTTTGTCTTAGACATTGTATGGCTGCTTATAATTTTTGTTCTTTGAGTCATCGCTTCACATGGTTATTTGTGTCCCATATTTTTTTCCATCTATTATTATAGTTTCCCCGGCCTTTTCTATGTGAAATATCCCCAGCCTGTTTCTCATTTCTTCTTGTTGCATTACGTGGCCCTAATCCATCATGGGCAATACCGAATTGTGTAACTAATCCCCCACAAAAAAATTCCGGCATGAAAAGAGAGAATTGTGTAGCTAATAGACCCATTGGTGTATGAAATGAAATAATAACTGTTTTCACTACTCAGAAGTCATAACCGGCTGCGAACCAACCCATGGTTGGATGGTTAGGAAGATAGTGGTATCTCCAGCGGTTCAGCCCATCAGAGTGTAAGTCCTAAATTTGGCAATGGTGCTCGTGTTTTCATAGGGTTAGGGTGTGCGTGCGCGTGTTTATTTTTATGTGTACTACTCCATCTATATATATATATATATATATATATATAGGGCCTAATGCGTTTTTTTAGATTGCCTTTGACTATTGATAAGAATAATAGTATATGAGATATATAATGTGAAAATTATATCATTGGAAGCTCCTTTCATGTACGAATTTGACGGTGTGCTTTGTGTAACTTGCATGTCATATATTATTGCTCTAACATTTGGTCAAAGTTAGCCTCGAAAAACGCATTAGGCCCTATATAGATGGATAGAGGGAGTATATGCGTATGTATGAACATGCGTTTGTTTGTATTGTGTTAAAAAAATATGTCACAACCGGCCTTTTTCTTTGTGAAAATGAAGTCACAACCGGCTGACCACGGGTCAAAGTGCTACACTGCTACTCAACCCACACGTCCAACGCTTTTCTCTCGTCCACCAACACATCTATGAGAGAGACCCCAAAGCACATCTATGGGGGTTTTTGATTTTTTGCCACCACTTACTTTGTACTTTGATAATTTGCCACTCCTTACATTGAAATAGATCTATTGCCACTCTTTACTTTGCACTTTGATCTTTTGCCACTTTTTCACACAAAAATAATACTTCCAAATGATTGACATAATATATGCATAAAACAGTGGACCAAAATGCCCTTTGTGCTAGTTTGTCCCTGCATCCAACCGATTCACCAATTGAAATAAAATCGGAAGGGGATGAACTCGTTCACCGCCGCCGCCGCCCCTGCTGCCCTGCCGCCGTCGCCTCTGCTGATGGCCGCCTCCCCCTCCTCCTTGCGCCGCTATCCTCCAGTCTGTCCGCAGTCGCGCTGCCGGAGTACCAGATGCCGTCGGTGATGTGGGGCGCCACTTTCCTCCAGTCTGTCCGCGCCCGCGTGCGTGTCTCGATGGAATTGATATGTTTCCGCGTGCGTTGCCTGCGTGTAGTGTAACTCGCCGGAATCAATTAAGCTGTGTACGTGCTTGTCTTCCAAAGAATCCATCAAGCAGCCTGTTAGCTTACCTTGGCTAGCTTCTGTACATACAACGTGTACATGCTCGCCAGCGCCGCGTGCTGTTGCTGTTGCTTGTGCTCGCCGCGTGCCGGTGCTGCTTGTGCTCGCCCGGAGTTGAGAGCGGCGCCACGGTCCATGGAGAAGAAGCAGAGGAGCAGCGACGTGGTCTATGGAACGACGAGCACGGCGGCAACATCGGCTCTTTCCATCATCACCTTGTCGGCGACAAGGCAGTGGAGGTCCGCCGGTGCGCGTTCTGGCGTCCGCCCAGCGGCGTCTGCTGTTGTGGTCAAGACTGCGTGGTCAAAACTCGCGGTTGTGGGCCGGTGGCCATGGCGCAGATCAAGGGAGGGAGGGGCAGAGCGGGGCTTGGCCGGGGACGGCGGCCCCCGGGGCCGCCGCCGACCGCCGTCTCTTGACGTTGTTGCCAGCGAGAGGGTGTGCAGGGTCAATCTATAGCCTATAGGGCAGGGATATTCTAGTCATTTTACATGGGACCCACCTGACAGAGGGCAAAAGATCAAAATGCAAAGTAAAGAGTGGCAACAGATCAATTACGATGTAAAGTGTGGCAAATTATCAAAGTGCAAAGTAAGTGGTGGCTAAAAATCAAAAACCCCACATCTATGAGAGGGGAAAAAGATCGAGGAAGTGTAGCGGCTGCACCAAATCGAGTGGTATGCTCGTCAATTACCAAGGTTTGGAAGGAGATGCTTTTGTAGGCCAGGCCTGACCGACGCTGGGCCACGCGTTTGAGCCGCGGATTCTGCGTCGCCCAGCAGTGAGGCCACATCTCGCCGATCTGGAAAGGCAAAGCGGTCGGCAGGGAGGCCATGACAGAATATGAGAGGTCCCTTGTTGGTTGCTTCTCGGAGTGTGCTGCTCTCTGGTTCATGGCGTTGGGACCCAGACATCTTATCCGCAGTGTTCCCCGTCGTCTATGACAGAGTTTATGAAGGTCTTACTGTTAGACCTGTGGATCGGGTAGGCTTAGGGATTCACGGTGGATTTACCTTCTCCTTTGCTCGAAGAGCTCGAGTCGTTGGCCATGGTGAAGAGGGCGGCGGTGGTCGTGTGTGTGCGTGGTGGTGCTTCCCGTCGGCCTGCGCTAACCCTAGATTGGGAGGGATATCGGTGGGGAATTGTGGCGCACGGTGAACCTCGTACCGTGTGTGTCCGGCTCCACACCTCTTTATATATAGCGCGGCGACAGGGGCCCACCAACCAGAGAACGGTTGGGCGCCCCCGATCAGGGCGCGGGTCAAGGGCCCGTCGAGCCGTTGGGCTCGATCGGGAAGAGATCAACCTAACACTTACTACTCTCCCATTATTTTCTGCATTCTCCTCTTACTGGCACTATATATGCAGTACTTCATATGTCGATTTACTTAGCTGATTTGTTAAATTTACTCAAATGTATGGTTATGATTCCAAATTTTGACTTTTTATAGCATTTGTGTTTACATCGAAGCACCGAGTATGTAGTATGTACTTGTAATTATAATTTAGGAGATGACCTCGTACATTCTGTTCAAGTTCATGTAAGGATTATTTATAAGATATAGCCTATAGAATTATTTGACTTGCCAATTGCCATTGTTGTGCCTTGCATTTTCGTAGGGAATTAAATTTACATTTTTTCTATTGACATTCTAGCCAAATTCAATTGGTGTCTCTTCAACACATACATAGTAATTAGGTTCGACAATTTTAGAAGATTTTTGACGGAAGAGCATTTTTTTAACAGTTCATAGTCGGGCTGCACTTGTTAACATATATATACATGAAGTCAGTGTCTGGAAATCATAATCTTCATTAGCATGTAATTGGTCTCTTTGCATTTACAGAGTCCATAGGCAGAGCCGAGTTGTGGGCTTTATCGTTAATGTTGCTGTCAGCTTCCACCTATGTAATGTGCTACAGCTTTGCATGATTCACCCTGTAGCTTGCCTGTTCTGTTTCTTCTTTCTTCATTTCTTGTTTTAACATGTGGGCAAATTAGAAACACGTTTTTTCAAAATTAAAATTAAACTTTTCCTCCTCCACTTTATTGTTCAAGTACAACATCTCAAGGCTCTACCACAAATGTTCTTTGTACTGCACAGTTTTGTGTTCGTACGGTGAGATTATTATAATAGCTTGAATTGAAAGATAATTCGTCCTCTACATAGTTATCATATAATATTTGGCACTTCTTCATATTTCCCATGCAATGAGTTCATCAAGTTTGAGGCATATATGTTAAGCAATTTTTTGGCGTCATTGTCAAATACAGTGCAGCTTGTATTAGATGTATGGTCACTAATTTGGAGTCGAATGCCATACCTTCCATACCACTGTAATTAATATAGAGTAAAAATGTTATGGCCGGGGTTAGCCGGAGGTAATGACACGACCATGTAATTGAGGAATCAAGCAATCAATATCAATCTATTTCCTATCTCCCTCTGTCAAGCGTGGAGCAGGCCAGGCTAAGACCTTGCCCCTTGGTTGTCATTACCTCCGGCTAACCCCGGCCATAACAAAAAATAATAGAAATGTTCTTTTTCAATTGGTAGAATATGCTTACCCAGTGTTAAAATTTTCGATATACAACAACTCTTGCAATAATACTTGTCAGTACCCTTCATGGCTAGTTTGTGACAATTATCACATAGCATCCATTGAATATTTCTTGTAATAGATCTACTGTAGCTATTACCGTGAACACAAAATCCTATAGAAGTTTCCCACAAACTCAAAAGTTAGCAATCTGAAGAAACTGGGAGGCATAAATAAGTCAAACATGGTTCCATTATACCTGATACAACTCAATTGCCACTGCAGGTCTTAAGAGTCATGTTTTTCTCCAAAAGTGGTGATGTCATATATTAGAAGACGTCACTATGTGATTTGTCTGTTTTTTGTCCCGGTAAGTTCCTGTAATGTTCTCCTTCTGTAAAACTTTTGTTCTTCTAATGTTCCTTGGGTACTTATATAATATCTTGATAATTCTTTTTAAAGTTTCTTCTGCTGACTGCCTAAAAAATGTATTAAACAACTATTTTTTTTACTTTGGTGAATAAACTTGAGTCATGATTCATTTCTTGATAATAAATAATAAAAGATAGTGTTCTATCTCTGTCAAGAAGTCTCCGAGCTTTGGGTATATCTTTATCTTTGTATATTCTTGTGGCACTCATTTACGTTAGGCACAATCCTATTTAATAAGTGAAAAATCTATTAGTTATTTATTGTAAATAAAAGAAGATGTTCTAACATTACTGGACTTGACATTGAAATTCTGCACCATTGTTGAGGTCACAATAAGGATAGATTGGTTGCTGATACATCCTCTTAAAAAAACGTCTATGTAACGTAACTCTGATTTATCACCCCTAAAGAGTTTAAGCCAAAAAAAAGTCAATGCTAACCTCAATGGTGGAAGTGTTCTTTCTTGTAATTCTGATTCAACATGCTTCATTTGGGTGCGTAATCTAATGATAGCTGTAAAATTTGGAGGTCAATTACTTTTAAGTTTGAAAGATCAAGTTGATTCTTATTAGAACCATAAAGTATAGACATACCTCGGCATTTTTTATCTTTCACAACCCGTTCTTGTAATGTTTCCATTCTAGCAAACTTGAAGTAGTAATCTGGAAATCATTCCGATGATCCTTTTGTTCCTTTGCCTTTGTATTGCACACAAAAAATTAGTTTCAATGCTCAATGGGTGATACTTTGTTTATTCCACAACCTTAAAATTACTAAATCATCAAAAGATTTCTCATTTGTTTTTATCAAGAAGTGTCTATCAAATTCCTCCAAATAGTAGCATGATTTTTTCTTTTGGAATATTGATAGTACCATGAATTGTTTGGTCCTGTCAAAACAATCAAAATATGCTTAACAGTAGTTGTTTAAAATGATAGAACAATTTGCAATTAAATATTTAATGTATAAATCTTTTTTTTTTGCGGGGAATGTATAAATCTTTTCGTCCATGCGCATCGGTGTTAGGATTGATATTCTCATGACTTTTTCACTTCAATGTTCCAGTTTGTTCCTGTGTTATTTAGGCGCTAAGATTCTAGCATGCAATCATGTTTTGGCTGCAGATGGATTAGAAATTGTTAGTCAATTGATAATGTACCTATGAAGATTTCTTCATGAATAAGTGAATTCAGTTAATAATATTACGTACCTTGATGATTCAGGTCTCATCGGCCGGCGTTGAGTTTGTGCGTCAAGTCGTGGTTTTGGCTGATTTTGATATTTTCTCGGCGTCACATATCAGCAGCCTTTCGGTTAACAGACTTTCGGCGTGGTGAATGTGAATCAGCATACTTCAATTTTGGCGGTGTGCTGGTCAGGTAGCAGATTTTGCTGACTTCAATTCTTGGGCGTGGGTGTGGTCCGCTGGGTGATTGCCCTGGCCGACTTCGTGTATATTTATGATTGAATCAGTGTCATGTATAGAGTCCATATCCTTGTCTTATTTGCATGCATGTGTCCCTATTTGGAACTGGGTGCACGGTGAGTTTCCATATCGTGAACTGCTTGTGCCTCAAATTGATGGAAAGATGTGTGTAGGGTGATAGGCTTGCCGGGCGTGTCTTTTAAATCTTAGTCATTGTTAATATAAATGACTTTCAAGTGCGACCAATGCTCCCTTCAAAAAAAAGTGCAACCAATGATTTTTGCATCGTGAGGTAGGGCCATTGCTTTTTTTGCATCGTGATGTAGACTCAGACGTGAACAGGGAGGACTCGATAACTTTTTGCTGACATGGCTATTTTAGACAGATTTTTATAGGAAAACATGAGCGGATAAAAAAAGATGCCTTGGACAATTTACACGTGACATGTTGAGTTAGTTGTACATGACAATATTTGTGTGTAACGTAGCATCTTTTAAATCTCAGCCGTACATATCTGAAATTAACAGCCGTGGTAATTTAATCTATGTGGATGAATGTGGTAACTTCTTTTACTTCTGTTTTAATTATATAATAGATAAATCCCATCGTTTTACCTTTAATGACAACAATACAAATACGTGTATTGTCCCTTTCTGTCACTGGGATATAGAGCACCGCAAGATTGAACCCATTAAAAGCACCTTTCCCGCAAAAGATAAATCAATTTAGTTGGTCAAATCAAACGGATAGATCGGAGAGAAATACAAAGCTATAACAATCACGCATAATAAAGTTCAGAAAAGACTCAATTACTTCTCATGAATATTCAGATCATAAACACACAATTCATCGGATCCCAACAAACACACCGCAAAAGAAGATTACATCGAATAGAACTCCAAGAAGATCGAGGAGAACATTGTATTGAAGATCAAAAAGAGAGAAGAAGCCATCTAGCTACTAGCTATGGATCCGTAGGTCTGTGGTGAACTACTCACGCATCATCAGTAGGGCAGCAAGTTTGATGTAGAAGCCCTCCGTTATCGATCCCCCCTCCGGCAGAGTACCGGAAAAGGCTTCCAGATGGGATCGCGGAAGAACAGAAGCTTGCGACAGCGGAAAAGTTATTTTGGGTGGTTCTCTGTTGGTTTCTCAATATTTGAGAATTTATAGAAGTGAAATTAGGTCAGACGGAGCCACGTGGGGCCCACAAGGTAACAGGACGCGCCTACCCCCCGGGCACGCCCTGTTGCCTTGCCGTCTCCTCGTTTGCCGTCTGGTCTCCTCCCGAAGCTTCTAGGGTCTCTTATGTCTAGAAAAAAATCGTAAAAAAGTTTCGTAGCGTTTGGACTCCGTTTGGTACTGATTTTCTGGAAAACCAAAAACAAGCAGAAAACAGCAACTGGCACTAGGCACTGGGTTAATAGATTAGTTCCCAAAAATGATATAAAATAGCATATAAATACATATAAAACATCCAAGATTGATAATACAATAGCATGGAACAATAAAAAATTATACGTTGGAGACGTATCAGCATCCCCAAGCTTAATTCCTGCTCGTCCTCGAGTAGGTAAATGATAAAAACATAATTTTTGATGTGGAATGCTACCTAACATGTTTATCATGTAATCTCTTTACGGTATAAAATATTGAGAAACGATGAATTAACAACATCAACATAATAATATCCATGAATATAAAAAGCATAATCATTAAATTTTCAAAATATACGATCCTTAACGAATGTTATTCCCCACTCATTTTATCATGTTAGCATGGCATGACTCCGCCTTCACTGCATAAATATAAATCATGAGCACCCGGTGTTAAACCAGGCAATTGGATCGTAATTCTAATGCGCTTCAGCATTTTCAACTTCACGCAATACATGAGCATGAACCATGGACATAGCACTATAGGTGAAATAGAATGCGGTGATAGGGATCAATAGGAGAAGTCAAAAGGAAGAAAGTCTTGCATCAACTAGGCGGATCAACAGACTATGGAGATGTCCACCAATCGATATCAATGCAAGGAGTAAGGATTGCCATACAACGGATGCACTAAGAGCTATAAGTGTATGAAAGCTCAACTGAAACTAAGTGGGTGTCCATCCAACTTGCTTGCTCATGAAGACCTCGGGCATTTGAGGAAGCCCGTCATCGGAATATACAAGCCAAGTTCTATAACAAAAAATTCCCACTAGTATATGAAAGTGACAAAATAGGAGACTCTCTATATGAAGAACATGGTGCTACTCTGAAGCACATGTGTGGAAAAGGATAGTAACATTGCCCCTTCTCTCTTTTTCTCTCATTTTTTTTGTTGGGATCTTTTTGGCCTCTCTTTTTTTCGTCCGGAGTCTCATCCAGACTTGTGGGGGAACCATAGTCTCCATCATCCTTTCCTCACTGGGACAATGCTCTAATAATGATGATCATCACACTTTTATTTACTTACAACTCGATAAAAACTATACAAAATGACTCTATATGAATGCCTCTGGCAGTGTACCAAGATGTGCAATGATCTAGCGTAACATGTATGAAAATGATGAACGGTGGCTGAGCCACAAATAGTATGTCAGCTACATGATCATGCAAAGCAATATGACAATGAACACCAGTCAGATGACGGAACGGTGGAAGTTGCATGGCAATATATCTCGGAATGGCTATGGAAATGTCATAATAGGTAGGTATGATGGATGTTTTGAGGAAGATATAAGGAGGCTTATGTGTGATAGAGCGTATCATATCACGGGGTTTGGATGCACCGACGAAGTTTGTACCAACTCTCGAGGTGAGATCGGGCAATGCATGGTACCGAAGAGGCTAGCAAGTTGCGGAAGGGTGAGAGTGCGTATAATCCATGGACTCACATTAGTCATAAAGAACTCACATACTTATTGCAAAGCCTATTAGCCCTCGAAGCAAAGTACTAGTCGCATGCCCCTAGGGAGGAGGTTGGTAGGAGTTAACCATCGCGCACCCCCGATTATAACAGCACTCAAGGATCCCGACCATGCCATGACCAACACTTAGATGAGAAGTTGATAACAAACTTTAATACCGATATTTCTACTAACCAATGATCATGAACCAATATCTTTCATATTACGACATCAATATCATTAAACCACACGTTTCATATTTAGTGATCTACATGAAAGTTTTTATTATATCCCTCTTGAATACCTATCCTTTATGGACTAGTCTTATAACCCGTGCAAATTGCCATTACTATTTTTTAGACTCTCAAAAATATTTAAGTGAAGCATGAGAGTGCAACTATTTCTTTGAAATATAACCACCGCCGTGCTCTAAAAGATATAAGTGAAATACTAGAGCAACTGCCTAGCTCAAAAGATATAAGTGAAGCACATAGAGTATTCGAACAAATCACGAACAAATGTGTGTCCCTCTCAAAAGGTGTGTCCAGCAAAATATGATTGTGGCAAAGCAAACAAAGAAAATAAAACTATGGCACAAGACGCTCCATGTAAAACTCATATCATGTGATGAATAAAAATATAGCTCCAAGTAAGTTACCGATAGATTGTAGCGAAAGAGGGGATGCCATCCGGGGCATCCCAAAGCTTAGACGCTTGGGTCTTCCTTGAATATTACCTTGGGGTGCCTTGGGCATCCCCAAGCTTGGGGTCTTGCCACTCCTTATTCCTTCATCCATCGTAATCTCACCCAAAACTTGAAAACTTCAGCACACAAAACTTAACAGAAAACTCGTGAGATCCGTTAGTACAATAAATCAATCATCTACTTTAGGTACTGTTATAAACTCATTCATAATTGCTCTTGCATAATACCTACTGTATTCTAAATCTTCCATGACTTATACCCCCCGATATAATCCATAGTCTCATTAAAACAAGCACACTATGCAATAAAAACATAATCTATCTAAAACAGAACAGTACATAATGACAGAAAATTATCTATATTTATGTAACTCCAAAAATTCTGAAAATTTAGTACAACGTAAAAAATTTGTGTCCTAATACTGTGTAAAAATTTCAGATTTTTCTGGAATTCCATCAGCAAAATAAAAATCAACCACTGGACGCAAAACTTTCTGTTTTCAAACAACATCGATTATACTATCATCCAAATCACCCCAAAGGCATTACTTGGCACAAACACTAATTAAAAGATAAAAACACAATCATAAAAGTAGCTAAAATTATGTGACACAATAAAAATAAAAATTACAATAATGATAAATATTGGGTTGCCTCCCAACAAGCGCTATCGTTTTACGCCCCTAGCTAGGCGTAAGGCATTGTTTCAAGTATTATCATTCCTCAAATTAATTCCATAGGTGGCCCTCATAATGGATTCATATGGTAGCTTAATTATATTTCTAGGGAAGTGTTCCACCCCTTCCTTTAATGGAAATTGGAATCTTATATTCCCTTCTTTCATATCAATAATAGCACCTATGGTTCGTAGGAAAGGCCTACCAAGTATTATAGGACAACACGGATTACAATCAATATCAAGCACAATGAAATCAACGGGTACATAATTTCTATTAGCAAGAATAAGCACATCATTTATTCTACCCAAAGGTTTCTTAATAGTTGAATCCGCTAAGTGCAAGTTAAGGGGACATTCATCCATATCGGTGAAGCCTAGCACATCACATAAAGATTTGGGTATAGTGGAAACGCTAGCACCTAAATCACATAAAGCATTACATTCATAATCTTTAATTTTTACTTTAATAGTAGGTTCCCATTCATCATGCAATTTTCTAGGTATTGAAACCTCCAAATCTAGCTTTTCTTTATGAGCTTTTATCATAGCTTCTACAATGTGTTTAGTAAAAGCTTTATTTTGTTCATAAGCTTATTGGGTAAATTTATCATGGGTTGCAACAAGGAAATACATTCAACTAAAGAGCAACTATCATAATTAAATTCCTTGTAATCCAAAGTAGTGGGCACATCACTATTTAAAGTCTTGACCTCTCCAAACCCACTTTTATCATTTTTATCATTAAGATCATCACCCTCCGAACAATTGGGACGCCTTCTAGCTAAAGTTGACTCATCTCCAGTCCCCTTTTCATCAAGTTTTATGTTACTAAATAAAGATTCAATAGGTGAGACACTAATCATTTTAATATCTTCATCATGATTACGATAAAAACCGGGTGGAATAGCTTTTTCTAAGATTTCTTGCTTAGCTCTCAACCTAGCGGTTCTCTCTTTATTTTCATTAATGGAGAAATAGATAGATTTAATAGACTCATTAATATCATGCTTGGGTGGTGAAATTTTAATTTTAAGAGTTTCCACACAATGAGCAATCCTATCCATGTTCCTAGACATTTCATCAACTTTATTCAATTTTTCTTCTACCATAGCATTAAAAATCTTTTGAGAACTAATAATTCTTTAATATTGTTCTCAAGATCAGTAGGTATCCTATTATTATTATTATTATTATATGAATTACCATAGGGATTACCATAATTATTAGAGGAATTTCCGAGAAACGGTCTAGGATTAATTTTTTTCTATAAGCATTATTGTTGAAATTATTTCTAGAGACAAAATTCACATCAATAACATCATTATTTTTGCTCAACAAAAGTAGACAATGGCACATCATTAAGATCAACATGAGCATTTTTACTAGCAAGCATTTTCATAATAGCATCCATTTTATCACCCAAAGTAGAGACTTCTTCGACAGAGTTTACCTTCTTACCAGTTGGAGCTCTTTCGGTATGCCATTGAGAATAATTTGTCATAATATTATCAAGGAGTTTTGTAGCTTCTCCCAATGTAATTTCCATAAAAGTACCACCTGCAGCAGAATCTAAAAGATTTCTAGAAACAAAGTTTAGTCCCGCATAGAAATTTTGTATAATCATCCATAAGCTTAAACCATGAGTGGGACAATTTCTAATCATTCATTTCATTCTCTCCCATGCTTGTGCAACAAGTTCTTGCTCAAGTTGCTTAAAATTCATTATTTGATTTCTAAGAGAAATAATCTTAGCGGGAGGAAAATACTTGGCAATAAAAGCATCCTTACACTTATCCCATGAATCAATACTATTTCGAGGCAAGGATGAAAATCAAGTTTTAGCATGATCTCTTAGTGAGAACGGAAATAATTTCAACTTAATAATATCATTATCCACATCTTTTTTCTTTTGCATATCACATAATTCAACGAAAGTATTAAGATGGGAAGCAGCATCCTCATTAGGAGTTTCAGAAAATTGTTATTTCATAACAAGATTTAGCAAAGCAGCATTAATATCATATGACTCCGCACTAGTGGCGGGAGGAGCAATAGGAGTACTAATAAAATCATTATTATTAGTATTTGAAAAGTCACACAATTTGGTGTTTTCTTGAGACATAGCGACAAAGCAAACAAATGAGCAAACAAAAATATTTTTTTGTTTTTGGTATTTTTTATGAGAAGTGGGGCAGATGAAAACGAGAGACAAAGGTAAATAAAAAGGCAAATAGAAAGTAGAGCAAGTAGATGATAGTTTGTGTGAAGGTACTTGTTAGGTTTTGATGATGTCTCCCCGGCAACGGCGCCAGAAATTCTTCCTGTTACTTGTGAGCTGCGTTAGGATTTCCCCCGAAGAGGAGAGGACATGCAGTACAGTACAGATAGATATTTCCCTCAGTGAGAACCAAG
Source organism: Elymus sibiricus (assembly GCA_039707655.1). Lineage (NCBI taxonomy): Eukaryota > Viridiplantae > Streptophyta > Magnoliopsida > Poales > Poaceae > Elymus > Elymus sibiricus. The sequence continues at coordinate 232,657,153 of CM077672.1, read as the reverse complement.
GTTATCGAACCAGTAGGAGAATCACGCAAAGCCTCGTGAACAACATCTGCACACACAAAAACAAATACTTGCACCCAACGCGGGTAAGAGGGTCGTCACTCCCCTTGAACCAGTTACTTGCAAGGATTAAATCTTGTAGTGGTTGATAGATAAATTGCAAAACAAAATAAAAGTAAATAAATTGCAACAAGTATATTTTAGTTTTATTTTTATTTAAAGTAGACCCGGGGGCCATAGTTTTCACTAGAGGCTTCTCTCGAACACATAGCATACGATGGGTAAACAAATTAATGTTGGGCAATTGATTGAAAAGCGCATAGTTATGATGATATTCAAGGCAATGATCATATATATAGGCATCACGTCCGAGACAAGTAGACCGACTCCTACCTGCATCTACTACTATTACTCCACCCATCGACCGCTATCCAGCATGCATCTAGGGTATTAAGTTAATAAAAAGAGAGTAACACCTTAAGCAGGATGACATGATGTAGACAAAGTAAATTCAAATAATATGAATAAACCCCATCGTTTTACCCTTAATGGCAACAATACAAATACGTGTATTGTCAGCACCGCAAGATTGAACCCATTACAAATCACCTCTCCCGCTGAAGATAAATCAATCTAGTTGGCCAAACCAAACGGATAGATCGAAGAGAAATACAAAGCTATAACAATCATGCATAATAAAGTTCATAAAAGACTCAATTACTTCTCATGAATATTCAGATCATAAACCCACAATTCATCGGATCCCAACAAACACACCACAAAAGAAGATTACATCGAGTAGAACTCCAAGAAGATCGAGGACAACATTGTATTGAAGATCAAAGAGAGAGAAGAAGCCATCTAGCTACTAGCTATGGACAGGTAGGTCTGTGGTGAACTACTCACGCATCATCGGTAGGGCAGCAAGGTTGATGTAGAAGCCCTCCGTGATCGATTCCCCTCCGGCAGAGTACCAGAAAAGGCCTCCAGATGGGATCGCGGAAGAATAGAAGCTTGCGGCGGCGAAAAAGTTATTTCGGGTGGCTCTCTATTGGTTTCCCAATATTTAAGAATTTATAGAAGTGGAATTAGGTCAGACGGAGCCACATGGGTCCCACAAGGTAACAGGGCGTGCCTACCCTCCCTAGGCGCGCCCTGTTGCCTTGCCGTCTCCTCGTTTGCTGTCTGGTCTCCTCCCGAAGCTTCTAGGGTCTCTTATGTCCAGAAAAAAATCTTCAAAAAGTTTCGTAGCGTTTGGACTCCGTTTGGTACTGATTTTCTGGAAAACTAAAAATAAGCAGAAAACAGCAACTGTCGGGCATTGGGTTAATAGGTTAGTTCCCCAAAATGATATAAAATGGCATATAAATACATATAAAACATCCAAGATTGAGAATATAATAGCATGGAACAATCAAAAATTATAGATACGTTGGAGACGTATCACCTACTTTGTCCGGTAGAAACTTTGGGGTACTCTTTGAAGTTCTTTGTGTTGGATTGAATACTATGAATCTGAAATTGCTTGATGCATATCAAATAATTGACTCACAGATACTTGTGGTGACATTGGAGTGTGTAGGTGACATTAGAGTTGATTGATGCGTATCATATGGTGTTATTTTAGTACAAAATCTAGGGCTGTTTGTGACACTTATATGGATGGCTCAATAGATTAATCGGAAAGGATAACTTTGAGGTGGTTTGCTACCTACAACAATTTCTTCTTATGTTCTCCGTTTGCTAGGAACTTTGGAGTGATTTTTTGTCGCACGTTGAGGGATTGTTATATGATTCAATTATGTTAGCACTGTTGAGAGATTGCACTAGTGAAAGTATGAACCTAGGCCTTGTTTCCAAGCATTGCAATATCGTTTGTGCTCACTTTTATCAATTGCTACCTTGCTGTTTTTATTATTTCAGATTACAAAAACGTATATCTACTATCCATACTACACCTGTATCACCATCTCTTCGCCGAACTAGTGCACTCATACAATTTACCATTGTAAAAAGTGTGTTGGGGACACAAGAGATTCTTTGTATTTGATTGCAGGGTTGTTTGAGAGAGACCATCTTCATCCTACACCTCCCACAGGTTGATAAATCTTAGGTCATCCACTTGAGGGAAATTTGCTGCTGTACTACAAAACTCTGCGCTTGGAGGCCCAACAGAGTCTACAAGAAATAAAGTTGCGTAGTAGACATCAAGCTCTTTTCTGGCGCCATTGCCGGGGAGGTGAGTGCTTGAAGATATATCTTTAGATCTTGCAATTGAATCTTTTAGTTTCTTGTTTTTCACTAGTTTGGTTTATAAAAGAAAACTACAAAAAAAATGGAATTGAGGTTGCCTCAAATGCTTTAGCTTTATAATGTCTTTCTTGAAAATGATGGATCGGAAAGTTGTGTCAAAGTGTTAGAAGAAGAATTCAATAAAATATTTGGCATAAAATCCTTGAATGATAAGCATGATTGCAATGTTGTTAGTATGCTTGCTATGAATATCCATAATACTAATGATGATTGCATTAGTCATAATAAAATTTCTGAAAAATTTGTTTCTTATAAGCATGTCAATTTTTGTGGAGTGCATAAACTTTGTGAAGATATGCCTTATAGAGATGATAGATTTTGTAAGAAGCATAAACATGATAAAACCAATCGGTGGCTTAAAGTGATAGATGAATTTGCTACAAAATTATGCTCTTTTCATCCCACTACTTGTGAACTTTGCAATAAGGTTGGTCATCTTAATTTTCAATGCATACTTTTTCATGACCGAATTGTGGCCAAATATTGTAATAACTTGATCACCCTTGAACTTTATAATGAACTTTGTTTATTTTTGGGGTGGGAAGAATTGTCACATAAAAATAGTTGGTTTAAAGCATTCATATTCACAGACCATGCCGAAACTAATCTAAAGGAAATCTATATGTTTTGTGTGGTAAATTGCAATGAGAATGCTTATATAGCCAATTATAGAAAGAGGGGAAAACCAATAGAATATAAAAGGAAACTAATGGAAGGGTAAGGATTTCCCCTTTCCCTCCTATTTTCTCTCGTGATGAAACAGGTGACGAGGAGGAGCTTCCTATCCAACCAATCTCTTCAATAAGAAGCTCGGAAGAATTAATTAAACCCACACACAATGTGGTGAAGAAGAAGAAGAAAAGAAGGAAAGGTAGGGGTAAAAAGGTATCTCCCGCAAATAACGTTGCTCCTATTATTGTTGTGCCTCATGAGAATGAATCAAAAATAATTGTGGAAGATGATACACTTGAGGATGATTTTGTTATGCCTATTACATGTTGTGATAATTATGATTGGGAAGATAATGATCTCTACTCCTAAGGGACGACTTGGTAGTCTCCGCTTCATTCGGTTTTTTTGTCTCAACCTCCCACCTTCGTCTGGTTTTTTTCGTTTCGTCTCCCACCTTCATCTGGTCTTTTCTCACCTCTCCTCCCACCTCGCACAGAGCGAAAAAACCCTACATAGTACCGCAACTTTAATTAGGAAGCTTCCTATGAGACGTAGTATTAGGAAGTATTCCTTCCCTTGATGATTCGTTTTCATGCATGATGGTGGTAAATTAGGGCTAACATTCACCACTATTTATCACCGTCATCAATCGTATCCCACCATCCCCTTTTACTGGTTTTTATCTATCTACAAAAAAATTACACATGAAAAAAAAACCAATTCGGCCCCGTACAACCACTCCTCCCTCGACCTCCCTTGTCTAGGGTTCCCTGCCACCACTGCCGCAGCCGCCGCCGAACCCCAGGTCGCCGCACGCCGCCGCCGCCGCCGCAGCCGCGAATCCCCGAGGGACGCCGCCGCCGCCGCCGCGAATCCCCAAGGGCCGCCGCCGCCGCCGCCGCGGATCCCCAAGGGCGTGGTCGCGTTGCCCTGATTGGAGGAGACCGTGCCGGCCTTGCCCTGTTTGGAGGACGAACACAGGTATTTCGAGGCCCATGTACGTCAATCCCCACCTCCGCTTTCCTCCTTTCCCATCGAGGGCCACCGCCGCTGCTCCGTCTTCTATCTCTCCAAGTTCCGGTGTCGCGCCCCATGTCTTCTCCTGTCTCTCTTTTTTAACACGAACCACCATCTCCAAATCCGGCAGCGAGGGGACCAGCGCGGCAAGGGCGGCTGCTCTTCCTCTACCCGTGGCCATGAACACGGCCACAGACCACCGCTGAGCTCTGGTTCGATAGGTATGATTTGGGGGTCATTGATGCTTGTTGGTCGATTTATTGTGGTAGATTTTGAGATTATTAGATATCTGGGAGTTCCCATTCTATGAGCAGTCTCGGAAAATACTGTTGCAGGGTAGTATAATAAACAGGCAAATTGGAGGATCAGTTATGGCATTCATTTATACGAAATAAAAATCCTAAGGCAGTTAGGCTCCTCTTTATTTCGTGTCTAATTACAGAAGTATTTATTTTTTATCTGAGGTTTGTAGAGTTGTAAGAATCATTGTCCATAATAGAAAGCTTAAGCACACTGCTCTCGTGTGTACTGATATAGAGTATGCTTAGCTTCCATGATCATAATCTTGTATGCAGGCAACTTATGGGCCTCCTTGTCTACGCTTGATGTTGTCAAGGGAAACATTGCTTCTCCATGTCTAATAAGATGAATGTAGAAAAGGAAACTGCAGTTGGAAGAATATGCTGGTGAAGATGCTGAGGAGCATGAGGTTACAGAAAATCTGTCTGGAATGAACTAAACAAGGTTTGAGTACCAAGCTTTGGGATGTTAGAGAAGAATTTCAGATATCAACACTAAGCTCAGAAAGGTTCAGTCATATACATAATCATTTTCACTCTCGAGCAACATTAGATACTACACACAATGTGAAAGACTATAATTTTGAAATTGACATTTCAGAAAATTTGAAATTGAAGAACGTGCGTTGCTACGGGCGACATACAAGTAAGTCCATGATCAATGCAGCAGTTTTGAAATTTACTTGAAATAACTGCACTGTGAATATTTGTAAGAACTAACGGCAATATTTTGTGTCCCGAATATATATGTTGTTGTCTGAAACAGGTGATTTTGGGCTGGCTAAAGTATTGACTTCTCATGATTTAGCTGCGTCAGTAAGTTATTCTTGCTCAACCCCTAGGTAGGTGTTTCTCTTTCTAAGTTGCTTATGATTTGATAAATTGTGTCTCTTCTGAAGGTTGTAGGAACTCCCAGTTACATGTGCCCTGAACTTATTGCTGATATTCCGTATGGCTCCAAGTCCGACATATGGTTGCTAGGCAAGCATTCCTATCTAACATTCAGTTGCATGTCTTGCTCGCTTGTTCTCTTGGCTAAAAATCTGCAATTTTTAGGCTGCTTCATCTATGAGATGACTTCGCTGAAGCATGCAGTCAAAGCATTTGTAAGTAGCTATGTTGACATGCTCTTTAAGTTACAGCTCCTTCTTTCCCGCAAAAAATATAAAAGAAAAAAAATACAGCTCCTTCTTTCATCAAAAGTTGCATCTTAGATGATGTTTTTTCCTAACAGAATATGTACACACTGATAAACAAGATAAACGAGTCTGTTGCCGCTCCTCACGCCACCCACCACCTCCACCCTCCATTGTAGCCGACCGCCTCCACCCGGCTCCTCCACGAGCTAGATGCCCAACCCCACCCGCCCGTGTGATCCCTGCCCCAACCTCCGCTCCGTCCCGCACGACGCCCGGCCGCCGCACTACCGCAGGCTGAGCCCTTCGCATCCTCCCCGCAGCACTGCGATCCCGCCGCTGCCGGCGTCGACCGTTGTCGCCGACGCCCACCGGCTACTCCCCGTGCTAGCCTCCACTGAGATCCGTGGCAAAGGTCGGTGCGTAGGAAGCACGCCTCAGCTCTGTCGACGTCGCCCTCGGGAGCGGAGGTAGCGAGCAAAAGTGCCATGTATGGTTGTTTTCTTCTTCAGTTTCTCTTCTATCTGGCACGCGACTGAGGGAGGAGATGAGGGGGAGAAGGATGTCGCGAACGACGGAGCCAAAGTGATGGCCACCGATGTCCAGGCCTACCTGCAGAATCTGCCAAACACGCCGCACACCTCGCGACATGTCACCTCCTTGTCGCTGTTGTACGCCATGTAGAGCAGCTCCGGATCAGGTACGTGAGCAACTGCATCTATACATCCATCTTGCGCTGTAATTAGTCCTGCGAGTTAATTAGCATTAATAAATGACCAACTAATTCCATTACTATGCAAGTACCTTTTCTCTTTTTGAGAAATAATTGTAATCCTAGGTATCCTGATATTATGGTTTTTGAAGGCTTAGAAATCACACAACTTGCCTCGGAAACTGATCTATCAACACATATTCATCACCGGATCACAATCTACAACAAGATGACAAAAGTGCCTAGGTGCTGGTATATTTCTAATACTCATATCTCAGAGTATGAGTTATTTCTCGAATGAATTATTCTGTGCAGCCTATATAATTTTAATTATTCTGTAGGAGATTATACGACAATCCTTCCAAGCATTAATTGTTCTGATAATAGTAGAGGGCCTCCATGCACATGGTAAAGATTGAAGCTTTGACCTTACACAGTAGTAATTTTCAGAGCTATGCTAACTTTGTCATTGCAGTTTGTTTCGTAGGCCCCATTTTTACCATATTGGCATAGGTTAATACACAATTACAATGTGGTCATATTCTTTGAAATACTTTCTGTTCGATAGAATTGTTTGAACCTTGCGATCATTCAAAGAAAATTATACCGTCAAACTAATTAATTCTTGAGCAAATTCTGCTCATTCCATTTCAATAAAGTGGCTTGTTTGAAACCATTTTTGTGTGTGTGTGCAGAAGGTAGGTACAGACGCAATATTCCTTAGTTGGATTACTTTTCAAAGAGACTCTACAATGGACGTTGATTGGTGGTCCATTTAGGAGGATCTGGATGAGTTCATCCTGGGAGATCGCAATGTGCCAATCACTTCTTGCCAATTTGTCATGGCTTTCAGTTTGTTGTCACCAAGTTACTTGCTTACTTTTGCTGTTTAAATCACTAATTCCCTGCTCTTTCTTGGATTTCTCACCAGCTGGTGGGTTAGTAAGTGCTTCAGCACTTCACCACACTGTTTGGTCTCTTGTGCCCAATAATTTCTTCAATTAAGGATGGCTACACTGTCAAAGATATCTATGACAATTAGGTGTCATTTCTTCAGTTTTCAATATGGTGATCAGGCTTGATTTTTTAGTAATGAAACCCCTCTGGAGTTGAGGCATTCATTAGAATGGGCATGGTTGCGATGGCAGGTGCCGGTGAAAATTGCTGTGCTTGGGTACAATGTAGTATTGTAATATTATCGAACCAATTTTAATTGCTAACCTGGTCATTCATTTTTAACTTATGAGCCCCTTGTTGTTTTTAATTAACCTCTTAATGCTTATTAATACTCATTGATGGCAAGCATACTTTTTGTAGCACGTTACTCTATTGTGAGAAGTGAAGATGGATGTGTATGGACATGGAAAAACTATGGTGTGTTATGTTGCATGCAGCCTATGATAAATGATCTAAACTGAAAGGTTGCAATGCATGTGGCTTCTTTCATCTTTGAAAGACATGCATGCGTGCTCCAAAGAAAGCACAGGTGGGAGACCATATAACATCACAACCTAAATTAGATTTTAGCTATTTTTGAAACTCATTTAGTTACAAGTTTGTTTGTAATATACTTTTTGACTATTACTATCGAACTACCTTTCCCATACACAAATGTTCACATGCACAATGAAATGGAAGAACTTAAGGAAGGAAATCACTTTAGTTATTCGGTTCTTTGTTTTAATTTGATTTTCTCAGCTATACATCTTTTTTCGTACTTCTGTGTTCCTTGTGGTCCTTAGAAGCTTTATCTTTGTTGCGGTTGATGAATAAAGAGAAAAAAACATGGTCATTGCATTGTTCATTATTTGTAAATAAGAAATTTAATTTGTTGCGGTTGATGAATAAAGAGAAAAAAACATGGTCATTGCATTGTTCATTATTTGTAAATAAGAAATTTAATACGACGTCATTTTTTGTGGCAGGTGAGAAAAACTGAGAACCGTTTCATTTGTAAACTAGACATAATTTGTCACCACATCCCTTGCAATACATGAGGAACAAATAAGGTAATGTGAGATGGACTTTTAATGCTAGAAGGGCTGATGAAGAAAATGGAGGTGGATGGCGAGGGGCGAGGAGCAAATGTTGCCAAGGAGAGGATGGTCAAGTAGACATGATGACAATCGAGAAGGAAAGAGGTGTGAGAGGATTGCAATTTTTCGCTATATGCATGGAAACTATAAGCCGACATGTTCAACATACATTTGTTGTAAGAACGGGAACCTAACTTTTAGTTTGCCGTAAATCAAGGTGATTGCATGCATTGAGTCTTATCTGAGTCAATATTGATTATCTAAACTTCTGTTTCCGTTCCAAGCAGGCCACTTACTGAAATATAAATTCTCAAATGAGCTCAATGAGCATCGATTGCCTCGAAAAGAAAGGCTTAGGTTTTCATATTTTTATTCGGTTGTGTTTAGGCTGGTTAGATCAAAAACAATCAGGAGTTCTTGTGTGGATGATGTTTGTTCCATTTAGAAAAAAGGCTCTTAAATTAATAAATTTTCTTTACGTCTTGCTTCTGCACTGTGTCAACATATATATTGTCCATATAAATAACATACAACAATAGTGGGTCTCTATCCACCAGTAGACACTTGCAGTGTCACAGTCTATAAGAATCAGGCGCCGAGATATGGAGGAGCCAGCATGGGCGGGGAGGGGCGGCGCGTGCGGGTTAGACTGGCCTCGAACGGTGGGCCACAAGGGTGGAAGGAGGAAGACGAAGGGGAGGATGAAAAGATGGTGTGCACGGTATTTGATTGGTGCAAAAAACAAAGTGAACAACTGACCTATGGTCGCTCACATAGCATTTACTAAACAAATTTACAAAGTGGATATATAGTCGAAGGACTTTGACATGTTGCTTAGTCACCTATTTGATTTATTTACTTGTATGTCGTCTGTAGAAACGCACGGGTGTTCTACTAGAAATTTTGAAATTTTGAACACGGTGACGCGTGAGGTTTTCAGGGGTTGAAGGAGGCGGGCCATGTCATGGCAGGGAGAGAAGGGGGCTGGCGACGCCGTGGATGAGAGGGGAGGCGGTGGAGAGGGGAGCGGGTGGGCTTCACCATGGCGTGGAGGGGAGGTTGCTTGGAGAGATGGCGTCGACGACACTGTGGCGGGGAGATGAGATGCGGCGACAATCGGTGGTTGGTTGGCTATGCGGGAAGAGTAGGAGGCGGCTATACGGTGAGTGAGGAGAGGAGTGGCTGCTTTTTTCCCCGTCAAGAAAAGAAGAAAGGAGCAGCTTCTATGCGGTGACATCAATGTCACATAGTCTAGCAAGTCATTTTTAGAAAAACACCAACCAAATGATCTATAGGTAGCCTACAATTTAAAGCTCAATAAAACCAGGATGTGACTTACATTGTACCATGCAGATGAGCTAAAAACAACATTCCTCACATTGTACGTAAATATCTTAAACACATCAAGTAGATCTTAGTTTGTGAAAGATAATTAGTTGGATCACTGCTCTGTGTGTACACATCGTTCTATTAGGTTTTTTTTTATCAACTTACATTACAAGTGAAGTGGATTTCAATTACTTTTACGGGCTATCATTTCTATGCATGCAAAATTTGACATGCATTATGTTTATATATGCAACCGACAAAAATATATTCATCGCCCGTAGCAACGCACGGGCATTCTACCTCCCACCGATTTATTTTCGTTCCGGTTTTTTTTGTCCCACCTCCCACCGATTTATTTTCGTCTGGTTTATTTTCGTTAGGTTAATTTTCGTATAATCAAGTCCCACTAAAAACGTGCCGCCGCTCCTCTCTCGATCAAATTCCTCCCTCGATCGACGCCGCGTGTTCTCTCTTCTTCCGACCTGGCTAGGGTTCCCAGCCCCTTCTCCTCCTCCGCCGCCGCGTATTCCTCTCTGACCTCACCGGGAGCGGCCAGCAGGACCCCGCCGCCGTGCCTCCCTCTCTCCCTTCTCTTTTCCACTACCTCTCTCTCTCCTCTGAACTGCGCGCCGTTCCTCTCCGCAGGTGCCGTCATGGCCGCGTCATGGAGCTCGCCCTCGTGGGCTGCGTGACCCTCCGACGACGCCCTGCCTAGCCCACGTCCAGGTCCTCTGGATCCCGATTTGCGTGGCCGTTATTTTGCGCTCGATCCTGATTTGGATGGGATTTTTTTTCAGACACCGCCAGCGCGCTGGACGGCAGGAAGGGCCGCGTCAAGAAGGCCGCCAGCGACGGCGGCTCTGGGGCGCTGCACGCCGCTGTCGTCTCACCCCCAAATGCAGCGCCCGTCCAAAGCCTTGCCGTTGTCCCTCCTAATTACGACAGCGCCCAATCCCCTCACATGCACGTGATATCCTTCCACGGAACACACGCTGGCCGGCCCTGAGTCTGCACTTCGAGCGACGCATTGCTGTAACACACGACTGTCGCTGCTCCCACGTCGGTGGTCTATCTCGTGGGCTGTAGATGGGGTGATGGGATGGGATATTCTGCGGCGTGGACATGGCCTAGCGATCAGATTTGATATTGAGAAAGAGCCGGCAGGAAGATCTCATCCTGGAACCAGGTGTGCTTGATTTGATATTGAGAAATCTACTTGCTAGGTATGTACATGGATAGCGTACGGTGTATCCAAAACTTTGTTTAACCTGAAATTTGTTAGAACTAATCTCTGGTTTAGTAGAAGCCCACAGTGGTTGCAATATTAGAATCATATCTATTCTGGGCAAGATTAAAAAATTGCATATATCTAATCGTCGTATGTGTTTATCACCTCTGAAACTGTGCAACATTTTACTACAAGATAAATCAACGAACAGTGCCATACGAGTTAAAGAATTTTTAAGCCTTTTTCGAGCAATTAATCTGCACCTTTCATGGACGGGAGGTGCTTTTGATCTTCTAATTAGTTCCTCCAGATTATGTTTTGTTCTGCTGGTCAAAGGTTTGTATATGACCGACTTAGATTTGTTTTTCTTCATGCGCATTGTAAGAGTAATATCCATGCACTAAAAAATTTCAGTCTGAATTTCCTTCGTGCATCAGTGTATATGTTTCTTATGATGCCCGTGTGCGTTTACCTGGTCAAGAAGCTTCGTGTGAACGTCAATGCCGATGACGACAAAGGTTCTCTGTTTCGCTTCCTTCTTCCGATTTTGCAAAATGCAAAACACCAGTGTGTCTAGAAATTGAGATCGTTGGTTCACCAGCGGCACGGTCAGTATGATGAAACAGACTGCACGGATGCTTTATTTGTGTGTTTCATATAGTCTAATTTAATATTCAAGCGATGATGGTATTGAATCTGCAAAGAAAATATATACTCATTTCCTAATTGCATCTTTTCAGGAGCCCAGGACCAACCTTTAGGCAGGAAAGAGGGACAATCTTCAGTAAGCTACAATCTTCATGTCTTCTTATAGCATTTGACTGATGTGTTATGGTATCATTCTTCTACTTTCACAGCTATTACTGTGAATATGTTGACCTCATGTCTTCTCATCATTTGAGCTTACTTAGATATTACTGGTTCTAAATCCAGCAAGATCTTGAATATTTTTCACTTTGCCCATTCAAAAATTTGTTCACCTAGCAACATTCATGATGTAAGCTTTGATTTGAAAAAACACCTTTTCAATGTTATAGGAGAGACAAAGAAGAAGGGTAAGGAGAACATGCCCGAGAAGCTCAGAGATAAGGCAGAGGGTGAGGACACATAGGGGAAGCTTTGCGGGGGAAGAGAAGCGAGCTCAAGCACTCTGAGCATGGGCTGACAGAGCGGCCGAGCAGGGCGGTCGAGCGCAGGCGTGCGCAAGAGGAAGTGAATCGGGGAGAGGCAACAGGGGGCCATCAGCAGGAAGGCAGTAGGTGGCGTGCAGCACTGGCCTTGGCCAGGTCTTCGCCAAGGTGGCCGGTTGTTTCCACAGCATGTTTGGATGGTGATGTTGTTATGGTCGCGTAGGGTCGAAGTTCTTTGACTGCAATTATCTCAGCAAAATCACATGGTAATCTTCTGCGCTCGTGTAAAGAGTGATTTTTTGCTTAATCTTAATTTTGCGATTAATCAACCAACAGTGCCGTACGATTTAAAGTTTTTTAAGACTTTTTCGAGCAATTAATCTGCACCTTTGTTCATGGACGGGAGGTGCTTTTGATCTTGTAATTAGTTCCTCCAGATTAGGTTTTGTTCTGCTGGTCGAAGGTTTATATATGACTGACTTAAGAGTTGTTTTTCTGAACTGTGTATTTTAGTGAAATATCTTGGCGTTTATGAATATGATTATTTTGCTCCATAGTTTACTGTCTACATCGTTATTATTATTCTCCTAATAGTCATACTGTCCATTTCATAAAAGCGCATTTTGATTTGAGAATTTGGGGATGTGGATGAGACATATTTGTACCAAACAATTTCCTCGCAAATTTCTTACAATCCCCTACAGAACCATCCTTTTCTTTGTAGGGAAGAAAATATTTTGGGCTGTATCATATTAAGGTGAGATGGAATGGATTAGTATGAGGTGTTGGAGCAGACTTGGAAGGGCTCTTTGGCTCCGCACTCCAGGTGAGTTACAAGGTTGAGAAGAAGAGGTTACTATAATTCCAGCCATGTTCATTGCTCTCCAGGATCTTCTGAAGTATGACTTTCAGATATGTCTCCAAGATTGTAAGGGATATGGCATTGCCTTGCGCTCGGTAATAAGTGGTCATGAAAAATAAAGGTTTGTTCTTGTTCAGTTGGTTGGCCACCACATTTTTTTAGGGTATGGCTAGGTCTCGGTGGACTTGGATTTGACCAAGTCTTAGTCAAGTGGCATAGCATGTAAGAAAGAAAAAAGATTAAGCTGAAGAAAAAATTTACACGGATCTAGATGTAAGATCTAACGAATGTAGCATCGACTGGGACTTAACCAAGTCTTGGTCGATTGAGATGTAGCAAGACTGTTTTTATTATATGAATTGTTTTTACTGCTTGCATGTGACAGCCAGAGCAGCAGGTAGGATTCGTAGCCAAAGAAGGTCTGTATAAATTGTTATGGTTGTTTTATAACTTATGTTGTTACGGTGGTTTTATGAAACGAGTGATAATGTTAATTTTTTTTGTCATTGCAACGCACGGGCATATGTGCTAGGCATATTATTTCTTCGTAAGCCATTAATTATTGATAGCTCGCATGTCTCGTGCTTAAGAAGATTGTCTGCTGACGAGAGGCACCAAATGAGGGATCTAGGTTGTGGGTCGGCCTTGATGACGAGAGGCACCAAATGAGGGAAAGAGAGACATCCACGATGGAGGTGCATCTAGGGCGGCACACGCCTCGTCCCCCTTGATGGCGGAGGGGGATCAGCATGAACGCGGTTGGAGGGGATCAGGACGGAGAGCCGGGCGGTCAACGGGGGACTCCTCCCTGGTGGTCCATGCGGAAGTACGTTGTGATGAAGGGCGGGGCACCATGACGAAGGTGAGGTGGACGTCATCCGGTTTTCAAGGAGAGGGCTCTAGTGAGAAATGTCTCGCTACGGCAGGAAATTAAGCGGGAAGGGAGGGTCCGCCAGGAAAAGGGAACGGTGCGTCGTGGGGTGGGTTTTTTTTTGTGTTGGGACCGCGTGTTGGAGATAACATAGCGAATTGTCCGGACAACTGCATTTCTCTCCCAAATATGGGTTGGATTTGGGGAAACCCGGAATGTCCAGGCGGTTGGATTTTGAGGAGCCCGCTAGACGCCTGTTTGATGTCCGAACACGCCCGAATGTATGAGGAAGAAATGAGCTTCGACCTTGGAGACGACCTTAATCATTTGTTTTATTTATTTATATGCATTATAGCCCGTAGCAACGCACGGGCATTCTACTAGTATATATGTACTAACAGGTTCTATTTATTTCCCTTGATTGATCAACACACCTACGTAGGTAGGAAGTGTTGGCGCCGCCTCTCTCGCAGCGCCGCTCTTCTTCCTCTCGGTTGCCTCACACAACTCTCTTCTCGCTTTGTCTCTCAACACAAAGAAAACTCTCATGAACACACATGAGCAGGGGAGGGGACAGACTCAACACATACACACACGCCAAGGAAGAAACCTGCCACTAGCTTTGCCAGAGGCTCTCCTCCCTGGTGACACAAACACTACATTTTTCTCAGCCCTCTCGTCCTTGTTTCATTTACTCAAGTGATACTTATACACATGAGTCTAGCCTCACGCACACAAACCAGCCGCCATGCCCGGCCACTAACCCAACTAATCACTAGCTATATTCATGCCCACTTCCATCACTTACGCAGCCTATCCTATCCTTAACGGCTGAGGACCCGGCCATAATCACATGCATGCAGCTAACAAACTCAGCTAGCTAACTAACTAAGCTGACCCACTAACGTGCAATGCATGCACTGATTACTCACACTACTCGGTCATGCACACATGCATAGACCGGCCCACACTAACACGATGTGCACAATGTACATGTCAAGATTATATCTAACAGGAAGGAGAGAAAATGTAACAGTACAGCCGGCGAAATGATCGATGGCGAGCTTCATCGTCGCGTACGCGTCGGAGGACCTGGCCATCACCGGCTGGGGCATCCAGGACTCATGGTTGCTCCTTGTGTTTGCCTGCGGTTGCTAACTTGATATTCGATTACCTCATGACTGCAGGCATACCCTTACATGAGCGACGATGATTATTCTGCTTTTTTGCAAACCATGCAAGATTTTTGCAGCGACAGGACCATGACCCCTCGAGAAATTTACAAAAATGTGCCTATTAGTTCTTCTGAAACTGTGTGCTAAGTAATTCTGCAGTGATTTCTCTGAGGAAGATTTGAAATAATGGGGTGTCTGATTCATAATTCCTTCGTAGGTGAAGAGATGTATGAGTAACTGTCAAGTTGTTGAATAGTTTGTGGATAATTATCTCCCTACAGACCTAAAGGTAACTTTTCTCAACAAGGTAACAGCATTCAGTTTATTATGAACTCATGTGTGACGTGATGGTCTCCTTGGTTCTCCTTTGTAGGCCTTTCTAAGGGTTAAAGCATATGATAATCACAACTTGGATGGTATCCATATGAAAGAAGGTGCGCAGAAGTTTTCTACCCTCATGCCTTGAATACAAACAGTTCCCAGGTTCTTTGTTTCAGCATTCACCTATGGTAACCAGATGCAAATATCCATCCTTTTTCTATGAATTACTCCCAAAAATGCAATTTGCAGTCCACAACTTGAGCTATTATTTGTTTATTTTTTACTGCTTGCTTCCTAGCTATTGATCAGTACATGAATATCGTCATGCTATCATTCAACAGCCGGATCAGTAACTTCATATATGTACTCTTTTCTGATCAAGTAACTTCATATATGTGCTCATCTCTGATAGGTAACATCATTCTGCGGCCGCTTGAAGATAAACAAGCATTTAACTCTTTATTCAGTTAATAAACTATTGTTTGTTTGTTTTTTCTTGCGCAAAGCTCTACACAGGAGGTGCATTGAAAAACTATATGATGATGATCCTGAGCGTGATGATCTGTTGGTGAGTCAGAATAATTCTTACAGATCGAAGTTAGCACCTATCGTATGTGGGTTTAAAAAATATGAAATTATGAGAATAGACAAAAACGCTCATCGTTAAAATTATTTGTGTATTTTTAAGTAATATGATTGGTGTCGCGGATATAAAATGTCTTCTTAGGATGTGTTGAGTTGTCGAATTTCATTCCAGATTTGAGCTTGACAATGATATTTACTTTTAATGGGCTTTGTAATGTGCTTTCATTGAATTATGTCAGTAGAGATGCACAATGTGCGTACCTGTCAGGTTTAGCTCAACTCGCTGTTATTGGGGTAGTAGAATGAGTCCTCCGAGCTTGCTAAATGTTTTTTTATATATAAGTACTGCATGCCTGATTATTCTTATTGCTTATTACTTCAGATTTTGTCTGCTAATTGTCTCAGCAAAAAATATATTAAGTGTTCCCGTTATATTTCATTTTTGTAGCCTCTATTTTACTCTGCACCCCTACAAGAATGAAATTAGTTCATGTTCTTACATATTTATTTAAAGCATTTATATAAAAGGAATGTGGTGCCCCATTTAAATGAGGGGATTATTATGCGTCCAACTTGTGCTTACCATGGGTGAGTCAGGATTCAGGAGGCCTAATCTACTTATCCTGCAAATTCGAGTGAATGAATCGCGGGAGATGCCACTGCTGCTGGTTGGAACGCTGATGATTGGGTGTGTGCTTGTTGCCGCTGCTTGCATGTGGATGAGTAGTATAGTGCACAGCTGCATGAGCTTGGGACATATGTGCTTTGATACATTACTTTTTTTCGCTATGGGCTTTAATATTCTACTCCATTTCCGAGGGATAAAAATGTTTGAGGCTACTATAGTATATGTGAAATATACAATTATTTATTACTTGTTTTCTTACCATCTAATGTGTTTGGCATTTCTTCTTTCAGATTTACATCTCCTCTTTGTGCAGGAGGTACAAGGTCTCACCACATGTTGAAGGCTACTTTCAGTTATTCTATTTTCATTTTCATTTTGATTTTTGTTAGTGTATTTTTCTGCCTTACAAGGACTTGAGGTGATTCGTGGGTTGTAGGGCATGGGGAGCTTCACGATTATGTATTTTTTCTATATTTAATATATCATTGTTGTGGGTACTTTTATTGTTTGATTACACACAGTCATGGTAACACTGTATCTATAGATTGTGATACATGGAGATGCATTTTGCAAGGTTAATTGTGTACCCTATTTATTGATACTTCGACGGTTTCTAATTTAGTGGTTTACACTGAAGGTGCATAGCATCAACGAAGATATGATTAAGCTTAAGATATAAGGAGAAATAATGGTTATATATGAAAGTTAAATACGCATGGTTTGTTGCTTCCGTAAAGGATGGTGTTATGATAATAGATCAAATATGCTCAATGTCTAACTTACTTTCACATTTTGTTGTATATGGATCCAGAGCCGATGACCAAGATGTTGTCTATGTGTGTGTTACTTAAGTGTCATGCTGTGGGACAAAATTGGCAAGGTGCTGTTGTATGTGATGTGTTTTTGCTAAGTCTATGGTTGAGAAGTCCATTGAGATATGGTGCTCATATGGAAAAAAATTATCTGCAAAAGCTATATTTAGTTCAAATTAAGATGGGGCGTGCTACGCGTCCGCTGGCTGATCTTTTTCAAAAGATCGGCCGGCTCGCGGGCCGTCAGATCTGGCGTATCAGCGTCCTCCATCATTGCAACATAGGTCTTGTTGCAGAAAATTTCTGCAGCAAAGGTCTTGGGGCAGAATTTTTTGCAACTCGGGTTTTGTGTTGTTGCATATTTTTTTTGCAACTCGGGTTTTGTTGCAGAATTTTTTTTTGTAGCAGGTTTTATTGCAAAAATAATAATTCATCTTCACCTTTTTGCAACATAGCTGATGTTACGAGAGAAACTTCTGCAACGTTGGTGATGTTGCAGAAGTTGCCAAAGAAAAACATCAAGAGCCAGGGGCGCGTCACGTGGGACACGTGTTGTGTGAGCGAGGCGGCGAACGGGAGCCACAAAATTAGCCGGTCGAGGGGAATCGTTTCCCAATTAAGATTCAAAATAAGTATGATGACTCAGGAAATCTTTAAACGATTATACGTGCGTTGCACGTGCACGCTTACTAGTGAAAAATAAAGGTTTGTTCTTGTTCAGTTGGTTGGCCACCACATTTTTTTAGGGTATGGCTAGGTCTCGGTGGACTTGGATTTGACCAAGTCTTAGTCAAGTGGCATAGCATGTAAGAAAGAAAAAAGATTAAGCTGAAGAAAAAATTTACACGGATCTAGATGTAAGATCTAACGAATGTAGTATCGACTGGGACTTAACCAAGTCTTGGTCGATTGAGATGTAGCAAGACTGTTTTTATTATATGAATTGTTTTTACTGCTTGCATGTGACAGCCAGAGCAGCAGGTAGGATTCGTAGCCAAAGAAGGTCTGTATAAATTGTTATGGTTGTTTTATAACTTATGTTGTTACGGTGGTTTTATGAAACGAGTGATAATGTTAATTTTTTTTGTCATTGCAACGCACGGGCATATGTGCTAGGCATATTATTTCTTCGTAAGCCATTAATTATTGATAGCTCGCATGTCTCGTGCTTAAGAAGATTGTCTGCTGACGAGAGGCACCAAATGAGGGATCTAGGTTGTGGGTCGGCCTTGCTGACGAGAGGCACCAAATGAGGGAAAGAGAGACATCCACGATGGAGGTGCATCTAGGGCGGCACACGCCTCGTCCCCCTTGATGGCGGAGGGGGATCAGCATGAACGCGGTTGGAGGGGATTAGGACGGAGAGCCGGGCGGTCAACGGGGGACTCCTCCCTGGTGGTCCATGCGGAAGTACGTTGTGATGAAAGGCGGGGCACCATGACGAAGGTGAGGTGGACGTCATCCGGTTTTCAAGGAGAGGGCTCTAGCGAGAAATGTCTCGCTACGGCAGGAAATTAAGCTGGAAGGGAGGGTCCGCCAGGAAAAGGGAACGGTGCGTCGTGGGGTGGGTTTTTTTTGTGTTGGGACCGCGTGTTGGAGATAACATAGCGAATTGTCCGGACAACTGCATTTCTCTCCCAAATATGGGTTGGATTTGGGGAAACCCGGAATGTCCAGGCGGTTGGATTTTGAGGAGCCCGCTAGACGCCTGTTTGATGTCCGAACACGCCCGAATGTATGAGGGAGAAATGAGCTTCGACCTTGGAGACGACCTTAATCATTTGTTTTATTTATTTATATGCATTATAGCCCGTAGCAACGCACGGGCATTCTACTAGTATATATGTACTAACAGGTTCTATTTATTTCCCTTGATTGATCAACACACCTACGTAGGTAGGAAGGAGAGAAAACGTAACAGTACAGCCGGCGAAATGATCGATGGCGAGCTTCATCGTCGCGTACGCGTCGGAGGACCTGGCCATCACCGGCTGGGGCATCCAGGACTTGAAGCTGGCGAAGAAGGCGTGGGTATTGGTAGAGCTCTGAGAAGCTGCTCTTCGTCCTGCCTGCCGTCTTCACCATCGGTCCTCGGGTCACCACCCTGGAACTTGGCGACGCCGCCAAGGCCGCCGTCAGGGTGGACACGGTCTGGGCCTGTCCGGTGCCTCATCGAGCCACCATTTGGACCGGCCAACCACCACCGGCGTCAACGTGCAGGGGCAGCGGCGTGCGCGGGTGCTGTGGCGAGGTGGTGGACATGCGAGAGCGCCGGCTGTGTGGTGGGCGATGTGCCGGGGCAAGTGCGCCGCTGTTAGCCATGAACCTTCCTTAGCAGTTTTTTTCATGAGCCCATGATTTTCTGTGTTCGGGCCTTGCCATAATTAGCGGATCAACCCTAACGTGCAGTATGTTGTCAAATGGTGCCTTGATTTTCGGATCAAGCCATGATTCTCTTGTATTTCCTATTTCCTGTTCGACTGAATAAAAGTGCAGAAAGTGAACACACGAATAGGACTAAATGCAGTCATATTCAGATATGGAGGTGTATATTTATACAAGATATACACACGCAAGTGCGGCCACAAACCCAACTAACTCCTGAGCTGACCTCACTAATCTTGTACACGCGATAAAGACGCAAACGACTAGGCAAGGTTGTTACAGAGAGAGCAATGGGAGAGAGAGAATCACGTGGCGGCAGGTGGACCTGAACATACGCTTCAACAAAAAGAAAACGACAACGTAGGATCATGGTGCGTGATTATAGGCGAACGCTATTAAATCTCGCGCCTTCCAAAAAAAACTACTTACCTGATTTGTTGGACGCGAAAATCATGGCCGAGTGATTCTCCCATGATCCAAAATTCATGGCCGAGCGAGCGTTTTCCTCAGTTGATGGCATGCGTGCGTGCTGTGCTGAAACGGTCGCTGCCATGGCAGCAAAACCCGCAGCTAGAACGCTGCCAGCGCGCCAGGTCGAGAACTCGAGATCGTTGGCGGTGCACACACGACAGCGGCGGTGAGAGGCTATGGCGCATGGGGAGGAGAGCAAAGAAGGAGAGGGGAAGCTTGGAGTCATGGTGGTTCACCCGGGGGCTGCCGGTCGTCGCGCTGACGAGGAACGGCGTTGAATTTTTTTTTCTCGGTCCTCTTGGTCGGACCGGTTAAAGACCGGACCGGACCGACAAATTTTTAGGCCGATTTTAGCAGACTGGACCATCCATTTTCTCTAGCGGGCCAGGACCGAGCGTGTCAAGACCGAATGAGCCACGAGCGGGCCAAAAAGCCCGCTCGATATGTCCAGCCCTGCCCGCCGTCGAGGCGAAGCTCCTACTCCACCCGAAGCTGATCGCGCCGCTGCACTCGTCCGACAAGAGCCACGTGCACAACATGGTGAAGGGCTGAAGGTGGTGATCGAGGGTGAGACCTGGATGCTGGCGGCGCAGCTGACCATGGACGAGATCTTCACCGGCACCAAAAAGTTCAAGCAGGAGGTGTTCAACAGCATGCAGAAGGAGCTGGACCAATTCGGGCTCTTCATCTACAACGCCACCGTGAAGCAGCTGGTGGACGTGCCGGGGCACGAGTACTTCTCCTACCTCGGCCAGAAGACACCACAGGAGGCAGCGAGTAGGGCCAAGGTGGATGTGGTGGAGGCGAGAATGAAGGGTGAGGTGGGCGCCAAGGAGCGGGATGGCCTCACGCACCAGAACGCCGCCAAGGTGGATGCCGAGAACAAGGTGCTCTCCATGCGGCAGCAGGGCGAGGCGCTCAAGGAGGAGGCCAAGGTCAAGGCGGAGGTGCATGTGTTTGAGAACGCTAGGGAGGCCGACGGCACCGCCGCAAGGACCGACCTCGCCATGAAGTTGAAGGCTGGGACCTGCAGGCCAAGGTCGCCGAGGTTGAGGCCGCCAAGGCTATCGCCATCCGTGATGCCGAGCTGCAGATGGAGGTCAAGATGAAGAACGCCCTCCGCCAGACCGACAAGCTTAAGGCCGAGCAGCTCAGCAAGGCCATCGTACACTACGACACACAGGTTGGTTATGCAATGCATTACTTTCCTGACGCAAATATTATATTTCTATAAGCATGCATAAAAATATATATATATATATATATATATTAGATAATATAAAATAATCACTCTTTTGACCTCTGCATTTTATATTTTGTAGGTTTAAGAATCGAACGCGCTCTTCTACAGCCGGCAGAAGGCGGCGGATACGACACTGTATAAGGAGATGAAGGCGGCAGTGAGGTGACGCGGCCGAGCAGAAACACATGCAGGTCTCGATATGTGAGGAAAGGGAGGGGGATAAGGTGAGGGTTAGCGGTGCAGCAAGCCAGACGAGAAGAGGGGTGAAGAGATGACCTTGAGGAGGGGAGTGAGCTCGGTCCATGGCATGGGTGGGAGCAGAGGAAGGTCAATCCATGGCGTTGCGAAAGGGGCGATGAGCGAGGAAGAAGTAGAAGGCCCCCTCTCATATCTTGGCATGTGAGCAAGTCCGTAGAGCTTGAAGAAGCCCGTCATTTGACGACGGCGTTGGCGACCTTGGCGTGATGTTGTTTGCCGGTTGTGGGCGGATCTGGCCACCGCCTGGTCTCTCGATCTCCCCCTTCACTTTTTTTGATGAGAAGAGGGGAGGGGATGAGAGGGGTAGGGGCGGTGGGAGACGAGGTCGCTGGTTCTGCTGGTTGTGGGGGCGAGGGCAGAGAGAGGGAGTGGGTGACGCTAGTGAAGTCTATGGATCTGGAGAGGGACGGGAGAGATTGAGGGCAACGAGAGAGTGAGTGCTGAGGAGAGGGAGTGGATAGAGTGCGGTCGTGCGGGAGAGTACAGTAAGTCGTATAGGAGGGGTATAATGGGAATATCATAAAAATAAAGCTTTATTTATACCTATTCACTATATATTCAGAATATCATACAAATATTTCCTCAAAAAATAAAAATAAAAGGAACATCATAGAAACAAAAAAAATTTTGATAGAAGAAACAAAATATACTTGGTTTATGTTGGACTGCTCGCATGTGTTTATCTTGTGTCTTAGCTTTTTTCTATGTTTATCTAAATAAATAAATTAAAATGATCCAAGAAATTATGGATGACCGACTATCATTATATAAAGGGAAAATCCGTTGTTTGCTCGTGGAGAAATGTAACAATTTTTTTATGGGCAATATACCACATACCCTAAATAGTAGATATTCGCGAGAATAACCACCAACAAGTGATTTAGAGGTGAGCCTACAATTTATTAAAATTGGGATGCCACTCAATCTACTACAAACTGCTCATTTCTAGCATTTGTCCAATGAATATATATTTTCCATACCATCATCTTAAAAAAATATTCTAATCTTTGTTTATATTAGAATACCTTTGTAGGTCATAAAAACTAATGGATTTGGTTGTTGCTTCGGAAATGTTGACTGACAAAGACCCTGATGTAGCGATGATGGACGGGGCTGAGAATTCAACGATTTTTACACAACCAACAGAGGTGCATGCAAATAATTGCTCTTCTTTGTATGTATGTTGCACAGGATATAATACTCAAAAGGTATATTTCTATATATGTTTAATTTTGCAGAATATGAGAGGCATGGAGATGGATTCTGTCGGAGTTTAAAAGAATCCATTTAGAGGGTCCCGGGGCGACATCATTGGATGGGGACAAAAATTCACCAAGTGTTATACAACAAAAAGATGTGCAAGTGATGATATCCCACAACAAACCGAAAAATGCAAATATAAATGTTATCCCACAACGTTTTTACTTTCACCGTGATTAATGTTCTTTCCTTCCATCAAATTGTTTTCTGTATTTAACTAATTTAGCTCACTTTTGTATTATAACTATAGACTATGTCTTTACCCCTAGAGAAATTAGGGTCATCGAATCAATCATGTCTGTCCCTAAGAAAACCAAGTTCGTGGACATTGGAGATGTCTTGTTATCAAATGACGAGTTGAAATGCCTTAAAAGATTATATGTTCTTGCACGATGGTGTAAGACTAATCGCATAAACTTTGTGCTTAATAATACAAACCATATATATATCTAATAACAAAAATATATTCTAAATGTGTAATGTGGAATTACAGGTGATAAATGCTTACATATTGTATGCTTGCTCACGACCATCTATGAGACAGGGCGGGTCAAAAGGTACATATTATTAGCATGTTCATATCTGGCCTGATAAAAGAAGATGGAGAAAAAGTCATAGACCCATCAAAATATTGTTACATCGTACAACATGTTAATACTTATGTACAACAAGATATGGTTAGTCTTGCCTCATTATCCATGCATATAATGATGTATTATTTTTAATTAATCCATGTGTATAATGATTATTTATTATATTTATATCTAATTGTGTCTATGACGTATATGATATTTACACCAGCTATTCCATCCAATTAACATTCCTGGGCACCATCGGTATCTATCAGTCGTCACTGCCAAAAAACATGAGATTCAAGTATTGGACTCACTTGGTGCTTGGGTCAAATGGAGTGACCTTGCTACTACGGTAACTACCTGTTATTTTTGGTCCTCTTGACATATGTTTTGTTTGCCTCAATCCCTACTTTTTTCATATAAAATAGTTACTGGGACTTGAGAAGCGTCTGAACCATATTGATTGTTCAAATAGTAGTCTGTTTATTTGATTCCTCTTGGTGATATTTTAAAACATCATTCTATAATATTGTAGCACATCATGTGGATTGTTTATGCTAGCATATGCATTGTCTGATCAGTTCTCCCATATTTCATTTTCATACATTATTCTATTATTTAATCTCAAAATATTATATCAAATTTGACTTTTTAAAATATTTTGCAGGAGGATATGAAACACTTTCGACAGAAATTAGCTGTCATATTGCTCGATCCAGACTTGAATAAGCTAAAAGGAAGTCCGATATACTACCAATCTGATGATGGAGAAAGTTTACCTAATTCTGATCTTGAACTTCTGGAGAATCCACCTGACGGAGTAGAAGACAAACGTCCTACCCCAAGCCCATCATGCCCACGGATCAATGTGAATTAGTTGTCGGGCTATGCAACTACATTATGTCGATCGATGATGTCGTGTGTTTGGACTAAGCGTCATTTATAAATATGTATGTGCCAGTATACATTATTATTATTCTTATCATCCATTTTCATGAAGGAATGGGTGCGAAGCTCGACACCGCATCCAATGGGTTTAAGTCTCATAAAACTTAACATGAAGCAGTTTATGGAGAATGATTGTTTCAACATCGTAGTGCGTATACTGGCATGTGATGAGTATTGTTCGTAGACCCTCCTGTACACTTTATGGATTTACAATTTTGTGTAAGTTATCATAATTCTTCATTCAATATCATTAGTATCAACATGTGTCTAAATAGTTTTTTAATTAGTCAATGATGTTAGATTCAACACGAGATCAAAAGTTCTACGCGAAAGAAACTATTCGGATGTTGGCAACACTGTTTCATAGTAGTCGTGAGATAGTCAAGAACATATCATCGTGCAACATGGTAAGTAAGATCTATTGTACATTGTTGTCATGGTTTATTATTTCTAATAGCTACCACTTGTAGATTTATCTTCCGTACGCATTCATCGGTTGATACATCTTGTACGTCATCGACAAACATGCACGCCTGTCGGTGTAAAAACCGGCAGACCTCGGGGTAGGGGGTCCCGAGCTGTGGATCTTGGATCGGTGGTAACAGAGATGAGGGAGACGATGTTTACCCAGGTTCGGGCCCTCTCGATGGAGGTAAAACCCTACGTCCTGCTTCTAATTATATTGATGGAGATGTATCAAGTACAGAGTTGATCTACCTCGAGATCATAATATGTGTCTAACTTCTAGGGCTAGGTGAGCGATATTGCGTTGTTCCCTCCTACGGGCTAAACCCAATGGCTTATATACACGCCAGGGAGGGTGTCTAGGGTTACAAGGTCGGTATCTAGGAGTAAGGCGGCTGGAAAGATCTTGGAGTGTACTACAAGTCTTCGGTAGAGACAGCCCCGATCACGTTTCCCGTGTGTGGCCTCCGGAGTCCATCTTGATCACGTACGGGGGCACATCGGCCCATCCGAGGAGACGGGCCGGCTAGGTTAGCACCCCCTAATCCAAGACACCGTCAGTAGCCCCCGAACTGGTCTTCTACGCCGAGGTCGACTTTCAACAAACATTACTTCGGATCCGGAGTCCTTGGCTTGACAGACGAGTTCCACTTTGCATTTCGGATTCTCTTAACGGAGTATCAACATCTGTGGTCCAACCGAGCTTGTACCCTGCCCGAAGTGGGTAGATATCTTAGCCTCGAAGGCTTGTTGTTCAGGTATGAATGATCCAATCCGGCCTGACAACTTTATCGGAGAGGCTTGCCCCACGACAGGTCGAGCAGTTACTGCCTCCCCCTCAAATCGTGGTTCGAGGCAGCTTTTTTACTGGCATGTCCCTTCAAGGCAGAGATCGTGCCCGCTTTCTTAGGGATATCATCAAGATTTTGTTTCCCCCCATATGCTTCAACGGTATTTTTGATGGCAACCGCGAATTTATCGGCGCGGCGAGGGGGACTCTTGGCCTTTCATAGGCTTATAAGAGCAAAAGGGAGAACAACGCAATAGCCCACACTCCCATTCTCCCCCACTACTATTTCGTCTAGCTCCAGCGCCCAGATCCAACCAGCCCGCCTTTCCCTTTCGCGAGCCCAACTCCTCAGCCAGCCATGGCCGACACTCTCAAGAGGCACTGGGGCGGCTCCATTGTGACGGCCGTGACCATCTCAGAGCTGCGCGACGCAGGGTATCTGGCCCCCGCCATCACCGCCCGTGCTCCAGCGGCCGGCTAGCTGGTGCCCGCTCCCAACGCCGGGGAGCGGGTGGTCTTCGTCCCCCACCTCATCCGAGGCCTGGGGTTCCTGCTGCACCCCTTCGTGCGCGGGGTAATGTACTATTACGGGTTAGATTTCCACCACCTGGCTCCCAACTCCGTTCTCCACCTCGTTGCCTTCATCACGGTCTGTGAGGCCTTCCTCCGCTGTGAGTCGCACTTCGGCTTATGGCTGAAGCTCTTCGGGATCAAACCGAAGTCGAGCGGCTCGGATCTCGCAGAGTGCGGAGGGGCCATGATCAGCAAAAACCAGGGGGCCACCTGGTTCAAGGGTACCTTCATCGAAACTGTGAAGCAGTGGCAGAAAGAGTGGTTTTACATCACCGAGCCACTCGCCCCTGGTCAAACCGAGGTCCCGGCCTTCTCAGTCGGGCCTCCCAAGAAGTTCAAGTCCTGGAAGGAGAAGGGCGTCGCCTGGGGGAAGCCAGAAGAGGTGGAGACCCTGACCGACAGGATCTTGTGGTGGTCCACAACGGGGAAGGTTGAGCTAGCCGACGTCATCAATGTCATGCTCAACCACCGCATACTCCCTCTCCAACTTCGGGCTACCCCGATGTGGGCACAAAAGCCCAAGGACATGGACACCATCACCTCCTTCTTCTGCTCCACCTTGGCCGCCATGTGGATGAGGCTCATGAAGCTGGCCAAGGACAAGATCCCCAAGGAAGGGGAGGACTGCGGCCTCGAACACGGCTATGAGTGTTGGGGAACGTTGCATGGAAAACAAAAAAAAGATTCTACGCACACGCAAGATCTATCCATGGAGATGCATAGCTACGAGAGGGGGAGTGTGTCTATGTACCCTCGTAGACCGTAAGCGGAAGCATTAGAACAACGCGGTTGATG
This sequence comes from Elymus sibiricus, assembly GCA_039707655.1. Lineage (NCBI taxonomy): Eukaryota > Viridiplantae > Streptophyta > Magnoliopsida > Poales > Poaceae > Elymus > Elymus sibiricus. Next base: position 232,630,267 of record CM077672.1, on the reverse strand, counting down.
TCGTCGAACAACTTCACGATCCAACCGACCGAGTACCGAACGTACGGCACCTCCGCGTTTAGCACACGTTCAGCTCGGTGACGTCCTCGACTTCTTGATCCAGCAAGACGGCGAGGTAGTGGATGAGTTCCGGCAGCACGACGGCGTGGTGACGGTGATGGTGATGCTATCTTCGCAGGGCTTCGCCCAAGCACTGCGAAAATATGACCGAGGGACGGAACTTTGGAGGGGGGGCGCCGCACACGGCTAAGACAATGTTGTGGCTTGTTTGGGGCGCCCCCTCTCCTCTATTTATATATGTGTAGGGGCGTGGAGTAGAAGGAATAGTGCCACGTGAACAGTATCAAGTGAATAGTACCACGTGAACAGTACCACGTGAATAGTACACACGTGGACTTGGACTCCAAAGTCCAATCCTATTCCTACTAGGACTCTCCTTTTTTTCCTTCCCTAGCTGCGTGGGCTTTTGAGGACTTGGTGCGCCTGGCCCAATAAGGCCAGGGCGCCTCCCCTTAGCCCATGCCAGCCCTTGGGACATGGTGGACCCACTTGTGGACTTCCGGACCCCTCCGAAATCCTCCGGAACCTTCTGAAAGCTTCCCGGTACAATACCGAAAAAACTGCACCTTTTTTCGGAACCCAAAATATGACTTCCCATATATAAATCTTTACCTCTCGACCATTCCGAGACTCCTCGTGACGTCCGGGATCTCATCCGGGACTCCGAACAATATTCGGTTACCAATTCACATAACTCATATAACACTATATCGTCAACAAACGTTAAGCGTGCGGACCCTACGGGTTCGGGAATGATGTAGACATGACTGAGACGCCTCTCCGGTCAATAACCAATAGCGGAACCTGGATGCTCATATTGGTTCCTACATATTCCACGAAGATCTTATCGGTCGAACCGCAATGACAACATACGTAATTCCCTTTGTCCGTCGGTATGTTACTTGCCCGAGATTCGATTGTCGGTATCTCCATACCTAGTTCAATCTCGTTACCGGCAAGTCTCTTTACTCGTTTCGTAATACATCATCCCGTAACTAACTCCTTAGTCACTTTGCTTGCAAGCTTCTTATGATGTGCATTACCGAGAGGGCCCAGAGATACCTCTCCGAAACACGGAGTGACAAATCCCAGTCTCGATCCATGCCAACTCAATGGACACCTTCGGAGATACCTGTAGAGCATCTTTATGATCACCCAGTTACGTTGTGACGTTTGATAGCACACAAGGTATTCCTCCGGTATACGGGAGTTGCATGATCTCATGGTCTGAGGAACATGTATTTGACATTCAAGAAAGAAGTAGCAATAAACAGAACGATCATATGCTAAGCTAACGGATGGGTCTTGTCCATCACATCATTCTCCTAATGATGTGATCCCGTTATCAAATGACAACTCATGTCTATGGTTAGGAAACCTTAACCATCTTTGATCAACGAGCTAGTCTAGTAGAGGCTCACTAGGGACACGGTATTTGTTTATGTATTCACACATGTATTTAAGTTTCCGGTCAATACAATTCTAGCATGAATAATAAACCTTTATCATGAACAAGGAAATATAAAATAATAAAAACTTTATTATTGCCTCTAGGGCATATTTCCATCAATGAGCCCCCCCCCGGTGAGTGGTTTCGCCCTTCAATCATTGTTTTTTGCTCACTGCACTGTAAAGTTTTTACTTGAATCGTCATGTTTTGATATTTTGCAGAAGTGGTTGGCCTGGGTACAAGGGGTACGATGCCCGGCCCCACTGCCAGAGCAGCCCCCAACTCCCCTGCTCTCAGCGCTTCTGACCGAGGAGCCGCATGTGGTGGCCCCCAAAGGGACGAAGTCCCAGAAGGGGAGGTCAAGTGCTCGGACCCGGGGGACTTCAGTTACCCGGTCCGAAGAGACCCACACCTCCGCCGCCCAAGACGGCGACGCCGAGGAGGGTAAGGAGGAGGAGGTTCCCCCTCCGAAGGGGAAGAGGTCGGCGTTAGAAGACGCCGACGTGGGCATGCCGCCGAAGGGCCCAAAGAGGCCGAGGCGAGCCTCATCCGAGGCTGCCAACAAGTCGTCGGAGAGGGCCGAGCTCTCCGATGATTCAGAGGAAGACCTCCTCGCTATGGGGAGGAAGAAACCGGCACCCCGAGGGTAAGCCCTTGTCCTTGTCTTCCATCCTTGAGTCATTTTTTCAGCAAGGGAAATCTTACAGAAGCAACTTTTCACATGCAGTCCGCCGAGGGTAATCCCCAGCGGTTCTTCGAGCGGGTTGCCATCCGCCAGCGGGACTCCAGAGCCCGCCGCTCCTCCCCCGACGCATGACGGGCTAGGGGAGGCAACATCCACCCTGGTCCCCGACGTCAACATGACGGGGGCCGACGAGGTGGCGATCATGGCCGAGGTCGATACCTCGGCCCAACAAGACCAGGGGACGGAGCGCCCCGAGGTTATCGAAGAAGGGCTGGGCCAGTCATTGGTCCAGCCGGCGTCTACCTCGGCTCCGCCACCCTAGGCGGAGGCTGCCCGGGTGGATGCATACGAGGTCATCCCTCCACCCCAGCCAACTACCCAAGGACGGGCTGGCGCGGGGTGGACCGAGGAGATGGAGGACGCCCTGAAAGGCTCTTCCATCAAGGAGGAGCACCGTGCCTTGATAGGCTCGGCGCTACAGGGCTACCGGTCCGCAGGGGCCGGCCTGCATGAGGTTTTCAAGAACCTCGTAGCAGGTTTCGAGGTACGCTTTTTGCGCATTCAATTTGTTTATTTAAGCTGTTTGTTTTATGAGTTTTGTCCGAGGACATAAAAGTACAGCCTGCTAAACGTCTTAGTGAGTGAGTAGCCCCCGAGCCCGAAGTCGGTTTCAAGAAACCGGCATTGGGGTCGTTTGATTAATTAGGAGCCCGTTAAGTAGCCCCCAGGGTGCTGCTTGAGGCAGCAGTCCTGAAGCCTTTGAGTGTTTTAAATTTTCTCTTTACAATGAGTATCTCTATTTTTGTGCCAGGTGTCGACCTCGGTTCCGGACTCCGTCTCCGAGGAGATCGCGGAGATGAACCGGAAGCTAGAGAGGTCCCAGGAAGAGCTCATCCTGGCAAACCAGAAACTCGAGCAGTCTCAAGGTAAGCAAGTTTAAACTTGCCCTGTACTCTAAACGAAGGAGGTATGACATGTTTTGTTAAAGAAAACAACTAAGGCCGAACTGTTTTTGACAACAACAGCGTTAGCTGAGCTGGAGACGCTCAAGGCCGAGCTCGAAAGGGCTCGGAAGGAGGTGCGGCAGCAGGAGACTGCTGCCGCCGCGCCCGAGAAGGCCCGGGCCGCCGAGAAGGCAGCCGGGGAGAAGCACCAAGCGCGGGTGCTGGAGGTTGAGAAGACCCTGAAGGGCGTGTTCGAAGCACACGACAAGCTTTTGGAGGAGGGGAAACGAACGAAGGAGGAGCTCGAGAAGCTTCAACGTGCCCACTCCGAGCTCAAGACCTCGGCCCGAGCTGACCGCGAGGTGCTCCAGCAAGTGGAGCAAATCGCCTCGGGTAAGATATTTTTGCTGCAGTGTTCGTTTGGCAGCAAAGGGTGTGTCGAGCTCACCCAGTTATGGCGTTCTGCAGAGATCTTTGCGGATCTCCCACAGAGTGCGGCGGATGCGGTGGCATACTTTGGCCAGCTGGCGGGCCACGAGGCAGAGAAGGCCTTCTGGGGGCAGTTTCCAGGGTCGCCGTCCGCGCAGCTGCTGAATCATCGAGTGAAGAAGCTGGTGGAGCTGTTTTGCATGACGAGACCGGCGCTCCAGGATCTCTGCATCGCGCTGTGGCCTGCCGAAGCCATGCCGAAGAGCCTCTTCGGCCTTACGGCCCGTCTCCGAGATGCCATGCCGTGCGTGAATCGCTGGAAGAGGTCTGCGTGCTTCGAAGGGGCGCGGAGGGCATACGCCTGCGTGAAGACGCACTTCCGCAAGGTTGATGCAGTGACATGTGTCGCGGGCCCTCCTGCCGACAAGCCGCGCGCCGCCGAGCAGTTCTTCGCCGAGGTGGAAGCGGGAGCTCGGACCAGAGAAGCGATGTGTCCAAAGGACACTATGTATTTTTAGATAGTACTTCGGAATGCCGAAGTTTATGATGTATAAAACTTGATCTTTTGGTTGAAATGAAGATGGTTTGAAATTCCATGTGCTTTGTTTTACAATTAATTTTTCCTCCGATATGACTGTTAAAATGAGAGTGGCCAGTCATCGGCTCCAGCCCCCGTGTAGGTTATACAAAGGGTGTTCCTTAAGGCACACTTGACCCTTAGCCGATGTCTCGGTACCCGGAGGTGGTCGGTGCTTTATAGGAACTAGGCAATCAGACTATAGGGGATGTATACCTTTCACTTAGTCATAGGAGTTTGACCGTGGGGGCTGATAACCAGCCCCCGGTGTGGGAAGTGTTCGGCTGGGTCGGCCGAGGTCTATACAATGACACACTTCGGCTAGGAATAAAAGCCCTTCGTTTAACACGGGTGATCTCTATTGTCACATCGCTTGACGCGGTCTACGGATGGCGGACCAGTTTGCGCATACCTAGATAGTCAGTTTTCGGCTTTCTCCACTGAGGCGCTATGCCAATTGACCTGGCGACGCAATCACAGTGGTTCTCCCATTACGCCCTTAGCCAAATTTATCGGAAACGTAAGGGGTACACATAGGAGCAGGGCAACCCAACTATTGACCGAAATCCAGGTTCGAAACTGATGCATATAAGGCCAAAATCCGAGACGCCGAGTACTTCGGACTCGTTATACAATTGCATCTTTTTAGAGAACTTCTTCGTCCCAGAGGGGCTATGCTGATAAAGAAATACAATAGAGACCTTGAAGGGGCATAGTTTCTTTATTTCATGATATCAATCGTGTACATGCCCAGCAGTGACGAGAGTAATTGAAAGAGTACAATGTAAATGGTAAAGAAGGAAGAGGAAGAAACAGGGTGGATAATTGCTAACAGATTTTAAAGAACCCGGGCCGCTACCTACCGCACGTCTGCGTTTCTGAACTGTTGACCAGATGTTCACCATTAATGGTGAAGAATTTGTGAAGGTTGATGCCCTTCCGGCCCTTTATACACTTTAAGTGTTTGATTGACCGAATTCCTTTAAAGGCGGTGTTGCCGAAGTCACTCTGTGGTTAAAACCACATAGACGTAGTCATTTTTGGCTATTTCTTTTACAGATACTTGCCTGTGCAGGGGCTCTAAGCCACTTCTTTGCTTGGTTGATCCGCGCCGACGTTTCAGTATATTTTCGGCTCCTCGACGGCCCAGGGAATCTTCAATGCGAAATTATGCACCTTTGGGACGTAGTGCCCACTCCAGAGAGGGCACGCGAGGAGCCCGTATCCCTATTTCGGGTGCGGGGGCACCTGGCCGAGGTCGATCTGTGCAGCCCGGGCGAGCTTTAAAGAGCGGGCGGCGCGTTTATCGCGGCGGGCTGCCTCCTCGGACGCCTGTGACTCGGCTGCGAAAACCGCGGTCTGTTCCTCTGTCCGAAGTGAACGTTCGGTGTTACCATTAACTGTGATGACACCGTTAGGTCCCGGCATCTTGAGCTTGAGGTAGGCATAATGCGGGACTGCGTTAAAGCGTGCAAAGGCCGTGCGACCTAGGAGCGCGTGGTATCCACTTCGGAATGGGATAATATCGAAGATTAACTCCTCGCTTCTGAAGTTCTCTGGTGAGCCGAAGACTACCTCTAGGGTGAGCGCTCTGGTACAGCGGGCTTCGACGCCTGGAATGACACCTTTAAAGGTGGTAGAGCTCGGCTTTATCCAAGATGAGTCGATGCCCATCATCCGAACTATGTCCTCGTAGATGAGGTTAAGGCTGCTTCCTCCGTCCATGAGGACGCATGTTAGATGATAACCATCAACGATAGGGTCTAGGACGAGTGCCGCCAATCCGCCAAGCCTGATGCTGGTCGGATGATCGTGCTTGTCAAACGTGATCGGGTAAGCCGACCATGGGTTATACTTCGGGGCGACTGGCTCCAGTGCGTATACGTTCCGAAGCACACGCTTCCTCTCCCTTTTAGGGATGTGGGTGACATAGATCATGTTGACCTCTGTTACCTCATCAGGAAACTTCTTTTGGCCTCCATTATTGGGCCGCCTAGGTTCATCCTCGTCTTCGCTGCGGTGTTGGGTTTTACTCTGACCCTCTGCCGCTATCTTGCCGGCTTGTTTAAAGACCCAGCAATTCATGTTAGTGTGGGTTACTGGTTTTTCCTGAGTGTCGTGAATTCCACATGGGCGGTCCAGGAGCCTATCAAGCTGGCTAGGTCCGTCTTTGTTCCCTTTAAAGGGTTTTCTTTTCTGCCCGGATTTAGGTCCGGTGAACCCTGCGTTGACCGCGGCGTCTTCAGTGTCGCTTCCGCCATTTTTATACCTGCGCTTATTTTTGTTGCGCTTTGGTTTTCCATTGGCGTCGCGAGTTTCCGAGGTGCATGCCTCGCCGTTATGAGTACTTCGGGCAAGCCAGCTATCTTCTCCCGCACAGAAGTGAGTCATCAGTGAGGTCAGGGCTGCCATATTCCTCGGCTTATCCTGGCCGAGTTGTCGAGGAAACCATTCATCTCGGATATTGTTTTTCAAGGCAGCGATGGCCTCGGCTTCGGAGCAGTCTATAATCTGGTTCTTCTTGGTGAGGAACCTATTCCAGAATTTCCGGGCTGATTCGCCTGGCTGCTGGGTGACACGGCTGAGGTCATCAGCGTCCGGAGGTTGGACATATGTGCCCTGGAAGTTTGCTCGAAAAGCGTCTTCTAGGGCCTCCCAGCTGCCGATAGAGTGAGGAGGAAGGTTGTTAAGCCAATGCCTTGCCAGTCCCTTTAGCTTGAGCGGCAGGTACTTAATGGCGTGGAGATCATCTCCGTTGGCCATGTGTATGTGTAGGAGGAAATCCTCGATCCAAACTACCGGGTCCGTGGTGCCATCGTATGATTCGATGTTAATGGGTTTAAACCCTTCCGGGAATTGATGTTCCATCACCTTGTCTGTAAAGCAGATTGGGTGAGCCGGACCTCGGGACCGAGGAGCATCTCGTCGGAGGTCGGGGGAGAGCCGTGAGTAGGCGTGATCTCGGGCGCGGCCGTTCCTGTCCAACCAGGCATCGTAGCCGTCGAGCCCGGCTGGCGCACGTCCCCTTGATCCATAGATGGACCGAGGGGGAGCCCTGTTTTCCTCAATGCGACATTGAGCGTCGTGAGGATCTAGATAATCCACGGGGTCCTTGCCGTAATGGCGTGGAGGTGGCCATTCATTGAGGTCTTCTCGTCTTGGCCTGTCCCGGCCTCTAGGGGGTCGGTCGAGGTCGTCAGCGAGCTCCTCGTCGAATTTCGGCAAGAGACGCCTACGTGGGTATGATTTCGGCGCACTATGGCGCCGGTTTTCCATGTCTTGCTTGGCTGAGAGCACCTCGATCCACTTTTCGTTTAGTGCATCGGTATTGGCCTGCAGCTGCTGCTGCTTGCGTTTCATGCTCCGGGCAGTTGCAACGAGGCGCCGCCGGAAGCGCTCTTGTTCGAAGGGGTCTTCGGGGATGATGTAGTCCTCGGTGCCGAGGCTTTCGTCCTCCTCGGACTCTGGCATGTAGTTGTCGTCGGCCCCTTCGAAGAGGTCATCGGGGTCTGAGTCCCTGAGAGGTTGGTCCGGTGTGCCGTTCCTTACGGGGGAGGCTTGAACGTCCTCTTCACGGTTACCGGCATCGCCGTTCTCCGCGTCGCCGTTATTGGTTGTCGCGTCATTGCCACTGGGTTCCCCGTTAGGGCCCCTTCGGCGTCTACGCTGACGTCTTGGAGGGGATTTGGGGGTGTCCACCATGTAAACATCATAGGTGGATGTGGCGGTCCACTTCCCCGCGTTTACCGGGGGCAAGGCGTTCTCGATGGGGCCATCAGCATCTTCCTCCATGTCTGAGGCTTTGCCGTAGTCCAACACATCGGTTAAATCATCGATCGTGGCGACTAGGTGGGTGGTGGGTGGGATGTAAATTTCCCTATCGTCGGCTTTAAGTCCGAGCTGATAGTAAACCGAAGTCTTGCCGTCCGAGATGGACATGCTCCGGATGCAGTCAAGCATCTCATCGAGGTGAGATAACTCTTCGGGATTCATGGATGCACCATAGGCGGGGCTGACTCGAAGTACACCCAGCATGTAACCGGATGCGTTTTCGGAGCGAAGGGAATCTGAACATAATTCCGAGTTCTGCGCCGAAGACAGTTCTGGCACCGGCGTAATTTGGGGAGTGGGAGCCGGATCTATCTCCGGAATGGCGATCGGGGAGAGACTGGCCAGAGTGGTGGCGTCAGGGGTCTCAAGAGGTGCCGTGACAGAGTTTGGTTCCGGAGTCGAGCCTCCAGAACCGTCTAAGCTCTCGATCTGGTCGGGAGTCCATCCCGATAAGATGAGTTCACCACGGGAATCCGCAGTGTACTCAAGGCCACCGAAAGTCACGATCCGACCTGGGGCATAGTTCTCGACAGAGGTCAGGTGACCCATCGAGTCGACGCAAAATACCATGCTACCGAAGATGAAAAGCTGGCCGGGGGCATAAACGTCCCCGTGGCCGTTGGCGCAGTTGATCTGCAGGTGAGCCATCGATCCTTCTGGTGATCACGCAGCGGAACTCTCAATGAAAGCACCAGTGTCAGTGTAAAAACCGGCAGACCTCGGGGTAGGGGGTCCCGAACTGTGGGTCTTGGATCGGTGGTAACAGAGACGAGGGAGACGATGTTTACCCAGGTTCGGGCCCTCTCGATGGAGGTAAAACCCTACGTCCTGCTTCTGTTTATATTGATGGAGATGTATCAAGTACAGAGTTGATCTACCTCGAGATCGTAATATGTCTCTAACTTCTAGGGCTAGGTGAGCGATATTGCGTTGTTCCCTCCTACGGGCTAAACCCTATGGCTTATATACATGCCAGGGAGGGTGTCTAGGGTTACAAGGTCGGTATCTAGGAGTAAGGCGGCTGGAAAGATCTTGGAGTGTACTACAAGTCTTCGGTAGAGACAGCCTCGATCACGTTTCCCGTGTGTGGCCTCCGGAGTCCATGTTGATCACGTACGGGGGCACATCGGCCCATCCGAGGAGACGGGCCGGCTAGGTTAGCACCCCCTAATCTAGGACACCGTCAACGCCGTGTATATATTCTGGACCCTATCCATACATCACAGTTGTTAGAGGTTAAAACTTTGAGGCATTTAGTTAAATTACAAAGATTGCGAGGAAATTCAATGACGCATTCGAAATAAAGCAACCCGGATGGAATTACGATATATCTGGAAGGCAACGTTTATTTCCGACTGGTATTCGAATGAGCATGGGCATTCAACGATGTTCACATAACTCCAGGAAAATATTTCAAATGCCCGTGGCAACGCACGGGCATTCTACTAGTACTTCTTAGGGCAGTGCTACGCATCGGCTGGCGGATAATTGAAAGCACATTTGCTCCCTTGGTGGTTTTGGTAATTCATAACAACATATATCTCATTGAACTAATGTCCATTCAAGATTAAGATTTCAGGATGTTCAATGATTGGCATGGCATGGACTAGAGACGTGGACCCCTCAAAATGCTAAGGACAAGGATTGGCAAAAGATCAAGACTCTACATTTTTGGTTTAGTGATCCAAGATCACATTGAGTCCATAGGAAAGCCAATACTATTAAAAGGGGATGAGGTGTTGCTTAATGGTCTTTTTGCTCAAGTGCTTAGTGACAGTACTCCTAAACCCTCAACCACTCTCTCAATCCCAAATATGTCCAGAACCTACATTCTAACTCGGCCCCACCGAAATTTCCTATCCGGCCCCACCGAGTTCATCCAAGACTTAGCCACTGCCAAAACCCTAACAAATCGGATCCACCGAAATGGATCTCGGTCTCACCGAGATGGCCTTGCCAACTCTCTGTAATCGTTTGCACTTACTTCGGTCTCACCGAGTTTTGCAAATCGGTCTCACCGAGATGGCTTGCCAACTCTCTGTTGCCTTATTGCTTCACTTCGGTCCTACCGAGTTGATGCAATCGGTGCCACCGAGATGAGGATTGCCCTAGCCATTGCACTTCGGTCCATCCGAGATGTTCGTATCGGTCCCACCGAGATTCCTAAAGTTCATATCTTTTACACAGTTCGGTGCTACCGAGATGATTGTTTCGGTGCCACCGAGTTGGGTCAAAAGTGTGTAACGGTTGGATTTTGTGTGGAGGCTATATATACCCCTCCACCACTCCCTTCTCAGTAAGGAGAGCCATCAGAACGTGCCTACACTTCCACCATACATTTTCTGAGAGAGAACCACCTACCCATGTGTTGAGATCAAGCTATTCCATTCCTACCATTTGAAACTTGATCTCTAGCCTATCCCAAGTTGCTTTCCACTCAAATCCCTCTTCCACCATAGCCAAATCTGTGAGGAGTTGTTTGAGTGCTGGGAAGACTATCATTTGAAGCACAAGAGCAAGGAGTTCATCAACAACACACCGTCTATTACCTTTTGGAGAGTGGTGTCTCCTAGATTGGTTAGGTGTCACTTGGGAGCCTCCAACCTGATGTGGAGTTGAACCAAGCAGTTTGTAAGGGCAAGGAGATCGCCTACTTCGTGAAGATCTACCCCGAGTGAGGCTAGTCCTTCGTGGACGTAAGCCATGGTGGAATAGACAAGGTTGCTTCTTCGTGGACCCTTCGTGGGTGGAGCCCTCCGTGGACTCGCGCAGCCGTTACCCTTCGTGGGTTGAAGTCTCCATCAACGTGGACGTACGATAGCACCACCTATCGGAACCACGCCAAAAACCACCGTGTCTTCATTGCGTTTGAAATCTCCAATCCCCTCTCTACTTACATATCCAATTGCTTATTTTCCGCTGCTATACTCTTAGAATTGCATGTGTAGGGTGATACTTGACATGTACTATTGCTAAAATCTGCCCACAACTAAAATTGGGAAAAGGTTAGGTTTTATTTGGTCAAGTAGTCTAATCAGCCCCCCCTCTAGACATACTTTCGATCCTACAATAATCTGAAAAGATCTGTCGCCTCAGCAACCGTTGGATGTAGTGTCGAGTAGTCGTCTGATCTCTGCAACAAGCTCAATGTTGCGCTATAGCTCTCTGAAACACCGGCCTTGTTGCAATCTTCCCGAACCATTTTTTCCTTTGATTTCTGCAACAGAAGCCATGTTGCGCTCGGGCTTCAGCAACGAGGATCTTGTTACCAAACTTTTTCGAACCATTTTTTCCTCCAATATCTGCAACATGAGCCTTGTTGTACTCAACCTTTTGCAACAACAACTTTGTTGCAGAAACTTTCCAGACCATTTTTTTGTTTAATCTCTGTAACAGGAGCTATGTTCCAGAGAGCCTTTGCAACAAGAGACTTGTTGCAAAAAAAAAATCCTGCAGAGTGCGGCCATAGATGGAGAAGCGAGTGCAGCCATGGATGAGGGAGGCGAGCGCGGCTGCCGGGGGTGGCTCCGATGCGTCACGCATCACTAGCAGAGTCGTCGTTCGCCGCCGTCTGCCGCCGCCATTTGCAGCAACACCGTTGTTGCAGAAAACTTGTTGCAGGAAACTGAGCTCGAGGAGGCGACAATCATGGCTGTCCACACCAGTGCTCCCCGAGGACAGACATACGCAAACACCGGTGCTCCCCCGAGACGGCAGACGCGGCTCGAGGTCTTATTCCAGATGCGAGGGTGGAGGAACTTGCGCATGATGAGAGAGAGAGAGAGGGGGAGGGAGGGAGGAGGAGGAGGAGGAGAAGACGAGGGGTGTGGCCGGCGGAGGCTTGGCACATCAGCATGCCCACCGGCGACGACGTGTGGGTTGGCTGGAGGGGATGAATTGGATGGAGACCGGGGAAGAAGAAGAAGTGGCGCACAAGTGGACGAGGAGATAAGGTTGAGAAAGAGAAGGAGATAAGTTTGGTGTACCCACAGCGCCACGTGTAACGCAGAGAAGGCGACAGACGGGGATTGTGTTTTCAGTCGGTTGAACCATAGCTTTTACCTACTTCTTATAATCTTGAAAATCTTTTTGGCGCCAACTTGAGAAATTATGATAATAATTGTTATACTATTTGGTTATTCATACTATTGATTATAAGAGTGATTATGCTAACCCACAAGCTTGGGGATGCTATGTTTGATGAGAATGACATGTATGAGAATTTATTTGCTGGAAATAATGTTTATCCTAAGCTTGGGGATGCTATGCTTAATGAGGATGATCTTTTTAGTCCCCCTACTTTTAATGGTCAAATTTATTATGATGATAGTATGCCTCCTATTTATGATAATTGCAATAATTATGAAAGTGAGTTTGGAAGAGTGTCAACTTTAGGTAATAATTATCCCACTATTTTGGAGGGTGTTGAATCTTATTATAATGATAAAAGTCGATTTGGAGAGGTCATGACTTTATTTAATGTTGAAACCACTACTTTGGAAGAGGTTTCAATTGATTATGATGAGAACAAAGTTACTACTTATGATGATTATTGTGATGATACTTATGTTATAAAAAGTAGTGATAATTATTGTCATAATTATGAATATCCTTTTACTGAACATTACTCTTTTAATGTGGAAACAATTTACAGTATTCAAGTTTCATATGATACTCCCACTATTACGAATGAGAAGAAAATTGCTTATGTGGAGACTAGTAAAAATTCTATGCTTGTGGATCATTAACGGAATGCTTTGTGTGATGGATATATTGTTGAGTTTCTTCATGATGCTACTGAAAATTATTATGAGAGAGGAATATATGCTTCTACATATCTCAATAATATCAAGTTTCCTCTCTATGTATTCAAAGTTTTGAAGTCATGCTTTGTTTGCGTTCCTATGCTAGTTGATTCTTGCTCCCATAAATTGTTTGCTCACAAAATCCCTATGCATAGGAAGTGTGTTAGACTTAAATGTTCTTGCCATGTGATTCACGATGCTCTCTTGTATGTTTCAATTATTTACTTTTATGCGAGCATCATTGAAATCATCATGCCTAGCTAAAAAGGCATTAAGGAAAAGCGCTTGTTGGGAGACAACCCAATATTTAGACCTACTGTTTTTGTGTGTCCACATGATTAAGCTATTATATTAATCATGTTTTATATGTTTTCTTTCAGTAATGTGCCAAGTAAAGCCTTTGGGATAGTGTGGATGCTTGTGGATTTGATTTTGTGCAAAAACAGAAACTTTTGCGTCCAGTGATGGAATTTCTATTATGTACTGGAGCGCGAGAAAATTCTGAAATTTTTACACAGTATTGGGTTACAATTTTTTTTTCGTTTTCCTAACTTTTCAGAATTTTTGAAGGTACATAAGTATTCCTTTTAATTCGCTCACTACATGCTGTTGTGTTTTTGACAGATTCTGTTTTTATTGCATAGTTTGCTTGTTTTAGTGTTTCCATAGCTTATATTGAGTAATCTAAATTGTGGAAATGATAGAATACAGTAGGAATTATGAGAGAACAATTATGAATCTTGTCTTGACAGTTCCTAAGTGGATGATTTATTTTTATCATGCTAACCTATCTCACAAGTTCCGTTAAGTTTTGTGTGATTGAAGTTTTCATGTTTTGGGTGAGACAACGATATGAGGAGAATAAGGAGTAGCAAGACCCTAAGCTTGGATATGCCCATGGCACCCCAAGGTAACATTCAAGGAAGACTCAAGCGTCAAAGCTTGGGGATGCCCCGGAAGGCATCCCCTCTTTCGTCTTCAACATTATCGGTAACCTCACTCGGAACTATATTTTTATTCGTCACATAATATGTGTTTTTCTTGGAGCATCATTTTATTTTAGTTTTCTTTGCTTGCCATTATTAATAATCATGTTTTCACCTTTTTATCTCAATAAAATGCCAAGTATAGCCTTTACCATGCTAAGTTTGTAAGTTTATGAGTTGCTGTTTGAAAACAGAAAGTTTTCTGTTATGTCCAGAATATTCCTGAATAGTAGGAACATGATAAAAATATGAAATTTTTACACAGTAAGCATGCATGTGTTATATGTCACTTGGTAATTTTTGAGAATTTTTGGAGGTAGGGAAGTATGAATTTTTATTCTCCCTTTATAGACTGTTCTGTTTAGACAGATTTCGGTTATAGTTGCAATGTTTGCATATGTTTGCTTCTTTAATGTTTCTATTTGTGGATAGGAGTATTAAATATGCAGAGGCATTTAGTATGCAATGTTTAATTATAATTTTAGTGATTTTCTACAGCAGAGAATGTTAAGGTTTTGAGTTGATTTATACTAACTTATCTCACGAGTTCTTGTTGAGTTTTGTGTGGATGAAGTTTTTAAGACTTTGGAGAAGTGGTGATATGAGAGGAATTAAGGAGATACAAGAGCTCAAGATTGGGGATGGCCAAGGCTCCCCAAGATAATATTCCAAGAAGTCTCAAGCAACTAAGCTTGGGGATGCCCCGGTAGGCATCCCACCTTTCTTCACCAATAATTATAGGTTAGTCTCGGTTGAGCCTAAGTTTTTATTTGTTCACATGATATGTGCTATTCTTGGAGTGCCCTTTTATTTTCGTTTTGTTTGCTGTTTGAATAAAATCCTTTGATCTAAAATCTTTATTTGGAGAGAGTCTTCACATAGCTACTTAATTGTTTGACTACTCATTGATCTTCACTTGTATCTTTTGGAGTAGTTTATCATTCACTCTTGTGCTTCACTTATATCCTAAGAGTAAATTGTTGAATGAATTGAATATCATAAAGTTAAAATTACATATGCTTCATATGCTTGTCCCATGGGGAGTAGTGACTTCACATATAAGAAGTATAAGTGGTAAAATTTACTGAAAGTTGGCAAACACATATTACAAAAAAAAGACACATCCGTGACATTATGGCCCGAACAAAAACTTTTTCTGTCATGGTTGTGACACTTCTATGACAATAATTGTGACAAAAACATGTATCATCATAGATGTGGTGGGCTCCTGCTTCTATGACAAAAAATTATGACAGAAAATGGGCTTTTCGTCCTGGGCGGGCCGGAGACGCACACGCATGACATTCTTTGGGCCGTCCATGGCGTAAAAAATCATGGTAGAAGTGAGGCCGAGGAAATTTTCGGGGAATTCCTAGTTACGGTGGGTGGTCGGGGCCGAGCGATGCAGTGTGGTTTGCGCGTTTCTCTCGTATGCGCGCGTGTGTGTGAGGGCGTTCGCTAACTGAACCCGAGCGAGGTGTTCGCTTACTGAACCCGAGCGATCGCATGCACTAGCTATGTACTGAAGCTGATCGATCCCTTCGCTGCTAACTGAACCTGAGCGATTCCTTCGCTGCTAACTGAACCCGAGCGATTCCTTCGCTGCTAACTGAAGCCGGTCGAGCCCCCGTACATGCGAGACGTAGCATGTTGGGGTTGCCTCTCGATGAACAGTGCATGTTGCTGCCGCGCGCGCGATACGTAGCTAGAACGAGTCGAGACGCATCGATCGAGCCCCTTGCGCGAGACGTGGTGAGTTGACCTAGCCGGTTGGTTGGCTGTGGACGAACAGTTCCCGTTGCTGCCGCTCGCTCGTACGCCCCACCCCAGCCGGTGGGTTGGCTGTGGATGAACAGTACCCTGGCCGTGTGAAGGTGGTTGGCGCTGGATGAACAAGACCCTGAGGAGGCCAGTCGGTTGTGTTGGAAATATGCCCTAGAGGCAATAATAAAATGGTTATTATTGTATTTCCTTGTTCATGATAATTGTCTATTGTTCATGCTATAATTGTGTTAACCGGAAACTGTAATACATGTGTGAATACATAGACCACAACATGTCCCTAGTGAGCCTCTAGTTGGCTAGCTCGTTGATCAATAGATGGTCACGGTTTCATGACCATGGACATTGGATGTCGTTGATAACGGGATCACATCATTAGGAGAATGATGTGATGGACAAGACCCAATCCTAAGCATAGCACAAGATCGTGTAGTTCGTCTGCTAAAGCTTTTCCAATGTCAAGTATCGTTTCCTTAGACCATGAGATTGTGCAACTCCTGGATACCGTAGGAATACTTTGGGTGTGCCAAACGTCACAACGTAACTGGGTGGCTATAAAGGTACACTACGGGTATCTCCGAAAGTATCTGTTGGGTTGGCACGAATCGAGACTGGGATTTGTCATTCCATATGACGGAGAGGTATCTCTAGGCCCACTCGGTAAGACATCGTCATAATGAGCTCAATGTGACTAAGGAGTTAGCCACGGGATGATGTGTTGCGGAACGAGTAAAGAGACTTGCCGGTAACGAGATTGAACAAGGTATAGGGATACCGACGATCGAATCTCGGGCAAGTATCATACCGGTAGACAAAGGGAATTGTATACGGGATTGATTGAATCCCCGACATCGTGGTTCATCCGATGAGATCATCGTGGAGCATGTGGGAGCCAACATGGGTATCCAGATCCCGCTGTTGGTTATTGACCGCAGAGGTGTCTCGGTCATGTCTACGTGCCTCCCGAACCCGTAGGGTCTACACACTTAAGGTTCGGTGATGCTAGAGTTGTAATGGGAATTGTATGTGGTTACCGAAAGTTGTTCGGAGTCCCGGATGAGATCCCGCGTCACGAGGAGTTCCGGAATGGTCCGGAGGTGAAGATTTATATATGGGAAGTCCAGTTTCAGTCACCGGAAAGGTTTCGGGGTTTATCGGTATTGTACCGGGACCACCGAAGGGGTTCCGGGGGTCCACCGTGAGGGTCCACCTGCCACGGAGGACCTAATGGGTTGTATTTGGGTTGGGAACCCTAAGGGGGCCGCGGCCCCCTGGGGGGCAGCCGCCCCAAGGGCCCAAGGCGCCTAGGGTTGGAAACCCTAAAGGGGGCCGCCCCCCCCCCTCTAGATGGATCTAAGGGGGCTGGCCCCCTCTCCCCTTCCCCCTATAAATAGTGGGGGTGGGAGGGCAGCTACACACCCTTCCCTTGGCGCAGCCCTTCCCCCTTCCTACACCTCCTCCTCCTCCGTAGCGCTTAGCGAAGCTCTGCCGGAGAACCACGAGCTCCACCGCCACCACGCCGTCGTGCTGCCGGAGCTCTCCCTCAACTTCTCCTTTCCCCTTGCTGGATCAAGAAGGAGGAGAGGTCCCCGGGCTGTACGTGTGTTGAACGCGGAGGCGCCGTCCGTTCGGCGCTTGGATCGGATCTTCCGCGATTTGAATCGCTGCGAGTACGACTCCATCAACCGCGTTCTTTGTAACGCTTTCGCTTAGCGATCTTCAAGGGTATGAAGATTCACTCTCCCCTTACTCGTTGCTGGTTTCTCCATAGATAGATCTTGGTGAACACGTAGGAATTTTTTTGATTTACTACTACGTCTCCCAACAGGTTGGGGGTGGATGAACAGGACCCCGTGGAGGCTGGATGAACAGTAGCCGGTGGAGGCTGGAGGAAGTCGACGATGGATCAATAGTAGCTAGTGGAGGCTGGAGGAGGTCGACCGTGGATGAACAGTAGCCCGTGGAGTCCCGTTTTGCGGTACGCCACACCCCTCCCGATGAACAGGACTCTGTTTCGACCGTAGGCGCTCGAATAGAAGTCCATTTCCTCCGATTTGCGGTACGCCAGAGCCCTCCCGATCAACAGGACCCCGTTTCGACCGTAGGCGCTCGAACAGAAGTCTGTTTCCTCCGTTTTGCGGTATGCCAGACCCCGAGCCGATGAACAGGACCCTGTTTCGATCATAGGCGGTCGAATAGAAGGCCGTTTCCTCCGTTTTGCGGTACGCCAGACCCCGAGTCAATGAACAGGACCCCGTTTCGGCTGTTCCATCCAAGCCGGTTGGCTCCCGATGAACAGGACGCAATTCTGACCCGGTCGCTTGGCTCCCGATGAATAGGAAGCTATTTCCTCCGTTCCAACCCAGCCAGTTGGTTGCCGATGAATAGGAGGCCGTTGCTGCCGTCCGTTGCCTCTGTCCATGTACACGAGCCCTGGTCGTACGTATGCGTGAGTACGCGTTCGAGACCCCGCCCATATATGTACGTCCGTGGCTGTATTTTTTGCTGTGTGGATGTATGTACGTGTACACGATTTAGACGGGGCTACCTGAACTGCTACGTCGGGGGCTCTACTACGACACGTGCCGCTCCTTACACGCCCACGGTTCATCGTTGCAGAGAGACCGATCGACCAGTATGTACGTACACGTTCGCGACCAGACAGACAACGCTACGTATGCTTTGACCGGGTGGGTCCCAGCTGTCAGGGAGGATAAGGAGGCACTTCCCTATGTGCGAAGATATAGCTGTTGGGTCCCAGCTGTCAGGGGGGAGGAATCATTTTTTTTTGCGCTTAATAAGGAGGCATTTCCTTGCGTGCGAAGATGTTGCTGGTGGGTCCAGCTATCAGCCTCACCGCGTACAGTCCTCTTCCGATGGCTGTCGTTCATTGACCACGTTGACCACGTCGCGCCGAGAGCACCAAGGCGGTGGACGACGGCGAGTCTTGGATGGGAACTACACGAAGCCGGGGAAGACGCGGCAGTGGATGCCCACGCGGAGGGGAGTACGAGGGTTGACTAGTTCGGCTGCGGTGTGAGGCTGCCATCGCCGGAGAATAACAGGGGATGTGGGTGAGTAGAGGGAAGGCCTGGCCAGCGGTGGGAGTAGGGTGGGGCGGTGAGGCCTGGGCGGCCGCACAGCCGGCCACAGGAGGCAGGAGCAGGCGGTCCCGCCGGAGCTGGTTTGGGCGGCTGGAGCAAGAAGATCAGAGATTGAAGAAGCAGCACGGCCGGTGGATTAACATCCAACGGTCACTGCTGCTAGAATCGTTTGTCGACTAAGTTGACAAAGCCCTGCGTATGCGTCAACTTAGTAGGCCCACAAGTCAGCCTCCAAATATGATGGGGCCCAGTTGTCATGGGGACGAATCTTTTTTTCACGTAATAAGGAGGCACTTCCTTCCGTGCGAAGATATAGCTGGTGGGTCCCAGCTGTCATGGGGAGGAATCATTTTTTTGCGTAATAAGGAGGCACTTGCTTGCGTGCGGCCATGGACCATGTGGGTCCCTACTGTCAGCCTCTCCACGTACATCCCTCTTCCGATGGCTGTCGTTTGTTGACCACGCCGCGCCGAGAGCACCAACGTGGTGGACGATGGCGAGGCCTAGGAAGGGAACGACCCGGAGCCGGCGAAGCCACAGCAGTGTATGCCCACGATGAGGGGAGTATGAGGGTTGACTGATTCAGCTGCGGTGTGAGGCCTGTGCCACCTGTGAATAACAGGAGGTGTGGGTGAGTAGAGGGATGGACTGGCCAGCGATGGGAGTAGGAGGGGGCGGTGAGGCCTGCGCGGCAGCACAGCCGGCCACGGGAGGCGGGAGCAGGCGGTCCCGCCGGCGCTGGTTTGGGCGGCTGGAGCAAGAAGATCAGAGATTGAAGAAGCAGCACGGCCGTTGGATGTTATCCAACGGTCACTGCCGCTAGAATCGTTTGTTGACTAAGTTCACAAAGCTCTGCGTACGCGTCAACATAGTAGGCCCACAAGTCAGCCTCCAAATCTGTGACAAATAGCATACAACCCATTTGTCATTATTTTTAATAATTTACAGCCCATTTGCTAATTCTTACAGATTTTTTTGAAGCCCGTATTCTTTTTGCTAGCATTACAACCCATATTCTAGCCACGGTTAAAAAATTCAACGAAATTTTGCAAATTTCGGTGGGGTCCGAACTGTTTTTAATCCCAAAATTTCGAGTCCGGTTCAAACTAATTTGAAAATTAAATATATATTAATTTAAAATCGAACGGAATTTTCCCGCAAAAAAATCAATGAAATTTAAAATCTGGAAATCATAAAAAAATCTTAATTTGAAACTAATTGTTGGTTTGCTGTATTGTTTTTAAAATTTACAGCCCATTTTTGGGCAAGCCCTGAATAGATCCCTCCTCGTCTTGAAATATTTGTAGCCCAGCAGGGATGGTTTAAGCAAGTAGGCCTCGGTTGGGTATTCTGCAAAAAAAAGTAGAAGTGGGCTAGCCATTTTCAGAAAGAAAAAAAACAACTGAGCTGGTCATGTGGTAAACAGAAAATAAAAGCCTGGGCTAGACGGGGTACAGCCCCCGCATAGCCCAATTGATACCCTGCTCCGTCCGTCTCAAAAACAGAAAACAACTGGGCGAGCTGCTGGGTCCCTGGTGTCTGCCGGTCGTTGTGCAATTCTCTCATTTATTGACTATACATTGACAATGGGGTGGGACCCAGATGTTAGGAAACCATTAGGAGGAAGCATTTACTTTGCCTTGTAACAAGGAGGCACTTGCTTGCATACTGCCATGACCCTGGTGGGTCCCTACTGTCATTCTCTCCATGTACAATCATCTCCTGATTCCTCTTGGTTGTTGGCCATGTTGACAACGCCAGAGGGTGGCGCCGCAGTGATTGAGCCAAGGCGGAGAACGACGGCGAGGCCTCGGACGGGAATGAACAGGAGCCGGGGAAGATGCGGCAGTGTAGTCGCAGGCGGAAGAGAGTACGAGGGTTGACTGGTTCGAGTGTGGGGTGGGGCTGACTTCACCGGAGAATAACAGGAGGTGTGTGGGGTAGATGGATGGCCAGGCCAGAGTGTTAGGGTGCGATGGGGCGGCGATGCATGCGCGGCAGCACAGCCAGCCGTGGGAGGCGGGAGCAGGCGGTCCCGCCGGCGCTGGTTTGGTTTTGGCGGCTGGAGGAAGAAGAGACTGAAGAAACACGACAGACGTTGGATGTCAATCCAACGGTCAACGTTGGCAGAATCATTTCTTGACTAAGCCGACACCACGTTGCATACGTTTTTCGCAAGAAAAGAAAAACTGGGCTCGTTCGCCAGATAACATTCCCGAAACTACCACCATTTGATCTTGGACGTCGCAACTAAAACTGCCAGGAAAATGCGTTCGTTTGCCATCCTCCTCCCAGGGAACGTTCGCTAGATAACATTCCCGAAAATCAAAGAATTGAGAAGGCGTACAGAACAAGCTAGTCTGGCAGTAAAGAGACGTTCCTGACTGTTAGAAAAAAGAGAGACTTGCTGCTGTAACTGGTTCGAATCCAAACCTAGACTATATATAGTGTTATACTACTCTACAAGTAATGAAACTGACATATCCAACGTTCGCTTCTCCTCTTCTCTAGTTACTCTGCCTAGCTTCAGAAGCTCCGGCCGCAGCAACCATGGCCGCTAGCTTGTCCACCTGCTCTTCAGCAGGGGATCGAGCCAACAACCAGATGTGTGCGAAGTCGCCACCCGTACCACTGCCTGTGGGTCTCATCACACCCCCGCTGGCACACTCACCACAGCCGGTTGCTCATCGCACCCCGCTACCGTTGGTGTGGTGCCACTGCTGCAAATCATGCAGAGTCATCCGTCGTGTCTCAACTACAACCCTCAACCCTGGCCGAGTCTTCTACAAATGCCCAAATCATGGGGTAATATGGTCAAGTTGTTCGCCTACTTTCAGTTGCTGAATTTTATTTTTTAAGAGTTTGGTTGATGATCTTCGAATTGGATTCATGCAGAAAAGGGAGGATTCTTGTGATTTGTATTTCTGGGAAGTTGCAGATGTGGGGGAATGGAACTACGCGGATTATTTGGTTAGCCGACGAATCCCAATACCAGCAGACTGGGGTGTTGGACAAGTAACTGAAGGAACAGCAGAAGAGGAAGATGCAGAGCAGAAGCTTAAAGACGATGCAGTTCATCAGATCATGGCCAAGCAACAGCTGGTGAACATCCCTGGCAGCAATGAGGAGATGAAAGAGCATGTGAAGATAATGGGCAAGATCGTTGTGCTCTGTAGGATGATTGTCTCTTTATTTGCAGTGTATGTAGCACTCGTGATGTATTCAGTGGCTCTAACATGAGCACTTTGCTGAAACTAGTAATGAATGAAACCTATTTAGCAGGCTAGGCGTCTAGTGTTGTAAACATCTAATGATTTCTATATTAACGGGAATCGGGGGGCATCCCCTTTTGCTAATAAATAAATAGATAAGCAGAGGACCTGTCGGGTCAGCTATGTTCCCATTGCATGACGTTCAGCAAATTGCAGTCCAACAGCAAACTGCCATCAACTACATTTGCGGTTGTACAATCATGAAATACAAGTTTCACAGCAAAATATGAGTACTACTAAACAACAATGTCATCATGTTTCAGTCGTCATACAATCACCAAACATAAATCAACAGACATAATAAGTGATGTTCTCACTGAACAACTACTTCATCAGGTTTCAGTTGTCATAGCGAACACAATTTAACATAGTAGATAATAAGTCGTCTTCTCACAGGCAAATACGACAAAAGCAATCTAATCATCATCCGCAGCAGCAGTGTCAACATCTTCACCATGTGTGTCAGTCTGAATCGTAATTCCCCCCCAGTGTCAGCTTCTTCTTCAGCATCAATGTCCTTGAACGTTGGCTTCTTATTGATCAACTCATCTACTTCCACAGCCTGACAGGCAATCTTTTCTCTGGCCTTATTGATGTGATGGTCCGCAAACATATCATAAACATCTGTGGAATCCTCTACATCAGCAGCAGTGTAAGCATCATCTTGTTGTGCAACTTCATTAAATGAATTCCTCTGCTCAAACTTTTGCAATATTCTCCAGTCTTGTCTATGTGCATATGTCTCTTCCAAGAAAAATATCTGTGTTGCATGATTTGCCAAAATATTAGGCTCATTGATGCAGTACGCCGCCTTGACATTGATGGATTTGAAATAATCATCAGCTTTGGGTTTTGAGGTCCTGGTAAACTGGTTATACCAACGACAGCAAAATAGAACCACGCACCGATGAACCTCGAAACTGGAGATATACTGCAACTGAACAATGTCTGTTATGTTAGCATACATTTTAGTTGTCACTTTCTTGTGTGTATCTGTGCTCTTGGCGGCACTGTTTTGTGTCTTCCTGCCTTCATCGCATGCAAGTGTGTTGTAGCGCACATCTCCAACAATGCAAGATTCATAATGTCTTACCCGAGTATCAGGACCCATTGCTAGTGCGTAAAGGATATCACTAACTGCCCGCCCCTCCTCCCGCATCTCCTTAACCTATGGTTAGAAAATAGACAAGCTGATCATCTTATGTACTCTATATATTAAAAAAACTGACAGTGCAATTCAAAAGCTTACACCGCTCTTCAACCATTTCGCAAATCCTTCCCTAACCCGATTGTCAATGTTTCTTGGATTTTGCACCAGTAACTCCTCTTCGTATGTGGCACCCCGACTCAGAGCAACCGGTTTACCTTGCATTGCCAGCCCAGAGATCAAGTCTTCTGGCAATACACAACAACTTGGTACAGAAAACAATCGCTTTATTGATCTCTTAGCGGAACCATAGGTTTACATCTTACATGATGAGCGAGGCCAAGCGGCACACACGGTGCGGCTGCACTTATGTACATTATTTAGTAGACATGGCAGGGGCCTCGATGATAAGGGAACTACTATGCGGCAGTGGAATGACGGGGTAGCGGCACTCCATTCCACAGGGACACTGCTGGGACGCGGCCTAGATCGCGACAAACTGCTCAACGTCAACTCCTTGCACGGCTTCTCCTGCATCTGGCATGATAAGCCAGGTGAGTACTTTGAATGTACTCGCAAGCTCACAACAAACAAAACAAGTACGGCAAACAATAACAAGGCATTTAACAGATTTAAAGCATGAGCATGATGCTACTCAACATGAGATGTGCGTGAAACCTTGCCATGGTCTTCGGGACCAACTTACCATCTCGGGGTTACCGCATAACCACCGTTCATAACTTACCAACGTGATCCTTACTGGATCACCTCCATACCTTTCATAGTGATCCTCGATCACCATTTCTACATGTGCCATCTTGTGAATCTTAGTGTGCAAGTTAATTATTTCTGTTGACCCACGGTGTGACCTACTACGAACTGTGTCCATATCCGAGGACGCGGCTATCGATAGATTATACACTCTGCAGAGGTTAGTACACTGTACCCACACTACGGAATTCATGGCCTCGTGCTCCCATTCGGGTGGACCAATGACATTCCGACAAAACCAATCTATTGCATGACACTCTCCCGGCCACTCCGACACACTCCCCTTTGGGCTATGTCCTGGGTGACCCTAATGTCAACATGTGACATCTGCCACCTCTGTGGCTGCCACCGTCGTGGCCAAACATCAAAACTGTCCCAAACAGGGACCTCGGTACCATCAAAACTTGGGTCCTCAAGGTTATGACTGCCTACCGGGCCAGGGTAGCGCCAGAGCACAACCTTCCCTCGTAGGAGGCACCGGCGAGAGGCATGACAATAGACCGCATTAGGGCCTCCCCATCCAGGCAAGTGTGGTTGCACTGGTGAGCTCGATTCGGTGGCACCATGACTCGATCAACAGCATGTTCAAGTTGGATTATTATCAAGTTTAACTTGAAAAGAAAATGATTCGAGCCATAGTGAATGAATGGATGCACGGGTCACGGTCATGACTAATGAAGGCATTATACTATCATATGAGTATATGCCATGATACCTACTGCACACTAGCAAGAAAGCATGTATCCTACTGCATAAATTATCAACATATCAGAATAAAGTTTATGCAATAAGATTATATAGCACATTATTTTAAATAGTGATTAAAGGATGAATTTAATTCAATTAAACCAAGTCATTGCAATGCCATCCTTGCATATGAATGTTGTGGCTTGCCTTGGTTCAGAGGAGTGTCACAGTACTCCTGGCCTTCTCCAACACAACTAGGTTCTTCTGAAATTAAATTAAATGCAAAAAGAAAATGTCACATAACACTGTTTATTGCACCAGAAATTCTCAACAGCAAGAAAAAATTCTGAAATTTGACATACAGAAACTTTGGAATTTTACAAACTAGTAGCAAAAAGAATCATCTCATTTGGACTTATAGATAAAAAGTTATAGCTGGTCAAAGTTGGATAGTTTCTGGTCAAAATTTCTATTTAAAAGAAAAACCAGAACAGGCCACGTCGAAGGTGTATTCGAAGAATACGTCTCCACTTACGTACCGGTTCGGGTGAGGGAGAGAGAATGACAGGTGGGGCCGTGGTGACAGGGTTAAACAGAGAGAGAGAGAAACAGAGGGCGGCGGCGCTGTCGTCGGCGTTTCTCCGGCGAGGAGACGTCGGCGATCACCGGAGAGGAGGGGAATGGGTTCAGCTCGTCGAGACGGTCATGTACGTACCCGAAACACAGACAGGGGTGGCCGGACGGCGTCGTGGCGATCCTCTCCAGAGACGGCGGCGGTGGAGCTGATCGGAGTTGACGATTCCGGCGACAATCCGGTGAGCCCTTGGTACCGTCGTGCTCAGGAGGTTGATGCGGTCTCAGAGGTGGTAGTGGTTCGAGCTGAGGTGGGCTAGGATGAGTGCTAGGAGCAAGGGGATCCACGGCGGTCACCGGCGTTGTTCGAAGGCCAGAGGCCTTCCCGGCGTTGCCAGCAGTTGTAGGAGGTCAATTTGAGAGAGGTGAGGTGGGTTGGGATGGCTAGAACGAGCAGAGGGAAGCTCTATTTATAGGGAGAGGCGAGGTAGGTTTCGGGCATCGCCGGAGCTGTGCGGGAGGGCGACCTGGGGGCGGCTGGAGCTCAGGCGAGCTAGGGGACGACGCGGGAGAAGCCAAGCATAGTGCTTGCACGCGCATGTGGGCGCAGGGGCACTAAGGAGGAACAGGGCGCGCGTGCAAGCCACTGTGCTGACCGCTAGCGCCGTGGCGGCTTCCGGCGTGCGGGCTACCGGCAACGGAGGAGGTCAGAGAGGGGCTAGGGGGATGAATGGGTGTGCGCTAAGTGGATTGGACAGGCTGCGGTGGCGCGAGGAGGTTGGATGGACGGCGGCCGAGAGGACCCGACGTGCAGAGCGCAGCGAGAGACCCGTCGAACACCTTGCGCATGCGCGGTCACCGCGTGCACTGGCACGGGGGTGGCTTTCGGCGCTGCCACACCATGTGTACGGTGTTGTCCTCTCAAAGCTTTGCCTAGAAATGCGCTGGGCTTGCCAAATGGTGCATTGGAGGTGACAAGAGCAAGCTCAAAAGTTTCTGGACAGAAACTTCCTCCAAAAGCTGGGGACAAACGGCTGAGATTCTAGGGCTGGTTTTAGGCGTTTAAGCATTACTTAGGAAGGTCATTAAGTGGTAAAAATTTCAGATTAAAAAGATCAAGGAATAATATAGTTGCTTCACAAAGTGACTTTTCTGTCCAGAAGCAAAAATATTTTCCTAGCCTGAAATTTTCCAAATGACCATGGGATATTTTTGCATAGGAAGGTGAGGCATGTCCCAAAGAATATTTGGGAATTTTCTAGGATTTTTCTGAGCAATAAAAATAGGGGTTGATTAAGAGCTTAGTGAGAAAAGAGGCATTTTCAGAGAGAAAAAGGGTATAATGCCATTAAATAAAAATACCCAATGGCATTATTATGAGAGGGATGAGGTCCAGGGAGAGTTTATGGATGAAAGAACCCACTTGGAAGAAAATCAAAAAATAAATCCAAGTGGTAAGTCCAAAAGAAATGACTGGAAAACCCAAATGCAAATAAAACATTCAATAAATCCAAATAAGTCCAAATAAAAGAACAAGGCAAAATCTAGGGTGTTACATCGTACATGCTGCAGAACATAGTGATCGCGTCAAACATCTAAATATATAAGAATGTGCTACAAGTTTAGTAGATTACGATGTATAAGCTGCAGTACTTAGCACTTACTTGATATAAGGTAGAATCTCAGGACAGTTATTCAACACATACCAAACCATTTTGTCCAAATCTTTAGGTTTGTCATCTTGTCGACTCTTCCCTGTTACTCGAACAGCAGGATCGAAAACATTGAGCTCAGGATTTTTTTCGCCTACCTTTTTGCTAGGCTGATCAGCTGTTTCAATGTATCTTGAGTAGAATGTCAACGCTTCTGTAGCAATGTAGGCCTTTGCAATGGAACCCTCAGGTCTAGCTCTGTTCCTAACATAGCACTTGAAAGTGCCTAGCCGCCTTTCAATAGGGTACATCCATCCATACTGTACTGGACCTCCAAGAAGTGCCTCATCAGGTAGATGAACAGCCAGATACACCATCACATCAAAGAAGGCTGGAGGATATATCTTCTCAAGGTCGCATAGTATAGTTGGTATCCTCTCTTTAAGACGCTTTACAGCATCTATCCTGATATTTCTACTGCAGAGTTCCCTGAAGAATTGTCCCAACTCTGCAACTGCTCTGTATAAGTCAGGACAACCCAATCCTCTAAGGAGAACAGGTAAAACCCTTTGAAGTAGGACATGGCAGTCATGAGTTTTCAACCCTTGTACCTTGGTTCCATCTGCACTGATTCTCCTTTCAGGGTTGGAAGCAAATCCATGTGGGAATCTCACACGTGACAGGATCTTGCAAAATTCTTTTCTCTTTTGCTTGTCCAAGACGTACACAGCTAGTGCCATATCCCGTGATTCACCAGTGCTATCCACCTGCAAATCAGATCTGATATCCAGGTGTGTCAAATCAATCCTAGATTTTAAGGTATCTTTTGTCTTGCCTTCAATATTAAGAAGTGTACCGATAATGCTGTCACATATATTTTTCTCGATGTGCATCACATCAAGATTATGCCTCAGATCCAAATCTTTCCAATACTCCAAGTCCCACAAAGTGGACCTGCGAGTAAACAATAATCTCTCTTTTGCCTTGCCACGCTTCCTTTTCCCGCTACCATTATCGGGATGGTTTCCTGGTGTAATATGCCTGACCTTCTCTAATTCCTCGTGCAACTCATCGTTGGTGAGGCTCTCTGGTGCATCATGGTTTTCATGAATTGCATTGAACACAGGTTTTCGGTATTTTCTAAGACGCCGCTTGTCCTTGTCAAGGAAACGGCAGTGTCCAATGTAACAGACCTTGCTAAGTATTGGGTATGACAGCGGATTCTTGTCACAGCGAACACATGCATTGTAACCACGTGTCGTTCACCCTGACATAGTGCCCAAAGCCGGATAATCATGGATGCACCAAATTATAACAGCATGCAGAATGAAATCAGCTAGTGGGCTACTATATAGGTCTCGAGTGAGAACACCCCTCCATAGCTTTTGAAGTTCCTCCACAACAGGCTCCATGAATAAATCAAAATCCTTTCCAGGACTTTTTGGACCTGGGATGAGCAAGGTCGTGATGTAGTTTGATTCTTTGGTGCAGACATTTGGCGGCATGTTGTAAGGGATAACAAGCACTGGCCACATGCTATATGTCATGCTCTGGTGGCCAAATGGGTTGAATCCATCTATAGCTAAGCCAAGTCTAATGTTTCTCGGCTCAGCAGCAAACTCTTTGTGTTTCAGATTGAAGTTTGTCCAGTCACTACCATGAGATGGATGGCTCATTACATTCAGATCTTTGTGCTCCTGGTTCCTAGAATGCCACAGTACATCCTCTCTTGTTTGAGCATCATGAAACAACCTCTGCAATCTTGGTATAATTGGAAAATATCTCAGAACCTTATGAGGAATCCTCTTCACAGCATCGCCATCTTTCCATCTTGATGATTTGCATTTTGGGCATTCACTTAAGTTGGCATAATCCTTCTGGAACAGAACACAATTATTCTCGCAAACATGGATCATATCATATCCAATTTCAACCGCACAGAGGAAATTCTTCATTTTACTGTAGGTGTGTGGCAGCTCCGACACAGCTGGGTAACAATCGCGGAAAGCAGCCATCATCGCATCGAATGATTTGTTGGTCATCCGCTGAGATGTCTTCACCTGAAGAAAGCCGACCATAGCTGAGAATACTGATAGCTTACAACCTGCGGTGACTACCACATTGCATTGCTCCAACATGCGGGCCCATCGTTTTTCTTGTACAGGTGTAAGTTCTCGAAATGCACGAGCATTTTGTAGCATTGTTTCAATCTTGGTCAAAATCACTGGCTCCGCCGCAACATCCTCCTCCTCCTCCTCTTTATCCTGAGCATTAGGCAGATCAAGATGGTGATCTGCTGCTTCCACATAGTCAGTGACATTGACGTTCACAGCTTCACCATGATGAACCCCCCTAGTATATGTGACTGACATCCCATACAAGTGTAGATGATTTTGCACAGTTGACTGAGGTCTTGGAACTGAATTCATACAACTGCTACACGGGCAGTGCACATCTGCTTTCGGACCACCGCACTGAGCTCTGATAAAGTTCATGAAGTTTTGAACCCCCTCGACATATGCAGGGGAGAATCGTTGAGCAGAAGTTATCCAAGTCCTGTCCATCTGTCGGGCATACAAATTATAAAGTCCAGAAAAAATACCTAGGTAGATGTCTAAAGCTATGGCAAGATATTTGGACAAGCAGATCTAAGTAACGAAATATATGTAAAGCTAATTCAGCAAACAGATTGAGTGCTAAATTATGGCAGGCTATTTTAGCAATCAATGAGGCCGAGCACATAGCTAT
Source organism: Elymus sibiricus (assembly GCA_039707655.1). NCBI lineage: Eukaryota > Viridiplantae > Streptophyta > Magnoliopsida > Poales > Poaceae > Elymus > Elymus sibiricus. The sequence goes on along the minus strand of CM077672.1, from coordinate 232,600,764 downwards.
CGAAGGCCATCTCAGCAACAAAGATTGAGTGTAAAACGGTGTCGAGCTATTTCACCTAATAGATTGGCTACTAGACCATGGCAATCTACTTCACAATACATACATAGTCCTAAAATATGGCAGGATATTTTAGTAACTAATCAGGCATGCCATGCCATCTCAGCAAAGCAGATTGAGTGCAGAATAGGGCAAGGTAGCTTTTTAAGCAGAGCATATTGAGTGTAAACTATTTCAGCAAGCAGTGAGATTAACAGCGTCTATCAGCTAACATCCAGTGCTACTCCGACATGCACGGGGTCTTAGTCTAGAATGCGCGCACCGTGGGAGAAGCTGACCGTCGTGCGTCTCCACAAGAACGTCGCCAGCGGTGGTGGCGTGGATGGAGGACGGTAGTTTATGAGATCGTACTGTGGGATCGAGAGGATCGCCGTGCGTCCCCTCGAAGAACTGCGCCGCCGACATATCGGCGCGGTGGGGAGGGCTAGTTTGGCGGAGCGAATGGAGTGGAGGGGGGCGGGGGGAGGGGGGTTTGGGGAATATTATTGGCTAGTTGGCCGAAGGGGAGTTGAATTTGGGATTTGGGGGGAATTTTCGCGTGGTGGGCGGGGGAGTTTGGCGAATGGTCGGTTTCTCCAATTGCGGTCCCACGTGTCAGTGAAGAGGCAAGCCAAAGCGCTTTCCCTTTGGGTGAGCGGTGTGCATGACCGACCGTGTGAGGGGTGCAATGCGACCGCGACAGGCGTGCTGTAAGTGTACCGCCTTTTCCTTTTGAACTTCTAGAGCGTTCACTTGGTTTTGGTGCTTCACGCGATCCATCGATACAAATCCCGACTAAAATGCCGTGGGCGGGTCTTTTCCTGCGCGATATGTTGGGAGTTTGGCTTAGTTGGTTTGACAGACAGAGCGAGAGAAAGACGTGAAATGCGTGAATGTGTAGTGGACGTACTTTTGGAGGGCCTAAGAGAAATTGTGTATGTAAACCCTCTGTATTTATTTACTTCGCATATTAGCTTTGTCTCTGGTCAAACTTTCTAAACTTTGACCAAGTTTATACATACAAAAACAATGACAACCACAATACCAAGTAAATACGATTAGAATCATTATTCAATATATTTTCATACAACATATCTTTTTATTGTGAAAGTTCATATAACTGGACGAGATTAATGCAAACACGGTAGATTTTCATTACATTTCGAACTTTTAGGACCAAAAAAGAAAAGAAACCCGACCCTAAACCTATCCTACGGCGACGACGTACGTCCACTTTCCTTTGTATTCTGCATCGGCGACCACGTCCTCCATCTGCCGTCTCCATGAACGGCGGCGGGGTTCAAGACCCGTGAAGTGAAGGTGCGGTCTCTGGCGAGAAAAAGTAGAACACGGGAGACGAACCGGCCCACTTGGGACACCATGCGATGCCGCCTCCCATGCCCTACTCATCCTCGGAGGAGTCCGCGACCTCGGCGGTGCCGGTGGACGTGAGGTCGATGATGGACGTGGATGCTCCATCGCTGTTCACGTGCCATATGCGCCCCGAACGTTGTATGGCGGTGCGTAGAACGCGCGGCTGGCGGAGGTCTTGTCCTCGGCTGCCGGCGCGGCGGGTGCATGTGCGGCCGCGTCCACGTCCGGCTACGCCGGCATTGCGTTGACAGCGGCGGGTTGAGCAAGGGCGATGACCTCAAGCTTCATCTCCTAAGACAAGCTCTCCCGCGGAGCGTTCCCGCCCGCGGTCATGGTGGATGTGGTGCCAGGGAGGAGGATGTACTCTGGTGTGGAGTTTAGCTGGGTGTTGCCGCCTTTAAGTAGCACATACCGGTGAGGCCAAGCGTCCGGGTGCGTCAATGAGTCGCCGGAGTTCGTACCTCGGGCGGCGAGCCTGCTTAATGGCGGCATGCGGACGGACGGCATGAATGCGGGCAGCTAGCACCGGGGGGGTGGAACGCATGCGGGCGAGGGACGAGGGTTTTTTGTGGGCCAGGGTAGTCAGCTGCGGGCGTGGCAACGTCGCAGATGCCCTTTGCTCACATGCGATCCCACATGTCAGTGACAAAGCAAGACGACCCGTGTTCCCTTGGGTCAGAAGAGCATGCCGGACCGACCGTCTGGGGGTGCGACGTGAACGCGACAGGGGTGCTGTCAGTGCACCGCCTTTTCATTTTGAACTTGTAAACCGTAACACTTCTAGAGCGTAAGACCAAAAGCATATAGTATGAAGTTGGCACCTCACCTATATCCAGCCTAGTAGCCCACGTGTACAATAGTTATTCATACTAGCATATGTACCAGTATATTTAGTGTACCGCCCTTTCCTTTTCAACTCGTGAAGCGTAACGCTTCATTAAGTAGCCGGACAATGTGTGTTGCATGTCTTTATATGTATTTGAGTTGTGCTGATTGAGGTGTCCGGCTGTTTGAAGGAATAATTGAGGTGTGCCCGCTCCGTGCTCGCATTTAGGTGTCCAACTTACCATGTTCCGGCTGTAGTAACTATACTATGTAAGTTGCTTGGAAAAATAGTTACCTAGGTCGGTTTTGTGAGCCGTCCACTACGTGTCGCTCCCCATCTTAGTAGTGACAAAACCCTTCGGTTCATGACCCGACACACCTTGACGAGATCGATAGATGTGGAGAGATCGAGTGTGTGTCGTGCAAATCAAGGTTTTGGTGTTTGTCTATGATAGAAATGATCGTGTGAGGTGGAGAGTGGGGGGTGTTTGTGTGTACACTAGTCGGTCATGTACCATCTAGCTGTAGATCGATTGAAAGAGGACTAGGGTGGGTCCGGAGATCGATCGATCGACCGATGTACATAGGGGTGTAGAGAAAGATGAATGTATGCTTAAAAAAGATAGATGAAAGCCTTGGTTACAATTAATGCATGGTAGAGTGACCTAGGCGTGTGTTGAAGAGCGACCTGATGAGCGACATACAATCCCGATATCTCAAGAGGTCGATCATGTGTGACATGCACAAAGAGGAAGAGAGGTGCTATGCGTGTGTGTGTGCGAGAGAGAGAGAGAGAGAGAGACCCTAAGATGAAACCGAGAGAGATCAAGTGGGTGTGCAATACAGAGAGAGCGTGCGTCAAAGAAAAAAATGTGACAACACTCTATGTTGGGTGTGTGAGACACATTATGCGTAAGAAGACACTTGGTACTTGAATCCAACCTAAAAAAAGTTTCAAATATTAGAATTCAACCTAAAGTGGATTCAAATATTTGAACCGGTGATCATAGCATTTGCAAATCATATGTAAAGGGCATTCAATCTTCGTTTCACTTTTCAACTTACAATATACCACGTACAAGCACGTACTTAAATTTGTATTCAAACAGAAAATGGTTTCCAATTTGTATTCAAACACGTGAATGTTTGTTCTCGTGCATGCGCTTGCTACTAGGATTTCGCCACGTCTAGCCAGTCCAATAGCAGCAGGAGTACTACCTTTGTTTTTCGTGCCAAATTTTGACCATAATTTCAACTAATTTTTTTAATGCATGTCATCAAAAATTATATCGTTCGATTCGTATTTGAACATAGTTTCCAATGATATTATTTTCGGTGACATGCATTAATATTATTTTAGTTAAATCTAAGGTCAAAATTTGACACAAAATACGAAGGGGACCAACAAACCAGGACGGAGGCATCTGCACTAGAGTATGGAGTGCTTATTAACACATGGCCCACCTCTCACTGTCAACAAATTTCTTGGAATCAATGCTACAATCCCTCCCTCCTCGTCTCTCTCTTCAAGTGTGTTTTTTTTACATCAGTCGTCTCTCTCTTCTAAATTCAGCCGACGCGGGCGGGGGAGGGGGAGATGGAGGGGGAAAGTTTGCCTACCGTCGGTTTGCTCTCAATTGCGGTCCCGCAAGCGAGCAAAAATGCAAGACGAAGCGCGTTCCATTCGGTGAGCAATGTGCCGGACCGACCGTGTCGGGGTGCAATGCGAACGTGACAAGTGTGATGTACACCGTTAGTTCCTTTTGAACTTCCATACTTCGTTTTTGGAATGGCTAATGCGCGCGCGTGTCGCAGCGCACGATTTCCGACCGGCTGGGCTTGTCCTAATTAAGTAAGTTCATCAGGGTGTATTATTGATAATTAAGGAAAGGGCGGGCCCCACCAAAGTGAAAATCAGGGGGGGCGATTAATTGGGGATGGAAAGGTCCATGCGCAGTCATCAGGCAAGGATTAAATGGAAAGTAGAGTGGGCCAACGTGCATGCAACCATGTGCTGCTTGTATCGTCAAAGGAGAAGGTGGGGCCACTTTAAATACATGGAAACAGTTGCAGTTATTAATTCGGAAAGAAACATACTTAGTCGGAAGTTGATTGAGGTTGCGAGAAGGGGATCCGCGCGTTGGCACGCACGATCGTGGAAGAGTGTTTTCATTTTTTTGAGGAGTGCGGCGATTCGGTGCCCAGGCTCATCTGCACCCGGTCAGAAAAAAATTCACAAAATATTCAAAAAATCCTATTTTTTTGCATGCTAGAAAATTTGATGCGTGAGGTCCACTCCAATTTTCAAATCATTTGAACATCTGAGCAACTCTCGGCAAATAAGACAAATCGGGTCAGAACAGTGCATGAACAGTAAACTTTTTAACTGACCCTGAATTTGTCTTTTTTGCCGAGAGCTGCTCAGATGTCCAAATCATTTGAAAATTGGAGCGGACCTCACGCATCAAATCATCTACCATGCAAAAAAATTGAATTTTTTGATTTTTTTCTAGTATTTGTTTTGATTTTTTTCGTCAGCGCGGGTGCAGATGAGCCTGGGCTCAGAAGATGATTATCGGGGGTTATCTTCACAAGTTTAAAACAAGGAAAAGGAACACTCACAGCACGCCTGTCGTGTTCGCATCAGACCAGCACACGGTCGATCTACCCTGCCGCTCAACGCCAACCGGCTTGGCATTTCACTGGCATGTGGGAACGCATGTCAGCAATCCGACCATGGGCCAAACTAGCCCGCCCCGCCGTCGCCATTTCCTCCACGCACGTGGTTCGGCCAAAAATTTCGCTCGCTTTTTTTGAGAAAGTATGCTTGTATTCAAATCACGAAATAATACTAAGAAAATTTTCGCTCGCTGATGAACGAGGCGGTGAGGGGAACGAGGACGGAATTTAATGCATTGCGCCTAAGCATTTTGGGAATATCTGATTTTCGTAAGGTGACTTATGCACCTGGACAGAAAGAGAAACCGCATGTGATCAAACCAAACTCAGCCATCCAATCGCTGGCACCTAACTTTCGTCGATACAGTATGTTTATAAGGCCAATTTATTAAATATAAATATGTTTTTACACAGCAAATGATCCCTAAAAACAACAACATAAAGAAAAACTATCACTGCTCACGGAACGAGCCGGCCTCGTCGTCTTTGGCTGCCGGCGTGAACCAGCCGGAGCTGCCGACGTGTGTCTCCGCGGCGTGGTTGTCCTCGGCCTCCAGCTACTCATTCACGCGGAGCGTGATGGCGCTCTGCACGGACGCGAGAACCGCCCGGTTCACATCCACGACATTCAGTTCCGCCTGCAGGAGGGCCTCAATGGCAGCGGCATCCGCGCGCTCCGCGTCGAGTTGAGACTCCACCGCCCGGTTCAAGTCCACGACGTCCAGTTCCGCCTGCAGGAGGGCCTCGATGGCAGCGGCATCCGCGCGCTCCGTATCGAGTTGAGCCTCCGCTGCCTGGTTCACGACCACGACATCCGGTTCCGCCTGCAGGAGGGCCTCGATGGCAGCGGCATCCGCGCGCTCCGCGTCGAGTTGAGCCTCCGCCGCCTGGTTCACGACCACGACATCCGGTTCCGCTTGCAGGAGGGCCTCGATGGCAGCGGCATCCACGCGCTCTGCGTCAAGTTGAGCCTCCGCCGCCCGGTTCACGACCACGACATCCGGTTCCGCCTGCACGAGGGCCTCGATGGCAGCGGCATCTGCGCGCCCCGCATCGAGTTGACCCTCCACCGCCCGGCTCACGACCACGACGTCCGGTTCCGCCTGCAAGAGGGCCTCGATGGCAGCGGCATCCGCGCGCTCCCCGTCGAGTTGAGCCTCCACCGCCCGGTGCTACTTTAGGATCGCCAGGTTGAACCGCTGGTCCGCCTGCACCATGAGGGACCCGGACGCCGGCACGAAGTCGACATCCATCGTCTCCTTCGCCGCGGGGGCCTTCTGTGCCGCGACCTCCGCCATGAACATTGGATCACCTTCCTCCTCGGAGCTCGGCTCCAGAGGACTCGGGGATTGGCCAGCCGCAAAGCGAGCTTGGGAACAGAGGTCTGTGGCGCCTACCGCCGCCGCGATTTCTGCGCAACGCTCCGACGTCAACATCTTGTAGTACGTGATCTTGCTGCGCACCATGGCTATCCGGTGAACTAGGGGACGGCTGATGCGGGCTAGGGGATCGTAAGGTGGGAGAATGGGCTGGGAGGTGGGGTTTTGGGGCAGTGGTGACCGGCCGGCAAGCAGCTGGCGTAGGCCGAGCAGCGAAGGTTCCGGTGTGAATAGTGGTACCGATGACGACTGGTCAATCGGTTTTGACTGTGCGGAGTTTGCAAAGCCGGACGGCTGGAGCCTAGAGAGTTGTGGGGTGTGATGGGGCCAAAGTTTCGGAGTTTGACGTCGCAGACGTCCAGACCTCCCCACCCGTTCGGTCTGTGGGATTTGATTTTTTTGAGATTTTGTAGGTGGGATTCGTATCCGAAAAGACTCTTCCACGATCGCGCGTGCCAACGCGCAGATCCCCTTCTCGCAACCTCAATCAACTTCCGACCAAGTCTGTTTCTTTCCGAATTAATAACTGCAGCCGTTTCCATGTATTTACAGTGGTCCCACCTCCTCCTTTGACGATACAAGTAGCACATGGTTGCATGCACGTTGGCCCACTCTACTTTCCATTTCATCCTCGCCTGGTGACTGCGCATGGACCTTTCCATCCCCAATTAATCGCCCCCCTGATTTTCACTTGGGTGGGGCCCGCCCTTTCCTTAATTATCAATAATACACCCTAATGAACTTATTTAATTAGGACAAGCCCAGCCAGTTGGAAATCATGCGCTCCGACGCGCGCGCGCGTATCAAAAAAAATTGTGAAGATAACACTTGGTTCTTTGCCTTCGCGCGAAACATTGATGGAAATCCCGATTATAATGACGCAGAATTTTCTACTAAATCACGTAAAAAGGCGTCCTCTTCGCCCCTCCGGCCGCAATCATCACGCTAATCATACTTTCTATTTGACTTCCTTCCCCATTACGGTGACGTCGATGATATCACGATCGATGTGGCTTTGGCGAAGTGCGTTAGACGGAGCGCACCATTGAGGCAGACGATGGTCATGTCATTCGGAAGTGCCGCCTGGAAGCCGAGACAAACGCCTTCTTTGCATCCAGGATGTCCATAGGAGACAGCAACTGTCGTGTCACTGGGACCGTTGGATGCGACGTGACCACGTCGTTCGAGCTCGAGCTGCCGCAAGGGGACTCGAACAAGACCGTGTACCCTTACACGGGCACCGGTTTACTGTCGGAAAGGCTCTTCCACGTCGGGGACCCGTCCAGCTTGTGCAACCAACGGAAATGCCGGCGTGCAGTTCGGGGCTGGCTCTGCTCATCGATCTACGTCCCAACAAAACAGAGTGGGAGACGGTCGTCCCCGACGGCGTTGTGAGGAAGATAGTCCAGGAGGCGAATCACTGACGGTTGCATCAATGAGGAGGGTGTGACTTTAGCTTCGACATGAATGTGGACCGGCGTCATGTCGTTACCCTGCCGGCACTACATTCATGGAGAAGCTTCTTGGTGAGGAAGGTGCTGGGACGTGCCCGGCATGTCTCGCACACACCATCAAACAAGTAGTACAGTAGTACCGCTTATCTAGGCTTTCGCCGGCCTATTGATGCACATACGAGAATTTTTAAATCATATAATGCTCTATGTACGTTTGGTCTTGTCACTAATAAGTACTAGTACTATATTTGTAACCATTGAGTAACTGGTACTACTTGGTGAATGTTGCGTAGCCGTGGATGTCCGAGCTAAATTTGAAACACATTCATGATCAAACGAGATGTTACCATTGGGCTCCACCACTCCACCAGCCGGAATCACCTTGGCCTATTTGATTTGTAGGATCCTCAAAACGCAGGAATCGCAAAAATATAGGATTGTTCTCGTTGGATGGGAATGGCTTGGATTGGAGTATAGGATTAGGATATTATGTTTGATGTCATAGGAAAGACAGATGAATTTTTAAAATACTCCTAGGTTGCAGTAGATGTAGGATTTCCTATATTATTAAATGTAGCACAATAGCTTCGTCCGTCCAGCTTACTGCGGGAAAGGTCATTTCTGGAAGAAGATGATGGAGAAGCGGATTCAGCGAAGAGTGAAATTATGGTTGCTTCGCCCGTGACTTTGTGATTTGACGCCTCATTGCTTTGTGATTTGTGATAGTAGAAGGGAGTAGACTCTGTGCTCCAGTAGAAGGGAGTAGACTCTGTGCTCTATGCATGCGTCCATGCAAGGGAGAAAGAGGAGAGAGGTTGCATTTGTCTATTCCTTCAATCAATTTGGCATCGGCGCACCACTGAGTTTCGGTTCCCTCTTTTTTGGCTTTCGCAGCACCCTCCACAATGGTTCCCATCGATGCCAAAAGCTATTTTACCATTTGGCTACACATTGTGGATGCCCTTAAGCGTACCACTTGGTTTTGATTAGTAAAGAGGAGGTGCTTTTGCCGCGCGGAAGGCGGGGGAGGTTGGCCTCACGGTTTGCTAACATGCGGTCTCACGTGTCAGTGATGTACCAAGCCGATCCGCATCCCACATAACTACATGAGGTAGAACAACAGCAGAAGCAACTTTAGTGAAGAGTGAAATGATGATTGCTTCGTCCCTCCAACTTATACTGCGGGAAAGCTGCAGCTTTGTGATTTGACGCCTCATTGCTCATTACTACTACGGCGCCACGACCGGGGTGCATCCCCCCTGCTGCTCTGCACTGTTATTTGGTGCATGGCACGTGGACCCGGATGCTGGATGTCCCACATGTCGGCGAAAGGGAGTAGAACATTTATGAAAGCGAGCGCTCCACTCGTACGACAGAGGAGTACAAGACACGGCGGCCCAGTGAACTGTAACTTGTACTGTACTACTACTGTACTAGTACTATGTGGTAGTCTTGTACTACTCTTGTACTACCACTTGGTTTTGCTGTTTTGCGCGATCCATCAATACAAACCCGATTAAACAGGCGAGGCCGGGTCTTTTCCCGCGTGGTAGGCAGGGTAGTTTGGCATAGTCGGTTTGACAGAGAGACCGAGAGAAAGATGTGAAATGCTTGAATGTGTAGTGGGCCCTTTTTTTGTGTCATGTGTGTGTGTGTAGTCGGACCTTTCAGATCACTAGATGATACTAGCCATACATTTCAACGCAATTTTAATGTATGCAACATGAATAATTGAAGTAACAATATGAGATCTAAAACTTAAAATACATATGATTTATTGTGTTAGAGTATAGTAGTACTGTATTGCATAGTTGTTAGATATAACATGCGAGAATGTGTAGGGACGTACTTTTGGAGGGCCTACAGAGAGAAATTCGGTGTAAAGTGGATTCAAATATTTGTATTCGTCATCATAGCATTTGTAACTGATATCTAGAGTTTATACGGTAGACGTGAGTGCTTGTTCGCTCTTACAAAACCAGTATAACAAAATTGGGGTGGCGTGCGCCAATTTAGGCGTGGGAGGTTGGCCTAGTCGGCTCCACGGAGAGAGCAAGAGAAGAGATAAATACACCGGCGGTCATTGTATTTGAAGCGAAAGCATAATACGGTCACCGGACTTCAGAATATGCTCATTAGGGTCACTATATACGTTTGACGGTGATTATACGGTCACTCGCTCACCGTTCAGCATCGTATTGCACTCTGTTGACCGGCCAAATAGTCTACGTGGCACTATGTTGACTGGTTAAATTTGCCACATTCCTTGTGGGTCCCACCTGTCAGTTGGCAAAGGAAAGACATAAGATAAACAGAAATTTATGCAGGCGCGACAAGACTCGAACCCTTGCGCGCGAACCACCTAGCTGTGTATGTGTGTGCCAGGGCCTGATGTGTGTGCATGCACGTGTAGGTCGAGCACTTGAGCGTGAGCGTGTGTGTTGGTCGTGTGGTGAGTGCATGCATGCGTGCGTGCATGCGTGTCTGCGTGTGTGTGCATGCATGCTTGCGTGTGAGTGTTGCATGCATGCAGTTCGTGTGCATGCGTGCGTGTGTGTATAATCACCACACTAGATCCTGTGTATTAAAAGAACCAGTCAACCAGCACAGCATACCAATACAAGGCCACCTTGTCAGCGCCACTTCGAATCTCTTCTACTAGTGATACCCACCGTGCAATATTTTATTTTCGTTTGTTTACATTCTTATATCCGCTGACTGGTGGGCCCTATGGTAGTGAGATAATGAGCGCTGATGATGCAACACTAGATGCGCCACGTGGACTGTTTAACTGGTCAACTAATCGTGTCTTCAACAAATACAGAGCTCTACGGTGAGCCTGTGATTGTATAACAACCACAAAATGTATATGGTGACCGTAGTGAGTGTATTGTGAAGTCCAGTGATCGTATCGTGCTTTCGCTTCAAATATAGTGATCGTCGGTGTATATCTCGCGAGAGAAAGATGGAACATGCGTGAATGTGACGGGGCATACTTTTAGAGGGCCTAGAGATAGTTTGTGTGCGTACGTGAAAGAGGCGTAGAGAGGGGGGCGATGGGGAGAGAGAGAGATGCTCTTCGTTTCTCTTTATTATGACTAACTTCATAGTATAAAAATATAAACATTCACAATGCGGAATAAATATCATTGGATGTACCATGCAATTAACTTTCGTAGTCCATATAACTTTGCAATATTGTATAGCTGTAGATTTTATAAAATAAATTTTGGCCACACTTTGTGTAGTTCTAATTCAAAAGGAATCTTGTATGCGAAGTAAACGTGAACAGAGGGCTTTTTAGATCAATGGAGCACATGATAAGATGCAACATGTGTGAATGTGTAGTTTAAGTATTTGGCAGGGTCTGGAGAGGGTATGTGTACGTATTTGAGTGAGGCGCGGATAGAGGGTGTGTGTGTGCGATGAGAGATAGATAGCACGAGAAATGAGAGAGGTCTAGAGAGATAGAGATGAATAGGATATGTCTCGACGAGAGATGGTCTTGAGTGTGCATATGCAAGGGAGAAGGGGAGAGAGACATGAGCAGAAATAGTGTGTGGGGTGTGTGTGTATGGTATGCATGTGTGGGTGTGACAAGATACCGAGACCTAGGGGTAGGGGTGTGTGAGGTCTGGTGGGCCGAGGTGAGGCCCCCGGTCGGTTCCGTCTTGCGCCACATTTATACGGAGACCCCTAGAGGACTAGTCGCACAAGATAAAGAAACCAGAGCCGCGAAGGACTTTGTGTCCACTGACAAAGCCGGCTAGGAATTGTAACGACCCTAGGCCCCGGGTATGTTTATACAAGCCCGGGGCCTAGTTTGTCGATAGGATACACATAATCCCTTGGTATTCACGTAGTGTACTCTGTACACACCCTACTCACAAATATACATGACCGGGGGTAGGGTATTTCTTGGATTGCAAGGGCCCGAACTAAGGTAAATCCTTGTCTCTTATTACCATGCATCCAACCTAGCTGTAAGGGATATCCTACTGAATGCTCTGCTGGAATCTTATTCGTTAACTAGTAAGAGAGGTGGAGATCGACAATGCGTGCGAGATAGGTCTAAGCGTCCGGGAGACACGTAGGCAGGTATATGTATAGAGAAAAGGGTCGATGTAGATCGTGCGTGCCTATGCGTGTGAAAGAGTTCTTGTGACAGAGACTAGTGAAAGGAGTCGTAGATAGTTGTGAGATAGAGGGAGGGAGGGTGATATATATAGACAGCGTGTGTGCGAGAGACACCTCAGGAGAGAGTGTGAGGATGTGCGAGAGAGAAGGCCGATGGATATACAGCGTGTGCGCGTATGTGTGAGAGAGAAAGATAACACGTGTGTGAGGAGGGTACGCGTAAAAGACTGATGTACACATCAATTTAAAATATAAATTGTATCCAAATATTTGGATGGGATCATGATATTTGCGATTCGTGTATGGAACGATCATTGGTGTATCAAACATCCATATTCTGTCGAATTTGAGCATGTGTATGGTATTATTCGACATAATTGATCCATAGAGTTAGTATTTTGAAATCTACGCAATGCTGGCTTTAGCAATTCAAATCTAAATGTGATTATAGTTTATGTTGTGCGTGTAAAGCACATTATACATACAAAAGATACATAGTGAACATTCTAAATAGCTAGCTAGGAACTAGCATACATTTGAAATCAACTTAAGGTGGTTTCAAATATTCGAATTCAACATGAACTGCATTCAATTATTTGAATTCGAGATCATGGCATTTGTAAATCATACCTAAATTAAGGGTGCATCAATCTTTGCTTTGTTTTTGTACATAATAACATATAGTCGTGTACAAAATACATTCAAATTTACCACCTCCATTCCAAAATAATAGTAGTTATAGGATTTTCAAGAGTCAAAATTTCAAAAGAAGCGCATAATTTAATGAGGTTTTCAATCATACAAGGTCAAATTTAATGAGGTCTATTAAGGTCAATCCTAATAGTTCAAGAGTACTGTAAACGTGAATGCTTCTGGTTCAAAATTTTGAATGAAGCGCTAAAAGAGCCTCTCTTCGCCCAAAACCGCGCGAGACCAATGTTTGGTAGAAGGAAATTACCGTCCTAACTCTGACCCGTGAAGCCTATCGGCCCGACGTCCAGAAGTCTAAACCGGGGTAGGTTTGTAACTTCACCGAGAAGCCACCCAACTGCCTCCGAAAAACATTCATATACCGTGGGCGCCTAAACGCCGATGCGCTCGGCCGAAATCACTCCCGCCCACTATTTTGGACACATGAGATTACCGTCCTACCGCCGACCCACAGCATGTCTGAAATTTTAGATGGGGACAAAGTTTGTAACTTTCCCCAAATTTCAAACAAGCGCGTCCCGAAAACATGGTTCCCCCTTAGCTTCCCCCCTCCCCCGTCTGATTCCCCATTCATACTCCGTGGGCGCCAAAACTCCCTCTCCACCAGCCGTGAAACCCCAGCCTCCTCCGTCCACCACCCCATCGCACCGATCCACCACCGTCCTCCTCCATCACGCCGAAGCTGATACCCCGACGTCGTTGTCCACCGCAACCTCAACCGTAGTGCCCTCCAGGACTTAGCAGTTAAAGCCGAGGCAGAGCTGCCTCCATGACGCGGACGTGCGTGGTACCCGAGCCACTTCAACCCCTTCGTCCTGCGCCTCACCGCTGCTGCTCCAACGTCGCAACCGTCCACCGCACCAGAGTTGTTCCCGCTACGCCGTCGTTCGCTGCCTCGGATCTGCTTCTCCGCCACCGACAGAGGGCCACCGCACCACACTCAACAACTTGGCCATGGGTGCATCCAAGGCTCCACCGTCCTCCACAACATCTGATTTCCAGTGAACCACAAGAAGATCGTCGAAAAATCATAAGGAGGACACAGCATCGCAAGCCGATATTGGTACTCCTCTTCCCTTATTCTTGCAAATCTTACATGTCTTCTCGCACAATATTCATCCCACGAAGGAAACTAGTTGACCACTTCTTACTGCACATTCTTCCTAATACTAGATGTTCCAAGTAACTCGCGATGCACAAGGTTTCCCCCCATTTACTATTTCACTTTAGCTAGAGGCCCGTCGACTGCCTGGATTTCAATTCAGTGTTAGTTGATTCCCAATTAAAGGAAGCACCACCCGCGGAGGCGCGCGGAGCACCTAGGCCGCCTATTCGCCAGGGAATCAGTGCCTCAGTGTCTATCTTAGAGGTGTGTGTGTGGCGCAGGAGCTGCTGGCGCTCGATCTGGAGGTCCGCCGGGCTTAAAGGGATGGCCGGGGGGCGTTGCCAAGCACGGCGGTGGGGTGAGGTCGAGGGGAGGGCGGGGCGGCGGAGGCAGGGGTCTGGGCCGGCGGTCGCTGGCAGTTCGAGGAAGATCATCAACAGTGACTGGCGGGAGGTAGATGAAGGCCATCTGCCCATTCCTTGTAGATCGGACGGTGCAGAAAAAATCGACTGACCTATTTGTTTTCAGTCGATTGTTATTTTTATAGGACCACATGTGGTGGTTTGCTGGAGGATTACCTGCACTTCCCAGCCATCCCTGTGCTCATATTTCAAAAGCCTAGAATCTAATTTCGTGTGCCATGCATGTTGTAGAGCTATCATATGTCTGCCGTCATTTATTTTTGACCCACCTGCTATCTGATACTTTTACACTGCACTACTTGTGCGTAAACTACACCCATATTCTCTCACTATTGTTTTATTACGCATGGGTATTTCAGAATCTCAACCACAGTATTCTAAAAAGAAAACACAGCTGTCGCTCCAGTCTGCATCGAGGATTGGAAAGGCGCAGTTTGACGCTCTAAAGAAGAGTGTAGTGTCATTCGATGAAGACTGTCAACGTAGCTCTGTAGTTGATGACCCCATTCGCCATACACCAGCATCGCAGGTGCTTGCTTTAACTTCATGGTGTCATATGTGGTTGCATGTTGCATATAGTGTCTACCTTGTATATTGCTTCTAAATTGGTTAAATTGCATCTGCTTAGCCATATACTGTGAATATGACATGCCTTCCTGTTTTTGGTACATACTGCATATGTCTATTAACCATGTTCTTACATCAAACTAATGTTCTTGTGTATCCCTCATCAATCACTTATGATGAGATAGTCAGATCGGTGGGTTAGTGTGAGACGCGCTACTCTTTTAAAGAGTGCAGTGTCATCCTCCCCACATGATTCTTGACAAACAGCAAGGCTAGATGAAGATAGTCAAATTAGCTCTGTAGTTGGTGACCACATTTCCCCTACACCACCATCGCAGGTGCTTGCTCTAACTTGGCAGTGTGATATGTGGTTGCATGTTGCATATGGTGTCTAGCTTGTAATTCTTCTAATTTGGTTAAATTGCATCTGCTATTCTGCTTAGTTTACACATTATACCTGTTAATGTGACATGCCTTCCTGTTTTTGGTACATACTACATCTGTCTATTAACCATGTCCTTACATAAAACTACTGTTCTTGTGTATCCCGCATCAATCACTTATGACGAGACACCTTTAGTATATGCCGCTTGATATTTGTTGCATCTTGCATATGATTTATAGCATGTACTGCGTCTAATTTGTTGAAACACCATTTATTATGAGACGCTTTTAACTTGGCAGAGTCATATTGGTTGCATCTTTCATGTGGTGTCTACCTTGCATTGCTTCTAATTTGTTGAAATGGCTTCTGCTTAGTTTACACAAATAGGTGTGAATATGCCATGCCGTCCTGTTTTTCGTACACATTCCATCCTCGTATCATGTGTTTGCCTTACATCGAAGTAGTGTTTGTCAGTATCATGCATGAATGAGTTCTGAAAAGTGATTTTTATTCCTTTTTCTTGTCGTTTGACTTGACAATGCAAAATCAATAAAGCGGAAGGAAATTAGCAAGGCAGTGGATGATGGTGCTCTTTCCGACCAACTGAAACGGAGGGTCTCTATAGATTCTACTCTGCCATCCTCCAAACAAGATTTGCAAGACAACACATGCATAGACAGTCAACGTAGTTGTGTTGATGATGAGCACATCTCCCCTACCCAACCATCAGAGGTGCTCGCTCTAACTTGGCACTGTTATATGTGGTTGTATGTTACGTATGATGTCTAGCTTGTATTGCTTCTAATTTTGTTGAATTGCATCTGCTACACATTATACTTGTGAATAAGACACGTGTTCCTGTTTCTAGAACATACAATATCTGTCTATCACGCCATGTTCTTACATCAAAGTACTACTGTTGTGTAACCTGCAACAATCACTTATCATAAGCCACATTTAACTTGGGAGTGTGATATAGGTTGCATATCTTGCATTGTTTTTTAGCTTGTACTGCTTCTAATTTGTTGAAATGGCACTTATGACGAGACAGTTTTAACTCGGTAGAGTAACATTCGTTGCATCTTTCATATGGTGTCTAGCTT
Organism: Elymus sibiricus; assembly: GCA_039707655.1. Lineage (NCBI taxonomy): Eukaryota > Viridiplantae > Streptophyta > Magnoliopsida > Poales > Poaceae > Elymus > Elymus sibiricus. The sequence continues at coordinate 232,584,587 of CM077672.1, read as the reverse complement.
TCATTGCTTCTAATTTGTTGAAATGCTTGCTTCTTAGTTTACACATCATAGTTGTGAATATGCAATGCTGTCCTTTTTTCTTACATATTCAATCCTCCTATCATGCGGTCGCCTTACATGAAAGTAGTGTTCGTCAGCATCATGTATCATGAGTTCTGAAAAGCGGATTTTATTCATTTTTCTTGTGGGTTTGACTTGACAAGGCAAAAAAAATAAGAGAGAGGAACGAAAAAAGTAAGGCAGGGGCTGATGGCGGTCATCTGGCGCCACTGGTAAGGAGGCGCTCTAGAGATTCTGCTACTGCAGTAGAAGTTCCAAGTAAATATGATGTGCCCAACAACCCTACTCGAGCATCCCAGGTGCTTTCTCTAGCTTGGTAGTGTGATATTTGCTTGCATGTTGCATATGGTGTCTAGCTTGTATTGCTTCTAATTTGATTAAATTGCATCTACTTAGTTTACACATTATACATGTTAACATGGCATGTCTTCCTTTTTTTTGCATATACTACATTTGTCTATTACATGTTCTAACATCGAAGTACTGTTCGTGTCTATCCTAAATCAATCACTTATGATGAAACACCTTTAACATGGTAGTGTGATATTGTTTGGATCTTGCATATGATTTATTGCTTGTACTGCTTGACATTTGTTTAAATGCCACTTACGACGAGACACTATTAACTTGGCAGAGTGATATTTGTAGCATCTTTCATATGGTGTCTAGCTTCCATTGAATTGTTTCTAATTTATTTATTTTTTGACTGTACACAGAAGGGCAAACACCCCACTGCAATCTTTATAATAAATAATCAACAAAGGTCTTTACAAAAGGCTTGAGGTAAGCCAATAGGAGAAAGAAAAGGAAGAGAAAGCGAAAAAGAAGAAGAAAAGAAGAAAAGAAAGAAGAAAAGAAAAGAAAAGGGAAGGGAAGGGCCTACAGGACAACAACCAGCCACAAATTAGATCATCTGACTATCCAACCAAGTGTTGAAGGCAACTGCATACTTCTGCTTGATTCTATATCTCAGCCATTGAAGCTCCTGTAAGTATATGTTCCTCCATTCATTTAGTGATGGGTTTATATTCTAGAAGATGAAGTTGTTTCTAGTAATCCAAAGAGCACAAGCAGCTAGTATGATGATCTCCATATGAAATGGCACATGTAGTTTTAGTTTCATGTCAGCAAATGCCTCCATAATAGATAGATTTGGTTGCCTTGTTGGACAGATAACATCCCAACATTGTGCAGCAAAAGGGCAACTCCAAAATAGGTGTTGAAGTGTTTCTTCCATGGGGCAGTTAATGGTAGCACAGTTGTAGTTATCCAGGTGGAAGGTTTTCCTCCTCAGAAGGTTTCTGGTATTGAGCTTGTCATGTAAGAATCTCCAGAAAAAAAACCTTGTGTTTTGGTTGACATGATGATTTCCAGAGCCAATTGAAACGTGGAGCCACCACTTTGGTGCCAATCAGAGCCTTGTAAGCTTTGCCTGTGGAAAATTTCTCATTACCCCAGATATAGCTCCAAGTATCAGTGCAGTCTTGAAACTCAGATCTCCTAAGGTCATCGCAGATGTTCTCCAGAATTTCAAACTCAGAATAGGCCTGTGTAGAAAGGGGTAAATTGAAGAGATCTTCAAGGTATTCAGATTGAAGTACTTTTCCCACTGTCATCCACATGTCCTTAACAAATGAGAATAAGCATGGGAATGTTGTATCCAAACATCTAGACCACCACAAATCTTGCCAAAAATAAACACTTTTACCATCACCTATGTTGCATCTTGCAATGGATTTGAACTCATCATAAAGCCCAATGTTTGATTTCCACCAGAAGGATCCTTCCAATCGTTGTCCAGGTATTTTACCATCAATATAGTATGATTCCCAAATTAATTTGACCCAGGGAATGTTAGCTCTGTTGTAAAATTTGTGCAGATTCTTTAATAATATAGCTTTGTTCTGAGCAAAGATGTTGAGAACACCCATCCCACCTTGGTTTTTGGGTCTGCACACTGTGGGCCATGCTACCAGAGCTGGCCTATGGTCATCCAAATCAGGTCCTCTCCACAAGCAGTGTCTTAGGTATTTATTTATTTGGGTCTTGATGGTAACTGGAATATCCAAGCAGCCCATAAAGAAGATAATCAAAGAAGTTAACACAGATTTCACCAGGAGCAACCTTCCAACCATTGTTAAGAATGTGCTTAGCCCCACTAGTCTTTTCTCAACTCTTCTTACCATGGGCAAGCATTGTTCCATAGATGGTTTGTATAAGCCCAAAGGTAATCCCGGATAAGTTAAAGGGAAAGATCCTCTCTTGCAGTTGAAAGTATTTGTTAAGATTTCCACTTTGTCTTCAGGAATATTGATGGGAATTAAACCAGACTTCAGGTAGTTGACCCTCAGGCCAGTGGAGGCAGCAAAAGAATTCAAAAGGGCTTTAAGGCAGAATAGCTATCTAGTGTCTGCTTGCATAACCAGTAATGTGTCATCAGCATATTGAACAATTGGGAAATCAGGGCAAGAGGAGACATTTAGTGGTGGAGCAATCAGACCCAAGTTCATAGCTCTATTTAAAATTGTCTAAAGTAAGTCTGCAGCTAAAACAAAGAGCAGTGGTGAGAGAGGATCCCCCTGTCTGACTCCTCTCTTACAATATTTTTTTTCCCAGGCACTCCATTGAGCATGATTGAAGAGGAGGCTGCATTAAACAACATAGACACCCAGCCAATCCATTTTTGCCCAAATCCTTTGGCTTTGAGAATGTCAAGAATAGCTTGATGTTCAATAGTGTCAAAAGCTTTTTCAAAGTCAAGTTTCAAAACCACCACCTCTTCATTAGACTTTTGGCATTGGTGGAGATATTCAAAAGCCCAACCCAAGCAGTCATGAATTGATCTCTCCTTGAGAAAACCATACTGATTAATATGCACCATCTGAAGAATCACTCTCTGCAACCTGTTGTCCATTAAGTTTGTAATGATTTTCAGGGAGCAATTTAGCAAAGAAATTGGCCTGAAATCATTGGGGCAGACAGGTGTGGCCACCTTGGGCACCAAAGTAATGAAGGAAGTGTTTATGCTTTCTAAAGATAATGTGCCAATATAAAAGTCTTGTATCAGTCTTAACACATCCACTTTAATAATGTCCCAGCATTCCTTGAAGAACTCATTATTAAAACCATCAGGCCCAGGGGATTTGTCATTGGGAAGTTCTTTGATAATCTGGGTAACTTCTTCCTCTGAAAAAGGTTCTTCCAGTTTTTGAAAAATTGTTGGGTCAATATCATTTCCCAGCAGGTCATTTAGGTTAAAGTGCATTGATATTTCCTCTGAAGTACCCATCCTTTTTTAAATGCCTCAAGCAAGATAGCAGCCTTACCAGCATGGTCTGTGATTTCCACCTGATCAGAGTTTTGGAGGATAGCAATATGATTGTGCCTGTGATTAATGGAGGCATTAGCATGAAAGAATTTTGTGTTCTCATCTCCAAATTTTACCCCCTTAATTTTCCCCCCTTTGCTTCCAATAAATCTTCTGGTTTCTGAGAAGCACCATTAACTGTTCTTTTAGGATAATTCTACAATTCCATTCATACATACCCAAGTCTCTGAATTCCTCAAATAAGTCCAGCAGGAAGATGACCACATTAATGGCAGCAATATGTAGCTTCAAGCAAGAGAGGCTTTTGGACCAAAGTTTCAAAGCTCTCATTAGATTTTTAAACTTTGCCTTGATACTCTTTGCTGCATCCATTTGGCCAACTGGGATATTCCAAGCAGCAGTAACAATATCCTTAAAAGAGGAATGTTTAAACTAGTAGTTTTCCACTCTAAACACCTTTGATTTTGGAATATTGGTGCCAATCTTAATCATAAAAGGCAAGTGATCAGACACAGGTCTAGCCAAAGGAAGAACTGTGGTTTCTGGAAAAGAGGATAACCAGGAAGCAGATGTGAAGAACCAATCAAGTTTTTCCAGCAGGGGGCATTCCTGCATGTTACTCCAACTGAATTTCCTACCATGAAGTGGCAATTCTACCAGTCCCAAGTTGCTGATAGCCTCATTAAATAGCAGCATTTCATTAACATCCCCCCAGGTCTATTTCTCTCAGTAGGAGCTCTAATGAAATTAAAGTCCCCCATAAGAATCCAGTCAGCGTCCCCAGGCATGTGTATGTTAGAAAACCAGTTGAAGAATTCAATTTTGCCCTCAGGGGTGAAGGGCCCATAGACATTAGTTAAAATCCAGGACTGATTAGACAGGTTGCTGGAGAACTGTACAGAAATAGAGAACCTGTTCTGAGAAATAACCTCTCCCTCAAAGAGGTTTCCATTCCAAGCAACCAGAAGTCCCCCAGATGCTCCCACAGAAGGGAGGAATGCAAACTTATTTATTCTGTTTGGACAAAAATTCTTAATATAGGCAGCATCAAAATTTTCTCTTTTGGTTTCTTGCAAACAGATAATTGCACAAGCACTCTCCTCAATCTTTTTCTTAATTGCAAGCCACTTGTCTGGAGAATTAATGCCCCTAATGTTCCAGTTCAAAATGGTCCAGTTCTTGTTGTTATTCATATGTAAACTTCAGGGGGTATAGATACTTGGCAAGTACCGCCACTTGGCCAATCACAGAATGCAAATACAAAGTATCAACAACCTTAGCAGCACTGAAAACATCACAAATAGCGGGCCCATCCATAGAAAGCTCAAACCATAGCAGTATCCATAGATGATTAGGTTTACAAAATAAGCAGAACATAACCAGCTCCACAAGGTCCAGAACTTCAGTCTTATAGTGCAAATTATTACAAGCCACGGCAAAAGGAACTTTCAAATGCAGTACATCCAACAGACTACCCCTCCCCACAGAGAGCACATATGACTGTCTAATCATTTAGATCTTGAGGTCTGCTCAGTATTGTTCTTGGCCAGGGACACCTTGGCCAGCTCCACTCCATCCCTCTTCCTGGGCTTCTTGGAAAGTTTTTCCTCTAGCTCCATGTCAGCCACCTTGCAAAAAGATTCAGAGAGATTTTTAACTATGTGCTTTTGAGTCATAGGAGGCACAACATTGCAAGGGAGACATTTATTATTGGAGCAAGAGTTTCTTTTAAAGCCATCATTCTCTTTTTGATTTCTACCACTTCTTCTTACCTCAGACTCAACCAAAGGTGTTTTTCCTCCTCTCCTTTTCCTGATATTCTCACTTCCAAAAGGCAGAACGAGGGAGGTATCCTGCTGCTGCTGGTTTGAAGCATCACCAGCATTTTCTTTATCTACTCCCCCCTTGTTAGTGCTCCCATGTTTGCAAACATGTTCCTGGTTTGAGATGCATTTATCAGGTATGTGAAACAAAATTGAGTTTTCAAAGCTGTCTTTATCAGTAAGCAATTCCCACAGAGTAGATTTTAACAAATGAATAGTCCAACCAAATTTATCTGGAGTCATAAGCAAATGGACAATGAAATTGAACCAGCTTACAGGAATATGGACAGAGAAACTGTTGCTCTCATCTTCATTCTTCTCAGCAAAGTTTGCTTTCCAAATCTGCAATCCTTCTTCAGATGGCTCTGTCCCATTATTAACAGAGGCCATGAGATGCAATTGTTTAAGCCCTAATAGATTTGGCTTAAAATTGGAATTGTCAAAGTGGTATTGAATTTTTTCATTTAAAGTACCTTTGTTTCCCATAGCCGGGCTGTCATGAACAGGGGCAGAATCATTAAGCTTCTGAGGATTGGTCATTGGAGCAGGAGGCTCCTTCCCATCCACTGGGTCCAACACAGGGCCAGCCACCCCAAAGGAAAGGTCTGTAGCAACATTCTTTATCATATCGGATGCAAGAACTGTGGCCTCTTTATTATCCACCTAGGGCAGTTGAATTGCAATATTGCTAGGAACATTAGCAGGAAGGACAACATTGGTAGGAAGGGTCACATTGGCAGACAGAGCAACAATATCAGTAGGTGCCACATTGTCAGGAAGAGCAACAACAGGGAGTTGCTGTGGTAGCAAAGGTAGCTCAGGCAGATTGTTTTCAGCTCCTTGATGCAAATTGTCAGGGACCACTGCAATCTCAGGCTGAGGGTTGATCAAATTATCTTGAGCATCTGGAATGACCTGTTCATGTTCCTCTTCATCAGGGTAAGCATTAAGCAGGTTTACTAAGCCATCTCCAATAAAAGGGCCAACAGCCTATGGCTGAATGTGCTGAATTTGATTAACCTCCTCACTGCCATTACCAAGGAGCAGATTATTTGAGAAAGCACCATCTGAGAGGGACACAGTGGTGGTAATGCTACTTTGGCCCTCAACAAGGGGCAAAATGACTTCATCCTCTTCCCACAGTAACTCCTCTTGCTCCTGTGGCACAACTGGCTCCACATTGGGAAGGAGGGGCTGCTGCCATGCCCAGTGATCTTCCTCCACATTCATATCAGCATCCTCATTGTCATCTTCATCATTCAGACTAGCATTTTGATGAAAGTTGTGAGCATTATGATCTGCATTGGGCATTGGGTGTGGATCCACATTGTCAGGTGGAATAGGGTCTTCATCTACTGGCCCACCACCCAACAGCTCATGCATAAGGACTTCCACCGAGGACGACCAAGCATCCTCCTCAAAATCTTCACCCTCAGCCCATCGAATGCTTTTGGGAATACGTTCCAGATCTATCACACGGGATTTTACAATGATTCTACCCATGTGCTCCTGGTCATTGTCCCAGGAAATCAGACGACCAAACTTGCTGACCGCCTTTGCAATATTCTCATAATTGCGAAAATCGAATGGAACTCCAAGGATTAATAGCCAAACCATTCTATTGAAATGCATCCTACCACGATTACGACCCTCATCATGATTAACAAATGTGAGGAAAACATCCCCAAACTGCAGCGAGCTCTGATTAACCAAACGGTCCCTGTCTCTCGGATGTGTAAATCTCACATAGGCCTCACCAAACGGACAACGCTGAATATCTCTGACTCCCACTCTCTGCACATTAGCAAAATACTCCTCAAGAACCTCTCGGACATTGGGGAAAAGTACCTCTTCTGGTAGCGGATTGATGGTAATGATTGCCCAATCCTCATGCCGCTTCTGATGACGAGTGACAACCACTCTCGAGACCTCATTTCTCCCCTCGATGTGGATGGTGTTGAATCCATGAGGGACGAAAGGATGAGGATCAATGGGCACATTGGCCATCTCATCGGCAGAGCTAGCAATCAGGCGAGACAGAATAGAAGCAGAGTCTTGCTGAGAGGCAGAGGGAGATACAATAACAGGAAGCGGAGAAGTCGAAGAGGCAAGTGACAATCTTGGCTGGAAGTTAGGGAAGTTGCCTTTGCATAGCTCAGCGAAAGAGGAAACTTGCACAACCTCTTGGGCCAGGCCAAAAGACTGGAACCAGTCAGCAACAGCCCCAGGGGCCCACGCATACTCGGGAGGGGACGGGAACGAAGAGAGCTGTAGGAATGGCCAGAGCCCAGTCAGGTGCGGCTCAGGGCAGTTACAGACTCGATGGCCCACCCTACCACAACCGTAACAGGAAGCCCAAGAGTTTGAAATTTTTTGGACCGCGTCCTCCCGCTCAGTTTCAGGCAGAGATTCATCCTCATTAAGGCTTGAATTAACAGCCGGATTAACCACAGGTTGGTCAACAGGCGTTGAATGCTCCGGTTAACCCGAAAGACGGAGAAAGACTGAACCACATTGATCCTCCCACCGGCGATCGCCGGAATCCGCCCTCGGAGGAGATCGGCCATTGCTTCTGACAACCAAAGTCCACGAGGCATCTTTCTCCTGGTAAAACAAACGCTCCTCACGCTGCCAGTTGGGTCCTCCCCGACCCCAAAGATTGAACACCACCTCAAAATCAGCCTCAGAAATGCGCCCGGAGTTGTAAACCTCAAAACCCACAGACTTAGATGCCACAGAGAATTGAAAAGATCTATCCTTGAGAGCTTTCACCCGGAAACCTTGGGGATAGCCACCAAAACAAGCTTGGAGGACAATGCTAACCGTGTGACAATCCAAACGAAAACGAGCACGGCAGAATGAAACCACAAGAATGAACTCCCTTTGCCGAAAACCAGGGGAGAAAACTACTGGATGCCCAAACTTCTGACGCATGGCCAGTTGGAAATCCTTACCTCGGGCAAAGTTGAGCGCCGGAGGAGCCATTGGGGTCAAGGGAAGGTGGCCGCCGGGGCCGGAGTGGCCACCGGCGCATGGTCGCCTAGGAGTCGCCTAGGAGTCCTCCCCCGCTTCTAATTTATTGAAATGCCTTCTGCTTAGTTTACGCATCATAGGTCTGATTATCTCATGCCATCCTATTTTTCATACATATTACATCCTCCTATCATGCGGTTGTCTAACATCAAAGTTCAGTTCGTCTGAATCACACATCAATTAGTTCTGAAGAACTAAATTTTTATTTCTTTTTCTCATGGGTTTGACTTGACATGGAAAAAAGAGAGGAAGGTACACAGAATGGTAGGGGATGGTGTTACTACTCGGGAGGCACGGAAACGGAAGCGGAACAGCTCTACAGATTCTACTGGTACTGATAGTGCAAGAGAAGGTCGAAGTCCACCGGATAAATGTACAAACACAGTATCCCCTGCTACACCACCTGCAAAACATACCAAAGACAAACGAACCAAACAAGCAACGACAGCCCTAGTGGTTGCAGCACCTTCTTCCACAGTACCAACATGTGCACGACTTACTCGTGCGTCCACTCTGCTAGCGGCAAGTTCCCAAGCTCCTTTGCCACTTGACACTACTTCCGAAGCACTCTTGGCACAAGAGGACTTGGCAAGATCAGATGAACCTTGTGAGCTTCAACACCAAGACGGTAGTTGATCGAGTCAAGTTACAGTTGCATGCTTCTTTATATGTAGTCTCACAGTTTGATGTACACTAACACTTCCCATGTTCGTTGTTGAACTAGCACCTAGGCGCAAGAGGAAACAGACATCAGGGATAATGCTCGACAGGTTAACTAAATCTAAAGGAGGAAGAATGGAGATCCATTTTGAGTCAGGTTTAAAAAGGCCACGTGATGCTAGTCAGCCAAGTTAGTATCAGAGGCAGCCGTTGCTGTTAGGTGTCATGCACGTATCCTCCCAGCATGGATTTAGTACAGGAATGACAAAGACGAAATCCAGTTTAACACCTTCCTCGACCATTTATCTGTAAGTATGGTTATTTATGGAACTTAGTAATATCGTCTTGCTCTGTCCCATACTTTCTAGGTTGCTGGTAATGAGACTCCTATAATTTTGAACAGATGAGGTTCAAGTTGGATCGGCAAGATGATGCAACCAGACAAGCATGCACTCATGTTTTCAAGTCTGCTCTGCGATAGTATCGGTATAATCTAAGGAAAAGTCACTTTGAAGGCAAGGCTAATAATGAACTTGCCCAAACATCACCAGTGGAAAATATAACAGATGAAGACTGGACAGCCCTTGTTAAACACTGGTCTGATCCAAAGTATCAAGTATGTTATATAGATGTGATCAGATCACATGTTGAACTCCTATTTATGCATGTCCCTCACAAATCTATCTTCTTCTAGGTGAATTGTTCAAAGAACAAGGCCAACCATACGAAAGTGAAATTCCAACAGATGACAGGATCTCATAGCTATATTGCACACTGTGAGGCTCTGGTAACTAGCTGCTATTTCACTCTTTTGGCTGTGCCATATTATTAGATCTATATTGACTTGTTCCAAATGCAGAGGAAAGCCCGCAAGGACCAAAAAGAACCTGAACCAAATGCATTGGAAATCTTCAAGGACTGTCACACCAGCAAGACGAAGGGCATGACTATACCAGTCAAAGCCGCTATAGTAAGTCCTTAATCCTCAGGCCCGTTGAACTACTGGTTACTCTGACTTGTGGTGCATTGAACTACATGGTTTGCAGTCAATGTCTATTACTCTTTTCAATTTTATACACAGTTGTCTGAACGTATCATTGCACTTTACAAGGTTTAAAAGAGAGGAACGATGTTCCTTTGCTCTTGATCTGTAATCTAGTTCCGTGCTGCACACAATGTTACAATTGCCTATTTATCTGATCTCAGTAGTTTTGTGATACGAATGATGTCATACTATGCTCACCGTATTATAAACTTTGTCTCTTTATCTTAGCTGTCAATACAATGTGAAGAAATAGACAATACATTAGCCATGGTATATGGTCATATGTTTGGAACCTGGTTTTATTATGTACTTTGCAGTAAAATACAACTAATATTTTACACGGGTTCACCAAAATAAGTTCTGTATATAAACCAAAGCTATTCTGTTTGGTTTTGCTGCCTCATTAATAACTTCTGTTCTGGTACTACTAATGTACAAACTCAACTTTTCAGCAAGCATGGAACAAATGGTGGAACCGCAACAACCTCCTAAAGGTGATGAGGCAACCATAACCACAATGTCACCTCTTGCTGCAGTGGGTCAGTATCTCTCCACTAACAGTGCCAAAAGCAGCTTCCTGCATAATATTGGGTTGGTTGTTAAGGCAACCTCGTCCAAAATACCTCATGAACAAGATCTGCAAGCTCGACAGAATGATATATCTGCGCTCCAGACACAAGTCCAATCCCTAATAGAGACCCTTTGTGAAACAAGAACAGCCATTGTTCGATGTCGTCAAGATATGCATGGTTTTGAAACCAAACTATCGGACATTTGCTATGTTGTTCAGGAGCCTAGGAGAAATGACAGCGAAGTTTAAGGTGCTCCATCAGACACTACAGCATGAAAATGTACCAGTCAGGTCAAATCATCCGAGCTTCTTAACTTCTGATGGTGCATTTACTTTTATGCCAACCCTCCTTTTGTTATATGGCTGTAATTTGTTTTGTTGCGTTACAAAATTTGTTCTTAACGGGCAGCGACCGGCTGAAGAAAACAGCAAGCGATTTTTGTATAGTGTAGGGTCTTCCCTGATGACCCACAAGTATAGGGGATCAATCGTAGTCCTTTCGATAACTAAGAGTGTCGAACCCAACGAGGAGCAGAAGGAAATGACAAGCGGTTTTCAGCAAGGTATTTTCTGCAAGCACTGAAATTATCGGTAACGAGTAGTTTGATAGCAAGATAATTTGTAACAAGTGACAAGTAGCAATAGTAACAAAGATTGCAGCAAGGTAGTACAATCCTTCTTATGGAAAAGGACAGGCCAGAACGATCTCTTATAATAAGTAAAGCGTTCTCGAGGACACATGGGAATTTCATCTAGTCACTTTCATCATGTTGGTTTGATTCGCGTTCGCTACTTTGATAATTTGATATGTGGGTGGACCGGTGCTTGGGTGCTGTTCTTACTTGAACAAACCTCCCACTTATGATTACACCCCTTCGCAAGCATCCGCAACTACGAAAGAAGAATTAAGATAACTCTAACCATAGCATTAAACATATGGATCCAAATCAGCCCCTTACGGAATAGCGCATAAACTAGGGTTTAAGCTTCTGTCACTCTAGCAACCCATCATCTAATTACTACTCCACAATGCATTCCCTTAGGCCCAAAGATGGTGAAGTGTCATGTAGTCGACGTTCACATGACACCACTAAGAGAATCAACAACATACATATCATCAAAATATCGAACGAATACCAAATTCACATGGGTACTTATGACAAGACTTCTCCCATGTCCTCAAGAACAAAAGTAACTACTCACACATCATATTCATGTCCAAGATCAGAGGGGTATTGAATAGCATAATAGATCTGAACATATAATCTTCCACCAAATAAACCAACTAGCATCAACTACAAGATGTAATCAACACTACTAGCAACCCACAGGTACCAATCTGAGGTTTTGAGACAAAGATTGAATACAAGAGATGAACTAGGGTTTGAGATGAGATGGTGCTGGTGAAGATGTTGATGAAGATTGGTCCTCCCACGATGAGAGGATCGTTGGTGATGTCGATGGCGATGATTTCCCCCTCCCGGAGGGAAGTATCCCCGGCAGGATCGCTCCGCCGGAGAGCAAAAGTGCTCCTGCCCAAGTTCCACCTCGAGACGGCGGCGCACCGTCCCAAAAGTCTTTTCTATATTTTTTTCTAGGGCAAATGGGCTTATATACCAGAAAATGGGGGCCAGAGGCTGGCCAGGGGCCCCACGAGCCACCAGGGCGCGCTTGGGGGGGTGGCGCGCCATGGTGCCTCGTGGGCACCTGGGTGGCCCCCTCTAGTACTTCTTGCTTCCAGTATTTTTTATTTATTCCAAAATAATTCTCCGTGAAATTTCAGCTCATTTAGAGATGTGCAGAATAGGTATCTCTGACCTAACTTTTTCAGGTCCAGAATTCCAGCTGCCGGCATTCTCCCTCGTTGTGTAAATCTTGCATATTAAGAGAAAAAAGGCATTAGAATTGCTCCACAAAGTGTTATATTGATTAAAAACACAATAAATAATAGTAGCAAAACATGATGCAAAATGGACGTATCAACTCCCCCAAGCTTAGACCTCGCTTGTCCTCAAGCGAAAGCCGATATCGATAATCATGTCCACATGTTTAGAGAGAGAGAGGTGTCGATAAAAACAAAATACGGACATAGTAGCATCATGATCATTATTATAATAGCAATATTTATTATCATAGAACTTCTCATGAGCAAGTAACAATTCATCACAATAATGAAGTATAAGGCATAAACTTTCTTGAAAACTAACAAACTATGTTCTCAGTCAACAATGCAATTGCAATTCATCATATTTTCAGGAAGGGTCTCATGTAGGAGCTTTTTAGCAAGTCCACATACTCAACCATCATTTTGTCTTCTATGATTGCTAACACTCACGACATATATATGGAGCAAAAAGTTTCAGCCAGACACATAGAAAGATAGGGGCTTATAATTTCGCCTCCCAACTCGTTCACCACAAGGGTGATGTCAACAATAATAACTCATGATCACTCATATCCAACTGGATATATATGCCTAGATCTTTCCCCACCACATGATGCTTGCAAAAGAGAAAAATAAAAAGGAATAGAGGAGAACACTATTGACTCTTGCATAAAAAGTAAATACATAAAAGTAAAAGATAGGCCCTTCGCAGAGGGAAGCAGAGGTTGTCATGCACTTTTTGTTGTTGGATGCACAAGCTCTTAATGCAAAGGAACGTCACTTTATATTGCCCCTTGTGATAGCAACCTTTATTATGCAGTCTGTCACTTTTATTTCTTTACCATCACAAGTTCGTACAAAGCTTATTTTCCCTTACAATAAAAGTTCAGACATATTTAGAGGCAATTTTTATTGTTTTTTGCACTGATGACATGAAACTGGGTTTAAGGGTTTTGGATGCACAAGTAGTATCTCTACTTGGTGCAGATTTTTGGCTAGCAAAGGTATTGAGCAAGCACCACATGTTGTAGGATCTATAACAATATAACTTCTATGTGAATATAAGCAAACATAATTCATTACGTTGTCTTCCTTGTCCAACATCAACTATTTGACATAAAATACTTAATGGGGGCTCACAATCATAAAAGATGTCCAAGATAGTATATTTGCATGTGAATCTTCTCTTCCCTTATTAATTCTTTCATGAATTGCATCATTGACTAATGCTATGTTTGTTAACTTCCAATAAATTTTACCACTTACACTTTTCTTTATGTAATGTCATTACTTTCCATAAGATTAGCATATGATCTTTTTCATTATTTTCATTGCTAAGATTGAAACATGAAAGTAAAGAAATAAAAACTCAAACTACTCTTTATTATATAACTCTCAACTCAATTACATAGATAGATAGATCACGAAACTAACACTCAAAAATAGATCATACTAAACTTTTATTCAATTAAATCACAAAATAACTAAGGATCGAACTAAAAATTGGAAAGGATGATAAAAGTGATGGTGATACGATACCGGGGCACCTCCCCCAAGCTTGGCACAAACCAAGGGGAGTGCCCATACCCATGTGCTCAACTGTCCTTCTTCGGAGATGGTGGTGGTGATGAAGTGGTGGGCTTGTCCTTCGGCTTCCATGGCATAGGTTCCCCATCATAAAAAGATGAACGAGTCTCCGGAGTCCTGAAACTTGCAGCTAAACTCATACCTTTGAATCTTGCCTCATACTCATAATTTTGATTTTGAGGATCATAGATTTGGCCTTGGAGATAGTCGATTCGTTCATTGATCTTGAAGATGATGTCCCCCATCGATCAGTCATCCACCTTGCGATCACGGGTAAACTCCGTGATCATGGAGTGGTTGGCGCTGAGTCCACGTTCCACCATACCTTGGCACTTGAAGATCTCCTGCTCCACCGCTTCGAGCCTGGACTCCACGCTCCCGGTCTTCTTGGGGCCTTGCACATCCCGGATGTGAAGCACCCCCTCACTCATCTCAATGGCCTAAGGGTGTTTCATCACCTCCGGTAGGTAAGGATTAATGACCTTCTTGTAGAACTTGTCCTTTGAAGAGCTTGGTGGAGCCATAGCGATCTAGATCTGTCAGAAAAATAGCACGAAATAAGAACAGAGGAGATTTCTACGATATGGTGGTCAAAACGTCCGGGAGTATATATAAAGAATCTTTATCTTGCAATACAAGTAATCCAGAAGAAAAACGGAGTCAGGAAGGCTCACGTAGGGCCCACGAGCCACCAGGGCGCGCTTGGGGGGGTGGCGCACCCTGGTGCCTCGTGGGCACTAGGTGGGTCCCCTCGGCTATTTCTTATTTTTGTATTTTTTCTAATATTCCAAAACTGACAGAAAGTATTTTTATGGAATTTTTGGAGTCGGTTTACTTACCGTATCACATACCTCTTCCTTTTCAGGGTTCTTGAGTGTTCTGGAAGGTCTCTCTTATGCATTCTTCCGGTGTAATTGTTTCAATAATATTAGTTTCAACATTAATGGGAGTACCTGAAATATAATGCTTAATTCTTTGCCCATTCACCACTCTTGGATTAGTGCCTTCGGAGTTGTTTATTTTGATGCCCCGGAGCGGTAAACTTCTTTGATGATATACGGTCCTTCCCATTTAGAGAGGAGTTTTCCTGCAAAGAATCTCAAACGAGAATTGTACAATAGAACTTGCTCACCCACTTTAAATTCCCGTTTTTGAATTCTTCTATCATGCCATCTTTTAATTTTTTTCTTTAAACAATTTGGCATTTTCATAAGCTTGGGTTCTCCATTCATCTAATGAGCTAATATCAAATAACCTCTTTTCTCCGGCAAGTTTAAAATCATAATTGAGTTATTTAATTGCCCAATATGATTTATGTTCTAACTCAAGAGGTAAATGACATGCTTTTCCATAAACCATTTTATAAGGAGACATACCCATAGGATTTTTATAAGCAGTTCTGTAAGCCCATAATGCATCGTCAAGTTTCTTAGACCAATTCTTTCTAGATCTATTAACGGATTTTTGCAAAATTAATTTTATTTCTCTATTGCTCAATTCTACTTGACCACTAGTTTGAGGGTGATAGGGAGATGCAATTCTATGGTTGACATCATATTTAGCAAGCAATTTACGGAATGCACCATGAATAAAATGTGAACCACCATCAGTCATTAAATATCTAGGGACTCCAAACCTCAGGAAAATAACTTCTTTAAGCATTTTAATAGAAGTGTTATGATCAGCACTACTATTTGGAATAGCTTCTACCCACTTAGTAACGTAATCAACAGCAACTAAAATATGAGTATACCCATTGGATTTAGGAAAAGGTCCCATATAATCAAATCCCCAAACATCAAATGGTTCAACAGCAAGTGAATAATTCATAGGCATTTCCTGACGTCTACCAACATTACCAATTCTTTGACATTCATCACAAGATAAGACAAACTTATGAGCATCCTTGAAAATAGTAGGCCAATAGAAACCAGATTGTAATACCTTATGTGCAGTTCTGTCTCCCGCATGGTGTCCTTCGTATGCCTCAGAGTGACACTTTCGTAGGATTTGTTCCTGTTCATGCTCAGGTATACAATGTCTAATAATACCATCTACTCCTTCTTTATAAAGATGTGGGTCATCCCAAAAGTAATGTCTTAAATCATAGAAGAACTTTTTCTTTTGTTGGTATGTGAAACTAGGTGGTATAAATTTAGCAACAATATAATTAGCATAATCCGCATACCATGGAGTATTACGAGAAGCATTTATGACAGCTAATTGTTCATCAGGAAAATCATCATTAATAGGAAGTGGGTCATCAAGAACATTTTCCATTCTAGACAAATTATCTGCTATGGGATTCTCAGCTCCCTTTCTATCAGTAATATGCAAGTCAAATTCTTGTAGCAATAAAACCCACCTAATGAGTCTAGGTTTAGCATCTTTCTTTTCCATAATATATTTAATAGCAGCATGATCGGTGTGAATGGTTACTTTAGAACCAACCGTATAAGATCTGAATTTATCACATGCAAACACAACTGCTAGAAATTCCTTTTCAGTAGTAGCATAATTTCTTTGGGCACTGTCTAGAGTTTTACTAGCATAATGGATCACATTTAATTTCTTATCAACTCTCTGTCCTAGAACAGCACCAACAGCATAATCACTAGCATCACACATAATTTCAAATGGCAAGTTCCAATCAGGTGGTTGAACAATAGGTGCAGTGGTTAAGGCTTTCTTAAGTGTTTCAAAGGCTTCTAGACAATCATCATCAAAAACAAATGGAACATCTTTTTGAAAAAGATTGGTAAGAGGCCCAGAAATTTTAGAGAAGTCTTTAATAAACCTCCTATAGAAACTAGCATGACCTAGGAAACATCTTATACCTTTAATATCTTTAGGACATGCCATTTTCTCAATAGCATCAACCTTAGCTTTATCAACTTCAATACCTCTTTCAGAAATTTTATGCCCCAAGACAATACATTCAATCACCATAAAGTGGCACTTCTCCCAATTCAAGACAAGATTAGTTTCTTCACATCTCTGCAAAACTCGATCAAGGTTGCTTAAGCAATCATCAAAAAAAGTTTCGTAAACGGAAAAATCATCCATGAAAACCTCAACAATCTTTTCACAAAAGTCAGAGAATATAGCAGTCATACATCTTTGAAATGTACCAGGTGCATTGCATAAACCAAAAGGCATACGTCTATAAGCATAAGTTCCAAAAGGACAAGTAAAGGTGGTTTTCTCTTGATCGGGTTGTGATACAGGTATTTGAGAGAAACCAGAATAACCATCTAGGAAACAAAAAATGTGTATGCTTAGACAATCTTTCTAACATTTGATCAATAAAAGGTAAGGGGTAATGATCTTTTCTAGTAGCTTTGTTTAATTTTCTAAAATCAATTACCATCCTATAACCAGTCACAATTCTTTGTGGAATGAGTTCATTTTTATCATTAGGAACGACGGTGATACCTCCTTTCTTAGGGACACGATGAACGGGACTTACCCATCTACTATCAGCTATGGGATAGATTATACCTGCTTCCAGAAGTTTTAATATTTCAGTTCTTACCACCTCTTTCATCTTAGGATTTAATCGTCGTTGGTGGTCGACAACTGGTTTAGCATCAGGCTCCATATTAATTTTGTGCTGACATAGAGTGGGACTAATGCCCTTAAGATCATCAAGAGTATATCCAATAGCAGCTTGGTGCTTCCTCAGAGTTTTTAGTAATCTCTTTTCTTCATGCGCTGAAAGGTTAGCACTAATAATAATAGGAGATATCTTCTTTTCATCAAGATAAGCATATTTCAATGTATCAGTCAATTGCTTCAATTCAAACACAGGATCACCCTTAGGTGGAGGAGGGCCTCCAAGAGTTTCAACAGGCAAATTGTGTTTAAGGATAGGTGGTTGATCAAAGAACATCTTATCTATTTCATTTCTTTCATTCATATGCATATCATTTTCATGGTCTAGCAAATATTGTTCTAATGGATCAGTAGGAGGTACGGCAATAGAAGCAAGACCAATAATTTCATCTTTACTAGGCAATTATTTATCATGAGGTTATCTACGAAACTTGGAGAAATTAAACTCATGAGATATATCACCAAACTTAACTCGAACCTTTTCTTTAACACAATCAATTTCAGCATTAACGGTATTCAAGAAAGGTCTACCAAATATAATGGGACAAAAATTATCTTGTTGTGAACCAATTACTAAGAAATCAGTAGGGTATTTGATTTTACCACACAAGACTTCAACATCTCTAACAATCCCAAGTGGTGTAAAAGTATCTATATTTGCAAGCTTAATAGTAACATCAATATCTTAAATCTCAACAGGTGCAATATCATGCATTACTTCTTGATATAAAGAAAATGGAATAGCACTCACACTAGCACCCATATCACACAAACCATGATAGCAATGATCTCCAATCTTAACAGAAACAACAGGCATGCCAACTACAGGCTTGTTCTTGTCTAACATATCTCGTTCATTTCTAACAGGTTTAGCAATTCTAGCAGCCTCATCACAAAAGTAAATAACATGCCCATCTATATTATCGACCAAGAGATCTTTAACCATAGCAACATCAGGTTCAACTTTAATTTGTTCAGAGGGTCTAGGTGCCCTAATATTACTTTTGTTAACCACAGTTGAAACTTTAGCATGTTCCTTGATCCTAACAGGAAAAGGTGGTTTCTCAATATAAGCAGTAGGCACAACTGGATCAACATGGTAAACAATTGTTTCTTCTTTAACACTAACAGGTTCCTCAATCTTTTCTTTAACAGGGGGATGATATTTAAACCACTTCTCCTTAGGGAGATCAACATGAGTAGCAAATGATTCACAAAAGGAAGCTACTATCTCAGAGTCAACTCCATATTTAGTGCTAAACTTACGAAAAGCATCGGTATCCATAAAAGATTTAACACAATCGAACTCAAGTATTATACCTGACTCATTACCTTTGTCGAGTTCCCAATCTTCAGAGTTGCGTTTAATTCTTTCCAGAAGATCCCATCTGAATTCAATAGTTTTCTTCATAAAGGAGCCAGTCAGAGAAGAATCGAGCATGGTTTCGTTATCATGAGAAAGCCGAGCATAAAAATTTTGTAAGATAATTTCCCTTGAGAGCTCATGGTTGGGGCATGTGTACATCATGTACTTAAGCCTCCCCCAAGCTTGAGCGATGCTTTCTCCTTCACGAGGCCAAAAATTATATATATAATTCCGATCACGATGAACCAAATGCATAGGATAAAATCTCTGGTGGAATTCCAATTTCAATCGGTTCCAGTCCCATGTATCAGTATCATCACATAGCCTATACCATGCCAATGCCCTTCCCTCCAAAGATAAAGGGAATACTTTCTTATTAACTCCATCTCCGGATAAACCTGCAAGCTTAAACAATCCACAAATTTCATCCACATAGATCAAGTGCATATCAGGATGTACCGTCCCATCTCCTGCATAAGGATTAGCTAGTAGTTTCTCTATCATACCCGAAGGAATTTCATATGAAATATTTTTAGTAGGTGCAGTAGGTTGAGGAGCAACTATTTGGGCTTCCGGTCGAGGTGAAGATACCCCGAACAAACCCCTCAAAGGATTACTTTCCATAGTGACAAGTGACAGTAAATTTCAGCACGTAATATAAATGTTTCCTTACCAAATTACACTTACCAAAGGCGCTTCACTCCCCGGCAGCGGCGCCAGAAAAGAGTCTTGATGACCCACAAGTATAGGGGATCAATCGTAGTCCTTTCGATAAGTAAGAGTGTCGAACCCAACGAGGAGCAGAAGGAAATGACAAGCGGTTTTCAGCAAGGTATTTTCTGCAAGCACTGAAATTATCGGTAACGAGTAGTTTGATAGCAAGATAATTTGTAACAAGTGACAAGTAACAATAGTAACAAAGAGTGCAGCAAGGTAGCCCAATCCTTCTTATGGCAAAGGACAGGCCGGAACGATCTCTTATAATAAGTAAAGCGTTCTCGAGGACACATGGGAATTTCATCTAGTCACTTTCATCATGTTGGTTTGATTCGCGTTCGCTACTTTGATAATTTGATATGTGGGTGGACCGGTGCTTGGGTGTTGTTCTTACTTGAACAAACCTCCCACTTATGATTACCCCCCTTCGCAAGCATCCGCAACTACGAAAGAAGAATTAAGATAACTCTAACCATAGCATTAAACATATGGATCCAAATCAGCCCCTTACAGAATAGCGCATAAACTAGGGTTTAAGCTTCTGTCACTCTAGCAACCCATCATCTAATTACTACTCCACAATGCATTCCCTTAGGCCCAAAGATGGTGAAGTGTCATGTAGTCGACGTTCACATGACACCACTAAGAGAATCAACAACATACATATCATCAAAATATCGAACGAATACCAAATTCACATGATTACTTATGACAAGACTTCTCCCATGTCCTCAAGAACAAAAGTAACTACCCACACATCATATTCATGTCCAAGATCAGAGGGGTATTGAATAGCATAATAGATCTGAACATATAATCTTCCACCAAATAAACCAACTAGCATCAACTACAAGATGTAATCAGCACTACTAGCAACCCACAGGTACCAATCTGAGGTTTTGAGACAAAGATTGAATACAAGAGATGAACTAGGGTTTGAGATGAGATGGTTCTGGTGAAGATGTTGATGAAGATTGGTCCTCCCACGATGAGAGGATCGTTGGTGATGTCGATGGCGATGATTTCCCCCTCCCGGAGGGAAGTATCCCCGGCAGAATCGCTTCGCCGGAGAGCAAAAGTGCTCCTGCCCAAGTTTCGCCTCGAGACGGCAGCGCACCGTCCCAAAAGTCTTCTCTATATTTTTTTCTTGGGCAAATGGGCTTATATACCAGAAAATGGGGGCCAGAGGCTGGCCAGGGGCCCCACGAGCCACCAAGGCGCGCCTGGGGGGGGGGGGGGGTGGCGCGCGCTGGTGCCTCGTGGGCACCTGGGTGGCCCCCTCTGGTACTTCTTGCTTCCAGTATTTTTTTATTTATTCCAAAATAATTCTTCGTGAAATTTTAGCTCATTTGGAGATGTGCAGAATAGGTATCTCTGACCTAGCTTTTTCAGGTCCAGAATTCCAGCTGCCGGCATTCTCCCTCGTTGTGTAAATCTTGCATATTAAGAGAAAAAAGGCATTAGAATTGCTCCACAAAGTGTTATATTGATTAAAAACACTATAAATAACAGTAGAAAAACATGATGCAAAATGGACGTATCAATCCCTATATTTGCACGGGTGGCGAACTTTGATGCCCAGTGGATGTAATGTGTGCAATCGCCGTAATAGCCTAGCGTTAGTTGCCTGCTTATTTATTTCCTCATAGTCATCTTTTTCCTCGATTTGTTAGTGGCCGCAATAACCATGGGCCACATACGGCCCGTGGTAACCATGGGCCTGCGACCTGCTGTAGTGCCCAAGGGCCATCTACGGGCCGTAGGATCCGTGGGCCAAAAGCGGACCGCATTATGGGCCGTAAACGGGCCATAGTGGGAATGGTTCGTTTAAGGGCCCGTAGCATAATGGGCCGTTAACAGGCTGAAAGTCATCACAGGCTTAATTCTATCGACAGTCATAACAGGTCGTTAATGGGCCGGAATACATGACGGGCTGAAAATGGCCCAATGGGTTAACAGACCACAAACGGGCCGATTGTAACCACGGGATGAATTTGGCTCATTAGCATAACAGGCCAGTAACGGACCGTAAGTAATCGAGGGCCGAAAATGAGTCCAAGATTTTATGGGCCCTTAGAAGGCCGAAACAAAACACTGGGTGGAAACGGCCCAACTGAATCATGGGCCGTTAATGGGATCAAAGCCGTTTACTTTTCATGATGGGCCAGAATCACCACGGTCCGTCAATGGCCCAGAGAAACAAAAGGCCTAATATGGGCCGAAAGACTCACGGGCCATAGATGGGCCCAAAGAAACAAAAGGCCTAATATGGGCCGAAAGACGTCACGGGCCATAGATGGGCCGAAAGTGACAACAGGCTAAAATCATAAGGCACGGCCCACATGGCTCTACTGGGCCGAATTTTGAAAGGCCATAACGGGCCATGAGTACCCGGGCCATAAATGGGTTGTATGCGAATAGGCTGTTAGCAGGCTTTCCTTGTGTCGGCCCGCTTACATTTGACCAAGTCAAATGGGCCGGCCTTTTTAACATAAATGGGCCACTATTGGGCCATGCCATGTGTCGACGTATCATAGGTGTCTTGCGTCCAATGAATGGATGACATCTGTCCCAACGCCGAGCTGACACGTGGTTCCGCCGGCGAATGAGAAATTTACATGTGGAAAATCATCATTGGTCAGGGCTACTAACGGGTTATCGGATCCAAACCGGAACCCGATAGCTTAACGGCGACCCGTTACGGTGAATCCCACGTGTCGGTTACCCTTGACGAAAACACTTCCATGACGCGACATTTATCGTCATGGAAGTGGACACTTCCGTGATGATAATTTCAGTATTGTCATGGAACACTTCTACGACAGCACAGGTATGACTATCTTGATTCTGTCATAAAATTGTCACGGATGTACATGCATGACAGAAAACTTGACCTGCTGTGACAAAGACGTATCATCATGGAAGTGTTTTTTTTGTAGTGACAGCATTGGTCACTTGAACAATTCATGAGAGAATATTGAAGGGAGGGAGATTTCACATATAAATATACTATCTTGGACATCTTCTATGATTGTGAGCTCACATTAATTATTTTCAAGCTTGATCAAGTAGTTGATGTTGGACAAGGAAGACAACGTAATGGGTTATGTTTGTTTATATTAACATAGAAGTTATATTGTAATGGATCCTCTAACATGTGGTGCTTGCTCATAATCTTTTGCTAACCAAAATTTCGTACTAAGTAGAAATACTACTTGTGCATCCAAAAACCCTTAAACCCGGTTTCTTGTTATGAGAATCCACCATATCTACCTATGGATTGAGTAAGATCCTTCAAGTAAGTTGTCATCGATGCAAAAAAGCAATAAAAATTGCTTCTAAATATGTATGATCTTTTATTGCAAGGGAAAACAAGCTTTGTATGAACTTGTGATGGTAAAGAAATAAGAGCGACATATTGCATAATAAAGGTTGCTATCACAACGGGCAATATAAAGTGATGTTCCTTTACATTAAGAGTTTGCACATCCAAAAATCAAAAGCGCATGACAACCTCTGCTTCCCTCTGCGAAGGGCCTATCTTTTACTTTTCAGCTTTTTCTTTTATGCAAGAGTCAATAATATCCATTCTTGTTTCAACCTCAATTATTCTCCACTTGGCAAGCATCATGTGGTAGGGAATGATCCAGGCACATATATTCAGTTGAATATAGGTAATCATGAGTTATTATTGTTGACATTATCCCTGAGATAAATAAGTTGGGAGGCAAAACATTAAGCCCCTATCTTCCTCTGTGTCTGATTGAAACAGCTTGTTCTAAAAATATGCTTTGAGTGTCAGCAATCTTGGAAGACTAAATGATAGTTGAGTATGTGGAATTTGCTAAATCAAAGCTCTTACATAGACCCTTCCTGAAAATAAGATGGATTGTAATTGTTTGATGACTGAGAATATAGTTTGTTGGTTTTCAAGAAAATTTATGGTCTATACTTTAACATGTGAATAGCTTGCTACTTGATCATGAGAAGTTTTATGAGAAAGAGTTGTTGTTTATGATGCTAGGAAAAGTGACTAAAATTATCATTGATCAAACTTATGCACTATGCTAGCATTCACACTTCATAAATTATTTATTTTATCATTTACCTACTCGAGGACGAGCAGGAATTAAGCTTGGGGATGCTGATACGTCTCCAACGTATATATAATTTATGAAGTATTCATGCCATGTTTACAACAATTTTATATGGTTTTGGTGCACTTTTATACATTTGAATGGAACTAACCCGGACTGACGCTGTTTTAGCAGAACTACCATGGTGTTGTTTTTTGTGCAGAAATAAAAGTTCTCAGATTGGGCTAAAAATTTACGGTGATTTTTTATGGACCAAAAGAGACCCACGGAGTGCTGGACATGGACCAGGGGGTGGCCGAGGGAGCCACAAGCCTGGGGGCGCGCCCTCAGAGCTTGTCGGTCCCTCGTGGGCCCCCCTGGCCTGATTCCAACGCTGAAAAATCCTATATATTGGGAAACCCCCGAAACTTAACCTAGAACTCCCACGCCGCCGCTGCAAGCCTCTGTTCCAAAGCGATCTCATCCGGAGCCCTGTCCCGGCACCCTGTCGGAGGGGGAAATCATCACCGGAGTCCATCTTCATCATCCTGGCAGTCTCCATGAAGAGGAGGGAGTAGTTCACCCTCAGGGCTGAGGGTATGTACCAGTAGCTATGTGTTTGATCTCTCTCTCTCGTGTTCTTGATTTGGCACGATATTGATGTACCACGAGCTTTGTTAATATAGTTGGATCATATGGTTTTCTTCCCTCTCTATCTTGTTGCGACGAATTGAGTCTTTCCCTTTGAGGTTTCTTTGTTATCGAATTGAATATTGGATTTGAGATCACTTGATGTATGTCTTGCATGTGGATACCCTTGGTGACAATGGGGTATTCTATTGAGTCACTTGATGTATGTTTAGGTAATTAACTTGCGGATTCCCGTGGTGACATTGGGGTAATCTAGGCATAGGGGTTGATCATGTTTTCGTCCTACTTTCTCCGGTAGAAACTTTGGGGTACTCTTTGAAGTTCTTTGTGTTGGATTGAATATTATGAATCTGAAATTGCTTGATGCATATCGAATAATTGACTCACGGATACTTGAGGTGACATTGGACTATCAAGGTGACATTAGAGTTGATTGATGTGTATCATATGGTGTTATTTTAGTACGAACTCTAGGGCTATTTGTGACACTTATAGGGATGGCTCAATAGATTGATCGGAAAGGATAACTTTGAGGTGGTTTTGCTACCTACAACAATTTCTTCTTATATTCTCCATTTGCTAGGAACTTTGGAGTGATTCTTTATCGCACGTTGAGGGATTGTTATATGATTCAATTATGTTAGCACTGTTGAGAGATTGCACTAGTGAAAGTATGAACCCTATGCCTTATTTCCAAGCATTGCAATACCGTTTGTGCTCACTTTTATCAATTGCTACCTTGCTGTTTTTATCATTTCAGATTATAAAAACCTATATGTACTATCCATACTACACTTGTATCACCATCTCTTCGCTGAACTAGTGCACCTATACAATTTACCATTGTATTGGGTGTGTTGGGGACACAAGAGATTCTTTGTATTTGATTGCAGGGTTGTTTGAGAGAGACCATCTTCATCCTACACCTCCCACGGATTGATAAACCTTAGGTCATCCACTTGAGGGAAATTTGCTGCTGTCCTACAGAACTCTGCACTTGGAGGCCCAACAGAGTCTACAAGAAATAAAGTTGCGTAGTAGACATCATGTCACGCCCGGGCAGTATTTTAGGGTTTTCACCGGAAAACTCTAGAAAATGCATAGAACGTTGAAAGTGCAACTAATCCCCAGGTGGTTTTGGTAATTAATAACAACATATATGCCATTGATCTAATGCTCATTGATAATAGATTTCAGAGAAGATCAATGATTGGCATGGCATGGACTAGTGAATGTGGACCCCTCAAAATGCTAAGGACAAAGATTGGCAAAGCTTCAAGACTCTACATTTTTGGTTAAGTGATCCAAGATCACATTGAGTCCATAGAAAAAGACAATACTATTAAAAGGGGATGAGATTTTGGTCATGACTCAATTGCTCAAGTGCTTAGTGATATTGCTCCAAAACCCTCAAATATTTCTCCACTTCATTCCTATCCAAAACCCTAAAGTTGATCTCGGTCTCACAGAAACACTCCCATCCGGACCCACCGAGATTACTATATACATTGCCACATGCCAAACCCTAACACTTCGGTAGAGCCGAAATGGTTCTCGGTCTCACCGAGACGGCATGACCAAGTTGTTGTAACGATGTCACTTCACTTCGGAATTTCCGAGATGAAATTTTTGGAACTACCAAAACATGGTCTTGCCCTAGCCATTGCACTTCGGTCTCACCGAGATGTTCTATCCGGTCTCACCAAAAAGGCCTAACGGTCAAGTATTTTACACTAGTCGGTCTCACCGAGATTTTCATGTCGGCGTCACCGAGTTGGGTCAAAGGCTTGTAACGGTTGGATTTTTGGTGCTGCCTATTTATACCCCTCCACCACCTCTTACTCTAAAAGAGAGCCATCAGAACATGCCTACACTTTCACCATTCATTTTCTGAGAGAGAACCACCTACTCATGTGTTGAGATCAAGAGATTCCAATCCAACCATTTGAACCTTGATTTCTAGCCTTTCCCAAGTTGCTTTCCACTCAAATCCTTCTCCTACCAAAGCCAAATCCATGAGAGAGTGATTGAGTGTTGGGGAGACTATCATTTGAAGCACAAGAGCAAGGAGTTCATCATCAACAACACCATCTTGAGAGTGGTGTCTCCTAGATTGGTTAGATGTCACTTGGGAGCCTCCAAGATCATGTGGAGTTGAACCAAGGAGTTTGTAAGGGCAAAGAGATTGCCTACTTCATGAAGATCTACCCGAGTGAGGCTAGTCCTTCGTGGACGTAAGCCATGGTGGAATAGGCAAGGTTGCTTCTTCGTGGACCCTTCGTGGGTGGAGCCCTCCGTGGACTCGCGCAACCGTTACCCTTCGTGGGTTGAAGTCTCCATCAACGTGGACGTACGATAGCACCACCTATCGGAACCACGCCAAAAACCACTATGTCTTCATTGCGTTTGATTTCTCTGATCCCTCCTTTACTTTCATATGCAAAGTCTTTATTTTTCGCTGCACAACTCTTAGACTTGCATGTGTAGGGTGTTGCTTGACTTGGTAGAATTGCTAAAACTTGCCTACAACTAAAATTGGGAAAATGATAATTTTTATTGGTCAAGTAGTCTAATCACCCCCCCCCCTCTAGACATACTTTCGATCCTACAAGTGGTATCAGAGCATTGGTCTCCATTGCATTGGTTTCACAACCTAGGAGAGTATGGCGTCTAGTGAGGGTAATTATCACCGTAGAGGTCCATATTTTGATGGTACAAACTTTGCTAGTTGGAAGCATAAGATGAAAATGCATATTCTTGGTCCTAACCCCGCCGTTTGGGCTATTGTTCGTGTTGGCTTGCAAGGTGAATTCTTTGAGGATGGAAATGAACTGGATCGTGAAGCAACCGTGGAAGAATTGAAGATGTTGCAATACAATGCTCAAGCATGTGACATTCTCTTCAATGGTTTGTGCCCCGAGGAGTTCAACAAGATCAGCCGCCTCGAGAATGCAAAAGAAATTTGGGATACTTTGGTTGATATGCATGAGGGTACCGAGTCCATCAAGGAATCCAAGTTGGATGTGCTTCAAAGTCAACTTGACAAGTTCAAGATGAAGGATGGTGAAGGAGTCGTTGAAATGTACTCTAGGCTTGCTCTCATCACAAATGAGATTGCCGGCTTAGGAAGTGAAGAGATGACCGACAAATTCATCATCAAGAAGATTCTTAGAGCCTTGGATGGAAAATATGATACCGTGTGCACATTGATCCAAATGATGCCAAATTACAAAGATCTCAAGCCCACGTAAGTCATTGGAAGGATTGTTGCTCATGAGATGTCACTCAAGGACAAGGAGGAGCTACACAATCAGTCAAGTGGTGCTTACAAAGTCTCAAGCGATGCTCCCACAACATCAAGTGACAGGCTAGTATCCAATGAAGAGATAAGCTTAATGGTGAAAAGATTCAACAAGTTCTACAAGAGTAGAGGAAAAGAAAGAAGCTCAAGCTCAAGAAACTATGAGCAAAGACCATCAAGTCGTGACCGAAATTGATACAATTGTGGAAGACCCGGACACTACTCCAATGAGTGTACGGCACCTCACAAGAAAAGAGACGAATCACCAAGAGGAAAGTATAGAAGAGATGAATCACCTCACAAGGAGAGAAGGAGTAGAGATGATCGTTATGAACAAAGACCTTCTCGAAGAAGCAAGGGTTCGAAAAGGAAGGACAAGTCATCCAAGAGCTACACTAGAAGAAGACATCAAGCTCATGTTGGTGAATGGGTTTCCAGCTCCGACTCCGACAACCAATCCGAGAGAAATTATCACTCCAACTCCGACTATCGTCAAGATGAAGGTGTTGCCGGACTTGCTCTCGTATCCTCCAACTCCTATGATCTATTTGATTCACCAAATGAAGGAATTGGAAGATGCTTCATGGCAAAAGGCCCCAAGGTATCACACCCCGAATACCTAGACTTTGATAGTGATGAGGATGATTTACTTGGTGATGATGATTTGCCTGTTGATAAAACTAGTAATGTGAGCTATAATGAACTTGCTAGTAATCATGATAGTCAAGAGGAAATGAATGACAATGCTATGAAGGAGATTGAGCGTCTAACTAAGGAACTAAACACTCTTAAGTTAGCTCATGAAACAACTCAAGAGGATCATAGAGAGCTTCTAAGGACTCATGAGAAGCTATGCTTCGAGAAGCTAAATTTAGAGCAAGAGCATGAGTTCCTAAAAGCTATCAATGACGATCTTCGAAAGAAGAGTTCCGCTTACATTACCGAACGTTTACTCTTGTCTACTTTTGTGCCACAAGTTAAATCTAAGCAAACTAGTAAAAAGGGTTCTACCTCTAGTAGTAACAATAACAATGCTAAATCCAATGTTGTTGCTTCTAGTAGTTCTATTGATTCCACTAATGATTCTCTTAGCCAAGTTACACTTGAGCAAGAAAACAATTTATTGAAAGGAATTATAGAAAAGGGTGTCTATACAAGCGCCTTGCCAGGAGGTAGCAATTTGAGGAAATTGTACGCAAGCAAGGAAGGCACCGAAAGAACCAAGGTATTGGTTTTGAACGAAAGTTCAATGCCAATGGAGTTGAGTGGGAAGAAGATCAATACCCCAAGACGAAGTTTGTTCCTCAACAAGAGAAGTATGATCCTACTTCCTTCAAGGGAACACAAGCTCAAGATGATCTTCCACCACAAGACCACAAGCTAAAAGGCAAGGACAAGCTTCAAGAGGAGATTGACTCATTTGAAGAACCACCTCAAGCCTTGGTCAAGTGGGTTCCAAAGACTTCATCAAGTACAACTACAATTCCAAGGATTCCCATCAAGTTGATGTGGGTCCCAAAGAAGAAGAACTAGAGAGTTCTTGAGGGTGACTCCGCGCCAACAAACTTCACTCATATTCATTCATGGCAAGGACTTGTGCAACCAACTTCAACATCTTGCACTAGTTCATGGAGTCACAAACCCTCTTGTTGTTAAGTCAAGGGGCAAGGTATTCAATGCATTCATGGACATCATATGCTGTGCATTTCACTCTATGTCCATGGATATCCTTGTTTATTCCTTGTGGGACTAACCCATGTAGGTATTGAAAGTGCATCATTCAAAGGATTGCTCCCAACTCTTGATGGTCTACATCAATATTGAGCATCCACAACTACAACATCTACATGAAGTCAACATCGACAAAACCCAAGGTTAGTTCATCCCTCTTTGGGGGGATATCACATCTAGGGGGAGCTTTACTCGAAGACTTGAGTTAAAGCAACTCTAAGGGCGTAAACACATTAATGCTTTATGTAAAAGTGGTAACCCCACTTGTGCATAAACAATGAGTATGACCTATGATCAAATGTTATCATTTGGCTCCTGATGAGTCCATTTTACGTGACGTTTTCCTATATATTCTGTGCCTACAAGGTGGGCTTTGTGGAGTTTTACCGCGTTCGCGCACTTCTTTTTGTTGATAATCCCTCAGGTAACGTCTTTTGGAGCAATATCCATTTAATGAAGGAAATTCTTGGAAATGGCAGTGGAATCACACATTAAAGGTGATAAACACTTTCCATAAAAAGATCAAGCAAGAAGGCCAAAGAAACAGCCATCGTCGCGCTTTCAGAGCGAATGACGGCGTTCCATGTGACCGCGCGCGCTTGCATGAGCGGTCGTTTGGCGTGCCGCCGCCTCTGGGGGATCGAGTACTTTCACCCTGTCGAAGCAGATCGGGAAGAGGACAAACAGAGACACCAAAAACGCATCCAGAAGGCAGAACCCTAGCCGTCGGAGTCCATCCGGAGGGAGGATCAATCGAGAGAAGAAGGGGATTCTTCTCACCGCGCGAGGAACGGCATCATCATCAACATCTACATCATCACCATCTTCATCTTCATCGCCATCCACATCCTTATCATCTGCAACATCAAGAACCCTAGTGGATCCTTCGGTGTATCAGTTGAATCATTCGCCCATGTATCCCATTACCATTATCATGATGATTGTTGTTCTTATGTGTGAGTAGACCCCCTAGTTCTCGGGGATATGGACGAACCTTGGTATGTGTAGGATCTGAAACATTTATCATGGATATGAGATCCTCTATTGAATGCTTAGTTTAATAACTTCGTGAATGTTGTGAAGGGGCCCCACTCAGCATTTGAGCCTATATTGGCCACGAAGTATATCACTGTCTTTGCATAGGTTTAGGATGTGGAGGTAATTCGAGGTGACAGTAAAAGCCTACTGCTCCTAACCTTTACAAGTGACCGGGGATCACGGAGAACCCTTAGTGAGGCCGCGTCCACGGGGAGACCCTTAATTATCATGAGTCGTAACCCACTGGGGGAGACTATGATGGTGGCGTGCATGGCACGAAGTCTACCATGAGTAGAACGTGTTCTGTACCCAGATCCGCCCAGCATAAACGTCAACAGTGGCTCAAGTATCCTTTTCATGCTATGCTTGTGCATAGTAGTACTATAAACATACCAATGGGGATTCCGGACTCCCTGAGAACGCCTTTTTAATTATGTTGTTTCATCGTTATTTACCTACCTTGTCTTCTATTTACTTTTAAGTTATTCAATTACAAGTCACCATTTTACTCAACCCTTATTTAAATCCACCTTCAATCTGCTTCAAGTCTACAATTATCTGCAGGCACAAAAGTTACATAATTCTCTACAAGGGGCAAAAGCCTGATTCCTGTGCTCCCTGTGGGATCGATACTCTTTCTTCGAAAAGGCTACAACTAAACCCTGTGCACTTGCAGGCTATCAAGCTTTTTCTGGCGCCGTTGCCGGGGAGCTGAGCGCTTTTAGGCCTTGCCTTGAGTTTTGAATTATTTTGTGATCTAATTGTTTTTGCAGACAAAGAGCAGCCATGGTCCTTCAAGAACAAGTTTATCAGGTAGGTGATGAGTTAGTAGCAGGACCGGCTCGAGGAGAGAACTTTATAACGACTGGTCCTGACTTACCTGGTAAAGTATATGAGATAAACCGTCAGTTAATTGATATGATAAGAAAAAATATATTCCGGGGTGATGCAACTGAATGTCCTTATGAGCATATTGACAAATTTAATCTTGCATGAGGAACTCTTCAGTTGCAGGAGTTAACCAATGACGAGATCAAAGCAAAAGTATTTCCCTATTCTCTCCAGGGAGCAGCTACAAAATGGCTAAGATGCCAAGATATAAATACACTGAGAAGCTGGCCAAAGTTATTGGCTGCATTTTCCTCTTATTATTTTCCTCAAGGGAAGCTATATACGATCTGGAGGAAGATAAGCAGTTTTGGACAGCGGGATGGTGAGAAGCTAGTGGATGCATATAAAAGGTATCACGAAATACTTCTTGCATGCCCTGAACATCATTATCCTAACTTTTTAATAGTCAACTTCTTTTATGGTGGGCTTAATTCACAAAGTAAACAAGCTTTAGATCTTGCCTCTAAAGGTTCCTTTTTGGGAACTGAGATATCAGATGTTTGGAGTTTACTTGACAGGATGAGATACAATGCTGAAAATTGGTACCTTTGTTCAAAGGAAAAGAGTAAAGTTGATCATGTTTATGATATTATTAAATCTTTCCTTAGAACTTCGAAAGTAAAATATTTACGTCGTGAGCTAAATATTGGAACTGACCCCATGATGCATGTTTTGAAAGATTTTTCTAAGTTCTTGAACTTGCCAGAGAAGAAGTACTTAAAATTCAGCAGGGAGTCTAAAGCTATTCGCATGGTGGAAGCCATAAAGAAAAAGAATACTCCGCCTGAAAGGCGAAAAGAAGCCTATCAGAAGACAATTGGTAAAAAGCTAGAAGGGACACCCGCAGAAAAGGGGAAGAAGAATGTCAAGATGGAACAATGTGGGACTCCACCCTACATCAACATAATTAAAGAACTTGCTACACCAATACCGGTGGTGAATAAAGAGGTCTATTTGGATAGGGATACCACTTCTTATCTTAAAGCGTGTACCGAAGGTAAAAATGCAGGTAAGCAAAATTTATCATGTTCCTTTGGATGCAAGACATATTTTGGGTTGTGTGACTGCTACTTTTTAGACTGCGTTGGTATTTCCCCGAAGAGGAGAGGATGATTATAGTAGAGATAAGTATTTCCCTCAGTTAAGAATCAAGGTTATCAATCCAGTAGGAGAACCACACAGAACCTAGTTAGTAGCACCTGCACACACAAAAGCAAACACTTGCACCCAACGCAAATAAGAGGGTTGTCAATCCTCTTAGCGGTTATTTGCAAGGATTAATTTTGATAGTGATAGATAGGTAAAGTAAATTGCAAAACAAAATAAAAGTAAATAAATTGCAGCAAGGTATTTTTGGATTTAATATATGGTAAAAGTAGACCCAGGGGCCATAGTTTTCACTAGAGGCTTCTCTCTCGAACACATAGCATACGGTGGGTAAACAAATTACTGTTGGGCAATTGATAGAAAAGCAAATAATTATGACGGATTCATGGCAATGATCATGTATATAGGCATCATGTCCGAGACAAGTAGACCGACTCTTGCCTGCATCTACTACTATTACTCCACCCATCGACCGCTATCCAGCATGCATCTAGGGTATTAAGTATAAAACAGAGTAACGCCTTAAGCAAGATGACATGATGTAGACAAAGTAAACTCAAGCAATATGATTAAACCCCATCTTTTTATCCTTAATGGCAACAATACAAATACATGTCATGTCCCTTTCTGTCACTGGGATTTAGCACCGCAAGATTGAACCCATCACAAAGCACCTCTCCCATTGCAAGATAAATCAATCTAGTTGGCCAAACCAAATGGATAGATCGGAGAGAAATACAAAGCTATAACAATCATGCATAAAAGAGTTCAGAGAAGACTCAAATATTTCTCATGAATAATCTGATCATAAACTCACAATTCATCGGATCCCAACAAGCACACCGTAAAAGAAGATTACATCGGATAGAACTCCAAGAATATCGAGGAAAACATGGTATTGAAGATCAAAGAGAGAGAAGAAGCCATCTAGCTACTAGCTATGGACCCGTAGGTCTGTGGTAACCTACTCACACTTCATCGGAAGGGCAGCAAGGTTGATGAAGAAGCCCTTCGTGATCAATTCCCCCTCCGGCAGAGTACCGGAAAAAGGCCTCCAGATGGGATCGCGGAAGAACAGAGGCTTGCGGCGGCGGAAAGGTTTTCTCTTCTTGCCCTCTGGTATATTGGGAATATTTGGGAATTTATAGCGCTGGAATTAGGTCAGGAGGGGCCACGAGGGACCGGCAAGCCTGGGGGGCACGCCTACCCCCCTGGGGCGCCCCCTGGACTTGTCGCTTCCTCGTGGCTTCTCTGGTCTTCTCCCGAAGCTTCCAGGGTCTCTTCTGGTCTAGAAAAAATTAATCCAAAGTTTTTTCTTCGTTTGGACTCTTTTTGAAAATGATTTTCTGAAAAGGCAAGAACAGGTAAAAAACAGCAACTGGCACTGGGCACTAGGTTAATAGGTTAGTCCCAAAAAATGATATATAATGGCATATAATTGCATATAAAACATCCAAGATTGATACTATAATAGCATGGAACAATAAAAAATTATAGATACGTTGGAGACGTATCAAGCATCCCCAAGCTTAATTCCTTCTCGTCCTCGAGTAGGTAAATGATAAAAACAAAAATTTTGATGTGGAATGCTACCTAACATGTTTCATCATGTAATCTCTCTTACGGTATGAATATTATGACCCGAGTGATTCAAAACAATAGTTTATAATTTGATATAAAGACATCAATACTCAGGCATACTAACAAACAATCATGTCTTTCAAAATAAAAATGCTAAAGAAAGTTATCCCTACAAAATCATATAATCCTGTCATGCTCCATCTTCTTAACATAAAGTATTTATCATGAACAACCCCGGTTTTAGCCAAGCAATTGGTTCATACTTTTTAACGTGCTTCAGCTTTTTCAACCCCCACGCAATACATGAGCGCAAGCCATGGATATAGCACTATGGGTGGAATAGAATGTGGTGGTAGAGATTAATAAGGGGAAGTCAAAAAGAGGAAGATAGTCTCACATCAATGAGGCTAATCAACGGGCTATGGAGATGCCCATCAATTGATGTCAATGCGACGAGTAGGGATTGCCATGCAACGGATGCACTAAGAGCTATAAGTGTATGAAAGCTCAACATGAAAACTAAGTGGGTGTGCATCCAACTTGCTTGCTCATGAAGACCTCGAGCATTTTGAGGAAGCCCATCATCGGAATATACAAGCCAAGTTCTATAATGAAAAATTCCCACTAGTATATGAAAGTGACAAAATAGGAGACTCTCTATATGAAAACATGGTGCTACTTTGAAGCACAAGTATGGAAAAAGATAGTAACACTGCCCCTTCTCTCTTTTTCTCTCATTTTTTTTCTTTTTCTCCTTTTTTCTTCTTTTTTTTCTTTTTTTCGTGGGCTCTTTTTGGCCTCTTTTTTATTATTTCCTCACTCGGACAATGCTCTAATAATGATCATCATCATACTTCTATTTACTTACAACTCAAAAAATTACAACTCGAAACTAGGACAAATATGACTCTATATGAATGCCTCTGGCAGTGTACCAGGATGTGCAATGATACTAGCGTAACATGTACGAAAAATGATGAACGGTGGCTGAGCCACAAATACTATGTCAGCTATATGATCATGCAAAGCAATATGACAATGACGATGTGTGTCATATAAATGGAACGGTGGAAGTTGCATGAAAATATATCTCAAAATGGCTATGGAAATGCCATGATAGGTAGGTATGGTGGCTGTTTTGAGGAATATATAAGGAGGCTTATGTGTGATAGAGCGTATCATATCAGGGGTTTGGATGCACCGGCGAAGTTTGCACCAATTCGCGATGTGAGAAAGGGCAATGCATGGTACCAAAGAGGCTAGCAAATCGCGGAAGG
This sequence comes from Elymus sibiricus, assembly GCA_039707655.1. Classification (NCBI taxonomy): domain Eukaryota; kingdom Viridiplantae; phylum Streptophyta; class Magnoliopsida; order Poales; family Poaceae; genus Elymus; species Elymus sibiricus. Next base: position 232,549,244 of record CM077672.1, on the reverse strand, counting down.
GTGAGAGTGCGTATAATCCATGGACTCACATTAGTCATAAAGAACTCACATACTTATTGCGAAAGTTTATTAGCTCTCGAAGCAAAGTACTACTATGCATGCCCCTAGGGGGGAGGTTGGTAGGAGTTAACCATCGCGCGCCCCCGACCGCCACACAAAGGAAGTCAATCATTAATAAATCATGCTCCAACTTCTTAGCATAACGACAGATCATATGTGCATGCTTTGGGAATCACAAACATTAACACCAATATTCTTACTAAACCACAGTTATCTACTAGCACCTCCCACATATTACCATCTTAATATCGCAAAACTATTATAAGGAATCAAACTTATCATATTCAGTGATCTACATGAAAGTTTTTATTATATCCCTCTTGAATACCTATCATATTAGGACCAAATTCATAACCCGTGCATATTACCATTGCTATTCATTAGACTCTCAAAAAGATATAAGTGAATCATGAGAGTGCAACTATTTCTTTAAAATATAACCACCGCCGTGCTCTAAAAGATATAAGTGAAGCTCTAGAGCAACTGCCTAGCTCAAAAGATATAAGTGAAGCACATAGAGTATTCTAACAAATCACGAATAATGTGTGTCCCTCTCAAAAAGGTGTGTTCAGCAAAGATGATTGTGGCAAACTAAAAAGCAAACAAACTATATCACAAGATGCTCCAAGTAAAACACATATCATGTGATGAATAAAAATATAGCTCCAAGTGAGTTACCGATAGATTGTAGACGAAAGAGGGGATGCCTTCCGGGGCATCCCCAAGCTTAGACGCTTGAGTATTCCTTGAATATTACCTTGGCGTGTCTTGGGCATCCCCAAGCTTAGGCTCTTGCCGCTCCGTATTCCTTTATCCATCGTAGTCTCACCCAAAACTTGAAAACTTCAGCACACAAAACTCAACAGAAACCTCGTGAGATCCGTTAGTACAACAAGCAAATCTTAAACTTTAGGTACTGTTGTAAATTGATTCATATTTAATATTGGCATAATGCTACTGTACTCCAACTTCTCCATGACTCATACCCCCCCGATACGATCCATAGATTCATCAAAATAAGCAAACTATGCAACCAAAATAGAATCTGTCTAAAACAGAATAGTCTGTAAAGACCTGGATTAAAGTCATACTTCTGTAACTCCCAAAATTCTGAAAAATTAGGACGACATGGGAAATTCATATATCAATATTTTGTAAACAATTCAGAAGGTTCTGACGCTCCAGAAAAAAATCAAAATTCCAGTACTGTACACGAAAGTTTCTGTTTTCAAACAGCATCAATTATACTATCTTCCAAATCATCCCAAAGGCATTACTTGGCACAAACACTAATTAAAAGATAAAAACACAATCATAACAGAGGCTACAATTGTATAAACACACAAAAATAGAAAGAAGAACAAAAATTTATTTTATTCATTGGGTTGCCTCCCAACAAGCGTTATTGTTTTATGCCCCTAGCTAGGCATAACGCAGAGTTTCAAGTGTTGTCATCCTTGGTTTTTGATAATTTAGGTGGGTTATTCTCAAAACCGGGAGGCTCTTTGTGTTTCCCATTACTTTCAGAAAATAAGACAATTCTATTGTCCAAAGTGTCTAGACGCTAGGTGCAAATAGTAAGATGATTATTCATGCGAATGAGATTACCACTAACATTTTTAAGAGGCTCATTAGACTTTTGTAACTCAACCAAATTTTTCTGAATGTCACCAAATTTTTCCAAAATTTGTATCCCTTCTTGGGTATAATTTAATCCTTTCTACAAGGGTGGAGTTCCCACCATTCCTTCTATTAGTTTATAAGCAGTATTAGGATCACTATCAATGAAATTTCCTTTAGTAGCAAAATCCAAGAGTTGTCTATTCGGCATAGTTAGCCCTACATAAAAGTTTCTCAACAAAATTTTCATATCCCCTTTTATGGTGCAAACACGATAAGACTCCATTATCCTATACCAAGCATCTTTCAAATTTTCTCCTTGTTTCTGTTTGAAGTATAGAACTTCAAAGTCCGGAGACAAAGGAGGGGCGGTAGTACTAGTCATAATGACAAGGCAAGCAACCTAGCAAACAAGCAAACGAAAATATTTTTGTGTTTTTGTAAAATTGTTTTAGAAGTGGGGGAGATGAAAACGAGAGGCAAATGCAAATAAAAAGGCAAATAAAGTAAATGCATGTGGATGATAGTTTATGCGAAGGTACTTGATAGGTTTTGGTGATGTCTCCCCAGCAACGGCGCCAGAAATTCTTCCTGCTACTTGTAGACTGCGTTGGTATTTCCTCGAAGAGGAGAGGATGATGCAGTATAATAGAGATAAGTATTTCCCTCAGTTAAGAACCAAGGTTATCAATCCAGTAGGAGAACCACACAGAACCTCGTTAGCAGCAACTACACACACAAAAGTAAACACTTGCACCCAACGCAAATAAGAGGGTTGTCAATCCTCTTAGCGATTATTTGCAAGGATTAATTCTGATAGTGATAGATAGGTAAAGTAAATTGCAAAATAAAATAAAAGTAAATAAATTGCAGCAAGGTATTTTTGGATTTAATATATGGTAAAAGTAGACCCGGGGGCCATAGTTTTCACTAGAGGCTTCTCTCTCGAACACATAGCATATGGTGGGTAAACAAATTACTGTTGGGCAATTGATAGAAAAGCAAATAATTATGATGGATTCATGGCAATGATCATGTATATAGGCATCACGTCCGAGACAAGTAGACCGACTCCTGCCTGCATCTACTACTATTACTCCACCCATCGACCGCTATCCAGCATGCATCTAGGGTATTAAGTATAAAACAGAGTAACGCCTTAAGCAAGATGACATGATGTAGACAAAGTAAACTCAAGCAATATGATTAAACCCCATCTTTTTATCCTTAATGGCAACAATATAAATACGTGTCATGTCCCTTTCTGTCACTGGGATTGAGCACCGCAAGATTGAACCCATCACAAAGCACCTCTCCCATTGCAAGATAAATCAATCTAGTTGGCCAAACCAAATGGATAGATCGGAGAGAAATACAAAGCTATAACAATCATGCATAAAAGAGTTCAGAGAAGACTCAAATATTTCTCATGAATAATCTGATCATAAACCCACAATTCATTGGATCCCAACAAACACACCGCAAAAGAGGATTGCATCGGATAGAACTCCAAGAACATCGAGGAGAACATGGTATTAAAGATCAAAGAGAGAGAAGAAGCCATCTAGCTACTAGCTATGGACCCGTAGGTCTGTGGTAAACTACTCACACATCATCGGAAGGGCAGCAAGGTTGATGAAGAAGCCCTCCATGATCGACCCCCCCTCCGACAGAGTACCGGAAAAGGCCTCCAGATGGGATCACGGAAGAGCAGAGGCTTGCGGCGGCGGAAAAGTTATGCGAGGTGGCTCTCTGGTATATGGGGAGTATTTGAGAATTTATAGCGACGAAATTAGGTCAAGAGGTGCCATGAGGGGCCCACAAGCCTGGGGGGCGCGCCTACCCCCTGGGCGCGCCTCCCGAGCTTGTCGCTCCCTCGTGACTCGTCTGGTCTTCTCCCAAACCTTCTAGGGTCCCTTCTGGTCCAGAAAAAATTAATCCAAAGTTTTTTCTCCATTTGGACTCTGTTTGATATTGATTTTCTGAAAAGCCAAAAATAAGCAAAAAACAACAATTGGCACTGGGCACTAGATTAATAGGTTAGTCCCAAAAAGTGATATATAATTGTATAATAAACATCCAAGATTGATACTATAATAGCATGGAACAATCAAAAATTATAGATACGTTGGAGACGTATCATGCCTTACTCTTTTGATAAGATCCGTGTGCAGGCTTATGAGAAATTAAGAGATGCCTTGATCACAGCCCCCATCATCCGACCTCCAAAGTTGGATGAGCCCTTTGAGATCATGTGTGATGCTAGCAATTATGTTGTTGGTGCTGTTCTAGGATAGCGGGCTGATAAAAAACTTAACGTGATCTTTTATGCTAGCAGGAGTTTGGATGAAGACCAAGTACACTTGGCAACCACTGAAAAAGAATTGCTAGCTATTGTTTTTGCTTGTGACAAATTTTGTCCTTATATTATTAACTCAAAAGTGATAGTCCACACTGATCACCGTGCTTTACGCTACCTTCTTGCAAAGAAGGACGCTAAAGCCCGGTTGATTAGGTGGATATTAATACTTCAGGAATTTGATTTGCAGATAGTAGACCGCAAAGGGGAGGACAACCCAGTAGCAGATCACCTATCACGCATGGAAAGAATACCTTATGGTACGGTGCCTATAAATGAATCCTTTCCAGGTGAGAGTTTGGCTATGATTAAAAGATAGAACCTTGGTTTGCATATTATGCTAACTTTCTTGTAGGAAAGTACATGCCGCCCGACATGAGTTATTATCAAAGGAAAAAGTTCTTCAGTGATCTAAAGTATTATTTCTGGGATGACCCATTTCTCTATCGGCATGGACCCGATGACATGATAAGGCGTTGTGTCCCAGAACATGAAATGAATGCTATATTGGAAGGGTGCCATAGTAGCCCTTATGCAGGACACCATGCTGGAGATAGGACCGCTGCCAAGGTGCTCCAATCAGGATTTTACTGGCCTACACTCTTCAGAGATGCTCACAGGTTTGTTAAAAAGTGTGACGCGTGTCAATGCAAAGGTAACATTGGGAGGAGACAAGAAATGCCTATGAACTATAGTCTAGTTTGTGAACCTTTTGATGTTTGGGGATTGGACTATTTGGGACCTTTTCCTGTCTCAGATGGGTACACTCATATTCTTGTGGCTGTAGATTATGTTACAAAGTGGGTTGAAGCTCTTCCAACCAAGCATGCAGATGCGGCTACTTCGTTGAAAATGATAAAGGACATCATACTACCCAGGTTTGGAGTTCCTAAAATTCTTATCACTGACGGTCGATCTCATTTTATACAGGGGATATTCGGAAGAGTGCTTCGTAAGTACGGGGTGACTCACCGAATAGCATCACCATATCATCCACATACTAGTGGGCGGCTGGAACTCTCTAACAGGGAAATAAAGACGATACTGCAAAAGACGGTGCAGAAGTCCAGGAAAGATTGGGCATCAAAGCTGAATGAAACACTCTGGGCTTCTCGCACTGCTTACAAGAATCCCATGGGGATGTCACCATACAAAATGGTGTACGGTAAGGCTTGTCACCTACCCTTAGAATTAGAGCATAAAGTTTTCTGGGCAATCAAAAATATAAATCTTAATCTTAAAGAAGCTGGAGAAAAGAGGTTGTTGGATATGCGTGCTCTAGATGAACTTCGCAACAGTGCTTACGAGAGTGCCAGGTTGTTCAAAGAAAAGGTTAAAATGTGGCATGATCGTAAGATACTGAAACAAACTTTCACTGCAGGGGACAAGGTCCTCTTATTTAACTCTCATCTCAAGTTGTTTCCAAGGAAGCTTAGGTCTCGCTAGGAAGGGCCCTATGAGATAGAAGAGGTGTACAATTCTGAAGCTGTTCGTCTTAAAGGAGGGAAGAATGGTCCCTAGATCGTGAATGGATAACGCTTAAAGATATACCTTTCGAATGAACAAGAAGAGAGGAATATAGAAGAGGTAAGTTTCCTCACGATCGAGCAAGCCGAAGCTCTCCGTAAGGAACAACGAGTATAGATCAGCACTCCGTAAGATAGATGTGAATATCTAAATAAAAATAATATTGTTTTGATAGACTTGTTAAATCTTATGTCTTAGAGCTTGGAATTTTCATCTATAGTTGGGAGCTTTGCCACTAATCTTTCAGGGATGAAAAATTTTCTAAGGAAGAAATTGGCACAGCCACCAACAGAATCATAGACGGCGTTCCAAACGACCGCGAGCGCCCATTTCGGCGGTCGTACAAAAAGGAGACGGAGGAGCCACGGGAGACAGAGTTGAAGACGGCGTCTCATACGGGCGTAGGCGCTCGCTTGAGCGGTCGTATGAAATGCCCTCGGCGAGCGCTGCGAGAACATAATCAAAGATGGTGTTCTGAACGGCCGGACGCGCCTATATGAGCGGTCGTTCGGTCCATTCCCTGCGACAGGTATATAAAAAAAGGAGAGAAGAGATCCAGCAGCAGGTCAAATGGCGGGCCATACGAGCGCAAGCGCCCGCATGGAAGGCCGTCGTTGACCCGGCTGGCGCGATTCTTTCTCGATTTCATTTTGATTTCTTTCTAACTAACTTATTATCTCATATCTCATGATTACCTACAGGATTAGCCTTCATAAAAGGGAGAAAGGGACGCCCATAAACCTAAAACCATCTAATCTCTCATCTTCTTTGCCTCATATCTCCTCCAAAAAGCTTTTAATTGCAGGCAACAAGCATGATCGCCGCCATGATCTTGTCCACCTGTGCTCGCATCATCCCCTTCCCCAACTTGGACGATGTTGAGCCCTCGGGTTGGGAAGACCTGAGGAAGCTTAGCATCAAGGAAGAACCTCGTGAGGAGAAGAAGGATATGGAGGAGAAGGTCGAGGTGGTGGAGATCGAGGGGGAAGAACCAGCAAAAGAAGGAGATGATGACACTATTCCAGATGGGTATCCCCCTAATCCCTATCAATTCAATATTCACCGATCTATTTCATTATTTCCTCTAGGGCCTCCTCAATCTGAGTGGGGAAAGGAACCACCAACCCCAGAGGAGATGAAGGAAAAGATTCGGGAGTTGGAGAAAGTTTCCAAGGCTTGTGTTGATGTGATCGGGGATGGGATTGATTCTTACTAGTTGATGAGCAAGGATTTGGAAGCAAGAGTACATGGTATTTTTCATAAGATCGGGCTTATGATTGATACTCTTAACAACAACAGTGCACAACTTGAGTTTTTGACCCAGCTTGTAGATGATCAGCAAGCCATGATAGAGGAACTGAAGAACAAGCTTAAGAGCATCTGCGCTGCCTTCCAGGAATTCCAGGAGTGAGCATGAAACGCTTTGTGCCTGGATCTCCCCGACTTGATTGTAAGCTTGGGGGAGATTCATGTGCACTTTGTATCTTTACCCTTTCTGCATTTACCTTTCTGTGAGATTAGATAACAAGCTTTATTTTCAATAAGGTTGAACTATCGTTTTTCCTCTTGAATAAGGAATGATCCCTTCCAATGAGCTTAAGGATATCTTGATGTGTGAGATCATTACTTTTGTTTGAAGAACGCACTTGATAGTTGTTTTGATCTAAGTAGTAGTGCATATTTACTTACATAATGATTATAAGTCCCCCACATCTTAGTTGTGTAAATTTTTGAAGGGAGATAAAACAACTATATATGTTAGCTCATTGAAATGTCCAACTTACTTAAGGGCAAGCAAACAAATTAATCCTCTGCTAAAATACCTAGGGAAATGAAGTCTCTCTGAGAATAAAGCTAGCTTACACTTAAAGTTTCATTGAGCCTTCGGTATGATTCAATGAGGAGAGACTGAACCCTTTGATAAAAACTTTTTACAAGAAAAATGAAAGAAGAAGAAACCACTTGCCCGGTTGAAACAACAATGAACTAGGATATGAAGTTGTTACTTGTCCTCAGTAAAATTAAATGACAAGATGTGGATGCCTGCATGATCATTACCAGAGTAAGTATGGGCTATTGTTTGCCACATATACGCATCAACAAGCGTTCCTCTTGGGAGTAATGGACTCATACTTTTTGATATCCGTATCTTATAAACACAAGGGTGACCTCGTTCTTTACAAGCCACGGTACTTGCTCTGGGACGAGCAAGACTTAAGCTTGGGGGAGTTGATGAGTCCATTTTACGTGACGTTTTTCCTATATATTTTGTGCCTACAAGGTGGGCTTTGTGGAGTTTTACCGCGTTCGCGCACTTCTTTTTGTTGATAATCCCTCAGGTAACGTCTTTTGGAGCAATATCCATTTAATGAAGGAAATTCTTGGAAATGGCAGTGGAATCACACATTAAAGGTGATAAACACTTTCCATAAAAAGATCAAGCAAGAAGGCCAAAGAAACAGCCATCGTCGCGCTTTCAGAGCGAATGACGGCGTTCCATGTGACCGCGCGCGCTTGCATGAGCGGTCGTTTGGCGTGCCGCCGCCTCTGGGGGATCGAGTACTTTCACCCCGTCGAAGCAGATCGGGAAGAGGACGAACAGAGACACCAAAAATGCATCCAGAAGGCAGAACCCTAGCCGTCGGAGTCCATCCGGAGGGAGGATCAATCGAGAGAAGAAGGGGATTCTTCTCACCGCGCGAGGAACGGCATCATCATCAACATCTACATCATCACCATCTTCATCTTCATCGCCATCCACATCCTTATCATCTGCAACATCAAGAACCCTAGTGGATCCTTCGGTGTATCAGTTGAATCATTCGCCCATGTATCCCATTACCATTATCATGATGATTGTTGTTCTTATGTGTGAGTAGACCCCCTAGTTCTCGGGGATATGGACGAACCTTGGTATGTGTAGGATCTGAAACGTTTATCATGGATATGAGATCCTCTATTGAATGCTTAGTTTAATAACTTCGTGAATGTTGTGAAGGGGCCCCACTCAGCATTTGAGCCTATATTGGCCACGAAGTATATCACTGTCTTTGCATAGGTTTAGGATGTGGAGGTAATTCGAGGTGATAGTAAAAGCCTACTGCTCCTAACCTTTACAAGTGACCGGGGATCACGGAGAACCCTTAGTGAGGCCGCGTCCACGGGGAGACCCTTAATTATCATGAGTCGTAACCCACTGGGGGAGACTATGATGGTGGCGTGCATGGCACGAAGTCTACCATGAGTAGAACGTGTTCTGTACCCAGTTCCGCCCAGCATAAACGTCAACAGTGGCTCAAGTATCCTTTTCATGCTATGCTTGTGCATAGTAGTACTAGAAACATACTAATGGGGATTCCAGACTCCCTGAGAACGCCTTTTTAATTCTGTTGTTTCATCGTTATTTACCTTCCTTGTCTTCTATTTACTTTTAAGTTATTCAATTACAAGTCGCCATTTTACTTAACCCTTATTTAAATCCGCCCTCACTCTGTTTCAAGTCTACAATTATCTACAGGCACAAAGTTACATAATTCTCTACAAGGGGCAAAAGCCTGATTCCTGTGCTCCCTGTGGGATCGATACTCTTACTTCGAAAAGGCTACAACTAAACCCTGTGCACTTGCAGGCTATCAGCTCCTAAGTCAATATACTCATATATACATGACTATGTCATCGCCCATTGTGTGATAGATGCTAGTTTTGGTTGTGCATGTTTGCCACATATTTCATTTGCCATTTTATTGTGTGAGCATGTTGTTGTGCATATTTCTCATTCAAGGACATCCACTTGTTGTTTTGATCGATTGGTTTTATTTGGCCAAATGGATATACAAGAATGTCTAAGCACCTTCTCTAGCTATCTATCTCATCTTGTCTCAAATTCTATTCATGCTATATCACAAAATTTGAACAAGCTCATTTTCGGACCCTCCGGGTGAGGAGCACTCGGAGCCACCGATCTGATTAGGGCTGACTTCCAAAACCCTCTAAGTGTCTTTTCGGACAGACCAACTCACTCATATTCGGTTCCACCGAAAGCACTCAGACTAATCCTTATTTCTATCTCGGTATGACCGACTTGAAAAACTCGGCTTCACCGAAGCTCACTGTCTTTTGCAGTTATGCATCTCAGTGAGACCGATTCGTTTCGATCGGTTCTACCGACAGCTCACGGGTATATATATGTCCGGGGACCGTACGTTGAAAATTTCTTCAATCGTTACGCACCCGCACCCTGTTTCTGCCGTCGCCCTAGTCTTTGGATCATCGCCTTCGTCTCCAGTGCGCCCTCGCCTCCGGATTCCGTCGCCGTCAATGGCATTCTTCTCTGCCATTGCCGCCGTAGAGGATCTCCACCAAGTTTGGTGAGATTCGACCCCCTCTGTGCTCCATTTTCCGATTCAATGCACAGATGGTTCGCCTAGATCTTGCCACGGATTGATATTCCTTATCCACTGCAATTCCTAGCAATAGTTTGATTTTAAGCTTTAGGGTTAGGGTTTCACAGAATTCATCTCGGATTAACCAAATTGAGAGGATCAGCTTCACCGATTTGGCCTCTGACCACTGCACTAAGTAAGTTTCGGTGCCCCCGAGCTGTACGGATCGGTGAGACCGAGTCTAGAATCGCAGTAGAACCCTAGCACTTCGGAGAGAATGGGACACACATCGGTCTGACCGAAATAGTGTGGCCAAGTCTCTGTTGTTGCTTTCGATACTACCGAGATTATCAAATCGGTAATTACGATATGCCTTCTGTGAAAACCTAAAACTGAAGTTTGAACTCAAATGTTTTTCAAAACAAACTGCATTTTGTGATACTCATCCACTCTGCCTCACCTAATCTATTCACAGGGTCAGTGTCAGCATGTCAGAGGGCAGTGATAGCCAGAGCAGGTCAGAAGAGCCAAGTGTGGACTTGGAGGCAGGCACTAGTCCTGATGAGAGCTATCATGAGGGAGAGAGGAGCTCTCCAAGTCTGACCAAAGCAGCCACCAGAACTAGGAAGAGGAAGAACTCAGATGATGAAGATGAAGACTTCCAGGTTGAGGTCACCTTCAAAAAGAAGACTCTAGTTCATAAAGAGTATGTTGGTACTCAAATGGAGAGAGGAGTGACTAGAAAGGTCTCTGCATCTACAGCTGCCAAGAGAGGCATTACTTCAGAAACTCCAGGAGGATCTCAGCAAGTGCCAAGCAAGTCTATGCCCAAGGTTGCAGGCAAAAAGAGAGAGAGAGGAAGCAAGTTGCTCATGTGGTGTTCAAACCCACATCTATGAGAAGAGATGATACAACTGATGAAGAAGAGCAAGCTGCTAATCCACCTCCTCCTAAGCAGCAAAAGCTCTTGGGTGATTCTATGAAGTCTGCCACTTCCTCCAAGGCCAAGCCTGCTGCTGCTACTGCTAAGTCCAAGAGGACTACCAGAGATGTATCTGCTGCAGAAAAGAACAAGGCCCTAGTGCCTCAGAGAGATGATGATGATGATGAAGCCCTGGTGCTAAGGAAGTTGAGACCTAGACTGCCTGAGCATGATGATACACATCCTTTGGTAGAAAATATGAAGGAAATAAAAGATAACGGACTGAGGAAATGGAGAGAGTATGACCCCTATTCCATCAGGAGAAGGACTGTTGTGGACTACCGTTTCCATACCAAGGAACAACAGGACTTCTATGAGACAGTGCTTCTCGACAAGAAAGCAGTTGTCAGTGACATGAGATGGTTGGACTGGAAGTACATTGATGACAATGAAGACCACTTCCCCCACGTTCATGAGGACTTCAGGACAGTTGGTGTTGATGAGTTCATTGGGAAAAAGCTGACTGCATGGAACGATGAGATGATTATGCAATTTTACTCGACAACTCACTTCTATCCCAATGGAAGGATAGTTTGGATGACCGAAGGAGTCAGGTACCAGTCCAGTGTACCTGAGTGGGCCATGTTGTTAGGTGTGCCTGAGGCTGATGAGAACGACATTGATGTATATGCTAAGCCAAAGATGGACCACAATACCATGGCTAACTTGTACACTGAGATTCCTGAAAAGTACAAGGATTCCCATAAGCTTGGCTCAGTTTATCACTTGTTGGCAGGTCTAGCCACCTCCAACACCGTCATGAGGCATACTTTGATGCCCAAGTCAGGCAATGAGAAGATGATTCATGGTCATTCCATCAACATGCTGCATCATATTGATCAACATGAGAAGTTCAAGGTGATGGATCTCATTGTAGAGAACATGAAGAGAGCTGCTGCCGACCAGAAGAGATCTTGTGGTTTTGTCCCGCACATTCAGATGCTCATCAATTCGAAGGGTGCAAACAAGTCATTTCTGCTGGATCATGAGCACCTGCCGCTACAGCCTGAGTTTGAGGACAACACAGTGATGATGGACCCTTCCCATCCTACCTCAGCTGCAGCACAGGCAGAAGCAGAAGCAACACGGACTGCTGAGCCAAGTGCTCCCACTGCTCCACTGTTGAAGACAAAGTCTGACCAGATGCTATATCTTCTTCGAGCCACTCAGAAGATTGAGCGGAGTTTGGCCAACCTCGCAGAAAATCAGAAGAGTCTTGAGAGGATTGTTGAGACAAAATTTCATGATCTGGACATCAAGGTCACTGAGATACAGACTGTTGTTGAGACTTTGAAGTCACAAGTGGATGAAGTCAGAAAGGCAACCAGCAGTGATGATGAGCAGATAGAGGCACAGGTCTTCCTACGACTACTCAGTTTCAGATGATGCCTAGGTCCGCAGCTGTGCCATTTTCTACCAGAGTCACAGTCTCAGCTCCAGCTGCTGCACCTTCTGTTGCACTCATGACCGAGAAGTTTGAGATGTCTATGATGGGAGAGTTGAAGTTCTTTCTTGGGTTCGAAGTCAAGCAAAGAAGAGAAGGAACCTTCATCAACCAAGCCAAATATACCCAAGACATGCTCAAGAGATTCAAGCTAGAAGATGTCAAGCCGGCCAAGACTCCAATGCCTACCAAGTGCCAACTTGACATCGATCCCAATGGTAAAGTGGTGGATCAAAAGGTATACCGTTCCATGATTGGGTCCTTGCTTTACCTTTGTGCATCTAGGCCGGATATCATGTTGAGTGTGGGAATGTGTGCACGGTTTCAAGCCGTGCCTAAGGAAAGTCACTTGGTGGCGGTCAAGCGAATCTTTCGATATTTGGCTCATACCCCAAACTTTGGCTTATGGTACCCCAAAGGAGCAAGGTTTGATCTCATGGGATATTCGGACTCGGATTGGGCGGGAGACCGTGTGGATAGGAAATCAACTTCCGGAGGGTGCCAATTCCTTGGTCGCTCTTTGGTGAGTTGGTCTTCGAAGAAGCAAAATTGTGTGTCTCTCTCCACCACCGAGGCCGAGTATGTAGCCGCCGCAAGTTGTTGTGCTCAATTGCTATGGATGAGGCAAACTTTAAAGGATTACGGTGTCACTTGTGACAAAGTGACTCTTTTCTGTGACAATGAAAGTGCAATCAAGATCTCCTACAACCCGGTGCAACATAGCAAGACGAAGCACATTGAGATTCGTCATCATTTCATCCGGGATCATGTCAAGTGTGGAGAGATTGATATTATTCATGTGGGAACTCAAGAGGAACTAGCGGATATTTTCACGAAGCCATTGGATGAAGCAAGATTTCGCGAGTTAAGGCATGAGCTAAATATCATTGATTCGAGCAACGTGTCTTGAATCTCGTCACACCCCACCACATTCATCATGATTATCTTGTTCTAGATGTAGGCATGGACATAGGGGGAGTGTTGTTCTCTCAATGAATTCTCCCTCCCCCCATTATGCATAAATTGATCAAGTTTTTCACTTTAGCCATTTTTTGATGGTTCATGTGCTTCAAAGATGAGTTTTGGTCATGGGCCCAAGGTTAAAATCTTCACGGTGCCATACCAATTGACTCAAACATAGGTGACTTCGGTCACCGCCCTCTCTTTGAGAGGTTTTGTTCGTTTGGTTTGAGTTGTGCTTTCTCGTTCTAGGCTTTCTTGTGTTGGATCTCTCCATGTGTGCTCTTGTTTTTGGTTGCCTTTGACCATGGAATATCCCTTCCCATTTGCGGTGTTTTCGAGTCTCCAACCTAAGCCTTTTCCTCTCTCAAACCCCTAGTTTTTGCATAAGCCATCCTTCTGTCTTTGTGCTGTTCTGTCTCCCTGTCTGCGGTACTACCGCTGTGCGGGAGAGGTACTACCGCTTCAAGCGGTACTACCGCTCCAAGCCAGCGGTACTACCGTTCGAGCGGTACTACTGGGCCTCCTGCCCGGCAGTAGTACCGGGGCGGTACTACCGCTACTCCTAGCGGTACTACCGCTTAGCGGGACGCTATGGGATTAAGTGTCGGGCAGGGGGAGTTCTAACTCCCCCATACCCTTTCACTCTTCCTCCCCACGCCTCTCTCTCTCACAGGCGACGAAGAACTGCCCCGGTCGCCGCTCCGGCTGGCCGATTCCGTGCCGTCTTCCACGTTTCCGTCCGGTGGAGTCCATCCCCACCATCTCCTCTCGCCATGGAACCCGGTATTGCCCCCTTTCGTTGTTCCTACGGTTCTATCTTTTGAATCTAGGTTTCTAGGGCAATGCATGTTGGTTTCTCGATTTTTTGCTAAATCAGGGCTTGAGTAGGACGTTGGATGACTGCTAGATAGGAGGATTGAAGTTTTAGTGGAATATTTTTGAATTTGTGACCTCCGGTACTACCGGATCTGGGAAGGTCGTGCGTCGGTTCCCAAAGCGGTACTACCGCTCCAGAGCAGCGGTACTACCGCTCTGGCGGTACTACCGCCCCAGGTCCGCGGTACTACCGCTCGAGGTCCCAATTTCCAGAATTCTCCCCTAACACTTCATTTCTCAGTTTTGTTTCTTCTTGGCTTATGCATAGGTTTTATTCATGCTTTTCCTCACTGTGTTGTGTCTGGTTCAGGTGGTGGTAGTGGTTCTCGTCGCAAGAATGCAAAACCCCCGTCCAAGCGTGGACGCACTCACTATGCAAGGCTAGTATATTCAGATGATGATGCAGAGGCTGCTCCACCTTCACCTCCAGTTTGTCGTCAACCCCCTAGAGGCCAGAACAAGGGCAAGGCCAATGTCAAGTCTGTTGCTCGCAAGGAAAAGACTCCGGTCAAGTCAGCATCTGAATTGAAGCAAAATGAGTATTGGCAGTACCGTGAGAGGAACCCTTACTGTCGTCCTCAAGACGCATCTCTTGTGAGCCGTCCCTTCTGGACCAAGGATCAATCTTTGGTGTATTTTGACAGAATCAAGGCCAAGAAAAATCTGTTTGTCAGGACCAAGTCCATCAACATTGAGCATATGGCGAAGGACCGTGAATACTTTGGAGAAGCTCTTGACCTTTGTATGCAGTTCAACATTGTGCCCATCATGACATTCAACTATGACTTTGATGCAGAGTTGGTTGCTCAGTTCTTTGCAACCGTGTGGTTTGGGACAGGTGAGGAAAGGACTATGATTTGGATGACTCACGGTAGACAGCTTCGTGCAACTTGGGGTGAGTTCATGAGACTTCTGGGCTATCCCGATGAGGGGCTGAAGAAGCCCCTTGGTCTGCGCCCTCACCATGAGGGTGGACCTACTCACAAGGACAATCTGCTTCCCCACATGACCATCACTCAGACAGATAAGGGATCCAAGAAGGAGCTCAAACCTTTCTTTGATATTATGCATCGCATTTTCCGGCACACTCTCTTTCCTCGAGTTGGCAACCTGGACATGGTGCACGGACACTTGGTGGATATGCTGTTGTTGTGCCACTCTGAGAAGGGCACGGGAGCTGTTTTGGACGTCTCTCATGTCATGTGGAAGGAGCTTGTGAATGCAACCTATGGTGATCACGTGCCGATCTATGCTCCCTTCATCTTCAGACTCATTGTGAACACTTGGACTGCCATGTTCCCTGGGGAGCAGCTTGAGACCGGGCCTCTGACTACTCATGAGTCGATCAATTTTCGCCAGAAGGAGCTCTGGGCTCCCACCCGTCGGGCTGCGGGCGAGCCACCTGCTACTGAGGAGGATGTGGAGGATTCTGACTATGTGCCCGACCCTGAGCACTCGTCTGGTTCGTCCGGTTGGGCTGCCAAGCTCTAGAGCAAGGTGAAGAAGCTGTTTTGCCTTCAGACGGATGTTCAGCACAAGATGTACTTGGCGCATGTGGATGCCAAGAAGGCACGTCAGCAGAGGAAGGCCATCATGAGGAAACTTGATATTGCTGTTGAGAGCGATTCTGAGGAAGTTATTACTCCTGAAGACAAGCGGACTTCATCTTACTCCCGCTGGACTGACTCGGATGATTCCATCACCGGCGCATCGGCACCCGCTCCGGAGCAGGAGCACGAGGAGGAGGAGTCTGAGGATTCCGAAGATTCGGAGGAGTTGTCTGACGAGGAGTCCAATGCTGAGGACTCCGACAAGTCCATGGGAGGAGACTAGTGCTACCACCTGTTGGCGCGTAGTGTCACTCTTTGCCCTTTTGGTGTCTCGATGCCAAAGGGGGAGAGAGTCTAGGACCGGGGTTTGCATTTGCTTTCTGCAGGGTGTTGTCGAGTCACAAGCTTGGTTTTATTTGCTTCGAGTTTCTGCTTGTGAACTCTTTATCTTCGTTTGCTTTGGTTTGGTGTGAGACTCTATGATATGGTGTAAGACATATGCTACCCTAGTTATCTTAAGTATGTCTCGTTGTGTGTGAGTTTATGCTTATTGTTCGTATTGCAATCATGCTTAGCATTGTACATTATGTTGTTGCAAGTTTTGCCCTATCTATAAAATATAGGGGGAGTGTTGATCCTAGTGTGTGCACTTTGCATTCCAAAGGCATACTCAAGTAGTGCACACATCTAGGGGGAGCCTGTCTATATTTTGTAGATAGTTGGTTTGCATACTTATCTCTTATTTCCTTTGTGCAAATCCCGTGTTGTCATCAATCCACCGAAAAGGGGGAGATTGTTAGGGCATATTTTACCCTAGTGGTTTCGATGATTGATGACAATGCGTTTTGCGGACTAATCGTGTGCGTTGACCTTTTCAGAGATTATATTGATAGGCACGAGACGGTTTATCTCCCCTCGATGGTAAAGAGTGAAGACGGTTATTTTCCGACGATTTCTTTTTGGTGGATTTGAGTCGTAGGAAATCCGTACTATAAAGAGGGGGTCCGTGTTGGAAAGGTATGGGTGGAATCAACACGTACACAACCCCATATGCACCCACAACTTCCTTTCCCTTCTCTGGAGCCTTTCCTATGTTTTCTGTGGTTTTTCAGTGGCATGCAAGCGGTAGTACCGCTGGTGCCCACGGTAGTACCGCTGGGTACTTCCGTGGCACTGCCGCTTGGGGTTTCCCCGAGCGTGCAACTCTCTGTTGCCGGTCTGCAATTCACGGTAGTAGCGCGGTAGTAGCACGGTAGTACCGCTCTCGCGGTACTACCGCCCGTACTACCGCCGCCACTACCGCTTGCGGGGTTTCCTCCGTGCGCGCTTCTGTTTCCATTTTTACCCTTTGCGGTAGTAGTGCGGCACTAGGACGGTAGTACCGCTTCGCACGGTACTGCCGCACTGGCTGCCTCTACTACTGCTGCCTCTCCTGGTCTAAATCCCCCTAAGCGGTAGTACCGCAAGGGACAGCGGTAGTACCGCTCCGGCGGCACTACCGTTGTACACTCTGTGTAGTTCAGGCTTGTGTGGGGTAGTACCGCCTAAGCGGTAGTACCGCTCCTAGGAGCGGTAGTACCGCTTGGCTGCGGGCACATGGCAGAAAACGGTTGGATTTTTGTCTCTCTATATAAGGAGGGGTCTTCTTCTTCCTAAGATTGACCTCTTCCTCCCAAGCTCCATTGTTGTTCCAAAAGCTCATTCTCGCCCGATCTCTCTCCCTAGCCAATCAAACTTGTTGATTCTTTAGGGATTGGTTGAGAAGGCCCCGATCTACACTTCCACCAAGAGAAATTTGATTCCCCCCACTAATCCCTTGCGGATCTTGTTACTCTTGGGTGTTTGAGCACCCTAGACGGTTGAGGTCACCTCGGAGCCACATTCCATTGTGGTGAAGCTCCGTGGTTGTGTTGGGAGCCTCCAATTCAATTGTGGAGATTGCCCCAACCTTGTTTGTAAAGGTTCGGTCGCCGCCTTCAAGGGCACCACTAGTGGAATCACGGTACCTCGCATTGTGTGAGGGCGTGAGGAGAATACGGTGGCCCTAGTGGCTTCTTGGGGAGCATTGTGCCTCCACACCGCTCCAACGGAGACGTACTTCCTCTCAAAGGGAAGGAACTTCGGAAACACATCCTCGTCTTCATCGGCTCCACTTGTGGTTACTTCTTACCTTTACTTTGTGCAAGCTTTACTTGTATTGTATCTCTTGCTTGCTTGTGTGGTGATTGTTAGCATCATATAGGTTGCTCACCTAGTTGCACATCTAGACAACCTATTTTGTTGCTAACCCTAATTTGTTAAGAAAAGCTAAAAATTGGTAGTTGCCTATTCACCCCCCCCCTCTAGTCAACCATATCGATCCTTTCACATGGAAGAGTGACCCATAATCCTAATCGATTGTGCATTTGCATTCAAACGCAAATCTCAAATAATGCACAAATTTAGGGGGAGCTCTTGCTTATCACATACTTCTCAAAGTGACGATGTATTACATTGATTATACCTTTTGTCAAAACTTTGATCTATATGTTGTCATCAATTACCAAAAAGGGGGAGATTGAAAGTGCAACTAATCCCCAGGTGGTTTTGGTAATTAATGACAACATATATGTCATTGATCTAATGCTCATTGATAATAGATTTCAGAGAAGATCAATGATTGGCATGGCATGGACTAGTGAATGTGGACCCCTCAAAATGCTACGGACAAAGATTGGCAAAGCTTCAAGACTCTACATTTTTGGTTAAGTGATCCAAGATCACATTGAGTCCATAGGAAAAGCCAATACTATTAAAAGGGGATGAGGTTTTGGTCATGACTCAATTGCTCAAGTGCTTAGTGGTATTGCTCCAAAACCCTCAAATATTTCTCCACTTCATTCCTATCCAAAACCCTAAAGTTGATCTTGGTCTCACCGAAACACTCCCATTCGGACCCACCGAGATTACCATATACATTGCCACATGCCAAACCCTAACACTTCGGTAGAGCCGAAATGGTTCTCGGTCTCACCGAGACGGCATGACCAAGTTGCTGTACCGATGTCACTTCACTTTGGAATTTCCGAGATGAAATTTTCGGAACTACCGAAACGTGGTCTTGCCCTAGCCATTGCACTTCGGTCTCACCGAGATGTTCTATTCGGTCTCACCGAAAAGCCTAACGGTCAAGTCTTTTACACTAGTCGGTCTCACCGAGATTTTCATGTCGGTGTCACCGAGTTGGGTCAAAGGATTATAACGGTTGGATTTTTGGTGCTGCCTATTTATACCCCCTCCACCACCTCTTACTCTAAAAGAGAGTCATCAGAACGTGCATACACTTCCACCATTCATTTTCTGAGAGAGAACCACCTACTTATGTGTTGAGATCAAGAGATTCCAATCCAACCATTTGAACCTTGATTTCTAGCCTTTCCCAAGTTGCTTTCCACTCAAATCCTTCTCCTACCAAAGCCAAATCTATGAGAGAGTGATTGAGTGTTGGGAAGACTATCATTTGAAGCACAAGAGTAAGGAGTTCATCATCAACAACACCATCTATTACCTTTTGGAGAGTAGTGTCTCCTAGATTGGTTAGGTGTCACTTGGAAGCCTCCAAGATCATGTGGAGTTGAACCAAGGAGTGTGTAAGGGCAAAGAGATCCCCTACTTCGTGAAGATCTACCCGAGTGAGGCTAGTCCTTCGTGGACGTAAGCCATGGTGGAATAGGCAAGGTTGCTTCTTCGTGGACCCTTCATGGGTGTAGCCCTCCGTGGACTCGCGCAACCGTTACCCTTCGTGGGTTGAAGTCTCCATCAACGTGGACGTACGATAGCACCACCTATCGGAACCACGCCAAAAACCACCGTGTCTTCATTGCGTTTGATTTCTCCGATCTCTCCTTTACTTTCATATGCAAAGTCTTTATTTTCCGCTGCACAACTCTTAGACTTGCATGTGTAGGGTGTTGCTTGACTTGGTAGAATTGCTAAAACTTGCCTACAACTAAAATTGGGAAAATGATAAGTTTCTATTGGTCAAGTAGTCTAATCACCCCCCCTCTGGACATACTTTCGACCCTACAAACGTCAAATATTATTCGAACTTGGCATGGATGCTTGCCATGGTGATTCTAGCGTGTGATTTTTTTTGTTGCATTTGATGGATGTGAGAAAAAAATATTGCATCACGATGAATAAGTAAAAATCAAAATAATTAAAATGGTCAAAAAAAATACATGAGTCATCAATGCTCTCTTTGTGAAGAATATGAAGTGGAAGTATGAACCTTCACCAGTTCAGAACCGGTGAAGATTCATAGTGCCACTCGAGATCCTCCACACAGAGTACAATGAAGACCGATGCTTATAATAGTTAGAGAAACTCGATATTTAGGGCGGTCAACGCCCTGGTGGCGGCGCGAGGTGGGACTGTTTGTAGGTTGCGTCGCCCATCCATGCCCTGACGCACGTGTGCGTTAGTGGGCCGGCCCACACGTGGTGCCGCGCCATGCATTTTCTTTTTGCTTCTGACGTAGATCACGCCGTACACCCCAATCCAACTGTACCTACGCCATTCACTCGCCCACCGTCCTCCGCCCCCACGCCCCCACGCCGTGCCCTTTGTGGGTCGTCATAACCCGTCTGCGCCGTACGTTGCCTGCGTCGCCCACATTGCCCATGACCCATCAGCACCGTATGTCACCCACGTCGCCGTACATCCGCTGCGGACTCGTGCGGCCATTCGTCCCACGTAGACGTCGCCTGCCGCACTCCCTCCGGCCGCGCCGTCCGTCTCAATGAGGTTACTTTTATTTTACCGTGGTTATTTTTCATGTCCATAGTAAACATGCCATACTAGATGAATTGATCATGACAAATAAAATATTGCATGCAGTATGGACATCGACGGTGTGATTGCATGTTTCGTAGAGAAGTGGATTAGCCTCATTGAGAGAATGTCAACAAGTCAGTGTTTTAGGTTTTACGGAACGAATTTGCAGGAAGTGTTACTAATAACGTCGATCAAGCTGAGAGATTTTTTTTTCTGCATTTTATGATAAAAGGTTTTAATCTGAACAGTCAGAAATTCATGGTACAAGAAGCATCAGGCAGTAAATGTCTTATTTCACTTCGTCCTTATGACGTGTTTTGTATATTTGCATTGAAGAATGAAGGTGTCCATGTTTTTGGTGTTCTTAGCACGGAAGGAGATAAATCAACAAAGAAAATACCAATTAATTTTGTGAACAAAAAAATGGTAACATAATGATAGATGACTTGATTGAAAAGATTGTGAGGGGTAAAGCCGCTGACGATGACTTCGTCCGGATGGCGGTTCTAGTTCTGCTAGGAACTATAATTGCACCAGTATCCGATGTGTATGTCCCAACGCACTACTACGTGTTAGTGCAAGATATCAAGCTAATCGACAAGTTAAACTGGAACGCGTTCACGTTGCGAACGTGTTTGACGGAGCTTGGTAAGGTTTTACAGGAGGGGCGTGTTAGGCGTTGGCCACCTAGAAACCTAGCCGTATTGCGGGTACGCTTTATTGATTGACTGCATATTTTAAGATTATTTACATATCTTGTGCTACGTACATAACTTGTGCTATTTGCAGTACTTGTACTGGGAGAAGGTGCAACCAACCACCGGGACCAAGTATGATCCCTTGGCGTTGTTGAGCCCCCTAATGAAAAACTGGACAGAAACCTGGGTTGAGAGAAGAGACAAGTACGACCTCGACAATGGCCGTGGTCATGGGACGGTAATACTGTAATTCTTGTTTAACATAATTTTCACCGTGAAATGAATTTGTAATATCATTCTTGTTTCAACAAATTTCCATCATATAGGTCGATGACTATATTACGGACGAATATAGAAGGAAAAAAAATAGCAGAACAACATGCGGAAAGTAATAAGAAACCTAGTAGCAGAAAGTCAATCATCACAGGAAGGAGGAAAGTGGAGAGTACGTCCGAGGCTCCCGCGAGCCTTCAGGCTTTTATGGACCGGTAATGGAACAGAAAAGTGTATCCCGCACCTATTTCCCCAGAGGTGACCTTGGGTTATCGAACCCACGAGAGGAAGGTTCCCTTGAAGCGATGGCCTCTAGCAAGCTTTTGTTAAAGGATCAATTCCAGCTTTTGACCGGATCAATCAAGCAGATAGTGATTCAAACACTTATAATAAAAAGAGGTACGGGTATGAGGTCTTAATGCTTACAACCATGTATTTGTGTTGGGACCAGATATGATCATAATTTGTGCGCTGGAAGTCACCCATCGAGATATGCTTGTTACGAACCGAAGTGGGGGATGTGTCCAAATAACATCTTGACCGACACGAGTCCTGCATTAAGAATCAGTTGTCCTACCGCGGGCCCTATCCATCGCGCGGGGTTGCCTCGATAATTAAGATAATGAAATCAGACAAGAGCTTTGGGCGTTTAATGACTACACCTCATGAATCCCCAAGGATTGGATCCGTGTTACCCTACTAATCCTTACTGTCACCGGTGTTCTGCATAACACTTCATGTTCTCCTTGCTCCTAGCCTCGCCGTGGCTCGATCTCCATGATCCTGGGTACCTGCAAGGATGAAGATCACGGACAAGACAAGAGACATCTATGAAACAATTTTATTTCACACATACGAGATGTTAATTCAAAGCCCTTCCATTGATCCCCACAACAAATACAGAGGGTTGCAAGGCCTATGCCTCAACCCATACCTTACCGAACTACTCACACATGGAGATCAGATCGCGAGAAGAAAACATTGAAGAACACATCTTGAAGATTGATTGATTGCAAATATGTCTTACAATGGATGCCTTGTGCGATGCACGATTACAAGTATGAACTAGACGAGGAAGCACTATGGTGGTGATGGTGGCTATGGAGATGAAAATGGCGGCGACTAGGGTTTGCGGATGAAGGTGAAGATGATGATGTTCTGGCTTTTGTCGACACTCCCTTGTTGACATTTCGATGGGGTCCCCTTTATAAAAGTTGTTCAGGTAGACGATCTGCCTCAGTTTCCATGCCATACGGGCGCTTGGAACGCCGTCTTTTGCACTGTCTTCGCAGAAACGCCTCCCGTTGATTCCTTCTTTCTTCATTTCCCTTTCTTTCCATTTCCACACATGATTTCTTCCCTTTTTAGCCCATTTCCTATGGAAACACATCAAAGAGAGGATTTGTGTAATCCTTTGCATTCATTAGTCATTAGTGGAAATATCGGAGCGAATATCTCTTTTTAAATAAAATATCTCGGTTTAAACTAAGGTAGATGAGTGTAAAAATATCACTCATCAACCGGCGGTGGTGATGGAGCGACGAGTGCGCGCGGTGCACAGGGCGCACCCTCGAAGCACGACTGACGGTGCTGGTTGTGCTCGGTGGCGAACCACGCATCCCAGTTCGGCGAATTCACCGCGTACGCTGGGTCGCGACGGAGGCCGACCAGGAGTTGAGCACGACGAAGGTGGATCTCCGCCGGCCGCGCGTGGGCTGAGGCCGGCACGGGAACCCTATCGGGGTTAAGGTGCCACCCGTGCGGTAGGTTCACGTCGGGCCATGGCACCGGCACAACATGCTCCTAGAAGTACCGGCAGCGATGCACCGACACGTACATGCGAAAGCGTGGCTGCGGCTCAGCACCTGACAGCGCTATGGTAAAGTTGGTCGCGCGGCGGCACCCCGATGAGGAGTCAGCCACGTGGTCATGCTTGCCGCGCTTCCCAAACCCATGATGGGCGGTAGCTAGAGCTGAGTGTCGGGCGGCTGGGGGGCAAGGGGAAGAAGACGAGCTAGAAGTGGGCTGAGCGGCCCCCTTCTGCCACACGCGTGGCATTAAGAGGGACGCGCCAGAGGAGGTTGGGTGGCTGACATACGGGCCCCAACGCACGCGTGGACTTAAATGGGACCGACGGGTGGTGGTTGGGTGGCTGACGCGCGGACCCGAGGCGGACACCGAGCAGACGCGTGGCGCGTCCATCTCGTGTCCATGTGGACGCAAATTTGGGCTGAAAATGCGTCCAGACGGACACATGAGGGCAACTCCAATACACCGACGCAAACGGACGCGAATTTGGTCTGTTTTTTGTCCGTTTGGGTCGGCCGTAGGGGCGGCGTCCTGTCTCCGTCCACATTTTGCCGGTTAGTGCCGCCAACCGGCCGACGCATTTCGTCCGTGCGGCTAGTATGCGGCCATATTTTTACACAACTTTTGCATACAAATTTAACATTGCCCAAAGTTTAAATCACATAGTTTACAACCAAATAAGAATCTCATTGTTTACAAACCAAATAAAATTTAAATTGTCACAAATATATTAAAAAGAAAAAGAGTCGATACATTTATTGGTTGCCAAGATGAGTCCACATATGCTCAACCAAATCATTTTGGAGCTGAATGTGAGTTGCCCAATCACGCATTTCATGATGAAATTGGGTGAACCGTGTGGACATACTCATCAACAAGATCGCCGGGAATTTCGTATGCAAGCATCCGAATAGCTGTAGTGCATTTCTGATAAGAGGAGAAGTCAACTTTTCCAAGGGCATCCTCGTTGCATACGAAATAATTATCATACGCCATCACCCCCTCCCAAATACGGTTGAACACATGTCTCGCCATCCGGAAGCATCGTCGGAAAAGCTTGAGATTGCATAGTGGGGACGTGCACTGAAAGTAATCTGCGAAGAGTAGGCAATGGTCGGTCCCTAAGTTGTGATTCAACGCCGGAGCATGGCCAGAGATCGATCCCCTGAACCTCAGCCACTGCCTAGCAATGAGGTCATTGACGACCATAGCCGCAACCACAAAATCCTCATCGTCCGATGAACACATGAAGTTGTTGAAAAAGAACTCATTCGCACTATCCATGGTACCTTGCGGGCGAAGCGTCGAACACCTTGCGGGCAGGCAGCGGCGTAGTCGAGGTGGTGGCGTGGCCGTGGAGGTGCTACGACGGCGATGAAAAGAGACCACCAACGCCGGCAAGAGCAGGCATCGGATGCGACGTCGAGGTGGGGGAAGTGTGTGGATGCGGGTAACGGCCTGGGCAGCGTCTGCGCTGCATGAAGTGCGAGGCGGCGGCGATGGCGACGTGGCCGGGGGTGTTGGCTATGAAGGGGGAGGGGAGACTGGGCGTTGTGCCCCGACGGGCGGGCCAGGGGGATGACAAGGCGAGTGCCGCGTGCGTCCGCGCCGACGCAAAACCAACCCAAAATGGGTCGCGGGCGGACGAAAAACACGGACGGCTGTCCATTTGCGTCGGCGCGTTGGATCGTGATTTTTGTCCGTTTTAACCCAATCGAGCGCGCACATAAAATGTGTCAGCACATTGGAGTTGCCCTGACAGAAAGAATTTGTATTCGCGTCAGCACGTTGAGTCGTGGTTTTCGTCCTCACGGATCCAAATGAAAAAACCCGAAGAAATGGGTCAGCGCACTTGGCCAAGGATCCACTTCTGCTCGATCGTGCGAGGCGTCCATAGCGCCGCCCATTTTGCCGTGCTGTGGAGTGGATCCCTCGCCACCGGTCGAGCCCCACCCGCAAACTGGATCCTCTGACAGACGTCACTGGCCTGGCCCACGTGTCAGCGACCTTGTCTTCCACCAGGAAACACGCACCATCGCGTCTCAGCGAGACACGCTTGCGCCGTGCCGCTCTTTTTTTCTTCTTCTTCCGAATAAACGAGCTTGGCTGGTTGCCCCGCTGTGGTACAAAACTAGCCCCCGAAAACCCGTTGAGAAAAAGAGGAAAGCCCCACCGTAAGCAGCCGTCTATCTTGAAACCGACGGACCAGATCCGCGTGCTCACGGTGCGGAGAAGGCCCGAAGCGCAGGCCAACTTATAGTCGGTCCCATTCCCATTTCTTCCCAAATCGCCCCCCTCCGCCGTCTGGCGTCCTCCGCCCCCGCCTTCCTTTTTCACCTCTTCCCTTCCATCTCCCAAAGGCGCGGAGGCGGAGAGGGCGACGCGGAAGGGAAGGGGGCGGAGGCGAGAGGGTTCCGCATCTCCGGGCGAGCTCTGGAAGGTGAGTTCGTATCTGCTCGCGCTCACATCGTTGGGTTCCTCAGCGCTTGGTTCGATCTGGCGTGGGGTTTTGAGGGTTTTTGGGGCTCGTACATGTGGGGTTTTGGGGGTGGGATTGGGGGGTTTCTGTGAAATGCGAGGTGTTCTTCGATTTCGTGTTGCACCGACTCTAGGTAGTTGGGCTCGAGATGTTTGTGCATTCGATTTCTGAGCGCGGTGCTGGTGCTCGTCGCGCTCGCCCGGTTCCACGGCGCGTGTTTAGTAGGGGATTTTGGCTCTGTGCAATGCGGGCGTTTTGGGGGTTCTGCGTTGCTTTGGATTCGAGGCCGGTTGCTTCGAGAGGTTCGCGTGATCGATCTCCGGAGCCCGGTGCTAGTGCTGGTCTCGCTCCCTCCGTTCCACGGCGCGTGTTCGGTTCGATTCGGTGAGCGTTTTGGGGGATTTGGGTTCTGCCTAATGTGATTGGTTAGGGGTTCCGGGTAGTTTGATTCGAGATTGTTGTGTGATATGTCGGCCGCTGCCCCTGATGCTAGCGATGATTGAGACCGTCAGGCCGTCCTGTGACTTATTTAGAACCGTCCTGTTACTGCGTGCGTCCGATTGTTGTTGGTACGGAAGGTAGAAGCATTTCTCTGTGCGGTCCTTTTCTTCATGACCGGTTAGGTGTTTGGTTCTTATTTCGTGATCGAACTGCTTTACCCGGGAGGTTTGGGTGCAATAATCTCATGCTCTGCTGGGGCACGCGAGTTTCGATTGTTTTGGGTTTGCAACTCTGCAAAGGGCATTTGCTTTATCGTGGCATAAATCTCCGCTTCCACACTTGCTGCCTACTTCTGCATCGATAGGAACATTGACTTGGATTGGTACTAGTTTGCTCTATTTGCGTTGTTCGGGTTTGGATTTGGCTTTGATTTCCCCCGGTCTCCTGTTTTGGTGGATTTGATTGCGCCTTTTTTTTTTTGAAATAGCCAAGTTGATTCAGTTTCTTCCCCGTTAGTGCTTAATGATAGATTGGCAGATCCTTTCTCGATGCTGTTTCTGGTCTGGATGTAGAGTTCCGATTTAGCAGGTCTACCATTTTCAGATTACAGTTCTGCAGTCGCGAACAATATTGTTACAGTGATTTTAAGATAGTATTTCGTTCACGATGTTTGTAATGCTGATGTGTTCTGGATGTATTTTTTTGGACTAGCGGGCACTTTCAGATGATTGTAGTGTGTTTCTGGAACTTTCGTATACCCTGTTTCTATCCTGCATCTTCGCCACTGTTCCCAAGGTTTAAACAGTAATCTATGGAGGTGTTTTATTTGGTCGGAATTTTGTCAAAATTGCTTTGGTTCCCTGCCATTTTACTGTTGTAGGCGTTTTGCACGACCTATCTTTTCCAGGGTGCTCCACCATATGTCTCAGCAACTGGTCCTGAAGTGCTGAGTGCTACTTGGACGGACTCGAGTTTATGTGTACATGTTGTAGTTGTATTCAAAGTTCAGTTGTATTCATTCCATGTTCCTTCTGGATGCTAATACGTGGGCGCAAACATACCATTCATGTTTATTAAGGGCTGACGGTAGACCTAGTGACATACCAGGATTGAGTGTTACAGTAGAAGACCACTGCAAGCTATTACTATTGATAGCAGTTAGTATAATTTTTCCGAATGTAGTACTCCCTCCGTTCACAAATATGAGATGTTTTGGATATTTCAATATGGACTACATACGGACTGAAATGAGTGAACAAACACACTAAAATGCGTCTATATACATCCGATTCAGAAAAAAGTTAGAACATCTTATATTTGTGAACGGAGGGAGTAGATCTTAGATCTAGATGCAAGTATATTTATATATGTCGACAGAAAATATTCAAATATCTGCTTGTGTTGCTGGTTGTACAAACATTCTGAATTTGGAGAGCTCACTTTTTTCCCGAGAGCACGCAGGAGCACTGCATGTTAAGGGCTAATGCTTGGTGGAGTTCTTATACCAGTTATGATATGTTTTGTTTCAGTTTTATTAAGCTACTTCTAGTTCTATTAATAGACAACCTCAGTGTTCTATTCATGTGCTGCAGTAATATCCCCTTTAAAATGAAAAATACCCACAAACAAGAAGCTGCTGTGCTTGTTGCCTCTTTGTACTTGTTGTTTTAGTTTCTTTATTTCCGGTACTGAATTTTTTGTTTTACAATTATTTTACTAAAATAGGTTCATACAAAATAATAAAAGAGTAATGTAGCACTGACTTATAACTTGTTGCATTGATTCATAGGAGAAGTGCAGGGAAAAACATAGGAATAGGAGATTTTCCTTTGGTGACACATTTTCCTTTGGTTTGACTTTCAAAGGAGAAACAAAGGAATTTTACAACCCACTCACATCTCTGTCTCCTTGTTTCATTCCTTTGAACAAGGGCAAAGGCATAAGTTGCATAATAACAACCTAATCTTACCTTTGCATATGTTTAACCTTGACTTGACTATGCTTTTTTAGGATTCCTGTGTCTTTTACTTTTCCTGTGAGTCACACACCAAATTCCGCAAAATTCCTGTGTTTTTACAATCTTCTGTTTTGCACATGCAATCCTCCTATTCCTGATTTTTCCCCCCAGTTCCTACATTTCAGAATCCTGTGAATCAAAGAGCCCAACATGGTTTGCTTTTATCAAGAATATAACAACATTTCTGTAAAATTAACCTGTGTACAGCTCTATTCTGCTTTTTATGGAATACAATGTGTTTAAATTTCTCACATTCAGTTTTAGTGTGTGCCAAGTGTCCTGTAATTTCTCCTTGCCCTTTTTATGTTTGATGTTACCTTTTTTATCACTTTTTTGTCATGTTTTGATCCTACCTTTTTAATTGCCCTAGATGGCCAACATTGTTTTCCCAAATTGTTTCCAAGAAAAAATTGTGTATGGTTTATGTCCCACTTCTATTCGCCTCATGTTCTTTGTATTAATTGACCTTAGAATTGACTTCATTTAGGTACCTGATTGTATGGCGGCTAAAACGGGTGGAGTTGTACAAGTGCATAAGAATGACACTGATAAACGCACAGCAATGGCACGGCGTGGCTTGGGCCGTGAAGGAAAGCCCATTAGGTTGCTGTCAAACCACTTTGCTGTGAAGCTTAGTGGGATCGATGCAGTTTTCTACCAATACAGTGTAATGAACAATTCTGAATTTCTGCATTTGTTATTCTTTTCTCAAGCATTTGATAATTATCGTTCAATGCCTGTTCTGAAATTTGTGATTATGCTGCAGGTGTCCATCAAATCTGATGACGATCAGGTGGTTGAAGGCAAGGGCATTGGCCGGAAGGTCATCGATAAAATGTTGCAAACATACAGTTCTGAGCTTGCTGGAAAGGATTTTGCATACGATGGCGAGAAATGTCTATTTACTGTTGGACCTCTTCCACAGAACAATTTCGAGTTCACTGTTATCATGGAGGAAACGTCTGCAAGGTACGTATGTATCGTCGATCATAGCATACTATGTGAACTGATGAATTTGCCAAGTGCAAGTAGTTGGACAATGATCCATTTTTGTTCTTTTTTATGGGAAACCCTTTCTTGTTCTTAGTGTCCGCACTGCCCACTTCCCCGTTGTGGCAAACTATGTCAGAACAAATTCATATGTTCCTTATTTGGTCGATATTTTTTCCACTTGTGGCAATATGGTGTCTACTTTTTCTTACTTTAGCAATGACAGAATACCTTTGGAGGTCTCATTTGTTACATGCATACAATCATAATTTCATTACATTGCTACATGCTGCTGTCATGTTGTTCGCTTACTGGTATTTCAGTTCCAACTATCAGGATTTATTTTTTTATATTTGTAGCCAACTGTCCTCATCCATAGTCTAGCTTTTTTATTGTGTCTGTTTTTGTGCACATAAATACTAGTGGTAACCAAACTGAGGAAAACATCCTATATTTGACAGAAAGTTCTACTTGAAATGGTTATCCCCCATGGGATTGCTGTGTTGAATTTCTACTTGAAATGGTCAACCCCCATGGGATTGCTGCGTTGAATTTCTACTTGAAATGGTTAACCCCCATGGGATTGATGCGTTGAAGTTTTATTTGCTATATATCTTGGTTAAGCCACAGAGGATTGTTATGTAGCTGTTAGTTCTGTTAGTGATATTTGTTGTAGTATCATACTCATTAAGGTCCCAAATTTTTCAACGGCAACATGGATAATATATTTTGTTAATGCTCGAGGCAGGTACTTTATAGATAAAGAAATACAAATGGGAAACTTACCCAAACTTCATCTGTTCTTCAGGGCTGTTGGTGGGAGTCCAGGACATGAAAGCCCTGGGCCGGGCGACAAGAAACGAGTAAAGAGGTCACATCTTCCAAAACAGTTTGTAGTGGGTATAAGTTACGCAGCAAGGATTCCCCTCAGATCAGTTGCCCTGGCACTTCAAGGAAGCGACTCGGATCATGCCCAGGATGCTCTGAGAGTCCTTGACATTGTTTTAAGGCAACAGCAGGCTAAGCGGTATGGATAATGTAGTTTTAAACTCTGTTTACCTCTTCAGTCTCATTCTGATTGTAATTATTGTTTGTTTGTATCCAGAGGTTGCCTACTTGTTAGACAATCATTTTTTAGTGATGACAGTAGAAATTTAGTTGACTTAACTGGTGGAGTCAGTGGTTGTCGTGGACTCCATTCTAGCTTCCGTACTACAATGAATGGTTTATCTTTAAACATGGGTATGTGTTCTTCGGCCAACTTGTGTATTTTGATCCACTTTGCTAATCATGAGAAACTGATGTGTCACATCCATGTTAAACAGATGTTTCGACTACTATGATTGTGACCCCTGGACCTGTTGTCAACTTCCTCCTTACAAATCAAAATGTCAGAGACATTAGAGATATTGACTGGCCCAAGGTTCATGATATTATAGCACTGCCTGATATCCCAGCTTTTATTTTCTACTGAATATATATTTTCTTTGCTTATTTTTTTCTTTTCATGATGCATATTTTTAGAACTTGTCACAAACTTGTATCTATATATATCTTGCAGGCAAAGAGAATGTTGAAAAATCTGAGAGTTAAAGCTACACACAACAACATGGAATTTAAGATCATTGGGCTTAGTGATCAGCCTTGCTCTAGACAGACGTATGGCCCTATTCCTGCATTGCGTTATTCATTATTTTTCTCACAAACGGGTTCCTTCCTATTCCACATCTATCCTTATTCCATTTCTATATCTTGTTTGTCCAACCTGCCTTGACTTTCTTCCCTCCAGTTATAAGAACATACTGCTGTAGGATTCACACAATTAATTTTGTATAACTTTCAGCAGTAATATCTTTGTAAATATATAGATTGAAATCATGATATAAAAAATATAGTGGTCACATCAATTGTCTGTATAATGTTATACTGTTATGGCCTTTCCACATAATGCAAAAACCAATGTTCAGAGCCACTCGGAACACAAACCTTATTTTACTGGAGATATTAGTTTATTTGATAGTTGCTAGTTACTACAAGTCTACAGCCTTCTTTAGTCATGTCGATATTGCATTGATCCGCAGATTTCCAATGAAAGTTCGGAGTGGAAGCAGTGAAGGTCAAACTGTTGATATTACTGTTGAGGAATATTTTAAATCCAAGCAGGTGTTTTTGGAGAAGCCTTATCTGCCATGTCTTGATGTGGGAAAACCGAAACGCCCGAATTATCTCCCAATTGAGGTTGTAGCCTTGACTGTTTATTCATTTTATGTGTGTCTCACCAGTTTTAGTTGCTGGCTGCACACAAAGTCCAAGTTGTGATATATGTCTTCCTTTTGATGGTGCAGCTGGCGAACATGATATCACTTCAACGTTATACGAAGGCACTGTCTTCTCAGCAAAGAACGACGTTAGTTGAAAAATCACGACAGAAACCTCAGGATCGCATGAGAGTTGTTACTGATGTGGGTTTGTTGACTTCTGTTGAGATGTTACAACTTCTAGTTTCTTCCTTAGCTACTGACATGTAATTTACAGGCAGTAAAAAGTAACAGATATGATGATGACCCAATCTTTTCTTCTTGTGGCATTAAAATTGATAATCAACTCACGCGTGTTGATGGTCGTGTTCTGACTGCACCAATGGTTAGACCTAATCTATTTTACATTTTGCTCTTTTCATACATGACTAATGTTTTCAAACTGTTCTGATATGTTATTCCAGTTGGTTGTGGGAAATAGTCAAGATTGTGTTCCATTCAAGGGCAGGTGGAATTATAATAACAAGGTTGCTACTTGGTTACTTGTGACGGAGCACACCTAATAGAAGTATTTTGTACTGAACTTAAATTACATTTATTACTATTGCAGAAACTATTTGAGCCTGTCAGGATTGAGCGTTGGGCAATTGTGAACTTCTCTGCTCGTTGTGACATGAGCCGGATCTCAAGAGATCTGATAAACTGTGGACGAACCAAAGGCATTGTAAGTTCTTCCATGACTCCTTTATTTCGCAGTAAAGCATGACAGTATGTAGCTTGTCTTGTAATGACATCTGTTGGCCATATATTTTATACCTTCCTGTCCTGCATAGATCATTGAAGGCCCTTACAGCCTGGTGGATGAAGATAACCAAGCTAGGAGATGTGCTCCCATTGTAAGAGTTGAAAGGATGTTCGAAAAAGTTAAAGCAAACCTTCCTGGTCCTCCGGAATTTCTGCTATGTGTTTTACCAGAGAGGAAGAATTGTGATATTTATGGTAATATGTTAAGCAATATTCTTTTGCTGCTCGTGGATTCTTCATGTAACAATCTTCTTTTACTCTCTTGAAGGCCCATGGAAGAAGAAAAATCTTCATGAGATGGGTATTGTCACTCAATGCATTGTTCCTAGTACTAAGATGAACGATCAATACTTCACCAATGTTCTTCTAAAGATCAATGCTAAGGTACATATACTTGTCTCTTTATCTGATTGTGCCTGTTAGGTTTGACCGAACTGTCTTACCTCACTTAGAATAGCTTGGTAGGATGAACTCTTAACATGTTTATTATTTTTGTTAATAGCTTGGCGGAATGAACTCTAAGCTGGCACTGGAGCATAGCCGTATGATTCCAGTTATCAATAAGATACCCACAATAATTTTGGGAATGGATGTTTCACATGGTTCTCCAGGTCGATCAGATATACCATCAATTGCTGCTGTATGTCTTCTTCCCTCTCTGCAGTACTTGCATCAAGCAAATATCTTGTGTTTCCATCATTTTGAGTACTCCTAAAAGTAGCTGCATAGTTTAGACGGATATGTAGCACAACTAGTCTGTGACATTTATAAAAAAGGGTCTGCACCATTCATTCAATGAACAATAGCAAAGTCCATCACTTTGAATCACTATTTTGAACATCTGATTTAGCAGTATATATGATAAAACTTTCTTTCTTGTTGGACCATTGTGGGATTTTTATTTAACCTGCATATGCTACAGGTTGTTGGATCTAGATGTTGGCCACTAATATCACGCTACAGGGCATCTGTACGGACCCAGTCTCCAAAGGTTGAGATGATTGATTCTCTTTTTAAGCCACTGGATAATGGAAAGGATGATGGTATAATAAGGTACTGTAGACTTATCTTATCACCTGTTATTTCTGTTTACACCTGGCATTACCTGTTATTTCTGTTTACACCTGGCATTCTTTTAGTTGTATTGTATGTTATTCTAAGCCTGTCGCATATTTTTGCTTTAACTTTGCATTCCAGGGAACTTCTACTAGACTTCTACACAACCAGTCAACAAAGAAAGCCAGAGCAGATAATCATTTTCAGGTATTTATTATTATTGGCATGACATGTTATAGATATTTTGGAATTTACATTCTGATAGTTATGCTGATGGCCTTAGTTATGTTAACTTTTCTCCTAGAATTATTTGCTCGGATTATCAAAGCTTGATGTAGCCGTAAAAAGGAAAGACACATTTGGTAGTATTTTTTTCTGTTTGACAAAGAGAGATGTCTGTTACACAAGCGTTCAGTTATCTATGTACAGAAAAAGGGATGGGAACTACTAAACCATTTTTTCTTTCTGCCCTTTATTTCTTTTCTTTTATAATCAAGAATTAAGTATGGTAGTGGTAATGTGGCACCCATGAAACATATCAAAATGACATAGTTGCACATAATCTCATTAAGTATGCTGCATTATTTATTCAATTTTTGTGTGTTAAAATGGATATATATATATATATATATATATATATATATATATATATATATATATATATATATATATATATATATATTAGTGTGTGTTCCTACATTTACGTTTTTCTTTGTATTAGCACACCTATTTTCTGTTAAAAGTTCAAAACAACCAGTTTTTGTAGTTCACGATCAACTGTTGACTTTACTTCCACAGAGGGTTCATTCTAAGTAATTATCATCTTGTTTGAACTTATTTATGTAGCTTCTTATATAATTTTAAAAAGTCATGGTATTCCACACAAGGAAGAACTCGATATTGTGAACGAATTATTTCCCTCTACATGCAGAAGTCCAAGCTTAGCTTGCTATT
This sequence comes from Elymus sibiricus, assembly GCA_039707655.1. Lineage (NCBI taxonomy): Eukaryota > Viridiplantae > Streptophyta > Magnoliopsida > Poales > Poaceae > Elymus > Elymus sibiricus. The sequence goes on along the minus strand of CM077672.1, from coordinate 232,514,887 downwards.
TGTATGTGGAAACAATAGCACTGTTCAATGCATTGACATCATAAATTAGAACTTTGTCTTTGTTGTGTCCTGTGTTTCAGCTGCGCGTTTTCTGCACTAAATAGTTACCAGTATTCTGAATTCTTCCATCATTTTCTTATGTGATCAACATATGCAGGGATGGTGTGAGCGAGTCTCAGTTTAGCCAAGTACTGAATCTCGAGGTTGATCAAATAATAAAGGTTGTCCTTGGCACATATTTGGCTTGGTAAACTCTTGGTTTTCTGGGAATGTTCTTTTTTTTTACAGAATTTTGATGATGCAGGCTTACCAGAATATGGGTCAGGGGCCACCTCCAAAGATTACAGTTATTATTGCTCAAAAGAATCACCACACGAAACTGTTCCAAGCTGACGCACCAGATAATGTTCCAGCTGGTATGCAATTGTCCTATGTCAAACATAGCGGAGCGCTTAGCATCCGCACCAAAGAAAAGAGAACAATTTAAGGAACTAAATTGCATTCTGGCTTTATGAACAGGGACTGTAGTGGACTCGGGTATTGTTCATCCGAAACAGTATGATTTCTACATGTGTGCTCATGCGGGACCTATAGTAAGTCTCCCTGCTTCCTGACCCAAGATTTTGGAAATTGCATCATTTCAAGCAGTTTGTGATTCCACTGCTGATTGCGTAGTTATCTGTCAGGCTTTATTTGGCATCCTAAATACTGTAAAATCAGTGGCTAGTTATGCATGTTACCATCAATTGCCTAATTGTGTGTTAGACTTTTCCTGTGTTGTGTATATTTGGCATCCTAAATACTGTGAAATGTGTGCTCCCTCGTAGGGCACCTCAAGGCCCACCCATTATCATGTCTTGCTTGATCAGATTGGTTTCACAGCAGATGAACTCCAGAACCTAGTTCTTTCGCTTTCCTATGTGTAAGTACATGGCTATTTCCCAATCTGTTACTGTACAGTACGTGATGGTTCTTTTACTTTCTTATGAGTTTGGTTGATGATATTATTCTTGTGCCTGTTGTGCAGGTACCAGAGGAGCACCACTGCAATATCTGTGGGTATGTTGATATGCATATCATCACAATTTGCTTCCTTTTGTATTTTGAAGTGTATCATGACGTTTGATCAATGCTGTGTTTTTCATACTCTCCAGTGGCACCTATCTGTTACGCCCACCTTGCAGCAGCGCAGATGAGCCAGTTCATAAAATTCGAGGAGTTTGCTGATACTTCATCTGGAAGTGGTGTCCCTTCGTCGTCAACAGCAGCAACAGTCCCGGAACTGCCACGGCTGCATGCTGATGTCTGCAGTTCGATGTTCTTTTGTTGACGTGGGCTTTTAGTCAGATCGTTGTGCAGCAGGGTTGACTTTTTGTGAGTGAAGAAACCTGATATTGGACAGGTGACAGCAGGTTTGGCTGGGAGCAATTTTTTGGATGGTATAGTGTCCGTGGTTAGGATAGTAGGGTCGGGATAGTAGTAGCAGTTGACACTTGATCGCTAGAAGGCTTATGGAAGTGAACTTTAGATTCAAACTTTGCTCCATTTGTAAGCGCGCACTTTTGGCATATGCCAAACTCTTTCGGGGTTTGACTACAAGCTGTCCTTTTAATTGAGAATGTCTGCGAGATAGTATCTTGTTTAATCTTGCGCTGGTACTTTCATAAATTAAATGCTGTGATGCTCTCCATGGATGCAACCTACTGTCAAGAAACCTGATATCGGACAGGTGACGGTAGGTTATAATTTGACAGTATGCTTTCCTTACCACAAAGTGTTGCACGGAATGAAAATGAATCATGAATGATCTGCTAGATTCATTAGTTGAAAATAATTTGCAATTTAGATGATTGCTTAAAAAATTTGCTATCTAAGTGGTCGTTGCGTAGGTTTTATAGTAAGTATTTCGTGCCAACGACTTGCTTTATAAGTGCAAACAAGATGTTGCGTTCCATACAAAAACACGAAAGTAAGCTTTCAAGTTATTCAGATACGAATGCTCGGATCCTTTCAAATAATTCAGATATGAAGCTAGGATCGAAAATGACTAGTCATCTCTTGGGTGTTTTTATCATGTACTGTTGTTGGTTGTTTTTGAGATAGCTAACAGCTCATGCTAAGCAGTGTTTATAATACCAGAGCTGTCGTTTATAAAGAGAAGACATTCCAAGATTACAATATGTTTTATTTTAGCCCAATTTTGTCCCATCAAATATTTGCCTAGCTAAAATTTTGGTTAACTATTTGCTTGCCCAAGAGCTGGCCGAGATTGCCAATAATTTTTTGATTAGTCTAGAGAGCGCACGTTCGTCGTCATGGATCTTTCTTTTTTTTCTTCCAGAAAGATCTATTCATCATCTATCATGACACTACAAAGAACACCAGAATTAACAAAAATAATAATACAATCAAGTATGTACATCACATAGCGACGACTACAAGCATTGGAGCGAGCCGAAAGCGCGCGAGGCGAAGGAAACTTGTTGTAGTAGACAATCATAAAGTCGTTCTGCTGAGGCCCCAAAAAACTAGCGCATCAGAACAACAACCATCACCGACGAAGAGAAAGTATAAATTGGAAGTATCCAACTTGACACCACATGAACAAAGACCAAATCCAAACAGACCCGTCGAAGACCAGCACCATTGAATCCGGCGAGATCCCTAAAGACACACCTTCACACATCCTCCGAAAACGCTAGATGCACCATAAAAAACGGAGGCTGGGCAGAAAGGACCTTATTCCATCATCAAGGAACCTTACCTGAGCAGAACACTAACCCTAACAAATTGAAAACTGTAATTAAAAATGGCCAAAGCCGTCCTGCCGGGGGCCACCACATCTCCATGGCCCTAAGACTACCAGAAACGAGGCAGACCGGCGACGCCACCGATGAGACACATGAAAACCGAATCGCCTTGCCACCCAGAGAAGTGAGACATAGGGGCTCGAGATACTTTCCTTAATGATCGCCATGGGGCTTTCAGCGCGATCTCCGTGCCTTTGGATTTCGGCTCCTGGCATCAACGTGGCTCCTGCAACCCACAATGTCGTGTGCTGTAGTGACGTTCTAATTTTTTCTCAGAATAATTATTAAGTGACTGGCATGCTAAAACTTAATGGCCAACAAAACATATATCTTTATCATGACCAAAAAGTTGGCAGCATGTGAACTAATCTGTGATTGAATGGTTAGAAGGGCATTGGTACCCAACCCATCAGGATCAAACTCTACGATTTGACGTTTTTGTGTCTCATAAAATATAATATTAGAGGACACTTCCATTGATAGTGAGGCATATGTGAGGTCTTCATCAATGTAAAGATCCATTCTCGAAACAGATTTTCGCCCCGCTTTATATATAAAGCAACACCCAAACATAGTACACTGTCGAACGATATAAGATGGTGTGGTAGCCCTCATACAATGCCGATCCTAGGATAAACGGATCACGCAAGACACACGCGACTACACTACCGAAAGAGAACACAGAAAGATCTGAGTACAACGCCACGCAACGCCCTAAAACACCTAAGCTCCACGACAACGCCCTCAAGAGGGATAACGAAGCGTCGCCGCTGCCGAGTCCACCATGGACAAGGATTTTCACCCGGAACCCTGAGATGGAAAGGAGCACCATGATGACGTCTTCAGGAAGAGAGCGGCGCCCGCGAGCGGCGCCGTCGTCGGCGACAAAGCGCGGAGCTTTCGCTCGGCAGCTCCACTGTGTCACCATGAGGCCTCCAAGATGAGCGTGACGGGCTCAAATCCCCAGATCCGGATCGGGGCATTGCCACTGCCAAAGACAGAGAGCATGCCCAAGCCACCCACCGCTACACCTCTTACCACCCACACGACCAAGAGGGAAAGCCACCACCGTCGCCATGGTGCCCGCCGGAGAGCCGACCATGCGGACCACCATTCGGGGCCGCCACCTCGGCATCCGCGTCAAAGACACCGCCCACCGCCGACATCGCAACGCACCCACCGAGTCTGGGTCGACGCCTCCACAGTAGGAGGCGCCCACGCCTGCTTCCCCAGCCAGTCCCGGTGGACCGGGGAAGGGGCACAACCCCGTGGCTACCGACGGCCGCCGCCGATCACACTCGCACGACGCCATGCCCGTGGCCTCTGGCACCGATTTGTTAGACATAGTAGCGGTGCCCCGACCACCACCATCGACCACCGTAACCGCGAGGAGAGGGTCCCCATTGCTCGTGGGCACCACCCGGACCGATCCCACCATCACCTACCCGGAGCCAGAGCTCCGACCCGCCCCCGGGCCCCAAACTGGTCCGCCCGAGCACGAGCCCCATGTTGGGAAACGTAGTAGAAAACAAAAAAAATCGCCCTACGATCACCCAGGAACAATATGAAGATGCATTAACGGTTTGGATTTGATCGTTACCGACTCCGAGTTGCAACGGAAGAAGTTGAGTCGGTGTAGATCGTACTTGGAGTCCCTCGAACCACAGATGAACAATCCGGCGAATCACCCACGAACAGTCCCTCGAATGGAAGACCGAAAGCGCGACCTCTCTACGAGTTGCAAGCGTACGGTCTTCATGATCCGGCAGCGCTTTGCTACTTGTGAGCTGCGTTGGGATTTTCCCCGAAGAGGAAGGGTGAAGCAATATAGTAGCGGATAAGTATTTCCCTCAGTAGAGAACCAATGTTATCGAACCAATAGGAGAACCACGCAAACACTCCTTAGCAGTACCTGCACACACAAGAGCAAATACTTGCACCCAACGCGGGCAAGAGGGTGGTCAATCCCCTTGTACTCGTTAATTGCAAGGATCAAATCTGATAGTGGTAGATAGATAAATGGCAAAATAAAATAAAAGTAAATAAATTGCAGCAAGATATTTTTGGTTTTAGTAATATGATTAAAGTAGACCCGGGGGCCATAGTTTTCACTAGAGGCATCTCTCTCATAAAAATAACATACGGTGGGTAGACAAATTACTGTTGGGCAATTGATAGAAAAGCGTACAGTTATGACGTTATTCATGGCATGATCATTTATATAGGCATTACGTCTGTGACAAGTAGACCGACTCCTGCCTGCATCTACTACTATTACTCCAACAATCGACCGACTCCTGCCTGTATCTATGGTATTAAGTTCATGAAGAACAGAGCAATGCTTTAAGTAAGATGACATAATGTAGATAGAATAAAACCAATCAATATGATTAAAACCCCGTCATTTTACCCTTAGTAGCAACAATACAAATACGTGCCTCGCTACCCCTTCTGTCACGAGGTGAGGACACCGCAAGATTGGACCTACTACTATGCACCACTTCCACTGAAGATCAATGAATCAACTTGGCCAAAGAAAACCCATAGATCGGAAAGCCTTACATAGCTATAACAATCATACATAATAAAGTTCAGAAAAGACTCAATTACTTTCAATGAATAATCTGATCATAAACCCACAATTCATCGGATTCTAACAAACACACCATAAAAGAAGATTACATCAGATCGATCTCTGAAGAGAACATTGTATTGAAGATCAAAGAGAGGGAGAGAGAGAAAGCCATCTAGCTAATCACTATATATGGAACCATAGGTCTGTGGTAAACTACTCACACATCATCGGAAGGGCAGCAAGGTTGATGTAGAAGCCCTCCGTGATCGATTCCCCCTCCGGCAGAGTACCGAAAAAGGTTTCCAGATGGGATCGCGGAAGAACAGAGACTTGCGGTGGCGGAAAAATTGTTTCGGGTGGCTCCCTAGGGGTTTTGGAATATTTTAGAATTTATAGCGCTGGAATTAGGTCAGACGGAGCCACGAGGGACCCACAAGGCATCAGGGCGCGTCTACCCCCCAGGGCGCCCTGTTGCCTTGCCGTCTCCTCATAGGTCTTCTGGTCCTCCCCCGAAGCTTCTAGAGTCTCTTATGTCCAGAAAAAATCATCGAAAAGTTTCGTAGTGTTTGGACTCCGTTTGGTATAGATTTTCTGTAAAACCAAAAACAAGCAGAAAACAGCAACTGGCACTAGGCACTGAGTTAATAGGCTAGTCCCCAAAAATGATATAAAATTGCATATAAAGTATCTAAGAATGATAATATAATAGCATGAAACAATCAAAAATAATAGATACGTCGGAGACGTATCACGCTTCGCCATCCAGAGCTAATCATCGTCGAAGAATTAGTGGGAGGAAATTAGAACCTTATGAGTGATATTTTTACACTCATTTCACCTTTGTTTAAACCGAGATATTTCAATTAAAAAGAGAAATTCGCTCCGATATTGGTACTAATGACTAATGAATGCAAAGGATTCCACAAATCCTTTATTTGATGTGTTTCCACAGGAAATGGGCTAAAAAGGGAAGAAATCACGTGTGGAAATGGAATGTAAGGAGAATGGAGGAAGAAGGAATCAACAGGAAGCGTCTGCGCGAAGACATCACGAAAGACGGCGTTCCATACGGGCGTGAGCGCCCATATGAGTGCCCGTTTGGCGTGGATTTTGAGGCAGATCATCCACCTGAACAACTTTCATTAAAGGGACCCCGCCAAAATGTTAACCAGGAGACGAGCACAGAAGCCAGAACCTCTTCATCATCATCCTCATCCACAAACCCTAGCCGCCGCCATCTCCATCGCCATAGCCATCTCCACCACCACCATAGTGCTCTTCCATCCCATTCATACTTGTAATCGTGCATCGCACAAGGCATCCATTGTAAGACATATTGAAATTAATCAATCTCAAGATGTGTTCTTCCCGCGATCTGATCTCGATGTGTGAGTAGTTCGGTAAGGTATGGGTTGAGGCATAAGCCTTGCAACCCAAGGTATTTGTTGAGGGGATCAATGGAAGACTTTGACATAACGTCCCGTATGTGTGAAATAAAATTGTTCCGTGAAGATGTCTCTTGTCTTGTCCGCGATCTTTATCCCTGCAGGTACCCAGGATCATGGAGATCGAGCACCGGTGAGGCTAGGAGCGAGGAGACCGTGAAGTGTTATACCGAACACCGGTGACAGTAAGGTTCAATAGGGTAACATGGATCATATCCTTGGGGAGAAATGGGGGTGTAGTCATTAAACGCCCAAAGCTCTTGTCAGATTTCATTATCTTAATTATCGAGGCAACACCGCGTGACGGATAGGGCCTGTGGTAGGACAACTGATTCTTGATGCAGGACTCGTGCCAGTCAAGATGTTATTTGGACACATCCCCCACTTCGATCTGTAACAAGCACATCTCGACGAGTGACTTCCAGCGCACAAATTAATATCTTATTTGATCCCAGCGCAAATACAAGGTTGTAAGCATAATACCTCATACCCGTACCTCTTTTTATTATAAGTGTTTGAATCACTATTTGCTTGCTGATCCGGTCAAAAGTTGGATTTGACACTTTGACAAAAGCTTGCTAGAGACCATTGCTTCAAGGGATTCTTCCTCTCGTGGGTTCGATAACCCAGGGTCACCTCTGGGGAAATAGGTGCGGGATACTCTTTTCTGTTCCAATACCGGATCAATAAAAGGAGGTATCAAGCCCTTTTTCTGGCGCCGTTGCCGGGGAGAAGTTTAGTATTCCTAGTCTTTGTGTTTAGAGTTTTTGTTAAAGTTAATTTTTAGTTTTTGTTTTTACTTCTCTGTTTTTAGTTTAAGTTTTAATTTTTGTTGCAAGTCTTGTCAGTTGAGAAAAAACCAAAAATATTACTATGGCTCGTAATCTTGGGAGTTTTGCTACTCCTAGCAACAACTTCATGCGTGAACCTATAGCACAACCTAAGGTAGCAGCCGCTGAGTATGAGATTAAACCGAACTTAGTTTCCATGGTTCAACATGACCAATTTGGAGGCTCTGCTTCTGAGGATGCCGGTATGCACTTACACAATTTCACTGAATTGTGCAACATGACACGCATAAAGGATTATGATCCTGACGCACTGACATTGTGTCTATTTCCTTTCTCCTTGAGAGAAAAGGCTAAGGAATGGCTTCTTGCACTACCTAAGTGCAGTATCACTTCTTAGGCTGATTGTTGCAGTAAATTTTTATCTAAGTTTTGCTCACCTACAAAAATTATGCAATTACGTTCTCAGATTACAAGTTTCAAGCAGGAAGAATGTGAGCCACTAGCGCTTGCGTGGGATAGAATGAAGGAAGCTATAAGAAACTGTCCCAAATGGAGGAATGGTTAATCCTTCATATGTTTTATAATGGCTTGAATCATATGTCAAAAACTATGCTTGATACAGCTGTAGGAGGAACAATCATGGGAAAGCCCATAGAAGATGTCAAGAAACTACTTGATGATATGCAAGAGAACCATGCCCAATGGCATGTTGAAAGAACCACCACTAAAAGAGTGAATGCCATGGAAGAAAGTAACACGGAGCTGACAGCCAAGCTCGAAGAAATTATCTCCGTGATAAAAGGTAAAGAAGAGGTAAACGTAAATGCCATCACTAATGAAGAAACTAGTGATGTGAATTTTATTGCTCATAATAGCTATAATCCTAATTGGAAAAATAATGGATATGCTCCTAGACTTCCTTATCCTAGTAATGGAGGAGCATCCAATAACTTTAATGGAGCTAATGCTAGCAATAGAAATACTCTTGAAGAAACTCTTAAAAGTTTTATTGTAGTCAGACTGAACAGAGTGAGAACTTCAAGAATATCTTGAAGAATCATGATAACTTACTTGGTCAATTGACCAGTAAGGTTGTTGGACTAACAAATGATGTGCATGTATGCTACTTGTGAACTGCGTTGGGATTTCCCCGAAGAGGAGAGGATGATGTAGTATAGTAGAGATAAGTATTTCCCTCAGTTAAGAACCAAGGTTATCAATCCAGTAGGAGAACCACACAGAATCTCGTTAGTAGCACCTACACACACAAAAGCAAATACTTGCACCCAACGCAACAAGAGGGTTGTTAATCCCCTTAGCGGTTACTTGCAAGGATTAATTCTGATAGTGATAGATAGAAAAGTAAATTGCAAAATAAAATAAAAGTAGGTATTTTTGGATTTTAATATATGATAAAAGTAGACCTGGGGGCCATAGTTTTCACTAGAGGCTTCTCTCTCGAACACATAGCATACGGTGGGTAAACAAATTACTGTTGGGCAATTGATAGAAAAGCACATAGTTATGACGATATTCAAGGCAATGATCATGTATATAGGCACCACGTCCGAGACAAGTAGACCGACTCCTGCTTGCATCTACTACTATTACTCCACCCATCGACCGTTATCCAGCATGCATCTAGGGTATTAAGTTAATAAAAACAGAGTAACGCCTTAAGCAAGATGACATGATGTAGACAAAGTAAAATCAAGCAATATGATTAAACCCCATCTTTTTATCCTTAATGGCAACAATACAAATACGTGTCTTGGCCCTTTCTGTCACTGGGATATAGAACACCGCAAGATTGAACCCATCACAAAGCACCTCTCCCATTGCAAGATAAATCAATCTAGTTGGCCAAACCAAACGAATAGATCGAAGAGAAATACAAAGCTATAATAATCATGCATAAATAAGTTCAGAAAAGACTCAAATATTTCTCATGAATAATCTGATCATAAACCCATAATTCATCGGATCCCAACAAACACACCGCAAAAGAAGATTACATTGAATAGAACTCCAAGGAGATCGAGGAGAACATTGTATTGAAGATCAAAGAGAGAGAAGAAGCCATCTAGCTACTAGCTATGGACCCTTAGGTCTGTGGTAAACTACTCACACATCATCGAAAGGGCAGCAAGGTTGATGAAGAGGCCCTCCGTGATCGATTCCCCCTCCGGCAGATTGCCGGAAAAGGCCTCCAGATGGGATCGCGGAAGAACAGAGGCTTGCGGCGGCGCAAAAGTTATTCGGGGTGACTCTGTGTTGGTTTCCCAATATTTGAGAATTTATAGAAGTGGAATTAGGTCAAACGGAGCCACGAGGGGCCCACAAGGCATCAGGGTGCGCCCCCTGGGGCCACGCCCTGTTGCGTTGTGGCTTCCTCGTGAGGCTTCTGGCCTCCTCCCAAAGCTTCCAGGGTCTCTTTTATCCAGAAAAAAATCGTCAAAAAGTTTCGTGGCATTTGGACTTTGTTTGGTACTGATTTTCTGAAAAACCAAAAAACAAGCAGAAAACAGCAACTGGCACTGGGCACTAGGTTAATAGGATAGTCCCAAAAAATGATATAAAATATCATATTATTGCATATAAAACATCCAAGATTGATACTATAATAGCATGGAACAATAAAAAATTATAGATATGTTGGAGACGTATCAAGGTACTTGAAGGAAGATCCAAGAATATGGAGGCACAAGTAGCTAAGATAGCAGAGAGCCAAACACTAATTTTGGCTAAGTTTGCAAGTAAATCGGAGCCTAACCCGGTTGAAGAAGTTAAAATGGTGAGAAGCAATGAAGGGAAAGCTGAAGTACTTGACACAACCCATGTCCCAGAGTACAATTATACCGTTGCAGATTTTGTGAAGATGATATCCATGAAATATCCACTACCGAAGGTAACTAATAATGAAGCATATAATGCCTTTGTTGAACAAGTTGCAGCGAAGGTACGTGAACTTGATGATGAAAGGAAAAAGCTCTACAGTAAGTTACTAGCTAAGCATGAGGATGCTTTTGAACCTACTATATAAATTGAGATATGATTGAATAAATTCAGTGCTTTATGTGATTTAGGGGCAAGTGTTTCCACTATCCCCAAATCAGTTTATAGTAGTCTTAATCTCGGTCCTTATGCTAACACCGAGATCATTTTGAATATGGCTAATTTTACTTTTACTCAGGCAGTAGGCATTAAGCATGGTGTTATAGTTCAAATTAATGATTGCCCTGTCATGATTGATCTTGTCATAGTAGATATGCATGAAGATCCAATTGCCCCTATAATTCTCGGTAGACCTTTTCTAAGGACTATCAAAGCTGTGATCAATGTTTGAGGGGAATGTTAGATTTGATTTACCTGCTAAAGATCCTTTTGTAAGACATTTCCACAGGAAAAAGAAAATGAAGACCTACTCAGGAGAAGGCATCATTGTGAATGCCAGAAGCTACGGTCTCGGTGTGTTTGCATCACCTTGATCACCACTATGGTCGAGCTAACCAACCGAAAACAAGCGCTTCGTGGGAGGCAACCCACGCGAATAAAGTAGACAAGTAGGTTTTTATTTTCATTTCAATAAAATAGTGATTGAAGTTCTATACGAAGAATTAAGTTTGGAAGAGTTGTTCTAGTGAAGGCTTTGCGATGTGCAAGTTGAATTATGTGTTGAATCGATGTTTGGATGCCTGGAAATATGTCTATGTATTGTCTTGGAAGTAACCCCGCAGGAGAGCAAAGAAAAAGAAAGGTTTCAAAAGAAACAGATCAAAAGACAGCGTTCAAAATGACCGCGAGCGGTCGTATGAGCGGTCGCATGACCTGCTGGAGGTTCCAGCGCAAAACAACCGGAGGTAGCAGGAGGAAAGACGGCGTTTCAAACGGGCACAAGTGCCCGTTTGAGCGGTCGTTTGACTCTTTTGCAGAAAACGAAGAAACATTTCAGAGTGTTCGACGGCGTTCCATACGGGCGCATGCACCCGTCCGAGCGGTCGTTTGACACCTTCGACCAGAAGAAGAAAAGAACAGCGCGAACGACGGTGTTTCAAACGGACGCCGTTGGTCGTATGAGCGATCGCATGATATGAGCACAAACGCAGGTAAGTCTTCAGGGAGAACGACGACGTTCCATGCAGACGCTTGCGCCCGCATGAGCGGTCATTTTGTATCCGGGCCGCCCCGATAAACCCGAGGAAGAAGGTAAATTTCCCCCATCTCTCTCTTTTCTTCTTCTTCTTCTTCTTCTTCCTCCAAACCTCTCCAAACCCTAGAAAAACTTCGCCCGATCTCTCTACTCGCTCGATTTCAGTTCAAATCCTTCCGTGTGATCGATCTACGGTATGTTTCTCCTCCGATCCCCAAGTTATTTTTAGTGAATCCATGTTCTACATGCCTAGCATTGCCATGACTAGGAGATGCATATTTTTGATTCAAATTTGAGTTTGGCTTGGATTCGTTGATGTTTTTAGAGGAGTATGACGTTATAATTACCGTAGGATCAATATTGCTTAAATGTATTGGACTGAAAAATTGTTTTGTAGATGTTTACATGGAGGTCTTCTCGCGTACGCGGTGCTTCGAGTTCATCCACCTCACCGCCACAACAAGTTTTTACCCAGGGGATCGTCTTCACCGACCGTGAAGCGAAAAGAAAGTTTAGGCAACTAAGCTCAAGGAATATCAAAGCAACCAAGTGGGCTTGTGTGACAACACTCGCCAAGCTAGGTATTACTAATGATTTCAATTTGCTTTGTCAAAATGCCAGGTTGCACCATTTTGTTTATCAGGGATGTGAGACATATGAACGCATGACGCTCGAGTTTCTTAGTACTCTCTCGCATAATGTTAGTTTGATGCCCAATGCATATGAAGAGGAGAGGATCACTTTCCGTCTCCTGGACCAAGACTTCAACATCACTTTTCAGGAGTGGTGTGATTACTTTGGGTTCACCAACAATGATGATGACATCCACCATGTTTATGATTACACTGAACCGCACTCGAGGCAAACCTTTAATTTGATGAGCACGCCAGGCTCGAGAGCTAGTTGCATTGAAAGTCCTGCTATACGTTATTTCTATTATGTTATCACTAACTCGTTGCAGGCACGAGTAGAAGTTTCTAAGGTGAATGGGGAGAACATGCTAGTTCTCGGGAAAGCATCAAACCTTGACGTCGGTTATTCGCCCAACTTAGGGGCAATACTTTTGCTACACCTCACGCATCAAGCAAATCATGCACAAGGAGATATCGTGTGTGGAGGAGTGATCACCATGTTGGCCAACACCCTTGGTCTCAACTACCATCACCTTCGCCCCATTGTCGGTAACGCCCTTGTTAATATTCGTGTTCTCACTAGTGCCGGAATGGTAGTAGCTTGTAATGGTCGTCATTGCATTAGAATTACTGGAGTGGCACACTTGTTGCCTACTCCTATGCCTAACCATTTTTCCATCGAGCATGGACAATTACATTATGTTGCACAGGAAGGAGATGCAGCTTTTGACCAAGAAGGCCCAGAACCAAAACAAGTAGATGAAGAAGAACTCGCACCCGACGAAGAAGAGGAGCAGCCCCAAGAGCAGCCACAACAAGTCTACACCACCTACGCGGACCTCAATAGCCTCCAGGACTCTATCCAAGATATGAGCAACCTCGCCGAGTCTCTCTGAGGCATGCCCGCCTACATGAACATGAACTTCTCCAACTGGAGCCAAGAGTGGGCTCCTGACCAACCGCCGCAATGATCTCGCCGGTTTGGGCTTGCAAAGGCCTAAGCTTGGGGGATGTTATTACCACTTCTACATCAAGATGTGACGGTATTTGAATAATTTGTAATGAGGTTGTACTTAAGCTCGAGGAGCTTCAAAACACTCGTGTTGGTTTGTTCCAACACTTTGCTTTTATTTGCTTTTGCTTTTATTTTTATTTTGCCTTTGCAATTTTTTGGTTGCAAGTTAGTTTTCAAAACCCCCAAAAAAAGAATAAGCTTCGCTTTGCTCTTGTTCTTTATCTTGTCCTTTGGAGTTCGTTTTCATTTTGTTTTCAGAGGAGTTGATCAACGCCGGACAACGAGGAATGCAAGAGTAAGAAAGAGAAGTGTGTAAATTCGCAACCGTGAAGGTATGTCCTATGACCCCCGTCTTTTGCACTTGAAATACTTAGAGTATATGTAGTAGTAGTATGTGTGATATGTGCAGATGGGAGTAAGTCTTGATAGTTAAGACAAAGGTTTTGTTCTAGTAGCTGAAATAATTTTGTAGCCTTTGTTCTGTTTAGTTTAGACAACCAAGACTTGCCGTGGGACTTGATGGCCCACAAGTATAGGGGATCAATCGTAGTCCTTTCGATAAGTAAGAGTGTTGAACCCAACGACGAGCAGAAGGAAATGATAAGCGGTTTTCAGCAAGGTGTTTTCTGCAAGCACTGAAAGTAGTGATAACTGATAGTTTTGTAGCAAGATAATTCGTAACGAGTAGCAAGTAACAATAGTAACAAAGTGCAGCAAGGTGGCCCAATCCTTTTTATAGCAAAGGACAAGCCGGAACGGTCTCTTATATAAAGCATAGCGTTCTCGAGGACACATGGGAATTCTCATCTAGTCACTTTCATCATGTTTATTTGATTTGCGTTCACTACTTTGATAATTTGATATGTGGGTGGACCGGTGCTAGGGTGCTGTTCTTACTTGAACAAACAACCCTCTTATGATTACCCCCTCTCGCAAGCATCCGTAACTACGAAAGAAGAATTAAGATAAATCTAACCATAGCATGAAACATATGGATCCAAAACAGCCCCTTACGGAATAACGCATGAACTAGGGTTTAAGCTTCTGTCATTCTAGCAACCCATCATCTACTTATTACTCCACAATGCCTTCCCTTAGGCCCAAGTATGGTGAAGTGTCATGTAGTCGACATTCACATGACACCACTAAAGGAAGCAACAACATACATATCATCAAAATATCGAACGAATACCAAATTCACATGATTACTTATGACAAGACTTCTCTCATGTCTTCAAGAACAAAAGTAACTACTCACAAATCATATTCATGTTCAAGATCAGAGGGGTATTGAATATCATTAAGGATCTGAATACATAATCTTCCATCAAATAAACCAACTAGCATCAACTACAAGATGTAATCAACACTACTAGCAACCCACTGCTACTTGTGAACTGCGTTGGGATTTCCCCGAAGAGGAGAGGATGATGCAGTACAGTAGAGATAAGTATTTCCCTCAGTTAAGAACCAAGGTTATCAATCCAGTAGGAGAACCACACAGAACCTCGTTAGCAGCACCTACACACACAAAAGCAAACACTTGCACCCAACGCAAATAAGAGGGTTGTCAATCCCCTTAGAGGTCACTTGCAAGGATTAATTCTGATAGTGATAGATAGAAAAGTAAATTGCAAAATAAAATAAATTGCAGCAATGTATTTTTGGATTTTAATATATAATAAAAGTAGACCCGGGGGCCATAGTTTCCACTAGAGGCTTCTGTCTCGAACACATAGCATACGGTGGGTAAACAAATTACTGTTGGGCAATTGATAGAAAAGCACATAGTTATGACGATATTCAAGGCAATGATCATGTATATAGGCATCACATCCAAGACAAGTAGACCGACTCCTGCCAGCATCTACTACTATTACTCCACCCATCGACCGCTATCCAGCATGCATCTAGGGTATTAAGTGTAAAACAGAGTAACGCCTTAAGCAAGATGACATGATGTAGACAAAGTAAACTCAAGAAATATGATTAAAACCCATCTTTTTATCCTTAATGGCAACAATACAAAAACGTGTCTTGTCCTTTCTGTCACTGGGATATAGAACAGCGCAAGATTGAACCCATCACAAAGCACCTCTCCCATTGCAAGATAAATCAATCTAGTTGGCCAAACCAAATGGATAGATCAGAGAGAAATACAAAGCTATAATAATCATGCATAAAAGAGTTCAGAGAAGACTCAATTAATATTCATAAATATTCAGATCATAAACCCACAATTCATCAGATCCCAACAAACACACCGCAAAAGAAGATTACATCAAATAGAACTCCAAGAACATCGAGGAGAACATGGTATTGAAGATCAAAGAGAGAGAAGAAGCCATCTAGCTACTAGCTATGGACCCATAGGTTTGTGGTAATCTACTCACACATCATCGGAAGGGCAACAAGGTTGATGATGTAGGAGATATGCCCTAGAGGCAATAATAAATGTTATTATTTATCCCCATGTTCCTAATTAAGTTTATATTCCGTGCTATAACTGCTATGGTTCTCGAGTCTGCAATAACCACGAGGCTCAGAGGGAAACTCATATGCACGTGTGGAATAATAAACGGTAAAATGTATTCCTAGTTTTGCCTCTAAGACTAGCTCAAGTGTTGCATGATGGTTCTATTTTCCTGATCATGGGCAAGACTATGCCGGCAACTTTGAGGGCACAATGTTAGAAGAACACTTGTGTTGAATCGATCCGAATTGATGTTATGCTATGAGATACATTCGTCACAAGTTAATGGTTAATAACACAGAGAAAGTTTACGTTTGCATAATTCCTTAGACCATGAGAGTATCGAGTTTCTTCATGCTTGATTCATGAACTTTGGGGTTTGTTAAACGTCATCCGTAACTGGGTGGCTATTACGTCGGCTTACGGGTTCATGGGAAAGTATGTCAAGTAACTTGATAGCTCAAGATTGGGATTTGCTCCTCCGACGATGGAGAGATATCTCTGGGCCCTCTCAGTGTTACGGTATCCATCATCGTCTGGCCAGACACATTGTGATTTGATCACAGGGATGCCGAAACACGGGAACGAGAAAAGAGAACAAAAACCGATAACGAGGTAACTGGCATAGTGGACAAGTTGTTGATCCACGGGGATGCCGATAAATCTCACCTCGGGTATTTGTAACATATCGCAAAGCACCAGGAATAGCACACGACAACTGGAGGTTCACTCGAATATTTATTCGTGTGGGTATAGGGGTCAATATGGGTGTCCACGGCTCCGATGTTGATCATTGATCGGAAAGTGTTCCGGTCATGTCTATACTTCACCGAACCTATAGGGTCACACGCTTAAGGGTCATCTATCTGCTGAATTCTAGACAGGGAGTCTGAAAGAAAGTCACCGGAAAAGTTTCGGAGACAACGGAAAAGTTCCGGAGAGAGAACACCAGAATAGTTTCGGTAAAACTGAAAAGTTGTTTCAGGGTATACCATTAGGTCAAATTGGTTTCGGCACACACCTGGAAATTCTTGGAGGGTGCTAGAATTGTTCTGGAAACTTCTCGGATTTTTTCGGAGAAAAAACCCGGAAATGTTCCGGAGCTGCCGGAACCGCTTTGGTTGCTTTTCGCAGATGAAAATCACTAATCCAGAATTGTTTCGGAACGCGTCCAAAATTATTTTAGTGGGTACTGGAAATGTTCTAAGACCTACAAAAATATTTTCGGATTTAACGGTCGAAGAAAATATCTCACGAATAGTGGAAACACTATTGGGAGAAAATATCTCACGAATAGTGGAAACACTATCGGGAGAAAATATCTCATGAATAGTGAAAAACACTATTATGAATAGTGTGAAAATATCCGAGGGCATTTTGGTATTTTGGGAGCCACCCTACCCCTTGGGTTTTCCTATAAATAGAGGTGGAGAGGCACTCTCCACACTCACTCTTTCTCACATACACATGCCATTGCAATGATCTGGCTTCTTCTCTCCCTCCCCGCGAAATAGTTTCGTAGAGCCGAAAGGCTGTCTGGGTTCCGGTGGGAACTAGTTCTGGACGGCGAAGCCCTGCCGGATAGATGACACCGTATGTGTGCAACTCTGTTGAGAGATCGTAGTTTCGGTCTTAGTTCGAGAGTGCCTCCCGAAGGGCTGTCCGAGTGACCGTCCGAGTTTCGAGGGTCCTCCCGAAGGGCTGTCCGAGTGACCGTCCGAGTTTCGAAGGTCCTCCCGGAGGGCTGTCCATGACACCGTCCGAGGGACTGTCCGACCGCCTCCCGGAGGGCTGTCAGAGGGGCAGACGAGGGAGTACATCCTCGCGGTTGGGAGGTTGTAAAATCCTAGATGCGGGGATCTGCACCGCCGATCGTCATCGACTCTTCTTCCGCTGCGCTACGAGTCGGTAACGAAAAGATCAAAAACCTTGTATGCATCTCCTTAGTGGTCCTGGGCGTGCTCGCTGTTCTGAATTTTTTTGTTTTCTGCCACGTTCCCCTACAGTGGCATCATGAGCCGTGCTATGCATAGATGCAGGTTACGATCTAGAATACATAGAGATGTATGGGTGTTGCACAATATAATTTGTAGTAGATGAGTTCTACTGCTGATAATTTTTTGTGCGGGTAGCAGATGAAATCTGTTACCCGATGTTCTTGTTGCTTCCCTGGAATTTGCATATTTCTGATCTTGATAACAGCATGGTGGAGTTTCAAAGTTCTGGCAATCCACGATCCTGATTGTTCAACGAAGTGCTAACAGTTCATTGAATTCCACCATAGTTAGAGAGAAAGATGAAATTTCACAGACAAAAGGGCAATGCAGATATGATCTGCACAGGGGTTATGCGTATGACGAAGTTCAGTATGGGGCTCGAGATTTTATTATCTCGTGTTTCATACACCCCGCAAAGTTAATCTAGCGACTTGAATAATCATACTTGATGATGAACGTTGGTAGCTTCGGTTTGTTTCGAAACCTTAGAAGCCACGGAAAATAAAATTTTGCATAAACTGATTAGAGGCGTGTAACTTGGTTTTGCAGGATGTGCATGTGATGTGGTATAGCAGTGCTCATATTAATTTGATTATGTATGAGACGACTACATGATGTAAAATTAACATGACCTGCGTGTCATGATTCGGCATGATGGCTGGAGCCATATGATTGTCACTTTAATGACCTGCGTGTCAACCTTAAGTAATGCACTTATTTTATTAGCTATAGAGATAGCAATATTATCTGGTGCATCGACAAGGTGGTGGCAATCTTCGCGAAGGTGAACACCGACGCGAATGCCGAAGACGAAGAAATTAAAGACTTCTCCGTCAGAAAGGGCTATACCATATCATGCTATTATGAATTGCCTGAGATGTTTATCCCTTATGATGCACCCTTTTTGATTGCGCTGTAGTCGCTTTTTATTAGGGTGATCTCTCACTTAAAATATCAAATAGTTAGTGCTCTCCCAAGTGTAGCACCGTCACGGCACCTATCTCTTCGGGGCATCACATGATCTCCATGGGTGCGAACGATTAGAGAAGTGTGAGGCGGGTGAGTTGAGACCTCGCAGCGAGATCACTTGGTTGTCTTGACGTTCAGGCAGGACAGTCCTGAGCTCGAAACACACGCATCAAAAGATGAACAAGAATCACATAGAGATGTGATCGGCAAGTTTGCCTACCGATTGAAGTTCGCGCCATTTGAGTTCATCTCGAACTGTGGCGTTGAATGAAAATGCGGGTCTTGAATCACTCACAGTCAATTATGAGAGATATTGATTTGTGTGGGAGCGCACTATAGAATTAACTTGTTTAATTCTCAGTGCAATTAATAAAGGACACTGTCTTAGTGTTATATGCATAATATTTATAGAAGAATGGCTCGCGTTTCCACCTTCCTTGTTAAAATTGAATAAGCTGTTAAATATCTGGTTAAAACTTTACAGTTGGTAAACGTAATGTGAGGATTGTCCTCAAGAGTGCCGAGAAGGACTTTGTCCTATCGCATGCTTTCGGTATTCTCCCGCTAATGCTACGGATGATGTGACTCTCGTCCTTCGATCCAAAAGCTAGAATTCCGTTATGGTCAAGTGCAATATGTTTGCTTACATGAGACCCGAACTTCAAAAGTTTGGGATAGCTATGTGATATTCATGGAACTGAAAATTAGTTTCAGATACAAACAAAGGCTAAAAGATATGAGGTATCCAAAGCAATGTTTGTTTGCAAACTATTAGTAAAAGTGTTTACTATGCATTTGACTAATACGAGAGGGATCCAGAAGAACGCCTATCATATGATGAAGGTGAATAAAACAACAACTTAAAGAGAAAGGAAATGTACAAAGGGTGTTAGTATGACTTACACGCCTAGGAAATCCGGGGCTAACGCCACTCTTAAAGTTGGGTACTTCTTCTGAGAGTAGGAGAAATACTGAAAGTTAAACTGTTAGAAGTATAAAGGCAAAAATGAGAGAAGACTGGAATATCCAGCTCATGTATGAATGCCATACAAGTTATTGATGTATAGAAGGCTGGTCAAAGAAATAGTTCTTGGGAATTGTGATTAAATTGTTAGTCACTAATTCTTGGGTATTGTGAGTTGATCACAAAGATACCCGCTCGATTGCATTCTGTTGCGACTCGATGCAAGAACTACTACGGCCTAAAAGACTTGCCGGGAATGAGGTTTAGATACGCACTGGGAACACAGTAAATGTTACTATACCTTCCATCGGTGTATTACCTATGTATTTATTTTCATAATTCATTTTTGGAGTTTCATACACTCTAGCCCATTGCATAAGGTATCTTGCAAGAAGGTGGTTCATAAGAGAACTTTTGATGTTCGGTGTTATGAATAACATAAGGGCCATACTTTCATTATGAATGAGATGTATGTTATGAATATTGATAATAATACATTACCTCTATATTTACTTCATAAATCATTTTAGAGTTTTACACACTCTAGCCCATTGCATAATGTTTGTTGCAAAAGGGTTGTTCATAAAAGAACAATTGTTGTTCAGTATTATGAATAACATAAGGGCCATACTTCCATCATGGATGGAATGTATGTTATGAATATTGATGGTAATATGATACATCCATAACACTGA
Source organism: Elymus sibiricus (assembly GCA_039707655.1). Taxonomy (NCBI): domain Eukaryota; kingdom Viridiplantae; phylum Streptophyta; class Magnoliopsida; order Poales; family Poaceae; genus Elymus; species Elymus sibiricus. The sequence continues at coordinate 232,494,371 of CM077672.1, read as the reverse complement.
CGCTAAATGTCGCAAGACTAAAAGAATACCACACATGTGTGGCACTGCATTTGGTCACATTGGAGAAACCCTCATGGAGAAATTCCATAATGATGGATTTTGAAGTCGTTTGATTATGAATCATCTGACACTTGCAACTTTCCTCTGAAAAGTGAAGTGACTGAAATACCGTTCACAGGCCATAAGGAACGAGCAACAAACTTATTGGTGATCATACATTTTGATGTACGTTGTCCGATAAATGTTGTTGCTAGCAGTGGATTTATCTATCTTCAGAAATGACTCAAGTAGATATATGGATATTTACTTGATGAGACGTAAGTCTGGATCTTTTGAAATCATTCAAAAGGTTTTTAAAATGAAGTACAAATTATTGTAACAAGAAAATTGTGTTTTCTGCAATTTGATTGCGGAAAGGAATATTTGAGTTACAAGTTTAGCGAATGTCTGATGAGTTGTGAAAAGAGTTTCATAACTTACACCTCCCGGAACACCACTGTGAGTGGAATGTCCGTGAAGATGTAATCAAACCATTTATGACATGGTAAGATCAAAGATGACATAAATCAATTTGCCATTATCCCTTTTAAAAGTAATGCTTTAGAGACTGCGGCTTTTACACTGAAAAGAGCACCATCAGATCTGTTGAAATGACGCCATGGTATGGTAACCCCAACCATGTTATGTCTTTTCTTAACATTTAGAATATGGGGCTTGTGTAAAATATTTACAAACCTATTCCAAATCAGACAAGTGCTACTTTGTAGGTTATCCCAAGTTATTGGGTATTCCCCCACAACTATACCGAGGCAAAAGGTTTTGCCACAAAGAACGGTATGCTTTTAAAGAGAATTGTTCTTGCAAAACGGTGAGTGGGAGGACAGTGCAACTCGACGAGATAACATTATCTTCGTCATCAGATCAAAGGAAAGAGACCTTGGAAGTGATTCCAGAGTTTCCTCCTACGACTGATACGGAAGTCTCTACAATAAAATGTATGGACTTCGGTCGAACTTGCAGCTGAACCACGTAGGCAAAACTCGTGCAAACCTCTCAGGTGCGCAAACGAGATATTGTTGTTAGACAACAGTATACCTACGATACACAAGGAAGCATTGATGGGCCCTGACTCCGGAAGTGGCTAAGTGCCAATGCAATCCGAGATAGTTTCCATATAAGTGATTCAAGATCATATCTTGATACCCATTTCGGAAGACTTAGAGTCTAACGAATATTAATGGAACTATAAACTGATACGGATAAAAATGTTTTATCCATAAAGCTTGACTTGTTGCTTATAACAAATACAAGGAATTGACTACAGCGAGATTGTCTCTCCGTAGCGATGCTTAAAGTCGGTTCGGGTTAAACTAGCAATTGATACATATTTCAATCATGAGATATGATACATGGATGCCAAAAGGATTTCCATGAAATGGAAATGCAACCTAGGACTTGCATGTGATACAGTCCAAGGTATTTTGTCAATCCAGAGGATGCTAGTGAGTATGCAAACTTCAGAGTTCCAGCAATGGGCAGAAGAGAGCAAAATGGAGTTGGAATCTTCGTTTTTGATGAAATAGTCAAAAGAGTTTGCTTTCATCAATGGATAACGAAGATGCTTGTGGTTACAAGAAAGTAAGTGGGAGCATAATAATATTTCTTAAAACCTTGTGTGCTTGACACATTGTTGATTGGAAATAATATAAATTTCTTGACACGAATTAGGACTTCATTGAAAATAGTTTTCGATGAAGTGCTTAGGCTAGGTAGCCTTGGTATTAGGCATAATTATCTACAAGATAAAATTGCCTGATAGAGCTAAAGCCAAAAATACATATTGACAAGATGCTAAAACAGTTTTGCATTAAAACACCAAGGAGTGATTCTTGCCGAAGTCACATGAAAAGGGTTTTTGCAAGACTCGGTGTCCCAAAACACTGATGAGCAAAATATATGATGGAGATTCCACACACTCTTGTGTTTGGATTAATCATGTATTCCATGGTATGTAAAACAACCAGATATGTCCGATACTCCCAAAGCTGTTGCGAGTATAGATACCAAAGTGATCAAAGTACTGATCATGGGACAATAGTGAAAAATGTCATTAAGTACTAAAGTAGCACTGCTGACATGTTTTCTTGCAAGAAGAGATTATGAAGTGCTCGTTGTAAGTAATTACATCGATACAGTCTTCATCAATGCTCCATGCGATTTTCGATTTAAGTTAAGGGTTTTGTGTAATACACAATATGGTGGCACGGTAGTTGGAAATTGTTCCAAACAGGTTATTGTGGTGATTTCTATAACAAAGGCTAAGTATGTTAACGCTTTGGAAGTGACAAAGAAGATGTTGAATCATATAGTTCATTCATGAACTTAGTATGGTTCTAAGATGGCTTTGGTCAATGGGACACTATTGCAGATAGTTGCTCCATAGCTCAGTCTGAGGAATCAAGGTTTGACCTATGATTCACATATATACAAAGCCAAGTCCACAAAAAATATGAATTTTGTGAAAGCGTGAAAACACGAGGAGATGCAAACATACACACGGAGCTGAAGTTGTCAGATCCGTTGGACATCAGGCTATACCACAAGCGAAGCATATTTTACACCGGTATGTAATAGGTGTAAAGTGCATTAGCATTGACTAGATTATTGACTCTAGTGCAAGTGGGAGTCTGTAGGAGATATGCCCTAGAGGCAATAATAAATGTTATTATTTATCCCCATGTTCCTAATTAAGTTTATATTCCGTGCTATAACTGCTATGGTTCTCGAGTCTGCAATAACCATGAGGCTCGGAGGGAAACTAATATGCACGTGTGGAATAATAAACGGTAAAATGTATTCCTAGTCTGGCCTCTAAGACTAGCTCAAGTGTTGCATGATGGTTCTATTTTCCTGATCATGGGCATGACTATGCCGGCAACTTTGAGGGCACAATGTTAGAAGAACACTTGTGTTGAATCGACCCGAATTGATGTTATGCTATGAGATACATTCGTCACAAGTTAATGGTTAATAACACAGAGAAAGTTTACGTTTGCATAATTCCTTAGACCATGAGAGTATCGAGTTTCTTCATGCTTGATTCATGAACTTTGGGGTTTGTTAAACGTCATCCGTAACTGGGTGGCTATTACGGCGGCTTACGGGTTCATGGGAAAGTATGTCAAGTAACTTGATAGCTCAAGATTGGGATTTGCTCCTCCGACGATGGAGAGATATCTCTGGGCCCTCTCGGTGTTACGGTATCCATCATCGTCTGGCCAGACACATTGTGATTTGATCACAGGGATGCCGGAACACGGGAACGAGAAAAGAGAACAAAAACCGGTAACGAGGTAACTGGCGTAGTGGACAAGTTGTTGATCCACGGGGATGCCGATAAATCTCACCTTGGGTATTTGTAACATATCGCAAAGCAACAGGAATAGCACACGGCAACTGGAGGTTCACTCGAATATTTATTCGTGTGGGTATAGGGGTCAATATGGGTGTCCACGGCTCCGATGTTGATCATTGATCGGAAAGTGTTCCGGTCATGTCTATACTTCACCGAACCTATAGGGTCACATGCTTAAGGGTCATCTATCTGCTGAATTCTAGACAGGGAGTCTGAGAGAAAGTCACCGGAAAAGTTTCGGAGACAACGGAAAAGTTCCGGAGAGAGAACACCGGAATAGTTTCGGTAAAACTGAAAAGTTGTTTCAGGGTATACCATTAGGTCAAATTGTTTTCGGCACACGCCTGGAAATTCTTGGAGGGTGCGAGAATTGTTCTGGAAACTTCTGGGATTTTTTCGGAGAAAAACCCCGAAAATGTTCCGGAGCTTTGGTTGCTTTTCGCAGATGAAAATCACTAATCCGGAATTGTTTCGGAACGGGTCCAAAATTATTTTAGTGGGTACTGGAAATGTTCTAAGACCTACAGAAATATTTTCGGATTTAACGATCGGAGAAAATATCTCATGAATAGTGAAAACACTATTATGAACAGTGGAAACACTATTGCGAGAAAATACATCACGAATAGTGGAAACACTATTGTGAATAGTGGAAACACTATTGGGAGAAAATATCTCATGAATAGTGAAAACACTATTATGAATAGTGGAAACTCTATTGTGAATAGTGTGAAAAATATCTGAGGGCATTTTGGTATTTTGGGAGCCACCCTACCCCTTGGGTTTTCCTATAAATAGAGGTGGAGAGGCACTCTCCACACTCACTCTTTCTCACATACACATGCCATTGCAATGATCTGGCTTCTTCTCTCCCTCCCCAAGAAATAGTTTCGTAGAGCCGAAAGGCTGTCTGGGTTCCGGTGGGAACTAGTTCTGGACGGCGAAGCCCTGCCGGATAGATGACACCGTATGTGTGCAACTCCGTTGAGAGATCGTAGTTTCGGTCTTAGTTCGAGAGGGCCTCCCGAAGGGCTGTCCGAGTGACCGTCCGAGTTTCGAGGGTCCTCCCAAAGGGCTGTCCGAGTTTCGAAGGTCCTCCCGGAGGGCTGTCCGTGACACCGTCCGAGGGACTGTCCAACCGCCTCCCGGAGGGCTGTCAGAGGGGCAGACGAGGGAGTACATCCTCGCGGTTGGGAGGTTGTAAAATCCTAGCTGCGGGGATCTGCACCGCCGATCGTCATCAACTCTTCTTCCGCTGTGCTACGAGTCGGTAACGAAAAGATCAAAAACCTTGTATGCATCTCCTTAGTGGTCCTGGGCGTGCTCGCTGTACCGAAATTTTTTGTTTTCTGCTGCGTTCCCCTACAGATGAAGAAGGCCTCCGTGATCGATTCCCCTCCGGCAGAGTACCAGAAAAGGCCTCCAGATGGGATCGCGGAAGAACTGAGGCTTGCGGCGGCGGAAAGGTTTTCTCTTCTGTCTTTCTGGTATATTGGGAATATTTTCGAATTTATAGCGCTGGAATTAGGTCAAGAGGTGCCACGAGGGGCCCACAAGCCTGGGGGCGCGCCTCCCGAGCTTGCCGCTCCCTCGTGACCCTTCTGGTCTTCTTCTGAATCTTATAGGGTCCCTTCTGGTCCAGAAAAAATTAATCCAAAGTTTTTTCTCCGTTTGGACTCCGTTTGATAATGATTTTCTGAAAAGGCAAAAACAGGTAAAAAACAGCAACTGGCACTGGGCACTAGGTTAATAGGTTAGTCCCAAAAAATAATTTATAATTGCATAATAAACATCCAATATTGATACTATAATAGCATGGAACAATAAAAAATTATAGATACGTTGGAGACGTATCACCCACAGGTACCAATCTGAGGTTTTGGGACAAAGATTGAATACAAGAGATGAACTAGGGTTTGAGATGAGATGGTGCTGGTGAAGATGTTGATGAAGATTGGTCCTCCCACGATGAGAAGATCATTGGTGATGTCGATGGCTTCGATTTCCCCCTCCCGGAGGGAAGTTTCCCCGGCGGAATCGCTCCGCCGGAGAGCAAAAGTGCTCCTGCCCAGGTTCCGCCTCAAGGCGGCGGCGCTTCATTCCGAAAGTCTTCTCTTGATTTTTTTCTAGGGCAAATGGCTTCATATTGTAGAAGGAGGGGGCCAGAGGCCAGCCAGGGGCCCCACAAGCTCGGGGGGGGGGGGTGCCCCCCAGGCTTGTGGCTTTCTGGTGGGTCCCCTCCTGGTATTTCTTTCGCCAATATTTTTTATTTATTACAAAATAATTCTCCGTAAATTTTCAAGTCATTTGGAGTTGTGCAGAATAGCTATCTCTGTTGTAGCCCTTTCCGGTCGAGAATTCCAGCTGCCGGCAATCTCCCTCTTCATGTGAAACTTGCAAAATAAGAGAGAAAAGGCATAAGAATTATATCATAAAGTGAAATAATGACCCAAAAAATAATAAATAATAGTAGGAAAACATGATGCAAAATGGACGTATCAACTCCCCCAAGCTTGTCCTCAAGCGAAAACCGAAGTCGATAATCATGACCACATGTTTAGAGAGAGAGGTGTCGATAAAACAAAATACGGACATGAAGGCATCATGATCATTATCATAACAACAATATATCATCATAAAACTTCTCATGAATAAGTGACAATTCATCCACAAGATAAAGTATGAACCATAAACTGTATTGAAAACTAACAAACTGTGATCTCGGTCACTGAAGCAATTGCAATTCATCATATTATCAGAAAGAGTCTATGTAAGAGCATTGTTTAGCAAGTTCACATACTCAACTATCATTTAGTCTTCTATGATTGCTGACAGTCATGGTGTACTTATGGAGCAAAAGTTTCAGTCAAACACATAGAAAGATAGGGGCTTATAGTTTCGCCTCCCAACTTATTTACCTCAAGGGTAATGTCAACAATAATGACTCATGATCACCTACATCCAACTGGATATATATGCATGGATCTTTCCCCACCACATGATGCTTGCCAAGAGAGAAAATAAAAATGGAATAGAGGAGAATACTATTGACTCTTGCATAAAAGTCAATACATAAAATAAAGGATAGGCCCTTCGCAGAGGGAAGCAGAGGTTGTGATGCACTTTTTATTTTTGAATGTGCAAGCTCTTAATGTAAAGGAACGTCACTTTATATTGCCCCTTGTGATAGCAACCTTTATTATGCAATCTGTCGCTTTTATTTCTTCACCATCACAAGATCGTACCAAGCTTATTTTCCCTTACAATAAAAGATCATACATATTTAGGAGCAATTTTTATTGCTTTGCACCAATGACAATTTACTTGAAGGATCTTATTCAATCCATAGGTAGATATGGTGGACTCTCATGACATGAAACTGGGTTCAAGGGTTTTTGGATGCACAAGTAGTATCTCTACTTAGTACGAAATTTTGGCTAGCAAAAGATTATGGGCAAGCACCACATGTTAGAGGATCCATGACAATATAGCTTCTTTGTGAATATAAGCAAACATAACTCATTACGTTGTCTTCCTTATCCAACGTCAACTATTTGACATAGAATATTTAATGGGGGCTCATAATCATAAAAGATGTCCAAGATAGTATATTTATATGTGAGACCTCTCTTTCTTTATTACTTTTTCATGAATTGCAACAATGACCAACGCTATGTTTGTTAACTTCCAACAAGTTTCATCAATTATACTTCTTTTATGTGAAGTCATCACTCCCCATGGGATTAGCATATGATCTACTCTTTTATTCTCTTTATTTTATTTCTAAGATTGAATCAACAAAAGTAAAACAACTCAACTCAAACTACTCTTTATTATATAACCCTCACACTCGATTACATAGATAGATCACAAAGCAAGCACTCGAAACTAAATCATACTAAAACTTTATTCTTCTAAATCACGAAATAACTAGGGATCGAACTAAGATAGATAATTATGATAAAAGTGATGGTGATACGATACCGGGGCATCTTCCCCAAGCTTGGCACAAGCCAAGGGTGGTGCCCATACCCGTGTACTCAAGTCTCCTTCTTCGGTGATGGTGGTGATGATGTAGTAGGCTTGTCCTCCGTCTTCCAAGGCATAGGCTCTCCATCATAAACGGATGAACGTGTTTCCGGAGTCCTAAAATTTGTAGCTAAACTCATACCTTTGAATGGCCTCATACTCAAATTTTTTGTTTTACAAATCATAAATTTGGGCCTGAAGATGATCAATCTAGTCATTGAGCTTGAAGATGACGTCCCCAATATGCGTGCTATCCACCTTGTGCTCACAGATGAATTCCGTGATCATGGAGTGGTTAGCAATAAGTCCGCGCTCCACCATCCCTTGGCACTGATGACCCACAAGTATAGGGGATCAATCGTAGTCCTTTTGATAAGTAAGAGTGTCGAACCCATAGAGGAGCAGAAGGAAATGACAAGCGGTTTTCAGCAAGGTATTCTCTGCAAGCACTGAAATTGTAGGTAACAGATAGTTTGATAGCAAGGTAATTCGTAACAAGTAACAAGTAGTAATGGTAACAAAGGTGCAGCAAGGTGGCCCAATCCTTTTTATAGCAAAGGACAAGCCGGAACGAACTCGTATAATAAGCAAAGCGTTCTCGAGGACACATGGGAATTTCATCTAGTCACTTTCATCATGTTTGTTTGATTCGCGTTCGCTACTTTGATAATTTGATATGTGGGTGGACCGGTGCTTGGGTGCTATTCTTACTTGAACAAGCCTCCCACTTATGATTACCCCCTCTCGCAAGCATCCGCAACTACGAAAGAAGAATTAAGATAAATCTAACCATAGCATGAAACATATGGATCCAAATCAGCCCCTTACGGAATAGCGCATAAACTAGGGTTTAAGCTTCTGTCACTCTAGCAACCCATCATCTAATTACTACTCCACAATGCCTTCGCTTAGGCCCAAAGATGGTGAAGTGTCGTGTAGTCGACGTTCACACGACACCACTAAAGGAAGCAACAACATACATATCATCAAAATATCGAACGAATACCAAATTCACATGATTACTTATGACAAGACTTCTCCCATGTCCTCAAGAACAAAAGTAACTACTCACAAATCATATTCATGTTCTAGATCAGAGGGGTATTGAATAGCATTAAGGATCTGAACATATAATCTTCCACCAAATAAACCAACTAGCATCAACTACAAGATGTAATCAACACTACTAGCAACCCACAGGTACCAATCTGAGGTTTTGAGACAAAGATTGAATACAAGAGATGAACTAGGGTTTGAGATGAGATGGTGCTGGTGAAGATGTTGATGAAGATTGGTCCTCCCATTATGAGAGGATCGTTGGTGATGTCGATGGCTTCAATTTCCCCCTCCCGGAGGGAAGTTTCTCCGGCGGAATCGCTCCGCCGGAGAGCAAAATAGCTCCTGCCCAGGTTCCGCCTCGAGACGGCGGCACTTCGTCCCGAAAGTCTTCTTCTCATTTTTTCTAGGGAAAATGGCTTCATATAGCAGAAGGAGGGGGCTGGAGGCCTGCCAGAGGCCCCACAAGCTCGGGGGGCGCGCCCAGGGGAGTAGGGCGCGACCCCCAGGCTTGTGGCTTCCTGGTGGGCCCCCTCCTGGTAATTCTTTCGCCAGTATTTTTTATATATTCCAAAATAATTCTCCGTAAATTTTCAGGTCATTTGGAGTTGTGCAGAATAGCTATCTCTGATTCACCCCTTTCCGGTCCAGAATTCCAGCTGCCGGCAATCTCCCTCTTTATGTAAATCTTGCAAAATAAGAGAGAAAGGCATAAGAATTGTACCATGAAGTGAAATAATGATTAAAAACATATTAATTAACAGTAGGAAATCAGGATGCAAATTGGACGTATCAACTCCCCCAAGCTTAGACCTCGCTTGTCCTCAAGCGAAAGCCGAAATCGATAATCATGACCACATGTTTAGAGAGAGAGGCAACGATAAAAATAAAATACGGACATGAAAGCATCATGATCTTTATTATAACAGCAATATATCATCATAAAACTTCACATGAAAAAGTGACAATTCAATCACAAGTTAAAGTATGAACCATAAACCAAATTGAAAACTAACAAACTATGATCTCAATCACTGAAGCAATTGCAATTCATCATAATATTAGAAAGAGTCTATGTAAGAGCTTTGTTTAGCAAGTTCACATACTCAACTATCATTTAGTCTTCTATGATTGCTGACACTCATGGCATACTTATGGAGCAAAAGTTTCAGTCAGACACATAGAAAGATAAGGGCTTATAATTTCGCCTCCCAACGTATTTACCTCAAGGGTAATGTCTACAATAATAACTCTTGATCACCTACATCCAACTGGATATATATGCCTGGATCAATCCCCACCACATGATGCTTGCCAAGAGAGAAAATAAAAACGGAATAGAGGAGAATACTATTGACTCTTGCATGAAAGTAAATACATAAAGTAAAAGATAGGCCCTTCGCAGAGGGAAGCAAAGGTTGTCATGCGCTTTTTGTTTTTGGATGTGCAAACTCTTAATGTAAAGGAACGTCACTTTATATTGCCCCTTGTGATAGCGACCTTTATTATGCAGTCTGTCGCTTTTATTTCTTCACCATCACAAGATCGTACAAAGCTTATTTTCCCTTACAATAAAAGATCATACATATTTAGGAGCAATTTTTATTGCTTTGCACCGATGACAACTTACTTGAAGGATCTTATTCAATCCATAGGTAGATATAATGGACTTTCATGGCATGAAACTGTGTTTAAGGGTTTTTGGATGCACAAGTAGTATCTCTACTTAGTGCGGAATTTTGGCTAGCAAAAGATAGGGGGCAAGCACCACATGTTAGAGGATCCAAAACAACATAACTTCTATGTGAATATAAGCAAACATAACTCATTACATTGTCTTCCTTGTCCAACGTTGACTATTTGACATAGAATATTTAATGGGGGCTCACAATCATAAAAGATGTCCAAGATAGTGTATTTATATGTGAGACCTCTCTTCCTTTATTACTTTTTCATGGATTGCAACAATGACCAATACTATGTTTGTCAGCTTCCAACAAGTTTTATCAATTATACTTCTTTTATGTGAAGTCATCACTCCCCATGGGATTAGCATATGATCTTACGTTTTATTCTCTTTATTTTATTTCTAGATTGGATCAATAAAAGCAAAACACTCAATTCAAACTACTCTTTATTATATAACTTTCACACACGATTACATAGATAGAAAGATCACAAAGCAGGCACTCGAAACTAAATCATACTAAAACTTTATTCTTCTAAATCACGAAATAACTAAGGATCGAACTAGGATAGATAATGATGATAAAAAGTGATGGTGATACGATACCAGGGCACCTCCCCCAAGCTTGGCACAAGCCAAGGGTGGTGCCCATACCCGTGTACTCAAATCTCCTTCTTCGGTGATGGTGGTGATGAAGTGGTGGGCTTGTCCTCCGTCTTCCAAGGCATAGGTTCTCCATCATAAAAGGACGAACGTGTTTCCGGAGTCCAGAAATTTGCAGCTAAACTCATACCTTTGAACTTGGCCTCATACTCAAAATTTTGGTTTTGTAGATCATATATTTGGGCTTGAAGATAATCAATCCGGTCATTGAGCTTGAAGATGACGTCCCCAATATTCTTGTCGTCCACCTTGTGCTCACGGATGAACTCCGTGATCATGGAGTGGTTAGCACTAAGTCCGCGCTCCACCATCCCCTGGCACTTGAAGATCTCCTGTTCCACCGCTTCCAGCCTGGCCTTCTCGCTCCTGGCCTTCTTAGGTCCTTGAACGTCCCGGATGTGGAGCACGCCCTCACGCATCTCAATGGCTTGAGGGTGCTTCATCACCTCCGGTAGGTACGGGTTGATGACCTTCTCATAAAACTTGTCCTTGGACGGGCTTGGAGATGCCATGGCGATCTAGATCTGTCAGAAAAACAGCCCGAAACAAGAACAGAGGAGAAACTTGCGATGCGGTGGTCAAAACACCCGTGAGTATATATAATGAATTTTCCCCATGCAAGACAAGTAATATGGAAGAAAAACGGAGTCGGGAAAGTCCACGAGGGAGCCACAAGCCTGGTAGGCATGCCCTGGGGGGGTAGGGCACACCCCCCAGGCTTGTCGCCTCCTCATGCACTTTTTGGACTGTTTATTATTTTCCTATTTTTTTATATATTCCAAAACGAACAGAAAGTACTTTTATGGAAGTTTTGGAGTCGGTTTACTTACCGTACCACGTACCTACTCCTTTTCAGGATTCTGGAGCGTTCCGGAAGGTTTCTTCTATGTGCTCTTCTGGTGTCATTGTTTGAATAATATTAGTTTCAACATTAATGGGCGTGCCTGAGATATAATGTTTAATTCTTTGCCCATTAACCGCCCTCGGATTATTGCCTTCGGAGTTGTTTATTTTGATGGCTCCGGAGCGATATACTTCTTCGATGATATACGGTCCTTCCCATTTAGAGAGAAGTTTTCCTGCAAAAAATCTTAAACGGGAATTGTATAATAAAACATGATCACCTACTTTGAATTCCCGTTTTTGAGTTCTCTTATCATGCCACCTTTTAACTTTTTCTTTAAACAACTTGGCATTTTCATAAGCTTGGGGTTCTCCATTCATCTAGAGAACTAATGTCAAATAACCTCTTTTAACCAGCAAGTTTAAAATCATAGTTAAGTTCTTTAATTGCCCAATATGCTTTATGTTCTAGTTCAAGAGGTAAATGACATGCTTTTCCATAGACCATTTTATATGGAGACATACCCATAGGATTTTTATAAGCAGTTCTGTAAGCCCATAGTGCATCATCCAGTTTCTTAGATCAATTCTTTCTAGATCTATTAATGGTCTTTTGCAAAATTAATTTTATTTCTCTATTAGTTAATTCAACTTGACCACTAGACTGAGGATGATAAGGAGATGCAATTCTATGATTAACATCATATTTAGCAAGCAATTTACGGAAAGCACCATGAATAAAATGTGAACCACCATCAGTCATTAAATATCTAGGGACTCCAAACCTCAGGAATATAACTTCTTTAAGCATTTTAATAGAAGTGTTATGATCAACACTACTAGTTGGAATAGCTTCTACCCACTTAGTAACATAATCAACAGCAACTAAAATATGAGTATACCCATTGGATTTAGGGAAAGATCCCATATAATCAAAACCCCAAACATCAAATGGTTCAATAACAAGTGAATAATTCATAGGCATTTCCTGACGTCTACCAACATTACCAATTCTTTGACATTCATCACAAGAGAGGACAAACTTACGTGCATCTTTGAAAAGAGTTGGCCAATAAAAACCAGATTGTAGTACCTTGTATGCAGTTCTGTCTCCCGCATGGTGTCCTCCATATGCCTCGGAGTGACACTTTCGTAGGATTTGTTCCTGTTCATGCTCAGGTACACAACGTTTAATAACACCATCTACTCCTTCTTTATATAAATGTGGGTCATTCCAAAAGTAATGTCTTAAATCAAAGAAGAACTTTTTCTTTTGTTGGTACGTGAAACTAGGTGGTATATATTTAGCAACAATGTAATTAGCATAGTCTGCATACCAAGGAGTATTACGAGAAGCATTTATCACAGCTAGTTGTTCATCAGGGAAATCATCATTAATAGGAAGTGGGTCATCAAAAACATTTTCCATTCTAGACAAATTATCAGCTACGGGATTCTTAGCTCCCTTTCTATCAACAATATGCAAATCAAATTCTTGTAGCAAAAGAACCCACCTAATAAGTCTAGGTTTAGCATCTTTCTTTTCCATAAGATATTTAATAGCAGCATGATTAGTATGAATAGTAACTTTGGAATCAACAATGTAAGATCTGAATTTGACACATGCAAACACAACTGCTAAAAATTCTTTCTCAGTAGTAGCATAATTTCTTTGAGCACTGTCTAGAGTTTTACTAGCATAATGAATAACATTCAATTTCTTATCAACTCTTTGGCCTAGAACAGCACCAACAACATAATCACTAGCATCACACATAATTTCAAAGGGTAGGTTCCAATCAGCTGGTTGAACAATAGGTGCAGAGATTAAGGCTTTCTTAAGTATTTCAAAGGCTTCTACACAATCATCATCAAAAACAAATGGAACATCTTTTTGCAAAAGATTAGTAAGAGGCCAAGAAATTTTAGAGAAGTATTTTATAAACCTTCTATAGAAACCAGCATGACCAAGGAAACTTCTTATACCTTTGATATCTTTAGGACATGGCATTTTCTCAATAGCATCAACTTTAGATTTATCAACTTCAATACCTCTTTCGGAAATTTTATGCCCAACGACTATACCTTCAATCACCATAAAGTGGCACTTCTCCCAATTCAAGACAAGATTAGTTTCTTCACATATCTGCAAAACTCGATCAAGGTTGCTCAAGCAATCATCAAAAGAAGTTTCGTAAACGGAGAAATCATCCATCAAAACCTCAACAATCTTTTCACAAAAGTCAGAGAATATAGCAGTCATACATCTTTGAAAGGTAGCAGGTGCATTACATAAACCAAAAGGCATACGACGATAAGCATAAGTTCCAAAAGGACAAGTAAATGTGGTTTTCTCTTGATCTTCAGGTGAAACAGGTATTTGAGAGAAACCAGAATAACCATCTAGGAAGCAAAAGTGTGTATGCTTAGATAATCTTTCTAACATTTGATCAATAAAAGGCAAAGGGTAATGATCTTTCCTAGTAGCTTTATTTAATTTCCTGAAATCAATTACCATCCTATAACCGATTACAATTCTTTGTTGAACGAGTTCATTTTTATCATTAGGAACAACGCTAATACCTCCTTTCTTAGGAACACAATGAACAGGACTTACCCATCTACTATCAGCTATGGGATAAATTATACCTGCCTCAAGAAGCTTTAATATTTCAGTTCTTACCACATCCTTCATTTTAGGATTCAGCCTTCTTTGATGATCAACAAAGGGTTTAGCGTCTGGCTCCATATGAATTTTATGCTGACATAAAGTGGGACTAATGCCCTTAAGATCATCAAGAGTATATCCAATAGCAGGTCGGTGTTTCTTCAGAGTTTTAAGTAATCTCTTTTCTTCATGCTCTGAAAGGTTAGCACTAATAATAACAGGATATATCTTCTTTTCATTAAGATAAGCATATTTAAGTGTATCGGGTAATTGCTTTAAATCAAACACAGGATCACCCTTGGGTGGTAGAGGATTTCCCAAGGTTTCAACAGGCAGGTTATGTTTAAGAATAGGTGCTTGCTTGAACAACAACTCATCTATTTCATTTCTTTCATTCATATGCATATCATTCTCATGGTCTAGCAAGTATTATTCTAAAGGATCAGTAGGAGAAACAACAATAGAAGTAAGACCTATAATTTCATCTTTATTGGGTGATTCCTTATCATGAGGTTGTCTACGAAACTTAGAGAAATTAAATTCATGAGGTATATCACCAAACTTAACTCTAACCTTCTCTTTAACACAATCAATTTCAGCATTAACGGTATTCAAGAAAGGTCTACCAAATATAATGGGACAAAAATTATCTTGTTGTGAACCAAGTACTAAAAATCAGTAGGGTATTTGATCATACCACACAAGACTTCAACATCTCTAACAATCCCAAGTGGTGTAATAGTATCTCTGTTTGCAAGCTTAATAGTAACATCAATATCTTCAATCTCAATAGGTGCAATATCATTCATTACTTCTTGATATAAAGAAAACGGAATAGCACTCACACTAGCACCCATATCACATAAACCATGATAGCAATGATCTCCAATCTTAACAGAAACAACAGGCATGCCAACTACAGGCTTGTTCTTATCTAGCATGTCTCGTTCATTTCTAACAGGTTTAGCAATTCTAGCAGCCTCATCGCAAAAGTAAATAACATGCCCATCAATATCATCAACCAAAAGATCTTTAACCATTGCAATATTAGGTTCAACCTTAATTTGTTCAGAAGGTCTAGGTGTTCTTATATTACTTTTGTTAACCACGGTTGAAGCTTTAGCATGTTCCTTAATCCTAACAGGGAAAGGAGGTTTCTCAATATAAGCAGTGGGCACAACTAGATCAACATTGTAAACAATTGTTTCTTCTTTAACAATAACAGATTCTTCATTTAATTCAATAGGTGGATAATATTTAAACCATTTCTCCTTAGGGAGATCAACATGAGCAGCAAAAATTCACAAAAGGTAGCTACTATCTCATAGTCAAGTCCATATTTAGTACTAAACTTATGAAAAGCATCAGTTTCCATAAAAGATTTAACACAATCAAACTCAAGATTTATACCTGACTCTTTACCTTTGTCGATTTTCCAATCTTCAGAGTTGCGTTTAATTCTTTCTAGAAGATCCCATTTAAATTCAATAGTCCTCTTCATAAAGGAACCATTAGTAGAAGTATCGAGCATGGATCGATCATCATGAGAAAGCCGAGCATAAAAGTTTTGAATAATTATTTCTCTTGAGAGCTCATGATTGGGGTATGTATGCAACATATACTTAAGCCTCCCCCAAGCTTGAGCAATACATTCTCCTTCACGAGGCCAAAAATTATATATATAATTCCGATCACGATGAACCAAGTGCATAGGATAAAATTTCTGGTGAAATTCCAGCTTCTATCGGTTCCAATCCTATGTTTCAGTATCATCACATAGCCTATACCATGTCAATGCCTTTCCCTCCAAAGATAAAGGGAATACTTTCTTCTTAACACCATCTCCGGATAGACCTGCAAGCTTAAACAATCCACAAATTTCATCCACATATATCAAGTGCACATCAGGATGCACCGTTTCATCTCCTGCATAAGGATTAGCTAGCAGTTTCTCTACCATACCCGAAGGAATTTCATAATAAATATTTTCAGTAGGTTCAGTAGGTTGAGGGGCAACTCTCAATGCTTCCGGTCGAGGTGAAGATACCCCGAACAAGCCCCTCAAAGGATTACTTTCCATAGTGACAAGTGACAGTAAATTTCAGCATGTAATATAAATGTTTCCTTACCAAATTCTACTCACCAAAGGCACTTCACTCCCCGGCAACGGCGCCAGAAAAGAGTCTTGATGACCCACAAGCATAGGGGATCAATAATAGTCCTTTTGATAAGTATGAGTGTCGAACCCAACGAGGAGCAGAAGGAAATGGCAAGCGGTTTTTAGCAAGGTATTCTCTGCAAGCACTGAAATTGTAGGTAACAGATAGTTTGATAACAAGGTAATTCGTAACAAGTAACAAGTAGTAACGGTAACAAAGGTGCAGCAAGGTGGCCCAATCCTTTTTATAGCAAAGGACATGTGGCACCCCAGCTCAGAGGAGCCGGAACACCCCGTATTCCAGCCCAGAGATCAAGTCTTCTGGAATACGGCACTGCTTGGCATAGAACAAACCAGCTCTTTATTACAAATAATATGAGTACAAGGGTCTGATGTCACAAAAGGTTACATCGGCATGGCGACACTACGCCTGCTAAGGTAGCTTTATGCTAGCAGCGAAACAACTCGTAACAGCGGAATAGCTTCTAGCAGCGGAACAACGACGACGGTGATGGACTCCACTCCACAGGGACTCTGGCTAGGACACATCCTAGAGCGCAACATCGGGATCCTCGACAAATAATCAATCACGGCATCACCTGCAATCTGGCATGACACGCCAGGTGAGTACTTTGAATATACTCGTAAGCTCACAGCAACCAAAGCAATCAAGACAAACAACAGCTTGGCATTTACAGGTTAATTACCAATGATGAAAATGATACTACTAGAATAACATGAGAGTGAACATGGCATGTACATGTTACTCATGATATGAACATGATGATACTAGCACTAGCATGAGAAGGGGGGGGGGTCGATGTTTAAGGTCCCTTGGACCAACTTACTCTTCTCGGAGGTTATCCCGTAACCACCATATGTAACAAACTTACCGTCGTGAACATCACACGATCACCTCAGGATCAACCAAGCTCGGTATCAACTATACCATCGTGATCATCACATGACCACAAGGAGCTTGATCTCTACCTGTGATCATCGCATGACCACATAAAGATCAACCAACTTCTTTTCTCATGGAACCGGGGTTGTTTATTATTCAGGTTAATATTACTGTTGACCCATAGTGTGACCTACTACGAACTATGTCCATGACCGAGGACACGGCTATCGATAGATTATACACTCTGCAGAGGTTAGTACACTGTACCCACACCACGGAACTCATGGCCTCGTGCTCCCATTCGAGTGGACCAACGACATTCCGACAAAACCAATCTATTGCATGACACTCTCCCGGCCACTCCGACAAACTCCCCTTTGGGCTATGTCATGGGTGGCCCCAATGTCAACTCGTGACATCCTGCCACCTTCGTGGCCGAACAAAACAAACTTGCCCAAACGGGGACACCCACGCGCAAACAACTCGGGCACACAAGGCTTATGGCCGCCTACCTGATCAGGGTAGCGCGCGCACATAACCTTCCCTAGTTGGAGGCACCAGCGAGAGGCATGACAATAGACCGAATTAGGGCCTCCCCATCCAGGCAAGTGTGGTTGCACTGGTGAGCTCGATTCGGTGCCACCATGACTCAGCCAACAGATTTGTTCAAGTTTGATTACATCAGGTTTAACTTGAATGGTGATGAGCCGAGTCACAATAAAATAACATAATGAAATAACAATGCATATGAGCATGATATCAGTGTAACCATGGATGGGCAACATAACCATTTAACAACATAACATCAACAATGATAAATCATTTATTCTACGGGATGCAAATGAGCATAGCATAACGATGATCATGAATATCACAAGTAGTTTCATATCAAACCGTAACTACTCATGTGAGCATATCATTATCACTAGCATAAAAAATGATTATAAGAATAAAGCATGATAATAATAACAATAGCACTAATAATGGAGAAGAATCATATATGCACTAGAACATAGCATAAGCATGGACATGGATTCACGAGCATATTCGAGGCATTAACAAAATCATTAAATGAGCAAGCAATTATTTAAATATTCAAGTGGAAACCATGGCTACTGCAAGGCCATCATGCAAGTGGCTGTTGTGGCTTGCCTGGTGATGAAGGATTCATCGGGAAGAAGTGAGAGAAGCTCGCGGAAAATTTTGCCGGAAATGATTCTCTCTCGAAGGGGGCTGAATAAGGGCAGGGGCAACATCATCATTTTAACAGTGTGGAAACATCATGAAAATGTTACCAACAGAACATGCTCGACGAATAGAGAATGTGGGCTTTTGAATCACCTGAATCGGAGTTACGGTTGCGGAGATACGGCCGTTCATTAGTTAGGCAGAAAACAAATAAAAATATGTTCATTTCTGCGCTTAACAGACGAACGCCCGCTAAATAGAGGTTTCGGCGCCGGGCTGAGAAGCTGAAAGCGTATTTCTGATAATACGCCTTCAGAACAGAGAAAATGTATTCTTCCCCGAAGGAGCGCCAGAGTACGCTTTTGGAACGGGGAGACGTATTCGGGCGAATACACCTCCACTTATCCACGTCAGCGGACTAGGTCAACGCCTTGGTTAGACTGATGAGTGGGGCCGCTGGGTGGTGGGGCCCGCCTGACCAGGTCATCGTCTTCGTTCTCCTCCAGCGCTCGATGGAGAGGAGAGCCCGCGCTGCGGGCGCTCGGCCCGGCGACCTGGGCCATCCCCGGTGACGCCCCACGCACCGACGGGATCGGGGCGACAAGACGCTCCTGCCTGCCCACCTCACGCTTGCCGAGGTGCATTGGAGTGAGCGTGGCATCGGCCGCGGCAGACGACGGCGTCGAGCGCCGGTGGGCTCGTGGCCATGGGGCACCAGAGGACGAGGGGAAGGGCGGAGGAGCTTCACCATGGCCAGGGGGTCTCGTTGGTGAAGGAAGTGGGAGGGGAGGAGATCTGGCTTGCTCGAATTTGAGCAGAGGCCGGCGGCGGCAATGGCGGCTGTGGGCGAGGAGGAGGGGCTCCGGGGCTCATATGAGAGGTCGGGGAGGTTGCGAGGAGGGAGGAGAAGTTGCTGGTGTGCTCGAGGGACTCGGGGAATGGCTTATATAGCCGGGGCAATGGCGAGGGTGAGCACGGCCACGGTGGTGAGTTGTCCGGCGCACAGCAGCTCGGAGGCCACACGTAGGGTAGGGGAAGAGGGGCCAGAGGGCGCACGTGATGCAGAGAGACCATGTAGGGGCTTCGGGAGAGCTCGAGACAAAAGAGGACAGGAGGAAGACGACGGCGGCCGCGGGCACGCGGTGCAGCGTGGTGCGCCGGGGAGGAACGAGGAGGGGGCCAGGGCACGCGTGGACGTGGGGGACTATGCGTGACGCGGTGGACAAGGTGGGACGTGCGGGAGTGGCTGGGAGGGCAGTGCCCGGAGCTAGCCGACGCTCGGAGCACACCAACCTGCGTGGTCACCGCGTGCATTGGCGAGAGGAGGGCACGTATGCCTGGCAAAAGGTGTCTACCGCGTAGTCCTTCCCAAATGGGACCTCCCTGAGGTGATAGCTCGAAGAAAGCCACTTTGTGCTGATGGGATGCATCAGTCAAAGTTTGCTGTAGCAAACTTGGGCATGAAGCTGTGGTAAAAATGAAGGGGATAAGGGCTAACTAGGATGTCACAGGGGTTTAGGGTAGGAAGGACTATAGTCCTGTGAAATATGAAAAGATTTGGACCAATATTTATCATAGTTGCTTCACAACTGCATATTTGGTCCAGAAACTAGATCTTGAAGCTGCACTCACATGGATGATTGGATTGAGCTGAAATTTGGTGGAGGATGATGATTTGGGCATATGAAGGCACTGGTAAAATTTCATACCATTTGGATACACCAAAATGGTACTTCCTTCACAATGCTTTCCTCTGGACAGAAACTTGGGGGAATTTTGTGGAGAAAATGACTTGGCAAAATGATGTGAATTTTGGCATGCTCAAAGGATATAGGGATATTTAGGTCCTGGATTAATTTCAGAATTTATGAAGCAATAAAAAAAATATAGTTGCTTCACAAACTAAAATTATGGCCAGAAACAAAGATTGGATGGTGTGCTCACAAAGATTGTTGGATGGAGATGAAATTTGGTGGAGTGTAATTATTTGATCATATGGATGATCTGCCAAAATTTCAACTCATTTGGATTAGCCTAGCTAGTACTTCCTTCACAAAGCTTCTCTCTGGACATAAATTTGGAAATTTGCTGAGGAAGATTTACTAGGCAAATGAGGCTGAATTTTGGCATGTGGCAATTATTTGGATATGAAAGAGTGATCAAAAAGTTTGAGGGCAATCAAGAAAAGATAAATAGCACTTCCTTCACAAAGTGCCATACTGGACAGAATAGGAAATGAATATTCCTGAATTATTTTTGAACTAAACAAGGATGGGTTTTGACATATTAGTGGAAGATATGATCCAAAGAATTTATGAGAATTTTGTGGGAATTTTAGGAAAG
The DNA here is from genome assembly GCA_039707655.1 of Elymus sibiricus. Lineage (NCBI taxonomy): Eukaryota > Viridiplantae > Streptophyta > Magnoliopsida > Poales > Poaceae > Elymus > Elymus sibiricus. The sequence continues at coordinate 232,473,417 of CM077672.1, read as the reverse complement.
ACAAAAATATAGGTTGCTTCACAACCTAGAGTAAACATGGTTATTCTGTTAATAGAAAAGGAATATTCCCAAGAAATAAATATTGGGGTTGGGCTAAGATGGAAATGACATGCCCTTGGGAAAGATTTGAGAGTGACAAGCCACTTGGGAGAGGAAGAAGAGATGATCTTCCCAGGTTTCAAGACCACGAAGGCACCAAAAAGGAATTCCAAATAAAAATTCGAAGAATTCCAAAAGAAAAAGAAAGGGCCAAAAATCGGGGTGTCACAAACCTACCCCCCTTACAAAAATCTCGTCCTCGAGATTTGGTTGCTCAGGGAACAAGCATGAATATTTTGACTTAAGGAAACCGTTTCCAACTCGGGTATCCTTTTCCTTGATGTTCCCTCTGAATTTCCATATGACTGACTGCCCTGCTCTGGGGTGGTTTGCTTCACCATATCCCACATTCTGTCAGGTCTTCCTTCATATGTTCAACCTTATGCTGACTCCAATTTCTTTCATGGCTGCTGACTTAGCTGATATATTATCCTGACTGGAATATGTCATCTTTCCATAAGTCCAGGAGTGATTTCCAATTGACGTGACATTCTTCTATCCTGCACCGATAGTATTCAATGGAGTTATGAACAAATTCCCTTGGTGGACACGAAACATTTAATCATTGCATCGGGTTCTCAAATAGATGCATGCCCTCCGGGTTCAAAACCGTACTGGAGATCACAACCACTCTCTTGGCGGAATCTGACTGCTCACAGGGATTTCTGAATCATCTTGGCTGACTCCACTGTCTTGAGTATCAAATCCGTACCAAAATTCGACTATCGCCTGTCGTGGCCAGTATAAAGGAGTACGGCCTTATAGCAATAGCATCTGGAGACTTGTCTGCCGATGGTGCTGGCGGAAGGCTCTTGTTCATGACAAGCTATCATTTCACTAGGTACCATATGTGAGGACAGATGATCCGAGATTGTTGTTTAGCATTCTGATTACTCATTTTGTCAGTATAGCCACATATGGGTAGTAGGCCGCGCGATGCATTGACATGGTTGCTGGAGTCAAACTGCTGAGCTGGCCTTTGGGTTGGCATGACAGACTTGGATATTCGATACTGACAATTCTGAACATATACATTTGGACAAGCGAGTTATCTTGATATGAGGTCCTTACCAACAGAGTATGATGGATGCTGTCACACCGAGAGGGCCCTAAGAATATCTCTCCATTGTCAGAGGAGCAAATTCCACTCTCGAGCTATCTAGTCCCTTGTCAAACTTTCCAATGAACCTATAAGTTGTCGCTATGATCACTGTGTTACAGATGACGTTTGAGCAACCCCAAAGTTCATCGTACGGTAAGAAGTGACTACGATACTCTCATGGTCTAAGGAATTAAAACACATGTTAACACTCTGTGTTATAACAATTGACTTCACACGATATTATCTCAAAGTATAACAAACAAGTTTGGGTTGATTCAATATGATGGTTCTTCTAACGTCATACTCTCAATGTTGTTTTGAGACTATCGTTGCACTTAACGATATCTCAAGATCCGAAAAACATGATCAACAACAACACTTGAGCTAGTCTTAGAGGCGAGGCTAGGAATCTTATTTTATCGTTTATCATTCCACACGTGCATATGAGTTTTCCACTGAATCGCATATTCCAGGATCATAGCAGTTATAGCATAAAATATAAACTCTTAATTATGAACAGAGAAATATAACAATACAATATTATTGTCTCTAGGGCATATTTCCAACAGACTCCCACTTGCACTAGAGTCAATAATCTAGTTACATAGTTTCTCTAACACCTATGGCTAACCGGTGTTGCTCATGCTTTGCTCGTGGTAGAGCCTTCGTCATTGGATCTGACACATTCAAATCCTTGTGATATTTTTACTTGTCTTTGCATGGGATTTAGATTCCTTTTGCTTTGATCAATGGCACCATTATTCACAATATAGTGTCATTGGTTTCATTGCACTTAGGATCACACCAACTATATCAAGACACTTCTTGACTCAGACTTCCTTCTTTGAAGCATCTGAAGCCTGATATGTCTCCAACATATGTATAATTTTTTATTGTTTCATGCTATTATGTTATCAATCTTCTTGTATGCTTAATATGCAATTTTATATCATTTTTGGGAACTAACCTATTAACCTAGTGCCAGTTTCTGTTTTTGCCTATTTTATTGTTTCGCAGAAAAACTATACCAAACGAAGTCCAAACACGATGAAACTTTACGGTGATTTTTTCTGGACCAGAAGGGACCCTAGAAGCTTCGGGAGGAGGCCAGAAGATATACGGGTGGGCCACAAGCTCACACGGCGCGCCCCCAGGCCACCTGAGTTTGTGGGGCCCTCATAGCTCCAATTGACCTAATTCCAGTGCTATAAATTCCCATAAATCCAGAAACCACCAGAGCGAGACCTGAAACAATTAGTCCACCGCCGCAAGTCTCTGTTCTTCCGCGATCCCATCTGGAGGCCTCCACCGGTACTCAACTGGAGGGGGAATCAATCACGGAGGACTTCTACATCAACCTTGCTGCACCTCCGATGATGTGTGAGTAGTTCCCACATGACCTACGGGTCCATAGTGATTAGCTAGATGGCTCTCTCTCTCTCTGATCTTCAATACAATGTTCTCTTCGGAGATCGATTTGATGTAATCTTCTTTTGCGGTGTGTTCGTTGGGATCCGATGAATTGTGGATTTATGATCAGATTATTCATTGAAAGTAATTGAGTCTTTTTTGAACTTTATTTTGTGTGATTGTTATAGCTTTGTATTTCTCTCCGATCTATCCATTTGGTTTGACCAACTAGATTGATTTATCTTCTGTGGGAGAGGTGCTTTGTGGTAGGTTAAATCTTGCGGTGTCCTCACTCTATGACAGGAGGAGTAGCGAGACACGTATTGTATTGTTGCTACTAAGGCTGAAACGACGGGGCTTAATCATATTGCTTGGTTTTATTCTGTCAACATTATGTCATCATACTTCATGCATTACTCTGTTTGTTATGAACTTAATACCTTAAGATGCATGCTGGATAGCAGTTGAGGGGTGGACTAATAGTAGTAGATGCAGGCAGGAGTCGGTCTACCTATCACGGACGTAATGCCTATGTATTGATCATGCCATGAATAACGTCATAACTATTCACTTTTCTATCAATTGCCCAAACAGTAATTTGTTTACCCACCGTATGCTATGTTCTTGAGAGAGATGCCTCTAGTGAAAACTATGGTCCTCGGGTCCATTCACCATATTTACTAAAACCCTAATTTACTTGCTGCAATTTATTTCTTTTTATTTCCTTTTGCAATTTATATACCTATCATTATTAGAATTAATCCTTGCAATTAACGAGTACAAGGGGATTGACAACCCTCTTGCACTACAAAAAAACACTTCTGTGATGATATGTCTTTGTCACAGTAGGTCAAGTTTTCTGTCATGCATGTACATCCGTGACAATTTTATGACGGAATCAAGATAGTCATACATGTGCTGTCATAGAAGTGTTCCATGACAATACTGAAATTATCATCACGGAAGTGTCCACTTCCATGACGATAAATGTCGTGTCATGGAAGTGTTTTCGTCAAGGGTAATCGACACGTGGCATCCACCGTAACGGGTCGCCGTTAAGCTACCGGGTTCCGGTTTGGATCCGATAACCCGTTAATAGCCCTGACCAATGGGGATTTTCCATGTGTAAAATTCTCATTGGCCAACTGATCCACGTGTCAGGTCGGCGTTGCGACAGATGTCGTCCATTCATTGCACGAGACGCGCCTATGGAACAGTGACACATGGCACGGCCCAACAGTGGCCCATTTAGGTTATAAAGGCCGGCCCGTTTGACTTGGTCAAACGTTAATGGGCCGGCCCATGGAAAGCCTGTAACCGGCCTGTTCACATACAACACATTTACGGCCCGGGTACTCACGGGCCATTACGGCCTTTAGAAATTCGGCCCAATAGCGTCATGTGGGCCGTCCCATATGATTCCAGCCCATTGTCACTTTCGGCCCATCTATGGCCCGTGAAGTATTTCGGCCCATATGAGGCCTTTTGCATCTCTGGGCCCATTGACGGCCCGTGGTGAATCAAGCCCATCATGAACAGTGAACTGCTTTGAGCCCATTTAAGGGCCCATGATTCAGTTGGGCCGTTTCCAGCCCGTGTTCTCTGTCGGCCTTCTAAGGGCCCATAAATTCTTGGGCTCATTTCCGGCCCTCGATTACTTACGGTCCGTTACTGGCCTGTTATGCTAATGGGCCAAATTCAGCCCGTGGTTACAATCGGCCCGTTTGTGGTTTGTTAACCCATTGGGCCATTTTCAGCCCGTCATGTATTCCGGCCCTTTAACAACCCATTAGACCCGTCGATATAATTAGGCCTGTGTTGACTTTCGGACTGTTAATGGCCCGTTATGCTATGGGCCCTTAAACCGACCATTCCCAAATTGGCCCGTTTACGGCCCATATTGCGCTCCGGTTTTAGCCCACGAACAGTACGGCCCATGGATCATACGGCGCGTAGGAGGCCCATGGATCCTACAGCCTGTATTTGGCCCATGGTTATTGCGGCCACTAGCAAACCAAGGAAAAAGAAGTGTAGTGACTACAAGCAATAAACATGACTAAGTAAATAAATAAGCAAGCAACTAACGCTAGGCTATTACGGCGATTACATACATTACATCCACTGGGCATCAAAGTTCGCCACCAGTGCAAATAAAGGGAACAACAAAACAACATATTACAAACACCGGGCGACTAAGTTGGCCACCAGTGCAAATAAATGTGGCAGCAAAACAAGTCCAGAAATGAAACCACTTCAGAAGAGCTCAAGAAACGATATCCTGGGCACCCACCATGCTGGCAAGAAGCTTAGCAAGCTTATTAGCTTTCTCTTGTTTGGCGCTAAACTCCTCCAACTTTTGCTGTTGCACCAGAAAGTGTGCATCTGAATTCTGCAGGGACTTCCTCAGTCCTTCGGCTTCTTGTCGTAGCACAGCTGATCGTTGTCTTTCAACTTGCAGTTGAGACTCAAGAAGCTGAACTGATTCAGGCAGCGAGTTCGAAGAGCTTGTGCCAGCGGTAGTGGCCAGTAACTCGAACACTACATCAAGGCAGGACTTTGGGGTTGTCTCACTGTCTTGAAGATAGTTTTTATCAGCTTTCTTGAAGACCAACAGGGTTGTCTCACTATCTTGAACCTTGTCTGCATTACTTCCTTTACCGTTACATAATGGGGTACACTTCTCCAATATTCCGCCGGCATTCTAAAAGAGGAACAAGCAGACACATCACATGTTTAGCATGTAGTATATGAAACTCATTTTGGTAAACCAGTTCATTAGTAATGTTGATAGGATAACAACATGAAACAAACATATATTTATGTACTATTGTCACTGTATTGTCTATATCATCCTAGTTTATGTTGCCAAATCAAGATAGAGACGCAGTTCAAATCATATATGTTTAAGACAAAGCGGCATAGACTGAATATAAGTGTGGGAAACTAACAGCACTAACAACACTTGTAATGTGCATGACATGAGAACATAACGTTTATACAATTGAAACTGAAATCAACATAGAGCAAGAAGTTACAACAGCAAACCAGTTAAAGAAACAGGTTTAAAACATAGCTGTTGTGCCATTGGAGATTCAATTGGATCCTTCAAATTTGAAATAGTTGGTATGAGTAAATACAGTGCCGCAAGAGCAAACGAGTATGCACCATAGCTACGGAATCTGACCTAAGAACAGTTGTTCTTCTGCTTTAAGCGTTGAGTTGGGGTTCGCAGTGCTGGTCCTCGTGCTTTGGGCACTGCAGTTTCCTTACTAACTGCTCATGCTTGGGTGCTCTGTGGTGGAGATGGTGCTGTGTCAAGTGGAACTGGGTTACTATCTGCTGGGGTTGGGGTTATATGGGGTGTAGCTGGTTCTCTGTTCAACTGGGTAGGGGTACAATCTGCGAGAGTCTGGGTTATGTGTGATGGGGCTGGTTCTTGGGCAAGTACAACTGTGGTTCTATCTGCATCGACGGGTAGCACTGTCTTCTCTGAAGACCGTGTTTTTACTTCCTTAGATACTGCCATCACCCCGTCCAATTCAAATGGCCGATAAACAAGAAAAATAATTGAATGTACAGACATTATATGATAGACAGGTGCAATGGATAGTGGGGAATAAAAGAGGGCATGAAATAATTCACATATATGCTGTCTAACCAAACAAGATAGCATGACACAATTTCACATATATGATGGCTAACTAAACAGGATATCATGACACAATTTCACATATATGATGGCTAACTAAACAGGATAGAATGACATAATTCAAATATGATGTCTTTATTAAATAGGTTGGCATGCCATAATTCACATACATGTTGTCTATGAAAACATGATGGCATGATATAATTCACGGATAGAATGACATAATTCAAAATATGACGACTATGTAAACAGGATGAGATGATATAACTACATGATGTCTTTATTAAATAGGTTGGCATGCCATAATTCACATACATGATGTCTATGTAAACATGATGGCATGATATAATTCACATATATGATTTATATACTAAGCAAGTAAGAAGATGGCAATCGCAGATATGATGACTAAACTAAGCATATGCATTCAATATTGTGTATATGATGACTAAACTAAGCAATACAAGACAACATATGCATGATATGAGTAATATAACGCTGCCAAGTTTGAGCATACACCTCAGGGGGGAAATAGGACTGGTCATCTATCTCTGAATCCTCCTCTGAGGAGCTATCTGTAACCAGCAAGATATCTGCTTCAACAGGTAGAATTGTCTGCTCTAAAGACCTTGTTTTCACTCCAGATTTTTCCATCACCGGTTCAAATGGCTGATGCACAGGAAGAGTAGTTGAATAAACAAACATTATCGACAAATGGAATACGTAATACAAAAAAAGGATGGCATGATATAATTCACACATATGATGCCTGGCTAAATAGCATGGCATTGCATAATTCACATATATAATGCCTTGCAACAAGATGGCATTGCATAATTCACATATATGGTAATTAGACACTAAACAGGTGGCATTCACACAAAGCATGTCTAAACTAAGCAAATGACATAGCAATGCAAGACACCATATGCATGATATGAGCAATATAACCCTGCCAAGTTAGAGCATACACCTTGGGGGGAAATACGACTGGTCAACTGTCTCTGAATCCTCCTCTGAGGAGCTATCTGTAATCGGCAAGATATGCGCTTCGTCAGATTGCACTGTCTGCTCTGAAGACCTTGTTTTCACTCTAGATTTTTCCATCACCGTGTCAAATGGCTGATGCACAGGAAGAGTAGTTGAATGTACTAACATTGTTGCAAATGTAATATGTAATGAAAAAAAAGGATGGCATGACATAATTCACATATATGATGACTCGCTAAAGAGGATGGAATTGCAAAATTCTCATATATGATGCCTGGCTAAACAAGATTGTGGGGTCGAGGAGATAGGTCTAGAGGGGGGGGTGAATAGACCCTTAACCAACCAAAGGTGCAGTTTTTAGTTCACTTGAATTTTAGGCAGATTTCGGCACAAGTTAAGATATCACCAAGACTTCCTACACATGCATATCTAGAGATTGAGCAACGAAAATAGTAAAGCATGCAAGTGTACGGAAAGTAAGGGGGTAGAGTATGGAAGATCAAACGCAATGAAGACACGATGATTTTTGGCGTGGTTCCGATAGGTGGTGCTATCGTACGTCCACGTTGATGGAGGCTTCAACCCACGGAGGGTAACGGTTGCGCGAGTCCACGGAGGGCTCCACCCACAAAGGGTCCACGAAGAAGCAACCTTGCCTATTCCACCATGGATTCTGTCCACGAAGGACTAGCCTCACTCAGGGTAGATCTTCATGAAGTAGGCGATCTCCTTGCCCTTACAAACTCCTTGGTTCAACTCCACATGATCTTGGAGGCTCCCAAGTGACACCTAACCAATCTAGGAGACACCACTCTCCAAAAGGTAATAGACGGTGTGTTGATGATGAAATCCTTGCTCTTGTGCTTCAAGTGATAGTCTCCCCAACACTCAAAAACTCTCTCACAGATTTGGCTATGGTGGAAGAAAGATTTGAGTGGAAAGCAACTTGGGGAAGGCTAGAAATCAAGGTTCAAATGGTAGGATTGGAATATCTTGATCTCAACACATGAGTAGGTGGTTCTCTCTCAAAAATCGTATGGTGGAAGTGTAGGCACGTTCTGATGACTCTCTTACTTGGTAAGAGTGTGGTGGAGGGGTATATATAGCCTCCACACGAAATCTAACCATTACACACTTTTGACCAAACTCGATGGCACCGACTGGAATTCTTGGTGAGACCGACCTGTGCAAAAGATTTGAACTTTTGAAGTTTTGGTGGGACCAAATGGAAACAACTCGGAGCGGCCAATGTGCAATGGTAGGGAAATCCTCGTTAACGTGGCACCGATTGCAACATCTCGGTAAGACCGAAATAATTGCAACAAGGCAACAGAAAGTTGGCAAGCCATCTCGGTGGCACCGATTGCAAACACTTGATTGGACTGAAATAATTGCAACTGATGACAGAGAGTTGGCAAGGCCATCTCGGTGGGACCGAGATCCATATCGGTGGATCCGACTTGTTAGGGTTTGGCTTGTGGCACTGTCCTTATGAACTCGGTGGGTCCGAAAGGATAGGATTCGGTGGTACCGAGTTTGACTTTGGGAAAATAGGACAAGTCTCTCTAGAGAAAGTGGCTGAGGATTTTGGAGCAATATCACTAAGCACTTGAGCAATTAGATCATTATCAAAACCTCATCCCCTTTTAATAGTATTGGCTTTCTTATGGACTCAATGTGATCTTGGATCTCTAAACAAAAAATGAACAGTCTTGAGCTTTTGCCAATGTATGTCCTTAGCATTTTGAAGGGTTCCACATCTCCTTGTCCTTGCCACGCCATTGTTGAACTTGTCTGAAATTCACTAGATAGAAGCATTAGTCCAACAACATGTATGTTGGCATAAATTACCAAAACCACCAAGGGAGCAAATGTGCTTTCAAAGATGGCATTGCATAATTCACATATATGATATAGAAACTAAACAGATAGCATTCACACAAAACATGTGTAAACTAAGAAGATGACATATATGAAGTGTAAAGTAAGCAATGCAAGGTGCCATATGCATGATATGACCAACATCAGCATGCCAAGTGAGAGCAAAGACCTTAGGGGGTAAATAGGAGTGGTCTGCTCCCTCTGAATCCCCCTCTGAACAGTTATCTTCCTCTTGATTACAATCTGGAATGGGGGGAGGGGGGCTGCCATTGCGGCCACCATGGAGTGACGTCTGCATGACATTATATTACCACCCAAGGCTCTTCTCTTTTGCTCTACATGTTTAGTACCATTGTGTACAATAACTGACATGCATAGGAATAAAACATAGTGAGATTATGTAAGGAATGCATGCAGAAATCCAGAGTGATGGTAGCAACCAGTGGATAGACCCAAACCAATGATAGCAGGCAGATAATAGCTTCAGTTAAAAAATACAGGTAATGGCTCCTTTACAGTTTGTTTACCACCCAACATGAAACAGATAGTAGACACCCGAGATTAAGTAGATAGTAGACAGAGATACTATTCGTTGTTGCCCAGATTTGTACCCCACAACCATTTAAAAACTCAAGTTTGATTATTAGTTTGGATCTGACTCGGAGTCTAAGAGGTGACCAGGATGATAAAGTAGTAGGTAATATTAAGCGATGCATAATGTAAGCAGACACGAAAGAGTGCAACCTCTCTTGCAGACCCGTGTAGTCCTCAAGGTCATCTCCTCAGTTGATGATGGTAATGAAGTGGTGGTGGCTGTCGGCAGCGGGGAAGAAGATCTAAGGTGGCGAAAGACGGTCTGGAGGGGGGATCACTACTGCGGTGGACGCTTCCATCGTGGGAGCAGCTCAGCTGGGGCGGACGATGGTGCGGCAGGAGCGGGACAAACCACACAAAGTTTTCTTTGACACCTATCTGTATTAGAAGTATAATTCTGTAAAGGCTCAGTTGAATTGGATGATTCTAACAACGCAGGGATAGGAAATACACAGGAATAGGATAGGAATGCACGTGCAAAACAGAGCAATTGCTAACACAAGATTTCTGTCAATCTGGGTGTTTGGTTCACAGGAATTGGAAGATCACAGAAATGCAAAGAAGCATGGTCATATTAAAGTCAAACCACATGAAAATGTATAGTTATAATGCGATTATGCTACTATCACTTAGTCTTGTTCTTCATGAATAGGAATTTGAAAAGGAGGGCCAAGTGGATATTAAAATTTCTACGGTTTTTGTTTGAAAGAGACACTAAAGGAAAAAATCCTACAGTTTTCCCTTGCTCCATTCCTTTGAACCAAATGCATGAATAGTAGTACCATAGAAAACTTTCCAATTCCTATGTCTTTCCTTCACTTTTCCTTTCAACCAGTGGCCATTCTAGTAGGCAGGCTTGAACAGGCAAAAGCCTACACTCCAAAAATGTTTTTGTACTACTTCTACTACTTTGGACCCAGCCCACTACCCTACTAGCTCAACTCTCAGGCCCGTCTACACATGCACAGCTCCAACGCGCAGAAATAAATAATGATGTCTTTCGAGAGAGTCCATCACGGATAGCTAACTTGCCTAGTACCTCACTGTTTGTCATATAGGAGAAACTATTCGTATTTCTCATTACTACGTGTGCTCAGTGGACAATATAAATTACATGTAGAGTAAAAAAGCGATGCAACAAGTGTACAACCTCTTTGGCGAAGCCATGTCGATCTCAGCATCATTGGGTTGGTCGCTGAGGATGCTGCGGCTGATGTGGCTGTCAGAGGCGGGGAAGAAGATCTTAGGCGTCTGGAGATGGAGCCGAGGGTACTGCTCTGCTGTGATGGACGGTTTTGTCGTTGGACCAACTCCGGTGAGGTGTACGACAACGAGGCTGAAGCAGGACAAGAGAGACAACATTAACCTGAAGTGGGATTCTAATAGCATCTCCAATAGATGATGTAAAATACATCACCAAAAAGTGCTAGATGTAAAAGACATCAGCCGCTCGTCTCTGAACTTAACTGTCGAAACTGAATTTAACTGTCGAAACTGAATTTTACTGTCGAAACTGAAATGTACTCTCGAAACTGAATTTTGCTGTCGAAACTGAATTTTACTGTCGGAACTGAACGCAGTAGTAGCAGAGAAGCAATGCACTAGTAGTTTTGGCCGCTCGAGCACTAGTGGCAGAGAAGCAGTGATCTAAATCGGCAGCCGCTCCAGCAGGTAACGTACTACCAGAGAGCAGCCGGGGCAGCTGGTCGTGCAGCAGTAGCAGCGCCCGGAGCATCAGCGCGTGCAAGAGCCATAGCAGCAGCAGGAGCATGAGCAAGTGCCGGAGCTGCTGCTCGTGCAGCGGCAGTGCGAGCAAGAGTAGAGCAGCAGCGCGAGCAAGAGCAAGAGCAGAGCAACAGCGCGAGCAAGAGCCGAAGCAGCAGCAACACGACCAGCGACAACCGAAGCCGCATCAGCAGCAGCTCCTGCTGATGTGGGCGTCACCACCGAGGGAGCAACGCCATGGCGGAGAGATGCCACGGAGGAAGTGGCCGGTGACGCCGCCGTCGATGGAGCCACACCATGGTGGCTCGGGTTCGAGCAGCGGCAGCACCGTGAGATCAAATAAAGGAGAAAATGCACCAATTAGTGTAGAACCTCTTTGGTGGCGCCGACTAGGCCTCAGCTTCATCCGAGGAATCGGTGATGGTGATGCGGTTTCGATGGTGCAGGTGAAGACGGCGCTGTGAGAATAGAGGCAGCGTGATAGACGAGGCGAACGTCGGGGCAGCTCCTTGGAGGTGGAGGACGGGGCGGCTGAACCGACGGGACGACGGGATCGATGACGGATCCTCATCTGGTGCGGTGGATGAGGGACATCGAGCTATTGCGGCGGACGATGTCGTCGGGAAAGAGGCTCCGGCTGGGCGGCGGTCGGGTGGCAGACGGAGGAGCGTGGGGTTTCGCGGGTTTTGGCGGCCTCGGTGTACGAATGGGGGGCGGAGGGGGTGGGAGGGTGGAACCATGGCTAAGGGATGCGCTTGTCCAATGTGGGGTAAGTTACGAAAGTACCCCTACCCATTTGGAATATGGGACGTCGAGGCGGGATTTTTGGCTGAGGGATAGATGGGGGATTTCGCGTGTCGGGGCGGTGCGACCGATTTTGGAGGAGGGGGGAGTTTTCGCGCACGTTGAAATTTCGGGATAACAAGGCGCGGGTTGAAGGGGCTGGAGTTTCGCAGCACAAGAGACAAAGAGATAGCTTGAAATTTCGGGATAACAAGGCGTGACTTGAAATTTTGGGAGAATAAGCTTAACATGTAAAACAAAAACAAAAACAAAAAACAATTCGCTGCACACAAGAGAGAGTCATGTCCCGTTTTCCTATATGAATTACTACAAATGCCATTCAAAAACAACAATGAACAACTTAAAAATCGGGAGAACAAGCTTACCGTGTACGGTACCATATCAATTCGTACTTCCCTCAACAACAACAAAAAATAATTTGTACTGTCTACCGTATGGACTAAAATTGAGTCCATTTTTTGTATTTGAATGGGATTGTTTTCAGGTTAGTTATACCATCATCTAAATATTATCTTCACAACACACGACATGAATATAGTACTAAATTCCCATTTAAATATGAACTACATGTACCATATGATCTCGAATTCAAATATGTGTATCCATTTTATGTTGAATTCAAATCATAGTACATGTATGCTCTAGCTAGATGTTCGGAATCTAAACGATGTTTGATATGTATAATGTGTTTAATACACAACACACACACACAACATTTAGATGTTAGCTGCCAAAGCCACCCATTATCTCCAACTTGAATAGTTATGTCCATGCATGGATGAAATGTGGTCAAACGATGCCTACCAACGGTATATCAAATTCAAATCAATTTGGCCTTGTTCGATGTGTATATAGTATAGCATGCTCGATTCAAAACCACACCACATATCTCCATTATATCATGCATGCATGGGTTTCAAACATCATGATCTCTTATTCAAATATTTGAATTCACTTTTATATTGATTATGATCTCACCAAGTCTTTTACACCCACACAGTCCTCTTCTCTTTATAGTTGTACCACTAACTTTCTCTCGTGCATGCATGCACACACACTCCCACTCGGCATTATCCATCGCGCGCACACACACAATATCTTTCTTCAGGTCTGTCTACCACGATCTCTCAAGCTAGGTAGATCTATCCATCACCCTCTCTTTCCCACACACACACCGATCGATATACCCCTCTAGCTAGTAGGTCTGCCTACCACACACACATGTACACACAGTCCCTTCCCCCTCTCACCATCCATCCCTCACGTCCCAGCTACGAGGCACGCAAGCCCACACACATGCGCGCGCGAGCGCGCTCTCGCCCCCTCATCTCTTATTATCGATCTCGCACTCGTACAATACCTCTAGCTAGTAGGACTCTCGCACCCACCCACACACACACCTCTCCCTGTTCGTCACTTCGGGCATTCTTTAATTATCTCTCACATGCATGCGCATCGATCGATATTCCTCCCTATATATATATATAGCTAGGTCTTTCCCTGTTTTCCACACAAAGCGATCGATCTATATCTAGTCAGGTCTCGCCCTTTTTCCCACCTACACATCGATCAATCTACCTCTGTAGATAGGAGTGCCTAGCTACCACACACACATTGTGTATCCATTGTCTCACCTCTCATCATCCATGCCTTCCGCTTCATCTCTCAGGCGCGCGCAACCGCGCACGTTCTCGCCCCCTCTCTTAAAATATCGATCTCGCACTTCTACACTCCTTCTGAGTCTCCGTCCAGCTGGCCTCTCGCACCATCTCCCAACACCCCCCTCTCCTAGTGCTTGTAGGCTCGTAGAGTTCTTCCCTCCATCTGCCTCTATCGATATATCGCGCAGACGACCCCTCCCCTCCCTTCTCGTATATCACCCCCATGCACATACAAATATGTATAATATAGGCCTCTCTTTCACACAAATTGCATCATTGACACATACTCCATCTATATTTCCCTCCCCCCTCCCCCACCCACACACAAATTCATGAATCTCCCGTGATTTCTTGCACACACCATCTCTCTCTCTTAGACACACAGACTATGTGTACGAAAGAGAAGAGGTGCACGCATGCACTCGTTCCCACATACAAACATGCGGGTACACGGTGGAGCACATTTGTATAAGAAATGTGCATGTGTAGAAAGGCTTTAGATGACGTGGCACTAATACTTCCAGTATGTGCAAAAGCACGTAAGTTAGAATTCCAATGGCACACAACAAAATGTCTCTCTTTTTTCAGCCAATATATTATGATTAAAATGATGTGGGTGCACCCATGAGGCCACGTGGCACATGGGGGAGGGGTTGTTGCGAGCTTCTTTTGTGGATTGATCACAGTGACGTGCTGCTGGTTCCAGAAGAATGTTGTAGACACAACAGGGTACACACATGAACGATTGAAAATTTCAAAGCTGATTATATAGAAAATATATTTGTAAAAAAAACGATAATCATCTTCTAAGCCCAGGCTCATTTGCACCCGCACTGACAAAAAAAATCAAAACAAATAGTAGAAAAATTCAGAAAATTCCAATTTTTTTTGCATGGTAGATAATTTGATGCATGAGGTCCGCTCCAATTTTCAAATCATTTGGACATTTGAGCAGCTCTTGGCAAAAAAGACAAATTCGGGGTCTATAAAAAAGTTCACTATTCATGCACTATTCTGACCCGATTTGTCTTTTTTGCTGAGAGCTGCTTAGATGTCCAAATGATTTGAAAATTGGAGCAGACCTCACGCATCAAATTATCTACCGTGCAAAAAAAATTGGAATTTTTTGATTTTTTTGAATTTTTTGTGATTTTTTTACCGGTTGCAGATGAGCCTGGGCATCGAATCGCTGTACTCCAAAAAAAAGATTATATCGAAAATAGCCAGCAGCGGGCTCCTCGCTATCGCTACGAGAGGTTGGCAGGCATCCGGCTCCGCCACGTACGCATCCGAGAACGCGGGCCCACGTACGCCTCCGACAAGCATAGTAGTACTGCCCACCGCTTTGACTTTTGCAGTGTCGGGTCCATCCCATTGTAAAAAAAACTACCACGCCTCCCGCGCGGCAAAAACGCTGCCCTACCCTTTCTTAATCGGGATTTGTATCGACCAATCTCATCAAGGAGTAGGCGGTAAACTTACAGCCTGTCGCCTTCGCGTCGCACCAACACACGATCGGTCCGGCCCGCCGCTCACCGAAGGGACGCGCATCGACTTGGTACATCACTGACATGGGCGACCGCATGTGAGCAAACCGACAGTCCAAGCTCCCCGCCTACCGCCAAAAGCCCGGCCTATCGGGATTTCTAGCAAACCGGCAATTGTGAACGATCGCGTGGCAGTTTCATGTGTAGGGGAGGGGCGTGGTGTGGCAGTAAAAAGAAATGACATGGCATTTCTTTTTTTAGTGCTGTTTTCGTCCAATAACTTCCAACGTCGGATGCAGATCTTACGGTTATTGGGGCGTTCGCCAGGAATAGTCTCGTGGCGAACTATTGACTAGCCTCTTTTTCACACGCACTGTGTTGACACATAAGTATCATCTCTCTCCCTCCTCCCCACGCACACACCTACACCGACGACTCTCTCGAGACTTCTGGCACACACCATCTCTCTATAGGTCGATGTCACACACATACACTTATACTCTAGGTTTAGTACGTACACAAAGAGGAGAGGTGCACGCATGCACTCGTCCTCTCTCACACTGTCACACACACGCGCGGGTACTCTTTCCGACTCACACCATCTCTCTATTTTTTGCGGGGACACACCATCTCTCTCTAGGTCTATGTATACCACTCTCTCCCCCACACACACACTGGTGGAGTACGTGCACGAAGAGAAGATGTGCACGCATGCACTCATTCCCTCGCACACACATGCGGGTACACGGTGGAACGCATTTTTGTACGAAGAGCCACCCCACGTGATAATTTGATGCATGTAGAGTCGTTCACTTAATGGATGGTCAATTAATACAGCGCATGCAAATTGAGTGGTGTGACCGTGTGAGGGAGGAAGTACTAGTTGAGAATGACATTACTATCATCCACTGCATGCATGTGAGTAGTTAAATCATGGGTTGCTAGTACTACGAGGCAACGTCATCAATTTTTGCCTTGGTTACTGTTGGTGGCCTTTGTATTTAAAAATGGACGGAGTGGAGTACTACGCTCGCCTACTAGGGCTCTCCCACCACCTACGCTCGCCTCCCCGCCTCGACCATCTGATTCCTCCATGGATAATCCCTTAGATCCCAGCATCCCGCGGGCTTCCCTCTCCCTGCGGCCCGCAGCACTGCCGCCTTTGAGCGAAACCCACATGTGTTTCAGAGGGGATCCATTGCTCTGGAATCACAGATCGGTGGCGCCGGAGGACATGTCGGGGCTGCGTTTCAGGTGGTGGGCAGCAAGGGCAAATCGGATCGAGGAAGCGTCGCATCGATTGGAGACAAGTTCAAAGAAGCTGCGCCTGGCGAAGCACAAGGCGGAGGCGCATGTCGATCTCAGGGGTGAGATGCGGAGGGATGTGAGCATCTGGCAGCGTCACGTTGATTTTGAGCTGGGATTAATGGCAGAGATCATATTCACGGAGTCGACTGCGGAGGAGAGAACACGCATGCCTGCGAAATGGCATGAGAAGCTGGTGCAACTGTTCAAATGGGCGGAAGGAGAAGCCAAATCGCTCAACCAGCAGCGGCGGCGGCGCTGGGGATGCATCGTAGGCGAGGTGATCTGCCCTCCTTCCCCGCCAGCAATGGACTGACCTGCTCAGTTGCTGCTGCAGTGAACACGCGGCGCCATGGCGGTTTGCAACCGTGACAATCACTCCATCTATGTATTTTATTTCTATGAAAATACTCCATCTATATGTGTTGTATTTCGATGAAAATAGTTGGTCATTTGGAAAAAGATGGTCATTGATTTATCATGAGTTTTTGAATGCTTGGTCGTGAGAACTCATCGGGAGCCGTTCCGGGCTTCGAAACCAAAACCATCAATAAATTTCAAGCTTATTTCCCCTCACATTCCAAAGTACCATGCTATAATTAATTGCAAACCTGTTCACACCGATCAAACCTAAACGTGTTTCCACTTTGCAGCATATTAGTACTAGGTTATAAAAAGGGAAACTAACTACTCGAATATTACTGCACATTCCTCCTCATAAGCCTTTCTTGTTCGTCGTTCCTTGCATCTGCCATGGCCGGTAGGAAGAGCTCTAGGCCGAAAAATAACAAGGGAGCGACGACCAAGGTGGCGGAAAAAAGAGAGGGCCCGCCGCGCTGTGGAGGCCTTGAAAGATCTCTCTTGGGCAGGAGAGGGCTCTCAGAAGCGCATTCGCCGCGGAGGCGAACATGCCGAGCGGGCAATGCTGAAGTCGTTAGCCCACGACGACATGCCCGTTCAGCTCAACAAGCAGAAGGAGTTGATCGCTGGCTTGCTGAAGCTGGTGAAGGAGAGCAATGCCAAGGTTGATAAGGTGATCGGCGAAATCATGGAACTTCGGGAGGACAAAGCGAAGCTCTGCCACGAGCTCGACCTGCTGAAGGAGGAGATCGCTGGCTAGGAGAAGCTGCGAGAGAAGAGTAGTGCCTCGGTGAAGATGCTGACCGCTGTCATCAGGGAACTTAGGGATGACATGGCGAAGCTCCGCACCAAGAACATGGCTGCTGTCAAGCAACATCATGCGGACATGGAAGAGATCATCCACGCTCGCCTCGAGAAATCCCGCGCCATGGAAGCAATGAAGAAGATGGCGGATGAGAGGCGAGAGGAGATGAAGGTCGTGGAGGCGATGAAGAAGCAGTTAGAACTCTGCGCCCAGCAACCCTTCATGAAGTAGAGACCAACACCCAGACCGTTGTCTGCGACTTCCTTTTTTTTTTGCGGGTAATCTTCCCTCTTCTTTTGCCCCTGTGTCTTCTTCTTTTGCCACTGTGTCTTTTGGGCGTTTCCGCATGTGTCCTTCTAAATTATCCTGAATAGGTAAGACAATTATTATTCGTTGCCATTGTCATCATATTATTTTGTTTGTACTAGGCTGCGAGGCACGACTAAAACAGTGCTAACTATGAGCGGTGCCGTGGGATCACAAGCAAACTAGATCATTTTTTATCACCATATCGCACTAGGCTGCTGTGTTTCGCACTCCTCCGCGTCGGGCTGGTACTCCAGTGGAAAACTAGAGTATACCGCACGGTTCTTTGCTCCTCCTTAGGTCGTCGGCAACAATTATACCTCCTTTTGCCAACATGTGGGACAGCCAGCATCCGGGTCGACGTGTCATGCACCAGATTAGAGTGGGGAACGAAAGGGGAGACTTACCCCTCACAGTAATAATGACTATAACGAGAAGTCAAATCACAAGGCCCCACCTTCCAGCAGTAATGAGCCATCAAATCACAAAGCCCCACCTTTCCCGCAGTAAGTTGAATTCGCTACTCCCTCGTCCTCCTTGCCTCTCTATCAAACCGACCAAGCGAAACTTGCCCCGCCCTCGCCTTTTAAATATAGTTTTATAAGTATCGATGGATTGCGCCATGGAGCAAAACTAACAAGCTCAAATTAAAGAAAAAGGTGGGACATATACAGCACGCTCCTCGCGTTCGCGTCGCACCTACATGGTCGGTCCGGCACGCCGCTCACAGAATGGAACGCGCGTCGGCTGAGTTACTACTAAAGTAGAAAAGAGAGAACAACGATACTAGTACAGTACGTACGTAGTACTACTATACTAGTATATGATGTTGGATGTGGGACAGCCAGCATCTGGATCGACGTTTCATGCACCAAATTATGCATAGTACTATACGTGCTTAGATGGGGTGCTAAAGTCTTTCTTTGACAACTAAACTCCTTCATGCGTTGCCTAAACTTCTCTCATTTAAGTGTTTTGCATAGGTTCGCACGCTTCGCATTCATTCTTCCTGGGGTCACCAAACTCCTCTCTCTTCTCTTTACTCCTACCTTGTCACATCAGATTTTTTTGCATATGTGGCATGCTTAGCACCTGTACACCATGGAGGGGGAGACTCACCCCGGTCGTAGCGCCACAATAATAATGACTATAATGAGTAGTCAAATCACAAGGCCCCACCTTTCCATCAGTAACGAGCCGTCAAATCACACAACCCCACCTTTCCAGCAGTAAGTTGAATTCACTACTCCCTCGTCCTCCTCGCCTCTCTGTCAAACCGACTAGGCGAAACTGCCCCGCCTAACGCGCGGGAAAAGCCCTGGCCTCCACTTTTAAATATAATTTTGTATCGATGGATTGCGCCATGGAGCAAAACAAAAAGAAAACGGTGGTACTACATGTATACAACACGCACGTCGCGTTCGCGTCGCACCCCACACGGTCAGTCGGTCTGGCACGCCGCTCACGGAATGGAATGCGAGTCATCTTGCGTTTGCACTCACATGTGGGACCGCAATTGAGCTGCCGACCATAGGCACACTCTCCCCCGTCCCTCAGGCCCCACGCGTCGGCTGAGTTGTACTAGAATAGAGACACTAGCGATAGTACTAGAGTAGTGCTGTACACACGTCGTTGCCTGGACGATCCCTGCACGACAGAGGAGATTAGTTCGTCCATCCATGTGACCAGAGTCCAGCAGACGGCTGGATTGGCTATCATGTACATATCGTGCAGGCTATGTCGTACTAACATACGGCCGTAGTTCTGTTGATAAATCTAAAAAAAGTAGGAGCACTAAGTATATTGCAATACCAATAAAATTTGAATCCATTCTCGGTATGAATACAAATCTAGTCCACTCACCCAAGGCGGCTAGGGCAACCACTCCCCTCCCTGCTTCACCGATGAGCCAGTGGATTCACCCCTCCCCTCTTCCCACCGCTCCGCCGACCGGTGGCGGGGAGGGGAATCCCGGTGCCTATGCTCCGGTTATTAGTTTATGTTAGGGGTTTTAGTCCATGCACGCGCAACGCTCAGGCGGACAATGTCGGCGCTTCTTATTCCGAGTCTGTCTTCCGAGCTCCGATCCTCCTTGAGTTCATTCGTCTAGACATAGTCGATGGAACTCTAGTGTTGATTCTTGCCGTCTCCTTTGGGGCGGTGAGGTTAAGGTTTCTTGTCATCCAGCGAGATTTGGTGTCACGTGCTTCGGATCAATGCGAGGGTTAAACAATGACAATTGCGTTCCTCCAGGGAGCTGGTTATTAGGGGCACATGCACGAAGACTACTCGGTTGCCATCAAGAAGGTGAAGCCAGGTACGTTAGGAAATCGGCGACATCGATTGACCCATTTTCTACTAGTTTGCTCTTTGATCTTTGATCCTCGTCGAGTTTGTCTGTCGGGACGTAGTCGATGGAGCTCCGGCGTAGATTCATGTTGTCTCCTTGGGGCAGTGAGGTTAGCATTTCTTGTCATATGTGAAAATTTGGTGTTATATTAATTAGGTGCCTTAGATCAATGATGACAACTACGCCTCCGGGGCACTGCTCCTTAGGGGCATGTGCATGAAGACTCCTCGACAGTCATTGATGAGGTCAAGCCAGCTCCGGTAGGATAGCAGCGACAACGACGCGTCGACGGCTCTTTCTGACTGCAGTTGGTTGTTTGTTGGTCTCGGAATTTGGATGTATTTTTTATCAGAGATGCTATGTACTTGCAAACATTTACAATAGACCCGGTCTCCCTCAAAAAATGTTGCATATAGTTTATGTTCAAAATCAGAACAAAGATTGATGGCTCTTACATTTTTTTGCAAATGCTAAGATCATGAATTTTCAGAAATTTGATTTCCCTTTATGTTGGAAACAATACATTTCAAGCTCTAGCTAGCTATTCGAAATGTAAATTGTGCATGTTTTATAAGTATAGCGTGGTAAGCAAACAAAATGTATGGTGTGCCCCCATTTAGATGTGAACTGCAAAAGCCACACAGTACCTCAAATTCAAACTACTTAGTCCATGGATGCAATGTGTTCAAACGGTGCCATCGACATCTCAAATTCAAAAGAGTTCGAGCTTGTTCGTTCTATATTTTCACTTGTGATAATTTGACCTGCGTGGTTGTTCAATTAATGGAGGGTTGGGGACCAGAAGTGAACAATACAAAGTGCGACCTGGCTCGCACGCAATTTTAAATGATTGTTTTTATGGAGAAAAAAAAAAGAAAACTACTCCACTATATGTATATAAGCAGGAGCCTCCGCTCTTGCTTGCTAGGGTTGCTCTCTTCACACACTCATCCTCTCCAGATCTAAACACGACAACGGTGGCCACACTCTCTCTCTCTCTGCTCACCGCTAGTCACAGATCCGGCCGGATCCCCTCCATCGGGGAAGGGGTGAAGGTGCCACATTCACGCGGTCCTCATCGGCGACAGAGCAAACCCACTGCCGGCGCATCCCGATATGCGTGCCTTGCCATTCTCTCCCACATAGCGCTGGCTAGGGAGGGCCTTCGACCCAGTCTTCCTCGCTGCCGTGGTGTGGGCAGATTCGGCCTCCCGCCGCCCACCTAGCCAAATCCCGACGAACCTTAGGTATAACTTCCTTCGAAACCGGCCTTGCTCTACCGCCCCAGGTCCCCATGTCGATGCATGTGAATCTTTTTCTACTTCTCAGCCCCCCTCACAGATTGGCTCAATCGGCTGTTCCAAAGCCACCTAAATTATTACTATTAGAGGTAAAGCTACTTCATGCAGTCAAATCTATGACTTGGTTCAAAGCGGGAAGAACAGGGGAAAAGTTCTAGCATGACTCTAGGACTTGGTTCAAAGAGGAAAGATTGGGGGGTGGGCGGTAGTAGAGACTGGCTACCCAACCGGTCTCATGGTTGAAAAGGGAAATAAAGGGAAAACAAAGTACAAACTGGATATAGAACCGATCTACTGGTTGAAAAAGGAAAGAAAGTGGGGATTGGGGGACAAGTCAACAGAGTATTTCCAGCACTAGATTTGCTGCCCTCACATAGTAAAAGGTGGCTATAGTGTACAAAAATGGGACCAACCCAGATATCTTGTTTGGATGTTTGTTTGCAACACCACTTTATGCATCGGTGGAGGTACATGGTGCTAGTGCGCCCACTGTCCGATGCCCTTATGGCAATTTTTAGCTGTTGTTAATCTAATGCCGCTGGTAAAATGCAGCAATCTCACTGTTAAAGTAAGGACATGTTTAACCAATGTTTTTTTTAATGTAATGCCCCCAGTAATATGAAGCAATGGCCATGTTTTAATGTCCTGCTATATTTCCCGTTAAGATAAGTAAGTTGCTTCTTTTCGTTAGAAATGCAATTGTTCTGGTCTGGCTACTATAACATGCCCTTATACCAACTCTTTAGCACCTATTAATCTAATGTAGCTGGTAAAATCAAGCAATGGCACCATTAAAGTAATGTCAAATTAACCAGTTGTCATTGTTAATCTTAATGCCCCTGGTAGTACGAAGCAATGCTGCAGCTTTAGAAATTGCTACTATCCTTCTATGATTGTCATTAAGATAAGGATGATGCTTCTTTTCATTTGACGTATGTTTCATCACTTGTTATTCACCCGCCTTTCTACCTATTTGTGCAAACAGAGATATACATTTCACCTCGTTGTTATTGCGACCTTTTGGTGAACTGCACAAAACACTTCTTTTTTGGAAAGAGTGTCTTGTGCAGTTCTACTAAAATGTCACACGGGCAACGTCTCTTGATTTTAGTGGAACCGCACAAAGGGTGATTGGAGTTCCTAACCTTCTTGTTGAACTCTGTGGTTAATATCCTCCAACAGTTAATTAGCCTTTGCAAGATTAGCCGTCACTGTCACCACAATGGCACTTTGCACATATTTGTGTAACGAACATGGATGCTTGATTTTAGTTGAACTGCACAAAAGCATATCCAAATTATAGTTGCACATTCCACGAGCTTGACGACCAACCTTGATGTTTCTCAGTTTTAGTGCAACTAATGAAGAAGCTGCCAGCTGATGGGACCAAGTACTTCTTGCTAACTGCATGATGCAAACATTTCTTCATTTTAGGTGAACTGCACAAAAAGGTCGCATGAATATGATCATCCATGTTGGTGACTGGTGTCAACCCATCTACTATGGCATTGACTGCAGATATGGTTCCCATGACGAGGTATGTTCCTTTTTGGTACTACCCTTTGCCAGAACGATCCTGCATGTTGACTCTGCATGCAGCTAGTGATCTTGTCCTAATGTTTTGGCACTGCCATGAGAAAGCCAATAATGTTATGTATTATTTCGCACCTTAATCTAATGCGACTAATAATTTGAGGCAATGTTTTTTGCACCGCTAGTGACATTGATAAAATGAAGTAATAATACAGTTAAAATAGAGCTACTATCTTCGCTATCATTTCATTTCCAATGTGGATAATGAAAGTGCTTCTCTTTGTTAGTATACGTTTCATCAAATAGTCCCATTCTTACAGTAATGACACGTTTAAGTATCTCTTCAAACAGGGATGCTTAATTTTAGTTGAACTGCACAAAAAAGTGATTGGAATGACGCAAGGCCCTTCCTGGTTCATCACTGGTAGAAGGTGTATCCGGGAGAATTGGGTCGATGTGCCCTATGAGGCCTACCGTTGAGTCCACTTATCAGTCCCTATGACGCCTACCGTCGAGGCGGCGCAGGGCCCCTCTATCCCTCACAGCAGGCCGGGCGCCATAGTTTTAGTTGAACTGCACAAAAAAAGAGATTGGAATGACTCAAGGCCCCTCCTACTACCACACTGAATTTGTTCATAGTTTTCAACGAACTGCCTTCATGGCAAGATACGACGACCTGAAGAATAACTTGATCTCACTAAGTCATCTCGCACAGGTCAGTCCTGTCCTTCATCCACATCATCGCGCTTTGTCATACTGTGCTACTATTGTATTATCTTTTAATAAACTTATTGTATCGCAATCTTTTCCCATTAAGAAAATGAAGTTGCTTCTATTTATTTGTGTATGTTTCATTAACTAGTGCCACTATTATATTAATCACGCTTTTTCATTATCTGTGCAAATAGGGTTGTTCAGCTACATTTTAGTGGAACTGCACAAATGTTTGGATGGAACCCGCATATGCAGAGTGTGAGTGCCACCATCTAAAATAACGTGGCTTCGAACGGCACAGATTGTGTGGATGGTTCCACAAGTTCTTGGCGACCCACTTATGCAGAACAAGTTAATCTGCCGGTGTTTGACATGCGTGCCCATAATCTGGACTGGTTTCAGTATTGCAGCAAATCCTTGAATCAAATAGCTTACATGAATTAGGTTTATGGTTTGCTGGATATATTGGCACTTCTCCAGGGATTACTCTTTTCTCAGAGAAGCATCAATCGATTTTTCTTTACATGTACACATTCTCACAACTTTGTTTTAGTTTTAAAGTTAATATTGGCTTTGATTTGTGAATCAATGAGATGCATAGGCATCTTTGTTGTACTTATTATGGGAATCTTATGAGTTGGTTGTGAATCTTGGAAGCTGTGAAACACAACATGATGATGCAGGCGATAGCAACCCTATCAAGCTCTTCAATACTCCCTCTGTTTCTTTTGACTTTAACCAAATTTATATAAAAAAGATCAACATCTACAATACCAAAGTTATATGGTATATGAAAGTTAATTTTGTGATGCATCTAATAATATTGATTTCATATTGTGAATGTTGGTATTTTTTCCTATCAAGTTAGTCCAACATTACAAAGTTTGACTTTGACCAAATTATATATGCAAAATAAAAAGAAAGTTTTAGGGTGGTAGGCATTTTTGTAAGCCTTCCGTTGGTCTAGATCTAACGGTAGATAAGGGTAGTACTAGGTAACGTGGGGTCAGTACTCAAGTTTATGTGGGGTCACTTCGTAAGTGAGGGGTAAATTAGTTATTAGGATGGATCCACTGACAGCGCGCCGCCGCTCTCGTCCAATCCAAAACCGCCGCCCGCCGCTCCTCTTGCATTCCAAGATCACCGCCGCTCCTCTCCTCTTCCATTCCGAAACCACCGCCGGCGAGTGAACGTGCTGTGGAGAAGTAGATCGATGGAGGAGTACAACCAATACGTGATGATCGCAGATAGCGACCCTGTGAAGCTAGCCAGGATGATGGAGATACAGTCTTGGTTTGACAACCAGCTGCAATTAGCGGCGACGGTGATGGCGATGGCCAAATATCTGAAAAAGAGCGAAAAGGCGGCGATCCACCCGAATGGAGTCGCGCGGGAGTCCATAGAGCTACTCCTCTGGGCCATGGAGCAGACAGATTCGCCGAATCTGGTCATGAGGCGGAGGTGGTGGGAGTATCGATCCAAGATCGAGCATCCAGAGGATCAAGGATCGAGCATCCACATGGTGCCGTTAGTGAAGGTACCGTGTCAGAGTGACCGGTGGAGTCTTCGTCGACCGTACCCAACCGTAAGAGGAGAAAAGTTGTTGGCGCGATGACGCTTCCCCGCCATTCTCCAAGGCTCCCTCGCTGTTCACCTCATCTCATGGGGCGGCAGTCTGCCGCCGAGGAATAGGAGGGGAGTGCCCCGACGAATAATCATAGGAGGAGCTTAGGGTTATCAGTATTTGCAGGTTGTGAATTGTGTTTTGTGTTGTGTATTTTGGGTACTTTTAGATATGAATGTCTTTTGAATTTCAGATCTTTGCAGTATTGAGCATATGAAGTATTTTCTGAATTCCAGAGATCTATTTTTAGTACTTTCAAAAATGTAGTTTCATATAAAAGTGCAGACCATGTAATTTTCAGAGAAGAAACTGCAAGTTTCAGAGGCAGAGCATTTATATCAACACGCCCTTTTCAAACAAGGATAACAACATGTTCAAAATTTTATTCATGGTCAAAAATGGAACTAACAGCAAGCTAGCATCATGTTGATCAACATTCATGTATAGCACATCTTCATATGATGCACAGTCAAAAAGATATGCTATTTTCAAAATGCCCAGACAATGTTGAGAGTGCAAAAAACAGAGAAAACAAGGGATGAAATTCCGGCTAGTGTTGGAGGTGGTGTGTGTGTATGACAAGGGGAGACTCACATGTCAGTAATAGTAGAGGCAAAAAAATTGGGAATATTGCAACTGCAGCAGGGGTAATCGATCCAGGGCCGAGCAGGTGCGGGTAAGGGGGTATAGCTATTGGGCTACTGCGGCGTACTCAACAGAAAGAAGGCATGCAAACTACTACTACACTGCCATGTCTTCCCCGGCTCCGGTTTGTTCCCGTCCTATACGTGGAAAGGCTGACAGTCGGGACCCACAAGGTCCATGGCCCTACGCAAGCAAGTGCCTCATTGGAAAAAAACTTTCTCTCGAAAATGGATATTCGTTTCTCCTAATGGTATACTGACGTTGGGGCCCATGGGTCTGTCAACGTAGTCAATAAACGAGATAAATTTACAACGAAGACTGTCATCGGGGAGCTAGCAAGTATAATTTTTTCAGAGGGCGAAAGTATCAGCTGGGTTGTGGCCTGCCTAGCCTAGGTTTTGTTTTTTAACATGCACAGGGCGCAGCCCACGACATGCCGACACGGTGTTTTAAACCTATTGTTTTGAGCTCCAGCATGTATCTATTGGCCCATGGGCCTCCCAGCCTAGGTTTTATTTTGTCTTAAACATCCGCAGCCCAACTTATGTTTTTTTGAAGAAAACGCAGAACTCTTTTCTATTTTTCTATATATAAGAATAAGAATGTCAGGTCCAACTTCTGTTTTCCCTTCTAACTATATTATATATATTTAAATTATTTTATGTTATTATATATTATTGTTATCATATATTTAATAGATACATATATATATAAAAAAATATCCCATGTCTTATTAACTTATAAAAAATAAATGTTTAACAGAAGTTCGAAAGGCAAATCCTAGTTTTTTTTGCAACGAAAATCCTGGTGATTGCGTACAAAAGCTTGCTCGGATTTAAGGACCAATGTAATAATAACGCGCTCATTTTTTTGAGCAATAACGCGCTCATTATCTAATTTTATATATAATAAAATGCCCAGCCCCGGTTTATTTTTTGATAACATTGCTCCGTCCAACCCAACATTATATTTACAACAAGCCCAGCAAATTCGTGTATTTCGAGAAAGTGCAAATGGGCTATGATTTCTTAGAAAAAAAATTAAATGGACCGCATAGATGCTACATTATTTGTTCACCCATCCCAGCAAATGGACTGTAAATTCTAAAAAACATGGGTTGAATATGTGCCACATTTTTGCAGGCTGACATGTGGGCCAATAGGTCGAAGCCCACGCAAGGCGTTGTCAACTTGGTCAACAAATGATTCTGACATCCATAGCCATTGGATTTACATCCAACGGCCGGCATGCATCTTCAATCTGTCGTCTTCTTCCTCCAGCACCGCCGGGAACGCCCGCTCCCGCCTCCGGCGGCAAGCGGCTCTGCTTAGCACCTTCGCTGCGAAGCGCTACTCCACCGCCGGCCAGGCCATCCCTCCAACCCTCCACACCTCATGTTATTCTCCGCCGACTGCAACCCCACACTGCACCAGAACCAGTTAACCCTCATAGTCCTCTTTGTCAGTGACTCCACTGCCGCATCTTCCCCATCTCCTGGTCGTTCCCATCCAGGGCCTCGCTGTCGCCCACCGCCTTGGTGCGCTCGGCGCGGCGTGGTCAACATGGTCAACAAACGAGAGTCATCGGAAGAGGACTGTACGTGGAGCGGTGATACGTCTCCAACGTATCTATAATTTTTCATTGTTCCATGCTATTATAGTATCAATCTTGGATGTTTTATATGCAATCATATGCCATTATATATCTTTTTTTGGGACTAACCTATTAACCCAGTGCCCAGTGCCAGTTGCTGTTTTTGCTTGTTTTTGTCTTTTCAGAAAATCATTATCAAAAAGAGTCCAAACGAGAAAAAAACTTTGGATTATTTTTTTCTGGATGAGAAGAGACCCACGAAGCTTCGGGAGAAGACCAGAAGAGCCACGAGGAGGCGACAAGCCTGGAGGGTGCGCCCAGGGGGGGTAGGCGCTCCCCCAGGCTTGTGGGCCCCTCGTAGCCCCTCCTGACCTATTTTTAGCGCTATAAATTCCCAAATATTCCCAATATACCAGAGGGACAGAAGAGAAAACCTTTCCGCCGCCGCAAGCCTCTGTTCTTCCGTGATCCCATCTGGAGGCCTTTTCTGGTACTCTGCCGGAGGGGGAATCGATCACGGAGGGCTTCTTCATCAACCTTGCTGCCCTTCCGATGATGTGTGAGTAGTTTACCACAGACCTATGGGTCCATAGCTAGTAGCTAGATGGCTTCTTCTCTCTCTTTGATCTTCAATACCATGTTCTCCTCGATGTTCTTGGAGTTCTATCCGATGTAATCTTCTTTTGCGGTGTGTTTGTTGGGATCCAATGAATTGTGAGTTTATGATCAGATTATTCATGAGAAATATTTGAGTCTTCTCTGAACTCTTTTATGCATGATTATTATAGCTTTGTATTTCTCTCCGGTCTATCGATTTGGCTTGGCCAACTAGATTGGTTTATCTTGCAATGGGAGAGGTGCTTTGTGATGGGTTCAATCTTGCGGTGCTCAATCCCAGTGACAGAAAGGGACATGACACATATTTGTATTTTTGCCATTAAGGATAAAAAGATGGGGTTTAATCATATATCTTGAGTTTACTTTGTCTACATCATGTCATCTTGCTTAAGGCGTTACTCTGTTTCATACTTAATACCCTAGATGCATGCTGGATAGCAGCCGATGGGTGGAGTAATAGTAGTAGATGCAGGCAGGAGTCGGTCTACTTGTCTCGGATGTGATGCCTATATACATGATCATTGCCATGAATCCATCATAATTATTTGCTTTTCTATCAATTGTCCAACAGTAATTTGTTTACCCACTGTATGCTATGTGTTCGAGAGAGAAACCTCTAGTTAAAACTATGGCCCCGGGTCTACTTTTATCATATATTAAAGTCAAAATTACCTTGCTGCAATTTATTTTATTTTATTTTATTTAGTATTTTAGTTTATCTATCTATCACTATCAGAATTAATCCTTGCAAATAACCGCTAAGAGGATTGACAACCCTCTTATTTGCGTTGGGTGCAAGTGTTTGCTTTTGTGTGTGCAGGTGCGCTTAACGGGATTTTGCTTGCTTCTCCTACTGGATTGATAACCTTGGTTCTTAACTGAGGGAAATACTTATCTCTACTATACTGCATCATCCTCTCCTCTTCGGGGAAATACCAACGCAGTCTACAAGTAGCAGGAAGAATTTCTGGCACCGTTGCCGGGGAGACATCACCAAAATTTATCAAGTACCTTCGCACAAACTATCATCCACTTGCATTTATTTTATTTGCCTTTTTATTTGCATTTGCCTCTCGTTTTCATCTCCCCCACTTCTAAAACAATTTAACAAAAACACACAAAAAAATATTTCCTTGCTTGCTTGCTTTTATTGCCTTCATGTCAACACACAAAACAGAAAGTAAAACAAATTTTTTATTTGACTATGGATCCACTTAAAGTTTTCTACTTGGATCATCTTTGATCCATTTGTGCTCGTGCTGAAACCCCATCTAGTTTAGTTGAGGGAAGATCATTAGATGAGCATGCTCATTTTGTGCGTCACCGTTTGTCTCAAAAAGGGAGACTCTTATGGAATCAAATAAATTGTTTGCTATGTTATCCTTGGAATCTTTGTGAAATTTATGATTTTACTTGTTGCTCTAAGAACCCTAAAAAACACCTTCCCTACCTATGTGAGTTTAATGATAATGAAATCTTATCTTCTTATGCTAAAGGTGTTTATAGTTACTATGATATCGAACAAATTGAAGAATTTGTTGCTTTTAAGGGTGCTTATGAAGTTGCTTCTTTGATTGAAAAGTATGATGCTACTCTCTACAAATCTAAATTTTTTGACATACTTAAATATTGCTATGAAAACTATGCTCCTAATGCCTATGTTAATGAATTTATTGAGAGAATGTCTGCTACTTTGGAAGAAAATAATGATATGCATGAATCCATAGATAATTATGATTCCGTTGATTTGATTGAAATATCCCCTGTTGATGAATGTGATGCTTGCTATTCTTATGGCCCTGATGCCAACATTAATGATGCTTATAGAGATGAACTCGCTATAGTTCCTTATGTTAAAAATGAAATTATTGCTATATCACCCATACTTGATAGCTCCTTGAATGAAAAGCATGATTGCAATGATGTTATTATAAATTCTATTAATGTCAATTGTGCTAATGATATGCAAAGCTACAAGCTTGGGGATGATAATTTTGTTATGTCCACTACTTATTGCAATGATCATGATTGGGGTGATAATGCTTCTTATGATCTTGAAAATTTATTTTAGCCTCATGATGAATATGTTATTGATAATAATGTTTGCAATAATATTGAAAGTGGGTTTGGAAGAGTGTCAACTTTAGGTAAAAATAATCCCACATTTTTGGAGAGTGTTTAATCTTATGAAATTTTTGATCAAAGTAGGTTTGGAGAGGTCATGACTTTAGTTGATGTTAATCCCACTATCTTGGAAGATTATAAAAAAATTATGCATGTGGATCATATAGAGAACATGTTATGTGATGGTTATATTGTTGAATTTGATTATGATCCTACATGTAATTATTATGAGAGAGGAAAACATGATTGTAGAAATTTTCATGTTACTCAATTACCTCTCTTGAAGTTCAAATTGTTAATGTTTTGTTCTTCTTCCTTGCATATGCTAGATACTTCTTATCTTGATAATTTGTTTGCTTATCAAATTCCTATGCATAGGAAGTATGTTAGACTTAAATATTTTTGTTACATGATTTATGATGCTTTCTTTGTGCTTCAATTCTTATCTTTTATGTGAGCATCATTAAAATCTCAAAGCCTATCTTAGTGGCTATAAAGAAAGAGCTTGTTGGGAGATAACCCAATAGTTATCTTTGTTTTTGTGTGTTTACACAATTATAGCCTCTGTTATGATTGTGTTTTTATCTTTTAATTAGTGTTTGTGCCAAGTAATGCCATTGGGATGACTTGGATGATAGTATAATTGATGCTGTTTGAAAACAGAAACTTTTGCGTCCAGTGCTGGAATTTTGATTTTTCTCTGGAGCGTCAGAAACTTCTGAATTTTTTACACAATATTGATATATGAATTTCCCACTTTTTTATAAATTTTCAGAACTTTTGGAGTTACAGAAGTATGACATTAATTCAGGTCTTTACAGACTGTTCTGTTTTAGACAGATTCTGTTTTTGTTGCATAGTTTGCTTATTTTGATGAATCTATGGATCGTATCGGGGAGTATGAGTCATGGAGAAGTGGGAGTACAGTAGAATTATGCCAATATTAAATATGAATAAATTTACAACAGTACCTAAAGTTTAAGATTTGTTTGTTATACCAACGGATCTCACGAGGTTTCTGTTGAGTTTTGTGTGCTGAAGTTTTCAAGTTTTGGGTGAGACTACGATGGATAAAGGAATAAGGAGCGGCAAGAGCCTAAGATTGGGGATGCCCAAGGCACCCTAAGGTAATATTCAAGGAAGACTCAAGCGTCTAAGCTTGGGGATGCCCCGGAAGGCATCCCCTCTTTCGTCTAAAATCTATTGGTAACTCACTTGGAGCTATATTTTTATTCATCACATGATATGTGTATTACTTGGAGCGTCTTGTGATATAGTTTGTTTGCTTTTTAGTTTGTCACAGTCATCTTTGCTGAACACACCTTTTTGAGAGGGACGCACATTATTCATGATTTGTTAGAATATTCTATGTGCTTCACTTATATCTTTTGAGCTAGGCAGTTGCTCCAGTGCTTCACTTATATCTATTAGAGCATGGCGGTGGTTATATTTTAAAGAAATAGTTGCACTTTCATGCTTCACTTATATCTTTTTGAGAGTATAATGATTAGCAATGGTAATATGCATGGGTTATGAATTTGGTCTTAATATGATAGGTATTCATGAGGGATATAATAAAAACTTTCATGTAGATCACTGAATATGATAAGTTTGATTCCTTGCAATAGTTTTGCGATATTAAGATGGTTATATGTGGGAGGTGCTAGTAGATAATTGTGGTTTAGTAAGAATATTGGCGTTAAGGTTTGTGATTCCCGAAGCATGCACGTATGGTCTGTCGTTATGCTAAGAAGTTGGAGCCTGATTTATTCTTGATTGTCTTCCTTTGTGTGGATATCGGGGGCGCGCGATGGTTAACTCCTACCAACATCCCCCCTAGGGGCATGCGTAGTAGTACTTTGCTTTGAGGGCTAATAAACTTTCACAATAAGTATGTGAGTTCTTTATGAAATGTGAGTCCATGGATTATACACACTCTCACCTTTCCGCAATTTGCTAGCCTCTTCGGTACCGTGCATTGCCCTTTCTCACATCGAGAGTTGGTGCAAACATCGCCGGTGCATCCAAACCCCGTGATTTGATACGCTCTATCACACATAAGCCTCCTTATATCTTCCTCAAAACAGCCACCATACCTACCTATCATGGCATTTCCATAGCCATTCCGAGATATATTGTCGTGCAACTTCCACCGTTCCGTTTTTATGACACACGTCATCATTTTCATATTGCTTTGCATGATCATATAGCTGACATAGTGTTTGTGGCTCAGCCACCGTTCATCATTTTTATACATGTTACGCTAGTATCATTGCACATCCTGGTACACCGCCAGAGGCATTCATATAGAGTCATATTTTTGTTCTAGTTTCGAGTTGTAATTTTCTTTTGAGTTGCAAGTAAATAGAAGTATGATGATCATCATTATTAGAGCATTGTCCCGGTGAGGAAAAAAAAGAGGCCAAAAAGAGCCCACCAAGAAAAATGAGAGAAAAAGAGAGAAGGGGCAATGTTACTATCCTTTTCCATACTTGTGCTTCAAAGTAGCACCATGTTTTTCACATAGAGAGTCTCCTATTTTGTCACTTTCATATACTAGTGGGAATTTTTCATTATAGAACTTGGCTTGTATATTCTGATGATGGGCTTCCTCAAATGCCCGAGGTCTTCATGAGCAAGCAAGTTGGATGCACACCCACTTAGTTTTCATGTTGAGCTTTCATACACTTATAGCTCTTAGTGCATCCGTTGCATGGCAATCCCTACTCCTCGCATTGACATCAATTGATGGGCATCTCCATAGCCCGTTGATTAGCCTCGTTGATGTGAGACTATCTTCTTATTTTTGATTTCCCCTTATTGATCTCTACCACCACACTCTATTCCACCCATAGTGCTATATCCATGGCTTGCGCTCATGTATTCCGTGGGGGTTAAAAAAACTGAAGCGCGTTAAAAAGTATGAACCAATTGCTTGGCTAAAACCGGGGTTGTGCATGATAAATATTTTGTGTTAAGAAGATGGAGCATGACAGGATTATATGATTTTGTAGGGATAACGTTCTTTAGCATTTTTATTTTGAAAGACATGATTGTTTGCTAGTATGCCTGAGTATTGATGTCTTTATATCAAACTATAGACTATTGCTTTGAATCATTCGGATCTCATTATTCATACCATAAGAGAGATTACATGATGAAACATGATAGGTTGCATTCCACATCAAAAATTCTGTTTTTATCATTTACCTACTCGAGGACAAGCAGGAATTAAGCTTGGGGATGCTTGATATGTCTCCAACGTATCTATAATTTTTGATTGTTCCATGCTATTATAGTATCAATCTTGGATGTTTTATATGCAATCATATGCCATTATATATCATTTTTTGGGACTAACCTATTAACCCAGTGCCCAGTGCCAGTTGTTGTTTTTTTGCTTGTTTTTGTCTTTTCAGAAAATCATTATCAAAAAGAGTCCAAACGAGAAAAAAAAAGTTGGATTAATTTTGTCTGGACCAGAAAAGACCCACGAAGCTTCGGGAGAAGACCAGAAGAGCCACGAGGAGGTGACAAGCCTGGAGGGCACGCCAAGGGGGGTAGGCGCGCCCCCAGGCTCGTGGGCCCCTTGTAGCCCCTCCTGACCTAATTCCAGTGCTATAAATTCCCAAATATTCCCAATATACCAGAGGGACAGAAGAGAAAACCTTTCCGCCGCCGCAAGCCTCTGTTCTTCCGTGATCCCATCTGGAGGCCTTTTCTGGTACTCTGCCGGAGGGGGAATCGATCACGGAGGGCTTCTTCATCAACCTTGCTGCCCTTCCGATGATGTGTGAGTAGTTTACCACAGACCTATGGGTCCATAGCTAGTAGCTAGATGGCTTCTTCTCTCTCTTTGATCTTCAATACCATGTTCTCCTCGATGTTCTTGGAGTTCTATCCGATGTAATCTTCTTTTGCGGTGTGTTTGTTGGGATCCAATGAATTGTGAGTTTATGATCAGATTATTCATGAGAAATATTTGAGTCTTCTCTGAACTCTTTTATGCATGATTATTATAGCTTTGTATTTCTCTCCGGTCTATCGATTTGGCTTGGCCAACTAGATTGGTTTATCTTGCAATGGGAGAGGTGCTTTGTGATGGGTTCAATCTTGCGGTGCTCAATCCCAGTGACAGAAAGGGACATGACACGTATTTGTATTGTTGTCATTAAGGATAAAAAGATGGGGTTTAATCATATTGCTTGAGTTTACTTTGTCTACATCATGTCATCTTGCTTAAGGTGTTACTCTGTTTCATACTTAATACCCTAGATGCATGCTAAATAGCGGTCGATGGGTGGAGTAATAGTAGTAGATGTAGACAGGAGTCGGTCTACTTGTCTCGGATGTGATGCCTATATACATGATCATTGCCATGAATCCATCATAATTATTTGCTTTTCTATCAATTGTCCAACAGTAATTTGTTTGCCCACCGTATGCTATGTGTTCGAGAGAGAAGCCTCTAGTGAAAACTATGGCCCCGGGTCTATTTTTATCATATATTAAAATCAAAATTACCTTGCTGCAATTTATTTACTTTTATTTTATTTAGTATTTTAGTTTATCTATCTATCACTATCAGAATTAATCCTTGCAAATAACTGCTAAGAGGATTGACAACCCTCTTATTTGCGTTGGGTGCAAGTGTTTGCTTTTGTGTGTGCAGGTGCGCTTAACGGGATTTTGCTTGGTTCTCCTACTGGATTGATAACCTTGGTTCTTAACTGAGGGAAATACTTATCTCTACTATACTGCATCATCCTCTCCTCTTCGGGGAAATACCAACGTAGTCTACAAGTAGCAAGAGGCTGACAGTGGGGACGCACCAGGTCCATGGACGCACGCATGCAACTGCCTCCTTATTACACGAAAAAAATTATTGTTCCCCCTGACAGCTTGGACCCACCAGCTACATCTTCTCACGCAAGGAAGTGCCTCCTTATTACGCGGAAAAAAATGTTTCATCCCCCTGACAGCTGGGACCCAGCAGCTACATCTTCGCACGCAAGGAAGTGCCTCTTTATTACGGGCAAAAAAAATTATTCCTCCTCCTGACAGCTAGGACCCACCAGCTGTATCTTCACACGTAAGGAGGCTGACATTGTGGGCCAATAGGTCGAAGCCTATGGAAGGCATTGTCAACTTAGTCAACAAATGATTCTGACATCTGTAGTCGTTGAACGTACATCCAACGGCCGTCATGCATCTTCAATCTCTCGTCTTCTTCCTCCAGCGCCGGCGGGACCTCCTGCTCCTGCCTCCGGCGGCCAGTGGCGCTGCTTCGCACGCCTCGCTGCGAAGCGCTACCCCACCGCCAGCCAGGCCATCCCTCCACCCCTCCTGTTATTCTCCGCCGACTGCAGCCCCAGGTCGTACCGAACCAGTCAACCCTCGTACATCGTACTGCTCTCCGTCTACGACTCCACTGCCGCATCTTCCCCATCTCCTGGTCGTTCCCGTCCGGGGCCTCGCCGTCGTCCACCACCTTCGTGCGCTCGGCGTGGCGTGGTCAACAAACGAGAGTCATCGGAAGAGGACTGTACGTGGAGAGGCTGACAGCTGGGACCCATGAGGTCCATGGTCGCACGCAAGGAAAGTGCCTCCTTATTACGCTAGAAAAAAAGATTCCTCCCCCTAACAGCTGGGACCCACCAGCTACATCTTGACACGCAAGGAAGTGCCTCCTTATTGCGCAAAAAAAATGATTCCTCCCCATGACAGCTGGGACCCACCAGCTATATCTTCGCACGCAAGGAAGTGCCTCCTTATCCCCCAAACAGCTGGTTCCCACCAGGTCGAAGCATATGTATCGTTATCTGTCTGGTCGCAAGTGTGTACGTACATACTGGTCGATCGGTCTCTCTTCCACGATGAACTGTGGTCATGTAAGGAGCGACACGTGTCGTAGTAGAGCCCCCGACGTAGCAGTTCAGGTAGCCCCATCTAAATCGTGTACATGTACGTACAGCCACATGGCAAAAATACGGTGACATACATACATATATGAGAGGGGTCTCGAACGCGTACTTGCGCAGACGTACGGCCAGGGCTCGTGTACATGGAGAGAGGCAACAGACGGCAGCAACGACCTCCTGTTCATCGGCAGCCAACCGGCTGGGTCGGAACGGAGGAAACATCGTCATGTTCATCGGGAGCCAAGCGACTGGGTCGGAACGCGTCCTGTTCATCGGGAGCCAACCTGCTAGGACGGAACAGCCGAAACGGGGTCATGTTCATCGACTCGGGGTCTGGCGTACCGGAAAACGAAGGAAACGGCCTTCTGTTCGACCGCCTACGGTCAAAACGGGGTCCTGTTCATCGGCTGGGGCTCTGGCGTACCGCAAAACGGAGGAAACAGACTTTTGTTCAACCGCCTACGGTCGAAACGGGGTCCTGTTGATCGGGAGGGGTCTGGCGTACCGCAAAACGGAGGAAACGGACTTCTACCCAACTGCCTACGGTCGAAACGGAGTCCTATTCATCGGGAGGGGTGTGGCGTACCGCAAAACGGGACTCCACGGGCTACTGTTCATCCACCGTCGACTTCCTCCAGCCTCCACCGGCTACTGTTCATCCAGCCTGCACGGGGTCCTGTTCATCCAGCCTCCACCGGCTACTGTTCATCCAGCCTCCACGGGGTCCTGTTCATCCACCCCCAACCGACTGGGGTATGGCGTACCACGGCACGGCCTCCTCGGGGTCCTGTTCATCCAGCGACAACCGCCTACACGACCGGGGTCCTGTTCATCCAACCCCCACCGGCTGGGGTGGGGCATACGAGTGGGTGGTAGCAATGGGAACTGTTCATCCACAGCCAACCAACTGGCTCGATCGATGCGTCACGACTCATGTCTACGTGTATTGCGCGTGCGGCAGCAACAGGCGTTGTTCATCGAGAGGCAACCCAACCGGCTAGCTACGTCTCGCACGGGGGCTCGATCGGCTTCAGTAAGCAGCGAGAAGGATCGATCGGGTTCAGTTAGCAGCGAAGGAATCGCTCAGGTTCAGTTCGCAGCGAAGGGATCGATCGGTTTCAGTTAGCAGCGAAGGGATCGATCGGGTTCAGTACGTAGTGTGAGGGATCGATCACTCGTGTTCAGTATGTAGTACGAGGGCGATCGATCGCTCGGGTTCAGTAAGAGAACGTACGCCTCGCTCAGGTTCAGTTAGCAAGTGCCTCGCACACACGCGCGCGTACAAGAGAGAAACGCGCAAACCCACACTGCATCGCTCGGCCCGACCACCCACCGTAACCGGGAACTCCCCGAAAATTTCCTCGCCCTCACTTCTACCATGATTTTTACGTCATGGACGGCCCAAAGAATGTCATGCAGGTGCGTCTCCGGCCCGCCCAGGACGAAAAGCCCATTTTCTGTCATATTTTTTTGTCATAGAAGTAGGAGCCCACCACATCTATGATGATACGTGTTTTTGTCACAATTATTGTCATGGAAGTGTCACAACCATGACAGAAAAAGTTTTCATTCGGGCCATAATGTCACGGATGTGTCTTTTTTTGTAGTGTTGCCCGCGTTGGGTGCAAGTATTTTGTTTGTGTGTGTGCAGGTACTGTCGACCTTTGTTTGTGTGAATCTCCTATTGGTTCGATAACCTTGGTTCTCTAGTGAGAGAAATACTATCTGCTACTATATTGCTTCACCCTTCCTCTTCGGGGAAAATTCCAATGCAGCTCACAAGTAGCAAAGCCTCAACATATTCTTCTTTTTCTATAGAATTCACAATAGTGTTCATGCTTGAAACTATTCCAAACTATTATCCTAACATAGCCCGATGATCATCTATATCAGTCATGAAGCTGTTATTCGTGTAACCAATTACCATGATTTCTTCATCTCCTCTACAGACAAAGAGCATATCATTTGTCCTTCTGAGGTACTCAATAATATTTTAATAGCTGCCCAGTGAGCCATTCCAGAATCACTTTGGTACCTGCTACTAACACTTAGTGCATAAGAAACATCTGGTCTTTGTACATATCATAGCATACATGATGGATCCAATTGCCAAGGCATATGAACTCCACTCATCTACACATGCTCATCAATTGTCTTAGAACATTGATTTTGCTAAGTGTTATGCCATGTGACATTGGGAGAAAAAAAATCTTTGCGTTCTCCATTTAAGCTTGTTAAAACCTTGTCAATATCCACGTTCTAGCTTAGCATAATTGGACGTCTTGATCTATCTCTATAGATTTTTGTGTCCAATTGCTTTTGCGTCAGTCTTTCATCAGAACATACTTTTAATGAATATTTTATTGTGCCAAATAGCATTTCCAATCAACATTATGTCATCCACATATAAGATTAGAAACTATAGAGCTCCCACTAAATTTTAAGTTTCTTTATTTTAATGAAGTCAAACTTTATCAAAATATTGATTCCAGCTCCTCAATGCTTGCTTCAAATTATATACTGATCTTTGAAGCATACATATCTTTCTGATATTCTCAGGATCGACATCCATTTGCTATACCAAAATATGCATCAATTGCCATTATAATCCGAACATACTTTATCATGGCTTACTAGTGAGGAAGTCTTGTCAAAAATCAACTCCCTCAATTTGCGAAGAACTCTTTCGCAACCAGCCTTGTATTACAGAAGGTAGGATTACCATTTGTATCCATTTCTCTTTTGAAGATTCATTTACATTGCATGGATATCATACCCACTAGAGGTTCAATCAAGTTCCAAACTTGATTCTCGTATATGGACTTCATTTCGGATTTCATGGCTTTGGGCCATTCTCTCGAGCTGGGCGCCGCCATCGCTTCCTCCGTAGTGCACATATTTCATCTTCCTATAAGATGAATATCTCATTATGAAATCACTCAGGAGGTTCGCTAACTCTTCCTGTCCTACGCTTAGTTACAGCATTATCTAAAATTTCTACAACTATGTAGCAATTTCCGATTCAGTTGTGTGGACATCCTCTGAAACAAATTTTTTAGTTAGTCCATCTAACTTTTGCTAGAGATTCAGTAATCTCATAAAGCTGTACTGTCCTCCCACTTACTTCTTCGGCGAGAAAACTCCTTCTCGAGAAAGTGTCCATTCTTTGCGACAAACACTTTGTCTTTGGACTTTTGGTAGGAGTGATAATCTACAAAGTAGCATTTGTCTGGATTGATTATACCATAACTCATATGGCGTCGTCTTGCCAGACATTTAGACGGTGCTTTATTTTAGTGTATATATTGTTGTTTTATTGCATAACCCCAGAATAATTACAAGTGGATTGGTAAATTATGAAACAATTCATAATTATTTATATGTTTTCTAAACTCATGACTCAAAGTAACTTTTATCTTTGTCATGATTATGCTTAACTTCATTCTGAATTCCTTCGAACCTTTCAAATATTTCAGATTTTATGTTTCATCAAGTAAATCATATCTACTCGAATCATCAGTGAAATTTATGAAGTATAAGTTTCCACCGCGCCCTGGTATGATCATCGGATCGTATGCATTACTATGTATTATTCCAGTGATTTACCCACTCGTTCAAAATAATTTTGAGTGGTGTATTAGTCATATTATCCATCAGACAATTCATGTATGTGTCAAATGATTCAACAATCAGAAGACTTTAATACTCCATCTTAATGAAGTTTTGCAAACATTTTTTCCGATATAACCAATATTGCAGTGCCACACGTAAGTGGTATTATCAGTCTTCTCAAGATGTTTAGCTTTAATTTCATAAATATTCTTCAAGATTCATAATGAATAAACCATCTATAATAGAGGTAAATCCAAAACCATACTCTTATAATAACTTGAACAACCATTGTTTAAAAATTATAAGAATATCCATTGCATAACCCAAAATATAAGGTTTTACACAACTTTGGAACGAAATAACTATTATTCGGTTCTAAGATAAATCTTGAAGATAAACTAGGAAAGGGAAGAAAGATAAAAGGGAATGAATGAATGAGAGAGCGGAGGATGCTCGCATGAAAATAATAGGTAAAAAAAGAAGACACATATCTCACGTTCGTCCAACGGGAAGTGACTTAGAATTTTCTTTTGAGAAAGCTATGGATAGTTATGAGCGCTTGCTTTACGGTGACGTGAGCGTTTCCTCCAAGCAAGTATGCGTGGGTAGAGTGGAAATAGTGAAGGATGTTGATGGTCTTGTCACACATGTATCGAAGGAGTTAGAGGAGAAAGAGGAGGAGTATGTGCAGTAGGGAAGGGAGTCAGTTGGAGAAGGAAAAAGGGAGATAATGGCGCATCGGCGGCCTCCGGGGAGGAGGTTCACCGGGCCAAATGAAAATCCTAGGATGGAAATGCCGTGGTATGCTCTCCCCCACAGCAGTTCGAGAGCTCCTGGAGCTCCATGGACGGGTGTGTCCAGAGTTAGTTTTTTTATTTGAAACACATTTAAATAAAATAAAGGTTGACGAGCTACGTTGTAAGTTAGGCTTTAGTTCCATGTTTTTATCTGAGAGTGATGGTAAGGCTGGTGGACTTGTATTATATTATCAAAAAGAGAATAAAATTGAGTTGAATTATTTGTCTCCCTATTTTATTGATGTGATGTTTATGAATGAGAATAATGTTGATTGGCGATTTACGGGGTTTTATGGTCATCCGGCCTGGAATGAAAGACATTTATCTAGGACAGACCTTCACACTTTACATTCTCGTGCTTCTTACCCTTGGGTTGTTATTGGAGATTTCAATGAAATTTTGTACTCTCATGAAAAGGATGGAGGTAACCCAAGACCAAATGCAATGATGGAAGAGTTCCGGAATTGTTGGGGGGAATGTGGTTTACATGACCTGGGATATATTGGCGACTGTTTCACGTGGAGGATAGGGGAGATTAGGGAAAGACTTGATAGGGCTGTATGTAATGTTGAATGGTCAAATAAATTCCCAAAAGCGGCCATTATCAATGAGGAACATGTGCATTCGGATCACCGTCCCTTAATCCTTGACGCAGAATATTTTTACGGGAATATTTTTAATTTCCCAAAAGGCCGTGTGAAGCAATTTGAGGCTAGATGGCTCAAAGAAGGGACTGATGGAGAAATTGTACGCATAGCATGGGAAAAGTCTAAACTAGCGGGTGTTGGTCCGTCTCTTGCTGCACGTACATGGGCGGTGCAGGATGACCTACACACTTGGGACCGAGATATTCTAAAAGGACCAAAGCGATGAATTAATAAATTGAAAAAGAAGTTGGAGAAATTGAGGCGGGGACCTATGAATGCAGAGTCTCGCTCTCGCCAAAAGGAAGTTCTAGTCCTGATTGAGAATTTGTTAGATCAAGAGGAGATTTTTTGGTTAACAAAGAGGAAGAGCTAACTGGTTGATGCATGGGGACCATACTACATCTTTTTTTCATAATGCCGCAATGGCGAGAAAGAAAAGGAATAACATCAAAAAGCTTCTTGATGACACTGGTGTTTGGCGGCAAGGAACGGAGTTAAAGGACCATATCAAGGGCTATTTCTCAAACCTTTTAACCTCTGAAGTGGGGCAACCGAATATGGAAGTTTTATCTCTTGTTAGGAGAAGAGTGTTAGATGAGATGAATAATGCCCTCCTTGTGCCTTATACGGCTGATGGTGTTCGTAAAGCTCTTTTTGATATTAGAGATTTAAAAGCCCCAGGCCCTGACGGTCTCCATGCTATTTTTTATAAAAGATTTTGGCCTATGCTTGGGGACGATCTTGTTC
The DNA here is from genome assembly GCA_039707655.1 of Elymus sibiricus. Taxonomy (NCBI): domain Eukaryota; kingdom Viridiplantae; phylum Streptophyta; class Magnoliopsida; order Poales; family Poaceae; genus Elymus; species Elymus sibiricus. The sequence goes on along the minus strand of CM077672.1, from coordinate 232,431,013 downwards.
AAGAAGTTTTGCAAGTGGTGAATACTTGTACTATTCCAGAAGGATGGAATGATACTGTGATAGTGATGATCCCAAAGGTTAATTCACCAGAAAAGGTAACCCAGTTCAGACCAATTAGCCTTTGTAATGTTGTGTACAAGATTATATCAAAAATGGTGGCCGCTCGTTTGAAGGTGTTTCTCCCAGAAATTATCAGTCCGACTGAGAGTGCTTTTGTGCCTGGAAGAATGATTGCTGATAATGTTTTAGTGGCCTATGAATGTTTTCACAAAATAAAAAATAAGAGGGAAGGAAAGGAACGAAGGACTGTGTGCTATCAAACTTGACATGCATAAAGCGTATGACTGGGTTGAGTGGGTTTTCCCGAAGGAGGTTATGTTGAAATTGGGCTTCCAAGAGAGTTGGGTCAATTTTATTATGCAATGTTTTTCTACTGTAGAATATTGGGTTAGGTTCAATATGGAAGAAACTGTGAGCTTTCAGCCCTCCAGAGGATTACGACAAGGAGAACCGTTATCTCCTTATTTATTTTTGTTATGTACTGAAGGTCTGACCGCTCTCTTGTCACATGCGGAGGAGACTGGGAAAATTGAAGGTGTGAAGGTATGTAGGGAGGCTCCATCTATTACGAATCTTCTATTTGCGGATGACTCATTGATCCTGATGAAAGCTAACATACACAATGCCGAGGCATTGAAAGCCATTCTGGATTCGTATTGTACCACCTCTGGGCAAATGGTGAGTGTTGATAAATCAAGCATATTTTTCAGCCCCAATACGAGAGTGGATATCAGGGAGCAACTTTGTACCACTCTCAGTATTATGACTGAAGCTCGGAATGATAAATATTTGGGCCTACCGGCTAATGTGGGTATGGACAAGTCTGACTGTTTCCAATACTTGATTGGCCGTATCATCATGAAGATAAGTGGATGGAAAGAACAACTTCTATCCGCGGGAGGGAAGGAGATCCTCCTGAAATCTGTTGTACAAGCAATTCCCACCTATGCGATGTCCGTCTTTAAAATTCCTAAAAAACACTTGCAAGGGAATCACTGGTGCGATATCTCATTTTTGGTGGGGGGCAAGGACAATTAGAAGCGGATGCATTGGATGGCTTGGTGGAAAATGTGTGTACCCAAAAATCAAGGGGGGATGGGATTCCGGGATATTCATTGTTTCAACCTGGCAATGTTGGCAAAACAAGCTTGGCGTATTCTTGAGAATCCAGAGTCCTTATGTGCTACCGTGTTGAGAGCTAAGTATTTCCCTGACGGTGATTTGTTGAATACGAAGTTAAAGAAGGGTTCCTCTTTTACTTGGCAAAGTATTATGGCGGAGGTTAATTGTCTAAATCATGGTTATATATGGCGTGTTGGAAATGGTCACAATATTGATATTTGGGAAGATGCTTGGATCCCAAATTGTGCAAATAGAAAAGTAATCACACCTAGAGGGAGTAATTTGATCTCAAGGGTATCTGCTTTAATTGACCCTGTTACTAATAACTGGGATGAAAATCTAGTTACACAAACGTTGTGGCCAGTTGACGCACAATGGGTCCTTGCAATTTCGCTTTCCCAACATGATATGTTAGATTTTGTTGCTTGGAGCTATTCAAAAAATGGAGCGTTTTCGGTTCGATCAGCCTATGCTGTGGAATGGGAACACCAACACGGGAGAAAACTTAGTAGAACTGATGATATGGGACATTTAACTATGAATCCTATTTGGAGTGAGATTTGGAAGTTATCTTGTCCAGCGAAGGTAAATTTTTTCATATGGCGCACGTTGCACGGCACTCTTCCATGTAGATTTACTTTGGCGAATAGGCATATAAAAGCTCCCCCAAATTGTCCTTGTCCCTTGGGACTAGAGGATACAAAGCATATGTTATTCCAATGTCAAAAAGCAAAGGAGGTGTGGAGAGTGCTGGGATTGGATCAGGTCATTAAAAGAGCTTGCGAAGTTGATTATGCTGGTGAGGTGGTCCTCGAATTTTTACTCTCTATACCTAAAAATGAGCTGACTAGTCAGAATGTCCGTGAGATGATTGCAAATACAACGTGGTATTTATGGTGGGAGAGGCAAAAATTAATCCATAAAGAGAAAACCCAAGATTTCAACCAGATTACTATGGGGATTCGTGCTATTACGTTAAACTATGTTACGACCATATCACCGAAGGCTACTATGAAAAGAGGTGGATGGATACAACCTCCAAGGGGGTTTGTAAAACTTAATGTGGATGCCTCTTTTGATCATGACCTACTTAGGGGCACGACCGACACTGTTTTGATGGACGATAAAGGAAAATTCATTGCAGGAGGGAATTGGAGAATTGATTGGTGCACGGATGTCCTGACGGCGGAAGCTTTGGTCCTCATATATGGTCTATCCATTGCTCAAAGTACGGGTTGCAACCGTCTCGTTATAAACTCAGATAACCTGGAGGTCATTGAAACCATGAACAACGGAGGACGGACGGCGAGTATAGCGGCGGCAGTGTTTGACGTTTGTTACTTTTTGGCTTGTGATTTTCCCATTACTAGATTCGAGCACTATAAAGGGAAGCCAATAAGGTTGCCCATGAACTTGCTAAGTTAGCTAAATTTTCTTCAACTTTTCACTGGTTTGAGGAGCCTTTGAGTGAAATTGTACCCCTCCTCATAAACGATGTAATTGTTATTGAAAATGAATAAAGATTTGTGTTTTTCAAAAAAAAAAGACATGACTTCGACGGCTTGAGTAGCGATCCCATCACCATTCCCAACTTGCATCACGACTTCATTCCTTCTCAACTTGCGAGCTTTCTGTAGTCCCTGCATCGGCTTGCAAATGAGAGCAACCGATCAGTATCAAATACTCATGACTTACAGTAAATTAACAAGTAGAATAACATTAACTTTGTATTATACCTTTACCAGAAGAACCGTTCTTCTTCTTATCCGCCAAGTACTTCTTGCAGTTGCGCTTGCAGTGTCCTTTCTGCTTGCAGTAGAAACATCCAGTCTCCTTAATGGCTCCGCCCTTGTTCCTCTTCTAAGACACGGTCTTACCGACGCTAGTAGACTTTTTCTTGGACTTGCCGTTCTTGAAACTGATGGTCTTATTGACCATCAACACTTGTTTGTTCTTCTGCATTCCAGCTTCCGCAGTTTTGAGCATAAAAAATAATTCGTTTGCACTTTTCTCCATCCCGTTCATGTTGTAATTCATGATAAAACCATCGTAAGATTGGGGGGAGTGAAGCAAGTGCAATATCTGTACCGAGTATTGGAGGAATTCCAAAGTCCAGAGCAGCAAGTCTATCAACATAGCCAGCCAACTTCACTCTATGCTCACTCATTGAGGAACCTTCTTCCATCTTGCACTCAATCAAGGCCTTGGTTATTTCAAAACATTCGGTCCGTGCCTGCTTCTTGTATAGAGCATCCAGTGACCCAATTATAAACTAAGTACTCGATCGTTCGAAATGCATCTGTAGTTCAGGATCCATGTGAAAGCACATTTGCTCCCTTGGTGGTTTTGGTAATCAATGTCAACATACATGTTGTTGGACTAATACTTCTATCTAGTGTATTTTAGACAAGTTCAACAATGGCATGGCAAGGACAAGAACATGTGGATCCCTTCAAAATGTCAAGGACAAGATTGGCAACTCCAAGACTCTACATTTTTGGTTTAGTGATCCAAGATCACATTGAGTTACTTAGGAAAGCCAATACTATTAAAAGGGGATGAGGTATTAATGATGAGGTTGTTGCTAAAGTGCTCAGTGGTATTGCTCCAAAATCCTCAGTCATTTTCTCACAATCACATCTGTCCAAACCCTAAATCACTATCTCGATCCCACCGAAACAATCCCATCCGGACCCACCGAGATTACCACTTCCTATTGCCACTGCCAAACCCTAGCAATTCGGTTTGACCAAAAAGGATCTCGGTCCCACCGAGATGGCATTGCCAAGTTTCTGTGATGACATTGTTTCACTTCGGAATAACCGAGTTGAAATAATCAGAATTTCCAAAACTGGTTCTGCCCTAGCCATTGCACTTTGGTCCCACCGAGTTGTTCCACTTCGGTCCCACCAAAAAGTCTAAAGTTCACATCTTTTACACTAATCGGTCTCACCGAGTTTTGCATTCGGTCTCACCGATTTGGGTCAAAAGTGTGCAACGGTTGGATTTTTGGTGAAGGCTATTTATACCCCTCCACCCCTACTTACTCTCTAAGAGAGCCATAAGAACGTGCTGTGACGCCCCCGGCCCGACCGTGCACTAATCATACACGCAAATGCGCACGATCAAGCCCAGGGACCGACGAAAGATATCATAACACAACTCTAAACACAAAAGAAAGTCATGCAAGCTTTATAATACAAGCCAGGGGCCTCGAGGGCTCGAATACATAAGCTCACGATCAAGCGTCGGCGGAAACAACACAATATCTGAGTACACACATAAATTTAAACAAGTTTGCCTTAAGAAGGCGAAAACAAACAACGGCTCTGATCGAAAGAGGCAAGGCCTCCTGCCTGGGAGCCTCCTAAACTACTCCTGGTCGTCGGTCTCCACGTAGCAGTAAGCTCCGACGGGGTAGTAGTAGTCGTCGACGGAAACAGCTGGCTCCGGGACTCCATCATCTGATCGCAGCAAACGGGTATAGAGGGAAAAGGGGAAGCAAAGCAACCGTGAGTACTCATCCAAAGTACTCGCAAGACTTACATCAGAACTATTCTATTTATGCAACGGTATCAAATGAAGGGGCTGTATCTATGGACTAGACTGCACAAATGCCAGAATAGAAGGGAAGGCCTAGCCTATCGAAGACTAGCATCTTCAGCGTCTTGCAACATTAGAAGAGTGCAGATTAGCATCATATCATAAAATAACAAGCATGTAGTAGCAAAGCCTAGAGATCCTTCCTCGTCTCCCTGCGAGAAAGCAATCCCGGAGCTTACAATTAATTAACATGTATCCAGTTCAAGTTGTAGTAGATCGGGATACAACACTGAGCGTCCTGTTACCCTGGACACGGCTATTCGAATAGATAACTTCCCTGCAGGGGTGCACTACTGTTACCCAACACGCTCGATTAACTCTGGCCGGACACACTTATCCGGGTCATGCCCGGCCTCGGCTGATCGACACGACGTAGTCCTACCTAGGCTCCGCAGAGAGGTCCCCGCCGGTCTACATCCTAAGCGCTCAGGGGTCTTGGCCCCATCACCCTTTGCACTCCGGGTCGTTGTGTGTAGGGTGGACCCAGGCACCACCTCTGTCCTAGATGGCGCCGGCCTGACCCGGCCACAATGCTGAACTGGACGTCTGACAGAGCTTTCGGCTGATACATACGGCGCCGAGGGCCCCATTAAACCATTATCCCACGTGGTGGTAGTGCGTATAGGCCAGTGGCCAACTCAGATCAAATACCCAAATCTGTTAGTGAATTTTTAGGAGCTCGCGGTGACGATCAGTACTCCTGTCGCCCCGTCTCGAGGAAGTGCAACAAGGGTCAGGCCAATCCCTCTCTAGGGCGGTCTCTGCCTGCCCGGCCGTGCCTCGTAATTATCTCGCGGGTACCCTCCAGGTCAACCCGACTCTCAAGAGACTGTCGGGAACTCAGGTCCACCTCTACCGGGGTGGTACCGCCTGTCCCTTTAGTCCCGCAGTAACAGTTAAAAGGGGCAACAGTTAAAGGTAACAGTGTGTTCTTGTCATCAAGGGAGAAGTCCGAGGAATCACCCTCGTTGGAATCCTACTCGATGTAATCCGTCAAGGAGAACCAGGAGGAATCACCCTCGATGGTCCACACTTGAGGGGTTGCACGACAGAGTATCATCGGGAAGGGGAGCGAGAGGAATCACCCTCTGCAATCACCACCGATGTGCTATACTACAGAGATAACTGGACAGAGCCCAGCCGAGCCACTCACACACCCAGCACACACACACATACCTGCACACGGCCATGGCCATGGCGTGCCCATCAGCAGCGGCAGCAGCTGTAGCATGGCAGCAGCAGCAGCACTAGTAGGAGGAGCAGCAGTAGCTAGCGGCCAGGGCAGCTAGAGCAGCGGCGGTGGCTAGGCAGCAGAAGCAGCAGCAGCGGGCTGCTGCAGGCGGGCACGGCCAGGGGCAAGGCAAGGAGCGGCGGGAGAGGGAGTGCGTGCGCGCGGGAGTGCGTGCGCACGGGAGCCAGTAGCACAACGGCAGTAGCAACAGCAAGGCAACCGCATGCGCGCGTACGTGGACGTCGAGATTCGGCCATGGCGGCCGCTGGCTCGTACAGGCGACTACGGTGACGGATCGAGACCGGGGGGAGGGGGATTCAGAGGAGAATCTCACCGCGCGTCCGTTGGCATGCTCGGGGAGGGTCGGGGTGGACCGGAACAGCGGCAAACGACGACGAACGATGGCGATGTTCGCGATGGAAACGAGCTCGATGGCAAGCGTATGGGCCGCCCCGGCTCGATTCGGTGCTCAGGACGGACGAGGTCGACCGTGGCGGTCGTCCTGGACATCTTCTCACGGCGCGGGGAGCACCGTGGCCGCGACGACGACGACGTCCATGGCGAGCGCGAGCTCGGGCGCGTAGCGGAGAAGAAAACGGCGCGAGGGAGGAGAAAGGAGAGGGCTAGGGTTGTCCATCGGGACGAGGATGGTCTTATCCATCCCAGGGACAAGACGGATGGCCGGCGCGTGGCCATCCGAGGCGTGGACGGCGCGTGTGCCATGGCCTCTGCCTCCTCTGTACGTGAGGAAGGAGAAGGCCCTTACATGGGCTGGGTCGTTTACTGTAGCACTGGGCCTAAGTGCACAGTAGTCGTTAGGCCCTTTTCTATTTTTATCTTTTATGTAATTCAAATAGCTACTGTTTTGTATTATTATGGGCTACCAATTGAGTTTTGTTTTATATGAAATTTAGCACATAAATGCCTTGCAATATTTAGGGTTGGCACAAAAAGTTTGGGACCAAAAAGATTTCATTTGAATTATGTTTATTTTAAAATGAGCTAAAAAGGTGCTGTTGTGGTACTGTTATTGATGCTAGGTTCAAAATGAGCAAACAAGTGATGTTGTTTTCCGTAACATTAATTGTCTATAGATTATTTACAAAATTATGAACTATTTTGCTTTCTTTTTTGTGAAACTTTTAATTTCACTTAAAGTTTGAATTTTGATTTGAAGTGGAATTTAAAATGAGATATGAAACCATTGTTGATCAGGCTTTGCATTACAAGATGACTTGGCACCATTAGTGGTGATTATTGTGGTTAACCACTGAGGGTGTTACAAATCTCCTCCACTAAAAGAAATCCCGTCCCGAGATTTAAGAGGTAGAGTAAGGGGGAATTGGTCTGGTCACGAAATTCTAACGAGTCTTCTCGTTCCTTGTTGCTCTTCACGAAGAGGTCGATCCATAGTGTTGACGTCTTCATATCTCTGCATCAGGGCGTCATGACGAGGTTGTCACTCTTCCTTCAGAATCTTCATCGTACTTACGAAAAAGATAATGGGTATCTCGGCAACGATGGAATTTTACAAGGGGAAATCAACTGGGGTTAACTCACGAACGAAACACATAGGTATCTCTAGGATTTTGGAACTCAAGAATGGGGTTCAGAGCAACGAAAATAAGTATTGCGTCTGATACCAGAATAGATCATCTCTAGGAATGTGGCTCATGATAACGGACGAAGCCATGTGCAAGGGATACTTCGGAATCAATGTTGTACAGGGGAGTCAGGTTTCGATCCTGTGGAATTGCAGTGAGTGTGGGTTAAGAGGAGGAAGGGCGGTGACATCTTGCAAGGTCACGACAGCAAGGCAAGTCAGAGGACAATCAGTCAGCTTGGTTGGCAACACGTCGGTACCATGGGCGGGGAATGAAGAGAACCATTTTCCCGCTCGTTAAGACGAGGCGGAACAATAGGGAAGTTTCTCATCCACCGTCGGTTAACTGAATGCCAACAACAATAGTAACATGGTGTTACCGATAGAGTGGTACACCGAGGTGTTTGCATAAGTAGGGAATCATTACTGCTTAGATAAAAGCTAGATTACAAGACAGGTTAAACAGACCAATGGAAAGGAAAATGTGATGATCAGATTAAACAGGCCAATGGAAAGGAATAATTGCAGATAATCCAGCTCTCCGGTTGGATGTGATCACGAGAAACTAATGTTAGAGTTAGCAAAATCTTTAACCCAAATAGAAGAGAAATCAGAATCCTAGAGTAAGGAAGAGGAATAAAAGATCCTAATCCCACCCATTGGCGACGTGGGCCCGTAAGCCACACAGCCATGTTAGTAAAACAGATTTTCAAAGACTAGACTCAACTTCGGCCAAGTAGTTGGAAAGGGGGCTACCTACAGGCAGTCGGCTCTGATACCAGCTTGTGACGCCCCCGGCCCGACAATGCACTAATCATACACGCAAATGCGCACGATCAAGCCCAGGGACTCACGGGAAGATATCACAACACAACTCTAAACACAAAAGAAAGTCATGCAAGCTTTATAATACAAGCCAGGGGCCTCGAGGGCTCGAATACATAAGCTCACGATCAAGCATCAGCGGAAGCAACACAATATCTGAGTACAGACATAAAGGAAAACAAGTTTGCCTTAAGAAGGTGAAAACAAACAACGGCTCTGATCGAAAGAGGCAAGGCCTCCTGCCTGGGAGCCTCCTAAACTACTCTTGGTCATCGGTCTCCACGTAGCAGTAACCTCCGACGGGGTAGTAGTAGTCGTCGACGGAAACAGCTGGCTCCGGGACTCCATCATCTGATCGCAGCAAACGGGTATAGAGGGAAAAAGGGGAAGCAAAGCAACCGTGAGTACTCATCCAAAGTACTCGCAAGACTTACATTAGAACTATTCTATTTATGCAACGGTATCAAATGAAGGGGCTGTATCTGTGGACTAGACTGCAGAAATGCCAGAATAGAAGGGAAGGCCTAGCCTATCGAAGACAAGCATCTTCAGCGTCTTGCAGCATTAGAAGAGTGCAGATTAGCATCATATCATAAAATAACAAGCATGTAGTAGCAAAGCCTAGAGATCCTTCCTCGTCTCCCTGCGAGAAAGCAATCCCGGAGCTTACAATTAATTAACATGTATCCAGTTCAAGTTGTAGTTGATCGGGATACAACACTGAGCGTCCTGATACCGTGGACACGGCTATTCGAATAGATAACTTCCCTGCAGGGGTGCACTACTGTTACCCAACACGCTCGATTAACTCTGGCTAGACACACTTTTCCGGGTCATGCCCGGCCTCGGCTGATCGACACAACGTAGTCCTACCTAGGCTCCGCAGAGAGGTCCCCGCCGGTCTACATCCTGAGCGCTCAGGGGTCTTGGGCCCATCGCCCTTTGCACTCCGGGTCGTTGTGTGCAGGATGGACCCAGGCACCACCTCTGTCCTGGATGGCGCCGGCCTGACCCGGCCACAATGCTGAACTGGACGTCTGACAGAGCTTTCAGCTGATACATACGGCGCCGAGGGCCCCATTAAACCATTATCCCATGTGGTGGTAGTGCGTATAGGCCAGTGGCCAACTCAGATCAAATACCCAAATCCGTTAGTGAATTATTAGGAGCTCGCGGTGATGATCAGTACTCCTGTCGCCCCGTCTAGAGGAAGTGCAACAAGGGTCAGGCCCATCCCTCTCTAGGGTGGTCTCTGCCTGCCCGGCCGCGCCTCGTAATTATCTCGCGGGTACCCTCCAGGTCAACCCGACTCTCAAGAGACTGTCAGGAACTCAGGTCCACCTCTACCGGGGTGGTACCGCCTGTCCCTTCAGTCCCGCAGTAACAGTTAAAAGGGGCAACAGTTAAAGGTAATAGTGTGTTCTTGTCATCAAGGGCGAAGTCCGAGGAATCACCCCCGTTGGAATCCTACTCGATGCAATCCGTCAAGGAGAACCAGGAGGAATCACCCTCGATGGTCCACACTTGAGGGGTTGCACGACAGAGTATCATCAGGAAGGGGAGCGGGAGGAATCACCCTCTGCAATCACCACCGATGTGCTATACTACAGAGATATCATTGGGAGTGCAGTACGAGGTATCACCCTCAGCACTCGATAGTAGCCCTGCAGAGTCGTACAACTATGGGGGGGTGTGCGGTGATGTGTCGGTCTCTGCACATCGATCATAATGATCGAGGCACTGGAAACAAAGCGGGGCAACAGGGACAAGGGTGAGGGGTCACTGATGGATCACTAACCAACCTATTCTAAGCAGTTTAGGATAATAGGTAAAGTAACAACAGCAGGTTACAAAAGCAGGCTATGCATCAGATTAGGAGCATTCAATTACAGTAGCAAAATCGAATGCAAGCATGAGGGAGAAGGAATAGGCGATATAGGAATGATCAAGGGGGTTTTGCTTGCCTGGAAGCTCTGCTGAAAAGGAAGAAGGGTCATCGGTGACGTAGTCGTACTCAGGAGGGTCGTCAGCAGTCTCGGGGTCTATCGGGAGAGAAGGAGGGGGAAGAAACAATAAATACACGGCAAACAATGCAATCACAGATGCATGGCATGGCAGCATGTTATTCGAGGAGTGCCCTAATGCAGTACTACGCAAGTTAGTCGGAGCGGGAAACATCTGGAGGTGTTTTACCAGCTCCGGGCGATTATCGGACAAATGAATCGGAGGGGAAAGTTCCATGTTCATCATGTTAGAGAGGTGTGGCAGCTATGTGGGTGGCATATTCGGATTCGTCATATTTTTCTGATCATTTTTCATATATAAATTATTTTCATCCGAGTTACGGATTATTTTATATGATTTTTCAAAGTTTTATCAATAATCTAAATTTTTTGGAATTATTATATTTAATTAATCCGAGTTGACCAAGTCAATTTGACTAGTCAAAAGGGCAGGTGTGGCCCACATGTCAGTGTTTTATTAATTTCTAAAAATGATTTATCTAAATTATTTAGATGGGACCCACACGTCATAGGTTAGTAACTAACCTAAACAAAATCAACCTAATCTAATCCTAACTATCCTAATTAACAGGGCCGGCCTAACTGGACAGAGCCCAGCCGAGCCACTCACACACCCAGCACACACACACACACACACACCTGCACACGGCCATGGCCATGGCGTGCCCATCAGTAGCGGCAGCAGCTGTAGCAGGGCAGCAGCAGCAGCACTAGCAGGAGGAGCAGCAGTAGCTAGTGGCCAGGGCAGCTGGAGCAGCAGCGGGCTGCTGCAGGCGGGTGCGGCCAGGGGCAAGGCAAGGAGCGGCGGGAGCGGGAGTGCGTGCGCGCGGGAGCCAGCAGCACAGAGCAGCAGCACAACAGCAGTAGCAACAGCAAGGCAACCGCATGTGCGCGTACGCGGACGCCGAGATTCGGCCATGGCGGCTGCCGGCTCGTACAGGCGACTACGGCGACGGATCGAGACCGGGGGGAGGGGGATTCAGAGGAGGATCTCACCGCGCGTCCGTTGGCGTGCTCGGGGAGGGTCGGGGTGGACCGGAACAGCGGCAAACGGCGACGAACGACGGCGATGTTCGCGATGGAAACGAGCTCGATGGCAAGCGTACGGGCAGCCCCGGCTCGATTCGGTGCTCAGGACGGACGAGGTCGACCGTGGCGGTCGTCCTGGACATCTTCTCACGGCGCGGGGAGCACCGTGGCCGCGACGACGACGACGTCCATGGTGAGCGCGAGCTCGGGCGCGTAGCGGAGAAGAAAACGGCGTGAGGGAGGAGAAAGGAGAGGGCTAGGGTTGTCCATCGGGACGAGGATGGTCTTATCCATCCCAGGAACTCGACGGATGGCCGGCGCGTGGCCATCCGAGGCGTGGACGGCGCGTGCGCCATGGCCTCTGCCTCCTCTGTACGTGAGGAAGGAGAAGGCCCTTACATGGGCTGGGTCGTTTACTGTAGCACTGGGCCTAAGTGCACAGTAGTAGTTAGGCCCTTTTCTCTTTTTATCTTTTCTGTAATTCAAATAGCTACTGTTTTGTATTATTATGGGCTACCAATTGAGTTTTGTTTTATATGAAATTTAGCACATAAATGCCTTGCAATATTTAGGGTTGGCACAAAAAGTTTGGGACCAAAAAGATTTCATTTGAATTATGTTTATTTTAAAATGAGCTAAAAAGGTGATGTTTTGGTACTGTTATTGATGCTAGGTTCAAAATGAGCAAACAAGTGATGTTGTTTTCCTTAACATTAATTGTCTATAGATTATTTACAAAATTATGAACTATTTTGCTTTCTTATTTGTGAAACTTTTAATTTCACTTAAAGTTTGAATTTTGATTTGAAGTGGAATTTAAAATGAGATATGAAACCATTGTTGATCAGGCTTTGCATTACAAGATGACTTGGCACCATTAGTGGTGATTACTGTGGTTAACCACTGTGGGTGTTACACGTGCCTACACTTCCACCATACATTTTCTGAGAGAGAACTACCTACTCATGTGTTGAGATCAAGAGATTCCAATCCAACCATTTGAACCTTGATTTCTAGCCTCTTCAAGTTGCTTTCTAATCCAATCCTTCTCCTTCCCAAGCCAAATATGTGAGAGAGAGATTGAGTGTTGAGGAGACTATCATTTGAAGCACAAGAGCAAGGAGTTCATCATCAACACACCATCTATTACCTTTTGGAGAGTGGTGTCTCCTAGATTGGTTAGGTGTCACTTGGGAGCCTCCAAGATCATGTGGAGTTGAACCAAGGAGTTTGTAAGGGCAAGGAGATCGCCTACTTCGTGAAGATCTAGCCCCTTTGTAGTTCGGCTAGGGAGATCGACGAGCACAAAGAGCAGAATCAATAGAGCACGCAAGGGATTTACCCAGGTTCGGGCCACTGTGAAGCGTAAAACCCTACTCATGCTTGGTTGTATTGGGTGTGTGAGAGCACAAGTACAAGGAGCGCTTCTCCCGGCAAGGTGCGAGGAGAGCAGCTACGCATGTAAGTCATGCAGGAATGATCTAAAAAGCGAACCCCTGTAACCATTGCCATGGTCCTCCTTTTATAGCTCAAAGGGGTTACCACAGTGGCAAAACAGTCATTACATAGTGATTAGATAGGAAACAGTGCTATCATACCTAACTCTGCCAGTTTAGGACAAAAACAATAAATGCCCCGTTAGGTGTCATGTGGAGAGGTAGCCCCGGCAAGGTTTCTGCACCGCTCGCCCAGCTACCTCGTATTATCTCGACACGCCTTCTGTATGGGTGTCATTAAAGGTAAATCTTCTTCCTGCATGCTGACACATGCCCGACAAATCTCACCAACCAGCCTGCGCGGTCGACACCTCACCGATTAGCGACTAGCTGCCCGGTGAGGTGGTGCGCTGATGAGCTGGCGAAAGCTTGCCGGCACGGAGCTTGCCGGGTCTTCACCTTGCCGGCTCAGCCCTTCCGGCAAGAAATGTTTTTATCTTCAATACTTAGTTGAGTGCTTCGTCTTGTACTTCTCTCCAGTGGCTTCTGTAACTGGGCCTTGATTCTTGGTCTTGGCGGTTTCCGGCAAGCCTTGGCCGGCAGGGAGGCTGCCACTATCTGTGCATAAGTCAGGGTATAAAATACCCATGTTTTATAGACCGACAGGAGCCCCCGGGCCTGGGCCATACGTGCGTCTGAAGCGTCATTGGGCTAGGCCCAAACAATGCACAGACACGCGGCGGGAAACTACCGTTGCAATTTTGGTCATGATGATTTTCACCTCTTGAGATCTTCTTTGCTTCTTCATTAATCTACACCTGTGTCAGTTCTTGGCTATCCCCCGGCAACCTTGCCATTGGGCCAGACTTGAGTAGGTGCATGGTCACGTGTGGCAGGGAATAACTGCCATTCATGTCATTACTTCTCCTTTTTCTGCGCCTTCCCATCACCCGTCCTTACATGCACAACAGTGGATTGGCGAAGAGGGGCGGTCGTTGGAGTGATGCGCCTGGCAAGGGATGCGTGTCGGATTGACGGCGCGCCTCCCGGCGCCGTTCAATGGTGGTGCGGGCATCCTCTACCCGCCTATCTTGCAGCACTTGTCGCTGATCTCGCCGCGCCCGTGGATCTGAAGAAGCCATCGACATCTCGTCGGGCTCCGCAGTTCACTGGGTTTGCCGCGGCTGCTGACGTTGCTTCTGTTGAGATCGTTGCCGCTGGGGTGATTGCATCGTTGGTGCGGCGCCATCAATACAGCCACCAGTTGGAGCTACCGGTGTTGTCTGTGGACGCCGTGAGGGCTCCGCTTGCTGCGACTTGCTCATCTCGGCAAATCCAATCAGGCTCTGGATGGTGGCTCTCCACTCATCCATCTTTTCTGCTGCCGGAGGGAAGTTCAGCAGCATCTGGGCTCGTGCCATCACTTCTGCCGCTGTGGCTGGCATGGCCGAAAGCGAAGAACGCGATGTCGCTCTACTCCTGGCAGAGCCAGCAGGAGCGCCATCACAATCTTGCTGCCGCGGCACATGATCAGCAGTAGGCTGTCGTGGCGGAGGTGGTGCCTGAGGATCTAGAACTTGATCGACAGGAGTCTTGTCGTGTGGTCGCCGCTGCCCGGAGTCGTCGAGGCCGCTCGGAGCCACGCTGCGCCCATCACGCGACGGGCGCGGCGTGTGCCTTGACGCAGCGTCTATGGACGTCGCTGTGGCGGGATCTTGGCTCGCGCCAGCCCGGGCATTGTTGCTCCGGTGGCTGCGTTCGTCGACGCGGCGAGGAGGGAGAGGAAGACGTCCATCTGCTCCGTCCGCGCCGTTGCGGTCTTGCTCGCCAGAGGGTCGAGGAAGTCGATCGCCTCTAGCGCCTCCGCCTCCTGTTCTGTCCACGGTGGGCACGTCGACCGCACCGCCTGCGCCGGTGTAACACCCCTCTGTAATGAGCAACAGTGATCCATAATGATTATGCTAAGTCACTGTGATTTGCAATGCTTGATCAAAGTGGATTCATATCTCATTTCAAATTCCACCACTGAATTCAATTCAAATCATAAGTGAAATTTGAAGTTGCTCTAAAATTCCTAGAAAATAGTTCATGTTGTAGCAAATATTCCAAAACAAATTCTTGTTCAGGAAAACAACATCACCTATTTGCTAAAATTGGCTAGAGCATTTAAAATAGTGCAAAAACAGCAATTTAAATGCCATTTCATTTATGAAAAATTCAAATAAATTCAAATGACCTCCAAACTTTTTGTGGCAGTGCAGAATAATGCAGTGTAATTTTGTGGATAAGTTTCACATTTTACTAAATGCATTTGGCAGCTCAAATTATTTACAAATCCATTCTGTAAAAGAAAACAGAAAAAGAAATGGAAAAAAGGGCCTAACTCTACCGTGAGCTGGGCCTAAGTGCACAGTGCAACGGCCCAGCCCCCCTCCCTCTCTCTCTTCCTCCTCCCGCTCTCTCTCTCTCTCTCTGCGCGTGTCAACGCGGCCGTGCACGCGGCGCGCGCGCTCCGGCTGCTGGGCGACACCACGGCGCTACAGGAGCCGTCGAGGGGATAAGGTCGACGCCCTCGACCTCCCTGGCATCCTCATCCATTCGCCTCTCCTCTCTCGCCTCTCTCTCGCTCGCTCTCCGCCACCACCGAACGCCACCGTCGCCGCCCCGCTGCTCCACCACGGCCACTGACCTCGCCTCGCCTCGCCACCGTGCCCATTGTCCTCGCCGTCGTCCACTATGTCGTCCCCGTCCACGAGGGCAAGCCGGGGAGCACCGCATCGCCGCCCTGCCTCGTCATCTTCCTCCTCGGTCGCCGTCCTCTTCGCCGTCAATTCGCCACCGTCTGCTGCTCCTAAACCTCGCAATGGCCACCGTGCGCCACTCGGTGAGCCCCCGCACGGATCCCCTCCTTCTTCCCCTTCTTTCCGCGCCCGTAGTAGCCGCTCTCGCCATGGCCGCACCCCTCGCCGCCGATTAGCTCGCCGACGTAGCCGTAGCCGCTGTCACGCTCAACTGAGCTCGCAGCCGAGCTCGTAGGAGTCCAACACCACCACTAGCTAGCTCTGCCATGCCCTGAAACGCCGTAGCCATGCATGCCCGATTCCGGCCGCCTCCACCACTCGCCGTCGACGTTTCCGGCCGTCTCTGGCCATGCCACCGCCACCAATCGACGCGGCTCGCTCCGCTCGAACGAACACTACAAACGGCGCACGAAATGACCCCCTGTGCGCATTTTTCGACGAGTCCCGAGGACCTCTGCCGTGTTTCGGCGTCGCCGGCGACGAGCCGCCGGCCAGCGCCGACGTGGCACACCTGGGGCCACCCTTGGGTCGCTGCCAGTGGGCCCCCTGGCCCCAGTTGACCACGTTGACCGTGGTCAACGTGCTGACTGGGCACGCTGTGCCACTGACATGCGGGCCCCACGTGTTTAATTAACCGGTTTTAAAAATAAATTAATCTGTTAATCTAATCTGACACTGATAGATGGGGCCCACGTGCTATTTAACCACTAATTAGTTTAATTAGTCTCTGTTTAGTCCAGAGTCACTAACATGTGGGACCCAGCTGTCAGGTTTGACCTGGAACAGCTGGAGTTGACTGCTGACGTCATGCTGACTTAATGCTGATGCAGTAAAGCTTTTTATAGGTTTTTTCGAATTAGATTTAATTCTAGAAATTTCAGAAAATGGTTTAAATCTTTGAAAATTCATAGAAAATAAACCGTAGCTCGGATCGAAAAGTTTTCTACATGAAAGTCGATCAGAAAAACGAGACAAATCCGAATATGCCCTCCATGTAGCTGTCACATGCCCATAACACTACAAACATGGAACCTTCCCCTCCAGTTCATCTGTCTGACAGATGCCCGAAGCCGGGAAAATATCCCCAGATATTTTCCCGCTCCGCCTGCAACGTGTAGCATTGCAGTAGGTCACCCCCAGCACTGCATATTGCCATGCCATGCATCTGTATTGCTTTGTTTGCTTTTATTTATTGTTTCTTCCCCCTCTTCTCTCCGATAGACCCCGAGACCGACGCAGCTCCGGAGTACGACTACACCGTCGACGACCCCTCTTTCCCCGCAGAGCTTCCAGGTAAGCAAACCCTCCCTTGAACATGCCTATGTCACCTATTCTTTCTCCCTCATGCTTGCATTAGAATTGCTACAATTGTTGTTCCGAATTGCCTATTCTGATGCATAGCCTGTTTTTGTAAACTACTATTGATACCTTACCTGCTATCCTAAATGCTTAGTATAGGCTGGTAGTAGACCATCTGTGGCCCCTCATCCTTGTCCTAGTTGCCCCGCTTTGTTACCAGTTCCCCGATCGATGTGATCGACGGGCTGAGACCAGCACATCACCGCACACCCCCTAAGTTGTACGACCCTGCAGAGTTGCCATCAAGTGCTGAGGGTGATACCTCCTACCTCACTCCTGATGTTGCCTCTGTAGTGTAGCTAGTCGATTGTGGGTTACCGAGGGTGATTCCTCTTTCACCACCTCCGATGATGCCTCTGTCTTGCAACCCCTCAAGTGTGAACCCAATGAGGGTGATTCCTCTGGATTCACCTTGGTGGATACATCGAGTGAGAATCCAACGAGGGTGATTCCTCGGATTCCTCCTTGATGTTTTGGACACACGGATACCATGCACTTATTTCAGTCATTGATTAAAGTCGGGTCGGCCCCGAGGGGTACCCGCGAGAGATGTGAAGCCGGGTTGACCATGAGGGTACCCGTGAGATGATTACGTGGCACGGCCGGGCATTCTCGGCCCTTACCGTAAGTCCACGAGACGGGGTGACGGGGTCACATGATCGTGAGTCTCTGCTCATTTCCGCGAGCTCCCAACGCATTAATGGGTTAGGATATGTGATCTGGGTAGGCCTTTGGCCTTTTTCGCACTAACCACCACGCGGGAAAAGTATGGGCACTCGGCGTCGTATGTATCAGCCGAAGCTCTCCAGATGTCAGCAATTGAGCGGCGCGCGCCGGGTTAGACGGGGAACACCCGTGCTTGTATTAAGGGGGCTAGGTCTGCTCCTGGTCGCCCACGCAACGCGCAGGAGTGCAAAGGGCGATGGGCCCAAGACCCCTGAGCACTTAGGTTGTAGAACGGCGTGCTGGCCTCTCTGTTGAGCCTAGGTAGGGCTATGACGTGTCGATCAGCCGAGGCCGGGCATGGACCGAGTAAGTGTGTCCGGCCAGAGTTAATCGAGCGTGTTGGGTAAGTTGGTGCACCCCTGCAGGGAAGTATGTCTATTCGAATAGCCGTGTCCACGGTAACAGGACGCTCGGAAAATATCCCGATCTTCTACAACTAGAAGTGGATACTTGTGATGAAATTGGATATTATAGCTCTGGGATCGTTTTCTCGCAGGGAGTCAAGGAAGGATCTCTGGGCATTGCTACTTACTTACTACTTTGCTATGTACTAATCCGCACTCTTCTAATGCTGCAAGATGCTGAAGATGCTAGTCTTCGATAGGCGAGGCCTTCATCTCTATTCTGGCATTTCTGCAGTCTAGTCCACAGATACAGCCTCCCCTTTGATACCAATGCATACTTAGAATAGATCTGATGTAAGTCTTGCGGGTACTTTGGATGTGTACTCACGGTTGCTTTGCTTCCCTTTTTCCCATACCCGATTGTTGCGATCAGACGATGGAGCCCCGGAGCCAGCTGCCCAGTCGACGACTACTACTACCCCTCTGGTGGAGAGTACTACTACGTGGAGACCACCGATGACCAGGAGTAGATAGGAGGCACCCAGGCAGGAGGCCTGCGCCTTTTCGATCTTATGTCGTTGTTTTGCTCAGCCTTCTTAAGGCAGCTTGTTTAACTTTATGTCTGTACTCAGATATCTGATGCTTCCGCTGATGCTTGTATGACTCAAGCTTATGTATTCGAGCCCTCGAGGCCCCTGGCTTGTAATATAAAGCTTGTATGACTTTTATTTGTGTTTAGAGTTGTGTTGTGATATCTTCAAGTGAGTCCTTAGGCTTGATCGTGTGCATTTGCGTGTATGATTAGTGCACGATTAAGTCGGGGGCGTCACAAGTTGGTATCAGAGCCGACTGCCTGTAGGAACCCCCCATTCCAACTCCTTGGCCGAAGTTGAGTCTAGTCTTTGAAAAACTGTTTTACTAACATGGCTGTGTGGCTTATGGGGCCACGTCGCCAATGGGTGGTATTAGGATCTTTTATTCCTCTTCCTTACTCTAGGACTCTATTTGTCTTCTATTCGGGTTAAATTTTGCTAACTCTAACATTAGGATCTCGTGATCACATTCACCCGGAGAGCTGGATTATCTACAACATTTCTTTCCAATGCTATCTTATGTTTCTCACACTGTCTTTTGACATCTTGCACCCTTTGTTTCAGATGCGTCCCGCAAGACAGCTCGTACGCCACACCATGGCTGTTGATGCCACTGGGTTCCCTGTTATCCTGGTCGATCTCTTGACCAGGCTGGGATATCGCTGGTACCCCGAGTACACTGTTTACGAGGACTACTGCGAGTTCAACCAGGAGCAGTACCACGCTGTGGTTCGTATCTTTGATCGGCAGAACAACTCCATCACTGAGTTGCACACCTTTCACGGTGTTGGAGTGACTGTCGACATGGCCGTCCATGATGCTGCTTATACTGCTATTTCCCGTCTACATGGAGAGCACAGTCGCTTGGAGGAGACTGCTTTCAGATATATCCCTTGTGCCCCCGCCGGGGATGAGAGTGGATATTACACTTCTGTCTGTACCCCGTACGTGCGACGTTGTTATGACCCGCGGGTTCTGATACAGTACATTGAGGCTCTGGATCGCACTGCCCAAGCTCTTGCTATCGAGTTGTACACCATTCGTGCTCGTCTTTACGATGCTGTAACACAGTTGCTGCCAGCAGTCAGTGCGAGGATGCATCCAGAGTACATCCTTTACCCGCGCAGGACGGAGATGCCACCAGGTCTTGAGTGGCCTGTTGTTGGAGGTTGTACTCATCCATGTGGTCCTCTTCTTCCAGTTCAGGACCAGGTTCTACACCAGAGTGTTCACGGAGCGCAGGATCCTTATATCGAGGGTACCCTACATCGTCACCTGCAGCTACCTGGCTTCAGTGGTTTTCTCCGACGTTGATGTAGCTATCGCTATGTCCCATTGTTGTATCCCTCCACCGCGTGCCTGCGTGCCGCCTAGTTGTCTAGCTTTCCTTTCCGCTGTTGTAACGCTAGCTTCTAACCGACTTTATGTATGGATCTACATGTCATGTTTGACTATGTTGATGTATCTATTGCACTCCTTTTGTTGTGCGTGTTACTTCATGAATGATTCCATACAACTGCAATGTTCGTTGCTAAACTACCCCCTGTTGAATTTTAGCAGGATGGTTAGACCCGCAGGTCACGGCCGTGGTGCCAACAATCCACCACCGCCCGACTATATGGCTGGGATGATGCAGCAGTTTGAACTGAACCGGCAATTTATCCAAGGGGTTATGGATCAGTTTCCTCGTCCCAATGCCAACTAGCAGCCATCACCAATCACTTGCAAGAGTTTGTGTGCCTCAACCCAACCATTTTTCGCAACTCAATTCAGCCGCTTGACGCTGATGACTGGCTTCGCGACACCACTTTCGAGATGGAGTCTGCTAATGTGGCCCCTGCCAGCTATGTCACTTTCGCATCATACTTTCTGAAGGGACCCGCAGCTCAATGGTGGCACAGTCATAGGCATACCCTAGCTGCTGGAACCATCATCACTTGGGTGGAGTTCCAGGCTGCCTTCCGTGCCCGTTACATTCTGCAAGGAGTTATGGACCGGAAGAAGCGTGAGTTCCGTAACCTTACCCAGGGCAACAGGACTATGGAGGTCTATCAGCGGGAGTTTCTTGAACTGTCTCGCTATGCTGAAGAGGATATTGCTACTGATGCCCGCAGACAGGAAAAGTTCTATGAAGGGCTCAACCCAGACATCAAGCTCGCACTGCTAGTCCAAGACTTTGCCGACTTCGCCACCTTGGTGAACAAGGCCATCCAGGTTGAGACTGGTTTGAAGGATCACAAGGACGCGCTCAAGCGCACCCGTGAAGCGGGCTCATCTTCGGGCTCGTCTTCCCAGAAGCGCCGCATATGGATTCCTCATAGCATGTACCGTCCAACTGTTCCTGCTCCAAGGCCATCGTATGTTGCACCTCGTCTGCCTCCTCCACGTCCGAGGCAGCTGAGACCTCAAGCTCCAATGCTTTGAGCTCCTGCTCCCCGTCCCCATAATGGACTCTGCTTCAAGTGTGGGCGTCCAGGTCACCGTGCCAGAGACTGCTCTCACGATCAGAATCAGCTTAAGCTTCTGTCAGCTGACCGTGGCAACAATCAGCCTCGCAACAACAATGCCAGGCCTTCTTATGGTCGTGCTCAGGCTTATCATGTCAACATGAATGAAGATCAAGACCAACCAACTACTGTGATGGGTACTCTTCTTGTTAATTCAGTGCCAGCTTCTATTTTATTTGATTCAGGAGCATCACATTCTTTCATATCATAAAATTTTGCACGCATGCATGACGTTAAATGTGAAGAGCTGCACCAATCGTTAGTGGTTCACACTCCCGCGGGCCAATGTCGAACCTCCATGTTCAGCCCCGATGTCACCATTGAAATTGAAGGGTTGGGCTTCCATGCATTTCCCATTATTTTGAAGTCTTCCAAAGTTGACCTCATTTTGGGAATGGATTGGTTGAAGGCTCATACCGCCTTAATCAATTGTGCCACTAAAGCCGTCCAACTCCTGCACCCCTCGGATGAGATAGTAAATTACCATGCTCATCTCGTTCAAAATGTCGAGGCTCAAATTTATGCACTGAATGCGTTAAACGCTTCTCCTCTTGAGGGGATAGAAAACGTACTAGTCATCTGCGACTTTCAAGATGTCTTTCCAGAAGAACTTCCAGGAGTACCCCCTGTTAGAGCTGTCGAGTTTGTCATCAACTTAAAACCAGGCACCACTCCTATTGCGAAGCATCCCTATAAGATGCCGCCGCATGAACTCCTTGAGCTTAAGGAGGAAATTGATAAATCACTCCACAAGGGTTTTATTCGTCCAAGTTCCTCTGCCTGGGGAGCACCTTCTCTCTTTGTCAAGAAGAAAGATGGTACGAATCGATTGGTCCAAGATTACCGACCTATCAACCAGGCCACCATTCAGAATAAGTATCCACTTCCTCGGATCAATGATCTGTATGATCAACTTACTGGATCATCAGTATTCTCTAAACTTGACTTGAGGTTGGGTTACCATCAGATCCGGGTCCGTGAAGAAGATATCCCAAAGACTGCCTTTGTTACTCGCTATGGTTCTTACGAGTATACCGTCATGTCATTTGGCTTAACTAATGCTCCAGCTACGTTCTCCCGCCTGATGAATTATATCTTCATGGATTACCTCGACAAATTCATCGTGGTTTATCTGGATGATATTCTGGTATATTCCAAGAATAAGGAAGAACATGCTGAACATCTTCGTCTTGTTCTGGAAAAGCTTCGAGAGCACCAGCTATATGTCAAATATTCCAAGTGTGAATTCTGGTTATCTGAAGTAACCTACCTTGGTCATGTAATTTCCAAGGATGGCATTGCTGTCAACCCAGAGTGAGTTCAGGCTATTCTTGACTGGACTCCTCCGAAGAATGTTAAGCAAGTCAGAAGTTTTCTCGGACTCGCAAGCTATTGCCGTCGATTTGTTGAGAACTTCTCAAAGATTGCCAAGCCGCTGACTAATCTGCTTCACAAAGGCATTAAGTTTGAGTGGACAGATAAATGTCAAGAAAGTTTCCAAACCCTCAAGGACAAGCTAACATCTGCACCAGTGCTTGCTCCTCCAGACTCTCACAAGGACTTCGTGATTTATTGCGACGCCTCTCGTCAAGGATTAGGCTGTGTCCTGATGCAAGAACGCAGAGTGATTGCTTATGCCCCGTGACAGTTGCGTCCTCACGAAGAGAACTACCCAGTGCATGATCTTGAACTTGCTGAAGTGATATATGCATTGAAGTTGTGGCGACATTACCTCCTTGGTAATCGATGTGAAATATACACTAATCACCAAAGTCTGAAGTATTTGTTTACTCAGCTGGATCTCAATCTCCGCCAACAGCGATGGTTGGAAACAATTACAGACTATGACTGCGGTATTTCTTATACCCCTGGCAAAGCTAATGTAATGGCCGATGCCTTGAGCCGCAAGTCCTATTGTAACAACCTCATGGTTCAGCGAGCTCAACCCCATCTTTATGAAGAACTTTGCAAGTTGAACCTTCATATCGTTCCACAGGGTTCTCTTAATACCCTTGTTCTGCAGCCAGATCTTGAGAAAGCTGTTAAGTCTGTGCAAGCAAAAGATGCTGAAGTTGATCAGATGAAAAGAGATCTTGACTTTGAAAAGTCCAGGGATTTCTCGCTTGCAGAAGACGGAACTTTGTATTTCAGAGATCACATTGTGGTACCTCGGTTCGAATTATGACAGACAAAGTTATGAAGGAGGCACATGATACACCACTGTCTATTCATCTGGGTAGCACCAAGATGTATCGTGATCTCCGTCAAAGGTACTGGTGGTCTAAAATGAAGCAAGACATTGCTCGATATGTTGCTGAATGTGACGTTTGCCGTCGTGTTAAAGCAGAACATCAGATGCCTGCTGGAATTCTACAACCGCTTCCTATCCCTGAGTGGAAATGGGATAAAGTGCAGATGGATCTTATCACTGGCCTTCCCAAGTCGCAGAAAGGTCACGACGCAATTCTTGTCGACATCGATCAACTCTCTAAGGTTGCCCATTTTTTGCCAGTCAAGGAGACGATCACTGCTAGCCAGTTAGCAGACTTGTATATCTCCAGAATCGTATCACTCCACGGTATTCCGAAGGAGATCAGTTCAGACCGTGGCAGCCTCTTCACCTCTAAGTTCTGGGCTAGTTTCCCAGAAGCTATGGGAACTCATATAACCTGGAGCTCAGCTTATCACCCCCAGTCCCAAGGCCAAGTTGAGCGAGTAAATCAAGTGCTTGACGATATGTTGCGTGCTTGTGTCATTTCATTTGGCAAGAAGTGGGAGGAATCTCTCCCGTATGCCGAATTCTCTTACAACAATAGCTATCAAGCCAACTTGAAAATGGCCCCCTTCGAGGTATTATATGGACGTAACTGTCGAACCCCTCTGAATTGGTCAGAAACTGGGGAACGTTCGCTCATTGGTACGGATATTATCCAACACACTGAAGAGCAAGTCCGTATTGTTCGAGAAAATCTCAAGGCGGCCTAGCCTCGCCAGAAGAGCAACTATGATCGTAAACATTGGGGATCGATCTATCAACCTGGTGAGCAAGCTTATCTGCGTGTCACTCCTATGAAGGGCACTCACCGCTTCGGAATCAAGGGCAAGTTAGCTCCTCGCTACATTGGTCCTTTCCGCATTCTCGCCAGATGTGGACATGTGGCATATAAATTGGAATTGCCGCCGCAGTTCTCTCATCTCCACGATGTCTATGTCACCTATTCTTTCTCCCTCATGCTTGCATTAGAATTGCTACAGTTGTTGTTCAGAATTACCTATTCTGATGCATAGCCTGTTTTTGTAAACTGCTATTGATACCTTACCTGCTATCCTAAATGCTTAGTATAGGCTGGTAGTAGACCATCTGTGGCCCCTCATCCTTGTCCTACTTGCCCCGCTTTGTTACTAGTGCCCCGATCGATGTGATCGACGGGCTGAGACCAGCACATCACCGCACACCCCCTAAGTTGTACGACCCTGCAGAGCTACCATCGAGTGCCGAGGATGATACCTCCTACCTCACTCCTGATGTTGTCTCTGTAGCGTAGCTAGTCGGTTGTGGGTTACCAGGGTGATTCCTCTTTCACCACCTCCGATGATGCCTCTGTCGTGCAACCCCTCAAATGTGAACCCAACGAGGGTGATTCCTCCGGGTTCACCTTGATGGATACATCGAGTGAGAATCCAACGAGGGTGATTCCTCGGATTCCTCCTTGATGTTTTGGACACACGGATACCATGCACTTATTTCAGTCATTGATTAAAGTCAGGTCGGCCCCGAGGGGTACCCGCGAGAGATGTGAAGCCGGGTTGACCATGAGGGTACCCGTGAGATGATTACGTGGCACGGCCGGGCATTCCTGGCCCTTGCCGTAAGTCCACGAGACGGGGTGACGGGGTCACATGATCGTGAGTCTCTGCTCGTTTCCGCGAGCTCCCAACACATTAATGGGTTAGGATATGTGATCTGAGTAGGCCTTTGGCCTTTTTCGCACTAACCACCACGCGGGAATAGTATGGGCACTCGGCGTCGTATGTATCAGCCGAAGCTCTCCATATGTCAGCAATTGAGCGGCGCGCGCCGGGTTGGACGGGGAACGCCCGCGCTTGTATTAAGGGGGCTAGGTCTGCTCCCGGCCGCCCACGCAACGCACAGGAGTGCAAAGGGTGATGGGCCCAAGACCCCTGAGCACTTAGGTTGTAGAACGACGTGCTGGCCTCTCTGTTGAGCCAAGGTAGGGCTACGACGTGTCGATCAGCCGAGGTCGGGCATGGACCGAGTAAGTGTGTCCGGCCAGAGTTAATCGAGCATGTTGGGTAAGTTGGTGCACCCCTGCAGGGAAGTATATCTATTCGAATAGCCATGTCCACGGTAACAGAACGTTCGGAAAATTTCCCGATCTTCGACAACTAGAAGTGGATACTTGTGATGAAATTGGATATTATAGCTCTGAGCTCGTTTTCTCGCAGGGAGTCGAGGAAGGATCTCTGGGCGTTGCTACTTACTTACTACTTTGATATGTACTAATCTGCACTCTTCTAATGCTGCAAGACGCTGAAGATGCTAGTCTTCGATAGGCTAGGCCTTCCTCTCTATTCTGGCATTTCTGCAGTCTAGTCCACAGATACAGCCTCCCCTTTGATACCAATGCATACTTAGAATAGATCTGATGTAAGTCTTGCGAGTACTTTGGATGAGTACTCACGGTTGCTTTGCTTCCCTTTTTCCCATACCCGATTGTTGCGATCAGACGACGGAGCCTCGGAGTCAGCTGCCCCAGTCGACGACTACTACTACCCCTCTGGTGGAGAATACTACTACGTGGAGACCACCGACGACCAGGAGTAGATAGGAGGCACCCAGGCAGGAGGCCTGCTCCTTTTTGATCTTATGTCGTTGTTTTGCTCAGCCTTCTTAAGGCAGCTTGTTTAACTTTATGTCTGTACTCAGATATCTGATGCTTTCGCTGATGCTTGTATGACTCAAGCTTATGTATTCGAGCCCTCGAGGCCCCTGGCTTGTAATATAAAACTTGTATGACTTTTATTTGTGTTTAGAGTTGTGTTGTGATATCTTCAAGTGAGTCCTTAGGCTTGATCATGTGCATTTGCTTGTATGATTAGTGCACGATTAAGTCAGGGGCGTCACAGCCGGTCATGCCACTCGCGGTATCCGCACCGCCCGTGCCGGCTGTGCCGCCTGCACCGCCTGCGGATACGTGCGAAGGAACTTTGGAGGTGGAAGGAGCCGTCATCGTGATGCCCTTCTTCTTGGGCGCCATCGACGATGAAGAAGGTGATGAAGCTGATGAAATTGACGCACAGTCTGCTGATTCAGGTTCGCGCAAGTGATCCCCCTACCTGGCGCGCCAAAGATGTCGCGAGTACGACCACCTATGGGGCCATCTAGCCCCTTTGCAGTTCGGCTAGGGAGATCGACGAGCACAAAGAGCAGAATCAACAGAGCACACAAGGGATTTACCCAGGATCGGGCCACTGTGAAGCGTAAAACCCTACTCCTGCTTGGTTGTATTGGGTGTGTGCGAGCACAAGTACAAGGAGCGCTTCTCCCGGCAAGGTGCGAGGAGAGCAGCTACGCATGCAAGTCGTGCAGGAATGATCTAAAAAGTGAACCCCTGTAACCGTTGCCATGGTCCTCCTTTTATAGCTCAAAGGGGTTACCACAGTGGCAAAACAGTCATTACATAGTGATTAGATAGCAAACAGTGCTATCATACCTAACTCTGCCAGTTTAGGACAAAAACAATAAATGCCCCGTAAGGTGTCATGTGGAGAGGTAGCCCCGGCAAGGTTTCTGCACCGCTCGCCCAGCTACCTCGTATTATCTCGACACGCCTTCTGGACGGGTGTCATTAAAGATAAATCTTCTTCCTGCATGCTGACATGTGCCCGACAAATCTCACCAACCAGCCTGCGTGGTCGACACCTCACCGATTAGCGACTAGCTGCCCTGTGAGGTGGAGCGCTGACGAGCTGGCGAAAGCTTGCCGGCACGGAGCTTGCCGGGTCTTCACCTTGCTGGCTCAGCCCTTCCGGCAAGAAATGTCTTTATCTTCAATACTTAGTTGACTGCTTCGACTTGGACTTCTCTCCAGTGGCTTCTGTAACTGGGCCTTGATTCTTGGTCTTGGCGGTTTCTGGCAAGCCTTGGCCGGCAGGGAGGCTGCCACTGTCTGTGCATAAGTCAGGGTATAAAATACCCATGTTTTATACACCGACAACATGGCCGGAGGAAAAAGAGTGGATTCTTGATAGTGGATGCACCGATCACATGACCGGAGATAGAGACATGTTTCGTGAGCTTGCAAAAAATGATGGTCCACGCAAGTATGTGACTTTTGGAGATAACTCCAAGGGTAAGGTACTTGGCCTTGGTAAGGTGGCCATATCCAACGATAGCTCCATTCAAAATGTTATGCTTGTTGAATCTCTTGGTTACAATCTTCTTTCCGTATCTAGACTAGCCGACTTTGGTTTTAATGTTCTATTTACCGAAGTAGATTGCCAAGTGTTTCGTCGAGATAATCATAATATGGTCTTTACCGGCATTCGTAGAGGTGATCTATACATTGTTGATTTCACTAAGAGAGCCCAACCTTGTACAGGTTTAATTGCTAAATCTTCTAAAGGTTGGTTATGGCATAGAAGGCTTGGACATGTTGGCATGCGTAATCTTGATAAACTTGTTAAGGAAGATCATATTCTTGGTGTGAAAGATGTTATCTTTCACAAGGATAGACTTTGTAGTGCTTGCCAGGCAGGAAAACAAGTTGGAGGAAGCCATCCCGTGAATAACATCATGACCACAAGGAGACCACTCGAACTACTTCATATGGATCTTTTCGGTCCCAACGCTTACAAAAGCCTTGGTGGTAACTCTTTTGGTTTGGTCATTGTTGATGATTTTTTCAGATTTACGTGGGTGTTCTTTCTCGATGACAAACCGCAGGTACAAAAGATCTTCAAGAACTTTGCTAGGAAATCCCAAAACCAATTGAAGTAAAGATCAAGAAAGTTCAAAGTGACAATGGAACGGAGTTCAAAAACGCCAATGTGGATACCTTTCTTGACGAAGAGGGCATTTCACATGAGTTCTCGGCTACGTACACACCTCAACAAAATGGAGTTGTTGAGAGGAAGAACCGGACTCTTATCGAGATGGCAAGGACAATGCTAGATGAATACAAGATGCCAAAACATTTTTTGGGTGGAAGCGGTCGAGACGGCTTGTCATGCTACAAACCGACTTTACCTTCACAAGCTTCTTGGTAAACCGGCATATGAGCTACTCACCGGTAACAAATGACAAGTTGGATACTTTCAAGTATTTGGCTCAAAATGTTACATTCTTGACAAGCATCATCGTTCAAAATTTGCTCCTAAATCTCATGAAGGTTTCCTACTTGGTTACGGATCGAACTCTCACACTTACCGTGTCTACAACAACTTCACTCGAAAAGTTGAAGAGACGGTAGATGCGAAGTTTGATGAGACTAACGGCTCGCAAGTCGAGCAATTGCCAATTGATGTAGGAGATCAAGAACCATCGGAAGCAATCCAAGACTTGTCTATTGGCAAGATTCATCCCATGGAGGTGAAGGAGAGTACCTCGTCCATTCAAGTGGAAGCCCCAACTTCACATCAATGTGAACCGCAAGTTGATACGGAGGCATCCACAAGTGGAACACGTCAAGACGAAGGGAATGAGGAAGTGCAACAAGATGATCCACCTCAACCTCCTTCTCCACCACCTCAAGCGAACAACGACAACAAAAATGACGAGGAAGATAATGATGATGATGATGATGAGGAAGCCTCACCACCACCCAAGCAAAAGCTACCTCGAGTTAGAGCAAGAATTGACAGGAATCATCCCGTCGAACAAATTCTTGGCGACATCAAATCCGGGAGAATCACTCGCTCTAAACCTCGTTTAGCTAACTTTTGTGAGCATTACTCATTCATCTCTTGTATTGAACCTATGAAGGTAGAAGAAGCCCTTGAAGACCCGGATTGGGTAAATGCAATGCATGAAGAACTACACAACTTCGAGAGGAATCAAGTTTGGATGTTGGTTGAGAAGCCTAAGGATGAGCAAAACGTCATCGGAACCAAATGGGTGTTTCGAAACAATCAAGATGAAGATGGAAAAGTCATACGCAGCAAGGCTCGTCTCGTATCTCAAGGCTACACACAAGTTGAAGGTATGGACTATGGTGAGACCTATGCCCCTGTTGCTAGACTTGAGTCCATTCGCATCTTACTTGCTTATGCCAATCAGCATGATATCACTCTTTACCAAATGGATATTAAAAGTGCTTTCTTGAATGGTGAAATTGAGGAGGAGGTCTATGTTGAACAACCTCCCAGCTTTGTTAATCGCAAGAAACCTAACCACATTTATAAACTTCGTAAAGCTCTTTATGGTCTTAAACAAGCACCTAGAGCTTGGTACAAATGCTTGACAAAGTTTCTTCTTGAAAAGGGTTTCGAAATTGGGAAAATTGATTCAACCTTGTTCACTAAGAGGGTTAATGGAGAACTATTTGTATGCCAAATATATGTTGATGATATTATCTTTGGATCTACTAATCCCTCTTTTAGTGAAAAGTTTGGAAGGTTGATGTCGGAAAAGTATGAGATGTCCATGATGTCTGAACTCAAATTCTTTCTTGGTTTGCAAATCAAGCAAACTAAGGAGGGTACCTTTGTATCTCAAACAAAGTATACCAAGGACTTATTCAAGAAGTTCAACATGCAAGAAAGCAAAGGTATGAAAACTCCTATGCCTACGAGTGGACATCTTGACTTGACTAAGGATGGCAAACCAGTTGATCAAAAGGTTTATCGATCTATGATTGGTTCACTGCTATATCTATGTGCCTCCCGTCCCGACATTATGCTAAGTGTGTGCATGTGTGCACGATACCAAGCGGCACCAAAAGAGTGTCATCTTAAGGCCGTGAAAAGAATAGTGAGATACTTGTTACATACACCAAATTTTGGCATTTGGTATCCCAAAGGATCCTCTTTCGATCTTGTTGGCTACTCCGATTCGGACTATGCCAGAGACAAGGTTGATAGAAAATCCACTTCGGGTACATGTCAATTTCTTGGTAGATCTCTTGTGTCTTGGTCTTCCAAGAAACAAAACTCGGTATCTCTATCCACCGCCGAAGTGGAATACATTGCCGTCGGATCTTGTTGTGCTTAATTGCTATGGATGAAACAACTCTCAAAGACTATGGTGTGCATGTGAGACATGTTCCATTACTATGTGACAATGAGAGTGCTATTAAGATTGCACACAATCCCGTGCAACATTCTCGAACTAAGCATATTGAGGTTCGTCACCATTTCATTCGAGATCATGTTGCTAAAGGTGACATTGACCTTAAGCATGTTCGTACCGACAAACAATTGGCGGATATCTTTACCAAACCTCTTGATGAGAAGGTATTTTGTTACTTGAGGAGTGAGTTGAACATCATTGATGCTTCAAACATGAACTAGAAACTCACTTGGATGCATGTAACGCCCAATATGCGGTCCTATCCTCAAGGGACTCAAAAATCCCGCTAAGGATAGAAGCACATATTGGAGACGCTTCGCAAGGTGGATATCGTTACATCATACCATGTACTGAACAGATGAGAATACCAGATAAAGGCTTACACTCGCCACAAGCTACAACATTAATACATGAATACAACAGTACATAGCAAACATCATACTGAAGAGCAGGATCCGACTACGGATGAAATCAAATGAAAAAGAAGAACGACGTCCACCCTGCTAGTCCCAGGCTGCCAACCGGGAACACATCCTATGATCGATGAAGATGAAGAAGCAGAAGAAGAACTCCAAAAGAACAAGCATCGCTCTCACGTCAAATCATCGCTTTACCTGCACCTACACTTGTTGTTGTAGTAATCTGTGAGCCACGAGGACTCAGCAATCCCATTACCAGGGGTATCAAGACTAGCAAAGCTTAATGGGTATGGAATGGTTAAGTGGTGAGGTTGCAGCAAGCACTAAGCATTGTATGGTGGCTAACTTACGAGTACAAGAATAAGAAGAGTAACTACGCATAACGATCGCAAACTAATAATGATCAAGAAGTGATCCTGAACACCTACCTATGAGTCAAACATAACCCCACCGTGTTCTCTTCCCGAACTCCCTCGAAAAAAGACGATCACGGTTACGCACGCGGTTGGTGTATTTTAATTAGAATTTAGTGTCAAGTTCTCTACAACCGGAGGTTATAAATTTCCAAGTCGCCACATAACTGCGGGCACGGCTCTTCGAAAGATTTAACCCTGCAGGGGTGCTCCAAGTAGTCCATTATAAATTACCACACGCATCCGATGGAACATCCTCACACCATGATAACACGATGCTTACGATAAGGAATCCCGGTGGACAAGTCACTCGTAAAAGGTAAAACTAAACCAGCAAGACCTCCCGGCGTGCCAACACCCCGATAGGAGCCGCGTATCTCGTTCTCAGGCCACGACCGGATGAACACTACGTACGAATACCAAAGACCCCAGTTAACTGGTGGCACCGCAAGTGGCTCTAGTTTGGACCTACACTCATGAGGAGCACTGGCCCGGGGTTGTTGATTAATTATCCTCGGGGGCTAGCAGGTCCCTATGCAAGTTTTAGTTATTATTAGGCAAATGTAGTACCAATGTTGGGCCTTGCTGGAGAAGTTTATCCTAAAACGAATGATCAAGGGGGTTCACATATGCCCCACATGTGTTAGAAGCGCTCATCATGGAACATAACACCGGTATTACGGAAACTAGGGCGGCATGAGTGGAACAAAACACCAGGCAAAAGGCCGAGCCTTCCACACACAACCAAGTATATAGATGCATTAATTAAATAAGAGATATTGGGATATCCCATGATATTGATGTCCCAACATGGAACAACCTGAAACTGCACCTGCAACTAGCAACGCTATAAGAAAGGGGCTGAGTAAAGCGGTAACATAGCCAAACAACGGTTTGCTGGGTAAGGGTGGTTAGAGGCTGTATCATGGCATATGGAAGGCTGACATATATATGTGGTAGGAAGCGCGACATAGCAATAGCAACGAGACAACTAGCAAGCAAAGATAGTAGATATATCCAAGGGAATGATCATCTTGCCTGAAATCCCGCTAGGAAGAAGTCCAAATCCGTGAAGTAGTCGAACAAGCGTAGTAGAACGAATCCTCACTCCGAAATGTAACCGGAACTAATGAGAAGAAGCACAACCGGAAAGAAGCAAACAACATGGTAAACAAACAAGCATAATCATGGCATAATGCACAACCAAGTATGATGCATGTCAAGTTTAAAGATGCATGGCATGGCAAGATGCAACAACCAAATACTACACATTAAGTGAAGCTCAATATGCAATGAGTTGCATATTGACGAAACTCCACAACAATTATTTAGTTCAATCCCGCTTATGCTACTCATCAATATTAAATGTTGTTAAACATGGCAAGAGATGAAGCACAAGTAAACTACCTCTCTAGGCAATTTAAATGAGGCCAGAAACAACACATAGCAATTCCGGAAAATCCCCATATGTAATTTTTGAAATTGGTACTGTTCTGCCTAAAACACAATTTTAAAGTTGTTTAACAGTAAAAGTAAGTGCATCATGTTAATCTACACATTTTTGTAGACCATTTACATATAAAGTTTATTTAATTCGGAGCTACGGTTAAATAGCTATGAAATAAACCATTTTAGCATGTCATTTAGCAATTTAATTCAA
Organism: Elymus sibiricus; assembly: GCA_039707655.1. NCBI lineage: Eukaryota > Viridiplantae > Streptophyta > Magnoliopsida > Poales > Poaceae > Elymus > Elymus sibiricus. Next base: position 232,397,948 of record CM077672.1, on the reverse strand, counting down.
ACAACAATTTTAATGTTGTTAATATGCACGAGGATGACATATTTAAGTTGGATGCAATTTTATGAAAACAATGACATATATCATGATATGAGGCATTTGTCGCCATGGCGAAAAGAAATGGGTGCCACGGCGGCGATAACGGAAATGGTGCCACGGCAACATTCCGGTTCCGGTAACTCGTTGAGATACCGGTGCAAAGGAGGAACAAGTGTGCGGATGTGCGGAACATGCAAGAGATGGTGGGGTCATCCGGGTACCGGGTTTCCACGTGTCGGTGGCATGGAAACGGGGAACGTGCACAAAACAATTCAGACACGACGCGAACACGGGCATCTCATACAAAACATGCATGCGTCCACTGGCGGTCGTCTCGGTGGTTATACCTTCGAAGCGTGCATTTCGGGGCGGAACGGTTCGATGCGATCTAGTGGAAGTAGAGGTGCACGTGTCAAAGAGGAACTTGGCGCTTCCAAGATCTTCGAAAGTCATCGTCGAACTTGACGAAACCCACGGCGACGGTAGTGGTACACGGGTCTTCGGCGACGGTAGTCGTACTAGGCATCGGGCGTCGAGGTACTTGGCGTTCTGGGTGATTTCGGAGAAGGCGGTAGAGGTACTTGACACATCACTGTGTAGTCGTACTCGGGTCCTTGGGGCATCGGCAGTAGTCGTACACGATGAGGGTTGCCGTTCGAATTCATAGCAGTGCAGTCGTTCTGTGAAGAGGAACTTGGCAGATCCTCGTCGGGTACTTGAAGGTGTAAGTCTTGGCGATACAGTAGATGGTAGTAGAGGTACACGACTTGTAGTCAATCTCGGCGTGCTCGCGATAGTGGTATGCCGAAGAGGTGCTCGTGGAGCTGCTGCCGAGCTGTAGCTGTAGATGGCAAAGCAGCAACATGGACTTGCTCGGGAAAGGTTGAAGCGGGCATCACGTAGCGGCTGCAGAAGGAGCTCGGGATGCGGGCGTTGACTTGAGGCTCGGGATGCGCAAGGCGCAGCAGGGGCAACAGGAGGCTGGGCTTGGTGCGGTTGCGGCGATGGCCGGTGGTGCAGAGGCGAGGGGAGGCGGAGAAGAGGACCAGGGGCGCGATAGCAGCGGGGCGAAGCGGGGATGATGGAGGGCACGGGCGAGCTCGCGAGGAAGGAGGTCGGGCGCGACGCAGCTGTGCTGCTGGAGGAGGCAACATGCAGAGGAGGGCCGGCGAGGCAAGCGAGCAGTGGCAGCTTGCGATGGAGGAGCGGTTGGGGCCAGCCATGGCGTCGGCCTGCGGTCGCGGGCGGGGCGGCGCCGTTCGAGGCGGCCATGGAGGCGAGCTGGGGAAGGGAGGTCGGGCGAGGCAATGCGGAGGGGAGGCAAGGTGGCACGAGGAAGGAGCCGGAGGTGGTCGCCGGAGAAGGAAACAAGGGCAGCGGTGCAGCCATGGGGATCGGGCGCAAGGAGCTCCTCTCCCTGGCGTGATGCGTGTGTGCGTTGTGTGGGAGGGGGCGGCGCTAGGAGGGAAACAAGGGGAGAGATGGGGATCGAGCAATGAGAGGGGGTGCGGGCTAGGGTTAGGAGCTGGTGGGGGCGGCTGGGCCTTGGGCCAACTGGCCTGGCTTTAGCGTTGAGGGACTCCCAATTGAAACAGAAAATAGAAAAGGGGGAAGAAAAGAAATGGTCTGGAGGTTCAAAACATTTTAGAACAAGGTGCAACTTTGAATGGGGACTTAGAGGAAATATTTGCAAGTTAGCAAAATTGTTTCAAGAGATTTGGACGCGAAAAATACATGCATTAAATATTTAATGCACATAAAGACTTGAAGTAGAGCTATGTGCAGAATTGTCCCAAAATCAAGAGATTTTTGGTGGAGCTTGGGAAAAGGATAAAATAATTTTGGACAAAGTTTGGGGACCAAACATGAAGTAGAAAGACATGGGATTTATTTTGCAAGTGTGTTAGTTGATTCCAAAATATGGAATATTTTTTATAGCTCCCTAAATATTGGGAGGATATGTTTTAAAGAGAAAGCACCATGTGAATTCCCTCAATTTAAATGGATCGAAGATCCATACAATTTATTCATTTGAGTTTAAAAAATTTAATGACATGATGGCATGATGACATGATGCAATGCAAAATAAAATAAAATAGCCCAAACAATAGAATAATAATAATTACGGAAGGCATCGGTCTCGGGCTGTTACAATGCATGCAAGGGCATGAGCTTTCTTGACTAATCCTTGATACTTCTATGATCATATCATATCTTGGACACTTTGCTCCCTTGTATTGTATCTAACCTCTTGTAGGTACTTGGATGAACATCAATCCATAAAGTTTCTCACAAACTCCTATCTTGAGCAAGAAAAATTGGACCAAGTATCTAAATCTTTGGTGTGCCAAGGAACAAGACAACTCAAACATATCCTTTGACAACATTTGATTCTATGCTTCATTCTTGTCAATTTGGATACATATGTTGTTCCTTGCAAATCTAACCCATGTAGGAAGATGGACTATAAACAATAGGATTGCTCCCAACTTCACTCAAAGAGCATTCACTTCAAGTTCAACTACATGATGGATATCCACACCAAAACCCCAACGTAGGTTCTCACATCTTAGAGAAGCTTTACTCAAAGTCATGAACTAAAGCAACTCAACAAGATGTGAATACATTGAAATGCTTGAACGAAAAATGGCAACCCCATTTTGAGCTTAACGATGAGTATGACCTATGATCAAGTGTTCTCACTTGACTTCTAAGTCAATATACTCTAACATAGGTGACCTAGTCGCCGACCCCTCTAGATGAAGTTCTCTTGTGTTTCTCTTGTTGTTTGTGTGTATCTCTTTTCTTTTTTAAAAAAAAACTTCATCTAGATGTTTCTTTGTTTCTTCGTTTCTTTCTTTTCTGCTAGTTTCCAGACAGGTAAATTCATTGCAAATCTTTGTGAGAACTTCTTGCCTAGTGAGCTGAGTTGACAAAATTTTCTCTCTACACTAAACTCGGTCACACCGACTTGTTCCAATTCGGAGTCACCGACTTTATTGCTTAAAGGAATTTTCTGTCAAATACTTCTTGTATTTTCTGCTCCAGCTCCACTCAATGACTCTTTCCCTCTGCTTGCATCTGGAACTATATTATGGCTAGTTGTGCTTCTCAAGGACCGTACCCACTAGACCAATAACCTTGAAGTCATCCCTTCTTGGAAATTGGTGTCAAAGGGGGAGAGAGATGCACATCAAAGCTTACCATAACCTCTTCCATGTCAAAAGGTATATCCTAAGGGAGAGTGATGCATTTTATAAGAGGAGAGAATTCTACATGTTTCTAAGAGGGGAGAAACATGATCTGTTTTTGTTTTCTGTTTGCTCTAGTTTTCTCACCCTATCTACTCCCAATATCCAATGTTAGATTCAGGGGGAGAGTAAGTTTTTAGGGGGAGACAACTGATTCTATTTGATCTTTCTTTTGGGGACATGTCTGCTTCTGAAAGAAGTATTCCTTCAGTGATACTCTCTTCTACATGTCATCCCAATCTTGGTTTCTTGTTGATCTTGTGTCTTTTCTTGGAGAAGTTATCTTGTGTTATCTAACCTTGTTTTATCAAGTGTATTTCTTCAGGAATATGATCAAGAACTTCGAGGTAAGTATGTGCATCATACTCATGTGCATGATGACTTCTTGCTTTTGCACATATTGTTTGCAAGAAAATAGTCATAGACATGAGGGTACTTCAACTTCATTTTGTTGCTCTGATGCATATAGCCAAGATACATGTTGCATGTGCATTTCCTTCACTTTGTGCTTCTACTTACCACAAGCTATCATCATTTACTAGCTGCACATCTATAGGGGGAGCTCATACATGTTACATGTTTTCTTCAAAGCTTTCATACAATCTTCTATTACATCTTTATTTGAAGCTTCGATGTATGTTGTCATCTATTACCAAAAAGGGGGAGATTGAAAGCACATTTGCTCCCTTGGTGGTTTTGGTAATCAATGTCAACATACATGTTGTTGGACTAATACTTCTATCTAGTGTATTTTAGACAAGTTCAACAATGGCATGTCAAGGACAAGAAGATGTGGATCCCTTCAAAATGTCAAGGACAAGATTGGCAACTCCATGACTCTACATTTTTGGTTTAGTGATCCAAGATCACATTGAGTCCCTTAGGAAAGCCAATACTATTAAAAGGGGATGAGGTATTAATGATGAGGTTGTTGCTCAAGTGCTCAGTGGTATTGCTCCAAAAAATCCCCAGTCATTTTCTCACAATCACATGTGTCCAAACCCTAAATCACTATCTCGGTCCCACCGAAACAATCCCATCCGGACCCACTGAGATTACCACTTCCTATTGCCACTGCCAAACCCTAGCAATTCAGTTTGACCAAAAAGGATCTCGGTCCCACCGAGATGGCATTGCCAAGTTTCTGTGATGACATTGTTTCACTTCGGAATCACCGAGTTGAAATAATCGGAATTTCCGAAACTGGTTCTGCCCTATCCATTGCACTTCGGTCCCACCGAGTTGTTCCACTTCGGTCCCACCGAAAAGCCTAAAGTTCACATCTTTTACACTAATCGGTCTCACCGAGTTTTGCATTCGGTCTCACCGAGTCGGGTCAAAAGTGTGCAATGGTTGGATTTTTGGTGAAGGCTATTTATACCCCTCCACCCCCACTTACTCTCTAAGAGAGCCATCAGAAAGTGACTACACTTCCACCATACATTTTCTGAGAGAGAATCACCTACTCATGTGTTGAGATCAAGATATTCCAATCCAACCATTTGAACCATGATTTCTAGCCTCTTCAAGTTGCTTTCCACTCCAATCCTTCTTCTTCCCAAGCCAAATCTGTGAGAGAGAGATTGAGTGTTGAGGAGACTATCATTTTAAGCACAAAAGCAAGGAGTTCATCATCAACACACCATCTATTACCTTTTTGGAGAGTGGTGTCTCCTAGATTGGTTAGGTGTCACTTGCGAGCCTCCAAGATCATGTGGAGTTGAACCAAGGAGTTTGTAAGGGCAAGGAGATCGCCTACTTCGTGAAGATCTACCCTGAGTGAGGCTAGTCCTTCGTGGACGTAAGCCATGGTGGAATAGGCAAGGTTGCTTCTTCGTGGACCCTTCGTGGGTGGAGCCCTCCGTGGACTCGCGCAACCGTTACCCTTCGTGGGTTGAAGTCTCCATCAACGTGGACGTACGATAGCACCACCTATTGGAACCACGCCAAAAACCACCGTGTCTTCATTGCGTTTGATCTTCTTTTCTCAACCGCATTACTTTCTGCACATTTGCATGCTTTACTTTTTTCGCTGCTCTATCTCTAGATATGCATGTGTAGGAAGTCTTGGTGATATCTTAACTAGTGCTAAAATCTGCCTAAATTCCAAGAGAATTAAAAACTGCGCCTTTGTTTGCTTAAGAGTCTATTCACCCCCCCCTCTAGACCTATCTTCTCGACCCTACACCATGCAAGTCTACGAGCAGTGAAATCATCTACAACTTCTTGTGGTGCATCCTTTGAATGAGGATCACCTAGGGGCTGATCCAGCACATACTCCTTCTTAGCACTCCTGGGAACAAATCTCAAGTTCCGGATCCAATCTGCATAGTTTCCACCATTTGCAGCCAACTTTTCTTTCTCTAACATAGGGGCTAAGTTGAACATATTGCGAGCCATTGATCTACAATGATAAACACAAGATTCACTTTAGAAATTGTTCATAATTAATTTGCACTAGTGTTTAAACAAATTTTAATATATAGTGCACTCCCACTCAAATCAATATCTCTCATAATTGAAAGTGAGTTATTCAAGATCCTGATCTTATTCATAGCCATTGATGTGGACATCACTTATGACGTGAACTTCAACCAGTAGGAAAACTTGCCGATCATATCTCCATATGACTCTTGTTCATCTTTCGATGCTTTGTGCTCCGAGCTTAGAATGATTCTGTCAGAACTTTAAGATAACTGAGTGTTTCTGTAGTGAGGTCTAACCTTCACCCACCTTACACCTCACGATTCGTTTGTGCTCATGTGGACATGACCCACTCCGAAAAGCTACGTGTTGTAGACGGTTGCTACACTCGAAGAGCACCGTTTACTTGATATTTTCTGTGAGAGATCACTCTAATAATTGACTACTGCGCAATCAAAGGGTGCAAACAACAAAGGGATAAACATCTCAGGAAATTCATAATAGCATGATATGGGAAGTCTTCACGGTCTTCTTGAATCTTCAGTTGAAACGTCGCCATGGCAGCAGAAAAATCGTTGTCGTGGCAGCCGTTTCAAAAACGTTGCCGCGGCGACAATTTCAGAAATCGTTGCCGCGGCGACCGTTTCAAAAACGTTGTCGTGGCACCAATTTCAGAAAACACTACCGTGGCACGAATTTTTTTCCAGCCCTTCTCCCTGGCCTGGTACAACTTCTTCACGCCGGGGTCCTTCGTGCAAGCTTGCCACCATTACCTGTAACTTGTAGGCTATCTCTACATCTATTACATTAAAGTGGCAATTCCGTGGCTCCAGCCATCATGTCGTACTGTGACGCGCATGCCACTTAACATTACAACAATAACCATCTCATACATAAACTCATTATCATGACGAAGGCTATACCACATCACATGTAACCTGCAAAATCAAGTTAGACGTCCTCTAATCGGTTTGGCAAATTTTAATTGCGTGGCTTCTAGGGTTTCCGGGTAACACTAGCTACCTACGTCCACAATTAAGGTGATAATTCTTGATGCTATATTAACTTTTGGGGTGTGTGAGGTAAGAGACTTAACTAAAAATCTCTAGCCCCACACTAAACTTCGTCTAATACGCATGACCCCCTAGAAGATCGTTCATCTTCATCGCCCTCTCGTGTTTGCGACAGTTCACTATTCCTAACTATGATGAAGCCTAAAGAACTGGTAGCAGATCGTCGACAGCCAGAGCCGATTGATTGTCAGAACTCTGTACAAAGCTACATCATGCCATCAATGAACTGAACCGAAGCAACACTCGAGGGAAGCATAGCAAGAACATCAAACCCTCACATCCACATGTGATCTAGATCGAAAATTGCATCTACTCATATAACCGCTAATGATGTCACTGTTGGGAAACGTAGTAGAAAAAAATCGCCCTATGATCACCCAGGAACTATATGAAGATGCATTAACGGTTTGGATTTGATCGTTACCGACTCCGAGTTGTAGCGGAAGAAGATGAGTCGGTGTAGATCGTACATGGAGCCCCTCGAACCGTAGATGAACGATCCCGCGAACCACCCACGAACACTCCCTCGAACGGGAGATCGAAAGCATGGCCTCTCTACGAGTTGCAAGCGTACGGTCTTCATGATCCAGCAGCGCTTCGCCGTCCATAGCTAATCGTCGCTGGAGAATTAGAGGGAGGAGATTAGAACCACACTGGGCTTCTAATTATGAGGATTAGAGGATCTAGGTCTAGCTCTAATTGATCAACTAGGACCAACTAGAACTAGAGAAATAGAGGAGGCTCCAAAACTTGTGTGTTCAAAAGGTGCAAAAGCCTCCCACTCTCCTTTCCATGGGGAGAAGGGGGCGCCACCCCTTTTGGGCCCAAGTGGCCCAAGTAGCCTTCCACCACTTGGCCTTTTAAGTTCCGTTGATATTAAATTAAATATAAAAGCCTCCAAAAAATTACTAGAGCCTTTTATTATTAATTTACATCATTGGAAACATTTTCCACCTATATATTATTTATCGAAAATACCCGGTATTACCCGATAAACTCCAAAACCCTTCCGGTGACCCCGAAACGCTTCTGGTTCCTCTCGAAACTATTCCAAATATTAGTGAAACTATTTCACAAATATATTCTCATTATTCCCGTCCTACTAGCACTCAGTAGATCATGATTACCTTAAGTTTGTGACCCTGTAGGTTCGGTAAAATATAGACATGAATGAAACCCCTTCGTTCAATGACCTATAGCGGAACCGTGGACGTCCATATCGATCCCTATGAATACACGAATGACATTCGAGTGAACCTTTTGTTATCATGTGCTATTCCCTTTGCTTCGCGATACTTTACAAAACCCGAGGTGAGATATATCGGTATCCTCTTGAGTCATACACATGCTCACTATACCGGTCTCCTCGTTACCGGTTTTGTTCTTCTTTCTCGTTGATATGTTTCGGCATCCCCGTGACATAGTCTCTTGTGTCTGGCCAGACGATTGTGGATGCCATTACACCGAGAGGGCCCTAAGAATATCTCTCCATCGCCGGAGGAGCAAATTCCACTCTCGAGCTATCTAGTCCCTTGTCAAACTTTTTCCGATGAACCTGTAAGTTATCGTTATGATCACCGTGTTACAGATGATGTTTGAGCAACCCCAAAGTTCATCGTACGGTAAGAAGTGACTATGATACTCTAATGATCTAAGGAATTAAAACACATGTAAACACTCCGTGTTATAACAATTGACTTCACACAATATTATCTCAAAGTATAACAAACAAATTTGGGTCGATTCAATATGATCGTTTTTCTAACGTCATGCTCTCAATGTTGTTTTGAAACTATCATTACACTTAACGATATCTCAAGATCCGAAAAACGTGATCACCAACAACACTTGAGCTAGTCTTAGAGGTGAGACTAGGAATCTGTTTTTACCGTTTATCATTCCACACGTGCATATGAGTGTTCTTAAAAAAACGTGCATATGAGTTTTTTTACTGAATCGCATATTCCAGAATCATAGCAGTTATAGCATATAATATAAACTCTTAATTATGAACAAAGAAATATAATAATACAATATTATTGCCTTTAGGGTATATTTCCAGCACCCTATGTCCCGACCATCTCCGCAGCGTGAGTCGGCCGCGCCGCCGGCCCAGACCTGGAGAAGGGAGGAGCACCACCACCCGCACCCCGCCGCCAAACGCCAACCACTAACGCCTGAGCCGTAGCGGGCGCCTCGCCGACGAGCGCATCCACCGCGCGACGGCCGAGCCGGATCATGGCAGGGTGCACACGAACCCCGCAAAGAAACAACCCACAACCCGACAGATCCATGCCCACGCCCGCCAATGGAGGCCGCCGAGAGCATCACCACCGTTCGACCAAGAAGGCCGTGGCCGCTGCCCGCCGCGCACACCCCATCACGCCAGGGCCGGCCCAACCAAGCTGGCAACCGCCCCCAGCCCGCGCCGCCGCAGCCCTCGTCGCCTTCCGTCGGGATCTGGTGGAGCCGCTATCGCAGCTAGCTGCCCCGCCGCCCCAACGCGCCAGCACGCCCTACCACCAACTCTGCGCAGCCGCCGCCACGCCCGCAACCCGGCCGCTTGAGTCGCCGCCATGCCGCCCTGCGCGAGCGCCGCGCTGTTGCCCAGCTCGCTGCGTCCCGCGCCACAGGCCACCAGGGGATGGGGGGGAAAGGGCCCCGCCGCCACCGACTCCAGCCGGGCGAAGCCCAGCGGCGCCCTCCGGCGGCGGCGAGGAGGAGGGGAGGCAGGGAAGAGGCCCTAGCGGGCGGCGGCTAGGGTTTCGCCCTGCCGCCCGCGAGAGTGGCCCGGGCGAACAGGGGTCAGGGGTCCATGTAAAGATCCATTGGCTCAGTTTTTTTTGAAGATGCTCGTAAAATAAGGTGTACATTCGTGCATCACAGGAGTCGTGTTTCTTAATTTTTGTTTGGTAACGTGAGTTTTGACCACCGTAAGACACACACAAAACACCCGAAACGGCCGCGCTATGGCACACCACCTCGCTAGTCGCTACGTTCGCCGCCTAGGAACCGCACGTCAAGCCGCGACCTGGCACGCCCCGGCTGCGCCACCTGGGCCGCTTCCGCCCTCCGCGCGGACCATATTACTGGAATAGATCCCAAACCCCCTCTCGCGAACGTTCCACTGTTACACACACCTTTGCCCCCGTCCCCCACCCCCCCCCCCCCCCCCCCCCCCCCCCGCCCCGATCCCCCGCCCCTCCGTTTTCGGCGCGGCCGCGAGGAGAGTTCGTCGGCGGCGGCGATGAGGTCGGCCCTGAGCCGCCTGATCCGTTCCTCCTGCTCCGTCTCGCCCTCCCGTCTCAGGTGACCCCCGGCGTCTCTTCTCCTGTCATGCGTTTCATACGTCCCCGAGGAGTTCGGGGAATGGGGAGAAATAATCCTCAATTGGTCAATTTGTGACATTGCGGCGGTTTTATCGCAGTCGCGAGCCGCATATGGCGACCGGATTGTGGCGCGAAATCCTCGTATTTTTCTTGTTGCCGAGATATTATCGCCGACTCTGTGTTTCTCCTTACCTTGGTGGGATGATGATGTGAGCAGCTCGCCAGTTTTGTTGAAGAACGGCAAGGCGTTCTCGAGCGATGCCACGCCCAGGGATTCCGGGCGGGTCGACGAGCCTTTCAAAGTCGAGGAGGCAGAACCCGTGAAGGTGCCGCCGCCGCCGCCTTCTCCTGATAAGGTAATTTATAGTGCCATGAGTGCATTTTCCTAGTTTGCTGGAGATCGTTTTGTCACATCTTGGCGGTACTGTTCATATCCATATGCTCCGAGAGGCTCATTGTTTTTTCCATGTGGATGAGCACCGTGCCACCGATAGATCCGTCCTTTTGTGGATGGAACAGTTTTCCCCATGCCCACTGGAATTGCATTGTATGCAATCATGTCCGATGTTGGTTGGTAGTACTTCTGAAACTCGAGACTCGAAACTAGTTGATAATTTTTACTGGGAGTGAGGCTCTTATAAACGAACATAAGACCTGCTTCTTGTCTTAATAAGGTAAACCAATTATACATCAGAAAGCAGAAATACCACACATATATAGTTGAGAATATCAGGGGACAAGTGGAGAAAATTGGATACCCCTGTTTAGTTTCTACCTTCACCCTTATTTTGCTTCATTAACATTTGTATTGATACTTCACATTGATAATCATGTTATACATGTATGCACGACATTTCCACATGGAATGGTGTTTCATCCATGCACAGCTGTGCATGTATACTGTTTTATTTGTAGAGATGTTTTCTTTTTGGTATAACTGGTGTATCTCATTATATGTTTTTGGCGCGTTTGACACAATTTGTGAGTGTGTTTATTCTTGTGTTCCATCTTCTGCTAGGATTACCGAGCTGCCTCTGACGTTTGTGTCGATATAGCTGCTTGTGCTAGGTGGAAGTGGTTTCGTTGGTTCACATGTTTGCAAGGAGGCTTTGGAGAGAGGATTTGTTGTCTCTAGTCTAAATAGGTAATTCCATAAGCTATTTTTGTGAACTGATATTTCATTCTTTACTTCTTCTTTAGCCTTTGCATGCACGTGGGTTGCACTTTTTTATTTGTCCGTAAGCTGTTGAAAACTATTGTAAAAGAATAAATAAGAAATCGCTATCTATCCTGGTCTCCTGGATGTTAACTGAAAATTAAACATATAGTTATGGACAAATATAATCCTTTATTCTACCTGTAGATAAGATGACAAAGTCCTCCAATTTTCTGTTGATGCTCTTGGCTTCAGCACTACATGAAAGCTTCCCATTCCCCTATTTCAAATTTCTCCATTGTGTCATCATAGTTGTTCTGATGATGATTTGCTTGTTTGCTGTATGTACTTCTGTAGTAGCTCTCAGTTTGTTGGATATATGTTGAAAAAACTCTCATAAAGCTGTTTGTGAAAATTCCACTTACCTCATGAATTCATGATATCAAGTTGTCAACCGTGGTTCGTCTATACAGCTTAGGAACCATAAGATACACTCGGAATTCTGCTTTGTAGATGAAATCGTTGGTTTTGTTCACTTAAGCTACACAAATCGTTCTATTTAGCTTTAGCTTACACATGCTTGATAGGAAGCTGACAGTTGAGTCGAGGCCAAACAGATCCGCACGAGTGGGCTAGTGATCTGGAACAAGCATGTCAATTTACTAGGAGAACCTATCCGGACTCTTCACTTTCCAAACTAGACACAAAAACATCTTCCTAATAGATGGCCTTCACTTCTTTAGAATCGTGGGAATATTTATCTCTCTCACAACAAGTTTTTCATCTCAATCTTTTGTCTATGCATCCCCCAAGAGACTATAACACCGTTCAATGCCTTCTAGCAGCTCTTTCAATGATGGTCACCGAGCTGTTTGGATATTATAATCGTTCTTTAATGTCACAACATAAGCATCTGGTATATGTTTCCTATAGTAGAATGGACTCATAGAAATCTTCTTAGAAAAAAAAAAGAGTGAATTCTGCTTGTTAAAATTTGCATTAGGTTTTCCATGCTATAGTTTCTCCGAGAAACAAAGATTTCTACTATCAAACAGCCCTAGTTAACACTTCATGACAATTTGCAAACAATCCTTTACCCCAGCGCGATCCTTTCTTCTTTGCAATATGCACATTTTGGGATTTCCTTCAAATAGCTGACTGAACTAGACATAGTTCCGCAACTGGTTTTGAAAATCCAATTGTATTTTCTGTAGAACTCTAATGCCTACGATTGAAAATGTAATTGCGTTATATACAGCTAGAATAGCTGTATATCTTAGCCCAACCATAATGTTGCCCTGTTCTCACCAAGTGTGTTTTGACCTTCTATGAACAGATCTGGAAAGCCATCGATAAGTGAATCTTGGGCTGACAAAGTTATATGGAACCAAGGTTGCTCATTATGAAGTTAATTTTGCTTGCGTAATTATAAATGGTCATATTGTTCACTATCTATTTTATTCTCTCGAACAGGCAATCTCCTTGAACCTGCTTCACTGGAGGATAGTATGGATGGTGTCTCTGCTGTTGTATGCTTAACTTCTTTTCTCCCTTCTAACATGTTAATTTCATTATTGAACATTTCATATTGTGCATATTTTTGAGACCTGGCCAGTTGATATTGTATAGTTAAGTGCACTTTATATGTCTGGTATGTTTATGTTTTAGTTTTCTAGTTTCTTAGTTTCACGTATTATGGTTTTGATAATGTGTACAGTTATTATTGCATAATTATCAGTTTGTTACTGAATGCCATACTCATCCAAAAGAATGCAACATCGGTAGGCAGGGATACTCTGTTGACGCTAGTTCTCAAAGCAAGCGAGATGCCAATATTTTTCCACGCTTAAAGCAGTGCGAGCTTAAATGTGCACTCTAACCATGTACAGTTGAACGCATAGTTCCATTCTTCAAATTTGCAATATTATAGGGTGTTTGGTTTTCAATAACAGCTGCTACTTCATCATTTTTGTGATACATATAACAGCTGAATAGCTGATCCAGTTTTTATTGGTGAATGGTCGAAACCGAGCCACAAAAGACATGATACGAACTACACCAATGTGGCAATGAGAAGCCAGTCATAGGAATTTAGGATATTATACAAATATGAACCATGCTTAAGTTTGGTTTGTGTACCTTATGCACTGTTTGTAAGTACAACAATTGTTGGGTTTAATGCAACTCCAAAACTCAATGTAACAAACTTTATTTGATGAGTTAGAAATCCTAAACCGAAACCACTTTTTGTTGACACAAGCTGCTTTCAGCAACCCATTTGTAGTTAAATTATTGTCTACTTGTTGCATGGCTTCATATCTGAGATAAGCGCAGATATCATTATGTACTTACACCTAATTAAGACAGACATGTATCAAACATTTTATGCTAAAGTGGATTCATAAGAAATATTACTAATAGGAAGGAAAACTGTCGTAGGTATCCTGTGTTGGAGGCTTTGGGTCAAATTCTCAAATGTTCAAACTGAATGGGACTGCAAACATCAATGCCATCAGGGTTGCAGCTGAGAAAGGTATTTTGCATTATAAGCTAGGTCATATATTGACTGTGGCATGCCATGTAACTTTTTTAAATTTACTTGGTTTATTTGGCCTTCCCTGTTAAGTGAGAACTTCTGTTCCTTTCTACTGTTAAAATCACAGCGGCCTTATGATGTGGATATATAAAATCTACCCATTGAGAAATATTTGGGTAATGGATTTCATAATGGACCACTATTGGGCATTTCCTTGCCTTCAGTGTGAATTCTTGCCGAGTCTTTGGTGTACATTTAGTATGATATATAAAACCTACCCATAGAGAAATATTCGGGTAATGAATTTCATAATTGACATGAATTTTCGGAACACAATTATCCTATTGTTGGTTTGCTTTCCCTGAATAATAAAGATAAAGTTCCCTGTTGTAGTTACACAAAAGAGAGTTGTACAATTTCCAACTCTTCCTATCATCTCTGTAAGTTGCTAAGTTCCAATGCATCATATTGCAACCTATTACTCGTAGTGCTGATACGAGGAAAATGTGTGGATGCACCCCATTGATTTTGTGCACCTTGAAGTTTGAGAATAATTGTTGAAAACAATTGTGGTTGTACATTTTCTGGTGAAGTGTGAACATGCATATTTTGGGCAAGAAGTATGTTTGTCGGATGCTGGACCTCTAACAAAATGTATGCTCGCCACATGCTGCACCCCTAATAAAGGAACTGTGCACACTTACAATGTGTCTTAAGACTACCTATTCTGAGCAATGCAACTGGATATAATTTTTGGCCCAAATTGCCAGGTTTATGCTTCATCAACAAATGGATGTCCACCAATTTGGTTCAGAATTTTAAAACTTCCAAGTGTCCTTTCTGATTTTGGGGAGATAAATGCTGCATAAAGTCCACTCTTCTAGATATGATGCAATTTATCTATTTGTATTGTATAAATCTGTACTGTAAAAGCACTCAAGATATAATATTCCAACCAGCTCTAGAAATTTCATGCTTTATGAATTTAAACTGGAAAGATAGATTTTCTGCCAGGATTTCTCCAATTTACCTCTGTTTCTATCTGCAGGTATAAAAAGATTTGTGTATGTGTCAGCTGCAGACTTTGGTTTAGTGAATTACTTATTGCAAGGTTATTATGAGGGCAAGGTAAGATGTCTGGAATATTGACATGATTAAGGACCCATTCATTTTTTTTCTAAAATAGCTATATATTTTTGATTTGTATGGTGTGCAATATATTGACTATTATCAGTGCCAGTTGAACTGTTATGAGAAATCATGTCTTCATATATTTTTATTTGTGTTCCCTCCAGGAGTACTTATATTTGGGTTTATCATAAATTAGTAGTAGTACGTTTTGTTCCGCTGTTCATATCAGATGTAGTGCCTCTTTAAACGTTACTACTATTGAATTTTCTGCAAAGATCCATGAATTCTTCCCTTTTAATAGTTAAATTGTTTCAATCCAATAAGGACAGGTTAGATGATATATGAATTTGGTATTTCAAGCCAAATAAAAAGCCCTATACTGCTACAACAAACAACAAACAACAAACAAAGCCTTTAGTCCCAAACAAGTTGGGGTAGGCTAGAGGTGAAACCCATAAGATCTCGCGACCAACTCATGGTTCTGGCACATGGATAGCAAGCTTCCACGCACCCCTGTCCATGGCTAGTTCTATACTGCTATCCCATTAAAAATATAAGGTATTTTTTAGTTTATCATGTTGTGGGAAGTCATAAAAACAAGAGATTACTAGCAGGAAATGACCATGCTATTCATGGTATTAATGTCTTGGTAATAGGAGGCAGATAAGTTATAGTTTATTCATAAATGTTGAAGAGTGACGGAAGATAAACAAGGGCGAACAAGAGAAACTGTCATAAACCTCACATGCAAAACCCTGTGTTGTAATAGGCAAAATTATAGGCCTTATTATATTCTTGATGGAGGGATTGTTAGAATAGGTAAATGTTGATTACGGACTGATGAGTAGTGATATCACAATCTGGTGTGAAATATTCAGATAATTACATGCTTAGCATGATACTGTAATCCTACAGCTCGAAGCAATAATTAAGACCCTCCCAAGTGCTCTCTTTGTACTCAATTCTTTCCAAACATTGACGTTTGTTTTGTTGCATTGACATTTTTCGTATCCACCCTCTTTAAGCACATATAGTTGTGCAACATATTGACCTCCTTTATTTTGTTTACTAAAGAGAGCTGCTGAAGCTGAACTGCTGTCGAAGTTTACCTATGGAGGTAAGTTCCAACGTGGTGCAAATAGTTATATTCAGTAGCCAGAATAATTGCTTTAAAAAGCAAGACAGTAAAAGTCACATATGTTCCATGAATTATTAATTGTAAAAGCAGGCCTTGACCAGTAAAGGTCATATCTACTCCATGAATTATTAATTGTAAAACTATGCGCAGAGAGGACAACCTTGAATGTGACCAAACCGAAGTAAATCCTATATATTGAAGTCACTAAATTGGTGTAAATTAACTCATGAATCCCTTTTGGTTCAAAATGGTTTTTGAGATCCCTTCGAAGTTACATTATTTTATTGATTTGTATTTCTGATGCTCCTTCTCTATTGGAATCTTTCTTGATGGTGCAAACAATTATTTTGTTATTTGTAGGAGTGATATTGCGGCCTGGTTTTATTCATGGAACTCGTCGAGTGGGTAGCGTGAACATACCCCTTGGACTTGTGGGTTCACCTATGCAAATGGTAAAGTTTCTCTCTTCTCATGGGCATACTTTCTCGAACACGCACAAAAGGAAACTTCCAATGGTGTGCTAGTGCCCGGCTCCTCATAACCGCTAATACATTATAGTTCGACCCTTCCGATCCCAAGCAATTATCATGTACCATATATGAAGAGCAACTGTGGTTGACAGTGGATTTTGAAGGTTATTTGAATTGAACTAATAAGCAAGGGCAACCAAAGGAGTTTAGACTAAATGTGAGCATCATTTTGTGTGTGTCTAGCATCAAATCTTGTCTCACAGGAATTCGTAGTGCTAGGCCTTAGAATTGCTATAAGTTATCCTAACTATCTGTAGATGCCCTGGCCTAGTAGGGATTGTGAATAGAATGGACAGTGCTAGGGATATGGTGAGCTTCGGGATGTCAATGTAATATGATTTTATCTACCAAGATTAGACTGAATGTGAAGGCTTCGGATTGAACTACTTGGGTTAGATCAAATGTATGCTTCCAGTAAAGATATTAACAACAAAATTCCATGAAAAGTGTATCGCACATCTAACTCACCTGCTAGTACTGGTGCTGCCTCCCCTTAGTGAGTCCAGAGTCCTTAAGATTTGCTTTATGAATCTTTATGACTGCACTGAGTTCCATAGGCATGAGGTTGATGGATAATGATGATGCATGTATCATCAGTTTTTTTATTTCAAACCAAGTCTGATTTTCCCAGGGTGTCTTTTTGGAATATGTTTCATATAAATTCAGTACCCAAACCGGGCATTGGTTGCATTAGTTCACAGCTATATTGTTAACGGTTACAATGGCCGAGAGCAATCTTTTCTGTTTCAATAGATGCCAATCAGGTGCAATGCCCAAAGATAAAACTTGCCTGTAGTAACCCAGTGTCCAAAGATCGTAACTCATCTCCTGTGCAAATGTCCATATTCAGCTTGCAATTACTGTTAATGTTGGTATTGTTTGTGATGTAAGTTATACTCCTTGAACGATTCATTTCTGTAATTGTACTGCATTATTATTTCTTCCCGAGGTGGTATAGCCCAAATCTGAGATCCGTCTACATCTGCAGGTGCTCCAAAATGCAAAACCATTAACTAGATTGCCACTTGTCGGCCCGATGCTAACTCCTCCAGTGAGTGCTACCTCGGTAGCGAAGGTCGCTGTAAGAGCAGCGACGGATCCGGTGTTCCCTCCTGGTATCGTCGATGTGTATGGCATCATGCGTTACAGCGAGCAGAAGTAAGCGTATGCTTATACAGGATGATAAGGCGTGTCTCCACCCATCTTTTTTTACCTGGTTTTTCCTATTTGCTCTAAATATGTAATTAAGCAGACATCGCAAGGCCATGAGGCCTCAGCTACGGTCGCAGATTCTCTGATAGTTGTATCCTGGCGTGGCCCTGTTTGCCTGATCTACTTACTAGCCAAGGATGCTCAATAAAGAAGCAGTTAACCTTGAGTTTCCTGTTGGAAACTGTTTTTACATGCTTGTTGCTTGAAAGTGTCCCTTTTTAGTTACTGTAGAGAGCAGGTTAAGACTTGTAACTTCCTTTGAGTCTATGATAAGGAAAACTCTATTCCTGGTCGTGTACCGATTGTGGACAATTTTCTTAGTTTATCTGTACTGATTGGTGCTTTTGGTAGAATGAGTAGCATACAACATGTTCACTTCGCCTGTATAAATCTCCCAATCCATCGTTAGACCCTAGCCAGAAGTAGTCGGCTGTGTCTGGATGTGGCCTTTTGTAACATCCCGATCTTCGAAATGTTCCAAAAGTTCTCTAAAAGTATTACCTCTGTAACAAAACATAAGACGTTTTTGCGGTTCCAATTTGAACTACAAAAATGCCTTGTATTTAGTTACAGAGGTAGTAGTGGTTAGGAAATTTCGTTTGTTCAGTTAGTTAACAAAACTAAATTGGCATTTAATAGACTTGAAGGATTTAATTTGAATAAATACCAACTTAAATTAAAATACCACCTCTGTTTTTTGTATCACTTCGTGTTTTGTGTCAAATTTTGACTTGTAATTTTGATCAACAAAGTATAGGTTATATGTCATAAAAAATATGTCATGTACATGTACATCCTATGGCATACTTTTTTGGTAAATAATTCATATTTTGTTGGTAAAATTAATGGTCAAAATTAGACATAAAAATATGAAGTGGTCTTGTATACAAACGAAGAAAAATATGCACATTCATTTGTTGTTTGATCACTGTAGGGAAGGGAGCCTTTGATAATGGGACCCAACCAAGAAAAAAAAGGGACCCAACCAAGAAATCTACTGTCTTGGAGCGAAAGTCCAGCTCGTATCGTGGAACTAGATGTTTATTTGATTGATAGGTTAGATAGGAAGCAAACAAGCAAACCAAATTATAGATTTGGAAGTTAGAATTTGAAAGGTCGTCCTGATCGATAGGTTAGATAGGAAGCAGCAAGCAAGTGTGGCGTCCTGAACCCATGGGCATATAAATCTGCTTTCTAAAAATGCGATTTAAAATGTCAAAAAAAATTGAAACAAAATTTCACGCATACATCTTCGTAACATGTGTGTGGCGCAAAGTATTGTGAAAATTCTCTTTATTTTGCCTATGTGAAAAAGATAAATTTCAGTGCTCCTAAATAGCGTTTCACGACACATTTTTTTGTCTTTTTTCACAGTCCAAACAAAAAGTTACTTTTCCGCGAAACTTTCTGCGCGCACATAGAATGTGAAGATGTATACATAAATTTTCTTTCAGAATTTTTGGGCAATTAGAAATGGGGTTTTCGAAGTGGGTTCTTATGTCCATGGGTTCATCCATGTACTTTTCGCAAGCAAGCAAACCAAGTTATAGGCTTGGAAATTAGAACTCGGAAAGGTTATCCTGTGCATTGAGACTTGAGACCATCATATCATCGACATGACTTCATAGGTGCCATACTATTACTAACCATGTTGGATGAAGGAAGCCATGTTTGTCATATACTCTCTCCGTTTCTAAATATACGACGTTTTGAACTACCAAAGCGTCAAATATTTAGAAAAAGAGGGAGTATTACTCTGGTAGTGTACCTAAGGCGGATGCCCTTTCACAATATAATTACCTCTAGTTAGTAGGAGTAGCAATGCTGATACATTACCCCGGAAAAAAAAAAGGAATGCTGATACACCTCACTATCTCACCATACATACGATACAGCAAACCTAGAGAATAATGCAAATGGGCTCGAGTGCAAGTAGCCAGGAAGGAGTAGGACCAGCAGCTAGCAGGGCACAGGGCCGTCGATTGGATGGTAAAGAGGAATAGAGGATAAGGCGCGCAGACATGTGGTTGTTTATCCCGACCTTATCAGGACGCCGGTGATGCGCGGGGGCTAATCGCCGCTGCCGAACGGCAGCCACTCCTTCCACATCTTGTTCAGGAAGGGCCCAAGGGTTATATAAGCCGTTGCTGACCCAACGCACAAGTCCTCAAGCCAGAGTGCCTCCTTGTAGCAAGCTATATACCTACATAGTACAGCCATGGCCCCCACCGTGATGGCCTCGTCGGCCACCTCCGTCGCTCCTTTCCAGGGGCTCAAGTCCACCGCCGGCCTCCCCGTCAGCCGCCGCTCCAACGGCGCTAGCCTCGGCAGCGTCAGCAACGGTGGAAGGATCAGGTGCATGCAGGTAAACAATAACATCGTCTCTCTCTTTCTACTCATTTTCTAGCTGACGGACGGAAGTCAATTAACAATCAAATGTGTAGAACTAGAGTTATACTAGTTAATGTATACATGACTGTCAATCTGATTTGCAGGTGTGGCCCATCGAGGGCATCAAGAAGTTCGAGACCCTGTCCTACTTGCCACCGCTCAGCACGGAGGCCCTCCTCAAGCAGGTCGACTACCTGATCCGCTCCAAGTGGGTGCCTTGTCTCGAGTTCAGCAAGGTTGGGTTCATCTTCCGTGAGCACAACGCATCTCCTGGGTACTACGATGGCCGGTACTGGACAATGTGGAAGCTGCCTATGTTCGGGTGCACCGACGCCACCCAGGTGATCAACGAGGTGGAGGAGGTCAAGAAGGAGTACCCTGACGCCTATGTCCGCATCATCGGATTCGACAACATGCGTCAGGTGCAGTGCGTCAGCTTTATCGCCTTCAAGCCACCGGGCTGCGAGGAGTCCGGCAAGGCCTAAACAGCTCACTCACGACGGGCCACATATAAAGTGCCATTGCAGTTTTGTCAACTCTGACATTGCTTTGGGGTTTCCTTCTCCATTTATCTTTCTTATTTGTTCCTAAGAATATGTGTATGTCCATGTTCATGTACCAACATGGCTCCAGAAAGCATGCTCGTATGTGAATGCTATCGATGGCTATGTATATGCACATTCACATAATATTATACAATCTGTCGACTATGTATTCGGGTAATTAATGAGAAACATCTTTGCCACCGCACACGCACCTTTTATTTCCGTCGCTTGACATAGTTTATGTTGGAATGATGAGCAATCAAGAATAAAATATTGTGATGGAGGCCCTTCATTATCTGTTCCGGTTTGCGACTGAGCATGGAATGGTTTCTGCCTTGAGTAATCGTGGACTCTCCCACCGCCTGTCGATATTTGCCGATGATGTCATGCTCTTCCTAAAGCCCTTGGGTCGGGACATTGGGATGTGTGCGGCAATTCTTGAGGACTTTAAGCTTCTGGTTTAAGGATCAACCCGGCAAAGTGTGTGATTCTGCCGATTATATGTTCTCCGGATCAGGTGGATCTACTTTGGAATGGACTTGGATGTACAGTTGGGAATTTTCCATGCAGATATTTGGGCCTTCCACTTTGCTTAAGGAAGCCAACAGCGGTGCAATTCCAAGAGATTGTGGATGGGATCGCCAACAAATTACCAACATGGAGAGCCGCTTCCATGGACAAGGTTGGGCGTCTGGTTCTTGTCCTATCAGTGCTATGTGCAATGCACGTCTATGCCATGATGGCCCTCGATATGCCATCAAAGGTTATTACAAGTGTGATCAAAATCTGCAAGGGTTCCTCTGGGCTGGGAGTGCAGACGCGAGAGGTGGACAGTGTGTGGTGGCTTGGAGCACCGTGTGTACTCCGAAGTGGTCGGGTGGATTAGCCATACCCAATCTGCGCTGGCTCAACTTTACACTTCGTGCGGGATGGCTATGGCTAAAGTGCGTCGATGGATCCCGGCCGTGGGCGGAGTTCCATCTCAACGTGCCGCCAGAGTCTCGTGCTATATATCAGGCCGCGGTGTTCGTGGATCTCGAAGATGGGCGAGGTACCTTCTTCTAGGAGGACCGATGGATTAAAGGAAT
Organism: Elymus sibiricus; assembly: GCA_039707655.1. Lineage (NCBI taxonomy): Eukaryota > Viridiplantae > Streptophyta > Magnoliopsida > Poales > Poaceae > Elymus > Elymus sibiricus. The sequence goes on along the minus strand of CM077672.1, from coordinate 232,376,108 downwards.
GAGGACTCAGGAGATTGCCCCGAAACTGTATGATTGAGTTCGGCCACGAATTAGGGCTGCCAGAACGGTGGAGGCGGCGGTAAACAGTGCATGGCCAAGTGACGTGGGTCCAGACTTAACTGCGGCAGAAATTGAGGAGTACCTGCACCTACGGGAGCAAGTCAGCGTGGTCACCCTGCAGCCGGGCGTGGTGGACATTGTGAGATGAGCTTGGGAGCCCAATGGCGTGTATTCTGCACGTTCAGCGTACGCATGCAGGTTTGCCGGCCTTCAACTTGACCCGACAGCTATGGTTGTATGGGAGTTCCGTGCCCCGCTGAGATGCTGCTTCTTCGCCTGGCTGGCTTTGCGTCGCTGATGCTGGACGTCCGACAAGCTAACTAGGCGAGGGCTGCCACACCAGAGCACTAGCTTGCCCTTTGTGCAACCAACACCCGAAATCAATGGATCATCTCCTTGTTGCCTGCGTGTTTACCAGGCAGGTTTGGTACGAAGTTCTTTCGACTTGGGGCAAGGAGGGTTGGGTTCCAACGGCTATGGATGGTGTGCTAGCTTGATCCACATCGTTGCAACCAACGGCTGAGTCAAGGAAGGATTTCAATTCCATGATCATCCTAGTGATGTGGGAAATTTGGAAGCAAAGTAACGCCATCATCTTCGATAATACGTCTCCTTCTGTGGGGTTCATACTTAGGAGGATTCTCGAGCAAGGAAAGTCTTGGCAACTGGCTAAGCTCTTCCGCGGTGATGTGATGTCGTTCTTCTCGGTGTTGTTTAGGCGGGTCTCTAGTGAGTAGTTCCTTAGTGTATTTTGGATGGCTGGCGATCGCCAGAGATGTAAAACTGTGGATAGGCGTCTTTCCTCTTCTTCTATAAAATGATGATACACATGCTTGTGCGTATTCTAGAAAAAAAGAATAACATATTGACACTTACACTAGTAATATTGATCGTACGAGAAACTGGACATATAAGAAGGAAACAAAAATACCAACAGGTAAATGCATGATCAACACATAGGAAGCAGAGACGTCCTTGTCATTGACGCTAGTCATGCCGATTAGCAATGAGAGGGAGTGAATTGTTCAACTCTTTGTGCAATTTCCCAATCTGGCCATGACCCCCTTATAACCTCTAAGCCAAAGAGGTCAAGAGGCCACATGGGGAGGCGAAAGCGATCAAAATTGATTTAGGGAGGTGACCTGATCAATCGACCTCCTTGTATGGTGCTGAATGAAGTGTGAAGTTTTGATCCTTCCACCTTCACACTGCATGCCCTACCTCCCTCTATTCCCGGCTATCGTATGTACAAGGGCTCTACTTCGTTGCACAAAAGGTATGGTATTTTCTGAAAATGGAAATCATATTTGCTTGGGCAAATAGGCAGGAGCTATTAATATGTGTTCTTTTTTCTAAACCGGGCTAACCCCCTTTCCATTCAAACAAACGGAAATACAACAGTTCCAGAGACTTATAGGGGACAAGAAAGACGGGATAGCGAGTTCAAAGCACTGCTAGAAAACTAACTGCATGCGCCCGATATCGGAACGAACACTATGGGGCGAAAACCTAGACAACACCACAACATACTAGCCCTACTAAACGCCCGGGTAATAATGATAGAAGCAACAAGTACTCATATAAGAAAAAGCCACAACTAGCAAAATGAAATAGGCTAGATAAAGCTGAAGACGGCGAGCACCAACAGGGACCCCTCCCCCCCCCCCCCCCCCCCCCGAGTAGCCAACAGAACACTTCTCATTCTCCTTCAATCGGCCTTCTCGATGCATCACAAATCCACATCAGGTTCACCATATTAAAACAGATCATCTTAGCTCCAGTCCACATTGTATTCGCATCTCCCTCCTGAAGAAGTCCTGCCCAATATAACATAAAAGAACAAGCAGAAAATACAATCTCAAAAGGGGTCTTGATCAACTTGTTCTCAAAGGTCGCTCGATTTCGAGCAAGCCAAATGGCCCAGGTAACAACAGCAAGACCAATAGTATAGAACTTTCGCCCACCAGGAAGAAAAGTATAACACCAAGAAAAAATATTGACATCGATTGTTAGGACATAGATCTGTTCCGAGCACTAAACCAATGGATCTCCAAACTACTCGAGCAATAGGGCATGCAAAGAAAAGGTGCGGGGAAGCTTCTATATCTCTACAAAAGGAGCAACATGGGTTACCAGGCCATTTCCTATGTTTCATGACTTGCCTAGTGAGCACAGCTTCTTGGAACATTTTCCATAAGAAGATTTGGATCTTAAGCGGTAGCTTAGCCTCCCCAATTCATTTGAAATTGCAACCACTAAGGGGTTTTCTAACCACTTGTATATGAACTTAGTCGAGTATTTCGCAGTTTTATTCAAACCCCAATACACAGTGTCTCTCTCAGAAGTAAGATTGAGACTAGCCATGATTCTACACATCTTGTGCCATTGGCCCACAAGCACCAGATTAAGTCTCCTTCGAAAGAAAGAAGAAGGATCGACAACACCAATTTTGTCAACAGTGTAGTCTTGTTCAGTGCAAATAACAAAGAGTTATGGGAATTGCTCATTAAATGGGACCAACCCATTAATGGAGTCTTTCCACAATCTAGCTAAATCACCATACTCAACCTTGATCTTCCTACCAATCATATATAGGTCTTTTACTTTAAAGAGAGTTTTCCAGCAGGGGGAATCAGAAAGCTTAGGTTGCACAGTGGCTAAAGTTTTGTTAGCTAGGTATCTAGCTCTAACAATGTCTTCCCAAATGACACTCTGGGTACCTAGCTTCCACCACCACTTGACCATCAAACTAATATTTTGCTTTCTGAGATCTTTAACCCACAATCCTCCTTTGTCCTTGGATTTACAGATCCTATTCCATTTTACTAGAAAGCATTTTCTGTTTTATTACACCCTTGCCAAAAGACTTTTCTCCTGTGTTTATCTAATCTTTTCCACAAAGGTCTTGTTCATAAGCCACATAGATATGTGATATAAGGATATCTGAGTGAGAACAACATTAAGTAGGGTATGCCTCCCACCCATAGAGGCAACATTACCCACCTAGGCATCAAATCGTTTGAGATACTTACCTTCGAAGCAATTCCAGTCAGAGTTTTGAAGGAAAGTAATACTCACGGGCATTCCAAGATACTTAATCGGTAAATGATCACAATTAAAAGTTCGGCATAGTTTTTAACAATCTCATCATCACCCCCAACAGTTAGGATTTCACTTTTTGGAAATTGACTTTGAGGCCACACATCATTTCAAACATGTATAACAACATCTTTAGGTTAACAGCTTTCTCAAGATCATGATCAAGACAAATGATGGTGTCGTCTGCGTACTGCAAGACAGCCACATCCTTAGGAATCAGACCAGGAGCCATCCCCACTAATAAGCTATTTTCTTGACCATTTTTTATCATTTTAGTTAAACATTCAGCCACAAGATTAAATAGGAAGGGGGGAAAGGGGGTCCCCTTGGCACACCCCTTTGTCACTCTGGAAGTAGGGACCAACACAATTATTGAGCTTGATACTAACCGTACTATTATAAAGATTTTGTTTGACCAGTTTCACGGAGTGCTATTAAACCCTCTAAGTTTATGGCACTCCAAAAAATCTCAGTTGACTTGGCTGGTCACAGTGGGAAGTAACTGGAATCATGCAAGCCTTCATTTATTAGATCTAGACTCATTTTGTCTTGGTACGTTATGTTACGGTAATATTATGTTACCAAAAATATCTATCTCCTCATTAACTACTTGTCACATGAGCAAATTTGCTTACCTTGACATGCATGTTACTAGCTAAGTTACTTTCATTATGGCCAGCCTTAGTTTCGTCAATGATTGAGTAGCATGCAGATCGGTTCAGGCGCCATCGGTTCATTGCTTTAGGTTTCAGCTATGTGACGACAACCACAGAGTCCATCTCAAGAATGATTGGACCTCTGTACAATTTCCACAACGTCTGCACACCAATCAGGGCAGCCAGCCTCCACCCCAACTCTGTCCAGAATCAGGTGAGAAGGTAGCATCTGTATTTAATATGACAGTGCCTGCACTGTGAAAATGGACATATTTCACCCTTTTTTAAAACTTCAGCATAAAATGGACCGAATCTGATTATTTTTCACCATTATAACCCGAAACTTCTTTTGACCTGAAAACTTAGCATGGCTAGAGCAGAGGCAATGTTAATAAACAAGCTTGTTAGGCCAAAACGGTTAGAACAAAGCTATCATTATCAAAAATAAATTAGTCGTCTAGCATTCGTACTAGGAATATAATTCCGTTCAAGCCACTAAGTAATTCTGATATTCGGTGGCAGCCATTGAAACTTGACGAATTCAGTGTGTGCCACTTCTATCAAATGCGAAGCAACTAGCTACATACCCCTACGGGCCGTCTCCGTCAGTTATCATGTCAAATATAGCAAAGGGGAGACACCAAGCTTTTAAATCTAGGCCGATATGACCGATATATAGGCCGATATATCAGTTTTGGGGCTCTACCGATATAAACTTAACATATCATTTTGTAAATACCATTTTCACACATATCATCCGATATGGACCGAAATATCGACCGACATGGCCGATATCTAACCCGATAAGCCTACTGATATAGACTGGTACGTCGATGAACACAATTATTTAGCAGAAAGCGCGGTGAGAAAAAATATTATGTATTTACATCTTCATCATATTATCAGTCATGCATAATGTTTAGTAGAACACATATATAACGTATTGTTCTTAATCTTAAAGTGAGGATTTTGTGAATAGATCTTAAATAGTTTATGAATTAACAAGTTCGTAAGTTATGAATTCAATTTTGTAATGCTAGAGCGTTGACACCATGCATTTTGTTTTTACTAAAAAAGACATTAATTAACAAGAATATAACAAAATAGATATATTTCCAGTGACATATCTACATATCGTCCGATATATCACCCAATATCTGATATCTGATATGTTCAAGCCAAACCGATACGAACCCGATATATGATATTTCAAACCTTGGGAGACACGTTTGACTTTAGCTTCCACTGTGATATCATATAATTTGCACTCAATAAACATGGGTACTCTCAGCATAATAGCATATCCCTAATTTTCGCACACCTCGCGTGGCATATCACAGATCAAAGAGATGCTTTGCAGCGCTACATACAATGTTACATTCGAATACATGCGAATCCACTGTGCACCTGAGCAGGATGTATAATACCACTTGCTTGTTCATACAAACACAGGAAAGTTATCTATATATACCAGTAAAACTGAGACTGTAACCATTCCTAGGGCTTATTCACTTGGATTTGTTTCGAAATCGTTGGCCCTTCTTGCCCCCTGAGTTATTACTTCCACCCCAAGCACTGCCCCAGAAAAACAGTGACATCCAGAACAGAACTGCAAAGAATATCCGTAATGTATCCTGTAATCTTGACAACCTCTCTTGCCAATCTGCCCAAAAGAAAAAAACAAGATCAATTACATGCAACCATGTCACAAGCATGCAACCATTATGTAGGACCTACAATTTTGAGGGAGAAACTGCCATACACAAGAAAACCATGTGCTAAAATGTACAGAACTGATGGATCCTCACTTCACAAGAACATATGTACAGAAACCATTCCATTGCTCTGCTGGCTGAAGGCTCAAACAATATTAACTCTTAACATTCACCTTGACAATCTAGATTGACTGTTCCAGTCCAGAGCCCCAGATGCAAGAAGTAATGATGAACTTCAGTAACCAACTAAGGTAATTAATTTCTGATTGGATGTATCTGTTTCTCAAAATAACCTATTGCTGACATGCTTCGAAGAAAACCTGTGGATCTTGTTGATGAAAGACACTCTGGGTATTCTCAAAACACCACGGACTCCAGCACAAAGACTAAGGAAGAGAGACACTATGTGAATATGCAGTGGGCATTGTTCTTCTATGTGTATGGTATATACCATTTCTAGGCAATTTGAGACTGCAACTGAAGCCTCTTGTCAATGAGGTTCAGGGTACAGGCCCTAGGCCAATGAGCTACAAATGTTTGCAAAGTGTATTGTTAGACTTTGTGCTTCATGATCCGGCTGTGAGGTTAGACCATGTTTGAGTTTGTGTGTCACCTAGTAAAGTCTTTGTATTTATTCAATAGTAATTGCAGCAAGCTATTTAGATCCACACAAAGAAAAGGAACCGGTTAGAACACCAAACATTGAATGACTTGGTGTGAGTAGGTTTCAAAAGAGGTGTTAGAAGGTGCGCGGCAAAAGCTATGACCCTTTGGTCATTGAGGATTTTGATTGGGACTATACATGGGTTGACCCAAGAATTCCACCACATCGAGGTGATTCAGGGTGTCCTGAGGACATTACGGCTATGTTTGGTTTTAGCCCAAGTTTGCCCTACCAGCAAAATATTTGGCCAAGCTTTTGCTTTGCCATGAGTTGACCAACATTGGCAAGAAAAATGAACTAGAGTTGGCTAAGAGACATCAGCTTGACAAAAAATTAGCAACCATAAACATTAGCCACCTGTTTGTGCGTTGCACCATTGGCAACATCATATGGAGCTCTCTTCTTCAGTGGGCCAACCTTCAGGCTGTCACACCCACCATGGATCAGGAGCTCATTCCATGGTGGATTGCTGTGAGGGATGTCTACCACGGCATAGACAGGAAGAGACTGGACTGCCTGTGTGTCTTGGTGGTTTGGGCTATCTAGCGTGAAAGGAATGTTCGCCAATAAAATCACGCCAATTTTGCAGGTCGTCCATCAGCTTAAGGCTGATGCTGGTGTTCAGGAAGCTTTAGGTCCCCTAAGAATACCATTTTACCCTTCAAAGCAGGGCACTCAGTTTTTTAATAAGTTAGTAATGGAAGAGTTGGTTGGAGTATGGATGAAGCTTATCCATTGGATTGACATAGGTAGACACTCCATGACCATTGAGGGTACCCTAGAAGAACTCCTAGGTTACAAGTCATCTTATCTTAACTAAAGTTAACAAACTAGTATATTTTTCGTCTGAACCAAGATGAATCCCATAGAACATGAATTCGCACCCACAGAAAAATAACGCCTCAAATATGGAAACATTAATGCAACAAACTATTTTTTTTGGTAAGACTAGCACATATGCCCGTGCGTTGCAACGGGGAAGAAAATTGATGTGTCTATCAAACACCCATCAGTGCAGCACGACGGGGCAGGGAGGCGCATGTCGAGGTATAGAAGAAATGCATATCATGCTTTAATGTCTATTACTGTACTGGTGCATGCATGGCTGGCCACTGAACAAGTAGGAATTGCTACATATATTGGTTACTTTTTCTTTAATCGTGAGAACCAACCTCTGGTTGGATAGTTAGGAGGGCAATGGTACCTCGATCCCACAAGAGATTAAATCCCAGGTTTGATGCTTTGGTGTTTCATAAAGACGAAATATTCTTTTAGTGGGAGGTGACATTCCCATCGATAGCAAGGCGCTTGTGGTGACTTCATCAATGTCAAGATCCGTCGACTCTGTCTCTTGGAGGTGCTCATAGGGGCAGGATGTGAGTGTGTGTGTTCATAGGGATGAATGTATGTACGTGCTTGTGAGCGTATAAATTTGTTCCGTGTTTCTAAGATGAAAAATGTTTTCCTTTTAATCTTTGCATGTAACAATTTAATGTGTCTGTGTGTTGCACCGGAAGAAAAAAATCGTCGCACTTTTCTAGTGACTCATTCATGCTGGCACTTTTAATGTTCACAATGTCGTCCTCTCATCGATGATGGTAGGATTTTCTGCGTCTTCAATTAAATTTTTATTATGAAGCCGCATTCATGTACTCCGACGACGCCTCCTTCAGCTTCGCACTATCATCGGATGAAAGAGTAGTGGTGCATTGAAGTGGGATTTTTTTATATAGATTTTTTTTAAATATTCGAATGCAAGCAGTTCTTTACTATTTTGATTTTTTTAGAGAAGATTGGTTGTTTGGTTTGCAAGGTTATATTTCGTTCTCTTTCTTGCCTTCTGCACTATTTGGACTCGATTCAAACACAAGCATTTCTCGTAGACATTAGATAGGCTCTTTCTTTAAAACAAAAAACGCACACTTTGAGAGACCAGAACCGAATGCACACATCTCATCATGTACCTGAAGTCCAAGTTCCCTGCAACAGATTTATTTTTCTATGTTTCCTCTCCCTCCACCTCAAACAGGAAAAGAATCTTTCCTCTGTTGTCTCGAGTAAACCGCCGCCTCTGGCCAGAGACCCCATACGCCTCGCTGTAGTCATGGCTGGCCGCCTCGTACACGTATCACGTGTACGCCTCGTGGTTCTAGCGAGGCCACGCTTCAAAGCTCTTATCCCATCCTATTCTCTAAAAAAAAAAAAATCAACATAGCAACAACCTGCGAGCTTCTTCCTTGCTCTAGCTTTCAATACAGGCTATACAGCCGAGCACCTCCTGTCCGGCCCTTCCTCTCACGCCCGAGCGCCCCGCCGTTTCGATCTGCCCGCAACGGATCGACGCGCCACCCACCTTCTCCTCCTTCCTCTCTTCCTCTCCCTCGTTCTTCTTTTCTTCTGTTAACCGCCGTCGTCGTCTCGTCCTCTGCAGATCGAGCACGCCGCCCCGACGGCAGATGTGGAGCTCCGTCGCCGCCGCCTAGCGCCTCCGCTCGGCCGTCCGCAGCCTCCTCGTGGTCCTAGTCGAGCAGCTCGACGGGATCGAGCAGAAGCCGCTTGCCCTGCGTCGCACCCGTGATCGCTTGGAGCCGAGCGAGCGGACGCGCGTGGGCCACCCAGCCGCGCCGTCCCAGCTCCATCGGAGCCAGCCCGGCCTTTCTTCGCTCGTTCCGTTCCCTTTCCTTCGCGACAGGGGTCTCGCGCGCGAGCACGGCGCCGCTCTCGGCCCGCAGCCCCTGAAGCCAGATGTGGATGTCCGCCTCGTCCCGTTGCAGCCGCCGTCGCTGGCTCCAGGACAGCACCTCCTCCGCGTTGCCCGTCAAACCACCGCCCCGGCCCCGGCCCCGGCGCCACCCACAACGGCCCGACGTCGTGCTGCCGTGCCCGAGCCCCGGCGAGGCGGCCTCCATCTTCTCAAGCGAGCACGCCGGCCGCCTTATCGTCCTCCGCGGCGACGCCTCGCCCCTCCGCCGCGACGCCTCGTCCCATTCCCCATTCCTGGCTCGGGCGGTGCGAGCGCCCGCCGCGACACCTCGCCCCGTTCCTGGGCTCGGTGGTGCCCGGTGGTGAACCAGTTAAATTAAGGACTGCGGGTAAAATTCCTAACAAATACAGGGGTTTTAATGTAAAAACGAAACGTTTTCTCAGAGTATCACTTAAACAGGGACTGCGGGTTGATTTCAAAGAAATAGAGGAGCTTTTTTGCAAAATCGCCGACGACGTACGACCAGAAACCCTATTTGCTTTATTATATATATATATAGGTAGAGACTAGCAAACATGCCCGTGCGTTGCAACGGGAGAAATAAATATGGCATGCCCCTAAGCCACGCAGTCAGGTAAATTAAAAAATTCTCATATTAAATGGATCCGCTCTATACACGGGATAAGGGCAAGGGCAGGGGCAAGGTGAGGGAGCTCCATTAGAGGTTTCTAATATATGTTAATTATTATAGAGAAATCTTCCTATTTCAGCTCCGTTTTTAGCGAAGATGTCCTGTTGTAATTCATGTTTTGAATTGTTTCTTGACCAGGGAAGCAAATTCAGTAGGGTTATGATATTTTGATGCATAAGATCTTTAAGTGGCCTCAAACATTCAGTTGCCCTCATGCACTGATGCATTGGGTACATTGTTTTTAAGGCGTCCCTAAGGCGTCGCTTAGGCGACGCCTAGGCGTCAGGGCGCCCCCAGGAGCCAAGGCGTCGGCCTTGCCTTACCTGTGTGTCTAAGGCGTCCGCCTTAGTCCATAAGGCGTCCAAGGCGTCCGCCTAGGCGCCACTCTGCCTGCCTTAGGCAAATGAGGACGCCTTAGACAGGGCTGGGAGGTTCAGGCGGGAAACAGAGATCTGGGAGGGAAGAAAAGGGAGGGAAAGTCTGTTTTGGCGCCAACAGTTACTAGCAGGGAGAGAGAGAAAGAGAGAGCTGTAACCAGTTTCAGTTTCCCCCCACCCCCACCTCAGGCTGGATCTGAGCTTCTCCCCCTCCTCTCCGGCAGCTTCCCCCCTCCTCTCCGGCAGATCCCCCTCCCCCTCCTCTCCTGCAGTACCTCCTCCCCCTCCTCCCCCTCCTCTCCTGCAGCTTCTCCCTCCTCCAGGACAGCAAGCAAGCAGCACCTCTCCAAGACAGCAGGCAGCAGCAAGGTGTGTATGGCTGTATGCCTAGTTGCCTAATGCCTACCAAATTCTACTTAATTTTGTTGCATAGAACTCTCTAAGGCGTCGCCTCGCCTTATGCCTTAGCGCTTAGGCAGTGAGGCGCCCCCCCAGCGCCTCGCCTCGCCTTACCGCCTTAAAAACAATGATTGGGTATATACAATAAGGGCAGCATAGGTGCTGAAGTAAACATCTTGCATAGAGTGATTACCCAAGATTATCCATGTCGATGTATCTTCTTGCATTATATCAAATGCAATTTTGACCTGCCGAAATGTGAAAGAAAGGATCACACATCTCTGAACTCTTATCTTCATTAGCACGCATATAGGTCACACATTTTGCTGTAGTCACACATTTTGCGGGTGTTTTCCTTCCTTATTTTTCATCCTTATAAATGATATGACCACCGCTTATATTAGAAAGATTAGCCTCTCTTTCCTCCTCCTTCCTTGTTTCTGTCAAGTCGTGTCCTCAAATTGTGAGGGATACATGCCTGTCTCATGAATCCGTTTAATAGCCAACCTCACATATGAAAAGTGTTATCCCTCTTTCCTTCTTTATTTCTCATGTAATTAACCCCTCTTTCCTTCTTTTTTCTTATGTAATTAGGCTCTCTTTCCTTCTTCATTTATCTCTCATGATCTCAAGGCCGCTTGATATCCAGAAAATTAAAAACGTATATAAATAAGATAGACTGGATATAAATAAGCGAGGTGGGACTATATAGGAAATCAACCTTCCCTTGTACACACAACACGCAACCTTCCCTTGTACACACAACACGGGCTAGCTCAGTTGGTCATGACGTTTCGTAGTGCACCAGAGGTGCTGAGTTCAATTCCCCTCGCTAGTAAGAATTTTTGCCTCCCAGGGCCGCTATAATTCTGGGCCGGATTTGCTGGGCTACAGCACATGGGCTGGTTCATTCGCTTGGGCTGGCTCGGTGACGGACGAAACTAACATACGAAGACCAACGACGGTAGAAACAGCAAACGGATGAAAGTGAAGACGACGTACCAAAAACGGACCAAATTATTAAAATTAAAATTAAAATTAAAATTAAAATTAAAATTAAAATTAAAATTAGGTAAAGATATGGTCAGGCCCCGCCCCTCATTCGGCCACGGGTATTATCTTGGCGGAAATTTGTAAGGTGCCTTTCCAATCCCCCGAAATGTCAATTTTAAGTTCGTGAGAGACGGCTATCAAGAGCTCCCGAAATGACCAGCAACAATAAACTGAAAATCGATCCTCTAGAGCCTCTAATCCCTAACTACAACTGATTGGAGAGTAGTATAAAAACTACAGTAAGCAAACGGAGAGGTGCGAGGCAGTGGCGCTACCTTGAGGAGATGGAGGCGGTGGCTCGGAGGAGGGCGGCAAGGGTCCGGAAGCGCTTCGGCAGCGGAGGCTGAGCCAAGAACTGCAGCCACGGCCCAAGGCGGAAGTAGAAACCGCGCCTGCTGCTGGTGGTGGTGGCTTGAAGCGGAGGCGGGAAGGACAGACTTGTGGGAGGGCGGAGGAGGTGCAGGTGGAGGTGGAGGAGGGGAGTGGTAGGAGACGAGGGGAGCCCGTCGTCGCCATCGGTGAGAGGTGGTAGGTTGCTAGGTTGGGGTGGGAGGCAGGGAAACGTACCTGGGCACCAGGTCTTGAGTGGTGCGCCCGCTGTTCCCCATTCCGGCTGTATGCATACTAGACAGTTCCTAAAAATGTTATCCAAAATAATTAAGAACTTTGTTTCAAGTCAAGCCTTTTTAAGTTTAACTACTTTTATTATAGAAAATATACTGATATTTACCACATCAAATGCATATACTAAGATAATATTTTTCAGGATGAATCTAATATTACTCCAATAAAGATGCTAGCGTACCCGCCTGTAGAATATTGGAATTGCACAATGTATTGATCATGTGCTATGTGCACGGTATATATGATGTACAAGGTGGGCCTCTACCTCAATCTATACAAGGAAAACTAGAGAGGTGGGTCTGATGTACAAGAGACAATATACATGCAATACAACGTTCTCAACACCCCTCTGCAGTCGAAGCGTCGGGAGCGACACAAAGACTGGACCGAAACTCCTCGAACGTGGAGGTAGGCAGACCCTTGGTCATCACATCGGCGAACTGTTGTGCAGTCGGAACATGGAGAACCCGGATACGTCCAAGGGCAACCTGTTCACGCACAAAGTGAATATCAAGTTCGATGTGTTTCGTCCGACGATGATGGACGGGGTTGGCGGAGAGGTAGACGGCAGAGACATTATCACAATAGACCACCGTAGCCTCAGAGACGTCGTGATGCAACTCCTGAAGAAGTTGTCGTAGCCAAGAACACTCCGCGACAGCATTGGCCACAACTCGGTACTCCGCCTCCGCGCTAGAACGCGAGACTGTTGGTTGTCGCTTGGACGACCAAGAGATGAGGGAAGGACCAAGGTAGACACAATATCCGGAAGTAGAACGCCGAGTGTCAGGGCAGCCGGCCCAATAAGCATCGGAATAGGCGACCATGTCGGTAGATGGCGAAGCAGTTAACGTGAGACCAAGCGCCATAGTGCCACGGATGTAACGGAGAACCCTCTTCACCAGATTCCAATGAGTATCACGAGGCTCATGCATATGAAGACAGACCTGCTGAACAGCATACTGCAAGTCGGGCCTGGTGAGCGTCAAGTACTGAAGTGCACCGACGATGGAACGGTAGAAAGGAGCATCCGATGCTGGTAATCCATCCTGAGAGGAGAGCTTGGCCTTCGTATCAACAGGCGTAGAGGCGGGCTTGCAATTAAGCATGCTGTCGTGGTATTCTCGCAGGGGGTGCGTGATTCACGGCAGATGCCATGAGATGGCTTATGAGGTGGGGCTACGATAGGACGCCGGTGGGTTCCGGAGGCGAGATTGGCACGAGCGAGTGCGGGACACAAGACGTACCCAGGTTCGGGGCCCTCTGGAGAGGTAACACCCCTACTCCTGCCGTGTGAGCTGATAAGCACAGAGGTTACAGAGTCGCTCCTGGAGCTGTTTAGACGGAGGAGGGAGAAGGGGCGAAGCCACCGTTCTGCCTCTCCCGTGCGAGTGTTCGTGATCTGGAGAGAGCTAGCTAGGGTGAGAACTGATCTTACCGTACTAACTCGGACTCTCAGCCCCTAAAACCCGATCCCCCTGCACGGAGGCCTCCCTGGGGGTCTTATAGGCCGACCCCCAGGGTTACAACGGTAACGTACCAGAGGCGCGGGCCCCTGGTGTCATTGACCAGGATCTGGTGGCCGGGTCGCCGGGTCGCCAGGTTGCCAGATGCCGGGATGCCGGGTCGCCGGGTGCCGGGTCGCCAGGTGCGCCGCACCTGCCTGGCGCGGGCATCGTGACGGGTCTTGTCTCGTCAGTCTGGGTTCGAGGCACTGTGGCGCGTCTTGTCCATCGTCAGAGGGAGGTCGGCGCCGCCGTTTCTACAGGACCGCGCCTCACTGACACCGCCCGCCTCGGGCGGGGGCGCAAGGAAAGCTGCAGCCTCACCTGCTCTGTCAGGGTAAAGGGAGGAGCGCTGTAGCACCGCTTGCTTCGTCGCTAAGGCTCCGCCGCCTCGCGGCCAGCCGGCATGGGCCAGCCGGCCAGGCCGGGTTGCCACGCCGAGCCGGCTCGCGCTGGGAAGCCGACGTGCCCGGCCAGCCGGCCAGAGGGACTTGTCTTGCTCTGATGATTTTCCGAAAGGGATTCGGGCTCCGTTGCCTACCCGGGGGTCATCCCCCCGACAGTAGTCCCCGAAGCTGTGAAGGTTCGCCGGCTTCAGGCAGGGGAGCCTTCGCAGCTTACCACCCCGAGGAGCCGGTTCTGTTGATGAAGCGCCGGAGTCCGGCCGGGCGGCTTCGCCTGGCAGCTCGCCGGCTTCGCGGCAGCGGACGCCGGGAACACCCGCTGGGGGGCCGGCCTCCAGGGGCCGGGTTGCGGCACCCCGGCCTGAGCGGTAAACGGAAACGCCCGCCAGATGGGTCTTGCTTCGTATACCGATTTGCGCCCGCCGCAGATCGATGGGCTGCCACGTGCGGCCTTACGGTGGGCGAGGCCTGCCAGCCCACGCGCGCGACGGGACGTGACCGCGGCTCGGGCCCGCCACTTCACGCCCTCGGCCCGCGCGCGGGGGATTCACTGCGGCGACCGTTGGCAATTGCGCTTCCCCGCGTAATTACCGTGCGTGGGGAAACGCGCGCGCGCAGTGCGGGGGAGTGGGGATTGTGGGCGCAGCCGATCCCACTCCCCCACGATTTCGCGTGGTTATAAATGAGAAGGGGGGAGTGCGACGGAGACGCCCGCGCTCGCACCCCTGCCCCTTGCTCCTCCTCTGCTTCCTCTCCTTCTCCGCCGTGCCCGAGCGAAGTGCTGCCGCCGTCGTCGCCTCGCCCACGCCTGCTGCACGCCGCGACCCGAAGCCCGCAGCGCTTCACCCTCCTCCTCTCTTCCTCCTCTCCATCGCCGAATCTCGCCGCCCGCGGGAAACCCTCCCCAATGGCGCTGCCGAAAGGCTCTTGGGAGGGCTCCATCGTGACGGAGCAGAACATCCGATACCTCCGCCGCACGAAGCGGCTGCCGCCGGCGGAGGCGCTGCTCGCGCGCGCGCCGGGCCCGGAGAGGGTGCCGGCGCCGCAGGAGGGCGAGCATGTGGTCTTCTTCTCGCACTTCGAGCGCGGGCTCGGCCTCCCCGCGAGTCTCTTCTTCCGCGTGTGGCTCGATTTCTTCGGGCTGCAGCCGCATCATCTCGGCGCCAACGCCGTGTTGCAGGTAGCCGGCTTTGCCACGCTCTGCGAAGGCTATCTCGGGATGCTGCTGACTGTGGAGCTATGGGCGATGATGTTTTTCCTCAAGCAGCAGGGAGCGTCAGCTGGCGCCATGTCCGACTGCGGCGCAGCGGTGGTCACCGGCCGGCCGAACGGGCCGTTTCCCAAGCTGCCGCTTGAGGACTCGGCCAAGAAGTGGCAGTCGACGTTTTTCTATGTCCGGAACGCCGACCCGGCCGTTGACGTCATCAATCTTCCGCCGTTCTCTAATGCGCCGCCGCTCGAGAAGCCGAATTGGGGGTACCGCCCCAAGGAGCCGTCGAAGGAGATGGAGAAGATCTGTGGCCGGGTCAGGGAGCTGACGAAGAACGAAGGGCTGAAGCCGGCTGATCTCATCGCGGCCTTCATCGCCCGCTGGGTTCTGCCGCTGCAGCGCCGGGCACGCCGGATTGGCGACATGAGCGGCCGGCATGACCTGACCCGGACGTCGACCAAGGAGCTGACGCCGGCTGGGATCGTCCAGCGGGTCAACTACATCTCCAAGGCCGCGCTGAAGGAGGGGGAGTGGAGCTTCGGGAAGGCGCCCTATCACCGGGAGAACCCGGCGCCTGCGGTGAGTCCTTGGTCTTCATATTTTGCCGCATCGACGTTATTCTTGCGTCCTGACGCCGCGGGATGGCCGCAGCTATTCGCCAGTCAGCGGAACCACGACGGACCGAACGCCCAGATCCTACTGGCCGACCTGCCTGACTCGGATGCGGAGGAGGCCGGCGCCGAGTCGGAGGAGGGGGCGGTCGAGGTGCGCCTGGCCGACGCCGCAGCCGGCAGGTCGCGGGTCGCAGGTAAGTTTCCGCCTCCAGATCTACTGCGGGACTGGACGGATGACGACGAGGAGAGCCTGACCGATGCCCACGGTGCAGCGCCCTCGGCTGGGGAGGACGCCAGCGTTGACCCCCCAAGACGGCTGCGGAAGGCGGCTGGCGCCGGGCCGGCTCGCGCGGCAGCGACCGCCAGCCGGCCGCACGGGAAGGAGGTGGTCGAGGCGAAACCGGCCGCGAAACGCCCGGCGGTGGAGCCGGCGCGCGCGAGGGCCGTCGTGAAGAAAAAGCGCCGACTCGCCCCGTCCGTAGGGCCGAGGCGGGAGCCCCCGACGGTCATCGGGTAAGTGCTCCTTGCCTTATTTGTGGGGCGTCAACTGTCGTCTTGTGGATTTTTTCTTCCTTATGCCTTCGCCGTGACGAATCCGCCGCGTACAGGTCGGCTCTTGACTTGGCGGTGGCGGCGACGGAGGCCGCGGCGGGCGAGGTCACCTGGAGGAAGACCAGGAGCGGCGCCGTCGACCCTCTGCCGAGTCAGTCCGGGGAGGAAGAACTCGAGGCCCGCCAGTCCGGCCAGGATCTTGAGGCCGCGACGCGTGCCGCCTGGCGGGACCGGGCTGAGGCCGAGAAGGCGATGCGGGAGGCCTCGGCCCAGGCGTGGGAGAGGGCCTCCGCGACGCGGGCCAGACCTACCACGGATCCGGCCTGGCCGGAGATGGAGACGGGCTCGGCGCCGGCGGTGACGGTCATTGAGCCGCAGCCGGCGGGAGCGGGCGATCCGGAGACGAGGGCGGAGCCGGCCGGCGGCGGGTCGGACGTTGACGAGGAGATCGTCGTGGACACGCCGCCCCGGGCCAACCTGGCGGAGGGAGGCGAGGACGGCGGGGAGAGGCGCGAGGCGGATTCCGCGCCATCCGGCCAAGCACAGCCGACGCCGGCCGCGGGGGCCGCGGCAGGAGGCACCGGCACCCTTGCGGTCGTGCCGCCCCAAGCCGCCATGGGCCCCGAGCGGTCGGGTGGAAGCGGATCCGGTGCTGGGACCGCACTTCAGCTTCCGTGGGCGAGCTCCAGCGAGGCCGTGGTGGGGCCGCGAACCCGGGAGGACGATGCGGCGGATGCCTTGCGCTCGCAACTTCGCGGCCGGGACGAGCGCCTGCAGGCCTTCCTCCGGGAGGAGCTGGACCGGGCACGGCAACTGGAGTAGGCGATCGCGGTGAGCTTTTTCTTCTATCTTGATTGTTGAATCAGTGGGGGCGCGCCAGCGCACCCACTGGGTGTAGCCCCCGAGGTTCGGCCGGGCTGCAGAGCAGCCGGGTCGAATCTTATGGCCGTCTTTTGCATCATCTTAATCTTCTGTCTGCGCGCAGCGTCTGTACAACCTGCGGGCCGGCGCGTTCAACTGGCTCCGGGAACGGTACCGCGAGGCCAGAACCCAGCTCGCCGCCTCGGAGGAGGAGCTGCATCGGGTCCAAGGTATGCCTTCGTGCCTTCAGTGGGTGCGCGCTAGCGCACCCACTGGGTGTAGCCCCCGAGATTCGGGCCGGACTGCGGGGCAGCCGGGTCGAATCTTAGAACCTTGACTTTTCCTTCTAATCCTTGCATCCGGCACCTGACCGGGAATCTTGTCGCGCAGCCGATGCGGCCGAGGTGCCAGGCCTTCTAGGCCGGCTTGCGGAAGCCGGCCAGCAGCGCGACCTCGCCGTCAGCGACCGCGACCGGCTCCAGGCCGAGGTGGACCGGATGGTGGCCGAGAAGGCCAGGGCGGAGGAGGCCCATCGGGCGGAGCTGGGCCGGTTGGCGGAGGAGCGCGGCAAGGCGGCCAAGGAGCTGGCGGATGCCGGCAGGAAGATCGCCCAGCTCGAGAAGGATCTCGAGGCCCAGGCTCGCGCGTCGGAGATCCGGGAGAGCGGGATGCTGGGCGAGGCGCAGCACCTTGACGAGACCTTCGCCCGTAAGTATCATCTCTTTCTTCGGGCCGGCTGGCGAAGCCGGCAAGTTGCCCTCTTTGACTGACTTGTTTCTTTCCTTTGCCAGGAGTCTTCCCGGAGACACAGGAGGCGGCCGAAGCGGCCGTGTACGCCCACCGGGCCGAGCAGCGCGAGCTGGGGGCGGAGATCGACGCGTACGCCGCCTGGTCCTTCTCGGAGCTTGTTCTTGCCGGCGAGGCCCGTCTTCGGGCCGTGGAGGAGCAGATGCGTCGCCTGTTCGAGGCCGGCTTGGGCATGGCGAGCGGCCTCTGGCCAAGCGCGGTGGCGCCGAACAGCGTCACCCGGCTGGCGCGGTGGCTGGAGGCCGGCGTGGAGCGACTCAGTGCGTGGAGGGCCTTCGCGGCCCGGGCCGGCGCGGAGACGGCACTGCGCTTCGTCGTGTCGTGGTATCCAGGCATGGACCTTGACCGTCTGGCGGCGCAGCGGGCCAGCGCGGAGGAGGACTTGGCGGCGCGGGCGCAGCGGATCGCCAGGCGGGCCAGCTACTTGGCAGCGTTCGCCCCGCACGACGAGTTCGTCGTCGACCGGACGGAAGACGGCGAGGAGCTCCCTGCCGACGCGCTCGGCCTTCTGCTTGACGACCCGGACGGCAGCTCGGCCGAGACGGGCGCCTATGCCAACGACGAGACTGACGCGGACGATGACGCCACGGCGGAGAGGACGGCGGAGAGCGCTGGACCCAACCCGGCGGCTGCGTCCACCTTGGCTGGGCCGAGGCCGGCCGGAGACGACGCGGGTGCCGCTTAGGGCCTTTGTGTTTTCTGTGCTCAAACTTTTGTTAGGTAGCAGGTCCACCCACTGGGGGTGTAGTTCAATGTAATGAACTCGTGGCCGGAGGCCCATGCTATATATAAATTTGGCATGCGATTTGGCGCCAACTGTCGTGGTGATTTCACTTTCTGCTGTTCGGCCTTGGGCCTTTTCCTGTTTGTCATTACTCTGTGCTTCCTTCCCGCTAGCCGGACAGCCGGGTTGCGGACTGTGGCTAGGACGGGAACTCGGCTTTGAGAGCGAACGCACAGTACTTAGGCTTTTTCGGACGTTGAGCGCGAGCGAAACACCCACTGGGCCGGCTGGCGGCAGGCGGCGAGGCCGCCTGGCGCACAGCCAGTCGTGCGGCGAACAAGCGAGATAAAACGGGTTAAGCCGGGTTGGCCGTGACGGGCTGTCTCCTTAGTCGTTCTTGCGTAACGATGCTTCCGGCCTTTGGCTCTTGCCGGCCGGACAGCCGGGAGCCGGCTGTGGCTGGCGAAGAGAGGGCTTTGGCGGATCGTACACTCCGAGACGGACTAAGGGAAAAAAGGCGGGGCGTGGTCTAGCCGGCTAGTCCCCGAGCCCTCGAGCCGGCTATGCCGACTCGGTGGGGGAATTAGAAAAAACATGATCGTGTGTAGTCACAGAATAAAGCGGAAAAAAGGGAGCCCCCGAGCCTGTTGGGGAACGGAGCATGAATTTCAAAAAATTTCCTACGCTCACGCAAGATCTATCCATGGAGATGCATCGCTACGAGAGGGGAGAGTGTGTCTACGTACCCTCGTAGACCGTTAGCAGAAGCGTCTCACAACGCGGTTGATGTAGTCGAACAATCCTTCGAGCTCCACCGATCGAGTACCGAACGTACGGCACCTCTGAGTTCTACACACGTGCAGCTCGGTGACGATCCTCGCCTTCTTGATCCAGCAAGACGTCGAGGAAGTAGATGAGTTCCGTCAGCACGACGGCGTGGCGACGGTGACGGTGAAGTGATTCCGGCAGGGCTTCGCCTAAGCTCTCCGAAAATATGACCGAGGTGGAAACGGAGATCGGGGCACCGCACACGGCTATGGGACAATTGTGTACTTTGGGGTGCCCCCTTGCCCCCGTATATAAAGGAGGAGAGGGAGGAGGCCGGCCCCCTAGGGGTGCGCCAAGTGTGGGGAGTCCTACTAGGACTCCTTAGTCCTAGTAGGGTTCCACCTCTCATACGGAGTAGGAAAGGGGGAAGGGAGAGGGAAAGGAAAGAGGGGGCTGCGCCCCCTCCCCTAGTCCAATTCGGTTTGGGCAAGGGGGGGGGGGGGGGGGGGGCGCGCGCCTCCTCACGTGGCCTGCCTCTCCTTTTCCCGTATGGCCCAATAAGGCCCATTACTTCTCCCGCTGAATTCCCGTAACTCCCCGGTACTCCGAAAAATACCCGAATCACTCGGAACCTTTCCGACGTCCGAATATAGCCTTCCAATATATGAATCTTTACCTCTCGGACATTCCGAGACTCCTTGTCATGTCCGTGATCTCATCCGGGACTCCGAATAACATTCGGTCACCAATCACATAACTCATATAATATTATTTCGTCATCGAACCTTAAGTGTGCGGACCCTACGGGTTCGGGAATGATGTAGACATGACCGAGACGACTCTCTGGTCAATAACCAACAGCGGAACCTAGATGCTCATATTAGTTCCTACATATTCCACGAAGATCTTTATCGGTGAACCTCATATGTCAACATACGTTGTTCCCTTTGTCCGGCGGTATGTTACTTGCCCGAGATTCGATCGTCGGTATCCAATACCTAGTTCAATCTCGTTACCGGCAAGTCTCTTTACTCGTTCCGTAATACATCATCTTGCAACTAACTCTTTAGTCACGGTGCTTGCAAGGCTTCTGTGATGCTGTATTACCGAGAGGGCCCAGAGATACCTCTCCGATAGTCGGAGTGACAAATCCCAATCTCGATCCATGCCAACTCAACAAACACTTTCGGAGATACCTGTAATGCACCTTTATAATCACCCAGTAACGTTGTGACGTTTGATACACCCAAAGTATTCCTACGGTATCCGGGAGTTGCATGATCTCATGGTCAGAGGAACGTGTATTTGACATAGTGAAAGCAATAGCAATAAACTGAACGATCATTTGCTATGCTAACGGTTGGGTCATGTCCATCACATCATTCTCCTAATGATGTGATCCCATTATCAAATGACAACTCATGTCCATGGTCAGGAAATCTTGACCATCTTTTGATCAACGAGCTAGTCTAGTAGAGGCTTACTAGGGACTCAGTATTTGTCTATTATCCACACATGTATTAAGTTTCCGGTCAATACAATTCTAGCATGAATAATAAACCATTATCATGAACGGAGAAATATGATAATAAACACTTTATTAATTGCCTCTAGGGCATATTTCCAACAGTCTCCCACTTGCACTAGAGTCAATAATCTAGTTTACATCTCCATGTAATTAACATCCAATCAGTTCTAGGGCTGATCATGTTTTTCTTGTGGGAGAGGTTTTAGTCAACGGGTCTGCAATATTCAGATCCGTGTGTTCTTGGCAAATCTCTATGTCATATGTAGATGCTGCTACCACACTCTGCTTGGAGCTACTCCAAAACGACTATCCCACTTTACGTATCCGGTATGAGACTCATAGTCTTCCGGATCGGTGTTTAAAGCTTGCATCGACGTAACCCTTTACGACGAACTCTTTATCACCTCTATTCCCGAGAAATTCTTCCTTAGTCCTTTTCAGGTACTTCAGGATATTCTTGACCGCTGTCCAGTGATCTACTCCTGGATCACTTTGGTACCTCTTTTGCCAGACACATGGCAAGGCACACAGCTTGGCATACTTTATAGAACCTATGGCCGAGGCATAGGGGATAACCTTCATCCATTCTATTTATTTTGCCGTGGTCGAGATTTGAGTCTTACTCAACTTTACACCTTTCACCACAGTCAAGAACTCCTTCTTTGACTGATCCATTTTGAACTTCTTCAAAATCTTGTCAAGGTATATGTTTTGTGAAAGTCATATGAGGCGTCTCAATCTATCTCTATAGATTTTGATGCCTAACATGTAAACAACCTTTACCTAGATCTTCAAGTCTTACTCCACTTCACACCAGCCAAGAACTTATTTCTTTTGACTCGATCCATTTTGAACTTCTTCAAAATCTCATCAAGGTGTGTGAAAATCTTTTATCAGGTGTCTTGATCTATCTCTATAGATCTCGATGCCCAAACCGTGGATAACTCAAAAACAGGTTTTTATTGAAAAACTCCTTTCAATTAATTCTTTATGCTTTCCAGAAATTCTACATCATTTCCAATCACATATACTTATTAGAAATGTTATAGAGCTCCCACTCACTTTGTTGTAAATACAAGTTTCTCCATAAACTTGCATAAACCCAAACACTTTGATCACTTCATCAAAGCGAGTATTCCAGCTCCGAGATGCTTGCACCAGTCCATAGATGGATCGCTGGAGCTTGCATACTTTGTTAGCACCGTTAGGATCGACAAAACCTTCCGGTTGCATCATATACAATTCTTCCTTAAGGAATCCATTAAGGAATGCCGTTTTGATGTCCATTTGCCAGATTTCATAATCATAAAATGCGGCAATTGCTAACATAATTCTGACAGACTTTAGCATCGCTACGGGTGAGAAAATCTCATCGTAGTCATCTCCTTGAACTTGTCGATAACCTTTAGCAACAAGTCGTGCTTTATAGACGGTGACATTACCATCAGCGTCCGTCTTCTTCTTAAAGATCCATTTATTTTTTAATAGCTTGCCGTTCATCGGGCAAGTCTACCAAAGTCCACACTTTGTTGTCATACATGGATCTAATCTCGAATTTCATGGCCTCAAGCCATTTGTCGGAATTCGGGCCTGCCATTGCTTCTTCATAGTTCGAAGGTTCACCGTTGTCTAACAACATAACCTCCAAGACTGGATTTCCGTACCACTCTGGTGCGGAATGTGTCCTGGTTGACCTTCGAAGTTCTGTAGCAACTTGATCCGAAGCCTCATGATCATCATCATCAACTTCTTCTCTGGTCTGTGTTGGTGTCACAGAAATTTCTTTCTGTGGCGTACTACTATCCAGAGGAGGTACAATTACCTCATCAAGTTCTACTTTCCTCCCACTCACTTCTTTCGAGAGAAACTACTTCTCTAGAAAGGATCCATTCTTAGCAACGAATACTTTGCCTTCGGATCTGTGGTAGAAGGTGTACCCAATGGTCTCCTATGAAAATGCACTTATCCGCTTTGGGTTCGAGCTTATCTGGCTGAAGCCTTTTGACATAAGCATCGCATCCCCAAACTTTCAGAAACGATAGCTTAGGTTTCTTACCAAACCACAGTTCATACGGTGTCGTCTCAACGGATTTAGACGGTGCCCTGTTTAAAGTGAATGCAGCTGTCTCTAATGCATAACCCCAAAATGATAGTGGCAAATCGGTAAGAGACATCATAGAACGCACCATATCAAATAGAGTACGATTACGATGTTCAGACACACCATTACGCTGTGGTGTTCCATGTGGCGTGAGCTGTGAAACAATTCCACATTGTCTTAAGTGATTGCCAAACTCGTAACTCAAATATTCTCCTCCACGATCAGATCGTAAGAACTTTATTTTCTTGTTACGATGGTTCTCTACTTCACTCTGAAATTCTTTGAACTTTTCAAATGTTTCAGATTTATGCTTCATCAAGTAGACATAACCATATCTACTCAAATCATCAGTGAACGTGAGAACATAACGATATCCACCGCGCGCCTCAACACTCATCGGACCGCATACATCGGTATGTATTATTTCCAATAAGTTGGTTGCTCGCTCCATTGTTCCGGAGAACGGAGTTTTAGTCATCTTGCCAATAAGGCACGGTTCACATGTCTCAAATGATTCATAATCAAGAGGTTCCAAAACCCATCTGCATGGTGTTTCTTCATGTGTTTAACACTGATATGACCTAAGCGGCAGTGCCACAGATATGTGGTACTATCATTATCTTTTGGCATTCGTGTTATGAACATATGTATTACTACGATCAAGATTCAATAAACCTTTCATTTTTAGTGCATGATCATCAATGATATTATCCAAATAAATAGAATAACAATTATTCTCTGAAATTGAATAACCGTCTTGCAATAAACACTATCAGATATAATGTTCATGCTTAACGCAAGCACCAAATAACAATTATTTAGGTTCATCACTAATCCTGAAGGTAGAGAGAGCGTGGCGATGGTGATCACATCAACCTTGGAGACACTTCCAATGCACATCGTCACCTCGTTCTTAGCTAGCCCTCGTTTATTCCGAAGCTCCATGTTTCAAGTTGTAAGCAACTGAACAAGTATCAAATACCCAGGTGCTCCTACAAGTACTAGTAAGGTACATATCAATAACATGTATATCAAATATCTTTGTTGACATTGCCAGTCTTATTATCTGCCAGTTACTTTGGGGAAGTTCCGCTCCCTGTGACTTTTCCCTTTGCAATGGGAGCACTAAGTCTCGGGTTTGGTTCAGCCTTGGGTTTCTTCGCGTGACCGGCAACTGTTTTACCGTTCTTCTTGAAGTTCCCTTTTCTTTCCCTTGCTCTTCTTGAAACTAGTGGTCTTATTAACCATCAATACTTGATGCTCCCTTTTTGATTTCTACATCCGCAGCTTGTAGCATCGCGAATAGCTTAAGGATCTTCTATCCCTTGCATGTTTATAGTTCATCACGAAGATCCAGTAGCTTAGTGATAGTGACTAGAGAACTCTATCAATCACCACTTTATTCGGAAGTCTAACTCCCACTTGATTCAAGTGTTTGAAGTACTCAGACATTCTGAGTACATGCTCACTAACGGAGCTGTTCTCCTCCATCTTGTAGCTATAGAACTTGTCGAAGGTGTCATACCTCTCGACCCGGGTGTGAGTTTGAAAAACAAATTTTCAGCTCTTGGAACATCTCATATGCTCCGTGTTGCTCAAAACATATTTGGAGCTCCGGTTCTAAGCCGTAAAGTATGGCGCACTGAACTATCGAGTAGTCATCTTTTCTTGTCTGCCAGACGTTCATAACGTCCTCAGACGAAGCCGTAGGGGTATTTCACTGAGCGGTGCATTAAGGACATAAGCCTTCTATGCAGCAGTGAGGACAATCCTCAGATCACGGGCCTAGTCCGCATAGTTGCTTCCATCAACTTTCAACTTCGTTTTCTCTAGGAACATAATAAAAAACAGGGGAACTACAGCGCGGTCTACTGATCTACAACATAAAATTGCAAAGATTATTTAGACTATGTTCATGATAATTGAAGTTCAATTAATCAAATTACTTAAGAACTCCCACTTAGATTAACATCCCTCAAGTTGTCTAAGTGTAACATGATCCACATCAACTAAACCACGTTCGATCATCACGTGAGGTGGATTAGTTATCAATGGTGAACATCTTTCATGTTGATCATATCTACTATATGACTCATGTTCGACCTTTCGGTCTCTTGTGTTCCGAGGCCATGTCTGTACATGCTAGGCTCGTCAAGTTTAACCCAAGTATTCTGCGTGTGTAAAACTGGCTTACACCCGTTGTATGCGAACGAAAGAATTCATCACACCCGATCATCACGTGGTGCTTAGAAGCGTCGAACCTTCGCAACGGTGCATACTAGGGGAGAACACTTATCTTGAAATTTAGTGAAGGGATCATCTTATAATGCTACCGTCGTCCTAAGCAAAATAAGATGCATAAAAGGATTAACATCACATGCAATTCAATATATGTGACATGATATGGCCATCATCGTCTTGTGCTTTTGATCTCCATCAGCAAAGCACCGTCATGATCTCCATCGTCACCGGGTTGACACCTTGATCTCCATCGTAGCGTCGTGACACCTTGATCTCCATCGTAGCGTCGTGACACCTTGATCTCCATCATAGCATCGTGGTCATCTCGCCAATTATTGCTATTACTACTACTACTGCTAACTCATAGCGGTAAAGTAAAGCAATTACATAGCGTTGGCATTGCATACAATAAAGAGACAACCATAAGGCTCCTGCCGGTTGCCTGATAATTTACAAAACATGATCATCTCATACAATAACTTATATCACATCATGTCTTGGCCATATCACATCACCAGCATACCCTGCAAAAACAAGTTAGACGTCCTCTACTTTGTGGTTGCAAGTTTTACGTGGCTGCTATGGGTTTGCAAGAACCGTTCTTACCTACGCAAAACCACAACGTGGTGTAGTGATTGCTTTTTGATCTTCTAAAAGAACCCTCTTCATTGAAACTGATTCAACTAAAGTGAGAGAGACAGACACCCGCCAGTCACCTTTATGCAACGAGTGCACGTAGCGGTGAAACCTGTCTCGCGTAAGCGTACGCGTAATGTCGGTCCGGGCCGCTTCATCTCACAATACCGCCGAATCAAGTAACAACTAGTAATGGCAAGCAATATGTATACACCCACGCCCACAACTCACTTGTGTTATACTCATGCAAATCACATCTACGCATAGACCTGGCTCTGATACCACTGTTGGGGAACGGAGCATGAATTTCAAAAAATTTCCTACGCTCACGCAAGATCTATCCATGGAGATGCATCGCTACGAGAGGGGAGAGTGTGTCTACGTACCCTCATAGACCGTTAGCGGAAGCGTCTCACAACGCGGTTGATGTAGTCGAACAATCCTTCGAGCTCCACCGATCGAGTACCGAACGTACGGCACCTCCGAGTTCTACACACGTGCAGCTCGGTGACGATCCTCGCCTTCTTGATCCAGCAAGACGTCGAGGAAGTAGATGAGTTCAGTCAGCACGACGGTGTGGCGACGGTGACGGTGAAGTGATTCCGGCAGGGCTTCGCCTAAGCTCTCCGAAAATATGACCGAGGTGGAAAACAGAGATCGGGGCACCGCACACGGCTATGGGACAATTGTGTACTTTGGGGTGCCCCCTTGCCCCCGTATATAAAGGATGAGAGGGAGGAGGCCGGCCCCCTAGGGGTGCGCCAAGTGTGGGGAGTCCTACTAGGACTCCTTAGTCCTAGTAGGATTCCACCTCCCATACGGAGTAGGAAAGGGGAAAGGGAGAGGGAAAGGAAAGAGGGGGCTGCGCCCCCTCCCCTAGTCAAATTCGGTTTGGGCAAGGGGGGGCGCGCGCCTCCTCACGTGGCCTGCCTCTCCTTTTCCCGTATGGCCCAATAAGGCCCATTACTTCTCCCGCTGAATTCCCGTAACTCCCCGGTACTCCGAAAAATACCCGAATCACTCGGAACCTTTCCGACATCCGAATATAGCCTTCCAATATATGAATCTTTACCTCTCGGACATTCCGAGACTCCTCGTCATGTCCGTGATCTCATCCGGGACTCCGAACAACATTCGGTCACCAATCACATAACTCATATAATACTATTTCGTCATCGAACCTTAAGTGTGCGGACCCTACGGGTTCGGGAATGATGTAGACATGACCGAGACGACTCTCTGGTCAATAACCAACAGCGGAACCTGGATGCTCATATTAGTTCCTACATATTCCACGAAGATCTTTATTGGTGAACCTCATATGTCAACATACGTTGTTCCCTTTGTCCGGCGGTATGTTACTTGCTCGAGATTCGATCGTCGGTATCCAATACCTAGTTCAATCTCGTTACCGGCAAGTCTCTTTACTCGTTCCGTAATACATCATCTTGCAACTAACTCTTTAGTCACGGTGCTTGCAAGGCTTCTGTGATGCTGTATTACCGAGAGGGCCCAGAGATACCTCTCCGATAGTCGGAGTGACAAATCCCAATCTCGATCCATGCCAACTCAACAAACACTTTCGAAGATACCTATAATGCACCTTTATAATCACCCAGTAACGTTGTGACGTTTGATACACCCAAAGTATTCCTACGGTATCCGGGAGTTGCATGATCTCATGGTCAGAGGAACGTGTATTTGACATAGTGAAAGCAATAGCAATAAACTGAACGATCATTTGCTATGCTAACGGTTGGGTTATGTCCATCACATCATTCTCCTAATGATGTGATCCCATTATCAAATGACAACTCATGTCCATGGTCAGGAAATCTTGACCATCTTTTGATCAACGAGCTAGTCTAGTAGAGGCTTACTAGGGACTCAGTATTTGTCTATTATCCACACATGTATTAAGTTTCCGGTCAATACAATTCTAGCATGAATAATTAACCATTATCATGAACGGAGAAATATGATAATAAACACTTTATTAATTGCCTCTAGGGCATATTTCCAACAGAGCCCCCGAGCCGGCTGTGCCGACTCGGCAGGAAACAAAAGAACGGGGAGCTGCCTGCTTTGATTAAGTCCAAAAGATGGTGATGCATACATACATGAGTTTAACTGTAAAAAGGACGGAGGAGCTCCGCGTTCCCGGGCCGGCTGGACTCCTCGCCGGCTGCATCTCGCTTGCGCTTGTTCGACTTCTGCGCGTTGATGAGGTAGTATGCATTCCGGTCGCAGAGAGCTTTGCTGACGATGAAGGGGCCTTACCAGGGGGAGGCCAGCTTGTGCTGCCCGGCTGTTCGCTGGACGAGTCGGAGTACGAGGTCGCCTTCGCGGAACGCGAGGGGCTTGATCTTGTTGCTGTGGTAGTGGCGCAGGCCTTGTTGGTAGATGGCGGACCGGCTGAGGGTCAGGAGGCGCGCCTCCTCGAGCAGATCCATGCCGTCTTCGCGTGCTTCTTTTGCTTTGGCTTTGGTGTACATCGCCACCCGGGGTGAGTCGAACTCGACGTCGGTTGGAATGATGGCTTCAGCTCCATAGACGAGGAAGAACGGGGTGAACCCGGTGGAGCGGTTCGGCGTCGTCCGGAGGCTCCAGAGGACGGCCGACAGCTCGTCGAGCCAGCTGCCGGGTGAGCGCACGAGCGGCTCGACGAGTCGCGGCTTGATGCCGGCCAGGATGAGGCCGTTTGCCCGCTTGACCTGGCCGTTCGACTGGGGATGGGTGACGGAGGCCAGGTCGAGCCGGATGCCGATGCAGAGCAGTAGTGAGCCAGCGCGCCCTTGGCGAAGTTGGTGCCGTTGTCGGTGATGATGCTGTGCGGCATGCCGTAGCGGACCGCGATATCCTTGATGAATCGGACGGCCGTGGGCCCGTCGAGCTTCTTGATCGGCCTGGCCTCGATCCATTTGGTGAATTTGTCGATGGCGACGAGGAGATGCGTCATGCCGCCTCGGGCGGTCTTGAAGGGCCCCACCATGTCGAGTCCCCAGACGGCAAAGGGCCATGTGATCGGGGTGGTTTGGAGGGCCGAAACCGGCTGGCGGCTGCGCTTGCTGAAACGTTGGCAGCCCTCGCACTTGAGGACCAGTTCCTCGGCGTCTTGCAGGGCCGTGGGCCAGTAGAAACTGTGCCGGAATGCTTTGGCCACCAGGGATCTTGAGGCGGCGTGGTGCCCGCACTCGCCCTGGTGGATATCGAGGAGGATCTCGATCCCTTTGCTCTGCTCGATGCAGCGCTGGAACACGCCCGTCGTGCTGCGCTTGACGAGCTCGTGGTTGATGATACCGTAGGCGGACGCCCGCCGCTGCACTTGCCGGGCTTCAGTTTCGTCGATGGGATGTTCGCCGTCTTCCAAGAAGGCAAGGATTGGCTGAGCCCAGGAGGGCGTCGTGACCACCGTGAGGACGGTCGCTGGGATGGGACCCGGGACGGCAGGCCTCGAGCTGGAGCCGGCAGTCTTCGGGCTGGAGCCGGCAGCCCTCGAGCCGGAGACGGCAGCCCCGGAGCTGGAGACGGCAGTCCCCGAGCCGGAGACGGCAGCCCCCGAGCTGGAGACGGCAGTCCCAGGGCTGGTGCTGGCAGTCCCAGGGCCGGGTGGGGGCGCGCTAGGGTTGTCCGGGACGAAGATGGACTCCGACTCGGGAGACGGCCTGATGGACGGCCTCCGCAGGTGCTCGAGGGAGACGTCGGACGGGATGGCCTGCCGGGTGGAGCCTACTTTGGCCAGGGCGTCGGCTGCTTCGTTGTCGGTGCGTGGGACGTGGAGGAACTCGCAACCATCGAACCCGCCGGAGAGTTGCTGGACCAGGAAACTGTAGCTGGCCATGTTGGCGTCTTTGGCGTCCCAATCGCCGGAAACTTGCTGCACCACCAGGTCCGAGTCGCCGTAGCAGAGGATGCGCCGGATGCCGATCTCCCTGGCCAACCGGAGGCCGTGCACGAGAGCTTCGTACTCGGCGACGTTGTTGGAGGCGGCGAAATGGATCTGGAGCACGTACCGTAGCCGGTCGTTCTTGGGGGAGGACAGCACGATGCCGGCTCCCAAGCCGTTGCGCAGCTTGGAGCCGTCAAAGTGCATGCGCCAGTGAGTCGACTCCGGCGCCGGCGGCAGGTTGCGTCTCGGTCCAGTCGACGAGGAAGTCGGCCAGCGCTTGGGACTTGATGGTGGTGCGCGGCTCGTAGAGGATTGTGTGGTCGGCTAGCTCGAGGGCCCACTTGGCCAGCCGGCCAGAGGCATGCCGGCAGCCCACGATCTCGCCGATGGGGGCCGTGCTCACCACGGTAATGGCGTGCTCTTGGAAGTACTGCCTCATCTTCTTGGCGGCAAGGTACACGCCGTAGCACATCTTCTGGTAGTGGGGATAATTCTGCTTGGAGGCGGAGAGCACCTCGCTGAGGTAGTACACCGGACGCTGGACCGGCTGCACCTTGCCCTCCTCCGGGTGCTCGACGACCAGCACCGTGCTGACCGCGCGAGAGGTGGCGTCGATGTATAGCAGGAGTGGATCTTTCTCAGCCGGCGCGGCCAGGACGGGCGCGGTTGACAGCATGCGCTTGAGGTTGCGGAAAGCTTCGTCCGCCTGGTCGCTCCACTCAAACGCCGCCGTCTTCTTCATCAACTGATACAGGGGCAGGGCCCTCTCTCCCAGCCGGCTGACGAACCGGCTGAGAGAGGCCAAGCAGCCGGTGAACTTCTGGACGTCGCACAGCCGGGTCGGCTTGCGCATGCGCTCGATTGCCTTGATCTTCTCCGGGTTGGCCTCGATGCCGCGCGCCGAGACGAGGAAGCCGAGGAGCTGGCCAGCCGGCACGCCGAAAACGCATTTCTCCGGGTTGAGCTTGATCCGGAACCGGCGCAGATTGGCGAAGGTTTCCTTGTGGTCGGCCAGGAGCGTGAGGTGCTGCTTGGTCTTCACCACGATGTCGTCGACGTAGACATGCACATTTCTGCCGAGCTGGGGCAGCAGGCATTTCTGCATGCAGCGCTGGAAGGTGGCGCCGGCGTTCTTCAGCCCGAACGACATGGTGACGTAGCAGTACGCCCCGAAGGGCGTGATGAAGGACGTCTTGAGGGCGTCGGCCGGGTCCAGCTTGATCTGGTGGTAGCCGGAGTAGGCGTCCAGGAAGGACAGGAGCTCGCAACCAGCTGTGGAGTCGATGACTTGGTCGATCCGCGGCAGAGCGAACGGGTCCTTGGGGTATGCCTTGTTCAGGCTGGTGTAGTCGATACACATGCGCCAAGTACCGTTTTTCTTCAGGACGAGGACCGGGTTGGCCAGCCATTCGGGGTGGAATACTTCCATGATGAACCCAGCTTTGAGCAGCCGGGCGATCTCTTCGCCGATGGTTCTTCGCTTCTCCTCGGAGAAACGGCGCAGCGGCTGCCGGACGGGCTTGGCGTCCTTGCAGACGTGAAGCTTGTGCTCGGCGAATTCCCTCGGGACACCCGGCATGTCTTTGGGAGACCATGCGAAGATGTCCAGATTCTCACGGAGGAAATCGACGAGCTCGCCTTCCTATTTGCTGTCGAGGCCGGCACCCATGACGACGTACTTGCTGGAGCTGGGGTCGTCCGGGTCGAGCGGGACCCGCTTCGTGTCCTTGGCCGGCTTGAAGGAGGCTTCGTCGGCCGGCTTGGGCGGAGCCGGCACAGCTGACTGCACGTTAACCAGCGCCACGATCCTGTCGAGCTGGCGCCTCTCCTCGGCGATGACCAGCGACTCGGCCAGCTGGGAGCCGGCTTTGGCGCACTCGAGGGACTTCTTGTAGTCGCCGATGATGGTGATGAGGCCCTTGGGACCCGGCATCTTCAACTTCAGGTAGGCGTAGTGGGGGACCGCCATGAACTTGGCCATTGCGGGCCGGCCCAGCAGCGCGTGGTAGGGGCTGGCCAGGTCGACCACCTCGAACCAGATTGGCTCACGGCGAAAATGGCTACTGGAGCCGAAAAGGACGTCGATCCGGAGCCGGCCGATCGGGGAGCAGGAGTGTCCCGGCACGATGCCGTGGAACACTGTCCGGGTCGGCTCCAGCTGTCGCGCCTCGATGCCGAGCTTGGTCATCGTGTCGCGGTAGAGGATGTTGATGCTGCTGCCGCCATCGATCAGCACCCGCGAAAAGCGGCAGGTGCGCTTCTCGGAGACGAAGGTGGGGTCGAGCACGAGGGAGTAGCCGCCCGGCGTGGGCATGACGGCCGGGTGATCCTCCCGGGTCCAGCTCACCGGTCGGTCGTACCAGTGCATGTACTGGGGAACCGGAGGGATGACGGCGTTCACCTCGGCCGCGTGCTTGCGCTTGGCGTGCTTGTCACCCCCCTCGCTGGTGAAGACGACGTAGGATGCGTCCGAGCGCGGGAAAGGGTTGTCGGCGAGGGCGCCGGGTGGCGGTGGAGGCGGCGGCAGCGGCGGCTGCTGCGAGCCGGCTCCAGGCGGCGGGGGTGGAAGGTTGCCTTTCAAGAGGCGCTGCGTGAAGCTGCACTGCCGGAGCGTGTGCGTCGATGGCTTCGCGCCGCTGTGGTTTTTGCAGGGGGCGTCGAGTATCTGCTCGAAGGTCAGCTTGGGCTGCCAGACGGCCTTGCCGTTGCGCGGGTGCTGGCTGGGACCTTACTCGGCCGGCTGCTCCCTCTCCACGGCAGCGACTTGCCGGTGGTCGTAGCGAGGCGCCGGCTGGTCGCTCCGGCGCTTGCCGTTGTTGCTGCCGTCTTGCCGGCGCTGGCTGTTGTCGCCAGCCGGCTTGGGGGGAGCCGGCTGGGCCGGGAGAAGCTTGCCGCCCGCGCCGATCGTGATCTTCACATCCATCGCGGAGTCGGCCATAGCGTACTTGTCCGCCACGGCCATGAGCTCTGCCAGGGTCTCCGGCTCGTCGCACACCAGCCGGTGTTTGACCAGAGTGCCGTCTAGGCATCTGTCGATGAAGTATTGGATGGCCTGGACCTCGTGGACCCCTTCGCAGGAGTTGCGAAGCTCCGTCCACCGCGTGAGGAAGTCGCGCAGTGGCTCGCCCGGCTTCTGGATGCACATGGAGAGCTGGCGAGGCTTGCCGGGTCGCGTGTAGGTGCTGATGAAGTTGCAAACGAACGCGTCTTCGAAATCCAGCCAGGAGTTCACACTGCCGGCTCGGAGGCTGTTAAGCCACGTCCGGGCCAAACCGAGAAGCATGAGGGGGACATAACGGACGGCCACACGCCGGTTGCCGCCGGCTATGCCGATAGCTATGGTGTAGTCGGTTAGCCAGTCCTCCGGCTTGGTGGCGCCGGTGTATTTTGGCGAGTCGCGGGGCAGCGAGAAGCCTTTGGGGAAGGGTTCTTCGCGAATGCGGGGGCCGAAGCACGCCGGGCCAACAGAGCTTTCCTCCTCCAGGGCCGTGGAGCGCGCCAGCCGGTCGATGCGGTGACGGGCGTCGCTTTCGTCATAGGGCTCGCGGGGGCCGAGCCGGTCAGCCACGGGAACGCGGGGACCGACTCGGTCGGCCGCCGGACCGTGGGGAGCAGGAGCTTCTAGGGCTGGCTCGGGCCGCCGAGCCGGCCGCACGGGAGGCTTCGGCTGCTGAACCCGGCCGTCACCGGCCGTTTCGCCAGCGTTGCCGTCTCCAGCGGTGGGGGCGCGATTGTGCCGGCTCCGGCCGGACCGGTGCCGGCCAGAGCGGCTTGCGCTAGTGGCGTGCGAAGACGTCTACCGCGCATCCCGGAGAGCCCTCTCCGGGTCCCCGGTTCCTCTTGAGGCGGAGCCAGATGGCTGGGCCGGGTCGAAGCGCTGCTGCTGCTCGTTCGCCGCGGTGATGAGGTCGCGGATGCGCTGCTGCTGCAGCAGCAGCTCCTCGCCCTCCAGAAACTTGAGATCGGCAATCGCGGCCTGCGCCGCGCGCATGTTCTTGACGGGGGTGTCATAGACGGGTCGGCCTGCGCCTAGCGCACGGCCGAGTGCGCCCCCGCGGATCCGCACCTCCGCGACCCGGCTAGGCTCGACGGCAGGCGGAGTGAGGCCATGCGCGCTGTCAAATTCTCGCTGGGCGGACTCCAGCCGGCGCCGGGTTGCCGCAAGCTCCGTGGCCTCGAGCAGCAGATGCTGGCGGCCCTCGTTGAGCTGGGCCGCCGCAGCAGCCGCGTCGGCGTCAGGCGTGATGGGGGCTTGCAGACTCCGGATCGTGTCGTGGAGCGGGTCTGTCCGGCGAGGCGGAGCCGCAGCCAAGGCGGCGGCCGCGGCAGCCTTTTCCTTGGTGCGTGGGGAGCCGGAACTGGTGCCGATGGTGAGCACCTCCGCATGAACGCAGAGAGCAGCGGCGTCGTCGGGGACGGCGCGGCTAACGGGGACAGGTGAGTCGGCGCAGTTGCACACTTCGCTGGGAAACACGTCGGGGACGAGCGCGATGAAGACGCGCAGCGTGCCGAAGGGGACGATGAAGCAGCCTGCGGGGCCGGCGACGTCTGCGCCCAGCGCGGCGCTGCAGCCGGCCGGTTTGGCCGTGCGGGGGGTGGTGAAGGGCCTCGTCCGGAACTTGACTCCGGCCGACGCCGCGAGCAGCCCCACGGTGGGCGCCAACTGTCGTGGTATTGTCGCAGGGGGTGCGTGATTCACGGCAGATGCCATGAGATGGCTTATGAGGTGGGGCTACGATAGGACGCCAGTGGGTTCCGGAGGCGAGGTTGGCACGAGCGAGTGCGGGACACAAGACGTACCCAGGTTCGGGGCCCTCTGGAAAGGTAACACCCCTACTCCTGCCGTGTGAGCTGATAAGCACAGAGGTTACAGAGTCGCTCCTGGAGCTGTTTAGACGGAGGAGGGAGAAGGGGCGAAGCCACCGTTCTGCCTCTCCCGTGCGAGTGTTCGTGATCTGGAGAGAGCTAGCTAGGGTGAGAACTGATCTTACCGTACTAACTCGGACTCTCAGCCCCTAAAACCCAATCCCCCTGCACGGAGGCCTCCCTGGGGGTCTTATAGGCCGACCCCCAGGGTTACAACGGTAACGTACCAGAGGCGCGGGCCCCTGGTGTCATTGACCAGGATCTGGTGGCCGGGTCGCCGGGTCGCTAGGTTGCCAGATGCCGGGATGCCGGGTCGCCGGGTGCCGGGTCGCCAGGTGCGCCGCACCTGCCTGGCGCGGGCATCGTGACGGGTCTTGTCTCATCAGTCTGGGTTCGAGGCACTGTGGCGCGTCTTGTCCATCGTCAGAGGGAGGTCGGCGCCGCCGTTTCTACAGGATCGCGCCTCACTGACACCGCCCGCCTCGGGCGGGGGCGCAAGGAAAGCTACAGCCTCACCTGCTCTGTCAGGGTAAAGGGAGGAGCGCTGTAGCACCGCTTGCTTCGTCGCTAAGGCTCCGCCGCCTCGCGGCCAGCCAGCATGGGCCAGCCGGCCAGGCCGGGTTGCCACGCCGAGCCGGCTCGCGCTGGGAAGCCGACGTGCCCGGCCAGCCGGCCAGAGGGACTTGTCTTGCTCTGATGAATTTCCGAAAGGGATTCGGGCTCCGTTGCCTACCCGGGGGTCATCCCCCCGACACATGCCAGCACGCTCGAGCAGCTCGTGAGCGTACTTCTGTTGATGTAAGAAGAACCCATCAGCGCAGCAAACCACCTCAATCCCGAGAAAATAATGCAAGGGACCCAAGTCCTTGATAGCAAATTCATCGCGAAGACGAGCAGTGAGCTGCTGAAGGAGCTCAACCGAGGATGCTGTCAGGATGATATCATCAACATATAGCAAGAGGTAGGTGGTCGCCGCTCCATGGTGATACACGAACAGAGAGGCGTCGGAGCGTGTAACGCTGAACCCAAGCTACTGAAGGAACCCGGCAATCCGCTGGTACCATGCACGGGGTGCTTGCTTGAGCCCATAAAGAGAGCGCGAGAGCAAACACACATGATCAGGGTGAGTGGCATCAACGAAGCCGGTCGGCTGCTGACAGTAGACCTGCTCATCAAGGTGGCCATGCAGAAAAGCATTGGAGACATCCATCTGATGCACCGGCCAAGCGCGAGAGACCGCGAGCTGAAGCACCGTGCGGATCATGCCCGGTTTGACAACCGGAGCGAAGGTGTCGGTGAAGTCAACTCCAGCACGCTGTCGAAAACTGCGAACAACCCAGCGAGCCTTGTAGCGCTCAAGGGTACCATCAGGCAGAGTCTTGTGATGAAAGACCCACTTGCCGCTAATAATGTTAGCGTGCCGAGGCCGAGGGACAAGCTGCCATGTCCGGTTGCGCTGAAGAGCGTCAAATTCCTCTTGCATCGCAGCGAGCCAGTGAGGGTCACGAAGAGCCGCTCGAGCTGACGATGGAAGTGGTGATGTCGAGGGCACCTCGGCGGTAAGGAGATACTCAGCAGCCGAGTACCGCGTGCTGGGGTGATGAACGCCGTCCTGAGCACGATTCGCCATGCGGGGGACCGGTGCAACGGGGGTAGGGGGTGGTGAAGACCCCGTCGCTACCGAATCATCAGAGTCGGCCATAGAGGCCGACGAGGGCCCCTCCGAGACAGGGCCAGAGGCGGCCGAAGCCGTGCTAGGGGTGGCCAAAGGCGAGGCCGCCGTGGAGGGCGGCGAAGAGGCGGCCGGGCTGGCCGCAGGCGCGTGACGCGCCTCAAAACCAGGGGGCGGGCCA
Source organism: Elymus sibiricus (assembly GCA_039707655.1). Taxonomy (NCBI): domain Eukaryota; kingdom Viridiplantae; phylum Streptophyta; class Magnoliopsida; order Poales; family Poaceae; genus Elymus; species Elymus sibiricus. The sequence goes on along the minus strand of CM077672.1, from coordinate 232,339,507 downwards.
AGAGCAACCCGCGAGCGCCCCTGATGGGATGGCGGCGAAAGACCACCAGCGTCCACCTGTGATGAAGGAGGTACCTGCTGAAACGGAAAAAATTTCTCGTCAAAGTAAACGTGCCGGGAGGTGAACACGCGATGGGAGACTGGATCATAGCACCGGTAGCCTTTGGTGTTAGCAGGATAGCCGATGAAGATGCATGCGAGAGACCGCGGTGCAAGTTTATGAGTAGTATCGGCAATACTAGGATAACATAGACACCCGAAAACATGCAAACCATCATAAGAAGGTGGCGTACCGAAAAGCAAGTGATGTGGTGCATAGTTCCATCGCGGCCGACATGGCCGAAGATTGAGAAGAAGAGACACGGTAGCGAGAGCATCCGACCAAAATCGAGGTGGCACGTTAGCATGAAACAGGAGCGTGTGAACGCAGTCATTAAGAGTGCGAAGGACACATTTAGCTCGACCGTTTTGTTGCGAAGTATACGGGCAAGTGAGACGAAAATTAGTACCATGGTGGGAGAGTAAAGTATGGATGGCTAAATTGTCGAACTCTTTTCCATTGTCGGTTTGAAGAGCATGAATGGGACGCCCAAACTGCATGGTGACATAGGAATAAAAAGCCGTCAGAGTGGGAAGCACATCCAATTTCCGCCGCAAGGGGAAAGACCACACATAGTGAGAGTAATCATCTAGAATAACAAGATAATAAAGATAGCCCGTATTACTTGCGACAGGAGAGGTCCACACATCACTATGAATCAACTGAAAAGAATATGATGCTATGTTGGTAGAATTATTGAACGGAAGTCTAACGTGTTTGCCAACATGACATGCATGACAAGTGTGATCCTCAATCTTATTACAACTGAAACTGAAACTCTTAAGAATATGACGAAGAGTGACCGGGTTGGGATGACCCAAACGAGCATGCCAAAGATCTACGCCGGCGGAGAGTGCAACAGGAGCGGTGGCGGTGGAGGAAGACGGATGCACCGGGTAGAGCTCGTCAGGGCTGTCACATCGGTGGAGTACCATCCTGGTTCGAGCGTCCTTGACACAAAAACCAAGTTCGTCAAACTCAACAGTAACAGGATTTTCACGAGTGAAACAACGTACGGAAATAAGATTTTTAATGAGGGATGGCGAAACAAGTATGTTAGAGAAAGATAAAGGCATAGAATTAGAAGGAAAAGAAGTATGCCCAACATGTGTGATAGGAAGGGTGGAGCCGTCACCGACAGTGATGCGGGTGGCGGTAGTGACGGGATGAAAGGAGTTGAGATTACCAGGATGAGAGAACATGTGGGTAGTAGCCCCGGTGTCCATGTACCAGTCGCCACCGCCGGTGTAGGTGTTGGGCGAAGGGGCGGTATGCAGCGCGGTGAGGAGGGCGGGATCCCACGGCGCCGGTGGTAGGGATGGAGGCGCCATGTTGAAGTTGTAGCCGCCAGCTTGCGGCAGTGGAGAAGGGAAGTACCCTCCGGACTGTGGCGGCGCGGCGTACCCGCCATACGGCTGTGGCGCAGCATAATGAGCCTGATGGGCCAGGGGGCGCGGGCCTAGAAGACTCGGAAGACTCGGCGCCGGCGCCCAAGGAACCGGCATGGTGTAGGCGTGGACGACGCCCGTCCACGGGTTGTAGCCGCCCGACCATGGCGGCGTCGGCTGGTTTTGGTGAGGAGCGCCACCGCCGAGTTGCTGCTGCTGCTTGCGGCCGCCGTGCTTGCTGCCCTGGCGGTGATCAGTGGAAGGCGCGGGCGGCTGCGGGGGAGCCGGCGCCCCGTAGGGCTGCTGCTGGTAGGGCGCCTGCTGGTAGGGCGCCTGGAACGGCTGCGGCGGCAGCCCCGGGTGCTGTTACTGCTGCGGTGGGTGGGGCGCGGGGGCCCGCGGCTGAGAGGAGACGGGCGGTGGCGGGGGAGGGCCGCCGCGAGTGGTGCCAGCGGCGACGGCATGGTGCATGGCCCGGGTCTTCACCTGCTTCATCCGGCGTTCCTCCAACCGAAGATAAGCCACAAACTTGGCGAAGGAGGGCTCGGGAATCAGGGTGAGGTTCGCTGCGGCATTGCCAAAATCCTCATTGAGACCGGCGGTGAGCGTGCTGAGAAGAAGATCATCATCAATCTTCGCACCAATGTCGCGGAGCTCGTCGGCGCGGGTCTTGAGGCGGCGACAATAATCTTCCATGGAGGAATCATCTTGATGACACCCGAAAAACTCCTGTTGCAAGAAAATGCATTGTTGGAGACGATTGTCGGTGAAGAGTCTGTTGAGCTTGGTCCAGACGGCGTGGGCATCATCACCGTCGCGCACGACCGTATGAAACAGATCCGGCGAGATGGTGAGAAAGAACCATCGGATGAGCGTGGCGTCGATGGCGGACCACTTGTGATCCGCGGGCACGAGGCTCGAGTCAACGGAACCGTCCACGTGATCGATGAGGTTGTACTCTCGAAACACAAGGGAGAAGTAAGTTTTCCACGCGTAGTAGGAGTCGGCCTGAGCAAGACGAACTGGGACCCGCTCATAGATGTTGAGGTTGCGGATGTCGGCGGCGTCGGGCGGGTTGGCACCGACGAATGGGTTGCTGGCTCCGGACAGCGAGGAGTGGTTGGAAGACATGGTGTCGGGCTAGGGTTGGGATGGCGCGGCGGCGGCAGAAACTAGGGTTTGGGCGCGATGGCGGCAGAGGAGAGCAGCGGCGGCGTGGAGAGGAGATCACGGCGGTGGCGGGGTGGGAGGAGCACGGCGGCGGCAGCAGGGAGATGCGGCGACGGCGCTAGGGCAAGGGCGCGGCGGCGGCAGGGGTGCGGTGGCGGCGCGGGTGCGGAAGGTAGGGTTAGAACCTGGAAACTGATACCATGTAGAATATTGGAATTGCACAATGTATTGATCATGTGCTATGTGCACGGTATATATGATGTACAAGGTGGGCCTCTACCTCAATCTATACAAGGAAAACTAGAGAGGTGGGCCTGATGTACAAGAGACAATATACATGCAATACAACGTGCTCAACACCGCCTTCCTGGGCTGCTCGCCGACGAAGAGAGGCTCCTGGCCATCCGTCGCGCGGTGGCGTGCCACGGGGGCCTCTATTGGCCACTACTGGCCGTCTTATCTGCCCGGACGGCTCGTGGCTGGACGACCCGGCTGGAGGGTCGATGACGGATGGACTGGCGGGTTCACCCGAGGCCATCGTCATTGGGCGCGCCCGCGGGTGAGGCACCGCGCGCCAGGCTAGTCAGGCCCGACTGTAAGGTCCATGCCAGGTGGACCGCCCAGCGCGCCCGGGGCCACCGTCATTGGCGTGTCTAGTCCACCCATCATTGGGCGGCTTCGGGTGCGCCCGCGGGTGAGGCCTTGCGCGGGGTCGGCCCAGCGAAGCCGTGACCGGGCCCGCTTGGCGGCGTCTTGGTATTTTTGGGCTAGTCCGGTCATGCCAGCCGGGTTGTGCGTTGCGGTCGTGACGCCGACGCGTGCGTGGGGCCTTTTTCGGGCGCCATCATGGACGTCTGTCCCGTGTTGGCTTGTCACCGGGGCCTCTTGGTGGCTCTCTGAGCCATCCGATATACTCGGACCCGAGCGGTCCGGCTGGAGGCTCCATGACGTGTGGACCGCCCAGTCGCCAGGGCCACTGTCATTAGGTGGCATCGGGCGCGCTCACGGGTGAGGCACCGCACGCTTTCTTGCACGTCAGATGGGAAGGCCGGGCCCACCTGGTGGCGTCCTTGCCCCGCGCTGGGCTGGTCCAGTCAAGACAGGTGGTGCGGTCTACGCAGCCGTGCTCCCTCGTGTGTGGGCCCCGCTTGTCAGCACCTTTCGTTGCGCGTCAGGCTGGTTCGCTTGCTCCAGCCGGGCTGTGCGTGGCGCGCGCAGAGCCGGCTCGTGCCCACGCATAGCCGGGCAGGCAGCATGCACGGGACTTCCTGGGTGGTGCCGCCGAGCAAGATGCACGGGTACGATGACGCTGTCATGTGGGCCCGATTATGTGGGGCTTTTCTGACTTTTCATTAGGTCGGTTGCCTTGTTTGGCGGCTGCATAAAAGGACGCGCTCCCGATGCCCGCCTACCCTAATTTCTTTTCTCGTCTCTCTGCGTGAGGTGTGGCGGCTAATGATCGTCGCTGTTGGACAACGCCGACGACAGCCCGGTGGCTCCTCATGCTCTATGAGGTTTGCATTTTGTTTGCCTTTCGCTGTGCCGGCTCTTCTCTTCACGCTCACCGTTTTGTTTTTTTGTTGTGCTCGCATGCCTCATGTTACTGCCGAAGAGGTGCTGTCCAGGCAAGCCGTCGACGGTTTTTTGGACGGTAGCCCCGGACGATGGTGGCTTAGGGCCAGTTCTTTTGGTGGCTTTTTTGGGCTTCTAGAATAAGCTGCCCCCTACCCAGCTTATTCTAGAAGCCCAATCACAAATATTTTTTTAGAAGCCTACTAGTCAAGTCTCAATTAGTAGGCTTCTAAAAAAATTAATTTGGTTGGGCTTCTAGAATAAGCTGGGTAGGGGGCAGCTTATTCCAGCTTATTCTAGAAGCCACCAAAAGAACTGGCCCTTAGCTTGACGGGGAGCGTTCGGGCTCTCCGTGTGGACGCGACAAAAGCGCCCTGTTCATGGCCACGACGATTGGCTCCGCGTGTAGGAATGACGCCATGGCAGCTGTCTTTAGAGTGTGCCATGTGAAGGAGCTGGGAGTCGATAGCTATAATTCATATATTATATTATATTTTCTAGCCAAATTTGAATTTAATTCGAAATTTTTGGAAAAATAGATTCAAAATATGAATCTCCAGAATATGACAATAAAACCATTGGCAATAGATCTTTCATTAAAAGTGAAACCTGACAATTTACAATGAGAGCCATGGGACATAGTCTCGCACACTACAAAGAAGACAAATGAAAATTATGTTGACGAACTGTAATGAAGCATCAGGCCATGGGTGTTTCTTGGACACTGTCTTGTGATGACTGGGTTGACTTCCTTAGCAGGTGACTAAGCATTGCCTGAATATGTCTTTGCCTTTTTTTCAAAGAAAGTGGTTTTCTTCTGCCGATCCATCTTGACAGCTTCAATCTCTTGTAGCTGCTTCTTTCACTACAAAATCCCAGCTATTCGATGGCAAAAACCCTGGTGACGAAGAACAAACCGCCACCAAAGATCATTTTCTGTGACGGTCAACCATCATCAGGTATTCCTCCCGAGGCAGCGCCCTCGGTAACTTTGGTAACGTTCAGGCCTGATTTTTGGCGACGCTTTTGCCCGTCACTAACCATGTTCATTTTCTGCGACAAATTTGAGGGTCACAGAAAATGTTGAACGGGCCAATTTCTGAAACATAAATAGAAAAATAACTAATTGTTTTTGCAGCTGACTTATCTAGTGGTGAAAGTCTATGTACATATTTTGTGAAAGTGGTCAATCTACTCTCTGATAGTGCTTCTGAAAATTTGGGAAGTCCTTAGAATATTCATCAATGCATGTAAGTTCATAAGCAAACATGAACAAACCACGCATAAAATTAATACATATACAAAGCACACCACACGTAAATAAATTAATACATATTCAAACGTGATTGGCGAACCCCTACTATCTAATTTAAAATGGGCAAAAAATTGAAACTTAAAAAATTGTGTGCTTCTTGTGGCTCGAACGCAGGAAGTGGAGCACGTAGTACATATTGCAATGCCATTACTGTTTTGATGAGTTCTTGATCAAACTGCTCGCACTCCTTTACTTATAGGAAATCTAGCAGAGTCTACCAGTCCACGCGTATCATCTTGTCACTTGACGAAGGCAGACGCCACATTTCAGTGCTGCAGCGTGACGATTAATGGCGGCCGGCCGCATGCCAACTGCCATCGGCCGTTGACGCCACGTTTCCCCTCCGCCTGCAAACTTTTGCCACCACTTTTTCCTGTCCGTCGCCTGTCGCCCACGACTATAAGAAGACCGTCGCCATGACCAAAGAGCTCATCCTCTTTCCTCACAGCGTCCGCATCCCTCCACATTGCCATGGCCGAATAGGTGACCACCTCCATGACCAAATAGCTCATTCTCTTTCAGCCTTGACATCCCACTCCATTGCCATATCTGAATAGCTCACTGTGGATTGCTTCTTAGCCTCCATAATCGGTCGGTCTTGGCGCCGGTCTCGGAGGAAATGGGCGCGAAGTAGGATCCCTTCGCAATCTGGGTGCATCGCCACGAGAGAGCTAGCGCTCATAGCTCTTTTCAGGCACCACCAGCTTGCATGTTGCACTACTTAATGGAGCCAAATGAGGTGTGGGGAACGCGTCATTTGGCTCCATTACGCGAAGCAATATGCACACTTGGTGCGTAGACGAGGAGGCAGCTCGTCACATATGCATGCCCCATGTGTAGCATTCACTGTTGCCGTGGTGAGATGCACAAAAACTAGTGCAGTCACTTCTTCGGGTTGCTACACGGGCATTGTTACATCTTTGATGAGCCAAAAAAAACTATTATAGTCTTTCCGGCGATGTTCGTTCGATGGGAGGACACATTGCTGTTGACTACGTAGTGTATGCGTGTATGCACGAGCGTCTGCGTCTGCGTCTGTACTGTCTTAAAAAAACTAGTGTAGTCATTTTGTTTAGTAAAAAAATGTAGCGAAGTTTGTACGTGCTGCTCAAGGTATTGTGTATAATTCTGAGAGTTCTTAATTTACTTTCTTATATTGATCCCAAAAAAGTCTGAAAGTGATTAGAGTATTTATCCATTAATGCAGCTCATACTCATAAAGTGCTAAAAATTGCTCATAATATTTGTTAGACTACCCACAAAATTACAAAACCTTTATACATACAAACATACCACATGTAAGTTCATACATATACAAACACTAATGTTCTCTAGAATTACGAAATGTAAGGAAGGGATTCGTAGGCAAATGTAAGAAAAGATATGATGCGATTGAGATTATTGTTTGCTTGCAAGTGATTTATTGCTATTGTCGATTTATTATATTACTTTGCTTTGCACGGGATTTCTTTCCATAGAAACAAGAAGGTGGGGGTTGGTACAGACAATTACATACATATTGAATGTGCTTCTCCACAATTGCATACATATTGGAACAACAATTTCAGAATTTTAAAATACTTCATTATCCAAACAAGTAACACATTTGAAAGATGATGATCATATCTAATTTGAAACATATGAGTTCCTTCTCCTCATTATTCAACGATTTCCCTGGTGCATGGCCTCTTCCCATAGCATTCGGAGAGCTCCTTCTCCTCTGCCTCGCTTTTGGCGAGGTGCTAATTGGTGCGTCGGCGACGCGCCAGCGTAAACCCACTGGTCAAATAATCAGGCGCCCATAGGTACACTTCCTCACCGACATCGTACACCCGATCTTTGTACGTCCAGGCGTAGATGAGTCGCATGGATCCTTTTGCATTCATGGCCATCCATTTGGTGTCTTCCTCCACCCTCTCGGCCATCGCACGAACATCCTGCCAAAGCTCCATTTCAATTTCTCTGTCGGCGGCCACGTGAGCCTCCTAGGCCGCTTGACGCGCGGCTCTGATACGTCTCCGACGTATCTATAATTTTTGATTGTTCCATGCTATTATATTATCATTCTTAGATACTTTATATGCAATTTTATATCATTTTTGGGGACTAACCTATTAACTCAGTGCCTAGTGCTAGTTGTTGTTTTCTGCTTGTTTTTGGTTTTACATAAAATTTGTACCAAACGGAGTCTAAACGCTACGAAACTTTTTGACGATTTTTTCTGGACAAAAGAGACCCTAGAAGGTTCGGGGGAGGACCAGAAGACCTACGAGGAGACGGCAAGGCAATAGGGCGCGCCCTGGGGGGGTAGGCGTGCCCTGATGCCTTGTGGGCCCCTCGTGGCTCCATCTGACCTAATTCCAGCGCTATAAATTCCCAAATATTCCAAAACCCCCATAGAGCCACCTGAAACAATTTTTCCGCCGCCGCAAGTCTCTGTTCTTCTGTGATCCCATCTGGAGGTCTTTTCCGGTACTCTGCCGGAGGGGGAATCGATCACGGAGGGCTTCTACATCAACCTTGTTGCCCTTCCGATGATGTGTGAGTAGTTCACCACAGACCTACGGGTTCATAGCTAGTAGGTAGATGGCTTCTTCTCTCTCTTTGATCTTCAATACAATGTTCTCCATGATCTCCATGGAGTTCTATTCGATGTAATCTTCTTTTGCGGTGTGTTTGTTGGGATCCGATGAATTGTGGGTTTACGATCAGATTATTCATTGAAAGTAATTGAGTCATTTCTAAACTTTATTATGCATGATTATTATAGCTTTGTATTTCTCTCCGATCTATCCGTTTGGTTTGGCCAACTAGATTGATTTATCTTCAGTGGGAGAGGTGCTTTGTAATGGGTTCAATCTTGCGGTGTCCTCACCTCATGACAAAAGGGGTAGCGAGGCACGTATTTGTATTGTTTCCATTAAGGGTAAAACGACGAGGTTTAATCATATTGCTTGGTTTTATTCTGTCTACATCATGTCATCATACTTCATGCATTACTCTGTTTGTTATGAACTTAATACGTAGAGAGGCAAGCATAGAAGCGCTCTCGAAGTGGAGTAATAGTAGTAGATGCAAAATCATTTTGGTCTACTTGTCACGGACGTGATGCATATATACAGGATCATTTCCATGAATAACATCATAACTATGCGTTCTTCTATCAATTGCCCAACAGTAATTTGTCTACCCACAGTATGCTATGTTTCGAGAGAGAAGCCTCTAGTGAAAACTATGGCCCCCGGGTCTACTTTTATCATATAACTAAAACCAAAATTACCTTTCTGCAATTTTACTCTTTTTATTTTACTTTTCAATTTATATATCTGTCACTACCAGATTTAATCCTTGAAAGTAACGAGTTCAAGGGGATTGACAACCCTCTTGCCCGCGTTGGGTGCAAGTATTTGCTATTGTGTGTGCAGGTACTGCTTACTAGGAATTTGCGTGGTTCTCCTATTGGTTTGATAACCTTGGTTCTCTACTGAGGGAAATACTTATCCGCTACTATATTGCTTCACCTTTCCTCTTCTGGAAAAATCCCAACGCAGCTCACAAGTAGCAGAAAGAATTTCTGGCGCCGTTGCCGGGGAGACATCATCAAATACCTACAGGTTTGTTCGCAAAAATTATCATCTACTTGCTCTACTTTTTATTTGCCTTTATTTGCTTTTTATTAGTCTCATTAAAAAATCAAAAACACAAAAATATTTTATTTTTGTTTACTTGAAGTTGCTATCATGTCTGAGTTTATCATCGCTTGAAGTGCTAGTAAGGATCGTAAGACTTATGAAGATGCACCTAAGTTTGATCTTGCTAAGGATCGTCCTGATAATGAATCACATAATAATGATCCCCATGTAATTTGGGAAACAAAAAATCTCCTCTTTGGTAGTGGGAACATTATTGGAAAAAGTGTTATTCAAGATTTTTTTACTTGCACTGGATCCTTGCCTTCTAGTGAAGGATCTCTTCTTAAAAGAACAAATTGCTATGCTGATGCTATTATCATGCTTGTACGGAAACTTGAAAGGAAATTTGCTCGTACTCATCCTATGTTGCAGAGGTTATTTTTTGAGCTCCCCTTCATAGACAATCCTGGAGCTATGAAAATTGCTACTATTGTCCTTATGAATGAATTTGACTACATAATTCAGGAGGCTAGAGAAATCTTTGATAATTATGATATGAGCTATTAATGCCCTTTAATTGATGAGGTCCTTTATGATAAGGATTTTATTAGAAAAATTGAGTCTAGGGATTATTATGAATTTGAGGAGAACGCTAGAAAAAAGGTCCCATATAGCTTTGATCCAACATCTATTTAATAGCACTAATGATCAATATGCTTGGATTGTTAAGGGAAATCAACAAGGGTATGATGATGAGAGTTTTACAAATGCTAGAATTATTCTTGATGATAACTTTACAGTTGCTTAGGAAGGGTTACATGATGATCCTATCCCAAATAGGAATGAAATTGAAAACATTAAGATTGCCGACGATGGTCCCTTTTATTACTTGAGCTCCCCAAGTAGAAAATGCATTGCCAAGAAAAGGGAACTTTTGATAAATGCTTATGAGAATATTCATTGTAAGGGGACGTTGGAAACGAAGGATGACAATACTTGAAACAATGCATTATGCCTAGCTAGGGTCATAAAACAATAGCGCTTGTTGGGAGGTGATAACCCACAAGTATAGGGGATCGCAACAGTTTTCGCGGGTAGTATTTCACCCAGATTTATTGATTCGACACAAGGGGAGCCAAAGAATATTTGCAAGTATTAGCAGTTGAGTTGTCAATTCAACCACACCTGGAGATAAAATATCTGCAGCAAAATATTTAGTAGCATAGTAATATGGTGGTTTTGAGAGCAGTAGCAGTAGTAACAATAGTAACAGTAGCAGTTTTGTAGCAAGTAAAAAAAAGCAATAGCGACAAAGTATCTTAGCAGAAACCAATATGAGAAAGTCATAGGCATTGGATCGGTGATGATAATTATGTTGGATGATATTCATCATATAACAGTCACAACCTAGGGCGATACACAATAGCTCCAATTCATCAATGTAATGTAGGCATGTATTCCGTATATAGTCATACGTGCTTATAGTAAGAACTTGCATGACATCTTTTGTCCTACCTCCCGTGGCAGCAGGGTCCTTAAGGAAACTAAGGGATATTAAGGCCTCCTTTTAATAGAGAACCGAAACAAAGCATTAACACATGGTGAATACATGAACTCCTTGAATTACAGTCATCCCCGGAGAGTATTGATACGTCTCCGTCGTATCTACTTTTCCAAACACTTTTGCTCTTGTTTTGGACTCTAATTTGCATGATTTGAATGAAACTAACCCGAACTGACGCTGTTTTCAGCAGAATTGCCATGGTGTTGTTTTTGTGCAGAAATCAAGGTTCTTGGATTTGGATGAAACTGTTTGGAGAATTTTTATGGAATATATAAATATTATTGGCGCAAGAATCAACAGAAGGGGGGCCACCCAGTGCCCACGAGGCACCAGGGCGGGCCACCCCCCCAGGCGTGCCCTGGTACCTCATGGGGCCCACAGGCGGCCGTCTGACCTAATTCCAACGCTATAAATTCACAATTCCAGAGGAAAAAAAGAAGAAAGGAAGTTTTATTGCGTTTCACAATACGGAGCCGCCGCCACCTCCTGTTCTTCATCGGGAGGCCAGATCTGGAGTCCGTTTGGGGCTCCAGAGAGGGGGATCTTCCGGCATCGTCATCATCAACCATCCTTCATCACCAATTTCATGATGCTCACTGCCGGGAGTGAGTAATTCCTTCGTAGGCTTGCTGGACGGTGATGAGTTGGATGAGATTTATCATGTAATCGAGTTAGTTTTGTTAGGGCTTGATCCCTAGTATCCACTATGTTCTGAGATTGATGTTGCTATGATTTTGCTATGCTTAATGCTTGTCACTAGGGCCCGAGTGCCATGATTTCAGATCTGAACCCTTTGTGTTTTCATGAATATATTTGTGTTCTTGATCCGATCTTGCAAGTTGTATGCACCTGCTACGTGTTATGATCCGCATACCCCAAGGTGACAATAATTGGGATTCTTTCCGGTGATTGCCGTAGTTTGAGGAGTTCATGTATTCACTAAGTGCTAATGCTTTGTTCCGGTTCTCTATTAAAAGGAGGCCTTAATATCCCTTAGTTTCCTTATGGACCCCGCTGCCACGGAAGGGTAGGACAAAAGATGTCATGCAAGTTCTTATCGCAAGCACGTATGACTATATACGGAATACATGCCTACATTACATTGATGAATTGGAGCTAGTTCTGTGTCGCCCTAGGTTATGACTATTACATGATGAATGTTATCCAACAATATCACCGATCCAATGCCTACGAGTTTTTCACATATTGTTCTTTGCTAAGTTACTACTGTTGCTACTGCTGTCACAATTGCTATTACTATTGCTGCTACCGTTACTGTTACCGTTACTCTTATTGCTACTGCTACTGCTACCAAACTATCATACTACTGTGCTACTGATCACTCTGCTGCAGATATTTAGTCTCCAGGTGTGGTTGAATTGACAAATCAACTGCTAATACTTGCAAATATTCTTTGGCTCCCCTTGTGTCGAATCAATAAACTTGGGTTGAATACTCTACCCTCGAAAACTGTTGCGATCCCCTATACTTGTGGGTTATCAAGACCTTTTTCTGGCACCGTTGCCGGGGAGCATATCTTTATTTGCTGAGTCACTTGGGATTTATATCTGTTGATCACTATGAAGAATCTGAAAGACGCTAAGACCAAGATCGTTCCCTCTAAGACGAGGGGAGGTAAGGAACTGCCATCTAGCTCTGCACTTGATTCACCTTCTATTTTGAGTAAACTTGCAACACCACCACATGCTATTAATTCTGATATGTCGCAAGTTATTGATGATACCACTTCTGCTATGAATGATACTCATGATGATGCTAGTACTATGCTTGATAATGCTGTGCAACTTGGTGAATTTCTTAGTGAACAAATTGCTAAAGCTAAAGAAATTGAAAATACTGAAACTCTTGAGAATTATGATTCACCTATTATGCCTAGCTCTCCTACTAGAGTTGAAACACCTGATGAACATTGCTTTGATAGGGAGACGGCTAGAGCCATTCTTTCTTGTAATGATAGAGATGAAGTTATAAAACTGCTTGCTGAAATGAAAGAAAAATCTATGAGGGAGAGAATGAAATATGATCCTAAGTTTGCTACCTCTCCTATATTTGTTACTGATAAGGATTATGAATTCTCTGTCAATCCTGAGTTCATCACTTTGGTTGAATCTGATCCTTTTCATGGTTATGAAACTGAAACCGTTGTGGCACATCTTACTAAATTAAACGATATAGCCACCCTATTTGCTCATGAGGAAAAAACTCGCTATTACTATATTCTTAAGTTGTTTCCTTTCTCATTAAAGGGTGATGCTAAGGAATGGTATAATACTCTTGCTCCTGGTTGTGTGCGTAGTCCCCATGATATGATTTATTACTTCTCTGGAAAATATTTTCCTGCTCATAAGAAACAAGCTGCTCTACAGGAAATATTTAACTTTGTGTAAATTAAAGAAGAGAATCTCCCTCAAGCTTGGGGGAGGCTTATCTAATTACTTAATGCTTTACCTGATCATCCTCTTAAGAAAAATGAAATACTTGATATCTTCTATAATGGGCTAACCGATGCTTCTAGGGACTACCTAGATAGTTGTGCGAGTTGTGTTTTCAGGGAACGGACTATTGAACAAGCTGAGGAATTATTGAATAATATATTGAAGAATGATAATGATTGGACACTTCCTGAACCATTGCCTAAACCCACTCCGAAGAAGAGGGGTATTTTACATCTCAGTCCTGAAGATATGCAAGAAGAAAAGAAATGCCAGAAGGAAAAAGGTATTAAAGCTGAAGATGTTAAAAATTTGCCATCTATTGAAGAAATACATGGTCTCGACAAACCGACAGAGGTAGTAGAGGTAAATTCTTTTATAAAGTTTGATGAAAGTGATATTCCTTATAAAAAACCTCCTAGTCAATGCCAGTATGTATTTGACAATTATATTATTAAACAAGATCATTTCAATGCCAATGTTATGAAACAATTGAAACGAAATGCCTACATGATTGATCGCTTGAGTGACTTGTTATTTAGAATTGCTAATGATGTCAAAGGTGTAAGTAAACATGCATCTATGGTTCAAACCCAATTAGAACAAGTTGCTAAATCTCAGAGTGAATTGCTTAATGAAATGAATAACAATATGAATGATCATGCTGTTAGAGTAATGACTAGAGGAGGTAGAATGACTCAGGAGCCACTTTATCCAGAAGGTCATCCAAAAAGAATTGAACAAGACTCTCAAAGAATTAATGTCGATGCACCTAGTCCATCTAATAAGAAAAAGAAAAAGAAAAATGATAGGACTTTGCATACTTCTAGTGAACCTGAGGTAGAAAAACCCTTGGAGGATAGTAATGATGTTTCTATTTCTGATGCTGAAACACAATCTGGTAATGAACATTCACCTGATGATAATAATAATGATGATACTCATGAGGATACCCAACCAGATAATGATAAAGAACCTGATAACGATGTTGAAATAGAACCTGCTGTTGATCTTGATAACCCACCTTCTAAAAATAAACATTATGATAAAAGGGACTTCGTTGCTAGAAAACATGGTAAAGAAAGAGAACCATGGGTTCAAAAACCCATGCCCTTTCCTCCTAAACCATCTAAGAAAAAGGATGAGGAAGAATTTGAACGCTTTGCTGAAATGCTTAGGCCAGTCTTTTTGCGCACTCGTTTGACTGATATTATAAAGATGCCTCCTTATGCTAAATACATGAAAGACATTGTCACAAATAAAAGAAAGATACCTGAAGCTGAAATTTCCACCATGCTTGCAAATTATTCTTTTAAGGATGGAGTACCTAAGAAACTAGGAGATCCAGGAATACCAACTATACCATGCTCCATTAAACGAAATTATGTCAAAACTGCTTTGTGTGATTTAGGAGCCGGTGTTAGTGTTATGCCTTTCTTTTTATATAAAAGACTTGATTTGAATAAACTCACTCCCACTGAAATATCATTGCAAATGGTTGACAAATCAACTGCCATACCTATCGGTGTTTGTGAGGATGTGCCCGTTGTAGTTGCAAATGTTACTATCCTAACAGACTTTGTTATACTTGATATGCACGAGGATGACAATATGTCGATTATCCTTGGTAGACCCTTTTTGAATACTGCAGGGGCTGTTATTGATTGCAACAAAAGCAAGGTCACCTTTCATATCAATGGTAATGAACATACGGAGCACTTTCCGAAAAAACAATTGCAAGTAAATGGTATTCGTGTTATTGGAAAGACTCCAACAATTACTATTGGAAGTTTTCAACTCCCTCTTCCTACTGTTAAAAAGAAATATGAAACTCTTATTATTGGGGAGATGCATATCCCCGTTGAGGTAACTTAGTGTTATAAAAAAAATCTTCGGTTTCATGCAACTCGGAAATGGTTTGTTAATAAGACTTGATCAACCTTATTAATGGATTCTTTTTGAGAGGCATGTGGTCGATGAATTTAGTAAGCACAACCTTCTGTACCCACTCTTTGTTTTCTGCTATTTTTAGTTAAATAAAATAAAATGCCATGATTATCCTGTTTTCTGATTTATCCGTGCAATAAAAAAATGTCCAGAAATGAAAGTGCTCAGAATGCAATAAAATTTTGAAATGAATTTTTATATAATATTTAAGAATTTTTGGCACTGGAAACATACCAGGGGGTGCCCCAGGTGCCCACGAGGCACCAGGGCGCGCCACCCCCCTGGCGTGCTCAGGTGGCTCGTGGGCCCCACAGGGACCCCTCACTTATTCCTTCAGCTCACTTCGTCTCTTACCTCTAGCAAAAATTCCTGGTAGCTCTCTCTCTCGTGTTCTTGCTCACAAACCTGAAATTTTCGATCTCTTTGCTCGGAGCTCCGTTTCTGAAACTGTTTTGGGAGATTGCTCCTTGGTATGTGACTCCTCCATTGCTCCAATTAGTTTTTGTTTTAGTGGATTATATTTTGCATAATTAGCTGCTCTTGGTGCTACTGAAAATGAACTTGCATGTTGAATTCTTTGAGTTCCAAGTAGTTTGAATGCTTGATATAGCCTCTAGACATCCATATGAGTAGTTGCTATCAATCTTGTGAGGTTTTATTGATATCATTTTGTCACCCAACATTTTTCAGAAAATTGTTCTTAGGAAAATGAATATCTTCCGGAGGAGTTCTTTAAGGAGGAGGCCCAGGATTGGGACGCTCGGGTGCCGCCGCCTCAGGACTTTCACATGGGACCGGATGGCTACTACGGATGGCCTTAGACCAAGCTAGGACAAAAGCCTAAGCTTGGGGGAGTACGTATTTCCCACCGACATTTTATTCATGATCACACATTTCATTCCAGTTGTCGGTGTTCATACTTTTTCATTGTATAATCCATGCTAGTTTTATTTTCTCGCTTTCTTCTTGTGTGTTTGAAAAACTTTGAGAAAATCCAAAAATATTTCTCGTTTCTTTTCGGTTTTTTTCTCTAGCTTAATTAGTTGTAGAATTAAAAGAAAACCCAAAAAGATTTCCCGTTTCTTCTTTTACTTGTTGGGAATTCCCCCGTGTAAATAGTTTTCTTTTCTCGTTTTCGTTTTTCTTCTTTAATTTGCTTTCTTCAGAAAAACTAAAAACTCCAAAAATATTTAAGTGTGTTTCTCTGAAATTCTTTTCTTTTGTTGAGTCATTGTAAGGAGAAGACCACGATGAAAATGTTGAGTGGCTCTCGTGTGCTTTATTGTTGATCGAACAAAAAGCCCATATTACCTTGTCTTCTCCTTTAAATAAAATGCTTGCAGATTCCAGCTTAGTCCACGGCACACTTGCACTATTTTTATTTTCATATCATTCGGTCGTGCAAGTGAAAGGCAATAATGACGATGATTTGATGAAGTGACTGTGGCAAGGAAAAGCGGGTATGAACTCAACTTATTCTTTGTTTTTGTAAATATGTTTAACTCAGTATCCATGATTTAGCATATTATGATTAAACATGTTTATGATGACAATTAGAGATTATAGTTGCTCATGCCATGCTTAAGTAGCTAGGAGTGGATAATGATTTACCTTGGGTGTCAACATGCATTAAAATGTTCATGATGTAGTATGATGTTATGGTATCCTCCTTTGAATGTTTCGAGTGGCTTTACTTGGCACATGTTCACGCATGTAGTTGATTCAAAACCAACATAGCCTCCACGATATTTATGTTCATGGTGCTTATATCCTACTCATGCTAGTATTCAATGTTGATTATTCATAATGCATGATTATGACCGTTTTCGCTCTCTAGCTGGTCGCTTCTCAACCTATTTGCTAGCATTCGCCTGTACTAAGCGGGAATGCTGCTTGTGCATCAAAACTCTTAAACCAAAGTTATTCCTGATGAGTCCACTATATCTACCTATATGCGGTATTACTCTGCCGTTCTAAGTAAATTTTCATGTGCCACCTCTAAATATTCAAATGAACATCTGCTTTGTGTGCTCGTACCGCTCATGGAGCGACAGGGGGCGGTAAATATCTTCCATGCTAAGCGGGTTATTCTCATGACGAGTGTTTATTCACTTGTCCTTGCATGAGAGGAGCTGGTAATCGGGATGCCCAGTCCCATTATTAAAACTGCAAACTAATAAAACAAACTCCCCCGGAAAGTTGTTGGTATGGAGGGCACCCAAGGATTCGGCTAGCCATGGCTTGTGATTGTTGGTGGAGGGGGAGTAAACTTTACTTTACCGCTTGGGAATCGCTGCTAATGTGTTTTGCATGGAAGATATTGAAAACTCTCGGTCGTGACGTTGACAGGAAAGGCATACCTCCCAAAATTTTATTTATCTCTGATTTAAGCTTTGAGCTCTGGCACCTCTGCAAATCCATGCTTCCCTCTGCGAAGGGCCTATCTATTTACTTTTATGTTATTTTACTTTTATTGTTGAGTCATCACCTTCTCAAATAAGCACCAGACCTGAGAGCACTATTTTTATTCTCATGCATTGTGTATAGTTAATGTTGTATGCATCATGACTGGATATCTTCTACCATGAATTACAATGTTTAGTCGCTGCTTGAACTTTGGAGGTGCTCTGCATTTATGTTTTGCGGTCTCAGAAAGGGTTAGCGATATACCATGTTGTCATATTATATCATGATCATTTTGACAAAGTGTTGGCATTTGAGATATCTTATTATTGCTCGCTAGTTGATTATGCCATTGATATGAGTGAATATAATTTCTAAGAGTTATCATTTGCATGGTTAGTTATAATCTTTGTTGAAAACTTGGACACTATTTAAGCAAATATATAGATACAAGAACAAAAGAGTTTGTAAAAGTTTTTCTTTATCACTTTCAGTTTGTCAACTGAATTGCTTGAGGACAAGCAATGAGTTAAGCTTGGGGGAGTTGATATGTCTCCGTCGTATCTACTTTTCCAAACACTTTTGCTCTTGTTTTGGACTCTAATTTGCATGATTTGAATGAAACTAACCCGGACTGACGCTGTTTTCAGCAGAATTGCCATGGTGTTGTTTTTTTGCAGAAATCAAGGTTCTTGGATTTGGATGAAACTTTTGGAGAATTTTTATGGAATATATAAAAATTATTGTCACAAGAATCAACAGAAGGGGGGCCACCCAGTGCCCATGAGGCACCAGCGCACGCCACCCCCCAGGCGCGCCCTGGTACCTCGTGGGGCCCACAGGCGGCCGTCTGACCTAATTCCAACGCTATAAATTCACAATTCCAGAGAAAAAAAGAAGAGAGGAAGTTTTATTGTGTTTCACGATACGGAGCGGCCGCCACCTTCTATTCTTCATCGGGAGGCCAGATCTGGAGTCCGTTTGGGGCTCCGGAGAGGGGGATCTTCCGGCATCGTCATCATCAACCATCCTTCATCACCGATTTCATGATGCTCACTGCCGGGAGTGAGTAATTCCTTCGTAGGCTTGCTGGACGGTGATGAGTTGGATGAGATTTATCATGTAATCGAGTTAGTTTTGTTAGGGCTTGATCCCTAGTATCCACTATGTTCTGAGATTGATGTTGCTATGATTTTGCTATGCTTAATGCTTGTCACTAGGGCCCGAGTGCCATGATTTCAGATCTGAACCCTTTGTGTTTTCATGAATATATTTGTGTTCTTGATCCGATCTTGCAAGTTGTATGCACCTGCTACGTGTTATGATCCGCATACCCCAAGGTGACAATAATTGGGATTCTTTCCGGTGATTGCCGTAGTTTGAGGAGTTCATGTATTCACTAAGTGCTAATGCTTTGTTCCGGTTCTCTATTAAAAGGAGGCCTTAATATCCCTTAGTTTCCTTATGGACCCCGCTGCCACGGAAGGGTAGGACAAAAGATGTCATGCAAGTTCTTATCGCAAGCACGTATGACTATATACGGAATACATTCCTACATTACTTTGATGAATTGGAGCTAGTTCTGTGTCGCCCTAGGTTATGACTGTTACATGATGAATGTTATCCAACAATATCACCGATCTAATGCCTATGAGTTTTTCACATATTGTTCTTTGCTAAGTTTCTACTGTTGCTACTACTGTCACAATTGCTATTACTATTGCTACTACCGTTACTGTTACCATTACTTTTATTGCTACTGCTACCAAACTATCATACTACTGTGCTACTGATCACTCTGCTGCAGATATTTAGTCTCCAGGTGTGGTTGAATTGACAACTCAACTGCTAATACTAGCAAATATTCTTTGGCTCCCCTTGTGTCGCATCAATAAATTTGGGTTGAATACTCTACCCTCAAAAACTGTTGCGATCCCCTATACTTGTGGGTTATCAAGTATCCCAACTATTGTCACTTTGGGGTCTACGGATCAGAACAATAACAAGTGCATATGACAAGCAGGTAGGCTCAAGAACTCAAATATATTCATGAAAACATAGAGGGTTCAGATCTGAAATCATGGCACTCGGGCCCTAGTGACAAGCATTAAGCATAGCAAAGTCATAGCAACATCAATCTCAGAACATAGTGGATACTAGGGATCAAAGCCCTAACAAATTGACTCGATTACATGATAAATCTCATCCAACACATCACCGTCCAACAAGCCTACGAAGGAATTACTCATGCCCGGTGGTGAGCATCATGAAATTGGTGATGAAGGATGGTCGATGATGACGACGGCGTCGAATCCCCCTCTCCGGAGGCCCGAACGGACTCGAGATCAGCCCTCCCGATGAAGAACAGGAGGTGGCGGCGGCTCCGTATCGTAAAACACGATGAAACTTCTTCTCTTATTTTTTTCTCGGGGAAAGAGAATTTATAGCGTTGGAATTAGGTCAGACGGCCGCCTGTGGGCCCCACAAGGTAGCATGGCGCGCCCTAGGGGGGGGGTCGCGCCCTGGTGCCTTGTGGGCAGCAGGTGGCCCCTCTTCTATTGATTGTTGTGCCAATAATATTATATATTCCATAAAAATTCTCCAAAAAGTTTTATCCAAATCCAAGAACTTTTATTTTCTGCACAAAAACAACACCATGGCAATTCTGCTGAAAACAACGTCAGTCCGGGTTAGTTCCATTCAAATCATGCAAATTAGGGGCCAAAACAAGAGCAAAAGTGTTTGGAAAAGTAGATACGACGGAGACATATCAACTCCCCCAAGTTTAACTCATTGCTTGTCCTCAAGCAATTCAGTTGACAAACTGAAAGTGATAAAGAAAAACTTTTACAAACTCTTTTGTTCTTGTATCTATATATATACTTAAATAGCACCCAAGTTTTCAGCAAAGATTATAACTAACCATGCAAATTATAACTCTTAGAAATTATATTCACTCATATCAATGGCATAATCAACTAGCGAGCAATAATAAGATATTTCAAATGCCAACACTTTGTCAAAACAATCATGATATAGTATGACAACATGGTATCTCGCTAGCCCTTTCTGAGACCGTAAAACATAAATGCAGAGCACCTCCAAAGTTCAAGTAGCGACTAAACATTGTAATTCAGGGTAGAAGAGATCCAGTCATGATGTATACAACATTAACTATACTCAATGCATAAGGATGACAATAGTGCTCTCAGGATTGGCGCTTAGTGCAAGAAGGTGAGACTCAATAATAAAAGTAAAATAACATAAAGTAAATAACATAAAAGTAAATGGATAGGCCCTTCACAGAGGGAAGCAGGGATTTGCAGCGGTGCCAGAGCTCGAAGCTTAAATCTGAGATGAAAAATAATTTTGGGAGGTGTACTTTTCCTGTCAACGTCACGACCGAGAGTTTTCAATATCTTCCATGCTAAACACATTATAGGCGGTTCCCAAGTGGAAAGGTAAAGTTTACTCCCCCTCCACCATACCAACACAAGCCATGGCTAGCCGAATCCTCGGGTGCCCTCAACTTTTTGCGGGAGTTTGTTTGCATTATATAACGATTTTGAGCATAGGACTGGGCATCCCAAATACTAGCCTCTCTCGTGCAATGACAAGTGAATAAACACTCATCTCGAGAATAACCCGCTTAGCATGGAAGATACTGACTGCCCCCTGTCGCTCCATGAGCGGTACGGGCACACAAAATAGATGTTTATTTGAATGATTAGAGGTGGCACATGCAAATTTACTTGGA
This sequence comes from Elymus sibiricus, assembly GCA_039707655.1. Classification (NCBI taxonomy): domain Eukaryota; kingdom Viridiplantae; phylum Streptophyta; class Magnoliopsida; order Poales; family Poaceae; genus Elymus; species Elymus sibiricus. The sequence goes on along the minus strand of CM077672.1, from coordinate 232,318,207 downwards.
GCAGCAGATTAATACCGCATATAGGTAGATATAGTGGACTCATCTGGAACAACTTTGGTTTAAGGATTGTGGATGCATAAGCAGAATTCCCGCTTAGTACAGGTGAAGGCTAGCAAATAGATTGAGAAGCGATCAACTAGAAAGAGAAAACGGTCATGATCATGCATTGAGAATAATTAACATTGAATACTAGCATGAGTAGGATATAATCACCCTGAACATAAATATCGTGGAGGCTATGTTGGTTTTGAATCAACTACATGCATGAACATGTGCCAAGTCAAACCACTTGAATCATTTAGAGGAGGATACCATATTAACATACTACATCACAACCATTTTAATGCATGTTGACATCCAAGATAAAGCATTATCCACTCCTAGCTACTTAAGCATGGCATGAGCAACTATAATCTCTAATTGTCATCACAAAGATGTTTACTTATAATATGCTGAATCATGGATACTGAGTTAAACATATTTACAAAAACAAAAACAAGAAGAGTTCATACCAGCTTTTCCTAGCCACAGTCACTTCATCAAATCATCGTCATTATTGCCTTTCACTTGCACGACCAAATGATGTGAAAATAATAATAGTGCAAGTGTGCAGTGGACTAAGCTAGAATCTGCAAACATTTTATTCAGGGGAGGAGACAAGGTAATATTGGTTCTTCGTTAGATCAACAATAAAGCATATGAGAACCACTCAACATTTTCATCATGGTCTTCTCCCTACGATAACTCAACGAAAAGAAAAGAAATTCAGAGAAACACACTGAAATATTTTTGGAGTTTTTAGTTTTTCTGAAGAAAGCGAATTAAAGAAGAAAAACAAAAAGCGAGAAAAACTATTTACACGGGAGAACTCCCAACAAGCAAAAGAAGAAATGAGAAATCTTTTTGGGTTTTCTTTTAATACTACAAACTAACAAACGAGAAATAAAACCGAAAAGAAGCGAGAAATATTTTTGGGTTTTCAAAGTTTTTCAAACACACAAGAAGAAAGCGAAAATAAAACTAACATGGATATACAATGAAAAAGTATGAACACCGACAACTAGAATGAATGTGTGATCATGAAGGTAATGTCGGTGAGAGATACGTACTCCCCCAAGCTTAGGCTTTTGGCCTAGCTTGGTAATCACCACCCGTAGTAGCCATCGGGACCGGGCGGATAGTACTGGGGCGGAGGCACCTGAGGATCCCACTGCTGGACCTCGTTCTCCGCTGTTGCCAACTCGTTCCTGTAAGCTGTAATGTCTGCCGGCATGATGGTGTATCCGTTCCTGGCATGAGAGTCAAACATAGAAGGTGCAGGCAACGGAATAATATCGCAAGTCGTCTCGCTGAAAACCAGGTTATAACGAATATACTGAGGGGGTTCAGGCTCATCAATAAAGTGGTGATCGATCGTGCTCTGTTGGTCTAAATAAGCCTTGGGTAGCAAATAGTCATTTGGGCGGATAGCAACATTAAAATGTTTCGCAAGACACGAAGCATAAATACCACCATGGATTTAGCCCTAGTCCTGTTGATGTGTAAGCGGCGTGCAATGATAGCTCCCAAGCTAAAAGTGTTATCGCCGTAAATAGCACGACGTAAGATGGCGAGGTCAGGGGCACTGAGCGTACCACCTTCCTCCCTAGCAGTCAAACATTTCCCTATGAATAAAGCAAAGTAGTGCACAGCAGGAAAATGCAAGCTAGTAACATGGGCTTTTGAAACGCCCCTAAATTCTCCCACAGTCAAAGTGTGAAGGAAGTCCTCGAACTCCTCGGGCCGAGGTTCCCTCAAATCCCCATCAGAAGGGATCAATCATATCTCACAAAACTGGTCTAGCGTTATCTCATGATGTTCAGCATATAAATCGAAACACACCATGGGGATATCGAGCCTAGGCATGAAATAAAAGTTTTGCACAAAGGAATTTGTAAGTATGTGGTGCTGGTCACACTCATCTGCGAGGAAGTCGGTCAGCCCGACGTTCGCAACAAATTGTGCGAACTCTTGACGGAACTCGGCTTCGTTCATGAAGGTGTTGTGCAGCCATTCGCACGGTCGGATCTTCGTCCTGCGCGGAATGTTGAGGTCATGGTCATGGGCATCCCCAAGGACACCCTTGGAGCTCCGACGCAAAGAACTCCTCTGAAGAAAGTTCATTTTCCTAAGTACAAATTTCTGAAAAATTTTGGACCACAAAAAGATGTTAACAAAACTTCACAAGATTGATAGCAACTATTCATACAAGTGCCTAGAGCCTATATCAAGCATTCAAACTACTTAGAACTCAAAGAATTCAACATGCAAGCTCATTTTCAGTAGCACCAATAGCAGCAATTTATGCAAAAAATAATCCACTAAAGCAAAAACTAATTGGAGCAATGGGAGAGTCACATACCAAGGAGCAATTCCTCAAAACAGTTTTGAAAACGGAGCTCCGAGCAAAGAGATCAAAAATCTCAGGTTTGGGAGCAAGAACACGAGAGAGAGAGAGCTACCACGATTTTTTTCTGGAGGTAGGAGATGAAGTGGGCTGAAGAGATAAGTGAGTGGGTCCCTGTGGGGCCCATAAGGTACCATGGCGTGCCCTACTGCCTTCTGGGCAGCAGGTGCACCCCCTGGGTTCTTCTCAGTGCCAAAAATTCTTATATATTCCAGAAAAAATCATGTTAAAATTTTATTGCATTCTGAGCACTTTTATCTTTGGGCCATTTTTTATTGCACGGATAATTCAGAAAACAGGATAATCATGGCATTTTATTTTATTTAAACTAAAAATAACAGAGAGCAAACTAAGATTACAGAAAGTTGTGCTTACTAAATTCATCGACCACATGCCCTTCAAAAAGAATCCATTAATAAGGTTGATCAAGTCTTATTAACAAACTATTTCCGAGTGACATGAAACCGAAGAATTTTCGTATAACACTAAGTTACCTCAACGGGGATATGCATCTCCCCAACAATAAGAGTCTCATATTTCTTTTTGACAGTAGGAAGAGGAAATTTGAATCCCCCAATAGTGATAGTTGAAACCATTTCAATACAATTGATACCATTTACTAAAGTTTGCTTCTTTAGGAAATAAACCATATGCTCATTACCATTGACATGAAAAGTAACCTTGCTTTTGTTGCAATCAATAACAGCCCCTGGAGTATTCAAAAAGGGTCTTCCAAGGATAATCGACATGTTGTCGTCCTCGGGCATATCAAGTATAACAAAGTCTATTAAAATAGTAACATTTGCAACAACAATGGGAACATCCTCGCAAATTCCAATAGGTATAGCAGTGGATTTATCAGCCATTTGCAAAGACATTTCAGTAGGTGTGAGCTTATTCAAATCAAGTCTTCTATATAAAGAGAAATGCATAACACTAACACCAGCTCCCAAATCACATAAAGCAGTTTTGACATAACTTCTTTTAATGGAGCATGGTATAGTAGGTATTCCCGGATCTCCTAGCTTTTTAGGTACTCCACCCTTAAAAGAATAATTAGCAAGCATGGTGGAAATTTCAGCTTCCGGTATCGTTCTTTTATTAGTGACAATATCTTTCATATATTTAGCATAAGGAGACATTTTCAACATATCAATCAAGCGAGTGCGCAAAAAGACAGGTCTAAGCATTTCAACAAAGCGTTCAAAATCTTCATCATCCTTATTTTTAGATGGTTTAGTAGGAAAAGGCATGGGTTTTTGAACCCATGGTTCTCTCTCCTTTCCATGTTTTCTAGCAACAAAGTCTCTTTTATCATATCTTTTATTCTTAGGAGGTGGGTTATCAAGGTCAACAGCATGTTCTATTTCTACATCATTATCTGGTTGAGCATTAACATGAACATCATCATTATCATTATCACTAGGTGTATGTTCATTACCAGATTGTGTCTCAGCATCAGAAATAGAAACATCATTTTGATTCTCAGGAGGTTTTTCTATCTCAGGTTCACTAGAAGCATGCAAAGTCCTATCATTTTTCTTTTTCTTGTTCTTCTTAGAGGGACTAGGTGCATCAATATTAATTCTTTGAGAATCTTGTTCAATTCTTTTAGGATGACCTTCAGGATACAAGGGTTCCTGAGTCATTCTCCCTCCTCTAGTAACAACTCTAACATCATGATCATTCTTTTTATTATTCATCTCATCAAGCAAATCATTTTGTGACTTAGCAATTTGTTCTAACTGAGTCTGAACCATAGAGGCATGTTTACTCAAACATTTAACATCATTAGCAGTTCTAAACATCAAATCACTCAAGCGTTCAATCATAATGGAATTCCGTTTTAGTTGATTTCTGACATACAAATTAAAGTGTTCCTGTTTAATGATGTAATTATCAAATTCATACAGGCATTGGCTAGCAGATTTATTATACGGAATGTCACCTTTATCAAATCTAGTGAGAGAATTTACCTCCACTACCTGTGTCGGGATGTCGAGCCCATGTATTTCTTCAATAGGTGGTAAATTCTTAACGTCTTCAGCTTTAATACCTTTTTCCTTCATAGATTTCTTAGCTTCTTGCATATCTTCTGGACTAAGGAATAGAATACCTCTCTTCTTTGGAGTTGGCTTAGTGGTGGTTCAGGAAGTGTCCAATCATCGGCATTTCTCAATATATTATTCAATAGTACTTCAGCCTGTCCAACAGTTCGTTCCCTAAAAACACAACCAGCACAACTATCTAGGTAGTCCCTAGAAGCATCGGTTAGTCCATTATAAAAGATATCAAGTATTTCATTCTTCTTAAGAGGATGATCAGGCAAAGCATTAAGTAACTGGAGAAGCCTCCCCCAAGCTTGAGGGAGATTAGTAGGAGATATGCCCTAGAGGCAATAACAAATGTTATTATTTATCTCCATGATCATAATTATGTTTATGTTCCATGCTATAACTGCTATGGTTCTCGAGTCTGCAATAACCACGAGGCTTGAAGGAAGACTCATATGCACGTGTGGAATAATAAACGGAAAAATGTATTCCTAGTCTGGCCTCTAAGACTAGCTCAAGTGTTGCATGATGGTTCTGTTTTCCTGATCATGGGCATGACTATGCCGACAATTTTGAGGGCACAATGTTAGTAGAACACTTGTGTTGAATCGACCCAATTGATGTTATGCTATGAGATTCATTCGTCATAAGTTAATGGTTACTAACACAGAGAAGTTAATGTTTGCATAATTCCTTAGACCATGAGAGTGTTGAGTTTCTTCATACTTACTTCATGAACTTTGGGGTTTGTTAAACGTCATCCGTAAATGGGTGGCTATTACGGTGGCTTACAGGTTCATGGAAAAGTGTGTTAAGTAACTTGATAGCTCAAGATTGGGATTTGCTCCTCCGACGATGGAGAGATATTCTCGGGCCCTCTCGGTGTTACGGTATCCATCATCGTCTGGCCAGACACAAGTGTGATTTGATCACAGGGATGCCGGAACACGGAAACGAGAAAAGAGAACAAAAACCGGCAACGAGGTAACTGGCATTGTGGACAAGTGTTGATCCACGAGGATGCCGATGTTTCTCACCTTGGGTATTTGTAACATATCGCGAAGCAACATGAATAGCACACGGCAACTGGAGGTTCACTCGAATATTCATTCGTGTGGGTATAGGGGTCAATATGGGTGTCCACGGCTCCGATGTTGATCATTGATCGGAAAGAGTTCCGGTCATGTCTATACTTCACCGAACCTATAGGGTCACACGCTTAAGGGTCATCTATCTGCTGAATACTAGACGGGGAGTCTGAGAGAAAATCACCGAAAAAGTTTCGGACGAAACGGAAACGTTCCGGAGAGAACACCGGAATAGTTCCGGTGAAACTGAAAAGTTGTTTCAGGGTATTCCATTGAGTCAAATTGGTTCTGGCACACGCCTGGAAATTCTTGGAGGATGCCAGAAGTGTTCTGGAAACTTCTGGGAATTTTCCGGGACAAAAACCGGAAATGTTCCGGAGCAGCCGGAACCACTTTGGTTGCTTTTCGCTGAAGAAACATTGTTCCGAAATTGTTTCGGAATGCGTTCAAAATTGTTTTGGTGGGTGCTAGAATTATTCTAGGCACACAGAAATAATTTGGGTTTTAACGGACGCAGAAAAATGTGTTCGTGAATAGTGAAAAGCACTTTTTGGGCTGATTTGCAAATGGGGTTTTTCTTCTAGAAGAAAACCACTTTTGGTGTGTGAAAGGGAGGTGGAGCTCCCCAAGGGGGCTGCAAATTTCGGCCATGGCATGGGGGGGCCCTCCTTGAGGTGTCCTTCCACCTCATGGTGGATATCTTCTACACACCCTTATGTGGCATGTGGTGGAAAGATCCTAGGAAGGTCCTTTTGGTCTTTCCTCTACCCCTTGCTCCTCCTATAAATAGAGGTGGAGAGAGCTCTCCAAAATCAGATCATGCTTTCTCTCATACACATGCCATAGACTTGTCTGGCTTCTCTCTCCCTCCCAGCGAAATAGTTTCGTAGAGCCGAAAGGCTGTCTGGTTTCCGGTGGGAACTAGTTCTGGACGGCGAAGCCTTGCCGGATAGATGACACCGTATGTGTGCAACTCTGTAGAGAGATCGTAGTTTCGGTCTTAGTTCGAGAGTGCCTCCCGAAGGGCTGTCCGAGTGATCGTCCGAGTTTCGAGGGTCCTCCCGAAGGGCTGTCCGAGGATCCGTCCGGTGGGACTATCCGAGGGACTGTCCCGATGCCTCCCGAAGGGCTGCCCGGAGATCCGTCCGGTGAGCTGACATGGGAGTACATCCTCGCGATTGGGAGGTTGTAAATCCTAGCTGCGGGGATCTGCACCACCGATCGTCATCGACTCTACTTCCGCTGCGCTATGAGTCGGTAACGAAAAAGATCAAACCTTGTATGCAGTCTCCATAGTGATCCTGGGCTGGTACGTAGGTCGGAAATTTTTTGTTTTCTGCTGCGTTCCCCTTCAGTGGCATCATGTGCCATGCTATGCGTAGATGCAGGTTGCGATCTAGAATACATGAGATGTATGGGTGTTGCACAATATAATTAGGTAGTAGATGAGTTCTATTGCTGAAAATTATTTGTGCGGGTAGCAGATGAAATCTGTTACCCAATGTTCTTGTTGCTTCCCTGGAATTTGCATATTTCTGATCTTGATAACGGTATGGTGGAGTTTCAAAGTTCTGGCAATCCGCGATCCTGATTGATCAACGAAGTGCTAACAGTTCTTTGAATTCCACCGTAGTTAAAAAGAAAGATGAAATTTCGCAGACGAAAGGGCAATGCAGATATGATCTGCACGGGGGTCATGCGTATGACGAAGTTTAGTATGGGGCTCGGGATTTAATTATCTCGTGTTTCATACACCCCACGATGTTAATCTAGCGACTTGAATTATCATACTTGATGATAAAACGTTGGTAGCTGCGGTTTGTTCGAAACCTTAGAAGCCACGTAAAATGAAAATTTGCATAAACCGATTAGAGGCGTCTAACTTGGTTTTGTAGGATGGTTTGCATGTGCATGTGATGTGGTATAGCAGTGCTCATATTAATTTGATTATGTATGAGATGTCTATATGATGTAAATTAATTAACATGACCTGCGTGTCATGATTCGGCATGATGGCTGGAGCCATATGATTGTCACTTTAATGACCTGCGTGTCAACCTTAAGTAATGCACTTATTTTATTAGCTATAGAGATAGCAATATTATCTGGTGCATCGACAAGGTGGTGGCAAACTTCTCAAAGGTGAACACCGACGCGAATGCCGAAGACGAAGAAATACTTGACTTCTCCGTCAGAAAGGGCTATACCATATCATGCTATTATGAATTGCCTAAGATGTTTATCCCTTTGATGCACCCTTCTTGATTGCGCGGTAGTCGCTTTTTGTTAGGGTGATCTCTCACAAAAAAATATCAAGTAGTTAGTGTTCTCCCAAGTGTAGCACCGTCACGGCACCAAACTTCTCGGAGTGCGCCGTGTCACACGGGTACAAACGATTAGCGAAGTGTGAGGCGGGTGAGTTGAGACCTCGCTGCAAGATCACTTGGTTGTCTTGACGTTCAGGCATGACCGTCATGAGCTCGGAACACGTGCATCGAAAGATGAACAAGAATCGCATAGAGATGTGATTGGCATGTTGGCCTACCAGTTGAGATTTTCGTCATCAGTGGTGTTACACCAATGGCGAACAATTGAAATGCGGGTCTTGTATCACTCACAATCAATTTTGAGAGATATTGATTTGAGTGGGAGCGCACTTTAGAATTAATTCTTTTAATTCTTAGTGCAATTAATTATGAACTTTGTCTAAGTGAAAATTGCATAATAGTTATAGATGAATGGCTCGTGTTTCCACCTTCCCTATTAAAATTGAATAGCTGTTAAATATCTGGTTAAAACTTTACGGTTGGTAACGTAATGTGAGGATTGTCCTCAAGAGTGCCGAGAAGGACTTTTGTCCTATCCATGCTTTTAGTATTCTCCCGCTAATGCTATGGATAATGTGACTCTCGTCCTTCGATCCAAAAGCTAGAATTCCGTTACGGTCAAGTGCAATATGTTTGCTTCCATGAGACCCGGACATTAAAAGTTTGGGATAGCTATGTGATATTCATGGAACTGAAAATCATTTTTCAGACACAAACAAAGGCTAAAAGATATGGGATATCCAAAGCAATGTTTGTTTTGCAAACTGTTAGTAAAAGGTGTTTACTATGCATTTGACTAATGACAGAGGGATCCAGTAGAACGCCTATCATATGATGATGATGGTGAATAAAACAACAACTCAAAGAGGAAGGAAATGTCCGAAGGGTGTTAGTGAGACTTTCACGCCTAGGAAGCCCGGTGCTAACGCCACTCTTAAGTTGAGTGCTTCTTCTGAGAGTAGGAGAAATACTAAAAGTTAAACTGTTAGAAGTATAAAGGCAAAAAGAGAGAAGACTGGAATATCCAGCTCATGTATGAAAGTCATACAAGTTATTGATGTATAGAAGGCTGGTAAAAGAAATAGTTCTTGAGAATTATGATTAAATTGTTAATCACTGATTCTTGGGTATTGTGAGTTTATCACAGAGATACCTGCTCGATTGCACTCTGTTGCGACTCGATGCAAGAACTACTATGGCCTGAAAGACTAGCCAGGAATGAGGTTTAAATACATGTTGGGAACTTAGTAAAAGTTACTATAACTTCCATCGGTGTATTACCTATGTATTTATTTTTCATAATTCGTTATAGAGTTTTACACACTCTAGCCCATTGCATAAGGTATCTTGCAAGAAGGTTATTCATAAGAGAACTTTTGATGTTCGGTGTTATGAATAACATAAGGGCCATACTTTCATTATGAATGAGATGTATGTTATGAATATTGATAATAATACTTTACCTCTGTATTTACTTTCATAAATCATTTTAGAGTTTTATACACTCTAGCCCATTTGCATAATGTTTGTTGCAAGAGTGTTGTTCATGAAAGAACAATTGTTGTTCGGAATCATGAATAACATAAGGGCCATACTTCCATCAACGATGGAACGTATGTTATGAATATTGATGGTAATATGATACATCCATAACACTGACGCTAAATGTCGCAAGACTAAAAGAATACCACACAAGTGTGGCACTGCATTTGGTCACATTGGAGAAACCCGCATGGAAAAATTCCATTATGATGGATTTTGAAGTCATTTGATTTTGAATCATCTGACACTTGCAACTTTCCTCCGAAAAGTGAAGTGACTGAAATACCGTTCATAAGCCATAAGGAACGAGCAACGAACTTATTGGTAATCATACATTTTGATGTGTGTAGTCCGATAAATGTTGTTGAAAACAGTGGATTTGTCTATCTTCAAAAATGACTCAAGTAGATATTTGGATATTTACTTGATGAGACGTAAGTCTGGATCTTTTGAAATCATTCGAAAGGTTTTCAACATGAAGTAGGAATTATTGTAACAAGAAAGATTATGTTTCTGCAAACTAGATTGCAGAAAGGAATATCTGAGTTGCAAGTTTAGCGAATGTCTGATGAGTTGTGAAAGGAGTTGCATAACTTACACCTCCCGGAACACCACTGTGTGTGGAATGTCTGTGAAGATGTAATCAAACCATTTTCAACATGGTAAGATCAAAGATGACATAAATCAATTTGCCATTATCCCTTTTAAAGTAATGCTTTAGAGACTGCGGCTTTTACACTGAAAAGAGCACCATCAGGTCTGTTGAAATGACGCCATGGTATGGTATGCCCAACCATGCTTGGTCTTTCCTTAACATTTGGAATATGGGGCTTGTGTAAAAGGTTACAAACCTATTCCAAATCAGACAAGAGCTACTTTGTAGGTTATCCCAAGTAATTGGAAATTCCTCCACCACTATACCGAGGCAAAAGGTTTGCCACCGAGAACGGTATGCTTTTAAAGAGAATAGTTCTTGCAAAAGGGTGAGTGGGGGAACAGTGCAACTCGACGAGATAAGCAGTATCTTCGTCATCAGATCAAAGGAAAGGAACCTTGGAAGTGATTCCAGAGTTTCCTACTGCGACTGATACAGAAGTCTCTACAATAAAATGTATGGACTTCAGTCGAACTTGCAGCTGAACCACGTAGGCAAAACTCGTGCAAACCTCTCAGGTGCGCAAGCGAGATATTGTTGTTAGACAACAGTATACCTACGATACACAAGGAAGCGTTGATGGGCCCTGACTCCGGAATTGGCTAAATGCCAATACAATCTGAGATAGTTTCCATATAAGTGATTCAAGATTAAAATCTTATTACACCTTTTCGGAAGACTTAGAGTCTAACAAATATTTATGGAACTATAAACTGATGTGGATAAAAGGTTTTATCCATAAAGCTCGACTTGTTGCAATAACAAGTTCAAGGAGTTGACTACGATGAGATTGTCTCACCGTAGCGATGCTAAAGGTCGGTTCAGATTGAACTAGCAATTAATACATATTTCAACATGAGATATGAAACATGGATGCCAAAAGGATTTCCATATGATGGAAATGCAACCTAGGACTTGTATGAGATACAGTCCAAAGTATTTTGTCGATCCAGAGGATGCTAGTAAGTATGCAAACTTCAGAGTTCCAGCGATGGACAGAAGAGAGCAAAATGGAGTTGGAATCTTCGTTTTTTGATGAAATAGTTTGATTTCATCAATGGATAACGAAGATGCTTGTGGTTTCAAGAAAGTAAGTGGGAGCATAATAATATTTCTAAAAACTTTGTGTGCTTGACACATTGTTGATTGGAAATTTCTTGACACGAATTAGTACTTCATTAAAAATAGTTTTTCGATGAAGTGCTTGGGCTAAATAGCCTTGACATTAGGCATATTTATCTACGAGATAGAATTGCCTAATAGGCTAAAGCCAAAAATACATATTGACAAGATGGTAAAACCTTTTAGCATTAAAACGCCAAGGAGTGATTCTTGCCAAAGTCACATGGAAAGAGTTTTTGCAAGACTCGGTGTCCCAAAACACTGATGAGCGAAATACATGATGGAGATTCCACACACTTTCGTGTTTGGATTAATCATGTATTCCATGGTATGTAAAACAACCAGATATGTCCAATACTCCAAGCTGTTGCGAGTATAGATACCAAAGTGATCAAAGTACTGATCATGGGACAACAGTGAAAAATGTCATTAAGTACTAAAGTAGCACTGATGACATGTTTTCTCGCAAGCAGAGATTATGAAGTGCTCGTTGTAAGTGATTACATCGATACAGTCTTCATCAATGCTCCATGTGATTTTCGATTTAAATTAAGGGTTTTGTGTAACACACAATATGGTGGCACAGTGTTTGGAAATCGTTTCCAAACAGGTTACTGTGGCGAATTCTATAACTAAGGCTAAGTATGTTGCCGCTTTCGAAGCGACATAGAAGATGTTGAATCATACAGTTCGTTCATGAACTTAGTATGATTCCAAGATGGCTTTGGTCAATGGAACACTATTGAAGATAGTTGCTCCATAGCTCAGTCTGAGGAATCAAGGTTTGACCAGTGATTCACATATATACGAAGCCAAGTCCACAAAAAATATGAATTTTGTGAAAGCGTGAAAACGCGAGGACATGCAAAGATACACACGGAACTGAAGTTGTCAGATCCGTTGGACATCAGGCTATACCACATGCGAAGCATTTTTACACCAGTGTGCCACAGGTGTAATGTGCATTAGAATTGACTAGATTATTGACTCTAGTGCAAGTGGGAGTCTGTAGGAGATATGCCCTAGAGGCAATAACAAATGTTATTATTTATCTCCATGATCATAATTATGTTTATGTTCCATGCTATAACTGCTATGGTTCTCGAGTCTGCAATAACCACGAGGCTTGAAGGAAGACTCATATGCACGTGTGGAATAATAAACAGAAAAATGTATTCCTAGTCTGGCCTCTAAGACTAGCTCAAGTGTTGCATGATGGTTCTGTTTTCCTGATCATGGGCATGACTATGCCGGCAATTTTGAGGGCACAATGTTAGTAGAACACTTGTGTTGAATCGACCCGATTGATGTTATGCTATGAGATTCATTCGTCATAAGTTAATGGTTAATAACACAGAGAAGTTAATGTTTGCATAATTCCTTAGACCATGAGAGTATTGAGTTTCTTCATACTTGCTTCATGAACTTTGGGGTTTGTTAAACGTCATCCGTAAATGGGTGGCTATTACGGCGGCTTACGGGTTCATGGAAAAGTGTGTTAAGTAACTTGATAGCTCAAGATTGGGATTTGCTCCTCCGACGATGGAGAGATATTCTTGGGCCCTCTCGGTGTTATGGTATCCATCATCGTCTGGCCAGACACAAGTGTGATTTGATCACAGGGATGCCGGAACACGGAAACGAGAAAAGAGAACAAAAACCGGCAACGAGGTAACTGGCATTGTGGACAAGTGTTGATCCACGAGGATGCCGATGTTTCTCACCTCGGGTATTTGTAACATATCGCGAAGCAACAGGAATAGCACACGGCAACTGGAGGTTCACTCGAATATTCATTCGTGTGGGTATAGGGGTCAATATGGGTGTCCACGGCTCCGATGTTGATCATTGATCGGAAAGAGTTCCGGTCATGTCTATACTTCACCGAACCTATAGGGTCACACGCTTAAGGGTCATCTATCTGCTGAATACTAGACGGGGAGTCTGAGAGAAAATCACCGAAAAAGTTTCGGACGAAACGGAAACGTTCCGGAGAGAACACCGGAATAGTTCCGGTGAAACTGAAAAGTTGTTTCAGGGTATTCCATTGAGTCAAATTGGTTCTGGCACACGCCTGTAAATTCTTGGAGGATGCCAGAAGTGTTCTGGAAACTTCTGGGAATTTTCCGGGACAAAAACCGGAAATGTTCCGGAGCAGCCGGAACCACTTTGGTTGCTTTTCGCTGAAGAAACATTGTTCCGAAATTGTTTCGGAATGCGTTCAAAATTGTTTTGGTGGGTGCTAGAATTATTCTAGGCACACAGAAATAATTTGGGTTTTAACGGACGCAGAAAAATGTGTTCGTGAATAGTGAAAAGCACTTTTTGGGCTGATTTGCAAATGGGGTTTTTCTTCTAGAAGAAAACCACTTTTGGTGTGTGAAAGGGAGGTGGAGCTCCCCAAGGGGGCTGCAAATTTCGGCCATGGCATGGGGGGGGCCCTCCTTGAGGTGTCCTTCCACCTCCTGGTGGATATCTTCTACACACCCTTATGTGGCATGTGGTGGAAAGATCCTAGGAAGGTCCTTTTGGTCTTTCCTCTACCCCTTGCTCCTCCTATAAATAGAGGTTGAGAGAGCTCTCCAAAATCAGATCATGCTTGCTCTCATACACATGCCATAGACTTGTCTGGCTTCTCTCTCCCTCCCAGCGAAATAGTTTCGTAGAGCCGAAAGGCTGTCTGGTTTCCGGTGGGAACTAGTTCTGGACGGCGAAGCCCTTCCGGATAGATGACACCGTATGTGTGCAACTCTGTAGAGAGATCGTAGTTTCAGTCTTAGTTCGAGAGTGCCCCCCGAAGGGCTGTCCGAGTGATCGTCCGATTTTCGAGGGTCCTCCCGAAGGGCTGTCCGAGGATCCGTCCGGTGGGACTATCCGAGGGACTGTCCCGATGCCTCCCGAAGGGCTGCCCGGAGATCCGTCCGGTGAGCTGACATGGGAGTACATCCTCGCGGTTGGGAGGTTGTAAATCCTAGCTGCGGGGATCTGCACCACCGATCGTCATCGACTCTACTTCCGCTGCGCTACGAGTCGGTAACGAAAAAGATCAAACCTTGTATGCAGTCTCCATAGTGATCTTGGGCTGGTACGTAGGTCGGAAAATTTTTGTTTTCTGCTGCGTTCCCCTTCAAGATTCTCTTCTTCAATTTGCATAAAGTTAAATATTTCCTGCAAGGCAGCTTGTTTCTTATGAGCAGGAAAATATTTTTCAGAGAAGTAATATATCATATCCTGGGGACTACGCACACAACCAGGAGCAAGAGTATTAAACCATTTCTTAGCATCACCCTTTAATGAGAAAGGAAACAACTTAAGAATATAGTAATAGCGAATTGTTTCCTCATGAGCAAATAGGGTGGCAATACCATTCAACTTAGTAAGATGTGCCACTACAGTTTCATTTTCATAACCATGAAAAGGATCAGATTCAATCAAAGTAATTAACTCAGGATCGACAGAGAATTCATAATCCTTATCGGTAACAAGTATGGGAGAGGTAGCAAACTTAGGATCATATTTCATTCTCTCCCTCATAGTTTTTTCTTTTATTTCAGCAAGCAATTTTTTAACTTCATATCTATCTTACCTCCCCTCGTCTTAGAGGGAACGATCTTGGTCTTAGAGTCTTTCAGATTCTTCATGGTGATCAACAGATATAAATCCCAAGTGACTCAACAAATAGAGCTATGCTCCCCGGCAACGGCGCCAGAAAAAGGTCTTGATAACCCACAAGTATAGGGGATCGCAACAGTTTTCGCGGGTAGTATTTCACCCAGATTTATTGATTCGACACAAGGGGAGCCAAAGAATATTTGCAAGTATTAGCAGTTGAGTTGTCAATTCAACCACACCTGGAGATAAAATATCTGTAGCAAAATATTTAGTAGCACAGTAATATGGTGGTTTTGAGAGCAGTAGCAGTAGTAACAATAGTAACAGTAATAGTTTTGTAGCAAGTAAAAAAAAAGCAGTAGCGACAAAGTAACTTAGCAGAAACCAATATGAGAAAGTCGTAGGCATTGGATCGGTGATGATAATTATGTTGGATGATATTCATCATATAACAGTCACAACCTAGGGCGATAAACAATAGCTCCAATTCATCAATGTAATGTAGGCATGTATTCCGTATATAGTCATACGTGCTTATAGTAAGAACTTGCATGACATCTTTTGTCCTACCCTCTCGTGGCAGCGGGGTCCTTAAGGACACTAAGGGATATTAAGGCCTCCTTTCAATAGAGAACCGGAACAAAGCATTAACACATGGTGAATACATGAACTCCTCGAATTACAGTCATCCCCGGAGAGTATCCCAACTATTGTCACTTTGGGGTCTACGGATCAGAACAATAACAAGTGCATATGACAAGCAGGTAGGATCAAGAACTCAAATATATTCATGAAAACATAGAGGGTTCAGATCTGAAATCATGGCACTCGGGCCCTAGTGACAAGCATTAAGCATAGCAAAGTCATAGCAACATCAATCTCAGAACATAGTGGATACTAGGGATCAAAGCCCTAACAAATTGACTCGATTACATGATAAATCTCATCCAACACATCACCGTCCAGCAAGCCTACGAAGGAATTACTCACGCCCGGTGGTGAGCATCATGAAATTGGTGATGAAGGATGGTTGATGATGACGACAGTGTCGAATACCCCTCTCCGGAGCCCCGAATGGACTCCAGGTCAGCCCTCCCGATGAAGAACAGGAGGTGGCGGCTACTCCGTATCGTAAAACGCGATGAAACTTCTTTTCTTATTTTTTTCTTAGGGAAAGAGAATTTATAGCGTTGGAATTAGGTCAGACGGCTGCCTGTGGGCCCCACAAGGTAGCACAACGCGCCCTAGGGGGGGTCACGCCCTGCTGCCTTGTGGGCAGCAGGTGGCCCCTCTTCTGGTGATTCTTGCGCCAATAATTTTTATATATTCCATAAAAAATTCTCCAAAAAGTTTCATCCAAATCCGAGAACTTTGATTTCTGCACAAAAACAACACGATGGTAGTTCTGCTGAAAACAGCGTCAGTCCGGGTTAGTTTCATTCAAATCATGCAAATTAGAGTCCAAAACAAGAGCAAAAGTGTTTGGAAAAGTAGATACGACATAGACGTATCAGGAGGCAACCCAATATTTACTTTTATTGCAATTTCTAGTTTTCTTGAGTCACATGATTATTGCTACTGTAATGATTGTGTTTTTATCTTTTAATTAGTGTTTGTGCCAAGTAATGCCTTTGGGATGATTTAAATGATAGTATAATTGATGCTGTTTGAAAACAGAAAGTTTTGCGCCCAATACTTGATTTTACATTTCTTACTGGAATGTCTGAAAAATCTGAAATTTTTACAAAGTATTGGGATACAAATTTTTTATGTTGTCCTAATTTTTCTGAATTTTTAGAGTTATAGAAGTATGGATAAATATTCTGTCATTACGTACTGTTCTGTTTTAGACAGATTCTGTTTTTATTGCATAGTGTGCTTGTTTTAATGATGCTATGGATTATATCGGGGGGTATAAGTCATGGAGAAAGTTAGAATACAGTAGGTATTACACAAGAACAATTATGAATGAGTTTATAACAGTACCTAAAGTGGATGATTGATTTATTATACTAACGGATCTCACAAAGTTTCTGTTGAGTTTTGTGTGCTGAAGTTTTCATGTTTTGGGTGAGATCACGATGAGTAAAGGAATAAGGAGCTGCAAGACCCTAAGCTTGGGGATGCCCAAGGCACCCCAAGGTAATATTCAAGGAAGACCCAAGCATCTAAGCTTTTGGGATGCCCCGGATGGCATCCCCTCTTTCGTCCACAATTCATCGGTATGTTACTCGGAGCTATATTTTTATTCATCACATGATATGAGTTTTACTTGGAGCGTCTTGTACCATAGTGTTGTTTTGCTTTTTAGTTTGCCACAATCATTGTTTGCTGGACACACCTTTTGAGAGAGACATACATTCATCATAATTTGTTAGAATACTCTATGAGCTTCACTTATATCTTTTGAGCTATGTAGTTGCTCTTGTGCTTCACTTATATTTGTTAGAGCACTACGGTGGTTATATATTTTTATAGAAATTATTGCACTCTCATGCTTCACTTAAATCTTTTTGAGAGTACTAAATAGGAAGTGGTAATATACATGAGTTATAAGACTAGTTTTAAAATGATAGGTATAAAAGAGTGGTATGATAAAAACTTTCATGTAGATCACTAAATATGAGACGTATGTTTTAATTATATTGATGTCGTAATATGAAAGGGTATTGGTTCATGATCATTGGTTAGTAGAAATATCGATATTAAAGCTTGTTATTAACTACTCATTTAAGTGTCTGACATGGCATGGCGGGGATGTTTGAGCATTTTTATGTCTGATTGAAATCCTTGAGTGTTGTCATAATCGGGGGTGTGCTATGGTTAACTCCTACCAATTTCCTCCCTAGGGGCATGCGAGTAGTACATTGCTTCGAGGGCTAATAAAACTTTCACAATAAGTATATGAGTTCTTTATGACTAATGTGAGTTCATGGACAATTACACACTCTCACCTTTCCGCAATTTACTAGCCTCTTCGGTATCGTGCATTGCCCTTTCTCACCTCGAGAGTCGGTGCAAACTTTGCCAGTGCATCCAAACCCCGTCATATGATACGCTCTATCACACATGAGCCTCCTTATATCTTCCTCAAAACAGCCACCATACCTACCTATCATGGCATTTCCATAACCATTCCGAGGTATATTGCCATGCAACTTCCACCGTTCCGTCTTATGACATGTGTGTTCATCATCATATTGCTTTGCATGATCATATAGATGACATGATATTTGTGGCAAAGCTGTAACACCCCTATGTAATGAGCAACAGTGATCCATAATGATTATGCTAAGTCACCTTGATTTGCAATTGCTTGATCATATTGGATTAATATCTCATTTCAAATTCCACCTCTGAATTCAATTCAAATTGTAAGGGAAATTTGAAGTTGCTCAAAAATTGCTGGAAAATAGTTCATGTTTTAGCAAATATTCCAAAACAAATAATTGTTCAGGAAAACAACATCACCTATTTGCTAAAATGGACTAGAGCATTTAAAACAGTGCAAAAACAGCATTTTAAATGCCATTTCATTTATGAAAAATTCAAATGGATCCAAACCTTGCCCAAACTTATTGTGGCAGTGCAGTATATTGCCTAGTATTTATGTGGCTAAGTCACATATTTTACAAAAAGCATTTGGCAGCTCAAATTATTTGCAAATCCTTTCTGTAAAAAAAAACAGAAAAGAAAAGAAAAAGGGGCCTAAAGCTACTGTGAGCTGGGCCCAAGTGCACAGTGGCACGGCCCAGCCCACCTCCCTCGCTCTCTCCCACCTTCCGCCTCTCTCCTCCCTGTATCGACCTGGCCGTGGCCGCGCGCACGCTCGTCGGCCAAGGGACGACACGGCGACGCCACAGTGGCCACAGAGGGGATAAGGCCGACGCCCTCGGCGGCGTCGACATCCCCATCCACTTCTCCCCCTCTCTCTCTCGCTCACTCGCCCTCTCCCCCACCTGGCAGAGCGCCGCCGTCGCCATGGCCACGTTCTAGCGCAGCCACCATCCTCCCCGCGTCGCCTCTTCGAGTCCAGCAGACGCGCCGTCGTCCGCTTTCTCATCTCCGACCACACGCGCGAGCTGGGGCGCACCCCAGCGCTGGATCGGGCCGTCTTCTTCCTCCTCGGGTCGCCGGCGAACTCCTTCGAATCCGGCACCGTCTGTAGCTACTAACCTCTCGCCGGCCTTTCTTGCGCCTCCCGGTGAGCTCCTGCTCCTCTCCCTTCCCCACTTGAGCTCGCTTTCGAGCTACAACTGCTGCTGCCATGCTCATCGCCGCTGCCGTGCTCGTCGCCGTCAATGCCGTCGCCGTCGAGCTCAGCAACGTGCTCAGCGCGCGTGTAGGAGTCCAACACCACCACTAGCTAGCTCTGCCATGCCCTGAAACACCATAACCGTGCATGCCCGATTCCGGCCGCCGCCTTCGTCGCTCGCCGTCGACGTTTCCGGCCGCGCCACCGCCACCAATCGATGCGGCTCGCTCCACTCGATCGAACGCCGCAAACCGCGCGCCAAATGACCCCCTATACACGTTTTCTGACGAGGACCCGAGGACGCCGCCGCGTTTTAGCGTCGCCGGCGACGAGCCGCCAGCCACCGCCAACGTGGCGACCACGTGGACACCCCTGGGTCTCTGACCAGTGGGCCCAGGGGCCCCAGTTGACCACGTTGACTGGTCAACATGCTGACTAGGCAGCACAGTGTCACTAACATGTGGGCCCCATGTTCTTAATTAACCGGTTTTAAAAATAAACTAATCTGTTATTTTAATTAGACACTGACAGATGGGTCCCACTAGCTAATTAACCTAATTAGTTAAATTTAACCTCTGTTTAGTCTCTGTGTCAATGACATGTGGGACCCAGCTGTCAGGTTTGACCTGGAACAGCTGGGGTTGACTGCTGACGTCATGCTGACTTAATGCCAACGCAATAAAGTATTTTTCTGGTATTTTCGAATTAGATTTAATTCCAGGAATTTCAGAAAATGGTTTAAATCTTTGAAAAATCGTAGAAAATAAACCGTAGCTCGGATCGAAAAGTTTTTTACATGAAAGTTGATCAGAAAAATGAGACGAACCCGAATATGCCCTCCGTTTACCTGTCACATGCCCACAACCATGCAAACATAGAACCTTCCCCTCCGGTTCATCTGTCTGACAGATGCCCAGAGCCAGGAAATATCTCCAGATATTTTCCCGCTTCGTTTGCAACGTGTAGCACTGCGATAGGTCACCCCCAGCACTGCATATTGCCATGCCATGCATTGTGTTGCATTTGTTTGCATTTATTTATTTATTGTTTCTTCCCCATCTTCTTATCCGGTAGACCTCGAGACTGACGCAGCTCCAGAGTACGACTACACCGTCGACGACCCCTCTTTCCCAGTAGAGCTTCCAGGCAAGCAAACCCCCTTGAACATGCCTGTATCACCTATTCTTTCTCCCTCATGCTTGCATTAGAGTTGCTATAGTTGTTGTTCTGAAATACCTATTCTGATGCATAGCCTGTTTTTGTAACTGTTATTGATACCTTACCTGCTATCCTATATGCTTAGTATAGGTTGGTTAGTAAACCATCTGTGGCCCCTCATCCTTGTCCTAGTTGCCCCGCTTAGCTACTAGTGCCCTGATCAGAGTGATCGATGGGCGGAGACCAGCACATCACCGCAACCCCCCTACGTTGTACGACTCTACAGAGCTAGTATTGAGTGCCGAGGGTGATACCTCATACATCACTTCTGATAGTATCTCTGTAGCCTAGCTAGTCAGTTGTGGGTTACCGAGGGTGATTCCTCTTTCACCACCTCCGATGAAGCTTCTGTCGTGCAACCCCGCAAGTGTGAATGCCATCGAGGGTGATTCCTCCGGATTCACCTTGACAGATACATCGAGTGAGAATCCAATGAGGGTGATTCCTTGGATTCCTACTTGATGTGTTGGACACACGGTTACCTTGAATTTATCTCAGTTACTGATTAAAGTCGGGTCGGCCCTGAGGGGTACCCGCGAGTAATGTGAAGTCGGGTTGACCCCGAGGGGTACCCGCGAGAGATGTGGAGTCGGGTTAACCATGTGGGTACCCGCGAGATGATTACGTGGCACGACCGGGCATTCCTAGCCCTTGCCATAAGTCCATGAGACGGGGCGACGGGACCCCAGATCGTGGATCGCTGCTCGTTTCCACGAGCTCCCAACACACTAATGGGTTAGGATATGTGATCTGAGTAGGCCTCTGGCCTTTTCGCACTAACCACCACGCGGGAATAGTATGGGCACTCGGCGTCATATGTATCAGCCGAAGCTCTCCAGATGTCAGTAGTTGAGCGGCGCGCGCCAGGTTGAACTGGGAAAGCCTGCGCTTGTATTAAGGGGGCTAGGTCTGCTCACCGGCCGCGTACGCAATGCGCAGGAGTGCAAAGGGCGATGGGCCCAAGACCCCTGAGCGCTTAGGATGTAGACCGGCGTGCTGGCCTCTCTGTTGAGCCTAGGTAGGGCTACGATGTGTCGATCAGCCAAGGCCGGGCATGGACCGAGTAAGTGTGTCCGGCCAGAGTTAATCAAGCATGTTGGGTAAGTTGGTGCACCCCTGTAGGGAAGTATATCTATTCAAATAGCCGTGTCCATGGTAACAGGATGCTCGGAAAATATCCCGATCTTCTACAACTAGAACTGGATACTTGTGACTTAAATAATATGTTAGCTCCGGGATTGCTTTCTCGCAGGGAGTCGAGGAAGGATCTCTGGGCATTGTTACTACTTGTTGCTACTACTATATTTATGTACTAATCTGCACTCTTCTAATGCTGCAAGACGCTGAAGATGCTAGTCTTCAATAGGCTAGGCCTTCTCTCTATTCTGGCATTTCTGCAGTCCAGTCCACTGATACAGCCCCTCTTTGATACCGATGCATAATTAGTATAGATCTGATGTAAGTCTTGCGAGAACTTTGGATGAGTACTCACGGTTGCTTTGCTTCCCTTTTCCCCATACCCGATTGTTGCGACCAGATGACGGAGCCCCGGAGCCAGCTACCCCAGCCGACGACTACTACTACCCCTCCGGTGGAGAGTACTACTATGTGGAGACCACCGACGACCAGGAGTAGATAGGAGGCACCCAGGCAGGAGGCCTGCGCCTTTCGATCCAGTGTCGATGTTTTGCTCAGACTTCTTAAGGCAGACTTGTTTAACTTTTATGTCTGTACTCAGATATCTGATGCTTCCGCTGATGCTTGTATGACTCGAGCTTATGTATTCGAGCCCTCGAGGCCCCTGGCTTGTAATATAAAGCTTGTATGACTTTTATTTGTGTTTAGAGTTGTGTTGTGATATCTTCAAGTGAGTCCTTAGGCTTGATCGTGCGCATTTGCGTGTATGATTAGTGCACGATTAAGTCGGGGGCGTCACAAAAGCCACCGTTCATCATTATAGTACATGTTACGCTAGATCATTGCACATCCTAGTACACTGCCAGAGGCATTCATATAGATTAATCTTGTATTAGTTTATCGAGTTGTAATATCGAGTTGTAAGTAAATAAAAGTGTGATGATCATCATTATTAGAGAATTGTCCCAGTGAGGAAAAGAATGATGGAGACTGATGAGTCCTCCAAAATGCGGGGATGAGGTCCATGAGATTGTTCTAAAAAGAGAGAAAAAGAGAGGAGGGGCAATGTTACAATCCTTTTACCACACTTGTGCTTCAGAGTAGCACCATGATCTTCATATAGAGAGTCTCCTGAGTTATCACTTTCATATACTAGTGGGAATTTTTCATTATAGAACTTGGCTTGTATATTCCGATGACGGGCTTCCTCAAAGCCCTGAGGTCTTCATGAGCAAGCAAGTTGGATGCACACCAACTTAGTTTCCGTTGAGCTTTCATACACTTATAGCTCTAGTGCATCCGTTGCATGGCAATCCCTACTCCTCGCATTGATATCGATTGATGGGCCTCTCCATTGCCTATTGATCCGCCGAGTTGATGCGAGCCTTTCTTCCTTTTTGACTTCTCCTATATATCTCTAGCTACCACCGCCTTCTATTCCACCTATAGTGCTAATGTCCATGTCTCACGCTCATGTATTGAGTGGAGTTGAAAATGTTGAAGCGCGTTAAAAAGTATGATCCAATTGCCTGGTTTGACACCGGGGTGCTCATGCTTAATATTTATGCAGTGAAGGCGGAGTCATGCCATGCTTACATAATTCAATGAGTAGGGATAACATTCGTTGAGTATCGTATATTTTGAAAATTTAATGATTGTATTCTTGTATTCATGGATATTACTATGTTGATATTAGTTACTTCATCGTTTCTCAATGTTTACACCATAAGAGATATTACATGATAAACATGCTAGGTAGCATTCAACATGAAAAATTATGTTTTTATCATTTACTTACTCGAGGACGAGCATGAATTAAGCTTGGGGATGCTGATACGTCTCCGACGTATCTATAATTTGATGTTGAATGCTACCTAGCATGTTTATCATGTAATATCTCCTATGGTGTAAACATTGAGAAACGATGAAGTAACTAATATCAACATAGTAATATCCATGAATACAAGAACACAACCATTAAATTTTCAAAATATACAATGCTCAACGAATGTTATCCCTACTCATTGAATTATGTAAGCATGGCATGCCTTTGCCTTCACCGCATAAATATAAATCAGGCAATTGTATCATACTTTTAACGCGCTTCAACATTTTTACCTCCACTCAATACATGAGCATGAGACATGGACATTAGCACTATAGGTGGAATAGAAGGCGGTGGTAAAGGTATATAGGAGAAGTCAAAAAGGAAGAAAGACTCGCATCAGCTCGGCGGATCAATAGGCAATGGAGAAGCCCATCAATTGATATCAATGCGAGGAGTAGGGATTGCCATGCAACGGATGCACTAAGAGCTATAAGTGTATGAAAGCTCAATGGAAACTAAGTGAGTGTGCATCCAACTTACTTTCTCATGAAGACCACGCGCATTTGAGGAAGCCCATCATCGGAATATACAAGCCAAGTTCTATAACAAAAAATTCCCACTAGTATATGAAAGTGATATCTTAGGAGACTCTCTATATGAAGAACATGGTGCTACTTTGAAGCACAAGTGTGGTAAGAGGATACTAGCATTGTCCCTTCTCTCATTTTTTTCTTTTCATTTTTAGAACAATCTCATCATCCCCTTATTTTGGAGGACTCATCAGTCTCCATCATTCGTTTCCTCACTGGGAGAATGCTCTAATAATGATGATCATCACACTTTTATTTATTTACAACTCGATAAACTGATCAATGATGACTCTATATGAATGCCTCTGGCAGTGTACCAGGATGTGCAATGATCTAGCATAACATGTATAACAATGATGAACGGTGGTTTTGCCACAAATATCATATCAGCTCTATATGATCATGCAAAGCAATATGATGATGAACACACATGTCATAAGACAGAACGGTGGAAGTTGCATGGCAATATATCTCGGAATGGCTATGGAAAAGCCATGATAGGTAGGTATGGTGGCTATTTTGAGGAAGATATAATGAGGCTTATGTGTGATAGAGCATATCATATCATGGGGTTTGGATGCACCGGCGAGGTTTGCACCGACTCTCGAGGTGAGAAAGGGCAATGCAGGGTACCGAAGAGGCTAGCAAATTGCGGAAAGGTAGGAGTGCGTAATTGTCCATGAACTCACATTAGTCATAAAGAACTCATATACTTATCGTGAAAGTTTTCTTAGCCCTCGAAGCAAAGTACTACTCGCATTCCCCTAGGGAGGAGGTTGGTAGGAGTTAACCATTGATGGGGTCACCTACCACCGGTAGGGACAAGGACTTGACATCTAGGGCCCACCTAAGACCCACACTATTATTCAGAGACCCCTGGGTCACAAGTGCAACCGGATGCACACCGCGAAGGACTCACTCGGACCCTACACGGACAGCACTCGGACAGATGTCTACTCTCCAGTCGGCCAGTCATCATCACTCGAACAGAGGAGACGTGCGGACGGCGTGGAGCTGCAACGGTCAGGTAGTCTTGAACTGGACTTTAATCATAGTTATGGCTACCGTTACCAGTAACTGCCATAGTCATAGCTGTGTTAATCAGTGTTAAATGCCCTTAACCGCTGTAATTAATGTCATAAAGACCCAAGCGATGTGGTGGCGGTGAAGCTGCAGCGAACTCCTATATATGCTACACTCTCCCTCCCGTCGCAAGGTTAAGCTCTCATGGTAATCAGATACCCCCAGAGAAAACAAGCCTTAGGTCACGAGACGTAGGGCTTTTACCTCCTCTGAGATGGGCCTGAACTCGCTAAGTCCGAGTGTCACACTTGTGCTGTAGCTAGGCTCTGCTCCTCATTCGTACCCCCAGTACTTACTGTCAGACTAGTAACCACGACAGTTGGCGCCCACCGTGGGGCTGAGCGTCTAGCAACTTTTAGCAGTGCAGGTGGAATCCCATCATCACCATGTTAGTCGGCGACGAAATCCGTTTCGGAGCTCTCAGCTTCATCGCCGACGACTCGACGTGGCTCCCGGAGGCCCCGCTGGATGTGGAGTCGCTTCCCATCCGAGGCGCGGCGCACTTCCGCACATCTTCCTTCGGAGTTCTCCTTCGACAACCATCGGTTCTATACCGAGTGGCTTCTGTCCTTCCCACTGGACGTCATCGCAAGCGCTCCAGGCGCTCATGGCTCCAGCGCTAGATCAAGTACGCAGTGGCCGCTCAGGCCGCGGCGGAGCATGTGGCGGCTCTTGATGCTGACCAGCCCGCCCTAGACCTCTCCGTTGAGCTCCACGAGGACTCTGTCAGCGAGTCCGAGTGCGAGAGCATAGAGTCCACCACCGAGGTTCTCATGGCCGGCACAGAGCCACGCGGTCCTCCGGGTTATTCCGGTACCCGTGACGGGCACGTGGGCACTTCGCGTGGGAACAACAACGACAATCACAGGAGCGACCATTCGCCCCACCACGATCCTTACATCCCGGAAGCTCTCACTCGGGAGCAGAGTGACGAACTCCGGTGGGTGAACGAGCAAGCTTTACTCACTCCCGTCGCAGGGACGACTCCTGAGGCCCTGGCCATGGAGTCGGTGCGTTTAGCCACCCTGGCCGAACGAGACCGCCTCGAGCGGCTGCAGAGGGAGTTGGACGATCGCACTCGCCAACAACCCAGTTCCAGTCGGCACAAGCGCCGGCTGTTCCTGAGTGACCAACCTCAGAAATACCAGGTGCTGAACACTCCTCTGCAGATTCTGGCGGCTGCTATCAGGATCGCTGATTCCATTCAGCCCTCCGAATCCATAGCCGGAGAAGGGATCCATCAGATCCGAGTGCTCCTGAAGATGGCCCTGTCGCAAAACGCGGCAGTGTCGCAGTCCCGTGATCGCATCCATAGCACATCAGTGCGCACCGAGACTGTCCAGTGAAGATGCCGGTCTTCGCCTTCCTCCAGGGATCACCACGGGGAGCGGAGGCGCGACCGAGTCATTTCGCCCCGGCGATACGATGATTACGATCAGACCCGGATGCCCCCTCTGCGGGATGTCCCATACAGGTGCCAGCCTTATGGTGTCAGGCACTCTCCCGGGAATGATCGCAGGCCGAGCCCTTCGTACCGTTCGGGTAACCTCTGGGACCCCCAGTTCAATGCGAGATCCGTCCTCGCTCAGAACTTGGTCGATAGAGGGCGGGTCCTGAGGGAACGTCTCGACACTGGTGCTCCGAGTGGTTCAGCACCCTCCAGACCCGAGTGTTTCAGTCGGTATATTCGTGCGGCGGATATCCCGCACAATTTCAGATTGGCAGCAGGCATCAGCAAGTTCACCGGTGAGTCAAAGCCGGAGATTTGGTTAGAGGACTACCGAGTGGCCATCCAGATTGGCGGTGGCAACAACAGTGTGGCCATGAAACATTTGCCATTGATGCTCAAGGGGTCAGCCAGGGCGTGGCTCAATCAGTTAGGACCTGGCAACATATACTGTTGGGATGATTTGGCCCGAGTCTTCATCAAGACTTTCGAGGGCACGTACAAGCGCCCGGGTGGATTGTGAGAGCTGCAACTTTGCGTCCAGAAGCAGAATGAAACTCTCCGAGAGTACATCCAGCGGTGGACCACCCTTCATAACACAGTGGAAAACGTCACCGAGCACCAGGCGATCTGCGCCTTTAAGGCTGGCGTTAGGTATCGGGAGTTGGCCCTGAAGTTCGGCCGCACTGATATCCCGACTCTCAGTCGGGCGATGGAAATAGCCAATCGGTATGCCGACGGCGAAGAGGAAGACCGGCTAAGAAGTGGCAAGGACCGAGCCGGAGATGCAAATTAGTCGGATAGCAACAAGAACAAGAAGCAGAAGCGCAAGGCTGAGGCAGCCAACAATGCGGAGGCCGTGGCTCTGGCCGGCCAAAGCAAAGGCAAGGGCCTGCCAAAGCAGAAGAAGGAGTGGGCTGGCAAGAAGAAGGCCGCCCCGAAAAACGACATCCTTGATCAGCCCTGTCAGATTCACACGAAGAAAGATGAAGAGGGCAACTTGATTCTGCCAAAGCATACTACTCGGGAATGCCAGCTGCTCAAGCAAGAGATGCGGCAGGACCCCTCTGAGGGGAAGGATGAGGACGAGGATGAGGACGAGGATGACGATGGGGAAAAAGGCACCTCCGGGTACCCCCACGTCGAGAAGGTTCTGATGATTTTTGCTGACGTTGAAAGCAATAGTCGCCTCAAGGTGATTAACCGAGAGGTCAACATGGCAGTTCCGACTGTCACCAAGCTCCTAGATTGGGCTCAGACCCCAGTCACCTTAGATCAGTTGGATCACCCAGCTCACATACCGACCTCCGGGCGGCAAGCGCTGGTAGTCGATCCTGCTGTTGGAGGAGTCCGACTGTGTAAAGTCCTCATGGACGGTGGCAGCGGGCTCAACATCATTTACGCTGATACTCTAAAGGCGATGGGCATCCCGATGTCCCGATTGAGTAAGAGCAATATACAGTTCCACGGGGTTATTCCCGGGAAAAAAGCAAAGTCACTCGGGCAAATTGCCCTCAACGTCGTATTCGGCGGAGAAAAGAACTTCAGAAAAGAGAGGTTAACCTTTGAGGTGGTGGACTTCAAGAGTGCCTATCATGCCATCCTGGGTAGGCCTGCCTACGCACGATTCATGGCCAAACCATGTTACATGTATCTTAAGCTTAAGATGCCAGGTCCGAAGGGTGTTATCACCATCATAGGGAATCAGAAGATAGCTGAAGAGTGCTTGCAGAAAGGTTCTCAGATCGCTGACGAGCAGATGGCGTTGGAAGAGTTAGACGAGTACAAGAAGACGGTTGATTCGAGTGATCTGCTGAAGAGCAAGAAGCCGACTGTGGAATCCGCTTTCCAGTCGGCTGGCGATTCGAAGCAGGTTCACATTCACCCGGAGGACCCGAACGCTGCCCCGACCAACATATCAACGACACTCAACAGCAAATAGGAAAGCGAGCTCATCCAGTTCCTTCGTGAGAACTGGGACATCTTCGCATGGAAACCCTCTGACATGCTAGGTGTTCCCAGGGGATTGGCTGAGCATCGTCTCAGAGTTGATCCGAAAGCGAAGCCTGTCAAAGAACATCTCCGACGCTCCACTACAGATAAGCGCAAGGCGATTGGCGAGGAGATCGTGCGGCTCTTGGCCGCCGAGTTCATCCATGAAATTTACCACTTCGAGTGGCTCACCAACGCCGTGTTAGTTCCCAAGAAAGATAAATCTCTCCGAATGTGTATTGACTTCAAACACATTAATCGGGCCTACCCGAAGGACCACTTCCCACTCCCCCGCATAGATCAGATCGTAGACTCTACTGCGGGGTGCGAGCGTCTATCATTTCTGGATGCATACTCTGGGTACCACCAGATCTGAATGTATGGTCCGGATGAAATAAAGACTGCATTCATCACCCCATTCGGGTGTTTCTATTACACCACAATGCCTTTCGGATTGAAGAACGCCGGCGCAACTTTCATGCGCATGATCCAGAAATGCTTACAGAAGCAGATCAGTCGAAACGTGGAGGCTTATATGGATGACATCGTGGTCAAGTCAAGGAAGAGTTCCGACCTCCTGACTGACCTCGCTGAAACCTTCACGAGCTTGCACCAGTATGACATCAAACTCAATCCGGTCAAGTGTACTTTCGGAGTGCCTGCAGGCAAGTTACTCAGCTTCCTTGTTTCTGAACGAGGGATCGATGCTAACCCTGAGAAGATCGGTGCCATAATCCGAATGAAGCAGCCGCAACGTCTGCATGATGTTCAGAAACTCACGGGTTGTCTGGCAGCTCTGAGTAGATTCATTTCATAACTCAGTGAGAAGGCCCTGCCACTCTACCGACTCATGAAGAAGTCAGAAAAGTTTGAGTGGACGACAGAAGCGTAGGCCGCGTTCCAGGAACTCAAAGCCCTGCTTTCCACCCAGCCGGTGCTTGCTGCTCCGGGCAGCCGAGAGCCCTTGCTCTTGTACATCGCAGCCACTGGCCAAGTTGTTAGCACCGTGCTCACTGTGGAACATGAGGAACAAGGCAAGGCCTACAAAATTCAGTGGCCAGTTTATTACATCTCTGAAGTTCTGATCCCTTCCAAGCAAAGATATCCACACTACCAGAAGCTGGTGTATGGGATTTACCTGACTGCGAAGAAGGTGGCTCATTACTTTCAAGAACACTCGTTCACGGTGATAAGCGATGCTCCCCTGTCGAAGATCCTGAACAACAGAGATGCCACAAGCCGAGTAGCCAAGTGGGCTATTGAACTCCTCCCTTTGGACATCAAGTTTGAGGCTAAGAAAGCTATCAAGTCGCAAGCTCTGGTGGACTTCCTGGCCGAGTGGATTGAACAAGAACATCCAGTCCCGAGTGTCCCCGAACACTGGACTATGTTCTTTGATGGTTCCAAAATGCTGAATGGCTCGGGGGCTGGTGTCGTCCTAGTGTCTCCCAAAGGCGGCAGGCTCAGCAACATACTTCAGATCCACTTTGACTCTTCGAACAATGAGGCAGAATACGAGGCCCTTCTACATAGGTTGCGTATGGCAATCTCCCTTGGAATCCGCCGACTGATGGTCTTTGGTGACTCGGACCTGGTGGTGAACCAAGTAATGAAGGAATGGGACATCCGGAGCCCAGCCATGACAGGCTACTGCAATGCTGTCCAGAAGCCGGAAAAGAACTTTGAAGGACTGAAGCTCCACCACATCCCGCGAATCAAAAACCAGGCGGCTGATGACTTGGCTAAGATTGGTTCCACTCGGAAAGCCGTCCCGAAGAATGTGTTCCTAGAGCACTTGCACTCGCCAACAATCAAGGAAGATCCTTTTGTGGATGAGCCCCCGTAACCAGTTGGACCGTCGAATCCAACTGAGGTTGACACCCCAGCGGTGTTAGATCTGGTCCAAGAGGTGCTCATCATCACTCCCGAGTGGACCGTGCCGTACCTCACATATCTTCTCAGGCAGGAACTCCCTGAAGACGAAGAAGAGGCTCAACAGATTGTCCGCTGATCAAAAGCCTTTACCATCATGGGAAAACAACTCTACAAGAAGAGCGCCACCGGCGTCACCCAGCATTGCATCACGCCAGAGGAAGGGCAACAGATTTTGCAGGAGATTCATTCGGGAACTTGTGGTCACCATGCTTCCTCTTGGACCTTGGTCGCCAAAGCGTTCCGTGTGGGTTTCTATTAGCCCAGAGCTAACGAAACCACTCGTGATATTGTTGATCAGTGTGTTGGGTGTTAGTTTTATGCAAATCAGTCGCACAAACCAGCGTCCGCGCTGAAGACGATCCCACTCGCATGGCCGTTCGCAGTCTGGGGACTCGACATGGTCAGCCCACTCCGGACTGGGGCCAGCGGGTTCACACATCTGTTGGTGGCATTGGATAAGTTCACCAAGTGGATCGAAGCGAAGTCCATAAAGAAGCTAGACTCCTCGACTGCGATCAAGTTCATCAAGGAAATAATCTTCCGGTTTGGAGTCCCTCACAGCATCATCATGGACAATGGGTCAAACTTCAACTCAGATGAGTTTTGCGAGTTCTGTTATTCCCAGGGCACTCGGGTTGACTACGCCTCCATGGCTCACCCTCAGTCGAATGGATAGGCAGAACGGGCGAATGGATTGATAGTCCAAGGACTCAAACCACGTCTCATGCGCGACCTGAAGCATGCAGCAGGAGCCTGGGTCACCGAGCTGCCAGGTCCTCTGGGGCTTGCGGACAACTCCAAACTGGTCCATGAAGCGCACTCCATTCTTCCTGGTGTATGGTGTGGAGGCTGTTCTGCCGAGTGACCTGCTCCACAATTCCCCCTGAGTGGATCTATACTCGGAGGCGGAGGCGAAGGAAGCACGTCAAGATGGCCTCGACCTACTGAAGGAGGAATGCAAGTTGGCTCTTATCAGGACGACTGCATATCAGCAAGACCTACGTCGCTATCATGTTAGACATGTCAGGGGACGCGCTTTCCAGGAAGGCGACCTGGTCCTCCGACTGGACCAGCAGAAACCTCACAAGCTGGCACCGCCATGGCAAGGACCCTTCGCGATATCAAAAGTACTGAATAACGGAGCCTATCGGCTCTACAACTTCACCAAGAGTGAGGAAGAGCCCCGAGCTTGGAACGCGGATCTGCTCCTCAAATTCTTCACTTAGAATAATTTTTTCCCCATTTTAATAATGTTTCGAATGAAATTAGATGAATAAAAGCCTTACTTTTCCTGTATTTCGTCTAATTTGGACAAACTCCATGTTTTCACTCCAGTGACTAACAGCATTCGAAAACTAACAACTCGCCCCCAGTGGGTGTATCGGCTTAGCCGCGAACCAGATTTCGCCTAAGTTAAAAACTATCCGAGTGCGGACACGCACCACACTCGGGGACTTAGCTGCGAACTAGTTTTCGCCTAAGTTAAAAACGGTGTATCGGCTTAGCCGCGAACCAGATTTCACCTAAGTTAAAAACTATCCAAGTGCGGACATGCTCCACACTCGGGGGCTTAGCTGCAAACCAGATTTTGCCTAAGTTAAAACTATCCGAGTACGGACATGCGCCACACTCGGGGGCTTAGCTGCGAACCAGATTTCGCCTAAGTTAAAAACAGTGTATCGGCTTAGCCGCGAACCAGATTTCGCCTAAGTTAAAAACTATCCAAGTGCGGACATGCGCCACACTCGGGCGCTTAGCCGCGAACCAGATTTCGCCTAAGTTAGAAACTATCCGAGTGCGGACAGGCACCACACTCGGGCGCTTAGCTGCGAACTAGATTTTGCCTAAGTTAATAACTATCCGAGTGCGGACACGCACCACACTCGGGGACTTAGTTGCGAACCATATTTTGCCTAAGTTAGAAACTATCCGAGTGCGGACATGGACCACACTCGGGGGCTTAGCTGCGAACCAGATTTCGCCTAAGTTAGAAACTATGCGAGTGCGGACACGCTCCACACCCGGGGGCTTAGTCGCGAACCGGATTTCACGTAGTCAAAAAACAACATTGGCAAACAGAACAAAGGCTCGAATATCCGAATAAACTTCGATCCGCTTGAGTAATCCCAGCAAAAGCAAAGTATGCGAGCCATGGGCCCGATAAAGTATCACGGTTACATCAACCACTCGGGATTCCGAGGCAAATCAGGATTTAAATGTTTTTTACTCCGCTGCGGGAGGATTGGCCGGGTCGACGAAGTGTCCAGGTCGATGCCGTCTGCGATCCGAGTCGTGGCGTCGATGAACGTCTCCATGAAGTCCTCAAACTTGAGCTTCTTCTTGTTGGCGACCTTCAGCAACTTCAACTTCTCCTCGTCCATGTCCTTGCAGTGGACGCGGACGAGTGCAAGAGCCATGTCAGCACCGCAGCGAGCAGCGGACTTCTTCCAGGCTTGCACACGGCTTGGGATATCCTTCAGCCGAGTCATCATGGACTCCACGTCATTCCGAAGCTCTTCGCCGGGGAGTAGTTCTTGATCGATCTTGGACAGGGCAGACCTCAGTTGGATAATGTACCCCATGGCGCTCTCAAGAAGCTTCGTGATCTGGTCATTCAAGGTCTTCTTCTCCTCTTCAAAGATGCTTGCCTGGGTGATGTGCTTCACCTCCCACTCGGCGCTGGCCTTCCTGAGCTCGGAAACTTCATATTTGTCCATTTCAGCAGCAGCCTTCAGAGTCTCGATCTCCTCTTTGAGCTTACTGACTGAAGCCAATTTCTCTTCAGCAGCCTTGGTCTTGCTCCTGGCTTCCTTCTGCGCCAGCGCCAGCTCCTTGTCCTTGTCCTCCAGGGCCTGCTTCATGGTGTCTAAAGAAATAGAAGTCCTTAGCCTCATTACAAGTTGAGCATTCTCACCACGGACATTTGAAGAAGCAAATTGACTTGGATCAAAAGAAAAACACGACTCAGCTAACGGTCAAACAACGGGGTTTACCTCCAAGGGTGTTCTTCTCCTTCTCAAGGCGACTGCTCCTGTGCTTCTCCGCGTCCAGGTCCACTCTGAGCTGCACCACCTCCTTCTCCAAGCTGGCATAGTGGGTTCCCAGCTCGCAGGCCCTCTGTCGCAAAACAAGGAAGTTGTCAGTCGGGTGAAGGAACAAGCTTGACCAGTATCAAACCCTGAAGTACCCTCTTACAACTGAGTCGGCAATGAAGAAGATCGAGGACGACAACACACTGGTCTTCATCATCGACCTGAAGACAGACAAGCTCGATCAGCTTGAAGTTTTATAAAGAAAAAAAACTCTAAGACTATCGCCGACTGCTTCTAGTCGATGGTAGTCTCGGGGACTACACCCAGTGGGTGCACTCAGCATGCCCCCACTGGAAAGTGACTTGTGTTGAGCTAAAAAAAGCTTATGTGTGAGTTTTATCAGACTCCCACTGATTGCCCGCAATCGATAGCAGTCTCGGGGACTACACCCAGTGGGTGCACTCAGCGTGCCCCCACCAGAAAGAACACAGTCGGCAAAGACTCCGGTCGACCTGAGTGGAAATAATGACAGTACAGAGTTCTAAGACTCCCGCCGACTGTTTCCAGTCAACGGGAGCCTCGGGGACTACACCCAGTGGGTGCACTCAGCGTGCCCCCACTGGAGAAGAACGAACACCCAGTGGGTGTGCCCCGCGCAAACCCACTGATGGAAGTTCAGCTACAAATTCAAAATAAAAAACTTCGAACAACACTTACAATGGTACTTACTCGGATGTTAGTCCTCAGAGCCTCACTGGCGTCATACACTTCTCGCAGCCGACTGTTCATCACCTCAATTTGGACCAAGGCTTCCTTGCTCGCCCCCACTTGGTCCTCTGGGACCCGATGCAGAGTGAAGGTAGTGGCGGGAGCCGAGGGTGGTGCAGGTGTAGGCTTGGGAGGCGGCGCGGTGAGCGCCAACGAAGAGCTAGCCCGAGCTGGAGGACTTGGGCCGACTGGTTCCTTGGCAGTCTTTGTAGGAGAAACATGAGTCTTTTGGCCGGGCGAAGCCTCCCGCATGACGATGTCAGTTCCAGTCGGCACCCCCTTGTCGGCTCCCGGGTTCAGCAGGTCGGCCCTGTCGTCTTCGTCCAGATGGATGATTTCAGCTGGGGCTGCATGGACATTCGGGAGATAACATCAGGCTACAAACCACTCGGACAAGATTCAAGACGAATGGCAGTTGATAAAACCTTACCCTTGGAAGTAGCAGCGCCGGCAGCATAACCCTCAGCCTGGCCTCGCTTTGGAGCATCCGGGTCTGGTGAAGTCGTTGACGTCTCATTGCTGCAAGATAGGAGATCACTCGGTAACTCAAACGAATGAAAATTACGTGGGAAAGAGAGCTGGTCTCAAGTACTTACGTTGAAGCCAGTGGCACCGCCACTTTGATCTTTGGCACTGCCGCCTTCCGAGGCTTGGCGGAGACTTGTTTCGGCTGTTTGGGTTGTTTCTCTGCCGAGTCAGCAGCTGCTACTTGTAGCTTGCGTTGGTATTTCCCCGAAGAGGAAGGGATGATGCAGCACAATAGAGATAAGTATTTCCCTCAGTTATGAAACCAAGGTTATCGAACCAGTAGGAGAATCACACAACACCTCGTTAGCAGCACCTGCACACAAACAACAAATCCTTGCACCCAACGCAAACGAGAGGTTGTCAATCTCTTGGCGGTAAATTGGAAGATTAAATTGTATGTGATAGATAGATAGATTGAAACAAAAATACAAAATAAAATAAATAAAAGAAAATGGCAGCAAGATTTTTAGGGTTTTAGTAATATGATTTAGATAGACCCGGGGGCCATTGGTTTCACTAAAGGCTTCTCTCGAGAAAATAGCATACGGTGGGTAGACAAATTACTGTTGGGCAATTGATAGAAAAGCAAATAATCATGACCATATCCAAGGCAATGATCATGTATATAGGCATCACGTCCAAGATTAGTAGACCGACTCCTGCCTGCATCTACTACTATTACTCCACACATCGACCGCTATCCAACATGCATCTAGTGTATTAAGTCCATAAGAACGGAGTAATGCCTTAAGAACGATGACATGATGTAGACAAGATAAACTCACGTATGAATAAATCCCATCTTTTTACCCTTAGTAGCAATGATACATTCGTGTCATGTCCCTTTCTGTCACTGGGATTGAGCACCGCAAGATCGAACCCACTACAAAGCACCTCTTCCCATGGCAAGACAAATCAATCTAGTTAGCCAAACCAAATCAATAGATTGGAGAACAAATATGAGGCTATAATAATCATGCATAAAAGAGTGCAGCAAAGACTCAAATAATTTCATGGATAATCTGATCATAAACTCACAATTCATCGGATCCCAACAAACACACCGCAAAAAGTGATTACATCGGATAGAACTCCAAGAACATCAAGGAGAACATTGTATTGAAGATCAAAAAGAGAGAAGAAGCCATCTAGCTACTGCCTATGGACCCGAAGGTCTGTGGTAAACTACTCACGCATCATCGGAAGGGCAGCAAGGTTGATGTAGAACCCCTCCGTGATCGATTCCCCCTCCGGCAGATTACCGGGGAAGGACCCCAGATGGGATCTCTCTGGAACAGAAACTTGCGGCGGCGGAAAAAGTATTTCGTGGACTCCCCTGAGGGTTTCTGATTTTTTTCTTTTGAATTTATAGTGTTGGGATTAGGTCAAACGGAGCTGGGTGGGCCCCACGAGGTACCAGGGCACACCACCCCCCTGGGGCGCGCCCTGGTGCCTCGTGGCCCACTCCTTCATCTTCTGGCCCTCTCCCAAAGCTTCAAGTGTTTATCTTGTCCAATAAAAAATCTCCAAAAAG
Organism: Elymus sibiricus; assembly: GCA_039707655.1. Taxonomy (NCBI): domain Eukaryota; kingdom Viridiplantae; phylum Streptophyta; class Magnoliopsida; order Poales; family Poaceae; genus Elymus; species Elymus sibiricus. The sequence goes on along the minus strand of CM077672.1, from coordinate 232,282,014 downwards.
TTTCATGGCATTTGGACTTCGTTTGGTATTGATTTTCTGTAAAACAAAAACAGTGCAGAAAACAGCAACTGGCACTGGGCACTAAGTTAATAGGTTAGTCTCCAAAAATGATATATAATTGCTGTAAATGATTATAAAAACATCCAAGATTGATATTATAACAGCATGGAACAATCAAAAATTATAGATACATTGGAGACGTATCAGCATCCCCAAGCTTAATTCCTGCTCGTCCTCGAGTAGGTAGATGATAAAAACAAATTTTTTGATGTGGAATGCTGCCTATCATATTCATCACATATTCTTTTCTTTTGTAGCATGGACATTGGACTTGAATGATTCAAAGCAATAGTCTATAATTTGACATGAAGATATAAATACTCAAGCATGCTAACAAGCAACCATGTCTTTCAAAATATCAACACTAAAGAAAGTTATCCCTAGCCCATTATGCTCAATCATTGATCCATTCATGAAACTCACTCAAATATTAGCTACATACAAGTATGACAATAGTGCTCTCTAGTTGGTGCTTTTTGTAAGAGAAGATGGTGACTCAAATAAAAATAAAAAATGCATAAAAGTAAATAGATAGGCCCTTTGCAGAGGGAAGTAGAGATTTGTCAAATGTGCCAGAGCTCAAAGCTGAAATTAAAGAGATAAAAACATTTTGAGAGGCATGCTTTTCCTGTCAACGAAAACGACCGAGAATTCCCAATATTTTCCATGCTAGACACATCATAGGTGGTTCCCAAACAAAAAGTAAAGTTCATTTCCTTTCCACCATTCTTTCGCAATCCATGGCTAGCCGTATCCACGGGTGCCCTCCATACCAACACTTTCCAAGGAATTTTGTTGTTATTAATTTGATTTCATTGTGGGACTGGGCATCCCTATTACCAACCATTCTCTCGTGCAATGACAAGTGAATAAACACTCATCGTGAGAATAACACACCTAGCATGGAAAATAATGGCCACCCCCTGCAGCTTCATGAGCGGTACGGGCACACAAAACAAAAAAATTATTTTGAAAATTAGAGTTGGCACACGCAAATTTACTTGGAACGGCATTGAAATACCGCATATAGGTAGATATAGTGGACTCATTTGGCACAACTTGGGTTTAAGGAGTTTGGATGCACAAGCAGTATTTCCGCTTAGTACAAATGAAGGCTAGCAAAAGATTGAGAAGCAACCAACCAAAAAACGAAAATGGTCATAAACATGCATTGAACACAACTAACACCGAATAATGCACCATAAGTAGGATATAATTTCTTTGCATAACTATTGACTCAACGTGTATGCATAGGGAATCACAAACCTTAACACTAATATTCTTACTAAATCACAATTACTCACCAACATGGCTCACATATTATCATTTCCATATCGCAAAACTATTGCAAGGAATCAAACTTATCATATCCAATGATCTATATGAAAGTTTTTATTTATATCCCTCTTGAATATTCATCACTTTGGGACCAAATTCATATCTTGTGCAAATTACCGTTACTATTATCATCTCTCAGAAAGATTTAAGTGAAGCATGAGAGTGCAAATATTTCTTCAAAATTTCAATCTTATCAATTCTCAAAATTATATAAGTGAAGCATGAGAATTCATTTCTTCAAAATTTTAGTCTTGTCAATTCTCAAAATAATATAAGTGAAGCATGAGAATTCATTTCTTCAAAATTTTAATCAACTCTCAAAATAATATAAGTGAAGCATGAGAGTTTATTTCTTCAAAATATAGCCACCACCGTGCTCAAAAAGATTTAAGTGAAGCACTAGAGCAACTGCCTAGCTCAAAAAAATTAAGTGAAGCACATAGAGTATTCTAACAAATAATGATAAACGTGTGGCTCTCTCAAGATAGGTGTGTTCAGCAAAGATGATTGTGACAAACTAAAAAGCAAACAAAGCAAAGACTCATATAATACAAGACACTCCAAGCAAAACTCATATCATGTGACGTATAAAAATATAGCTCCAAGTAAAATTACCGATGGTTGGTAGAAGAAAGAGGGGATGCCTTCTGGGGCATCCCCAAGCTTAGACGCTTGAATCTTCCTAGAATATTACCTTGGGGTGCCTCGGGCATCCCCAAGCTTAGGCTTTTGCTACTCCTTATTCCTTCATCCATCGTGATCTCACCCAAAACTTGAAAACTTCAATCACACAAAACTCAACAAAACCTTCGTGTGATCCGTTAGTATAACAAAATAAATTACTACTATAAGTATTGTTGCAAACCCATTCATATTTTATTTTTTCATTATACCTACTGTACTCTAACTTCACCATGGCTTATACCCCCCGATACAATCCATACATTCATCAAAACAAGCAAGTAGTGCATCAAAAACAGAATCTGTCAAAAACAGAACAGTCTGAGAAATCTGAATTATGGTCATACTTCTGTAACTCCAAAAATTCTGAAAAATTAGGACGACGTGGGAAATTCATATATCAATATTTTTTAAAACATTCAGAAGGTTCTGACGTTCCAGAGAAAAACCAAAATTCCAGCACTGGGCGCAAAACTTTCTGTTTTCAAACAGCATCAATTATACTATCTTCCAAATCATCCCAAAGGCTTTACTTGGCACAAACACTAATTATAAACACAAAAACACAATCATACCAGTAGCATGACAGTGAAAACACACAATAACAGAATTTTTTTATTTTAATCATTGGGTTGCCTCCCAACAAGCGCTATTGTTTTATGCCCCTAGCTAGGCATAATGCATAATTTCAAGTATTGTCATCTTTCAAGTTGATTCCATAATTGGCCCTCATAATTGATTCATATGGTGCTTTAATTCTTTTCCTAGTTAAATGCTCCATACCCTTCTTTAATGGAAACTGAAATTTTATATTCCCTTCTTTCATATCAATAACGACACCTATAGTTCGTAAGAACGGTCTACCAAGTATTATGGGGCAAGAAGGGTTGCATTCAATATCGAGAACAATAAAATCAACGGGCACATAATTTCTATTTGCAAGAATGAGAACATCATTAATTCTACCCATTGGTTTTTTAATAGTAGAATCCGCCAAGTGCAAATTAAAAGAACATTCATTTATATTGGTAAAACCTAGCACATCACATAGAGATTTTGGAATTGTGGAAACGCTAGCACCCAAATAACATAATGCATTGCACTCATAATTTTTAATTTTAACTTTAATGGTGGGTTCCCATTCATCATATAATTTTCTAGGAATTGAAATATCTAGTTCTAACTTTTCTTCTAACGCTTTCATCATTGCTTCTACGATATGTTTAGTAAAAGCCTTGTTTTGCTCATAAGCGTTGGGTGAATTTAACATGGATTGTAACAAAGAAATGCACTCTATCAAAGAACAATTATCATAATTAAAATCTTTGTAATCCAAGAGAGTGGGCACATCGCTATTTAAAGTTTTTACCTCTCCAAACCCACTTTTAGCAATTTTCTTATCAAGATTTTCACCCTCCGAATTATGGGGGCGCTCTTTAGCTAAAGTTGACTCTTCTTCAGTCCCTTTTTAATCAAGTTTAATATTGATAAACAAAGAATCAATAGATGAAACACCAATCATTTTAATATCCTCGTCATTGTTACGATAGAAACCGGGAGGAATCGCTTTTTCCAAAAATTCTCGTTTAGCTTTTAGCATAGCGGTTCTTTTCTTACTCTCATCCATGGAGACATATAAAGCTTTAATTGATTCACTAATATCAATTTTGGGTAGCAAGATTTTAGTCTTATGATTTTCCACATCATGAATAATTCTATCAATGCTCCTAGACATATCATCAATTTTACTCAACTTTTCTTCTATCGTAGTGTTGAAAACTTTTTGAGCATTAATAAATTCTTTAATATTACTTTCAAGATCAGAGGGCATCCTATTATTATTGTAAGAATTACCATAAGGATTACCATAATTATTAGAGGAATTTTCAGGAAACGGTCTAGCATTGAAATTACCTCTATAAGCATTATTATTAAAATTATTTCGCGACAAAAAATTCACATCTACAGGATCATTATTTTGCTCAATCAAAGTGGACAATGGCACATCATTAGGATCGATAGGAGCATTTTTGCTAGCAACCAATTTCATAAGCACATCAACTTTATCACTCAAAGTATTAATTTCTTCAATAGAATTCACCTTTTTACTAGTAGGAGTTCTTTCAGTATGCCATTGTGAATAATTGGCCATAATATTATCAAGCAATTTAGTGGCTTCACCCAAAGTAATTTCCATAAAAGTACCACCCGCGGCGGAATCTAAAAGATTTCTAGAAACAAAATTCAATCCCGCATAAAATTTTTGTATGATGATCCATAAATTTAAACCATGAGTAGGGAAATTTCTTATCATTAATTTCATCCTCTCCCAAGATTGGGAAACATGTTCATGATCAAGTTGCTTGAAATTCATAATTTGATTTCTAAGAGAAATAATTTTCGGGGGAGGAAAATACTTGGTAATAAAAGCATCTTTACACCTATCCCAAGAATCGATATTGTTTCGTGGTAAAGATGAAAACCAAATTTTTGCACGATCCCGCAATGAGAACGGGAATAATTTTAATTTCACAATATCATTATCCACATCTTTTTTCTTTTGCATGTCACACAATTCTACGAACGTGTTAAGATGGGATGCGGCATCTTCATTAGGACTACCGGAAAATTGATCTTTCATGACAAGATTTAGCAAGCGGCATTAATATCACAAATCTCCGCACTAGCGGCAGGAGGAGCAATCAGAGTACTAATAAAATCTTTATTATTAGTATTGGAAAAATCACACAATTTTGTATTTTCTTGAGACATCGTGACTACGGAATCAAGATAGCAAACAAGCAAAGTAGAAAAGGCAAATGAAAAAATATTTTTGTATTTTTGTAAAACATTTTAGAAGTGGGGGAGATGAAAACGAGAGGCAAATGGCAAATAAAGTAAATGCAAGGAGATGAGAGTTTATGCAAAGGTACTTGATAGATGTTGATGATGTCTCCCCGGCAACGGCGCCAGAAATTCTTCCTGCTACTTGTAGCTTGCGTTGGTATTTCCCCGAAGAGGAAGGGATGATGCAGCACAGTAGAGATAAGTATTTCCCTCAGTTATGAAACCAAGGTTATCGAACCAGTAGGAGAATCACACAACACCTCGTTAGCAGCACCTGCACACAAACAACAAATCCTTGCACCCAACGCAAACGAGAGGTTGTCAATCTCTCGGCGGTAAATTGCAAGATTAAATTGTATGTGATAGATAGATAGATAGAAACAAAAATACAAAATAAAATAAATAAAAGAAAATGGCAGCAATATTTTTAGGGTTTTAGTAATGTGATTTAGATAGACCCGGGGGCCATAGGCTTCACTAGAGGCTTCTCTCAAGAAAATAGCATACGGTGGGTAGACAAATTACTGTTGGGCAATTGATAGAAAAGCAAATAATCATGACGATATCCAAGGCAATGATCATGTATATAGGCATCATGTCCAAGATTAGTAGACCGACTCCTGCCTGCATCTACTACTATTACTCCACACATCGACCGCTATCCAGCATGCATCTAGTGTATTAAGTCCATAAGAACGGAGTAATGCCTTAAGAACGATGACATGATGTAGACAAGATAAACTCACGTATGAATAAACCCCATCTTTTTACCCTTAGTAGCAATGATACATACGTGTCATGTCCCTTTCTGTCACTAGGATTGAGCACCGCAAGATCGAACCCACTACAAAGCACCTCTTCCCATGGCAAGACAAATCAATCTAGTTGGCCAAACCAAATCAATAGATCGAAGAAGAAATACGAGGCTATAATAATCATGCATAAAAGAGTGCAGCAAAGACTCAAATAATTTCATGGATAATCTGATCATAAACTCACAATTCATCGGATCCCAACAAACACACCGCAAAAAGTGATTACATCGGATAGAACTCGAAGAACATCGAGGAGAACATTGTATTGAAGATCAAAAAGAGAGAAGAAGCCATCTAGCTACTTCCTATGGACTCGAAGGTCTATGGTAAACTACTCACGCATCATCGGAAGGGCAGCAAGGTTGATGTAGAACCCCTCCGTGATCAATTCCCCCTCCGGCAGATTACCGGAGATGGACCCCAGAAGGGATCTCTCTGGAACAGAAACTTACGGCGGCGGAAAAAGTATTTCGTGGACTCCCTTGAGGGTTTCTGATTTTTTCTGAATTTATAGTGCTAGAATTAGGTCAAACGGAGCTGGGTGGGCCCCACGAGGTACCAGGGCACGCCACCCCCCTGGGGCACACCCTGGTGCCTCGTGGCCCACTCCTTCATCTTCTGGCCCTCTCCCGAAGCTTCCAGTGTTTATCTTGTCCAATAAAAAATCTCCAAAAAGTTTCATGGCATTTGGACTTTGTTTGGTATTGATTTTCTGTAAAACAAAAACAACGCAGAAAACAGCAACTGGCACTGGGCACTAAGTTAATAGGCTAGTCTCCAAAAATGATATATAATTGCTGTAGATGATTATAAAAACATCCAAGATTGATATTATAACAACATGGAACAATCAAAAATTATAGATACGTTGGAGACGTATCAGCAGCCTCCGCCCTCAGGTGCTTCACTCCGCGCGAAAAAGCCAAAGCAGTCGGCCTTGAATCACTCGGCGCCCGAGTGTTCTTCACTTTGGTACCCGGGTCGTTCTTTTCTTTGGTGTGGCGCTCCCGAGGAACAGTCTCAGACGGGGAAGACTCAGGCTCCTCGCCCTCCTCAGTGTCGCTCGCGTCTTCGTCGCTTTCCTCCTCTTCCTCGTCGTTGCCCTCTTCCTCCTCGTCGCTGTCTTTCGGATGTTGGCGCTCCATGTCGCTCGTCACGTCCTCTGGGTCATGGTCGACGGCCGGCACCTGCAAAAGCACCTTCTGGAAACTCTGCAAAAAGAAGTCACTCGTCAAAACATAAACAGGCGCGGAAGAACTGTCATATGGAGCACTCGGATGAAGTGTGAACTTACGTCGATAGGCTGGTTGTCCAAGTCGTACGGGGGCACCCTCCTGGCTCCGCGCAGATTGTCTCATGCTGAGGTGATCGCCTTGATCTTGCCCTCGAGGACCTTCACCGACAAGACACCGGGGTGCACTCGAGTGGGGTCACTCGGCCCCTGGTACAGCCACATAGGGTGCGCCCTATCCTGCAGCGGCTGGATCCACTGACTGAGGAATGCCTCCAGTAGGTCCATCCCCTCGACTCTGGCCCGCACCACTCCCACCAAAGCATCCACCAAGATTCCCATGTCCACCTTCTTTTCCTTGGCTACTGTGAGAGATGGAGGAGCAGCGACCGTTGCCGCCGAGTACGGAGGCAACCCAGTCGGGCTCCCCTCACTCGGGACGTCCTTGCAGTAGAACCAGCTGTCCTGCCAGCCCTTGACAGAGTCAGGGAAGCTCATCTTGGGGAAGGCCGAGTGCCCCCTGAGCTGGATCCATAATCCCCCGCACTGCTGCGTCACGCTGGGCTTGGCGCCCCTGGGCGAGTCCTTCTTCACCGTCATCGACCGATAGGTGAAAATATGTTTGAACAACCCCCAATGGGGGTACCAGCCGATGAAGTTCTCACACAGCGAGACGAACGCTGCCAAGTAGACCACCACATTCGGCAGAAGGTGGTGGAGCTTTGCCCCAAAGAAATCTAAGAACGCGCGGAAGAAAGGGTGTGGAGGCATAAAAAAACCTCGCTCGACGTGTGTGACGAGGACTCGCTCGTCGGCGTTCGGAGCGGGCTCGACTTCGTCCGTCTCGGGCAGCCTCCAGCCGTCTGCAGGGATCAGTCCCTCGTCCTCTAGCTCCTTCAGCCAACCCTCTATCACCCGCGAGGGGACCCAGTCCCCCTGGACGTGGCCCACCGCTGCACCGCCACTCGAGGACGCGCCCTTCCACGCCTTCTTCGCCCTCTCTAACCTGGTCGTCGTGTCCTTCACCATGGTTTCGGGTGCTCGGGAGCTCGAGACGGAGGAGTAAGAGGAAGGGGAGAGTGGAGGATGCGTGAGGAAAAGGGGATCTGGAATTTACCCTAGCCCATGCAGGCTTTATACCGTGGGTAAAAATTCGTCGGGCGGAATCTAGGCCGTAGATCTCTGGATCGGACAGAGCTCACGGCGGGAGTGCGTGCAGACATGATGGAGCACATGGCGGTTGTCGGGGCGAAAATCGAGGTGCCACGCCCCACTTTCCCTACTAGCCGCGGTGTATCCGCTTCTGCGCGCGCAGACATGATTTCGAATCCCGGAAATCCCGCAGCGAATCGGCCTGACAGATTGCACCCGCGTCGTTTCCTAAGAAACACCCGTCGGCCCGACCGACCGCCTTCCGCAGGCCTCTGTGCACTCGAACACATTAAACACCCGACTGGGGCCACCTCCAGGATTGCAAAAGGACGAGCTCGACGCCCCCTCCGCGGGTTAACTTGGCCCTTTCACTAGGCTCCAAGGCGCGTGTCTCATAAATTTGGACTCGGAGTTGGCCCGCACCGGTGTTCCCCAGGGATATAGGGTGGCATCTCCCCAAAGATTCAGTCCACGCACCGGCGTCATCACTCAAGTTTCATGGCGTGCGTTCACTCGGCCTCAAGCCCATCTCTCCTGAGAGACACGCGGATGCCACCAAGTTTTGCCTAGCAATCGGCACCATCTGATCATTCAGAAGTTCTCTAATCCAGAATCCGTTGCGGCTTCTCCCGAGGATAACCGCAGGAAGAGCAGAGGCCGAGTGCCCCTGAAGCTCTCGGACCACTCCGAAAGCGCAACCCTCCCGTCCTGTTAAGCCTCAACCGATTCGGGGGCTAATGATGGGGTCACCTACCACCGGTAGGGACAAGGACCTGACATCTAGGGCCCACCTAAGGCCCACACTATTATTTAGAGACCCTTAGGTCACAAGTGCAACTGGATGCACACCGCGAAGAACTCACTCGGACCCTGCACGAACAGCACTCGGACGGACGTCTACTCTCCAGTCGGCCAGTCATCATCACTCGGACAGATGAGACGTGGGAATGGCGTGGAGCTGCAATAGTCGGGTAGTCTTCAACTAGACTTTAATCATAGTTATGGCTACCGTTACCGGTAACTGCCATAGTCATAGCTGTGTTAATCAGTGTTAAATGCCCTTAACCGCTGTAATTAATGTGATAAAGACCCAAGCGACGTGGTGGCGGGGAAGCTGCAGCGAACTCCTATATAAGCTGCACTCTCCCTCCCGTCGCAAGGTTAAGCTCTCATGGTAATCAGATACCCCCAGAGAAAACAAGCCTCAAGGCATGAGACGTAGGGCTTTTACCTCCTCTGAGAGGGGCCTGAACTCGCTAAGTCCGAGTGTCACACTTGTGCTGTAGCTAGGCTCTGCTCCTCATTCGTACCCCCAGTACTTACTGTCAGACTAGTAACCACGACAACCATCGCGAACCCCCGGTTATGACAACACTCAAGGATTTCAATCAGACATAAAAATGCTCAAACATCCCCACCATGCCATAACAGACACTTAAATGAGTAGTGCATAACAAGCTTTAATCACGATATTTCTACTAACCAATGATCATGAACTAATACCCTTTCATATTATGACATCAATATAATTAAAACATACATTTCATATTTAGTGATCTACATGAAAGTTTTTATTATACCACTCTTGAATACCTATCCTTTTTGGCCTAATCTCAGAACTCGTGCACATTACCACTTACTATTATAGAATCTCAAAAATATTTAAGTGAAGCATGAGAGTGCAATCATTTCTATGAAATATAACCACCGCCGTGCTCTAACAAGTATAAGTGAAGCACACGAGCAACTGCCTAGCTCAAAAGATATAAGTGAAGCATATAGAGTATTCTAACAAATTATGATAAATGTGTGTCCCTCTCAAAAGGTGTGTCCAGCAAACAATGATTGTGGCAAACTAAAAGTAAAAAAAAACTATAGCACAAGACGCTCCAAGTAAAACTCATATCATGTGATGAATAAAAATATAGCTCCAAGTAAGTTACCGATAGATTGTAGACGAAAGAGGGGATGCCATCCGGGGCATCCCCAAGCTTAGATGCTTGGGTATTCCTTGAATATTACCTTGGGGTGCCTTGGGAATCCCCAAGCTTAGGGTCTTACCGCTCCTTACTCCTTCATCCATCGCGATCTCACCAAAAACTTGAAAACTTCAGCACACAAAACTCAACAGAAACTTCGTGAGATCCGTTAGTATAATAAATCAATCATCCACTTTAGGTACTGTTATAAACTCATTCATAATTGTTCTTGCATAATACCTACTATATTCTAACTTCTCCATGACTTATACCCCCCGATATAATCCATAGTTTCATTAAAACAAGCACACTATGCAATAAAAACAGAATATGTCTAAAACAGAATAGTACGCAATGACAGAACATTTATCCATACTTTCTGTAGCTCCAAAAATTCTGGAAAATTAGGACAACGTAAAAAATTTGTACCCCAATACTTTGTAAATTTTTCAGATGTTTCTGACTTTCCCGTAATAAATTAAAAATCAACTACTGGGCCCAAAACTTTCTGTTTTCAAACAGCATCAATTATACTATCATTCAAATCATCCCAAAGGCATTACATGGCACAAACACTAATTAAAAGATTAAAACACAATCATTACAGTAGAAATAAATGTGTGACTCAAGAAAATAAAAATTGCAATAAAGATAAATATTGGGTTGTCTCCCAACAAGCGCTATTTTTTTATGCCCCTAGCTAGGCATAATGCATTCTTTCAAGTATTGTCATCCTTCAAATTAATTCCATAGGTAGCTCTCATAATGGAATCATATGGTGGTTTAATCCTCTTCCTTGGGAAGTGTTCCATCCCTTTATTTAGTGTAAATTGGAACCTTATATTTCCTTCTTTCATGTCAATAATAGCACCTATGGTTCGTAGGAAATGCCTACCAAGTATTATAGGACAAGACGGATTGCATTCAATATCAAGCACAATGAAATCCATGGGCACACAATTTCTATTTTCCATTATAATAACATCATTAATTCTACCCAATGGTTTCTTAATAGTTGAATTCGCTAAATGCAAGTTAAGGGAACATTCATCCATATCGGTGAGACCTAGCACGTTACATAAAGATTTTGGTATAGTAGAGACACTAGCACCTAGATCACACAAAGCATTACATTCATAATCTTTAATCTTTACTTTAATAGTTGGTTTCCATTCATCATGTAATTTTCTTGGTATGGATACTTCCAATTCTAGGTTTTCTTCATGAGCTTTAATCATTGCTTCCATGATATGTTTAGTAAAAGCTTTATTTTGTTCGTAAGCATTATGTGAGTTTATCATGGATTGCAACAAGGAAATACATTCAATCAAAGAGCAATTATCATAATTAAAGTCCTTGTAATCCAAAGTAGTGGGCACATTGCTATTTAATGTCTTAACCTCTTCAAACCCACTTTTATTTTTTTATCATTAAGATCATCACCCTCCGAACATTTGGGACGCCTTCTAGCTAAAGTTGACTCATCTTCAGTCCCTTTTTCATCAAGTTTTATTTTACTAAACAAAGATTAAATAGGTGTCACACCAATCATTTTAATCTCTTCATCATGATTATGATAAAAACCGGGTGGAATCGCTTTTTCTAAGAATTCACGCTTAGCTCTAATCCTCGTGATTATTTCTTTACTTTCATTCATGGTGACTTGGATAGAATATAAGGTTTCAGTAGCATCTATTTTATGTGGCATATTTTTAATTTTAAGAGTTTCCACATCATGAGCAATTCTATCTATGTTTCTAGGCATATCATCAACTTTATGTAGTTTTTCTTCTACCATGGCATTGAAAATCTTTTGAGAACTAATAAATTCTTTAATGTTGTTCTCAAGTTCAGTAGGTATCCTATTATTATTATGAGAGAAGTCCATATTACAACCTCAAACTACCACCAAAGTCTAAAACACAACCCTGAACTACGAAACCGTCTAATTTACAACCCTCAACTTTCAAAACCGGACAAATAACAACCCTGGGCTGGTTTTGACCTGTTTTGACTGGTTTTGACTGGTCAAAATCCCACTCAGCACTAAAAAAGCTAAAAAAAACTTTATAGCACACCTGCCCATGCGGTCTCCCAACTCCCTGTAGCGCGCCGCCGCCCCGCGGGAGACGCTCGCACGGTCGCCTCGCGCCGCGCCGGATCTAGGGGGCCGGTTCCCACCGCCGGCCGGCGTGCCCAGCCACCTGCGCCGCCCCTCTGCTTCTCCTGCGCAAGGTCAAGCCCTCCATGTCCTCCTCCTCCACCTGCGCGATGCCGCTCGATGACCCGGCTGCCCCATCCGACGAAAGGAGGAAGAAAAGCTTGATGTGGTGTTGTTCACTGGCTTCGTGACAACGCCGTGGTTCCGTAGGAGGTGACAGCAGACTTGGGGCAGGTCGTACCACGTCTAGTTTGTCCGGGTGGCCGCCGAATAGAAGCGAGGAAGACAGAAAGGACACCGGCGTTCGAGGTCGTTTTGTTCCAATTAAAACATCGGGAGGAAGTACGGGGTCCTGGCTAATTTCTATGACATGGTAGTGCATCGTGGAATGGTCTGCGGCCATGCGTATGCACGGTGGCGTCCATGGCAGGAGCTTGACCGCCAGATAGAAGGGGGAAAAGAGTGTGGCTGTGGTCAATGCTGCCGCTTTTAAATGCGGCGGCACGTTCGTTCTTTTCGGCGAGGGCTCAGTCAGGAATAGGAAGATGGTGCGGCCATGGTGGCTTTGGCGGGATGCCGGTGGCCACGGCTGAGGCGAGCGGGCGGCTTGGCGGCTTGAGCGGAGCTCGGCCAGGAGTAGAGAGAGGTGGATGGGAAAAGGAGGAGTGGGGAGGGCGGCGCATCTAGCTAGGCTCGCCGGTCGGCGGTTGGATCCGGTAGGCGCGGCACGAGGCTCGCGTGCGAGCATCTGCCACGGGGCTGGGAGACTACTCAGGCTGCTGTGCATTATAATGTTTTTTTTCCTTTTCTTAATGATGACTAGGATGTTGACTTGTCAAAACCAGTCAAAACAGGTCAAAAACTAGCCTAGGGTTGTTATTTGTCCGGTTTTGAAAGTTGAGGGTTGTAAATCAGACGGCTTCGTAGTTCAGGGTTGTGTTTTAGACTTTGATGATAGTTCAAGGTTGTAATATGGACTTCTCTCTATTATTATTATTATATGAATTACCATAGGAATTAACATAACTATTGGAGGAATTACCGGGGTACGGTCTAGGACTGAAATTCCCTCTATAAGCATTGTTGTTGAAATTATTTCTAGCGACAAAATTCACATCAATAGCATCATTATTTTACTCAATCAAGGTAGATAGTGGAACATCATTAGGATCAACATGAGCTTTCTTACTAGTAAGCATATTCATAAGATCATCCATTTTATCACTCAAAGTAGAAACTTCTTCAACAGAGTTTACCTTCTTACCAGTTGGAGCTCGTTCGGTGTGGCATTGAGAATAATTTGTCATCATATTATCGATAAGCTTTGTTGCCTCTCCTAATGTAATTCCCATAAAGGTGCCACCTGTAGCAGAGTCTAGAAGATTTCTCGACACAAAGTTTAATCCCTCATAAAAGTTTTGTATTATCATCCATAAGCTTAATCCATGAGTGGGACCATTTTTAATTATCAATTTTATTCTCTCCCAAGAATGTGCAACATGTTCTTGCTCAAGTTGCTTAAAGTTCATTATTTGATTTCTAAGAGAAATAATCTTAGCAGGAGGAAAATACTTGGCAATAAAAGCATCCTTACATTTATCCCATGAATCAATACTATTGCGAGGTAAGGATGAAAACCAAGTTTTAGCATGATATCTTAGTGAGAAAGGAAATAATTTAAACTTAATAATATCATTATCCACATTTTTTCTTTCTTTTGCATATCACATAACTCAACGAAGGTATTAGGATGGGATGCAACATCTTCATTAGGATTTCCAGCAAATTGATCTTTCATAATAAGATTTAACAATGCAGCATTAATATCCTATGACTACGCACTACTGGCGGGAGGAGCAATTGGAGTAATAATAAAATCATTATTATTAGTATTCGAGAAGTCACACAACTTAGTGTTTTCTTGAGACATAGTGAAAATTCAAGCAAACAAGCAAAATAAAATATCTTTGTATTTTTGAATTTTTTAACGAGACTAATAAAGACAAATAAAAGAAAATAAAAAGTAGAACAAGTAATTGATAAATTGTGTGAAGGGGCTTGTTGGTATTTGATGATGTCTCCCCGGCAACAGCACCAGAAATTCTTTCTGCTACTCGTGAGCTGCGTTGGGATTTTCCCCGAAGAGGAAGGGTGAAGCAATATAGTAGCAGATAGTATTTCCCTCAGTGAGAACCAAGGTTATCAAACCAATAGGAGAACCAAGCAAATCCTAGTAAGCAGTACCTACACACAAGAGAGCAAATACTTGCACCCAACGCGGGCAAGAGGGTTGTCAATCCCCTTGAACTCGTTACTTGCAAGGATTAAATCTCATAGTGATAGATATATAAATTGGAAAGTAAATAAAAAGTAAAATAATTGCAGCAAAGTAAATTAGGGTTTTCTAATATAATAAAGGTAGACCCCGAGGCCATAGTTTTCACTAGAGGCTTCTCTCTCGAAATATAGCATACGATGGGTAAACAAATTGTTGTTGGGCAATTGATAGAAAGCGCATAGTTATGATGTTATTCATGGCAATGATGATGTATATAGGCATCACATCCGTAACAAGTAGACCGACTCATGCCTGCATCTACTACTATTACTCCACCAATCGACCGCTATTCAGCATGGATCTATGGTATTAAGTTCATAACAAACAAAGTAATTCTTTAAGCAGGATGACATGATGTAGACAGAATAAACTCAAGCAATATGAATAAACCCCGTCATTTTACCCTTAATGGCAACAATAAAAATACGTGCCTCGCTACCCCTACTATCACTGGGTGAGGACACCGCAAGATTGAACCCATTACAAAGCACCTCTCCTGCTGAAGATAAATCAGTCTAGTTGGTCAAACCAAACGGATAGATCGGAGAGAAATACCAAGCTATAACAATCATGCATAATAAAGTTCAGAAAATACTCTATTACTTTCAATGAATAATCTGATCATAAACCCACAATTCATCGGATCCCAACAAACACACCGCAAAAGAAGATTACATCGGATAGAACTCCATGGAGATCATGGAGAACTTTGTATTGAAGATCAAAGAGAGAGAAGAAGCCATCTAGCTACTAGCTATGGACACATAGGTCTGTGGTAAACTACTCACACATCATCACAAGGCAGCATGGTTGATGTAGAAGCCCTCCGTGATCGATTCCCCCTCCGGCAGATCGCTGGAAAAGGCCTTCAGATGGGATCGCGGAAGAACAGAAGCTTGCGGCGGCAGAAAAGTTATTTCGGGTGGCTCTTTGTTGGTTCTGGAATATTTGGGAATTTATAGAAGTGGAATTAGATCAAATGGAGCTGTGTGGGACCCACGAGCCCAGGTGGCGCCCCCCAGGGGCGCGCCAGGTGAGCTCGTGGCTCTCCCGTAGGGCTTCTGGCCTCCTCCCGAAGCTTCTAGGACCCCTTCTGGTCTAGAAAAAATATTTTAAAGTTTTTATTCCATTTGGACTTCATTTGGAACTGATTTCCTAAAAAACCAAAAACAGGCAAAAAACAGCAACTGGCACTGGGCACTGAGTTAATAGGTTAGTTCGCAAAAATGATATAAAATTGCATATAAAGCATCCAAGATTGATAATATAGTAGCATGAAACAATAAAAAATTATAGATACGTTGGAAACGTATCATCGTGGTGGCGAATGAGGAAGTGAAAGGTAATGGCAAAGAGATGAAGTTGTCACGAGGTGTTTCGGGATTATATTATAGCGTCGCCATTGAACGATAACCTTCTGGACCGTTCGCAACCGTCCGATTTGAGACCCTTATGCGGTGCATGTGTACGGTGACATCCGTGCTCCAGAGCGCGGGCACGACACGGGTAAAACAGGAGGAGATAAAGATAGATAGGTTGTCTGCGAGCTTTTACTTGGGTGCAACATTTAAATTGCAGCTCGCTAGAGCGTCCCGTGATGACAGGGCAGCTCGTAAGTGCCGATGGCCTAGTTTGGTGGCAACACGATGATGCTCTGTCTATTGCGGCCAGCCAGAGCTAACAAAGGGGTAGAGGTGAGCGATGGGACGGCTGAGAGGGTCTCCCTGGCGACACAGAACAAGCTGAAACGAGGCATTGCACATTGGACTAAGAGAGAGGGAAGAACAGTGCACTCTAGGGCACTGTTTCTCACGTCTGTGTTCTAAAAATAGACATAATGGAAGAAGAAGATGTCTCATGAGTGCACACCAGTGTCGTGCACATGTTGCTGAAATTTGGGACATTTGAAGCTACACAACAGAAATGGGAAAGAAAGAGAGTGCATTGCATGTTTGTGATCAGACCTCAATTCTGGATCATATGGAGGTACATACTAGAGTTTTAAGACTTTTGATCACCAATGCTATAAGACATGATCCATGTCCCTTATTGTCCATGTGACATGGACAACATGGTTGATTAAACTTTTTGAAAGCACACATCAACCAAACAGTTGTGATTCGTTGTGAGACTTTTGACTTCACTAATACGGCGAGGCATGGTAGTCTCGGTAGGTGTTTTGTAACGATCGTACATACTAGGTTTTAGTACCGTGAGCACTGGCTGTCAGGGGGATGACCCCCGGGTAGGCTTAGGAGTGCAAGTCACCTTTTCAAAACATCGGGGCAGCCAAGGCCCCTCAATCCGGCTGGCCCTCCAGTCGGCTCCCCAGCTGCGGGCCGGCCTGGCATGGCGCTATGCCCGGGCCGGCTAGCCACAGCTGGCGGCCGGCGGGTCAGCGCCAGTCCAATCCCGCCATACGACAAGAGCTCTCCCATGTCGTGGAGAGCGTGGCTACAGTGCCACCAGTGCCGCCAACTGGGGCTACCGACGTCAGCCCGGCTCGGCACTGTGGCGGCACAGTGCCAACCACTCCGTGACGCGGAGATCGACGGGCTACAGTGACATGCAGCAGGCGGGCCCCGCAGCCGGCAGGCCCCACTAACGACCAGAGACGCTGGCAACAGGGCCCCGCCCCTCTTTCTTTATCGTTTGTAACCTGAGAGGTCCAAGTATAAGACCTCATAGGAGCCCCCCTAGGAGGGGGTCAGCTCATTCTACACACACACACACACACACCTGCGAGGCAGAGAGGAGAGCTAGCTCCCTCTTCCTCCTCCACCCAAAACAGCTCCAGGAGCAACTCGGTAACCTTGTGATCTTCATAACGATCTGACAGGACTAGGGGTATTACCTCCCCCGGAGGGCCCCGAACCTGGGTATGTCCTTGTGTCTTGCATCGCTCGTGCCCAATCTCGCATCTGGAACCCACCGATGCTCACTGTCCCCAACCACATTCGATTAGCCACCCCATGGCATCTGCCGTGAGAACACCACGACAGTTGGAGCCTGTCGGAGCCTGGACTCCGGGGGTCTAGAGGTTCGAACACTGGTGGCGCGCTAGCTCTTTCCGACTAAAGGTGACCATGGCGAGGCTACGGCGAGAGCGTTACGCGGGAGCACGATAGGGGACACGACGGTTACCCAGGTTCGGGCCACCTTGCGGTGTAAAACCCTACTCCTGCTTGTGGTTGGGATTGCTGTGGGATGAGGATGCTCTCGCGTACAAGGTAGGAGATGAAGGAATCGATCCTCTCTACGATGGCAGCACTGTCCCTTTTTATAGCCGCCCTGGTCCTCTTCCCCCAAAAACTAGGCGGGAAGGGTTGCCACACTTGGTGGGTTTTGAAAGGGGACAGGCGCTCAGTCTATCCTGACTAAAGGCGGTCTTCCCCTACAAAAGCATGATCTATGACGTGCTGGTGGGCTCGGTGGTGACCTCTTCCCTGCACGCCTTGCTGCCTCGGTCTTCCTTCACCAAACGGGCAGTCCTTGGGACTTGCATTGGGGGTGGGCAGCCCCCTTAGCACCAAAGAGGAAAGCTTCTCTATCTGCGCCCGCTGGCACGGCCTCTGCCGCCCTTCGTCGCTACGCGCGTCACCCACTTGATGGGCGCAGGACCGCGTAGTCGACGTCAGGCTCGGGTGGCCTCGGGCGGCCACCTCGGGGGGGGGGGGGGCGCCTCGGGAGGCAGCCTCGCGAGAGGACCTCGCGAGGCCGCTGCAGCTGCCGTGGCTAAGTGCTGGCAGGTCATGTCTTGAGGAGGGGTCCTCAGGAGGCCCCGGCGCCTCGGGAGATGTCTTCACTTCGCCGCGCCCTCAGGTGGGCCGCGCCTTGGGCCTTCGCCAGGCGTCGTTTCCTGGGCCGCAGGCAGATCAGCCGGGGTACCCTGGTTCCCAATGGCCCGACAGTAGCCCTCGGGCCCGTGGGGCGCACGTTCCCGCCTGTTGGGACCGAAACGGCACAGGCCCTAACAGACTGCGAGGCCCAGGCTCGACGCGTGGCGCACGACGGGATGTGGGACGCCCCCACTTCCCCACTACACCTCGGTAACCTCCCGCGTCAGCCATAAAGCCTGCCCGCGCGGGGCGCAAGCCCTCATTGCTTCCTTGATTCCCGACGTTGAAGAAGGCGGAGTGACTGGGAGAGCGCCTCCATTGAGTATAAAGGGGGGATGGAAAGCTGAGATCCTTCGCCCATCTTCTTCCTTCGCTCCTTCCCTTCTTCCACTTCTCGTCCTTCCGGAGCCGCTGTTGCAATGGCGAGGGGCAGAGGGCGAGCTCGTGCGTCCGCCGCCGCCACGAGGGTTCCACCCCGGGGCCGTGGGGGCCCCTCGGCGACCACTGAAGCCGGCCCAAGCGCTCGTGGAAGGGCTGGCACTCGTGGCCACAGACGGCGCGATGCCCATGGCCGAGGCGGACGCGGCGGGGCATCCACCCATCCTCCCCAGGCCGGATTTCATATGGCAGATGCGGCGCACGAGTTCATCGTGGGGATGCACTGCCGACCTTGTAGCTGGCTTCGGCTCCCCGACTCCTTCGCGAGAGCGATGGAGGGCAAGGAGCCCCTGGGGCTGTGGCCCCTCTCTCTTTTGTTCCTGTCAGAGGTTGATGCAGCCCCCAATGGTGTGAAAAACGATGTCTTTTGCTTTAAGTATTTTATGATTTGCCGTAATGCATGTTTCCTCGCGAGGCTCTCTCATGAGGCCTATTCCTTTTTCCTTGTTTGCCTTAGTGCTCTACGTCGTCAGGACCCAGCCCCCGAGCGGGCTACAGCCGTCGCTGGTATGTTAGGTCGCGTTGCCTGGACAAGGCCAGGAGGTGTAGGGCACTGAGGAGCGGCCAGGACTCCCGAGGCATGATGCTCAGGAAGTCCCCCCTTGAGTGCAAGCGGCTTGCACGGAGGAGAGAATATTAGCACTCAGCGAGGTCGTGGGGAGAGGAAACTTGAGAGGCACCGAGAGCGGCTCATGAGGTATTTTTGTACTTAGCTCTTGCGAGTGTCGATTGCCATGTCGTGGCTGCGGGGCACGCCTTGCGAGGCTCCTGCTCGTGAGGCCTCCCGCTAGCACTTGGCGGAGATGGTTACCGTAGGTTGGCTCGCGAGGCAGCGCTCACGAGGCTCCCTGGGGGTTTACGAGGACGTCTTGTCGTGAGTTGCCTCGCGAGGCCTTTGAATGCCTTGTGCCTGTGATAACTTTACATTGATTTCATAAAGCGGGGGGAGCGGTGCGCTCTTGCTAGCTTGTTCGTGGGTATCACGCAAGAAGACGAGACACCAAGGACCTTGGTGAGGTGGCGTGCATGGGAGCAGGCCCGCGAGCCAGAGCCTGATCACTTGGGTTTTTGCAGCGCTGCTGGGACTGACCCGAGCACAGGCACCATGTCCAGCCCCCGCTCGCAAGGTGCGCAGGAGGAAGGTCGCGAGCGTGCACAGCTCCTGAGGCAAGCAACTTAGCAACACATAAGATATCTTAGGAAATAGAGCTTTACTGAAACATAGTAATGTAACACCCCGATAATCATGCTACAGTAATCTCAACCTAATGATGCCATGTCATCCTATTTTACTAAGCTTAATGGGTCCTTGATAAAAACCTAACTAAATTCAAATTCAAATAGCAAGTCAATTTTTTTTTCAAACAGTAAAACTAAAATGTTCGCATTATTCTATAAATTCCCCTGATCATTTGTCACATTGAAACCAACATCATTTGACTCAAAAATTAATCCCTAGTAAAATATAAAGTGGCCCAATAGCAGCAAAAATATCCTTTTCGAATTAAACAAATGTTTGTGTATTTCCAATTGACTTGAAACCTTGTGGGACTCTCCAAAACAATGACTAATATTTATGTGCCAAATTTCATTGTCAGAAAAATTCAATTGGTATTTATTTTAAATGCCAAACAATGGAGAAAATACCAAATAAGAAAAAGACAGAGATAACACTGTGCACTTATAGCCCTTAGCTACAGTACCTGACCCAAGCCCACCACGGCCTTCTCCTTCCTGCTGTACAGAGGGGGAGGTAGCGCCTTGGCCTGGCCGTGCACACGGCCGTCCATGCCACGGATGTCCGCGTGTCGATCATCCGCCGGCACCCCGAGGCGTATAAGGCCACCCCGACCCTGTAGACAAACCCTAGCCCACACTTATCCCCTCGCTCGTCCTCTCCCTCTCGGTTTCGCTCACTCCCGAACTGCCGTCGACGCACCATCGCCGTCCTCGCGGCCACTGGCCTCCCTGGCGACCGGGAGGTTGTCCAGGGACTTCCTCGTCGTCGACTCCGTCATCCCCGTGCATCCGTTCGACCGGAGCAGCACCGTACGCTCGGGATCGAGCTGGTTTTCCGCCACGGCCGTCGCATCTCGCTGTAGAGCTTGACGCATCCGGCCACCCCCGAGCTCTCTAATCACGTCCACGAGCTCTGTGGTGAGCTCCTCTGCCGACCCCCTCCTTTTCCCCTTTGGTTCGTCGCCGTGTGCCGTCCCCCGTAACTTGCCATGGCCCTGCGTCCGCGTGCACGCTCACCTGCGCCTGGCCACGTCCGCGCGCGCGCCCGCGTGCTGATGCGGCTGCTCCTGGCCGCGCCCGCGCAGCCCCGTTCTTGCTGCTGCTGCCGCTTGCTGCTCCTGTGCCGCTGCTCCCTGCTGCCTTGTTGCTCCCGCTGCTTGCTGCCGCTACTCTGGTTGCTGCCGCTACTGCTGCTCCTCCTGCTGGCCGCTGCTGCTTGCTCACTGCTGCTGCTCTAGTGCTGCTGCTGCTACTTGCGACGGCTGCTCCTTGCCACTGCTGCCTGCTGTTGTCCGCCGCTGCCGTCGATCGCTGCCGGCGCTGCTCTGGCGCTGTCCACGGCTGGACGAGTGTGTGGGTGTGTTGTGTGCGTACAGCGTGTGTGCTTTGTGTGTGCAGCGTGTGTGTAGGTGTGTGTGGTGGCCGACCGGCTCTCTGGATGAGGCCGGCCCTTTTGTTAGCTAATTAGTACTCCTACTAGTTAGACTAATTAGTGGTTAGGTATAGTGCGAATGACATGTGGACCCCACTAGTAGTTAAAAGAAAATTTAGATTTAAAATATCTAAGCCTATGACGTGTGGGCCATCACCTCTCCTTTTGACCAGTCAAATTGACTTGGTCAATTCGGATTAAATCAAATTAATATAACTTCAGGAAAATCCAGAAAATCATTTAAACTTCGGAAATTCATATAAATTAAACCGTAACTCGGATGAGAATAATTTATATATGAAAAATGATCAGAAAAATATGACGAATCCGAATATGCCATCCACATACCTGTCACATGCCTCTAACATACCGAACGTTGAACATTGGCTACCAAAACCGATAAATGAATATTGTTCGGAGCTGGGAAAATATTCCCGGATATTTTCCCGCTCCGAGTAAAATACTTAGTACTGCATTAGAACACCCCTAGCATAGCATACTACCATGTCATGCATCGTGCTGCATTTGTGTGCTTTATATTTACTGTTTCTTCCCCCTCTTCTTCTCCGGTAGACTCCGAGTTCGCTGACGAACCGGGGATCGACTACACCGTTGCAGATTCCTTTTCGCCTGCAGAGCAACCAGGCAAGCAAAACCCCCTTGATCATTCCTATATCACCTATTCCTTCTTCCCCATGCTTGCATTAGATTTTGCTACTGTAATTGATTGCTCCTATTCTGATGCATGGGCTGATGTTGTAACCTGCTGTGATTCTTTACCTGTTGTCCTATATGGTTAGTATAGGTTGGTTAGTAATTCCATCAGTGGCCCCACACCTTTGTCCGTGTTGCCCTGCTTTGCTACCGGATGACTCGAACAATGTGATCGATGTGCAGAGACCGACACAGCACCGCACAACCCTTAGTTGTACGACTCTGCAGAGCTACTATCGAGTGCCGAGGGTGATACCTCCTACCTCACTCCTGATGATATCTCTGTAGCGTAGCTAGTCAGTTGTGGGTTACCGAGGGTGATTCCTCTTTCACCACCTCCGATGATGCCTCTGTCATGCAACCCCCCAAGTGTGAACCCATCGAGGGTGATTCCTCCAAGTTCACCTTGATGGATACATCGAGTGGGAGTCCATCGAGGGTGATTCCTCGTACTTCCCCCTTGATGACAAGAACACACGGTTACCTTTAACTGTTGCCCCCATGTACTATTACTGCGGGACTGAAGGGACAGGCGGTACCACCCCGGTAGAGGTGGACCCGAGTTCCCGACAGTCTCTGGATTAGTCAGTTTGACCTGGAGGGTACCCGCGAGATAATTACGAGGCGCGGCCGGGCAGGCAGAGACCGCCCTAGAGAGGGATGGGCCTGACCCTTGTTGCACTTGCTCGAGACGGGGCGACAGGAGTACTGATCGTCACCGCGAGCTCCTAATAATTCGCTAACGGATTTGGGTATTTGATCTGAGTTGGCCGCTGGCCATATACGCACTACCACCACGTGGGATAATGGTTATGGAACCCTCGGCGCCGTATGTATCAGCCGAAAGCTCTGTCAGACGTCCAGTTCAGCATTGTGGCCAGGTCGGATCGGCGCCCCAGAGGTGGTGCCAGGATCCACCTTGCGCACAACGACCCGGAGTGCACAGGGCGATGGCCCAAGACCCCTGAGCACTTAGGATGTAGACCGGCGGGGACCTCTCTGTTGAGCCTAGGTAGGACTACGTCGTGTCGATCAGCCGAGGCCGGGCAAGACCTAGAAAAGTGTGTCCGGCCAGAGTTAATCGAGCGTGTTGGGTAACAGTAGTGCACCACTGCAGGGAAGTTATCTATTCGAATAGCCGTGTCCATGGTAACAGGACGCTCAGTGTTGTATCCCAATCTACTACAACTTGAACTGGATACATGTTAATTAACTGTAAGCTCCGGGATCGTTTTCTTGCAGGGAGTCGAGGAAGGATCTTTGGGCTTTGCTTCTACATGCTTGTTACTTTACGTTATGCTACTAATCTGCACTCTTCTAATGCTGCAAGAAGCTGAAGATGCTAGTCGTCAATAGGCTAGGTCTCCCTCCCCTATTCTGGCATTTCTGCAGTTTAGTATAAAGATATAGCCCCATTCCTTTGATACCGATGCATACTTAGTATAGTTTTGATGTCAGTCTTGCGAGTACTTTGGATGAGTACTCACGGCTGCTTTGCTCCCTCTTTTCCCCCATACCCATTTACTGCGACCAGATGACGGAACCCAGGAGTGAGCTGCTATCGCCGACGACTGTTACTACACTTCCGGTGGAGGCTACTACTATGTGGAGACCGACGACCAGGAATAATTTCGGAGGCTCCCAGGCAGGAGGCCTCGCCTCTTTCGATCAGAGCCGTTGTTTGTTTTCACCTTCTTAAGGCACCCTTGTTTAACTTTGTGTCTGTACTCAGATACTATTGTTGCTTCCGCTGACTCTTGTGTAACTCAAGCTTATGTATTCGAGCCCTCGAGGCCCCTGGCTTGTAATATAAAGCTTGTATTATTTTATTTTGTGTCTAGAGTTGTGTTGTGATATCTTCCCATGAGTCCCTGGGCTTGATCGTGCGCATTTGCGTGTATGATTAGTGCACGGTCGGGCCGGGGGCGTCACAAGCTGGTATAAGAGCCGACTGCCTATAGGAAGCCCCTTTCCAACTCCTTGGCCGTAGTTGAGTCTAGTCTTTGAAAAAAAACTGTTTTACTAACATGGCTGTGTGGCATATGGGCCCACGTCTCCAATGGGTGGTATTAGGATCTTTTGTTCCGCTCCTATACTCTGGGATTCTGATCTCTCTTCTATTCGGGTTAAAGTTTTGCTAACACTAGCATTAGGTTCTCGTGTTCACATCCACCCGGAGAGCTGGATTGTCTGCAATTACATTTTCCTTTCCATTGGTCTGTTTAACCTTTCTTATAATCTAGCTTTTATCTAAGCAGTAATGATTCCCTACTTATGCAAACACCTCGGTGTACCACTCTGTCGGTAACACCATGTTACTATTGTTGTTGGCATTCAGGTAACCGACAATGGATGAGAACTTTGCCTATTGTTCCACCTCGTCTTAACGAGCGGGAAAATTGTTCTCTTCGTCCCTCGCCCTTGGTACCGACGTCGTTGCCAACCAAGCTGACAAACTATCCTCTGACTTGCCTTGCTGTCGTGACCTTGCAAGATGTCACTGCCTTCTCACTCTTAATCGACACTCACCACAGTTCCACAGGATCAAAACCTGACTCTCCTATACATCCTTGATCCCGAAGATACCCCTTACCTCCACCTCTTAAATCTCGGGACGAGATTTCTTGTAGTGGGGGAGATTTGTAACACCCCGATAATCATGCTACAGTAATCTCAACCTAATGATGCCGTGTCATCCTATTTTACTAAGCTTAATGGGTCCTTGATAAAAACCTAAGTAAAATTCAAATTCAAATAGCAAGTCAAATTATTATTTTTTCAAATAGTAAAACTAAAATGTTCGCATTATTCTATAAATTCCCCTGATCATTTGTCATGTTGAAACCAACATCATTTGACTCACCAATTAATCCCTAGTAAAATATAAAGTGGCCCAATAGCAGCAAAAATATCCTTTTCGAATTAAACAAATGTTTGTGTATTTCCAATTGACTTGAAACCTTGTGGGACTCTCCAAAATAATGACTAATATTTATGTGCCAAATTTCATTGTCAGAAAAATTCAATTGGTATTTATTTTAAATGCCAAACAATGGAGAAAATACCAAATAAGAAAAAGACAGAGACAACACTGTGCACTTATAGCCCTTAGCTACAGTACCTGGCCCAAGCCCACCACGGCCTTCTCCTTCCTGCTATACAGAGGGGGAGGCAGCGCCTTGGCCTGGCCGTGCACACGGTCGTCCATGCCCCGGATGTCGGCGTGTCGATCATCCCCCGGCACCCCGAGGCATATAAGGCCACCCCTGACCCTATAGACAAACCCTAGCCCACACTTATCCCCTCGCTCGTCCTCTCCCTCTCGGTTTTGTTCACTCCGAACTGCCGTCGAATCACCGTCGCCGTCCTCGCGGCCACTGGCCTCCCCGGCGACCGGGAGGTTGTCCAGGGACTTCCTCGTCGTCGACTCCGTCATCCCCGTGCATCCGTTCGACCGGAGCTGCACCATACGCTCGGGATCGAGCTGGTTTTCCGCCACGGCCGTCGCATCTCACCGTCGAGCTTGACGCATCTGGCCACCCCCGAGCTCTCTAATCACGTCCACGAGCTCCGTGGTGAGCTCCTCTGCCGATCCCCTCCTTTTCCCCTACGGTTCGTCGCCGTGTGCCGTCCCCCGTAGCTTGCCATGGCCCTGCGTCCGCGTGCGCGCTCACCTGCGCCTGGCCACGTCCGCGCGCGCCCGCGTGCTGCCGCGGCTGCTCCTGGCCGCGCCCGTGTGACACCCTGGTTTTCGCTCCTTGTTTTTTTTCCTTCGCGGGATTTAACTCCCGTCTTTTTGTCGGTGTTATCGGATTTTCTCTCGCTCTTGGGTATATGAAGATGATCAGTTAGCCTTGCCTTTCCTACCCAACCAGAGACTCTCTCCGACCCTACCTTGGTATCCCGGATATAGTTCTAGGACCTTGCCACCGAAACCCTACTCTCCGGTCTACCGGAAGGGAAACCCTAATTTCTTCCGTTACAAAGGAACCCCAATCACCTTTGATCTATTGCCTCCCAAACTTTTCCCAGTGATCATCCCACATCTATAAACCCTGGATATGCAAAAATATTTCCAAGTCATTTGCAATATTTTTCATTTAAAATTAATTCCTTTTTCTGCCCGTTAAAGGAATTAAATCCAGGAAAATATCTATCCATCTCCAAAGTTCATGAAAACTTGTGGATATATTCTTTGTGATCATATTGAGCTCCAATAAAAATATTGGCTATAATTAAATAAGGGAAATTGCCTTTTCCTATTTAAAGCCAATATTGCATTTTGGGCACTTTCCAAAGGAGCTACCATTTTGGTGGCCAGGAAAAATCCCAAATAATTTGTGGAGCTTCTCCTATCCATATCTTCACCATTTCCATCAAGATCCCATGTTCCACATATCAAATTTTGAGAGCATCATCCAATTCTTGTTTCTGGACTTATTTTGAGGTTGTGAAGCAACTATATTATATATTGCTTCAAAAATTCTCAAATTAATCCAGGACCTCACATTCCCTAAATGATGTGACCATGAAAAAATTCACATCATTTCATCTAGCCAATTTCTCCCAAAAATTCTATCTAGTTTCTGTCCAGATTCAAGCTCTGTGAAGGAAGTACCATTTTGGTATATACAAATGAGCTGAATTTTTCCCAGAACCTTCATTCCTCCAAATAATCACCCTACACAAAAATTCAGCTCATTCCACCAAGGCATATGAGTGTAGCCTCAAGATCAAGTTTCTGGACCAAATTCTGCATTGCAAAGCAAGTATATGCAAACTTGGTCCAAATGCCTTCAAATTTTGCAAGCACCTAGTCCTTCATACCCCATCTTGTTATGACAAAGATCCAACTCCATTTCTCCATCCAGTTCTCCAGAAAACTCCAGCCAATTTTGCTGTCAGAACTTGTTTCTGCAAGTGTGTCTCACCTCAGAACTACCTAGCTGGTTCCAGCCCCTTCTTTCATCTATTTGAGCATCGAGAGACTTGTTGGACAAGCTTGGACAGGCAGGAACCTTCCAGAGCTAGCCATGCACGTGGTGACCACGCAGCGGCTGTGCAGCAACGGCGCTCTGCGCACTGTTCACGTCGGCTAGCTCTCTCCGTCCACTTCTGGCTTGTCCGAGCATGTCTACGGGCTCCGCGGCGACCACCTGTCCCTCTCCAGGCTCTTCCCCTCTCCGATTTCTTTCTCCTCGCGCCACGGCATCCACCGCCATGGCACTGTCCTCCTCGTGAACCTCTCTGCCACCTCCCCTCCGCTGTCCTCTTCCTCCCCGAAGCCTCTCGAGCACGCCAGTGTAGCTCCCCTGCTTGCCCGTGCCACTCCCCGATGCCAGCCGCTTGCCTGAGCAGTCGCCATCGAGCTGCCGCCCGTGACCGTGCCATCGTCGCCTTCCTCTTTGTCTCTTCCTCCTCGAGCTCTCCCGAAGCTCCTACGAGCTCCTCCGCGCTTCCGGAGCCCCTGCCGACATCGCCCCGCCCTCCGCGTGTCCCCAAGCACCAGTATGGTGATGAGGATGCCATGGCGGCTGAGCTTGTCTGGCAAGCTCCCGTGGCTATAAATAGCCAAGCCCCGAGCTCCCTCGAGCTCACCCCACTCCTTTCTCCCTCTCTGGACCCCTCCTAACCCCAGCCCCGAGCAGCTGCGTCCCCTAAGTGCCCGAAATCCGGCGAACTCCGTCCATGGCCGCCGCCGCCCCCCTCCTCAAAATCAGCCACCACAGCCCGTCCCCGTATCCATTGCGGGTCCCTCTGAGCTCGCCGTGGAGCTCCACTTCCATCCACCCCATCCCCGCGAGCCCTCGCCCACCGGAGCTTCGCCGGCCACCGGGGCAGCCGCTCTCTGCCACCGCCCGTCGCCGCACCTCCAGCCCTCCCCGCGGTCCGAGTCTCCCACCAATGGATGCGGAGTTCCGCCCCAAGGCCACCGGTGCCCTTGCCTCAGCCAGAGGTGGCCGGAGCCGACCGGACGCCCGCCGGCGCCGCGCGGCCTCGCCGCTCCTCTGCTCTCATCGGGAGGTGGAAGGAGGAAGGCAGGAGAGAGAGAGCGCACCGGTGGGGCCCAGGTGTAAGTGACCCAGCCACCGGGCCCAGCTGAGTAAGTGGAGGCGTATTCCGTTTAATACGTCTTCCGGTGATGAAAGCGTACTCGCTTGCGGTTGCGGGCAGGAATGCACTTTCCCCTTACGGAAAGCGTATTTAACAAAACTGCGCTTTCTGTTTTACTCAGCCGGCCGAAATGGTTAAATTGCGGGCGTTCACCCGTTAGCAGCAGAAAAACTCAGTTCTTATTTGTTTTTCTGCCTAACAAACGAACGGCCCTAACTTTTTAACCGTGACTCCGATTGAGGTAAACCCAATGCCCACATCTTCAGCTCGTCGAGCCCGTTCCGATGGTATCATTTTCATAATGTTTTCACACTGTGAAAATGACCATTTTGCCCCTACCCTTATTCAGCCCCTTTCGAGAGAGAACCATTTCCGGTGAAGTTCTCCGCGAGCTCATCGCACTTCTTTCCGGAGTATTCCTCGACCCCCAGGCAATCCGACCATCTGATATATGCCCTAAAGCATTGCTTTGTGTTATTCTTGCGTGTTTAATTACTGATTATGCCTGTGTTAGAAATAATTAAACTCCTGCTAGTTCGGACTTGCTATTTACATTACCTGCTATTGCTCATCACGTTATCGCACTAGTGACTCGTTGTGATGCATATGGAGATAGGTTGTTATGTTTTCATAGTTGTTACGTCATGCATGGTTACAGTTACTGCAATATTATGAAATGTGACTTAATAATGACAACAACCTCCTCCGTCGACTGGATCGAGTCATAGTGTCACCTATCCGAACATACCCGTGCAGCCACATTTGCCGGTATGGGACGGCCCTAGCTTTGTCTATTGTCCTGCCTCTTGTCGGTACCGCCAACTAGGGAAGGTTATGCGTGCATGCTACCCTGGCCCGGTAGGCGGCGATAACCTTGTGAGCCCAGTTGAGTTATATGGATCCAGGTTCCCGTTTGGGATAGTTTTGTTTGGCCACGACGGTGGCAGGTGTCACGGGGTGACACAGGGGCCACCCAGGACATGACCCTGGGAGGGTATGATTGTCGGTGGGACCGTAAGAGTGCCAGGCAAAAGACAAGCTTTTGTTGGAGCAGCACTGGTCTACCCGAATGGGAACATGTACTAAAGTACGAGGCCAGGCGCTCCATGGTGTGGGTAAAGTGTGCAACCTCTGCAGAGTGTAAATCTATTCGAATAGCCGCGTCCTCGGTCATGGACAGTTCGTATAGGCCCCTATTTGGTCTGTGTCTAGTCTGGAGGAACAAACTATATAATGTTATTGTTAAGACTGAACCAGAGAATAGTAAGGTTGGTCAGACTTGCAGTGCAGATGCATGGACATCAGATGATGTCAAAGATATGAATGTTAGCCATGGGATGGCTAGGAGAGAAACGGTCGTATGACCAAAAGGTTTGGATTGGATTTGGATCGGATTCGGATTCGGATTTGGATTTGGATTGGATCATAAGAATAGTCGGAGTATGGATTATTTACTGGATAAGCTTTATCTTCGTCATACTGTATTTACTTCAGTAGTTATCATGATAGATAATTCTGATATGTTATGATGATTAATGCTGCTAAATGATTAATCTTGCTAGATAATACTGCCATAACATGATAGTTAATACTCAGCGGCCTTCAATGTGGCCAGGTTCAATGTGGCCAGGTTCAATGCGGCAGCAACCAGAATACTCAGTGGCCTTCAATGTGGCCAGGTTCACCTAAGGATTCGACGTCCTTGGCGAGGAGCCGGAGTGTTCGCGGGCTAGATGAGTAACCCAGTCAGATCCCTGTGGATTGGAGCCACACCAAGACCTTGCTGCCTTAGATAGAGCTTCTCCGCTGCCATCACCCTTGTAATATCCCATGTAAGACTTATATATCCATTAATAGAAAAGCATGTGTTCATGATACTTGTTGTAAAAGCGCATGCCAGAGTGATTTTCCTGGGCTGGCGTGTGCAGCGACCATATGGCTATAGTGGTATTCAGGCAGGGCGCCACTGCCCGCGCAGCCCCGTTCTTGCTGCTGTTGCCGCTTGCTGCTCCTGTGCCACTTCTTAGCCGCTGCTCCCTGCTGCCTTGCTGCTCCCGCTGCTTGCTGCCGCTACTCTGGTTGCTGCCGCTACTGCTGCTCCTCCTGCTGGCCGCTGCTGCTTGTTCACTTCTGCTGCTCTAGTGTTGCTAATGCTACTTGCCACGGCTGCTCCTTGCCACTGCTGCTTGCTGTTGTCCGCCGCTGCCGTTGATCGCTGCCGGCGCTGCTCCGGCGCTGGCCACGGCTGGACGAGTGTGTGGGTGTGTTGTGTGCGTACAGTGTGTGTGCTTTGTGTGTCCAACGTGTGTGTGTGTAGGTGTGTGCGGTGGCCGGCCGGCTCTCTGGATGAGGCCGGCCCTTTAGTTAGCTAATTAGTACTCCTACTAGTTAGACTAATTAGTGGTTAGGTATAGTGCGAATGACATGTGGACCCCACTAGTAGTTAAAAGACAAATTAGATTTAAAATATCTAAGCCTATGACATGTGGGCCATCACCTCTCCTTTTGACCAGTCAAATTGACTTGGTCAATTCGGATTAAATCAAATTAATATAACTTCAGGAAAATCCAGCAAATCATTTAAACTTCGGAAATTCATATAAATTAAACCGTAACTCGGATGAAAATAATTTATATATGAAAAATGATCAGAAAAATATGGCGAATCCAAATATGCCATCCACATACCTGTCACATGCCTCTAACATACCGAATGTTGAACATTGGCTACCGAAACCGCTAAATGAATAGTGTTTGGAGCTGGGAAAATATTCCCGGATATTTTCCCGCTCCGAGTAAAATACTTAGTACTGCATTAGAACACCCCTAGCATAGCATACTGCCATGTCATATATCGTGCTGCATTTGTGTGCTTTATATTTACTGTTTCTTCCCACTCCTCTTCTCCGGTAGACTCCGAGATCGCTAACGAACCGGGGATAGACTACACCGTTGCAGATTCCTTTTCGCCTGCAGAGCAACCAGGCAAGCAAAACCCCCTTGATCATTCCTATATCACCTATTCCTTCTTCCCCATGCTTGCATTAAATTTTGCTACTGTAATTGATTGCTCCTATTCTGATGCATGGCCTGATGTTGTAACCTGCTGTGATACTTTACATGTTGTCCTATATGCTTAGTATAGGTTGGTTAGTAATTCCATCAGTGGCCCCACACCTTTGTCCATGTTGCCCTGCTTTGCTACCGGATGACTCGAACAATGTGATCAATGTGCAGAGACCGACACAGCACTGCACACCCCCTTAGTTGTACGACTCTGCAGAGCTACTATCGAGTGCCGAGGGTGATACCTCCTACCTCACTCCTGATGATATCTCTGTAGCGTAGCTAGTCAGTTGTGGGTTACCAAGGGTGATTCCTCTTTCACCACCTCCAATGATGCCTCTGTCATGCAACCCCCCAAGTGTGAACCCATCGAGGGTGATTCCTACAAGTTCACCTTGATGGATACATCGAGTGGGAGTCCATCGAGGGTGATTCCTCGGACTTCCCCATTGATGACAAGAACACACGGTTACCTTTAACTGTTGCCCCCATGTACTGTTACTGCGGGACTGGAGGGACAGGCGGTACCACCCCAGTAGAGGTGGACCTGAGTTCCCGACAGTCTCTAGATTAGTCGGGTTGACCTGGAGGGTACCCGCGAGATAATTACGAGGTGCGGCCGGGCAGGCAGAGACCGCCCTAGAGAGGGATGGGCCTGACCCTTGTTGCACTTCCTCGAGACGGGGTGACAGGAGTACTGATCGTCACCGCGAGCTCCTAATAATTCGCTAACGGATTTGGGTATTTGATCTGAGTTGGCCGCTTGCCATATACGCACTACCACCACGTGGGATAATGGTTATGGGACCCTCGGCGACGTATGTATCAGCCGAAAGCTCTGTCAGACATCCAGTTCAGCATTGTGGCCGGGTCGGATCGGCGCCCCAGAGGTGGTGCCTGGATCCACCTTGCGCACAACGACCCGGAGTGCACAGGGCGATGGCCCAAGACCCCTGAGCACTTAGGATGTAGACCGGTGGGGACCTCTCTGTTGAGCCTAGGTAGGACTACGTCGTGTCGATCAGCCGAGGCCGGGCAAGACCCAGAAAAGTGTGTCCGGCCATAGTTAATCGAGCATGTTGGGTAACAGTAGTGCACCCCTGCAGGGAAGTTATCTATTCGAATAGCCGTGTCCACGGTAACAGGATGCTCAGTGTTGTATCCCGATCTACTACAACTTGAACTGGACACATGTTAATTAACTGTAAGCTCCGGGATCGTTTTCTTGCAGGGAGTCGAGGAAGGATCTCTGGGCTTTGCTTCTACATGCTTGTTACTTTATGTTATGCTACTAATCTGCACTCTTCTAATGCTGCAAGATGCTGAAGATGCTAGTCTTCGATAGGCTAGGTCTTCCCCCCCTATTCTGGCATTTCTGCAGTTTAGTATAAAGATATAGCCCCATTCCTTTGATAGCGATGCATACTTAGTATAGTTCTGATGTCAGTCTTGAGAGTACTTTGGATGAGTACTCACGGTTGCTTTGCT
The DNA here is from genome assembly GCA_039707655.1 of Elymus sibiricus. Taxonomy (NCBI): domain Eukaryota; kingdom Viridiplantae; phylum Streptophyta; class Magnoliopsida; order Poales; family Poaceae; genus Elymus; species Elymus sibiricus. Next base: position 232,249,082 of record CM077672.1, on the reverse strand, counting down.
CCCTCTTTTCCCCCCATACCCGTTTACTGCGACCAGATGACGGAACCCAGGAGTCAACTGCTACCGCCGACGACTGTTACTACACTTCCGGTGGAGCCTACTACTACGTGGAGACCAACGACCAGGAGTAGTTACCGAAAAAGGCTTCCGCCCCGCTTTATATATAAAGCAACGATCCACAACAACTCGGTACAAACGCACGCCACCACAACACCCGCACACACCCAAGGCAGGATACATAGATGCTGAACGCAGCAACGCCTCCCCTAGCACTACAAGAGCCACCGGGGTCCTCCGCCGTGAACACGCCACTGCGAAGAGATGAAGCCACATACGACGAACCGTGAGCTCCAAGGCGGCGCCTTCAGGAAGGAAACGACACCGGAGCGCCGCCACCGCCCGACCCGAGGGTCAGAGTTTCCCCTAGAGCAACACGACGGGCAATGAGAGCCGCGAGGACGCCTTCAGGAAGGGAACGAGCTTCGCCGCCGCCGGTCTGTCCGAAGAAAGAGCGGGTTTTCACCCCGGCCAACACTCACTGCCACCGAACGCCACACCCCGGCAACCACACCGCCCACACGGCCATAGTCACCGGGAGTAGGAGTAGTTTCGAAGGCTCCCAGGCAGGAGGTCTTGACTCTTTCGATCAGAGCCGTTGTTTGTTTTCACCTTCTTAAGGCACCATTGTTTAACTTAGTGTCTGTACTCAGATACTGTTGTTGCTTCCGCTGACTCTTGTGTAACTCGAGCTTATGTATTCGAGCCCTCGAGGCCCCTGGCTTATAATATAAAGCTTGTATTATTTTATTTTGTGTCTAGAGTTGTGTTGTGATATCTTCCCGTGAGTCCCTGGGCTTGATCGTGCGCATTTGCGTGTATGATTAGTGCACGGTCGGGCCGGGGGCGTCACAAATAATAAGTTCATTACACAACCAAAAAGAGATATGAATGCCATGTTTGGCACGGATCGGCGTGAGGTTGGTGCAGCCCGTGGGGTGCCCTCAAGTGATTGTTCCACCAGCGCGGAGCATGGGGCTTCCACTAGGCATGGGCATGATCGCGGTTCGATCGTTCTACCAGCGCGGAGCATGGGGCTTCCACCGAGACGTGGGCGGGAGCTCTCGTGGGCCCATCAGGCGAACACAATGAGAGGCTCCGGGGCATGTACAACCCCACTTCTTTCGTACGCGTGAGGGCCACGAGTAGAACTTGCGGAGGTGTTGGATGTTCCAGGCGTTAGGCATAGGAACTCCGTCCTCCGTCTCCAGCCGGGCGGCGCCGGGCCTGAAGACATGAGCAACCCTGGAAGGGCCTTCCCACATGGGTGAGAGCTTGTGGAGTCCCTCTCTGGAGAGGATCCTTCTCAGGAGGAGATCACCGACTTCAAGGGTGCGTGGGCGTATGTTGCGGCTAGGATAGCGATGCAAAGCCTGCTGGTATCTGGTGGCGCGGAGGGCGGCTTGGCGATGTGCTTCTTCGAGGAGTAGCAGGTCGGCCTCTCGCGAGGCGTCCTGACGAGCCTCGTCAAAGGCAAGGACTCGCGGAGAGCCGTGCCGGAGCTCAGACGGGAGGACTGCTTCGGCTCCATAGACGAGGAAGAAGGGAGTCTCGCCTGTAGGCTTGGTTGCCGTTGTGCAGGTGGACCACAGCACAGACTGCAGCTCGTCAAGCCAGCCCTTGCCGCAGGCTTCGAGCTTTTTCTTGAAGCTTTTTGTCTTGAGGCCCTTGAGGACCTCAGCGGTCGCATGCTCGGCCTGGCCGTTGCTTCGTGGGTGCACCACAGAGGCGTAGCAGATCTGCGTACCGAGGCTGGCGTAGTATGACTTGAAGAGGCCGCTTGTGAACTGGGAGCCGTTGTCAGTGATGATGCGGTTGAGGACGCCGAAGCGGCTCACAAGGCCCTTAATGAACTTGATGGCAGAGCCTGCTGGGATGGTGCGCACGGGCTCGACCTCCACCCATTTGGTGAACTTGTCGATGGCGACGTAGAGGTAGCGGTAGCCGCCAGCTGCGCGAGGGAAGGGTCCCAAGATATCCAGCCCCCAGACCGTGAAGGGCCATCAGAGGGGAATCGTCTGGAGGCCTTGCGCTGGCTGGTGGATTTGCTTGGCGTGGAATTGACAAGCTTCGCAGGATTAGACCAGCTCGGTGGCGACGTGGAGCGTGGTGGGCCAGTAGAAGCTGCTGCGGAACACCTTGCCGGTGAGGGTGCGCGACGAGGAGTGGTGGCCGTAGTCTCCTCCATGGATGTTGGCGAGCAGCTCGCGCCCTTGTTCTTCAGAGATGCACCGCAGCGAGACGCCATTGGGGCGCCTGCGGGACAGCTCGCCGTCTTGCAGACAGTAAGCGGTGGTCTGCCGGGCCACGCGCTCTGCTTCTGAGTCCTTCTCCGGGAGGGTGCCGTGAAGCAAGTAGGCCTTGAACTTCGTGGCCCAGCTATCTGTTTGAGGCTCCAGCGCCAGCAGCAGGCAGGCTCCTGAGGCTGGGCCGTAGTCTGGCGCGCTCGTGGGTGGTGCGGGTGGGAGTTCTTCATGAAGCAGCGCGGTGCCAGCGGCAGGTGGTGGAGCTGATGGCTTGAGGAGCCTTTCCTCGAAGATGCCGGGGCTCGGAGGCTCACGGCGAGATGCTTGCTTGGCGATGTCGTCGGCCTCCTTGTTGCCGCCGCGAGGAACGTGCTGCAGCTCCAAGCCAAGGAAACGCTTCTCAAGTTTACGTACCTCTTCTAAGTAGGCGGCCATGTGTTCGTCCTTGGGTTTGTAGCTTTTGTTGGAGAAGTTGACGAGGAGCTGTGAATCACCCTTGATGGTGAGGCGCTTGATGCCCAGGGCAGAGGTGGCCTTGAGGCCGGCGATGAGGCCCTCGTACTCTCTGATGTTGTTGGAGACCTTATCATCGCACTTGAAGCAGAGCTAGACGGTGTAGTAGAGCTTGTCTCCCGTTGGCGAGGTGAGCACGACGCCAGCCCCCGCGCCCTGTCAGGAGAAGACACCATCAAAGTGCATGGACCATCTGCCAGGCGCTTCGCCCCCAGGCAAGAGGGATTCAGCCTCGCGAGGCTCCTCCTGGGGTGGGTCCATCCATTCTGCTATGAAGTCGGCCAGGGCTGCGCCCTTGATCACCCTTGTGGTGCAGAACTCTAGCTCGAAGGCCTGCAGCTCGATGTTCCACTCGGCGACGCGGTCGGCGGCGTTGGGGCTGTGCAGGACTTGCTCCAGGGGGTAAGACGAGATCACCTTGATGGGATGGCCTTGGAAGTAGTGGCGCAGCTTCCTGGAGGCGACGAGGAGTGCAAGGAGGAGCTTCTGCTGCATGGGGCAACGCTCGCCCGCATCTCGCAGCACCGTGCTGATGAAGTACATGGGGTGCTCGATGAGGCGGGTAGTTGTTGCAGCAGCTTGGTCTTCGGGGGGCCCGAGGGGCTCATGAGGCTCAGGAGGCTCGGGAGGCGGCTCGCGAGGTGGCTCACTAGAGGCCTCCTGAGGCAGGTCCTCGGCAGGCGACGGTGAGGCCTCAGGAGTTGGTGGCCCGGCAAGCCTCTTCTGCATGGGGACGCACTCTTCTCGAACTGCCACCAGGGCCGCGCTGGCCGTCTGGGGAGTAGCCGCCAAGTATAGGAGAAAGGGCTCGCGAGAGCGTGGCACGACCATGATGGGCGGGCTCGTGATGTACCTCTTGAGGTCTTCGAAGGCAGTGTCGGCCTCGGGAGTCCAGTTGAAGGGGCCGGATCTCTTCATGAGCTTGAAGAATAGCAGGGCTCGCTCGCCGAACTTGGAGATGAATCGCCCAAGGGAGGCCATACATCCCGCCAGGCGCTGCATCTCCTTAAGGCTCCGGGGAGGACGCATCTTCTCAATGGCCTTGATCTTCTCGGGGTTGGCCTCGATGCCACGGTGGGAGACCAGGAAGCCGAGCAGCTTGCCGGAGGGGACTCCGAAGACGCACTTGTCTGGGTTGAGCTTGAGGTTGTCCTTGCGCAGGTTGTCGAATGTCTCCTGGAGGTCCGCAATGAGGGACCAGGCCTGGCGGGTCTTGACGACGATGTCATTGATGTAGGCCTCGGCGTTTCTTCCCATCTGGGGCCCCAAGGCGATGCGCATCAGCCTCTAGAAGGTGGCCCCGGTGCTCCGGAGGCCGAACGACATGCAGATGTAGCAGAATATGCCACAAGGGGTGATGAAGGCATTTTCTCCATGTCCGCGGTCGCCATCTTGATCTGGTGGTAGCCTAAGAAGGCATCTAGGAAGCATAGCAACTTGCACTCAGCGATGGAGTCCACGATCTGGTTGATGCGGGGCAGCGGAAATGGATCTTGAGGGCAAAACTTGTTGAGGCTCATGAAGTCAACGCACATGCGCTCCTTGCCGCACTTCTTGGGCACCATGATGGGGTTGGCGAGCCATTCAGGGTGGCGCACCTCACGGATGACTCCAGCCTCTTGGAGCTTCTGAACTTCCTTGACGATGAAATCTTGCTTCTCTGGCGCCTGGCGCCTGGCGCCGTGCCTTCTGTCTCACGGGGCCCGTGTTGGGGCACACCACTAAGTGGTGCTCGATCACCTCCCTCGGCACACCGGACAAATCAGATGCCGTCCAGGCGAACACATCCGAATTTGCCCAAAGGAAGGTGACGAGCGCGTCTTCCTATGCAGGAGAGAGGCCAGTGCCGATGGTGAAGGCAGGGCCTGAGCCGCTGCCGTCCACTGACACCTTCTTTGTCACGGCGCGGTCCTGAGAGAACAACTACTTCTTCTTCGCGGGTGCGGCCTCATGAGGCTCGGCGGCATCCTCGTCGGCAGGGTAGGCGGTGGCGGCGGCCTTGTAGGCGCTCTCGAGGGAACGGACCGCGTCCTTCTCGTCGCAGCAGACGGTGATGATGCCGCTGCAGCCCGGCATTTTGAGGACGTTGTAGGCGTGGTGGGTCGCCGCCATGAACTTGGCGAGAGCTGGGTAGCCCAAGATGGCGTTGTACGGTAGGCCGATGTGCGCCACGTCAAAGTCGATGCACTCAGTATGGTAGTTCTTGCGGGTGCCGAAGGTGACGGGGAGACGCACTTGGCCCAGAGGAATGGTGGAGCCATCGGTCACTCCAGAGAAGGGCCTGGTTGGCATGAGCTGGTCGTAAGGCACTTGGAGCTGCTCAAAGGTCTCGACGGAGATCACATTGAGGCTGGCGCCTCCGTCGATGAGTATCTTGGTGACGGCGACATTGCTGATGGTGGGGGTGCACAGCATGGGGACCGTGCCAGTAGCGCTTGAAGACTTGGGGTAATCGTTGGAGTCAAAGGTGATCGCGTATTAGGACCACTTGAGGGGGCGAGAAAACAGCTTCGGGAGGGCAGCGTTCACCTCGCTAGAAAACAGCTTGAAGTGGCGGTTGGATGCGGGAGCCTGAGCTCCGCCTAGGATGCAGGCCACTCCACGAGGCTCTTGATAGCCCCCGGCTTCTTGGTCGGGCTGGTTGCCATCGTTCCGTCGTGGTGGCGGCAGCAGTGGTGGAAGGGCAGCATTGGCCTGAGGGTTGGCCTCACGAGGCAGGTCGCGCCAGGCGGCCTCGCGAGGCTGGTCGCGCCAGCCCTGGCGGAAGTTGCCATTGTTGCTGCGGTCTCCCCAGTGGCCGCTGTTACGGCCACCTCCGCGGCCAGTGCCGCAGTCGTTGCGGTCGCTGCGGCGGCCAAGGCGCTCGTTGCGAAGCAGCTTGAGCTCATGGCAGTCCTCAGTGCTGTTGGAGTGCGAGTTGTGGTAGGCGTAGAGAGGGTCGTTATATCTTTTGGGCGCGTCCCACTCACAGCCGCGCTTCTGCTCGGGTTCCGCCGCGAGCACGGCAGGGCCCTTGCGCTTGGTGTCCTTGCTCTTGGCCTTGGTGGTGTCTGGCGCCGCGTCGGGGTCGTTGTGGATGAAGAGACAACCTTCCTCGGCCTTGGCGCATTTGTCGGCGAGGTCGAACAGCTCGAGCACGGAGTCGAGCTCGTCGTTGATGGCGAGCTTCTCGCGCATCCGGACGTCCGTGACACCGTTGGAGAACGCGGAGACGATGGCCGCCTCGGAGGCGCGCGGGATCTTGTTGCGCACTTGGCTGAAGCGCTGGATGTACTTGCGGAGGGTCTCGTCGGGGCGCTGGCGCACAGCGCGCAGGTCGTTGAGCGTGAGGGAGCGCTCGTGCGTGCCCTTGAAGTTGGTGACGTATTGCCGGCAGAGCTCGCCCCATGAAGAGATGGACGCCTCGGGGAGGTTCGTGAGCCAGGAACGCAGGCCATCCTTGAGGGCCATGGGAAACCAGTTCGCCATGACCTTGTCGTCACCGTTCGCTGCCTCGATGCTCAGGGCATAGAGCTGCAGGAACTCCGTATGGCGCCCCGCCTGAATACCACTGTAGTCAGACGGTCACCGCACATACCAGCCCAGGAAATCACTCTGGCATGTGCTTTTACAACAAGTATCATGAACACAGACATTTCTATTAATGAGTATATCAGTCTTACATGATATGGTTTACAAAGGTGGTGGCAGCAGGATCTGACTGGGTTACTCTTCTAGCCCGTGAACACTCCGGCTCCTCGCTAGGGGTCGTCGAATCCTTAGGTGAACATGGCCACATTGAAGGTCGCTGAGTACTTTTGAATGTACTCGCAAGCAAACCAAACCAACATATACACCAAGCAAAGCAATCCATGGCATTCAAGCATGCATTTGTTATTAGAGTAATATTACTTATCATGGCATGGCATAACTAGCTAGCAATATAAATTATCAGGTCATAGCAGGATTATCAGCAAGATAACTACTGAAGTAAATACAGTATGACGAAGATAAAGCATATCTAGCAAATAATCCATACTCCGAATATTCTCATGATCCAATCCAAATCCGATCCAAATCCTATCCAAGTCTTGTGGTCATCCGACCCTTTAACTCATAGCCATCGCATGGCTAACATTCATACCCCTGACATCATCTGATGTCCATGCATCCATACTGCAAGTCTGACATGCCTTACCATTCTCTGGTTTAGTCTTAGCAAGAACATTATATAGTTCGTTCCTCCGGACTCGACACAGACCAAATAGTGTGACCTAGTACGAACTGTGTCCCATGACCGAGGACGCGACTATTCGAATAGATTTACACTCTGCAGAGGTTGCGCACTTTACCCACACAATGGAGCTCCTGGCCTCGTACTTAGTACATGTTCCCATTCGGGTGGACCGGTGTTGCTCCAACGAAACTTGCCTAACCCGTGACTCCTCCACCGTACCACCGACAATCATCCTCACCCGGAGTCATGCTCTGGGTGGCCCCTGTGTCACCCCGTGACACCTGCCACCGTCGTGGCCAACAAAACTGTCCCAAACGGGGACGCCGGCAAATAACTCAACTGGGCTCACAAGGTTATTGCCGCCTATCGGGCTAGGGTAGCGCGCGCGCATAACCTTCCCTCTTTGGTGGTACCGATAAAAGAGCACGCTGTTAGACCAAGCTAAGGCCGTCCCATACCGGCAGATGTGGCTGCACTGGAAAGTTCGGTTCGGTGGCCCTCTGACTCGATCCAGCCGACGGAGGAGGTTGTTTTTATGAAAGCACATTCTTTATTATTGCAACAACAGTAACAATGCATGATGTAACAATTATGAAAAACATAACAACCTATCTCCATATGCATTACAACGAGTCACTAGTGCGTTAACATGATGAGCATTAGCAGGTAATGTAAATAACAAATTCAAACTAGCAGGAGTTTAATCATTTCTAACACAGGCATAATCATTAATTAAACACGCAAGAATAACACAGAGCAATGCTTTAGGTCATATATCAGATGGTCGGCTTGCCTGGGGGTGAAGGAATGCACCGGGGAGAAGTGCGGTCACCTCGCGAAAAATTCGCTGGAAAAGTTTCTCTCCCGGAGGGGCTGGATATAGAGCAGGGGCAAAATGGGCATTTTCAAAAAGTGTAAATGTTGTGAAAGTGATGTCATCGGAACGGTCTTGACGAACTAAAGACGTGGGCGTTGGCTTTACCTCAATCGGAGTTGCGGATGAAAAGATATTGACGATTGACTACCAGGGACCAATCTGCAAATAGTTTATTTGCAAACGAGTCCTCAACAGTTATTTCGGTGGAAAAGAAGAGATTGTACTGTACACTTGGGCTGCCTTGGGCCGGAAGCAGCCGGCCGGCCTGCTACTGCGCAACTGGGCCGAGCCCACTGTGGCCGACGAAGGCGTATTCACTTGAATACGTCTTCACAGCCGGGGAAGCGGTTTTGACAGAAGCCGTCTCCACTTAACAGGCGGGCCCGTGGCTAAGGCACTGACGGGCGGGGCCCACGCTGCTTCTCTCTCCTTCCTCCTGCCCACCTTCTTCTTCCTCCTGGTCGGAGACAGAGGAGCGCCGGCCGGCGTCGTTTCCGGCGGCCGTGGTGCTTAAGGGGACCGAGCGAGGGTAGGGATGGATGCAGCGCTCCGGGCCGCGCCGGTGGGTACCCGTGGCGGCGGCGGGGAGGCTCTATAGCAGGCGGGCGAGGTGGAGGCAGACGGCGGCGATGGAGAGGTAGGGGCCGAGTCTACGGCGGTGGAGGGGTGAGAAGGGGCTCGGGCAGGGCTTCGCCATGGACGAGGGGACTCCCTGGTGGAGAAACGAGGAGGGAAGGGAGCCGGGCTTGCTCGAATTTGAGCAGAGGCCGTTGGCGGCAATGGCGGCCATGGGGCGGATTTGAGCACCGGGGCTCGTTCCCTCGGGCAGGGGAGGGGCTAGGGAATGAGAGGGAGGTGGTGGAGTGCTCGGGGAGGGCGCGGGGCTTGCTTAAATAGCCGCGGGGAGGGCTAGCCGACGATGACCGAAGCTGCTCGATGCTCGGTGCCGTGGTGACGTGGTTGGCGGGTTCCCGGCGTCGGGAAGCGGCCGACCTGACGAGAGGCAGAGGGAGGCGATAGCTCGGGAGGAAGAGGCCAACGGGAGAGGGAAAACGACGGCGGATCACAGGGCGACAGTACCGCGGCGGCGACCGCCGTGGCGTGAGGAGGAGGAAACCGGAGGGGAGAAGAGTCTAGAGAGGGGCAGGTGGACGCCGCGGAGCCGTTAGACACACCGGGACACGCCGGAGCTGGCCGGAGCTGGCCTGCCGATGAGAACAGTGCCGCAGAGCACCGTTTCTACACGGTGGCTGCGTGGTCACCATGCGCACTACAAGCTCTGGCACTCTCCTGCCAGTCCAATCTTGTCAAACAGCTCACTCACTGGTCAAATAGATGAGGTCGATCACTGGATGGACCAGGATAGCTCTAGAGTGGTCGAGGGGATCCAGAACAACGTCTGGACAGAAACTTGGGGACCAAGCTGAGGTGAAATGACTTAGCAAGTGAGATTGAAATGTTGTCAAAATAAGTTGGGGTAGGAAGGAGTAGATGCTGAAAAAATTTGAAGGCATTTGGACCTATTTTGCATATACTTCCTTTGTAATGCAATATTTGGTCCAGAAACTAGATCAGGATGTTGTGCTCAACTGGCTGAATGGAATGAGCTTAATTTTGGTGTAGGGTGGTGATTTGGATGCATGGAGGTACTGGAAAATTTTCAGCTCATTTGGAAATGCCAAAATGGTACTTCCTTCACAGAGTTAGAATCTGGACAGAAAATTAGATAATTTACTGAGGAAAATTGGCTAGATGAAATGGGCTGATTTTTGGTATCCAGGAGTGATTTAACATTGTTAACCACCCTGAAAAATTTCATCCCAAAAAGATCAAGGGTTCAAGCACTTCCTTTGCAAACTGGAAATCTGGACAGAATTTACAAATGGATGTTGTGCTCAAAATTTGAACTATGGAACTTGGGATTTTGATGGAAATGGTGAAGATATGGATAAGAGAAGCTCCACAAATTATTTGGGATTTTTCCTGGCTACCAAAATGGTAGTTCCTTTAGAAAGTGCCCAAAATGCAATATTGGCTTTAAATAGGAAAATGCAATTTATCCTATTTAATTATGGCCAATATTTTTATGGGAGCTCAATATGATCACAAAGAATATCTCCACAAGTTTTCATGAACTTTGGAGATGGATAGATAGTTTCCTTGATTTAATTCCTTTAACTGACAGAAAGAGGAATTAATTTTAAATGAAAAATATTGCTAATGAGTTGACAATATTTTTGCATATCCAGGGTTGATATATGTGGGATGATCACTGGGAAAAGTTTGGGAGGCAAAAGATCAAAGAAAATTGGGGTTCCTTTGAAACTGCAGGAGTTAGGGTTTCCCTTCCGGTAAACCGGAGAGTAGGGTTTCGGTGGCAAAATCTTGAGAATACATCATGTGATGGCAAGGTTGAATCGGAGAGAATCTCTGGTTGGATAGGAAAGGCAAGGCTAAATGACCATCTTTGTATACCCGAGAGCGAGAGAAAATCCGATAACATCGAAAAAAACGGGAGTCCAATCCCGCGAAGGAAAAAAACGAGGAGCAAAAACCAGGGTGTTACCCTCCGCGGGGTTGGGGGTGCCGTTGTAGCGCTGAGGCAGGTCCGGCTTGAACTTGGTGGGCCACACCACGTGACGCAACTCGCGAGTGAAGGTACGGCAGCCCACGCAGCTGGAGGGGACGCCGCCAGCGAGGGCGGCGCGGTTTTGACGGTCGGCGGCCGCGACTTCTTGGACGGTCCTGTCTTGGCGCTGGCGCTGTTGCTCGAGGAGGACGCGTGTGTGCCGGATGATCTGGCAGCTGGGCTCACCATGCTCCGGCGAAGATGCGTTGCGAGAGTTCTCATGAGCCCACGCGTCACGGTGGCGCCGGGTGCCCTCGCTGTGCAGAGGAGGCGCGTCGTGCGCTACATCCCTGGTGCGGGACGGCGGAGGACAGAGCGATTGAGAGGGCATCGGGGCATCGCCTGCGGCGTTGACGAGCTCGGTGATGCGGCTGAGCCAGGCGTCGTAGCCGGCGTCGGTGGGGCGGTAGCGCAGGAGCTCGCGCGCCATGAGCAGCGCGGCCTGCGGGGCTGGCGTGTCGCGACGGGCGAGCGAGGAGACCATGGCAGTGTGGCCGTCCGCCTGCACGGATGGGTGGAGGGAAGAGGCCTGCTGCTCCCTCACAGCAGGGTCGGTAGCAGCGCCGGAGGCGCGGCGTCGACGGTCGTCGCGGCGACGGGCTCCATCTGGGCCACCCTGGCAGCTCGGTGCGCGCAACGCTCGCAGCGAGCGTCGGCCATGGCGGCGAGGAGGTGGAAAGAACTAGAGCGCCCCCCTACCTGGCGCGCCAAATGTCGAAGCCTGGACTCCGGGGGTCTAGAGGTTCGAACACTAGGGGCGCGCTAGCTCTTTCCGACCAAAGGTGACCACGGTGAGGCTACGGCGAGAGCGTTACGCGGGAGCACGACAGGGGACACGACAGTTACCCAGGTTCGGGCCACCTTGCGGTGTAAAAACCTACTCCTGCTTGTGGTTGGGATTGCTGCGGGATGAGGATGCTCTCGCGTACAAGGTAGGAGATGAAGGAATCGGTCCTCTCTACGATGGCAGCATTATCCCTTTTTATAGCCGCCCTAGTCCACTTCCCCCCAAAAACTAGGTGGGAAGGGTTGCCACACTTGGCGGGTTTTGAAAGGGGACAGGCGCTCAGTCTATCCTGACTAAAGGCGGTCTTTGCCTGGAAAAGCATGATCTATGACGCGCTGGTGGGCTCGGTGGTGACCTCTTCCCTGCGCGCCTTGCTGCCTCGGTCTTCCTTCACCAAACGGGCAGTTCTTGGGACTTGCTTTGGGGGGTGGGCAGCCCCCTTAGCACCAAAGAGGAAAGCTTCTCTATCTGCGCCCGCTGGCACGGCCTTTGCCGCCCTTCGTCGCTACGCGCGTCACCCATGTGATGGGCGCAGGACCGCGCAGTTGACGTCAGGCTCGGGTGGCCTCGGGCGGCCACCTCGGTGGGGCGCCTCGGGAGGCAGCCTCGCGAGGCCCCTGCTGCTGCCGTGGCTAAGTGCCGACAGGTCGTGTCTTGAGGAGGGGTCCTCAGGATGCCCCGGCGCCTCGGGAGATGTCTTCGCTTCGCCACGCCCTCTGGTGGGCTGCGCCATGGGCCTTCGCCAGGCATCGTTTCCTGGGCCGCAGGTAGACGGGCCGGGGTACCCTGGTTCCCAATGGCCCGACAACGCCCACCGTGGGGCCGCACGCGGCATCGGCCGGAGTCACGTTCCGGACAAGACCCTTCACCCCCTCCGGCGAGCGTATCATGCACAGCTTGGTCAGCATGCCTGGTGAGTTCGGCCGCGCTCGGTGTCGGTACCAAAACCTGCAGATCTCGGGTAGGAGGTCCGAACTGTGGGTCTTGGAGTTGATGGGTAACAGGGAGCATAGAGACGGTGTTTACCCAGGTTCGGGCCCTCACGGGGAGGTAAAACCCTACGTCCTGCTTGATTGTAATGATATGGGGGTATGACAATTACAGAGTTGATCTACCTCGAGATCGAATAGGCTAAACCCTAGGTGGGTATGATGGCGATGGATCTCCCTACAGACTAAACCCTCTGGTTTATATAGACACCGGAGGGACTTGGGGTTACATATGGCCGGTTGCCATCAGGGGATAAACATGACGGTTACGCTAATTATTTCTTGGAGGAGATGCCAAGTCTTTAGAGGTTTCCTTCTGGTGCACGGGGTCGCCCGCAATCCGGCCTTCCTTTGATGAGTAAAGAGCAGCCCACTAGTCCGGCCTACGAGAGACAGGCCAGCAGCCCGAGTACCCCCTAGTCCGGGACACCCTCAGTAGACCCCGAACTAGCCTCCAATGCCGAAGTAGACAGTCTCCCTCAGCTCCATGCTTTCAAGGTCTTCGGCTTGAGGGGCGAGTTCCTCCCACCTTCTATGTTCGGCCACCAATAGCTCGGTCGCCGAAAAATCTTTTGATTGGCGAGGCATCGTGGGGCCCGCCATTCCGCTTTTCTTCTCCTAGAATTAAATGACGACCCTCGATTCCTGCGCATCCAGGGGATGCGAGTGGCCAGATGGGTTTTTACAAAAATGCCCCTCGTTGGGGGAGACAATGCCCTTTTAATAGGCCCAGGGCGTGGAGGCTAACGCACCCCACCCCCTACCATTCTTCCTCACATCCCCGAGAGGTCACAGCCAGCAAACAATGGTGAGCGTTCCAGGCTCTTCCTCACACCCTCACGGCCCCCGTCAAGGTGATTGGCCCAGCTGCTCAGTATCCCGCATGCGACTGGGCAGCCTCGAGACGCAGGGGTATCTTCCCGTTTCAGATGTCGCGTCCACCCGCCCCGGATTAACGTCCGCAAACAGGGAGGCCCTTGCGGAGAACTTCCCTACCCCCCACGGGGAGGAAAGGGTATGCTTCATGCCCTTCCTCTTGCGAGGCCTGGGTTTCCCCATTCATCCCTTTCTGAGGGGTCTACTGGAGTTTTATGGGATCCAACTCCACCACCTTACCCCAGGATCGATTCTACATATCTCGGGCTTCGTCGCCCTTTGTGAGATGTTCCTGGGCTGCGAGGTGCATTTCGAGTTGTTGAGGAAATACTTCTGTCTAGTCCCCCGCACCCGAGGAGGGATAATTTACGAGGTCAACGGGGCCGAGGTATGGCGTATCGCCGGGACGGGATATCCCATAGGGACCCCCAAGAAAGCCGCCGAGGAGTGGACCTCGGAATGGTTTTATATCGAAGACGTTCCCCTATTCGATCCAGCTCGGAGGGGGTATCCCGAATTCTCACTTGTTTCGCCGAAGAAGCAGTCCAACTGGCGCCCGAAGAGTTCTTCCCAAGAGGAAAGCACCGAAGTAACGCGCTGGCCACTCAAGTGAGGTGGCTAGCCCACAACGGGCTAACCATTATCGACGTGATGGCAGCAGCCATTGCTCGGTGTGTTCAACCTCTTCAACAGAGAGTGCACCCGCTGTGGCGCTACAACGGGGAGAATGATTCAACCCGATACCCATGGAAAAGACCTGCCGATCAGGCGGCGATGGCGGCCATACTGTCCGACCTTTTCAAGGGAGAAGAGTAGGAGTTTGCTCGGTTATGGCCCAAGGAAGGCTTCTCGAGCTACAAACCCATCGAAACGGTGAGTCCAACCACGCTTCATAGCTCGGACGGCACGCCAATTTTTCTTAACCAGATTTTCAATTTGTCCGAACAGAACTGGAGGCGCTGGATCGAGACAGTGAGCTGCCCTGCTCCTCAACCGGAGAATCATTCTCGTGACGACGATCCTGGGTTCCATGATGACCCCGAAACATTGATCGATTTCAAGGAGGGGGTCTTCCACCAGGAGAGCCTCGATGGCTCTAAGGTGGCCCTTTTGGCCGATCACCCCGGGGCGCTTCCCTCCTCCGCTGTAAGTGACCAACGGGCTTCTTCTCGAAACAGACACTCAGCTGCTGCTACTCCGAATACACTGACTCCTACTCCCAAGGGCCGCCGTATGATGCGCCGGACAGCTGCAAGAGCGGCACCAGCGGCCCCAGTGGCAAGTGGTCACGGGGTGACTAAGCGCACGGCCCCAACGGGAGTTACGTCATCCGCGCCCCGCCCGAAAAGGTAATGCATCCGCCGTACCATCATAGCCTTTATCTTCGGCATCCACCGAGAATGCCAATAATTTTCTCTACGGTGTCTCGTAGGCGATATGTAGAACCGCCTTCAGCCGAGGATGTTGAAGAGGTGTCGAGGCGTGACCCGAAACCGAGGTCGCCAGTTGTAGCCGGCGTTACTCCGGAGGTCCCTGCCGAGGACCAACATCCCGGGGACTCAGGGGGTGTCTCGGTCACCAACTCCGAGGTTGAAAGTGTGATGAATCACTGGCGGCGCAAGGCATCGCTTTGGCACTCTGCGTTTTCCGATCAGGAGTTTAATTCTCTTAGTTCGGTAGACGCGTACCTCAGAGCTGCCCGAACGGGACTCGAGGGGGCAGTGAAGCTCATGTCTACTAATGTGCAGGTATACCGTTGGTTTTGACAACTAGTACCTAACCCAGTAGCCCCCGAGCCTTGATTTGGGCGGAACGGCCGAGTTAAGGGTCTGATGTTTATAATGCCATGCTATTGTGCAGACTGTTCGGGAGCGAAACAAAAAGTTGTTCGAGGACCTCATGCTGGCGCAAACACAGTTAAAATCTGTGAAAGCCGAGTTAGAGGGGGTGAAGAAATTTACCAGAGAGGCACATGGTAAGTGCCGAACTTAAATTTGTGTAAGAAAAATTTGATGGAACACCTTATCTAATGGAAGATGATTCCATAGCAGTCGAGTCTATAAATCAGCTGCAGGAGGATCTGGATACTGCCAGAGAAGCTCAAAGGTATGCGGAGTCGCAGCAGGAGGCCGGCTACCGCGTACTGACCCGAAGTCATGAGGAAAGGGATAAGCTCAAGGCGGAAGGTCAACAATAGGCCCAGGAAATCAAGAGCTTGAAAGCTCAACTGGCCCTATCCCAAGAGGAGAACCAGAGACTGAAAGCTGGCATGTTCGGTGAGTGCAACCTAGTTTTTCAGTTCATAGACTATATGTATTAGACAATAATATGAACAACGTCGCGTCTCATTGTAGTTCTTCTGACCGGATGCCCCGAAGAGGAGGCCGGCTCTTTCGGACAGGACCTGCTGAAGGAGCTATCCGCCGTACATGAGCGGGTCCGAAAAGCCATGAAGAGCATGTTCAAAGCACTGTGGCCTGGCGAGGTGGCTCCGGAAGGGATGGCAGAACTCACGAATCGATTCAAAGGAGCTCGGCGCCGCTTTGAGTTATGGAAGATGTCATCTTGTCGAGAGGGAGCGCGGGAAGCTTGGGCGATGATCAAGACCCGTTTCACCAAGCTGGAACCGGAGCATTTAGCTAGGGTCGTGTCAGTAGGGCCAGATGGGCAGGAAGTGCCCGTGCATCTGGTATATGACCAGGTTATGCCCGCAGCTCGGTTATCCCAAGCAGATTGTGCTCTGGAGACCATAATAGATGGTCTTGATCAAGATTGGCATTTTGATTCTATGTATCTATGTACTTGACATCAAATAGTCTCCAAACCGTGCTTGAAACGTTGTCGTAACTGGCCATCAGCTTCCGCCCCCTCAGCCAGGGGCCGAGGGGTGTTTCCTACTATGCGGTCCGAGAACATCGGAAAAACACTTCGGAGAACCAGGCAATCCGGCCATTTGGTGCGAACGGACAAAAACACGCTCGGGGAGTTATGTTATATTACTGTTTAACGTAAGAAACATCTTCCGATGAAAATAGTTCCTTTATGGGTTCCTTTCTTCGGGTTGCCATGTTGATCATGGGCGCATAACCAAATACCCGAAATAGACGGGGATGGTTACTTTGGGAAAATAACCCCAGAATCTTGGCAATAGCTACCGATTATTTTCAATTCCCCCGTGGCCGACCAATTATGTTCTTAAGAACGCTAGCTTTTGGCTTCACCCGTCTGAGGTACGCACCCGGGTAATCCGGACGTAACAATCGCAGAGGTGCTCCCTTTACTCCCTAGCCAAACAATCGGGAACGTAGGGAGTAAACATAGGAGCAAGGCAACCCAGCTTGGCCAAATCTTAAGTCAAATTGATGCATATAATGGCTTTAGAACGATACAGGAAGGTTGCAAACATGTAAAAACTGATGGTTGCACAAATAATATATGATCGGCTCCGTAAAAGAAGCCCCCAGGTAAAAGTGTGTGGTACATTCGAGGATGTGTGCCGAAGAAAAACTTGACGCAGCTCAGCTTAAACGAACACAACCCGGGAAAGACTAGTTATTCAAAAAATATAAATCCGAGAAGGATAAACCGAAGAGGGTGATGACGCTGATTTAACCGTAGAAGCATCGAAGCCGAGCTGCGTTCCATGGGTTTGGTTCGAGGCGATTGTCCTTTGGGTCGCGGAGACGATACGCTCCGCCCATGAGTACCTGATCAATTATGAAGGGCCCCTCCCATTTGGGCGACAGTTTATGCTTCTGCTTCTCCGGGAGGCACAGGACAAGGTCACCCACGTTGTAGGCTTTTGCCCATACTTCTCTGCTCTGATAGCGTTTGGCTTGTTGCTGATAGAAGGCAGAACGAGCCCGAGCTATGTCGCACTCGCCTTCTAGGGCGTCCAGGTCATCTTGCCGATCTAGCTCGGCCTCCCATTCTTCGTACATACGTACTCGAGGTGCGTCGTGAATAAGATCGCTGGGGAGGACGGCTTCTGCCCCATACACCATGAAGAACGGTGTGTAGCCCGTGGATCGATTGGGAGTGGTGCGTAGGCCCCATAATACGGAGTTGAGCTCCTCGACCCAGTGGCAGTCAGATTCTTTTAAAGATCGGACCAAACGGGGCTTAATGCCGCTCAAAATTAGGCCATTAGCGGGCTCGACCTGTCCGTTGGACTGTGGGCGATATACCGAGGCATAGTCAAGCTTAATGCCTAAATTAGCGCACCAGTCTTTGACTTCCTGGGTGGTAAAATAGGATCCATTGTCCATTATTATGCTATGGGGGACACCGTAATGGTGAACAACGCCGGATATGAAATCAATGACCGGCTTTGACTTGGCTGAGGTTACTGGTTTTGCCTCAATCCATTTAGTGAATTTGTCTACCATGACGAGTAGATATTTCTTTTTCTTGGTCCCCCCTTTAAGTGATCCGACCATGTCCAACCCCCAGACCGCGAAGGGCCAAGTAATCGGTATCGTTCGAAGAGCCGTGGGGGGCATATGACTCTGATTTGCAAAGAGCTGGCATCCAGCGCAATGTTGGACCAATGTTTGGGCGTCTGTTCGGGCAGTGGGCCAGAAGAACCCGGCTCGGAAAGCCTTGCTGACCAGGGCCCGAGCTGCTGCGTGGTGACCGCCCATGCCAGCGTGGATCTCGGCCAAGAGCTGTCTTCCCTCCTCTTCGGATATACATCTTTGGAGGACGCCAGTAGTGCTTTTCTTATATAGTTCACCCTCGTGGACTTTATAGTCTTTAGATCGCCGAATAATGCGCCTTGCCTCAGTCTGGTCATCGGGTAGCTCTTGGCGGAGGAGATAAGTGAGGAAGGGCTCGGTCCATGGCGCGATTACCACCATGACTTCGTGAGCCGAAGACGTCATTTCGATGGCCGCGCCGCCGATAATTCCTTCGTCTGGTTCGATAGGCGGAGGGACGAGCTCTGCTGAGGTCTTGGTTTCCGAGTCCTTGGCATCCTCCTGCCACACCACAGATGGCTTGAAGAGTCGTTCCAAAAAGGTGTTCTCAGGAACACGGTCGCGCTTGGCGCCCATTCGAGAAAGAATATCGGCAGCCTGATTACTGTCTCTAGGGACATGGTGAAACTCCAGTCCTTCAAAACGGGCGGAGATTTTTAGGACGACGTTGCGATATGCTGTCATTTTCGGGTCTTTTGCGTCGAATTCGCCGTTGACTTGAGAGATGGCGAGATTAGAATCTCCCCGTACCTCGAGCTGCTGTACGCCCATTGACACCGCCATCCGAAGTCCATGCAACAAAGCTTCGTATTCGGCCGCGTTGTTGGAGTCGGTGTACATGATCTGTAGTATGTACCGAATATTGTCGCCAGTGGGGGATGTGAGAACCACTCCAGCCCCCAGCCCGGCGAGCATTGTGGAGCTGTCGAAGTACATCGTCCAATGCGAGTATGTACTGTACTCCCTAGGGAGTTCGGCTTCCGTCCATTCCGCTACAAAATCTACCAACACCTGAGATTTAATAGCTCGGCGCGGTCGATATATGATTTCGAAGGGAAGGAGTTCTATAGCCCATTTGGCTATACGGCCAGTGGCGTCTCGATTGTTGATTATGTCAATCAGTGGTACCTCGGATGCCACCATGACCGAGCACTCTTGAAAATAGTGGCGGAGTTTATGAGACGCCATGAAAACTGCGTAGGTGATCTTCTGATAATGCGGGTACCTCGTTTTACATGGGGTGAGCACTTCGGATACGTAGTACACCAGTTTCTGCACCCGGAGCTTGTGACCCTCTGTCTCTCGTTCGACGACGAGAACCGCGCTGACCACCTGATTCGTGGCCGAAATGTATAGCAGCATTGGCTCGCCCAGGCTGGGTGCTGTCAAGATCGGGTTGCTAGCCAGTAGATTTTTAATTTCCACAAGTGCTGCCACCGCTTCACTAGCCCACTCGAAGTTCTTCGTTCGTTTGAGCAATTTGTAGAGCGGTAAGGCCTTCTCTCCGAGGCGTGAGATGACGCGGCTTAAGGCAGCTATGCAACCGGCCAGTTTCTGGATGTGCTTTAGCTCAGTGGGAACCGCCAGCTGGGACAGTGCCCGTATTTTCCCTGGGTTAGCCTCTATTCCTCTATGGGAAACAATGAATCCGCGCAGCTTACCAACCGGCACTCCGAAGATGCACTTTTCCAGATTGGGCCGTATATCGAAAGTCCGTAGACTGTCGAAGGTTTGCCAGAGATCGTCCACCAGCTGACTGACGTGTTTGGTTTTGACAACCACGTCGTCCACATATGCCTCGACCATTTTGCCGATCTGTTTTTCCAAACATGTTTGGATCATGCGCTGGTATGTAGCCCCTGCGTTTTTTAATCCGAAGGACATTGTGTTGAAACAGAATGGTCCATAGGGGGTGATGAATGCTGTGGCCGCTTGGTCGGACTCCTTCATTTTAATTTGTGGTATCCGGAGTAAGCGTCGAGGAAACACAACGAGTCATGCCCGGCAGTGGCGTCTATGATCTGGTCTATGCGGGGCAAGGGGAAAGGATCCTTGGGGCAGGCCTTGTTTAAGTCCTTGAAATCGACACACAACCGCCAGGATTTGTCCTTCTTAGGTACCATGACTAGATTGGCCAACCACTCCGGATGTTTGATGTCTCGGATGAATCTGACTTCGAGCAACTTTGCCAGTTCCTCGCCCATAGCTTGACGCTTGGGTTCAAAAAACTGGCATAGAGCCTGTTTGACTGGCTTGAAACCTTTAATTATGTTCAAGTTGTGCTCGGCTAATCTATGTGGGATCCCTGGCATGTCTGACGGGTGCCAGGCGAAGATATCCCAGTTCTCGCGCAAAAATTTGCGCAACTCTTCATCGACCGCGGGGTCCAGCTGAGCTCCAATGGATGCCGTCTTGTTGGGAACTGTTGGGTGCACTTTGAATTTGACGATTTCATCCGCTGGTTTGAAGGACGTAGATTTGGGCCTTTTGTCGAGGATTACGTCGTCCTTATCCACCGTTGAGCGGAGCGCGGTTAGTTCTTCAGCTGCGAGGGCTTCGGACAACGCTTCGAGGGCGAGCGATGCTGTTTTATTCTCGGCCCGAAGAGCTCTGTCCGGATCACTTATTACTGTGATCACGCCATTTGTCCCTGGCATCTTAAGTTTCATGTACCCGTAATGTGGTATGGCATGGAATCGTGCAAAAGCATCACGCCCTAATAAGGCGTGGTAGCCACTGCGAAAGGGCACAATGTGGAAAAGCAATTCTTCGGATCGGTAGTTCTCGGGGGTTTCGAAGACCACATCGAGAGCAACTCGGCCACTACAACGTGCCTCCTTTCCGGGGATGATCCCTCGAAAGGTGGTGGGACTTTGCTCGATGCGAGATCTGTCAAACTGCATTTTGTCTAGGGTGTCCTCTTAAATGAGGTTTAGCCCACTGCCGTCGTCCATTAGCACTTTTTGGAGTCGAAATCCATCCACTATGGGATCAAGGACGAGGGCGGCAGCAACTCGGATAGGGTGGGACCTCGGCTGATCTTGTTCGCTGAAAGTGATAGGTATGTCTGTCCATGAGTATATTACTGCCACATGGTGAATTTGAGCGAGCTCTCGAAGGGCTCTCTTCCTTTGATTCTTTGAGGAATACGTCTTGTAGATTGTTAGGATCTTGGCATCATCATCAAGGGGCGTGGCTGGACGTTTATTTGAGTACGGGCCTCCGAGGATGACTTCGCCGCACTTGGCGATTTGCTTGACCACCCAGCAAGCTCGAAGGCTGTGGGTTGGGTTTGTGTTGAGAAGGACAGAGTGTATGGGGCATGGTTTGTCCAATAGTTCGTCAAGGACTGTTCTGGATCCTGTCAGGGGTTTCTTCCTTTTCTCGGACGGCTTGTATTGAGGTGTCCGGCAAGGGTGTGCGCATTTTGCCCGAGCTCGGTTCGATCCCTCTGTACGGATTGACTCCGTTTGCTCGAGCTGAGCCTGCCAAGCATACTCCATGGCGCAGTATTTGGATACCAGGTCCGATAACTCAGAGAAGTTTTGGATGTGACGGCGGGCGAGGGCGTTTAAGATGCCTTCGTCTCGGCAATTCTATCGGCAAACCGCCAGAATTTCCTTGTTGCAATAGTCCGTCATCTTGTTTTTGACGAGAAGGAATCTGGCCCAGAAGTGCCGAACTGTCTCCCTGGGCTATTGCTTTACGTACATTAGGTCCCATATGTCGGGCCGTCCTGAGTTACTTGGACAGTACTCGATGTGGGGGGTGGGTGGGATAAAAAATTTGATCCCAGCGGGGTGTGAGTCCGGGGTCTTGGCGGCCGCGTCCTGGATCGACACGGAATCCGACGTGCCAAGCTCTGGATCCGAATAGTTGGCCAGGCGCAGTTTCGTAGACTCGAGGTTGCGTGCTGAATCAGACTTCGGCTCTGAATCCTCTCCGGAGCGGAGTTCGGTTGCCGAGCTGGAAGATGAAACTTGATGATCAGAAACACGCACCCCATGCGCTTTCGGTTCCGGGGGGAGGGACGAGCCCTCGGTCGAGCCTTCGATAGTGGCGACCAAGTGGGCGGCCGGAGGGGTATGGATTTCCCTGTCATCGGTTTTAAGCCCGATCTGGTCGTAGACCAAGGACTGGCCATCGGTGAATCCCATGGCTTGGATCCGATCTAGTATCCCGTTTAGCAGCGAGAGATCCGTCGGACCCAAGTTCTGGCAGTTTACGGGGTCAACCTGCAGTACGGCTGTGACGGGAGCGTTCGACTTCGCCCCGCCGTCGTGTTCGGCTGAGGCCGGTCTTCGGCAGCTAAGCGCGGAGATTAGATCCGTACTTGGGGCTGGATCCGGAGTGGCGGCCGTCCCGATAGTGGGGCTGGCTATGCCCGAAGTCAAGGCTTCAGGATTTGCGGGTCCCCCAGGCAAGGCTGGGGAGCCCGTAAGGATAAGGTCTCCCCGGGAGTCGGCGACGAGCTCTAAGTTCCCGAACCTGATCTCCTGATCGGGGGTAAAGCTGTCGACCTGGCCGAGGCGACCAGCCGGATCGGCGTGTAGCATGACCCTGCTGAACGCAAAGAGCTGGCCAGGAACAAAGGTGTCCCCGCAGCCGGCACTGTTGTTAATGACTAAGCGAGCCATTGATCCTCGATAACCCTTTAGCGGAGCTCTCAATGAAAGCACCAATGTCGGTACCAAAACCGGCAGATCTTGGGTAGGAGGTCCGAACTGTGGGTCTTGGAGTCGATGGGTAACAGGGAGCGTAGGGACGGTGTTTACCCAGGTTCGGGCCCACACGGGGAGGTAAAACCCTACGTCCTGCTTGATTGTATTGATATGGGGGTATGACAATTACAGAGTTGATCTACCTCGAGATCGAATAGGCTAAACCCTAGGTGGGTATGATGGCGATGGATCTCCCTACAGACTAAACCCTCTGGTTTATATAGACACCAGAGGGACTTGGGGTTACATATGGCCGGTTGCCATCAGGGGATAAACATGACGGTTACTCTAATTATTTCTTGGAGGAGACGCCAAGTCTTCGGAGGTTTCCTTCTGGTGCACGGGGTCACCCGCAATCCGGCCTTCCTTTGCTGAGTAAAGTGCGGCCCACTAGTCCGGTCTACGAGAGATAGGCTGGCAGCTCGAGTACCCCCTAGTCCGGGACACCCTCACTCGGCGCGGACGTCGCCTGCCCTGCAGGCGGCTCTGTCGTCCTCTTCGGCGTGCTGCGCGTCTTCGTCGCGCTCGTCCCCGATGAGTACCCCAACGAGGTACTCACCTTTGCCGACTCACCCCTCCCCACCGGCTTAGGCATCTCCAGCGACGTCGCAAACCTCTGCTCTCGCGTGGAGGTGATGACCACCGGCTCCAACAACACCGGGCGCAGTAAGAAGGAGGCCGCTGCGGCTGCAGCCCGTGCCAGCCGGGCAAACCCGCTGCGTGCGGCGCTGCAGAACCTGCGTGCCCCCATCACGCCCGATGCCGACCCGGTCGCTGCCGCGGCGGGGCTTGAAGAGATGTGCCGGCGCCTGCTCGACGAGGCCACGGCGCTTACCGCCGCGCAGCGCCGGATGGAGTCCGCGCAGCGCGACTACAACACCGCCCATGGCCTTACGCCGGCTGCCGATGGGCCCAGCTGGCTTAGTGAGGTGCGACGTCGCGGCGGGGCCCTCGGCCAGATGTTGGGCGCTGATCGGCCCACTTATAGCTCCCCCGTCAAGAACATGAGGGCTGCGGGGGCGGCCGTAGCTGAGCTGGAACACCTGGATGGCGAGGAGCTGCTGCAGGAGCAACGTGTCCGCGACCTCATCACTGCTGCGAATCAGCAGCACGCGTAGTGGGACTCGGCCCAGCCGACCATGTCTGGCTCGGCATCTCCCCCTCTCGAGCTGGACAACCGGCAGGCGTCTTCTCCCCACCTCGATGATAGTTGTGGCGGCCGGCATCGGGGCAGCCGGGGCTGGCGCAACCGCACCACGCCGGCTGTCAACAGCCGGGCGAACGAGCCGGCAGGCGATGGCCGCCGGCAGCCAGCTCGGGCTCCCCCGCCCGCTCCGCGGGGCCAGCCGGCATCCGTCGGCGCGGCTGCGCATCTGGTGGTTACCGACCGGCTGGGGCCTCGCGTCCCCTACGATGAACACGATGCTCGCCATCGCATCGACCGGCTGGCGCGGTCCCTGGCCATGGAGGAGGAGGGCTCTGCGAGGAGCCATTTCCCAAGGGCTTCACGCTGGCCCGTTACACCCCCAAGTACAACGGGGTCACCAAGCCAGAGGACTAGCTGACCGACTGCACCACGGCCGTCGGAATCACCGGCGGCAACAAGCGCGTGGCGGTGCGCTATGCGCCCCTCATGCTGCTCGGTTCGGCCCAGACGTGGCTGAACAGCCTACCGGCCAGTAGCATCAACACCTGGCTGGACTTTGTGGAGGCGTTTGTGCGCAACTTCACCGGCACGTACAAGCGCCCGGCCCGGCCACGCCACCTCTCCCTCTGCGTCCAGGAGAAGGAAGAGTCCCTCCTACCTCGCGCGGTGGACGGAGCTGCACAACTCCTGCGAAGGATTCCACGAGGTGCAGGCGATCCAGTACTTCACCGAGGGGTGCCGAGACGGCACCTTGCTCAAGCACAAGCTCATGCGCTCGGAGCCGGTGACCATGGCGGATCTCATGGCCACTGCAGACAAGTATGCCACGGCCGACTCCGCCTTGCGAGTCCAGATCCGGCTCGACGGAGCCGGCAAGCCAATCCAGGACCACCCGGTCAACCCTTGGCCGGCTGGAGACGGCGGCTCCGCCCCCTCAAGGCAGCAGCAGAACGACAACAACAAGCGCAAGGGCGAGCAGCCGGGCAACCGCTACAATAACCGGCAAGTCGCTGCCATCGAGGAGGAGCAGCCGGCGACGGCGAAATGGCAAGGCTGCGTGGCAGCCCAAGCTCACCTTCAAACAGATGGTTGACGTGCCCTGCAAGCATCACAGCGGCGTGAAGTCGTCTACGCACACGACCCGGCAGTGTAGCTGGACCCAGCGCTTGATGCGGGGCGAGGGCCTTCCGCCCCCGCCGCCTCCGCCACCGGCTCCGACAGCCGGCTACCTCCGCGATGACTTCCCCCGCCAGGACGCGGCCTACATCATCTTCACCAGCGAGGGTGACAACAGGCACAGCAAGCGCAAGCGCTTGCACGAGGTGAACACCATCATCCCTCCGGTTCCCCAGTTCATGCATTGGTCCGAAAGGCCAATCACCTGGAGCCGCGAGGACCACCCGGCCATGATGCCCATGCCGGGTGGTTACGCCCTCGTCCTCGACCCCACCTTCGCCTCCGAGAGGCTCACCTGCCGCTTTTCACGGGTGCTGATCGACTGCAGCAGCAGCATCAACATCCTCTACCGCGACACCATACTCAAGCCGGGCATCAAGGAGAATCAGCTGCAGCCCAGCCGGACGGTGTTCCACAACATCGTGCCAGGCCACTCCTGCTCCCCCATCGGCAAGATCCGGCTGGACTTTCTATTCGGCACCAAGGACCACTTCCGCCACGAGCTGATCTGGTTCGAGGTGGTGGACCTGAGCAACCCCTACCACGCACTCCTGGGCCGGCCCGCGCTCGCCAAATTCATGGCGGTGTGCCACTACGCCTACCTAAAGCTGAAGATGCCGGGTCCCAAGGGCATTATTACCGTCGCCGGCGACTACAAGAAGTCCCTGGAGTGCGCTGTGGCCGGCTCCTGGTTGGCCGAGTCTAGGGTCATCGCTGAAGAGAAGCCCCAGCTCAACCGGCTCGTAGCCCTGGCAAGCGAGCAGCCAGCCATGCCAACTCCGACCAAGCAGCCGGCCAACGAGGCGGCCTTCCAGCCGTCCAAAGACATCAAGAGGGTCCTGCTCGACCCGGCCAACCCGAAGCAGTGCTGTCGTGGGCACCCGCCTCGACAGCAAATAGGAAGACGAGCTCATCGACTTCCTTCATGAGAATCGGGACATCTTTGCATGGTCCCCCAAAGACATGCCGGGTGTTCCGAGGAAGTTCGCCGAGCACAAACTCCATGTGCGCCCGGATGCCAAGCCGGTCCGGCAACCGCTCTGTCGGTTCTCCGAAGAGAAGCCAAGAACCATTGTAAAGAGATCACCCAGCTGCTTGCAGCCGACTTCATCATGGAAGTCCTCCACTCGGAATGGCTAGCCAACCCAGTCTTGGTGCTGAGGAAGAATGGGACTTGGCGCATGTGTATCGACTACACTAGCCTGAACAAGGCTTGCCCCAAGGATGCCTTTGCTCTGCCCCGTATCGATCAAGTGGTCGACTCCATGGCCGGCTGCGAGCTTCTGTCCTTCCTGGACGCCTACTCAGGCTACCACCAGATCAAGCTGGACCTGGCCGACGCCCTCAAGACATCCTTCATCACCCCGTTCGGGGCATACTGCTACATCACCATGTCGTTCGACCTGAAGAACGCTGGCACCACTTTCCAGCACTGCATGCAAAAGTGCCTCCTGCCGTAGATCGGTAGGAACGTGCACATCTACGTCGATGACATCATGGTGAAGACCAAGCGGCACCTCACCCTCCTGGACGATCTCAAGGAGACGTTCGCCAATCTGCGCGCATACTAGATCAAGCTCAACCCGGAGAAGTGCATCTTCGACGTTCCAGCCAGCCAGCTCCTCGGCTTCCTCGTCTTAGAGCGTGGAATCGAGGCCAACCCCGAGAAGATCAATGCCATCGAGTGCATGCTCAAGCCGGTTCATCAGCCGTCTGGGCGAGCAGGCCCTGCCCCTATACCAGCTGATGAAGAAGACGACCGAGTTTGAGTAGACTCCGCAGGCGGACGAAGCTTTCCGTGACCTCAAGAGCATGCTCTCCACCGCCCCCATCCTGGCCACGCCGGCTGAGAAGGAGCCCATGCTAATGTACATCGCTGCCACCACCCGTGTGGTCAATGTGGTGCTGGTGGTGGAGCGGCCTGAGGAGGGCAAGGTGCAGCCGGTCCAGCGGCCCGTGTACTACCTGAGCGAGGTGCTCTTCCTCTCCAAGCAGAACTACCCCCACTACCAGAAGATGTGCTACGGCGTGTACTTGGCTGCCAAGAAGCTAAAGCAGTACTTACAGGAGCACTCCATCACCGTGGTGAGCACGGCTTCCCTCGGAGAAATCATCGGTAGCCGGGACGCCACCGGCCGAGTCGCCAAGTGGGCCATCGAGCTGGCCGCCCACATGATCCTCTAAGAG
The DNA here is from genome assembly GCA_039707655.1 of Elymus sibiricus. NCBI lineage: Eukaryota > Viridiplantae > Streptophyta > Magnoliopsida > Poales > Poaceae > Elymus > Elymus sibiricus. Next base: position 232,222,183 of record CM077672.1, on the reverse strand, counting down.
CCCCGCACGACCATCAAGTCCCAGGGGCTGGCTAATTTCCTTGTCGACTGGGTGGAAACCCAGTTCCTGCCGCCGCCTCCTAACTCGACGCACTAGCAGATGCACTTTGCTAGCTCGAAGATGCGCTCCGGCTTGGGAGCCGGCATCATCCTCTCCTCCCCCAAGAACGACCGGCTGAAGTACGCGTTGCAGATCCATTTCACCGCCTCCAACAATGTGGCCAAATACGAGGCCCTGGTCCATGGCCTCCGACTGGCTAGGGAGATCGGCATCCAGCGCATCCTCTGCTTCGGTGACTCCGACCTGGTGGTACAACAAGTTTCCGGTGAATGGGACGCCAGGGACACCAACATGGCAGCTACCGCTTCCTGGTCCAGTAGATGTGTGATAGCTTCGAGGGTTGCGAGTTCCACCACGTCCGTCGAGCCGACAATGAGGCGGATGACACGCTGGCCAAGATCGGCTCCACCCGGCAAGCCATTCCAGCCGGTGTCTCCCTCGAGCATCTGCACAAGCCCTCCATCAAGCCCTCTCCCGACTCGGAGTCCATCTTCATCCCGGCCGACCCGACGTCTCCTGCCTCTGGCTCGGGGGTTGCCGACCCTGTCCCGGGGGCTGCCCGCTCTGACCCAGGGGCTGCCGCCTCCAGCCCGCCGCCTCCCGACCCAACTAGCCCATTGGAAGCTGTCGTCCTGACGGTGGTGGAGGCACCATCCTGGCCACCACGCCGCCTCGAGGGCCCTCATGGCCAAAGCTTTCCGCCATGGGGTTTCTACTGGCTGACTGCGGCTGTCAGCGCTTCAGCACGCGGAGCCACCAGCTGGCTGCGGCTCTCAGGACCATTCCCATCACATGGCCCTTTGCCGTCTGGGGCCTCGACATGGTGGGGCCATTCAAGACCGCTCGAGGCGGCATGACACATTTGCTGGTGGCCGTCGACAAGTTCACTAAGTGGATTGAGGGCAAGCCAATAAAGAAGCTGGACGGCCCGACAGCCGTCACATTCATCAAAGACATCACTGTCCGCTACGACGTCCCCCATAGCATCATCACCGACAATGGCACCAACTTCGCCAAGGGCGCGCTGGCTCGTTTCTGCGCCGGCTCCGGTATCCGGCTCGACCTGCCATCCGTTGCTCACCCACAGTCAAACAGCCAGGCGGAAAGGGAAAACGGCTTGATCCTAGCCGGCATCAAGCCCCAGATCATTGAGCCGCTGGAGCGCTCGGCCGACTGCTAGATCGAGGAGCTGCCGGCTATGCTCTGGAGCCTCAGGACCACTCCCAACCGGTAAACCGGCTTCACTCCCTTCTTGCTCGTGTACGGGTTCGAGGCTGTCATTCCAATGGACATCGAGTTTGACTCGCCTCGGGTCACCCTGTACATGGAGGCAGAAGCCAAGGAGGCGCGTGAAGACGGCGTCAACCTGCTCGAGGAGGCACGCGAGCTGGCCCTGAGTCGGTCGGCCATTTACCAGCAGAGCCTGTGTCGCTACCACAACAAGAAAATCCGCCCTCTCGCGTTCTGAGAGGGCGACCTGGTGCTCCGGCTCGTCCAGTGGACAGCCGGCCAACACAAGCTGTCCTCCCCTTGGGAGGGCCTCTTCATCATCAGCAAGGCTCTGCGCAACAACGCCCACTACCTCATCGACGCGCAGAAGGCGAGGAAGAACAAGAGGGATGACTCCGGCGAGGAGACCGAACGACCATGAACGCGGAGCTCCTCCACCCATTTTATAGTTAAAGCGGTGTATGTATGTATCGCAACCTTTTGGTTCTAATGAAAGCAGCAGGTACCCTAAACGACACTCGGGGGCTACCTTTTTGTCTCCATCGAGCAATCTACATGCTTTACTACATTTTTTCTCCCCCCTCGGGTCGGCAAGTCTGGCTCGGGGGCTCGCTAGCTAGCCCGCGCCTCCCTTTTCTGCAGCCGGCTTAGTAGTGTGCGTGGCGGCAAAGGCCCTCTCTTCGTCTCTAGCTTCAGGCCGCAACCCGGCTGTCCGGCTGGCAAGAGCTAAAAGCCGAATGCGCCCTCACACGAAAAACGACTAAGGAAAAAATATCCGGTCGGGTACACCGGCTACACCTTTTCCTCCGCCGGCTGCGCTCCAGCCGGCTTCACCGCCTGCAGCCCAGCCGACCCACTACTCGCTCGCTCAAACCTAACTCCTAAAACCTAAGTATTGTACTCCCACCCTTGAAGCCCACTCCCCGTCCCAGCTACAGACCGCAACCCGGCTGTTCGGATGGCGGGGCAAAAGCCAAGAGGGGGGTGAACAAGGAAATTGGCTAAGGGATTAAAGGCAGAAAGAGAGCCGGCACACGGCAACATACACATATGTGCAGAAAAAACTTGCATATATACATGAATAAAAGGCCTCAGGCCAGAGGTTCATTACAATCACCTACACCCCCAGTGGGTGGATTTGCACACTAACACTATTGTTCGAAGCAAAAGATAGAGAAACAGGTAAAAGAAGGACTTCTAGGTGAGGGGCGCGTCGGCTTCCGGCTGCGTGGTGCTCGGGGCCTCCGCCTCGGGAGCCGCTGAGGTCGTCGCGCCGGTGTCCGCCCCGGCAGCCACCGCGGTCTTGGCGTATGCCTCAGAGCTGAATCTGGTTCCCTCGTCGTCCGTCTCCCCGGTGCTGCCGTCTGCGTCATCGAGGGCCAACCTGAAGGTGTCCTCCGGGATCTCCTCCACTGTCTCCACGCGCTCCTGGATGAATTCGTCGAACGTGGCGTAGGAGGCAAGGTCGCTGGCCCGGGTGCCGATGGCATCGGCAAGCGGCGCTAGTTCTGTCTCTGCGCCGGCTCGCCGGCTGGCCAGCTGGGCCAGGCCCACCTTCGGATACTAGGAGAGCACGAAGCTCAGCGTGATCTCCGTGCCGGCTCGTGCTGCGGAGGCCCTCCATGCGTCCACCCGCTCTGGTGCCGCCGCCAACCACCACGCCAGCCGGCTGACCATGCGGGGCATGACCGCAGACGACCAGAGGTTCCGCACTAGCCGTAGGCCTGCGTCACGCAGACGACCAAAGGCTTGGCGGGCCAGCATCAGGCAGGCCTCGGTGGCGATGATGACTTCCTCCATCGTCCAGGCATCGTTCTCACCGATGCGGACGCCCAGCTCTCTATCTGCCTCCCGATGCCCCTTGACAGCCTCCTCGGCCACTCCTTGAGTGTCGGGGAATGCCTCTGAAGAAAGAAAAGAAGTAGCTGAAACAACTATAAAGACGCCGGTTGGTGGCAGCCGCCAGTCGGGTGAGGAAGAGAAAGAAAACCCAAGGAAGCCGGTTGCGACAGCCGGTGACCGGCCAAAAAACGCAACAAGATGAACTTACTAGCAAACAGGGTGTCGATCTCTCGAGCCTGCAACAGCATCCGCCACTCCTTCGCTGCGGCCACGCCGGATCGATGGTTTTACTCGCGGGTGAGGTTGGTGAGCTCTTGGGAGGCCTTGCCCACCTCCTCCTCCTCCTTCTTGGTCATCGCCTCGCGGTGCTCGTCGGTGAGTCACCTGAGGTCGGACAGGTGGTCGGCCGCCTGCCGAGCTCACCTGCGCCTATAGCCGGTCGTGCTCCGTGGCAAGCAGGTCGGGCTGTTGCCCGGCTCGGGCCAGTCGGCGCTGGAGGTCTTGCAGCTCAGCCGGGTCGGCGGCGATGGCTACAAGAAGAAGCCGGGTCTGCAATCAGCAACCGGATGGAAAGACACAAAAGAAAAAGAACCAAAGCCTGGAAAGGTCCGGCCCGGCTGTTGCGCAGCCGGCCCGAATCTCGAGGGCTACACCCAGTGGGTGTGCTGGCGCGCCCCCACTGGAAGAAGGCAGATACGTACCTCTCGCCTGCCGCAGCTCCTCCGCCTGGGCCACGAACTGGCCCTTGAGCTCCTGGTACCGGGCCTTGCCCTTGTTGTACTCACTCACCACCCTGTTGTACAAGATGGTCCGCTTGTCGGTGATGCCCTGCGGGAAGAAGAAAAGAGAAGAAACAGGAATCAAAAGGTGCTCGGGAAGGCTTGACCCGGCTGCGGCGCAGCCCGCCCGAGCGTCGGGGGCTATACCAAGTGTGTGCACTGGCGCGGCCCCACGGGAAGACATCCAAGGCAGAACAAGAAAGAAGAAGAAACCAAAGCAAACGCGGCGGTCTTCTCCATGTGAAGCAGCCTGGCCAGCGCACCTGTGGCGAACTCCTTCAGCTGGTCGCGCTGGTCGGCGAACAGCGCCTGCATCATGCCGACAACGGCGGTGGCGACCGACCCACTTGAGACTTCGCCCCCGGACACCCACTCCCGCTGCAGCCGGGGCTGCAGAGCCAGAGCTGGCTCCACTGGCTGGACGACAAGGGCGTTGGCATTCTCGGGCTCGACCCCTACTTCCAGCTGTAGCGCCTCTTCGACGGCTCCGTCGGCCCCGATGGCTGCGGCGCCCGCACCCAGCCGTTGCGCCTCGCTGCCGGTTGCTAGCTCGCGGCTCCTCTGGCCGACTCCGTCAGTCGGGTCGGCTCCCTCGTCCTGGTCGGTGGCCGGAGGCGCGTCGGTGGCGACCATCCGGTTGGCTGCCTCATGGCCGGTCGTGCGGCCGGTGTCGGCCCCTCCCGCGCGCGCATCGGCCTCCTCCCGGCGGGCCGAGTCATGCACCCGCTTCGTGCGACCCTCTCGGGGCGGCGACGACAATGGGGAATCTGCCTCCGGGGCCGGCGGCAGCGAAGCGTCTGCCCCAACCTTAGCGGCAGCTTCCTCCCGCGCCTTCGCGGCGGCCTCCTCCTGGGCCATCGCCGCGCGCTCCTCCTCCTGCCGGGCTGTGGCAGCCTGCTGTGCTCGTCTGAGCCCTCCACGGCTCCCTGCTGGCTAGCGGTGCCCCAGGGCGTGGCTGTCCCTGCGGTCTTGGAAATTTTGATGGTGGCCCTGCGCGGCGGGATCCCGATAAGAAACAAGAAACCTAGAAGGAGGGCAACCGGAAAGACAAATCAAGCATAGAAGGAAAGAAAACTCACCTGACGCTTACTGGAATCGCGCGCTTCCGGGTGGCCGGCTGCTTCGGGGATGGCCGGCTGCCACCGGACCCGTGGCGAGCAGTGCGGGTCTTCATCGGGGCCGGCGCCTCGGCCGGCTGCGCCCTGGCGGCCGTTTCTCCGCCGGCCGCGCCTCGGCCGGCTGCTTCCCGTGGGGCCGGCCCTCGACCGGCTACTTTCGGTGCGGCCGGGCTTCGGCCGACTGCTCCCCAGCCGAGGCGACGTCGGCTGCCTTCTGCATTCGCCTTCTGGCTCCGGTGTCGGCTCCGGTCGGCGCAGCCGGAGGCACTTCATGGCTCACGTCGGTGAGGATCTCCACATCATCATCATCAGACCAGTCCTAAACTGTGACGAAGGGCAGGGACTCACCAGCTGCCCTGGATCCGCTGGCTCCGGTGTCCTCCAACTCCACCTGCACTTCCTCGTCTCCCACGGGGACGGCGGGGCCCTCATCGGCCTTACCCGTCTTGTTGTCCTCCCCGTCGGAGTCCTCTCGATTTGGCGCTAACCGCATCAGGTGCAGCCCGTCATGCCTTTGCTGGCTTGAGAAGCGCTGCAGCCGGAGCCAACGTGAGACATGACTGGAGGGGAAAGAACAAAAAGGTGCTCGGATGGATTACATACCGCTGGCGTCGGGAAGTTTCGGCAAGCAGGCTCCTTGCTAAAGTACCACTGCTCCACGTCCAGCTTGGCGTTGGAGATGCCATTGACGCGCCGGGCAACCTCAGCCGGCGACAGCTCGATAGTCGATAGCCAGTAGGGGTCGCGTCGGCCGCTAATGTCGCAGATCCGGTATGGCCGGCGCTGCAGCGGCTGCACCCGGTGGTGGACGAATGTCGCGATGAAGTTGGTGGCGACGAGGCCCTCCACGTCTATCATCTGATGCAGCCGGCTCCAGATCGCGTTGATCTCCTGGTTCCATTGCTTGGGGTCATAGCCCCAGTGCAGCTTCGCAGCCGGTGTCTCGTTGGAGAAGGCCGGCTCGACGTTCTTCACGTAGAAGAAAGACCGCTGCCACTTCTTCGCCGACTCGAGGAGCATCATCTTGGGGAAGCCACCGTTCGGCCGGACGTAAAAGGCGGCTGCCCCACAAGCACACATGAAGCCGCCTCCCATCATTTATGGCCGGAGATAGAAGAGCCGACTGAAGATCTCTGTCATTGGCAGCAGGCCAAGGTAGCCCTCGCAGAGGGCAACAAAGCTCGCCAGTTGTAGGACCAAGGTGGTGCGGCTGCAGGCCAAAGAACTGCAGAAACCGGCGGAAGAAATTGCTCGCGGGGAGGCCGAACTCGTGGTCGAAATGCACGATGAAGACAACCCGCTCGTCATCCTCTGGCGCGGGCATGATCTCGCTGCCGGGGGCACAAGTGGCCACCTCCATCGCCGGTGGCAGCTTACGCGCCCGGCGGAGGCGGTCGATGTCCACCTCGGTCGCCCATGACCCCTCACACGAACCCCTCGGGCCAGCCATGTTCGGGGGCGGCAAGGGCGTTGGCGGGGCTGCGGCGACGCGAAGGACGTTGAGGAGGTTGCCCAGCAAGAAGCCAGTGCGGCGCGACGGCGGCTTGATCGGACGGCGCCGCGGCGGAGCTCAGCGTGCAGGCGCACGTGGGAGAAGGCAGGCACGAGGAAGAAGATGAAGCGAGGGGTGGCGGAGCGGGCTGTGGCAAAGGAGATGTGCCTCGGCCGCTCCCCTCCCCTCCATTTAAACCACGAGGGAATCATGGGGTAGTGAGATCATTTGCGCCCACGACCCCCCACTACCCCCGCGATACACGGGAGCGTTAACTCGAGATGGAAGCACAATCGTCAGGCCTGGCCACAGCGGATCCCACGCGCGGGCCGAGGCCGCTGCCTGGTGGGCCTGGTCTGCGGCGACGTCCCGTCGCGCGCTTGGCCTGGAAGAGCTCGGCCCTTCACTGGGCGGCACGTGGCGCACCCTCGCCTGCGGCGGGCGTGAATTGCCACACCGGCCGGGCGCGAGCCGGTTAGTCCGTTCAACTTCATCGCCGGCTGGGGCGACAATCGGGCCGGACGCGGGTAGCCGGCCCCTACGGCATCGGGCCGGCCTCCGTCTGGGAAGCCATCACTGGCCGGAACCACGTTCGTCAAGATCTGGAACTTCCTTTGGGGGGGGGGGGGGGGGGTAAGCCGCAGAGGCCCTTCGCCCGGAACTGCTGGGCCTCAGCGGCTTCGGGGACTACTGTCGGGGGGATGACCCTCGGGTAGGCTCAGGAGTGCATGTCACCTTTTCAAAACATCGGGGCGGCCAATGCCCTTCAATCCGGCAGGCCCGCTGTGGGCCGACTAGGCATGACGCCATGCCCGGGTCGGCTGGCCGCAGCCGGCGGCCGGCGGGTTAGCGCTTGTCCAATCCCGCCGTACGACAAGACCTCTCCCACGTCGTGGAGAACGTGGCTACAGTGCACCAGTGCCGCTGACCGGGGCGACCGACGTCAGCGTGGCTTGGCACTGTGGTGGCATAGTGCCAACCACTCCGTGACGCGGAGACCGACGGGCTACAGTGACGTGCAGCTGGCGGGACCCAGCAGCCAGCGGGCCCCACTGACGACCAGAGACGCTGGCAACAGGGCTCCTGCCCCTCTTTCTTTATCGTTTCTAACCTGGGAGGTCCAAGTATCAGACCTCCCAGGAGCCCCTCTAGGAGGTGGTCGGCTCATTCTACACACACACACACACACACCTGCGAGGCAGAGAGGAGAGCTAGCTCCCTCTTCCTCCTCCACCCAAAACAGCTCCAGGAGCTACTCTGTAACCTTGTGATCTTCATAGCGATCCGTCAGGACTAGGGTTATTACCTCCCCCGGAGGGCCCCGAACCTAGGTACGTCCTTGTGTCTTGCATCGCTCTTGCCCAATCTCGCATCCCGAACCCACCGACGCTCACTGGCCCCAACGACACTCGATTAGCCACCCCATGGCATCTGCCGTGAGAACACCACGACACTGGTCGAGATCGTGACTTGGTAAGTTGAAATGTGAGGTTCATAAACTTGAGATGACCAATGCTGTAAGACATGATCCATGTCCATTATTTTCCATCGTAAACCTCTCGATTTTAATCGTGCATTAAACACACAACATGGTCGATGCAAAGGAAACACGGAAGGTAAATGAATACAACGCACAAGTGTGGTACGGCACATGACTAAGTGTGCAAATCATCTATACTGTGTTGCCTACATCATGGAGAACCAGTGCACACTAGGTTGGGTTGGTAGTCTCAGTAGGTGTTTCATAATGATCATACATATTAGGTGTTAGTACCGTGAGCACTGGTCGAGATTGTGACTTGGCAAGTTGAAATGTGAGGTTCATAAACTTGAGATGACCAATGTTGTAAGACATGATCCATGTCCATTTTTATCCATGTCACGTCCACAACGAAAAAGGTTTGTCCATCGTAAACCTCTTTATTTTAATCGTGTGTTACACACGCAACATGGTTGATCAAACTTTTTAAAAACACACTTCAACCAAAACATTTGTGATTGGTTTCGAGACTTTTTGAACTAACTAATATAGTCACATTAAGACTAGTCGACAAATTCCTCATTTTTTAGACCAATGTTTGTGTTGGTTCATTTATTTTTGATGGGAAATGCAAATGAAATCCGAAAGGTGAACGAATAAACTCAAATTTTTGGGTTCCCTCCCTTGTTTCGTTTCCCTAATTTTTTCCCGCTCCCACCTTACTTTCGAATTATCCCGCTAAATTTTCCCCACCCCACCCACTAAATACCATGTTACTTGTTCACAACAACTCCCGCTCATAACTTCACACTTCCCCTTGTCTCTATCTTCTCCTCCAGATCTCTATCCCTCCCGACGGCATAGGTTTCCCTTCCCGGCGCCGGCTTACGACATGACGGCAGGTCATCCTCGCACCGCCATCGTCCGCAAGGAAACGCTATTGAGTACCCCAAGGATTTTTCGGAAAAGTAACACTTATTCCCCCCATCCTTCCATACTCAAGGCCATCTAGATTGCTAAGGTTCACTCATGTTGTTCTTTTGTCCTCATGTAGTCATGAACTCCATGTTTAATTCCATAAAAAACGAAATTTAGGGTTTGTATCACGTTGTTTGTTGCGTGTGTTCTAGATCTTTTTGCATGTTGTTATTCTAATTGCGTTAAAGGCCTAAACTCGAGCTATCCCATCCATCAGAGGCTACTGAGGATTTTTTTAAGTGCTCACGAGGAAACCACCCCTCTCCGCGCCGCCCCTCCCCCTCCTTAACGCCACATCGTATCCCCCGACGCCCAAATCCACCCGTCCTAAGCCCTCCCACCTCTAAGGAAGCTTTCAATCACCCAGAGCCGCCCTGAAATGATGGGATCCAACCGTCATAGGTCACTGACGCTGATTCGAATGTCGGATCCACAATACGGCACATAGCCGACCCACGGCAGATGCAGTGGCGCCCCCCATCGTGCTCCTTTGATGCCGACATGCCTATGCCGCCGCCGCCAAAAAAGAAGTACCACAACATGCGGTAGTGGCCATGGGGCACATGGGTGTTAGAAATTAAAGGCACCGACACAGGCATCCGGTACTGGCTGGGCTCCCACCAATCGGCGGAGCTCGCGGTGAGGGCATACGACATCAAGGCAGTGGCGTTGTACGGCTACAAAGCTAAGCTCAACTTCTGCATCGGTGCACGCAATGTCCCGACGCCTGACAACCCACAAGTATAGGGGATCGGTTGTAACCTTTTTCGATAAGTAAGAGTGTTGAACCCAACAAGGAGGTAAAGCTAGAATTTATATTCTCTTCAAGTTCTATCAACCACCGATACAACTCTACGCACACCAATGTTTGCTTTACCTAGAACAAGTATATAAACTAATTTGGAAAAATAAAACTAGAAGTACTTTGTGAGATAATAAAGAATTGGTTGTTTAATAGAAAGCTTTTGTAGAACAATGAGAAATATTGTCCATATGTAATTCATATCTAGATCAGTAATCATTGTTGCAATTTTATATGAGGGAGAGGCATGAGCCAACATACTTTCCGTACTTGGATCATATGCACGTATGATTGGAACTCTAGAAAGCATCCGCAACTACTAAAGCTCATTGATACCTCCTTTTAGTGATCCGGTATTGGAACTGTTGGGGATATTTCCCAGTACGGAGACCCGGCAGGAAGGTAACCCGGCCACAGAGCCATGAGGCTTAGTGGGTAACCTTACTGTTGGTCCTTGAAGATCTTTAAAGGGCCGGCTTGGAGAGAGACCTGGCACAAGGGCCGGCTCAGTGTATGGGCCGGCTCATGAGGAAAGGAACAGGCAAGATGATCACTTTGGAGAACAAGGTAGCTAGAGGAAGAATAAGGTACGGGTTAAGACTATGACCCGGACTCTCGTGTAAACCTAGGGCTCGACCTGTTATATAAAGGGGAGCCCCTAGGGTAGAAAAACTAGGTTGCAATCTCTCGAGAGCTAGGTTAAGCGAATCCGCATCCTTGTAATCGAGATCCAAAGCAATACAAACAAGCAGGACGTAGGCTTTTACCTCCACCATGAGGGGCCGAACCTGGGTAAACTCATGTCTTCTCATTCCCGATCAATCCCGTTAAGCTTCCACCTTTGTGCGATGGCCTCATCACTAAGTCCTTTCACAAGGGCATCTGCCGTGTCAAAACCACGATAGTTGGCGCCCACCGTGGGGCCTACGCACGGTGGAGTTGAGTTCTTAGCGGGAGCTCTCCCAGGGTTCAGGAAGTACGCGATCGGGCAGATGACGAAGAGCCGCCACGGAAAGTTCTACATCGATGATTCGAGCTGGGGCCCCGAGGCCGACTCAATCGAGTACGGGTACCGGGTCCACTTCGGCAAGATCCATGTCTTCATCGGCGTCATCGGCGAGTCAGCCACCGGGTTGGATGCCGTTCCCGACGCCGAGTCGGCCCGCCGCGCTAGTTCCCGCCAGGCAAAACCAGGCCCGCCGAGAGCCGGCCGGATGCATGCCTTCGTGGGCTTCACCCAGGGGGTGGCCTTGTCAGAAAACTCGCTATCCGGAGATGAGACACTGGTACAATCTGATGGCGAGTCATCGATGGGGGAAACCGAGTCGATCCATCCACTGTATGATGGGCAGCTCGGGGGACGAACTGATGAGGTTTTTCCTGAGGTCCTCGAGCCACCTTGATTTGTCGTGGACTACATGGCGGGCAGACAGGATCCCCTTCGTGACCCAGTAGATCCAGTGGCAGGACAGAATCTCACCATTGCCGGTTCAGGAGGAGCAGGCACGGTTGCCGCCGGCTCACAAAAAACCGGGGCACAGGCGCTTGCGGAGATGATGACCACTCTGGCAACCATACTGGCTGAGCCGGTAACTGCAGAAAATGCCGCTTCATGCAATGCAGAGATCACAAAGTGCCGCGAGCAATTGGCCAAGATCCAAGAGGCAGAAAATACCCGCATGGCGGAAACACAAGCTCGGCTTATCGAGGAGACAAAGCTCTTGGAGGAGGAAGCCCTCAATCTAAGCCGCCGACAGGCTGAGTCAGAGTTCGTCCACCGAAGGCGGCATCAAAGCTGGCTTCCGGCCCAGATTGAGCCAACTCAGCTGTTTACTATACCGAATGATCCATAGGCTCCGGTAAACCCGGGGGCTGGTGTTATGTCCCCAGGAGGGCCACCGCCGCGGCAGCCGACTCAGCGGAGGGAGACGGCTCAGCATCAGACGCCAGTTCCACAGCAGCAGTTACCGCCTCGCTGATTCCAGACCCCAATTGGACACTATTCCAACCCGATGGACAATGTATTAGCAGCGACACATAACTTGGCAGCGATTCCGATTGAAGGAGATGGTCTGGCTCAGGTTGACGCTAGGAACACCATTGAGATGCTCAAAACAGCAGTGACGCAGCAGGCAAACTATTCTCATAGTCAGCACCGGCTTCACTCAACTCCTCACCAAAGCCGCACTAGGAGCCAATGTCCTGAGTCGCCGGCAGTTTCCAGTAGTGACCAGCGCGGGAGGGGCGCACAACTACTCATGAATCAGCAACAACCCAGGATCCCTAATGCCCGAGAGATTGTTGACACTGCCTGGGCTCTACGAGCATTGGAAGAGGAAAATGCACGCGCAGTGTACAATCAGCCCATGGCGCACCTATTTCCCCAGAGGTGACCTCGGGTTATCAAACCCACGAGAGGAAGATTCCCTTGAAGCGATGGTCTCTAGCAAGCTTTTGTCAAAGTGTCAAGTCCAGCTTTTGACCGGATCAGCATGCAAATAGTGATTCAAACACTTATAATAAAAAGAGGTACGGGTATGAGGTCTTAATGCTTACAACCTTGTATTTGTGCTGGGATCAAATCGGATATTAATTTGTGCGCTGGAATTCACCCATCAAGATGTGCTTGTTACGGATCGAAGTGGGGGATGTGTCCAAATAACATCTTGACCGGCACGAGTCCTGCATCAAGAATCAGTTGTCCTACCGCAGACCCTATCCATCGCGCAGGGTTGCCTCTATAATTAAGATAATGAAACCAGACAAGAGCTTTGGGCGTTTAATGACTACACCTCATTTATCCCCAAGGATATGATCCATGTTACCCCACTGAGCCTTACTGTCACCGGTGTTCGGTATAACACTTCAAGGTCTCCTTGCTCCTAGCCTCACCGGTGCTTGATCTCCATGATCCTGGGTACCTGCAGGGATGAAGATCGCGGACAAGACAAGAGACATCTTCACGGAACAATTTTATTTCACACATACGGGACGTTATGTCAAAGTCTTCCATTGATCCCCTCAACAAATACCTTGGGTTGTAAGGCTCATGCCTCAACCCATACCTTACCGAACTACTCACACATGGAGATTAGATCGCGAGAAGAAAACATTGAAGAACACATCTTGAGATTGATTGATTGCAATATGTCTTACAATGCATGCCTTGTTCGATGCACGATTACAAGTACAAACTAGATGCAAGAGCACTATGGTGGAGGAGATGGCTATGGAGATGGAATTGGTGGCGGCTAGGGCTTGTGGATGAGGATGACGATGAAGAGGTTCTGGCTTCCGTGCTCGTTCTTCTGTTGACATTTTGATGGGGTCCCTTTAATAGAAGTTGTACAGGTGGACGATCTGCCTCAAAATCCATGCCAAATGGGCGCTCATACGGGCGCGTGCGCCCGTATGGAACACCGTCTTTTGCTCTGTCTTCGCGCAGACGCTTCCTGTTGGTTCTTTCTTCCTCCATTTTCCTTCCATTTCATTCCCACACATGATTTCTTCCTTTTTTAGCTCATTTCCCATGGAAACACATCAAAGAGAGGATTTGTTGAATCCCTTGCACTTATTAGCCATTAGTGATAATATCGGAGCGAATAACTCTTTTAAATGAAGTATCTCGGTTTAAACAAAGGTGAAATGAGTGTAAAAATATCACTCATCAACTCTCCCAAGCTTAAACTTGATCATCCTCGAGCAACATAAAGAGAAATCTGAATCATAAGGAACTCATTTGGTTAAACCAAAATAATGAGAAGGTTTTGGTTCACTTACGATCTGTACGCCTAGATAGCCCTCCGCTTCTTGACCTAAAAACTTAGCATAGCTGTAGCGGTGGCATGGTTATAGTGCAAGTGTTAGTGAAGCAAAGATAACCAACATAAAGTTCTTGATCTACTAGATAAAACAACTTTGCAACACTCTATTCTATTTATTCTAGACAACACTTGCTTGTCGGGAATGCACGGAAGAGTTTTCTTTTGCTAGAGCCATAAAAATATAATTTAGGTAGTGAAAAGGATGTAGTAAAATATGATGCTCAAGTTCTCATAAGCACAACCTCAATTATTTTCTCCTCAAGGCTCTCAAGCACTTCATTTCAATCATTGTTTGCTGGAACTTCGATTGTCACGTGAAGGGATTATGCCAACTAAGTGATTATGCATAGGTTTTCGCTGTGGCTTAATGTTTGGGAACTATGGACCTTAGCAATATGTCTCTTTCAAGCTCTTTTGATCAGTCCCCTTTATTTACCACATACACACCCATTCAAGAGAAAACCGAATAATATGCGTTTGTAGTGTTGCCACTATGTACAGTAACAAACTCATAGCCGAAATCCGAGCTGTCGCTCTTGGTGGATCGTTCATTGGCTAGCGGAGTCCTCAGCATAACATCAATAAAGGTGATGAAATAACATTTACACACGTACACATGCATAGAGTAGCGGGGCCATGGCACCAGCAAGAAGCTGAAGCACCATGTAAGAGATACACCACAAATTTTTGGCATAATCTCGTTCACCCTTCAACTAAGTTCCTCTAGACAATTTAATCCATAAGTGCTATTAAATCTATTAAAATTAACAACATGGGGTTGAGCATTTCAAACATCACTTCTACTACAATTTTTCTCAACTCCCAAGTCTTGAAAGACTTTCTCTTGTGCATAATTTTTCTTGGTTAATATCATTTCATTAAAAAAACAGTCCCACGGCAAGTCTTGGTTATCTAAACTAAACAGAACAAAGGCTACAAAATTATTTCAGCTACTAGAACAAAACCTTTGTCTTAATTATCAAGACTTACTCCCATCTGCACATATCACACATACTACTACTACATCTACTCTAAGCAATTTTAAGTGCAAAAGATAGGGGTCATAGGACATACCTTCACGGTTGTGAATTTACACACTTCTCTTCCTTACTCTTGCATTCCTCATTGTCTGGCGTAGATCAACTCCTCTGAAAAAAAAATGCGAACAAACTCCAAGGGGCTAAATAAAGAACAAGAGCAAAGCAAAGCTTATTCTATTTTTTTTGGTTTTTGGGTTTTTGAAAACTAACTTGCACCCAAAAAATCGCAAAGGCAAAAGAAAAATAAAAAGGAAAAGCAAATAAAAGCAAAGTGTTGGAACAAACCAACACGAGTGTTTTGAAGCTCCACAAGCTTAAGTACAACCTCATTACAATTTATTCAAATACCGCCACATCTTGATGTAGAAGTGGTGATGATCTCCCCCAAGCTTAGGCTTTTGCAAGCACAAACCGTCGGGATCATTGCAGCGGTTGGCCAGGAGTCCATTCCTGACTCTAGTTGGAGAATTTCATGTTCATGTAGGCGGACGTGCCTCGAAGGGACGCGGCGAGGTTGCTCATATCATCAATAGAACCCTGGAGGCTGCTGAGGTCCGCATAGGTGTTGTAGTCTCCTTGTTGTGGCTGCTCTTGGGGCTGCTCCTCTCTTTCGTCGGTGGTGAGGTCTTCTTCATCTACCTGTTCTGGTTCTGGGCCTTCTTGGTCAACAGCTGCATCTCCTTCCTATGTAACATAATGCAATAGTTTATGCTTGATGGAAAAATGGTTAGGCATAGGAGTAGGCAACAAGTGTGCCACTCCAGGAATTCTAATGCAATGACGGCCATTACGAACTACTACCATTCCAGCGTTAGTGAGAACACAAATATTAACAAGGGTGTTACCGACAATGGGGCGAAGGTGATTATAGTTGAGACCAAGGGAGTTGGCCAACATGATGATCACTCCTCCACACACGATATCTCCTTGTGCATGATTTGCTTGATGCGTGAGGTGTAGCAAAAGTATTGCCCCTAGGTTGGGCGAATAACCGACGTCAAGGTTTGCTGCTTTCCCGAGAACTAGCAGGTTCTCATCGTTCACCTTAGAAACTTCTCCTCGTGCCTGCAACGAGTTAGTGATAACATAATAGAAATAACGTATCGCAGGACTTTCAATGCAACTAGCTCTTGAGCCACTTGTGCTCATCAAATTGAAGGATTGCCTTGGGTGATGGTCAGTGAAATCATAAACATATCTAAGATCATCATCATTGTTGATGAAGCCAAAATAATTACACCACTCATCAAGAGTGATGTTGAAGTCTTGGTCCAGGAGACGGAAAGTGATCCTCTCCTCCTCATATGCATTTAGCACCAATCCAACATTGTGCGAGGGAGTACTAAGAAACTCAAGCGTCATGCGTTCATATGTCTCACATCCCTGATAAACAAAATGATGCAACCCGGCATTATAACAAAGCAAATTGAAATCATTAGTAATACCTAGCTTGGCGAGTGTGGTTGCGCAAGCCCATTTGGTTGCTTTGATCTTCCTTGTACTGAGCTTTTAGAATTTCTTCCTTGCTTCACGGGCGGTGAAGATGATCCCCTGAGTGAAAACATGTTGTGGCAGTGCGGTGGATGAACTCGAAGCACCGCGTACGCGAGAAGACCTCTGTGTAAACATCTACAAAACAGTTTTTCAGTCCAATACAATTAAACAACATTGATCCTACGATAGTCACAACATCATACTCATCTAAAAACATCAATGAATCCAAGCCAAACTCAAATTTGGATAAAAAATATGCATCTCCTAGTCATGGCAATGCTAGGCATGTAGAACATGGATTCGTGAAATATAACTTGGGGATCAGAGGAGAAACATACCGTATATCGATCACACGGAAGGATTTGAACCGAAATTGAGCGAGTAGTGAGATCGGGTGAAGTTTTGCTAGGGTTTGGAGAGGTTTGGAGGAAGAAGAAGAAAAGAGAGAGATGGGGGAGATTTACCTTCTTCCTTGGGCATATTCGGCCCGCCGGGGGTTGAAACGACCGCTCATACGGGTGCAAGCGCGCGTATGGAACGCCATCGTTCTCCCTGATGACTTACATGCGTCTGTGCATAGATGAAACGACCGCTGAAATGGGTGGAAGTATTCGTTTCGAACGCCGTCTTCCGTCCTGTTCTTTTTCTTCTTCTGGTCAAAGATGTCAAACAACCGCTCGGATGGAACGCCGTCAAATTCTCTGGACTCTTGTTCGTTTCTACAAAGAAATGAAACGAGCGCTTATGCTCGCTCGAAACGCCGTCGATCATTCTGATGTCTCTGGTTGTTTTGCGTTGGAACCTCCAACAGGTCATATGACCGCCCATATGACCGCTACGGTTGTTTTAAAGGCCGTCTTTTGATCTGTTTCTTCCGAAACTTCTCTTTTTCTTTTTTATCCTGTGGGGTTAGTTCCAAAACAATACGTAGAGATATTTCTAGGCATCCAAACATCGATACAACATATAATTCATCTTGCACATAGCAAAGCCTTCATTAGAACAACTCTTCCAAACTTACTTCTTCATATGGAACTTCAATCACTCTTTTATTGAAACAAAATAAAAACTTACTTGTCTACTTTATTCCCGTTGGTTGCCTCCCACGAGGCGCTTGTTTTTGGTTGGTTAGCTCGACCGTAGTGGTGATCAAGGTGGTGCAAAGATACCGAGACCATAGCTTCTGGCATTCACGATGATGCCTTCTCCTGTGTAGGTCTTCATTTTTTTCCTGGGGAAATGTCTCACAAATGGATCTTTAGCGGGTAAATCAAATCGTACATTCCCTTCAAACACATTTATCACATCTTTGATAGTCCTTAGAAAAGGTCTACCGAGAATTATAGGAGCAATTGGATCCTCGGGCATATCTACTATCACAAGATCAATCATGATAGGGCAATCATTAATTTGAACTATAACTCCATGCTTAATGCCTACTGCCCTAGTAAAAGTAGAATTAGCCATATTCAATATAATCTCAGTAGTAGCATAAGGACCTAGATTGAGACTATCATAAACAGATTTGGGGATAGTGGAAACACTTGCCCCTAGATCACATAAGGCACTGAATTTATTCAATCCTATGTCAATCCCTAATGTAGGTTCAAAATCATCTTCTTGCTTAGCTAGTAACTTACTATAGAGCTTTTTTCCTTTCATCATCAAGTTCACGTACCTTGGCTGCAACTTCTTCAACAAAGGCATTATATGCTTCGTTATTAGTTACCTCCGATAGTGGATACTTCATGTATATCATCTTTACAAAATCTGCAATGGTATAATTGTACTCTGGCACATGGCTTGTATCAAGAAGTTTGGCCTTCTCTTCGTTGCTTCTTACCATTTTAACTTCTTCAACCGGGTTAGGCTCCGGTTTACCTGCAAACTTATCCAAAATTAATGTTTGGCTCTCTTCTATCTTAGCCACTTGTGCTTCCATATTCTTGGATCTTTCTTCAAGTATCTACACATCATTTGTTAGTCCCACAACCTTACTGGTCAATTGACCAAGTAAGTTATCATGATTCTTCAAGATATTCTTGAAGTTTTCATTTTGCTCAGTTTGGCTAGCAATAAAACTTTTAAGAGTTTCTTCATGAGTATTTCTATTGCTACCATTAGCTCCAAAATTATTGGATGCTCCTCCATTACTAGGATAAGGAAGTCTAGGAGCATAGCCATTATTTTTCCAATTAGGATTGTAGCTATTATGAGCAATAAAATTTACATCACTAGTTTCTTCATTAGTGATGGCATTCATGTTTACCTCTTCTTTACCTTTCATCACGGAGACAAGCTCAATAAGCTTAGCTGTCAACTCCATGCTACTTTCTTCAATGGCATTCACCCTCCTGGCGGTGGATCTTTCAACATTCCATTGGGCATGGTTCTCTTGCATATCATCTAGTAGTTTCTTCACATCTTCTATGGGCTTTCCCATGATTGTTCCTCCTGCAGCTGTATCAAGCATAGTTTTTGACATGTGATTTAAGCCATTATAAAACATATGAAGGATTAACCATTCCTCCATTCCATGATTAGGATAGTTCCTTATAGTTTCTTTCATTCTATCCCACGCAAGCGCTAGTGGCTCACGTTCCTCCAGCTTGAAACCTGTAATATGAGAATGTAATTGCATAATCTTTTGCAGGTGGACAAAACTTGGATAAAAATTTACTGCAACAGTCAGCCCAAGCAGTAATACTGCCTCTAGGTAGAGCTAGAAGCCATTCCTTAGCTTTTCCTTTCAGAGAGAAGGAAATAGACGCAATTTTAGAGCGTCAGGGCTATAATCTTTTATGCATGTCATGTTGCACAATTCAGTGAAATTGTGTGAGTGCATACCGGCATCCTTAGAAGCAGAGCCTGCAAATTGGTCCTGTTGAACCATGGAAACTAAGTTCGGTTTAATCTCATGCTCAGCGGCTGCAACCTCAGGTTGTGCTATAGGTTCACGCATGAAGTTATTGCTGGGAGTAGCAAAACTCTCAAGATTACGAGCCATAGCAATCTTTTGGTTTTTCAACTGACAAGACTTGCAACAAAAGTAAAACTAAAACAGAAAAGTAAAAAACTAAAACTAAAAATTAACTTTAACAAAAACTCTAAACACAAAGACTAGGAATACTAAACTCCTCCCCGGCAACGGTGCCAGAAAAAGGGCTTGATACCCCCTTTTATTGATCCGGTATTGGAACAGAAAAGAGTATCCTGCACCTATTTCCCCAGAGGTGACCCTAGGTTATCGAACCCACGAGAGGAAGATTCCCTTGAAGTGATGGTCTCTAGCAAGCTTTTGTCAAAGTGTCAAATCCAGCTTTTGACCGGATCAGCAAGCAAATAGTGATTCAAACACTTATAATAAAAAGAGGTACGAGTATGAGGTCTTAATGCTTATAACCTTGTATTTGCGATGGGATCAAATAGGATATTAATTTGTGCGCTGGAAGTCACCCATCGAGATGTGCTTGTTATAGATCGAAGTGGGGGATGTGTCCAAATAACATCTTGACCGGCATGAGTCCTGCATCAAGAATCAGTTGTCCTACCGCATCCCCTATCTGTCGCACGGGGTTGCCTCAATAATTAAGATAATGAAATCAGACAAGAGCTTTGGGCATTCAATTTCTACACCTCATTTATCCCCAAGGATATGATCCATGTTACCCTACCAAAACTTACTGTCACCGGTGTTAGATATAATACTTCACGGTCTCCTTGCTCCTAGCCTCACCGGTACTCGATCTCCATGATCCTGGGTACCTGCAGGGATGAAGATCGCGACATGACAAGAGACATCTTCACGGAACAATTTTATTTCACACATACGGGACGTTATGTCAAAGTATTCCTTTTGGTCCCCTCAACAAATACTTTGGGTTGTAAGGCTCATGCCTCAACCAATACCTTACCGAACTACTCACACATGGAGATCAGATCGTGAGAAGAAAACATTGAAGAACACATCTTGAGATTGATTGATTGCAATATGTCTTACAATGGATGCCTTGTGCGATGCACGATTACAAGTATGAACTAGATGCAAGAGCACTATGGTGGAGGAGATGGCTATGGAGATGGAAATGGCGACGGCTAGGGTTTGTGGATGAGGATGATGATGAAGAGGTTCTGGCTTTCATGCTCGTTGTTATGTTGACATTTTGATGGGGTCCCTTTAATAGATGTGTACAGGTGGACGATCTGCCTTGAAATCCATGCCAAACGGGCACTCATACAGGCACGTGCGCCCGTATGGAACTCCGTCTTTTGCTCTGTCTTCGCGCAGACGCTTCCTGTTGATTCTTTCTTCCTCCATTTTCCTTCCATTCCATTCCCACACATGATTTCTTCCCTTTTTAGCTCATTTCCCGTGGAAACACATCAAAGAGAGGATTTGTGGAATCCCTTGCACTTATTAGCCATTAGTGATAATATCGGAGCGAATATATCTTTTTAATGAAATATCTCGGTTTAAACAACGGTGAAATGAGTGTAAAAATATCACTCATCACTCATTTAGGTAAACCCAACCATAGCATTAAGTATAAAGTCCCCTTTATCCCATACACAACAACCCGCTTACCCGAGTTCATGTTTCCGTCACTCAAGCAACCCTGACAGCAAGCAAATTATGAACATATTGCAACACCCTACAGCGGGGATCCCACACGTGTGCACGACACGGAGGGCACAATAGGACAGCAGCAAAATAAAACACGCAACTCAAACCAATCACAATGATCAATCAGCCCATAGGACAAAAAGAATCTACCTGAACATCATAGGATGGCAACACATCATTGGATAATAATATGTGGCATAAAGCACCATGTTCAAGTAGAGATTACAACGGGAAAAGAAGGGTTACACCACTGTAAGGAGAGGGAGAGAGTTGTTGTTAACGGCGGCGAAGTTGTTGATGAAGATTGCCGTCACTATGCTTCCCCCGGCGGCACTTCGGCGCCACCGGGAGAGAGGGGGAGAGAGCTCCCCTCCTTCTTCTTCCTCCTTGGCCTTCTCCCTTGATGGGAGAAGGGTTTCCTCCTCTGGTCCTTTGTCTCCCCGACCCCCGAGGGGCGGGAGCCCCTCTAGATTGGATCTCTCTCTCTCTCTCTGTTTCTCTTCTATTTCTGCCCGAAAACCATTTCTGAAATATCCAGAGATCCGTAACTCCGATCGGGATGAAATTTTGACACGATTTTTTTCCCGATATAAGCTTCCTTGCAGCCGAAGAAGAGCTTCAACTGACTTACGAGGGGCCCACAATACATCACCCCGCACCCTGGGGGGTGGTGGAGCCCTATTGTCTTGTGGAGGCTGTGGGCCTCCGTTTGTGTTGATTCTTGCACCAAAAATTCACATATATTCGAAAAAAATCTCCGTAAGATTTTATCGCGTTTGGACTCCATTTGATATGGATTTTCTGCGAAACAAAAAACATGCAAAAAAAACAGGAACTAGCACTAGGCACTAGATTAATATGTAGTCCAAGAAATCATATAAATTGTTGCCAAAAGTATGTGGAAATTGTAGGATATTGGCATGAAACAATAAAATATTATAGATACGATGGAGACGTATCAGCATCCCCAAGCTTAATTCCTTCTCGTTCTCGAGTGGGTAAATGATACAACAAGATAATTTTTGATGTGGAATGCTACCTAACATAATCTTGATCAAATATTCTAATCATGGCATGAATATTGGGATATGAGTGATTCAAGGCAATAGTCTATAAATTTGATATTGAAATAATAATACAAAAGATGCATGTAATTCATCATTGCCTTTCATAATAATGGAGCTAAAGGAAATAGCCTCTATACATTTAACTGTGGTAAGCATGATACGCTCATTCTTCCCTGCATAGATATATCAAATCAAGAGTACCCCGGTGCCAAACCAAGCAATTGTATCATACTTTTTCACACGCTTCAGCATTTTCAACTTCACTCAATACCTGAGCGTGAGCCATGGACTTAGCACTTTTGGTGGAATAGAGAATGATGGTAGGGGTTCAAGGGAAAAAAATTAGAGAAAGTCTAGCATCAACTCGGCAGATTATTAGGCAATGGAGACACCTTTCAATCAATATCGATGTGAGGAGTAGGGATTGCCATGCAACGGATGCACTAGAGCTATAATTGTATGAAAGCTCACTATGGAAACTAAGTGGGTGTGCATCCAACTTGCTTGCTCATGAAGACCTCGGGCATTTGAGGAAGCCCGTCATCAGAATATGCAAGCCAAGTTCTATAATGTAAAAAATTCCCATTAGTATATGAAAGTGACAAATCATGGAGACTCTCTATATGAAGAACATGGTTCTACTTTGAAGCACTAGTGTGGTAAAAGGATAGTAGTGTGCCCCTCTCTCTTTTTCTCTCATTTTTGGTGGGCCCTTTTTGGCCTCCTTTTTTGTTTTTTATCCTCACAGGTAGGGGCAACACTCTAGAATGCATCACACTTTTATTTACTTACAACTTGATAAACTGAAGGAATGTGGCTCTATATGAGTGCCTCTAGCAGTGTACCAGTATGTGCAATGATCTAGCGTAACATGTATAACAATGATGAACGGTGGCTTTGCCACAAAATATCATGTCAGCTTTATATGATCATGCAAAGCTAAATGACAATGAATGCTCAAGTCATATGAATAGTAACAATGGAAGTTGCATGGCAATATATCTCGAAATGGCTATGGAAATGCCATAATAGGTAGGTATGGTGGCTGTTTTGAGGAAGGATGTAATGAGGCTTATGTGTGATAGAGCGTATCATATCACGGGATTTGGATGCACCGGTGAAGTTTGCACCAAGTCTTGAGGTGAGAACGGGCAATGCACAGTACTGAATTGGCCAGCAAAATATGGATAGGTGGGAGTGCTTAAGTCCACAAACTCACATTAGTCATAAAGAACTCAGATACTTATTGTGAAAATTTTAAAGCCCTCGAAGCAAAGTATTACTCGCATGCTCCTAGGTAGGAGGTTGGGAGGAGTTAACCATCGCGCGCCTGATGACCCACAAGTATAGGGGATCAATCATAGCCCTTTCAATAAGTAAGAGTGTCGAACCCAACGAGGAGCAGAAGGAAATGACAAGTGGTTTTCAACAAGGTATTCTCTGCAAGTGCTATAAACAGTAGTAACAGATAGTTTTGTAGCATGGTGATTCGTAGCAAGAAACAAGTAACAATAGTAACAAAGTGCAGCAAGGTGGCCCAATCCTTTTCAAAGCAAAGGACAAGCCGGAAGTTTCTCTTATATAAAGCAAAGTGCTCTCGAGGACACATGGGAATTCTTGTCTAGTCACGTTCATCATGTTTAGTTGATTCACGTTCACTACTTTGATAATTTGATATGTGGGTGGACCGGTTCTAGGGTGTTATTCTTACTTGAAAAAGCAACCCTCTTATGATTACCCCCTCCCGCAAGCATCTGCAACTACGAAAGAAGAATTAAGATAAATCTAACCATAGCATGAAACATTCAGATCCAAATCAGCCCCTTACGGAATGACGCATAAACTAGGGTTTAAGCTTTTGTCACTCTCACAACCCATCATCTACTTATTACTCCCCAATGCATTCCCCTAGGCCCAAATATGGTGAAGTGTCATGTAGTCAACGTTCACATGACACCACTAGAGGAATAACAACATAACACATCATCAAAATATTGAACGAATGCCAACTCCACATGATTACTTATAACAAGAGTTCTCCCATGTCCTCAAGAACAAAAGTAACTACTCAAAAATCATGTTCATGTTCAAGATCAGATGTCTATTGAACATGATTAAGGATCTGAACATATAATCTTCCACCAAATAAACCAACTACAAGATGTAATCAACACTACTAGCAACCCATAGGTACCAATCTGAGGTTTTGAGACAAAGATTGAATACAAGAGATGAACTAGGGTTTGAGATGAGATGGTGCTAGTGAAGATGTTGATGAAGATTAGTCCTCCCATGACGAGAGGATCATTGGTGATGTCGATGGCTTCGATTTCCCCCTCCCGGAGGGAAGTATCCCCGGCGGAATCACTCCACCGGAGAGCAAAAATGCTCCTGCCCAGGTTCCACCTCGAGACAGCGGCGCTTCATCCCAAAAGTCTTCTCTTATTTTTTTTCTAGGGCAAAAGGCCTCATATAGCAGAAGGAGGGCACCAGAGGGCATCTGTGGGCCCCACAAGGCATCAGGGCTCGCCCTAGGGGGGGGGGTAGGCGCGCCCTGTTGCCTTGTGGGCAATAGGTGGCCCCCCTCCAGGGGTTTTTCCTTCCAAAAATCTTTATATATTCAATAAAAAATCTCCGTGAAGTTTCAGGTTAGTTGGAGCTCTATAGAATAGCTAACTCTGTTGTGGCTCTTTTTGGTCAAGAATTCCAGCTGCCGGTGATTTACCTCTTCATGTAGATCTTGCAAATTAAGAGAGAAAAGGCATTAGAATTGCATCATAAAGTGAAATAATTACCAAAAACATTATAAATAACAGTAGGAAATCATGATGCAATGTATCAACTCCCCCAAGCTTAGACCTCGCTTGCCCGCAAGCGAAAGCCGGACTCTATAATCATGACCACATGTTTAGAGAGAGAGGTGTCGATAAAACAAAATACGGACATAGAAGCATCATGATCATTATAATAACATCAATTATTCATCATAAAACTTCTCATAATCAAGTAACAATTCAGTCACAATATTTGAAGTATGAAACATAAACTTTCTTGAAAACAAACAAACTATGTTCTTAGTCATTGAAACAATTACAATTCGTTATATTCCAGGAAGAGTCTATGTAAGAGCTTTTGTTTTAGCAAGTCCCACATACTCAACTATCATATAGTCTTCTATGATTGTTAACACTCAAGGCATATTTTTGGGACAAATGTTTCCGTCAGACACATAGGAAGATGGGGGTTTGTAGTTTTCACCACCCAACTTGTTTACCTCAAGGATAATGTCAACAATAATAAATCATGATTACCTAAATCCAACCGGATATATGTGCCTGGATCTTTCCCCACCACATGGTGCTTGTCAAGTGGAGAATAATTAAGTATGGAATGAGGATGAACATTATTGACTCTTGCATGATAGTAAAAGCTGAAAAGTAAAAGATAGGCCCTTCGTAGAGGGAAGCAGAGCTTGTCATGCGCTTTTTCATTGGGATGTGCAGGCTCTTAATGTAAAGGAACGTCACTTAATATTTCCCCTTGTGATTGCCACCTTTATTATGCATTCCGTCGCTTTTATTTCTTTACCATCACAAGTTCATACAAAGTTTATTTTCCCTTACAATAAAAGATCATACATATTTAGGAGCATTTTTTATTACTTTGCACCAATGACAACTTACTTGAGGGATCTTATTCAATCCATAGGTAGATATGGTGGACTCTCATGACAAGAAACTGGGTTTAAGGGGTTCTGGATGCACAAGTAGTATCTCTACTTAGTACGAAATTTTGGCTAGCAAAAGATTATAAGCAAGCACCACATGTTAGAGGATCCATGACAATATAACTTCTGTGTGAATATAAGCAAACATAACTCAGTACATTGTCTTCCTTGTCCAACATCAACTATTTGAACAAACTAAAAATATTTGATGGGGTCTCACAATCATAAAAGATGTCCAGGATAGTGTATTTATATGTGAATCCTCTCTTCCTTTATTAATATTTCATGAATTGCCTCAATGACCAATGCTATATTTTTTAATCCCCAATAAATTTTATCAACTATACTTCTTCTATGTGAAGTCATCACTCCCTATGGGATTAGCATATGATCATTTATTCTCTTTATTGTAAAGATTGAAACAAGAAAGTAAAGTACCAAAACTCAAACTATTCTTTATTATATAACTCTCACACACGATTACATAAATAGATAGATCACGAAGCAAGCACACAAAACTAATTCATACTGATACTTTATTCTTCTAAATCACAAAATAACTAAGGATCGAACTAAGATAGATAATAATGATAAAAGTGATGGTGATATGATACCGGGGCACCTCCCCCAAGCTTGGAACAAGCCAAGGGTGGTGCCCATACCCGTGTACTCAAGTCTCCTTCTTCGGTGATATATGCTTGGCTATGATTCCCTTAAGAGTACGAATTTCCTCCTCGAGCTTGTTGACTTGAAGTTTAAGATCCATGTTCTCCTTGCGAAGCTTATTTGTAACAATTCTCGCGCCATCAATCAATGGGTGAACTTGGGTTGTAGGGGATGAGATAGCATTTGCCTGCATACAACGAGAAGAAATAAATGGAGTATTGGAAGGTTTAACCGTGTCTGGCAAGCTTGATTTCTTGAACTCCACATGCATGTCCCCTGGTTGAGGTAAAGGAGTTTCTTCTTCTTCCCTACTCGAGGAGTCCATCCTCTTCAAGTCAGCATCTACCTCCTCATCCGTCGACCACCCATAGGGGTCAGCATCACCGTAAACTCTCGGGTTTGCGGTAGCGTGAGAAACATAGCTTTCCCCATCTGATTCTTGCGATGACATGATGACTTAGCTCTGTCAGAAAATAGCCCGAAACAAGGACAGAGGAAAAACTTGCGATATGGTGGTTAAAACGTCTGGGAGTATATATATAATGAATTTTTATCTTGCAAAACAGGTATACCTGAAGAAACGGAGTCGGGGAGGTACACGAGGGGCCCACAAGGCAACAGGGCGCGCTGGGCGCGCCGTGTTGCCTTGTGGCCTCCTCGTGGGTCCCCTCAACTGTTTCTTATTTTTGTAATTCTTCTAATATTCCAAAATGGACAGAAATTATTTTTATGGAATTTTTGGAGTTGCTTTACTTACCGTATCACATACCTACTCTTTTTCAGGGTTCTGGAGCGTTCCGGAAGGCCTCTTTTAGATGTTCCTCCGGTGAAAGTGTTTGGATAATATTGGTTTCAACATTAATGGTCGTACCTGCACTATAATGTTTAATTCTTTGCCCATTAACCACCCTTGGGTTGGTTCCCTTGGCGTTATTAATCTTGATAGCTCCAGAACGATAAACTTCTTCGAAGATGTATGGTCCTTCCCATTTGGAGAGAAGTTTTCCTCCAAAGAATCTGAAACAAAAATTGTATAATAGAATTTGATCATGGACTTTAAATTCTCGTTTTTGGATTCTTTTATCATGCCATCTTTTAACCCTTTCTTTAAATAACTTGGCATTTTCATAAGCTTGTGTTCTCCACTCATCTAGGGAACTAATGTCAAACAACCTATTTTCACCGGCAAGTTTAAAATCATAGTTGAGTTCTTTAATTGCCCAATAAGCTTTATGTTCTAATTCAAGAGGTAAGTGACATGCCTTTCCATAGACCATTTTATATGGGGACATACCCATAGGATTTTTATAAGCAGTTCTATATGCCCACAATGCATCATCAAGTTTCTTAGACCAATTATTCCTAGACCGTTTAACACCCCTATGTAATGAGCTACAGTGATCCTCATGATTATGCTAAGTCATTTTGATTTGCAAGGCTTGTTCACATTGGAATCATATCTCATTTCAAATTCCAACTCAAATTGAAATTGAAATATGAGGTGAAAATAAAAGTTGTACAAATTTGGAAACTAAATAGTTCATAATTTTGGAAATATTCCATAACTATTTATGTTCAGGAAAACAACATCACCTAAATTCCCTAGATGACTCTATCATCAAGAAAACAGGGCCAACAACACCCTTTTGACTCTTTTAAATGCAATTCAAAATCCAAATGGAATTATATTGCCCCCAAACTTTTTATGGCACTGCCAAATATTGCAACATAATTATTTGGCCAGGTTGCAAATTTTTCAAAAGTGATTTGGTGGCCAAACAATTTGCAAAGCAGAAAGGAAATAAAAAGGCAGAAAAGAAAAAGGGAAAAGGGCTAGCGGTTACTGTGCACTTAAGCCTCTGGGCTACAGTGCCCGGCCCAGCCCACCGCCCGTCATCTCCCTCCTCCTGCTCATCCCCGCGCTGTTGTCACCGCGCGCGCGCTCACCGCACCATGCCCCCCTCTCTTCTGGTCGACAGCGTGTCGCCGCGCCCGTCCCTGGACGGTTAAGACCCTCCTCGCCCCCGTGGACAAACCCTAGCCGCCCCCATTCTCCCCCCTCCCTCTCTGCCACCCTCTCCCAAGCGCCACCATGGCCAACCCACCCGTAACCATGCGGCCACCGAGCCCCTTCTGCCTCACCGAGGTGTCCACCGGCTTCCCCGTCGTCGCCTACTTTGGCTGCGCCCTTTCGTTCGACCGGACGAGGCCCGCAGCGACGCCCTCGACCTTCTTCTTCATCTACGGCCGCCGAGATCGCCGTCGCCACACCGCCTGTTCCGAGCCTCCCCCGAGCCCATCTGGCACCCCTACAGGCTTCCGGTGAGCCTCTTCTTCCTTCCCCTCCTCGCTCATCGCCATTTGCTCCCTCTAGCCGCTGCCGCCGTACCCGTGCTCTGCCCGCCACCATTGCTGCCATCGCCGCGCTCCCGAGCCCCTATGGCTCAAGCCAGTAGCGCCAGTGCGCTCCTAGTGAGCTCCTGACCCCGCCTAGCTAGATCGCGCGCTCGAGATCGAACCGTAGCCGCGTTTCCCCTCTGACCCGAACCGTATCGCCGCCACGGCTCATCGCCGGCGCCCTTGCCGGCCACCTCAGCCGCTGCGGCCACCACCGTTCGACGCACGACGGAGTGCCCGATCGAAAGAGCCTAACCGCGGCGCAAATGGTGGACCGTACGCATTTTCCGAGCCTCTCCGGCGAAGATCCGCCGTGGGAGGGCTCGCCGGCGCAACTCCGGTCGCCGGTGCTGACCTGGCCGCCACGTGGCCGTCGCCTGTGTCGCTGCCAGCGGGCCCCATGGCCCCGTTGACCAAGTCAACCGTGCTGACTGGACTCGTCCAGTCACTGACGTGTGGGAACCCCCTGGGCCCAGTTGACTGGGTTGACCCAGTCAACTGTGCTGACTGGGCGGCCTGTGTTAATGATAGGTGGCCCCCACTTAATTAAGACATTTTTATAAATAAATAAACTGCTAATTAATCTGTTAATTAAATTTGTTAATTAAACAATCACTGACAGTGGGTCCCACTAGCTAATTAGATTAATCAGTTAATTTAATCCACTGTTTAAATATCTAGTCTATGACAAAGGGGCCCCACATGTCAGTTTGACCAGTCAATGGTCAAAGTTGACTGCTGATTGTGCTTTGACTGGCCCCACATGTCATTGACTATGGCTGGCTCAGTCTTAGTATAAAAAGTATTTCACTGTTTAAATTTGAATTTAATATTTAAATTAATTCCAGGAATTTCAGAAAATGCTTAAAACTTTGAAAAATCATAGAAAATAAACCGTAGCTCGGATCAAAAGGTTTTCTACATGAAAGTTGATCAGAAAAATGAGACGAACCTGAATATGCCCTCCATGTATCTGTCACATGCCCACAACACTACAAACATGGAACCTTCCCCTCCGGTTCATCTGTCTGACAGATGCCCAAAGCCAGGAAAATATTCCCAGATATTTTCCCGCTCCGTCTGTAACGTGTAGTGCTGCATTAGGTCACCCCTAGCACAACATACTGCCATGCCATGCATCTGTGTTGCATTGTTTGCTTTTATTTATTGTTTCTTCCCCCCTCTTCTCTCCAGTAGACCCCGAGACCGACGCTGCTGCCGAGTACGACTACGCCCCTAACGACCAGACCCTCTCAGCAGAGCTTCCAGGCAAGCAAACCCCCCTTGATCATTCCAATATCGCCTATTCTTTCTCTCCCATGCTTGCATTAGAATTTGCTACTATAATTGATTGCTCCTATTCTTATGCATAGCCTGTTTTTGTAACCTGCTGTTGTTACTTTACCTGACATCCTAAACTGCTTACAATAGGTTGGTTAGTGATCCATCAGTGACCCCTCACCCTTGTCCCTGTTGCCCCGCTTTGTTACCAGTGCCTCGATCATTGTGATCGATGTGGAGAGACCGACACATCACTGCACACCCTCCTTAGTTGTACAACTCTGCAGGGCTACTATCGAGTGCCGAGGGTGATACCTCATACTGCACTCTTGATGATATCTCTGTAGTATAGCATATCGGTGGTGATTGCAAAGGGTGATTCCTTGCTCTCCCCTTCCCGATGATGACTCTATCATGCAACCCCTCAAGTGTGGACCATCGAAGGTGATTCCTCCTGGTTCTCCTTGACGGATTACATCGAGTAGGAATCCATCGAGGGTGATTCCTCGGGTTCGCCTTGATGTTATGGACACACGGTTACCATGACTTTTACCTCAGACCTTTGTTAAAGGCGGGTCGACCCCGAGGGGTACCCGCGAGAACTGTGGAGTCGGGTTGACCGTGAGGGTACCCGGGAGATAATTACGTGGCACGGCCGGGCATTCCTGGCCCTTGCCGTAAGTCCACGAGACGGGGCGACGGGACCACAAATCGTGGATCACTGATTGTCACCGCGAGCTCCCAGCACACTAATGGGTTAGGATATGTGATCTGAGTAGGCCTCTAGCCTTTTCGCACTAACCACCATGCGGGAATAAGTATGGGCACTCGGCGTCATACGATTCTTCCGAAAGCTCTCAGACATTAGCAATTGAGTGGCGCGCGCCGGGTTGGACTGGGAAAGCCTTCTGCTCGCGGGCAGCGGGGTCGGTGGCGGCGGCTTCGGCTTCGGGACGGCGGCGATTGCCGCGGGCCACCGGATCCGTCTGAGCCACGCGGCCAGCCCTGCGCTCGGCGCGCTCGCGACGTGCATTGGCCATGGGGTTGGTGGAGCTAAGGGCGGAGCAGAAGAACAGTAGCGCACCCCTACCTGGCACACCAAATGTCGGAAGTCGGGCTCCGGGGACCCAAAGGTTCGAACACTGGGGTGAGCTTGTTCTACCTACTCCGCCTCCTACCACGGTTAAGCGATGGCGAGGCGACGGGGAGGGTGCGCTAGCGAGGGACGGAACGAGGACTCGGCGGTTTACCCAGGTTCGGGCCACCTTGCGGTGTAAGACCCTACTCCTGCTTGTGGTTGGGATTGCAAGGGCAAGAGAGTTCTTGCGTACAAGGTACAAGGTAGGAGATGAAGGAATCGATTGGGGCTCCCCCTCCAACGGCTGCTCTGCCCCTTATATCAGCCATGGTCCTCTTCACCCTGGAAACTTAGGCGGGAAGGGTTGCCACACTTGGCGATTTCGAAAGGGGACAGGCGCTCAGGCTATCCTGACTAAAGGTGGTCTTCGCCTGCCAAAGCATGATCCATGACGCGCTGGTGGGCTCGGTGATGACCTCCGCCCTGCACGCCCGTCGTCTTGGTCTTCCTTCGCCGATCGGGCAACCTTTGGGGTTGCTTTGGAGAGTAGATAGCTGGCCCTGCTTCCTTAACACGAAAGAGGAAACCATCTTCATCCGCGCCTGCTGGCGCGGCCTCTACTACCGCTCATCGCCGCGCACGTCACCCATGTGACGGGCTCCAGGCCGTGCGGCAAGGCGAACAACCTTCGCCTCGAGCGCCTGCGGAGGGGGCCTCGGGAGGCCACCTCGGAAAGCCGCCTCGCGAGCCCACTCAGGAAGCCGCCTAGTGAGAGGACCTCACGAGGCCATTAACGGTGGTGCTGAGCATTGCTTGCTACTC
This sequence comes from Elymus sibiricus, assembly GCA_039707655.1. Classification (NCBI taxonomy): domain Eukaryota; kingdom Viridiplantae; phylum Streptophyta; class Magnoliopsida; order Poales; family Poaceae; genus Elymus; species Elymus sibiricus. The sequence continues at coordinate 232,190,382 of CM077672.1, read as the reverse complement.
CCCGAGGAGGGGGCCTCAAGAGGCCAGGGCCTCATGAGGGGTCTTGGTGAGAGTTCGGTGGAGACGGCCCGCTAGGCCCATGCCAGGTGTTGCGCCCTGGGCCAAAGGCAGACGGGCCTGGATACCCTGGGTTCCACGGGCCCGACAGTAGCCCCCGGGCCCGCGGCGCACACGCTCCCGCCTACTGAGGGGCGAAACGACGCGGGCCCTAACCGCCTGCGGCCAGGTGCGACGCGTGGCGCACGATGTGATGGGGGACGCCCCCACTTCCCCACGATGCCTCGGTAACCGCCGCGCTGACATAAATCTTGGCGCGGGCGACGCGAGGCCATCATGCCTTCCTTCATACTCTCCACCCCTCTGTGCCCTTCCTTCCCACGCACAGCTCCTTCTACCTCTCCACAACTCCGTCGCCCCGAACCCTTGTTGCGCCGTCATGTCGCCCCCCGGAAGGGAGGAAGAGACAGCAGACACGGAGGTTGAAGGGGCGGTGCCTGAGCCCGCCCTGAGTAGGCCCACAATCATCAATGCCGAGGGACTCAGCAAGGTGCTTCCGATGACCGCGGTCGCTTCCAATGAATGGGGGGCCACTCGCATCTGGCCGGCTTCTTGCCCGGCCTCCGACCTCGACGCCACCTCTACCGTCCTCTTCCTTCCGGCGCTCTTCGCGGGCTTGCTACCCCCATTCTCTGATTTCTTTAACGCCGCCCTTTCCCACTATCAAGTCCATGCGCTGCATCTCGAGCCGAGCTCCATCCTTCTTCTTTCTGCCTTTGCCTTTTTATGCGAGGCCTTCCTGGGCGTGACGCCCTCAGTGGCGCTCTTCCACCACTTCTTCAGCATGCAGCTGACCGCGGCGAACCAATGCTCCGGATGCGTCTCGTTCCGTATTGTAGACGAGACGGTGGGCGATGGCATAGACATGGTGCTTTCCAAGAGGGTCGAGGGCTTCAGGCGGCAATGGGTGTACGTGGACGCGGCCCAATCTAGCCCCCTGCTGCAGCTGCCGTCGTCCCCGGCGGCGAGGAGCTCTGGGTGGGGGCACAAAAGGCTCGCCGACCCAAGGATGGCACGGGTATGGAAGAGGTTGGCCGAGTTGAGGGCCGCGAAAGTGACGGTGGTCATGGTCGTGAGGGAGTTCCTTCGCCGGCGCGTTGCTCCCCTCCAGCGACACTCCCGCCCGATGTGGGCCTTCACCGGTTCGGAGGATCCGATGCGGCTGAGCAAGGACAGCCAACAACCGGAGGTGCTGAACGAGGTGCTCCACACCCTGACCGGCGATGAGGCAGACGAGCCACCCAGGGACGGGCTGCCCCTGTACCGCTACAAGAACAAGGCCACGCTGGCCGGCGGGATGCCACGCTTCGACCAGTGGGGACCGTTGCCAGAGGGCCTTGAAGGGCCCCGTGACAACACCTTCCTGGTGGTCCCAGTCTTAGGCGAGAATAGTAGCGCCGGGGCCTTGGCGGGCGCTGCGGGGGGCGGAGGCGGCCCAGTTCTGCCGGCCCGCCGCCGACTCGTCCGCGAGCTCGAAAACGATGATGGCACCACACCGCCTAAGGCCACGCCTGCCGCGTCCATCCGGGCAGAGGGCGCGGGAAGCCCCCGCGCGGCAGCTGCGAAGCTGCGGGGCTCTGGAGGCGGTGGCGAAGGCGGATCCTGCGGCCCTCCCGAGAGGGGGGTCGATCACGAGAGGGGGCCCGGTGAAGGCGGCGGCATCAATGCTCCTCCGTGGCCGCTTAAGAAGAGGAGGTGGTTTGCCAGGGACCAGTAAGCGCTTGCCTTCCTTTCTCCTGCGCCCGGTGTGTTGCGCGCGCCTGAGTAATTGTTTCTCTTCCCATCTCCAGGACTTCCTCGAGCAAGAAGAAGAAGAAGAAGGAGGAGAGGTCCCCTGGACTGGCTGGGGCTACGCCGCCGGTTGCTAGGACCGGGGGGTGCGAGGAGAGCACCATCAGCCTCGCCGCTGAGGCTAACCTCGCGAGGGCCGAGGAGGAGGTAGTCCCTTCAAACCCGCGGGAGGGCGCGGCTCGGGGGACCCGAGCAGGCGAGCCACGGGAGGCGTCGTCGAGGGGCGGCTCCGCGGCTCCTAGGGCGCCCACCGCCGGGGCGGAAATCACGGCGACGGAGGCGGAGACGTCGGCTTCCACCCCCCGGAACGCTGTCGACGGTGATGTCGCTGGAGGCCAGCCAGACTCGACAGCGCACGGGGCCCCGCAGGCCGGGGGGTCGCTAAGCCCACAGGGTGCGTCGCCCTATCAGAACGAAGAGGGGGCCCCTGCGAGCCCTTCGCTCACGACCGGCAGCGGCGGGCCCTCGCGAGGGGGCGGCGCTCGGGCGCACACCGGTTGGGCCCTGCAACTCGTGAGCGGCAGCGCCGTGCTCAAGCGCGGGGCCCTGCAAGGCACCAGGGCCGCCCTTGACCAGCTGGAAGCAGACCTCCGGGCGGAAGAAGCGCGCATCATCGAGGAGCATCAGCGCCTCGCGGAGAGGTGGCACCAGCTTGATGTGGCCATCAAACTAAGCCGCCGTCAGGACAACACCGCGCGGGAGAAGCGTGAGAAGGCCGCCCAGGACGCGAAGGAGATCCTCGAGAACGCTGTCCGGGAGGCCGACGAGGCCGACAGGCGGCGCGAGGCGGCGGAGGCCCGCGGGAAGGAGCTCCCGGACCAGAACGCCTTGCTGGAGCGACAACTCCAGGCACGGAGGGATGCCATCTCCGCCCTTGAAGAGGGGCTGGCGGCCCACGAGGCGGACCTTGACATTCGTGAGCGGGAGCTCGCGCGGTCGGTATCCGTGCAGGACTTGGAGCACGAGCGGCTGGAGACGTTGGAGCGAGAGGTGTCCGCTGCCCAAAGTTCCTACGCCGAGTGCCTAAACAAAGCCAATGCGAATCTGGCCACTAAGGCGAAGGAGATCCAGGAGGACGCCGACAGGAGGGTCACGCAGAGCCGCGAAGTGCTTGCCAGCGAGAACAGCCAGAAGCTGAAGCGGCAGGAGGACCGCTTCAAGGCCAAGCGCGAGGAGTTCCAGCACAAGATCGCCGGCCTCAAGGAGAAGCTACCCGAAGCTGAAAGGCGGCGGGAGCTTGCGCTGAAGGCCCGGGCCGACGCCGAGGCCGAGCTGTCCTCCCTTCGGCAGCAGGTGGGGGTGTCGCTGCGGTCGTGGAGCAGGCGCGGGACGAGGCGGCCCAGGCGCGGGGGCGGCAACTCCAGCGCTCTAAGATGTTCCGTGCCCTCGAGCTCCGGGCCCGCCGCGCCTTGGGCTCCATTTGCAAGGAGGACGTCAGCAGCCCCCTCGAGACCCACGATGGCGGCTACCTTGACTTCTTCACCAAGCTCATGGAGCGGCTCGAGGTGGGCGCCAAGAAGGTAGGCGGAATCATCGAGGAGGAGAGCCGCGACCTCCTCACCCAGGCCGCGATGCGCATCTTCAGCCATCTTCTGTACGTCGACCCCAACTTTGACTTCGGCAAGGTGATAGCTCCTGTCCCGGAGGAGGTCCGCGACACTCTTGGGAAGGCGGTGGAGGACCACGTGGACGCCCTGCACGAGCACTTCGCTCCCGGCGAGAGCTCGAGCGGAGTCGAGGGAGGCGACGATGATGGTGGCAGCGGCGGTGATGACGACATGTCTTCTTAGGTCCTTCCCGATGTCCTGCGTATAGCTGATCGTGGCCCCGTGGGGGCGTGAGGACAATGCTTTAACATTTTAAGTACTTCGCCCCTGACTGCATCAAATGCCCGTGGCTTCGTAATGCTTTCTCTCAAAGCCCGTTTTGCTCTTTCTGCTTGCCATGGTGCATTGCGTTGTTAGGACCTAGCCTCTGAGTGGGCCGTAGCCGCTGCCGGCATAGCGAGTCGTGAGGGTTCCGCTCGCGCGATCTCCCGAGGCGGGGCCTGCTGGCTTCCTGGGGGCCTGATGGGGCCACCTCGCGAGGCAACCTCGTGAGGTCCCTCAATGAACCTGCTCCTGAGATAGCTGCCTGTAGAGTACTCAACAACAAGGGAGCGGCGCACGCTCGTCGATTCGCTCATGGGCATCACGCGAGGAGACAAAACATCAAGAACCTTGGTGGGGTGGCGTGCACGGGGAGCAGGCCCGCGCGCCAGAGCCCGGCTGCTTGGGTTTTTCAGTGCTGCTGGGACTGACCCGAGCACAGACATCGTGTCCAGCCCCCGCTCGTGTGAGGCTCGTGAGGGACGTCGTGAGCGCGCGAGGCTTGTGAAGCAAGAACAAGATGAAATGGCATGCAAGAAACCGAGCTTTACTGTAGTAAGATAGCGACCCGTTACATAACTAAAATGAGATGCGGTTGCCGTGTCCGGCACGGGTCAGCTTGAAGTTGGTGCAACCCGTGGGGCGCCCTCAATTGATTGTTCCGCCAGCGCGGAGCATGGGGCTTCCACAGGGGTGTGGGTATGATCGTGGGTCGACCGTTCCGCCAGCGCGGAGCATGGGGCTTTCACAGGGGTGTGGGTATGATCGCGGGTCGATCGTTCCGCCAGCGCGGAGCATGGGGCTTCCACTTGGGCGTGGGCGGGAGCTCTCGCGGGCCCATCAGGCGAATGCAATGAGAGGCTCCGGGGCGTGTACAGCCCCGTTTCGTTCGTACGCGTGAGGGTCACGGGCAGAACTTGCGGAGGTGTTGGATGTTCCAGGCGTTAGGCACAGGAACTCCGTCCTCCGTCTCCAGCCGAGCTGAGCCAGGCCTAGAGACATGAGTAACCCGGAAAGGTCCTTCCCACATGGGTGGCGGTTCGCGGGGCACCTCTCTGGAGTGGATTCTGGGCAGAGCGGGGTCGCGGACCTCGAGAGTGCGAGGGCGGACGCCGCGGCTGTGGCGACGGCGCGAGGCCGGCTTGGCGGCGGCCCTCCTTGAGGATTATTAGGTTAGTCTCCCGCGAGCCATCCTGACGCGCCTTGTCGAAGGCAAGGGCTCACAGGGGACCGTGCTTAAGCTCCAGAGGGGGACCGTGTCAACGCCGTAGACGAGGAAGACGGGGGTCTCGCCGGTAGGCTTGCTTGCTCCAGAGATGGACACAGCACGAACCGCCACTCGCCGAGCGAGCCTTTGCCGCTCCCGAGCTGCGCCCATGAAGCGCGCTCGCAAGATGCACGCACGAGGCTCGGCGTTCGAAGTGTCTTCGCCTCGTGAGGCCGGCTCGCGAGGGGCCGCCCGCGAGGTCCTCGCGCAGCTCGACTCCTGAGGGGCTGCATGTCGATAGATTTCACGATGGGGGGAGTGGCGCAAGCTTGCTAACTCGCCAGTGGCCGTTGCGTGAGGAGACAAGGCACCAAGGACCTTGGTGAGGTGACGTGCGCGGGAGCAGGCCCGTGAGCCAGAGCTCAGTCACTTGGATTTGGCGCCGCTGCAGGGACGGACCCAAGCACAGGCGCCGTGCCTAGCCCCCGCTCACGAAAACGGTCAGGGGAGGGGTCGCGAGCGTGCGGCGCTCTCCGGCCAACACCGAACTTCACAGGCGATTAAGCAGGTAACATAACTCATCAGGGCGAAATCAGTAAAATTCATTACACGACCAAAAGGATAAGGTTCCGGGAGCGAAGCTCGAGAGGCGCGGCAAGAGGCGACGCGCTGGGCGCACCTGGCAGAACCGCGCTATAGTGATGTCAGACCGCTTGGCGAGGCACGCCGAGAGAGTCCGCCCCTCCGGGGCCAGGGAGCTCGCGAGGCCTCGGGAGCTCGCGAGGAGAGGAGGCTCACGAGGCCCTGGTGCGAAGGGCGCCAGCCTCTGGAAAGAGGCGCCGGCGTTCCTCAGCCCGAAGGGCATGCGCGTGCCGCCGAAAACGGGGACAACGCCCTAGCCAATTCGCGGCAGCTGGAAGGGGTCACTAGGGCAGAGCTGGTTGAGGCTGGTGAAGTCGACGCACATGCGCTCCTTGCCGCCCTTCTTGGGGACGACGACTGGGTTGGTGAGCCATTCGGGATGGCGCACATCACGAATGACTCCGGCTTCTTGGAGCTTCTGAACTTCATTGACGATGAACTCTTGCTTCTCTGGCGCCTGGCGCCGTGCTTTCTGCTTGACCGGGCGTGCATTGGGGCACACCGCTAAGTGGTGCTCGATCACCTCCCTCGGCACACCGGACAAGTCGGATGCTTTCCAGGCGAAAACATCCGAGTTTGCCCAAAGGAAGGTGACGAGCGCGCTTTCCTATGCAGGAGGGAGGCCTGTGCCGACGGTGAAGGCATGGCCGGAGCCGCTGCCGTCCACCGACACCTTCTTCATCTCGGCGCGGTCCTGAGAGAACAACTGCTTCTTCTTCGCGGCGCGGCCTCAGAAGGCTCGGCAACGTCCTCGTCGGTCGGGTGCACGACAGCAGCAGCCTTGTAGGCGCGCTCGAGGGTGCTAGCCGCGTCCTTCTCGTCGCAGGCGACGATGATGATGCCGCTGTAGCCGGGCATCTTGAGGACGTTGTAGGCGTGATGGGTGGCCGCCATGAACTTGGTGAGAGCTGGATAGCCCAAGATGGCGTTATAAGGCAGGCCGATGTGTGCCACGTCGAAGTCGATGAGCTCTGTGTGGTAGTTCTTGCGGGTGCCGAAGGTGACGGGGAGGCGCACTTGTCCCAGCGGAATGGTGGAGCTATCGGTCACTCCGGAAAAGGGCCTGGTCTGCATTAGCTGGTCGTAGGGCACCTGGAGCGTCTCAAAGGTCTCGATGGAGAGCACGTTGAGGCCGGCACCCCCGTCGATGAGGGTCTTGGTGACCGCGACGTTGCTGATGGTGGGAGTGCACAGCATGGGGAGCGCGCCTGCGGAGGCCGTGGACTTGGGGTGGTCCTTGGAGTCGAAGGTGATGGCGTACTGCGACCACTTGAGGGGCCGCGAAGCCTCTGGCCTCGGGAGGGCGGCATACACCTCGCGAGAGAGTTGCTTGAAGTGGAGGATGGACGCGGGGGCTTGGGACCCGCCGAGGATGTAGGCGACCGCGCGAGGCTCCTCGTAGCCCCCAGCGCCCTTGTCAGGTTGGTTGACGTCGTTCCTTTGGGGTGGCGGTGGCAGCGGCGGGAGAGCGGCATTGGCTTGAGGATTCGCCTCACGAGGCTGGTCGCGCTAGGCGGCCTCACGAGGCTGATCGCGCCAGGTGGCCTCATGAGGCTGATCGCGCCAGCCCTGGCGGTAGCTGCCATTATTGTTGCGGCTGTCCCAGCGGCTGCCGCTGCGGCCACCCCCGTGGCCGGCGCCGCGGCCATTGCGGTCGTCCCGGCGGCTCTGGCGCTCGTCGCGGAGCAGCTTGAGCTCCTGACAGTCTTCGGTGCTGTGGGAGCAGACATTGTGAAAAACACAGAGCGGACGGTTGTCCTTCCTGGGCTCATCGTGGTCGCGGCCGCGCTTCTGCTCGGGCTCCGCCGCGAGTACGGCAGGGCCCTTGCGCTTGACGTCCTTGCTCTTGGCCTTGGCGCCGTCGAGCGCTGCGTCAGGGTCGTTGTGGACGAAGAGGCGGCCTTCTTCAGCCTTGGCGCACTTGTCGGCGAGGTCGAGCAGCTCGAGCACGGAGTCGAGCTCACCGTTGATGGCGAGCTTCTCGCGCATCTTGATGTCCATGACGCCGGTGGAAAATGTGGAGATGATGGCCGCATCGGAAGCATGCGGGATCTTGTTGCGCACCTGACTGAAGCGCTGGATGTACTTGCGAAGGGTCTCGTCTAGGCGCTGTCGAACACGCCGCAGGTCGTTGATGGTGAGGGAGTGGTCCTGTGTGCCCTTGAAGTTGGCAATGAACTGGCTGCAGAGCTCGGCCCATGACTGAATGGAGGCCTCGGGGAGGTTCATGAGCCAGGAGCGCGGGCCGTCCTTGAGGGCCATGGGGAACCAGTTCGCCATGACCTTGTCGTCGCCGTTCGCCGCCTCGACGCTCAACGCGTAGAGCTGGAGGAACTCCGTGGGGTTGGGGGTGCCGTCGTAGCGCGGAGGCAGCTCAGGCTTCAACTTCGCGGGCCAGACCGCGCGACGCAGCTCGCGGGTGAAGGCACGGCAGGCCACGCCGCTCGAGGGGACGCCGCCAGCGAGGGCGACGCGGTTTTGACGCCCGGCCGCTGCGACGTCCTGAACGGCCTGGTCCTGGCGCTGGCGCTGCCGCTCGAGGAGCACCCGCGCGTCGGGGGGCGCGCGGCGGATGATCTGGCAGCTGGCCTCTTCCCGGTCTGGTGAGGATGCATCACGGGATGGCTCACGAGCCTGAGCCTGCGCGCTGCATTGGGGCCCGGCACGCTCGTCGCGCAGAGGAGGCGGCGGGGGAGCGTCGTGCGCCATGTCCCCAGCATGAGACGTCGGCGGGCGGAGCGAGTGAGAAGGTGCCGGAGCGTCCCCGGCGACGTTGACGAGCTCGGCGATGCGACCGAGCCAGGCGTCGTAGGCGGCGTCAGCCGGTCGGTAGCGGAGCAGCTCACGCGCCATGAGCAGCGCTGCCTGCGGGTTCGGCGGCCCACGGTGGGCGAGGGAGGAGGCTGTGGTGGTGTGGCCGTTCGCTCGCACGGAGGGGTGCAAGGAGGAGTCTTGCTGCTCGGGACGGCGGCGATTGCCGCGGGCCACCGGCTCCGTCTGAGCCACGCGGCCAGCCCTGCGCTCGGTGCGCTCGCGACGTGCGTCGGCCATGGGGTTGGTGGAGCTAAGGGCGGAGCAGAAGAACAGTAGCGCACCCCTACCTGGCGCGCCAAATGTCGGAAGTCGGGCTCCGGGGACCCAAAGGTTCGAACACTGGGGTGAGCTTGTTCTACCTACTCCGCCTCCTACCACGGTTAAGCAACGGCGAGGCGACGGCGAGGGCGCGCTAGCGAGGGACAGAACGAGGACTCGGCGGTTTACCCAGGTTCGGGCCACCTTGCGGTGTAAGACCCTACTCCTGCTTGTGGTTGGGATTGCAAGGGCAAGAGAGTTCTTGCGTACAAGGTACAAGGTAGGAGATGAAGGACTCGATTGGGGCTCCCCCACCAACGGCTGCTCTGCCCCTTATATCAGCCATAGTCCTCTTCCCCCTGGAAACTTAGGCGGGAAGGGTTGCCACACTTGGCGATTTCGAAAGGGGACATGCGCTCAGGCTATCCTGACTAAAGGTGGTCTTCGCCTGCCAAAGCATGATCCATGACGCGTTGGTGGGCTCAGTGATGACCTCCGCCCTGCGCGCCCATCGTCTTGGTCTTCCTTCGCCGATCGGGCAACCTTTGGGGTTGCTTTGGAGAGTAGATAGCTGGCCCTGCTTCCTTAACACGAAAGAGGAAACCATCTTCATCCGCGCCTGCTGGCGCGGCCTCTGCTGCCGCTCGTCGCCGCGCGCGTCACCCACGTGACGGGCTCCAGGCCGCGCGGCAAGGCGAACAACCTTCGCCTTGAGCGCCTGTGGGAGGGGGCCTCGGGAGGCCACCTCGGAAAGCCGCCTCGCGAGGCCACTCAGGAAGCCTCCTAGTGTGAGGACCTCGCGAGGCCGTTGACGGTGGTGCTGAGCGCTGCTTGCTACTCCCTGAGGAGGGGGCCTCATGAGGGGTCTTGGTGAGAGTTCGGTGGAGACGGCCCGCTGGGCCCACACCAGGCGTTACGCCCTAGGCCAAAGGCAGACGGGCCTGGATACCCCGGGTTCCACGGGCCCGACACCTGCGCTTGTATTAAGGGGGCTAGGTCTGCTCCCGGCCGCGTTCACAACGCACAGGATTGCAAAGGATGATTGGCCCATGACCCCTTCGCATTTAGGTGTTAGACCGGTGTGCTGGCCTCTCTGTTGAGCCTAGGTAGGACTATGGTGTGTCGATCAGCCGAGGCCGGGCATGACCCGATAAAAGTGTGTCTGGCCAGAGTTAATCGAGCGTGTTGGGTAAGTTGGTGCACCCCTGCAGGGAAGTATATCTATTCGAATAGCCATGTCCACGGTAACGGACGCTCAGAGAGTATCCCGGTCTACTACAACTAGAACTGGATACTTGTGATGTTTAATAATATGTTGGCTCCGGGATCGCTTTCTCGCAGGGAGTCGAGTAAGGATCTCTGGGCGTTGTTACTACTTGTTTATTACTTTATAATATGCTAATCTGCACTCTTCTAATGCTGCAAGATGCTGCAAGATGCTAGTCTTCGATAGGCTAGGCCTTTCCCTTCTGTTCTGGCATTTCTGCAGTCTAGTCCACATATACAGCGTCCCCTTTGATACTGATGCATAAATAGAATAGTTCTGATGTAAGTCTTGCGAGTGCTTTGGATGAGTACTCATGGTTGCTTTGCTTCCCTTTTCCCCATACCCGATTACTGCGATCAGATGACGGAGCCCAGGAGCCAGCGGCTCCCGCCGACGACTACTACTACCCTACCGGTGGAGCCTACAACTACGGGGAGACCGATGACCAGGAGTAGACTCAAAGGCTCCCAGGCAGGAGGCCTGCACCTTCTCGATCTAGTGTCGTTGTTTTGCTCAGCCTTCTTAAGGCAGACTTGTTTCCTTTATGTCTGTACTCAGATATTATTGTTGCTTCCGCTAACGCTTGTATGCGGGCTTATGTATTCGAGCCCTCGAGGCCCCTGGCTTGTAATATAAAGCTTGTATGACTTTTATTTGTGTTTACAGTTGTGTTGTGATATCTTCCCATGAGTCCTTAGGCTTGATCGTGTGCATTTGTGTGTATGATTAGTACACGATTAAGTCGGGGGCGTCATAGACCGGTTAACAGTCTTTTGCAAAATTAACTTTAATTCTCTATTGCTCAATTCAACTTGACCACTGGACTGAGGATGATAATATGATGCAATTCTATGGTTAACATCATATTTAGCTAAGATCTTATGGAATGCACCATTAATTAAATATGAACCACCATCATTCATTAAATATCTAGGAACTCCAAATCTTGGAAAGATAACCTCTTTAAGCATTTTAATAGATGTGTTGTGATCAGCACTACTAGTTGGAATAGCTTCTACCCACTTAGTAACATAATCAACAGCAACTAGAATGTGAGTGTAACCGTTAGATTTAGCAAAAGGTCCCATATAATCAAATCCCCAAACATCAAATGGTTCAATAACAAGTGAATAATTCATAGGCATTTCCTGGCGTCTACCAATATTACCAATTCTTTGACATTCAACACATGAGAGGAAGAACTTACGTGCATCCTTGAAGAGAGTAGGCCAGTAAAAACCAGATTGTAATACCTTATGTGCAGTTTAGTCTCCTACGTGGTGCCCTCCGTATGCCTCGGAATGGCACTTCCATAGGATTTGTTCCTGTTCATGCTCAGGTACACAACGCCTAACAATACCATCTACTCCTTTATATAAATTTGGGTGATGACCCACAAGTATAGGGGATCAATCGTAGTCCTTTCGATAAGTAAGAGTGTCGAACCCAACGAGGAGCAGAAGGAAATGACAAATGGTTTTCAGCAAGGTATTCTCTGCAAGTACTGAAAGTAGCGGTAACAGATAGTTTCGGTAGCAAGATAATTCATAACAAGTAACAAGTAACAAGTATAATAAAGTGCAGCAAGGTGGCCCAATCCTTTTTGTAGCAAAGGACAAGCCGGAACGAACTCGTATAATAAGCAAAGCGTTCTTGAGGACACATGGGAATTTCATCTAGTCACTTTCATCATCTTTGTTTGATTCACGTTCGCTACTTTGATAATTTGATATGTGGGTGGACCAGTGCTTGGGTGTTGTTCTTACTTGAACAAGCCTCCCACTTATGATTACCCCCTCTCGCAAGCATCCGTAACTACAAAAGAAGAATTAAGATAAATCTAACCATAGCATGAAACATATGGATCCAAATCAGCCCCTTACGAAATAGCACATAAACTAGGGTTTAAGCTTCTGTCACTCTAGCAACCCATCATCTAATTACTACTCCACAATGCCTTCCCTTAGGCCCAAAGATGGTGAAGTGTCATGTAGTTGACGTTCACACAACACCACTAAAGGAAGCACAACATACATAGCATCAAAATATCGAACGAATACCAAATTCACATGATTACTTATGACAAGAGTTCTCCCATGTCCTCAAGAACAAAAGTAACTACTCACAAATCATATTCATGTTCAAGATCAGAGGGGTATTGAATAGCATTAAGGATTTGAACATATAATATTCCACCAAATAAACCTACTAGCATCAACTACAAGATGTAATCAACACTACTAGCAACCCACAGGTACCAATCTGAGGTTTTGAGGCAAAGATTGAATACAAGAGATGAACTAGGGTTTGGGATGAGATGGTGCTGGTGAAGATGTTGATGAAGATTGGTCCTCCCATGATGAGAGGATCGTTGGTGATGTCGATGGCTTCGATTTCCCCCTCCCAGAGGGAAGTATCCCCGGCGAAATTGCTCCGCCGGAGAGCAAAATAGCTCCTGCCAAAGTTCCGCCTCGAGACGGCGGCGCTTCATCCCGAAAGTTTTCTTCTGGTTTTTTCTAGGGAAAATGGCTTCATATAGTAGAAGTAGGGGGCCAGAGGCCTGCCAGGGGCCCCACAAGCTAGGGGGCGCGCCCAGGGGGTAGGGCGCGCTCCCAAGGCTTGTGGCTTCCTGGTGGGCCCCCTTCTGTTGATTCTTTCGCCAATATTTTTTATATATTCCAAAATAATTCTCTGTAAATTTCCAGGTCATTTGGAGCAGTGCAGAATAGCTATCTCTGTTTCACCCCTTTCAGGTCCAGAATTCCAGCTGCCGGCATTCTCCCTCTTCATGTGAATCTTGCAAAATAAGAGAGAAAAGGCATAAGAATTGTACCATAAAGTGAAATAATGATCAAAAACATAATAATTATTAGTAGGAAATCATGATGCAAATTGGACGTATCAACTCCCCCAAGCTTAGACCTCGCCTGTCCTCTAGCGAAAGCCCAAATCGATAATCATGACCACATGTTTAGAGAGAGAGGCGTCGATAAAAAGAAAATACGGACATGGAGCATCATGATCTTTATTATAGCAGCAATATATCATCATAAAACTTCTCATGAAAAAGTGACAATTCATCCACAAGTTAAAGTATGAACCATAAACTAAATTGAAAACTAACAAACAATGATCTCAGTCACTGAAGCAATTGTAATTCATCATATTATTAGAAAGAGTCTATGTAAGAGCTTTGTTTAGTAGGTTCACATACTCAACTATCATTTAGTCTTCTATGATTGCTAACACTCACGACATACTTATGGAGCAAAAGTTTCAGTCGAACACATAGAAAGATAGGGGCTTATAATTTCGCCTCCCAACGTATTTACCTCAAGTGTAATGTCCACAATAATAACTCATGATCACCTACATCCAACTAGATATATATGCATGGATCAATCCCCCCATATGATGCTTGCCAAGAGAGAAAATAAAAACGGAATAGAGAAGAATACTATTAACTCTTACATGAAAGTAAATATATAAAGTAAAAGATAGGACCTTCACAGAGGGAAGTAGAGGTTTTCATGCGCTTCTTGTTTTTGGATGTGCAAGCTCTTAATGTAAAGGAACGTCACTTTATATTGCCCCTTGTGATAGCGACCTTTATTATGCAGTCTGTCGCTTTTATTCTTCACCATCACAAGATCATACAAAGCTTATTTTCGCTTACAATAAAAGTTCATACATGTTTAGGAGCAATTTTTATTGCTTTGCACCGATGACAACTTACTTGAAGGATCTTATTCAATCCATAGGTAGATATAGTGGACTCTCATGGCATGAAAATGTGTTTAAGGGTTTTTGGATGCACAAGTAGTATCTCTACTTAGTACAGAATTTTGGCTAGCAAAAGATAGGGGGGCAAGCACCACATGTTAGAGGATCCAAAACAATATAACTTCTATGTGAATATAAGCAAACATAACCCATTGCGTTGTCTTCCTTGTCCAACGTTGACTAATTGACATAGAATATTTGATGGGGTCTCACAATCATAAAAGATGTCCAAGATAGTGTATTTATATGTGAGACCTCTCATCCTTTATTACTTTTTCATGAATTGCAACAATGACCAATGCTATGTTTGTCAACTTCCAACAAGTTTAATCAATTATACTTCTTTATATGAAGTCATCACTCCCCATGGGATTAGCATATGATCTTACTTTTTACTCTTTATTTATTTCTAAGATTGGATCATCAAAAGCAAAACACTCAACTCAAACTACTCTTTATTATATAACTTTCACACACGATTACATAGATAGATAGATCACAAAGCAAGCACTCAAAACTAAATCATACTAAAACTTTTATTCTTCTAAATCACGAAATAACTAAGGATCGAACTAAGATAGATAATGATGATGAAAAAGTGATGGTGATACGATACCGGGGCACCTCCCCCAAGCTTGGCACAAGCCAAGGGTGGTGCCCATACCCATGTACTCAATTCTCCTTCTTGGGTGATGGGTGGTGATGAGGCGATAGGCTTGTCCTCCGTCTTCCAAGGCATAGGCTCTCCATCATAAAAGGACGAACGTGTTTCCGGAGTCCTGAAATTTGCAGCTAAACTCATACCTTTGAACTTGGCCTCATACTCAAAATTTTGGTTTTGTAGATCATATATTTGGGCCTGAAGATAATCAATCCGGTCATTGAGCTTGAAGATGACGTCCCCAATATTCTTGCCGTCCACCTTGTGCTCACGGATGAAGTCTGTGATCATGGAGTGGTTAGCACAAAGTCCGCGCTCCACCATCCCCTGGCACTTGAAGATCTCCTGTTCCACCGCTTCCAGCCTGGCCTTCTCGCTCCCGGTCTTCTTAGGTCCTTGAATGTCCCGGATGTGGAGCACCCCCTCACGCATCTCAATGGATTGAGGGTGCTTCATCACCTTCGGTATGTACGGGTTGATGACCTTCTCATAGAACTTGTCCTTGGACGAGCTTGGAGACGCCATGGCGATCTAGATCTGTCAGAAAAATAGCCCGAAACAAGAACAGAGGAGAAACTTGCGATGCGGTGGTCAAAACACCCGTGAGTATATATAATGAATTTTTTCTGTGCATAACAAGTAATATGGAAGAAAAACGGAGTCGGGAAAGTCCACAAGGGCGCCACAAGCCTGGTAGGCGCACCCTAGGGGGTAGGGCGTGCCCCCCAGGCTTGTTGCCTCCTCGTGCACTTTTCGGACTGTTTATTATTTTCCTAATTTTTTATATATTCCAAAATGGACAGAAAGTACTTTTATGGAAGTTTTGGAGTCGGTTTACTTACCGTACCACATACCTACTCCTTTTCTGGATTTTGGAGCATTCCGGAAGGTTTCCTCTATGTGCTCTTCCGGTGTAATTGTTTGAATAATATTAGTTTCAACATTAATGGGCATACCTGAGATATAATGTTTAATTCTTTGCCCATTAACAACTCTCGAATTATTGCCTTCGGAGTTGTTTATTTTGATGGCTCCGGAGCGATAAACTTCTTCGATGATGTATGGGCCTTCCCATTTGGAGAGAAGTTTTCCTGCAAAAAATCTTAAACGAGAATTGTATAATAGAACATGATCACCTACTTTGAATTCCCATTTCTGAATTCTCTTATCATGCCATCTTTTAACTTTTTCTTTAAACAAGTTGGCATTTTCATAAGCTTGGGTTCTCCATTCATCTAAAGAACTAATATCAAATAACCTCTTTTCACAGGCAAGTTTAAAATCATAGTTAAGTTCTTTAATTGCCTAATATGCTTTATGTTCTAACTCAAGAGGTAAATGACATGCTTTCCCATAGACCATTTTATAAGGAGACATACCCATCGGATTTTTATAAGCAGTTCTGTAAGCCCATAATGCATCATCAAGTTTCTTAGACCAATTCTTTCTGGATCTATTAACGGTCTTTTGCAAAATCAATTTTATTTCTCTATTAGTTAATTCAACTTGACCACTTGACTGAGGATGATAAGGAGATGCAATTCTATGATTAACATCATATTTAGCAAGCAATTTACGGAAAGGACCATGAATAAAATGTGAACCACCATCAGTCATTAAATATCTAGGGACTCCAAACCTCGGAAATATAACTTCTTTAAGCATTTTAATGGAAGTGTTATGATCAGCACTACTAGTTGGAATAGCTTCTACCCACTTAGTAACATAATCAACAGCAACCAAAATATGAGTATACCCATTGGATTTAGGAAAAGGTCCCGTATAATCAAAACCCCAAACATCAAATGGTTCAATTACAAGTGAATAATTCATAGGCATTTCCTGAAGTCTACCAACATTACCAATTCTTTGACATTCATCACAAGAAAGGACAAACTTACGTGCATCCTTGAAAAGAGTAGGCCAATAAAAACCAGATTGTAATACCTTGTGTGCAGTTCTGTCTCCCGCATGGTGTCCTCCATATGCCTCGGAGTGACACTTACGTAGGATTTGTTCCTGTTCATGCTTAGGTACACAACGTCTAATAATACCATCTACTCCTTCTTTATATAAGTGTGGGTCATCCCAAAAGTAATGTCTTAAATCAAAGAAAAACTTTTTCTTTTGTTGGTATGTGAAACTAGGTGGTATATATTTAGCAACAATGTAATTAGAATAGTCTGCATACCAAGGAGTATTACGAGAAGCATTTATCACAGCTAATTGTTCATCAGGAAAATCATCATTAATAGGAAGTGGGTCATCAAGAACATTTTCCATTCTAAACAAGTTATCAGCTACAGGATTCTCAGCACCCTTTCTATCAACAATATGCAAATCAAATTCTTGTAGCAGAAGAACCCACCTAATAAGTCTAGGTTTAGCATCTTTATTTTCCATAAGATATTTAATAGCAGCATGATCAGTGTGAATAGTGATGTCTACTACACAACTTGTTTTATAGACTCGTGTTGGGCCTCCAAGCGCAGAGGTTTGTAGGACAGTAGCAATTTTCCCTCAAGTGGATGACCTAAGGTTTATCAATCCGTGGGAGGCATAGGTTGAAGATGGTATCTCTCAAACAACCCTGCAACCAAATACAAGAAATCCCTTGTGTCCCCAACAAACCCAATACAATGGTAAGTTGTATAGGTGCACTAGTTCGGCGAAGAGATGGTGATAAAAGTGTAGTATGGATAGTAGATGTAATTTTTTGTAATCTGAAAATATAAAAACAGCAAGGTAGCAAATAGTAAATGGGCATAAAAACGGTATTGCAATGCTTAGAAACAAGGCCTAGGGTTCATACTTTCACTAGTGCGATCTCCCAACATTGTTGACATAGTTGAATCATATGTAAATACCTCACGTGCGACAAAGAGTTCACTCCAAAGTCACAAATAGCGGAGAACAAACGAAGAAATTGTTGAGGGTACAAAACCCCCTCAAAGTTATCCTTCCCGATCAATCTTATGAGCCATCCCCATTAATTGTCACGAACAGCCCTAGAGTTCGTACTAGAATAACACCTTAAGATACACATCAACCAAAACCCTAATGTCATCTAGGCACTCCAATGTCACCACGAGTACGCACGGGTTTGATTATACGATATGCATCACACAATCTCAGATTCATCTATTCAAACCAACACAAAGGACTTCAAAGAGTGCCCCAAAGTTTCTACCGGAAAGTCAAGACGAAAACGTGTGCCAATGCTTATGCATAAATCCCCAAGGTCACGGAACCCGCAAGTTGATCACCAAAACATACATCAAGTGACTCAAGTGAATATCCCATTATCACCACAGATATCCATATGCAAGACATACATCAAGTGTTCTCGAGTCCTTAAAGACTCAATCCGATAAGAAAACTTCAAAGGGAAAACTCAATTCATCACAAGAAGATAGAGAGGGGAAAACTCCATATGATTCATCTATATCAACAAAGCTCGCGATACATCAAGATCGTGCCATCTCAAGAACATGAGAGAGAGAGAGATCAAACACATAGCTACTGGTACAAACCCTCAGCCCCGAGGGTGAACTACTCCCTCCTCGTCATGGAGACTGTCGGGATGATGAAGATGGTCTCCGATGATGCTTTCCCCCCTCCGGCAGGTTGCCGGAAAAGGGCTGTCGATGAGATCGTGGAGGTACAGAGGCTTGCGGTGGCGTAAAAACTCATCTAGGTTAACTTTCGGGGTTTTTTGAATATATATGATTTTTTGGTGTTGGAATCACGCGAAGAAGGGCCACAGGGGGCCCACGAGGCACTAGGGCGCGCCTGGGGGGGTGGCACGCCCAGGTGGCTCGTGGGGCCCCTGTGGGTCTTCTGGCCACCTCCCGAAGCTTCTAGTGTCTCTTATGTTCCAGAAAAAATTGTCAAAAAGTTTCGCTGCATTTGGACTTCATTTGATATAGATTTTCTGGAAAACCAAAAACAAGCAGAAAACAGCAACTGGCACTAGGCACTAGGTCAATATGGTAGTCCATAAAAATCATATAAAAGCCATATAAAAGTGCACCAAAATCATACAAAACTATAATAAACATGGCATAAATACTTCATAAATTAGAGATACGTTGGAGACATATCAGCATCCCCAAGCTTAATTCTTGCTCGTCCTCGAGTAGGTAAATGATAAAAGAAATAATTTATGAAGTGTGAATGCTAGCATAGTGCATAAGTTTGATCAATGATAATTTCAATCACTTTTTCTAGCATCATAACAGCAACTTTTTCTCATAAAAGTCATCATGATAAAGTAGCAATTAAAAACAGAAATTTTGATGTGGAATGCTACCTATCATAATCATCATATAATATTTTCTTTTGTTGCATGGACATTGGACTTGAATGATTCAAAGCAAGATAATTATTATAACAGCAATATTTATTATCATAAAACTTCTCATGAGCAAGTAACAATTCATCACAACAATGAAGTATAAGGCATAAACTTTCTTGGAAACTAACAAACTATTCTAGTCAACAATGCAATTGCAATTCATCATATTTTCAGGAAGGGTCTCATGTAGGAGCTTTTTAGCAAGTCCACATACTCAACCATCATTTAGTCTTCTATGATTGCTAACACTCACGACATATATATGGAGCAAAAGTTTCAGCCAGACACATAGAAAGATAGGGGCTTGTGATTTTGCCTCCCAACTTATTCACCTCAAGGGTGATGTAAACAATAATAACTCATGATCACTCATATCCAACTGGATATATGTGCCTAGATCTTTCCCCACCACATGATGCTTGCAAAAGAGAAAAATAAAAAGGAAGTAGAGGAGAACACTATTGACTCTTGCATAAAAAGTAAATACATAAAAGTAAAGGATAGGCCCTTCGCAGAGGGAAGCAGAGGTTGTCATGTGCTTTTTGTTGTTGGATGCACAAGCCCTTAATGCAAAGGAATGTCACGTTATATTGCCCCTTGTGATAGCAACCTTTATTACGCAGTCCGTCGCTTTTATTTCTTTACCATCACAAGTTCGTACAACGCTTATTTCCCTTACAATAAAAGTTCAGACATATTTAGAGGCAATTTTTATTGCTTTTTGCACCGATGACAACTTACTTGAAGGATCTTATTCATTCCATAGGTAGATATGGTGGACACTCATGGGAAGAAACTGGGTTTAAGGGTTTTGGATGCACAAGTAGTATCTCTACTTGGTGCGGATTTTTGGCTAGGAAAGATATTGGGCAAGCACCACATGTTGGAGGATCTATAACAATATAACTTCTATGTGAATATTAACAAACATAATTCATTACGTTGTCTTCCTTGTCCAACGTCAACACTTTGACATAAAATACTTAATGGGGGCTCACGATCATAAAAGATGTCCAAGATAGTTTATTTGCATGTGAATCTTCTCTTCCCTTATTAACTTTTTCATGAATTGCATCATTGACTAATGCTATGCTTGTTAACCTCCAATAAATTTTACCACTTATACTTTTCTTTATGTAATGTCATTACTTTCCATAAGATTAGCATATGATCTCTTTCATTATTTTCATTGCAAGGAATCACACTTATCATATCCAATGATCTATATGAAAGTTTTTATTATATCCCTCTAGAATATTCATCATCTTGGGACCGGATTCATATCTTGTACAAATTATCATTACTATTATTAACTCTCAAAAAGATATAAGTGAAGCATGAGAATTAATGACAAACTACTCAAAAATATATAAGCGAAGATCAATGAGTAGTGAAACAATTAAGTAGCTATGTGAGGACTCTCTCTCATTTAAAAAGTTTCAGATCTTGATATTTTATTCAAACAGCAAGCAAAACAAAGACACAACCAAGTATAGCACACATTATGTGAACAAGTAAAAACTTGGGTTCAATCGAGACTAACCGATAGTTGATGAAGAAAAGTGATGGGATACCTACCGGGGCATCCCCAAGCTTGAATGCTTGATACTTATTGGAATATTAACTTGGGGAGCCTTGGGCATCCCCAAGCTTGAACTCTTGTGTCTCATTAATTCTTCTCATATAGTTGTTTCCCTAAGTTTCAAAAACTTCATCCACACAAAACTTGACAAGAACTTGTGAGATATGTTACTATAAATCTACTCAAAACCTCGACATTCTCTACTGTAGCAAATCACTAAAATTATAATTAAACATTGAATACTAAATGCCTCTGCATATTTAATACTCCTATACTCAAATAGAATCATTAAACAAGCCAACATATGCAAACAATGCAAACATAACAGCAATCTGCCTAAACAGGACAGTCTGTAAAGGATAATTAAGAATCCATAATTAGATAACTCAAAAAATTCTGAAAATTTAGCACACTGGAAATAATTTATCAAAGTTTACTTTATCAAAGTTTCAAGATTTTATCACATTCTGACATTTCTAGGCAATTTAATCAATAGCAGCAAACTTTCTGTTTTGAAACAGCAACTCATGAACTTGCAAAATAAGCATGGTAAAGGCTATACTTGACATTTCTATTGAACTAAAAGATACAAAACATGATTATTGATAACATAAATCAAATATTAACAGAATAAAATGATGCTCCAAGCAAAACTCATATTATGTGACGAATAAAAATATAGCTCCGAGTGAGGTTACCGATAGTGTTGAAGACGAAAGAGGGGATGCCTTCCGGGGCATCCCCAAGCTTAGTTGCTTGGGTATTCCTTGAATTTTACCTTGGGGTGCCTTGGGAATCCCCAAGATTAGGGTCTTTCCACTCTTTATTCTCCTCATATCGATATCTCACCCAAAACTTGAAAACTTCAATCACACAAAACTTAACGGAACTTCGTGAGAACGGTTAGTATGATAAATAATAAACCATCACTTAGGTACTGTCCAAGACAAGATTAAAAATTGTTCCCATATAATTCCTACTGTATTCTATCATTTCCACAATTTATATCTCATAATATAAGCTATGGAAACATTAAAACAAGCAAACTATGCATTGAAAACAGAATCTGTCAACAACAGAACAGTCTGTAATGATCTGAGCAACTACCATACTTCTGGAACTCTAAAAATTCTGAAAAATTTGGAAAACGTCAAAAAAATTCATATAAATACTGTGTAAAAATTTCAGAATTTTTTGACGCTCCAGTAAAATCTTGGAAATTAAACACTGGAGGAAAAAGTTTCTGTTTTTGCACAGAATTGAGTCAATAAGTATCCACACTATCCCAAAGGTTTTACTTGGCACTTTATTTAAAGAAAACATATAAAACATGATTACTAAAGTATCTTAATCATGTTAACACACTAAAACATAAAGGATACATATTGGGTTGCCTCCCAACAAGCGCTTTTCTTTAAAGCCTTTTAGCTAGGCATGATAATTTTGAATGATGCTCACATAGAAGTAAAGAATTGAAACGTAAAGGGAGCATCATGAGAAATATATCAAACACATTTAAGCCTAACCCACTTCCTATGCATAGGTATTTTGTGAGAAAATAGTTTATGGGAGCAAGAATCAACTAGCATAGGAAGGCAAAACAAGCATAACATCAAAACTTTCAACACATAGAGAGGAAACTTGATATTATTGCAACACCTACAAGCATATGATCCTCTCTCATAAAAAATTTCAGTAGAATCATGAATAAATTCAACAATATATCCATCACATAAAGCATTCTTTTCATGATACATAAGCATAGAATTTTTATTACTCTGCACATAAGCAAATTTATTCTCATCAATAGTAGTGGGAGCAAACTAAACAAAATAATTATCATGAGATACTTGATTGGCATAATCCAATTGAAAATTAAAATCATGATGAAAAGTTTCATGGTTATCATTATTCTTTATAGCATACATGTCATCACAATAATCATCATAGATAGCAACTTTGTTATCATAGTCAATTGAAACCTCTTCCAAAATAGTGGAATCATCATTAAATAAAGTTGTGACCTCTCCAAATCCACATTCATCAATATAATCATCATAAATAGGAGGCATGCTATTATCATAATAAATTTTCTCATCAAAACTTGGGGGAGTAAAAATATCATCTTCATAAAACATAGCATCCCCAAGCTTGTAGTTTTGCATATCATTAGCATCATGGCCATTCAAAGAATTCATACTAGCAATATTGCAATCATGCTAATCATTCAAATATTTTATGCCAAACATTTTATTGAATTCGTCTTCTATCAATTGAGCACAATTTTCTGATCCATCATTTTCAAGCACTCACCTCCCAGGCAACGGCGCCAGAAAACAGCTTGATGTCTACTACACAACTTGTTCTTGTAGACTCGTGTTGGGCCTCCAAGCGTAGAGGTTTGTAGGACAGTAGCAATTTTTCCTCAAGTGGATGACCTAAGGTTTATCAATCTGTGGGAGGCGTAGGTTGAAGATGGTATCTCTCAAACAACCCTGCAACCAAATACAAGAAATCCCTTGTGTCCCCAACACACCCAATACAATGGTAAGTTGTATAGGTGCACTAGTTCGGCGAAGAGATGGTGATAAAAGTGTAGTATGGATAGTAGATGTAAGTTTTTGTAATCTGAAAATATAAAAACAGCAAGGTAGCAAATAGTAAATGGGCATAAAAATGTATTGCAATGCTTAGAAACAAGGCCTAGGGTTCATACTTTCACTAGTGCGATCTCTCAACATTGTTGACATAGTTGAATCATATGTAAATCCCTCACGTGCGACAAAGAGTTCACTCCAAAGTCACAAATAGCGGAGAACAAATGAAGAAATTGTTGTAGGGTGTGAAACCACCTCATAGTTATCCTCCCCGATCAATCTTATGAGCCATCCCCATTAATTGTCACGAACAGCCCTAGAGTTCGTACTAGAATAACACCTTAAGATACACATCAACCAAAACCCTAATGTCACCTAGGCACTCCAATGTCACCACGAGTACCCACGGGTTTGATTATATGATATGCATCACACAATCTCAGATTCATCTATTCAAACCAACACAAAGGACTTCAAAGAGTGCCCCAAAGTTTCTACCAGAAAGTCAAGACAAAAACGTGTGCCAACCCTTATGCAAAAATCCCCAAAGTCACTGAACACGCAAGTTGATCACCAAAACATACATCAAGTGACTCAAGTGAATATCCCATTGTCACCACAGATATCCATATGCAAGACATACATTAAGTGTTCTCAAATCCTTAAAGACTCAATCCGATAAGAAAACTTCAAAGAGAAACTCAATTCATCACAAGAAGATAGAGAGGGGAAAACTCCATATGATTCATCTATATCAACAAAGCTCGTGATACATCAAGATCGTGCCATCTCAAGAACACGAGAGAGTGAGAGAGAGAGAGAGAGATCAAACACATAGCTACTGGTACAAACCCTCAGCCCCGAGGGTGAACTACTCCCTCCTTGTCATGGAGACCGCCGGGATGATGAAGATGGCCTCCGGTGATGCTTTCCCCCCTCCGGCAGGGTGCCGGAAAAGGGCTGTAGATGAGATCGTGGAGGTACAAAGGCTTGCGGCGGCGGAAAAACTCATCTAGGTTAACTTTTGGGGGTTTCTGAATATATATGATTTTTTGGCGTTGGAATCACGCGAAGAAGGGCCACAGGGGGCCCACGAGGCACTAGGGCGCGCCTGGGGGGGTGGCACGCCCAGGTGGCTCGTGGGGCCCCTGTGGGTCTTCTGGCCACCTCCCGAAGCTTCTAGTGTCTCTTATGTTCCAGAAAAAAATGTCAAAAAGTTTCGCTGCATTTGGACTTTATTTGATATAGATTTTCTGGAAAACCAAAAACAAGCAGAAAATAGCAACTGGCACTATGCACTAGGTCAATATGGTAGTCCATAAAAATCATATAAAAGCCATATAAAAGTGCACCAAAATCATACAAAACTATAATAAACATGGCATGAATACTTCATAAATTATAGATACGTTGGAGACGTATCAAATAGTAACCTTGGAATCAACAATATAAGATCTGAATTTATCACATGCAAACACAACTGCTAAAAATTCTTTCTTAGTAGTAGCATAATTTCTTTGAGCACTGTCTAGAGTTTTACTAGCATAATGGATAACATTTAATTTATTATCAACTCTTTGTCCTAGAATAGCACCAACAACATAATCACTAGCGTCACACATAATTTCAAAGGGTAGGTTCCAATCAGGTGGTTGAACAATAGGTGCAGAAATAAGGCTTTCTTAAGTACTTCAAAGGCTTCTACGCAATCATCATCAAAAACAAATGGAACATCTTTTTGCATGAGATTAGTAAGAGACCTAGAAATTTTAGAGAAGTCTTTTATAAACCTTCTATAGAAACCAGCATGACCGAGGAAACTTCTTATACCTTTGATATCTTTAGGACACAACATTTTCTCAATTGCATCAACTTTAGCTTTATCAACTTCAATACCTCTTTCAGAAATTTTATGCCCAAGGACTATACCTTCATTCACCATAAAGTGGCACTTCTCCCAATTCAAGAGAAGATTAGTTTCTCCACATCTCTGCAAAACTCGATCAAGGTTACTCAAGCAATCGTCAAAAGAAGTTCCGTAAATGGAAAAATCATCCATGAAAACCTCAACAATCTTTTCACAAAAGTCAGAGAATATAGCAGTCATACATCTTTGAAAGGTAGCGGGTGCATTACATAAATCAAAAGGCATATGACGATAAGCATACGTTCCAAAAGGACAAGTAAAGGTGGTTTTCTCTTGATCTTCAGGTGACACAAGTATTTGAGAGAAACCAGAATAACCATCTAGGAAGCAAAAGTGTGTATGCTTAGATAACCTTTCTAACATTTGATCAATAAAAGGCAAGGGGTAATGATTTTTCCTAGTAGCTTTATTTAATTTCCTGAAATCAATTACCATCCTATAACTGGTTACAATTCTTTGTGGGATAAGTTCATTTTTATCATTAGGCACGACGGTAATACCTCCTTTCTTGGGAACATAATGAACAGGACTTACCCATCTACTATCAGCTATGGGATAAATTATACCTACCTCCAGAAGCTTTAATATTCCAGTTCTTACCACATCCTTCATTATAGGATTCAGCCTTCTTTGATGATCAACAACGGGTTTAGCATCTGGCTCCATATGAATTTTATGCTGACATAAAGTGGGACTAATGCCCTTAAGATCATCAAGAGTATATCCAATAGCAGCACGGTGATTCTTCAGAGTTTTAAGTAATCTCTTTTCTTCATGCTCTGAAAGGTTAGCACTAATAATAACATGATATATCTTCTTTTCATCAAGATAAGCATATTTAAGTGTACTATGCAATTGCTTTAATTCAAACACAGGATCACCCTTGGGTGGAGGTGGATCTCCCAAGGTTTCAACAGGCAAATTATGTTTAAGGATAGGTGCTTGTTTAAAGAACAGTTCATCTATTTCATTTCTTTCATTCATATGCATATCATTCTCATGGTCTAGCAAATATTGTTCTAAAGGATCGGTAGGAGGTACAGCAATAGAAGCAAGACCAATAATTTCATCCTTATTAGGTAATTCTTTATCATGAGGTTGTCTATGAAACTTAGAGAAATTAAACTCATGAGACACCTCACCAAAATTAACACTGATAGTTTCTTTAGTGCAATCAATCTTGGCATTAACTGTATTCAAGAAGGGTCTACCAAATATAATGGGACAAAAATCATCTTGTGGTGATCCAAGAACAAGAAAATCAGTAGGGTATTTGATCTTACCACACAAGACTTCAACATCTCTAAAATTCCGAAGTGGTGAAATAGTATCTCTATTTGCAAGCTTAATAGTAACATCAATATCTTCAATCTTAACAGGTGCAATATCATTCATGACTTCTTGATAGAGAGTAAACGGAATAGCACTCACACTAGCACCAATATCACATAAACCATGACAGCAATGATCTTCAATTTTAACAGAAATAACAGGCATGCCAATTACAGGTTTGTTTTTATCTTTAGTGTCTGGTTTAGCAATTCTAGCTGCTTCATCATAGAAATATATGACATGTCCATAAATATTATCAACCAAAAGATCTTTAACCATTGCAATATTAGGTTCAACTTTAATTTGTTCAGAAGGCCTAGGTGCTCTAATATTACTCTTATTAACCACAGTTGAAGCTTTAGCATGTTCCTTAATCCTAACAGGGAAAGGAGGTTTCTCAATATAAGAAGTAGGCACAACTGGATCAACATGGTAAACAATTGTTTCTTCTTTAACACTAACAGGTTCTTCATTCAATTAAATAGGTGGATGATATTTAAACAATTTCTCCTTAGGGAGATCAACATGAGCAGCAAAAGATTCACAAAAGGTAGCTACTATCTTAGAGTCAAGTCCATATTTAGTACTAAACTTATGAAAAGCATCAGTTTCCATAAAAGATTTCACACAATCAAACTCAAGATTTATGTCTGACTCATTACCTTTGTCGATTTCCCAATCTTTAGAGTTACATTTAATTCTTTCCAGAAGATCCCATCTGAATTCAATAGTTCTCTTCATAAAGGAACCATCAGAAGAAGTATCGAGCATGGATTGATCATTATGAGAAAGCCGAGCATAATTTTTTTGAAGAATTATTTCTCTTGAGAGCTCATGATAGGGGCATGTGTGCAACATATACTTAAGCCTCCCCCAATCTTGAGCGATACTTTCTCCTTCACGAGGCCAAAAATTATATATATATATATAATTCCGATCACGATGAACCAAATGCATAGGATAAAATTTCTGGTGAAATTCCAGCTTCAACCGGTTCCAATCCCATGTTTCAGTATCATCACATAGCCTATACCATGTCAATGCCTTTCCCTCCAAAGATAAAGGGAATACTTTCTTCTTAACCCCATCTCCGGATAGACCTGTAAGTTAAACAATCCACAAATTTCATCCACATAGATCAAGTGCATATCAGGATGTACCGTTCCATCTCCTGCATAAGGATTAGCTAGCAGTTTCTCTACCATACCCGATGGAATTTCATAATAAATATTTTCAGTAGGTTCAATAGGTTGAGGAGAAACTCTCAATGCTTCCGGTCAAGGTGAAGATACCCCGAACAAGCCCCTCAAAGGATTACTTTCCATAGTGACAAGTGACAGTAAATTTCAGCACGTAATATAAATGTTTCCTTACCAAATTCCACTCACCAAAGGCGCTTCACTCCCCAGCAACGGCACTAGAAAAGAGTCTTAATGACCCACAAGTATAGGGAATCAATCGTAGTCCTTTCGATAAGTAAGAGTGTCAAACCCAACGAGGAGGAGAAGGAAATGACAAGCGGTTTTCAGCAAGGTGTTCTCTGCAAGTACTGAAAGTAGCAGTAACAGATAGTTTCGGTAGCAAGATAATTCGTAACAAGTAACAAGTAAAAAGTATAATAAAGTGTAGCAAGGTGGCCCAATCCTTTTTGTAGCAAAGGACAAGCCAGAACGAACTTGTATAATAAGCAAAGCGTTCTCGAGGACACATGGGAATTTCATCTAGTCACTTTCATCATGTTTGTTTGATTCGTGTTCGCTACTTTGATAATTTGATATGTGGGTGGACCGGTGCTTGGGTGCTGTTCTTACTTGAACAAGCCTCCCACTTATGATTACCCCCTCTCGCAAGCATCCGCAACTACGAAAGAAGAATTAAGATAACTCTAACCATAGCATGAAACATATGGATCCAAATCAGCCCCTTACGGAATAGCGCATAAACTAGGGTTTAAGCTTGTGTCACTCTAGCAACCCATCATATAATTACTACTCCACAATGCCTTCCCTTAGGCCCAAAGATGGTGAAGTGTCATGTAGTCGACGTTCACACGACACCGCTAAAGGAAGCACAACATACATGGCATCAAAATATCGAACGAATACCAAATTCACATGATTACTTATGACAAGACTTCTCCCATGTCCTCAAGAACAAAAGTAACTTCTCACAAATCATATTCATGTTCAAGATCAGAGGGGTATTGAATAGCATTAAGGATCTGAACATATAATCTTCCACCAAATAAACCAACTAGCATCAACTACAAGATGTAATCAACACTACTAGCAACCCACAGGTACCAATCTGAGGTTTTGAGGCAAAGATTGAATACAAGAGATGAACTAGGGTTTGGGATGAGATGGTGCTGGTGAAGATGTTGATGAAGATTGGTTCTCCCATGATGAGAGGATCGTTGGTGATGTCGATGGCTTCGATTTCCCCCTCCCAGAGGGAAGTATCCCCGACGGAATCGCTCCGCCGGAGAGCAAAATAGCTCCTGCCCAAGTTCCGCCTCGAGACGGCGGCGCTTCATCCCGAAAGTCTTCTTCTAATTTTTTTCTAGGGCAAATGGCTTCATATAGTAGAAGGAGGGGGCCATAGGCCTGCCAGGGGCCCCACAAGCCAGGGGGCGCGCCCAGGGGGTAGGGCGCGCCCCCCCAGGCTTGTGGCTTCCTGGTGTGACGCCCCCAACTTAATCGTGCACTAATCATACACGCAAAGGCACACGATCAAGCCTAGGGACTCACTTGAAGATATCACAACACAACTCTAGACACAAAATAAAATAATACAAGCTTTATATTACATGCCAGGGGCCTCGAGGGCTCAAATACATAAACTTGAGTCATACAAGCATCAGCGAAAGCATTAGATATCTGAGTACAGACATAAGTTAAACAGATATGCCTTAACAGGCGGAGCAAAACAAAACACTGGATCGAAAAGGCGCAGGCCTCCTGCCTGGGAGCCTCCTATCTACTCCTAGTCGTCGGCGGTCTCCACGTAGTAGTAAGCTCCTCCAGAGGGGTAGTAGTAGTCGTCGACTGGGGCGGCTGATTCCGGGGCTCCATCAACTGGTCGCAGCAATCGGGTTTGGAAAAAAGGGAAGCAAAGCAACCGTGAGTACTCATCCAAAGTACTCGCAAGACTTACATCAGAACTATTCTACACATGCATTGGTTTCAAAAGAAGGGCTGTATCTGTGGACTGGACTGCAGAAATGCCAGAATAGAGAGTGAGGGCCTAGCCTATCGAATACTAGCATCTTCAGCATCTTGCAGCATTAGAAGAGTGTAGATTAGTATCATAACATAAAGCAACAAGCATGTTGTATCACAGCCTAGGGATCCTTCCTCGACTCCCTGCGAGAAAGCGACCCCGGAGCTTACAGTTAATTAACATGTAACCAGTTCCAGTTGTAGTAGATCGGGATACTTTACTGAGCGTCCTGTTACCGTGGACACGACTATTCGAATAGATATATCTTCCCTGCAGGGGTGCACTACTGTTACCCAACACGCTCGATTAACTCTGGCCGGACACACTTTTCTGGGTCATGCCCGGCCTCGGCTGATCGACACACCACAACCCTGCCTAGAGCTCAGTAGAGAGGTCCCCGCCGGTCTACATCCTAAGTGCTCAGGGGTCCTGGGCCCATCGCCCTTTGCACTCCGGGTCCTTGCGAGCAGGGTGATCCAGGCACCACCTCTATCATGGATGGCGCCGACCCGGCCCGGCCGCAATGCTGAACTGGATGTCTGACAGTGCATTCGGCTGATACATACGGCGCAGAGGGCCCCATTAAACCATTATCCCGCGTGGTGGTAGTGCCTATAGGCCAGTGGCCAACTCAGATCAAATACCCAAATCTGTTAAGCGCATTGGGAGCTCGCGGACACAAGCAGAGATCCACGAAACATGTGGCCCCATCGCCCCGTCTCGTGGACTTACGGCAAGGGCCAAGAATGCCCGGCCGTGCCACTTAATTATCTCACGGGTACCCTCATGGTCAACCCGACTCCACATCTCTCGCGGGTACCCCTCGGGGTTGACCCGACTTATCAAGTATCTGTAGTAAAACCCAGGTAACCGTGTGTCCATAACATCAAGATGGAATCCGAGGAATCACCCTTGTTGGATTTCCACTTGATGTATCCGTCAAGGTGAACCCTAAGGAATCACCCTCGTTGGATTCACTCTTGTGGAGTTGCATGACAGAAGCTTCATCGGAGGTGGTAAAAGAGGAATCACCCTCGGTAACCCACAACCAACTAGCTGTACCACAGAGGCAATATCAGGAGTGAGATAAGAGGTATCACCCTCGGCACTCGATATTAGCTCTGCAGAGTCGAGCAACTTAGGGGGTGTGTGGTGACGTGCTGGTCTCAGCCCATCGATCACCTTGATCGGGGCACTGGTAACTAAGCGGGGCAACTAAGACAAGGTGGAGGGGCCACAGATGGCTTACTGCCAACCTATACTAAGCAATTAGGATATCAGGTAAAGTATCAAAAAAGCAGGTTACAAAAACAGGCTATGCATCAGAATTAGGATCAATCATTAGCAGCAGCAAATTCTAATGCAAGCAGGAGGGAGAGAGAATAGATGATATAGGCATGCGTCAAGGGGGGTTGCTTGCCTGGTTGCTCTGTGGCAAAAGACGGGTCGTCAGCGGTGTAGTCGGTCTCCGGTGCAGCGTCGGTCTCGGGGGCTATCGGATAAGAAGAGGGGGGAAGAAACAATAAATAAAGGCAGATAAATGCAACACAGATGCATGGCATGGAAGTATGCAGTGTTGGTGGTGACCTAATGCAATGCTACAAGTCGCAAACGAAACGGGAAAATATCTGGGATATTTTCCCGGTGTTTAGGCAGATTTCGGTAAACTGAACCGGAGGGGATGGTTCCATGTTCAGATAGATAGGAGTGATGGTCAACCATGTATTCGGATTCGTCTCGTTTTTCTAATCAACTTTCATGTTGAAAACTTTTCGATCCGAGCTACGGTTGAATTTCTACGAATTTTCAAAGATTTAGACAATTTGCTGAAATTCTGGAATTATTTATATTATTTAATTTGCATTATCCAAGAATAGTGACTGATGACATCAGCATGACGTCATAGTGAGGTCAGCGGTCAACCCAGCCGTTCCAGGTCAACCTGACGGCTGGGACCCACATGTCATACACAGTGAGCTTAACAGAGGCTAATTTAAACTAAATCAGATATAATTAGCT
This sequence comes from Elymus sibiricus, assembly GCA_039707655.1. Classification (NCBI taxonomy): domain Eukaryota; kingdom Viridiplantae; phylum Streptophyta; class Magnoliopsida; order Poales; family Poaceae; genus Elymus; species Elymus sibiricus. Next base: position 232,158,998 of record CM077672.1, on the reverse strand, counting down.
CGTAGGCCCCACATGTCAGTGACTAAATAGCTAATTAAATTAAGTTTTAATTATAAAACCATTTAATTAGTTAGTTAACAGAGGGGGTCCACTTGTCAGTGACAGCAACTAATCTAACAGTTTAACTAATCTAACCACTAACAGTAATTAGTCGCACGGGCCCACATGTCAGTGGCAGTAAATGCCACATCAGCATGTTGACCGCGGTCAACGCAGTCAACCATGGCCAGGGGGCCCACTGGCAGTGACCCAGGTGGGCCCCAGGCCATGCCAGCTCAGCGCCGGCTGCCGGAGTTACTCCGGCGAGCCCGAAACGCGGTAAGGATCGCCGGAGATGCTCGGAATCGCGCTACACGGCACCAAATCGCGCGCGGCTGGGCTCTACCGAACGGCCATCCCGAGCCGCGTCAAATGGTGGCATCGGTTGGCGTGGGGGTAGCCGGAAACGTCACCGGCGACGAGTGGAGGCGGCGGTGGCGTTCGGGTGTGGGCGTAAACGGCGAGGTAGCGCGCAACGGCTCGAACTAAAGGGGTGGGGATGCGCTGTGCGAGCTTGCGAGTTCGATGGACATGGTTGCGCGGGCATGCGGTCACCGGAACATGGCCGGCGATGAGCTCGTGCGGCGGCGAGCTCGGTCTTGGTGAAAACGGTGGCTACAGCGCGGGATGGCGAAGAAGAAGAGGGGAGAGGAGAGGTGGCTCACCTAGGAGCACACGGCGGCTCGGCGGTAAGATTAGTGGCAGCAGATGGAGTGGATCGATGCGGCGAAGCTCTGGTGGCCGACGGCGAAGACGTGGTCGATCCCGTCAATGCGGTGGCCTCCGGCTTGCAGCGAGGGGCGTAGTCGACGTAGCCGATCGAGGCAGAGCTCGTGGACACCGAGAGACAGTGCGGCGGGCACGGAGGCCACGGGAATGAGGCGGCACGGCGGTGGGAGCGCTTGGTTGAGCTCCCAATCGAGAGGAAGAGAGCGAGGGGAGGAAGGAGGAGTGGCCAGGGGGAAGGGCTCGGGGCAGGTGAGTTCGGCCTTATCCGCCCCGGCGTCCCTGCAGCTCCACGCAGCGAGAAGCAGCTGCGCGGCGAGCTCCTGGCCATGGCGCGCCCGACACCGAGGTGGGAGCAGGTAGGCGAACAGTGGGGTGGGCTGGGCCGGCTCGGCCCAGTGCCAGGTAAGGCCTCGCCCATTTTCTTTTCTTTATGTTTTCTCTTTTATTGATTAAACAGAGGCAGAAAAAGATTAATTGGGGCCACCTAAAGACTTGGGAAAAATGTGAAGCTGGCCGACAAAAATCCATTGCATTTTTAGACACTGCCACAACTATTTTGGAGGCAAGGTGAATTCATTTGCATTTTCCACAAATAAAATAGCACTTTAAAAATGCCGAAATGCACTGTTTTAATTGCTACAGCTCATATTAGCAAATAAGTGATGTTGTTTTCCTGAACAATAAATTGTTTTGGAATATTTGCTAAATGACGAACATTTTTCCAGCAACTTTTGTGCAACTTTAAATTTCACTTGCAATCCAAATTGTAATTTGAAGAGAATTTGAAATGAGATATGAAACTAATGATGATCCAACATTGCAAATCAAAGTGACTTGGCATTAACATGGTGGATCACTGTAGCTTAATACTCAGGGGTGTTACACCTGGTGGGCCCCCTTCTATTGATTCTTTCGCCAGTATCTTTTATATATTCCAAAATAATTCTCCGTAAATTTTTAGGTCATTTGGAGCAGTGCAGAATAGCTGTCTCTGTTTCACCCCTTTCAGGTCCAGAATTCCAGCTGCCGGCATTCTCCCTCTTCATGTGAATCTTGCAAAATAAGAGAGAAAAGGCATAAGAATTGTACCATAAAGTGAAATAATGATAAAAAACATAATACTAATTATTAGTAGGAAATCATGATGCAAATTGGACATATTAGTGGGTCATCCCAAAAGTAATGTCTTAAGTCAAAGAAGAATTATTTTTTCTTTTGTTGATATGTGTAAGTAGGTGGTATATAATTAGCAACAATGAAATTAGCATAGTCTGCATACCAAGCATTATTGCATGAAGTAGAAGCATTTATAACAGTTAATTGTTCATCAGGAAAATTATCATCAATAGGAAGTGGGTCATCAAGAACATTTCCCAATCTAGATAAATTATCTGCTACAGGATTTTCGGCTCCTTTTCTATCAATAATATGCAAGTCAAATTCTTGTAGCAAAAGAACCCACCTAATCAATCTAGGTTTAGCATCTTTATTTTCCATAACATATTTAATAGCAGCATGATTGGTATGAATAGTAACTTTAGAGTCAACAATATGAGGTCTGAATTTATCACATGCAAACACAACTGCTAAAAATTCTTTCTCAGTAGTAGCATAATTCTTTTGAGCACTGTCGAAGGTCTTACTAGCATAGTGAATAACATTTAGTTTCTTATCAACTCTTTGACCTAGAACAACACCAATAGCATAATCACTAGCAACACACATAATTTCAAAGGGCAGGTTCCAATCAGGTGGTTGAACAATAGGTGCAGAAATTAAGGCTTTCTTAAGTATTTCAAAGGCTTCTACACAATCATCATAAAAAAAATGAATGGAACATCTTTTTGTAGGAGATTAGTGAGAGGTCTAGAAATTTTAGAGAAGTCTTTAATGAACCTCCTATAAAAACCGGCATGACCTAGGAAACTTCTTATACCTTTGATATCTTTAGGACATGGCATTTTCTCAATTGCATCAACTTTAGCTTTGTCTACCTCAATGCCTCTTTCAGAAATTTTATGACCAAGGACTATACCTTCATTTACCATGAAGTGGCACTTCTCCCAATTCAAGACGAGATTGGTCTCCTCACATCTCTGCAAAACTCGGTCAAGGTTGCTCAAGCAATTATCAAAAGAAGTTTCGTAAACGGAAAAATCATCCATGAATACCTCAACAATCTTTTCACAAAAAATCAGAGAATATAGCAGTCATACATCTTTGAAAGGTAGTAGGTGCATTACATAAATCAGAGAATATAGCAGTCATACATCTTTGAGAGGTGCTTTGTAATGGGTTCAATCTTGCGGTGCTCTATATCCCAGTGAAAAAGTAGGGGGCAAGACATGTATTTGCATTGTTGCCATTAAGGGTAAAAAGATGGGGTTTATTCATATTGATTGGGTTTACTTTGTCTACATCATGTCATCTTGCTTAAGGCGTTACTCTGTTTTCATTAACTTAATACCCTAGATGCATGCTGGATAGCGGTCGATGGGTGGAGTAATAGTAGTAGATGCAGGCAGGAGTCAATCTACTTGTCTCGGACGTGATGCCTATATACATGATCATTTCCTTGAATATCATCATAACTATGCGCTTTTATATCAATTGCCCAACAGTAATTTGTCTACCCACCGTATGCTATGTGTTCGAGAGAGAAGCCTCTAGTAAAACTATGCCCCCTTGGTCTACTTTACATATAAAAAAACCAAAATATACTTGCTGAAATTTATTTACTTTTATTTTATTTTGCAATTTATCTATCTACCACTACAAGATTTAATCCTTGCAAGTAACGAGTTCAAGGGGATTGACAACCCTCTTGCCCGCGTTGGGTGCAAGTATTTGCTTTTGTGTGTGCAGGTGCTGTTCACGAGGCTTTGCGTGATTCTCCTATTGGTTCAATAACCTTGGTTCTCACTGAAGGAAATACTTATCTCCATTGTACTGCATCTCCTCTCCTCTTCGGGGAAAATCCCAACGCAGCTCACAAGTAGCAGGAAGAATTTTGGGCGCCGTTGCCAGGGAGACATCATCAAAACCTATCAAGTACCATCACACAAACTGTCATCTACTTTCTCTACTTTTTATTTGCCTTTGCTTCTCGTTTTCATCTCCCCCACTTCAAATAAAAATACAAAAACACAAAAATACTGTTTTGTTTGCTCGTTTGCTTGCTTTGTCGCTATGTCTAGTGCTACTATACGTCCTCTCTCTCCAGATTTTGAAGTTCTTTACTTCAAACAAAAACAAGGAGAGAACCTAAAAGATGCTTGGTATAGGATAATGGAATCTTATCGTGTTTGCACTATAAAAGGTGATATAATTTTTTTGCTTCGAATATGCTAATACGTCTCCAACGTATCTATAATTTTTTATTGTTCCATGCTATTATATTATCAATCTTGGATGTTTTATATGCATTTATATGCTATTTTATATCATTTTTTGGGACTAACCTATTAACCCAGTGCCAAGTGCCAGTTGATGTTTTCTGCTTGTTTTTGGTTTTCTAAAAATTAGTACCAAACGGAGTCCAAACGCTACGAAACTTTTTGAAGATTTTTCTAGACAAAAGAGACCCTAGAAGCTTCGGGAGGAGACCAGAGGACAAACGAGGAGACGGCAGGCAACAGGGCGCGCCCGGGGCGGCCGCGCCCTGTTACCTTGTGGGCCCCACGTGGCTCCGTCTGACCTAATTCCACCTCTATAAATTCTCAAATATTGGGAAACCAACAGAGAGCCACCCCAAATAACTTTTCCGCCGCCGCAAGCTTCTATTCTCCCGCGATCCCACCTGGCGGCCTTTTCCGGTACTCCGCCAGAGGGGAAATCGATCACGGAGGGCTTCTACATCAACCTTGCTGCCCTACCGATGAAGCGTGAGTAGTTCACCAACGACCTACAGGTCCATAGCTAGTAGCTAGATGGCTTCTTCTCTCTCTTTGATCGTCAATACAATGTTCTCCTCGATCTTCTTGGAGTTCTATTCGATGTAATCTTCTTTTGCGGTGTGTTTGCTGGGATCCGATGAATTGTGGGTTTATGATCTGAATATTCATGATAAGTAATTGAGTCTTTTCTGAACTTTATTATGCATGATTTTTATAGCTTTGTATTTCTCTCTAATCTTTCCATTTTGTTTGGCCAACTAGATTGATTTATCTTCAGCGGGAGAGGTGCTTTGTAATGGGTTCAATCTTGCGGTGCTCTATATCCTAGTGACAAAGTAGGGGACAAGACACATATTTGTATTGTTGCCATTAAGGGTAAAATGATGGGGTTTATTCATATTGATTGGGTTTACTTTGTCTACATCATGTCATCTTGCTTAAGGCGTTACTCTGTTTTCATTAACTTAATACCCTAGATGCATGCTGGATAGCGGTCGATGGGTGGAGTAATAGTAGTAGATGCAGGCACGAGTCGGTCTACTTGTCTCGGACGTGATGCCTATATACATGATCATTGCCTTGAATATCGTCATAACTATGCGCTTTTCTATCAATTGCCCAACAGTAATTTGTCTACCCACCGTATGCTATGTGTTCGAGAGAGAAGCCTCTAGTGGAAACTATGGCCCCTGGGTCTACTTTACATAATAAAAAGAAAACCAAAATATACTTGCTGCAATTTATTTACTTTTATTTTGTTTTGCAATTTATCTATCTACCACTACAAGATTTAATCCTTGCAAGTAACGAGTTCAAGGGGATTGACAACCCTCTTGCCCGCGTTGGGTGCAAGTATTTCCTTTTGTGTGTGCAGGTGCTGTTCACGAGGCTTTGCGTGATTCTCCTAGTAGTTCGATAACCTTTGTTCTCACCGAGGGAAATACTTATCTCTACTGTACTGCATCTCCTCTCCTCTTCGGGGAAAATCCCAATGCAGCTCACAAGTAGCGGGAAGAATTTCTGGCGCCGTTGCCGGGGAGACATCAACAAATCCTATCAAGTACCTTCACTCAAACTATCATCTATTTTCTCTACTTTTTATTTGCCTTTTTATTTGCCTCTCTTTTTCATCTCCCCCACTTCTCTAAAAATTGAAAAATACAAAAATATTTTATTTTGCTTGCTTGCAAAAATTGTGTGACTCAATGAAAATAAAAATATAGACATATGGAAAACGGTTGCTATTGAGTTGAGTGCACTTCATTATCTTTATGAAGTTTTGCTTGAAAATCGTGAATCTGAAAATTGTGATGAAGTGCTAAAAGAAGAAGTTTAGAAAGTGATTCATGATATCTCCTTGAATGAAAAGCATGATTGCAATGATCTTATTATAAATTCTATTAATGTCAATTGTGCTAATACTATGCAAAGCTACAAGCTTGGGGATGATAATTTCGTCATGTCCACTACTTATTGCAATGATCATGACTGGGGTGATAATGCTTCTTATGATCTTGAAAATTTATTTAAGCCTCATGATGAATATGTCATTGATAATAATGTCAGAAGTCGGGCTCCGGGGACCCAAAGGTTCGAACACTGGGGTGAGCTCGTTCCTACCACCTCGTCCCCTACCATGGCGAAGCTACAGTGAGAGCACACTGGCGGGAGCGGGCCGGAGACATGGTGGTTTACCCAGGTTCGGGCCACCTCGCGGTGTAAAACCCTACTCCTGCTTGGTTGGGATTGCTCTGGTGAGTACAAGCGTACAAGGTGGTAGAAGGTGGAATCGATCTCCCATCCCCTCTACAGCGGCACCCTGCCCTCATTTTATATCTGCCTCGGTCCTCTTCCCCCGAAAACATTGGCGGGAAGGGTTGCCACACAACGGCAATTTTGAAGGGGGACTGGGGCGCAGTCGATCCTGACAAAAGGTGGTCTTCGCCTGCAAAGCGCTTATCCATGACGCGCCGGTGGGCTCGGTGGTGACCTCCGCCCTGCGCGTCCACCGTCTTGGTCTTCTGTCACCGATCAGGCAACCTTTGGGGATTGCTTTGGGAAATGGACCGCTGGCCTTGCTCCCTTAGCACAAAAGGCGAAATCCTCTCCATCCGCGCCTGCTGGCGCGGCCTCTGTCACCGTTCGTCGTCGTGCGCGTCACCCACGTGGTGGGCACGAGACCGCGCGACCGTGCCGAACAGGACCCATCTTGCATACCTTCGGGAGGGTGCCTCGGGAAGAAACCTCGGGAGGCTGCTTCACGAGATGGCCTCACGAGGCTCTCGGTGAAGTGGCTACATCTTGCTCGCCGCATCCCAGGGAGGGGTCCTCAGGAGGCCGAGGCCTCATGAGGGGTCTTGCTTGAGGCGCCCGCTGATGGGCCACCTGTTGGGCCACTGCCAAGCGTTGCGCTCTGGGCTGCGGGCAGACGGGCCGAGGTACCCTGGGTTCCATGGGCCTGACAAATAATGTTTGCAATAATATTGAAAGTGGGTTTGGAAGAGTGTCAACTTTAGGTAAAAAGAATCCCACATATTTGGAGAGTGTTCAATCTTATGAAATTTTTGATAAAAGTGGGTTTGGAGAGGTCATGACTTTAGTTGATGTTAATCCCACTATCTTGGAAGATTATAAAACTTTTATGCATGTGGATCATGAATATAGTATTTTAGATTATGATCCTACATGTAATTATTATGAGAGAGGAAAATATGGTTGTAGAAACTTTCATGTCAATAAATTACCTCTCTTTGTGCTGAAATTATTAATGCTTCATTCTTGCTATTTACATATGCTAGATATTGCTTGTTTTGATAATTTGTTTTCCTATAAAATGCCTATGCATAGGAAGTATGTTAGACTTAAATGTGTTCGTCACATGTTTCATGATCCTCTCTTTGTGCTTCAATTCTTATCTTATATATGAGCATCATTAAAATCTCGAAGCCTATCATAATGGCTAAAAAGAAAGAGCTTGTTGGGAGGCAGTTATCTTAAATTTTTGTTTTTACTTTCTTTTCTTGAGTGTTGAAACAATTTTAGCAACTGTTATGATTGTGATTTTATCTTTTAATTAGTGTTTGTGCCAAGTAATGCCTTTAGGATGATTTGGATGATAGTATAATTAATGCTGTTTGAAAACGGAAAGTTTTGCGCCCAGTTCTAGATTTTTTAGTTCTTTACTAGAACATCAGAAAACCCTGAAATTTTTACACAGGATTGGGATACGAATTGTTTACGTTTTCCTAATTTTTCAGAATTTTTGGATCTACATAAGTATAGATAATATTCTGTCATTACGTAATGTTTTGTTTTAGACAGATTCTGTTTTTATTGCATAGTGTGCTTGTTTTAATGATACTATGGATTATATCCGGGGGTATAAGTCATGGAAGAGTTAGAATATAGTAGGTATTATGAAAGAACAATTATGAATGAGTTTATAATAGTACCTAAAGTGGATGATTGATTTATTGTAATAACGGATCTGACGAAGTTTCTGTTGAGTTTTGTGTGCTGAAGTTTTTAAGTTTTGGGTGAGATTACGATGGATGAAGGAATAAGGAGCGGCAAGACCCTAAGCTTGGGGATGCCCAAGGCACCCCAAGGTAATATTCAAGGAAGACCCAAGCGTCTAAGCTTGGGGATGCCCCGGATGGCATCCCCTCTTTCGTCTACAATCTATCGGTAACTTACTTGGAGCTATATTTTTATTCATCACATGATATGAGTTTTACTTGGAGCATCTTGTGCCATAGTTTTCTTTTCTTTGTTTGCTTTTTAGTTTTCCATAATCATCTTTTGCTGGACACACCTTTTGAGAGGGACATGCATTTATTCATGATTTGTTAGAATACTCTATGTGCTTCACTTATATCTTTTGAGCTAGGCAGTTGCTCTAGTGCTTCACTTATATCTTTTAGAGCACGGCGTTGGTTATATTTTAAAGAAATAGTTGCACTCTCATGCTTCACTTAAATCTTTTTGAGAGTCTAATAAATAGTAATGGCAATTTGCATGAGTTATAACACTAGTCCATAAAGGATATGTATTCAAGAGGGATATAATAAAAACTTTCATGTAGATCACTAAATATGAAACGTGTGGTTTAATGATATTGATGTCATAATATGAAAGGATCACTAGTACAACGAGCTGCGATACAAACGGTTTTTACCCCCTTTTAGTGACAGATTTTTAAACCGTCGCCTTGCCTGTGTGTGCGATAGGGGGTCCTTTCCACACGACCCAGAAACCGTCCGCGATAGGGCCTCTGGTCACACACACGGGGCAAAAAGAGCTCGTGTGTGATCGGGTGAGCCATCGCAGACAATTATAATGGCCCAATCATTTTCGTTCGTATGTACATCCCACACAGTGAATCCAAGATAAACGTTTCCGTTCGTATATACATCCCACACAGTGAATCCCAGACAAACGTTTCCGTTCGTATATACAAAGCACACAGTTTTCCGCATCACATCATTTGTGATAGGGTTGCCATTGCGGACGATAGTAATATTTTTATCGTTTGTGTTATTGAATGCATCACGCACGGTGTCTAGAAGAAACTGTGTGGCATAGGCTGTCCATCACACACACTTTTTATGTGGAAAACGTTTGTGTAAGGTGGCTTAACGCAAATTGTTGTCCAGAGGAAGTCGTGTGTGATTGTTCATTGATCCAACACGTTTACTTCCTATAAACTGTGTGGGTTATCTGAGATCATCACCCACGGTGTTGTCTCAATAACCGTTTGCACTAGAAAAACCCAATAAGCAAGCTAATTGGCCTATTATTATTAATCCATTTAGTAATCAAATTTACATTTCATAATAAACACACAATATATTTCATTTTCGTATTACGGAACCAGGATTTCATAATTGAAATACATCAGAGTATAACATCATATAGCTTCAGCACTCACTCACACCATATAGGCATACAGCTAGCTACCCCATTACACAACAGCACCAAGTTTCACATGCAACATCTAAAACCTTTGGAAATTAGCATCATAGACAGTAGATAGACAGATGAATCTCATCTGAAAAACTGCTGAAGCGGAAGGCGAATATTGAGCCTTCAATGATGTTGAATGTCCTTGCAACTTTAGGCCAATGCCTGTGGATGATTGACCGCCCATCCTTCGTCCTCTTGAGGAAGACTTCAATATTGTACCGTGGGTGTTGTATGAACACCATCCTCGCCTCTTGACCATACAGGTGGTTTGAGAGGTAATCGTCTATGAACTGCTTTGGAAAGGCCTGAAAACAAAGATATGCATAAATATCTTCTCTGAATTTTGAAATGGCGCAAAGGAATAAAAAAACAAGGTACTCCCTCCTGTCCTTTTTACTCCGCGCATTAGATTTGTATCAAGTCAAACTTTGTAAAGTTTCACCCAATTTATTTTAAAAAATACCAACATCCACAATACCAAATATGTAAACTATAAAATTGTATTTCATAATGCATCTAAAAATAATGATTTTGCAGTTTGAATGTTGATGATTTTTTCTATAACTTTGGTCAAAGTAGAGATACTTTAACTTCAGACAAAACTTATATGCAGACTAAAAAGGACTGGAGGGAGTATAAGAGTTAGTACCATCCTGTAGTTCACTGATGTCTTCTTCATTGACATCTCATTTCCCCATATGCAAAATGGGTCGAACAGTGGGTCAAAACCTCTGACAGCAGGACCTACATGTGCAAGACCAAATTGTTAAAAACCTAAATACTAGAATGGTTCCTGCAATTGCACAATAATGTGCTATTAGACAAAGGACCATGCATGTGCGAACCTCGATGGTAAACCTTAGTGCCTCCCATTGTTTCCCTGCAACACATATAAGGTAGTTATTGATCAGGCTAAGTGAGGGTCGGCATACTATCAGTAAAATATGTTGATGAAAAATAAACACATTGCAGATTCAGCAGATTAATTCGAGCCACATGGAAAAGCCATTTATCCAAACCAAGCATGCTTAAGAACCAGGAAATATAGCAATTGTATATGTTTCTCATGTATTTAATACAACCGAATTCGATTTATTTCTCACGTGCATAACAATACAAAATTGTACCCACGACAATTGAACATCGCATTGCAGAATTGAACCAAACAGTTAACTAAGCACCGCAACAAATGAACCAAACAGTTAACTGAGCACCACATTGCACAAGAGAACATACTACAAGATCAGACAGTTAACCAAACCTAGTATGCTTAACAACTTGGAAATATAGCAATTGTATTTGTATCTCATGTATTTGTACAGCCAAATTCGATTACTTCTCACATGCAAGAGAATACAAAATTGCACCCACAAGAATTGAGCTTCACCTTGCAGAATTGAACTAAACAGTTAATTGAACATGACCAAAACATAACCAAACAATTAACTCAGCACCACATTGCACAATATATGGAACATATATACTAGAGGATCAGATTGCATAGTAAGAGTACATAGAACAATTCACTAGAATTTGTAAAGGAAAGGCAGGAGCAGCACATGCAAAAGGTAAACCGAATATGCTTACCCGACATAGCTAGCTAGCTGAACATAAGTCCTTGTATAGTGAGCTAAAAAGACAAGCTACTCCTCATCGTCGGTGATATCGATGACGATGGGCTCCTTAGACTTGGAAGAGGGCGAGGCCTCCACATCATGGGTGCCCTCCTCGTACTGGTGAGTCGCCTGAGCCGCTCCGGGCACCAACCTGCTGGCTCTGGAGTTGAGGTAAGCACGGGCACGCTGAGAAAACACCTCGTAGTCTTCGTCGAAGGCACAGACTGTGGCCTCGAGAAAACGCCACAAACTGTCGTTTAAAGCAGCCGACCGCGTGGCAGCGTCCGCGCGCGAGGCGTCGACAGTGGCCTCGACGGCGAGGTGCTCCTCCAAGATCTGGGGGTCGGCACGCATGGCAGCCATCGCGACCTCATCCGCGCGTGCGTCCGCGATTTGCTTCTCTGCTGCCAGATGCTCCTTGAGCTCCTGGCTATACTATGTGCACCATGGCTTAGGGCGGCGCTTATTTGGAGGATGGGTCGGTGATTTGGGTGGAAGGTGTCATGCCGGCGGTCGGGGCATGTGGGATCTAGAAGGAGGTGGAGGATGGGGGTCGGGTGTGGATTACCTGACTAGATCGACGAGGCCGAGCAGCAGGAAGGTGCATCGCCGGCGAGGTGGCGGCGCTGCAAGCAAGCAGTGAAGGTTTGAACTTGGAATGGAAGGCGGAAACAAGGGAAATGTGGCTTTTGGTAAGGAGGAGGGGGCCATGGGAGGTAGATATTTCCGCGGATGCCGAAATTTTTTGCTCCGTGCAGCGAAAAACTGGAGCGCGAAGTGTCATCAGACACGGTCCCTTATTCAGCCCTGTGTATGATATCCAAACATCGCAAACGATTCATATGGCTTACCCCATGTGTGATGAGTTTGAACGTGCAAATTTTGGTTCGAATTTCCCTGGTTACAGTGGTCATCCACGTCATTGCATAATTTGGGTACACAAAAGAGCCTACAGCACACCCACACTTCTCAATCAAGTAAGTTCAGCAATTAAACAGAGCTAGCTGACCTAAACATTACTCTAACAAAAGACCGGCGCTCTAAACAAAGACTACTACTCCTCCTGGCACTCGTCGATCTCCGCCGCCTCCTCCATGTCCAACTCACGCTCGACGATCTCCTGGGGAAGGGGCTCCATGGCATCCATCGCACCATACTCGGCAAGCATCTCGCCATCCGCGTCCGCCATCTCTTCGGAAAAGGCTGCCACAAGCTGGGCGTGGGCGGCCGCGGTCTGGGCTTGGACAGGCTCCATTGCGGCAATGTATGCCGCGAACGAACGGACGGCTGCTCGAATGCTCTCGGCGATTGTCAACTCTTCGGCCGTGGGTTGCCGACCGTTGTCGGAGAAGCTTCGTGAGATTTTTGTGGTGACCACCAGGAGCTGGGTGCGGGCGGCCTCAACATGGGCGCGTGCGGCCTCCATTAGGGCTAAGGCGGCCGCCGCGGAACGGACAGCTGCTGTCCCGCTCTCGCCATTTGCTATCCCCGTCGCAGATGTTGTTGCCGCCATCTCAGCTGCAGTAGCGACCGTGTCGGCTGCCGCAGCCGCCCGGTCATAGATTGCAGCCACGCTCAAGCAGGTTGTGAGCATGCTAATGGAGGCTGCGGCCGCGCTCTCGCCGGAGTGGGCCGCCGAAGTTGCCCTCACGACGCGGGTCCACGTCCCCATCTTCGGCCGGTGACGATTGAACAGTGATATGATATTTGGGGGGCTAGTTTACTTGACGCGCCGGCTGTGGACTGTAGCCGATGAACCTTCTCGCGTAAGCCATATATGACGGTGCACCAAGATATTTTGTACTGCATCTCACACGGTTGGTGATAATAAACTGTGTGATGTACTTGATTTTTTGTCTTGATTTGAAATACGGAATGGGGTCATAGTGGCAAAGGACGGTGTTTGAATTGCTAGAACATTTGTCTGCAGTGAACATAAAACTATACGAGTGTCGTGTTAAAATTTGGAATTATTCGGGGTTCGTTTGGACATTTTTATACATTAACTCGGTTTTCTAGGCATTTTATGTGCATAATTCAAATTTGAACTACATGCACATGCTCCGGTGCACCAAAATGGGTTGAAAAATCATATGTGTGTCCTTGGGTGCATGCTTAGGTCCCATGCAAGAAATGGGAATGAATTTCAAACACCTCGGCATCGTGGCTCGGCCGCAAACGCTGAGATACTTGGTTTTGAAATTCTATTAAATCGAAAACTCGTCTAAAATTGATGAAACTTGGCATGCTGTCATGGAATGGCACCAACATGCTGTGGTAAAAAATTTGTCCCATTTGAGTCAGGTTTTGGTATAAGCTTCTCACAAACCAGAGCTTCTCACAAGAAGCCTCATGGTTCCGGTAGCGAACGTGTCACCTTTGTGGACGAAATGACATTCGTTGCCTCTTCTTGCCTTGATTTTTTTTTCTAGAGGTAACATAGACCAATAGGAGTGTCGTGTTAAATTTTGGAATTATTCAGGGTTCGTTTGGACATTTTTATACATTAACTGAGTATTCTAGGCATTTTATGTGCATAATTCAAATTTGAACTACAGGCACATGCTCCAGTGCACCAAAATAGGTTGAAAAATCATATATGTGTCCATGGGTGCAGGCTTAGGTCCCATGCAAGAAATGGGAATGAATTTTAGACACCTCAGCATCGTGGCTCCATCGCAAACGTTGAGACACTTGGTTTTGAAATTCTAGTAAATCCAAAACTCGTCAGAAATTCATGAAACTTGGCATGCTATCATGGAATGGCACCAGCATGTTGTGGTAAAAAAATTGTCCCATTTGGGGGAGGTTTTGGTATAAGCTTCTCACAAACCAGAGCTTCTCACAAGAAGCGTCATGGTTCCGGTGGGGAACGTGTCACCTTTGTGGACAAAACGACATTCGTTGCCTCTTCTTGCCTTCATTTTTTTTCTAGAGGCAACATAGACCAACAGGTGTGTCGTTTTAAAATTTGGAATTATTAGGGGTTCGTTTGGACATTTTTATACATTAACTAGGTTTTCTAGGCATTTTATGTGCATAATTCAAATTTGAACTACATGCACATGCTCCGGTGCACCAAAATGGGTTGAAAAATCATATGTATGTCCTTGGGTGCTTGCTTAGATGCAACAAATGGGAATGAATATCAAACACCTCGGCATCGTGGCTCGGCCGCAAACGCTGAGTTACTTGGTTTTGAAATTCTAGTAAATCCAAAACTCGTCTGAAATTCATGAAACTTGGCATGCTACTATGGAATGGCACCAACATGCTATGGTAAAATTTTTGTCCCATTTGGGGCAGGTTTTGGTGTAAGCTTCTCACAAACCAGAGCTTCTCACAAGAAGACTAATGGTTCCAGTAGGGAACGTGTCACCTTTGTGGACGAAATAACATTCGTTGCCTCTTCTTGCCTTAATTTTTTTTCTAGAGGTAACATAGACCAATAGGAGTGTCGTGTTAAATTTTGGAATTATTCGTGGTTCGTTTGGACATTTTTATACTTTAACTAAGTTTTCTAGGCATTTTATGTGCATAATTCAAATTTGAACTGCATGCACATACTCCTGTGCACCTAAATGGGTTGAAAAATCATATATGTGTCCTTGGTTGCATGCTTAGGTCCCATGCAAGAAATGGGAATGAATTTCAAACACCTAGGCTCTTCGTGGCTCGGCCGCAAACTTGAGAACTTGGTTTTGAAATTCTAGTAAATTCAAAACTCGTCTGAAATTCATGAGATTTGGCATGGTGTCATGGAATGGCACCAACATGCTGTGCTAAAAAAATTGTCCAATAGGAGAGAAGGTGCACAAATTAACAGCCAACAAATAGCTGTCACGTTATCATTCCAAACGGTTGTACAGTATTATTTCAATCGTTGGCGTTCTACTGACCATTTATGTGCCGCCACGCGTCCCACTTTTTTAATGGCAAGGAGGTGCCGTCCGGGCAGCTGTTTGAGTAGACGGGAGGCGTGCGAGCGAAGTCCGTGGCGCAGGTTGACCGGGAGGCATGCGACCAGTCCTGCGCTACGCAGGCTGACCGGGAGGCGTGCGACCAGTCCTCCACTACGCAGGCTCACCGGGAGGCATGCGAGCAGTACGCTGCGCAGGCTCACCGGGAAGCAAGCCCTTTGACCTCCATCGCCGCCTGCCTTGCTCTCAACTTCTCCATTAATGGCGCCCGAGCCGCTGTTTAATAGGCGGCCTTATTGATCTCTCTTCGCCTCCCATTCCCCTCTCGCCCGAATCCTACCTTCCAGAGCTCCACCTACTCCGTGGCGCACAAGGATCATCTGCCACTAGTCTTCCGGTTTGGTGAAGTCAACTCCGAGCCGGAGGAGATAGAAAATAAGGAGGAATGGGACCTCAGGGACATGGCCCTGAACGAGCTGGCCGCGGCGGATGCTGCCCCCGTGCCCGTCCCAGCTCCCATCCCCACGCCCGCGCCAGCGACCATCCCCGTGGCATTGACGGGCTGGTCGCCGAGCACCATCGCAGAGCTGGAAGCCGCGGGCATCAGCGAGGTCCCCGCGGACCCACGCGAGCTCGTGTATGTACCAGCGCCAGCGCCCCCGCCTGTGCTCGTGCGCGCCCCAGCACCCACCGCGGCGCCGGTCCCCATGCGCTTTCCTGCACCAGCCACACCCGTGCCCATGCGCGTGCCTGCACCCACCGCACCCCCCTCAGCATCATGGGACGCCGCAGTCGACCGCTACCTCGGAGCACCGCAAGTCGCCGTCTCCCCGTGCCCCGCCCGTCGATCGCGCGACAAACGGCTCTTGGATTTGGAAGTCCATAACATTCTGGGATGGCTTGATGTAGCGACCCGACCTCAAACGGTCAAGCCTCTATGTATCTGTGCCATCCCTGGATCGGTATGCTGGCACACACAGTACATCAATGTATATATCAAAGTGCAATCACATGTATAAATAACGTAAAACTGATATATACCTCATAAGTCTCAGCGGAAACAGTCAATCGGGTGTGGAGTCCCATCAACGCCATCGGCAAGTTGAGTGTAGACCGTAACCCTACAACGAAACTCACTCGTCATAGAAAAAATAATCCTGCAACATGATACGTTGCAGCCGTGTAGGTCAGTACATTGAATGTACCGGCAAGATCACAATAAGAAAAACAGATGATGAAACTATTCTATATGCAATATGGCTTTGAGGCTCTGTGTCTGAGTTTTTGCGTAAAAACTGGTTTTATTTTCCCTACATCAAAGGAATAACAGGAGTCATCACTTTAGAGTTATCTATTATGACATGGTTTCGCCAACCGATGTCTCCTAGCCCATAAGTATCATCTGTTGCCCACAATTAGTTATCAGTCCGGTGTTGAGAGTTCAGAGATAGATCCAAGTCCACAGGCTCAAATTGTCCATAACCGGGGACACGACTAATCGATTAGGTTTTAACTCTGCAGAGTGTTGTGCACTTTACCCACAAGATTCGATCCCTCTTTTTACGTTCTCGCACTTCAGGGTGTTTGAGAACAAGACGACCGAAACATGGTCTTCCGAAGAGTTCCTCTGACCACTGTCCGGTGCTCATCAAATCTGTTGGGGAACGTTGCATGGGAAACAAAAATTTTCCTACGCACACACAAGATCTATCCATGGTGATGAGCATCTACGAGAGGGAGAGTGAATCTACATACCCTTGTAGATCGCTAAGCGGAAGCGTTAATAAACGCGGTTGATGTAGTCGAACGTCTTCGCGATCCAAATCGCCGAGCGTCCCGCGATCCAATCACGATCCTTCCGATCTAGTGCCGAACGGACGGCACCTCCGCGTTCAACACACGTACGGCTTGATGACGCCTTCACCTCCTCGATCCAGCGAGCGATGGTGAAGTAGTGGTTGAGTTCCAGCAGCACGACGGCGTGGTGATGGTGGTGAGGAACAATCTCTGCAGGGCTTCGCCAAGCACTACGGAGATTATGACGGAGGAACTAGAGGGCTAGGGTTGCCGGCACACGCCTTGGGAAATCCTGATGTGTCCCGTGTGCTAGCCCTGCCCCTCTATTTATATGTTGAGCCTTGGGGTCTAAACTTGGAGTAAAAGCCTCCTCTAGGTCGGTTTTGCCCGCACAAGGTCGGTTTGGCCCGCAGGGAAAGAGTCCAACTCGGATCCCTGCCGAACCGTGCACAGCCGCACACAAGCGGTAGTACCGCTTCACACAAGCGGTAGTACCGCTCGGGCGGTAGTACCGCTTCACACAAGCGGTAGTACCGCTCGGGCGGTAGTACCGCTTCACACAAGCGGTAGTACCGCTTACGCGGCAGCAAAACTACTTTTGCGCTTTCCAATACCTCGTGGGCTTTATCCCTTTGGCCCATATAAAGTGTTGCTGCACCCGAACACTTCGGTAAACATCCGGAACCCATTCCGGTGAACTCTGGAACTCTTCCGGAGATCGAAACACTATTATCACATATATCAATCTTTACCTCCGGACTCTTCCGGAGATCCTCGTCATGTCCGGGATCTTATCCGGGACTCCGAACAACTTTCGGTCACCAACATAATAACTCAATTATACTAATCGTCACCAAACGTTAAGTGTGTAGACCCTGCGGGTTCGAGAACTATGTAGACATGACCGAGACACCTCTACGGCCAATAACCAATAGCGGGACCTGGATGCCCATATTGGCTCCTACATATTCTACGAAGATCTTTATCGGTCGAACCTCTATGTCAAGGATTCAGTTAATCCCGTATGCTGTTCCCTTTGTTCTTCGGTATGTTACTTGCCCGAGATTCGATCGTCGGTATCACTATACCTAGTTCAATCTCGTTACCGGCAAGTCTCTTTACTCGTTCCGTAATACAAGATCTCGTGGCTAACACTTTAGTCACATTGCTTGCAAGGCTCAATGTGATGTTGTATTACCGAGTGGGCCCTGAGATACCTCTCCGTCACACGGAGTAACAAATCCCAGTCTTGATCCATGCCAACCCAACAGACACCCTCGGAGATACCTGTAGAGCACCTTTATAGTCACCCAGTTACGTTGCGACGTTTGATACACACAAGGTATTCCTCCGGTGTCAGTGAGTTGCATGATCTCATGGTCAAAGGAACAGATACTTGACATGCAGAAAACAATAGCAATAAACTGACACGATCAAATGCTACGTTTACAGTTTGGGTCTTGTCCATCACATCATTCTCCTAATGATGTGATCCCGTTATCAAATGACATCTCATGTCCATGGCTAGGAAACCTTAACCATCTTTGATCAACAAGCTAGTCAACTAGAGGCTTACTAGGGACACAGTGTTGTCTATGTACCCACACATGTATTTGAGTTTCCAATCAATACAATTATAGCATGGATAATAAACAATTATCATTAACAAGGAAATATAATAATAACCAATTTATTATTGCCTCTAGGGCATATTTCCAACAGTCTCCCACTTGCACTAGAGTCAATAATCTAGTTCACATCACTATGTGATTTACATTGTAATGAATCGAACACCCATGCAGTTCTGGTGTTGTTCATGTTTAGCCTTTGGAAGAGGTTTAGTCATCGGATCTGCAACATTTAGATCCGTGTGTACTTTGCAAATATTTATGTCGTCCTCCTTGATGTAATCGCGGATGGAATTGAAACGTCGCTTTATGTGTCTGGTCCTCTTGTGAAATCTTGGTTCCTTGGCTAGAGCAATGGCACCAGTATTATCACAAAACAGAGTCATTGGGTTAAGTGCACTAGGCACTACTCCAAGATCTGTCATGAACTCCTTCATCCAGACACCTTCCTTCGCCGCCTCCGAGGCAGCGATGTACTCCGCTTCGCATGTAGAATCTGCTACCACGCTTTGCTTGGAACTGCACCAGCTAACCGCACCCCCATTAAGAATAAATACGTATCCGGTTTGCGACTTAGAGTCATCCGGATCAGTGTCAAAGCTTGCATCGACGTAACCCTTTACGACGAGCTCTTGATCACCTCCATAAACGAGAAACATGTCCTTAGTCCTTTTCAGGTATTTCAGGATATTCTTGACCGCCGTCCAGTGTTCCATTCCTAGATCACTTTGAAACCTTCCGACCATACTTATGGCAAGGCTGACATCGGGTCTTGTGCACAGCATTGCATACATGATAGAGCCTATGGCCGAAGCATAGGGGATGACACTCATCTT
Source organism: Elymus sibiricus (assembly GCA_039707655.1). Classification (NCBI taxonomy): domain Eukaryota; kingdom Viridiplantae; phylum Streptophyta; class Magnoliopsida; order Poales; family Poaceae; genus Elymus; species Elymus sibiricus. The sequence continues at coordinate 232,139,572 of CM077672.1, read as the reverse complement.
TTCTCTATCTTCTGCAGTCACTGGGCATTGAGTCTTACTCAACTTCACACCTTGTAAAACAGGCAAGAACCCCTTCTTGGACTGATCCATTTTGAACTTCTTCAAAATCTTATCAAGGTATGTGCTTTGTGAAAGTCCTATTAAGCGTCTTGATCTATCTCTATAGATCTTTATGCCTAATATGAAAGCAGCTTCTCCTAGGTCCTTCATTGAAAAACTCTTGTTCAAATATTCCTTTACGCTTTCCAGCATTTCTATATTGTTTCCAATCAGCAATATGTCATCCACATATAATATTAGAAACGCTATAGAGCTCCCACTCACTTTCTTGTAAATACAAGCTTCTCCGTAAACTTGTATAAACTCGAACGCTTTGATCACTTCATCAAAGCGAAGATTCCAACTCCGAGATGCTTGCACCAGTCCATAAATGGATCGCTGGAGTTTGCAAACTTTGTCAGCATTCTCTGGATCGACAAAACCTTCTGGCTGCATCATATACAACTCTTCCTTAAGGTAACCGTTAAGGAACGCTGTTTTGACATCCATCTGCCAAATTTCATAATCGAAAAAGGCAGCTATTGCTAACATGATTCTGACGGACTTAAGCATCGCTACGGGTGAGAAGGTCTCATCGTAGTCAACTCCTTGAACTTGTGAAAAACCCTTTGCCACAAGTCGAGCTTTATAGACGGTGACATTACCGTCCGCGTCCGTCTTCCTCTTAAAGATCCATTTGTTCTGAATGGCCTTACGCCCTTCAGGTAATACTTCCAAAGTCCATACTTTGTTTTCATACATGGATCCCATCTCGGATTTCATGGCCTCTAACCACTTCTCGGAATCCGGGCCCATCATCGCTTCTCCATAGCTCGTAGGTTCATCGTTGTTTAACAACATGACCTCTAAGACAGGGTTGCCGTACCACTCAGGAGTAGTACGCGTCCTTGTCGACCTACGAGGTTCGATAGCAACTTGATCCAAAGCTTCATGATCATCATCATTAACTTCCTCTTCAGCTAATGTAGGCTCCACAGAAACAACTTTCTGCGCTGCGCTACTCTCAGGTTGAAGTAAAGGTTCAATAACCTCATCAAGTTCTATCTTCCTCCCACTCAATTCTTTCGAGAGAAACTCTTTCTCAAGAAATGTTCCGTTTTTAGCGACAAACATTTTGCCTTCGGATCTGAGATAGAAGGTATACCCAACTGTCTCTTTTGGGTATCCTATGAAGACGCATTTCTCCGCTTTGGGTTCCAGCTTTTCAGGCTGAAGCTTTTTGACATAAGCATCACATCCCCAAACTTTAAGAAACGACAGCTTTGGCTTCTTGCCAAACCAAAGTTCATATGGCGTCGTCTCAACGGATTTCGATGGTGCCCTATTTAAAGTGAATGCAGCTGTCTCTAATGCATAACCCCAAAACGATAGTGGCAAATCGGCAAGAGACATCATAGATCGCACCATATCTAATAAGGTTCGATTACGACGTTCGGACACACCATTACGCTGTGGTGTTCCAGGCGGTGTCAATTGTGAAAAAATTCCACACTGTCTTAAGTGACTGCCAAACTCATAACTCAGATATTCTCCTCCTCGATCAGATCATAGGAATTTAATCTTCTTGTTACGATGATTCTCAACTTCACTCTGAAATTGTTTGAACTTTTCAAATGTTTCAGACTTGTGTTTCATTAAGTAAATATACCCATATCTACTTAAGTCATCAGTGAAGGTGAGAAAGTAACGATAACCACCGCGCGCGTCAATACTCATTGGACCGCACACATCAGTATGTATGATTTCCAATAAGTCACTTGCCCGTTCCATTATTCCAGAGAACGGCGTTTTAGTCATCTTGCCCATGAGGCATGGCTCACATGTGTCAAGTGATTCAAAATCAAGTGACTCCAAAAGTCCATCAGCATGGAGCTTCCTCATGCGTTTTACGCCAATATGACCTAAACGGCAGTGCCACAAGAAAGTGGTATTATCATTATCAATTCTACATCTTTTGGCATCAATGTTATGAACATGTGTATTATTACTATCGAGATTCAATAAGAATAAACCCCTCACATTGGGTGCATGACCATAAAAGATATTACTCATATAAATAGAACAACCATTATTCTCTGATTTAAATGAGTAACCGTCTCACAATAAACAAGATCCAGATATAATGTTCATGCTTAACGCAGGCACCAAATAACACTTATTTAGGTTCATCACTAATCCCGACGGTAATCGAAGAGCGAGCGTGCCGACGGCGATCACATCAACCTTGGAACCATTTCCCACGCGCATCGTCACTTCGTCCTTTGCCAGCCTCCGTCTATTCCGCAGTTCCTGTTTTGAGTTGCAAATATGAGCAACCGCACCGGTATCAAATACCCAGGCACTACAACGAGAGTTGGTAAGGTACACATCAATAACATGTATATCATATATACCTTGTTTGTTGTTGGCCGCCTTCTTGTCAGCCAAATACTTGGGGCAGTTCCGCTTCCAGTGTCCAGTTCCCTTGCAATGAAAACACTCAGTTTCTGGTTTGGGTCCAGCCTTGGGTTTCTTCACGAGAGGAGCAACTGCTTTGCCACTCTTCTTAGAGTTACCCTTCTTACCCTTGCCATTTTTCTTGAAACTAGTGGTTTTATTGACCATCAACACTTGATGCTCCTTCTGAATTTCAGACTCAGCGACTTTCAGCATTGCAAACAGCTCGGCGACTGACTTGTTCATCCCGTGCATGTTATAGTTCAACACGAAGCTCTTGTAGCTAGGCGGCAATGATTGAAGAACTCTGTCAGTGATAGCCTCTGGCGGAAGGGGCATCCCTAACTCAGCCAGACGGGTGGAGTACCCAGACATTCTGAGCACGTGATCACTGATAGACCCGTTCTCCTCCATCTTGCAAGCATAGAACTTATCGGAGATCTCATATCTCTCGATCCGGGCATTCTTCTGAAAGATAAACTTCAACTCCTGGAACATCTCATATGCTCCATGACGTTCAAAACGTCTTTGAAGTCCCGGTTCTAAGCCATACAACATTGCACATTGAACTATTGAGTAATCATCAGAACGAGCCTGCCAGGCGTTCACAACGTCTAGAGACTCAACTGGAGCGGGTGGATCACCAAGCGGTGCATCAAGGACATAAGCCTTCTGGGAAGCCGTAAGGATAATCCTTAGATTACGGGCCCAGTCCACAAAGTTACTTCCATCATCTTTCAACTTAGCTTTCTCTAGGAACGCATTAAAATTCAGGGGTGCTACTGCGCGAGCCATGATCTACAACATAAATATAGCAAAGACAACTTAGACTATTGTTCTTAGATAATGAGTTTAGTTAATCATATTTTAAAAAAAAACTCCCACTCAAATTGACATCCCTCCGATCATTCGAGTGTAACATGATCCAAATCCACCAACTCAAGTCCGATCATCACGTGAGTTGAGGTGGTTTCAATGGTGAACATCTTCATGTTGATCATATCTACTATATGACTCATGTTCGACCTTTCGGTCTCTTGTGTTCCGAGGCCATGTCTGTACATGCTAGGCTCGTCAAGTTTAACCCGAGTGTTCCGCACGTGTAACATGGCTTACACCCGTTGTATGCGAACGTAGAGTCTATCACACCCGATCATCACGGCGTGTCTCGAAACGACGAACTTTCGCAACGGTGCACACTTGGGGAGAACACAATTTATCTTGAAATTTAAGTGAGGGATCACCTTATAATGCTACCGTCGTCCTAAGCAAAATAAGATGCATAAAAGGATTAACATCACATGCAAATCATAAGTGACATGATATGGCCATGAACTTGTGCTTTTGATCTCCATCTCCAAAGCACCGGCATGATCTCCATCGTCACCGGCATGACACCATGATCTCCATCATCTTGATCTCCATCAACGTGTCGCCATAAGGTTGTCGCGCCGACTGTTGCTTCCACGACTATAGCTAACGTTTAGCGATAAAGTAAAGCATTACATAGCGCTTAATGATTGACACGCAGGTCATACAATAATTAAAGACAACTCTATGGCTCCTGCCAGTTGCCGTACTCATCGACATGCAAGTCGTGATATTCTATACAAAACATGATCATCTCATACATCACATATATCTCATCATGTAATTGGCCATATCATATCACATCATACCCTGCAAAAACAAGTTAGACGTCCTCTAATTGTTGTTGCAAATTTTACGTGGCTGCTACGGGTTTGCAAGAACCGTTCTTACCTACGCAAAACCACAACGTGGTGTAGTGATTGCTTTTTGATCTTCTAAAAGAACCCTCTTCATTGAAATCGATTCAACTAAAGTGAGAGAGACAGACACCCGCTAGCCATCTTTATGCAACGAAGTTACATGTCAGTTGAAGGAACCTGTCTCGCGTAAGTGTACGCGTAATGTCGGTCCGGGCCGCTTCATCTCACAGTACCGCCGAATCAAATATCAACTAGTAACGGCAAGCAATATGTATACACCCACGCCCACAACTCGTTTGTGTTCTACTCGAGATCTCATCTACGCATAGACCTGGCTCATGATGCCACTGTTGGGGAACGTTGCATGGGAAACAAAAATTTTCCTACGCACACACAAGATCTATCCATGGTGATGAGCATCTACGAGAGGGAGAGTGAATCTACATACCCTTGTAGATCGCTAAGCGGAAGCGTTAATAAACGCGGTTGATGTAGTCGAACGTCTTCGCGATCCAAATCGCCGAGCGTCCCGCGATCCAATCACGATCCTTCCGATCTAGTGCCGAACGGACGGCACCTCCGCATTCAACACACGTACGGCTTGATGACGCCTTCACCTCCTCGATCCAGCGAGCGATGGTGAAGTAGTGGTTGAGTTCCAGCAGCACGACGGCGTGGTGATGGTGGTGAGGAACAATCTCTGCAGGGCTTCGCCAAGCACTACGGAGATTATGACGGAGGAACTAGAGGGCTAGGGTTGCCGGCACACGGCTTGGGAAATCCTGATGTGTCCCGTGTGCTAGCCCTGCCCCTCTATTTATATGTTGAGCCTTGGGGTCTAAACTTGGAGTAAAAGCCTCCTCTAGGTCGGTTTTGCCCGCACAAGGTCGGTTTGGCCCGCAGGGAAAGAGTCCAACTCGGATCCCTGCCGAACCGTGCACAGCCGCACACAAGCGGTAGTACCGCTTCACACAAGCGGTAGTACCGCTCGGGCGGTAGTACCGCTTCACACAAGCGGTAGTACCGCTTACGCGGCAGCAAAACTACTTTTGCGCTTTCCAATACCTCGTGGGCTTTATCCCTTTGGCCCATATAAAGTGTTGCTGCACCCGAACACTTCGGTAAACATCCGGAACCCATTCCGGTGAACTCTGGAACTCTTCCGGAGATCGAAACACTATTATCACATATATCAATCTTTACCTCCGGACTCTTCCGGAGATCCTCGTCATGTCCGGGATCTTATCCGGGACTCCGAACAACTTTCGGTCACCAACATAATAACTCAATTATACTAATCGTCACCAAACGTTAAGTGTGTAGACCCTGCGGGTTCGAGAACTATGTAGACATGACCGAGACACCTCTACGGCCAATAACCAATAGCGGGACCTGGATGCCCATATTGGCTCCTACATATTCTACGAAGATCTTTATCGGTCGAACCTCTATGTCAAGGATTCAGTTAATCCCGTATGCTGTTCCCTTTGTTCTTCGGTATGTTACTTGCCCGAGATTCGATCGTCGGTATCACTATACCTAGTTCAATCTCGTTACCGGCAAGTCTCTTTACTCGTTCCGTAATACAAGATCTCGTGGCTAACACTTTAGTCACATTGCTTGCAAGGCTCAATGTGATGTTGTATTACCGAGTGGGCCCTGAGATACCTCTCCGTCACACGGAGTAACAAATCCCAGTCTTGATCCATGCCAACCCAACAGACACCCTCGGAGATACCTGTAGAGCACCTTTATAGTCACCCAGTTACGTTGCGACGTTTGATACACACAAGGTATTCCTCCGGTGTCAGTGAGTTGCATGATCTCATGGTCAAAGGAACAGATACTTGACATGCAGAAAACAATAGCAATAAACTGACACGATCAAATGCTACGTTTACAGTTTGGGTCTTGTCCATCACATCATTCTCCTAATGATGTGATCCCGTTATCAAATGACATCTCATGTCCATGGCTAGGAAACCTTAACCATCTTTGATCAACAAGCTAGTCAACTAGAGGCTTACTAGGGACACAGTGTTGTCTATGTACCCACACATGTATTTGAGTTTCCAATCAATACAATTATAGCATGGATAATAAACAATTATCATTAACAAGGAAATATAATAATAACCAATTTATTATTGCCTCTAGGGCATATTTCCAACAAAATCCTACCATAGTTCTACAACTGCTAGCACCGTCCCAGCCAGAGTCACAACTAAGGTCAACCAAGCCAGAGCCCATAATGACTTGTGGTTGCACAGGTAAGCTTCCGGGCATGAAGTATTCTTCCGTCTCTCTGAGTCTGGGTGAAGCTTTCCGCAAGATGTCATGGCGCTTCTCCATGCATCCCGGCCATCCACTGGTTGCTCCAGGGTGCCCATCAAATCCATCCTTCACCCAGTAGTGTGTATTGAAACCTTGTCTCGAGTATCGAAATCTTGAGGCCTTGAAGATGCAGTCCTTGCAGATGCCGTCATGAAGTTGTTGTCATTGACGTAGAGTCCACCTTCTCACACCACTCCCGGGCACTCATACCAAACCCCGTCTACTTTAGCGTAGCAATAAAACTAAACAACGTCCCGGGCTTGGTAACAGGGAGATGGGTTCCTACCTCATGCATTCTACTCAACTACAAGAAATTCATTATCACTACTGGAGGAAAGATGAAAAGGTGACACTAAATGCAATAAAAGCATAGGTATGCAAAAATGGTCAAAGTGAACTTGCCTGGTAAGTTGATGAAGATATTATCGCTCACAGAAAAAGAACTTGATAGAACTATTCGGCACTCCGGTGAAATCTATATAGTCAAACGTAGCATTCATATAAGCAATCATTGTAGCAATCAATTCTAGCAATCAAAATAACAATCAAAAGCAATAAAGAAAATAATAATGAAATCCAAAAAATCCAAACAAATATCCAAAGAAAACTTCAAAGAAAACCAAAGGAAAACTATAAAGATTAACTACACACAACAAAAATAGTTTTTCCCTAAATAAAACTTAACAGCAAGTTAAAACACTAAACTAATAAATTAATAGAAAATAAATAAAGTTTTTATTAAAATAACAGAAACAATTTTACCTAAAGTTTTCTATGCAAAAAGAATCAACCTAAAAGCTAAAATAAAACTCTAGTTATGGGCTATACTAGTCTTAATATAAAACAAAAGAAAATAATTTTTTAAAATAAAATAAAAATAAAATTGTCTATGGTTCACTGACAGAAACAAAATGAGTTTTGTCAAAAGTGACAAAAAGTTTTAATTAAAACAAATAAATACTAAAGGAAAAGAAAATAAACAAAATCACTACTAAACAGTACTGTTTTGGCTCTAATCTAATTTTAAATAAACCAAAACTTAAATTTCTAATTTCTACTGGATAGGCAAAAGTCCTAGTGACCAGGAGCAAAAAGAATCAACTAAAAATATATTTTCAAACTCAAGATATGGCCAAAATACTTATTTGAGCAAATTCATGCCAATTGAAATTTAAAAACTTCAAATTTGAAATCTAAAGGTACAAACAGAAACTATATAAAATTTATGACACGGTGAAATTGGAATCACTCAAAAATGATTTAAAACATAAAAGATATTAAAGATCTAAGATCAGAACTAATTCTGAAAATAAAACAGATCTAAAAAAACAAAAAGCCTACGGATCGGTTAAGCGACACGTGGCCGAACATGGGTGGCTACGTGCTGTTTGCTGCAGAGCATAGGACGGACGGCCGATCCTTAACGAAAACGCTTCAGTGAGCAAAACAAAAAAACCGATCTAATCTAGGGGGTTAGATCTCGATCGGACGGTTCTACGTTGTCCGCCGCGTAGTCTAACTAACAAACAACCGGCAATTAACGGATACCGCGTCGCAAATAAAAACAACTAGTCGATCTAATCTACAGCGTCGAAAGTAGATCCGACGGTGGCGAGTCACTAGGGCTTACCGCGGTGGCGGGGACGAAGACGACGGCGAGGTGGCTCGGTGGTCGACGGTGGCGGCGGCTCCGATGGATTCCGGCGAAGATTGGCGGCACGGGTGGAGGTGGCGTAGTGCGGTGCGTCCGGTGGCGGTGTCAGCGGAGGTCGGGGATGACGAGGGCAAGCGGGGCGAGCTCGAAGAGCTTCGGTGCTCTGCGTGCTCCGGCGAGAGTGTGCTTGCTCGGGGTCGTCGCTGTAGGGAAGGAGCAGGTTCGAGACGATGCCAAAACGATGCGAGGCATCGAAATAAGCCGAAGGGCGGAAGACAGGGCCGCGGGATGACCTACCGGCGATGAGTTCGACGGCGGCCGAAACTGCGGCGGCGGAGATCCGAATGGCGAGGGTGCGAGCTAGGCTGGGTTTTGACGAGGGGTTATAGGGGGGTTAGGGAGAGGGTTTAGCTAGGTATTTATAGGACATGAATCTTGGAGGAGGGGAAAACTCGGGCTAGGGTTTTGGACGAGCATGGGCACGGCCGTGCGCGAGCCGGACTCTGCCCTGGCGCGTATTGCGGGAGAAGGAAGAGGTGTGGGCCCCGGGTGTCGGTGACAGAGGGGAGGCGAGCGAGAAGCGGGCGACCAAGGGGAAACGCCTTCGGGCATGAGAGATGTAGAGGTGGGCCGGCTGGCGCTGTGGGCTTGTGATGGAGAGAGAGAGAGAGGTGTGGGCCGCGCCGGGGTTTTCCTTTCTACCGATTTTTTTTATTTTGAATATCCAGAGAGAGAAAAAGAATACTAGAAAATAAATAAAAATAACGTATATACATATTATATATCAAAAGGATCAGGAAAATAAATCCTAAAATATGGACTATTTTTCAAGTCCAAATAAAATTCACACAAAAACTCAAAATTCAAACAGTGCTACTCCTGCATTTAAAATGCAAATAAAATTATTTTAAAATATCAAAATGATTTCAAATTTATTTTTCTCCATTTTTCTGTTGAAGGGAATCATGTTACCCTATTTTCCATATATTTTATTTTTGGAGAAATAGTTTTTGAATAAAACCAAATAACTCCCAATTGGGTTTGAATTTGAATTTCAAACCACTTTCAAATCATTTCTGTTTTTCCTTGGTCAAATATATTTCAAATGCCCTTGAATTTTTGAAGTGTCATATTACTTCTCTCTTTTTGAATATTTCCAGAGGTTTTGAAATTTGAAAAATTCAAATAACTTCAAATTGAAAGTGGGTTTCAAAATAACTTCAAAATGACTTTCAATTTGATTCTTTTAAACTTCCAAATCATATTTCATATAATTTGAAGAAGTCATTTTATCTTCTCTCATGAAAAAACATTGAGTTGCATAAAGTTTATGTATTTGAAATATTCTCAAATGGAATTCAAATCTTTTCAAAAACCCATTTCATTTCTTTGATGGAAGAAGTCATGTCATCTTCACTCTAGGGTTTCTGGTTTGAATTGAATTTGAATTCAAGGAACCCAATTGCAAAAATGAAAGTTTGGGAAAGTCATTTCATTCCCTCTCATTAAACTTTCAAAAGTTTCAAATTTCACTCACTTTCAATCAATCAATCAAACAAACAATCAAGCAATCAATCATATTTATTTAGTTAATATAACACTCCAAAATTTAGAATTTTGGGATGTTACCCTTGAAGACTTGAACAACGGCATCCCGGATGACGACAACACCGGCGCAGCACGCCGCCGCCGCCGCCGCCGTTGCAATTAGTTTTTTTGTTTAATATTGTATCCCGATCGTATGATTGTAAAATCAGAGTGTCACTGAATGAAATCTATGGTTTTGATCAACTTAGCATTTTTTTCTCTGAATAAAAAACATCAACGTCTTTCTTTGAATAAAACACTCATCATAAACGTTTTCAGACTGAACACCCGTATGAAAAGCGAGAGCTGGGTTCATTCGCAGCTAAGCCAAGGGAAAAATGTGGCGCACAGGTTTTGTGCATCTCTTCATCGCAAACATTTCAGACTGAACATCTGTATGCAAAGCGAGAGCTGGGTTCCTTCGTCGCTAAGCCAAGGGAAAATGTGGCGCGCAGGTTTTGTGCATGTCTTCATCGCAAACGATTTTGCATGATGACCCGTGTGCAATGACGTACAAACAATGTGGTAAGATTTGCATCTGTCATATTGGAAAAATTGGCATTTGTCAATCTAGTAACATTGCCATTTGTCAATCTAGTAACATTGCCATTTGTCAACCTAGTAACACTGCCATTTGTGATCCTCAGAAAAAACACTACCATTTGTCATATTTTGCAGCTAAAAATCACTAGTACTGTAATTTTTGCAAATGAAATTCAGTAAGCATAGATTTCATTCATAGATTAAGCAGTCGTTCTTTATACAAACAGTTCAACTCGACAGCTGAACCGAACAAAATTTTACCCATTTGTTGCCAACCACGTACTGAAATAGCTAGTTCATCTATATATACTAGCTAAATTTAAGTACGTAGTACAGTTCAACCATATCTATAGTCAGCTGAACTGAATAAAATAGCCCCTAAATACTACTACTACGGAGGGGCTTTGTACTACTTCCAGCAGCTTCTCCTCTGTCGAGCGTGCTCGGTAAGACGCCGAGGAGGAGGAACCTACCAACGAGCTGGAGAAGCAGAATCCGGCGCCTGCCGCTGCTGCACCTTTAGCGATGCCCTGCTCGAACGCCCTCTGCCAGTCCAGACGATCCCTCTCGAAGCGGTGGGACTCCTAGTATATCTTTGCATTCCGCGCCACTGCGGCGGCTTCTCCTGCGGCCACGGCGGCGATAAGATGCTTTGCGTGCTCGACTAGGTGCTCCTCCTCCTCCTGCAGGAACTCGATGTAGCACGCGGCAAGGTCGCTGATGCTCGTGTGGGCCTCCACATCCCGCCTTTGGGCCATGGTGGCAGAGCAGGTGATGACCCCGGCGGTTGACGGTGGGGAGGCGGCCACGGCGGCCGACGGTGGGGTGGCGGCCACCTCCCGCCTTCGGGCCGCGGTGGCGGAGCGGGTGATGGCCACGGCGCCCAACGGTGGGATGACAGCCATGACGGCCACCACCCGCCTTCGGGCCGCGGTGGCGGAGCGGGCGATGGCCCTGGCGGGCTTTGGTGGTGTGGCGGCCAGGGCCACCGACGGTGGGGTGGCGGCAATGGCTGCCGGCAACGGCTGCCGGCAACAGCTGCTGTCGGGCAGCGGCGGCGGAGCGTGTGGCGGGTGTTGTGCGCACACCCAACAGGGACGCCACGGGCAGTATACACTGCCGGGGAGTGCGCCGCTGCCGCCTTGTAGCCTCCCAGCTTGAGCTGTCCTCAGACGACGGCGGAGTGGCTGAGCCACGACAATGGACCGGGGCCATTGGTGATGGTGGGAGAAGCAAACGAGATAGGCTATGGGGTGGGAGGGGAAAATGCGATGCCGACTCGCCGGCCGTGACTGTTTATAAAGAAGGCCGGTAAACACTGGTTTTTTGGGGATTTCGCCGAGTCGGGCGGGAAGCTTGCGCGGGAACCTGCGTGGTTGCGCGGGAATGAGCTCACCGATGATTCATTGGCGCCTCTTCAAGCTAACGTTTGGCCAAAAGAACGCCTGTGCGGTGCTCAAGCTTGCGCTCTAAGCCTTCTGCGGCAGTGCGGTGACAAGACGTGCGAGAGGAGGATGAAATGACACTTACACAAACGGTTAATAAAAAAAATGTTTGCGATTTAATTACCTAGCACACGGCTGCTCTCTACGCAACGTCGCGAATGATTGTTAACCCACTGTGTGATGTGGAACGTGACGTAGTTTCACATCACGCTGCCAGCTCGCAACTGCCGGCCGGCTTGTAGACGGCCATTCCCTACGTGTTCTACTGCTCTATGCGTGTGGTTGCTCGCGGTTGAGGTGGCCGCGGCGCGCTCTCCTCGTGTGACGCCGCACGCGCTCTGCTCGCGTCCCTCCGCACGCTCCGCCTGCGTCCCTCCATGCGCGCTGCAAGCGTTTCGGGCTGGCGCACGATCACTTACGTTTGGAGTGCCTTATGCATGCGGTTACGCCGGACGCGGCGCCATGACGCAGTTACGTGCGGCAAAAACTGTCTTGCGGACGTGCCGAGAATCCCGCCCGCCCGACCCTCATTTATTCCCGCAGCCATTTACCTTCATCTCTCGCACCCCACGACACAATAAGTACACCCATGACGACACATACAGAGAGGATGTCCAGCGGCTCCAATGGCGCACCCGGCTCCAATGGCGCTCCCAGCGGCTGACGACGACGACGGGCGGCAGTTCACCACGCCTCACGTAGTGGACACCCACGTGAGGAGGAAGGACCTCTCGGTGGTGTACACCAACGAGCCGGTCTCGGTGGAGAGCTCCATCCACACTATGGAGCAGTTGTTTGCTGAGGACGAGTACCAAGTGGTTGGCTTCGACCTCGAGTTCACCGGCGGTCATGCCGGGTATGATCAGAAGGTTGCCGTCGCCCAGTTGTCTGTGAGCCATCACGTCCTCGTCTATCACTACTCCCTGGCCACAAGGCCTTGCGAGCGTTTCGCCAGGTTTATTTACAGCCCCGACTACAGGTTCGCTACGGTGGACACCTTCAACGATCTAAAGGTGCTCGAGACTACGGGCTTGGCTTGCCAGAATCTTGTCGACATCCAAGGCCAGTACAGGGTCTGAGGCAGAAAGAAGGTGAAGGACTCCCTGGTTGACCTAGCCGTGGCCATCATCAACCCCTACTATAGAGGCATGAAGGACGAATGCAAAAAGGACAAGGATGCCTGGCACGAGGCCTGGGTGCGGAGACTGGATGAAGAACGCGTCAAGTACGCGGCCAAGGACGCGTACACAAGCTACGAGATGTACAGGCGGATCGTTGACATGAGGGAGTGCCTCCTTCCCGTGGACGACAAGGGATCGAGCTACAAGTAGAGTAGTGGCGACAGCGTCACAAGAAGTAGATGATTAGATGATCGTTTCTCCTAGTTTAGAATGCATATAATTGTTTATTGAGGTGTGTGCGAATGTTTTGTATAGTCACCTATGTAATTGGTTGTTTAATTTGGTTATATGTGTTGTTCTTCTGTAGACTGAGCAAATCACATCGCCCACGGTCTAATCTAGGGAACCCGTCGGTGATGATTTCATCAATCGCTGACAATTGTATACTAGCAAGCGTTTGCCCATAACACACACGGGTTATTAGCAGGAATCGTCCATGTTGTTATCCATCTTCTCACACATTTCGGATTACTGACATGTTTGCCACGTATCACACACATCTTATTAAGTTGAATCGTTTCTGTTGTGCTGGGTAATCGCAAACAGTTCATCCGAGTGAACCGCATGCCGTATATTGCACACACCTTGATCTGCCTGCCCGTTTCTGTTGTGTTGCGTAATCACAAACAGTTCATCCGAGTGAACTGTATGCCGTGTATCGCACACACCACGAACTGGCTGACCGTGTTTGCTGTTCTGGCTTATCGCAAACAGTTCGTATGGATCAACTGTATGCCACGTATCGCACATGCGTCTCTAATATGAATCGTTTTTGATGTCTCCGGCATCGCAAACAGTTCGTCTTATTGGGGACGTTTTTTTTACGACACCGTTTGCGATTCATGCATCGCACACAGTTTGGTCGCGGGGTCTCTGATTCATGTGTCGCGTTAGCGGTCACCTGCAGTAGTGGATATTGGTTCATGATCATTGGTTAGTAGAAATACCAGGTTTTTCTGGCCGGGTAGTCGGGCCGGGCAGCCCATGCCCAGGTTTACTCAAAAGTAACGTGCTTGATGAGCTCTCTTCCTTAATAATTTCTACATCAGGTACTGGTGTCACATCATGTTGTATGTCTGCTATTCGTTTGATCCTCGATTCATTCTGCAATTTGATTGATAGCACTGTTAGTGTAGTGTTTGATAGTTTGAATAATTATGGTCAGACAGTACATTTAAAGTCTACAAACTAAGCAGTACTTACGTGTTGGTTTTGTGCAGTCTAACTAAATCTAGGATCCTTCTTTGCAGTGTGTGTACGTACATTCAAACAAGTTTCCATTAGATTGCTTATCAATGTTGTCGTTAGCCTTAAATCAGATTTATGAATTGGTAAACATTAATACTACAAGTCATATAATAATCCTAGATAAAGCATTTGCATTAAGGTAGTTGAAATACTTACCATATGGCTGCAATGGGCCTGGGTCAGCTCGGCTTGCGACTCTTACATGCTCCGTTGACTGCTGGCATGGCTGCCCGCCCATCTCTCTTTTTTTGCTCCTTGCTCGGGGGGGGGGGGGGGGGGGGGGGGGGGGGGGGGGGGGGGGGGAATCTGGATGAGTTTTTCTTTTTGTTTGCGGGGAGACTTGTCCTCAGCGGAATCAATACAGAATTATTGTCACCCCGTCATCAATGCCCCAAAGCTCGCTAGATGGACACCATCAGCGACGGCACAAGGCCGGTGCGCGGGTATATGCCTCGCCCGAGTGAACCACCCGGGGAGAAAGACCCCTTGAGCAAGCCGGCGCCGCTGAAGGCATGCACGGGCTGAATGGCTCCTCGCGTGAGCCGGCGCAGGCGGGAACGACACATGGCCATCCCACGGGCGGTCCGGCCCGACGCACGGATCGGTGAGTTTATGCACAATTGTCAGGTTTAAATTTGGCATATGAAGCGAGAATCTGTGTGCATGATGGCGATTGTTTGTTTTGCTTGTGTTTTGTTGGGCTTTTGTTGTCATTGCGTCTCCTTGCCCAGAAGGCGTGTCATGCGATGTCTGCTCATTTTTTTGTATGGGGTGGCTTGGTTGGATGCCTTGGGATGTTTGTCGGGCATTTGAGCGCTCTGTCTACTCGGATTGATGTGTTGGTGGCTCCTGGGACTTATCGGAGTCTGCCCCTTGCTGGGCGAACAAGGTGGATTATCATAGATTGATTGCTATAACATGGAAGAAAGAAAATATGAAAAATTAAAAAGATAAATTGCGTGGATCTCAATGTAAGATCTCATGAATATAAGATTGATTGTGTCTTAGTCGACTGAGATTTAACAAGACTGATAGGAAACAATGCTTGGTGCCAAGCATACGATAATACTGTTGAAATTACAATAGGATAGAAGTGTCATTTATACTACGACAGAGACGGCTCGGTTAGGCGGTAGTTTTAATGGCCGAGGATGGGTATTGATCCATTGAGGTCCTCACTTTCACTTCAGTTCGCTTTGTCGGTGTCTAGTGTATGATTAGCAATGACGGCATGGGCGAGGTGTATGTGCTTCTGAACAATTTTGTCCAGAGCCAGCTGGTGGCGGAGGAAGGCTATCATCTTATCATCGTTCTTCGCCGCCTGGTTGCCTTTGTAGATGATCTGCTCATAGACATGGCTGACCTGGTCGATGGTGTCCTGCTTGGCGAGGCGCCGCGCGACGAGCGCGACTTCCATATGAGCGTTCTCCGTATTGACGGTGGACAACCGCAGGGCCACCAGCACCTAGAAGAGATTGTCGTCGTGGAGGCTAGAGAAGGCGGTGGGTAGCGCGAAGGTTAGGCGTGAAGATTGGAGGCGTTTAGCGAGGTCGTTGGCTAGCTTCACGAGGATGGTGAATTCGTGGATGAACTGTACGACGGCCTCTTGGAACCAATGAAGGAAGCGGGCTTGAAAAAGACACCTGGTCTTGCCTGACGTGAGCTTCATTTGGAGGCGTTCCTGCGTGCCGGGCCACAGCTCGGCGTTGTGGACCATCTTGCATAGATGCTTGATGCTTGTGAGGATCACTTCCATGGACTGGTTGCTGGTAATTTGGTTGTTGGTCTCGGTAGGTCACTATCATGGTGATTTACTTGCGGGAGTGCGCAAGAGTGTGGATTTGTTACGATGGAGAGATGGCTTATATAATCATGGATGTATGTTTTCTACCAAAAGGAAGCGTGCGGGCGACTGAATAAGTACTTATCGGCCGGCTGATGTTGGTAGCTGGAAAACTAGATCCCAAAATAGACGGAAGCCCGTTGATCCGGCGAGAGGACGGTATAAGTGCCCGGTGAAGCCATATCTGGTGTGAGCTGGATGACAGAGGCTACTGATCCTATGGATTTTGTATCCATAACAATAAAGTCCATGGGAATATAATTCCTATTTGCTATAATAAGAACATTCACTATTTATCTTTGTGACGATGCCCTGTGGTTTGAAGAGGAATTGAAACTTCTAATTTCAACTTTTCTTCACTATCTTTGATCAGCACCTCTATGAATTGTTGATTGAAACTAGCAAGAGTTTTCCAATGGCAACCAAATGCTCAAAGTTATCTCACAATGAAGTCAGGTGTGGTATGGCTGTATTGTCATGTTCAGTAACAGATTTATATATTCCTTCATCCAATGTTTGTTGTGTGTGGACCCGGACCTCTTCCGCCACTCCTTGCGCGCGGCGACCTCGCGGCGCCGCCTTCACCAGCACGCCCAACCTGACAGTCGCCGCCGCGGCCCGTCTCCGGAGCATACGTGAAGAGGAGGAAGGCGGCGCGCTAATGGGTCCGCCCACCAGACTCGGCGGGTGAGCGATGTGGCGGCCCCAACCGCGCGCGAGGTATAGGGGGGAATCACATGTGGAAGGCGTGGCAGTTGCGCCGAGCAATCCATCTACGGCGTCGATAGATCCAACCTCAAGGACTGGACTAGAGGGCTGATGGCGGGTGACGTGCGTTGGCAGGCGATGTTCGCGACGGACCTCGGGGCGGCGCGACAGATCTCGCTGGTCGACGGCGTGATCTGGCTCCGACGAGAGGCGATGCGGCCGTGGACGTGGCCTCGACAGCAACGTCTGGAAGCGCAAATCAAAGACGGGGAACTCCTCGACGCCGAGGGCCTCCGGATCTGGTGATGCCGGATTTGGGAGGTGGGACGAGGCCGCCGGAAGCAAGCAGGCCGCGCCCCCTCGCCAGGATCCGTGGGGGCGGATGATGGGAGCACGAACGAGCTGCGTATTGCTGCGAAGAACCCTACCCCACCCCGGACGCGTGATCCTCCTGTTCATGCTGGTAACATTGCCCCCATCCCTGAGCCTTGTCAGATCTGTAATCTGATAGGACATCCTACTGCTAAATGTCCACAAGCTTTGTGTGATCGATGCAAGAAAAGAGGGCATTTATCTGTGATATGCACTGAATTCTTACCTTGGGAGTTTTCTCCTGTGATGTGTGCGTTACAAGGCAAGGGGCAAGGGTTTTTCTATATTCCTGATTTTAGCATTGATAGGCAAACTAGAGAGAGGAATTACAATGTGATTGTCACCATCATGGAGGGTTCTGCGCCAACCAAAGACATAGAACATGAATTGAGTGTTTATGTAGGACAGGGATGGCGGTGCTCTGCTAGATTCTTTGCTCCTCAAAAGTTTGTGACGAGAATGCCTAATCCCAGAGAGGTTGATCGAGCTTTGTTTGTCGAGCATGTTAAACTTAAAAAATGTGGAGTAGCTGTCAAATTCTCTCCCTGGTCTGAAGATATTAACTCTGAAGGTCTTCTAGAAATTGCTTGGGTTAGAATTGGGAAGATTCCTCCTAACAAGAGATGTGATAAAACTGTTGCTTATGTGGGAGGGCTAGTAGGCATAACTCTGGAGGTGGATATGTCTACCATAAACCGTTCCTTGTCGGTGAGAGCTAAAATTGGATGTCGCTCTGTTGATCAGTTACCTGCCACGGCAGAAGGTGTTTTGGGAGGCCGTTTTTACAAATTTACTTATGAGGTGGGGGAGGTTCTTGTGAAAAATCCTGTTGATGTTGAAGATGATACTGTTACTGTGGTGGCTAAGGGAGTTCCTACTAAACCTGATCAGACTCCTAAAAGAAAACGGGCTAAGCATGAAAGAGAAGGGAGTCAATCTGAATCTCCTGAGGCTGGGAAAGGTGGCACAACTTCCCGGGGTGGCAAGACCTGCCGTCTGTCACCACAGGAACGAGAGGCTTCTGTGTCTTCTGAAAGTGATGTAGATTCCTCACTTCTTATTGAAACAATGACAAAAGAACTTGAGCTGTTAGAGGGTAGTAAGTTTCAGGATACCTCAACATGGGTTGTCGCTCTAAACCCTGACTCAGTACAAGCTCAGGTTGAGGATGTGGTTATGTCTCAGGAAGTACAGGTAAATAGTGTGCCTGATGCTTGTCGTTCTTTATCCTATGCTGCTACTGTTTCTAATGATGCTCAGGTTGTGGAGGTGAAGGGTGATGTGGATCCAGATATGAAGACTTCAAGTGACTATGTGGTACAGCTACCCTCTCCTGAATGCAACGATGAGCTTATCCTCACTCCCCCAATTGCGCCTGAAGCAATACTTAGATTCAGCAAGCGTAATGTACAGGGGCTGCAGAAGAATATTGAAGCTAAAGCCATCCATCTTGCTCAAAAAAGAGATCTGGGAGGTAATGCTCAAACACCCCACAAAAACACCTTTGACACCTTATCTAATACTGAATTGATGCATAGGGCTGCTCGTATGGGTGTTATTATTCCTGATAATGATTTTACTTGCGTGGACGTACTTAGAGAACTTGAGAGGGTGAGAGAGAATCTAGATGAAAAAATGAAAATACGGGATACTGCTTGTGACCATGATGATGATATTTTTGTTACAAATGGGCTAGGTAAAACAACATCTGTTAACCTGACTTGGCTTGACCAAGAGGAGGCAGTACTTGAGCATCCCTCTTCTGGTAAAAAGAAAAAAAGAAACAAGAAGAAATATGTTGTTAGGCTCCCTAGGCCTGTGACTAGGAGTCAAAAAAAGCAATCCCCATGGGAGAGATGTGTTGTAGTCCTACCATGCCTCCTGGCAGGGCTACTCGGTCCCAATTTCATAAAAAAACGTTCCAAATGAGAGGCCTCATTTGGAACTGTAGGGGGGCAGGCAAGAAAGGAATGGCCACCTGCCTCTCGGACCTGATTAGTGACCATTCCCTAGATTTCATCGGTTTGCAAGAAACTATGAAAAAAAAGTTTACTCCTAAATGTCTTAGAAGGATTGAGCCTTTTGGTCCATTCCAGTGGGAGTGGATATCATCTGTGGGGAAATCTGGTGGCATTTTGAGTGGTGTGAGACAAGATACCATGGAGATTGTTTCCTGTAGTAAAGGCAGATATGTTTTGCAGCTGACCTTGCATGATAAAAGGAAGAAGGTCAACTGGGGTTTGCTGGTGGTTTATGGGTCTGCCCACGAAGAATTTAAAGAAGAATTCCTAGTGGAACTGGCTGCTATGTGCAGCAGCATGAATGTTCCTTACATTGTGGGCGGTGATTTTAATATCCTAAGACATTGTGGTGAGAAGAACAAGAAGATGACTAGCAGTAGATCTACTGATCTCTTTAATTCCATTATCAATGATCTGGCTCTTAGGGAGATCTATATTAATGGGGGTAAATACACCTGGACGAATAACCAGGCCCACCCCACGTTAGAAAAATTAGACCGTATCTTGATGTCGGAGAACTGGGAAGACTTGTTTCCTATGGTTTCCGTTAGGAAACTGGTCCGTGAAATATCAGACCATAATCCTTTGTTGCTCTCCTCTGGTGAGGAAGGGCGCGAAGCTCCTAAACCTCGTGAGTTTCGTTTTAACCTTGCTTGGGTTAAGGATGAGATGTTCCTGCCAACTGTCAATAAGATTTGGACTAGGAAAGTGCAATCATCTGATCCCATTGACATCCTGAACATCAAGTTGAAAAGGTTTAAAAGCTACTTTAAAGGATGGGGGTCTAGTAAATATGGCCATGATAAAAAAAGAAAAGAAGAGCTAAGGGTTGAACTAGCTATGTTTGAAGAATTGGAAGAGAATGGTCCCCTGTCTCCTGAACTGTACAACATAAAGATTGATGTTAGTACTGAGTTGTACGAACTGCTTGTAAATGAGGAGATATTTTGGTTGCAACAATCGCACGAGCGGTGGTTGCTAAAAGGTGATCTCAACACTGATTACTACCATAAGATTGCCAATGGTCGTAAGAGGAAAAATACGATTCACTCCTTGAAAGCTGGTGATGTTGAAATTGAGGGCATAGATAACCTGATTGCTCATGCCACAGATTTTTATAAAAGTCTGTTTGGTCCTGCGCCTGGCAACATGTTTCATCTAGACCCTGACACCTGGTCTGATGATGAAAAATTGGATGCTAGTGACAATGCTGATTTGTGTTGTGAATTCACAGAGGCGGAGGTGAAGGAAGCGTTGTTTGCTATGGCATCTAATAGAGCCCCCGGTCCTGACAACATTCCAGTAGAATTCTACCAGGTGTGCTGGGATATTATTAAGGATGATATCATGACGATATTCGAGCATTTTCATAAAGGGACTCTGGATGTCCAACGTCTTAACTATGGTGTGATAACATTGTTGCCTAAAACTACTGGTGCGGATAAGATACAACAATTTAGACCAATTTGCCTTCTGAGATGTCCATACAAACTGATTACCAAAGTGCTAGATCGGCGAGTGGAGAGATACGCTGATAAACTAATTAGTCCTACTCAGAATGCGTTTGTGAAAGGGAGGAACATTATGGATGGCGTACTTTATTTACATGAGATCCTGAACTATACCCATGTGAAAACAAGAGTGGGTGTAGTGCTGAAACTTGATTTCGAAAAGGCCTACGATAAAGTGAACTGGGATTTTCTGTTAGAATGTCATAAGCTTAGAGGCTTTAACGAAACCTGGTGCGGGTGGATTAAGCAGATCTTGAATAATGGCACGGTAAGCATCACACTGAACAACTGTGTGGGGCCATACTTCCAAAGTGCTAAAGGAGTGCGACAAGGCGACCCACACTCTCCTTTCTTATTTAATTTGGCTGCTGATTGTCTCGCAAAAATGATCACTAATGCCCAAAAAAATAAACTGTTAGTAGGCCTGGCCTCTGACCTTATACCCAATGGGGTGGCTGTATTGCAGTATGCTGACGATACTATTATATGCTTGGAACATGACATTGATAAAGCAGTTAACCTGAAGTTGCTGCTGTATATCTTTGAGATGATGTCTGGGTTAAAAGTTAACTTTCAGAAAAGTGAAATTCTTACTGTGGGCGGGGACTAGAACATAGTGAAGGAGTATGCTGACCTGTTTAGCTGTGACGTTGGTAGTTTCCCTATTAAATATCTTGGCATGCCTGTCAGTTATACCACTCTCAGAAATTCTGACTGGGAATTTATTGTTGATAAATATCTTAAAAGGTTTGAGGCCTGGATAGGGAATGCTGCTTCCATGGGTGGGAGACTCATGTTGTTGGACTCGGTCGTGACTCAAATTTCTTTATATGATATGTCGATGTGGCTTATGAACAAGACTTTCATAGAAAAACTTGACAAACATAGACGAAAATTCTTTTGGCAAGGGTGTAATAAAAAGAGGATATATCACCTTGTCAAATGGAGTAGGATTTGTAGATCCAGAGAGAAAGGTGGTCTGGGGGTCAAGGACCTTCGAAAACAGAATATTAGTTTGATGGTCAAATGGTGGTGGAAACTTCAGACCCAGGAGGGTTTATGGCAAGATATTGTGCGTGCACGATACTTGAGGAACAAAACCGTAGCCTCTGTTGAACCTAGGTTTTTAGATTCTCCCTGCTGGAAAGCTCTTTTGAAAATTAAAAACTTCTATATGGCTGGTAGGGTAGTTAATATTGAATCCGGAAACCTTGCTAGGGTTTGGAAGGATTCCATTAATGGGATGAGTCCGTTTCAGGAACAATATCCCTTGTTGTTTGATATTTGCAATAGTCAAGACTGTACTGTGGAGAACTTTGGGTCCGTAGACACTCATACCTTCTTCAAGAGAAGGCTCACTCCTGAGCTTCTTGGGCAGTGGGAAACTCTATGTAATGCCATTTCTGGCATTCATTTGAGTACAGGGGGTGACCGGGTGACCTGGGGGCTTAATAGCAATGGGAAATTTTCCACTAAATCGATGTACAAATGGTTAGAAAAACATATTAGTTGGTGCCACTATAGATGAATTTGGAAAGCAAAAATCCCTCTCAAAATCAAAATATTTTTGTGGCAGCTGTCTCAGGATGCTGTTCTCACCAGGCAGGTTATGAAAAAAAGGAAGTGGCCTGGGAACCCTGGTTGTTCTTTCTGCAGTGATGTTGAAACTTCACAACACCTGTTCTTTACTTGCCCTGTGGCTAGGGTGGTTTGGCGCTGTGTTGGGATGGTCTTGGGTACTGATAGTTGCCCAAATAGTTATTGGCAATTTTATGCCTGGTGCCACACTTTCCTCCCTGATGGAGAGAAATACTATACTGTGGGACTGGCTGCTGCTTGCTGGGCTATCTGGCTGGCTCGCAATCGCGCTACCTTTGAGAAAAAGCAAATTAAAACACCATTCAAAATCGTTTTTTCCATGTGTTCTTTTTTATTGTATTGGGCAGGCCTTCAGAAGGGACATGGAGTCAAAGAGCTGCGCACTGGTGCTGAGATGGTCAGATCAGGCACAATGCAGCTGATGAAGCTTTGCAATGCTGTGAGACGCCCGATCGAAGGAGAGTAGATGGAAAACTTCACTTGGTGCCTTTGATATAGCTTGATGGTGGCCTTTACCGGCTTTATTTGGCAGTTAGCTCTGTGGGTGGTCATACTTTACCCTTTGTTGGCTTTTGGCTGTAATAGGACTAGATGGATATTTTGTGCTGTCGAGGTTTTCGTCCCATGGCATCCGTCACGACGGCGGGCGGATGCAGTGGGTTTCCTGGCAATGCTCGAGCTCGCTTTACCTCTTTTCCCTCCCCTGAATGTTTCTAGAACTGCTGTATTTCCGTTCATTTGCAATGGAAAGGGGTTAAAGCCCGGTTCGAAAAAAAATGTTTGTTGTGTGTCATATTGAACATTGCTGCATATTTTTTCCTCATTAAATCCAATTTCCACCTACCATATATTTGAAACCTTTATTAGTATCTCGCTTAGCGAATGGGTTGCAGTTTGGGTCATCTATTAAGAGAGAAAAGGCATTAGAATTGTGAAATATATGTATTATAAATTATAGTAGGAAATAGTGATGCAAAATGGACGCAATATGATACGATTGTATTCATTGTCCGATGGCGATAGTTTGTATATTATTGAAACCAAGTGGGCGACCTTCCTCTGCATCCGAATTCGAAAGCACACTAGCCGACCAGTCCACGCGACGATGAGAAACCGGGTGGGCGAGCCTCATCTCCATTCAGATTAGACAGACAACGACCCTAGAGAATGGCGTATAGACCCAAAATGATCATTGTCAGGGCAGATGCGTGGAAAATCCGGTTGGCAATCCACGTATCTCCGCGTCAAGGTAGGACAAGCCCCTGCGCGTCGGACTGTATAACGAATGAGGTGAGTCACTACCGGAATAAGGCACGTTCCCGACGGCCCCGACTATGCCGACGGGGGCCGTCGGCATAGATGGCGGTATGCCGACGGCCTAAGGAAAACCGTCGGCGTAGTTCGGCCGTCAGCATACCACTATCTATGCCGACGGGGGCCGTCGGCGTCACGAAGCCGTCGGCATAGGTAATGATATGCCGACGGTGGCCGTCGGCATATACAGGCCGTCGGTATATATGTGGGCCCGGCCACCCGGTGGTTAACTGTCGTTTGCCGCCGTCAAACATATGCCGACGGCCCTAACGGCGGCCGTCGGCATAGATTTTGCCACGTCATCGATCCGCGGCACGAGCCACATCATGGATCCGTGGCATAGCTATGCCGACAGCTTTGCCGTCGGCATAGCTATGTATTATTATTTTTATTATTTATTATTATTATTTCTAAATTGAAATTTGATTAATTTAAATGTGCCCTATCTAAACATAAACATACATAGATACACCACGCGTGTCTGTTAGGCCCAGTTTGCCACCCGGTCAACAGTGCCAGGGTTAGACGGGACGGGGTACTTGGGGGGTAGCTATGCCGCCAGGTCTTGCGCTGGGCCCTCTTACACGTCTGGAAGTGTGGTGGCAGGTGCAAGCACCCGACACGCGGCTCCGTAGTGTGACCCCCCTCATGGAAGTCGCTGTCGCCGTCGCACGGAGGGGGGAAACGGCCACGTCGGGTTGACACGGAGGGAATCTTGCAGTGGGTTGTGCCCGGACCTTGATCCGAAGTGTACCTATGGGCTGGCCTATCACAGCCAAGTGAAAATGTCCATCGGTCAAACCCCGTACGGCGAAAGTCAAAGGCCTGGATCCGCCGGTCAACAGTGCGAGGGTTAGACGGGACGAGGTACTTGGGGGGTAGCTATGCCGCCAGGTCTTGCGCTGGGCTCTCTTACATGTCTGGAAGTGTGGTGGCAGGTGCAAGCACCCGTCACGCGGCTCCGTAGTGTGACCCCCCTCACGGACGTCGCTGCCGCCGTCGCACGGAGGGGGGAAACGGCCACGTCGGGCAGACACGGAGGGAATCTTGCGGTGGGTTGTACGATTTTTCGAGGATTTCAATGGTTTGCATCAGGCATGCTACCGAGGTACTTTCGGCCCCCGGTGGCAGGGCATGCCCCTCCCTCCTCTGCACAAGGCCTACGCATGCCGCAAGGACACCACAAAGTATTTTCCATGCCGCCTCTGTGCATGATTTCATGCGCTGCCTTGCAGATCTGCAATTTCCGGCGATAAAACCCTAGCAGAGCAATAAATTTCTCGAATATTGCACGCGGGTCTGAAAAATGCGATGGCCTTTCACGTGTCATGCGATGGCCTCCTTTGTGAGCACGAGAAGTTTCGAGGCCAACGGAGCAACAGGACCCGCACTTCCGGCACAAACCGAACACGTTCCCTCTCGATACCCAGAGACTAGCTCGGAGATGGTGCGGTTTACAAGCGGCCTCAGGGGAGGCCTATTCGAAACGCGTCCAAACTTTTACCACACCCTACAGGGCCCATGTGATGACACCGCGCCAGCTCTCGAGGAATTCCGGCATCGTACGATTTTCCGAGGCTTTAAACGGTTAGATCATTGTTTTCACACAAATGGCAAACTCAAAAATACTAATAATTGAATTAATAAAAAGCACCGGCATCCATCATTAAGAAGATGGACCGTCACTGTGAATCTTCAGTGCCCGGAAGGGGTGAAGATTCACAGTAATGGTTCAACTCCTTAACAGGAGTGTAATGAAGACCGAAGCTTACTGCATCTGGATTATCCGACTATTTAAAATGTTCATGTTGCTTGTCTTTGGGCGAGGTGGGACTAAAAGTTTTCTGAGAGACGGAAATTTAGAAAAAAAATTAAAAAAATAATAATACATATCTATGCCCCTATGCCCCGGATCGATGACGTGGCACGTGCTAAAGAAATTGTGAGAAAAAAGAAAAAAAAGAAAATACCTATGCCGACGGCTAAGCCGTCGGCATAGGTGCCCCGGATCGATGTCGTGGCACATGCCAAAGAAATTGTGAGGGAAAAAGGAAAAAAAAGAAAATACCTATGCCGATGGCTAAGCCGTCGGCATAGGTGCCCCTTATCCACTCGCAACCGCTCTCTCCTCCACTCATTCCCACCCCACCCCGCACCCGTCTCCTCCGCCGCCCGCGCCGCCCCGCCCTAGCCCCGCACCCGTCTCCTCTGTCGCCCCGCCCCAGCCCCGCCGCCACCCCGCCCTAGCCCCGCCGCCCTGTCCCAGACCCGCCTTGTCCGCCGCCCGCGCCGCCCCGCCCCGCCGCCCCGCTCCGCCCCGACCGGCCCCGTCCCCGCCGTGATCCGCCGCACCCGGTAGCCGCGTTGGCCCCGCCGGCCGCCGCCTTGGCCCGGCCGGCCCCCCTGCTCCGCGTCGTCCTGGCCGGCCCCGCACCTCCCGGCCCCGACTCGCCCCGGCATGGCCATCGCCCCGCCCTGCCCTGCCCCGCCGGCCGCCGCCTCGCCCCGGCCCTGCCCTGCCCCGCCGGCCGCCGCCTCGCCCCGGCCCTGCCCCGCCCCGCCGGTGAGACCCGCCACCCACCCTGGCATTTTTTTTCTGTTTTTTTCATGATTTTGCAGATGATAGTAGTGCTTAATTTGATAGTTAGATACATAGATAGATAGTTAGATAGATAGATGATGATGATGAGATGAATCTTGCAATTTTTTTTATGCTTCGATGAGATGAATCGATGATGATGACGAATAGATGATGATGATGAATATGTGATGATGATGATGAATATATTGCAATTTTTAGATGTTGGAGTGATCGTCGACGTTGGAGCTGTTGGTCCCCGATCATCCCGTCGCTGTTCGACTACTTCCTCTACAGCCGAGGGTGAGCTACGAATCCACCTTCACCTCCTACGCTTTTTTAATCATGTCACTACATTTCATTCTCACGTCAAGTCGCGTAACCTAGGCGTCTCCCGTCCGAAAGGGTTGCATCGATAAATATGCATTCAATTGCATATTTATCACCGCAACTCTTTCGGATTGTCCAGCGTTTTCCACGGACAGCCCGAGGATGTGTAGATTGGGTACGTTCTCCATGCTCTACCCCATTCCGAGACAGGATTTCGGCGGCGCCTCCCCGTTGTTCTCCGGAGCACATTCTCTCGGCTATTTGCCGAGACATGTATCTGGAGAACAGCGGGGAGGTGCTGCCAAAATTTTGTTTCGGAACGGGGTAGAGCATGGATAACGTACTCAATCTACACATCCTCGGGTGGGATTAGGACCCATCTTTACCTATTAGAGATGTAGGTGGATTCAATGCCGTCAACGCGGTAGAAAATAAAAATTTGATGTGATTAATTTAAATGAATCCTTAATTTTGTTGTGTGGCTCCCAAAAAAAATAGAGGATGGCAGATAATCAGTGGATGTACAGTGGTTTTATCTGTCGGAATCGAGTAACAACAGAGTGGGTCGCGAGAACCGATGTGTTTTTGAAGAAGATATTCCGTCATCCAATGAAAATTATCCCATAATGCCCCTGTGCGAAATGTGGCAGACGTCTCCGTAAAAATCAGAAGGACATGTCTAAGCACCTTCGCACGCACGGATATATGCCAAACTTTGACATACCGCCGATAAACTATGCCGAGCTGGACCGTGGTAGAGAGGAGGTGATGCGACAACGCATCGGTGGTTATGTGGACGACGGGGTCAGAGACATGCTAGATGATGTCATTGCTGCAGAGATGGCACATGCGACACCTTCAGAGAATGAACCGGAGGAGCCGGAGGCAACCGTAAAGGCCTTCTTGGAGATCTTGGCCTCATCAAAGAAACCTCTTTATGCGGGTGCCAAAGTCTCTCAGCTGGATGCCATGTCGCAACTGATGGCAGTCAAGGCTGAGTACGGCTGTAGCCAGAAATGCTTCGAAGCATTTCTGGGAGTATGGGCAACAGCCTCCCCGAGGGTCATGAACTGCCGAAAAGCATGTATGCCACGAAGAAACTCATGAAGGCACTCTCTATGGATTATGAGAAAATACATGTTTGTCCGAAGAATTGCCTTTTGTTTAGGCACGAGTATGCGGATGACAAGTACTGTAGGGAGTGCGATTCCTCTCAGTACCTTGAGGTGGTCGGTGAGATGGTGAGAAGAGGCAGCTAGGCATCCCTGCAAAGGTTCTTCGGTATATGCATTTCATAGAAAGACTGCAGCACCTTTTCATCACGGAGGAGTCTGCCAAAATGATGAAGTGGCACAAGGAAGGTATAAGGTACCATCCAAATAAAATTGTACATCCATCAGAAGGCGAAGCATGGAAGTCGTTCGATGAAGAATACCCCGAGGAAGCAGCCGAGGCTGGGAATGTCAGAATTGCCATATCAGGTGATGGGTTCAATCCATATGGTATGTCGTCCAATGCATACAGCTGCTGGCCCGTGTTTGTTATTCCTCTCAATCTTCCTCCCGGTGCCCTAATGCAACGCAAGACCATGTTCTTGTCGCTCATCATTCCGGGGCCTGAATACCCGGGGAAGAATTTGGGTGTGTTTATGCAGCCGCTGGTGGATGATTTGCACCATTCTTGGTACTTCCCGAGGTTGACATACGACCGAGATCTGCAGAGAAATTTATTGATGAAAGTTTGGTTGCACTATTGCATGCATGACTTTCCCGATTATGCCCTTTTCTGCGGATGGTGTACAAGTGGGAAGATGCCATGCCCAGTGTGCATGCAGGCTCTACGTTTAATTTGGCTGAAGAAGGGTGGCAAGTATGTAGCATTTGACCTGCATCGATAGTTCCTCCCTCCAGACCATCCAGACAGGGAAGACAAGAAGAACTTCACGAAAGGCCGGGTTGTCCATGAAGTAAACGAGATTCCAACGTTTTCGGGGGCAGATGTTCTTGCTCAGCTAAAAGCTCTCGAGCCTAAAGGCGAAGGCAAAGGCAAAGGCAAAGCCAAAGCCAAAGGAGAAGGCAAAGGCGAAGGCAAAGGCGAAGGCAAAGCCAAAGCCAAAGGCTTCGAGGGATATGGTGAGACGCATAAATGGACTCACATTACCCCCTTCACGAAGCTTCCCTATTTCAAGGACCTCAAACTTCCTTACAACATCGATGTGATGCACACCGAAAAGAATGTCGCAGAGTCCCTTTTCCGCACGATCCTCAACATTCCTGATCAGATGAAGGATAACGTTAAAGCTAGAGCCGATCAACAGAAAATTTGTGATAGACCATGTCTAAACATGAAGCCTCCCACAGGCGGTCGAAGAAACTGGTTCAAGCCAGATGCTGACTTCGTACTTAAAAAACCAGAAAAGATGGAGGTATTGAAGTGGCTCAAACACATAGTGAAGTTCACTGATGGTTATGCATCGAATATAAGTAAGGGAGTCAATCTTTCAAGGGGCAAAGTGACCGGGCTCAAGAGTCATGACTATCATGTATGGATTGAGCGGATAATGCCGGTGATGGTTCGAGGTTATGTCCCCGAGCATGTCTGGTGAGTGCTTGCGGAGCTAAGCCATTTCTTCTGCATGCTCTGTGCTAAAGAAGTATGTCCCGAGGTGATTAGACAATTGCATAAGAAGGCACCGGAGTTGATATGCAAGCTAGAGAAGATCTTTCCGCCAGGCTTCTTTACTCCGATGACACATCTCATTTTGCACCTCGTGAACGAGGTATTGTTGGGGGGGCCTGTGCAGAATCGTTGGTAGTACGTCCCTGAGAGACATAACAAGCATCTCCGACACAAATGTGGAAACAAAGCTAAGATTGAAGCTTCCATAGCTGAGGCAGTTATCCTAGAGGAGGTGTCAGACCTCAGAACATCATACTATCTAGACCACGTTCCCACTCTGCATAATAAGGTGCCTCGATACAATATAGAAGAGCCCAAGTATAAACCCAAGCTCCATCTATTCAGCGAGCAAGGTGGCAGGGCTGGGGGCTTGAAATCTTATAACATGCCACAACAAGAGTGGGAGGACCTCATGTTCTATGTCTTGCACAACATCAAGGAAGTTGAGGATGTGTGGATGAGGTAATACCACTACACCATTCCTTTATGTCTTGCACAACATCATGTTCTATGTTCACTTAGTCCCGGTCTAACACCGCTTTTCTTCTTTTAGTCAATTCGTTCGTGAGGAGTGGACGGGAATGATTCCTCCTACTGAGGCGGAGGAACTTACTCTTCTCCGGCATGGAGACCCTGGAAGGAAAAATTTTGTTGCTTGGTTCATGGAGAAAGTAAACTTTCACATTCCCCTATTAAATACCCAGTTCAACATTTATTAGTTTAACGAACTAATGCACCCAGCAATTTCAATTAAACTTGTAGGGACAAGATCCGAACATATCCATGGATGACGAATTGAGATGGGTTTCCATGGGTTTTGACCCTCGGGTCAAGACATGTGAAAAGTATGATGTGAATGGGTATCGCTTCCATACAGAGGAGCACCAGAACAGCCGGACTGATCCCAAAACTATAAATACCGGAGTGTACCCGCAAGGTCAAAATTCAGTTGACTACTACGGAAGGGTAGAAAAAATATACGAGCTTACATTCAGCCGTGGGCGTGAAACCCTAAGTCTCCCTGTGTTCAAATGCCGATGGTTCGACCCAGTAGAGGGGCTGAGACATACGCCTTCCGTTGGTTTGGTCGAAGTTAAACCATCAACCGTGTATGCCGGAGCCGATCTCTTTATTGCGGCTACCCAAGCCACACAAGTTTATTACCTGCCTTACCCATGCCAGAAAGAGTACCTAAAGGGTTGGGAAGTTGTGTTCAAGGTGTCGCCACATGGTAAGCTACCGGACCCGAACGATGACGATTACTACAACATTAACCCCATGACATACGAGGGAGTGTTCTATCAAGAGCAACCTGATGATGATGTGGTCAGAAACGATGACGCTGACGCTGACGCCTTGGGTGATGATGAAGTGGATCCAAACGATGACGATGCACGGAATGATGGTGAGACCATTGTTAATGAAAATGACATACTTATGCTAGAAAAGTTAAACGAAGACGCTGACGACGAGGAAGAGCCTCTAGCTCCGTCAGACAACGAAGATGATATGCGTGATACTGATGATGAGACCGATCGAGGAATCGGTTACAACAGTGATGATTCGTATGGGTTCTAGCAGATGTACGTTTCATGTCTTTTTTTTCTATGTTTTGTTAATATGTCTTTTTATGCTTTTTGCTTCATTATTAATGTACTAATTGTTTATTCTCTTTTCAATGCAGGTTCGCTAAACATGGGCAAGGGGAAGGCCGACGGCACGGGTTTCCTATCGAAGCTCACCACGATGACTAGTCGGAGTGGTCGACCCCGTACTCTTCCCCCCCGACTACTTGAGGATGACTCCTCATAGGGCTTTGGCCGTCTGGGCGGTGAGGACCTTGGTAGTGGACCTCGTAGGGCTTAAGCCCTTTGTATGCTTCTCCTTATGTTTTTGTTATTGTGATGATGATGATGATGATGTTATTGTGATGATGATACTTATGTGATGACGATACTTATTGTGATGATGATGATGATGTTATTGTGATGATGATGTTATATGTATATGTGCTGTGAATTTGAATATATGTATATGTATATGTGCTGTGAATTTGAAATGAATTCAAATAGAAATCAGGGAAAAAAACTAGGCAACATCTATGCCGACGGCTTTGCCGTCGGCATAGCCACCCGCCGAGGCACCAGTGGGCGACACGTGGCACCTATGCCGACGGCTTAGCCGTCGGCATAGATTTGAATATATGCCGATGGCTAAGCCGTCGGCACAGGTGCCACGTGTCACGCAACTGTACTCCCTGGCACCAGTATATGCCGACGGCCAAGCCGTCGGCATATGTTCAAATCTATGCCGACGGCTAAGCCATCGGCATATGCTGGCGCCAGGGAATGCTTAGCCGTCGGCATAGATATCAACATATACCGACGGCTTAGCCGTCGGTATAGAGTCGACACGTGGTGCATTTTTATTGGGCATAACTTGACGACGGCGCCGTCTGCCGCCGTCATACGTACGAGTTTGCCTACGGCCAATCTGTGCCAACGGCCGTACGGGCACCGTCGGCATAGGTACCCATGCTGATGGCTTTTCTATGCCGACGGTAGGGCCAGGTACGCCGACGGGTCTATGCCGACGGCGGCCGTCGGCATAGGTCTATCCCGACGGGATTTGGGCCTATGCCGACGGCTTTGGCTGTCGGCATAGCCAGTAATTCCGGTAGTGAGTTGATATGGTGCTTCCTGCCATCATGTCCCTTTGGGAGGAGAGCGGGAGGTGGATTTGTAGTTTGGTTGCCCTGTCATGGTGCTATTCGGTCATTCTGAGTTGGTGTTGCCTGAGTAGACCCGTCCTCTTGCGCTCATCAGCAGGCACCAAGCTTTGTTTAGACTCCTAGGCACGCACTCTCTACAATAGACAACCAAGGAACGACAGCCCGCCAGACTACAGCGACATGCCTCACTTGGGCCGCTCAAGCACACTAGCCAGCCAACAAACCAGCCGTTCGCGTCGGTCTTGCAAGACACGGCTCTGCACGTGGTACATATTCATCCAGACTCTCAGCGAGAAAGCCGAGTGGGATCCAGAATGCCAGGGCTTCTTCTGGTTTGCTCGCTGACCTCGTATATAGTGTTCCGTTGCTTATTTTTACCCCATACCTAACAAAACCAATCTAGCAAAGGTTTTCATAAGCTTGAGTGAAGGGAAGCCATGCCACGTTCATGGGACGAGAGGCAAACCTCTTCTCAGGAGGAAGAGCACCAAGAACTTGAAGGTTGTGAGTCTGTGACTCATCTCGTGGCGACAAGATGGAGAGGCCACATCACATCAATAGTGATGGGTCCTCGTAGGAGGAAGAACTGGAAGAGGAGTTGTTCGAAGATAAGGAAGATGAAGAAGAAGAGGAAGAAGATGAGACACTGGAGCCGATCCCTATCGATTTTGTCAAGCTTGTCAGCACTGGAGATCGTCTTGGCTTCATCAAGATCACTCCAACTGTTTTGGCCAATTGTGGGTTCTAGAGTTGCACTGTTCATGAGCCATTGGAGGGGTCGCAAGAGATGAAGGCCAAGGCGCGTGAGCAGCACACCATTAGAGCACGCATCACCGTCGGAGCACCGAGGAAAAAATTCTGCTATCGTTTGCTCGGCTCTGGGTTTCAAAGTGTCCAAAAAATGGGTAATCATTCTAGAGAGGACAGCCGACGAGAGACCGGGTAGACAAGGCCCTCTATTCTTCCGCTCCACGGGCCCTACTCGGGTAGGTTTCCTGTCGGTTGGTGCCCAAGTAGGCAAGAGACATCTGCAGCCAAGTAAATGATGCTTGGTCGGTCTCGGATTATCTTCTTGTGCCAGCTTACGTTTATGGTGCTGAAGAGACATGGAGTGGCCATTTCCCAGCCAGGGTTGCGTATCGCCCATCTTGCGTGAATTGGCGCAAAGACCAACTATTTTTTTATCAGCTGCTTGCAAATGATTATATTCGTATTGTGTTTCTATTTTCCTTGACGATGATCATTGTCCATAGCTTTCTTTGGCTACATATAAACCGGTTGCTTCAGCAGGTGAATGGGACTCCGAATTTTCTTTGGAGCCCCTCTAGGTCGACTCTGGCACACCTGGTATGCGTGAACGACCATACAGGACAGTGTAGGCGGGCAAAGCAATCGATGTTCCTAGGCATGCACTCTCGAGCAAAAGGGACCTATGGGAGGCCAATGCTGCTGACAGGACTCCTTGGTTCCAGATTGCGTGAGCCAGTTGGCATGTGGGGCTATCCAGGGTTTTCCTATGGGGTTTAATCCATGTGCTTTACTAGCACCAGTTTTGTCCGGGTAGAGTCAGCACGGCACATCATACAGCCTCGAGGACTTGCACTTGAAACAAGCGAGGTGACTCGGGGCTATCCAGGGTTTTCCTATGGGGTTTAATCTCACATGTCGAGGTCGTGAAACCTCGCTGCATGCCGACCAAAGTAATACAAAACTAGACGAACCGATCAATAGGACCCTCACCCGAACAGAATGAGAGAAAGCCTCCCCAATGACCTTGTAGTCCACCTTCAGAACAGCCGGTCTGCCTCATGTCCTGCTACTTGTGAGCTGCGTTGGGATTTCCCCGAAGAGGAAGGGAGAAGCAATATAGTAGCGGGTAGTATTTCCCTCAGTAGAGAACCAGGGTTATCGTACCAATAGGAGGTTCACACAGACAAAGGTCGACAGTACATACACACACACAAAAAATACTTGCACCCAACGCGGGCAAGAAGGTTTTCAATCCCCTTGTACTCGTTAATTGTAAGGATTAATTCTGATAGTGATAGATATATAAATTGCCAAAGAAAATAAAAGTAAATAAATTGCAGCGGGCTTTTTAGGGTTTCAGTAAATATGGTGAATGGACCCAGGGGCCATAGTTTTCACTAGAGGCATCTCTCTCAAGAACACAACATACGGTGGGTAAACAAATTACTGTTGGGCAATTGATAGAAAAGCGCATAGTTATGATGTTATTCATGGCATGATCAGTACATAGGCATTACGTCCGTGATAAGTAGACCGAAACGATTCTGCATCTACTACTATTACTCCACCCCTTGACCGCTATCCAGTATGCATCTTAAGGTATTAAGTTCATAAAAAACAGAGTAATGCTTGAAGCATGATGACATAATGTACACAAAATAAGACCAATCAATATGATCGAACCCCGTCATTTTACCCTTAGTAGCAACAATACAAATACGTGCCTCGCTACCCCTTCTGTCACAAGGTGAGGACACCGCAAGATTGAACCTACTACTATGCACCACTTCCACTGAAGATCTAATCATCAACTTGGCCAAAGAAAACTCATAGATCGGAAAGCATTTTATTGCTATAACAATCACACATAATAAAGTTCAGAATATAACTCAATTACTTTCAATGAACAATCTGATCATAAACCCACAATTCATCGGATCCCAACAAACACACCGCAAAAGAAGATTATTACATCGAATAGAACTCCGAAGAGAACGTTGTATTGAAGATCAAAGAGAGAGAGAGAGAGAGAGAGAGAGAGAGAGAGAGAGAGAGAGAAAGCCATCTAGCTAATCACTATGGACCCGTAGGTCCTGTGGGAACTACTCACACGTCATCGGAGGTGCAACAAGGTTGATGTAGAAGACCTCCGTGATCGATTCCCTCTCCGGCAGAGTACCGACGGAGGCCTCCAGATGGGATCGTGGAAGAACAGAGGCTTGTGGCGGCGGAATAATTGTTTCAGGTCTCGCTCTGGGGGTTTTGCAATATTTCAGAATTTATAGCGCTGGAATTAGGTCAAAAGGAGCCACGAGGGGCCCACAAGACATCAGGGCGCGCCTACCCCTCTGGGCGCGCCCTGTTGTCTTGTCGTCTCCTCGTCGGGCTTCTGGTCCTCCCCCGAAGCTTCTAGGGTCCCTCCTGGTCCAGAAAAAATTGTCAAAAAGTTTCGTAGCATTTGAACTCAATTTGGTAGGGATTTTCTGTAAAACCAAAAACAAGCAGAAAACAGCAACTGGCACTTGGCACTAGGTTAATAGGTTAGTTCCCAAAAATGATATAAAATGATGTATAAAGAATATAAGATTGGTATTATAATAGCATGAAACAATCAAAAATTATAGATACATTGGAGACGTATCAGAATCCCCAAGCTTAATTCATGCTCGTCCTCGAGTAGGTAAATGATAAAAACAGAATTTTTTATGTTTAGTGCTACCTAGCATGTTTATCATGTAATCTTCTCACGGTATGAATATTAATATACGAATGATTCCGGGCAATAGTCTATCATTTGAAATAAAGACATCAATACTCAAGCATACTAACAAACAATCATGCCCTTTCAAAATAAAGAATGCTAAAGAAGGCTATCCCTACAAAATCATATAGCTTAGCATGCTTAGTCTTCCTAACACATGATATTAATCATGAAACACCTCGATGACAAGCCGAGTAATCAAATCATCCTTTTTCTCGCTTCAGCTTTTTCAACTTTCACGCAATACTTGAACATGAGTCAAGGACTTGGCACTTTGGATGGCAAAGAGAATGATGATGG
Organism: Elymus sibiricus; assembly: GCA_039707655.1. NCBI lineage: Eukaryota > Viridiplantae > Streptophyta > Magnoliopsida > Poales > Poaceae > Elymus > Elymus sibiricus. The sequence continues at coordinate 232,103,857 of CM077672.1, read as the reverse complement.
GGGTGCATAAGGGAAGACAAAAATAGAGAAAGTCTCACATCAACGCGGCTGATCGTTAGGCAATGGAGAGGCCTTACAATCGATGTCAATGTGAGGAGTAGGGATTGCCATGCAACGGATGCACTAGAGCTATAAGTGTATGAAAGCTCGCTACAGAAACTAAGTGCGTGTGCATCTAACTTGCTTGCTCATGAAGACCTCGGGCATTTGCGGAAGCCCGTCATCAGAATATACAAGCCATGTTCTATAATGTAAAAAATCCCACTAGTAATGGTGGAAGTTGCTTGGCAATATATCTCGGAATGGCTATGGGAATGCCATAATAGGTAGGTATGGTGGCTGTTTTGAGGAAGGATATATGAGGCTTATGTGTGATAGAGCATGTCATATCACGGGATTTGGATGCACCGGCGAAGTTTTCAGCGACTCTCGAGGTGAGAAAAGGCAATGCACAGTACCGAAGAGGCTAGCAAAATATGGATAGGTGGAAGTGCTTCAGTCCAAGAACATCACATTAGTCATAAAGAACTCAAGTACTTATTGCAAAAGTTTATTAGCCCTCGAAGGAAAGCATGAATTTTCATACCCCTAGGAGGATAGATTGGGAGGAAAAGACCATCGCTCGTCCCCGATCGCCACTCATAAGGCAAACAATCAATAATAAATCATGCTCCAACTTCATCGCAAAACTAAAGGCTATACGTGCATGCTTCGGGAATCACAAACTTTAACATCAATATTTCTACTAGACCATGATAATCGACTAGTACACCCTCATATTACTATCTATATATCGCAAAACTATTGCAAGGAATCAAACTTATCATATTCAATGATCTACATGAAAGTTTTTACCACTCTTGTATACCTATCATTTTTCGACCAATCATATAACCCGTGCAAATTACCACTTCCTATTAAAAGACTCTCTAAATAAGTGAATCATGAGAGTGCAAATCATTTCTATAAAATATAATTGCCACCGTGCTCTAAAGATATAAGTGAAGCACATGAGCAACTGTATAACTAAAAAGATATAAGCGAACCACATAGAGTATTCTAAAAAATCATGATGAATGTCTATCTCTCTCAAAAGGTGTGTCCAGAAAACAATGATTGTGGCAAACTAACAAGCAAAAATAAATAAAACTATGGCACAAGACGCTCCAAGTAAAACTCATATCATGTGATGAATAAAAATATAGCTCCAAGTAACATACCAATGAATTGTAGACGAAAGAGGGGATGCCATCCGGGGCATCCCCAAGCTTAGACGCTTGGGTATTCCTTGAATATTACCTTGGGGTGCCTTGGGGATCCCCAAGATTAGGGTCTTGCCTCTCCTTATTCCTTCATTCATCGTGATCTCACCCAAAACTTGAAAACTTCAGCACACAAAACTTAATAGAAACTTCATGAGATCCGTTAGTATAATAAATCAATCATCCACTTTAGCTACTGTTATAAATTGATTCATAATTGTTCTTGCATAATTTCTACTGTATTCTAACTTCTCCATGACCTATACCCCCAGATATAATCCATAGCATCATCAAAACAAGCACACTATGCAATAAAAACAGAATCTGTCTAAAACAGAACAATCTGTAATGACCTGAATTAAAATCATACTTTTGTAAATCCAAAAATTCTGAAAAGTTAGGAAAACGTAAACAATTTGTATCCCAATACTGTGTAAAAATATCAGGATTTTTTCATGTTCAAATACAGAATTAAAATTCTAGCACTGGGCGCTAAACTTTCTGTTTTGAAACAGCATCAATTATACTATCATTCAAATCATCCCAAAGGCTTTACTTGGCACAAACACTAATTAAAAGATTAAAATGAAATCATTAAAGTAGCAATAATCATGTCATCACACAAAAAGGAAAAAGGAAAAAACAAAGATAACTATTGGGTTGCCTCCCAACAAGCACTATTGTTTAATGCCCCTAGCTAGGCATAATGCATAGTTTCAAGTGTTATCATCTTTCAAATGAATTCCATAGGTGGCTCTCATAATGGATTCATACGGTGATTTAATTCTCTTCCTTGGGAAGTGTTCCATCCCTTTCTTTAGTGGAAATTGGAACCTTATATTTCCTTCTTTCATATCAATAATTGCACCTATGGTTCGTAGGAAAGGCCTATCAAGTATTATAGGACAAGACGGATTGCATACAATATAAAATCCACAGGTACATAATTCCTATTAGCAATTATGATAACATCATTAATCCTACAAAATGGTTTCTTAATTGTTGAATCCACAAAGTGCAAGTTGAGGGAACATTCATCCATATCGGTGAGACCTAGAACGTCACATAAATATTTTGGTATAGTAGAGACGCTAGCACCTATATCACACAAAGAATTACATTCATAATCAACTTTAATAGTAGGTTCCCATTCATATTTTAATTTCCTTGGTCTCGATACTTCCAATTTTAGCTTTTTTTCATTGGCTTTAATAATGGCATCTATGATGTGTTTAGTAAAAGCTTTATTTTGTTCGTACGCATTGGGTGAATTTATCATGGATTGCAACAAGGAAATACATTCAATCAAAGAACAATTATCATAATTAAAGTCCTTGTAATCCAAAGTAGTGGGCACATCGCTATCTAAAGTTTTGACCTCTTCAAACCCACTTTTATTGTTTTTATCATTAAGATCATCACCCTCCGAACAATTGGGACGCCTTCTAATTAAAGTTGACTCATCTCCAGTACCTTTATCATCTTGTTCAATATTACTAAAAAAGATTCAATAGGTGTCACACCAATCATTTTAATGTCTTCATCATAATTATCATAAAAACCGGGTGTGAGTGCTTTTTCTAGAAATTCAAGTTTAGTTCTTAACCTTTCAATTCTTTTTGTACTTTCATCCATGGTGACTTGGATAGACTTAGTGAAAGATCGTGGATGTCGCCTAGAGGGGGGTGAATAGGCGCTTTAAAATAATTACGGTTTAGGCTTGAACAAATGCGGAAAAAACCTAGCGGTTAATTTGTCAAGCACAAAACCTACAACAACTAGGCTCACCTATGTGCACCAACAACTTATGCTAAGCATGATAAACAACTAAGTGATAGCAAGATAAATAACATGAAACACTATGGCTGTCACAAAGTAAAGTGCATAAGTAAAGGCCTCGGGTAAGAGATAACCAAGGCACGCGGAGATGACGATGTATCCCAAAGTTCACACCCTTGTGGATGCTAATCTCCGTTTGGAGCAGTGTGGAGGCACAATGCTCCCCAAGAAGCCACTAGGGCCACCGTAATCTCCTCACGCCCTCGCACAATGCAAGATGCCGTGATTCCACTAAGGGACCCTTGAGGGCGGTCACCGAACCCGTACAAATGGCAACCCTTGGGGGAGGTCACCGGAACCCGTACACTTTGGCAACTCTTGGGGGCGGTCACCGGAACTCGTACAAATTGCTCGGGGTAATCTCCACAACCTAATTGGAGACCCCGACGCTTGCCCGGAGCTTTACACCACAATGATTGAGCTCCGAAGCACCACCAACCGTCTAGGGCACCAAAGCACCCAAGAGAAACAAGCTCTAGGGTACCAAGCACCCAAGAGTAAAAAGCTTCTCAAACTTCACTTCCACGTATCACCGTGGAGAACTCAAACCTATGCACCAAATGCAATGGCAAGGACACACGGAGTGCCCAAGTCCTTCTCTCCCAAATCTGACCACAACAACTGATGCTATGGAGGAAGATGAGAGGAAGAACGAAGAAGAGAACACAAAGAACTCTAAGATCTAGATCCAAAGGGTTCCCCTCACATAGAGGAGAAAGTGATTGGTGGAAACGTAGATCTAGATCTCCTCTCTCTTTTCCCTCAAGAACTAGCAAGAATCATTGGAGGGATTGAGAGATAGCAAGCTCGAAGAAGGTCAACAATGGGGGAAGAACACGGGCTCAAGTCATTAGAACCAACGGGGAAGAAGACCCCCTTTTATAGGAAGGGAAAAATCCAACCGTTATGCCTTCAGCCCGCACACAAGCGGTACTACCGCTCAAGTGAGCGGTACTACCGCTTGGGGCGGTAGTTCTAGGTGTGGCACTGAGAGAATGCAAGTTCAAGCACGGCAGTGCCGCCGGAGCGGTACTACCGCTTAGTGTCTCAGGACACAGAGAACTAGCGGCAGTAGAGGGAGGGTAGGACGGTAGTACTGCGAGAAGCGGTACTACCGCGCCCTACTACCGCTCTACTACCGTGGAGGCAGCGAGGGACTACAGAAGCACGAAGATAAGCGGTAGTGTGATGGTAGTCGGTCAGCGGAAGTACCACAAAAGCGGTACTACCTCTGGGCAGGTGCGGTACTACCGTCCGAAACGGTACTACCGTGCCCAACTACCGCCCAACTGCCGCCGAAGCGAAAACGAGTCCAGAAGCTGAAAACAAGCGGTTGTGCCCGTGGCACTGGAACCGCGGAAGTACCGCGCAAGCGGTACTACCGCTGCCCAGGGCGGTACTACCGCTAGAGAGCTTCAAAATAGCCCAAGCAAACAGATGGAAGCAGGAAAACCAAAACTGCCATAACTTCTGCAAATGAGCTCCGAATTGAGCAAACTCAAGCTTGTTGGATAGAAGACGACGATTACTATCCAAACAGCGATGTGAAACCTCTATCAATGAAGATCCGGCAATAAGAAGTGGCAGAAGAGATATGCCTATGATATAGAGATGTGAAACCTCTATCAATGAAGATCCGGCAAAACCCCAACATCGAGAACATACTAGGAGAAGCAAACAAAATCCGTTCTCGATGAACTTGAGCTTGTCATGAAGGTGAATAAAAGCTCAAAGACTCCCAAAGCAAAAAGGATAAACAAGAACCAAGAAAGATGATGCAAGAATGCAATGGTTTGATCTCTCTACGAAAGATGCGATCAAGCTACTCATCCGAGAGCCCCCCTTGATACTACGGCTATCGATCCTATAACCCGGTCTCCCAACTACCACCATGAGACCGGTAAAATAGAAAACCTATCAAGGGCAAACCTTTGCCTTGCGCATAGTCCACTTGAGCTAGATGATGACGATCTTGACCTCCTCAAGTTGGACCACCTTTCTTGATTGCGCCGGCTCGATGAAGACTAGTAGATTGCTCCCCCATACTCCACTTTGGGTGAGCCACTCTTCGGCACATCTTCACAAGTCCATTGTGACGACAATGGACGGCAAGCTTCAAGCATGATCTCTTCATGGTGCTCCACTTGAACTTGCACACCGCAAACTTGATGACGATCACCACTTGATGTCATCCTCCATGGGTTGAATGAGATCTTCCTCTTGACGCAAGCCCATGGAAACATACCTAACCCCACATAGAACTCTCACGTAGACAATGGGTTAGTACACAAAGCGTAATGGACAATGCTTACCATACCATGGGATCATTTGATCACTCTCGGTACATCTTCTACGCTTTGTGTGTTGATCAACTTGAATCACTCTTCGTATTTAGTCTTGATCAACCTTGTATCTTTCCAACTCTCTTCATTAAGATGATGTCTTGAAGGTAAACATGAATGTCCACACAATCTTCTTCTTCAAGACATGCTTGCAATAGGCTCATCTCTTACATGACCAATCTTTGGATAACTCCATGAATAACCCCTTGGTCAACACATATTCTTCTTCAAATCACCTTGAGACCAACAAATGGTCTACAAGCAGAGCCTATGGACAAACCCTTCAAATATAACTCAAGGCAACCATTAGTACATAGGGATTGTCATCATTTACCAAACCAAACATGGGGGCAGCACATGTTCTTTCACTTAGAGATTCAGTTATTGCATCTTTTTTATGTGGCAAAATTTTAATTTTGAGCGTATCCACATCATGAGCAATTCTATCCATGTTTCCAGACATGTCATCAACTTTGCTTAGTTTTTCTTCTACCATAGCATTGAAAATCTTTTGAGAATTAATAAATTCTTTAATGTTGTTCTCAAGTTCAGTAGGTATCCTATTATTATTATTATTATTATTATTATTATTATATGAATTACCATAGGAATTACCATAATTATTGGAGGGATTAACGGGATATGGTCTAGGACTGAAATTCCCTCTATATGCATTGTTGTTGAAATTATTTCTTGCGACAAAATTCACGTCAATAGCATCATTGTTTTTCTCAATTAAAGTAGATAATGGAATATCATTGGGATCAACATGAGCATTTTTACTAGAAAGCATATTCATAAGAGCATCCATTTTCTCACTCAAAGTAGAAACTTCTTCGACAGAGTTTACCTTCTTACCAGTTGGAGCTCGTTCGGTGTGCCATTGAGAATAATTTGTCATCATATTATCGAGAAGCTTCATGGCTTCTCCTAATGTAATTCCCATAAAGGTACCACCTGCAGCAGAGTCTAGAAGATTTCTTGACACAAAGTTGAGTCCCGCATGAGAGTTTTGTATTATCATCCATAAATTTAATCCATGAGTGGAACAATTTTTAATCATCAATTTCATTCTCTCCAAAGATTGTGCAACATGTTCTTGCTCATGTTGTTTAAAGTTCATGATTTGATTTCTAAGAGATATTATCTTGGCAGGAGGAAAGTACTTAGCGATAAAAGCATCCTTACATATATCTCATGAATCAATACTATTGCGAGGTAAGGATGAAAACCAAGTTTTAGCACGATATCTTAGTGAGAAAGGAAATAATTTTAACTTGAAAATATCATTATCCACATCTTTTTTCTTTTGCATATCACATAATTCAACGAAGGTATTCAGATGGGATGCAGCATCTTCATTAGGATTTCCAGCAAATTGTTCTTTCATGATAAGATTTAACAGCGCAGCATTAATATAATATGACTCCGCACTAGTGGCGGGAGGAGCAATTGGAGTACTAATAAAATCATTGTTATTATTATTCGAGAAGTCACAAAACTTAGTGTTTTCTTGGAACATAGTGACAATTCAAGCAAGAAAGCAAACAAGGTAAAAAAAATTGTATTTTTGATTTTCTTAAGCAAACAAAAAGTAGAACAAGTAAAATGATAATGTGTGTGAAGGGACCTTGCTTTGTTTGATGAAGTCTCCCCGGCAACAGCGCCAGAAATTCTTTCTGCTACTTGTGAGCTGCGTTGGGATTTTTCCCCGAAGAGAAAGGGAGGAGCAATATAGTAGTGGATAGTATTTCCCTCAGTAGAGAACCAAGGTTATCGAACTAATAGGAGATTCACACAGACAAAGGTCGACAGTACCTACACACACAAACAAAATACTTGCACCCAATGCGGGCAAGAGGGTTGCCAATCCCCTTGTACTCGTTAATTGCAAGGATTGATTCTGATAGTGATAGATATATAAATTGCAAAAGGAAATAAAAGTAAATAAATTGCAGTGGGATTTTTAGGGTTTTAGTAAATATGGTGAATGGGCCCGGGGGCCATAGTTTTCACTAGAGGCATCTCTCTCAAGAACATAGCATACGGTGGGTAAACAAATTACTGTTGGGCAATTGATAGAAAAGGGCCTAGTTATCATGGTATTCATGGCATGATCAGTACATAGGCATTACATCCGTGACAAGTAGACCGAAATGATCCTGCATCTACTACTATTACTCCACCCCTCGACCGCTATCCAGCATGCATCTTAAGGTATTAAGTTCATAACAAATAGAGTAATGCTTGAAGCATGATGACATAATGTAGACAAAATAAGACCAATCAATATGATCGAACCCCGTCGTTTTACCCTTAGTAGCAACAATACAAATACGTGCCTCGCTACCCCTTCTGTCACGAGGTGAGGACACCGCAAGATTGAACCTACTACTATGCACCACTTCCACTTAAGATCTAATCATCAACTTGGCCAAAAAAGCTCATAGATCAGAAAGCATTACATAGCTATAACAATCACACATAATAAAGTTCAGAATATAACTCAATTACTTTCAATGAACAATCTGATCATAAACCCACAATTCATTGGATCCCAACAAACACACCTCAAAAGAAGATTACATCAAATAGAACTCCAAAGAGAACGTTGTATTGAAGATCAAAGAGAGAGAGAGAGAGAAAGCCATCTGGCTAATCACTATGGACCCGTAGGTCCTGTGGGAACTACTCACACATCATCGGAGGTGCAACAAGGTTGATGTAGAAGCCCTCCGTGATCGATTCCCCCTTCGGCAGAGTACCGGCGGAGGCCTCCAGATGGGATTGCGGAAGAACAGAGGCTTGCAGCGGTGGAATAATTGTTCCTGGTCTAGGTTTTGCAATATTTTGGAATTTATAACACTGGAATTAGGTCAAAAGGAGCCACGAGGGGCCAACAAGACATCAGGGCGCGCCTACCCCCCTGGGCGCGCCCTATTGTCTTGTCGTCTCCTCGTCTGGCTTCTGGTCCTCCCCTGAAGCTTCTAGGGTCTTTCCTGGTCGAGAAAAAATCGTCAAAAAGTTTCGTAGCATTTGGCCTCCGTTTGGTAGGGATTTTCTGTAAAACCAAAAACAAGCAGAAAAGAACAACTAGCACTTGGCACTGGGTTAATAGGTTAGTTCCCAAAAATGATATAAAATGATGTATAAAGGATATAAGATTGGTAATATAATAGCATGAAACAATCAAAAATTATAGATACGTTGGAGACGTATCAGCGTCCCCACACTTAATTCCTGCTTGTCCTCGAGTAGGTAAATGATAAAAACAGAATTTTTTATGTTGAATGCTACCTAGCATGTTTATCATGTAATCTTCTCACGGTATGAATATTAAGATACGAATGATTCAGGGCAATAGTCTATCATTTGAAATAAAGACATCAATACTCAATCATACTAACAAACAATCATGCCCTTTCAAAATAAAGAATGCTAAAGAAGGCTATCCCTACAAAATCATATAGCTTAGCATGCTTAGTCTTCCTAACACAAGATATTAATCATGAAACACCCCGATGACAAGTCGAGTAATCAAATCATACTTTTTCTAGCTTCATCTTTTTCAACTTTCACGCAATATTTGAGCGTGAGTCAAGGACTTGGCACTTTGGATGGCAAAGAGAATGATGATGGGGGTTCATAAGGGAAGACAAAAATAGAGAAAGTCTCACATCAACGCGGATGATTGTTAGGCAATGGAGAGGCCTTACAATCGATGTCAATGTGAGGAGTAGGGATTGCCATGCAACGGATGCACTAGGTCAATAAGTGTATGAAAGCTAGATCCGGAAACTAAGTGGGTGTGCATCCAACTTGCTTGCTCATGAAGACCTCGGCATTTGAGGAAGCCCGTCATCAGAATATACAAGGCTACAAGCCAAGTTCTATAATGTAAAAATTCAGTATATGAAAGTTACAAATCATGGAGACACTCTATATGAAGAACTTGGTGCTACTTTGAAGCACAAGTGTAGTAAAAGGATAGTAGCATTGCCCCTTCTCTCTTTTTCTCTCATTTTTTTTCTTTTTTTTGGAACAATATCATGAACCTCATCCCCACTTTTTCGAGGACTCATCAGTCTCCATGATTCTTTACCTCACTGTGATAATGCTCTAATAATGATGGTCATCACACTTTTCTTTTCTTACAACTCGATAAAACTGAAAAAGAATATGACTCTATATGAATGCCTCTGGTAGTGTACCAGGATGTGCAATGATCTAGTGTAACATGTATAACAATGATGAACGGTGGCTTTCTCACAAATATCATGTCAGCCCTATGATCATGCAAAACAATATGATGATGAGCACACAAGTCATGTGACTAGTAACGGTGGAAGTTGCATGGCAATATATCTCGCAATGGCTATGGAAATGCCATGATAGGTAGGTATGGTGGCTATTTTGAGGAAGGATATATGAGGCTTATGTGTGATAGAGCGTGTCATATCACGGGATTTGGATGCACCGGCGAAGTTTGCACCGACTCTCGAGGTTAGAAAGGGCAATACATGGTACCGAAGGGGATAGCAAACTATGGATAGGTGGAAGTGCTTCAGTCCAAGAACATCACATTAGTCATAAAGAACTCAAGTACTTATTGCAAAAGTTTATTAGCCCTCGAAGCAAAGCATGACTTTTCATACCCCTAGGGGGATAGATTGGGAGGAAAAGACCATCACACATCCCCGACCACCACTCATAAGGTAGACAATCAGTAATAAATCATGCTCCAACTTCATCGCAAAACTAAAGACTATACGTGCATGCTTCGGGAATCACAAACTTTAACATTGATATTTCTAATAGACCATGATAATCGACTAGTACACCCTCATATTACTATCTTTATATCGCAAAACTATTGCAAGGAATCAAACTTATCATATTCAGTGATCTACATGAAAGTTTTTATTATACCACTCTTGTATACCTATCATTTTTAGACCAATCATATAACCCGTGCAAATTACCACTTCCTATTAAAAGACTCTCAAAAAGATATAAGTGAAGCATGAGAGTGCAAATCATTTCTATAAAATATAATCGCCACCGTGCTCTAAAGATATAAGTGAAGCACATGTGCAACTGCATAACTCAAAAGATATAATTGAAGCACATAGAGTATTCTAATAAATCATGATGAATTTCTGTCTCTCTCAAAAGGTGTGTCCAGCAAACAATGATTGTGGAAAACTAACAAGCAAACAAAATAAAAGATTGGTAATATAATACCATGAAGCAATCAAAAATTATAGATACGTTGGAGACGTATCATGTCCACAACACACCTCTTGGCCTTTTGGTCAAGCGGACCTAGCTAGTGAAAGAAGGACATGGGGGCATGCGAGGCTGTGACATCCCCAGATTACTAAACAGTAATTATGCCAATTAGTCATGCCAAGTCATCATCATTAAGCCCAATAAAAACAATTAAGAAATAATTCAACTTCAATTCAAAATTCAATGTGCAAGTCAGATAATTAATTCTTCAAACAGCAAAACAAAAATGTTCATAATATTGCAAAAATTCTCAAAGCAATTATAAAAATAAAATCAACATTATTAAAATTCCCAATTTGACCCTAGCAACCAAAACAGCACCCAAAACAGCCTTGTTAAATCCATTTTCATTTTTGAAAAATACAAATGAGTTCAAATAAGTCCCAAACTTTTGTGGCAGTGCCTAAAAATGCCAGGGATTTATGTGGACTAGATCCATATTTTCCCTTAGCCATTTGGAAGCCTAAGTATTTCCTTTCCTCTCTCTGTTTATTAAATAAAAGAGAAAATGGAAAAATGGGAGAGAACAGAGACTTACCTGGCCGAAAGGCCCAGCGCCGGCCCAGCCCAACTTACCTCCCCCTACCTGCTCCCGTCGCCGTGTCGACGGCGCCATGGCCAGAGGGCGCCAACTCCAGCCACTGTCGCCCACCTGCCGCCCCGGGCCCCGGGAGGGGATAAGGATTGGCCCCCACTCCCCTGGCTCACTCTCTCCCTCCCCATCGTCTCTCCCTCGCTCTTCCCCTCATTCCCCGAGCAACGCCGTCGCCGGGCGGCTCCTCCACGGCGGCCACCGTGCCTCCCTCGCCTCTCCGAGCTCTCCGTCAGCACCACCATCAACCTCTCCGTCTTCTCTGGCCACGCGTTCGAGGCGGAGACCCCTGCATTGCCGAGATCAAGCTGGTCCCCTCTTCTGGATCACCGGCGATCACCGGCGTCTCCGGTCTCCCCCTGCTGCTACTAACCCGTCGCCGAGCCTCCTTGAGCTCCTACGTAAGCTCCACCCCCTCCTCTCTCCCTTCACGAGCTCCTCCTCGAGCTCTCGCGGCTGCCGCCATGAACGGTCGAGCTCAGCTCCGCCGCGCCGCTCGCTGCCGCCGTTGCCGTCGCTATTATGGCCATCTGAGCTCGTCACCGAGCTCAGGGCGTTGCGTAGGTGCGGCCTGCCTATTTGCTTTGCCTTAAAGCGCGCTACTTCGCCCATTCTACCGTAGCCCGTAGCACCGCCGCCGCCGACCTCGTCGCCGATTCCGTTTCCGGCGACCATCCGGTCCGGCGCTGCCACCGCTAGACGCGCGCTGCACTGGCCGTTCGATAGCAGCTAACCACGACGCAAACAAGCTGCTGTGCCGCGTTTTCGAGCGCTTCCGGCGAGACCGCCACCGCAGGAGGCTCGCCGGAGCAGCTCCGGCGCCGGCTGCCAGCGTGGCGTGGCCTGGGACCCACCCCAGGTCACTGCCAGTGGGGCCACGACACCCCCCCCCCCGTTTGATCGCGTTGACTCCGGTCAACGCGCGCGCACTGTTCACTGCTGACTCTGCCATGTGGGTCCCATGTGTCAGTTTGTTAATTAGTGACTAATTGCACTTAATTTAATTACACACTGGTTAATTAGGTCACTGATAGGCTGGGCCCACTAGTTAATTAACTCTGTTAGTTTAAGTTTAGTCACTGTTAAACCTCACTGTGGCTGACAGGTGGGTCCCACCTGCCAGTTTAACCAGTCAGCTGGTCAGCCGACTGCTGACGCAGTGATGACATCAGTATGACGTCATATTCCACTTCTGACAATTTCTGTTAATCTAAATAATTTTAGAAAATGCTTAAAATTGTTTAATTCGTAGAAAATAAACCATAGCTCGGATCGAAAAACTTTCTACATGAAAGTTGATCAGAAAAATGAGACCAATCTGAATATGTAGTCAAAATGCTTGACCATCACTCCTATCTATCTGAACATGGAACTTTCCCCTCCGGTTCAGTATTCCGAAATCAGTCTAAACGCCAGGAAAATATCCCAGATATTTTCCCGCTTCGTCTGCGACATGTAGCCATGCATTAGGGCACTACCGGCACTGCATTTTGCCATGCCTTGCATAGTGTTGCATTTGATTTGCTTTTATTTATTGTTTCTTCCCCCTCTTCTTTCCGATAGCTTCCGAGACCGACGCAGTTCCGGAGACCGGCTACCCTGTTGACGACCCCTCTTTTGCCGCAGAGCAACCAGGCAAGCAACCCCCTTGACGCATGCCTATATCACCTATTCTCTCTCCCTCATGCTTGCATTAGAAATTGCTGCTGCTAATGATTGATCCTAACTCTGATGCATAGCCTGTTTTTGTAAACTGCTTTTGATACTTTAACTGATATCCTACATGCTTAGTATAGGTTGGCAGTAAACCATCTGTGGCCCTCCACATTGTCCTAGTTGCCCCGCTTTAGTAACAGTGCCCTGATTGATGTGATCGACGGGCTGAGTTCAGCACAGCACTACACACCCCCTAAGTTGTTCGACACCGCAGAGTTAATATCGAGTGCCAAGGGTGATACCTCTTATCTAACTCCCGATGTTGCCTCTGTGGTACAAGCTAGTTGGTTGTGGATTACTGAGGGTGATTCCTCTTCCACCACCTCCGACGAAGCTTCTGTCGTGCAACCCCGCAAGGGTGAATACCATCGAGGGTGATTCCTCAGGGTTGACCTTGACGGGTACATCGAGTGGAAATCCAACTAGGGTGATTCCTCCGATTCCCCCTTGATGTATGGATACGCGGTTACCCTACATTTAATTCAGTCCCTTGTTAAAGTCGGGTCGACCCCGAGAGGTACCCACGAGAGATACACATGAAAGTCGGGCGAGCCCGGAGAGCACCCGCGAGAGTTACTATGGCGGCCGGCTGTTTAGCGGTACCACCCAGGTTGTGGTGGTAGCTCCGGACTTGTCCCGACAGCCGTCACTTAAATTAATAATGCACTAACGGATTTGGGTATTGATCTGAGTTGGCCACTGGCCTATACGCACTACCACCATGCGGGATAATGGTTTAATGGGGCCCTCTGCACCGTATGTATCAGCCGAAAGCTCAGTCAGACGTCCAGTTCAGCATTGCAGCACGGCCGGGTCGGCACCCCAGAGGTGGTGCCTGGATCGCCCTGCACGCAACGACCCGGAGTGCGAAGGGCGATGGGCCCAAGAACCCTGAGCACTTAGGATGTAGACCGGCGGGGACCTCTCTGCTGAGCTCTAGGTAGGGCTGCGGTGTGTCGATCTGCCGAGGCCGGGCATGACCCAGGAAAGTGTGATCGGCCAGAGTTAATCGAGCGTGTTGGGTAACAGTAGTGCACCCCTGCAGGGAAGATTATCTATTCGAATAGCTATGTCCACGCTAACAGGACGCTCAGTGTTGTATCCCGATCTACTACTACTTGAACTGGATACATTTAATTAATTGGAAGCTCCGGGATCGCTTTCTCGCAGGGAGTCGAGGAAGGATCTCTAGGCTTCGATTCAACATGCTTGTTACCTTATGTTATGTTACTAAACTACACTCTTCTTATGTTGCAAGACCGCTGAAGATGCTAGTCTTCGATAGGCTAGGCTTTCCCCTCTCCTCTGGAATTTCTGCTGTCTAGTCCACATATACAGCCTTTCTTTGATACCGATGCATATGTAGAATAGTTCTGATGTAAGTCTTGCGAGTAGTTTGGATGAGTACTCACGGTTGCTTTGCTTCCCTTTTTCCCCATACCCGATTGCTGCGACCAGATGATGGAGCCCCGGAGTCAGCTGCCCCAGTCGACGACTACTACTACACCTCTGGAGGAGCTTACTACTACGTGGAGACCACCGACGACCAGGAGTAGTTAGGAGGCTCCCAGGCAGGAGGCATGCACCTTTTCGATCAGTGTTTTTATTTTGCCCCGCCTTGTTAAAGGCCTATCTGTTTAACTTTATATCTGTACTCAGATATCTAATGCTTTCGCTGATGCTTGTATGACTCAAGCTTATGTATTCAAGCCCTCGAGGCCCCTGGCTTGTAATATAAAGCTTGAATTATTTTAATTTGTGTAGAGTTGTGTTGTGATATCTTCAAGTGAGTCCCTAGGCTTGATCGTGTGCGTTTGCGTGTATGATTAGCGCATGATTAAGTCGGGGCGTCACAAGTTGGTATCAGAGCTGACTGCCTGTAGGAAGCCCCTTTCTAACTCCTTGGTCGAAGTTGAGTCTAGTCTTTGCAAAACTATTTTACTAACATGGCTGTGTGGCTTACGGGCCCACGTCGCCAATGGGTGGTATTAGGATCTTTTATTCCTCTTCCATACTCTGGGATTCCGATCTCCCTCCTATTCGGGTTAAATGATTTTTCTAACTCTAACACTAGGTTCTCGTAATCACATTCTCCCGGAGAGCTGGATTGTCTGCAATCATTCCTTTCCATTGATCTGTTTAATCTAATCATCACATTTTCTTTTCCATTGGTCTGTTTAACCTTTCTTGTAATACTGGATTTTATCTGAGCAGTGATAATGCCCTGCTTAAGTCAACATCCCCAAATAAAACCTTGTTGCTGTTGTCGATGACATTCCGGTAACCAACGATGAACGAGAACCTTGCCTGTTGGTCCGCCTCATTTTAACGAGCAGTAAGATGGTTCTCTTCGTTCCCCGCCCTTGGTACCGACGTTGTTGCCAATATAGCTGACAGACTTTCCTCTGACACGTCTTGTTGTCATGACCGCGCAAGATGTCACCGTCCTCCCCACTCTTAATCCACACTCGCTGCAATTCCACAGGATCGAAACCTGACTCTCCTGTACATCATTAATCCCGAAGATACTCCATACCTCCACCTCTTAAATCTCGAGACGAGATTTCTTGTAGTGGGGGAGATTTGTGACATCCCCAGATTACTAAACAGTAATTATGACAATTAGTCATGCCAAGTCATCATCATTAAGCCCAATAAAAACAATTAAGAAATAATTCAACTTCAATTCAAAATTCAAAGTGCAAGTCAGATAATTAATTCTTCAACCAGCAAAACAAAAATGTTCATAATATTGCAAAAATTCTCAAAGCAATTATTAAAAAAAATCAACATTATTAAAATTCCCAATTTGACCCTAGCAACCAAAACAGTACCCAAAACAGCCTTGTTAAATTCATTTTCATTTTTGAAGAATACAAATGAGTTCAAATAAGTCCCAAACTTTTGTGGCAGTGCCTAAAAATGCCAGGGATTTATGCGGACTAGATCCATATTTTCCCTTAGCCATTTGGAAGCCTAAGTATTTCCTTTCCTCTCTCTGTTTATTAAATAAAAGAGAAAATGGAAAAATGGGAGAGAACAGAGACTTACCTGGCCGAAAGGCCCAGCGCCGGCCTAGCCCAGCTTACCTCCCCCTACCTGCTCCCGTCGCCGTGTCGACGGCGCCATGGCCAGAGCGTGCCAACTCCGGCCACTGTCACCCACCTGCCGCCCTGGGCGCCGGGAGGGGATAAGGATCGGCCTCCCACTCCCCTGGCCTACTCTCTCCCTCCCCGTCGTCTCTCCCTCGCTCTTCCCCTCCTTCCCCGAGCGATGCCGTCGCCGCGCGGCTCCTCCATGGCGGCCACCATGCCTCCCTTGCCTCTCCGAGCTCTCCGCCAGCACCGCCATTGACCTCTCCATCTTCTCCGGCCACGCGTTCGAGGTGGAGACCCCTACATTGCCGAGATCGAGCCGGTCCCCTCTTCTGGATCACCGGCGTCTCCGGCCTCCCCCTGCTGCTACTAACCCGTCGCCGAGCCTCCTTGAGCTCCTACGTAAGCTCCACCCCCACCTCTCTCCCTTCCCGAGCTCCTGCTCGAGCTCTCACGACTGCCGCCATAAACGGGTACATCGAGTGGAAATCCAACGAGGGTGATTCCTCTGATTCCCCCTTGATGTATGGATACACGGTTACCCTACATTTAATTCAGTCCCTTGTTAAAGTCGGGTCGACCCCGAGGGGTACCCGCGAGAGATACACATGAAAGTCGGGCAGGCCCGGAGAGCACCCGCGAGAGTTACTGTGGCGGCAGGCTGTTTAGCGGTACCACCCAGGTTGTGGTGGTAGCTCCGGACTTGTCCCGACAGCCGTCGCTTAAATTAATAATGCACTAACGGATTTGGGTATTGATCTGAGTTGGCCACTGGCCTATACGCATTACCACCATGCGGGATAATGGTTTAATGGGGCCCTCTGCACCATATGTATCAGCCGAAAGCTCAATCAGATGTCCAGTTCAGCATTGCGGCATGGCCGGGTCGGCACTCCAGAGGTGGTGCCTGGATCGCCCTGCACGCATTGACCCGGAGTGCGAAGGGCGATGGGCCCAAGAACCCTGAGAACTTAGGATGTAGACCGGCGGGGACCTCTCTGCTGAGCTCTAGGTAGGGCTGCGGTGTGTCGATCAGCCGAGGCCGGGTATGACCCAGGAAAGTGTGTCCGGCCAGAGTTAATCGAGCATGTTGGGTAACAGTAGTGCACCCCTGCAGGGAAGATTATCTATTCGAATAGCCATGTCCACGGTAACAGGACGCTCAGTGTTGTATCCCGATCTACTACTACTTGAACTAGATACATTTAATTAATTGGAAGCTCCGGGATCGCTTTCTCGTAGGGAGTCGAGGAAGGATCTCTAGGCTTCGATTCAACATGCTTGTTACCTTATGTTATGTTACTAAACTAAACTCTTCTTATGCTGCAAGACCGCTGAAGATGCTAGTCTTCGATAGGCTAGGCTTTTCCCCTCTCCTCTGGCATTTCTGTTGTCTAGTCCACATATACAGCCTTTCTTTGATACCGATGCATAAGTAAAATAGTTCTGATGTAAGTCTTGCGAGTACTTTGGATGAGTACTCATGGTTGCTTTGCTTCCCATTTTCCCCATACCCGATTGCTGCGACCAGATGATGGAGCCCCGGAGTCAGCTACCCCAGTCGACGACTACTACACCTTTGGAGGAGCTTACTACTACGTGGAGACCGCCGACGACCAGGAGTAGTTAGGAGGCTCCCAGGCAGGAGGCCTGCGCCTTTTTGATCAGTGTTTTTATTTTGCCCCGCCTTGTTAAAGGCCTATCTATTTAACTTTATATCTGTACTCAGATATCTAATGCTTTCGCTGATGCTTGTATGACTCAAGCTTATGTATTCGAGCCCTCGAGGCCCCTGGCTTGTAATATAAAGCTTGAATTATTTTAATTTGTGTAGAGTTGTGTTTTGATATCTTCAAGTGAGTCCCTAGGCTTGATCGTGTGCGTTTGCGTGTATGATTAGCGCACGATTAAGTCGGGGCGTCACAGAGGCGCACCCAGTCGGCCTAGCCGCTCGGGCATGCCTCGGTCCCAGTGTCGGGCATATGAAGCGCAACCAGCTAGGCGCTCGCAGGGGCCAGTCTGGTGCGCGATCCACCCCAGCCCAGTGTGACCGGACCTGTACACATGGTTGTCTGCGCGCGAAGGGCTAGCCGGACCCACGCGCCCAAGCGGGGTGGCCAGAAAGCCCAGGTAGTGTCTCGCTTCTATCTATGGTGTGGGGTTCGCTCCTGAAGAGAGCGTCTGATCTCTCTGTCTGGCTTGGCCAGTTCAATGCCGAAATGGTTCGGCGGCGACGATCGGTTGCACATGGGGGAGCTCGGAAGGCTTTGGCGCTCTTGAAGGCGCACTGTAAGGACATAGACTTCCACCGCATCGCGTGGACGACGTTGTCCGAGCTTCTTCCAAGAAGTTCGTCAACTACCATCAAGCTTCCTTCATCTGAATGCATATAAAAGACACCATAACATGCACTTTTATAATCAAATGCATCAGATCCAAAACACCTCTATGAGATACGTAGAAAGAAATCCGACCTCTAGGAGAGGAAGAACAATCACACTTAGCCGCTTCCTTGATAAATCTGCTTCGCCTTCCTGGTCTAGGCTGTCTTTTAGCTCCATTAATGTGGTTCATATATCATCGATGGACACTGAGACGCCTGTCCAGACAACCGCCGATGCGTGTTCTGGACGGCTGGCGCATATGTTTCTCATCCAGCGGTTAGTTTTGCTCGAATGCGAGGATGCTTTCCTACTCATTTTTTCGTCGTTGTGTGTGGCAGCTAGTTTGTATGAAATAGATGACCCATCCAAGAGTATTAAATAGCCAACAAAACAAGTTCATGTGAAACCAGCAGGATCCATGGTTCATCCAAGATATCGCTACAACCATAAGTTAAGCGAACTATTTGAAATATTTTTTCCTGGAGTATCTACGAACGGTGGCCCTGCATGCCCATGGAACAATTATTGTTACTTAGATACTAATTAGAGACCTAATCACTCTCAAAAGAAACTTCTTTTTACCATTTATGTTTCAAATTGTACACTTAACTTTTGCGCCGGCCGCGTAGAAATGTCGGGCAGACATCACAGCACACACCATCCGGCTATAGTCGGGTGATGTAGGGGTGTGCTCGGCCTTTATGAACCTGGGTGTAGGGTTGTTCCGGCTGGTGAGACATTGTTGTTTGTAGACTAAAAAATGCAATACGAACTCAATCAATTGCAGACCGTTTACAAGGAACATCTCCGCACAGATCACTGTAGTTTGTTTCGTGAAATAGTTCTCTTAGCTTCCATTTAAATAGTTTGCTTAACTTCTGGCTTTCAGTTGGTCTCTGATACGTCTCAAACGTATCTATAATTTATGAAGTATTCATGCCATGTTTACAATAATTTTATATGGTTTTGGTGCACTTTTATATCATTTTCATGGACTAACTTATTAATCTAGTGCCCAGTGTCAGTTCCTGTTTTTTGCATGTTTTTTTGTTTCGTAGAAAAACCATACCAAACGGAGTCCAAACGCGATAAAATTTATGGAGATTTTTTATGGAATATATGTGATTTTTGGGAGAAAGAATCAACGCAAGACGGTGCCCGAGGTCCCCACAAGGCAACAGGGCGCGCCCCCTTGCCTTGTGGGCACCTCGTAGGTTGGTTGGAGCCCTTATTTCGCTACAAGAAAGATATTTTCTAGATAAAAATCCCCTCAAAATTTCAGCCCAATCGGAGTTATGGATCTCCGGCTATCAAAGAAACGGTGAAGGGCTCCGAAAACAGTAGCGAGAAACAGAAGACAACAGAGAGATCCAATCTGGGGGAGAGCTCCCTCTCTCCCCGGAGGGCCAAGGAAGGAGAAGAAGGAGGGGGCCCCTTCCCCCTCTCCTCCGGTGGCGCCGGGACACCGCC
The DNA here is from genome assembly GCA_039707655.1 of Elymus sibiricus. Lineage (NCBI taxonomy): Eukaryota > Viridiplantae > Streptophyta > Magnoliopsida > Poales > Poaceae > Elymus > Elymus sibiricus. Next base: position 232,083,865 of record CM077672.1, on the reverse strand, counting down.
GGGGACATCTCCTCCATCACCATCACCACCAACTTCTCCTCCGTTCTCATGGTGATGTGTGAGTAGTTCATCCTTAAGGCTGGGGATATGTACCAGTAGCTATGTGTTTGATATCTCTCTCTCGTGTTCTTGATTTGGCACGATCTTGATGTATCCATGAGCTTTTTTAATATATGATGGCCTGCCAGTGCACAGGGCTATGTAGCAATTTTGTGATAAGTAAGGTTTGTCGATCCCACAGGGAGCGAATAGGATGGCACCACAATCCCCGCAGTTGTGTCGTCACTAACTCAACCACGCTCACACCCAAACCGGAGTTTGGAAATAGCTTACTTAAGTAAGTTGCAAAAGAACGGTAAAAAGAAGGAATTAAACTAAACTAGAGAGAACGGAAAATAAATACTAAACTAAACTGAGAAAATAAACTAAGAGAAGTATATTGCTGGCATCTAGGTACGGCCTCGTTCGGTACGGGCACGAAATGGAGTTCGGGTTTTATGACTATGCCATGTTGTGACTAAGTCAGTACCTGCATTATAGGATACGGTGGTCTACTTCTGGTGGGCGGTCCCTCACATAACATTATCTCTCAGGATGCGCTGTTGAGATAACTCAATCATCCTACTTCTTGTCCCATACCTGAGGCGGCTAACGCAAAGATATTAAGGTCCTCGTGGTTTGAGGACCGGACGAAGGCATTAGGTTCTATGGACAACCGTGCTCCTAGAATAATTGTGTTCCCCTCAAGATATCTGCAGCTGTCACATCGCAGGTCTCTCGGTTTCCAGAACCATCTATATACTTCATGTGTGGCCTGGGGAGTTGGATGTCTCCAACTACGTCGATGGATAGGACATCTCCCATCACTAAATCACCGAAGGTAAATAAGCAACACGAAGCAACATGCATAATTAGACAACACATATCAGATAACCACTTACTAATCGACCGACCCATAGCCAACAATTACTCAAATAACATCACATATAAAGGGGGTTCAAGAGTTGTTACAACCCATCACGGAGACCGTTATGAAGGAGGAAGAAGGGATGGTGATGGTGGTGATGATGGCGGCGGCGCGGATGATGGTGGTGATGATGGTGGCGCGGCGGCGGCGGCCCATGGACGCGCCCCACCGGGGTGGCTCCCTTCCGGTCTCCTTCAAGGTTGCAACAATGGTGTTCTTGAGGTTGACGAATGACGGTTGGATGAAGAATGGAGGCGGCGGCTAGGGTTGTAGGTGAATATATAAGAGCTCTCCCATAGCCTCCTCCATTGATGTAGCATCTCCCCTTTGATCCAAGGGCTCTAGGTGAGCCTTATCCTCTCCCAAATCATCCCTTGAAGGCCAAGAAGTCGTGGGAACAAACGGGGACGAAATCCACGAAGAATCCCGTCACGAGAGGCAACTTTCGGTGCTGTCTAGACATCATACGGGCGCTCAAACTGAAAGGACCACGATGTCGCCTAGAGGGGGGGTGAATAGGCGTTTTAAAATCTTTTACGGATTTTGTTATATCCTAATGCGGAAATAAACTAAGCGGATACTTTTCAAGCACAAATCCTAAATATACTAGTCTCACTAAGTGCACCAACAACTTAGGATAAACAAGATGAGAACAACGAGGATATGAGTAAGCACAAGTAAGTCACACAAAGTTACTCAATGTATATCATGAGATATGGGAATGAATAATACACACAACCACAAGTAAGCAATACAAGCTTACACAAATTGTATCACAATATATGGAATTGAATGATACAAGCAAACTCAAGTAAGCACTGCAAGCTTACACAAGTTATGTCACAAGATATGGAAATGAATGTTACAAGCTAGCAATTCACACTAAGCACAAGATAGGACAATAGTAGGAAGTATGAATTGCGGACTATAAAGTGTTGGCCTAAATAATCTCTATGATATGGTAACCAACACAATATAATGAGGACAACAAGGATACTAACAAGCACAAGTAAGTTTCACAAACACAATATAATGAGAGGTGAATGGCCAACACAATATAATGAGGACAACAAGATATAGTGAATGCACGATCAAGTGACCAAAGTAAACCACAAGTAAGGAGTTAGGGTTAGGGATAACCAAAGTCACGGAGACGAGGATGTATTCCGATGTTCACTTCCTTGGAGGGAAGCTAGTCACCGTTAGAGAGGTGGATGTTACCACGAAGGCACACCAACGCCACGAAGGCTCACCCTATTCTCCTTGAGATATCACCACGAAGGCGATTCCCAACCACTAGTGGTAGACCTTGAGGCGGCCTCCAAACCTTCACAAACTTTCCGGGGGACAAATCACAAGTTGATTCCTCACCGGAGCACTCCTACCGCCTAGGAGTCTCCAACCTCCAAGAGTAACAAGATCAAGGGGGAAATGCTCAAGACTTGCTCAAATCACGAATTCCTTTGGTCAAAAGAGGAAGAGGGAGTGGATCTATCAATGGTTGAAATCTCTCTCAAGAACTCTCACAAATCTTTCCGGGATCTAAGATTTGGTGTAGGAGAAGTGAGAGGGAGCCACTTGTGTTCTTGGGGGCGAGTTTAATGGAGTGGTCAACTCTCTCACGGGGTGGGAGAGAGTTATTTATAGTGCCGCCAAATAAGTGGCCATTGGAGCCACTTAAGCTGCACAGGCGTCGGACGTCCGACACTTACCGGACGTCCGGAGGCAAACCAAGCACCGGACGTCCGACTGCTGAAGCAAACCAACGGATGAACGCAGTGATTTCGGCAATACATAGGTTTGTCGGACGTCCGTCACATGCCGGACATCCGGTGTCTTGGGAGGCACCGGACATCCGGTAATTACCGGATATCCGACAGTTAGGTTCTGTGAAGGGGTACCTGATTTATGGCGCATGCCGGTCGACCGACACACCGGACGTCCGACAGGTATCGGATGACCGACAATTTGGTTCGGTTGGGGACAGACCGGATTTCCGGTGAAGACCGGAAATCCGACATTTTGGCTCAGCAAGTGGTACACCGGATTTCCGGAGAATACCGGTCGTCCGGGTGACCGGACGTCCGACAGGTGTCGTACATCCGAGATAACAGAGACCAAGGGGGTGTTCATCCTAGGCAATAACAAGTGGGTCACATGGTTAAATGCCTAGGGATGTTTTGTGGGTGTATGAATGTGACAAAGGTGTATAAATGAGAGAATGAAGTATGAAGCAACCATGAGTTTTGAGCAAATCCTTCACGAGCCCCGATGATCCCCTCTTAATAGTGCGGGATCCCTATACTCAAGAACAAACCGAAAAGCCTAAGCTATTTATCTTGTTTCTTCGTTCTTGAGCAATATACGATTCTGTAGTCATGATCCACACATGTAGAACCAAAGGAACTAATACCTTTGGCACGAGCATTTCACTTGAGCTTGATGCTTGACTTTTATGCTTGGCTCAAGTTGGAAAGGCAATCTTGATCACATCACTCGGTGAAGACTTCAAATAGATCACCCATATACTATGGGAAGCCTTTTCTCGTGAACTATCTTCACACGACCTTCACATGATCATCGGCAAGCTTCAAGCATGTAATTCTTCGGAACGCCTATCTTGAACTTGCCCTTGTAAACTATGATCATCATCACTTGATGTCATCCCCTCATGGGCACTTGAAATCTTTCTCTTGATGTTGGTCCATGAGAATTACCTAACCCACATAGATATAGAAAACACATAGAATGGGTTAGTACACAAAGCGCAATTGACAAATTCTTATCATACCACAAGATCCCATGTGGTATATGATTTGCGTTTGTGTGTTGACCATCTTTGAATTCAATCTTCAATCTTCATCTTGGTCAACATTTATCTTTGCTCCATGATTAATCTTGATGTCTTGAAGGCCATATAGAACTCTTCACTATTCTTCATTGCTTCAAGACAAGATCACCAATATCTCAATTCACCATTACCATACCAAGTTTCTCCATGAATATCATATTGGTCATCACTTGCTCTTTTTCTTGCTCCAACATAATCTCTTGAGAGGCACAATGAATTCTTTACTTGAATTACTTGCTTCAAGACATAATCATCCATGACTCAACATATGAGCTCATCATGATCCTATTTTCAAGCCATATGTAGAATTCTTCTCTTTAATCATTCTCTCAAGATCTTGATCCATCATGGCTCAACCTATAAGCCTAAGCATGACAACCTTTGAGATCCACCAATGAAGTCCATATAGACCACATCTTGTTCATCACATGGAATTCATCTTGATCATATTTGATTCAATCATTTAGCTCAATCTTGATGCACAACAATATGTATATGGCATTCATTCCGAATCCATTCAATCTCCTTCTTGCATCAACCATGGAACAAACCTTCATATATAACTTGATGCAAACATTAGTCCATAAGGATTGTCATTAATTACCAAAACCACACATGGGGACTACATGTACTTTCACAAACGACTGCACGCGGTCGTATGAAACGCCGTCTTTCATACTGATTTCTTCTGTTGCCTCCCTTCGGCAAAACGGTCGCCATTTCTTCATACGAACTCAGAATTTGACATTCATAGGATCGTTGGATTCCTATGAACGACGCCGATCCATTTTTGGTTTTACATCTTCATTTGGAGTACTTTGGAAAAAATGACTTTTTCCACCTTCAAAATTGCTAAGTCTGGGATCCTAGATGTCCACCGTTTGAACTCCTTTCATCGTGTTAAGTGCTTGGGAAGTCCGCATCACCTACAAGACACACAAAGACAAAGAAAACTAATAAAAACTAACAAGGAATAATGATTATGCAATGCTCGCGGTGAAAAGGATAAAAACTGGAAATCATGCATAAGGACATATAATTGGCTCAATGGAACATGATATAACTTGATATACAGAGATAATGTGCAACAAATGAGATCAAAAGATGCGTAAAATATGGAGCCATCAATATAGTTGGATCATATGGTGTTCTTCCCTCTCTATCTTTGTTGTGATGAATTGAGTCTTGCCCTTTGAGGTTTCATTATTATCGGATTGAATATTTGGATTCGAGATCACTTGATGTATGTCTTGCATGTGGATACCCATGGTGACAATGGGGTATTCTAATGAGTCACTTGATATGTTTTGGTAATCAACTTGTGGATTCCTTCGGTGACATTGGGGTAATCTAGGCATAGAGGTTGATACCCGTTTGCGTCCTACTTTCTCCGATAGAAACTTTGGGGTAACCTTTGAAGTTCTTTGTGTTGGATTGAATATTATGAATCTAAAATTGTTTGATGCATATCGAATAATTAACTCATGGATACTTGTGATGACATTGGAGTATCTAGGTGACATTAGAGTTGATTGATGCGTATCATATGGTGTAATTCTAGTACGAACTCTAGGGCTGTTTGTGACACTTATAGGGATGGCTCAGTAGATTGATCAGAAAGACCACTTTGAGGTGGTTTTGCTACCTACAACAATTTCATCTTATGTTCTCCGCTATTGCTAGGAACTTTGGAGTTATTCATTGTCGCACATTGAGGGATGGTTATATGATTCAATTATGTTAGCACTGTTGCGAGATTGCACTAGTGAAAGTATGAACCATAGGCCTTGTTTCTAAACATTGAGACACTGGTTTTACTCACTTTTGTTACTTGCTACCTTGCTGTTTTTATTTATTCAAAATATAAAAAGCTATTTCTACCATCCGTATTACTCTTGTATCAGCATCTCTTCGCCAAACAAGTGCACCTATACAATTGACAACTGTATTGGGTGTGTTGGGGACACAAGAGATTTCTTGTATTTGGTTGCAGGGTTATTTGAGAGAGACCATCTTCATCCTACACCTCCCACGGATTGATAAACCTTAGGTCATCCACTTGAGGGAAATTTGCTGCTGTCCTACAAAACTCTACGCTTGGAGGCCCAACAGAGTCTACAAGAATAAAGTTGTCTAGTAGACATCAAGCTATTTCTGGCACCGTTGCGGGGAAGGTGAGTGCTTGAAGGTATATCTTTAGATCTTGCAATTGAATCTTTTAGTTTATTGTTTTTTCACTAGTTTGGTTTATAAAACAAAATTAAAAAAAATGGAATTGAGGTTGCCTCAAATTCTTCATCTTTATGAAGTCTTTCTTGAAAATGATGGATCAGAAAATTGTGCTAAAATTGTAGAAGAATAATTTAACAAAATGTTTAATGTGAGTCCTTTGAATGATGAGCATGATTGCAATGTTGTTAGTACGCTTGCTATGAACATCCATGATGCTAATGATGTGCGAAGCCATAAGCTTGGGGATGCTATGTTTAATGAAGATGATCTTTTTAGCCCCCCTACTTTTGATGAGCAAATTTATTATGATGATAGCATGCCTCCTATTTATGATGATTACAATGATGAAAGTGGGTTTGGAAGAGTGTCAACTCTAGGTAATAATTATCCCACTATTTTGGAGGGTGTTGAATCTTATTATAATGATATAAGTGGATTTGGAGAGGTCATGACTTAATTTAATGTTGAATCCACTACTTTGGGAGATGTTTCAATTGATTATGACAACAAAGTTGCTATCTATGATGATTATTGTGATAACATGTATGCTATAAAGAGTAATGATAACCATGAAACTTGTCATCATGATTTTAATGTTGAATTGGGTCATATCAATCAAGTATCACATGATAGTTATTTCATTGAATTTGCTCCCACCACTATTAATGAGAATAAATTTGCTTATGTGGAGAGTAATAAAATTTCTATGCTTATGGATCATGAAAAGAATGCTTTATGTGATAGTTATATTGTTTAATTTGTTTATGATGCTACTGAAAATTATTATGAGAGAGGATTATATGCTTATATATATATTTCAACAACATCAAGTTTCCTCTCTTTATGTTGAAAGTTTTGAAGTCATGCTTGTTTTGCCTTCCTATGCTAGTTGATTCTTGCTCCAATAAATTATTTTCTTACGAAATCCCTATGCATAGGAAGTGGGTTAGACTTAAATGTGCTTGCCATATGATTCATGATGCTCTCTTATATGTTTCAATTCCTATTCTTATGTGAGCATCATTAAAATCATCATGCCTAGCTAAAAAGGCATTAAAGAAAAGCGCTTGTTGGGAGGCAACTCAATATTTATCCCTACCGCTTTTGTGTTTCCACATGATTAAGCTACTGTAGTAATAATGCTTTATATATATTTTTTCAATAATGTGCCAAGTAAGACCTTTGGGATAGTGCAAATGCTTGTTAATTAGGTTGTGTGCAAAAACAGAAAGTTTAGCGTCCAGTGCACGATTTACATTCTGTAATGGCGAGTGAGAAAATTCTGACTTTTTTACAAAGTACTTGTATACAAATGTTTTACGTTGTCCTAATTTTTCAGAATTTTTGGAGTTACAGAAGTATGCTTTATAATTCGCTCACTACATGTTGTTCTGTTTTTGACAGATTCTGTTTTTATTGCATAGTTTGCTTGTTTTAGTGTTTCCATAGCTTATATTGTGAGATATAAATTGTGGAAATGATAAAGTACAGTAGGTATTATGTGAGAATAATTATGAATATTGTCTTGACAGTACCAAAGTGAATGATTTATTTATTATCATACTAACCTATCTCACGAGTTCCGTTAAGTTTTGTGTGATTGAAGTTTTCAAGTTTTGGGTGAGATAATGATATGAGGAGAATAAGGAGCGACAAGACCCTAAGATTGGGGATGCCCAAGGCACCCCAAGGTAATATTCAAGGAAGACTCAAGCGTCCAAGTTTGGGGATGCCCCGGAAGGCATCCCCTCTTTCGTCTTCAACATTATCGGTATACCTCACTCGGAACTATATTTTTATTCGTCACATAATATGTGTTTTTCTTGAATCATGTTTGTATCTTTTATTTCAATAAAATGCCAAGTATATCCTTTACCATGCTCAGTTTCCAAGTTTATGAGTTGCTGTTTGAAAGCAGAAAGTTTTCTGTTATGTCCAGAATATTCCTGAATAGTCAGAACATGATAAAAATCTGAAATGTTTACACAATAAGCATGCATGATTTCTCTGTCACGTGGTAATTTTTTAGAATTTTTGGAGTAATGGAATTATGAATTTTTATTCCCCCTTTACAGACTGTTCTGTTTAGACAAATTGCGGTTATAGTTGCATTGTTTGCATATGTTTGCTTGTTTAATGTTTCTATTAGGTAATGGGAGTATTAAATATGCAGAGACATTTAGTATGTAATGTTTAACTATAATTTTTTTAATTTTCTACCATAGAGAATGTTAAGGTTTTGAGTTGATTTATACTAACTTATCTCATGAGTTCTTGTTGAGTTTTGTGTGGATGAAGTATTTACGACTTAGGAGAAGTCGTGATATAAGAGAAATTAAGGAGACTCAAGAGCTCAAGCTTGGGGATGCCCAAGGCTCCCCAAGTTAATATTCCAAGAAGTCTCAAGCATATAAGCTTGGGGATGCCCCGGTAGGCATCCCACCTCTCTGCACCAACAACTATCGGTTAGTCTCGGTTGAGCCTAAGTTTTATTTGTTCACATGATGTGTGCTATTCTTGGAGTATCCTTTTTGTTTTTTGCTCTTGATACAATCATTAGATCTGAAATTTTTGATTCGTAGAGAGTCTTTACATAGCTACCTATTTACTTAACTACTCTTTGATCTTCACTTATATCTTTTGGAGTAGTTTGTCATTAACTCTTGTGCTTCACTTGCATTCTAAGAGTAAATTGTTGAATGAGTTGAATATCATAAATCTGAAATTACACATGTTCCATATGCTTAGCAGTAGTTTCACATTGGGTTTAGAAAGTAAAATCTATTGAAATTTGACAAACACAATATTGGTCATACAAGCAATTCATGAAAGATTAATATAAGGAAGAGAAATTTCACATACAAATATATTATCTTGGACATCTTTTATGATTGTGAATACCCATTAATTATTTTCAAACTTGATCAAATAAATTGAAGTTGGACAAGGAAGACAACGTAATGAGTTATGATTGGGTATATTTGCATAGAAGTTATATTGTTATGGATCCTCCAACATGTGGTGATTGTTTATAATCTTTTGCTAGCCAAATTTTTTTGTACTAAGCGGGATTACTGCTTGTGCATCCTAAATCCTTGAGCCAAGTTTCTTCCATGAGTGTCCACCATACCTACCTATATACGGTACTACCTTGCCGTTTCAAGTAAATTTGCATGTGCCATCTCTAAAACCTTCAAGTGAACATCTGTTTTGTGTGCCCGTACCGCTCATGGAGTGATGGGGTAGTCAATATCTTCCATGCTAAGTGTGTTTTACTCACCGACGAGAGTTTATTCACTCATCTTGCATGAGAGAGGCTGGTAATTGGGATGCCCAGTCCCGTTAAACAAAAATAAAGAAAAATATAATAAAACAAACTCCCCCTGGAAAGTTGATTGTTTGGAGGGCACCCGAGAATTCGGCTAGCCATGGATTGTGTCTATATGGTTGTGGGGGAGTAAATCTTTTTTCCTTTCTGCATCGGAACCGCCATTAATGTGTTTAGCATGAAAGATATTGAAAACTTTGTCGTGACGTTGACAGGAAAAGCACGGGCATATCTTTTACTTTTTCTGTCAATTTTATTTTTGTTGAGTCAACTTCTTATTCCAACCTCAATTATTCTCCACTTGGCAAGCATCATGTGGTGGGGAAAGAACCAGACATATATATCCTGTCAAATGTATTTGATCATGAGTTATTATTGTTGACAATTATCTCTATGATAAGTAAGTTGGGAGGCGAAACATTAAGCCCCTATCTTCCTCTGTGTTTGATGGATGATATTTGTTCTAAAAATATGCTTTGAGTACTAGCAATCATAGAAGACTATATGATAATTGAGTATGTGGAGTTCTTACTTAGACTTTTTCAAAATTAATAGGATTTGTAATTGTTTGGTGACTAAGAACATAGGTTGTTAAGATTCAAGAGAGTGCATTGTTTAAACCATAACATGTGAATTGATTGCTATTTTATCATGATGAGTTTTATGAGAAAGAGTTGTTGTTTATGATGTTAAAAAAAGTGATTATAATTATCATTGATCAAACTTATGCACTATGCTAGCATTCACACTTCATAAATTATTTCTTTTATCACTTACCTACTCGAGGACGAGCATGAATTAAGCTTGGGGATGCTGATACGTCTCCAATGTATCTATAATTTATGAAGTATTCATGCCATGTTTACAATAATTTTATATGGTTTTGGTGCACTTTTATATCATTTTCATGGACTAACTTATTAACCTAGTGCCCAGTGCCAGTTCCTGTTTTTTGCATGTTTTTTGTTTCACATAAAAACCATACCAAACGAAATCCAAACGCAATAAAAATTTACAGAGATTTTTTATGGAATATATGTGATTTTTGGGAGAAAGAATCAACGCAAGACGGTGCCCGAGGGCCCCACAAGGCAACAGGGCGCGCCCTACACCCCTGGGTGCACCCCCTTGCCTTGTGGGCACCTTGTAGGTTGGTTGGAGCCCTTCTTTCGCCGCAAGAAATATATTTTTCGGATAAAAATCCCCTCAAAATTTCAGCCCAATCGGAGTTACGGATCTCCGGCTATCAAAGAAACGGTGAAGGGCTCCTAAAATAGTAGCGAGAAACAGAAGACAACAGAGAGATCCAATCTAGGGGAGAGCTCCCTCTCTTCCCAGAGGGCCAAGGAAGAAGAAGGAGGGGGCCCCTTCCCTCTCTCCTCCGGTGGCTCCGGGATGCCGCCGGGGACATCTCCTCCATCACCATCGCCACCAACTTCTCATCCGTTCTCATGGTGATGTGTGAGTAGTTCATCCTCGAGGCTGAGGGTATGTAGCAGTAGCTATGTGTTTGATCTCTCTCTCTCTCTCTCTCTCTCTCTCTCTCTCTCTCTCTCGTGTTCTTGATTTGGCATGATCTTGATGTATCCATGAGCTTTGTTAATATAGTTGGATCATATGGTGTTCTTCTCTCTCTATCTTTGTTGTGATGAATTGAGTCTTGCCCTCTGAGGTTTCATTATTATCAGATTGAATATTTGGATTTGAGATAACTTGATGTATGTCTTGCATGTGGATAACCGTTGTGACAATGGGTTATTCTAATGAGTCACTTGATATATGTTTTGGTAATCAACTTGCGGATTCACGAGGTGACATTGGGGTAATCTAGGCATAGAGGTTGATACACGTTTTCGTCCTACTTTCTCCGATAGAAACTTTGGGGAAACCTTTGAAGTTCTTTGTGTTGGATTGAATATTATGAATCTGAAATTGTTTGATGCATATCGAATAATTAACTCACATGGTATCATTAGAGTTGATTGATGCGTATCATATGGTGTTATTCTAGTATGAACTCTAGGGTTGTGTGTATAGGGATGGCTCAATAGATTGATCGGAAAGATAACTTTGAGGTGGTTTTTGTACCTACAACAATTTCATCGTATGTTCTCCGTTATTGCTAGGAACTTTCGAGTGATTCTTTGTCGCACATTGAGGGATGGTTACATGATTCAATTATGTTAGCATTGTTGAGAGATTGCACTAGTGAAAGTATTAATCCTAGGCCTTGTTTCTAAACATTGAGACACCACTTTTACTCACTTTTGTTACTTGCTACCTTGCTGTTTTTATTTATTCAGAATATAAAAAGCTATTTCTACCATCCGTATTATGCTTGTATCACCATCTCTTCGCCAAACTAGTGCACCTATACAATTGACAACTGTATTGGGTGTGTTGGGGACACAAGAGATTTCTTGTATTTGGTTGCAAGGTTGTTTGAGAGAGACCATCTTCATCCTACACCTCTCACGGATTGATAAACCTTAGGTCATCCACTTGAGGGAAATTCGATGTTGTCCTATAAAACTCTGTGCTTGGAGACCCAACAGAGTCTACAAGAATAAAATTGTGTAGTAGACATCAGTCTCTATGTGCCAGTTCACTTAACTTCCATCTTTCTATTAGTCATGTTACTCCGCGGGTGGATAGGATGTAGTCACACCATTTCGGTGAAAGAGAACGATATCTCTAAAGCTCGGCGAGGATATGATGAAGTTTCCCTTTTCAACCATATTGGACAGACCTTACCAAAGGGAGCCTCAGGACAAAGAGGAGAAAGGGATAACTCAACTAGCTGAGATATACCTTCGCACTCCTAAACGTGAAACTGAGAGAACCTTGGTAAAATCTGAATTAGGAATCAAAAGTGAAGAAAAGATTCTCTCACAATAAACGTCGTTTTGCCATTTTATGTTTCAAATAGTACACTTAGCTTCTGGGTTGGCCACGTTGAAAGGCCGGGTAGGCATCACAGCACACACCATGTGGCTAGAGCCGGGCTACATGGGGGTGTGCTCGGCCTTTCTAGCCGTTGGGTTGTTCTGGACGGCGAGACTTTGTCGTTTGTAAATATATAAACACAAATAATTGCAGTCTGTTTACGAGAAATGTCTCTGAGCTGATCATTGTAATTGGTTTAGTGAAATAGTTTACTTAGCTTCCATTTTATGTTTCAAATAGTTTGCTTAACTTCTAGCTTTCAGTTGGTCTTTCTACGCCAATTCACTTAACTTCCGTCTTTCTGTTGGACATTCTGCCCATGGTGTTGCTTATCTTCTTGGTTGCAGTTTCAATTACTTTGCTTAGCTTCCAGGATGAAGTTTCATGTCATCAAAAGGAAATAACAAAAAAAAATTATGGGCAATGCTCATTATCAAGGAAAATAGAGATGCAATATGAATATAATCATTTGCAATGCTTCAAACAGTTTGCTTCACTTCCATTTTATGTTTCAAATAGTTCACTTAATTTCCAGGCTCCGGTTGGTCTCTGTGCCAATTGACGCAATGGGTCATCTAGTGATACTAAGGAGTACTCCATCCGTTCCATAATGTAGTGCATTTTTTTTGAAAAGTCAAACATCACAAACTTTGCCCAAGTCTCTGGAGAAAAAAATTGCATCTAGAATGTCAAACATACATCAATAGTTATATGATAATATGAATTTTCATATTTTATATATTTGGTATTGTAGATATGAATAATTTTCTCTGTAAACTTTATCAAGTTTGCAACGTTTGACTTTTCAAAAAAAAAAATCTATACACACATTATGGAACGGAGGGAGTATGTTCTTACGCCTTTTCGCCAACAAATAACTGCTATTATAAATGTTGATATATTTTTTCAAGATACTTCGTCAAACTTTTAAAAGTTTAACTTGGGACAAAGTAGACATCAATTAATTTGAAACAAAGGTACAAATACAACATATATGTACCAATCCACAAAACACGAATACAAGCATGTTGGCCCATGAACTTGGGCAAAAATAATAGTTAAGGGCTTTAACTGGATAAATGCACAACCAAGTCCATATGGGTTGCTCTATAAAATAAATAAATATGGTTTTTGCAAATGGACCCACATGTTAGCATCTCATCTTCCACTTCCCCTCTTCTTCTTCCTCTTGTTTTCTCTCTTTTTCATGCATCATTGAGCACCACAGCTGACTCGGGAGGATGAAGGACAATCTACTCCTGGGGAAGGAATCAACATGGCATGGGGAGGAAGAAAATGAGCATTGGGAGCGAGAATGAGCACGCCACAATAAATAACACCGAACATGGCCCTGATAACCCACAAGTGTAGGGCACTACAACACTTTTTTGGGGAAGTATCAAAACCCAAATATATTGATTCAACACAAGGGGAGCCAGAGAATACTTATAAGTTCTAGCAATTGAGTTGTCAATTCAACCACATCTGAAACAAATACTTGCTTGAGAGAATTTATTAGTAGCAAATGGGATGAATTGATTGTAGTTGGATTGCAGAACAGTAGCAAAAGCGACAATACTCAGCAATTGCCAAGTACAAAAGTGAGTTAAAAAGAGCACCTTAATCAAAATCGTAGGCATGGGGATGGATAATGGGCCGATGAATGGATAGAATCAATTATGTAATAGCGGTAACACAGGTAATAATAAGCTAGATCCAATTCATCAATCATATGTAGGCATGTATTCCTTATATAGCGTGTATGTGCTTTTGCAATAAGAATTTGCACAACATCATTTGTCCTACCCTCCCATGTCTACGGGATCCTAATGAAAATTAAGGGTAATTAAGGTAAAATTATTACACAAGGAATCGCATCCAATTCTCATCCACCCCATGTGTCTACAGAGAAATTACTCACACACTAGTGGGGAGATCATTACAGTGATGATGGAGAACTCAATGGCGATGAAGACGACAAAAAATACCCCTCTCCAGAGGCCAGATCACTCTCCAGACAACCCTCCAGAAGAATATCATATAAGGCAGTGGCTTCGCCTCGAGAAAAAAAATCTAACAAAAACCCCGCAGGTGTTTTTAGGTTAGGGAGGTACTTAGGGACAAAAGAGGCCTGTGAGGCGGAGTGAATGCACATTTGCTCCCTTGGTGGTTTTGGTAATTTATAACAACATATATCTCATTGAACTAATAAACATTCAAGTGAAAGATTTCAGGAAGTTCAATGATTGGCATGGCAAGGACTAGGGAATGTGGACCCCTCAAAATGCTAAGGACATACATTGGCAAAAGCTCAAGACTCTTCATTTTTGGTTTAGTGATCCAAGATCACATTGAGTCCATAGGAAAGCCAATACTATTAAAAGGGGATGAGGTTTTGATAATGATCTGTTTGCTCAAGTGCTTAGTGATACTGCTCCAAAATCCTCAGCCACTTTCTCTATCCAAACTTGTCCTATTTTCCAAAGTCAGACTCGGTCTCACCGAATCCTATTCATCCAGACCCACCGAGTTCATAAGGACAGTGCCACAAGCCAAACCCTAACAAGTCGGATCCACCGATATGGATCTCGGTCCCACCGAGATGGCCTGGCCACTCTCTGTCATCTGTTGCAATTATTTCAGTCTAACCGAGTTTGCAATCGGTGCCACCGAGATGGCTTGACCAACTTTCTATTGCCTTGTTGCAATTATTTCGGTCTCACCGAGATGTTGCAATCGGTGCCACCGAAATGAGGTTTGCCCTACCATTGCACATCGGTCGCTCCGAGTTGTTTTCATTCAGTCCCACCGAAACTTCAAAAGTTCACATCTTTTGCACAGGTCGGTCTCATCGAGAATTCCAGCCGGTGCCACCGAGTTTGGTCAAAAGTGTGTAACGGTTGGATTTTGTGTGGAGGCTATATATACCCCTCCACCTCCCTCTTACCAAGTAAGAAAGCCATCAGAGCGTGCCTACATTTTCACCATACATTTTCTGAGAGAGAACCACCTACTCATGTGTTGAGATCAAGTTATTCCAATCCTACCATTTGAACCTTGATTTCTAGCCTTCCCCAAGTTGCTTTCCACTCTAATCCTTCTTCCACCATAGCCAAATCTGTGAGGGAGTGTTTGAGTGTTGGGGAGACTATCACTTGAAGCACAAGAGCAAGGAGTTCATCATCAACACACCGTCTATTACCTTTTGGAGAGTGGTGTCTCCTAGATTGGTTAGGTGTCACTTGGGAGCCTCCAAGATCATGTGGAGTTGAACCAAGGAGTTTGTAAGGGCAAGGAGATCGCCTACTTCATGAAGATCTACCCCGAGTGAGGCTAGTCCTTCGTGGACGTAAGCCATGGTGGAATAGACAAGGTTGCTTCTTCGTGGACCCTTTGTGGGTGGAGCCCTCCGTGGACTCGCACAGCCGTTATCCTCCGTGGGTTGAAGTCTCCATCAACGTGGACGTACGATAGCACCACCTATCAGAACCACGCCAAAAATCATCGTGTCTTCATTGCGTTTGAAATCTCCGATCCCCTCCTTTACTTACATGTGCAATGTTTTACTTTCCGTTGCTATACTCTTAGAATTGCATGTGTAGGGTGTTACTTGACTTGTTGCTAAAATATGCCCACAACTAAAATTGGGAAAATGATAGTTTTTATTTGGTCAAGTACTCTAATCACCCCCCCCTCTAGACATACTTTCAATCCTACACGGAGCCTGTGGGCCCCACGCGCCACTTGGAGTGGCCAGGCCTTGGGTCGTGCCAACATGCCGCTTAGGTGCCCCCCGGCATGCACCTCTTGCTTCGTGGCTTGTTTTGTCCAAAAACTTTGTGCATATATGTACTTTATTTTTCCAGGGATTTTCCTGCACAAAGCAGTATCATTGCAAAACTTGTTGAAAACAACGTCAGTCTTGTTACCTTTTATTCCAATTATGCAAATTAGAGGACAAAAGCATAACAAAAGTGTTTAGAAAAGTAGATCCATTTGAGATGTATCAGGACCCTCTACCACAGCCTTCTACTGTACACTCGCCGAGAACCATAGCCCCCCCCCCCCCACCTTCACCACTAACATTGTCATGTTTCCGGGCCCATGGTAGAAGGGTGGCCACGCATCATCAGTCAAGCCGACGCTACTATACGAAACATTAATGCAGCTCCCGCCGATATTGTAGTGCACAACCATCTAATATTATCACATATTATCGGCACCATCCAGGACAAACATGTTGAGGCACATAAAAGGATACCCCTGATGTCTGGGCTTGAATACACTAACATTGGTGATGAGGAGGACAAAAAATGGGAGGACAAAGACGAAAAGGTGGAGACAAGTGCAGAGGCAAGAAAGGTCATTGCAACACTTGGCATGGTGAGTATAGAGATAGAATAGGCGCACATTCTGCTATAGCGGATAGCGAAAGAGTCATTGGGAACCTATGCAATTTAGGTGTTCGACTACCATAACACTGTTTGTTGCTCCTTTTCTTGATGCTTCTACCATACAAAGACAGTGGGATGGGCTTCTTGAAGTGCTTTCAACTCTCATGTTAGACATGTCTATAACAACATATGGAGCAGGGGTTGGAGTGCTTCTTAATCTTATATTGCCGAAGGGCGATAAAATTGTGGTATGCTATCCTGGTATACTTCATGGCTAGTAACAACATGGCAGAACATGAGGGTCTAATGGTAGGTCTTCGAGTACCCTTTTCCCGTGGTATCTGCGACGTATTGGTAAAATGGTATTTCCAGCTAATAGTGAGAGAAGCGTGCAACGAGTACCAAACCTCGGAGGAGAACATGCATCCTACCTTTCGGAGGTCCAAAACTTAGAACGGAGCTCATCAACTTTGATTTTCAGCACATCCCAGAGGGAAAACCATCAAGCCGACGAGCTCGCCCGACTGGCTTCCTCGTGACCCCTAGGAACTTCTGAGCTCTTCGTTCAAAAGCCCCTCAAGATGTTGGTGCCACAAGAAAGCTTTGTATATATAATAGAGGTGTGGGTCGTAGAGACCTACGAATGACATGTGGGAAGACTTTTAGTACCGCTCGATAACAAAGAATCGTGGCTAAATCTCATTTTTCATGTACCTCCAAGGTTGGTTACCATCCAGGAGCTCGGAACTCTTCGAGAAATTTCCCATTGCACTAGAAACTGCGTCCTATTTGATCTGTTATCTATCGAAAAGGGCGTGGCGGAGTGCTTATGCAGTGCATCTTTTGGATAAAGGGAAAAGACCCACTCGATGAAATCAATGGGGGTGGGAAGCATATGCCTGTTTCTGAACCCTGATCAGAAAGGCTTTTAGATAAGGTTTCTGCTGGCCTACAACCTTCGGTGATGCGAGACAACCCGTGAACAAATGTCAGTGTGTCAATACCATAGCTGAATTCACCAACCCGTTCAAGAACTACACACAATACACCTATTTTAGCCCTCCGCCACAACATGGGGGGATGGACCTTCTAGGGCCTTTTTAGCCGCAACTGGGTGCTTCAAGTTCGTATTCATTGTAGTGTATACTTTCACCAAATGTGTCAAAGCCGAATACATCACTAGCGCAATTGTTGCGATGATGTGCGCTTCTTCAAAAAAAAGTGTGGTGACTCGCTTTGGTGTACCCAACCAAATCGTAACCTTCAGTCCAATCCAACTTACTAGTGGATCCTTCCTGAATTTCTGCGAAGACATGAAGCCCAAGGTATGTTTCACACTTGTCACTCATCCCACAGCAACTGGCAAATGAATTGAGGCACGCACTCTTCATATCTAGGTTGAAGAGGCGCCTTTACGCCAAGGAGAACTCATGGCTCGCTGGGCTACCGACGATCATGTGGGTCCAAAGAACAACAACAAAACATGTCCATCAAGGATTCAACTTGAGAAACTCCACTTGATAGAACTCGATCACCTCCTTGAGAAACTTCGAGTGTGGAATACCTAACCCAGACTTGAAAAAACCCACGAAGAGCATGATGTAGCTGCTGGTGGGCTTGGGGATTGACTCACCTGCCGGCAAAAGACACTCCATCGGGTCATTGATACAACCTAAACGTATATATAATTTTTCAAGTTTTAATGCCAAATTATTATAGTTTTTATGCAATGTTTTCATATTAATTATACTAAGCTACTAATTATTGCTGGAAGGGGCATAATTGCATGATTTATGTTAGTGCTTTCAGGAACCTTGTCAGACTCTAAAAATTCGAGAAAGCCAGATGGTCATAACTTCCTGGAGGAAGGACACATGCAAAATTTTGGAACCACGGGATCTGTGGGACCCATACGCCTACCCCCACATGGCTTGCCATTAGGGCACACCCTAGGGAGGGTGGGGCCCATGAGGGTTCCCCAACTTTGCACCTCTGGCTATTGGCTTATATATATAGCCCCTAAACATCATCCTATTTATGAAGAATTTTTTCCGCTACCACCACAACAAGATATAAATGATATGAGGCATATACTTATTGGAATTTGTTGACAAATAATTCTTCGCCGATCTTACAATATGGAAGTACTCGTGGAAGAATATAGATAGGGCTGGTGCAGAAAAGTTGGGTCCAAATAAGAATATAGTTTTGGTCTTGTAAGACTTTGCTATTTGCCGGCGTATTATTTTTTGTGTGTGCGCGCATTGATTTTGGTTCTGTGCATCTTAGGCTCTTAGCTATGCGGCGGATGTATGCTCATTGTTTTTGTATCCGTTTGATGCTTCATATTGAGTCAATAAAATTCACCGTTTGTCAAAAAAATAATAAAAAGTATAAGCACGGTGGTGGAGATATTTTCCATTGGTTACCATTAAAACCATAGTTTTAAATAGCACGCTAAGCCTCTTAGCGGCGGACCTCTTCGAAACGCTATAGCGCGCTATTTAAAATGTTTGTTCATGCGTTTGAACCAAAGTCGCTTAGCGCAAGACCTCTTTTAAACGCTGAGCTATAGCGCGCTATTTAAAACCATGATTAAAACGCATATACTCGACATATTGTATAATATTATGCGTCCGTGCATATACATAGCCACCGATAGCATTCACATACGAGCATGCTTTCTCGAGCCATGTTGGTACATGAACATGGACATACACATATTCTTAGGAACAAATAAGAAAGATAAATGGAGAAGGAAAACCCAAAGCAATGTCAGAGTTGACAAAACTGCAATGGCACTTTATATGTGGCCTGTCGTCAGTGAGCTGTTTAGGCCTTGCCGGACTCCTCGCAGCCTGGTGGCTTGAAGGCGATGAAGCTGACGCACTGCACCTGACGCATGTTGTCGAATCCGATGATGCGGACATAGGCGTCAGGGTACTCCTTCTTGACCTCCTCCACCTCGTTGATCACCTGGGTGGCGTCGGTGCACCCGAACATAGGCAGCTTCCACATTGTCCAGTACCGGCCATCGTAGTACCCAGGAGATGCATTGTGCTCACGGAAGATGAACCCAACCTTGCTGAACTCGAGACAAGGCACCCACTTGGAGCGGATCAGGTAGTCGACCTGCTTGAGGAGGGCCTCCGTGCTGAGCGGTGGCAAGTAAGACAGGGTCTCGAACTTCTTGATGCCCTCGATGGGCCACACCTGCAAATCAGATGGACAGTCATGTATACATTAACAGACTATAACTCTAGTTCTACACAGATGGAGTAGCCGGCTAAATTGTCTCTGTGCTAATTGACTTCGGGATTTGAAACTACTGTATGTGATTGGCCATATGAAAGTTCACATTTGATTGTTATTGACTTCCATCAGCTAGAAAATGAGTAGAAAGACAGAGACGATGTTGTTTACCTGCATGCACCTGATCCTTCCACCGTTGCTGACGCTGCCGAGGCTAGCGCCGTTGGAGCGGCGGCTGACGGGGAGGCCGGCGGTGGACTTGAGCCCCTGGAAAGGAGCGACGGAGGTGGCCGACGAGGCCATCACGGTGGGAGCCATGGCTGTACTATGTAGGTATATAGCTTGCTACAAGAGGCACTCTGGCTTGAGGACTTGTGCGTTGGGTCAGCAACGGCTTATATAACCCTTGGGCCCTTCCTGAACAAGATGTGGAAGGAGTGGCTGCTGTTCCGCAGCGGCGAATAGCCCCCGCGCATCACCGGCGTCCTGATAAGGTCGAGATAAACAACCACATGTCTGCGCACCTTATCCTCTGCACCCTAGAATCAACGGCCGTGTGCCCTGCTGCTGGCCCTACTCCTGGCTACTTGCACTCAAGCCCATTTGCATTATTCTCTAGGTTTGATGTACCGTATGTATGGTGAGATAGTGAGATGTATCAGCATTACTACTCCTACTAACTAGAGGTAATTTTTCTTCGAGGGAAACTAGAGGTAATTATATGTATGGTGAGATAGTGAGATGTTTGTGAAAGGGCATCCGCCTTAGGTACACTACTAGAGTAATACATGGCAAACACGGCTTCCTTCATCCGACATGGTTAGTATGCCGCCTATGAAATCATGTTGGTGATATTACGGTCTCAAATCTCGACGCAGATAGTTTATGAAATGGTTGTGTCGTTGTGATAACCGGTCAAGTTTGGGCGCCGTTTGCAATCTCATTTTTTATTCAAAAATAAGGTAATCCTATGCATGGCATTGCTAGCTTCTTGATGTCTCTCATGTAGAATTATCTTTCAATGTACAAACTCAAAGGAATAAATTAAAGCAAGACAACATTCCGTGAAAAAAACAATGATAATACTGCAAAATTGTGTAATGATACAATGTGTCATACAACAAATGTTTATACCGCTTGATATACAATGTACATGACCTCAATTTTTTAAATTGAGCGTGTTTGGTTAGTCGTTGGCACCGACTCTCTGTGCTTGCAACAGGCTTGTCTTAGGCATATGCTACTCATGATGAAGTTGTTGAATTTCCCCGAAGAGAAAGGATGAAGCAATATAGTAGCAAATAGTATTTCCCTTAGTTAAGAACCAAGGTTATCGAACCAGAAGAAGACGGCACACGAACAACGTGAATGGTACCTGCATACACACAAAGCAATTGCTTGCACCCAACAAAGGCAAGGGGGTCGACTCTCCCCTTGTTCTTGCCAGTTGTAAAAATTAGATCTGATAGTGATACGCAAACAAATAAAAATAAAAATAAAAGAAAGTAAAATAAAATAGCAAGGTAATTGTAGGATTTCTGGATAATAATTGAGAATGGACCCGATGGGCCATAGGTTCACCAGAGGCATCTCACTCATAAGCATAACATCGGTGGGTAAACAAATTACTATTGGGCAATTAACAAAATTGCGCATAGCTATGATGATCATCAAAGGCATAATCCATATATAGGCATTACGTCCGTGACAAGTAGGCCGTAATCCAACTGCATCTACTACTATTACTCCACCCCCAAGAACACTATCCAGAGTATTAAGTTCATGACAAACGGAGTAACGCATTAAGCAAGATGACATAATGTAGACAAAGTAAGACCAAACAATATGATCGAACCCCGTCGTTTTATCTTTGGTAGCAACAATACAAATACGTGCCTCCGCCCCTCCTGTCACGGGGCAAGATAAACCGCAAGGTTGAACCTACCACAAAGCATCTCTCGCACTGAAGATAAATCAATCTACTTCGCCAAAGAAGACGGATAGATCGCCGAGATATACAAAGATATAAAATTATTCAACAAATAAATCTCAAGAGACTCAAATAGTTCAATGGATAATTCTGATCATAAATCCACAATTCATCGGATCCCAACAAACACACCGCAAAAGATTACATTAGATTGATCTTAGAGAAGATCATTGTATTGAAGATCAAAAGAGAGAGAGAAAGCCATCTAGCTACTACTATGGACCCGTAGGTCCTGAAGGAACTATTCACACATCATCATGGAGGCAACAATGTTGATGAAGATTGCCTCTCCAATGTTTCCCCCTCCGGCAGAGCACCGGAAAAGGCATCCATATGGGATCGCGGAAGAACAGAGCCTTGTGGCGGTGGATGAATTGTTTCGGGTCTCGCTCCGAGGGTTTTGGAATATATGGGAATTTATAGGCCAGAAATTAGGGCAAACAAAGAATCAAGGGGCCCACAAGCTTGCCCGGTGCGCCGACCCCTTGGGTGCGCCACCAGGGCTTCTGGCCCCATCGTGTGTCTTCTGGTCTCTCCCTAAATCTTCTAGGGTCTCTTATGTTCCAGAAAAATCACCGTAAAGTTTCATCGTGTTTGGACTACGATAGGTATGGTTTTTCTGCGAAACAAAAAAACATGCAGAAAACAAGAATTGGCACTGGGCACTAAGTTAATAGGTTAGTCCATAAAAATAATATAAAATGACATATAAAGCATATAAAAGTGATAATATAATAGCATGAAACAATAAAAAATTATAGATACGTTGGAAACGTATCAGCATCCCCAAGCTTAATTCCTGCTCGCCCTGGAGTAGGTAAATGATTAAAACAGAATTTCTTATGTGAAATGCTACTAACATGTTCTTGATCAAGTAATACAATTGCGGTATGAATATTGGGAAGAGAGAGATTTAAGGCAATAGTCTATCAATTAATACCCAAACATACTAGCAAGCAATCATTGCCTTTCAAAATAAAAATGGTAAAGAACGTTATCCCTACCCACTTAATCATGTAAGCATGGCATAGCTCGGTCTTCCTAACACAAAAATATCTATCATGAACACTGATGGCCCACAATTATTGGTGATCGCAACAGTCTTCAAGGGTAGTATTTCACCCAAATTTATTGATTCGACACAAGGGGGGTCAAAGAATATTTATAAGCCTTACCAGTTGAGTTGTCAATTCAACCACACCTGAGAATTACTTCATTGCAGCAATTTATTAGTAGTGCAGTATAGCAGTGATAGTAATAGTAACAAAGTAACAATAGTGGTAACTTGAGCAGCAGCAGTAGTAGCAGCAGCAGTGGTAACAACAGTAGTAGCAGCAGCAGTAGCAGACAAAGCAGTAGTAGTAACTTGAGCAAATGCAATAGTATTAAAGCATAGGCATGGAGTAGCGATGGATATTTGGATGAAATTCAATATGTAACTGTCACAACCTAGAGCGATACACAATAGCTCAAATTCATCGATCATATGTAGGCATGTATTCCGTATATAGTTATACGTGCATGCGACAAGAACTTGCATGCCATCTTTTTGTAGGGGAACGCAGAAGAAAACAAAAATTTCTGACCTACACACCAGCCCAGGATCACTATGGAGACTGCATACAAGGTTTGATCTATTTCGTTACCGACTCGTAGCGCAGCGGAAGTAGAGTCGATGACGATCGGCGGTGCAGATCCCCGCAGCTAGGATTTACAACCTCCCAACCGCGAGGATGTACTCCCACATCTGCCCCTCGGACAGCCCTCCGGGAGGCGGTCGGACAGTCCCTCGGACGGTGTCGCGGACAGCCCTTCGGGAGGACCTTCGAAACTCGAACGCTCACTCGGACAGCCCTTCGGGAGGACCCTCGAAACTAAGACGATCACTTGGACAGCCCTTCGGGAGGCACTCTCGAACTAAGACCGAAACTACGATCTCTCTACAGAGTTGCAGACATACGGTGTCATCTATCCGGCAGGGCTTCGCCGTCCAGAACTAGTTCCCACCGGAACCCAGACAGCCTTTCGGCTCTACGAAACTATTTCGCTGGGAGGGAGAGAGAAGCCAGACAAGTCAATGGCATGTGTATGAGAGCAAGCATGAGCTTATTTTGGAGAGCTCTCTCCACCTCTATTTATAGGAGGAGCAAGGGGTAGAGGAAAGACCAAAAGGACCTTCCTAGGATCTTTCCACCACATGCCACATAAGGGTGTGTAGAAGATATCCACCATGAGGTGGAAGGACACCTCAAGGAGGGCCCCCCCATGCCATGGCCGAAATTTGCAGCCCCCTTGGGGAGCTCCATCTCCCTTTCACACACCAAAAGTGGTTTTCTTCTAGAAGAAAAACCCCATTTGCAAATCAGCCCAAAAAATGCTTTTCACTATTCACGAAGACATTTTTCTGCGTCTGTTAAAACCCAAATTATTTCTGTGTGCCTAGAATAATTCTAGCACCCACCAAAACAATTTTGAACGCATTCCGAAACAATTTCGGAACAATGTTTCTTCAGCGAAAAGCAACCAAAACGGTTCCGGCTGCTCCGGAACATTTCCGGTTTTTGTCCCAGAAAATTCCAAGAAGTTTCCAGAACACTTCTGGCATCCTCCAAGAATTTCCAGGCGTGTGCCAGAACCAATTTGACTTAATTGGATACCCTGAAACAACTTTTTAGTTTCACCGGAACTATTCCGGTGTTCTCTCCGGAACGTTTCCGTTTCGTCCGAAACTTTTTCGGTGATTTTCTCTCAGACTTCCCGTCTAGTATTCAGCAGATAGATGACCCTTAAGCGTGTGACCCTATAGGTTCGGTGAAGTATAGACATGACCGGAACTCTTTCCGATCAATTATCAACATCGGAGCCGTGGACACCCATATTGACCCCTATACCCACACGAATGAATATTCGAGTGAACCTCCAGTTTCCGTGTGCTATTCCTGTTGCTTCGCGATATGTTACAAATACCCGAGGTGAGAAACATCGGCATCCTCGTGGATCAACACTTGTCCACAATGCCAGTTACCTCGTTGCAGGTTTTTGTTCTCTTTTCTCGTTTCTGTGTTCCGGTATCCCTGTGATCAAATCACACTTGTGTCTGGCCAGACGATGATGGATACCGTAACACCGAGAGGGCCCAGAGATATCTCTCCATCGTCGGAGGAGCAAATCCCAATCTTGTGCTATCAAGTTACTTAACATACTTTTCCATGAACCCGTAAGCCGCCGTAATAGCCACCCATTTACGGATGACGTTTAACAAACCCCAAAGTTCATGAAGCAAGCATGAAGAAACTCGACACTCTCATGGTCTAAGGAATTATGCAAACATTAACTTCTCTGTGTTATTAACCATTAACTTATGACGAATGAATCTCATAGCATAACATCAATCGGTTCGATTCAACACAAGTGTTCTACTAACATTGTGCCCTCAAAGTTGCCGGCATAGACATGCCCATGATCAGGAAAACAGAACCATCATGCAACACTTGAGCTAGTCTTAGAGTCCAGACTAGGAATACATTTTACCGTTTATTATTCCACACGTGCATATGAGTCTTCCTCCGAGCCTCGTGGTTATTGCAGACTCGAGAACCATAGCAGTTATAGCATGGAACATAAACCTAATTATGAATAGGGAGATAATCAATAACATTTATTATTGCCTCTTGGGCATATCTCCTACAGACTCCCACTTGCACTAGAGTCAATAATCTAGTCAATGCTAATGCACTTTACACCTATGGCATACTGGTGTAAAAAATGCTTCGCATGTGGTATAGCCTGATGTCCAACAGATCTGACGACTTCAGCTCCGTGTGTAACTTTGCATATCCTCGCGTTTTCACGCTTTCACAAAATTCATATTTTGTGTGGACTTGGCTTTGCATATGTGTGAATCATTGGTCGAAACCTGATTCCTCAGACTGAGCTATGGAGCAACTATCTGCAATAGTGTCCCATAGACCAAAGCCATCTTGGAACCATACTAAGTTCATGAATGAACTATATGATTCAACAACTTCTTTGCTGCTTCTTAAGCGTCAACATACTTAGACTTTGTTATAGAATTCGCCACAGTATCTTGTTTGGAACAATTTCCAACTACCGTGCCATCATATTGTGTATTACACAAAACCCTTAACTTAAATCGAAAATCGCATGGAGCATTGATGAAGACTGTATCGATGTAATTACTTACAACGAGCACTTCATAATCTCTGCTTGCGAGAAAACATGTCATCACTACTACTCTAGTACTCAATGACATCTTTCACTGTTGTCCTATGATCAGTACTTTGATCACTTTGGTATCCATACTCGCAACAACCTTTGGAGTATCGAACATATCTGGTTGTTTTACATACCATGGAATACATGATTAATCCAAACACAAGAGTGTGTGGAATCTCCATCATCTATTTTACTCATCAGTGTTTTGGGACACCGAGTCTTGCAAAAACTCTTTCCATGTGACTTCGGCAAGAATCACTCCTTGGCGTTTTAAATGCTAAAAAGTTTTAGCATCTTGTCAATATGTATTCATTGCTTAGCCCCATTAGGTAAATCTATCTCCATAGATCATCATGCCTAATATTGAGGCTATTTAGCCCAAGCACTACATCGGAAAAACTATTTTCAAATGAAGTCCTAATACGTGTCAAGAAATTTATTTCCAATTAACAATGTGTCAAGTACACAAGGTTTTTAGAAATATTATTATGCTCCCACTTACTTTCTTGAATCACAAGCATCTTCGATACCCATTTGATGAAGTCAAAACCCTTTTGACCGTTCCATCAAAAACGAAGATTCCAACTCCACTTTGCTCTCTTCTGTCCATCGCTGGAACTCTGAAGTTTGCATACTTACTAGCATCCTCTGGATCGACAAATTACTTTGGACTGTATCACATACAAGTCCTAGGTTTCATTTCCATCACATGGAAATCCTTTTGTCATCCATGTTTCATATCTCATGATTGAAATATGTATTAATTGCTAGTTCAACCCGAACCGACTTTAAGCATCGCTACGGTGAGACAATCTCATCGTAGTCAACTCCTTGAACTTGTTATTGCAACAAGTCGAGCTTTATGGATAAAACATTTTATCCGTATCAGTTTTTAGTTCCATAAATATTCGTTAGACTCTAAGTCTTCCGAAAGGTGTATCAAGATCTTAATCTTGAATCACTTATATGGAAACTATCTCGGATTGTATTGGCATTTAGCCAATTCCGGAGTTAGGGCCCATCAACGCTTCCTTGTGAATCATAGGTATACTGTTGTCTAACAACAATATCTCGTTTGCGCACCTGATAGGTTTGCACGAGCTTTGCCTACGTGGTTCAGCTGCAAGTTCGACCGAAGTCCATACATTTTATTGTAGAGACTTCCGTATCAGTCGCAGTAAGAAACTCCGGAATTACTTCCAAGGTCTCTTTCCTTTGATCTGATGACGATGATACTGTTTATCTCGTCGAGTTGCACTGTTCTCCCACTCACCTTTTTGAAAGAACCATTTTCTTCAAAAAAGCATACCGTTATTTGTGGCAAACCTATTTGCCTCGGTATTGTGGTGGGGAAATATCCAATGACTTGGGATAACCTACAAAGTAGCACTTGTCTGATTTGGAATAGGTTTGTAACCTTTTACACAAGCCCCATATTCCAAATGTTAAGAAAAGATATAATATGGTTGGGCGTACCATACCATGGCGTCATTTCAACAGACCCGATGGAGCTCTTTTCAGTGTAAAAGCCGCAGTCTCTAAAGCATCACTGTAAAAGGGATAATGGCAAATTTATTTATGTCATCTTTGATCTTACCATGTCATGAATGGTTCGATTACATCTACACGGACTCTCCACTTGCAGTGGTGCTCCGGGAGGTGCAAGTTATGAAACCCCTTTCACAACTCATCAGACATTCGCTAAACTTGTAACTCAAATATTCCTTTCTGCAATCGAATTGTAGAAACATAATTTTCTTGTTACAACAACTTCTACTTCATTTTTGAAAACCTTATGAATGAATTCAAAAGATCCAGACTTACGTCTCATCAAGTAAATATCAATATATCTACTTGAGTCATTTCTGAAGATAGATAAATCCACTACTTGCAACAACATTTATTGAACTACACACATCAAAATGTATGATCACCAATAAGTTTGTTGCTCGTTCCTTATGGCATGTGAATGGTATTTCAGTCACTTCACTTTTCGGAGGAAAGTTGCAAGTGTCAGATGATTCAAAATCAAATGACTTTAAAATCCATCATAATGGAATTTTCCATGCGGGTTTCTCCAATGTGACCAAATGCAGTGCCACACATATGTGGTATTCTTTTAGTCTTGCGACATTTAGCGTCAGTGTTATGGATGTATCATATTACCATCAATATTCATAACATACATCCCATCCTGGATGGAAGCATGGCCCTTCATGTTATTCATAACACCGAACATCAAAAGTTCTCTTATGAATAACCTCCTTGCAAGATACCTTATGCAAAGGGCTAGAGTGTATGAAACTCTAAATGAATTATGAAAGTAAATACAAAGGTAATGTATTATTATCAATATTCATAACATACTTCTCATTCATAATGAAAGTATGGCCCTTTTGTTATTCATAACTCCGAACATTAAAAGTTCTCTTATGAACAACCTTCTTGCAAGATACATTATGCAATGGGCTAGAGTGTGTAAAACTCTAAAATGATTTATGAAAGTAAATACATAGGGAATACACCTATGGAAGGCATAGTAACATTTACTATGTTCCCTACGTGTATCTAAACCTCATTCCTGGCTAGTCTTTCAGGCCATAGTAGTTCTTACATCGAGTTGCAACAGAATGCAATCGACCGGGTATCTTTGTGATTAACTCACAATACCCAAGAATTCGTGATTAACATGTTTAACCATAATTCCCAAGAACTATATCTTTGACCAGCCTTCTATACATCAAAAACCTGTATGACATTCATACATGAGCTGGATATTCCAGTCTTCTTTCCTTTTGCCTTTATACTTCTAACAGTTTAACTTTCAGTATTTCTCCTACTCTCAGAAGAAGCACCCAACTTAAGAGTGGCGATAGCCCCGGACTTCCTAGGCGTGAAAGTTTCACTAACACCCTTCGGACACTTCCTTTCTCTTTAAGTTGTTTGTTTTATTCACCATCATCATATGACAGGCGTTCTTCTGGATCCCTCTCTTATCAGTCTAATGCATAGTAAACTCCTTTACTAATAGTTTGCAAACAAACATTGCTTTGGATATCTCATATCTTTTAGCCTTTGTCTGTCTCTGAAAATGATTTTCAGATTCCATGAATATCACATAACTATCCAAACTTTCAAAGTTCGGGTCTCAAGGAAGCAAACATATTGCACTTGACTGAAACGGAATTCTAGCTTTTGGATCGATGGACGAGAGTCACATGATCCATAGCATTAGCGGGAGAATACCGAAAGCATGCGATAGGACAAGTCCTTCTCGGCACTCTAGAGGACAATCCTCTCATTACGTTACCAACCGTAAAGTTTTAACCAGATATTTAATAGCTATTCAATTTTAATTGGGAAGGTGGAAACGCGAGCCATTATTCTACAACTATTACGCAAATAACACTTAGACAGTGTTCATAATTAATTGCACTGAGAATTAAAAGAATTAATTCTACAGTGCGCTCCCACTCAAATCAATATCTCTCATAATTGATTGTGAGTGATACAAGACCCCCATTTCAATTGTTCGCCATTGGTGTAACACCACTGATGACGAAAATCTCAACCGGTAGGCCAACTTGCCAATCACATCTCTATGTGATTCTTGTTCATCTTTCGATGCGCGTGTTCCGAGCTCATGACGGTCATGCCTGAACATCAAGACAACCAAGTGATCTTGCTGTGAGGTCTCAACTCACCCGCCTCACACTTCCCTAATCGTTTGTACCCGTGTGACACGGCGCACTCCGAGAAGTTAGGTGCCGTGACGGTGCTACACTTGGGAGAACACTAACCACTTGATATTTTTGTGAGAGATCACCCTAATAAAAAGCGACTACCGCGCAATCAAGAAGGGTGCATCATAAGGGATAAACATCTCAGGCAATTCATAATAGCATGATATGGTATAGCCCTTTCTGACGGAGAAGTCTTTCATTTCTTCGTCTTCGGCATTCGCGTTGGTGTTCACCTTCGCGAAGATTGCCACCACCTTGTCGATGCACCAGATAATATTGCTATCTCTATAGCTAATAAAATAAGTGCATTACTGAAGGTTGACACACAGGTCATTAAAGTGACAATCATATGGCTCCAGCCATCATGCCGAATCATGACACGCAAGTCATGTTAATCAATTTACATTATATAGTCATCTCATACATAATCAAATTATAATGAACACTGCTATACCACATCACATGCACATGCAAACCATCCTGCAAAACCAAGTTAGACGCCTCTAATCGGTTCATGCAAAATTTTATTTTACGTGGCTTCTAAGGTTTCGAAACAAACCGAAGCTACCAACGTCCATCATCAAGCATGATAATCCAAGTCGCTAGATTAACATTGCGGGGTGTATGAAACACGAGATAATAAAATCTCGAGCCCCATACTAAACTTCGTCATACGCGTGACCCCCGTGCA
Source organism: Elymus sibiricus (assembly GCA_039707655.1). NCBI lineage: Eukaryota > Viridiplantae > Streptophyta > Magnoliopsida > Poales > Poaceae > Elymus > Elymus sibiricus. The sequence goes on along the minus strand of CM077672.1, from coordinate 232,053,235 downwards.
GATCATATCTGCATTGCCCTTCGGTCTGCGAAATTTCATCTTTCTTTTTAACTACGGTGGAATTCAATGAACTGTTAGCACTTCGTTGATCAATCAGGATCGTGGATTGCCAGAACATTGAAACTCCACCATACTGTTATCAAGATCAGAAATATGCAAATTCCAGGGAAGCAACAAGAACATCGGGTAACAGATTTCATCTGCTACCCGCACAAATAATTTTCAGTAATAGAACTCATCTACTACCTAATTATATTGTGCAATACCCATACATCTCTATGTATTCTAGATCGCAACCTGCATCTACGCATAGCACGGCTCTTGATGCCACTGTAGGGGAACGCAGAAGAAAACAAAAATTTCTGACCTACGCACCAGCCCAGGATCACTATGGAGACTGCATACAAGGTTTGATCTGTTTCGTTACCGACTCGTAGCGCAGCGGAAGTAGAGTTGATGACGATCGGCGGTGCAGATCCCCGCAGCTAGGATTTAGAACCTCCCAACCGCGAGGATGTACTCCCACATCTGCCCCTCGGACAGCCCTCCGGGAGGCGGTCGGACAGTCCCTCGGACGGTGTCGCGGACAGCCCTTCGGGAGGACCTTCGAAACTCGAACGGTCACTCGGACAGCCCTTCGGGAGGACCCTCGAAACTAAGACGATCACTTGGACAGCCCTTCGGGAGGCACTCTCGAACTAAGACCATAACTACGATCTCTCTACAGAGTTGCACACATACGGTGTCATCTATCCGGCAGGGCTTCGCCGTCCAGAACTAGTTCCCACCGGAACCCAGACAGCCTTTCGGCTCTACGAAACTATTTCGCTGGGAGGGAGAGAGAAGCCAGACAAGTCAATGGCATGTGTATGAGAGCAAGCATGAGCTTATTTTGGAGAGCTCTCTCCACCTCTATTTATAGGAGGAGCAAGGGGTAGAGGAAAGACCAAAAGGACCTTCCTATGATCTTTCCACCACATGCCACATAAGGGTGTGTAGAAGATATCCACCATGAGGTGGAAGGACACCTCAAGGAGGGCCCCCCCATGCCATGGCCGAAATTTGCAGCCCCCTTGGGGAGCTCCATCTCCCTTTCACACACCAAAAGTGGTTTTCTTCTAGAAGAAAAACCCCATTTGCAAATCAGCCCAAAAAGTGCTTTTCACTATTCACGAAAACATTTTTCTGCGTCCGTTAAAACCCAAATTATTTCTGTGTGCCTAGAATAATTCTAGCACCCACCAAAACAATTTTGAACGCATTCCGAAACAATTTCGGAACAATGTTTCTTCAGCGAAAAGCAACCAAAACGGTTCCCGCTGCTCCGGAACATTTCCGGTTTTTGTCCCGGAAAATTCCCAGAAGTTTCCAGAACACTTCTGGCATCCTCCAAGAATTTCCAGGCGTGTGCCAGAACCAATTTGACTTAATGGAATACCCTGAAACAACTTTTCAGTTTCACCGGAACTATTCCGGTGTTCTCTCCGGAACGTTTCCGTTTCGTCCGAAACTATTTCGGGGATTTTCTCTCAGACTTCCCGTCTAGTATTCAGCAGATAGATGACCCTTAAGCGTGTGACCCTATAGGTTCGGTGAAGTATAGACATGACCGGAACTCTTTCCAATCAATTATCAACATCGGAGCCGTGGACACCCATATTGACCCCTATACCCACACGAATGAATATTCGAGTGAACCTCCAGTTTCCGTGTGCTATTCCTGTTGCTTCGCGATATGTTACAAATACCCGAGGTGAGAAACATCGGCATCCTCGTGGATCAACACTTGTCCACAATGCCAGTTACCTCGTTGCAGGTTTTTGTTCTCTTTTCTCGTTTCTGTGTTCCGGTATCCCTGTGATCAAATCACACTTGTGTCTGGCCAGACAATGATGGATACCGTAACACCGAGAGGGCCCAGAGATATCTCTCCATCGTCAGAGGAGCAAATCCCAATCTTGAGCTATCAAGTTACTTAACATACTTTTCCATGAACCCGTAAGCCGCCGTAATAGCCACCCATTTACGAATGACGTTTAACAAACCCCAAAGTTCATGAAGCAAGCATGAAGAAACTCGACACTCTCATGGTCTAAGGAATTATGCAAACATTAACTTCTCTGTGTTATTAACCATTAACTTATGACGAATGAATCTCATAGCATAACATCAATCGGGTCGATTCAACACTAGTGTTCTACTAACATTGTGCCCTCAAAGTTGCCGGCATAGACATGCCTATGATCAGGAAAACAGAACCATCATGCAACACTTGAGCTAGTCTTAGAGGCCAGACTAGGAATACATTTTACCATTTATTATTCCACACGTGCATATGAGTCTTCCTCCGAGCCTCGTGGTTATTGCAGACTCGAGAACCATAGCAGTTATAGCATGGAACATAAACCTAATTATCAACAAGGAGATAATCAATAACATTTATTATTGCCTCTAGGGCATATCTCCTACACTTTTGTCCTACCCTCCCGTGGCAGCGGGGTCCTAATGGAAACTAAGAGTAATTAAGGCGCTCCTTTTAATAGAGAACTGGCACAAAGCATTAAGACAAGATGAATACATGAACTTCTCAAATTACAGTCATCCCCCGAGAGTATCCCAATTATTGTCACCTTGGGGTCTACGGTTCAAAACAATAATAGGTGCATACAGCTTGCAGGTAAGATCAAACTCTCAAATATTCATGAAAAGCATAAGTGTTCAGATCTGAAATCATGGCACTCGGGCCCTAATGACAAGCATTAAGCATAGCAAAGTCATAGCAACATCAATCTCAGAACATAGTGGATACTAGGGATCAAGCCCTAACAAATTCACTCGATTACATAACAAATCTCATCCATCTCCGGCTACCTCCAGTATGCCTACAATGCAATTACTCACTCCCGGTTGGTCAGCATCATGCAATTGTTGATGGAGAATTGTTGGTGATGACGACGGCGATGAATCCCTCTCTCTGGAGCCTTGAATGGACTCCAGATCAGGGCTCCCGACGAAGAACATGAGGTGGCGGCGGCTCCGCATTGTAAAACGCGCTAAAACTTTCTCTCTGATTTTTTTCTCAGGAAGACGGTACTAATAGACTTGGAATTAGGTCAAACGGAGGTCTGTGGGGGCCACAAGTCATCAGGGCATGCACAGGGGGTAGGCATGCCCCCTGACTTATGGCCCACTGGTGGCTCTTCTCCAGTAGTTCTTTGCTCCAGTATTTTTTTATATATTCCTAAAAAATCACCGTCAAGTTTCGTCCAATTCCGAGAACTTTTATTTCGTCACAAAAATAACAGCAAGGTAGTTCTGCTGAAAACAGCGTCACTCTAGGTTAGATTCATTCAAATCATGAACAAGAGCAAAAGTGTTTGGAAAAGTAGATACATCGGAGACGTATCAATCCTCCATGGCGCAGTAGTTTGTCATTAGATCGGAGAGGGCCACGAACATCCTCGGCCGTTGGCGGCCAAGGTCCATGGTGAGTCAGTCCTCCCGTATATTAAGGCGGAGCGCTACTAAAGCTTCTGCATTGCTGCAATCTGGGATCTCGTTCTTCTTTGACCAGAATTGTCGAATGGTTTCGCCTATCTAATGGATGACGACTGACAGATCCCATATGTCGGTTTGCCCGGTGTTTTCGGGGCAGTATTTGATATGGGTTACTTGACTTGTGTGGACCTCGTATCTGTCTTGTCCATCACATGGGCGAATCAAGTTGCCCCATGCGTGGGTGGTGTTCTGCACCCACTTACCTAGGCTAGGTACTAGTTCGGCAACATGTACTTCATCGGATGTGGATGCATATCCACTATTCTCATTGGTGTGTTCGTTGTTAGGTGGTCCTTCGACATTTGCCATGAGATGGGTGGTGGGTGGGAGCGAAATTTTGGCTCCAATCCGATCTAACATCGGTCCCAAGGGTAGTTTTTCTGAGAGTCGATCTAGCATCGATCCGAGGTTCTTGCATGGGGCTAGACGTCTTGTATGGCTCCTAGGTTGAGTCATTGGGTTCAAGCTCCAAGCCTAATCCAACGAGACATAACTTTTGTTCCAAGCCTGATCTAACATCGGGGTTTTGACGTATGCGACCCATCGCTCCTCGATCTGATCTAACATCTCGAACGAGGGAGCAGGGTGTGTTCCAATTCGTCAGGTCTGACACCCCGATGGTGAGTTGGAGTTTCGGTCCAGACTAATTGGCTGGTCGATTTGGCAAGAGGTTTTTTCGGCCGAGGTTGCGCCAACGTTACTCTGGTCACCGTTTTCGAGCACCATTGCACCACTACGACTATGCAGAGGGACCTACATAGGCCACCAATGATGGAGTCAAATCCAGCAGATCTCGGGTAAGGGGTCTCGAACAGGTAGCCTTGGTGCGATGATAACAAGAGACAGGGATTAGCCCAGGTTCGGGCTCTCTCGAAGAGATAATACCCTACGTCCCGCTTTGATTGTATTGATTTCGAGGGAGTACATATTACAGGTTGATCTACCGTAAGATCATTGTGTGTCGTCTATGAGCCCTCTCCCTCGGCTTATATAGATACAAGGGGGATCTAGGGTTTTCACATAGGTCGGTTACGTCTAAGGTAATCGTGGTGTAGATGACTTCTAGTTCTTGGAGTATGCGCCAATTCTTCGGAAACATCCCTTCTTAGCGCCATGGGCCTGACAAATGTGGCCCACCAGTAAATCATCACGGGGGTCCTCGGCCCAGCCCCGCGTTGCTACTTGCTCGACTGAAAGACGGGTGAATTATTGCATCAAGAAGTGATATGTTTGCTAACCGATAGAGTAATAGAGGTGTGGGAGTCTTAATAAGTGAAGATATAATAGTACTCCTTATGATCATCTTAATAAGTGAAGATATAATAGTACTCCTTATGATCATCTTAATAAGTGAAGAAATACTAGTACTCCTTATGATCATATATCTAGTATGGATTTTTGAATCAAGTGCTGGACTCATGCATTTATTTTATCCGCACCTCATGAACAAGATGATCTCATTCTTACAAGCTGCGACATTTGTTCGAGGACGAGCAAACCTCTAAGCTTGGAGGAGTTGATGAGTCCAATTTATATTATGATTACACCCTTTATTTCGTTCTGTAGTGTAGGATTCTTCGGATTTTACCGCGTGCGAGCACCTCTTTTTGTATGATTTCGCTAGGTTGTCATGTACAAAAGTGTTTTCGAGTTTATGGAAAGATGCCAATTTTATAGTGATAAAATCACGCCAATTGACATGATAAAACATTGCCATAAAAAGATAAAAACACTTGGGAGAATATAAGGCTCACGCAGAAGCCTCCAGAGCACAAGACGGTGTCTGGTACGAGCGCACGTGCTCGTACCGCCTACCGCCGCCTCTGCCTGGGCAACTACTTCTTCCGCATGCAGATGGATTAGAGATCAGAGACTCCTAGCAACCAGAAACACCTCCAAAACAAAGAACCCTAGCCTCTAGAAGGATTCCAGAGGTGGAATTGGTCCAGGGACTCCGTCGCCGCACTACCGCGTCAAGAGGGCATCATCACCACCCGTCTTCACCATCATCACCCCATCTCCATCTCTTTGTAATACATTAGCTAGTGTGGATTCACTTTCGTATTACTTTGACGCTACCACTATGTTCATCATGATTCACCTCGTGATATTTGTACCCTTGATGTGCGAGTAGTTTCCTTAGTTATCGGGGATATGGAGGAACCCTAGTATGTTTGCGATGGCATGATAATAAGATTTGATATCCTCTTTATATGTTTATGTTAATGATCTTCTTGATGTTGGGTGAAGTCGACCACCCAACATATGCCTCCTTTGGATGGAAGGATATTACTATTAGTGTGAAGGTGGAAGCGGAGGTCGGTGGTGACAATACTTATCTCTCTCCTTTCCAGATCATTGCAATAGAGGGTATACGGAGACCGCCTTGGTTGTGTCCATGGAAACCCTTAATTACCATTCGGTAACCGGAGTGAGGATGAATGGTAGTTGTGTATGGGATACATGGCTACTACATGTATGCACTTGTTTGTACTTGGCTCCGCCCACTTGTAGAAACATATAAACTAGCTTAGGAATCTGATTTAGATTGATGCTTAGGCATTGTTCATGTTAGATGCATACTAGTGGGGAACCCACACTCCCTGGGAACGCTTTAGTCCTACCGATTCCAACAACTGTTACTCACGTCTCATGACACTTTATTTTACTCTTGTCTTTTATTTTCTCGTTCGCAATAATCACCCAATATTTTAAACCTCAGATTTCGCTTTGCTTCGGATCGCAACTAACTTGCGGGCACTTTAATTTTAATCCCTACAAGAGACAAAGACTAATTCCTGTTCTCCCAATGAGATCGATACTCTTACTTTGAAAAGGCTACAATTAAACCCTATGCACTTGCAGGCCATCAATCGTCCTCTACTCCAAGGCTTCGCCTCAAGTCAGTGGTTGTTCAATAGCATGCTTTGGTGTTCGGTGAAGATGATGCGATGACAATGCACTGTGAGGGTTGGATTGATGTGCGGGGCCGTAAGGAGGCCGCGGATGTGTTCAAGGGCAAGCATGTTGCGTTGGTGCAGCATCTGGTGGTCAGCCATGCAGATCGTGCCGCTTACCTGAAGTGGATTGTTGGGTGTTGCTTTTACTGCCTCAGTCGCAAGGCTGATTGCTAATACATCTCCAATGTATCTATATTTTTTTATTGTTTCATGCTATTATATTGACACTTTTGTATACTTTATATGCCATTTTATATTATTTTTATGGACTAACCTATTAACTTAGTGCCCAGTTCCTATTTTCTGCATTTTTTTGTTTCGCAGAAAAACCATACCAAACGAAGTTCACACACGATGAAACATTACGATGATTTTTTCTGGAAAATAAAAGACCCTAGAAGCTTTGGGGAGAGACCGGAAGACGAACGAGGGAGCCACAAGCTCACACGGTGAACCCAGGGGGGTAGGCATGCTGTGCAAGCTTGTGGTTCCCACGTGGCTCTGTTTGACCTAATTCCTGGCCTATAAATTCCCTAATATCCAAAAAAACGAAGCGAGCCCCGAAACAATTCTTCCGCCACCTCAAGCCTCTATTCTTCCGCGATCTCATCTGGAGGCCTTTTCCGGTACTCGATCTGAGGGGGAAACCATTAGGGAGGCTATCTTCATCAACCTTGCTGCCTCCATGATGATGTGTGAGTAGTTCCAACAGGACCTACGGGTCCACTGTAACTAGATGGCTTTCTCTCTCTCTCTCTCTCTCTCTCTCTCTCTCTCTCGATCTTCAATACAATGATCTCTTTTGAGATCCATCTGATGTAATCTTTTGCGATGTGTTTGTTGGGATCCGATGAATTGGGGGTTTATGATCAGATTATTCATTGATCTATTTTGGGTTCTTCAGCCTTCATTATTGTGTAATTTTATAGCTTTGTATTTCTCTCTGATCTATTGGTCTACTTTGGTCAAGTTTGATTGATTATCTTCAGTGGGAGAGGTGCTTTGTAGTAGGTTCAATCTTACAGTGATCCTGTCCAGTGACAGAAAGGAGAAGGGCACGTATTTGTATTGTTCTACTAAGGATAAAACGACGGGGTTTGAACATATTGCTTGGTCTTATTTTGTCTACATTATGTCATCTTGCTTAATGTGTTACTCTGTATTTATGAACTTAATACTTTGAGATGCATGCTGGATAGCGGTCTTGGGGTGGAGTAATAGTAGTAGACGTTAGTAAGTCGAACGGTCTACTTATCACGGATGCAATGCCTATATAATGATTATGCATTGGATGATCTTCATAACTATGCCCAATTATGTTAATTGCCCAACAGTAATTTGTTTAACCTTCGCTATTCTGCTTTCGAGAGAGATGTCTCTAGTGAACCTATGTCCCCCGGGTCCATTCTCCATATATTTACTAGTTCCTACCATTACTATCAGTTTGCCATCATTATCGTAGTTACTACTATCTTTTGCTATATTTACTATTATTTGTTTTTAGCCTTGTGGCTAGCAAGAACAAGGGAAGTGACGACCCCCTAGCCTTTGTTGGGTGCAAGCAATTATTTTGGTTGTGTGCAGGTGTTGCTAACGTCGTACGTGTGTTGCCTCCTACTAGTTCGGTAAACCTTGGTTCTTAACTGAGGGAAATACTTTCTGCTACTGTGCTACATCACCCTTCCTCTTTAGGGAAATCCAATAACTCCTATGGGAGGTGATACGTCTCCATCGTATCTACTTTTCCAAACACCTTTTCTCTTGTTTTGGACTCTAGTTTGCATGATTTGAGTGAAACTAACCCGGACTGACGTTGTTTTCAGTAGAAATACCATGGCGTTGTTTTTGTGCAGAAATAAAAGTTCTCAGAATCGGACGAAACTTTGCGGAGATTTTTATTGAATAAATAAAAAAAATACTGGAACGAAGATCCACCGGAGGGGGGCCACCAGTTGCTCACAAGGCAACAGGGCGCGCCTACCCCCCAGGGCGCGCCCTGATGCCTTGTGGGTCTCACAGGCGACCGACTGACCTAATTCCAAGCCTATAAATTCCGTTTCCCCAAGAAAAAAATAGGAGAAGAAGTTTCATTGCGTTTTACGATACGGAGCCGCCGCCACCTCCTGTTCTTCATCGGGAGGGTTGTTCTGGAGTCCGTTCGGGACTATGGAGAGGGGGATTCGTCGCCGTCCTCATCATCAACCATCCTCCATCAACAATTTCATGATGCTCACCGCCGGGAGTGAGTAATCCCTTCGTAGGCTTGCTAGACGGTGATGGAGCTGGATGAGATTTATCATGTAATCAAGTCAATTTCTTAGGGCTTGATCCCTAGTATCCACTATGTTCTGAGATTGATGTTGCTATGACTTTGCTATGCTTAATGCTTGTCACTAGGGCCCGAGTGCCATGATTTCGGATCTGAACCCTCTATGTTTTCATGAATATATTTGAGTTCTTGATCCTATCTGCTAGTTATATGCACCTGTTATTGTTCTGATCTGCAGAACACAAGGTGACAATAATTGGGATACTCTTCGGGGATGACTGTAATTTGAGTAGTTCATGTATTCACCATGTGTTAATGCTTTGTTCTGGTTCTCTATTAAAAAGAAGCCTTAATATCCCTTAGATTTCCTTATGGACCACGCTGCCACGAGAGGGTAGGACAAAAGATATCATGCAAGTTCTTACTATAAGCACGAATGAATATATACAGAATACAAGCCTACATTGAATTGATGAATTGGAGCTATTGTGTATCACTCTAGGTTGTGACTGTTACATGATGAATGTTATCCAACACAAATATCCATCGCTGATGCAATGCCTACGCTTTGCTCATATTGATCTTTGCTAAGTTACTACTGTTGTTGCTGTTGTTACAATCACTACAAAACTGCTACTGTTACTGTCACCGTTACTATTGCTACTGTTACCGCTACTATCAAACTATCATACTACTATGCTACTAAATACTTTGCAGCAGAGATATTATTTTCTAGGTGTGGTTGAATTGACAACTCAACTGCTAAGGCTCATAAATATCCTTTGGCTCCCCTTGTGTCAAATCAATAAATTTGGGTGAAATACTACCCTCGAAGACTGTCGCGATCCCCTATACTTGTGGGTTATCAAGACTCTTTTCTGGCGCTGTTGGCGGGGAGCATAGCTTTATTTATTGAGTTCACTTGGGAATTATGTATCTGCTGATCATTATGAAGAATCTGAAAGACTTTAAGACCAAGATCGTACCCTCTAAGACGAGGGGAGGTAAGGAACTGCCATCTAGCTCTGCACTTGATTCACCTTCTGTTTTAAGTAGACTTGCGACACCGCCACCTGCTATTCAATCTAATATGTTGCAAGTGATTGATGATGTCGCTTCTATTATAAATGATGCTTGTGATGATGCTAGGAATTTGCTTGATAACATTGTGCCACTAGGTGAATTTCTTGATGAACAAATTGCTAAATCTAGAGAACTTGAGAATACTGAAACTGATGAAAATTATGATTCACCTATTATGCCTAGCTCTCCTACTAGATATGAAATTCCTAATGTACCTAAGGGATATGTTATGGATGGGGAGATTGCTAAGGAATTTCTTGCTTGTAATGATAGAGAGGATCTTAAGAATTTACTGAGTAAGCTGAAAGAAAAGGCTATGATTGAAAGAATGAAATATGATCCTAGGTTTGCAACCTCTCCTATCTTTCTTACTGATAAGGATTATGAATTCTCTGTTGATCATGTACTTATTACTTTGGTAGAATCAAATCCTTTTTCATGGTTATGAAACTGAAACTGTTGTGGCACATCTTACTAAATTAAATGACATTGCCACCCTATTTGCTCAACAGGAAAAGATTCGCTACTACTATATTCTTAAGTTGTTTCTTTCCTCATTAAAGGGTGATGCTAAAGATTGGTTTAATACTCTTGCTCCTGGTTGTGTGTGTAGTCCCTAGGATATGATATATTGCTTCACTAAAAAATACTTTCTTGCTCATAAGAAACAAGCTGCCTTATAGGAAATATACAACTTTGTGCAATTTGAGGAAGAGCATCTCCCTCAAGCTTGGAGGAGGCTTCTCCAATTATTAAATGATTTGCCTGATCATCCTCTTAAGAAAAATGAAATACTTGATATCTTTTATAATGGACTAACCGATGCTTCTATGGACTACCTAGATAGTTGTGTTGGCTGTGTTTTCAGGGAACGAACTGTTGAACAGGCTCAAGAATTACTGGATAATATATGTGATGGTGTCCTGGACTAGGGGGTACTCACCACATCGTCTCCCGACCAGGTGGGTTGAGCCGAGGACCCCCATGGCAGTTCACTAATGGGCCACTTCGGGCAGCCCATGCCGAATACAAGGAATACTCCACAAGACTTGGCGCCCAAGACGAAGACTCTCCTAAACCCTAGGCCACCGGTGCATATATAAACGGAGCCAGGCTAGTCAATAGATGATCTGATATTCATTAGAACAATCTCGTGGTAGATACATGTACTCTGTACTACACCCCATATGAATACAATCAAAAGCAGGACGTCGGGTATTATCTCTTCGAGAGAGCCCGAACCTGGGTAAAATCATGTGTCCATGTTACCATCGCTCCAAGACGCCTAGCTTAGGACCCCTACTACGAGATATGCTGGATTTGACACCGACATTGCTGCTTTCATTGAGAGCCTGCTGGGTAGTCGCCGCGGTGCAATGGGAATTCAGATCGGCTCCACCGCGATCTACGCGTCAGAACCGAGCTACATCGTTAGCTTCGGCATCTTCGTCGCCGACCCGACTGGTCACCTTGGCTGGACCGAGGACTAGGCTTCTCTTCGGATCATCAAGTTCAGACGGATGTCTTAATCATCATCAACTCCGATCTCATCCGGGATCATGGAGAAATCGTCCATGGTGCTCGGGGGCTCAACGTCAACATTGCCCTTGCGCGATCATGCAGTTTTTTCTAGACAGCGGATTCGTGTTCGCCGTCCCCGTCTCCTCGAGCGTCGTTTTGACAAATCCTTTAGTGGAATTGTGCGGAATTGAGTCTATAATGACCCCGTAAAATTTCGTCATATTCCGATGGAGGAATCTCCGGCGATGTATGATATACCGGAGCCCTGTCAAATCTGGACATGAATCTGGACGAGTTTAGGGCGAGGAGTCCAGCATCCAGCTCGGACATCCTTTGGAAGATCCAACCATTGATCGGCTGCGTAATTCCTATATCTACCATCCCTCAAAATGTCAGCTCGATCCGACCATTCAAACTCCGGGAATAACTCGAGGAGTGCATCAATTTTCGGATCTATTTTCTGCGCGAAAACGAATCCGACCCGAGTTCATCTTTTTCATGAACAAATTATCGGACATCCTTTTTGAAGGGAATTTTTTATAGGGTATTGTGTTTTGTCCTCAAACACATGCCCACAATTTTTAAGCTTTTTCCGAGGCGATCTTCGTCGTCGCGCCGGTGTCAAACCAGCCCGGCCACGTTGCTCCATGGCTGCCGACCTGCGCCAGCATCGACTGCGCTGTCGCTTCATCGAGCCGAAGGCAACCACCTCGGATCATCACCTCGGCGAGCCGACCAAGAGTTTGGCACCGCTCTCCCTAATGATCGTCAAGATAACATCTTCACCGTACGGATTGCACGGGTCGGGCGCGCCAGCATCGCCGCGCGGTCACCTCTCAAGCCGGCATTGACCGCGTCACAAAGTTTCGACCTGCGTCGGCATCGCCGCGCCGTTGCTTCTTCGAGCCGATGTCCACCTCGCCGACCTGCTTTGACACCTCGGCTGGCATGGGGGTTGCAACATCACCTTACCGACCTGTTCAGACACCTCGGCTAGACCGGGGGCTTCGCCATCTCTTCATCAACCTACTCCGGGGACTTCGGCGTCACCAGCCGATCAGCTTTGTCACCTCGGCTGGCCCGGGGGCTTCGCCTCGCCACATCGACCGTGTCGCGTCGCTGCTTCATCAAGCCGAGCTCTTCACTCGGCCACCTCGGGCTTGGGGGCTAGGACCTCGGTCAAGCCGAGGACTACGCGTCCTCGTCCCGCCACAAGCCCGCATCACGTCATCAACGTCGAGCACATTAACCAGCTAAGTCGCTTTCATGCTTAAATTTTATAAATTCTTAATTTTTTGTTCGGTTCGACCAAGCATTATATTTATGTTAAAATCTGTTTGTTAAAAACGAGGTTCGTTAAAAACCGCTTCTTTTTCCTATCTTAATTGGGGGCTCTTAAATTTATATGAGCCATTTTATAATAAGTGTTTTCTTCTAAATCGTTGCAAAGTCTTTTTCTACTACTCCTTTTTCCGACATAAGTGTGTGGTCAATAGCCGGGTTGCCTGGTTTCTCTTTAAACCACTCGAGTTTAGTTTGCTAAACTGGCCTGAGAAACACTCCACCTTCGGGATGTGAGGTTGAAGCCAAAGGCTGACCCGCTTGAAGTCTGGAGATCGGACGTACATGTTAAAGCACGACAGAAGCACAAATTAATTTTAAGACCAATTTCGGATTGACACCAAAAAACTTGATTTAATCTAGACGTAAAGTTTTTACTAAATATTTTTGGCTTCCCGAGCTTATGGCACCTTTAACCTACTTGTATGTTTTCCTTCCAGGAGGCGGGACATGCTCTTGATCGAGGTGTTCTGCATGATGGTTTTGCTCGGGAAATCTTTTCCGACCTGCAGTTCGGCATCTTTCCTGCCGTGCTGCACCTCGGCGTTGTCAAAACCATAAGTCTCACAGTACAACGCCAGACGCCTTTAAAGCATCGGCAATATCAATGGGGGGCTGCGACTAGAGCCGAACCCACCAAAAGCCAAGGTACTCTATGGAGTCCTCGGCAAAACGTTCTCGGATATTGCTTTATATGCATCAGTTTCAAATTGTGTCTTCGGTCAATAGTTGGGTTGCCCGGCTCCTATGTTTGCCTCCTACGTTCCGCTTTGTTCGGCTAGTTGTGCAAAGGGAGAACCACTACGATTGTGCTTCCAGCTCGAATGGTCAAGTACCTCAGTGGAGAAAGCCGAAAACTGACTGTCAAAATAAGCATAAACTGGTCTGCGATCCGATGACCGTGTCAATCTACAAGATCGATAGCGGTCTCACCGTGTTAAACGAGGGGCTTCTTATAAAATTATCCGAAGTGTTAATGGCTTGACCTCGGCTGACGCCAAACATTAACCGGGGGCTAGTAACTGGCCTCCCAACTTTAAGCTCCTATGACTAAGTGAAAGTTATAAAGCCAGGATTTCTGATTGCCTCGTTTCCGCTAACACAATCGCCTCCGGGCACCGAGATGTCGGCTAAGGGTTGTCTTGGTACTGTGGAAACACCCTGCGTAGCATCTACAAAGGGGTAGAAGCCGACGATGGGCCACTCTCAAATGATAAACGGTCACAAAGGAGTCAAAATAGCATATAGCATAAAAAGTGTTTGTATTCAATATACGAGTGCTGCCTTCCGTAATCATCGTTATAAAGCCATAAATATGCATCAATTTGACTTAGATTTTTGGCCAAGCTGGGTTGCCTGGCTCCCGTGCTTACCCCTTACGTTCCCGATTATTCGGCTAGGGGGTAATGGGAGCACCTCTTTGATTGTTACTTCCGGGTCATCCGGGCTAGTACCTCAGACTGGGTGAAGCCGAAAGCTAGCCATCTTAAGAATATAATTGGTCGGCAACGATGGAAGTGAAAATTTTGGTTCATTAAAGACCACAGAGTTCGGAAACTTTTTCCAAACTAAATCCTCAATATTTTCCTCCCACATTGATCGGAGTTGAGGTTTCACGATCATGGTCAACATGATAGCCTGAGAAAAGGAACTTATGAAGGAACTATTTTTCCCAGAAGATGTTTCTTACGTTAAATAGTAATATAACATATCTCTCCGCGTACCTTTGTTTATAAAACCGTATGGCCGGATTGCCTTGTTTTCCGTAAATCTTTGCCCTTATAAAGGCTTTATAAAGTAGGAAAACACTCCTTGGCTACTGGCCGAGGAGGATGAAGCCGATGGTCGGTCAACAAAGTTTTGTACAATGCGGATCCGAGCATTAATGATGTAAAGTACTTGGATACATAGAATCATTACACATAAATTGTGATTAAAGTCTATTTACTCTGGATATCGATCCTTAATTTGGCCACCCTTGCCCAAATTAAGGCTCAGGGGCTATTGGGCTTCGCGCTTCTCAATTAAAAGCCATTAACGGGTTACATCGATCCACTGATCTGGTGTTGCCACCCGACCAGTGGCTTGGGGGCTACTGCATTGACGATTCAATGCAAACAATTAACAAACTGCAAAATAGTTTCCGAGGAGATTACGATCCTCAGGTTGGTCGGCCGCACCCAACCTGAGTCTCAGGAACTGCTGCACACCGTGTTTCTGTTCCTAAGTATGCTGCCAAACTAGGAGTTGATCCTCAGGCCTATTTCGCGAATCGACCTGAGTCTCAGGGGCTACTGGGATCAGCGGTTTGATGTTTTCCTTCAGGTGCATCTCGGATTTTTGGCCGACACACACCTTGAGGGCTACTGGCTATATATCTCGATAGATAATAAATTGCACCAATCGAAAAAATAAATCAGCCCGCGGCCGAGGTGGTGCACCACCTCGGAAGCAGTCCGGCATAAATCTCAGATGCAAGTGGCTGGCTCCGTAGAGGGCGTTTCCGGCATTAAGCTCGGCTGAACTTCTTCAACTTTTTTGGACCGAGGTAACCTATGACACCTCGGATGTAGACCAGCGTTGGAGCTCGGCTGCTAAAATGTACCTCGGAAGCAGTCCGGCATAAAGCTCGGCTGCGAGTGGCTGGCTCCATAGAGAACTTTTTCGGCGTTAAGCTCGGATAACCTCCTTCAAACTTTTTCAAAGACGAGGTACTCTATGCCTCCTCGGATGCAGTCCGGTGTTGGAACTCGGCTGGAAGAAGACACCTCGGATGCAGTCCGGCGCTGGAGCTCGGATACAGACCGGCGTTGGAGCTCGGCTGGTAAAATGTACCTCGGATGCAGACCGGCGTTGGAGCTCGGCTGCAAAAGACACCTCGGATGCATTCCGGTGTTGGAGCCCGGATGCAAGAGGACACCGCTGCATTGGAAAAACTTTGAACCCGAGGTGCGGTGTAAAAATAACAAGGGGCTCCTCGGATGCCCGACGTGTGAACTCTTCGGATACACCTCAGCGATCGTCAAGATCGGAGATCGGAAGATTTGTTGAACCAGTTTTCAAGACCGATGACCGAAGACAAAGAACAGTTCGGAAGAACCGAGGAGCGTCCCCAACTTGAAGACTGGTTCAGGGGTCTATTGATGGTGTCCTAGACTAGGGGGTACTCACCACATCGTCTCCCGACCAGGTGGGTTGAGCCGAGGACCCCCATGGCGGTTCACTAATGGGCCACTTCGGGCAGCCCATGCAGAATACAAGGAAGACTCCACAAGACTTGGCGCCCAAGACGAAGACTCTCCTAAACCCTAGGCCACCGGTGCATATATAAACGGAGGCCAGGCTAGTCAATAGATGATTTGATATTCATTAGAACAATCTCGTGGTAGATACATGTACTCTGTACTACACCCCATATGAATACAATCAAAAGCAGGACGTAGGGTATTATCTCTTCGAGAGAGCCTGAACCTGGGTAAAATCATGTGTCCATGTTACCATCGCTCCAACACGCCTAGCTTAGGACCCCTACTACGAGATATGCCAGATTTGACACCGACAATATGGAGGAATGCCGATGATTGGACACTCCCTGAAACACCACCTAAACAAACTCCAAAGAAGAGAGGTATTCTATTCCTCAGTCCAAAAGATATGCAAGAAACAAAGAAATCTATGAAAGAAAAGGGTATTATCTGAAGATGTTAAAAATTTACCGCCTATTGAAGAAATACATGGACTTGACATCCCAACACGGGTAGTGGAGATAAATTCTCTTTATCGATTCGATGAAGGTGATATTCCTTATAATAAATCTCCTAGCCGGTGTTTGGATGAATTTGATAATTTCATTGTTAAGAAAGAAAACTTCAATATGCAAACTAGTGATCAATTGAAACATAATGCTATCATGATTGAACATTTGAGTGACATGATGTTTAGAATTGATAATGACATTAAAGGCTTATGTAAACATGCATCTATGGTTCAAACTCACTTAGAACAAGTTTCTAAATCACAAAATGATTTGCTTAATGAAATGAAGAGTAAAATGAGTGATCATGCTATTAGAGTGGTTACTAGAGGTGGTAAAATGACTCAGGATCTTCTATATCCTGAAGGTCATCCTAAGAGAATTGAGCAAGATTCTCAGAGAGTTAATAATGATGTGCCCAGTTCACCTAGGAAAAAGAAAAAGAATAGATCTTTGCATGCTTCTAGTGAACGTGTTGTAGAAAAACCTCTTAAAAATCCTAATGATGTTTCTATTTCTGATGCTGAGACACAACCTGGTAATGAGCATACACCTAGTGATAATGATAATGATAATGTTAATGATGATCATATTGATGCTCCACCAGACAATAACAAAGAATCTGATAATGAGGTAGAAATAGAACCTGAAGTTGAGCTTGATAACCCACCTCCTAAGAATAAAAGATATGATAAAAAAGACTTTGTTGCTAGGAAACATGGTAAAGAAAGTGAACCATGGGTTCAAAAACATAAGCCATTTCCTAGTAAGGCTGTGAAATATAGAGATGAAGAGGCTTTCAATTGCTTTGTTGAAATGCTTAGACCTTTGTATTTGCGAACACCCTTGACTGAAATTGTGAAAATGCCTCCATATGCTAAATACATGAAAGATATTGTCACTAATAAAAGGAAAATACCTGAGGCTGAAATTTCTATTATGCTTGCAAACTATTCATTTGAAGGAAAAGTACCTCAGAAGTAAGGAGATCCAGGAATACCTACTATACCATGCTCTATCAAAAACAATTATGTTCGAACTGCTTTGTGTGATTTAGGAGCTGGTGTTAGTGTTATGCCTTTTTCTCTATACAGAACACTTGACTTGAATAAGTTGACACGTACTGAAATTTCTTTGCAAATGGCTGATAAATCAACTACTTTACCCATTGGAATTTGTGAGGATGTTCCCGTTGTTGTTGCTAATGTTACTGTCTTACTGGACTTTGTTATTCTTGATATGCCCGAGGACGACAACATGTTGATTATCCTTGGTAGACCTTTTTTGAATACTGCAGGGGTTGTTATTGATTGCAAGAAAAGCAAGGTCACTTTTCATGTCAACAATAATGAGCATACGGTATATTTCCCAAAGAAACCAAACAAAGTGAATAGTATCAATTCTATTGAAAAGATTATCACAATCACTATTGGAGGTTTTGAATTCCCTCTTCCGATACCTGAAAAGAAATATCAAACTCTTATTGTTGGGACAATGCATATCCCGGTTGAGGTAACTTAGTGTTATATGAAAATTCTTCGGTTTCATGTTACTCGGAAAAAGTTCGTTAATAAGACTTGATCAACCTAATTAATGGATTCTTTTTGAGGAGCATGTGGTCGATGAATTCAGTGTGCACAACTTTCTGTACCCATAGTTTACTCTCTGTTATTTATAGTTTAATAAAGAAAAATGCCATGATTATCTTGTTTTCTGAATTATCCGTGAAATAAAAAATGACCCAAAAATAAAAGTGCTCAAAATGTCATAAAATTTTTACACGGTTTTTTTGGAATATTTAAGAATTTTTGGCACTGGACACACCCCAGGGGGTGCACCTGTTGCTCACAAGGCAACAGGGTGCGCCCACCCCCCTAAGACGCGCCAAGATGCCTTGTGGGTCCCACAGGGACCCACTCACTTAGTCCACCTGCCCATTGCTTCTTCTTCCTCCTCCAGAAAAAAACATGGTAGCTCTTGTTCTCGTGTTCTTGCTTCCAAAACTGAGATTTTCGATCTCTTTGCTTGGAGCTCCGTTTCCAAAACTGTTTTGGGGGATTGCTCCTTGGTATGTGACTCCTCCATTGGTCCAATTAGTTTTTGTTTTTGTGGATTATATTTTTCTTATTTTGCTACTGTTGGTGCCATTGAAAATGAGCTTGCATGTTGAATTTATTTGGTTCTAAGTAGTTTGAATGCTTGATATAGCCTCTAGACACGTATATGAGTAGTTGCTATCAATCTTGTTAAGTTTTGTTAACATCTTTTTGTGGTCCAAAAAATTTCAGAAATTTTCTCAGGAAAATGAACTTCTTTAGGAGGAGTTCTTCAAGGAGGAGGTCCTCGGAGCGTTCCTCTAGCCAGGACTCGGCAAGACAAGCATGCATTGAGCCATGGGCGAGTTCAGTGTGAGGTGCCGAGGTGAAATCTTGTCAGTGGTCGTGTGATACATGATTGGTGCCGGCATCAAGGAAAAATTTGATCAATATATTGATAATACTGAGCTAACCGCCTTCCTCACAGATAAGTGTACCCAACACTACCATCTCACCAATTCATTCACTCAAAAATTTAAATATCATTCTTCCAATTCTAGAGTTTTATTTGACCGCTATGAGCGCCCCTATAGTATGTCTCTAGAAGAATTTTGTGATGCATGCAAAATTCCGTTTTGGGGTTCGCTTGCCGAACCGTGGAAATCTGATTATGAGACATTTCTTAGTAGTCTTTGAAATGGTGAGGATAGGGGTGTGACACAAGCTAGGATAAAAAGCATTCATTTTCCCTCTATTCGCTACTTTGCAACTTTTAACGGGAGATGTGTGGTTGGAAAGTGATAACCCACAAGTATAGGGGATCGCAACAGTCTTCGAGGGTAGTATTTCACCCAAATTTATTGATTTGACACAAGGGGAGCCAAAAGAATATTTGTGAGTATTAGTAGTTGAGTTGTCAATTCAACAACACCTGGAAAACTAAATATCAGCAGCAAAGTGTTTAGTAGCACACTAGTATGATAGTTTTGGTAGCAGTAGTAACAGTAGCAATAGTAACAAAGACAGTAACAGTAGCAGTTTTGTAGTGATTGTAACAGCAGCAGCTACGAAAGTAACTTAGCAAAGATCAATATGCGAAAAGCGTAGGCATTGGATCAGTGATGGATAATTATGTTGGATGACATTCATCATGTAATAGTCACAACCTAGAGTGATACACAATAGCTCCAATTCATCAATGTAATGTAGGCATGTATTCCATATATAGTCATACGTGCTTATAATAAGACCCTGCATGACATCTTTTGTCCTACCCTTCCGTGGCAGCGGGGTCCATAAGGAAATCTAAGGGATATTAAGGCCTCCTTTTAATAGAGAACCGGAACAAAGCATCAGCACTTAGTGAGTACATGAACTCCTCAAACTACGGTAATCACCGGAAAGAATCCCAGTTATTATCACCTTGGGGTATGCGGATCATAACACGTAATAGGTGCATACAACTTGCAAGATAGGATCAAGAACACAAATATATTCATGAAAACATAAAGGGTTCAGATCTAAAATAATGGCACTCGGGCCCTAGTGACAAGCATTAAGCATAGCAAAGTCATAGCAACATCAATCTCAGAACCTAGTGGATACTAGGGATCAAGCCCTAACAAAAGTGACTCGATTACATGATAAATCTCATCCAACCCATCACCGTCCAGCAAGCCTACGAAGGAATTACTCACACCCGGTGGTGAGCATCATGAAATTGGTGATGGAGGATGGTTGATGACGACGGCGGCGACGAATCCCCCTTTCCGGAGCCCCGAACAGACTCCAGATCAGCCCTCCCGATGAAGAACAGGACGTGGCGGCGGCTCCGTATCGTAAAACGCGATGAAACTTCTGCTCTTATTTTTTTCTCAGGGAAAGAGAATTTATAGCGTTGGAATTAGGTCAGGAGAACCTCTGTGGGCCCCACAAGGCATCAGGGCGCGCCCTATGGGGGGTCGCGCCCTGTTGCCTTGTGAGCAAGAGGTGGCCCCTCTTCTATTGATTCTTGTGCCAATAATTTTTATATATTCCATAAAAAATCATCAAAAAGTTTCATCCAATTCCGAGAACTTTGATTTCTGCACAAAAACAACACCATAGTAGTTCTGGTGAAAACAGCGTCAGTCCGGCTTAGTTTCATTCAAATCATGCAAATTAGAGTCCAAAACAAGAGCAAAAGTGTTTGGAAAAGTAGATACGATGGAGACGTATCAGCATGCACTAAAATGGTTATGATGTAGTATGTTGACATCCAAGATAAATCATTATCCACTCTTAGCTACTTAAGCATGGCATGAGCAACTATAATCTCTAATTATCATCAAAAACATGTTTACTCATAATATGCTGAATCATGGATACTGAGTTAAACATATTTACAAAAACAACAAGAGTTCATACCAGCTTTTCCTTACCACAGTCACTTCATCAAATCATCATCATTATTGCCTTTCACTTGCATGACCGAATGATGTGAAATAAATAATAGTGCAAAAGTGCCGTGGACTAAACTGGAATCTGCAAACATTTTATTCAAGGGAGAAGACAAAGTAATATTGGCTCTCTGTTAGATCAACAATAAAGCACATGAGAGCCACTCAACATTTTCATCGTGGTCTTCTCCTTACGACAACTCAACAAAAAGAAAAGAAATTCAGAGAAACACACTGAAATATTTTTGGAGTTTTTAGTTTTTCTAAAGAAAGCAAACTAAAGAAGAAAAACGAAAAGCGAGAAAAAATATTTACATGGGAGAACTCCCAACAAACAAGAAAAGAAGTAATGAGAACTCTTTTTGGGTTTTCTTTTAGTACTACGAACTAACTAAAGGGAAAGAAAAACCGAAAAGAAGCGAGAAATATTTTTGGATTTTCAAAGTTTTTCAAACACACAAGAAGAAAGCGAAAATAAAACTGACATGGATATACAATGAAAAAGTATGAACACCGACAACTGGAATGAATGTGTGAACATGAATGTAATGTCGGTGAGAAATACGTACTCCCCCAAGCTTAGGCTTTTGCCTAACTTGGTCTACGGCCATCCATAGAATCCATCTGGTCTGGTAGGAAAGTGGTTAGGCGGAGGCACTTTAGCATCCCAAGGCTGGGCCTCATTCTCCGTCGCAGCCAACTTGTTCTTGTAAGCAATGAGGTCCGGTGGCATGATGGAGTATCCGTGCCTGGCATAAGAATCAAACAAGGGAGGTGCAGGCAACGAAATAATCTCACGAGTTACCTCGCTAAATACCAAATTATAACGAATGTAATGAGGAGGCTCGGGGTCATCAATAAAGTGGTGATCAACCATGCACTGTTGGTCTAAATAAACCTTAGGCGGCAAATAATCATTTGGACGGATAGCAACATTAAAGCGTTTCGCAAGACGCAAAGCATAAATACCGCCGTGAATTTTACCCCTGGTCTTGTTGGTGTGCAAGCGGCGTGCAATGATAGCTCCCAAGCTATAGGTGTTATCACCATAGGGTGCGCGGTGTAAAATGGCGAGGTCAGGGGCACTGAGAGTACCACCTTCCTCCCTGGCAGTCAAGCATTTCCCTATGAATAAAGCAAAGTAGTGCACAGCAGGAAAATGCAAGCTAGTGACTCGGGCTCTCGACACGCCCCTAGATTCTCCCATAGTCAAAGTGCGAAGGAAGTCCTCAAACTCCTCAGGTTGAGGTTCCCTCACATCCCCATCAGAAGGGATCAAACATATCTCGCAAAACTCAGCTAGCGTTAACTCATGATGTTCGGCATATAAATCAAAATGCACCATGGGAATATCGAGCCTAGGCATGAAATAAAAAAATTGCACAAAGGAATTTGTAAGGATGTGGTGCTGGTCACACTCATCTGCGAGGAAGTCGGTCAGCCCGTTGTTCGCAACAAATTGTGCAAACTCTTGGCGAAACCCGGCTTCGTTCATGAAGGCATTGTGCGGCCATTCACAAGGTCGGACCTCCGTCCTACGAGGAATGTTGAGGTCATGGTCAAGGGCATTCCCAAGGACCCCCTTGGAGCTCCGGCTCGAAGAACCTCTCCGAAGGAAGTTCATTTTCCTAAGAACAAATTTCTGAAAAATTTTGGGCCACAAATTAATGTCAACAAAACTTCACAAAATTGATAGCAACTGTTCATACAAGTGCCTAGAGGCTATATCAAGCATTCAAACTACTTAGAACTCAAAGAATTTAACATGCAAGCTCATTTTCAGTAGCACCAATAGCAGCAATTTATGCAAAATATAATCCACTAAAGCAAAAAACTAATTGGAGTAATGGAGGAGTCACATACCAAGGAGCAATCCCCCAAAACAGTTTCGGAAACGGAGCTCCGAGCAAAGAGATAAAAAATCTCAGGTTTGGGAGCAAGAACATGAGAGAGAGCTACCACGATTTTTTTTCTGGAGGTAGGAGATGAAGTGGGCTGAAGAGATAAGTGAGTGGGTCCCTGTGGGACCCACAAGGCATCTTGGCGTGCCCTGGGGGGTGGCCGCGCCCTGTTGTCTTGTGAGCAACAGGTGCACCCCCTGGGTTGTTTTCAGTGCCAAAAATTCTTAAATATTCCAGAAAAAATCATGTTAAAATTTTATTGCATTTTGAGCACTTTTATTTTTGGGCCATTTTTTATTGTACGGATAATTCAGAAAAAAGGATAATCATGGCATTTTACTTTATTAAACTATAAATAACAGAGAGCAAACTAAGATTATAGAAAGTTGTGCTTACTAAATTCATCGACCACATGCCCCTCAAAAAGAATCCATTAATAAGGTTAATCAAGTCTTATTAACAAACTATTTCCGAGTAACATGAAACCGAAGAACTTTCGTATAACACTAAGTTACCTCAACGGGGATATGCATCTCCCCAAGAATAAGAATTTCTTATTTCTTTTTGACAGTGGGAAGAGGAAATTTGAATCCTCCAATAGTGATTGTCGAAACCTTTTCAATACAATTGATACCATTCACTGAATTTTGTTTCCTCGGAAAATAAAAAGTATGCTCATTACCATTGACATGAAAAGTGACCTTGCTTTTGTTGCAATCAATAACAGCCCCTGCAGTATTCAAAAAGGGTCTTCCAAGGATAATCGACATGTTGTCGTCCTCGGGCATATCAAGTATAACAAAGTCTGTTAACATAGTAACGTTTGCTACAACAACGGGCACATCCTCGCAAATCCCAATAGGTATAGCAGTTGATTTATCAGCCATTTGCAAAGATATTTCAGTGGGTGTAAGCTTATTCAAATCAAGTCTTTTATATAAAGAGAAAGGCATAACACTGACACCGGCTCCTAAGTCACATAGAGCAGTTTTAACATAACTTCTTTTAATGGAGCATGGTATGGTAGGTATTCCCGGATCTCCTAATTTTTTAGGTACTCCACCCTTAAAAGAATAATTTGCAAGGATGGTGGAAATTTTAGCTTCAGGTATCTTCCTTTTATTAGTGACAATATCTTTCATATATTTAGCGTATGGAGACATTGTCAACATATCAATCAAGCGAGTGCGCAAAAAGACAGGTCTAAGTATTTAAACAAAGCGCTCAAAGTCTTCCTCATCCTTATTTTTAGATGGTTTAGTTGGAAAAGGCATAGGTTTTTGAACCCATGGTTCTCTTTCTTTTCCATGTTTTCTAGCAATGAATTCACTTTTATCATATCTTTTATTCTTAGGAGGTGGGTTATCAAGATCAACAGCGGGTTCTATTTCTACATCATTATCTGGTTGAGCCTCAACATGAACATCGTCATTATCTTTATTATTATCATTATCACTAGGTGGATGTTCATTACCAGATTGTGTCTCAGCATCAAAAATAGAAACATCATTATGATTCTCAGGAGGTTTTTCTATCTCAAGTTCACTAGAAGCATGCAAAGTCCTATCATTTTCTTTTTCTTTTTCTTCTTAGATGAACTAGGTGCATCAATATTGTTTCTCTGAGAATCTTGCTCAATTCTTTTAGGATGACCTTCAGGATATAGAGGATCCTGAGTCATTCTACCTCCTCTAGTAACATCTCTAACAGCATGATCATTCATTTTATTATTCATCTCATCAAGCAAATCATTTTGTGACTTAGCAATTTGTTGTAACTGAGTGTGAACCATAGAAGCATGTTTACTTAAGCATTTAACATCATTAGCAGTTATAAACATCAAATCACTCAAGCGATCTATCATGAAGGCATTTCTTTTTAATTGATTGCTAACATACATATTGAAATTCTCTTGCTTAACAATGTAGTTATCAAATTCATCCAAACATTGACTAGCAGATTTATTATAGGGAATATTACCTTCATCAAATCTACGAATAGAATTTACCTCCACTACCTGTGTCGGGATATCAAGTCCATGTATTTCTTCAATAGGTGGTAGATTCTTAACATCTTCAGCTTTAATACCTTTTTCCTTCATAGATTTCTTGGCTTCTTGCATATCTTCTAGACTGAGGAATAGAATACCTCTTTTCTTGGGAGTTGGCTTAGGTGGAGGTTCAGGAAGTATCCAATCATCAGCATTTCTCAATATATTATTCAATAGTTCTACTTCTTCAGCCTGCCCAACAGTTCGTTCCCTGAAAACAAAACCAGCACAACTATCTAGGTAGCCCCTAGAAGCATCGGTTAGTCCATTATAAAAGATGTCAAGTATTTCATTTTTCTTAAGAGGATGAATAGGCAAAGCATTAAGAAATTGGAGAAGCCTTCCCCAAGCTTGAGAGAGATTCTCTACTTTAATTTGCACAAAGTTAAATATTTCCTGTAAGGCAGCTTGTTTCTTATGAGTAGGAAAATAGTTTTCAGAGAAGTAATATATCATATCCTGGGGACTACGCACACAACCAGGAGCAAGAGTGTTAAACCATTTCTTAGCATCACCCTTTAATGAGAAAGGAAACAACATAAGAATGTAGTAATAGCGAATTTTTTCCTCATGAGCAAATAGGGTGGCTATATCATTCAACTTCGTCAGATGTGCCACAACAATTTCAGATTCATAACCATGAAAAGGATCAGATTCAACCAAAGTAATCAGCTCAGGATCAACAGAGAATTCATAATCCTTATCAGTAACAAAGATAGGAGATGTAACAAACTTAGGATCGTATTTCATTCTCTCCATCATAAACTTTTCTTTAAGCTCAGCCAGTAATTTTCTAACATCATCTCTATCATTACAAGCAAGAATTGCACTAGCTGTCTCTCCATCAAAAACATAACCATCAGGTATCTTAGGCATTTCAACTCTAGTAGGAGGACTAGGCATAATAGGTGAATCATAATTTTCAAGAGTTTCAACATTTTCAATTTCTTTAGCTTTAGCAATTTATTCATCAAGAAATTCACCAAGTGGCATAGTATTATCAAGCATAGAATTAGCATCATCATAAGTATCATTTATAGCAGAAGTAGTATCATCAATTACTTGCGACATATCAGAATGAATAACAGGTGGCAGTGTCGCAAGCCTACTCAAAACAGAAGGTGAATCAAGTGCAGAGTGTGATGGCAGTTCCTTACCTCCTCTAGTCATAGAGGGGACGATCTTGGTCTTAGCGTCTTTCAGATTCTCCATAGTGATCAACAGATATAAATTCCAAGTGACTCAACAAATAGAGCTATGCTCCCCGGCAACGGTGCCAGAAAAAGGTCTTGATACCCCACAAGTATAGGGGATCGCAACAGTCTTCGAGGGTAGTATTTCACCGAAATTTATTGATTCGACACAAGCAGAGCCAAAGAATATTTGTGTGTATTAGCAGTTGAGTTGTCAATTCAACCACACCTGGAAAACTAAATATCTGTAGCAAAGTATTTAGTAGCATAGTAGTATGATAGTTTTGGTAGCAGTAGTAACAGTAGCGATAGTAACAAAGACAGTAGCAGTTTTGTAGTGATTGTAACAGCAGCAGCAACGAAAGTAACTTAGCAAAGATCAATATGCGAAAAGCGTAGGCATTGGATCAGTGATGGATAATTATGTTGGTTGACATTCATCATGTAACAGTCACAACCTAGAGCGCAATAACTCCAATTCATCAATGTAATGTAGGCATGTATTCCGTATATAGTCATACGTGCTTATAATAAGAACTTGCATGACATCTTTTGTCCTACCCTCCCGTGGCAGCGGGGTCCATAAGGAAATCTAAGGGATATTAAGGCCTCCTTTTAATAGAGAACCAGAACAAAGCATTAGCACTTAGTGAATACATGAACTCCTCAAACTACAGTAATCACCGGAAAGAATCCCAATTATTGTCACCTTGGGGTATGCGGATCATAACACGTAATAGGTGCATACAACTTGCAATATAGGATCAAGAACACAAATATATTTATGAAGTTCAAATCTAAAATCATGGCACTCGGGCCCTAGTGACAAGCATTAAGCATAGCAAAGTCATGGCAACATCAGTCTCAGAACATAGTGGATACTAGGGATCAAGCCCTAACTAAATTGACTCGATTACATGATAAATCTCATCCAACCTATCACCGTCCAGCAAGCCTACGAAGGAATTACTCACACCCGATGGTGAGCATCATGAAATTGGTGTTGGAGGATGGTTGATGATGATGACGGCGACGAATCCCCCTCTCCGGAGCCCTAAACGGACTCCAGATCAGCCCTCCCGATGAAGAACAGGAAATGGCGGCGGCTCCGTATCGTAAAAGACGATGAAACTTCTGCTCTTATTTTTTCTTAGGGAAAGATAATTTATAGCATTGGAATTAGGTCAGGAGGACCTCTGTGAGCCCCACAAGGCATCAGGGCGTGCCCTAGGTGGGGTCGCGCCCTGTTGCCTTGTGAGCAACAGGTGGCCCCTCTTCTGTTGATTCTTGCGCCAATAATTTTTATATATTCCATAAAAAATCTTCAAAAAGTTTCATCCAATTCCGAGAACTTTGATTTCTGCACAAAAACAACACCATGGTAGTTCTGCTGAAAACAGCGTCAGTCCGGGTTAGTTTCATTCAAATCATGCAAATTAGAGTCCAAAGCAAGAGCAAAAGTGTTTGGAACAGTAGATACGATGGTGATGTATCATCAAGCATGATTGTAGTGCACTTTGTGCTCCTGATTTGAGCATTATTCATGCTACTTTACATTGCAGTAGACATTATAACTTTGGGCCAATTCCATTTTTTCCCCTAACTTTGTCCCGACCTCATCTTTACCCCTAAAAAAAATAGGTGCTCAACTTTGCCCCTCTTCCGTCAGAAGCCCTTATGGAAATACCCTTCCGTGTCGTTTCCGTCCGGTCAAAGGGGTTTGACCGTCGTTGAGACGTTTGCTGGACATGGTTGCCCCTATGTGCATATGACACTGACGTGTGGGACCTACCCTTTTAAAAAAGAAAAAACTCCCACTCTATCACCTCCCCTCTCTCTCTCACTTACATGTGGACCCCCAACAAGAAAAATATAGAAAACTCTCTCACAGTTTGTCTATCCTGACAAGTGGGCCATGGGACCCACCGTAGGCTCAACATCAGTCCACGCGGCTTGGCCGGTTGCTATCGCCGGTGTGGGTCTTGGAGCTTGAGGCGGCGGAGCAGGGCCTATTCTGGTAGGCAGCAAAGGGCATGAGAGCGGTGAAGTGGGGGCGCTAGGCGAAGCTGCGGCGAGGTCAGGGAGGTCCAGTGCGATGGTAGTGACAGCGGTGGTGGTCGCCGGAGCACGGTGTCG
This sequence comes from Elymus sibiricus, assembly GCA_039707655.1. Lineage (NCBI taxonomy): Eukaryota > Viridiplantae > Streptophyta > Magnoliopsida > Poales > Poaceae > Elymus > Elymus sibiricus. Next base: position 232,024,995 of record CM077672.1, on the reverse strand, counting down.
CGAGGAGGCGGACGGAGGAAGAGAAGCTCGTCGTGGTGTTGTCTGGCAGATTCGCGAGGTCGTCCCAGAGATGAAGAAGCGGCAGGGGGCACCGGGGCTCATCAAATCTGGTCAAATCGGGCGCGGTGGCTAGCTGCCGGAGCTGGAGAAGATGGCCGCACTCCGCTCGATTCCATCCAGTTAGGGGGATTCGCGTTCGATGGGCAGAGCGGGCATGCATGAGGAGCCTGCGCTGGCGGCTGCCGTTGGCGGCCGCTGCTTGGTAGTCGCTGGCTCCGCGTGGGAACGGCGGCCAGAGCGCAGCGGCACGTCTGCTTGGGAGGCGAGGAGAGGAAGGAGATGAAGGAAAGGAGGCGGTATGCCGGTGTCGACTGGCAGGACAAGGACGGCGGGTTGCACGGGAGGCGGCGGCGCCATGGATCGGGCGCAGTGCCCTGGCGGCGTCGCTCTCTCTCTCGATCCAGATGCAAAGGGAATGAAGGGGTGAGGGGAAGTTTTATTTTTATTTTTCTTGTAAGGCCCCACATGTTAGTGAAAGAAAGAGAGGTGAGAGAGAGTTTTATTTTCATTTTTATTTTCATGGAGGTGGGTCCCACCCGTAAGTGACATATCCAGACAGGGGCAAAATTGTCTAGGAAACATCCTGAACACGGTCAAAGGCCTTTGACCCAACGGAAACGGCACGGAAGGGTATTTCCATAAGGGCTTCTGACGGAAGAGGGGCAAAGTTGAGCACCTATTTTTTTAGGGGTAAAGATGAGGTCGGGACAAAGTTAGGGGGGGAAGTGTAAATGTCCCTATAACTTTGGGGCAATTATTGCACGACAGTTAAGCCGAAACGCAGATGACGGTGATATATGGAGGAATTTATGCCTCTCGCATAGCTACAAAACTTGGGGTCTCTCCTAGACCCAATGATCCCATATTGCCTGATAAGTACTTAGATTTTGAGGCAATGCAACGCCACCAGTTCATTAAGTATGAGACTCACAAATATGATTACAACCTGATATTCAATAAATACCGTGATGTCTCTGTTATTTTGCCTGTGCCTGCTCTCTTTGATTTTCAAAACAAACAAAGGCGTTTTGTCTATGAGTACGAGGCCCATGAGTACAACGAGAGAATAGAGGTTGCCCATCTTACTGAGGAGGCAGCACTGAATGCCACGCTGAGCTATCATTATGACTACTATCCCAACCAACAGTGGTGATCACCAAGTTAGGCCAAAACCCTAAGCTTGGGGGAGTACGTATTCTCATCGACATTACATTCATGCAACACACATTCATTCCACTTGTCGGTGTTCACCGTTTTCATTGTATATCCATGTTTCGTTTTAATTTGCTTTTCTTTCGTGAGTTTGAAAAACTTTGAAAATCCCAAAAATATTTCTCACTTCTTCTTGGTTTTTCTTTCTTAGTTAGTTCATAGTATTAAAAGAAAACCCAAAAAGATTTCTCGTTTCTTCTTTTGCTTGTTGGGAGTTCTCCCGTGTAAATAGTTTTTCTTGCTTTTTGTTTTTCTTCTTTAGTTTGCTTTCTTCAGAAAAACTAAAAAACCCAAAAATATTTCAGTGTGTTTCTCTGAATTTCTTTTCTTTTCGTTGAGTCATCGTATGGAGAAGACTTTGTTAGAATTGTTGAGTGGCTCCCATATGCTTTGTTGTTGATCTACCGAAGGGCTAATATTTCCTTGTCTTCTCCTTTGAGTAAATTGTTTGCAGATTTTAGCTTAGTCCACGGCACACTTGCACTATTATTATCTTCACATCATTCGGTCATGCAAGTGAAAGGCAATAATGACGATAATTTGATGAAGTGACTATGGCAGAGAAAGGCTGGTACGAACTCTTCTTGTTTTTGTTTTTTGTAAATATGTTTAACTCAGTATCCTTGATTCAGCATATTATGAGTAAACATGTTTGTGATGACAATTAGAGATTATAGTTGCTCATGCCATGCTTAAGTAGCTAGGAGTGAATAATGATTTATCTTGTGTCAACATGCATTAAAATGATTATGATGTAGTATGTTAGGATGGTATCCTCCTCTGAAGAATTCAAGTGGCTTGACTTGGCACATGTTCACACATGTAGTTGATTCAAAACCAATGTAGCATGTATGATATTTATATTCAGGGTGTTTATATCCTACTCATGCTCATAGTCAATGTTAAATATTCACAATGCATGATTATGACCGTTGTCGCTCTCTAGTTGGTCGCTTCTCAATCTATTTGCTAGCCTTCGCCTGTACTAAGCGGGAATACTGCTTGTTCATCCAAACTCCTTAAACCCAAAGTTTTTCCAAAAGAGTCCATCATATCTACCTATATACGGTATTACCCTGCCGTTCCAAGTAAATTTGCATGTTCCACCTCTAATCATTCAAATAAACATCTGTTTTGTGTGCCCGTACCGCTCATGGAGCAATGGGGCGGTCGATACCTTCCATGCTAAGTGGGTAATTCTCACGATGAGAGTTTAATCACTCGTCTTGCACGAAAGAGGTAGGTAATTGGGATGCCCATTCCTGTTAAACAAAAACAAAGAAAAATATAATAAACAAACTCCCCCTGGAAAGTTGACTGTTTGGAGGACACCCGAGGATTCGGCTAGCCATGGCTTGTATTTGTATGGTTGAGGGGGAGTAAACCTTTACATTTTTGCATGGGAATCGCTGATAATGTGTTTAGCATGGAAGATGTAAAAATCCTTTGTCGTGACATTGACAGGAAAAGCACACCTCTCGAAATGTATTCATCTCTGTTTTAAGCTTTAAGCTTTAAGCTCTGGCACCACTGTAAATCTCTGCTTCCCTTTGCGAAGGGCCCTTCTATTTACTTTCATGTTATTTAATTTTTATTGTTGAGTCATCACCTTCTCATTCAAGCACCAACATAGAGAGCGCTAGTGTCATTCTTAGTTTAACATGCATTGAGTCTAGTTAATGTTGGAAATGAGCATCACTGGATCTCTTCTACCCTGAATTACAATGTTTAGTCGCTGCTTGAACTTCAGAGGTGCTCTGCATTTATGTTTTGCGGTCTCAGAAAGGGATAACGAGATACCATGCTAGCATATTATATCATGATTATTTTGAGAAATTGTTGGCATCTGAGATATGTTATTATTTCTGGCTAGTTGATTATGCCATTGATATGAGTAAATGTGAGTTCTAAGTGTTATCATTCACATGGTTAATTCATGATCTTTGTTGAAAACTTGGTTACTATTTAAACTTATATACGGATACAAGAACAAAAAGAGTTTGTAAAAGTTTTTCTTTATCACTTTCAGTTTATGAACTGAATTGCTTGAGGACAAGCAATGAGTTAAGCCTGGGGGAGTTGATACGTCTCCGTCGTATCTACTTTTCCAAACACTTTTGCTCTTGTTTTGGATTCTAATTTGCATGATTTGAGTGAAACTAACCCGGACCGATGCTGTTTTCAGCAGAACTACCATGGTGTTGTTTTTGTGCAGAAATAAAAGTTCTCATAATCAGACAAAACTTTGCGGAGATTTTTTATTGAATTAATAAAAAATACTGGAATGAAGATCCACCGGAGGGGGCCACTAGTTGCTCACAAGGCAAAAGGGCACGCCTACCCCCCAGGGCGCGCCCTGATGCCTTGTGGGTCCCATAGGCGGCCGTCTGACCTAATTCCAAGCCTATAAATTATGTTTCCCTGAGAAAAAAATAGGAGAAGAAGTTTCATCGCGTTTTACGATACAGAGCCGCCGCCACCTCCTGTTCTTCCTCGGGAGGGCTGTTCTGGAGTCCGTTCGGGGTTCCGGAGAGGGGGATTCGTCACCGTCGTCATCATCAACCATCCTCCATCGACAATTTTATGATGCTCACTGCCAGGAGTGAGTAATCCCTTCGTAGGATTGCTAGACGGTGATGGAGTTGGATGATATTTATCATGTAATCGAGTCAATTTGTTAGGGCTTGATCCCTAGTATCCACTATGTTCTAAGATTGATGTTGCTATGACTTTGCTATGCTTAATGCTTGTCACTAGGGCCTGAGTGCCATGATTTCAGATCTGAACCCTCTATGTTTTCATAAATATATTTGAGTTCTTGATCCTATCTGCTAGTTATGTGCACTTGTTATTGTTCTGGTCCGTAGACCGCAAGGTGACAATAATTGGGATACTCTTCGGGGATGACTGTAATTCGAGGAGTTCATGTATTCACCATGTTTTAATGCTTTGTTCCGGTTCTCTATTAAAAGGAGGCCTTAATATACCTTAGATTTCCTTATGGACCCCGCTGCCATGGGAGGGTAGGACAAAAGATGTCATGCAAGTTGTTACTATAATCACGTATGACTATATACGGAATACATGCCTACATTGAATTGATGAATTGGATCTATTGTGTATCACTCTAGGTTATGACTATTACATGATGAATGTTATCCAACACAAATATACATCGCTGATCCAATGCCTACGCTTTGCTCATATTGATCTTTGCTAAGTTACTACTGTTGTTGCTGCTGTTACACTCACTACAAAACTGCTACTGTTACTGTCACTGTTACTATTGCTACTGTTACCGCTACTATCAAACTATCATACTACTGTGCTACTAAATACTTTGCTGCTGAGATATTATTTTCCAGGTGAGGTTGAATTGACAACTCAAATGCTAAGGCTCCTAAATATCCTTTGGCTCCCCTTGTGTCGAATCAATAAATTTGGGTGAAATACTACCCTCGAAGACTGTCACGATGCCCTGTACTTGTGGGTTATCAGGAGGCACCCTAAGGTAATATTCGAGGAAGACTCAAGCGGTAATATTCTAGCGGCAAGTGCCCAGTGCCAATTCCTGTTTTCTGCATGTTTTTTTGTTTCCTAGAAAAACCATACCAAACGAAGTCCAAACACGATGAAACTTTACGGAGATTTTTTCTAGAAAATAAGAGACCCTAGAAGCTTCGGGGAGAGACCAAAAGACGCACGAGGGAGCCACAAGCTCAGAAGACACGCCCCGGGGGGTAGGAACGCCGTGCAAGCTTGTGGGTCCCACGTGGCTCCGTTTGACCTAATTCCTGGCCTATAAATTCCCTAATATTCCAAATAACCTAAAGCGAGACCTGAAACAATTCTTCTGCCGCCGCAAGCCTCTATTCTTCCGCGATCCCATATGGAGGGCTTTTCCGGTTCTCTGCTGGAGGGGGAAACCATTGGGGAGGCTATCTTCATCAACCTTGCTTCCTCCATGATGATGTGTGAGTAGTTCCTACAGGACCTACGGGTCCATAGCATTAGCTAGATGGCTTTCTCTCTCTCTCTATCTATCTATCTATCTCTCTCTCTCTCTCTCTTGATCTTCAATACAATGATCTATTATGAGATCCATCCGATGTAATCTTTTGCTATGTGTTTGTTGAGATCCGATGAATTGTGGGTTTGTGATCAGATTATTCTTTCAAATATTTTCACTTCTTGAGCCTTCATTATTGTGTAATTTTATAGCTTTGTATTTCTCTCTGTTCTATCGGGCTACTTTGGCCAAGTTTGATTAATTATCTTCAGTGGGAGAGGTGCTTTGTAGTAGGGTCAATCTTGCGGTGATCCTGTCCAGTGACAGAAACAATAAGGGCACATGTTAGGGCATATTTCTCCCTTAGTGGTTTTGGTGATTGATGACAATGCTGTTGCGGACTAATCGTGTGCAATGAGCATTTCAGATATTCCATCACTTGGCACAAGACGAATGATGCCCCTCGATGTCTTAGAGTGAAGACGGTTTATTTTCCTTCGTTTCATTTTCGGTGGACTTGAGTCATAGGAAATACCGTACTATCAAGAGGGGGTCCGCTTCGGAAAGGTTTGGGTGGAATCAACACGTACACACTTCCATTTGCACCCTTTGTTCCTTTCCGCATCTTTGGAGTTTCGCCTTCCGTTTCGCAGGAGTGCTCGGACAGCTACCAGCGGTAGTACCGCGGCTGGCAGCGATAGTACCACTTGTAAGCGGTAGTGCCGCTGCCAGTGCCGCTCATACTACCGCCTCGATTCGGGACATGATTTTTCGTGTCGGGTTCAGCGGTAGTCCAGTGGTGGTCCCACTGGCATACTACCGCTGACCCTGTTTTGACCCAACCGGGCAAGCGGCAGTAGCAGCGGCAGTAGGAGCGGTAGTACCGCTTGTAAGCGGTAGTACCGCGCCTACCACCGCTGCCACTTCCGCTCGCGGCGCTGCTCTGCGTAACCTCCTTTGTTTGTCAGCGGTAGTAGAGCGGCAGTGGCGAGCGGCAATACCGCTGTCCGCAGCGGTAGTACCGCTGGTGTGGCAGTACCGCTCCTCCCCTGTCCTGCTCTGCTCTCCGAGTGCCCTGTGATGCAACCCCAGCGGTAGTACCGCTGGGGAGAGCAGTAGTACCGCTCCGGCGGCACTACCGCGCTGTTTTGCACTGCACTCCGTGAACTACCGCCAGGGCGGTAGTACCGCTCATGAGAGCAGTAGTACCGCTCTGTGCGGGCTGAAAACTGGGTAACGGTTGGTTTTGTCCCCCCACTATATAAAGGGGTCTTCTTCCCCAAGAAGACCACCTCTTCCTCCCCAAAACTCCATTGTTGCTCCAAAAGCTTATTTTCACCCGATCTCTCTCCCTAGCCAATCAAACTTGTTGATTCTTTAGGGATTGGTTGAGAAGGCCCCGATCTACACTTCCACCAAGAGAAATTTGATTTCCCCCACTAATCCCTTGCGGATCTTGTTACTCTTGGGTGTTTGAGGACCCTAGACGGTTGAGGTCACCTCGGAGCCACATTCCATTGTGGTGAAGCTCCGTGGTGGTGTTGGGAGCCTCCAATTAAGTTGTGGAGATTGCCCCAACCTTGTTTGTAAAGGTTCGGTCGCCGCCTTCAAGGGCACCACTAGTGGAATCACGACACCTCGCATTGTGTGAGGGCGTGAGGAGAATACGGTGGCCCTAGTGGCTTCTTGGGGACCATTGTGCCTCCACACCGCTCCAACGGAGACGTACTTCCTCTCAAAGGGAAGGAACTTCAGAAACACATCCTCGTCTTCACCGGCTCCACTTGTGGTTATTTCTTACCTTTACTTTGTGCAAGCTTTACTTGTGTTGTCTCTTGTGCTTGCTTGCTTGTGTTGTGATTGTTAGCATCATATAGGTTGCTCATCTAGTTGCACATCTAGACAACCTATTTTGTTGCTAACCCTAATTTGTTAAGAAAAGCTAAAAATTGGTAGTTGCCTATTCACCCCCCCTCTAGTCAACCAAATCGATCCTTTCAATTGGTATCAGAGCCTTGTCTCTTTATTAAGGGTTTCACCACCCGAAGAGTATGGTTGACGACGGGGATCGGTTTGAGGAAGTGCCCGAGGCCGTGGAGTTGAATTCGGTCACCCGAGATGGCTTAAATGAAGCTATGGCTTCACTTAAGACGTCTATGACGGCCGAGGTCAAGTCCATGCTTAAAGAACTCCTTGAGGGGTTGAAGTCTACTCCCGATCCGTTGCTTGTGGTTAATCCCACCGCATCGGTGTCGGAGGCCAATTCTGACAAGAATGGGACGGGAACCTATGCCTCGGTTCCCCCTCCCCCGGTCTATGGAGGACCGTTTCCTACATCGCATATTAACAACCTTGGTCCTCCCTCTAAGCTTGTGAAGGGTGATTTTGCTAATTGGGTTTTTCGTATCAAGTCTCATTTGAATCACAGCTCAACAAATCTTTGGAGAATCATCGAGCAAGGCTTCTACCCACATGACCCAAGCAACCTCACTCCAAGAGAAGAGGCGGACAATCAATACAATCACTCCGCATTGTTCATCCTCCAATCCGCAGTGCCTCCCGAAGATCTAGCTCACTTGCGCCCCTTCTCCCGTGCAAAGGATTGTTGGGAACACATTATATCTTTGTACAAGGGGAGCTCAAGCATTCAACGGTCCAACTTTGAAGTGGTGCTTGATGAGGCCGGTGAGTTTGTGATGAATGAAGATGAGGATCCTCGGGATCTCTACCGGAGATTGACAACACTTGCGGTCGCTCTTCAAGATCATGGGAGCAAGGATACGGATGATAATTGGATCAAGCGCAAGTTTCTCAAGGCCATCATGCCATTCAACAAGGCCATGTCCTCAGTGATCCGTCAAAGACCGGACTTCCACACCTTGTCCTCAAGTGAAGTGTTGGATGAGTTTATTGCCATGAATATCATGAACAAGACCGCCGACAATGCTCTAGCTCGTGTCCGGTCAAAGAAAGGCTCACCCAACCTTGCTTTGAAGGCCAAGGGTATTCCGGAAGAAGAAGAGGAGGAAGAAGAAGAGAGTTGCCCCGAAGACACCAAATATGCTTACCACGAGCACATGGCTCTTGCGTCTAGGCAATTTTGGGGCAACAAGAGAAACACAAGGCCCAACTCCTCCAAGAACAACTCAAAGGGCAAGCAACGAGTAAGGACTTGCTACAATTGTGGCAATGTGAGTCACTCTGTGGTGGATTGTACGTATGAGAAGAGGGAGGACAATGGTGGCAAGCTCATTCGCAAAGACAAGGCCAAGTCCTTCCCCAACAAGAACAATTTCAACAATAAAGCACCTCCAAAGGGCTTGGTGGCACAAGAAGAGTACAACTCTGATGATGATGATGAAGATACAAGTGGTGAAGGAATGGCAACGGCAACCGTGGCCATTGCCACCTCTTCCCCAACCTCGGTGTCCCTCTTCGATGCCCCCAATGAGAACATCATCGCCAAGTGCCTCATGGCCAAAGGTATCAACAAGGTAACCTCCAACATCAAAACCACTACCACTACTACTCCTTCATTGTTGGATTGTGTGGATGATAGTGAGATGGTAAAGGTTGATGAGAATGAGTTTGATAAGTTCTTGAGTAAGCTCAAAGGTGAGACCAAGAAGCGCTTTGTTGCTCTCTTGGAACAACTTGGTGAGGCCAATGATATCATTGAGTCTCACGAAGAGACTATCACTAACTTGCAAGGCCATAGTCGTGATTATGCCGATGAGATTGCGGATCTTTCCATTGCTCTTGAGGAAGAGCGAGGTCTTCGTTTGGCTCTTGAAGAGTCACACAACGTTGACCTTGCTCAACTAAAGAAAGATCTTGAACATGCTCAAGTTCTTACTCGTGTGCTCAAATCCGACAAGGTTGACCTTGGAGTTGGCCATGCTAGACTCAAGGAGGAGTTTGAGCTACTTGACAAAGCCCACAAGGTTTTGAAGAGTGCTCATGGCTCTCTAAAAGAGTCTCATGATCAACTCCAAGTGAAGCTAACAACGGAAATAGCCACTTGTCCTCCGTTCGTTTTAATTGATAATGCCATTGCTACTAACCCTTGTTGTGAGCATGAGCATCTTGTGGAGGAGAATGCCAAGTTGAAAGAGCAAATCGAGAAAGGCCTTGTGACTTGCATACAAGGCGAGAAGAACCTCAATGAACTTTTGAGCAATCAAAAGGAAGTTGTGGCAAAGGAGGGACTTGGGTTTGTGCCCAAGTCAAAGAAGAAGAAGAACAACAAGACCAAGAAACCTCTCCCTCTCAAAGAGGTATTTGTCAAGAAGGGAGAGGGTGCTCATAAGGAGAAGAAGAACAAGGTGGTGGGTGGAAATGTCAAGAAGGACAAACTCACTCCATCGAACAAAGCCGACGACTTTAACCCTTCTTATGTTTTATGACGTGCTAGTGATGGGCATGTTTATGCCAAATTTGTTGGCTCTTATTATGAGTACATTGAATGGTCTATTTGGGTTCCGAAGACCCTTGTTACTAACATCAAAGGACCCATTCAAAAATGGGTACCTAAAACCAAGCATTGATCTCTTGTAGGAGTTTGCTTTCGGTGGAGGATCGTGGTTGCTCGATAGTGGAGCAACAAATCATATGACCGGGAGCAAGCATTTGGTGGTGGACGTGCAACCAAGCTCATCTATTCCCACCCATGTTCAATTCGGTGATGCCTCAACATCTAAGGTATTGGGTCTTGGCAAGGTTGTGATTTCTCATGATTTATCAATTGAGAAAGTCATGCTTGTTGAGACCCTTGCATACAATTTACTTTCCATTCGTCAACTCGCACTTATGGGCTTTGCCACATTCTTTGACCTTGATACCGTGGCCCTTTTGTGGAGCAAGACTCTTAAAGTAGCTTTTGTTGGGCATGTCGAGAATGGTCTTTATGTGGTTAACTTCTTGGAGCGACCCACTAAGACCGCGACTTCCCTAACGGCTAAAGTTGATGTGGGATGGCTTTGGCATCGCCGACTAGCTCATGTCAATATGAGATCTTTGCAAATTCTCCTCAAGGGGGATCACGTTCGTGGACTAACAAATGTGAGCTTTGCCAAAGATCGTGCTTGCAGTGCATCGAAGGAAAGCTACATTAGACGGCTCACCGACCCACGACTATCATCTACTCGAAGAGGCCCTTGGAGCTCCTTCACATGGATCTCTTTGGACCTCCATCCTTTGATAGTCTTGGGGGAAGAAAGTATTGCTTGGTGATTGTGGATGACTATTCGAGATACACTTGGGTATATTTCTTCAAGAGGAAGAGCGAGACCCAACAAACCGTCATCGACTTTGCCAATGAAGCTCAACGTCAACATGAGCCAAAGATATTGATGATTAGAAGTGACAACGGTACCAAGTTCAAGAACTACACCTTGGATGAGTTTCTTAGTGATGAGGGGATCAAGCATCAATACGCCGCACCATATACCCCTCAACAAAATGGTGTAGCGGAGAGGAAGAACCGGACGTTGATGGACGCGGCAAGGACCATGATGGCGGAGTTCAAGTCTCCATACAACTTTTGGGCCGAAGCCATCAACACCGCATGTCATGCATCCAATCGGCTCTACCTCCGCAAAGGCTTGAACAAGACTCCATATGAGATACTTACCGGTAACAAGCCCAACCTCAAGTACTTCCGGGTGTTCGGATGTAAGTGTTTCATTCTCAAGAAAGGTACTCGTTTGTCTAAATTCGAATCTAGAGCTCAAGAGGGCATATTAGTTGGTTGTTCCTCAAACTCTCATGCTTACTGTGTCCTCAACAAGTCCAACGGACTTATTGAGGAGACGTGTAATGTAGAGTTTGATGAAAATAATGGCTCCCAAGTGGAGCAAAGTGGTCTTTGTGATGTAGGTGATGAAATTCCTCCCAAAGCCATAAGAAGAATGGGGATTGGTCAAATACTCCCCATTGAGGAACCCCTTGTAGCCGAAGGAGAAGGACAATGCTCTACGCAAGTGGAGCCATCACCAACCATTGACCCACACGCTTCCGAAGAACAAACCGAAGGCCCTCAACCAAGTGATCAAGATCAAGGGCAAGATCAACCTCAAGATGATTGTGATGCACCAAATGATGCCCAAGATCAAGATCACGACACCGAGCAAGCTCAAGATCAAGGGCAAGCTCATGATCAAGAGCAAGCTCAAGATGACGCTCAAGATGTTCAAGATGATCCTCCTCAAGTGACTTCGGAGGAGCTATTGGAGCGTCGTGCCGCCAAGATTGCTTCTAAACTCAAGCATCAACAACATGTCTTGGAGAATGTTTATGGAAGCTTGAAGAGAGGGGTAACCACTCGTAGACAATTAACAAACTTTTGTGAGCATCACGCGTTTGTTTCTTGTGTTGAACCCCAAAAGGTACATGAAGCGCTCGAGGACACGGATTGGCTTGAAGCCATGCATGATGAACTCAACAACTTCGAGCGCAACAAAGTGTGGACATTGGTGCCAAGGCCAACGGAGAATCATAATGTCATTGGAACCAAATGGATCTTCAAGAACAAGCAAGATACGAACGGTGTTGTCACTCGAAACAAGGCAAGATTGGTGGCACAAGGCTACTCCCAAGTCGAGGGTATCGACTATGGTGAAACCTTTGCTCCCGTTGCTCGTCTTGAATCTATTCGTATGTTGCTTGCATATGCTTCTCATCATGATTTTAAGTTGCAACAAATGGATGTGAAGAGTGCATTTCTTAATGGTCCTCTTAATGAGTTGGTATATGTCAAACAACCCCCGGGGTTCGAGGATCCCAAGTTCCCCAATCATGTATACAAGCTCGATAAGGCACTCTATGGCCTTAAACAAGCCCCACGTGCGTGGTATGAGCACCTTACCGAGTTGTTGCAAGACCGTGGGTTTGAAATTGGGAAAATCAATCCCACTCTTTTTACTAAGAGGGTTAAAGGGGATTTGTTCATATGCCAACTATATGTTGATGATATTATCTTTGGTTCTCCTAACAAAGCTTTCAATGATGAGTTTACCGCACTCATGACCGAGAAGTTTGAGATGTCTATGATGGGAGAGTTGAAGTTCTTTCTTGGGTTCGAAGTCAAGCAAAGAAGAGAAGGAACCTTCATCAACCAAGCCAAATATACCCAAGACATGCTCAAGAGATTCAAGCTAGTAGATGTCAAGCCGGCCAAGACTCCAATGCCTACCAAGTGCTAACTTGACATCGATCCCAATGGTAAAGCGGTGGATCAAAAGGTATACCGTTCCATGATTGGGTCCTTGCTTTACCTTTGTGCATCTAGGCCGGATGTCATGTTGAGTGTGGGAATGTGTGCACGGTTTCAAGCCGCGCCTAAGGAAAGTCACTTTGTGGCGGCCAAGCGAATCTTTCGATATTTGGCTCATACCCCAAACTTTGGCTTATGGTACCCCAAAGGAGCAAGCTTTGATCTCATGGGATATTTGGACTCGGATTGGGCGGGAGACCGTGTGAATAGGAAGTCAACTTCCGGAGGGTGCCAATTCCTTGGTCGCTCTTTGGTGAGTTGGTCTTCGAAGAAGCAAAATTGTGTCTCTCTCTCCACCACCGAGGCCGAGTATGTAGCCGCCGCAAGTTGTTGTGCACAATTACTATGGATGAGGCAAACTTTAAAGGATTACAGTGTCATGTGTGACAAAGTGCCTCTTTTCTGTGACAATGAAAGTGCACTCAAGATCTCCTACAATTCGGTGCAACATAGCAAGACGAAGCACATTGAGATTCGTCATCATTTCATCCGGGATCACGTCAAGCGTGGAGAGATTGATATTATTCATGTTGGAACTCAAGAGCAACAAGCGGATATTTTCACGAAGCCATTGGATGAAGCAAGATTTCGCGAGTTAAGGCATGAGCTAAATATCATTGATTCGAGCAACGTGTCTTGAATCCCGTCACACCCCACCACATTCATCATGATTATCTTGTTTTGGATGTAGGCATGGACATAGGGGGGGTGTTGTTCTCTCAATGAACTCTCCCTCCCCCCATTATGCGTAAATTGATCAAGTCTTTCACTTTAGCCATTTTTGATGGTTCATGTGCTTCAAAGATGAGTTTTGGTCATGGGCCCAAGGTTAAAATCTTCGCGGTGCCATACCAATTGACTCACACATAGGTGGCTTCGGCCACCGCCCTCTCTTTGAGAGTCTTTGTCGTTAAGTCTTTGTTTGTGCTTTGAGTCGCTCCAAGTTTGCTCCTTCTTTTTCTCTATTTTTAAACTTGGAGTGTCTCTTCCCATTTGCTGGTGTTTCGAGTCTCCAACCCAAGCCATCTCATCTACAACCTCTCTAAAATTGCATAAGCCACCATTTTATTTGTCTTGATCTTGCTTGTTGTCGCCTGCGCTGTACTACCGCGGTGACTGGGCGGTACTACCGCTTATAAGCGGTACTACCGTCCCAGCACCCCGGTACTACCGCTCGAGCGGTACTACCCGGCCCTCTGCCGCGGAGTAGTACCGGGGTGGTACTACCGCTCCTCTGAGCAGTACTACCGCTCTGTGGGTGGTCGAGGGGGTTATGACTCGGGCAGGGGGAGTTCCAACTCCCCCATACCCATTCGTCTCTCCTACGCCTTCTCCTCTCACAGGCGACGAACGAGCACCACTGGGCCGCCGTCGGACCGCCGATTCCGTGCCGTCTTCCGCGATTCCGTCCGGTGGGATCGTTCCCCACCTTCTCCTCTTGCCATGGATGCCGGTATTGCCTCCGTTTTCCTCTCCTATGGTTCTATTTTTTGGATCTAGGTTCTAGGGCAATGTGTGTGGTATTCGTCGATTTTTTGATCAAATCAAGGCTTGAGTAGGACGTAGAAGACTGCTAGAATAGGTGGATTGAAGTTTGGTTGGAGGAAATTTGAATTTGGCATCCCCGGTAGTTCCGGATCTAGCCGCGGTTGTGGTCAGCCCTGTGTTATTCGCCTCGAGCGGTACTACCGCTCCTCTGGAGCGGTACTACCGCTTGTAGGCGGCACTACCGCTGCTGATGGGCGGTACTACCGCCCAGGGATGTCAACTTCCTCTTACCTCGTACCAACCTTCACCTCACTTTATTTCCTTTTTGATTGGCTTATGCAATGTTTTACACCTGCTTTTCCCTCGCTCTTTGTTGTGGGTTCCAGGTGATAGCAGTGCTGGGCATCAGGCCCATCGCAAGAATCCAGAGCGTCCAGGGGGTTCCAAGCGCTATCGCACTTCTGAGGATGCCGGTGCAACTTCAAGTGCTCAGCCCATGCAGAGAACCAAGCAAGTTGTCAGCAAGCCTAAGGAGAAGGTCAAGTCTGTGTCTAAGATGAATGCTAAAGACTTTTGTGTGTTTCGCCGCCGTAACCCATACCGTCACGAGCAAGATCCAGCTCTTGTCAACCGTCCATTCTGGACCAAGCAACAGCGCTCTATTTATCTGGATGTGCTCAAAGGAAAGAAGAATCTGTTTGTATCAGTCAGATCCATTGATATCCCTCATATGCAGAAGGACATGCAGTACTTTGGAGAGGCTCTTGAGCTGTGCAATCAGCTAGACATCATCAAGGTTAAGGAGTTCAACAAGGATTTTGATGCAGACATCGTGGCTCAGTTCTATGCCACTGTTCACCTCGGTACTGATGTGGAGAGGACTCTGACTTGGATGACCAACGGCAAGCTCCTTTCGGTTAAGTGGAGGGCGTTCATGGAACTTTTGGGCTATGATGATAAGGGGCTTGACAACCCTGTTGGATTCCGTCCTCATAAGGAGGCGGGTGCTATGCACAAGTCTGCTCTCTGGCCCTACAGCACTTTCAAGATATCTCCAACAACCCAGAAGAAGACTTATGAGCTTAGCCCTTTCCTGGACATCCTGCATCGCATCTTCAGGCACACTCTCTTCCCTCGGATTGGGAACTTGGATCAGGTACACTCCTACCTAGTGGATTTGCTGCTGTTCTGTCAAAGTGAGAAGGAGGCAAACACGGGGCAATCTTTGGATGTTTCTTACATCATGTGGTCGGAGCTTCTTTCCGCCATCACTGAGTGCAAGTGCCCCATCTATGGCCCTTACCTGATGCTGCTCATTGAGAAGGCATGGGCCTTCACTTATCCTGATGAGATGTTTGTGACTGGTGACTTGATCTCTCATGAGATCGTACGACTGAGACAGAAGGAGAACTGGGGCACTCCTGTTCCGGAGACATAGATTCCTATGGATGAGGATATAGTTGATGATGATGACGAGCCTGACTATGAGCCAGCTGGAGTGGAGCCAGCTTGGGCTAAGAAGCTCAAGTTGAAGATGAAGAAGCTATTCTGTATGGAGGCTCACGGGCAGTACATGACACATGTGGCAGAGAAGAAATCCCGAGGTCGTGACAAGCTCATCATGAGGCAGCTTGGGGTCGAGGTTGCCAGTGGATCAGAGGATCGGATCACCGATGAGGAGGAGTGGACCACGCAGCACTGTCACTGGACGGACTCAGATGTTGATCAGACCACCACTGCTGCTGCTGCTGACGAGGACGAGAGCGACCATGGGGAGTATTGATGATGAGGATCTCCGGCGTTGCTATCACTTGTGATCGTTGTAGTACTCTTTGCCCTTTTGGCGTCTTGATGCCAAAGGGGGAGAGAGTTTAGGGATTTGCCGAGTCACGAGTGTGTCGTATTTGCTTTGCTTTTCTCTCTCGTGAACTCTTTTATCGATCATTTGCTTTGGTTTGTGGTTATGAGACCTGGTGTCTAAGTCATATGGTGTAAGACATATGCTACCTTATCCTATCTTTATGTCAAGTACTTTGTTAGTTTGTGAGTTATTATGCTTATCTTGTGCCCTATCTTTATGCTCACATGCTATTCCTTGCATCCTTGTATATCTCTCTCATATTGTTGATGCAAGTTTGGCCGGTCTATAAAATATAGGGGGAGTGTTGATCCTAGTGTGTGTGCTTTGCATTCCAAAAGCATACCTAATTAGTGCACACATCTAGGGGGAGCCCGTCTATATTTTGTAGATTCTGGGTTTGCTTATTATCTTGTTTTATCCCTTGTGCAAATCCCGTGTTGTCATCAATCCTCCAAATAGGGGGAGATTGTTAGGGCATATTTCTCCCTTGGTGGTTTTGGTGATTGATGACAATGTTGTTGCAGACTAATCGTGTGCAATGAGCATTTCAGATATTCCATCACTTGGCACAAGACGAATGATGCCCCTCGATGTATTAGAGTGAAGACGGTTTATTTTCCTTCGTTTCATTTTCGGTGTACTTGAGTCGTAGGAAATACCGTACTATCAAGAGGGGGTCCGCTTCGGAAAGGTTTGGGTGGAATCAACACGTACACACTTCCATTTGCACCCTTTGTTCCTTTCCGCATCTTTGGAGTTTCGCCTTCCGTTTCGCAGGAGTGCTCGGACAACTGCCAGCGGTAGTACCACGGCTGGCAGCGGTAGTGCCGCTGCCAGTGCCGCTCGTACTACCGCCTCGATTCGGGACACGACTTTTCGTGTCGGGTTCAGCGGTAGTCCAGCGGTGGTCCCACTGGCATACTACCGCTGACCCCGTTTTGACCCAACCGGGCAAGCGGCAGTAGCAGCGGCAGTAGGAGCGGTAGTACCGCTTGTAAGCGGTAGTACCGCGCCTACCACCGCTGCCACTTCCGCTCACGGCGCTGCTCTGCGTAACCTCCTTTGTTTGTCAGCGGTAGTAGAGCGGCAGTACCGCTGTCCGCAGCGGTAGTACCGCTGGTGCGGCAGTACCGCTCCTCCCCTGTCCTGCTCTGCTCTCCGAGTGCCCTGTGCTGCAACCCCAGTGGTAGTACCACTGGGGAGAGCAGTAGTACCGCTCCGGCCGCACTACCGCGCTCTTTTGCACTACACTTCGTGCACTACCGCCAGGGCGGTAGTACCGCTCATGAGAGCAGTAGTACCGCTCTGTGCGGGCTGAAACTGGGTAACGGTTGGTTTTGTCCCCCAACTATATAAAGGGGTCTTCTTCCCCAAGAAGACCACCTCCTCCTCCCCAAAACTCCATTGTTGCTCCAAAAGCTTATTTTCGCCCGATCTCTCTCCCTAGCCAATCAAACTTGTTGATTCTTTAGGGATTGGTTGAGAAGGCCCCGATCTACACTTCCACCAAGAGAAATTTGATTTCCCCCACTAATCCCTTGCGGATCTTGTTACTCTTGGGTGTTTGAGCACCCTAGATGGTTGAGGTCACCTCGGAGCCACATTCCATTATGGTGAAGCTCCGTGGTGGTGTTGGGAGCCTCCAATTAAGTTGTGGAGATTGCCCCAACCTTGTTTGTAAAGGTTCGGTCGCCGCCTTCAAGGGCACCACTAGTGGAATCATGGCACCTCGCATTGTGTGAGGGCGTGAGGAGAATACGGTGGCCCTAGTGGCTTCTTGGGGAGCATTGTGCCTCCACACCGCTCCAACGGAGACGTACTTCCTCTCAAAGGGAAGGAACTTCAGAAACACATCCTCGTCTTCACCGGCTCCACTTGTGGTTATTTCTTACCTTTACTTTGTGCAAGCTTTACTTGTGTTGTATCTTGTGCTTGCTTGCTTGTATTGTGATTGTTAGCATCATATAGGTTGCTCATCTAGTTGCACATCTAGACAACCTATTTTGTTGTTAACCCTAATTTGTTAAGAAAAGCTAAAAATTGGTAGTTGCCTATTCACCCCCCCCCCCCTCTAGTCAACCATATCGATCATTTCAGCACATATTTGTATATTTTCTACTAAGCATAAAACGATGGGGTTTGAACATATTATTTGGTCTTATTCTGTCTACATTATGTCATCTTGCTTAATGTGTTACTCTGCTTTTATGAACTTAATACTTTGAGATGCATGTTGGATAGCGGTCTTGGGATGGAGTAATAGTAGTAGATGTCCGTAAGTTTAACGGTCTACTTGTGACGGACGTAATGCCTATATAATGATTATGCCTTGGATGATCTTCATATTATGCGCAATTCTATCAATTGCCCAACAGTAATTTGTTTACCCTTCGCTATTCTGCTTTTGAGAGAGATGCCTCTAGTGAACCTATGGCCCCTGGGTCCATTCTCCATATATTCACTAGTTCCTACAATTACTGTCAGTTTGTCATCATTATCCTAGTTACTACTATCTTTTGCTATCTTTACTATTATTTACTTTTAACATTGTGGCTAGCAAGAACAAGGGGAGAGACGACCCCCTTGCCTTTGTTGGGTGCAAGCAATTATTTTGTTTGTGTGTAGGTGCTGCTAACATTGTACGTGTGTTGCCTCCTACTGGTTTGGTAAACCTTGGTTCTTAACTGAGGGAAATACTTTATGCTGTTGTGCTACATCACCCTTCCTCTTCAGGGAAATCCAATAACTCCTACGGGAGTAGCAATTGCCAACAACTGCTCAAGTGTTGGCGATGCTACCAGGATTTTGACCTTCCAAGTCAGTGATCTCTCCCTCCACGGAAGTCCTCTTTGTTGGGTCCAACGCATCAAAATAGATGAGCACCACAGATCGATCAATTACACGTTGAACGAGAGAGAGATCTGCATATTGTGCTTATATTGGCGGAGATTTTTAAAATAGACTAGGGTGTTTGCATACACATGCAAAAAATACATGTTCTCTTCCCCAAAAATGAACAAAAAAACATTGTTCCCTCAACAAAGAAAATATTTGTTGACTTCAAAGCGCCTCTTCAGGCTTCGGCGTTTTGCTATATATTGATATTCTTAGCTAATCTTTACGTCTGGTGAACAGAATTGTTGGGCCCTAAAGAGCAAGGGTTTGAAGTGAGCAGCAAGTATTTCCTAAGTTTTGGAACCAACGTGTCAATCCAACGTAGCACCTAACTATAGTCAATGATCAGCACCTGCACACAATTAGATAACTTCTTTTTGGTCCCAACTCAGATAGTGAGATTGTTAGTCTCGCTAGCCTTGCTAGTTACAAGGATTAACAAATGGTGTGGTTGGAATTGATGATTGTAGGCAAGTAAACAAAACGGTTCAAATTATAAAGAATATGAAAAGAGTTTGATTAAGGTTATGATTATGAGGAATAAAGGACCGGGATCCATAACTTCATTAGTGCCATCTTATCAGAGAACATATCATAGGTGTCGGTACTAAAACTGGCAAACCTCGGGTAGGGGGGCCCGAGCTGTAGATCTCGGATCGATGGGTAACAGGAGACGAAGGGGACAGTGTTTACCCAGGTTTGGGCCCTCTCAAAGAGGTAAAACCCTACGTCCTACTCTGATTGTATTGATGATGAAGTATCGAGTACAGTCTTGATCTACCTCGAGATCGTATGTTGTGTTCTAACCCTAAGGTGAGTAATGATTCTTCTTCTGCCCTACGGACTAAACCCCTCAGCTTATATAGGCACTAGGGGTATCTAGGGTTACATATGGTCGGTTGCTAGCCGGAGAAACACATGCCAACAACCGAAGCAATCCTTGGGGTACATGCCAAGTCTTTGGCAGAGTCCATCTTCACCACGCCTAGGTTCGAGGCTTTCGGAGTCCTTCCTCATAAGATCAGTGGGCCATAAGCTCGGCCCATGGACTGTGGGCCAACAAGGTTGGTACCCCTTAGTCCAGGACACCGTCAGTAGCCCCTAAACTTGTCTTCGGAGCCGGGGACAACAATTTTCCTCAGACGGATGACTTCGGCTTTGGTGTCTTTGGCTTAATAGGCGAGTTCCTCCCTCCTGGTGTTTGTTTATATGAACCTTAGGCCTTTTCGTGCAAAGCAATTCTCCAGGCCTTCCCTCTAACGGGGCTAACCTTCGACCACATGTTTGTAGAGCCATGCCTCGTCAACCGAGGTCTTCAAGATAACTTAGCCTCGAAGGCCTGGAGCTTGAGTGTGAACAGTGTTTATGACCTGACAACTTTTTCGAAGCGTCGCCACTTATACCAAAGCGGGTCAATTACTGTTACTCGAATCGCGGCCCGAGGCGGTTTTCTCATTGGCACGTCCTTGATGGGGAACGAAGCATGAAAATCAAAAAATTTCCTACGAACACCCAAGATCTAATCTAGGAGATTCATAACAACGAGAGGGGAGTGTGTCTACATACCCTTGTAGACCAAAAGTGGAAGCGTATAAAATGTGGTTGATGTAGTCGTACTCTTCGCGATCCAATCACGATCCAGCCGATCTAGCGCCGAACGAATGGCACCTCCGAGTTTAGTACACGTTCAGCTCAATGGAGTCCTCTCCTTCTTAATACATCAAGCGAGGGAGAGGAGGTAGATGAGATCGGGACCAGCGCAACGGCGAGGTGGTGGTGGTGGCAGCGGAATTCCGGCAGGGCTTCACCAAGCGCGTACCGGAGAAACGTGGGAGGAGTTGGGAGAGGCAATGGGCAAGGGTGAAGGGGTGGCTGCCCCCATGCGCCTCCTCCCTCTATATATAGGCTAGGGGCAGGGGAGGGCATCCAAAATCCTCCTAGGGCTGGCCACATGGGAGAAATCCCTTTAAACTTGGAGATAACATCTTATCTCTAGATTCAACCCTTTAAATTTAGAGATAAGACCTTATCTCTAGATTTAAACGACATGTGCCTTGGGGAATGGTGCAGCCAGCCCATGTGGGTTGTAGCCCCACCCCTCGGTCCATGTGGGCCCTTCCCGGGTCGTTGGACCCCACGGTGGAACCCCCAGAACCTTCTAGAACCTTCCCGGTACAATACCGAAAAAAACAGAACTTTTTCCGGAACCCAAAATATGACTTCCCATATATAAATCTTTACCTCCAGACCATTCCGGAGCTCCTCGTGATATCCTGGATCCCATCCGAGACTCCGAACTATACTTTCGTACTTTCCACTATTAATATCTCAACATTACCCTGGCGCTACCGAACGTTAAGCGTGCGACCCTACGGGTTCGAGAATCATGTAGACATGACCGAGACACCTCTCCGATCAATAACCAATAGCGGGACCTGGATGCCCATATTGGTTTCTACATATTCAACGAAGATCTTTATCGGTTGAACCACGATGTCAAGGATTCAGTCAATCCTGTATGCAATTCCCTTTGTCCGGCGATATGTTACTTGCCCGAGATTTGATTGTCGATATCTCCATACCTAGTTCAATCTCGTTACCGGCAAGTCTCTTTACTCATTTTGTAATACAATATCCTGTGACTAAACTCATTAGCCACATGAAGCTTCTTGTGATGTTGTATTACCGAGAGGGCCCAGAGATATCTCTCCGTCACACGGAGTGACAAATCCCAATCTCTATCCATGCAACTCCACAGACACCTTCGGAGATACCTATAGATCACCTTTATGATCACCTAGTTACGAAGTGATGTTTGATAGCACACAAAGTATTCCTCCGGTATCCGGGAGTGACATGATCTCATGGTCTAAGGAACTGATACTTACATGAAGAAAGCTGTAGCAGATAACTAAACGATCTGATGCTAAGCTTACGGTTGGGTCTATCCATCACATCATTCTCCTAATGATGTGACCCATTGTCAAATGGCAACTCATGTCTATGGTCAGGAAGCCATAACCATCTTTGATCAACGAGCTAGTCTAGTAGAGGCTTACTAGGGACATGGTATAGTTTATGTATTCACACATGTATTTAAGTTTCTGGTTCAATACAATTCTAGCATGAATAATAAACATTTATCATGAACGGGAAATATGATAATAACCATTTTATTATTGCCTCTAGGGCATATTTCCAATAGTCTCCCACTTGCACTAGAGTCAATAATCTAGTTTACATAGTTATGAATCTAACACCCGTGGAGTCTTGGTGTTGATCATGTTTTGCCCGTGGAAGAGGTTTAGTCAACGGGTCTGCCACATTCAGATCCATATGTACTTTGCAAAGTTCTATGTCTCCATCCTTAATGTAATTACGAATGGAGTTGAAGCGGTGCTTGATGTGCTTGGTCTTCTTGTGAAACCTGGGTTCCTTGGCAATAGCAATTGCTCCAGTGTTGTCACAATAGATAGTCACTTGATCCGATGCACTAGGTATCACTCCTAGATCGTACATGAACTCCTTCATCCAGACTCCTTCTTGCGCTGCTTCCGAAGCAACTACATATTCTGCTTCACATGTAGATCCCGCTACGATGCTTTGCTTGGAACTGCACCAACTGGCCGCTCCTCCATTGGAAATAAATATGTATCCGGTTTGAGACTTAGAGTCATCCGGATCTGTGTCGAAATTAGCATCGACGTAACCCTTTACGATGAGCTCTTCATCACCTCCATAAATGAGAAACATGTCCTTAGTCCTCTTTAGGTACTTAAGGATATTTTTGACCGCTGTCCAGTGATCTACTCCTGGATCACTTTGGTACCTTGCTACTTGTGAACTGCGTTGGGATTTCCCCGAAGAGGAGAGGATGATGCAGTACGGTAGAGATAAGTATTTCCCTCAGTTAAGAACCAAGGTTATCAATCCAGTAGGAGAACCACACAGAACCTCGTTAGCAGCACCTACACACACAAAAGCAAATACTTGTACCCAACGCGAACATGGGGGTTGTCAATCCCCTCGGCGGTTACTTGCAAGGATTAAGTTTGATAGTGATAGATAGATAAAGTAAAATACAAAATAAAATAAAAGTAAATAAATTGCAGCAAGGTATTTTTGGATTTTATATATGATAAAAGTAGACCCGGGGGGCATAGTTTTCACTAGAGGCTTCTCTCTCGAACACATAGCATACGGTGGATAAACAAATTACTGTTGTGCAATTGATAGAAAAGCACATAGTTATGGCGATATTCAAGGCAATGATCACGTATATAGGCATCATGTCCGAGACAAGTAGACCAAGTCCTTCCTACATCTACTACTATTACTCCTCCCATCGACCGCTTTCCAGCATGCATCTAGGGTATTAAGTTAATGAAAACGGAGTAACGCCTTAAGCAAGATGACATGATGTAGACAAAGTAAACTCAAGCAATATGATTAAACCCCATCTTTTTATCCTTAATGGCAACAATACTAATACATGTCTTGTCCCTTTCTATCACTGGGATATAGAACACCGCAAGATTGAACCCATCACAAAGCACCTCTTCCATTGCAGGATAAATCAATCAAGTTGGCAAACCAAACGGATAGATCGGAGAGAAATACAAAGCTATAACAATCATGCATAAATAAGTTCAGAAAAGACTCAAATATTTCTCATGAATAATCCGATCATAAACCCACAATTCATCGGATCCCAACAAACACACTGCAAAAGAAGATTACATCGAATAGAACTCCAAGGAGATCGAGGAGAACATTGTATTGAAGATCAAAGAGAGAGAAGAAGCCATCTACATACTAGCTATGGACCCGTAGGTCTATGGTAAACTACTCATGCATCATTAGAAGGGCATCAAGGTTGATGTAGAAGCCCTCTGTGATCGATTCCCCCTCCGGCAGAGTACCGGAAAAGTTTTCTCGTCTGTCTCTCTGGTATATTGGGAATATTTGGGAATTTTGTTGGAAATATGCCCTAGAGGCAATAATAAATTGGTTATTATTATATTTCCTTGTTCATGATAATCGTTTATTATCCATGCTATAATTGTATTGATTGGAAACTCAAATACATGTGTGGGTACATAGACAACACTGTGTCCCTAGTAAGCCTCTAGTTGACTAGCTTGTTGATCAAAGATGGTTAAGGTTTCCTAGCCATGGACATGAGATGTCATTTGATAACGGGATCACATCATTAGGAGAATGATGTGATGGACAAGACCCAAACTGTAAACGTAGCATTTGATCGTGTCAGTTTATTGCTATTGTTTTCTGCATGTCAAGTATCTGTTCCTTTGACCATGAGATCATGCAACTCACTGACACCGGAGGAATACCTTGTGTGTATCAAACGTCGCAACGTAACTGGGTGACTATAAAGGTGCTCTACAGGTATCTCCGAGGGTGTCTGTTGGGTTGGCATGGATCAAGACTGGGATTTGTTACTCCGTGTGACGGAGAGGTATCTCAGGGCCCACTCGGTAATACAACATCACAATGAGCCTTGCAAGCAATGTGACTAGAGTGTTAGCCACGAGATCTTGTATTACGGAACGAGTAAAGAGACTTGCCGGTAACGAGATTGAACTAGGTATAGTGATACCGACGATCGAATCTCGGGCAAGTAACATACCGAAGAACAAAGGGAACAGCATACGGGATTAACTGAATCCTTGACATAGAGGTTCGACCGATAAAGATCTTCGTAGAATATGTAGGAGCCAATATGGGCATCCAGGTCCCGCTATTGGTTATTGGCCGTAGAGGTGTCTCGGTCATGTCTACATAGTTCTCGAACCCGCAGGGTCTACACACTTAACGTTTGGTGACGATTAGTATAATTGAGTTATTATGTTGGTGACCGAAAGTTGTTCGGAGTCCCGGATAAGATCCCGGACATGACGAGTATCTCCGGAATAGTCCGGAGGTAAAGATTGATATATGTGATAATAGTGTTTTGATCTCCGGAAGGGTTCCGGAGTTCACCGGAAGGGGTTCCGGATGTTTACCGAAGTGTTCGGGTGCAGCAACACTTTATATGGGCCAAAGGGATAAAGCCCACGAGGTATTGGAAAGTGCAAAAGGTAGTTTTGCTGCCGCGTAAGCGGTACTACCGCTTGTGTGAAGCGGTACTACCGCCCGAGCGGTACTACCGCTTGTGTGAAGCGGTACTACCGCCCAAGCGGTACTACCGCTTGTGTGAAGCGGTACTACCGCTTGTGTGCGGCTGTGCACGATTCGGCAGGGGTCCGAGTTGGACTCTTTCCCTGCGGGCCAAACCGACCTTGTGCGGGCAAAACCGACCTGGAGGAGGCTTTTACTCCAAGTTTAGACCCCAAGGCTCAACATATAAATAGAGGGGCAGGGCTGGCACACGGGACACATCAAGATTTCCCCAAGCCGTGTGCGGCAACCCTAACCCTCTAGTTCCTCCGTCATAATCTCCGTAATGCTTGGCGAAGCCCTGCAGAGATTGTTCCTCACCACCATCACCACGCCGTCGTGCTGCTGGAACTCAACCACTACTTCACCATCGCTCGCTGGATCGAGGAGGTGAAGGCGTCATCAAGCCGTACGTGTGTTGAACGCGGAGGTGCCGTCCGTTCGGCGCTAGTTCGTGATCGGATCGAGGGACGACTTGCGATTTGGATCGCGGAGACGTTCGACTACATCAACCGCGTTTCTTAAACGCTTCCGCTTAGCGATCTACAAGGGTATGTAGATTCACTCTCCCTCTCGTAGATGCTCATCACCATGGATAGATCTTGTGTGTGCGTAGGAAAATTTTTGTTTCCCATGCAGCGTTCCCCAACAGTGGCATCATGAGCCAGGTCTATGCGTAGATGAGATCTCGAGTAGAACACAAACGAGTTGTGGGCGTGGGTGTATACATATTGCTTGCCGTTACTAGTTGATATTTGATTCGGCGGTACTGTGAGATGAAGCGGCCCGGACCGACATTACGCGTACACTTACGCGAGACAGGTTCCTTCAACTGACATGTAACTTCGTTGCATAAAGATGGCTAGCGGGTGTCTGTCTCTCTCACTTTAGTTGAATCGATTTCAATGAAGAGGGTTCTTTTAGAAGATCAAAAAGCAATCACTACACCACGTTGTGGTTTTGCGTAGGTAAGAACGGTTCTTGCAAACCCGTAGCAGCCACGTAAAATTTGCAACAACAATTAGAGGACGTCTAACTTGTTTTTGCAGGGTATGTTGTGATGTGATATGGCCAATTACATGATGAGATATATGTGATGTATGAGATGATCATGTGTTGTATAGAATATCACGACTTGCATGTCGATGAATACGGCAACTGGCAGGAGCCATAGAGTTGTCTTTAATTATTGTATGACCTGCG
The DNA here is from genome assembly GCA_039707655.1 of Elymus sibiricus. NCBI lineage: Eukaryota > Viridiplantae > Streptophyta > Magnoliopsida > Poales > Poaceae > Elymus > Elymus sibiricus. The sequence continues at coordinate 231,998,814 of CM077672.1, read as the reverse complement.
TGTCAATCATTAAGCGCTATGTAATGCTTTACTTTATCGCTAAACGTTAGCAATAGTCGTGGAAGCAACAGTCGGCGCGACAACCTTATGGCGACACGTTGATGGAGATCAAGATGATGGAGATCATGGTGTCATGCCGGTGACGATGGAGATCATGCCGGTGCTTTGGAGATGGAGATCAAAAGCACAAGTTCATGGCCATATCATGTCACTTATGATTTGCATGTGATGTTAATCCTTTTATGCATCTTATTTTGCTTAGGACGACGGTAGCATTATAAGGTGATCCCTCACTTAAATTTCAAGATAAAATTGTGTTCTCCCCAAGTGTGCACCGTTGCGAAAGTTCGTCGTTTCGAGACACGCCGTGATGATCGGGTGTGATAGACTCTACGTTCGCATACAACGGGTGTAAGCCATGTTACACGTGCGGAACACTCGGGTTAAACTTGACGAGCCTAGCATGTACAGACATGGCCTCGGAACACAAGAGACCGAAAGGTCGAACATGAGTCATATAGTAGATATGATCAACATGAAGATGTTCACCATTGAAACCACCTCAACTCACGTGATGATCGGACTTGAGTTGGTGGATTTGGATCATGTTACACTCGAATGATCGGAGGGATGTCAATTTGAGTGGGAGTTTTTTAAAATATGATTAACTAAACTCATTATCTAAGAACAATAGTCTAAGTTGTCTTTGCTATATTTATGTTGTAGATCATGGCTCGCGCAGTAGCACCCCTGAATTTTAATGCGTTCCTAGAGAAAGCTAAGTTGAAAGATGATGGAAGTAACTTTGTGGACTGGGCCCGTAATCTAAGGATTATCCTTACGGCTTCCCAGAAGGCTTATGTCCTTGATGCACCGCTTGGTGATCCACCCGCTCCAGTTGAGTCTCTAGACGTTGTGAACGCCTGGCAGGCTCGTTCTGATGATTACTCAATAGTTCAATGTGCAATGTTGTATGGCTTAGAACCGGGACTTCAAAGACGTTTTGAACGTCATGGAGCATATGAGATGTTCCAGGAGTTGAAGTTTATCTTTCAGAAGAATGCCCGGATCGAGAGATATGAGATCTCCGATAAGTTCTATGCTTGCAAGATGGAGGAGAACGGGTCTATCAGTGATCACGTGCTCAGAATGTCTGGGTACTCCACCCGTCTGGCTGAGTTAGGGATGCCCCTTCCGCCAGAGGCTATCACTGACAGAGTTCTTCAATCATTGCCACCTAGCTACAAGAGCTTCGTGTTGAACTATAACATGCACGGGATGAACAAGTCAGTCGCCGAGCTGTTTGCGATGCTGAAAGCCGCTGAGTCTGAAATTCAGAAGGAGCATCAAGTGTTGATGGTCAATAAAACCACTAGTTTCAAGAAAAATGGCAAGGGTAAGAAGGGTAACTCCAAGCAGAGTGGCAAAGCAGTTGCTCCTCTCGTGAAGAAACCCAAGGTTGGACCCAAACCAGAAACTGTGTGTTTTCATTGCAAGGGAACTGGACACTGGAAGCGGAATTGCCCCAAGTATTTGGCTGACAAGAAGGCGGCCAACAACAAACAAGGTATATATGATATACATGTTATTGATGTGTACCTTACCAACTCTCGTTGTAGTGCCTGGGTATTTGATACCGGTGCGGTTGCTCATATTTGCAACTCAAAACAGGAACTGCGGAATAGACGGAGGCTGGCAAAGGACGAAGTGACGATGCGCGTGGGAAATGGTTCCAAGGTTGATGTGATCGCCGTCGGCACGCTCGCTCTTCGATTACCGTCGGGATTAGTGATGAACCTAAATAAGTGTTATTTGGTGCCTGCGTTAAGCATGAACATTATATCTGGATCTTGTTTATTGCGAGACGGTTACTCATTTAAATCAGAGAATAATGGTTGTTCTATTTATATGAGTAATATCTTTTATGGTCATGCACCCAATGTGAGGGGTTTATTCTTATTGAATCTCGATAGTAATGATACACATGTTCATAACATTGATGCCAAAAGATGTAGAATTGATAATGATAATACCACTTTCTTGTGGCACTGCCGTTTAGGTCATATTGGCGTAAAACGCATGAAGAAGCTCCATGCTGATGGACTTTTGGAGTCACTTGATTTTGAATCACTTGACACATGTGAGCCATGCCTCATGGGCAAGATGACTAAAACTCCGTTCTCTGGAACAATGGAACGGGCAAGTGACTTATTGGAAATCATACATACTGATGTGTGCGGTCCGATGAGCATTGAGGCGCGCGGTGGTTATCGTTACTTTCTCACCTTCACTAATGACTTAAGTAGATATGGGTATATTTACTTAATGAAACACAAGTCTGAAACATTTGAAAAGTTCAAACAATTTCAGAGTGAAGTTGAGAATCATCGTAACAAGAAGATTAAATTCCTACGATCTGATCGAGGAGGAGAATATCTAAGTTATGAGTTTGGCAGTCACTTAAGACAGTGTGGAATTGTTTCACAATTAACACCGCCTGGAACACCACAGCGTAATGGTGTGTCCGAACGTCGTAATCGAACCTTATTGGATATGGTGCGATCTATGATGTCTCTTGCCGATTTGCCACTATCGTTTTTGGGTTATGCATTAGAGACAGCTGCATTCACTTTAAATAGGGCACCATCGAAATCCGTTGAGACGACACCATATGAACTTTGGTTTGGCAAGAAGCCAAAGCTGTCGTTTCTTAAAGTTTGGGGATGTGATGCTTATGTCAAAAAGCTTCAGCCTGAAAAGCTGGAACCCAAAGCGGAGAAATGCGTCTTCATAGGATACCCAAAAGAGACAGTTGGGTATACCTTCTACCTCAGATCCGAAGGCAAAGTGTTTGTCGCTAAAAACGGAACATTTCTTGAGAAAGAGTTTCTCTCGAAAGAATTGAGTGGGAGGAAGATAGAACTTGATGAGGTTGTTGAACCTTTACTTCAACCTGAGAGTAGCGCAGCGCAGAAAGTTGTTTCTGTGGAGCCTACATTAGCTGAAGAGGAAGTTAATGATGATGATCATGAAGCTTTGGATCAAGTTGCTATCAAACCTCGTAGGTCGACAAGGACGCGTACTGCTCCCGAGTGGTACGGCAACCCTGTCTTAGACATCATGTTGTTAGACAACGATGAACCTACGAGCTATGGAGAAGCGATGATGAGCCCGGATTCCGAGAAGTGGTTAGAGGCCATGAAATCCGAGATGGGATCTATGTATGAAAACAAAGTATGGACTTTGGAAGTATTACCTGAAGGGCGTAAGGCCATTCAGAACAAATGGATCTTTAAGAGGAAGACGGACGCGGACGGCAATGTCACCGTCTATAAAGCTCGACTTGTGGCAAAGGGTTTTTCACAAGTTCAAGGAGTTGACTACGATGAGACCTTCTCACCCGTAGCGATGCTTAAGTCCGTCAGAATCATGTTAGCAATAGCTGCCTTTTTCGATTATGAAATTTGGCAGATGGATGTCAAAACAGCGTTCCTTAACGGTTACCTTAAGGAAGAGTTGTATATGATGCAACCAGAAGGTTTTGTCGATCCAGAGAATGCTGACAAAGTTTGCAAACTCCAGCGATCCATTTATGGACTGGTGCAAGCATCTCGGAGTTGGAATCTTCGTTTTGATGAGGTGATCAAAGCGTTCGAGTTTATACAAGTTTACGGAGAAGCTTGTATTTACAAGAAAGTGAGTGGGAGCTCTATAGCATTTCTAATATTATATGTGGATGACATATTGCTGATTGGAAACAATATAGAAATGCTGGAAAGTGTAAAGGAATATTTGAACAAGAGTTTTTCAATGAAGGACCTAGGAGAAGCTGCTTTCATATTAGGCATCAAGATCTATAGAGATAGATCAAGACGTTTAATAGGACTTTCACAAAGCACATACCTTGATAAGATTTTGAAGAAGTTCAAAATGGATCAGTCCAAGAAGGGGTTCTTGCCTGTTTTGCAAGGTGTGAAGTTGAGTAAGACTCAATGCCCAGTGACTGCAGAAGATAGAGAAAAGATGAGTGTCATCCCCTATGCTTCAGCCATAGGCTCTATCATGTATGCAATGCTGTGCACAAGACCCGATGTCAGCCTTGCCATAAGTATGGCCGGAAGGTTTCAAAGTGATCCAGGAATGGAACACTGGACGGCGGTCAAGAATATCCTGAAGTACCTGAAAAGGACTAAGGACATGATTCTCGTTTATGGAGGTGATCAAGAGCTCGTCGTAAAGGGTTACGTCGATGCAAGCTTTGACACTGATCCGGATGACTCTAAGTCGCAAACCGGATACGTATTTATTCTTAATGGGGGTGTGGTTAGCTGGTGCAGTTCCAAGCAAAGCGTGGTAGCAGATTCTACATGCGAAGCGGAGTACATCGCTGCCTCGGAGGCGGCGAAGGAAGGTGTCTGGATGAAGGAGTTCATGACAGATCTTGGAGTAGTGCCTAGTGCGCTTAACCCAATGACTCTGTTTTGTGATAACACTGGTGCCATTGCTCTAGCCAAGGAACCAAGATTTCACAAGAGGACCAGACACATAAAACGACGTTTCAATTCCATCCGCGATTACATCAAGGAGGACGACATAAATATTTGCAAAGTACACACGGATCTAAATGTGGCAGATCCGATGACTAAACCTCTTCCAAGGGCTAAACATGAACAACACCAGAACTGCATGGGTGTTCGATTCATTACAATGTAAATCACATAGTGATGTGAACTAGATTATTGACTCTAGTGCAAGTGGGAGACTGTTGGAAATATGCCCTAGAGGCAATAATAAATTGGTTATTATTATATTTCCTTGTTCATGATAATCGTTTATTATCCATGCTATAATTGTATTGATTGGAAACTCAAATACATGTGTGGGTACATAGACAACACTGTGTCCCTAGTAAGCCTCTAGTTGACTAGCTTGTTGATCAAAGATGGTTAAGGTTTCCTAGCCATGGACATGAGATGTCATTTGATAACGGGATCACATCATTAGGAGAATGATGTGATGGACAAGACCCAAACTGTAAACGTAGCATTTGATCGTGTCAGTTTATTGCTATTGTTTTCTGCATGTCAAGTATCTGTTCCTTTGACCATGAGATCATGCAACTCACTGACACCGGAGGAATACCTTGTGTGTATCAAACGTCGCAACGTAACTGGGTGACTATAAAGGTGCTCTACAGGTATCTCCGAGGGTGTCTGTTGGGTTGGCATGGATCAAGACTGGGATTTGTTACTCCGTGTGACGGAGAGGTATCTCAGGGCCCACTCGGTAATACAACATCACAATGAGCCTTGCAAGCAATGTGACTAGAGTGTTAGCCACGAGATCTTGTATTACGGAACGAGTAAAGAGACTTGCCGGTAACGAGATTGAACTAGGTATAGTGATACCGACGATCGAATCTCGGGCAAGTAACATACCGAAGAACAAAGGGAACAGCATACGGGATTAACTGAATCCTTGACATAGAGGTTCGACCGATAAAGATCTTCGTAGAATATGTAGGAGCCAATATGGGCATCCAGGTCCCGCTATTGGTTATTGGCCGTAGAGGTGTCTCGGTCATGTCTACATAGTTCTCGAACCCGCAGGGTCTACACACTTAACGTTTGGTGACGATTAGTATAATTGAGTTATTATGTTGGTGACCGAAAGTTGTTCGGAGTCCCGGATAAGATCCCGGACATGACGAGTATCTCCGGAATAGTCCGGAGGTAAAGATTGATATATGTGATAATAGTGTTTTGATCTCCGGAAGGGTTCCGGAGTTCACCGGAAGGGGTTCCGGATGTTTACCGAAGTGTTCGGGTGCAGCAACACTTTATATGGGCCAAAGGGATAAAGCCCACGAGGTATTGGAAAGTGCAAAAGGTAGTTTTGCTGCCGCGTAAGCGGTACTACCGCTTGTGTGAAGCGGTACTACCGCCCGAGCGGTACTACCGCTTGTGTGAAGCGGTACTACCGCCCAAGCGGTACTACCGCTTGTGTGAAGCGGTACTACCGCTTGTGTGCGGCTGTGCACGATTCGGCAGGGGTCCGAGTTGGACTCTTTCCCTGCGGGCCAAACCGACCTTGTGCGGGCAAAACCGACCTGGAGGAGGCTTTTACTCCAAGTTTAGACCCCAAGGCTCAACATATAAATAGAGGGGCAGGGCTGGCACACGGGACACATCAAGATTTCCCCAAGCCGTGTGCGGCAACCCTAACCCTCTAGTTCCTCCGTCATAATCTCCGTAATGCTTGGCGAAGCCCTGCAGAGATTGTTCCTCACCACCATCACCACGCCGTCGTGCTGCTGGAACTCAACCACTACTTCACCATCGCTCGCTGGATCGAGGAGGTGAAGGCGTCATCAAGCCGTACGTGTGTTGAACGCGGAGGTGCCGTCCGTTCGGCGCTAGTTCGTGATCGGATCGAGGGACGACTTGCGATTTGGATCGCGGAGACGTTCGACTACATCAACCGCGTTTCTTAAACGCTTCCGCTTAGCGATCTACAAGGGTATGTAGATTCACTCTCCCTCTCGTAGATGCTCATCACCATGGATAGATCTTGTGTGTGCGTAGGAAAATTTTTGTTTCCCATGCAGCGTTCCCCAACAGTGGCATCATGAGCCAGGTCTATGCGTAGATGAGATCTCGAGTAGAACACAAACGAGTTGTGGGCGTGGGTGTATACATATTGCTTGCCGTTACTAGTTGATATTTGATTCGGCGGTACTGTGAGATGAAGCGGCCCGGACCGACATTACGCGTACACTTACGCGAGACAGGTTCCTTCAACTGACATGTAACTTCGTTGCATAAAGATGGCTAGCGGGTGTCTGTCTCTCTCACTTTAGTTGAATCGATTTCAATGAAGAGGGTTCTTTTAGAAGATCAAAAAGCAATCACTACACCACGTTGTGGTTTTGCGTAGGTAAGAACGGTTCTTGCAAACCCGTAGCAGCCACGTAAAATTTGCAACAACAATTAGAGGACGTCTAACTTGTTTTTGCAGGGTATGTTGTGATGTGATATGGCCAATTACATGATGAGATATATGTGATGTATGAGATGATCATGTGTTGTATAGAATATCACGACTTGCATGTCGATGAATACGGCAACTGGCAGGAGCCATAGAGTTGTCTTTAATTATTGTATGACCTGCGTGTCAATCATTAAGCGCTATGTAATGCTTTACTTTATCGCTAAACGTTAGCAATAGTCGTGGAAGCAACAGTCGGCGCGACAACCTTATGGCGACACGTTGATGGAGATCAAGATGATGGAGATCATGGTGTCATGCCGGTGACGATGGAGATCATGCCGGTGCTTTGGAGATGGAGATCAAAAGCACAAGTTCATGGCCATATCATGTCACTTATGATTTGCATGTGATGTTAATCCTTTTATGCATCTTATTTTGCTTAGGACGACGGTAGCATTATAAGGTGATCCCTCACTTAAATTTCAAGATAAAATTGTGTTCTCCCCAAGTGTGCACCGTTGCGAAAGTTCGTCGTTTCGAGACACGCCGTGATGATCGGGTGTGATAGACTCTACGTTCGCATACAACGGGTGTAAGCCATGTTACACGTGCGGAACACTCGGGTTAAACTTGACGAGCCTAGCATGTACAGACATGGCCTCGGAACACAAGAGACCGAAAGGTCGAACATGAGTCATATAGTAGATATGATCAACATGAAGATGTTCACCATTGAAACCACCTCAACTCACGTGATGATCGGACTTGAGTTGGTGGATTTGGATCATGTTACACTCGAATGATCGGAGGGATGTCAATTTGAGTGGGAGTTTTTTAAAATATGATTAACTAAACTCATTATCTAAGAACAATAGTCTAAGTTGTCTTTGCTATATTTATGTTGTAGATCATGGCTCGCGCAGTAGCACCCCTGAATTTTAATGCGTTCCTAGAGAAAGCTAAGTTGAAAGATGATGGAAGTAACTTTGTGGACTGGGCCCGTAATCTAAGGATTATCCTTACGGCTTCCCAGAAGGCTTATGTCCTTGATGCACCGCTTGGTGATCCACCCGCTCCAGTTGAGTCTCTAGACGTTGTGAACGCCTGGCAGGCTCGTTCTGATGATTACTCAATAGTTCAATGTGCAATGTTGTATGGCTTAGAACCGGGACTTCAAAGACGTTTTGAACGTCATGGAGCATATGAGATGTTCCAGGAGTGGAAGTTTATCTTTCAGAAGAATGCCCGGATCGAGAGATATGAGATCTCCGATAAGTTCTATGCTTGCAAGATGGAGGAGAACGGGTCTATCAGTGATCACGTGCTCAGAATGTCTGGGTACTCCACCCGTCTGGCTGAGTTAGGGATGCCCCTTCCGCCAGAGGCTATCACTGACAGAGTTCTTCAATCATTGCCACCTAGCTACAAGAGCTTCGTGTTGAACTATAACATGCACGGGATGAACAAGTCAGTCGCCGAGCTGTTTGCGATGCTGAAAGCCGCTGAGTCTGAAATTCAGAAGGAGCATCAAGTGTTGATGGTCAATAAAACCACTAGTTTCAAGAAAAATGGCAAGGGTAAGAAGGGTAACTCCAAGCAGAGTGGCAAAGCAGTTGCTCCTCTCGTGAAGAAACCCAAGGTTGGACCCAAACCAGAAACTGTGTGTTTTCATTGCAAGGGAACTGGACACTGGAAGCGGAATTGCCCCAAGTATTTGGCTGACAAGAAGGCGGCCAACAACAAACAAGGTATATATGATATACATGTTATTGATGTGTACCTTACCAACTCTCGTTGTAGTGCCTGGGTATTTGATACCGGTGCGGTTGCTCATATTTGCAACTCAAAACAGGAACTGCGGAATAGACGGAGGCTGGCAAAGGACGAAGTGACGATGCGCGTGGGAAATGGTTCCAAGGTTGATGTGATCGCCGTCGGCACGCTCGCTCTTCGATTACCGTCGGGATTAGTGATGAACCTAAATAAGTGTTATTTGGTGCCTGCGTTAAGCATGAACATTATATCTGGATCTTGTTTATTGCGAGACGGTTACTCATTTAAATCAGAGAATAATGGTTGTTCTATTTATATGAGTAATATCTTTTATGGTCATGCACCCAATGTGAGGGGTTTATTCTTATTGAATCTCGATAGTAATGATACACATGTTCATAACATTGATGCCAAAAGATGTAGAATTGATAATGATAATACCACTTTCTTGTGGCACTGCCGTTTAGGTCATATTGGCGTAAAACGCATGAAGAAGCTCCATGCTGATGGACTTTTGGAGTCACTTGATTTTGAATCACTTGACACATGTGAGCCATGCCTCATGGGCAAGATGACTAAAACTCCGTTCTCTGGAACAATGGAACGGGCAAGTGACTTATTGGAAATCATACATACTGATGTGTGCGGTCCGATGAGCATTGAGGCGCGCGGTGGTTATCGTTACTTTCTCACCTTCACTGATGACTTAAGTAGATATGGGTATATTTACTTAATGAAACACAAGTCTGAAACATTTGAAAAGTTCAAACAATTTCAGAGTGAAGTTGAGAATCATCGTAACAAGAAGATTAAATTCCTACGATCTGATCGAGGAGGAGAATATCTAAGTTATGAGTTTGGCAGTCACTTAAGACAGTGTGGAATTGTTTCACAATTAACACCGCCTGGAACACCACAGCGTAATGGTGTGTCCGAACGTCGTAATCGAACCTTATTGGATATGGTGCGATCTATGATGTCTCTTGCCGATTTGCCACTATCGTTTTGGGGTTATGCATTAGAGACAGCTGCATTCACTTTAAATAGGGCACCATCGAAATCCGTTGAGACGACACCATATGAACTTTGGTTTGGCAAGAAGCCAAAGCTGTCGTTTCTTAAAGTTTGGGGATGTGATGCTTATGTCAAAAAGCTTCAGCCTGAAAAGCTGGAACCCAAAGCGGAGAAATGCGTCTTCATAGGATACCCAAAAGAGACAGATGGGTATACCTTCTACCTCAGATCCGAAGGCAAAGTGTTTGTCGCTAAAAACGGAACATTTCTTGAGAAAGAGTTTCTCTCGAAAGAATTGAGTGGGAGGAAGATAGAACTTGATGAGGTTGTTGAACCTTTACTTCAACCTGAGAGTAGCGCAGCGCAGAAAGTTGTTTCTGTGGAGCCTACATTAGCTGAAGAGGAAGTTAATGATGATGATCATGAAGCTTTGGATCAAGTTGCTATCAAACCTCGTAGGTCGACAAGGACGCGTACTGCTCCCGAGTGGTACGGCAACCCTGTCTTAGACATCATGTTGTTAGACAACGATGAACCTACGAGCTATGGAGAAGCGATGATGAGCCCGGATTCCGAGAAGTGGTTAGAGGCCATGAAATCCGAGATGGGATCTATGTATGAAAACAAAGTATGGACTTTGGAAGTATTACCTGAAGGGCGTAAGGCCATTCAGAACAAATGGATCTTTAAGAGGAAGACGGACGCGGACGGCAATGTCACCGTCTATAAAGCTCGACTTGTGGCAAAGGGTTTTTCACAAGTTCAAGGAGTTGACTACGATGAGACCTTCTCACCCGTAGCGATGCTTAAGTCCGTCAGAATCATGTTAGCAATAGCTGCCTTTTTCGATTATGAAATTTGGCAGATGGATGTCAAAACAGCGTTCCTTAACGGTTACCTTAAGGAAGAGTTGTATATGATGCAACCAGAAGGTTTTGTCGATCCAGAGAATGCTGACAAAGTTTGCAAACTCCAGCGATCCATTTATGGACTGGTGCAAGCATCTCGGAGTTGGAATCTTCGTTTTGATGAGGTGATCAAAGCGTTCGAGTTTATACAAGTTTACGGAGAAGCTTGTATTTACAAGAAAGTGAGTGGGAGCTCTATAGCATTTCTAATATTATATGTGGATGACATATTGCTGATTGGAAACAATATAGAAATGCTGGAAAGTGTAAAGGAATATTTGAACAAGAGTTTTTCAATGAAGGACCTAGGAGAAGCTGCTTTCATATTAGGCATCAAGATCTATAGAGATAGATCAAGACGTTTAATAGGACTTTCACAAAGCACATACCTTGATAAGATTTTGAAGAAGTTCAAAATGGATCAGTCCAAGAAGGGGTTCTTGCCTGTTTTGCAAGGTGTGAAGTTGAGTAAGACTCAATGCCCAGTGACTGCAGAAGATAGAGAAAAGATGAGTGTCATCCCCTATGCTTCAGCCATAGGCTCTATCATGTATGCAATGCTGTGCACAAGACCCGATGTCAGCCTTGCCATAAGTATGGCCGGAAGGTTTCAAAGTGATCCAGGAATGGAACACTGGACGGCGGTCAAGAATATCCTGAAGTACCTGAAAAGGACTAAGGACATGTTTCTCGTTTATGGAGGTGATCAAGAGCTCGTCGTAAAGGGTTACGTCGATGCAAGCTTTGACACTGATCCGGATGACTCTAAGTCGCAAACCGGATACGTATTTATTCTTAATGGGGGTGCGGTTAGCTGGTGCAGTTCCAAGCAAAGCGTGGTAGCAGATTCTACATGCGAAGCGGAGTACATCGCTGCCTCGGAGGCGGCGAAGGAAGGTGTCTGGATGAAGGAGTTCATGACAGATCTTGGAGTAGTGCCTAGTGCGCTTAACCCAATGACTCTGTTTTGTGATAACACTGGTGCCATTGCTCTAGCCAAGGAACCAAGATTTCACAAGAGGACCAGACACATAAAACGACGTTTCAATTCCATCCGCGATTACATCAAGGAGGACGACATAAATATTTGCAAAGTACACACGGATCTAAATGTGGCAGATCCGATGACTAAACCTCTTCCAAGGGCTAAACATGAACAACACCAGAACTGCATGGGTGTTCGATTCATTACAATGTAAATCACATAGTGATGTGAACTAGATTATTGACTCTAGTGCAAGTGGGAGACTGTTGGAAATATGCCCTAGAGGCAATAATAAATTGGTTATTATTATATTTCCTTGTTCATGATAATCGTTTATTATCCATGCTATAATTGTATTGATTGGAAACTCAAATACATGTGTGGGTACATAGACAACACTGTGTCCCTAGTAAGCCTCTAGTTGACTAGCTTGTTGATCAAAGATGGTTAAGGTTTCCTAGCCATGGACATGAGATGTCATTTGATAACGGGATCACATCATTAGGAGAATGATGTGATGGACAAGACCCAAACTGTAAACGTAGCATTTGATCGTGTCAGTTTATTGCTATTGTTTTCTGCATGTCAAGTATCTGTTCCTTTGACCATGAGATCATGCAACTCACTGACACCGGAGGAATACCTTGTGTGTATCAAACGTCGCAACGTAACTGGGTGACTATAAAGGTGCTCTACAGGTATCTCCGAGGGTGTCTGTTGGGTTGGCATGGATCAAGACTGGGATTTGTTACTCCGTGTGACGGAGAGGTATCTCAGGGCCCACTCGGTAATACAACATCACAATGAGCCTTGCAAGCAATGTGACTAGAGTGTTAGCCACGAGATCTTGTATTACGGAACGAGTAAAGAGACTTGCCGGTAACGAGATTGAACTAGGTATAGTGATACCGACGATCGAATCTCGGGCAAGTAACATACCGAAGAACAAAGGGAACAGCATACGGGATTAACTGAATCCTTGACATAGAGGTTCGACCGATAAAGATCTTCGTAGAATATGTAGGAGCCAATATGGGCATCCAGGTCCCGCTATTGGTTATTGGCCGTAGAGGTGTCTCGGTCATGTCTACATAGTTCTCGAACCCGCAGGGTCTACACACTTAACGTTTGGTGACGATTAGTATAATTGAGTTATTATGTTGGTGACCGAAAGTTGTTCGGAGTCCCGGATAAGATCCCGGACATGACGAGTATCTCCGGAATAGTCCGGAGGTAAAGATTGATATATGTGATAATAGTGTTTTGATCTCCGGAAGGGTTCCGGAGTTCACCGGAAGGGGTTCCGGATGTTTACCGAAGTGTTCGGGTGCAGCAACACTTTATATGGGCCAAAGGGATAAAGCCCACAAGGTATTGGAAAGTGCAAAAGGTAGTTTTGCTGCCGCGTAAGCGGTACTACCGCTTGTGTGAAGCGGTACTACCGCCCGAGCGGTACTACCGCTTGTGTGAAGCGGTACTACCGCCCAAGCGGTACTACCGCTTGTGTGAAGCGGTACTACCGCTTGTGTGCGACTGTGCACGATTCGGCAGGGGTCCGAGTTGGACTCTTTCCCTGCGGGCCAAACCGACCTTGTGCGGGCAAAACCGACCTGGAGGAGGCTTTTACTCCAAGTTTAGACCCCAAGGCTCAACATATAAATAGAGGGGCAGGGCTGGCACACGGGACACATCAAGATTTCCCCAAGCCGTGTGCGGCAACCCTAACCCTCTAGTTCCTCCGTCATAATCTCCGTAATGCTTGGCGAAGCCCTGCAGAGATTGTTCCTCACCACCATCACCACGCCGTCGTGCTGCTGGAACTCAACCACTACTTCACCATCGCTCGCTGGATCGAGGAGGTGAAGGCGTCATCAAGCCGTACGTGTGTTGAACGCGGAGGTGCCGTCCGTTCGGCGCTAGTTCGTGATCGGATCGAGGGACGACTTGCGATTTGGATCGCGGAGACGTTCGACTACATCAACCGCGTTTCTTAAACGCTTCCGCTTAGCGATCTACAAGGGTATGTAGATTCACTCTCCCTCTCGTAGATGCTCATCACCATGGATAGATCTTGTGTGTGCGTAGGAAAATTTTTGTTTCCCATGCAGCGTTCCCCAACAGTGGCATCATGAGCCAGGTCTATGCGTAGATGAGATCTCGAGTAGAACACAAACGAGTTGTGGGCGTGGGTGTATACATATTGCTTGCCGTTACTAGTTGATATTTGATTCGGCGGTACTGTGAGATGAAGCGGCCCGGACCGACATTACGCGTACACTTACGCGAGACAGGTTCCTTCAACTGACATGTAACTTCGTTGCATAAAGATGGCTAGCGGGTGTCTGTCTCTCTCACTTTAGTTGAATCGATTTCAATGAAGAGGGTTCTTTTAGAAGATCAAAAAGCAATCACTACACCACGTTGTGGTTTTGCGTAGGTAAGAACGGTTCTTGCAAACCCGTAGCAGCCACGTAAAATTTGCAACAACAATTAGAGGACGTCTAACTTGTTTTTGCAGGGTATGTTGTGATGTGATATGGCCAATTACATGATGAGATATATGTGATGTATGAGATGATCATGTGTTGTATAGAATATCACGACTTGCATGTCGATGAATACGGCAACTGGCAGGAGCCATAGAGTTGTCTTTAATTATTGTATGACCTGCGTGTCAATCATTAAGCGCTATGTAATGCTTTACTTTATCGCTAAACGTTAGCAATAGTCGTGGAAGCAACAGTCGGCGCGACAACCTTATGGCGACACGTTGATGGAGATCAAGATGATGGAGATCATGGTGTCATGCCGGTGACGATGGAGATCATGCCGGTGCTTTGGAGATGGAGATCAAAAGCACAAGTTCATGGCCATATCATGTCACTTATGATTTGCATGTGATGTTAATCCTTTTATGCATCTTATTTTGCTTAGGACGACGGTAGCATTATAAGGTGATCCCTCACTTAAATTTCAAGATAAAATTGTGTTCTCCCCAAGTGTGCACCGTTGCGAAAGTTCGTCGTTTCGAGACACGCCGTGATGATCGGGTGTGATAGACTCTACGTTCGCATACAACGGGTGTAAGCCATGTTACACGTGCGGAACACTCGGGTTAAACTTGACGAGCCTAGCATGTACAGACATGGCCTCGGAACACAAGAGACCGAAAGGTCGAACATGAGTCATATAGTAGATATGATCAACATGAAGATGTTCACCATTGAAACCACCTCAACTCACGTGATGATCGGACTTGAGTTGGTGGATTTGGATCATGTTACACTCGAATGATCGGAGGGATGTCAATTTGAGTGGGAGTTTTTTAAAATATGATTAACTAAACTCATTATCTAAGAACAATAGTCTAAGTTGTCTTTGCTATATTTATGTTGTAGATCATGGCTCGCGCAGTAGCACCCCTGAATTTTAATGCGTTCCTAGAGAAAGCTAAGTTGAAAGATGATGGAAGTAACTTTGTGGACTGGGCCCGTAATCTAAGGATTATCCTTACGGCTTCCCAGAAGGCTTATGTCCTTGATGCACCGCTTGGTGATCCACCCGCTCCAGTTGAGTCTCTAGACGTTGTGAACGCCTGGCAGGCTCGTTCTGATGATTACTCAATAGTTCAATGTGCAATGTTGTATGGCTTAGAACCGGGACTTCAAAGACGTTTTGAACGTCATGGAGCATATGAGATGTTCCAGGAGTTGAAGTTTATCTTTCAGAAGAATGCCCGGATCGAGAGATATGAGATCTCCGATAAGTTCTATGCTTGCAAGATGGAGGAGAACGGGTCTATCAGTGATCACGTGCTCAGAATGTCTGGGTACTCCACCCGTCTGGCTGAGTTAGGGATGCCCCTTCCGCCAGAGGCTATCACTGACAGAGTTCTTCAATCATTGCCACCTAGCTACAAGAGCTTCGTGTTGAACTATAACATGCACGGGATGAACAAGTCAGTCGCCGAGCTGTTTGCGATGCTGAAAGCCGCTGAGTCTGAAATTCAGAAGGAGCATCAAGTGTTGATGGTCAATAAAACCACTAGTTTCAAGAAAAATGGCAAGGGTAAGAAGGGTAACTCCAAGCAGAGTGGCAAAGCAGTTGCTCCTCTCGTGAAGAAACCCAAGGTTGGACCCAAACCAGAAACTGTGTGTTTTCATTGCAAGGGAACTGGACACTGGAAGCGGAATTGCCCCAAGTATTTGGCTGACAAGAAGGCGGCCAACAACAAACAAGGTATATATGATATACATGTTATTGATGTGTACCTTACCAACTCTCGTTGTAGTGCCTGGGTATTTGATACCGGTGCGGTTGCTCATATTTGCAACTCAAAACAGGAACTGCGGAATAGACGGAGGCTGGCAAAGGACGAAGTGACGATGCGCGTGGGAAATGGTTCCAAGGTTGATGTGATCGCCGTCGGCACGCTCGCTCTTCGATTACCGTCGGGATTAGTGATGAACCTAAATAAGTGTTATTTGGTGCCTGCGTTAAGCATGAACATTATATCTGGATCTTGTTTATTGCGAGACGGTTACTCATTTAAATCAGAGAATAATGGTTGTTCTATTTATATGAGTAATATCTTTTATGGTCATGCACCCAATGTGAGGGGTTTATTCTTATTGAATCTCGATAGTAATGATACACATGTTCATAACATTGATGCCAAAAGATGTAGAATTGATAATGATAATACCACTTTCTTGTGGCACTGCCGTTTAGGTCATATTGGCGTAAAACGCATGAAGAAGCTCCATGCTGATGGACTTTTGGAGTCACTTGATTTTGAATCACTTGACACATGTGAGCCATGCCTCATGGGCAAGATGACTAAAACTCCGTTCTCTGGAACAATGGAACGGGCAAGTGACTTATTGGAAATCATACATACTGATGTGTGCGGTCCGATGAGCATTGAGGCGCGCGGTGGTTATCGTTACTTTCTCACCTTCACTGATGACTTAAGTAGATATGGGTATATTTACTTAATGAAACACAAGTCTGAAACATTTGAAAAGTTCAAACAATTTCAGAGTGAAGTTGAGAATCATCGTAACAAGAAGATTAAATTCCTACGATCTGATCGAGGAGGAGAATATCTAAGTTATGAGTTTGGCAGTCACTTAAGACAGTGTGGAATTGTTTCACAATTAACACCGCCTGGAACACCACAGCGTAATGGTGTGTCCGAACGTCGTAATCGAACCTTATTGGATATGGTGCGATCTATGATGTCTCTTGCCGATTTGCCACTATCGTTTTGGGGTTATGCATTAGAGACAGCTGCATTCACTTTAAATAGGGCACCATCGAAATCCGTTGAGACGACACCATATGAACTTTGGTTTGGCAAGAAGCCAAAGCTGTCGTTTCTTAAAGTTTGGGGATGTGATGCTTATGTCAAAAAGCTTCAGCCTGAAAAGCTGGAACCCAAAGCGGAGAAATGCGTCTTCATAGGATACCCAAAAGAGACAGTTGGGTATACCTTCTACCTCAGATCCGAAGGCAAAGTGTTTGTCGCTAAAAACGGAACATTTCTTGAGAAAGAGTTTCTCTCGAAAGAATTGAGTGGGAGGAAGATAGAACTTGATGAGGTTGTTGAACCTTTACTTCAACCTGAGAGTAGCGCAGCGCAGAAAGTTGTTTCTGTGGAGCCTACATTAGCTGAAGAGGAAGTTAATGATGATGATCATGAAGCTTTGGATCAAGTTGCTATCAAACCTCGTAGGTCGACAAGGACGCGTACTGCTCCCGAGTGGTACGGCAACCCTGTCTTAGACATCATGTTGTTAGACAACGATGAACCTACGAGCTATGGAGAAGCGATGATGAGCCCGGATTCCGAGAAGTGGTTAGAGGCCATGAAATCCGAGATGGGATCTATGTATGAAAACAAAGTATGGACTTTGGAAGTATTACCTGAAGGGCGTAAGGCCATTCAGAACAAATGGATCTTTAAGAGGAAGACGGACGCGGACGGCAATGTCACCGTCTATAAAGCTCGACTTGTGGCAAAGGGTTTTTCACAAGTTCAAGGAGTTGACTACGATGAGACCTTCTCACCCGTAGCGATGCTTAAGTCCGTCAGAATCATGTTAGCAATAGCTGCCTTTTTCGATTATGAAATTTGGCAGATGGATGTCAAAACAGCGTTCCTTAACGGTTACCTTAAGGAAGAGTTGTATATGATGCAACCAGAAGGTTTTGTCGATCCAGAGAATGCTGACAAAGTTTGCAAACTCCAGCGATCCATTTATGGACTGGTGCAAGCATCTCGGAGTTGGAATCTTCGTTTTGATGAGGTGATCAAAGCGTTCGAGTTTATACAAGTTTACGGAGAAGCTTGTATTTACAAGAAAGTGAGTGGGAGCTCTATAGCATTTCTAATATTATATGTGGATGACATATTGCTGATTGGAAACAATATAGAAATGCTGGAAAGTGTAAAGGAATATTTGAACAAGAGTTTTTCAATGAAGGAGCTAGGAGAAGCTGCTTTCATATTAGGCATCAAGATCTATAGAGATAGATCAAGACGTTTAATAGGACTTTCACAAAGCACATACCTTGATAAGATTTTGAAGAAGTTCAAAATGGATCAGTCCAAGAAGGGGTTCTTGCCTGTTTTGCAAGGTGTGAAGTTGAGTAAGACTCAATGCCCAGTGACTGCAGAAGATAGAGAAAAGATGAGTGTCATCCCCTATGCTTCAGCCATAGGCTCTATCATGTATGCAATGCTGTGCACAAGACCCGATGTCAGCCTTGCCATAAGTATGGCCGGAAGGTTTCAAAGTGATCCAGGAATGGAACACTGGACGGCGGTCAAGAATATCCTGAAGTACCTGAAAAGGACTAAGGACATGTTTCTCGTTTATGGAGGTGATCAAGAGCTCGTCGTAAAGGGTTACGTCGATGCAAGCTTTGACACTGATCCGGATGACTCTAAGTCGCAAACCGGATACGTATTTATTCTTAATGGGGGTGCGGTTAGCTGGTGCAGTTCCAAGCAAAGCGTGGTAGCAGATTCTACATGCGAAGCGGAGTACATCGCTGCCTCGGAGGCGGCGAAGGAAGGTGTCTGGATGAAGGAGTTCATGACAGATCTTGGAGTAGTGCCTAGTGCGCTTAACCCAATGACTCTGTTTTGTGATAACACTGGTGCCATTGCTCTAGCCAAGGAACCAAGATTTCACAAGAGGACCAGACACATAAAACGACGTTTCAATTCCATCCGCGATTACATCAAGGAGGACGACATAAATATTTGCAAAGTACACACGGATCTAAATGTGGCAGATCCGATGACTAAACCTCTTCCAAGGGCTAAACATGAACAACACCAGAACTGCATGGGTGTTCGATTCATTACAATGTAAATCACATAGTGATGTGAACTAGATTATTGACTCTAGTGCAAGTGGGAGACTGTTGGAAATATGCCCTAGAGGCAATAATAAATTGGTTATTATTATATTTCCTTGTTCATGATAATCGTTTATTATCCATGCTATAATTGTATTGATTGGAAACTCAAATACATGTGTGGGTACATAGACAACACTGTGTCCCTAGTAAGCCTCTAGTTGACTAGCTTGTTGATCAAAGATGGTTAAGGTTTCCTAGCCATGGACATGAGATGTCATTTGATAACGGGATCACATCATTAGGAGAATGATGTGATGGACAAGACCCAAACTGTAAACGTAGCATTTGATCGTGTCAGTTTATTGCTATTGTTTTCTGCATGTCAAGTATCTGTTCCTTTGACCATGAGATCATGCAACTCACTGACACCGGAGGAATACCTTGTGTGTATCAAACGTCGCAACGTAACTGGGTGACTATAAAGGTGCTCTACAGGTATCTCCGAGGGTGTCTGTTGGGTTGGCATGGATCAAGACTGGGATTTGTTACTCCGTGTGACGGAGAGGTATCTCAGGGCCCACTCGGTAATACAACATCACAATGAGCCTTGCAAGCAATGTGACTAGAGTGTTAGCCACGAGATCTTGTATTACGGAACGAGTAAAGAGACTTGCCGGTAACGAGATTGAACTAGGTATAGTGATACCGACGATCGAATCTCGGGCAAGTAACATACCGAAGAACAAAGGGAACAGCATACGGGATTAACTGAATCCTTGACATAGAGGTTCGACCGATAAAGATCTTCGTAGAATATGTAGGAGCCAATATGGGCATCCAGGTCCCGCTATTGGTTATTGGCCGTAGAGGTGTCTCGGTCATGTCTACATAGTTCTCGAACCCGCAGGGTCTACACACTTAACGTTTGGTGACGATTAGTATAATTGAGTTATTATGTTGGTGACCGAAAGTTGTTCGGAGTCCCGGATAAGATCCCGGACATGACGAGTATCTCCGGAATAGTCCGGAGGTAAAGATTGATATATGTGATAATAGTGTTTTGATCTCCGGAAGGGTTCCGGAGTTCACCGGAAGGGGTTCCGGATGTTTACCGAAGTGTTCGGGTGCAGCAACACTTTATATGGGCCAAAGGGATAAAGCCCACAAGGTATTGGAAAGTGCAAAAGGTAGTTTTGCTGCCGCGTAAGCGGTACTACCGCTTGTGTGAAGCGGTACTACCGCCCGAGCGGTACTACCGCTTGTGTGAAGCGGTACTACCGCCCAAGCGGTACTACCGCTTGTGTGAAGCGGTACTACCGCTTGTGTGCGACTGTGCACGATTCGGCAGGGGTCCGAGTTGGACTCTTTCCCTGCGGGCCAAACCGACCTTGTGCGGGCAAAACCGACCTGGAGGAGGCTTTTACTCCAAGTTTAGACCCCAAGGCTCAACATATAAATAGAGGGGCAGGGCTGGCACACGGGACACATCAAGATTTCCCCAAGCCGTGTGCGGCAACCCTAACCCTCTAGTTCCTCCGTCATAATCTCCGTAATGCTTGGCGAAGCCCTGCAGAGATTGTTCCTCACCACCATCACCACGCCGTCGTGCTGCTGGAACTCAACCACTACTTCACCATCGCTCGCTGGATCGAGGAGGTGAAGGCGTCATCAAGCCGTACGTGTGTTGAACGCGGAGGTGCCGTCCGTTCGGCGCTAGTTCGTGATCGGATCGAGGGACGACTTGCGATTTGGATCGCGGAGACGTTCGACTACATCAACCGCGTTTCTTAAACGCTTCCGCTTAGCGATCTACAAGGGTATGTAGATTCACTCTCCCTCTCGTAGATGCTCATCACCATGGATAGATCTTGTGTGTGCGTAGGAAATTTTTTGTTTCCCATGCAACGTTCCCCAACAAATTTATGGCACTGGAATTAGGTCAAGAGGTGCCACGAGGGGCCCACAAGCCTGGGGGCGTGCCTACCCCCCCTAGGCGCGCCCTCCGGGCTTGTCGCTCCCTCGTGACTCTTCTGGTCTTCTCCCGAAGCTTCTAGGGTCCCTTCTGGTCCAGAAAAAATTAATCCAAAGTTTTTTTTTTGTTTGGACTCCGTTTGATAATGATTTTCTGAAAAGGCAAAAACAGGCAAAAAACAACAACTAGCACTAGGCACTAGGTTAATAGGTTAGTCCCAAAAATGATATATAATTGCATATAAAACATCCAAGATTGATACTATAATAGCATGGAACAATAAAAAATTATAGATACGTTGGAGACGTATCAAGCATCCCAAAGCATAAATCCTGCTTGTCCTCGAGTAGGTAAATGATAAAAACAGAATTTTTGATGTGGAATGCTACCTAACATGTTTCATCATGTAATTCTCTTTGACAATATGAATTAAGATCTGAATGATTCAAAGCAATAGTCTATAATTTGATATAAAGACATCAATACTCAGGCATACTAACAAACAATCATCCCTTTCAAAATAAAAATGCTAAAGAA
Source organism: Elymus sibiricus (assembly GCA_039707655.1). Classification (NCBI taxonomy): domain Eukaryota; kingdom Viridiplantae; phylum Streptophyta; class Magnoliopsida; order Poales; family Poaceae; genus Elymus; species Elymus sibiricus. The sequence goes on along the minus strand of CM077672.1, from coordinate 231,977,261 downwards.
AGTTATCCCTACAAAATCATATAATCCTGTCATGCTCCATCTTCTTAACAAAGTATTTATCATGCACAACCCCGGAGACAATCAAGCAATTGGTTCATATTTTTTAACGCACTTCAACTTTTTCAACCCCCACGCAATGCATGAGCGCAAGCCATGGATATAGCACTATGGGTGGAATAGAATATGATGGTAGAGATTAATAAGGGGAAGTCAAAAAGAAGAAGATAGTCTCACATCGACACGGCTAATCAACGGGCTATGGAGACGCCCATCAATTGATGTCAATGCGAGGAGTAGGGATTGCCATGCAACGGATGCACTAAGAGCTATAAGTGTATGAAAGCTCAAAATAAAAACTAAGTGGGTGTGCATCCAACTTGCTTGCTCATGAAGACCTCGGGCATTTGAGGAAGCCCATCATCGGAACATACAAGCCAAGTTCTATAATGAAAAATTCCCACTAGTATATGAAAGTGACAACATAGGAGACTCTCTATATGAAAAACATGGTGCTACTTTGAAGCACAAGTATGGAAAAGGATAGTAACACTGCCCCTTCTCTCTTTTTCTCTCATTTTTTTCGTGGGCTCTTTTTGGCCTCTTTTTTATTTTTTTTAATATCCTCACTAGGGCAATGCTCTAATAATGATGATCATCATACTTCTATTTACTTACAACTTAAAAAATTACAATCGATACTAGAACAAATATGACTCTATATGAATGCCTCTGGCAGTGTACCAGGATGTGCAATGATACTAGCGTAACATGTATGAAAATGATGAACGGGGGCTGAGCCACAAATACTATGTCAGCTATATAATCATGCAAAGCAATATGACAATGATGATGTGTGTCATATAAACAGAACGGTGGAAGTGGCATGGCAATATATCTCGGAATGGCTATGGAAATGCCATAATAGGTAGGTATGGTGGCTGTTTTGAGGAAGATATAAGGATGCTTATGTGTGATAGAGTGTATCATATCATGGGGTTTGGATGCACCAGCGAAGTTTGCACCGACTCTCGATGTGAGAAAGGGCAATGCACGGTACCGAACAGGCTAGCAAATTGTGGAAAGGTGAGAGTGCGTATAATACATGGACTCACATTAGTCATAAAGAACTCACATACTTATTGCGAATGTCTATTAGCCCTCGAAGCAAAGTACTACTACGCATGCCCATAGGGGGGAGGTTGGTAGGAGTTAACCATCGTGCGCCCCCGATCGCCACGCAAAGGAAGACAATCAATAATAAATCATGCTCCAACTTCTTAGCATAACGACAGACCATACGTGCATGCTTCGGGAATCACAAACCTTAACACCAATATTCTTACTAAACCACAATTATCTACTAGTACCTCCCACATATTACCATCTTAATATCGCAAAACTATTGCAAGGAATCATACTTATCATATTCAGTGATCTACACGAAAGTTTTTATTATATCCCTCTTGAATACCTATCATATTAGGACCAAATTCATAACCCATGCATATTACCATTGCTATTTATTAGACTCTCAAAAATATATAAGTGAAGCATGAGAGTGCAACTATTTCTTTAAAATATAACCACCGCCATGATCTAAAAGATATAAGTGAAGCACTAGAGCAACTGCCTAGCTCAAAAGATATAAGTGAAGCACATAGAGTATTCTAACAAATCACGAATAATGTGTGTCCCTCTCAAAAAGGTGTTTTCAGCAAAGATGATTGTGGCAAACTAAAAAGCAAACAAATAAAATAAAACTATAGCACAAGACGCTCCAAGTAAAACACATATCATGTGATGAATAAAAATATAGCTCCAAGTGATATACCGATAGATTGTAGACGAAAGAGGGGATGTCATCCGGGGCATCCCCAAGCTTAGACGCTTGAGTATCCCTTGAATATTACCTTGGGGTGCCTTGGGCATCCCCAAGCTTAGGCTCTTGCCACTCCTTATTCCTTTATCCATCGTAGTCTCACCCAAAACTTGAAAACTTCAGCACACAAAACTCAACAGACACCTCATGAGATCCATTAGTATAATAAACAAATCTTAAACTCTAGGTACTGTTATAAATTGATTCATATTTAATATTGGCATAATGATACTGTACTCCAACTTCCCCATGGCTTATAACCCCCGATACAATCCATAGATTCATCGAAATAAGCAAACTACGCAACAAAAACAGAATCTGTCTAAAACAGAACAGTCTGTAAAGATATATTTAAAAGCTATACTTCTGTAACTCCAAAAATTCTGAAAAAATAGGAAAACGTAAATAATTCATATACCAATAATGTGTAATAAATTCAGAATTTTATCACACTCCAGTACAGAACCAAAAATCCAGCACTGGACTCAAAACTTTCTGTTTTCAAACAGCATCAATTATACTATCATCCAAATCATCCCAAAGGCATTACTTGGCACAAACACTAATTAAAAGATAAAAACACAATCATAACATAAGATAAAATTGTGTAAACACACAAAACAGAAAACAAAGCAAAAATTTAAGATACATATTGGGTTGCCTCCCAACAAGCTCTTTGTTTATAGCCATTAAGATAGGCTTGAGATTTCAATGATGCTCACATGAAAGATAATAATTGAAACACAAGGAGAGCATCATATAACATGTAACAACCACATTTAAGTCTAACATAATTCCTATGCATAGGCATTTTATAATAAAACAACTTATAAAGACAAGCAATATCTAGCATATGCAAATAGGAAGAATGAAGCATCAAAAATTTCAACACGAAGAGAGGTAATTTAATAACATGAAGACTTCTATAACCATATTTTCCTATCTCATAATAATTGCATGTAGGGTCATAATCAAATTCAACAATATATCTATCATATAAAATATTCTTTTCATGATCCCTATACATAAAAGTTTTATAATCTTCCAAGATAGTGGGATTAACATCAACTAAAGTCATAACCTCTCCAAACCCACTTTTATCAAAAAATTCATAAGATTGAACACTCTCCAAATATGTGGGATTCTTTTTACCTAAAGTTGACAAACCCACTTTCAATACTATTGAAAATATCATTATTAATGGTAGAACCATTATGAGGCTTAAATAAATTTTCAAGGTCAAAACAAGCATTATCACCCCAATCATGATCATTGCAATAAGTAGTGGACATGACAAAATTATCATCCCCAAGCTTGTAGTTTTGCATATCATTAGCACAATTGACATTAATAGAATTTATAATAACATCATTGCAATCATGTTTTTTATTCAAGGAGCTATCATGAATCACTTTATAAACTTCTTCATTAGCACTTCATCACAATTTTCAGATTCATGATTTTCAAGCAAAACTTCATAAAGATAATCAAGTACACTCAACTCACTAGCAATTGGTTCATCGTAATTGGATCGTTTGAAAAGATTAGCAAGTGGATGAGGATCCATATGTCTATATTTTTATTTTCATTGAGTCACACAATTTTAGCAAGCAAGCAAACGAGCAAATAAAATATTTTTGTGTTTTTGTAAAACTGTTTTAGAAGTATGGGAGATGAAAACGAGAGGCAAATGCAAATAAAAAGGCAAATGAAAATAAGATCAAGTAGATGATAGTTTATGTGATGGTACTTGATAGGTTTTGGTGATGTCTCCCTCGCAACGGCGCCAAAAATTCTTCCTGCTACTTGTGAACTGTGTTGGGATTTCCCTGAAGAGGAGAGGATGATGCAGTATAGTAGAGATAAATATTTCCCTCAGTTAAGAACCAAGGTTATCAATCTAGTAGGAGAACCACACAGAACCTTGTTAGCAGCACCTACACACACAAAAGCAAATACTTGCACCCAACGCGAACAAGGGGGTTGTCAATCCCCTCGGCGGTTACTTGCAAGGATTAAGTCTGATAGTGATAGATAGATAAAGTAAAATAAAAAATAAAATAAAAGTAAATAAATTTCAGCAAGGTATTTTTGGATTTTATATATGATAAAAGTAGACCCGGGGGCCATAGTTTTCACTAGAGGCTTCTCTCTCGAACGCATAGCATACGGTGGGTAAACAAATTACTGTTGGGCAATTGATAGAAAAGCGCATAGTTATGACGATATTCAAGGCAATGATCATGTATATAGGCATCACGTCAGAGACAAGTAGACTGACTCCTGCCTGCATCTACTACTATTACTCCACCCATCGACCGCTATCCAGCATGCATCTAGGGTATTAAGTTAATGAAAACAGAGTAACGCCTTAAGCAAGATGACATGATGTAGACAAAGTAAACTCAAGAAATATGATTAAACCCCATCTTTTTATCCTTAATGGCAACAATACAAATACGTGTCTTGTCCCTTTCTGTCACTGGGATATAGAACACCGCAAGATTGAACCCATCACAAAGCACCTCTCCCATTGCAAGATAAATCAATCTAGTTGGCCAAACCAATCGGATGGATCGGAGAGAAATACAAAGCTATAACAATCATGCATAAATAAGTTCAGAAAAGACTCAAATATTTCTCATGAATAATCTGATCATAAACCCACAATTCATCAGATCCCAACAAACGCACCGCAAAAGAAGATTACATCGAATAGAACTCCAAGGAGATCGAGGAGAACATTGTATTGAAGATCAAAGAGAGGGAAGAAGCCATCTAGCTACTATCTATGGACCTGTAGGTCTGTGGTAAACTACTCACACATCACTGAAAGGGGAGCAAGGTTGATGTAGAAGCCCTCCGTGATCGATTCCCCCTCCGGTAGAGTTCCGGAAAAGGCCTCCAGATGGGATCACGGAAGAACAAAGGCTTGCGGCGGCGGAAAAGTTTTCTGGTCTATCTCTCTGGTATATTGGGAATATTTGGGAATTTATAGCGCTGGAATTAGGTCAAGAGGTGCCACGAGGGGGCCACAAGCCTGGGGGCGCACCCTCCGGGCTTGTCTCTCCCTCGTGACTCTTCTGGTCTTCTCCCAAAGCTTCTAGGGTCCCTTCTGGTCCAGAAAAAATTAATCCAAAGTTTTTTGTTCGTTTGGACTCCGTTTGATAAATATTTTCTGAAAAGGCAAAAACAGGCAAAAAAACAGCAACTGGCACTGGGCACTAGGTTAATAGGTTAGTCCCAAAAAATGATATATGATTGCATATAAAACCTCCAAGATTGATACTATAATAGCATGGAACAATCAAAAATTATAAATACGTTGGAGACGTATCATACCTCCCTTCCATACTTATGGCAAGGCACACATCAGGTCTAGTACAAAGCATCTCATACATTATAGAGCCTATAGCCTAGGCATAGGGGACGAATTTCATCCTTTCTCTTTCTTCTGCCGTGGTTGGGCTTTGAGTCTTACTCAACTTCACACCTTGCAACACAGGCAAGAACCCCTTCTTTGACTGGTCCATTTTGAACTTCTTCAAAATCTTATCAAGGTATGTATTTTGTGAAAGTCCTATTAGCGTCTTGATCTATCTCTATAGATCTTGATGCCCAATATGTAAGCAGCTTCACCCAGGTCTTTCATTGAAAAACTCTTGTTCAAATAACCTTTTATGCTTACCAGAAATTCTATATCATTTCCAATCAATAATATGTCATCCACATATAGTATTAGAAATGCGACAGAGCTCCCACTCACTTTCTTGTAAATACAAGCTTCTCCATAAGTTTGTATAAAACCAACAGCTTTGATCACCTCATCAAAGCATATATTCCAACTCCGAGATGCTTGCACCAGTCCATAGATGGATCGCGAAGCTTGCACACCCTATTAGTATCCTTAGGATCGATAAAACCTTCCGGTTGCATCATATACAACTCTTCCTTAAGGAAACCATTAAGGAACACGGTTTTCACATCCATCTGCCAGATTTCATAATCGTAAAATGCATCAATTGCTAACATAATCCTAACAGACTTCGGCATCGCTACGGGTGAGAAGGTCTCATCATAGTCAACTCCTTGAACTTGTCAAAAACCATTTGCGACAAGTCGAGCTTTATAGACGGTGACATTACCGTCAGCGTCTGTCTTCTCCTTAAAGATCCATTTGTTCTCAATGGCCTGCCGGTCATCGGGTAAGTCTACCAAAGTCCATACTTGGTTCTCATACATGGATCCTATCTCGGATTTCATGGCCTTAAGCCATTTGTCAGAATCCGGGCTCATCATTGCTTCTTCATAGTTCGTAGGTTCGCCATTGTCCAACAACATGACTTCCAGGACAGGATTACTGTACCACTCTGGTGCGGAACGTGTCCTGGTCAACCTACGAAGCTCAGTAGTAACTTGATCTGAAGTTTCATGATCACAATTATTAGCTTCCTCTCCGGTTGGTGTAGGCATCACTGGAACTGTCTTCTGTGATGTGCTACTTTCCAGTTCGAGAGAAGGTATGATTACCTCATCAAGTTCTACATTCCTCCCACTCACTTCTTTTGAGAGAAACTCCTTCTCTAGAAAGGAGCCATTCTTGGCAACAAAGATCTTGCCCTCGGATCTGTGATAGATGGTATACCCAATGGTCTCTTTAGGGTATCCTATGTAGACGCACTTTTCCGCTTTGGGTTCGAGCTTATCAGACTAAAGCCTCTTGACATATGCGTCGCATCCCCAAACTTTAAGAAACGACAGCTTAGGTTTCTTGCCAAACCATAAATCATATGTTGTCGTCTCAACGGATTTAGACGGTGCCCAATTTAAAGTGAATGCGGCTGTCTCTAATGCATAACCCCAAAATGATAGTGGCAAATCGGTAAGAGACATCATAGAATGCACCATATCTAATAAAGTATGATTACGACGTTCAGACACACCATTACGCTGTGGTGTTCCAGGTGGCGTTAGTTGTGAAACAATTCCACATTGTCATAAATGTGCCCCAAACTCATAACTCAAATTATCTCCTCCACGATCAGATCGCAAAAAATTTATTTTCTTGTTACGATGATTCTCTACTTCACTCTGAAACTCCTTGAACTTTTCAAATGTTTCAGACTTATGTTTCATTAAGTAAATATACCCATATCTTCTCAAATCATCAATGAAGGTAAGAAAATAATGATATCCATCGCGTGCTTCAACACTCATCGGACTGCATACATCGGTATGTATTATTTCCAACAAGTCACTTGCCCGCTCCATTGTGCCGGAAAACGGGGTTTTAGTCATCTTGCCCATGAGGCATGGTTCACATGTTTCAAATGATTCATAATCAAGTAATTCCAAAAGTCCATCTGCATGGAGTTTCTTCATGCGCTTTACACCAATATGACCTAAGCGGCAGTGCCACAAGTATGTGGTACTATCATCATTAACTTTGCATCTTTTGGCATCAATATTATGAACATGTGTATCATTACGATCGAGATTCAACAAGAATAAACCATTCACAAGGGGTGCATGACCAGAAAAGATATTATCCATATAAATAGAACAACCATTATTCTCTGACTTAAATGAATAACTGTCTCATAATAAACAAGATCCAGATATAATGTTCATGCTTAACGCAGGCACCAAATAACAATTATTTAGGTTTAAAAATAATCCCAAAGGTAGATGTAGATTGAGCTTGCCGACGGCGATCATATCAACTTTGGAGCCATTTCCAACGCGCATCGTCACCTCGTCCTTAGCTAGTCTCCGTTTATTCCGCAGCTCCTGTTTCGAGTTACAAATATTAGCAACCGAACCAGTATTAAATACCCAGGCGCTACTACGAGCACTAGTAAGGTACACATCAATAACATGTATATCAAATATACCTTTGTTGATGTTGCCAGCCTTCTTATCTGCCAAGTACTTGGGGCAGTTCTGCTTCCAATGACCGTTCCCCTTGCAATAGAAGCACTCAGTGTCAAGTTTGGGTCCAGCCTTGGGTTTCTTCATGGGAGCGGCAATTGACTTGCCATTCTTCTTGAAGTTCCCTTTCTTTCCCTCGCCCTTCTTGAAACTAGTGGTCTTATTGACCATCAACACTTGATGCTCCTTCTTGATTTCTACCTCCGCGGCCTGAAGCATTGTGAAAAGCTCAGGGATCGTTTTCTCCATCCCTTGCATATTATAGTTCATCAAGACACATCCGTGACATTATGGCCCGAATGAAAACTTTTTCTGTCATGGTTGTGACACTTCTATGACAATAATTGTGACAAAAACACGTATCATCATAGATGTGGTGGGCTCCTACTTCTATGACAAAAAATTATGACAGAAAATGGACTTTTCATCCTGGGCGGGCCGGAGACGCACCCGCATGACATTCTTTGGGCCGTCCATGACATAGAAAATCGTGGTAGAAGTGAGGGCGAGGAAATTTTTGGGGAGTTCCGGGTTACGGTGGGTGGTCGGGGCCGAGCGATGCAGAGTGGTTTGCACGTTTCTCTCGTACGCGCGCATGTGTGCGAGGCGTTCGCCAACTGAACTCGAGCGAGGCGTTCGCTTACTAAACCCGAGCGATCGCACTAGCTACGTACTAAAGCCAATCGATCCCTTCGCTGCTAACTGAACCCGAGCGATTCCTTCGCTGCTAACTGAAGCCGGTCGAGCCCCCGTACGTGCGAGACGTAGCCGGTTGGGTTGCCTCTTGATGAATAGTGTCCGTTGCTGCCGCGCGCGCGATACGTAGAACGAGTCGAGACGCATCGATCGAGCCCCTTGCGCGAGACGTGATGAGTTGACCTAGCCGGTTGGTTGACTATGGATGAACAGTTCCCGTTGCTGCCGCCCACTCGTACGCCCCACCCCAGCCAGTGGGTTGGCTGTGGATGAACAGTTCCCTGGCCGTGTGAAGGTGGTTGGCGCTGGATGAACAGGACCCCGAGGAGAGGCCGCCACACCCCAGCCGGTTGGGGTGGATGAACAGGACCCCATGGAGGCTGGATGAACAATTGCCAGTGGAGGCTGAAGGAAGTCGACGGTGGATGAACAGTAGCTGGTGGAGGTTGGAGGAGGTCGACCGTGGATGAAAAGTACCCCGTGGAGTCCTGTTTTCGGGTATGCCACACCCCTCCCGATGAACGGGACATCCATTTCGACCGTAGGCAGTTGGGGAGAAGTCCGTTTCCTCCAATTTGCGGTACGCCAGAGCCCTCCCGATCAACAGGACCCCGTTTTGACCGTAGGCGCTCGAAGAGAAGTCCGTTTCCTCTGTTTTGCGGTACGCCAGACCCCCAGCCGATGAACAGGACCCCGCTCCGACCGTAGGCGGTCGAACAGAAGGCCATTTCCTCCGTTTTGCGGTACGCCAGACCCCGAGTCGATGAACAAGACCCCGTTTTGGCTGTTCCGTCCAAGCCGGTTGGCTACCGATGAACAGGACGCGTTCCAACCCAGTCGCTTGGCTCCCGATGAACACGACGTTGTTTCCTCCGTTCCGATCTAGCCGGTTGGCTGCCGATGAACAGAAGGCCGTTGCAGCCGTCCGTTGCCACTCCATGTACACGAGCCCTGGCCGTACGTATGCGCGAGTACGCGTTCGAGACCCCACCTGTATGTACGTACGTGGTCGTATTCTTTGCCTTGTGGCTATACGTACGTGTACACGATTTAGACGGGAATGTCTGAACTGCCACATTGGGGGCTCTACTACGACACGTGCCGCTACTTACTCGGCCACGGTTCATCCTTACAGAGAGATCGATCGACCAGTATGTACGTACACATTCGCGACCAGACAGACAACGCTACGTACGCTTCGACCTAGTGGGTCCCAGCTGTCAGTGGATAAGGAGGCACTTCCTTGCGTGCGAAGATATAGCTGGTGGGTCCCATCTGTAAGGGGGAGGAATCATTTCTTTGCGCGTAATAAGGAGGCACTTCCTTGCGTGCGAAGATGTAGCTGGTGGGTCCAGCTGTCAGCCTCATCGCGCACAGTCCTCTTCCGTTGGCTATCGTGCATTGACCACGTTGACTACGCCGCGCCGAGAGCACCAAGTCGGTGGACGACGGCGAGGCCCCGGAAGGGAACGACGCGGAGCCGGGAAAGACGCGTCAGTGGATGCCCATGCGGATGGGAGTACGAGGGTTGACTGGTTCGGCTCTGGTGTGAGGCTGCCATCGCTGGAGAATAACAGGGGATGTGAGTGAGTAGACGGAAGGCCTGGCCAGCGGTGGGAGTAGGGTGGGGCGTTGAGGCCCGCGCGGCAACACAGCCGGCCAAGGGAGGTAGGAACAGGCGGTCCCGCCGATACTGGTTTGGGCGGCTGGAGCAAGAAGATCAGAGATTGAAGAAGCAGCACGGCTGTTGGATTAGCATCGTTTGTTGACTATAAGTAGACAAAAGCCCTGCGTACGCGTCAACTTAGTAGGCCCACAAGTCAGGATAACATCTGTGGCGGACAGCATATAGCCCATTTGCTATTTTCCTTAATTTACAGACCATTTTGCTAATTATTATGTAATTTATTGCAGCCCATATTATATTTTTAGAATACCTTACCATTTTCTCGCAAGGACAGGATTAAAAATTTCAGCAATATTTCATTGAAATTGCCGAACTATTTCTAATCCCAAAATTTCGAGCCCGATAAAAACTAAATTTAAAATATATTTAAATTATGTTAAAATCCAATGAAATTTGAAATATCGAAAAATAAAAGAAAATCCACAATTTGAAACTAATTGCCCATTTTCTTTGTTTTTATACATATACAGCCCATTTCATATTACTTATAAGATTTACAGCCCTTTTTGTGTGGGCAGGCCGAATGTATCCCTCGTCGTCTTGAAAGATTTGCAGCCCAGCAGGACGGAGAAAAAGAAATCGGCCTGTGTAGGCTATTGTACGAAAAAAAGAGGTGGGCTAGTCATTTTCACGGAGAAAAAAAATAGTTGGGCTCGTCATGTTGTAAACATAAAATAAAAGCCTGGGCTAGACGGGCCACAGACACCGCACAGCCCAGTTGATAACCTACTCCGTCTCAACAACACCAACAAAACTGCTCGAGCAACTGGGTCCCACGTGTCAACCGCTCCATGTGCAATTCTCTCATTTATTGACTATGTTGACAATGACGTAGGTCCCAGATGTCAGCAAACCATTAGGAGGAAGCATTTTTTTTCATGTAATAAGGAGGAGCTTCCTTGCGTGCGAAGATGTAGCTGGTGGGTCCCAGCTGTCAGGCAGTGGAATCATTTTTCTTCCGCGTAATAAGGAGGCAGTTCCTTGCGTGCGACCATGGACCTCGTGGGTCCCAGCTGTTCGCCTGTCCACGTACACTCCTCTTTCGATGGCTATCGTTCGTTGACCACGTTTACCATGCCGTGTCGAGAGCACCAAGGCAGTGGACGACGGCAAGGCCTAGGGAGGGAATGACCCGGAGCAGGGGAAGACTCGACAGTGGATGCCCACGTGGAGGGGAATACGAGGGTTTACTGGCTCCGTTGCGGTGTGAAGCTATCGTCGCCGGAGAATAACAGGAGGTGTGGGTCAGTAGAGGGATGGCCTGGCCAGCGATGGGAGTAGGGTGGGGTGGTGAGGCCTGCGCGGCAGCACAGCCGGCCACGGAAGGTGGGAGCAGGCGGGAGCAGGCGGTCACGCCGTCGCTGGTTTGGGCGGCTGGAGCAGGAAGATCAAAGATTGAAGAAGCACGCCGGCCATTGGATTGACATCTAACGGTCTCACACTGCTAGAGTCGATTTGTTGAATAAGTTGACATAGTGTACGTGTCAACTTAGTATGCCCACAAGTCAACCTCCAAATCTGGTGGGACCCAGCTAGAAGGGGGAGGAATTATTTTTCTTGTGCGTAATAAGGAGGCACTTCCTTGAAAAAGATGCAGCTGGTGGGTCCCAGCTGTCAGGTGGACAAAACTTTTTTTCCGCGTAATAAGGAGGCACTTCCTTGCGTGCGAAGATGTCGTTGGTGGGTCCAACCTGTCAGGGGGAAGAATCATTTTTCGTGTAATAAGGAGGCACTTGCTTGCCTGCGGCCATGGACCATGTGGGGCCCTACTGTCAACCTCTCCACCTATATCACTCTTCCGATGGCTGTCGTTTGTTGACCACGTTGACCACGTCACGCCGAGAGCACCAACGCGGTGGACGACGGCGAGCCCTAGGAAGGGAACGACCCGGAGCCGGCGAAGACACAGCAGTGGATGCCCACGCGGAGGGGAGTGCGAGGGTTGTCTAGTTCGGCTGCAGGGTGAGGCTGCCGTCGCCGAAAAATAACAGGAGGTGCGGGTGGGTAGATGGATGGCCTGGCCAGCGGTGGGAGTAGGGTGGCCGGTGAGGCATGTGCGGCATCACAGCCGGCCACAGCAGGAGGGAGCAGGCAGTAAAGCCGGCGCTGGTTTGGGCGGCTGGAGCAGGAAGATCAGAGATTGAAGAAGCACGACGGCTGTTGGATGGACATCCAACAGTCACTGCTGCTACAATCGTTTGTTGACTATAAGTTGACAAAGCCTTACGTAGGCGTCAACTTAGTCGGCCAACAAGTCAGCCTCGAAATCTGTGGCGTGTACAGCCCATTTGCTATTATTTTTACAATTTAAGGCCCATTTGCTAATCCATGTGGAATTTATTATAGCCCATTTGCCATTTTTAGAATTGCTGCCCATTTTCTGGTCAGGACCAGGGTTAAAAAATTGCTAAAAAATATGCGAAATTTTCGAAATTTCGCATATTTTTGCTGGGGTCTGAACTATTTTTAATCCCAAAATTAGGAGCGAGATTAAAACTAATTTTAAAAAATGATAAAATCCAATGAAATATAAAATCTCAATGAAGAAAAAAAACAAAATATGAAACTAATTGCCCATTTTCTGTGTTTTTTTTACATTTGCAGCCCATTTCATATTACTTTTATGATGTACTGCACATTTTCTAGCCAGGCCAAATGCATCCCTGCTCGTCTTGAAAGATTTGCAGCCCAGCAAGTCGGAGAAAACAAATAGGCCTAGGTTGGGTATTCTTCAAAAAAATGGTGGGCTACCCATTTCCCCAAAGAAAAAACAGCTGGCCTGGTCGTGTTGTTAGACGGGCCATAGACCCCGCACAACCCAGTTTATACGCTACTCCATCTGAACAACCAAAAAAACTGCTCGAGCTACTGAATCCCAGGTGTCAGCCGCTCCTTGTGCAATTCTGTCGTTAATTGACTATACATTGACAATGATGTCGGTCCCAGATATCAACAAGGTGGATATGAGTAAAAAAATTGAGGGGTGGATCTGAGTAGTAAGGAGGCACTTGCTTGTGTTTGACAGTGGACCTGGTGGGTCCCTACTGTCATACTCTCAAGTACAGTCCTCCCCCGATTCACCATGTTGACCCTGTTGACAAGGCCGGACGGTAGCGCCGCGGCGAGCGCACCAAGGCGGAGGACGACGGCGAGGCCTCGGACGGGAATGAACTGGAGCCGAGGAAGATGCGGCAGTGTGGTCGTAGGCAGCGGGGTGGGCTGCCATCGCCGGAGAAGAATAGGATGTGTGGGGGAGCAGAGCGATGGCCTGGCCAGCATTTCATGGTATGACAGGGCGGCGATCCGGGCACGGCACCACAACCAGCCGTGGAAGGCGGGAACAGGCCGTCCCGCCGGCACTGGTTTGGTTTTGGTGCCTGGATCGGTCAGACCCAAAAACTCAGCATGCTCGATAATAAGAATTAATTTTATATGGCTACAACTTATTGTAAAATGAAGCTGAGCACTTTTTTTTCTTTAGGTGTGAAGCCGAGCACATTCAGAAGCCCTGGGATAAAGTGGGGTCGCCACATGCGTTGGGCTGGGCATTCTTATCAAAAAATAATGTTGGGCTGGAACTTTTTATCATAAAAAAACTCGGCTTGTCAAAAAACTTGTGGTACTTGGGATTCGAATGGGAGACTTGGGCAGCACAATCCATAAAATATACAAATGCAACGGAAAAAAATTGTGATATTTATTACAACTTGCCGCTAATAATTGTTAGATGTTGACCATGTTGACTACGATTTGCATCGGCTTCAACCTGGTGGGTACCAAATAACAGTCCGCTGGTTGCAGGAAGAAAAGGGTGTGAGAAAAAAGACTGGTCGCTATCTTTGCCTAAGAATAATATTGACTGAATGTAAAGATACTCTCATAGGAAAATAATATCCTCCGGTTAAAATCATACTTTTCAAATCATAAATTTAAACAACATGTGCATGAACATTTAGCTTTATTTATTTATTTAGGGGAGCATGAGCATGTAGCTAGGCCGGATTCATGTTAGAGCCTCCATCCTAGTTAATTATGGGCTCTTCTATTGGGCCTAAATCACTAGGTTGCATGTCCTCGACAAGTGGAAGATTTGTTCCCTAGAAAAAATAGTATGTGCTACATACGGTGCACTAAAGGATCGGAGCATGCAACGACTTCCAAAACATTGTTTTTATCATTCTAACTCCACTATTTATTCAACCAACAGACAAAATATATTACTCATTGTACATTGAAAACACCAGCAGCATCCATGGCTCTATATTGTTTTAGTAAAAGGGGTTTGCCGCCAATTTTTTGTTAATAGAGACCACTAGAGGTTCACAGCAAACTAGAGCCCTACAAAGGAGCCTTAGGATTGAAGATACCACCAAGGGTGGGGGTGCCATAGAAGCAGTAAGCAGGCCAGAAGAGTAAAGACGCAGCTCTCTCTTCCAAGCAAACATCAGCCAACATTACAGAAGGGCTACCAAAAAAACCAAGTGTATGCATCAAACTTAATAAAGATCCTACTACACCAAGTGTAAGCATCTAACTAACTGGCTCAGTTAGACATTACTATTTATTAAGCTGTGGAGATTAGCTGAAGGCTTGAACTAGATGGGTGCCTGACGGGGGAAATTCCAGCCAGCAGGTCGAAGTCTGATACATGCGACCCTCTCTCCTACTTTGGGCTGCAGAGCGTGGCGGCACATATCAAGGTATGGTGCATGGAGAGACGCATGGTACACTGTGTACACATATTTTTTGCTGATGAACGGAACCGTGCTGCCATCAGGATCCCTGACGTTGGTGATCTCCTGGTTAATCGGATAATTCAGTCTGAGAAATAGAGAACGTGTGCCGAGGCTACTTACCGGCCTCCAGTCAAAAATTCCTAAAGGCCCAAAGAAGCTGGCATCCTGCTCAAAGACCATGCAGTGACTGTGATTGTATTCCGCGAAACAACATGTCCGGCACGTGCAAACAATCATCAATCATTCGCCGTCGTTTGATTGAGCCAGGAACCACCTGCAACTGCCATGCCGCTTTTCTTTGAAAGGTTCTGGGATTACGAAGGGTAGGGACACCAGGCGGCCTACAACAACATATCAAGTTGGAGTCAAACAAAAATGAGCTGGTACTGTAAATCTAAGAACAGCATGTTCAGAGCATGAATATTTTTTCAGCAAATGTTGACAGTAATATAAGCATGGGAAGGATGATTTGATTTCACCAAAATTCTACTACATCTAATCACCAATGTGGGAAATTTTGGCAGTTCGAATTAAACTGTCAAAACATCCATGTTACTGAACAGAGGGTGTATTTGACAGTGTGGTGTTAATTTCTAACAACAATGTCATGATTCTAACTCTTCTCAAACTATACTCTGACAATAGGAAGCAAGCCATCATGATATCATAGGAAATTAGGAGTAACATACTGCTGTAACAGCCATTTGTAGCAATGACTGGAGTAGGCCAGCAATATATCCAGCCATAGAAGGAGTCCACAGCGTAAATGAAGCTGTTGTGTTCAATGGCATCAGAGAGCCATGGAGGATGTATGATCTTGCGATGGACGTGGAGATTTATCCACTTACCGCAGTGACCTGTCAGATAGGCGAGACCGCGGTTGAAGAACGCAATTAGCCTAAAGTCTTTATAATTCACAGATCTTGTGGGCACTTGGCAGATTACAACCTTGAGCAAATCAAACTTGGTATCATGTTGGCTATCGTAAGATTCCGAGTATTCTGGGCCGCGGTGTCAAAGCAGTGTAGTGTTAATCGAAGGAAGGGGTATCAATCGACAGGTGTAGACCTCCACGAGCATCCACCTACCGCGTCCGTCGAAGAGAACCATCCAAGATGTGCTCATGCCGACCCAGTACATACCATTAATGTAGTTGAGGGTGACGGGGATCGGATCGCAGTCGAGGGGGTTGATGCTCGCGACCCTAGGATCCTTAAGCTGCATGACACGCCGTTTTTGAAGATCATGCGGCATCAGCAAGTAGGGAGCTGGCTTAAAAAGCTCTGGCCTGAGGGCTTTGAATAAACGGTACAGCCCCGACAAGCACGCGGCGAGCGGCATGGTACTGAGATTGTCCACACGTGAAACAATGAGTTTCATTACCTCAGTGAGGAGCGAATTCCAGCCACTCTTTTGGCGGACGTTGCTCGGTTCTGCCATTGTTAGTGCTTGGGTTTCGGAAGAGGGGGAGGTGCCTAGCGGGGATGGAAGATTGGACGATTATGTGCTGGCGAGGATGGAGAAGCGAATATGTGCTGCGGGAAGTGGACAGGTGATGATGACAATGTAACAGCAGCACGCCGCTTGACTTATGAGACACATCCCAACAGCGTAGGGTCATATCGATGCCAGACAACTTGATTGATTACAGTACTACTAAAATATATACTCCTATAAACTACAGTCCCTACTATAGTGGAGTAGGACTCTGCTCTACCTGAGTAGTATAGTAAATAGTACAAATTCAATGCCCGAGTGTGGAACTACTACGAACCACCATCGGTGCTAACGCCAATCTCCATCAAACGTTCGATGGGAGACATGGCAGTTGCAAACGCCCGCGTCGCAGTTACATGTGTAAAGGGTGGCAGTTTTGTCAAATACCATGGGCATAAAAAAAAGGCCACCGTCAGATGGAAATCTGGCGGTTACGTGGGCGTTCGCCAGGATTGGGCTCGTGGCGAACATTCGCCAGGTATCATTACTAAAAAAAGGTTAAAACAGCAGGGGCTAGAACTTGCACCGGGTGACCACTACCATTTTAGGACTACGTACGATCTACCGCTTTGTGTGCTACTCCTGCGCTCCATGAGGCAGGCGCGACGTCCCCTACAGCCGCTCCCGTTTCATGGACAGCCTGGTCGATGCCTGCAAGGAGCCCTGCGTCTACAAGAGTTTCGGCTGTGAGAGGTCCGTCGCCTACCACTCGGTGGCAGACCATAGGTCCAGATGCGCGCATGCGCCCTGCTAGTGCTCTGAGTGCACGCCGCCGTTTGAGGGCTCGCCGACGAGCCTCGTGCATCACCTCACGGCACCGTCTGGCAAACACTCCTGGCCCACGACGAACATCAAGTATAAGACGTGCTACCCGTTCGTCGTGCCGAAGTCGCCGCAGGATCACCGCCGCCTGCTTGTCACGGAGGAGGACGGCAGCGTCTTCCTCTTGGCCGTGGGCACCGGCAGGACCCGCATAGGCCGCCGCCCTGTCTCTGTCATGTGTGTCAGGGGCAACGCCGCCGATGCCGACATGAGGCCGTTGTACAGGTGTGTGCTCACTGTTGATGCCCCTCCGGCGTACGAGGGCAACCTCGGCGGCTCCCTCAGGTTGAATGAGACTGTGGCGAGCTGCTCCATTCCCGGCAAGGTGGACATGGAACAGGACTGGCTTCATGCGCATGTCAACCCCAACATGCTGCACGTGGACTCCAAGGAGAGGTTCACCTCGGCATATGCATTACCAAGTTAACTGTTCATCATTAGTCTTCGCTCAATGGAAGCAGCTGTCTAAGCATGTGGACACCGACGCTCTCACCGGTTTCATTACCAAGATCCGTATGTCTGCCCTTAGCCTTCGTCCTGTAGCTCGTGAGAGCCAGCTCCCTCGAGTGTGATTGCTGCTGCTTTATCTTTGTTCATTTCGTTGGGCCTGCGTGCCTTTTGCCTGCTTGGCTGTATTAAACCTTCCTTCTTGTTGTACTGTTCATGTTGCTACTTTGTGATTTGGCTAGTTGGGCGGGCGATCAGCCTTTTCTCTAAAAAAAATTACCGCTTCCTGGATCCTCTTTGATCATCCGAACCGGTTTCTCGACTCACAGCCATCATAATTTGCATTCGAATGCACTTTCCAGTAATATTATTTTTGCCAGGGCATATAACATAGTACACTATTTTTTAACCCGAATCCAATGTCGATTTTTTTAATTGTTTGGATTGCTTACCACATGTGTCACATGGTTCCGACGTCGAACTTATACTGGAGTACCATTTCCCTACTAGTTAAATTTATGGTAAAAATATTGGTCGAAAAGTCAAAATATGATAGGTGCTAGTAAACCGGGACGGAAGTAGGAGTAGTACTAGAGTAGAGGGCGGCGCTCCAGGGGAGTCTCAACCCGCTCGTGGCGTGGCAGTAAAGCCGTCATATCACAAAACCCCACCACTCCCAGTAATAAGTGGCCTGGTAAAATGAACAGACAAGCAACCATCATATCACTCCTGTCTTTATTTCATTTCATCTCTCTGCAGTCTAGTTCATCTCTCCACATTTACGGTCGATCCTAAAGCGGCACGATGTACTAGTACTCAAGTTGGAATTCCAATTGCACGGCACAACTTCGTAGGAAAAAATACGACTGAGGGTGTACGAAGCGATTTGGGAGTAGTAGTAGTACTTGCAAAAAAATATAGTGCGTATAGATTTTTTGAAAAGTCAAACTTTACAAACTTTGACCAAGTTTATATAGAAAACTACTTGTATCTATAATAGTGAATATATAAATTATGAAACTATGTGTTGTGATGAATCTAATGAAATATGTTTTGCATTCTAGATGCAAATATTTTTCTCCACAAACTGGGTCAAATGTAGTGAATTTTGACTTTTCAAAAAGTCTATATGCACTACATTATGGAACGGAGGGTAGTAGGACACTCATAGGATTACGTGCTACTAGTACGTACGGTATGCCGCCAAAGGCCACTACTCCCTCCCCGGTGCATAGGGCGTAGATCGAATGGCTGATCTGCGGGGTTCGCTTGAACACTAGCTGCTGCATCCGTACTGTTCTGGAACAATCACAAGGGCACTTGTCCGAAAAATTTGCATGTGTGGCACCGCGGCTCAGAGGGACCAGAACGCCCCGTATTCCAGCCCAGAGATCAAGTCTTCTGGAATACGGCACTGCTTGGCATAGAACAAATCAGCTCTCATTACAAATGATAAGGTACAAGGGTCTGCTATTACAAAGATTACAATGGCACGGCGACACTACACCTGCTAAGGTAGCTCTATGCTAGCAGCGGAACAACTCTAAGCAGCGGGATAACTTCAAGTAGCGGAACAGCGACGACGGTGATGAACTCCACTCCATAGGGACTCTGGCTAGGACACAGTCTAGCTCGCACGATCGGAATCCTCGAAAAGCAATCAATCATCACCTGCAATCTGGCATGACACACCAGGTGAGTACTTTGAATGTACTCGCAAGCTCACAACAACCAAAAGCATCAAGGCAAAACAACAACATAGCATTAACAAGTTAACTTATTACCAACTACTATGAGGTGGAAGTAAATATTACTCAAGGTAATATGGTAAGACTAGAATCACTGATGAACCCTCATCTTGGGTCACATGGACCATCACACTCTTGGCTATCCGACCAAGCAACATATCATCTCGATCACCTTGTGATCAATACATCCTTGTGATCACCATGTGATCACTTCACAATCCGATGATCATTCTCAAGATCATCCCAATATCATCAATGGCATCCTGCCAAACTGTTACTTGCTCACATATAAATATAAGTCATCTTATAAGTCATTCCATCATCGTGAGTGTCGATCGAACGGTGTGACCTAGTACGAACTGTGTCCATAACCGAGGACGCGGCTATCGATAGATTATACACTCTGCAGAGGTTAGTACACTGTACCCACACCACGGAACTCATGGCCTCGTGCTCCCATTCGGGTGGACCAACGACATTCCGATAGAACCAATCTATTGCATGACACTCTCCCGGCCACTCCGACAAACTCCCCTTTGGGCTATGTCATGGGTGGCCCCGATGTCAACTCGTGACATCTGCCACCTTTGTGGCTGCCACCGTCGTGGCTACAATACCAAAACTATCCCAAACGGGGACTCTGGATGCATACAACTCGGGCACACAAGATTATAGCCACCTACCTGATCAGGGTAGCGCGTGCACATAACCTTCCCTAGTTGGAGGTTCCGGCGGGAGGCATGACAATAGACCGCATAAGGGCCTCCCCATCCAGGCAAGTGTGGCTGCACTGGTGAGCTCGATTTGGTGGCACCTGACCAACGAAATGACGGAATTTGTCCCCAAGATATATCTGTGATAGAACTGTTACTCCAATATTATATGTCAACCCGTGATAGCAATATCCATACAATAATCCAAAGAATAATAAAGCCATATCATTATTATGAACTCCAATAAGTGATAAAACTCAATATGATCATGAAGAAAGCCTGACTACTGCTACTAGTAATCCAATAGCAACATGCCACCCTCAATCTGCAAAGCATTAGTCCTAGAAATCCAAGCATCATCATGGCAGTAACAAGTTCAAATATAACTCCAAGAAATGCCATGAATAAATCATATTTAACTAATGAATATTCAAGCAAATATTAAATAAACGATGGCATTGCATTGCAATCATGCAAATGGAGGTTGTGGCTTGCCTGGGGTGGGTGGATTCACCGGGAAGAAGTGCGATCATCTCGCTGAAAAATTTGCCTGAAAAGATTTTCTCTCGGAGGAGCTGAATATAGGGCAGGGGCGAAATGGTCATTTTCAGTATGTGTCAACATTGTGAAAATGATACCTTCGGAACGGGCTCGACGAATAGATAGCGTGGGCTTTGGAATCACCTGATTCGGGGTTACGAGTGAAGAGATATGATGGTTTTTCTGCCAGGGACCTTTCTGCTATTATTATATTTGCATACGGGCCCTTGCCAGTTAATCCACCGATAAAAGAGAAAGTGCACTGTTGCACTGGGCCGGCTCGGGCTGAAACTGCCGTTGCTGCTACTGTGCACATGGGCCAAGCCCAACTGCACCGCGTGGGTGACGCAGAAGGCGGCTTTCCTGGAGTACGCCTTCCCTTCGGGAAGACGGCTCCAGTGTAAACCGTTTCCACTTAAAACGCGGGCCCGCCGCACGCCTCATCTCTCTCTCTGGCCGAAGGGGCCCGCCTACAGGGTCGTTGCCTTCGCCTCTGGTCGTCTTCAAGCTCCCGCGCCCGGGCACAGCCGGCGTCGGGCGGCGATTGCCGGCGCCAAAGAGCATCTCCGGCGATGCTCCGGTTATGAATGAGCTCGCCGTAGAATGGCACATCCAACGGTGTACACCACGGCCGTCGGGGTGGACCAAGGCGACGGCAGCTTTGACGTCGGTGGACGAGAGCTTCGGGTGATATTGGGTCGGTTGCTACGGTGGCGGGGAAGGAACGAGGAGTGGTGGGAGAGCTTCGCCATGGTCGAGGGACTTCTCTGGTGAAGAAATGAGAGGGAGAAGAGGTCTGGCTCACTCAGATTTAAGCCAAGGCCGGTGGCGGTGGGTCAGCCATGGGAGGGGGAGGAGGTCTCCTAGAGCTCAACTGAGCAGCTAGGAGGGGTTTTGGGAGGTGAGGGAGGCCGATGGTGAAGAGACCCGAGACCGGGAAGGGCTTAAATAGCCGGGGAAAGATGCGGGGGCCGAGAGCTGCCACGGAGATGCGGAGATGCTCCGGCGAGGCTTGGGTGCGCTGCAGGGCCCTTGAGTCAACGGGAGAGAACAGAGGGGATGCGCACGCGGCGCCAGGGACGCGCGAGTGCGGACGGGGCGAGCACAGGAGGGGGTGGTCGGCCACGCGGCGCTCGGTGCACTCGTGGGCGTGATGGCTGGCGCCGGCGAGGGTGCTACAGGAGGGGGAGAGGGACCAGGGGGACACGTGGAAGGAGGGCGAGGGTGGACGGCACCAACAGACGCTCGAGGAGGGATGAAGAGAACGAGCCCGTGGCTAGACGACGCGCAGAGCGCGGCCATAGCGGGCAGAGCACGCGCGCTGGCATGCCAGCAGTGCGGTCACCACGTGGCTTGGCACGGGGAGGGCACGTAGGCCTAGAACAGGATGCCCAATGTGTTGTCCATCGATCCTGCAACCCCAATGATGCATCACTTCGATTAAAGTGGCTATAGGTTGAAGGGTAACATCAACTGAACTTTGCTGCAGCTTACTTAGACCAGATGCTGGGGTCAAATGGATGGGTTAATTAGCAAAACAAGATGTCACATGGGTTTAGGGTAGGAAGGACTATGATCTGGAGAAAATTGGAGGGTTTTCGACAAGATTTAAATAGAGTTGCTTCACAACAGCCAATCTGGTCCAGAAAATAGATCATGAAGCTGCACTCACATAGAGTGTTGGATTAGGCTGAAATTTGGTGGAGGATAATGATTTTGGCATATGAAGGTACTGGTAAAATTTCATACCATTTGGATAAATAAAAATGGTACTTCCTTCACATTGCTTTCTACTGGAGAGAACTTGGGGGAATTTTGTGGAGCAAATGTCTTGTCAAAATAATGTGAATTTTGGCATGCTCAAATGATATAGGGATGTTTAGGTCATGGATTAATTTCAGAATTTTTGAAGCAATATAAAATATAGTTGCTTCACAAAATGAAATTATGACCAGAAACAAAGATTGGATGGTGTGCTCACATAGATTGTTGGATGGAGATGAAATTTGGTGGAGAGTAATGATTTGATCATATTAATAATCTACCAAAATTTCAACTCATTTGGATTAGCCTAGCTAGTACTTCCTTCACAAAGCTTCTCTCTAGTCAGAAATTTTGGAAAATTGCTGAGGAAGATTTACTAGACAAATGAGGCTAAATTTTGGCATGAGACAATGATTTGGATATGAAAGAGTGCCCAAAAATTTTGGGGTCAATCAAGAAAATATAAATAGCACTTCCTTCACAAAGTGCCACAATGGACAGAATAGGAAATGAATATTCCTGAATTATTTTTGAACTAGGCAAGGATGGGTTTTGACATATTTGTGGAAGATATGATCCAAAGAATTTATGAGAATTTTGTGGGAATTTTTGGAATGACAGAAATATAGGTTGCAAACAGGGTTATTCCTTTAATAGAAAAGGAATATTCCCAATAAATAAATATTGGGGTTGAGCTAAGATGGAAATGACATGGTCTTGGGAAAGATTTGGGAGTGACAAGCCACTCGGGAGAGGCAGAAGAGATGGTATCCTCAGGTTTCAAGACCACAGAGCCACCGAAAAAGAATTCCAAATAAAAATTCGAAGAAACCCAAAAGAAAAAGAAAGGGCCAAAAATCGGGGTGTTACAGCATGCCTCCCGACCAGTGAGATATAACTACTACAATAGAGAAAAATCTACATAGAGAAGGAAGTAAACAATCAAATGAGAATGAGTCCCACCATTTATAGCTCATCAGAAAACAATCAATGGAGTTTTCACTTCTCATTCTTGCATTTCTTTTGCATTGAATCATTTCACAAGGTTGTCTACTATTTTACTACTTTTACCAAAACCGCATCGTAATGTTCAAACGTGCATTCGCACGTGTGTATACATATATACTAGTTGTCCTAGTGCATAAGCCTAGATATAGAGAGAGACGTGTACTAGAGAGAGACATGTACTGCAATATATAGTGTTGAACTTCGTGCTATGTACGTACTCTACTTACAAAAAGTAACAAGCGTACGGATACAAAAGGTTTTCAAACTTGTTCTTTTTATACATAATTAATTAAGGACGCTAATAAGTCCCGAGCGTTCGGGATTTATCATTTCCGTCCCAATACCATAAAAAACTACGAGTACTCCTACCTACTAAAGGGATCACCTTACGACAATAAATTATTCCTAATAAAAGCCACGGCACTTGCAGGAGCGCTTGCGGTGCACCACAAGTGCCCTGGTGCGCGGCTGTTTCCCAGCGCGGTGAAACAACGCCTCTTCCTCGGCCTCTCATGTCACGAGGTGCTGATTAGCGGCTTGCCAGCGGGTGAGCGTGATCTCACCGGTCTGGTGATCCGGCACCAACAGGTACTCCTCCTCGCTGGAAGCGTGCACCCGATCGACGTACCGCCAAGTGTAGATGAGGCGCATCGACCCGACTGCACTCAGGGCTTTGGCACGGGCGTCCTCTGCCACCCACACGGCCCTCGCACGAGCCTTTTGCCAAACAGCGAATTGCCTGACTCTCTCGGAGGTGACATAGGCCTGCCAAGCAGCATCCCTCGCGGCGCGCTTTTCTTCCTTGGCCTTCTTCTCCGCCTCTCTTTTGGCGCGCTCCGCCGGAGGCAAAGCCTCCCACAAGGCGACCTCCATTTCTTTCCATAGCTCCTCCAAGCTGGGCGGCTCGGGGGCCGGCGCGATGTCCTCCTCATAGCGGGGCGCTGACGCGTCCTCCGATGCGTGTGGTGGCGATACTGGGAATGCCGACGCGTCCACCTCAACGCGTCGCGGCGATGGCGAGGAGCGGAACGCGGACACGTCATCCTCGACTCGTGGCAGCGAGGAGCGGAACGCCGACGCGTCCTCCTCGAATCATGGCGGCGAGGAACAGAATGCCGATGCGTGACCCTCCGCGCGGGGCAACGAGGGGCGCCTAGGGCTAGGGAGGGGCGATGATATGGTGGTCGACGGGTCGGTAATTGACAGGGAGGGCGAGGAGATGAATGTGAGCGTTCTTCGGAATGCCATAGGTTGCGTGATTAACGTAACAGTTAGGTGGGCATTTTTTTGTTGGAGGAAATTAAGGGGGAGGTGTGGGGAACTGAGCTGAATTCAGGGGGAGAGGTGGAGATATTGCTGGTCACAACGGTTTAGGGTTTAGGTGATCTGCGATTTATTAGGCAGGAGGAGATTGGACGAGCACGGGAGGGAGAGTCAACAATCGGCTATATGAATTTGCCATGTCACTTATAGCCAACCTTATATCCCACTCATGCAATGGTTAGTCATACTAGTATGCTATAGCATTAATATATGGCCCACATGTTTCTCTCACAAAGTGTGTTGGAGCTCGTGCTATAGTTGGCTGTAAGTTTGTAGCCTGCTTCTATTCTCTCTCCTCTTCTCTCTCATCCAACTCAGCTAAAATATATTATTTAAAGTCGTACAGCCCACCTACATCACCTTACTGTACTTGCTCTCATGCATGCAGATTGTTTTCACACGGGGAGGACAGGTGGGACTGCGGGGGGGGAGAAGGAGAGTCATGCAGCAGATTGTTTTCACACATGGAGAGGAAAAGATTTGGAGGTGAACGGGTTTCCTGATAGGCCAAACGAGAAAATGAATCGAGAGGGAGGTGGGCGCATGAGGCGGTTGAGTTAAATGAGGCGCAGTTTAATTACTACTGTACATCACAGCTAATACTTTAAGATTTTCTGAATTCTCTTAGAGTAAGTACAATAATGAGCTTATAGCCCGCTTACATGGCACTTTTGCCTATGTGGAGTAGAGAGAAATGGAAAAATGGTGGGACTGGGCTCTCATGCAAGAGCCTATCTATATGCGTACTCCTTGGCAAATGCAAGAAATACAAAGAACGAGATAGAGAGAAGGTAAAAAAACAGTACTCTTATAGCCAACCTTATAGCTAACCTTGTCGTATGAGTGACTATAAGTGATGACTATATATGACATGGCAACATCATATAGCCTAACGCACCCGGATAGAGGAAGTAGTACTCTGGTCTGGTGTGTAAGGCTCACTAGGAATCGCATCGTGACCAAGGTGGATGACTACTGGCTAGTAGCGATTACTCATCCCGTTCCTTTCCTCCAATCAAGATCCTGTTTGGTTAATTAAATAGAGTTGGTTTCCCATGATATGCATGCATGCAATTGTATTCTCATGGTGCGGTCAATGCAGCCCCCTCATGAAGACCAATGGAATTCCCACCCACTGGCGTGCTAGTCGTTTCCACCAATGGAAAAAAGGAGAAAGGACCGGTAGAGAATAATTAGCATGAGTATAGCATTAGGAGACGAGCCTTACAGAGAGGGTAAATTGGAAAAAAATTGCTCATTTATAGCCGTCCAAAGTCTCAAAGGGCGCGACTGCGCAAGCAAGGCGATGGTCGTGGGAGGCGCGACGCTTGACGGAATTAAGTCAAAGTTGCATGCACACGCCGGCATCGTGTGCGAACACGCAGATCCTATACTGTCAGCCCTACAAAGTTGGTCTAGTAGACATGACATCTAGTGGGTCCCCCATAGTACTAGAGAACTCTTTGGGGGCATGCAGCCGTTTATCCACCGGGCAAGCCACTACCCCACGCCGTTCGCATGCCCTACTCAGCATTTTTACAATCGGAAAACCGCTACCTGTTCGCTCCTACTCGTCCCCGTCCTTTAACATTACAGCAGTTCGCTCCCACTCATCTCGTCCTTTCACATTACAGCAGTTCCACTTCTCCTAGCCCTCCTCCAAACTCCATGGCCTCCCAAATATCCATAATCGGAGGTGAGTACAAGGTTAAAACCATCACCGGCGATGAGTTCGACGTCATCTACACCCGTTCTTCCGCAACGGTGCAAGGATGCCTTGGTCGCTGCCAACGCATGTTCGCAAATTCAAATGATGAGTGGGTCGCTGGGCTAGATGTTGAGTACACCACAGTCTTGGATAAAGAGAGGTTTCTAAAGGAGGAAGAGAAGAAGAAGCCCGCCGTGATCCAGGTTTGTGTACATAACTTGTGCTTGGTGTACCGCATATGCCATGCCGACGTTAGGTGCCAGAATTTTGAAGAATTCCTCAAGGACGAAAGAGTCAAATTCGTTACTGTAGACTTTAACAATGACAAGGAAGTCCTGGGTCGGATAGGCCTCATTGTATACCAGCCCTTCAACCTCCAGAAGAAAGGTCTGGTGTCCTCCTCTCAGCCTTCAATGTTGACCCTGGCAGAAGCCATGATTGATCCTTCGTACGGTAAACTGAATAAACCTCACTATAGGTTTCATTATTCATGGGAGTGGAAGAATATAGATGAAGCTCACATCGGGTACGCAGCACTGGATGCCTACCTTTGTTTAAATATCTACAAGGGTTGGATGAAGAGGTGGAGCCTAGTGCCCGGTTCAAGCAAGGAAGTATTGGCAAAGAGGAAGAGGGACAAGGACGAAGTCGAGGACGTGTAACACCCCAAAAATTTAACCATATATTTATTAAATAAAATTTGGCGAGAAATAAAATTTTGATTTATATTGGGTCTTTCATTATTTTAGGAGTCTTTTCTGTTTTCTGTTTTCCAAAATTCTTCCCTCCATATAGAAATTTTGGTAAAATATTGTGGGCTTTGGTAGTTTTCTTAAATCATTTTAACTATATTTTAATAACAGTAGGAAATATTTTCATAATAAAATTTTGCCCAAGATAATCTTTTTTATAGCATTTTCAATTCTTTAATTGCCTCTGTTGCACTATAACTATTTTAAATAATTCTTTAAAAATTCCACAAAAATTATGAGGAGTCATGTGATGCCTTTAGATCACTTTTATGCAAAAACACATCATGGTCCTTTGGAAATTTTGAGTAAAACATCCTATTTTCAATTCTGTCCCATTCTTGAGTTTTAACTACAACCTCAATTTTTATTGCTCCAAAAATTATGAAATTATTCCACCTTATAGTCCTTCCTAAGAAACCCTTAAGTCCATAAGATCATCTCCAATTGCCTCATTTTAGTTCTCCAAATAAATCCTCCAAGTTTCTGTCCAGAACTGAAATTCTTCCCAACTTTCACTAGCAAGTATCTCTTTTTGCCAAACCAACTCCACCATCATCTTTATCTTCTAAGGAGACACCAACCTGCCAAATCTCACATCCAAAAATGTTCCCTAGCTAGCCCTAGCATATTATCAAGCACATTGTGTGCATGGCAGAATCTGGCAACTTCTTCGAACTTGCACTGGGGACTTGCTCTTCTGGCAAAATCAACATGTCCACTAGCCTTGCCATCTAGAGGAGCCCCATCCTGCTAAGTCTCACTTGCAACAAGTTCCTCTAGAGCCCCCTGGCATTCTATCGAGCATGTTACGTGCATGTCCAGTGCGCGCACGGCATACTTGGCGCGCGCGTATGACCGTGCCCGCGTTCGAGCCCTTGTCGCTCCCCAGCTCCTTCCCTCGCCCGTCCTGATCCACTCCTGGATCACCAAGTCACCCCTGGTCCTGGCCGACACCCCGCCTCGTCGCCTGGCGCCGGCCAGCCACCGACCCGAGCCACCGCCATCGTCCTCCACGCAGATACGCCACCGTCCAGAAGCCCCTGGGCAAATCCGCGAGCACCAGCACACCTCCCCTTAATTACCACCTACCTGAGTAGCTCAACGATCTCGCAACGGCCTCGCCGGCCTCGTCACCGTCCGTGCTCGCCATGAATAGCCGCCGCCACGGTCTGCTATGGACGGCGCCGTCCAGGCCACCTGGCGCTCCCCTGACCCCTCCAGACCAGCTGCAGACCACCGACTCCCTCACCTACCCACCGACCGCATCATCGCTCCAGCAACTTCCTCTGCCACCATCAATGGCGCCCGCCGACGTGCCGTTCTCTGGAAGCCACGAAGCCGTCTCGCCCGCGCTATAAAACCCCACTCGAGCTCCCTCCCGTCGTCAGTATCTCCCCTCCCACCTCGGTAGGCCACCCAAAGCAATCACACGGCCGGGAATGGCCATCTTCCCCGACTCCAGCCAAAACAACCGCCACCACCATTCGGTTGATTCCGGCGTCTCCAGAGCCTCCCTCTCCTCCATTCCTTCTCCAGTGAACTCTACTCGATCCCACGATTCCATCTCTCTTGCCAATTCCATCGGAGATGCACCATGGACGAAATCCCCAAATTGGTTCCGCCGGAGTCCTCGGGAAGACCTCGTCGCCGACGACCTCGTGCTTCCCTTCGGTCGTTCCCTACCTCCACGGGATCGCCGTGATCCCCTGAGCACGTGGATGGCCTCAGATCCCCGAGAGGTGCCATCTATCTCCGGCAATCATCGCCGGCGTGCCTCCTCTGTTCGGCCAAGGAAGAGCAGGGAGAAGGCGCCGACGTGGACCGGTCAAACCTGACCAGTGGGCCAGGTGGGGCCCACTGTCAGCGACCGTGACCCGCGCCGCGGTGTTTTAAGTGGAGACAGGTTCTTCAAAATACATCTTCCCCACGGTAAAACATATTCCAGGAAGTACGCCTTCGACGTCAACCGCCTCCTGCGCGGCCGAGCAGCTGGGCCGGGCCCAGTAGCGCCGCACGGATAAACAACGCTCAGGGCGCACCTCTGTTTTTCTTTTTTTAGTAGATTTCAAATAATCTTACAGCAGCCTTTTCAAAACCTAATTTGATGATTCAAATTTCTAAATGCTCCTAAATTCATGCACTATTAATTCAGCTAGGGTGAATATTTTTCCTAAGCTTTGTTTCTGTAGGATTTATTAAATAGTCCATTTCTTTATTTATTCCAGCTTAGAAACTCTCTAGGAAAATCATACGAACTCCAAATAAATTGATTCTTTTTCTGTAACTCCTAATTTTTCATCTAGTTTATTTTAGTATTTATTTAAAAAAATCCAAACAACTTTTTAGCACTGTATTGGCTATATGTGGTAATTGCAGTATTTTTGAAAATAGGAAATGGAGGGAAGATAAAATTTTCAAACTTTTGGAATGCACTCCACACTTCTGCATGCTCAAGGCAAGCATCTTGAACACTTGATATGGTGATTGCATGGTTAAATGTTTGCAAGAATAATTGAATCATGCATATGTTGAATTCAAATAAAATTTGCATGCATGTAGTATTGGCATGTTTCCTCGTACCGTGCAACGTGTGCTTGTTATGACTAACTTGCAGGAGCAGGTATAAGAGAAATACCGTTACCGGCAGAAGGGTGATCACGTTGGAGTGTGATCATGCCTTGTTGGTTATGCATGTTGGGACATACAAGGGTTGTGGCCATGTTTTGGTGTTACTGTTGAAAGAACACTTTATTGTGCTAACCACTGCAGGAAATACATAAGCCTCCTGAGTCGACCGTAGATCGAGTCTTGTTCCGATAACCCCCAAACTTGACCCGTGCTACCACATGTCCCTCTCGCAGGTGGGGTATGGTTTAGTAAGTTGATAACCCCTTTCCGTGCACACACCGTACAGAGAGGCCATGGTGAAAGATACCAGAGGCCTCTGGTAGGCATGTCACCTGGTCAGGGGGCATGGGTGTATCCGGCTGGGCCGAGAGTGGGCACCCCTTGTAATCCGCGTGTATGAATAGTGATCCCATGCTATTCGAGATTGTAGTCTCCCCGTCTTAGAGTTTATCTTGAACGATGCTTTGGGTGATTCCTGGCATCAGGAAAGTTAATCTGGTGTGTGCTGGTCAGCTGTGTTTTCAACCCAAAGACCGTAATGGGAATTAGTCAGCATCTTGGTGCTGGCTAAAGAAATCCTTTACTTGTGGGTAAAGAGTACACCCTCTGCAGAGTTATACCTATTCGAATAGCCGTGTCCGCGGTTAAGGACTACAGTCTGGGTTGGTCAAGTGTCGGTCTTAGTGTCGGTCTCCGGAGGAAAATAATTAAAATTGAGCATGATTTATTTTGCAGGATAATTATTGTCGCCACTGACGCTATCTTGAATATTATTGTTGTCATGAATATTATTGTTATTATTATGGACTAACCGTTTCTCTTATTCTTATTTTCTGAGTGTCTCATGGGCTGGCTAGACTACCCGGAATACTCATTTATTTTCAAGGCCTCTCGTGGCGCCGCTTGAGTTCTCGGGCGGTCCTGTCTCGCCTGATTCTCTTTTAGACACCCGTTTGGCATTTCTTTTCAAGACCTCTCGTGGCGTCGCTTGAGTTCTCGGGCGGTCCTGTCTCGCCCGATTCTCTTTTAGACACCCGTTTCGCATTTCTTTTCAAGACCTCTCGTGGCGTCGCTTGAGTTCTCGGGCGGTCCTGTCTTGCCCGATTCTCTTTTAGACACCCATTTGGCATTTCTTTTCAAGACCTCTTGTGGCATCGCTTGAGTTCTCGGGCGGTCCTGTCTCGCCTGATTCTCTTTTAGTCACCTGTTTGGCATTTCTCTTGGATACTAGGGCGGTCTTGTCTTGCCCGATTCTCTACTTTATATTTTTTTTGGATTCTCGGGCGGTCCTGTCTCGCCCAATTATCCACTTTTAACTTTCTTGGTTTGTCACTAACATTTTATTTACTCATACTTATGCACATGCTAATATATATCATGCCATAATTTAATTTCAGCCAACATATGCATCTCATTTAATCCAGCATGAGCATATGCATTCGGTATATCTTTTGTTCATAATGTTTGTGAGTACATTCCAACATACTCACTGGCTTGTCCCTGGCTATTTAATTGGCCAGGTCAGGATTTCGACAAGGAGTATTACCACGACGTCCATGCGGAGCCTAGGATAGCAGCCACGCGGGATAGGAATTATCCTGTTCAGCCGTTCCTGTGGGAATGGAGCCCCATCGACGTTGGAGAACCACGAGTCACTTCCGTCATCCTCACTAGAAATCATTGTTGTATCATTAGACCTTTATGGTCTTGTATCCAATTCTTGTAATTTCTTGGTAATTTGTAACAAGGACGTGTCCACCAGTAACAGTAATCCTGGGCTGGTGACGACACGAGGGGTTAATTTCTGGGATATCATGTCCCGGAAATCCGGCCCCGACAGCCTTGGTATCAGAGCCAGGCTGACCATTGGCTAATCCTATCTTAGCCTGGTCATTATCCCTAGGTTTCCACACCGTCCAAATCTTTTCCTATCCGTAGCCAAGCCCATCCCATCCGATAAGCCTGCACAGTGTCCAGCCGACATCTTTTGACAGTCGGTGCCCAACCCAACAGCCGGTCCATAGGCCGTGTGCCTGTGGCCGACACCTGAGTTGTCCCATCCACAAGCGTGCGATGGAAGACTCTGCTGGCTTATAAAGGAAGCCTTGCCCAACTCAGCACATCACAACCTCACTCTCAGTTCGATATCCAACCACTAAGATGCCTGGCCCCATCATTCACAACGAGACCACCGTAGCCGAGCTTGGAGGCTTTGTAGCCGTCCTCGCCAATCTCACCCGTCGTGCTTTCGGCATCGAAGAGCCGCCTGAGTATGTTGTGTACCAGGAGCACACGAGTGATGCCATCCACCACTTCTGGGCCACGGTGCACATCTACGGGAGGGGCACCACACCCGAACGCCCCTACCGGTTCACCGGGAGGATGACCTCCGATGAGCCCCAAGCCATCCAACTTGCAGCCCGAGAGGCTGTAGTTCAACTCCGGCATTTGTCCCCGAGAGTTAACATCCGCCCCTTCTACTACTACCCTAGCCGTGAAGGCTATGGTAGCCCGACCCAGGTTGCCAACGGAGACCATGAGTCAGATCCTGCCCTGGTGCATCTGGTGCGCTACCTGAGAGTGTAAGAGGCACTATTCGATCAGGTCACCCTTGATCTGATTGCGACCCGCAGGACGCTCGCTCTCCTGACCTCGGTGAGAAGTGAAGCTGCACCCACCAACACCCCGATAGTGCTACTTGGGAGGCCTGTTGAGCCCCCAAGTTCCGCCCCTGTTATCTACCCGGGCAGTGCCTTCGCCTCCCCCGAGGAACTCCATCGTCTCTTGGAGACCCACTCCAACGGAACAGTGACCTCGACACCCCGCGAAGGGCACCACCGCTACCCCAGATCTATAGCTCCCCATCCGACCCCGGTCAACTCCGACACCGAAGCACACGGAGAGGCCTCGACATCTACAAGACGCGCCCGGCTAGATGTCGATGAGGTGGACTGAGTCCACCAGTATTGTTGTAGAGCCTTAGTGGCCCTGTTACCCTGTATTTTCGTAGTAGCGGTTGTATGGTGTAGTAAGTTTGTAAACCACTTGTGTGCCAATGGTAGTATGCGTGCCATGTCATAAATTGTTGACGTGTGGTGACTGAGTAAATTCTGGACGTGACTGCCGAACCCCCCTAACCGACATGCACAGTAATACGTCACATTCCTTGTTGGGATTGAGGTCTAAGATTTTGACTCAGACAACCCTACGCCGGAGCCGATACACAAGTCGTACTGCCACCGCTTCATGTTTCCTCACCCAGGCATTCTATAAGAGGCCATATCCTCAAACCACACCAGCCATCATCACCTCGAGCACTGCTTTTTCCCATCCACCCAACCATGTCTCACCCCGGAGTCTACCTGAGAACCCCCGATGCAAGCCCTGGTAGTTTTTTTAGGATTTTGTGGGATTTTACCCGCAATACCCTTGGTTCCATCCACCCACCCCAGTATGAGTTGTACAAGATGAGGATCACCTCTGATTGCTCGAAATACTGGGCAGTTGTGCACATCCCACCAGCAGATTTGAACCAAGGCCCTCCGTATGTTGTCTTCATCGGAAGATCCATGCCAACCTCAGGCATGGCCATCGAGGTTGCTGCTTACGAAGCAGTTACCCATCTTCAATTTGCGGTACCCTGTGCCAGTGCAAGGGAATACTTCTATTTCCCGAGCCGCGCAGCTTTTCGAGCAGAAGCTACGTTCCGCTGTGAACGTATAGAGAGCGATCCAGCCCTGGTCTATCTCATTCAGTATGTGATGGCCCAGGAGCGTTTCACCCAGCAATTACTGGAGTATCTCCACTATCTTGCTGTTCTGAATCCCTGGATCGCCATTGGCGGACCCCCTCTGCCAACTCAGGAGGGACGCGTTCTTCGTCTGCTTCCTCCACTTCCTCCGGAAGAAGAAGAAGAATGTGTTCCAGCACCAGGAACCCTTCCGCAAGACCCCGTAGATCTTACCTTCAAGTCGTAGATGGTCATGAGTGTGGTTGTTGTTGTGTCTAACGCTAGTTTACATAACGCAACCTTTGTATTGTATTTTAGGGTGTATGTCATAACTGCATTGCCATGATTGTCTGCTGCATATTATTGTTTGTTGTGATATGCATTTTGTTCTTCCGCCCTTAACAAATCTCGAGGACGAGATTTTCTTAAGGGGGGTAGAGTTTGTAACACCCCAAAAATTTAACCATATTTTTATTAAATAAAATTTGGCCAGAAATAAAATTTTGATTTATATTGGGTCTTTCATTATTTTAGGAGTCTTTTCTGTTTTCTGTTTTCCAACATTCTTCCCTCCATATAGAAATTTTGGTAAAATATTGTGGGCTTTGGTAGTTTTCTTAAATCATTTTAACTATATTTTAATAACAGTAGGAAATATTTTCATAATAAAATTTTGCCCAAGATAATCTTTTTTATAGCATTTTCAATTCTTTAATTGACTCTGTTGCACTATAACTATTTTAAATAATTCTTTAAAAATTCCACAAAAATTATGAGGAGTCATGTGATGCCTTTAGATCACTTTTATGCAAAAACCCATCATGGTCCTTTGGAAATTTTAAGTAAAACATCCTCTTTTCAATTATGTCCCATTCTTGAGTTTTAACTACAACCTCAATTTTTATTGCTCCAAAAATTATGAAATTATTCCACCTTATAGTCCTTCCTAAGAAACCCTTAAGTCCATAAGATCATCTCCAATTGCCTCATTTTAGTTCTCCAAATAAATCCTCCAAGTTTCTGTCCAGAACTGAAATTCTTCCCAACTTGCACTAGCAAGTATCTCTTTTTGCCAAACCAACTCCACCATCATCTTTATCTTCTAAGAAGACACCAACCTGCCAAATCTCACATCCAAAAATGTTCCCTAGCTAGCCCTAGCATTTTATCAAGCACATTGTGTGCATGGCAGAATCTGGCAACTTCTTCGAACTTGCACTGGGGACTTGCTCTTCTGGCAAAATCAACATGTCCACTAGCCTTGCCATCTAGAGGAGCCCCATCCTGCTAAGTCTCACTTGCAACAAGTTCCTCTAGAGCCCCCTGGCATTTTGTCGAGCACATTACGTGCATGTCCAGAGCGCGCACGGCATACCTAGCGCGCGCGTATGACCGTGCCCGCGTCCGAGCCCCTGTCGCTCCCTAGCTCCTTCCCTCGTCCGTCCAGATCCACTCCTGGATCACCAAGTCACCCCTGGTCCTAGCCGACACCCCGCCTCGTCGCCTGGCGCCGGCCAGCCACCGACCCGAGCCGCCGCCATCGTCCTCCACTCGGATACGCCACCGTCCAGAAGCCCCTGGGCAAATCCGCGAGCGCCAGCACACCTCCCCTTAATTACCACCTACCTGAGTAGCTCAACGATCTCGCAACGGCCTCGCCGGCCTCGTCACCGTCCGCGCTCGCCATGAATGGCCGCTGCCACGGTCTGCTGTGGACGGCGCCGTCCAGGCCACCTGGCGCTCCCCTGACCCCTCCAGACCAGCTGCAGACCACCGACTCCCTCACCTACCCACCGACCGCGTCATCGCCCCAGCT
This sequence comes from Elymus sibiricus, assembly GCA_039707655.1. Lineage (NCBI taxonomy): Eukaryota > Viridiplantae > Streptophyta > Magnoliopsida > Poales > Poaceae > Elymus > Elymus sibiricus. The sequence continues at coordinate 231,941,836 of CM077672.1, read as the reverse complement.
GCTTCCTCTGCCGCCATCAATGGTGCCCGCCGACGTGTCGTTCTTTGGAAGCCACGAAGACGTCTCGCCCGTGCTATAAAACCCCACTCGAGCTCCCTCCCATCGTCAGTATCTTCCCTCCCACCGCGGTAGGCCACCCAAAGCAATCATACGGCCGGGAATGGCCATCTTCCCCGACTCCGGCCAAAACAACCGCCGCCATCATTCGGTTGATTCCGGCGTCTCCAGAGCCTCCCTCTCCTCCATTCCTTCTCCAGTGAACTCTACTCGATCCCACGATTCCATCCCTCTCACCAATTCCATCGAAGATGCACCATGGACGAAATCCCCAAATTGGTTCCGCCGGAGTCCTCGGGAAGACCTCGTCGCCGACGACCTCGTGCTTCCCTTCGGTCGTTCCCTACCTCCACGGGATCGCCGTGATCCCCTGAGCACGTGGATGGCCTCAGATCCCCGAGTGGTGCCGTCTATCTCCGGCAATCGTCACCGGCGTGCCTCCTCTGTTCGGCCAGGGAAGAGCAGGGAGAAGGCGCCGACATGGACCGGTCAAACCTGACCAGTGGGCCAGATGGGGCCCACTGTCAGCGACCGTGACCCGCGCCGCGGTGTTTTAAGTGGAGACGGGTTCTTCAAAATACGTCTTCCCCACGGTAAAACGTATTCCAGGAAGTACGCCTTCGATGTCGACCGCCTCCCGCGCGGCTGAGCGGCTGGGCGGGCCCAGTAGCACCGCTCGGCTAAACAACGCTCAGGGCGCACCTCTAGTTTTCTTTTTCTTTTTTTTCAGTAGATTTCAAATAATCTTACAGCAGCCGTTTCAAAACCTAATTTGATGATTCAAATTTCTAAATGCTCCTAAATTCATGCTCTATTAATTCAGCTTGGGTGAACATTTTTCCTAAGCTTTGTTTCTGTAGGAAAATCATATGAACTCCAAATAAATTGATTCTTTTTCTGTAACTCCTAATTTTTCATCTAATTTATTTTAGTATTTATTTCAAAAAATTCCAAACAACTTTTTCGCACTGTATTGGCTATATGTGGTAATTGCAGTATTTTTTAAAATAGGAAATGGAGGGAAGATAAAATTTTCAAACTTTTGGAATGCACTCCACACTTCTGCATGCTCAAGGCAAGCATCTTGAACACTTGATATGGTGATTGCATGGTTAAATGTTTGCAAGAATAATTGAATCATGCATATGTTGAATTCAAATAAAATTTGCATGCATGTAGTATTGGCATGTTTCCTCGTACCGTGCAACGTGTGCTTGTCATGACTAACTTGCAGGAGCAGGTATAAGAGAAATACCGTTACCGGCAGAAGGGTGATCACGTTGGAGCGTGATCATGCCTTGTTGGTTATGCATGTTGGGACATACAAGGGCTGTGGCCCTGTTTTGGTGTTACTGTTGAAAGAACACTTTATTGTGCTAACCACTGCAGGAAATACATAAGCCTCCTGAGTCGACCGTAGATCGAGTCTTGTTCCGATAACCCCCAAACTTGACCCGTGCTACCACATGTCCCTCTCGCAGGTGGGGTATGGTTTAGTAAGTTGATAACCCCTTTCCGTGCACACACCGTACAGAGAGGCCATGGTGAAAGATACCAGAGGCCTCTGGTAGGCATGTCACCTGGTCAGGGGGCATGGGTGTATCCGGCTAGGCCGAGAGGGGGGCACCCCTTGTAATCCGCGTGTATGAATAGTGATCCCTTGTTATTCGAGATTGTAGTCTCCCCGTCTTAGAGTTTATCTTGAACGATGCTTTGGGTGATTCCTGGCATCAGGAAAGTTAATCTGGTGTGTGCTGGTCAGGTGTGTTTTCAACCCAAAGACCGTAATGGGAATTAGTCAGCGTCTCAGTGCTGGCTAAAGAAATCCTTTACTTGTGGGTAAAGAGTACACCCTCTGCAGAGTTATACCTATTCGAATAGCCGTGTCCGCGGTTAAGGACTACAGTCTGGGTTGGTCATGTGTCGGTCTTAGTGTCGGTCTCCGGAGGAAAATAATTAAAATTGAGCATGATTTATTTTGCAGGATAATTATTGTCGCCACTGACGCTATCTTGAATATTATTGTTGTCATGAATATTATTGTTATTATTATGGACTAACCGTTTCTCTTATTCTTATTTTCTGAGTATCTCATGGGCTGGCTAGACTACCCGGAATACTCATTTATTTTCAAGGCCTCTCGTGGCGTCGCTTGAGTTCTCGGGCGGTCCTGTCTCGCCCGATTCTCTTTTAGACATCCGTTTGGCATTTCTTTTCAAGACCTCTCGTGGCGTCGCTTGAGTTCTCGGGCGGTCCTGTCTCGCCCGATTCTCTTTTAGACACCCGTTTGGCATTTCTTTTCAAGACCTCTCGTGGCGTCGCTTGAGTTCTCGGGCGGTCCTGTCTCGCCCGATTCTCTTTTAGACACACGTTTGGCATTTCTTTTCAAGACCTCTTATGGCGTCGCTTGAGTTCTCGGGCGGTCCTGTCTCGCCCGATTCTCTTTTAGACACCCGTTTGGCATTTCTCTTGGATACTCGGGCGGTCTTGTCTCGCCCGATTCTCCACTTTATATTTTCTTTTGGATTCTCGAGCGGTCCTGTCTCGCCCAATTATCCACTTTTAACTTTCTTGGTTTGTCACTAACATTTTATTTACTCATACTTCTACACATGCTAATATATATCATGCCATAATTTAATTTCAGCCAACATATATATCTCATTTAATCCAGCATGAGCATATGCATTCGGTATATCTTTTGTTCATAATGTTTGCGAGTACATTCCAACGTACTCACTGGCTTGTCCCTGGCTATTTTTCGACAAGGAGTATTACCCCGATGTCCATGCGGAGCCTAGGATAGCAGCCACGCAGGATAGGAATTATCCTGGTCAGCCGTTCATGTGGGAATGGAGCCCCATCGACGTTGGAGAACCAGGAGTCGCTTCCATCATCCTCACTAGAAATCATTGTTGTGTCATTAGACCTTTATGGTCTTGTATCCAATTCTTGTAATTTCTTGGTAATTTGTAACAAGGACGTGTCCACCAGTAACAGTACTCCTGGGCTGGTGACGACACGAGGGGTTAATTTCTGGGATATCATGTCCAGGAAATCCGGCCCCGACAGGACGTGGACGAGGACTCCGAGTAAGGTCGCAGTGTCATTGCTCATGCTGGTTCTGATGCAGTGTCAACCAGATTAGTTGCTTAGTTTTATTTCAGTGTGCTTAGTTTTATTTCAGGGGTGTGTTGTGCTGAGCCCCTAGCAGAACTATGTTATTATCTTTCTCGTTACTTGAACTCTTTACTACGTACTAGTATTTCTTACAGTTCGAGTTGTAGATGGTACTACTACTCGTTTCTTCACCTTCCTACTGTACTTAATACTAAGTACTAGTAGTATTATTTCCATCCGTCTAACTAATTGGTACTATTCATCTATACTACTCATTTCTTACACAACAGCTATATCAATTTGGGTTACTCGATTTGTGAAAGAAGAAGTTCGCCAGAGGGAAGGAAGAAGACGGCAGAGATGCTACCCCAGTATCTATATTATGGTGGCAGGGTGCCCATGATCTATCTTATGAGTGTTGGGTGTGGGATGCAGTTCACCAGAAAAAATGGATCATGCCCGGGGTTAGATGGATGGCAGGGGGAGCACGGCGGTGGGAGGCGGCTGAGGGGAGGGCGGGGCGGTGGCAGCAGGCGGTTAGGCATGTGGCTGCATCATTTTCGGAGGTTGAAGAAGCCCTTCTGGCCATACATGTTGCATCCAACGGCTCACAAGAGTCGACTGACCAAAATTGTTCCTTCAGATTGGAGGATCCACATGGCGTTCAAGGTCTCGAGGGTAGATTCCACGTCCGCACCCGGTTTGCGGCCTCGGCGCGGACGCGACCGGCTTCCGCCGCGACAGCCACCATGCAGGCCTCCTCCACGCGGACGGAGACCACAATGACCCGCTAGCTCCTCCTCCTCGCTGGCATGCTGGAGCACGCGCTCGTCCTCCTCCTCTTCGTACGCTGCGGGCATAGACGCGGCTCCAGCTGCTCGCATCCTTGGCAGCGCGGCGGCATTGCTCGGAGGGACTGCAGACGACGTGAGCGGGCGAGCCTGCGACTTCAGGGCACCGGGATGGCGGGGACATGGCGGTGATGGGCGAGAAATGGTCGGCTGGAGAAGTACCACATTAATTAGCACAGCATCGATACGGAATCCTCTACAAGCGCGTGCACCGTGGCCGCGCGGTTGATCAAACAGTGCACCACGGTGTCGCGCTCGAAGGACATCCATCGAACCTTTGGGTGTGTGTGAAAACAATCCTCGAATATCACGCTACACTTTTTTGCTGGAAAAGTTCTTCACGCTACAATATTTCCATATATTTGAATTTAGCTTCAATTCGTGCTTATTTGGATTTGGACATTTCAGGTGCACCCTAATAGTATTTTTTGAGAGAGATTTTGTGGGTGTGACGGAGAGAGAACGTGTGTATGTGTCTATATGTGTGTTGTGGCGAAAGGGCAATGTGGAGACGGTGTGTGTGTGATATAGAGAGGTGTGAATGTGCAAATGATCATGTATGAGTGAGACATAGAGAGATGCCGAGATATGGTGTATGCGTGAGAGAACGGTCTTGTATTTGTGTTTGTGTGTGTGTGTGAGAGAGAGAGAGAAAGGCATCCGTAACACAACAACCATCTCTCTCGATTCGACCCTCCCTCGCACACTCGCATGTAACACATGCATCAACACACACATTTTCACACCGTCACCCAGCCCCTGCCCACCTCAAGGCCTCTCTCTCTCTCTCTCTCTCTCTCGCACACACAATCTCTCCCCGAAAACCCTATTTAGCATGTACCTCTCCATCACATACACCCTATACCACGCACACACATTTATCTCTCGTTGTGTCTCTCTGCCTCACAAACACACTCCCCATAGTCCTCTCTTCGTATCCCACACATGGTCTCTCTACATTGCTTAAACACTCACGCACACGATCCATCCATCTCGCACCATTAGCCTCTCTTGCCTGCACACTATGCACACACATTCTCTCCCTAGGTTTGATTTCTCTCAATATTTCGCACACACACTCCCTCCCCCCCCCTCGCACACTATCCATCCCCGTCCAAGGTTATATAGTGACCACTATCGCTTGTGCTTCTCTGCACCCCGGCATGCACACCACCTCGATCTTCAAGGAGGGCATCGGGAAGAACGAAGACACCGACCAGACCACACTAGAGAATGTGGGGCAAGTTGGAAGCAGGCTGACGTAAAAGCGGCTGATTGACTCCTTTTCTCTCTCTCTCTCTCTCTCTCTCTCCCTGACAAAATATCAATCCCTCAACCCACAAGGCCACAAGCACACACACAAGCTCCCCCCTCTCGTCCATGTTTTTTTGAGCTCTCTCATCAAACCTTTTTGTCTCTTCTCCTTCCACATGTACAAAATCTCGATCGCACGCACGCATCTGATACGTCCATTTTGCATCATGTTTTGCTACTATTATTTATAGTGTTTTTAATCAATATAACACTTTGTGGAGCAATTCTAATGCCTTTTTTTCTCTTAATATGCAAGATTCACACAAAGAGGGAGATTGCCAGCAGCTGGAATTCTGGACCTGAAAAAGCTATGTCAGAGATACCTATTCTGCACATCTCCAAATAAGCTAAAATTTTCTGGAGATTTATTTTGGAATATATAAAAAATATTGAAAGCAAAAAGTGCCAGAGGGGGCCACCCAGGTGCCCACGAGGCACCAGGGTGCGCCACCCCCCCCCCCCCCAGGCGCGCCCTGGTACCTCGTGGAGCCCTTGGCCCACTTCTGGCCCCCATTTTCTGGTATATAGGTGCATTTGACCTAAAAAAATAGGGAGAAGACTTTTGGGATGGTGCGCTGCCGTCTCGAGGCGGAACTTGGGCAGGAGCACTTTTGCTCTCCGGCGGAGAGATTCTGCCAGGGATACTTCCCTCCTGGAGGGGGAAATCATCGCCATCGACATCACCAGCGATCCTCTCATTGTGGGAGGACTAATCTTCATCAACATCTTCACCAGCACCATCTCATCTCAAACCCTAGTTCATCTCTTGTATTCAATCTTTGTCTCAAAACCTCAGATTGGTACCTGTGGGTTGCTAGTAGTGTTGATTACATCTTGTAGTTGATGCTAGTTGGTTTATTTGGTGGAAGATTATATGTTCAGAACTATTATGCTATTCAATACCTCTCTGATCTTGGACATGATTATGTTTTGTGAGTAGTTACTTTTGTTCTTGAGGACATGGGAGAAGTCTTGTCATAAGTAATCCTGTGAACTTGGTATTCGTTCGATATTTTGATGATATGTATGTTGTTCATTCCCTTAGTGGTGTCGTGTGAATGTCGACTACAAGACACTTCACCATCTTTGGGCCTAAGGGAATGCATTGTGGAGTAGTAATTAGATGATGGGTTGCTAGAGTGACAGAAGCTTAAACCCTAGTTTTTGCGCTATTCCGTAAGGGGCTGATTTGGATCCATATGTTTAATGCTATGGTTAGAGTTATCTTAATTCTTCTTTCGTAGTTGCGGATGCTTGCGAGAGGGGGTAATCATAAGTGGGAGGTTTGTCCAAGTAAGGGCAGCACCCAAGCACCGGTCCACCCACATATCAAATTATCAAAGTAGCAAACGCGAATCAAACAAACATGATGAAAGTGACTAGATGAAATTCCCATGTGTCCTCGAGAATGATTTACTTACTATAAGAGATTGTTCCGGCTTGTCCTTTGCTACAAAAAGGATTGGGCCAACTTGCTGCACCCTTTACTACTATTGTTACTTGTTACAAATTATCTTGTTATCAAACTACTCGTTACCGATAATTTCAGTGCTTGCAGAAAACACCTTGCTGAAAACCGCTTGTCATTTCCTTCTGCTCCTCGTTGGGTTTGCCACTCTTACTTATTGAAAGGACTATGATTGATCCCCTATACTTGTGGGTCATCAGCATCTCACTCTGTATATATACATGTCTCCATCTTTCTCACAAACCTAACTTCTTCCACCCTGTACAAATGTCCCTCTCTCGCACACTTCCTCTCTCTCTCTCTCTCTCGTGAGGTTTCTCTCCTACTCTCTCGCCCACATATATACAATCTTTCCCGCCCTCTGTCTCTCTCTTCCATGGGGTGTATATCTTGTGTGTTGCACACACACATCACTCTCCCGCCATTGCTCCATCGTCACAGACTCTCTCTCTCTCTATGCTTCATTCACAAACGCAGGAATTCACACATTGGGATATGTTCAAATATTGTTTTGGACTGGATCATGTAGAGTTATTGGTGGTTTTGTTGCATCCAACTAATTAATAATTATGAAATGCATTTAGATTTTCATTTGAGTTGGATTATGTGAGTTTGAGTATATTGTAAAGTACCATAGACTTGGTATTCTTCTTGGAATTCAACAATGATTCTAACTGTTGAATTGTATAAACCATTACATTTGAAGTCAATAGCTTAATATATTTATTTGACAACTACAATAAATAATTAATGTCACGACAGTAAACTATGAAAACAGATGTGTACTAGTACTCCTAGTTGCTTAGCCCAATCATCCAACACGTCGGACGGGGAGTACAGTGTTACAAATTTTCAGGTCGGCGGCACAATCTCCCGCTTCCATCGAGATCTCCCGCGACCCAGATTCGAGCAATGCGAAATTACCATCATACCCTTTGTACAACTAGCCGAAGAACGGTGTTGGGTCGGGGGTTGCTTTGGTAACTTCATGTTCACCCCGCCCAGCCACCCCCACCCCCGCACCCAGAGGACACCTCAATAATCCCCATTTTCTATCCCCACCGCAAAATACACTTCTCCACGGCACCGTAGCACCCCACAACAAGCCGGCTACGGTTAGCCGGCCTTCCTGCCCCTCCCCTTCTACATCGACGCACTCGTCCACCACAGCGCATCTGCCTCATCGACGATGCCGTACGCCGCACTGGAGCCGGTCCACCGTCGCCGTCGTACACCGCGCAGGAGCCGCTTCCCCAGCACCGTCATCCACGGTCTCGGATCTGCTTCCCGGTAGCCGATGGCAAGGGCAGCAGCAGCACCGTCGACGACACTGAACTGACTCATGTTGCCGCCCATGATGCACAGACGAGGCCGCGACATTTGTGCTCCTCTGTGATTGGTAATGTGTACATTGATTCTCTTAGCTGTACTTTTGCAGTTCTGATTTTGTTCTACCTACCCATCAAATTTCCGTGCTGCTATTGTTCCCCTTTCCTGGCTGCTATTGTTCCAGTAAAAGTAATTGGTTATAGCTTGCATTATCCAATAGAATATCATCTTGTAATTGGGCGTCCCTCCTGTATTGTGGTGTGCTTGCGTAGGTTCTTCATCCCTAACCAGTAGTGTGGCAGATGGTTAAAAGTTTTTGAGAATAGCAGGAAGGTGATCCCCCAGTTCTATTGACTCAGAATGAGACCACAACGTATTTGTAGCAAAGTTGAATAACCACAAAGTAGGATATTAAAAATTACTCGTGCCAACATTGCAGATGAGTGCTTTAATGTTGCCTACAAGATGTGTGAGTATTACTATATTTTTCTTGCCATGTTGGGATTTTACAAAACTACTAATGCCAACATGCAGAGGGGAAATGAAGATTAAATACGGGATGTTGGGGACATCTTCAAGGAACGTCGCAAGATAAAGACGAGCTGCACCGAACCTGTAAAATGAGCTTTGGTAAGTAACAGCCTTTCAATTACTTTGACATGGTATGTGTCTGGCAGCAGTATTGTAGACAGGACCAGGCCAGGCCCTGGGCAAGCCCCGAGCCAAAAACAGCGTCAAACAATGTTGTGTGCTTGGCTAGGGTTCTTGCCATGCAATCCAGCAGTGTGGCAAATTATTAAATAGTAATAGGAGGGACAAACAATTGCCTCTACACTTGATTAGGCTCTCTATCATTTGTAGGATCTCAATTTACTCACCGGACCCACCATGTCGTAGGATGAAAAACTAGTCAGTCAAACGCGGCTACAGAGGCCCTGGAGATCATCTGGTTGCCGGTTGTTTTGCTGCAGCTACCCTTGGCTTAGTGCACCCCTTTGCTGGTTTTCCTATTTGGCTTAGCCTTGTGTTCTTTGATGTAGATACTGTAGTTTCTGTAAAGTAGCTCTGCTTGATATGTAATAAGCACACTCTTAATCGTCCTAATGCTTTCCTTTTTAGCTTGATGTAGGAAGTGGGTGTTCTCACCCTACGAGTCTGTTTTTATATTTCTCCTTCTGAACTCACTTCTACTAGTCCTGTTTATGGGGCTTCTACTGAATGGATTTGTGGAGCTCTCACTATTGATCTAAAAAAGAAGTAACTTCTTCATGTCAGGATGCAGTTCGTGCGAGGAGGGAAGTATGGTCAACCTCAAGATCAGGTTTTGAGGCTAGTCCTATGTGCCAGTTCCCAAATGATGTTGAATTACACACAAGGTGCCAGTTCCCTAATGATGCCAGATTAGACACATGGTGCCAATTCCCAAATGATGTTGGATTACACACTAGCCAGGTGAAGTCGTCAAGTGTTCGTGTCCTCGTGGCTCTAGTAAAGGCTGAAAGAAGCGTGCAGCAGCCCTTGAGAATGTAGCTGAGTTCCTGAAGATATGAAAAGAGCAATCAAATGCTCTCCTCACCCAAGCCAAACAAGAGATGGAAGAAGCCAGAAAGAAGCTAGCAGAGGCAGAGCAGGCTAAGCATCTCCTGCTATCTAAAACTGATGTCAATCCGAATTTTCATTCATAATAGCTAGGTTCAAATGTTGATCCAGTCAGCATGCATATTGTGATGTGCGTGCATCGACTGAGATGTATGTAAGTCTGATGCCAAGATGTGGCACAGAATATATTTTTTCCGGGTCATGTAATAACTTACTCTATTTCCAGAACAATAACAGACAAACCATTGGACATGGTATAGTTCACATGCAAGCCCAATATTCCAAGTTTAACTTTCACATCAAACTCATGTTCACAGATATCTTCACATTCATAGATAATGTCCACAACCAATTAATAGCCATAGTTGAAATAGTTTATGCATCTCAATGATTCACTTCAAAGCTAAAAAAAAGTGAGGAGAATTAGAAATAAAGAAAAATCTATAGTTCTTACTACCAACATCAATGCTTCTCCAAAACAACATTTAGTTCAAAGCTAAAACACAAATTCCTTCTGAGAGCATTGATGAAAAAGGTGCATTTTCTACCAATGGCAGAGGGACTCCCGTATAATTTTGTGGTTCCACTAATATTGAGGTATCTCCTTCTGTTTGCACAAACATGCCTGAGATTGACATCCGTGTTTGCAAAAATATGTAAAAGGGTTATCGATGGCATTGCGTCATTCTACAAGTGCCATTGGATTTATCGATGGCACTAGATTGACAGCAGCATATTACTCCCTGTGTGACATTGCATCATTTTTCAAGTGACATTGGATTGACAGCAATAAAACAATGGCAATATAAGGGCATGGCGATGTTGGGCGCGCCAACACCTTGTAAAGTACCTCCACAGATGCAATAAATTGGTGAGGCAGAGCTCATTGCCGAGAGCAACAAACATATCAGTGCGAGCACAACAAAACTAGACCGTACGAAATTAAGTATATTTTGGACATTTTTTAACTAAACGCGAATAGCTTCCGGAGGTAGGTATAATCTAATGCCGGCCGTGGCGGCCCTCCGTGCCTTCCGCCTACGTGGCCTCCGCCTCCGCCATAACTTCCCTATGTCCGGCTGTGCTTCAGCCGAAGGGGATGACCCAGGGGAAGAGTGGCTCCTCTACTTCCGTGAAGCCGAGGCGGGGGTCAACGGTGTTGTGCGCTAAACCGGGCAACACACCGGGTGTGTATGTCGGCGACGCGGTAGCGGTGGCCTTCGTGGGACCCAAGCGGCGGCGGCTCCCATGGTCTTCTTTTCCTCGGTGTCGACGGCGGCCGCGGAGGTGCTGGCCGCCTCCGTCGGCAAGCCGCGGTTCCGCCAACGTTTGCAGCAGATGGCGTGGCCAACCACGGTGCACTGGACGCCGTGCTCCCCCGCGTGCCGGCATGGAGCAACTAGCCACTCCTCTGCGAGCTAGCTTGGAGCTGTGAGTTGCTACACCAGGGGCCAGCTTGGAGCGGCGGCTTGCTCCTCCGCTTGCCCGCCTGCAGCCTCGCCCATGGTATTGACGGCCTGGGGCGGGGAGGGAGGTGGAGCGGTGAGTTGCCTGGCTCGTATCCAGCAGGCTCGGCTTGGCACCCAGCCGGCTTTTATGCCGGAGAACTCGTCTTCATGCTCGCCGGATGCTATGGAGAGTGTGGAGAAAATGGTGCAAGGAGGAGATGGGGAGAGGAGGTGTGGTGCGGTTCTTGCCAGGCGTCTGGCCTCGTTTAACTAGCGGGCAGACGCGAGGAGCCAAGCGGCGTTGTGTTGAATGCCGGTAGGCTCGCGGACGGACGTGTGGCCGGAGTTGGTTTCTCGGCACACGCGAGGGTTCAATGGAGGTAGGCGGGGCAGTCTGAAGCCGGTTGAGAGCATGGTTAATAATATAGCCAACAATTGGCTATAAGAAGTTGCCATGTCATTTAGAGTCAACCTAAAAGCCGGCTTGTATACAATAGTAAGATTTAAATATGTAGTACTTTTTTAATAGTGGGCCCATCATACATTCTCACAAAGTGTCTTGGGTCTCATGCTATAGCCAGCTCTTATTCTACAGCCTGCTTTCCTTCTCTCTCCTCCAACTAAGCAAAGATATAATGCAGCGAGGAGGCGTGTTCAGCCTGGTGTGCAGCGGGTGCTGCTCTCTCGACCGGCGCGCCAGTTCAATTCCTGCGCCACTGAGAGGTCGCGTCCGCTCTGGCACCGGGTGAGAGAGGACGGCACGGTCCATAGATCGGGCCGCACCGGCAGTGTGTCTCCTACCTCACCGACGGCGACCGCATCAACGCTGCATCGCCGCCCTTCCACGGTAGACAGGATCCGGTCAGATCTTTCACCGCCAGTGAGGAGAGAGACAATGGCTACCGCCCGTCTTGTTTAGATCAGGAGAGGGTGAGAGTGTGAAGGGAGCAACCCTGGCTAGCAGCAAGTGCTGAAACTCCAGCCTACGTGTATAGTGACAATTTTCATTTTTCGCTCCATACCAATCGTTTTAATAAATTGTATAACACGCCATTGAAAAACGGAACTCGTGTCTTGCTAAAAAAATGTATTTTATAAACGTGGCAACTCGATCAGTAGCAAGCCACCGCCTCCAGGTCGTTAACGTGTGGTCCCGGACCGTCAACACCTGCGGATCAAATTATCACGCGAGCTGACTCTTCGTACAAAAGTGCGCTCCACCACGTACCCGGTACCTGTGCATGCAAAAATTGTGCACCTACGGGTTTATTTGTTTACTGTGCGTTACGTATGTGTGAGACAGCGAGAGACCGACTGCGTGCACCTCTTCTCTTCGTATATGTACTCCACTGTTTGTGTGATGTCCAAAAAATAATAATAATACTCCAGCGTTCCTGTGGGGACCATTGGATCGTTGATCAAACGGACACAAGTAAAGGTCGTCAAAATTTGCAGAAAACCCCTCAAAGAGTCTCAAAATTTTGCTCGGGTCTAGAGGTTTTATCCATGATCCAATGGCCGGAGAACTATCATATCGTGGGAGCTTGGGAGGCCTTGGAGCACCAGATTTTTTTCCTGCAAGGGGTCGTCCTACAAACAAATGGTGCGTGTGCATGAGAACCGGCATAGAGAAAGAGAGTAACCTAGAGAGAGAGGGGGGGAGAGAGCGTGCATACGAGAGATCGACCTCGAGATAGATTGTGTGTCTGAAAGAGAGAGGGAAAGAGAGAGGACGGAGTACTGCATGTGTGAAAAGACACGAACAGTGTGTGTGCGAGAGGTATCGACATAAAGAGAGACGGTAGCTAGTGTGTGTGCACGATCGAGAGAAATAGAGGTAGAAAAAAGATCGCTGATCAGAGAGAGGCATCGGAGTATGCGGGTGTGAGAGATGTAAGGAAGAAGGCTCAGTGATCAATTTAGCGTGTTTGTGTGCGACGGAGAAAGGATGGGAGAAGTTAGGTGGAGTACACATGAATGGTTAGGGAGCGAGATACATTGTGTGCAAGGGAGGCCGAGAGAGACGGGGTGCGTGGAACGAAGGGGCCTACAAACATTGTGCGAGAGAGACCTAGAGAGAGCGCACGAGAAAGAATGCCGCGTGCGTGTGTATGTGTGATGCGGAGAAAGAGAGTTCTTGCTACAAACAAATAGGGAGCGCGGGAGACACTACACAGAGAGGGTGTGTTTCAAGAAGGGGCGAGATATCTACATAGATACAAGGAGCACGAGAGAGACATATACCAGAGAGTGGAAGCGAGAGTGTGTAATAGATGGATAAACCTAGCCAGAGGTTGGTCGATAAGTGTGTGTGGGAGAGACAGGAGTCGGGGGTGTGAAAGGGAGAGTTGTGTGTGTGTATGAGGGAGACAGGGGTTGGGAGGGGGCGGGCGAAAGCAAAGAGGTGTGTGTGTGAGAGAGAGAGAGAGTTAGAGAGAGATTGTCTGACCAGTAAACAAAGGAATAGTTTCTGTTTTGGAATGGATGTGAAGAGGGAAAGGAGACGCCGACAAACGGTGTGTGAGAGAGAGAGAGAGATAAATTTTAGTGGTAGGAGTCATATCTAGAAAGAGATGAGGTGCGTGATAGATCCCTAGAGAGAGAGACAAAATGAAAGGCGAGTGAGAGAGTGTGTGTGGCGGGGAAAAATAACGCTAGGTAGCTGGAGAGATACCAGAGCACGATAGAGACGTAAGAGATAATGAAAGCCGAGTGGTCTACAGAGATAGAGAGAGTGTGACAGGTGTCGAGAGAGATGGCGAGAGACTGTGTTTGTGAAAAAAGAGAAACATGTACTGAGTGTGCGGGTGAGATAGAGAAAAGAGAGTGATAGCTATACTGCTATATGAAGGAGCACGCGAGAGAGACCTAGAGAGAGATGGGCATGAAAAGAGATTCAAATATTTAGTTGCGTGTGTAAAAGATGTCAACATAAAAGGGATTCAAATATTTGATTTAGAGATGATGATACATGTAATTCATACTCGAACCAAAATTGATCTATCAAACATGCATATTCATTTGAATTTGGGCACATGTATGTTATTTAATTTCTTGATATTAGTAATCCATGCATTTGAGTTGAACATAAAGTGGTTTCAAATATTTGAATTCAACCTTATGAATTTGAGATTATGGCATTTCTAAACCATTTATATATAAAGGGTGTTGTGCTTTTGAAAGTATATATAAAAAATGATGTATATAGATTTGTATTAGAATACAAACTGGATCCTACCCGAAAAAAAGAATACAAAATGGATTCGAATTGAGATGGCACGGTAAACGTGCAAGCTTATTCTCCTAAAATTTGAACGAAGCGGCGAAACACCCAGTCCCTCATCGGTCGTAACCGTCCGAAACCAAATTTTGGGTGATAGAAATTACTGCCTATGCCCTGACACGCAAAACCTCCAGGCTCGATTTCTATAGGTCTCGATAGGGGTAGGTTTGTAATTTCACTCAAACGTGACATAACCACCTCTCACCCCGATTCATACATGGTGGGTGCCAAAACACGGTCTCTCCTCGGCCGAAATCGGCTCTCACCCCGATTCATACACGGTGGGCGCCAACAGTGGGCGCCAAAACAAACTCTCCTCGACCGAAATCGCTCTCGCCCAATATTCGGGGTATGCGAGATTACTGTCCTACCCCCAACCGACCAATATCGCTTTGATGTCTGAAATTTTAAACGGGGGCTAAGTTTGTAACTTTCCCCGCGTATAAGACAAGCGCGTCCCAAAGACATGGTTCCCCCCTACCTCTCTCTCCCTCCATTTCCCCATTCGTACTCCGTGGGCGCCAAAACACCCTTTCCACCCTAGCCTCCTCCGTCCGCCACCCCATCCGCCGCCGTCCTCCTCCACCATGCCGGAGCTGATACCCCAATGCCATCATCCATTACAACAGATCGACGTCTCTCATCCACGGTTCCGGACTAGGATCCTTGCATCGCGTCCTCTCGCTTCATTCGCGCCGTCGTCCAACTTGCCGGGCCGCTCCTATGACCGTCTCGTCCACCGTGCCAGGACATATCCCCCACTGCCACCATCTGCCCTGCCAGATCTGCTTCCACGCTGCCGACAGCCATCGCAACCACAGCACCCTCAACTTCTCAGCAGATGCCTACACGGCGCCGCAATAGAGGCGGTACTCTTCCATATCTGCTCAAGTTATTTATTTCAGCCAGAAAATAGATCGCCACTGCTTTACTGTGGTTTCTTGTCCATCACTTAGAATCTTACTTCTTAGTTGAAAGTAAACATTGTTTGCGGAGTAGCCTTTGTCTCCTTTGCACCTTCAGATCCGCCATGGTACGCTCAACACTATACTCGCAATGCTTATGGTTTTCCCCTTTTATATTCACTACCATCATCCTAGGTGCTTCGTGTCATGCCAGCACTACTCCTCAACCCATCAAGCGAAACAACATGCCACTCATATTTCCAAAGCTTAGTTGTTCAAATACGAATCTGATATAATGCTGATATTACTAAAACAGAGAACGTTTAATTGGTCAGCTAATGTTCCTACTTTAGTTTTGAAAAAGCATGTGCGCCACATATAGAGAGACATCAGGGAATTGCATTTCTTTATGCGCTCTGGTTCATCATGGGTGGGCAACGAACATTGTAGTATCCAAACTCTGCTTGCTCTTCTTTAACCTGTTCCTCTTTTGTTCTTTATTAAGTATAGTAGTACAGTATGTTCCTTGCCTGGAAGAGGAGCAGGGACATTTGCAGTCGACATGTCTATTGTGTCGCTTCTGATGGATGCTTTCAACTCTTCGAGTTGGTCTGGCATAATATCCAGGAAATGCTGGGAGTTGTGTCACCTTTGAGAGTCTAGACTGGTAGTAACAGTAGTGCACCTTCAGTTGAAGAGAGATGCCCATGTAGGGGATCCAAAGCCTATCTAGCCATACCGAAAATACAAGCCCATATTTTCCAGCTAGTTCCACTTTCCCGATTTTACTCGTGATGCTTAGGGTTTTCCCATTTTATCTACACTATGATTTGTATGTGCTTTGTGTCGTACTAGCAGCACTCCACCCTTCAAGCTAAACAACACACCACTCATAATTCCAAAGCTTAGTTGTTCATATATGAATGTGATATGATAATGATATTAGTTAACAGACATACATTTAATTGGTCAGCTAATGTTTCCACTTGAGTTCCCAAACGCACGTGGCCACATATAGAGAGACAGCAGGGAATTGCATTTCTTTGTGCGCTCTGGTTCATCATGGGTGGGCAACGAACATTGTATTATCCAAAATCTGCTTGCTCTTCTTTAACATGTTCCTCTTCTGTTCTTCTTTAATAAGTATAGTAGTATAGTATGTTCCTTGTCGGGAAGAGGAGCAGGGACATTTGTAGTCCACGGGTCTATTGGGTCATTTCTGATCGATGCTTTCAACTCTTTGAGTTGGTCTGCCATAATATCCAGGAAATGTTGAGAGCTGTGTCACCTTTGATAGTCTAGATTGATAGTAACAGTAGTGCGCCTTCAGTTGAAGATAGCTGCCCCTGTAGGGGATCCAAAGCCTTTGTAGCCGTACTGGCAATACAAGCCCATGTTTTCTAGCTAGTTCCACTTTCCCAATTTTACTCGTGATGCTTAGGGTCTTCCCATTTTATCTACACTATTAGCTGCGCAAGTGCTTTGTGTCGTACTAGCAGCACTCCACCCTTCAAGCTAAATAACACACCACTCATATTTCCAAAGCTTAGTTGTTCATATCCAAATGTGATATGATAATGATATTAGTTAACAGACACATTTAATTGGTCAGCTAATGTTCCCAGTTGAGTTTCCAAATGCACGTGGCCTGGTTTATCTTGAGCTTAGTTTCCAAATGTATAGAAAGAAGTGGAATCTCCATAATATGCTTCCTCTTCTATTCTTTAACATGTTCCTCTTCTGTTCTTCTTTAATAAGTACAGTATGTTCCTTGTCAGGAAGGGGAGCAGGGAGATCTGCAGTAAACAGGTCTATTGTCCGCTTCTGCTAGATGCTTTCAGCACTTCGAGTTGGTCTGCCATAATATCCCAGAAATGCTAGGAGCTGTGTGGCCTTTGAGAGACTAGACTGATAGTAACAGTAGTGCGCCTTCAGTTGAATAGAGATGGCCTGTAGGGGATTGAAATGCTTTCGATTAGTAGCTGCAATACAACCCCATATTTTCGAGCCAGTTCCACTTTCCAGATTTATTATGATGTTATAGTTTCCCCCTTTTATCTACACTACTATCTGCCTAGATGCTTCGTGTCGTACTAGCAACACTCCATCCTTCAAGCTAAACTACATGCCACTCATAATTCCAAAGCTTAGTTATCAAATTCAAATCTGATACGATATAGATACTAATAAAATAGAGACACATTTAGTTGGTCAGCTAATGTTACTACGCGAGTTATGAAATGCATGTGCGCCACATATAGAGTCATGAGGGAATACTATTTCTCTGTGCGCTTTCGTCATCATACTTTGGCAATAAACTTTGCATACAGTATATTTTGAACCTATAATCTGCCAACTATCATAACTTCTGGAGCTCCCAATAGGGAGCCTATTTTATTTGAGCAGTAGTGCCAGATTATATTAATGTACGCACCAAATTACAGCACACATGGGCTCTCTCATCAGAATTCCAGAAGTAGCACACAAGGGTTTACTGGGAGCCCCTATTATATTAGGATATCCTATGCATTTCAAAGATAATCTCACTACTATTTCTGTTTTCATGCATATCAGATATTGAACATGATCACAATGAATATGAGAATGCGTGCATCAGAGGAATACTGCGGAAAAGTGCAATGGCTAACAAACTTGGCATCAAGGGATTGAGTTCCATTCTGGATGGAAAGAAACCCACACGCTCCCCACCTATATATTCGTGTTCAGAATATGATCCTAATGACTGTTCTGAGCTCGTGCAGTCAAAGGCAGATCACCTATCGTGTTCACCCATCAAGGTGCCTATTCTAATTTGGCAAGGTTTTATTGGTTGCACGTATCTTGCATAAGGTGTCTTGCATTTCTTCTACTTCGTTGCACCGCCATCTGCTTAGTTTACTCATCATATATGTGAAGATGCCATGCCCATCCATTATCAATACCTATTCCATCTGTCATCATACCATGTTTTTCCATTCAAATGCTGTTCTTGTATATCAGATAATCAAAAGGAAGAGGGTGATTGCAGAACCTGAAGGAGTACAAACAAAGTCTTTGAAAAAGGTGGTGGTACCGGAGAAATCAGATAGCACCCCACTTATATTGGCGACAGAACCAGCGCCACAAAACCTAGGCCCGACTCCAGCGGACTGTACCCATACTCCACTGGCCATACCACTAGCCCCACCACACAGGAACCGCACTCCAGCAAAAGGTATGCTGATTTCAGTTGCCATACCACCAGCCGTACCATAGAAAAATCCCAATCCAACAAAAAGTACACCAAATCCACAGGCCAAAGACCTATTCCAACTGCAGAGTGCCCCAATTCCTGCAGATTGGAACCCCATTCCAGTTATTCCCAGTTTAAAAGACAATGCTTTCAATGTTGTTAGGAACCATGTGCATATCTTCCCATCATGGGAACATTATAGTGAAGACAAACACCATTTTCACATCTTCCTGTCGCACTTACGTGTAAGTGCTATTATTCATGGTGATTATTGTCTTGTTTTCTATTGATTGAACACATCAATGGTTTACATTACATTCTTCTAAATAGGAGAGGGTCAATCTGGATAGTCATGACAAGCAAAGCTTGCTTGCGCTTTTCAAGGACGCGTTGCAGCAGTATCGGTGTTACTTGAGGCAAGTCTATAAATGATATTTCGGTGAAGTCTCATGTGCTAAATTTACAAGATATTGAATGGAAAAACCTTGTTATGCACTGGTCTCGTCCCCAGGAAGAGGTACTGTCTATGAGATCACACGACAATTTGAACTCCTACATTTCTGCATGTGCCTTACCGGTCTCTTTTGCAGGAAAAATGCTCGAAGAAGAATAACGGTTTGAAATGGACGACAGGATATCACAACTATGCTGCTTGCTGCTTTGCTCTTGTTAGTACCTGTTGCCCTGTATCGTTGTACTTACATTCATACCTGGTTGATTATGTGACATCTGTGTGCATGATAGCATGCTTATCCATTGTTCGCTCCAAATTATCAGATCTATATTAATGCTTACATTAATGTAGAATATACCCAATGCTTATGAAGAAGTTTAGCTCTGCATTGTTCTTGTAAGTACCTATTGTCCTTTATCACTGTATTTATATTGACAGCTAGTTGTTCATGTACCATCACTCTGCAGCTTATTTCCCCTTGCCCTCCATTTTCTAGACCTTATCAGATCTATATTTACTCTTACCAAAATGTTTAATAAAACAAATGCTAGTGAAGAAGTTTAGCTCTGCATTGCTCTTGTTAGTACCTTTTTGCATGTACCTCTGTACTTACATTTCTAGCTAGTTGATTATGTAGCATCACTCTGCATCTTAGCTTAAATATTCTCCATTTGTTTCTATATTCTCACATCTATATTTACGCTTAACAAAATGTAGAATAAAGGCAATGGTTATGAAGAAGATTATGTGGTAAACTACTTGAATTGCCCCCCCCCCCTCGGCATGGACAAGGGCTTTATAGAGCCCGTCTTCACTACTAACGTAAGTTTGTCCTTCTCGAGCCTTCAAACTTTGTTGAGTATATTTGGATAGGCATGACTGCAACTGCTGTTTATTTTTCGCGTTTGCATCAAATTGCATGTTTAAAGTTTCTTATGAAGAAGTTCATAAACATAAGTTTGTCCTTCTCAATTTCACTTTTTAATTGTACAACCAAGTTCCTTATTCATACCATGTAAATGGAACTAAACAGAGCAAGTGATCTTCTTTAGAGTGCATGCATGCTTGTGTTCTTGATCTGTAATCCAGGGGTGTGGTGAAACTACTCACTCCAGCACAATGTCATATCTTGCTATGTCTTAACTATGAACTATGCCATATTTTATTAATGTTATTTAAATCATGTCTCTTTATTTGCCAATCTGAAATGGGATTAATTGACAGCACACTGGCCATTGATGCTTATACGTTCTTTAGCACCGCATGTATGCTTGTGTTCTTGATCTGTAATCCAGTGGTGTGGTGAAGCTGGCCACTCCTACACAATGGCATATCCTGCCATGTCTTAACTATGAACAATGCCATATGATGTTAATGCCATTTTAAACCATGTCTCTTTATTTGCCCATAAAAAATGGGATGAATTGACAGCACTGATGCTTATACGTGCAAAACCTGTTATCTGTTTTCTTGTTTGTCTTTCAGAGTGATATCTCTGACGCCAGGAAGAACTGCTACAATGATAGTGAGACAAACCCATTGCTTGTCCCTCTAACATATATTGCAGGGAAGAAGGCAACACATCTTGGGGATAGCGATACAACCCCAAAGTCATGTCTTGATGTAGTGTCAAAGTTACTCGCTAATAGCAGTGACACAAGCTCGATGAAGTCGCCGCCTGAATCTGTTCGACTTCTTCAGTCTCAAATTCAAGCAGAAAGACATGCTTCAGCTCAACTCCTACTGGAACTCCAATCTCTATGGAAGATTAACCAAAAGTACAGGACGTCTATTGATGCTATGCAGCTAGAGTTGGAGGATATAAGCGTCAAACAAGCGCAGTCTCATCAGCTTGCTCAGCTGCTTGCGCTGCAGCTCCCGGACAGGGCTAACCTTTCTTGAACTGTGTTGAAGTGCTGTCGGTTCTGTATATTATTTTGTCGGCGTGTTTATTTGCACTGGTGGCAACCTTTGATGCCCAGTGTATGTAATCTGCTATCTGGTTGCACTTTATTATCACTGGCGGCGAACTTTAATGCCCAGTGGATGTAATATGCCGTAATTTCTTTGTTGTATAGTCTAGGTTAATTCTTCGTCACGATGCTGTAATTTATTTACTGTATATGCTGTCGTCACTCTCTGAAAAGGCCATAAGCTTCGACCAATTGCAATGGGCCAAATCGTTAGGTTTATATAAAAAATTATGGTACTAAAACTGGCTGGCCCACCAATCGCTATAAATGGGCCAAATCGTGGGCCCACAATCATCTCAGGCCATTATCTGGCCTAGACGTAAACTGGCCCATTATTAGTTTCGGTCCTTTTATAGGCCGAGTAAACCGCTTGCCTTAGATGGGCCAGAAAATACAATGGGCTTTTAACAGGCTGAAAAGTAGATTGGGCTTGAATTGTGCCGAACAATTCACGGGCCGATAGCAGGCTGAAATATACCTGGGCCCATGAATGGCCCAATGACATGACGGGCTGTTAACAGGCCAAAATTTATGTCGGGCCTTGGTTGGCCCAATCACATGATGGGCTGTAAGCAGGCCGGATGCAAAGCGGGCCATAATTAGGCACAACTATATCACGGGCCTTTGACAGGCCGATAGCCAGGTTAGGCTAAAATGTATCCACGAAGACTACGGGCCGTTAAGAGGCCGAATGTTACTTCGGACCAGAAATAGGCCCACATGCAGCACGGGCCGTTAAATGGCTGAAAGTGAAACCGGGCCGACAACGGCCCAAATGTACCAAGGGCCGCTAACAGGCCGAAACTAATATCGGGCTGAGCTGTTGAACGGGCCTTTAAGAGGCCGAAGTCCAAATCGGGCCAGCAATGGGCCCAAAAGCACAGTGCCTGTTAACGGGTCGGTTCTGATATGGGCCGTAATTTGGCCCAAAACTTGGCAGGCTATTAACGGGCCGGATCTGATACTGGCCATAATTTGGCCGAAAACATGGCAGGCTGTTAATGGGCCAGATCTTATATGGGCCGTAATTTGGCCCAAACCATGGCACCCTGTCAACAGGCCGGATCTGATATGGGCCGTAATTTGGCCCAAAACATGGCAGGCTATTAACGGGCCGGCCTATTAGTATCTGACGAAATCTTGTGGGCCTTTTGCTGGGCTGGCCCTTTTACCTTAAATGGGCCAATGCTGGGCCATTCCACGTGTCGATGTTTCATTGGTGACTCCTGTCCATTGGACGGTTGACATCTGTTGCCACGGGGAGCTGACACGTGGATCCTCTGGCGAATCAGATATTTACACGTGGAAAATTGCCATTGGTCTGGGCTGTTAGCAGGTTATCGGATCCAAAACCATACCCGATAGCTTAACGGTGACCCGTTACGGTGGACGCCACGTGTCGGTTACCCTTGACGAAAACACTTCCATGACGCGCCATTTATTGTCATGGAAGTGGACATTTCCGTGATGATAATTTGAGTATTGTCATGGAACACTTATATGACAGCACAGGTATGACTATCTTGATTCTGTCATAAAATCATCACGGATGTACATGCATGACAGAAAACGTGACCTACTGTGACAAAGACGTATCATCACGGAAGTGTTTTTTTTGTAGTGAAAGCTCTTGTAGCTCGGTGGTAGTGACTGAAGAACCCTGTCAATCGCTACTTCATCCGGAAGATTAACTCCCAACTGATTCAAGCGATTATAGTACCCAGACATTTTGAGTACATGCTCACTAACGGAGCTGTTCTCCTCCATCTTACGGCTAAAGAACTTGTCGGAGGTGTCACACCTCTCAACCCGGGCATGAGCCTGAAATACCAATTTCAGCTCCTGGAACATCTCATATGTTCCGTGGTGCTCAAAACATCTTTGGAGCCCCGATTCTAAGCCGTAAAGCATGGCGCACTGAACTACCGTGTAGTCATCATTTCTTGTCTGCCAGACATTCATAGCATCCAGATTAGCGGGAGTGGGTGTCACACCTAGCGGTGCATCAAGGACATAAGCCTTCTGTGCAGCAGTGAGGATAATCCTCAGATTATGGACCCAGTCAGCATAGTTGCTTCCATCATCTTTCAACTCTTCTTTCTCTAGGAACGCATTAAAATTCAGGGGAGCTACAGCGCGAGCCATTGATCTACAACATAAATTTGCAAAGACATTTAGACTATGTTCATGATAACTGGTTTAGTTAATCAAATTACTTAGTGAACTCCCACTTAAATCAACATCCCTCAAGTTGTCTAAGTGTTACATGATCCAAATCAACCAACCCATGTCCGATCATCACGTGAGATTGGGTGGTCATCAATGGTGAACATCTCTATGTTGATCATATCTACTATATGACTCATGTTCGACCTTTCGGTCCTCCATGTTCCGAGGCCATGTCTGTACATGCTAGGCTCGTCAAGTTTAACCCAAGTATTCCGCATGTGTAAAACTAGCTTACACCCGTTGTATGTGAACGAAGAGTCTATCACACCCGATCATCACGAGGTGCTTCGAAACGACGAGCTTTCGCAACAGGGCATACTTAGGGAGAACACTTTTATCTTGAAATTAAGTGAAGGGATCATCTTATAATGCTACTGTCATCCTAAGCAAACTAAGATGCATAAAAAGATAAACATCACATGCAATCAATATGTGACATGATATGGCCATCATCATCTTTGTGCTTTTGATCTCCATCTCCAAAGCACCAGCATGATCTCCATCATCACCGGCATGACACCATGATCTCCATCATCATGATCTCCATCATCGCGGCGTCATGTGGTTGTCTCCGTCAACTATTGCGTCTACGACTATTGCTAGCGCATAGCGATAAAGTAAAGCAATTACATTGCGGTTAATAGTTGACACGCAGGTCATACAATAAATTAAAGACAACCCTATGGCTCCTGCCGGTTGCCATACTCATCGACATGCAAGTCGTGAACCTATTACAAAACATGATCATCTCATACATCAACATATATCACATCACGTTTTGGCCATACCACATCACAACATGCCCTACAAAAACAAGTTAGACGTCCTCTACTTTGTTGTTGCAATTTTTACTTGGCTGCTAGGGCAAACTATAAGAACTGTTCTTATCTACGCAAAACCACAACGGTGATATACAAGTTGCCTTTTAACCCTCTACAAGGACCGCCTTTGTCAAATCAGATTCAACTAAAGTGGGAGAAACAGACACCCGCAAAGCCACTTTTTTGCAATACAAGTTGCATGTCAGTCAGTGGAACCGGTCTCTTGTGTGAGGACAAGTAAGGTTGGTCCGAGCCGCTTCATCCCACAGTACCGTCGAATCCAAATAAGACACGGGAGGTAAGCAATCTGAACATCAACGCCCACAACATCTTTGTGTTCTACTCGTGCATATCATCTACGCATAGACCTAGCTCTCATACCACTGATGGGGAACGAAGCATGAAAATCAAAAAAATTCCTACGAACACCCAAGATCTAATCTAGGAGATGCATAGGAGCGAGAGGGGAGTGTGTCTACATACCCTTGTAGACCGAAAGCGGAAGCGTATAAAACGCAGTTGGTGTAGTTGTAATCTTTGTGATCCAATCACGATCCAATAGATCTAGCGCCGAACGGATGGCACCTCTAAGTTTAGCACATGTTCAGCTTGATGGCGTCCTATCCTTCTTAATCCAGCAAGCGAGGGAGAGGAGGTAGCTGAGATTGGGACCAGCCTGATAACCCACAAGTATAGGGGATCAGTTGTAGCCTCTCTCGATAAATAAGAGTGTCGAACCCAACGAGGAGCTAAAGGTAGAATTAATATTCCCTTCAAGTTCTATCGACCACCGATACAACTCTATGCACACTTAACGTTTGCTTTACCTAGAACAAGTATGAAACTATAAGTACTTTGTAGGTGTAATGCTAGAACTACTTTGCAAGAATAAAACTAGGAGTACTTTGCAAGATAATAAAAGTTAGTTGTTTAGTAGAAAGCTTTTTGTAAGACAAGAGAAAGATTTGTCCTTGGGCAATCGATTACTAGATCGGTAATCATTATTGCAATTTTATATGAAGGAGAGGCATGAGCTAACATACTTTCCGTACTTGGATCATATGCACTTATGATTGGAACTCTAGCAAGCATTTGCAACTACCAAAGATCATTAAGGTAAAACCCAACCATAGCATTAAGTAACAAGTCCCCTTTACTCCCATACACAACAACCCCCTTACTCGGGTGTAAGCTTCTGTCACTCTAGCCGCCCACTATAAGAGAATTATGAACGTATTGCAAACCCTACAGTGGGAATCCCTCACGCTTGCGCGATATGGAGGGCACCATAGGACAGCACCAAAATAAAACATACAACTCAAACCAATCACGATCATCAATCAACCCATAGGACAAAAAGAATCTACTCAAACATAATAGGATGGCAACACATCGTTGGATAATAATATGTAGCATTAAGCACTATGTTTAAGTAGAGATTACAGCGGGGAGAAGAGGTGTTACACCGCTGCATAGAGGGGGAGAGTTGGTGTTGACGGCGGCAAAGTTGTTGGTGTAGATCACCGTCACGATGATTGCCCCGGCGGCGTTCCGGCGCCACCGGGAGAGAGGGGAGAGAGCCCCCCTCCTTCTTCTTCTTCTTCTTTGGCCTCCCCCCTAGATGGGAGGAGAGTTTCCCCTTTGGTCCATGGCCGCCATGGCCCCTGGAGGGGAGGAGCCCCTCAGAGATTGGATCTCTCTCTCTGTTCTCTTCTGTTTCGCGTTCCTGTTTTCTGGCCGAAAAACATTTCTTATATTCCCGGAGATCCGTAACTGCGATTGGGATGATATTTTGAGGGGATTTTCTTCCGGATATTATCTTTCTTGTGGCGGAAGAAGGGCCCCAACCGCCTTACAGGGGCACCACAAGCCTGCGAGGCACGCCCAGGGTAGGGGGCGCGCCCTCTAGGCTTGTGGCCCCCTTGGGCATCGTCTCGCGTTGATTATTTTTCCCAAAAATCACATATATTCCAAAATAAATCTCCATAAATTTTTATCGCATTTGGACTTCATTTGATATGGATTTTCTGCGAAACACAAAACATCCAACAAACAGGAACTGGCACTGGGCACTGGATCAATATGTTAGTCCCAAAAATAATATAAAGTGTTGCCAAAAGTATATGAAAGTTGTAGAATATTGGCATGAAACAATCAAAAATTATAGATACAACGGAGACGTATCATCATCCCCAAGCTTAATTCCTGCTCGTCCTCGAGTAGGTAAATGATAAAAAGATAATTTTTGATGTGGAATGCTACCTAACATAATCTTGATCATGTAATCTAATCATGGCATGAATATTAAGACACGAGTGATTCAAAGCAATAGTCTATCATTTGACATAAAGACATCAATACTCAGGCATACCAACAAACAATCATGCCTTTCAAAATAAAAATTCTAAAGAGTGTTATCCCTAGCCCGTCATGCTCAATCATTGATCCAGTCATGATGTACACAACATTAACTATACTCAATGCATAAAAATGACAATAGTGCTCTCCAACTGGTGCTTGAATGAGAACGTGATGACTCAACAATAAAAGTAAAATAACATAAATTAATAGATAGGCCCTTCACAGAGGGAAGCATGGATTTGCAGAGGTGCCAGAGCTCGAAGTTTAATCAGAGATGTATACATTTTGAGAGGTGTACTTTTCCTGTCAACGTCACGACCGAGGGTTCTCAATATCTTCCAGGCTAAACACATTATAGGCGGTTCCCAAGTGGAAAGGTAAAGTTTTACTCCCCCTCAACCATTCAAACACAAGCCATGGCTAGCCGAATCCTCGGGTGCCCTCCATACAATCAACTTTTCGGGGGAGTTTGTTTCATTATATATTCATTTTGATTACAGGACTGGGCATCCCAATTACCAGCCTCTCTCGTGCAATGACAAGTGAATAAACACCCATCGTGAGAATAACCCGCTTAGCATGGAAGATACTGACCACCCACTGTCGCTCCATGAGTGGTACGGGCACACAAAATAGATGCTTATTTGAATGATTAGAGGTGGCACATGCAAATTTACTTGGAACGACAGAGTAATACCGCATATAGGTAGGTATGGTGGACTCATCTGGAACAACTTTGGTTTAAGGATTTGGATGCACAAGCAGCATTCCCGCTTAGTACAGGTGAAGGCTAGCAAATAGATTGAGAAGTGACCAACTAGAGAGCAACAACGGTCATAATCATGCATTGCGAATAAGTAACATTGGATACTAACATGAGTAGGATATAATTTCGTCGCATAACTATACGTGCATGCTTCGGGAATCACAAACCTTAACACCAATATTCTTACAAAACCACAATCATTCACTAGTACACCCACATATTACCATCTTAATATCGCAAAACTATTGCAAGGTATCTGTCGTGGTATTCTCACGGCAGATGCCAAAAGATGGCTAAAGAGGTGGGGTTACGAGAGGACACCGGTGGATTCCGGAGGCGAGGTTGGCACGCGCAAGTGCGAGACACGAGACGTACCCAGGTTCGGGGCCCTCCGGGGAGGTAACACCCCTAGTCCTGCCGAATGGTGTATGGAAAGCACAAGGGCTACAAGGTTGCTCCTGGAGCTGTGTGTGTGGTGGAGGGTAATGCCAACTGAGATCAACCGAGATCCCAGGCTAAGAGAGAGTGAACCCCTCCGCATGGAGGCCTCCTGGGGGATCTTATAGCTCGACCCCCCAGGGTTACAATGGTAAAGATGCATAGGCGCGGGGCCCTGGTGTCATCGTCTAGGAGCCGGCGGTGGGGGCCGCCGGGTCGCCGGGTGCACCGGGTCCGTTGGGTGCGCCGAGTGCGCCGGGTGCGCCGGATCTGCCGAGCACGGGTCCGGTCGGCAGCGCGGCACTGTGGTAGCTCTTATCGCTCATCAGAGGGCGGTCGGCGTCGCCTAGTAACAGGATCGCGCCACCCGGACACCGCCCGCCCCGGGCGGGGGGCGCAGGCGGCGCTGTTGCCATGCTGGTCTTATCGTGAGGGTTGTCCTCTAGCGGCCAGCTGGCTAGGCCGGGTCGCCACGCTAAGCCGGCTCGCGCTGGGGAGCCGGCGCGTAGGCTAGCCGGTTGAGGGGCTTGCACTGCCCCGATGTTTTGAAAAGAAGAGGGATCCAGGCTCCGTGGCCTACCCGGGGGTCATCCCCCCGACAGTAGTCCCCGAAGCTGTGAAGGTTCACCGGCTTTAGGCAAGGGGGCCTTCGCAGCTTACCCTCCTGAGGAGTCGATTTGTCGATGAAGTGCTGGAGTCCGGCTGGGCGGCTCCGTCCGTGCGCGTGTTGGCAACGCGGTAGCGGACGCCGGGAACACCCGCTGGGTGCCGGCTTCCGGAGACCGGGTCGCGGCACCCCGGCCTGGGCGGGAAACGGAAACGTCTGTCAGACGAGTCTTGCTTTGCACGACGATTCGCGCCCGCAGCAGCTCGACGTACCGCCACGTGCTGCCTTGCGGCGGGCAAGGCCTGCCAGCCCACGCGCGCGATGGGACGCGACTACGGTCCGTGCCCGCCACGACGCGCCCTCGGCCCGCGCGTGAGGGATTTACTGCGGCGACCCTTGGCGGTTGCGCTTCCCCGTGCAGTAAATGCGCATGGGGAACGTGCGCGCACAGTGCGGGGGAGTGGGGATCGTGGGCGCAAACGATCCCACTCCCCCGCGATCTCTCACGGTTATAAATGAGAAGGGGAGAGTGCGGCGGAAACGTTCCCGCACACACTCCCGCCCCTCGCTTCTCCTCAGCTCCTGCTTCTTTTCCACCGCGCCCGACCGAAGCGCCGCCACCACGTGCCTTGCTCGCGCCCGTCGCCATGGACCGCGACCAGAGGCCCGCAGCGCGCAGCTCTCCTTTGCTCCTCCTCTTCACCGCCGCATCTCGATGCCCGTAGAGCCCTCCAATGGCGTTGCCGATAGGCTCTTGGGAGGGCTCCATTACGACCGAGGACAACATCCGGTACCTCCGCCGTACGAAGCGGCTGCCGCCGGCGGAGGCACTGGTCGCGCGCGCACCGGGCCCGGAGAGGGTGCCGCCGCCGCAGGCGGACGAGCACATCATCTTCTATTCTCACTTCGAGCACAGGCTCGGCCTTCCCGCGAGTCTTTTCTTCCGCGCCTTCCTCGATTTCTTCGGGCTGCAGCCGCATCACCTCGGTGCCAACGCCGTGCTGCAGGTCGCTGGCTTCGCCACGCTCTGCAAGGGCTACCTCGGCCTGCTGCCGACTGTGGAGCTGTGGGGGAAGATGTTCTTCCTCAAGCAGCAGGGGGCGTCGTCCGGCGTCATGTCCGACTGCGGGGCAGCGGTGGTCACCGGCCGGCCGAACGGGCCGTTTCCCAAGCTGCCGCTTGAGGACTCGGCCAAAAAGTGGCAGACGACGTTCTTCTACGTCCGGAACACCGACCCGGTGGTGGACGTCATCAACCTTCCACCCTTCGTCGACGCGCCGCCGCTCGAGAAGCCGAACTGGGGCTACTGCCCCAAGAAGCCGCCGCAGGAGATCATGAACATCTGCCGCCGGGTCGGGGAGATGACGGGTCGCGAGGGGCTGAAGCCGGTCGACCTCATCGTGGCCTTCATCGCCCACCGGGTGCTGCCGCTGCAGCGCCGGGCACACCGGATCTGCGACATGAGTGGCCGGCATGATCCAACCCGGATGTCGACCAAGGAGCTGACGCCGGCCGGGATCGCCCAGCAGGTGAACTACATCTCCAAGGCCGGGTTGAAAGAGGAGGGGTGGAGCTTCGGGAAGGAGCCCTATCATCGGGGGGACCCGGCGCCGGCGGTGAGTACCTGGTCTTTATTTTTTGCCGCTTCGACGTTATTCTTGTGCCCTGACGCCGCGGGAGGGCCACAGCTATTCGCCAGCCAGCGGAATCACGACGGGCCAATTTCCCAGATCCTGCTGGCCGACCTGCCCGACTCGGACGTGGAGGAGTCCGGCGTCGAGGCGGAGGAGGGGGCGGTCGAAGCGCGCCTGGCCGATGCCGCGGCCGGCGGGTCGCGGAATGCGGGTAAGTCTCCGCCCCCAGATCTACTGCGAGACTGGCTGGATGACGACGAGGAGGCCCTGATTGGTGCCTGCAGTGCAGCGCCCTTGGTTGGGGAAGACGCCAGCGTCGACCCCCCCCCCCCAAGACGGCTGCGGAAGGCGGCCGGTGCCGGGCCGGCCCGCGCGCCGGCGTCCGTTAGCCGGCCGCATGGGAAGGAGGCGGTCGAGGCGAGGCCGCTCGCGAAGCGGCCGGCGGCGACGGGTCCGCCGCGCGAGAGGGCCATCGTCAAGAAGAAGCGCCGGCTCGCCCCGTCGGAGGGCCAGAGGTGGGAGGTCCCCAAGGTCATTGGGTAAGTGTGTTTTGTCTTTTTCTGATTCTTGCTTGTTTCTTGCTTATGCCTTCGCCGTGACAAACCTGCCGTGCACAGATCCGCCCTTGACTTGGCGGTAGTGGCAGCGGAGGCCGCGGCAGGCGAGGCCGTTTGGAGGAAGACCCGGAGCAGCGCCGTCGACCGCGAGCCGGGTCGGACCATGGAGGAGGAACTCGAGGCTCGTCAGTCCGGCCAGGACCCCGACGCGGCGGTGCGCGCCGCCTGGCGGGATCGGGCGGAGGCCGAGAAAGAGATGGCGGAGGCCTCGACCTGGGCATGGGAGAGGGCCTCCGCGAAGCGGGCCGGGATCACCGCGGACCCGGCCTGGCCGGAGATGGAGAGGGGCTCGGTGCCGGCGGTGACGATCATCGAGCCGCAGCCGGAGGGGGCGGGCGAGCCGGAGGGACGGACGGAGCCGGCCGACGGCGAGTCAGACGTCGATGAGAACATCGTCGTGGACACGCCGCCCCGGGCCGACCCGGCCGGAGGAGGCGAGGTTGGCGAAGAGAGGCGCGAGGCGGACTCCGCGCCATCCGGCCGAGCGCAGCCGACGCTATCGTGGTTGTGGAACCCGGGGTACCACGACCCGTCTGCCCGCGGCCCAGGGCGCGGCGCCTGGCGGAGGCCCAGATAGGCGGCCCACCAACGGGTGCCCCCGAGCAAAGTCACCTCATGAGGCTCCGGCCTCCCGACAGCCCCCTCGCGAGGCCCCCTCACGAGGCTCCAGCCTCCCGACGGCACTCTCACCAAGACCCCTCATGAGGCCCTGGCCTCCTGAGGCCCCCTCCTCAGGGAGTAGCAAGCAATGCTCGGCACCACCGTCAACGGCCTCGCGAGGTCCTCTCACTAGGCGGCTTCCCGAGTGGCCTCACGAGGTGGCCTCCCGAGGCCCCCTCCCGCAGGCGCTCGAGGTGAAGGTTGTTCGCCTTGCCGCGCGGCCTGGAGCCCATCACGTGGGTGACGCGCGCGGCGACGAGCGGCAGCAGAGGCCGCGCCAGCATGCGCGGATGAAGATGGTTTCCTCTTTCATGTTAAGGGAGCAGGGCCAGCTATCTACTCTCCAAAGCAACCCCAAAGGTTGCCCGATCGGCGAAGGAAGACCAAGACGACGGGTGCGTAGGGCGGAGGTCATCACCGAGCCCACCAGCGCGTCATGGATCATGCTTTGGAAGGCGAAGACCACCTTTAGTCAGGATAGCCTGAGCGCCTGTCCCCTTTCGAAATCGCCAAGTGTGGCAACCCTTCCCACCTAAGTTTCCAGGGGGGAAGAGGACCATGCCTGATATAAGGGGCAGAGCAGCCGTTGTAGAGGGGGGAGACCCGATCGATTCCTTCATCTCCTACCTTGTACCTTGTACGCAAGAACTCTCTTGCCCTTGCAATCCCAACCACAAGCAGGAGTAGGGTCTTACACCGCAAGGTGGCCTGAACCTGGGTAAACCGCTGAGTCCTCGTTCCATCCCTCGCTAGCGGGTCCTTGCCGTCACCTCGCCGTCGCTTAACCGTGGTAGGAGGCGAAGTAGGTAGAACTAGCTCACCCCAGTGTTCGAACCTTTGGGTCCCCGGAGCCCGACTTCCGACATTTGGCGTGCCAGGTAGGGGTGCGCTACTGTTCTTCTGCTCCGCCCTCAGCTCCACCAACCCCATAGCCGACGCACGTCGCGAGCGCGCCGAGCGCAGGGCTGACCGCGTGGCTCAGACGGAGCCGGTGGCCCGCGACAATCGCCGCAGTCCCGAAGCCGAAGCCGCCGCCACCGACCACGCTGCCCGCGAGCAGCAGGACTCCTCCTTGCACCCCTCCATGCGAGCGAACGGCTACACCGCCACAGCCTCCTCCCTCGCCCACCGTGGGCCGCCGAACCCACAGGCAGCGCTGCTCATGGCGTGTGAGCTGCTCCGCTACCGTCCGGCTGACGCCGCCTACGACGCTTGGCTCGGTCGCATCGCCGAGCTTGTCAACGTCGCCGGGGACGCTCCGGCACCTTCTCATTCACTCCGCCCGCTGCCGTCTCGTGCTGGGGACCTGGCGCACGGCGCTCCCCCGCCGCCTCCTCTGCACGACGAGCGCGCCGGGCCCCAACGCAGCGCGCGGGCTCGTGAGCCGTCCCGTGGCGCATCCTCGCCAGGCCGGGACGAGGCCAGCTGCCAGATCATCCGCCGCGCGCCCCCCGACGTGCGGGTGCCCCTCGAGCGGCAGCGCCAGTGCCAGGACCAGGCCGTTCAGGACGTCGCAGCGGCCGGGCATCAAAACCGCACCGCCATCGCTGGCGGCGTCCCCTCGAGCGGCGTGGGCTGTAGTGCCTTCACCCGCGAGCTGCGTCGCGTGGTCTGGCCCGCGAAGTTCAAGCCTGAGCTACCTCCGCGCTACGACGGCACCCCCAACCCCACGGAGTTCCTCCAGCTCTACGCGTTGAGTGTCGAGGCGGCAAACGGCGACGATAAGGTCATGGCGAACTGGTTCCCCATGGACCTCAAGAACGGCCCGCGCTGCTGGCTCATGAACCTCCCCGAGGCCTCCATTTCGTCGTGGGCCGAACTCTGCAGCCAGTTCATTGCCAACTTCAAGGGCACACAGGACCGCTCCCTCACCATCAACGACCTGCGGCGTGTTCGACAGCGCCCAGACGAGACCCTCCGCAAGTACATCCAGCGCTTCAATCAGGTGCGCTACAAGATCCCGCACGCTTCCGACGCAGCCGTCATCTCCGCGTTTTTCACCGGCGTCACGGACATCAAGATGCGCGAGAAGCTCGCCATCAACGGTGAGCTCAACTCCGTGCTCGAGCTGCTCGACCTCGCCGACAAGTGCGCCAAGGCTGAAGAAGGCCGCCTCTTCGTCCACAACGACCCCGACGCGGCGCTCGACGGCGCCAAGGCCAAGAGCAAGGACGTCAAGCGCAAGGGCCCTGCGTACTCGCGGCGGAGCCCGAGCAGAAGCGCGGCCGCGACCACGATGAGCCCAGGAAGGACAACCGGCCGCTCTGCGTTTTTCACAACATCCGCTCCCACAGCACCGAAGACTGTCAGGAGCTCAAGCTGCTCTGCAACGAGCGCCAAAGCCACCGAGACGACAACAATGGCCACGGCGCCGGCCGTGGAGGTGGCCGCGGCAGCAACCGTTGGGACGGCCGCAACGGCAATGGCAACTTCCGCCAGGGCTGGCACGACCGGCCTTGTGAGGCCGTCTGGCGTGACCAGCCTCGTGAGGCCGCCTGGCGCGACCAGCCTCGTGAGGCCGTCTGGCGCGACCAGCCTTGTGAGGCTGCGTGGCGCGATCAGCCTCATGAGGTGAACCCGCAGGCCAACGCCGCTCTCCCGCCGCTGCCGCCGCCGCCCCGGAAGAACGACATCAACCAGCCTGACGAGGGCGCTGGAGGCTACCAGGAGCCTCGCGCGGTTGCCTGCATCCTCGGCGGGGCTCAGGCTCCCGTATCCTCGTCTACGAAGCTGAGGCGGTCCTTCCTTCAGAGCTTAAGCACGGCTCCCCGCGAGTCCTTGCCTTCGACGAGGCGCGTCAGGATGGCTCGCGGGAGACTGGTCTGCTGCTCCTCGAGGAGGGCCGCCGCCAGGCCGCTCTTCGCGCCGCGAGGTACCCGCAGGCCCTGCGTCGCTACCTCAGCCGCAACATCCTCCCTCACACTCTCGAGGTCGGCGACCTCGTCCTACACAGGACCCTCTCCAGAGAGGGACTCCACAAACTCTCACCCATGTGGGAAGGCCCTTTCAGGGTTGCTCATGTCTCTAGGCCCGGCGTCGTCCGCGCTGGGGACGGAGGAAGGAGTTTCAGCGTATGACGCGCGGAACGTACGACCCCTCCGCAAGTTCTGCTTGTGGCCCCCACGAGTACGAATGAAACAGGGTTGTACATGCCCTGGAGACTCTCATTGCGTAAGCCTGATGGGCCCGCGAGAGCTCCAGCCCACGCCCAAGTAGATGCCCCATGCTCCGCGCTGGGGATGGAGGAAGGAGTTTCAGCGTATAACGCGCGGAACGTCTGACCCCTCCGCAAGTTCTGCTCGTGGCTCCCACGAGTACGAACGAAACGGGGTTGTACACGCCCCGGAGACTCTCATTGTGTAAGCCTGATGGGCCCGCGAGAGCTCCAGCCCATGCCCAAGTGGAAGCCCCATGCTCCGCGCTGGCGGAACGATCGAGCCGCGATCATGCCCATGCCCAAGTGGAAGCCCCATGCTCCGCGCTGGCGGAACAATCAACTGAGGGCGCCCCACGGGCTGCACCAACCTCAAGCTGACCCGTGCCGGACACGGCAGCCGCATCTCCTTCTGGTTGTGTAATCAACCTTATTATTTTGTCAGTTCATTGATGGCGAGCCGTGCGCGCTCATGGCGTCCCTCCTGAGCTTCACGCGAACGGGGGAGGGACACGGTGCCTTTGCTCGGGTCAGTCCCAGCAGCGCTGAAAAACCCAAGTGATCGAGCTCTGGCTCGCGGGCCTGCTCCCATCCACGCCACCTCACCAAGGTCCTTGGTGCCTTATCTTCTCGCGTGACGCCCATGAGTGGGTCAGCGAGCGCGCGCGGCTCCCCCATCACGAGGCCTTGCGCCTTGCAATTGTCTCAGGAGCAGGTCACACGGAAGGCCTCGCGAGCATGCCTCGCGAGGTAACCCGGCGTAGGATGCCCCCCGGAGCCTCAGGAGGCCTCAGGAGCACGGCTTCCAGAGCCAAGCCCGACAGAGCCACGCCAGCCGGAGGCCTCACGAGCGGAGACCTCGCGAGGCACATCCTACAAGTGGCGGGTCGCCCAACGCCACCCCCCGAAAAAGCTAAGTATCATAAACACCTCACGAGATGTTTTCACCACCCCTCAAGCTCTCCTCTCACCGCTGCCACGCTGAGCGCTGAGTTTCCTTCTTCTGCGCGAGCCGCTTGCACGTCAAAGGGGGGCTTCTTGAGCATCGCGCCTCAGGAGCCCTCACTAGCTCCCGGTGCCCCTCACCTCCTGGCCTTGTCCCGGCATCGCGACCGTACATACCAGCGACGGTTGTAGCCCACCCGGGGGCTGGGTCCTGACGACGTAGAGTGACAAGGCAAGCAAAGAAAGGGAGATAAGCCTCACGAGGAGGTCTCATGAGCCGCTCTCATCGTTTTTCAAGCTCTCTCTTTCTTTTTGCGATCTCACCGAGCGCCCACGTTTTCTCTTTTGCGCTAGCCGCTTGCACGCCAAAGGGGGGCTTCCTGGGCATCGCGCCCCAGGAGCCCTTACTAGCGCCCGGGCCCCTCACCTCCTGGCCTTGTCCAGGCATCGCGACCGGACATACCAGCGACGGCTGTAGGCCCGCTCGGGGGCTGGGTCCTGATGGCGTAGAGCACCAAGGCAAACAAGAAAGAAAAGCGAGGCCTCACGAGAGGACTTCAAGAGGAAATAAGCATGCATTACAGCAAGTCATTAGATACTTAATGCAAAGGACATCGTTTTTCCTCATGCCATCAGGGGCTACGTTGACTTGTTAAAGGAATAAAAGGAAGAAGGGTGCCCTCGGCGCCGCCTCGCCTTCAATACGCACAAGGAATCAAGGCGGAAAACACGGGTGAGGCAATGATGCCCCCGCGCCGAGCGTGAACAGGCTATATGTCAGCCTGGGCAATTGTCGAGGCGTCGCGGGGAAGTGGAGGCACCTTCCGTCACATCGTGCGCCACGCGTCACGCTTGGCCCGCAGGCGGTTAGGGCCCGCGCCGTTTCGCCCCCTTAGGCGGGAACGTCCGTGCCATGGGCCCGGGGGCTACTGTCGGAGTTGTGGAACCCGGGGTACCACGACCCGTCTGCCCGTGGCCCAGGGCGCGGCGCCTGGCGAAGGCCCAGATAGGTGGCCCACCAACGGGCGCCCCAGAGCAAAGTCACCTCACGAGGCTCCGGCCTCCCGACGGCCCCCTCGCGAGGCCCCCTCATGAAGCTCCAGCCTCCCGACGGCACTCTCACCAAGACCCCTCATGAGGCCCTGGCCTCCTGAGGCCCCCTCCTCAGGGAGTAGCAAGCAACGCTCAGCACCACCGTCAACGGCCTCGCGAGGTCCTCTCACTAGGCGGCTTCCCGAGTGGCCTCGCGAGGCGGCTTTCCGAGGTGGCCTCCCGAGGCCCCCTCCCGCAGGCGCTCGAGGCGAAGGTTGTTTGCCTTGCCGCGTGGCCTGGAGCCCGTCACATGGGTGACGCGCGCGGCGACGAGTGGCGGCAGAGGCCGCGCCAGCAGGCGCGGATGAAGATGGTTTCCTCTTTCATGTTAAGGGAGCAGGGCCAGCTATCTACTCTCCAAAGCAACCCCAAAGGTTTCCCGATCGGTAAAGGAAGACCAAGACGACGGGCGCGCAGGGCGGAGGTCATCACCGAGCCCACCAACGCGTCATGGATCATGCTTTGGCAGGCGAAGACCACCTTTAGTCAGGATAGCCTGAGCGCCTGTCCCCTTTCGAAATCGCCAAGTGTGGCAACCCTTCCCGCCTAAGTTTCCAGGGGGGAAGAGGACCATGGCTGATATAAGGGGCAGAGCAGCCGTTGTAGAGGGGGGAGACCCGATTGATTCCTTCATCTCCTACCTTGTACCTTGTACGCAAGAACTCTCTTGCCCTTGCAATCCCAACCACAAGCAGGAGTAGGGTCTTACACCGCAAGGTGGCCCGAACCTCGGTAAACCGCCGAGTCCTCGTTCCGTCCCTCGCTAGCGCGCCCTCGCCGTCGCTTAACCGTGGTAGGAGGCGAAGTAGGTAGAACTAGCTCACCCCAGTGTTCGAACCTTTGGGTCCCCGGAGCCCGACTTCCGACAGACGCCGGCCCCGGAGGCCACGGTCGGGGACGCCGGTATCCTGGTGGTCGTGCCGCCCCAAGCCGCCACGAACTCCGAGCGGCCGGGTGGAAGCAGACCCGTCGCCGGGACCGCGATCCAGCAGCCGTGGGCGAGCTCCAGCGAGGTCGTGGTCGGGCCGCGAACCCGAGAGGATGACGCGGCGGATGCCTTGCGCTCGCAGCTTCGCGGTTGGAGCGAGCGCCTGCAGGCCTTCGTCCGGGGAGAGCAGGAGGCGGCGCGGGGGCTGGAGCAGGCGATCGCGGTGAGTTTTTTCTTTTCTGCTTGCCTTGGTTGTTGAATCAGTGGGGGCGCGCCAGCGCACCCACTGGGTGTAGCCCTCGAGGTTCGGCCGGGCTGCGAAGCAGCCGGGTCGAATCTTATAGCTTGTCTTTTGTATTCTTCTAATCTTCTGTCTATGCGCAGCATCTGTACGACCTGCGGGCCAGCGCGTACAACCGGCTTCGGGAGCGGTTCCGCTAGGCCAAAGCCCAGCTCGCCGCCAAAGAGGAGGAGCTGCACCAGGTTCAAGGTACGTCTTGCATTTCTCCAGTGGGGGTGCGCCAGCGCACCCACTGGGTGTAGCCCCTGAGGTTCGGGCGGACTGCGGAGCAGCCGGGTCAAATCTTATAGCTTTGTCTTTTTCTTCTAATCTTTGCTTCCGGCATCTGACTGGGAACCCTGTCCTGCAGCCGCCGCGGCCGAGGTGCCGGGTCTTCGAAGCCGGCTTGCCGAAGCCGGTGAGCGGCGCGATCGGGCCGTCGCCGACCGAGACCGGCTCCAGGCCGAGGTGGACCGGCTGGTGGCCGAGAAGGCCAAGACGGAGGATGCCCACCAGGCGGAACTGGGCCGGCTGGCAGAGGAGCGCGGCAAGGCGGCCGAGGAGCTGGCGGATGCCGGCGGGAGGATCGCCCAGCTCGAGAAGGATCTCGAGGCCCAGGCTCGCGCGTCGGCCATACGGGAGAACCGGATGCTGGGCGAGGCGCAACACCTTGACGAGGCCTTCACCCGTAAGTGTTATCTTTTCTTTGGTCCGGCTGGCGTACCCGGCAAGTTGCTTTCTTTGACTGATTTGTTCCATTCCTTTGCCAGGAGTCTTCCCGGAGACGCAGGAGGCGGCCGATGCGGCTGTGTACGCCCACCAGGCAGACCTGCGCGCGACAGGGGCGGAGATCGACGTCTACGCCGCCTGGAGCCTCTCGGAGATCGCCCTTGCCTGCGAGGCCCGTCTTTGAGCCATGGAGGGGCACAGGAACCGCCTGTTCAAGGCCGGGTTGAGCATGGCGAGCAGCCTTTGGCCGAGTGGTGTGGTGCCGAACACCGTCACCCGGCTGGCACGATGGCTGGAGGCCGGGGCGGAGCGACTCGGCGCGTGGAGGGCCTCTGCGGCCCGCGCCGGAGCGGAGACGGCGCTGCGCTTCGTCGTGTCGTGGTATCCGGGCGTGGACCTCGACCGCTTGGCGGCGCAGCGGGCCGGCGTGGAAGAGGACTTGGCGACGCGGGCGCAGCGGATCGCCGGGCGGGCCAGCTACCTGGCCTCGTTCGCCCCACACGACGAGTTCGTCCTGGAGTGGACGGAAGAAGGCGAGGAGCTCCCTGCCGACGAGTTCGGCTTGCTGCTCAATGACCCGGACGGCAGCTCGGCCGAGACGGGGGTCTACGCTGACGACGGGGCCGACCCGGAAGACGACGCCACGACCGAGAGGCCGGAGAGCACTGCCTCGGCTGGGCCGACGCCGGCCGGAGACGACGTGGGTGCCGCATAGGATTTTTCCTTTTTGTCTTCAGCTTTCCTGTACTTGAACCCGGTTAGGTAGCAGGTCCACCCACTGGGGGTGTAGTTACATGTAATGAACTGGTGGCTGAAAACCCTTGCTGTATATAAATTTTGCATGCGATTTCACTTTTTGTTGTTCGGCCTTGGGCCTTTTCTTGTTTGTCTTGTCTTCGGGCTTCCTTCCGCTAGCCGGACAACCGGGTTGCGGACTGTGGCTAGGACGGGGATTCGGCCTTGAGAGGGGATGCACAATACTTAGGCTTTTTCGGACGTTGAGCACGAGCGAAACACCCACTGGTCCGGCTGGCGGCAGGCGGCGAAGCCGCCTGGCGCGCAGCCGGTCGTGCGGCAAATTAGTGAGAGAGGACGGGTTGTGCCGGATTGGCCGAGCCGGGCCCTCCTCCTTAGCCGTTCTCGCGTGACGATGCTTCAGGCCTTTAGCTCTTGCTGACCCGGCAACCGGGAGCCGGCTGTGGCAGGCGAACAGAGGGCTTTGGCGGTTCGTACGCTTCGGAATGGACTTAAGGAAAAATGGCGAGGCGTGGTCTAGCCGGCTAGCCCCCGAGCCCTTGAGCCGGCTGCGCCGACTCGGCGGGAGGATCGAAAGCGGGGAAGTGCATAGACACAGAGCTTAGTAAAAACGGAAAAGGAAGTCCCCGAGCCCCCGAGCCGGCTGCGCCGACTCGGCGGGAGAAACGAAAACGGGGGGGCTTGCTGCTTTCATTTAATCCAAAAGGTGGTGATACATACTTGCATGAGTTTAACTGTAAAACGGACAGAGGAGCTCCACGTTCCAGGGCCGGCTGGACTCCTTGCCGGCTGCATCTCGCTTGCGTTTGTTCGACTTCTGCGCGTCGATGAGGTAGTAGGCATTCCGGTCGCAGAGAGCCTTGCTGACGATGAAGGGGCCCTCCCAGGGGGGAGGCTAGCTTGTGCTGGCCGACTGTCCGCTGGACGAGCCAGAGCACGAGGTCGCCCTCGCGGAATGCGAGGGGTTTGATCTTCTTGTTGTGGTAGTGGCACAGGCCTTGTTGGTAAATGGCTAACCGGCTGAGGGCCAGAAGGCGCGCCTCCTCGAGCAGGTCGACGCCGTCTTCGCGTGCCTCCTTTGCCTCGGCTTCTGTGTACATGGTTACCCGGGGCGAGTCGAACTCGATGTCGGTTGGGATGATTGCTTCGGCTCCGTAGACGAGGAAGAACGGGGTGAACCCGGTTGAGCGGTTGGGTGTCGTCCGGAGACTCCAGAGGACGGCCGGCAGCTCATCGGGCCAGCTGCCGGGTGAGCGCACGAGCGGCTCAACGAGTCGCGGCTTGATGCCGACTAGGATAAGGCTGTTTGCCCGCTCGACCTGGCTGTTCGACTGGGGATGTGCGACGGAGGCCAAGTCGAGCCGGATGCCGGATGCAGAGCAGTAGTGGGCGAGGGCGCCCTTGGCGAAGTTGGTGCCGTTGTCCGTGATGATGCTGTGGGGAACGCCGTAGCGAACCGCGATATCTTTGATGAACCGGACGGTCGTGGGCCCGTCGAGCTTCTTGATCGGCCTGGCCTCGATCCATTTGGTGAACTTGTCGACGGCGACCAGCAAATGCGTCATTCCGCCTCGGGCGGTCTTGAAAGGCCCTACCATGTCGAGCCCCCAGACGGCAAAGGGCCATGTGATCGGGATGGTTTGGAAGGCTGAAGCCGGCTGGTGACTGCGTTTGCTGAAGCGTTGGCAGCCCTCGCACTTGAGGACCAGCTCCTCGGCGTCTTGCAGGGCCGTGGGCCAGTAGAAGCCATGGCGGAAAGCTTTGGCCACCAGGGATCTCGAGGCGGCGTGGTGCCCGCACTCGCCCTGGTGGATGTCGAAGAGGATTTCGATCCCTTTGTCCTGCTCGACGCAGTGCTAGAACACGCCAGTCGTGCTGCGCTTGACCAGCTCGTGGTTGATGATGCTGTAGGCGGACGCTCGCCGCTGCACTTGCCGGGCTTCGGTCTCGTCGCAGGGGAGGTGGCCGTCTTCCAAGAAGGCGAGGATCGGCTGAGCCCAGGACGGCGCCGTCACCATCGTGAGGACTGCCACCGGGATGGGATCTGGGGCGGCAGTCCCCGAGCTGGAGGCGGCAGTCCCCGAGCCGGAGCCGGCAGCCCCCGAGCCAGACACGGCAGCCCCCGGGTCAGAGCCGGCAGCCCCCGAGCCAGAGACGGCAGTCCCCGAGCTTGGGCCGGGAACTCCAGGGTCGGGTGGGGGCGCGTCGGGGTCGTCCGGGACGAAGATGGACTCCGACTCGGGAGATGGCTTGATGGACGGCTTCCGCAGGTGCTCGAGGGAGACGACGGATGGGATGGCTTGCCGGGTGGAACCCACTTTGGCCAGGGCGTCGGCTGCTTTGTTGTCCGCGCGGGGGACGTGGAGGAACTCACAACCGTCGAACCCGCCGGAGAGTTGCTGGACCAGGAAGCGGTAGCTGGCCATGTTGGCGTCTTTGGCGTCCCAGTCGTCGGATACTTGCTGCACTACCAGGTCCGAGTCGCCGTAGCAGAGGATGCGCCGGATGCCGATCTCCCTGGCCAGCCGGAGGCCGTGCATGAGGGCTTCGTACTCGGTGACGTTGTTGGAGGCGGCGAAATGGATCTGCAGCACGTACCGCAGCCGGTCGTTCTTGGGAGAGGACAGCACGATGCCGGCTCCCAAGCCGTTGCGCATCTTGGAGCCGTCGAAATGCATGCGCCAGTGAGTCGACTCAGGCGCCGGCGGCAGGTACTGGGTCTCGGTCCAGTCGACGAGGAAGTCGGCCAGTGCTTGGGACTTGATGGTGGTGCAGGGCTCGTAGAGGATCGTGTGGCCGGCTAGCTCGATGGCCCACTTGGCCACCCGGCCAGAGGCATCTCGGCAGCCCATGATCTCGCCAATGGGGGTCATGCTCACCACGGTAATTGTGTGCTCTTGGAAGTACTGCCTCAGCTTCTTGGCGGCGAGGTACACGCCGTAGCACATCTTCTGGTAGTGCGGGTAGTTCTGCTTGGAGGCGGAGAGCACCTCGCTCAGGAAGTACACTGGTCGCTGGACCGGCTGCACCTTGCCCTCCTCAGGGCGCTCGACCACCAGCACCGTGCTGACCACCCGGGAGGTGGTGGCGATGTATAGCAAGAGCGGCTCTTTCTCAGCCGGCGCGGCCAGGATGGGTGCGGTGGACAGCATGCGCTTGAGGTCGCAGAACGCCTCATCCGCCTGGTCGCTCCACTCGAACGTTGTCGTCTTCTTCATCAGCTGATACAGGGATAGGGCCCTCTCCCCCAGCCGGCTGACGAACCGGCTGAGAGAGGCCAAGCAGCCGGTGAACTTCTGGACGTCGCGCAGCCGGGTCGGCTTGCGCATGCGCTCGATTGCCTTGATCTTCTCCGGGTTGGCTTCGATGCCGCGTGCCGAGACGAGGAAGCCGAGGAGTTGGCCAGCCGGCACGCCGAAGACGCATTTCTCCGGGTTGAGCTTCATCTGGAACCGGCGCAGGTTGGCGAAGGTCTCCTTGAGGTCGGCTAGGAGCGTGAGGTGCTGCTTGGTCTTCACCACGATATCGTCGACGTAGACGTGCACATTTCTGCCGAGTTGGGGCAGCAGGCATTTCTGCATGCAGCGTTGGAAGGTGGCACCGGAATTCTTCAAGCCGAACGACATGGTGATGTAGCAATATGCCCCAAAGGGCGTGATGAAGGACGTCTTGAGGGCGTCGGCCGGGTCCAGCTTG
The DNA here is from genome assembly GCA_039707655.1 of Elymus sibiricus. Classification (NCBI taxonomy): domain Eukaryota; kingdom Viridiplantae; phylum Streptophyta; class Magnoliopsida; order Poales; family Poaceae; genus Elymus; species Elymus sibiricus. Next base: position 231,899,090 of record CM077672.1, on the reverse strand, counting down.
ATCTGTTGGTATCCGGAGTAGGCGTCCAGGAAGGACAGGAGCTCGCAGCCGGCTGCGGAGTCGATGACTTGGTTGATCCGAGGCAGAGCGAATGGGTCTTTGGGGCATGCCTTGTTCAGGCTGGTGTAGTCGATGCACATGCGCCAGGTGCCATTCTTCTTCAGGACGAGGACTGGGTTGGCCAGCCACTCGGGGTGGAACACTTCCATGATGAAGCCGGCTTTGAGCAGCCGAGCGGTTCTTCGCTTCTCCTCGGAGAAGCGGCGTAGCGGCTGTCGGACAGGCTTGGCGTCCTTGCGGACGTGAAGTTTGTGCTCTGCGAATTCCCTCGGGACACCCGGCATGTCTTTCGGAGACCATGCGAAGATATCCTGATTCTCACGGAGGAAATCGACGAGCTCGCCTTCCTATTTGCTGTTGAGGCCGGTGCCCACGACGACGTACTTGCTGGAGCTGGGGTCGGCCGGGTTGAGCGGGACCCTCTTCGTGTCCTTGCCCGGCTTGAACGAGGCCTCATCGGCCGGCTTGGGCGGAGTCGGCACGGCCGGCTGCGCGCTAGCCAGCGCCACGATCCGGTCGAGCTGGCGCCTCTCCTCGGCGATGACCAGCGACTCGGCCAGCTGGGAGCCGGCTTTGGCGCACTCGAGAGATTTCTTGTAGTCGCCGACGATGGTGATGAGGCCCTTGGGACCCGGCATCTTCAACTTCAGGTAGGCGTAGTGCGGGACCGCCATGAATTTGGCCATCGCGGGCCGGCCCAGCAGCGCGTGGTAGGGGCTGGCCAGGTCCACCACCTCGAACCAGATCGGCTCGCGGCGGAAATGGCTGCTGGAGCCGAACAGGACGTCAAGCCGGATCCGGCTGATCGGAGAGCAGGAGAGACCCGGCACGATGCCGTGGAACACCGTCCGGGTCGGCTCCAGCTGTCGCGCCTCCATGCCGAGCTTGGTTATGGTGTCGTGGTACAGGATGTTGATGCTACTGCCGCCGTCGATCAGCACCCGTGAAAAGCGGCAGGTGCACTTCTCGGAGACGAAAGTGGGGTCGAGCACAAGGGCGTAGCCACCCGGCGTGGGCATGACGGCCGGGTGGTCCTCCCGGGTCCAGCTCACCGGCCGGTCGGACAAGTGCATGTACTGGGGAACCGAAGGGACGACGGCATTCACCTCGGCCGCGTGCTTGCGCTTGGCGTGCTTGTCATCCCCCTCGCTGGTGAAGACGACGTAGGACACGTCCGAGCGCGGGAAAGGGTTGTCGGCGAGGGCGCCGGGTGGCGGCGGAGGCGGCGGGAGCGGTGGCTGCTGTGAGCCGGCTCCGGGTGGCGGGGGTGGAAGGTTGCCCTTCAATAGGCGCTGGGTGAAGCTGCACTGACGGAGCGTGTGCGTTGACGGCTCCGCGCCGCTGTGGTTTTTGCAGGGGGCATCGAGCATCTGCTCAAAGGACAGCTTGAGCTGCCAGGCGGCCTTGCCGGTGCGGGGGCACTGGCTTGAGCCTTGCTCGGCCGGCTGCTCCCCTTCCACCGCGGTGACCTGCCGGTTGTCGTAGCGGGGCGCCGGCTGGTCATTCCTGCGCTTGCCGCTGTTGTTGTTGTTGTTGTTGTCTTGCCGGCGCTGATTGTTGTCGCCAGCCGGCTTGGGGCAGCCGGCTGGGCCGGGAGGAGCTTGCCGTTCGCGTCGATCATGACCTTCACATTCATCGCGGAGTCGGCCGTAGCGTACTTGTCCGCCATGGCCATGAGCTCCGCCAGGGTCTCCGGCTCATCGCACACCAGTCGGTGCTTGGCCAGAGTGCCGTCTAGGCATCCGTCGATGAAGTAATAGATGGCCTGGACCTCGTGGACGCCCTCGCAGGAGTTACGGAGCTCCGTCCACCGCGTGAGGAAATCGCAAAGGGGCTCGCCCGGCTTCTGGACGCACATGGAGAGCTGGCGAGGCTTGCCGGGGCGCTTGTAGGTGCTGGTGAAGTTACGAATGAACGCGTCTTCGAAATCCAGCCAGGAGTTCACGCTGCCGGCTCGGAGGCTGTTAAGCCATGTCCGGGCCGAGCCGAGCAGCATGAGAGGAACGTATCGCACGGCCACGCGCCGGTTGCCGCCGGCTATGCCGACAGCCATGGTGTAGTCCGTCAACCAGTCCTCTGGCTTGGTGGCGCCGGTGTACTTGGGGGAGTTGCGAGGCAGCGAGAAACCTTTAGGGAAGGGCTCTCCGCGAATGCGGGGGCCAAAGCATGCCGGGCCGACAGAGCTCTCCTCCTCCAGGGTTGTGGAGCGCGCCAGCCGGTCGATGCGGTGGCGGGCATCGCTTTCATCGTAGGGCTCGCGGGGGCCGAGCCGGTCGGCCACGGGACCGCGGGGACCGACCCGGTCCGCAACAGGACCGCGGGGTGTAGGGGCTTCCGGGGCCGGCTCGGGCCGCCGAGCCGGCTGCACGGGGGGTTCCGGCAGCTAAACCCGGCCGTCTCCGGCCGTCTCGCCAGCGTTGCCGTCTCCAGCGGTTGTGGCACGATTGTGCCGGCTCCGACCGGATAGGTGCCGGCCGGAGCGGCTCGCGCTAGTGGCATGGGAGGACGTCTGCCGCGTGTCCCGGAGGGCCCTCTCCGGGTTTCCGGTTTTCCTGAGGCGGAGGCAGATGGCTGGGCCGGGTCGAATCGCTGCTGTTGCTCGTTCGCCACGGCGATGAGGTCGCGGATGCGCTGCTGCTGCTGCAGCAGCTCCTCGCCCTCCAGGAATTCGAGATCCGCCATAGCCGCCTGCGCCGCGCGCATGTTCTTGACGGGGGTGTCGTAGACGGGCCGGCCCGCGCCCAGCGCACGGCCGATTGCGCCCCCACGAATCCGCACCTCCACGACCCGGCTGGGCTCGGCGGCGGCCGGCGTGAAGCCGTGGGTGTTGTCATACTCTCGCTGGGCGGATTCCAGCCGGCGTCGGGTTGCCGCGAGCTCCGTGGCCTCGACCAGCAGATGCTGGCGGTCCTCGTTGAGCTAAGCCGCTGCAGCGGCCGTATCGGCGTCGGGCGTGATAGGGGCTCGCAGGCTCCGAATCGTCTCATGGAGCGGGTCGGCACGGCATGGCAGAGCCACAGCCGCGGCAGCAGCGGCCGCGGCGGCCTTCTCCTTGCCGCGCGGGGAGCCAGAGCTGGTGCCGATGGTCAGCACCTCCGCGTGGACGTAGAGAGCCGCGACGTCGTCAGAGACGGCGCAGCCGACGGGGACGGGGGAGCCAGTGAAGCTATGAACCTCGCTGGGGAACACGTCGGGGACGAGTGCAACGAAGATGCGCAGCTCGCCGAAAGGGACGACGAGGCAGCCTGCGGGGCAGGCGTCGTCTGCACTCGGCGCAGCGCTGCAGCCGGCCGGGTTGGCCGTGCGAGGCGCAATGGCCAAACTGTGCACGATGCGCTCGCCGCAGCTGGTGAAAGGCCTCGTCCGGAACTTGACTCCGGCCGGCGCCGCGAGCAGCCCCACGGTGGGCGCCAACTGTCGTGGTATTCTCACGGCAGATGCCATAAGATGGCTAAAGAGGTGGGGTTACGAGAGGACACCGGTGGATTCCGGAGGCGAGGTTGGCACGCGCAAGTGCGAGACACGAGACGTACCCAGGTTCGGGGCCCTCCGGGGAGGTAACACCCCTAGTCCTGCCGAATGGTGTATGGAAAGCACAAGGGCTACAAGGTTGCTGCTGGAGCTGTGTGTGTGGTGGAGGGTAATGCCAACTGAGATCAACCGAGATCCCAGGCTAAGAGAGAGCGAACCCCTCCGCATGGAGGCCTCCTGGGGGGTCTGATAGCTCGACCCCCCAGGGTTACAATGGTAAAGATGCACAGGCGCGGGGCCATGGTGTCATCATCTAGGAGCCGGCGGTGGGGGGCGCCGGGTCGCCGGGTGCGCCGGGTCCGTTGGGTGCGCCGGATCCGCCGGGTGCGCCGGATCTGCCGGGCACGGGTCCGGTCGGCAGCGTGGCACTGTGGTAGTTCTTGTTGCTCGTCAGAGGGTGGTCGGCGCCGCCTAGTAACAGGATCGCGCCGCCCGGACACCGCCCGCCCCGGGCGGGGGTGCTGTTGCCATGCTGGTCTTGTCGTGAGGGTTGTCCTCTAGCGGCCACCCGGCATAGGCCAGCCGGCCAGGCCGGGTCGCCACGTCGAGCCGGCTGGCGCTGGGGAGCCGGCACGCAGGCCAGCCAGGTTGAGGGGCTTGCCCTACCCCGATGTTTTGAAAAGAAGGGGGATCCGGGCTCCGTGGCCTACCCGGGGGTCATCCCCTCGACAGTATCAAACATATCATATTCGGTGATCTACAAGTTTTATGTAGGATTTTATGACTAACCATGTGAATGACCAATTCTTGTTGACTCTCTAAATATATATAAGTGAGGCATGAGGGTTTAATTCTTTCTACAAAAGACTTGCCCACGCTCTAATAAATATAAGTGAAGCAAAAGAGCATTCTAGAAATAACGGTTTTCTATATGTAGAGAAACAGGCATCCAAAACTTCAAATGATATAAGTGAAGCACATGAAGCATTCCATAAAGTCATGCTCAAAAGATATAAGTGAAGTGCAAAGAGCATTCTATAAATCAACCAAGGACTATCTCATACCAGCATGGTGCATTATTAAAAGAAAAATAAAAAGCACACGACGCTCCAAGAATTTACGCATATCATGTGAGCAAAACAAAAAGTGAGACATACCGATAATTGTTGAAGAAAGATGGGATGCCTTCCGGGGCATCCCCAAGCTTAGACGCTTGAGTCTCCTTGAATATTTACTTGGGGTTCCTTGGGCATCCCCAAGCTTGAATTCTTGCCTCTCCTTATTCTCCTCATATCGGTACCTCCGCGTTCTTCGAACACTTCATCCACACAAAACTTAACCAAACTTTTTATTAGAGGGGTTAGTACATATAACATCAAATCCCATCATGTCCTGCTGTAACATTATTGCATAATTATAATCAAACATTACCCACTGTATGCTATCACAATTCTATGGCTCCCGAGTCAATGGGGCTCAACAAGATTTCAAACATACGCAAATAAAGAAACTATAACAGCAATCTGTGAAAACAGGACAGTCTATAAAGATGCAGATGAAACATATACTTCTGTAACTCCAAAACTTCTGAAAAATTAGGACAAATAAAAAATTGCATAGTAGTACTGTGTAAAAATTTCAGAATTTTGCATGTTCCAGTAAAATATATAAATTCAAACACTACAGCAAAAGTTTATGTTTTTGCACAGCACACACCAAACAAGCAATTTAAACATCCTAAAGGTAAATCTTGGCACATTATTTTTATAATACAATGGATTTGTACAAGGGGATAATTATTTTTGTTGAAAAGTTTCTATAATTCAAGATTCACAAAGTTTCCATGGGCATGAACAAAGTTCAAGGATATCCCCCACTTCAACGGTGTTCATATTTCTCACTTTCACTTTTCTTTTTGAAAAGTTTTAGGTTCCCCTCTATATTTTTTTTGTTTTTAAACTTTTTTAAAAGCACTCAACAGAATAAAATGACTCTCTAAAACTTCCGGGTTGTCTCCCAGGCAGTGCTTTCTTTAAAGCCATTAAGCTAGGCATAAAGTGCTCAAGTAATTGATCCACCCGGATCCCAAGGTATATCCAAGCCAATTTTAATTAACAATGATTTGTGATTTAGTAGTGAGCACAAAGCAACATGTATCATGGAACAATGGAGTCTAACTCTCCTCCTATGCATCGGCATGTCATAAAAGAACAATTCATGCACACATAATAAAGGCTGATACATAGCATAAACAGTTTCTTGCAATTTTATCGTATTGTAAACATAGAGAGGTAGAGATGTAGTTCCTCTCTCATAATAATTGCAATTAGGAGCAGCAAGCACATACATATTATATTCATCAAAATCATCATGTGTAATAGTAAAACGCAACCCATCAATATAATCCTTAATAAGCACAATCTTCTCCGATATAGTGTAGTTTGGAGAATTCAAAAAGATAATAGGATTATCATGTGTAGGTGCAATAGTGACAATTTCATGTTTAACATAAGGAACTATAGCAAGTTCATCTCCATAAACATCATTAAAATTGGCATCATGGCCACAAGCATAGCAAGCATCAATTTCATCAAAAAGGGATATTTCAGACAAATCCAAGGGATCATAGCAATCATCCTTCGGTAAGCACGAATGGAAATTAAACAATGTATGAGTTGAAGAGTTACTCTCATTAGAAGGTGGGCATGGGTGATCAATCCGCTCTTCCTCCCTTTGTTCTTCGCTCTCCTCCTCATCTTTTTCATCTAATGAGCTCACAGTTTCATCAATTTCTTCTTCCATAGACTCCTGCAAAATATTAGTCTCCTCTTGGACAGCGGGGACTTCCTCAATATATTCTTTAACATAAGCATTAGAAGCATAATTTTCATAGCAATATTTAAGTATGGCAAAAAAATTAGATTTGTAAAGAGTAGCATCATACTTTTCAATCAAAGAAGCAATTTCATAGGCACCATTAAAGGAAACAAATTCTTCAATTTGTTCAATATCATAATAACTATAAACACCCTTGGCATAAGAAGATAAGATTCCATTATCCTTAAACTCACATTGGTATTGAAGGTGTTTTTAGGGTCTTCAGAACAACAAGTAAAATCATATATTTCGCATAAATTCCAAGCATAGCATTGCAAACAATTAATTTGATGCCTTAAGAGTTTCCCTTTTTGAGACAAGCAGTGTCACACAAAACAAGCATGCTCATCTAATGATTTTCCCTCAACTAAGCTAGTTGGGTTTTCAGCACGAGCACAAAGGGATCGAAGATGATCCAAGTAGAAAGCTTCAGTAGTATGAAAGATTTTGGGTGGTTCTTCAACCATTGGTTTAGCAAGTACAACTAATTTTTTTGGTATTTTGTGTTTCCTACCCATAACTAAAGATAGAAAACAAGAGCACAAAATAAAAACTACTTAGTGATAAAGCAAACAAGCACACACGAGAATATCAACCCCACGCTATTTCTCCCCGGTAACGGCACCAGAAAAAGGTCTTGATAACCCACAAGTATAGGGGATCAGTTGTAGCCTTTCTTGATAAATAAGAGTGTCGAACCCAATGAGGATCTAAAGGTAGAATTAATATTCCCTTCAAGTTCTATCGACCACCGATACAACTCTACGCACACTTAACGTTTTCTTTACCTAGAACAAGTATGAAACTAGAAGTACTTTGTAGGTGTAATGCTAGAACTACTTTGCAAGAATAAAACTATGAGTACTTTGCAAGATAATAAAAAATAGTTGTTTAGTAGAAAGCTTTTTGTAACACAAGAGAAAGATTTGTCCCTAGGCAATCGATAACTAGATCGGTAATCATTATTGCAATTTTATATGAGGGAGAGGCATGAGCTAACATACTTTCCGTACTTGGATCATATGCACTTATGATTGGAACGCTAGCAAGCATCCGCAACTACCAAAGATCATTAAGGTAAAACCCAACCATAGCATTAAGTAACAAGTCCCCTTTACTCCCATACGCAACAACCCCCTTACTCGGGTGTAAGCTTCTGTCACTCTAGCCGCCCACTATAAGAGAATCCCTCACGCTTGCGCGACATGGAGGGCACCATAGGACAACACCAAAATAAAACATACAACTCAAACCAATCGCGGTCATCAATCAACCCATAGGACAAAAGGAATCTACTCAAACATCATAGGATGGCAACACATCATTGGATAATAATATGTAGCATCAACCACCATGTGTAAGTAGAGATTACAGCGGGGAGAAGAGGTGTTACACCGCTGCATAGAGGGGGAGAGAGTTGGTGTTGACGGCGCCGAAGTTGTTGGTGTAGATCGCCGTCACGATGATTGAGCACCCTTCCTTCTTCTTCTTCCTTGGCCTCCCCCTAGATGGGAGGAGAGTTTACCCTCTGGTCCATGGCCGCCATGGCCCCCGGAGGGGAGGAGCCCCTCCGAGATTGGATCTCTCTCTCTGTTCTCTTCTGTTTCGCATTCCTATTTTCTGGCCGAAAACCGTTTCTTATATTCCCGGAGATCTGTAACTGCGATTGGGCTGAAATTTTGAGGGGATTTTCTTCCAGATATTATCTTTCTTGTGGCGGAAGAAGGGCCCCAACAGCCTTACAGGGGCACCACAAGCCTGCCAGGCGTGCCCAGGGTAGGGGGCGCGCCCTCTGGGCTTGTGGCCCCCTCGGGCATCGTTTCGCGTTGATTATTTTTCCCAAAAATCACATATATTCCAAAATAAATCTCTGTAAATTTTTATCACGTTTGGACTTTGTTTGATATGGATTTTCTGCGAAACAAAAAACATGCAACAAACAGGAACTGGCACTGGGCACTGGATCAATATGTTATTCCCAAAAATAATATAAAATGTTGCCAAAAGTATATGAAAGTTGTAGAATATTGGCATGAAACAATAAAAAATTATAGATACGATGGAGACGTATCACAGCCCAACGACGAGGTGGTGGTGGTGGCAGCGGAATTCCGGCAGGGCTTCGCCAAGCGCGTACCGGAGAAACGTGGGAGGAGTTGGGAGAGGCAATGGGCAAGGGTGAAGGGGTGGCTGCCCCCATGCAACTTCCCCCTCTATGTATAGGCTAGGGGGCTGGGGAGGGCGTCCAAAACCCTCCTAGGGCCGGCCACATGGGAGAAATCCCTTTAAACTTGGAGATAACATCTTATCTCTAGATTCAACCCTTTAAATTTAGAGATAAGACATTATCTCTAGATTTAAACGACATGTGCCTTGGGGAATGGTGCGGCCAGCCCATATGGGTTGTAGCCCCACCCCTTGATCCAGGTGGGCCCTTCCCGGGTCGTTGGGCCCCACGGTGGAACCCCCAGAACCTTCTAGAACCTTCCCGGTACAATACCGAGAAAAATAGAACTTTTTCCGGAACCCAAAATATGACTTCCCATATATAAATATTTACCTCTGGACCATTCCGGAGATCCTCATGATATCCTGGATCCCATACGAGACTCCAAACTACTTTCGGACTTTCCACTATTAATATCTCAACATTACGCTCGCGCTACCGAACGTTAAGCGTGCGACCTTACGGGTTCGAGAATCATGTAGACATGACCGAGACACCTCTCTGGTCAATAACCAATAGCGGGACCTGGATGCCCATATTGGTTTCTACATATTCACCGAAGATCTTTATCGGTTGAACCATGATGTCAAGGATTCAGTCAATCCCGTATGCAATTCCCTTTGTCCGGCGATATGTTACTTTGCCCGAGATTCGATCGTTGGTATCTCCATACCTAGTTCAATCTCATTACCGGCAAGTCTCTTTACTCATTCCGTAATACAAGATCCCGTGACTAAACTCATTAGCCACATGAAGCTTCTTGTGATGTTGTATTACCGGGAGGGCGCGCCCAGAGATATCTCTCCGTCACACGGAGTGACAAATCCCAGTCTCGATCCATGCAACTCCACAGACACCTTCGGAGATACCTGTAGAGCACATTTATGATCACCCAGTTATGAAGTGACGTTTGATAGCACAGAAAGTATTCCTCTGGTATCCGGGAGTGACATGATCTCATGGTCTAAAGAATTGATACTTACATGAAGAAAGCTGTAGCAAATAACTAAACGATCTGATCCTAAGCTTACGGTTGGGTCTGTCCATCACATCATTCTCCTAATGATGTGATCTTGTTATCAAATGACAACTCATGTCTATGGTCAGGAAGCCATAACCATCTTTGATCAACGAGCTAGTCTAGTAGAGGCTTACTAGGGACACGGTATAGTTTATGTATTCACACATGTATTTAAGTTTCCGGTTCAATACAATTCTAGCATGAATAATAAACATTTATCATGAACGGGAAATATGATAATAACCATTTTATTATTGCCTCTAGGGCATATTTCCAACAATCCAATCAACGCAAGGATCGTGCACCGCATTTTGGGGGATATCATCAAGATTTGTTTCTCCCGTGCACGCATAACTGCGTAAAAGATGGAACGTGGCGATTAACCCAGCGGGGTAAAAGGGATGATTGGTCTTTCACAGCCCTATAAAAGCAAAGGGGTGGTTTGACTGCCTTCCCCACGCTCCCATTCCATCGCCGTCGCACACAGCCTCTAGAGATCTAGCGCCCAGGCCAATTCCCAAAGCTTTTGCCAGTCCTTTCCAGCACTTTGCAAATCCCTCTATAGCAATGGCCGATGCCACCCTGAAGGGCCAGTGGGCGCCCTCCACCATCATAGAAAACACCATTCAGGAGCTCCGTACCGCAGGCTACATCCCTGCGGACGCCGCCTGCTGGGCCCCAGAGCCTAACCAGCGAATCCCTACTCCCAAGCCGGGGAAGAGGGTCATCTTCCTTCCCCACCTCGTCCAAGGTCTGGGGCTTCCCCTGCACCCCTTCGTTCATGGGGTACTCTTCTATTACAAGCTAGATTTCCACCATCTAGCCCCGAATTCCATTCTACACCTCGCGGTGTTCATCACCATCTACGAGGCCTTCCTCTGCATCGAGCCGCACTTTGTCCTATGACTGAAGACGTTCGGAATCAAGCCGAAGAGCAGCGGCACCGATCTGGAGGAGTGTGGAGGGGCGGTGATTAGCAAGATCCAGAAGGTCGCCTGATTCGAAGGTATCTTCGTAGAGATGATCATGGAGTGGCAACGGGAGTGGTTCTACATCACTAAACCACTCGCAGGCGACCAGGCCGAAGTCCCGACGTTCTCGGCGGCCCCTCCAAGGAGGCTCACCTCGTGGGCGAGGAAAACCTTGGGCTGGGGCAACCCCGAAGAGGTGTCCTTGCTGCAATAGAGGATCCAGTCCCTGGCAGACAAGAAGAAGATCAAGCTGGTGGACGTGGTGGACATCATGCTCCATCGCCGCATCCTCCCGCTTCAGCTTTGGGCGAGCCTGATGTGGGCTTACAAGCCCGAGGACGTGCCTATAGTGCGGCATTTCTTTCGGACTAGCCTGGCCGGGATGTGGATGGTGCTTTTCAAGCCGTCCAAGAATAAGTTCCCCCAGGAAGGGGCGGACTGCGGCCTCGACGCCAAGCACGATGCCCACGAGGTAACCACAGCCTATAGTTTTAAGTTCGTCCTATATTTTATTTGTGGATCCCTCCATTAAAATGATCAAATCAACTCTTTCTTCCTCAGAAATGGATCTCCCAGGTGCAGCAGATGCAGTGCCCAGTGCTGCTGCCCGAGGATGTAAGGTCTCCTCAGCTCGAAGCGCTCTTGGCTGAGGATCCATATGTGGTCCCAGCCAAGGAGCAGAGGCAACCGAAGGGAAGTGGCAGCCTGCACATCCGAGATCCTTCGGAGGCCAGGTCCGAAGACACCCACGCCTCCTCCACTCATGAGGAGGAGGAGGAGAAGAAAGAGGAGGAGGAGGACTCAGGGGAAGGAGCACCTTCCCCGAAAAGGAAGAGGGTGGCGTTCGAAGACGCCGAGGAGGAGGGGCACCCTCGGGCCCGCCATAAACTGCGCAAGGCCTTGGCCGGCCCAGCCGATCAGTGGGCCGCACCCGCCAAGGTCACCCTCTCCGACTCCTCGGAGGATGACCTCCTGCAGCCACGCAAGACGAAGCCGGTGCCCCGAAGGTACTTCCAAACGAGCACCCTTAATCCTCCTTATACATGCATTCCTTGATATATGACTCCTTGCTTTTATGTTTATAGCCCGCAACGCGCCTTCATCGGCGACCAGGCTTCGGACGATGGGCTCCCTCCGCCTTTTATGGCGAAAAGCGGGACCGTCGAGCACATCGTGCCTTCCACCCGCCCATGACGAGCTGGGGGAGGCGACATCACGCCCGGCCCCCCATGTCGACAACACGGGGGCCGGTGCCAGAGTTTTCTCGGGCCGAGGACCAAACCTTGGCCGCCAAGGACCAAGGGAAAGAAGTCCCTTTGGTCAGAGAAGTCAAGCTGGGCCAACCGGAGTCCTCGGCCCGGCGACTCCGGCGCCATTGTAGCAGCCGGAGGTCCCCATCCCCACTCCTACGGTGGGTGGACCCGAGGTGACTCCGCCCACCCCTCCTGCCCCTGAAGAGGTCTACAAGGGGTGGCCCGACGAGATGGAGGTGGCCTTAAGAAGCTCCTCCATCGTGGAGGAGCACCATGCCCTCATAGGCACGGCGCTGAGCGGCTTCCGGTCCGCAGAGAATGGAATACGCGAGGCGTTCAAAGGCCTCCTCAAGGGGTTTGAGGTACGTTACGTACTTCTTTGTTTGCCGCTTTTCTTTTCTTTTAATATGCTGTAGGTTATTAGTTATACACTCGGCCTGCCCAGTAGCCCTTGATGGACATGGCTTAGAAGGAATTGTCCAAAGACTTTTTTGTAAAAAAAAAAAAGGTGAACTCTAAATACACATAGGAGTGTAATAACCAGTAGCCCCCGAGCCCTTAGTTTTTTGTAAAAAAACTGACTTGGGGGTCACTTTTGTATGTATGAATTAGCGATCGAGTATGCAGTAGCCTCCGAGACTCTGTTTGGCTTGACAAAGCCGACCAGAGGATCGAAATCGACATTGGCTCTAACTGACAATATTGCTTGTAGGCCTCGGATTCATCTCCGAGCTCTAACTCCGAGGAGTTGGCAAAGATGAGCCGCAAACTAGCGCGGTCCGAGGAGGACCTCGATCTCATGAAGAAGGAGATCGAGCGGGCCCAAGGTAAGCAAAGAATAGCTCGTGTCCTAAAAAACATTGAGTACGAAAATTTGAGGTGTTCTAACACCGACTTGTTTCATGCCAGCTGCTACTACTGAGCTTGAGGCCCTCCAAGCTGAGCTGAGGAAGGCTCAGCAGGAAGCCAAGCAACAATGGGCTGCGGCGGTTAAGGCCAGCAAAGAGCTGGCTGAGGAGAAGGCGGCTCGGGACAAATACCAAGCCCGGGTCATCGAAGTCGAGGAGGACCTGAAGGTATTGTATGCTACACGCGACGACCTTCAGGCGGAACGGAAGAAACAAGCCACCGAGCTTGAGAAGTTAAGCTCGGCGTGCGCCAAGGCCCGGACCCAAGCACGGGCTGACCGCGAGGAGGTCCAACAAGTGAAGAAGATTGCCGCCGGTAAGCCTTATTTGCTTCAGTGCATTTTTGGTCGTAACAGGTGCGCCCAGCTTAATCAAATCTGGCGTGCCTGAGACGCATTCGCGGATCTGCCGAAGAGTGCGTCAGACGCCAACCACTTCTGTTTAACACGAGAAAAATCTAAATGTGAACTCCGTAGAGAAGGGAAAAGAAGGAGTTTGATTCTCTCATGCACGGGGGAAAAGAATGCGGGCGTGCCAGTGTACCGTAGTACACAAAGAAAAGTGTTATGGGAAACAAGTATTTCATTGATCTCTTTGGATAAACAAAATTACAAGATCCCATAAAAAATGAATGCACTCCATGGCCTACTAGCGCGGCCAGCCTGACTATAGCGATGTGCGGTTTCCTGGTTCCCGGGGCCTCGGAAGGCTCCCGATTAATTACTCCCGCGGGTTGCTCCACGAGATACCTCCGATTAATCTGTGTGGTCGTCTTCGTCGTCTTCGCTTCGCTTTCTCCATGCATGATGATGGTGGTGTATGTGTAGGGTGTGGGCGGCGGCAAAGCCCGTGTCCTCGACGTGCCGCTCAAAACGTGGCTTTGTGCTAGCCACGTTCGCCCTCGCCGTCTCGCCTCGTCGGTCTTGACAACATTGATGTAGTCGGTGTTGGAGTAGCATGGGTCCTGCTCAGCTCGGACTTCTTGACGATCGTTAGCTTGTCACAAAAACGGGTTGAACAGCTTCCTTAGCGCCCTAGAGGGCCATGCCAAACAGAAGGCCTTCTGGGGACAATTCCAGGTGCCGTCGCACCCACCTCGGCTCAACGACTAGATGAAGCAGCCAGTGGAGCTTTACCGTGCTGCAAAGTCGGTAATGGAAGACATCTGCATTGGCCTCTGGCCTGCCGAGCCCCTGCTGAGCAGTTTCTTCGGTTTGATTGCTCGACTCCAAGGTGCCAGCTCCCAGGTGCTTCGCTGGAAGCGGTCAACCTGCATGGAGGGAGCGCAGCGTGCGTACGCTTGCGTGAAGACACAGTACCCACACATCAACGCGACGGAAGTGGCTTCGGGACCTCCAGCGAGCAAGGACCGCACGCCCGAGAAGTACATGGCGAAGGTGACGGAGGGTGCTCGGGTCACCGAGGCCCTGTGTAGCAAGGAGAACCTGTTTTACTAGGCTCGTACTTAGAAATTCCGAAGTTATAATTATGTAAAAAGACAAGTGTTTGAAATGTTGCTATAATTGGCTGTAATGTCCCACTTGCTTTCCTTTATTTTGACTCATGTGCCACCGTTGAATACTGAAAGTGGCCAGTCGTCGGCATCCACCCCCTTGTACAGGATACAAGGGGTGTTTCTGCAACAATGTATCCCTTAGCCGACGTCTCGGTGCCCAGGGGTGGAATTGTTGTAGAAACTAGGCAATCAGACTATTTTGGCTTTAGAACTTTCACTTAGTCATAGGAGCTTAACTGTGGGGGCTGATGACCAGCCCCGGTCTTTTTGAAGTGTTCGGCCTAGCCGATGTTGATCCATGTAATCATTTCGGCTCATTTGACAGGAGCCCCTCGTTTGACACGGATGACCACTATTGATCTCTAGTTTGACACAGTCATCGGATTGCCGACCAGTTTGCGCCTACCATGACAGTCAGTTTTTGGCTTTCTCCACTGAGGCACTTAACCATTTGAGTTGGAAGTGCAATCGCAGTGGTTCTCCCTTTACACCCTTAGTCGAACAATGTGGAAACGTAAGGGGTAAGCACAGGAGCCGGGCAACCCAAGTATTGACCAAAGACATGATTTCGAAACCGATGCATATAATGCCATGTCCGAGACACCGAATACTTTTGTACAGGTATCGGATTAACTTGGCGAGGAATAAGTCCGAGCCCCCAGTCTAAGACGGGTTAATTGAAAATTAAAAATGTATCGTTATGGTTATCTTTTGCTCAGAGGCAATAAGAAAAAGAAAAGAAACACAAATGTATGCATAGGGACCGTAAAGGGTCTGTTTTCTTTGATCTTTATAGGGTCAAACCGTACATGCCAAGCTTTAACAAAGAAACTCTAAAAGATACATGAAATAAAGAGGCTCGGTACAGGGCGGCATGCACTTGGATTGGAACATCCATGATCGGCCCCGTCGCACGTCTGCGCCTTGGTGCTATTTAACAACGTTACCTTGCCCAATCCAAGGTTCGGGGAAGTCACTAGCTAAGTCGTCGTTGTTGTGCATAACGCCTTTCAACTGGCGTAGCCTTTGAAGAGATTGTGCTGAATAGCCGAGTTCGGATAGCTTTATGCTATTGCCGAACTCAGTCCTAGTGGTCCTGTGATAGTGCCTTGATAATAACCAGGATGGAGATGGGCCACTGTCCGGTTTAAGCCGAGCGGTGTAATTGCGTATAATGCTCCACAGCCCCCATGGAATTTTAAGTGCAAAGTTATGAACCCGAGGTACATAGTCCTCGGCTATTAGGGGAAGACTGTGGAGCGCGTACCCCTATTTGGGGGTACGACCCGGCTGCTGGGAGTTTGAAGAGACACCTCAGATGCGCTTTGATGAGCACTTCTCCTGTAGCTTGGTGAGGGCCACGGATGCCTCCTCGGGTGCTTGGACCTAGGCTGCGAAAGCCGCGGTTTGCTCCTCCGTACGGAGGGATTGCTCAGTGTTATCATCAATTATAATAACACTGTTGGGTCCCGACATTTTGAGCTTTAGATATGCGTAACGCGGGACAGCGTTGAAGCGGGCGAAAGTGGTTCGTTCGAGCAGTGCGTGATAACCGCTGCGAAAGGGTACTATGTCGAAGATCAAGTCCTCGCTTCGAAAGTTCTCGGGTGAGCCGAAGACTACTTCCAAAGTTATGGTCCCTGTGCAATGCGCCTCCACGCCCGGTATCACACCCTTGAAAGTGGTGTTGTTGTGTTTGATCCTTGATGGGTCGATGCCCATCTTACTGATCGTGTCAGCGTATATAAGGTTTAGGCTGCTGCCACCGTCCATGAGGACCCAGGTTAAGTGAAACCCGTCGATAATTGGATCCAGGAGCAAAGTCGCCAGCCCTCCATGACGGATACTGGTCGGGTGGTCGCGTTTATCAAAGGTGATCGGCCAAGCCGACCACGGATTATACTTCGGGGCTACAGGCTCTAGGGCGTAGACATCCTGAAGTGCTTGTTTCCTTTCCTTCTATGGGATGTGGGTGATGTAAATCATATTCACATCCTTTACTTCGGAAGGGAATTGCTTTTAGCCTCCATTGTTCGGCCTCCGAGGTTCATCCTCGTCTTCACTGCGGGACTGGCCCATGCCCTGGTGACGAGGGCATATACTAGGGATAGGGTAATAGGCCTGACCTACGGACCCTACCCTAGGACGCCACACACCTTATACTGTGCCCCAGGGCCAGTTCAGCAGTCGGGAGTTCTGCAACATGACATTCACTCGGAGTTCAATGAACCACTCGGGAGGCAACAGTTCACTCGACCAGTGTATTTCACTCGGAGTACCTGGCAGTCACTCGGACGAAGAAGACCACGAGACTCTCCAGGATCGCAACGGTCAGGACGTGCGTCCCCCCTCGTCAATTGTAATCAATGCGCCCGTTACCTGGCGCCCTTAAACCCCCTCTTTAACCCCTGGTAATGGCGGCATTCATGGTGGCTGGGCGGACTCTATATAAGCCACCCCTCAGCTCCACTCCAAGGGTTCGCATTCTTTGTAACCTATACACTCAATCAATAGCTCCAGAGCACCGAGACGTAGGGCTATTACCTCCACCGCTAAGGGGCCTGAACTCGTAAATCCGAGTGTAACAACTGCGCCGTAGCTAGGCTCTGCCCTCTCATCTGTACCCCTACACACTACTGTCAGACTTGCACCCACGACAATTGGCGCCCAGCGTGGGGCAAGCGTCTAGCGACTTCCGGCGTAGTTGCGATTTTCCCATCATCATCATGGTTTCCGGCGGCGGACTGACTCTGGACGGCGAGATCCGTTTCAGCGTCCTCAGTTTCATCACCGACGATTCGGCGTGGCTTCAGGAAGCCCCGCTGGATGTCGAGGCACCGCCCGTCCGCGGCACACCGCACTTCCGCGCGAGTGCCTTCGGCGTGCTTCTTCGACAACCGTCGACTCCGTACCAGTCGGCGCCTTCGCTCTCCACCAGCCGTCGTCGCAAGCGTTCCGGACGCTCACGGCTTCAACGATGGATCAAGCATGCGGTGGCCCTTCAGGCTACGGCCCCGCAAGTCGCAGCAATCGAGCCCGATGAGCCCGTCTTCGATTCGTTCGCCTCCTTGCATGAGCACTCAGAAAGCTTATCCGAGTGCGAGAGCAGCGACCCCGCTGCAGAGGTGCTGATGGCCGATTCCCCGCCCAGTCCGCCTGGGTACGGCCGCGGCAGTGCGGAGACCGGTGACCCATCGCGCGCTGATCTTGGCGGCGGCGAAGACCATCACGACGACGAGTACTACCCCCGACCTCTCACTCGGCAGCAGAGGGAGGAACAGCAGCACAGCAACGAGCAGACCCTCCAGACGCCCATCATTGGGATGACCCCCGAGGCTTAGGCTTTGGAGGCCGCGCGCCAGGCCAATTTGGCTGAGCGCAATCGTCTGGAAGCGCTCCAGAAGTCACTCGATGATCGCGCCCGCAGGCAGCATCAGCCTAGTTCCAGTCGACGACAGCGACAGTTGTTCTCGAGTGACCAGCAGCAGAATTTCTAGGTATTCTGCACTCCCGTTCAGAATTTGGTGGCGGCCACTCGGATAGCAGATTCCATTGAGCCGTCCCGATCCGAGGCGGGAGAGGGTCTACGGCATATCCGGGCCCTGCTCAGGGCGGATGAAGAGCAAAATTTAGCAGTGTCCCAGTCGCGCAACAGGATTCACAGCAGATCCATCAGAGCTGACACCGTCCAGTTAGCCCACAGCCCAGTGTCCCCAAGGAGAAACAGACACTCGCCTCCGCGGCAAAACAACCGAAACGACCGAGACCAGTACTCGGGGCAGGGTTGCAGTCGAAATACGCCTCCGCGGCGTCAGGATGATCGTCCTCGTATGCAGTCGCCCCCTCCGCGGGATGGCTCGTACGTGCCCCAGTCGTACGATGCCAGGCGTCCTTACGGCAATGATCGGAGGGCCAGCCCTCCCCGCCATGGTGACAGTTATCGCCAGAGAGAACCAGTCGACCTCCGTGATCCACAGTTCAACGCGAGATCCATACTCGCTTAGAACCTGGTCGACAGAGGCAGAGCTCTTAGAGAGAATTTGGATAGAGATCGTCTGAGTGGAAGTGGAGCCATCATCTCCAGACCCGAGTGTTTCAGCAGAGCAATCAGGGCCGCAGAGATCCTGCCCAACTTTAGGTTGGCAGCTGGAGTAAGTAAGCTCACCGGCGAGTCCAAGCCAGAAACTTGGTTAGAGGATTACCGAGTGGCTGTGCAGATTGGAGGAGGAAATGACTATGTGGCTATGAAGCATTTGCCATTTATGCTGGAAGGGTCCGCCCGAGCCTGGCTCAACCAACTCACTCCGGCTAGCATCTACTGCTGGGAAGATTTGGCCCGAGTGTTCATTAAAACATTCGAGAGCACGTGCAAATGCCCGGCCGGGTTGACTGAGTTGCAGCATTGTGTACAGAAGCCGAATGAAACCTTGAGAGAGTACAATCAGCGGAGGACGACCTTGCATCACGTGGTTGAGAATGTCACTGAGCACCAAGTCGTCTGTGCCTTCAAGGCAGGAGTCAGATATCGAGAGCTCATCCTGAAATTTGGTCGGTCGGGATCCTTGACCATGAGCCGAATGATAGAGATCGCCACTCGGTACGCAAACGGAGAAGAGGAAGACCGTCTTCGTAACGGCAAGGGGAAAACCAGTGAGCCCAACCCCGGAAACAATAATCCCAGTCGAAAGCCGAAGCGCAAGGCTGACGGTTCGGCTCAGGCCGAGGCTGCCGCACTGGTCGGTCAAGCCAAGAACAAGGGGAAAGCTAAGGAAAAGTGGATCCCGAGGAAAAAGAAAGATTAGTCGGGCCAGGATGTCCTTGATTTGCCATGCCACATTCACACCAGAAAAGATGAGGAGGGCAATCTGATATTGCCCAAGCATACCACTCGACAGTGCAGATTGTTGATATAGCAGTTCCGAGAGGGCCAGTCGAGTGAGAAGAGCCCAGAAGATGCTGATGATGGAGACAAAGATGAAGCTTTTCCCAGTGTCAACGCAACCCTGATGATCTTTGCAGATGTAGAGAGCAGGAGTCAACTGAAAGTCATCAACCGGGAAGTAAACATGGCCATGCCGGCAACGATGAAATTTCTAAACTGGTAGAAGACTCTGATCACCTTTGATCAGTCGGACCATCCGGCCTATATTGCCACCCCTGGGCGGCAGGCGCTGGTGGTCGATCCAGTCGTGGGAGGCGCCCGGTTGCGCAAGGTTCTCATGGATGGTGGAAGCGGCCTAAACATACTCTACGCTGACACACTGAAGGGGATGGGCATCCCGATGTCCCGTCTCAGTGAAAGCAACATGCAGTTCCACGGAGTGATCCCCGGCAAGAAAGCAAAGTCACTCGGACAGATCGCCCTGGATGTGGTCTTTGGAGACGACAAGAACTTCAGGAAGGAAAGGCTGACCTTCGAAGTGGTCGACTTCCGCAGCGCCTACCATGCCATCCTTGGTCGGCCGGCCTACGCACGTTTCATGGCCCGACCATGTTATGTGTATCTCAAGCTGAAGATGCCCGGCCCCAAAGGCGTGATCACAGTCACTGGCAGTCGGCAGCGCACGGAAGAATGTTTGCAGCAGGGGTCCAAGATTGCTGATGAGAAGATGGCTATGGTGGAGTTGGAAGAATACAAGAAAAACGCTGATCCGAGTGATCTGCTACGCTCCAAGAAACCAGCTGCAGAGTCTGCATTCCAGTCGGCTAGCGACGCGAAGCCTGTGCACATTCATCCGGAAGATCCCAATGCAACACCCACCAACATCTCGACGACACTCGACAGCAAATAGGAAGAAGCGCTCATCCAGTTCCTCCGTGAGAACTGGGACATCTTCGCATGGAAGCCATCCGACATGCCGAGTGTACCCGGGGAGCTGGCTGAGCACCGTTTGCGAGTCGACCGGAAAGCAAAACCTATGAAGGAGCATCTTCGTCGCTCTGC
The DNA here is from genome assembly GCA_039707655.1 of Elymus sibiricus. Lineage (NCBI taxonomy): Eukaryota > Viridiplantae > Streptophyta > Magnoliopsida > Poales > Poaceae > Elymus > Elymus sibiricus. The sequence goes on along the minus strand of CM077672.1, from coordinate 231,878,842 downwards.
TACACAGAAGAGGAAGGCCATTGGCGAAGAAGTTGCTCGGCTCCTGGCAGCCGAGTTCATCCGTGAGGTGTACCACTCCGAGTGGCTCGCCAACGTCGTCATGGTTCCTAAGAAGGATAAGTCTCTCCGAATGTGCATCGATTTCAAGCACATCAATCGTGTCTGCCCCAAGGATCATTTCCCGCTCCCCCGCATAGATCAAATCGTAGATTCCACCGCGGGTTGTGAGCGATTGTCTTTTCCGGATGCGTACTCCGGGTGCCACCAGATCCGACTGTATGGGCCAGATGAGATAAAAATAGCTTTTATCACCCCATTCGGGTGTTTCTACTATATCACCATGCCATTCGGTCTTAAAAATGCTGGTGCCACTTTCATGCGCATGGTTCAAAAGTGTTTGCACACACAGATCGGTCGGAACATCGAGGCATACATGGATGACATAGTGGTCAAGTCCAGAAAAGGTTCCGACCTGCTGGCTGACTTATCTGAAACTTTCGCAAACCTGCGGAAGTATGATATCAAGCTGAATCCGGCGAAATGCACTTTCGGAGTTCCTGGGGGCAAGTTACTCGGTTTCCTCATTTCTGAGCGAGGGATAGATGCCAATCCTGAGAAGATCGGGCTAATTGTATGAATGAAACGTCCAGAACGGCTTCATGATGTATAGAAGCTCACGGGTTGCCTCGCAGCTCTGAGCCGATTCATCTCCCGTCTCGGTGAGAAGGCACTGCCCCTATACCGATTGATGAAGAAGTCTGATTCGTTCGAGTGGACTGCTGAAGCACAAGTAGTGTTTGTTGAGCTCAAAGCCCTGCTTTCCACCCAGCCGGTGCTCGCCGCTCCGAACAGCAATGAGCCGTTGCTTTTGTATATTGCGGCCACTGGTCACGTTGTCAGTACCGTCCTCACCGTCGAGCGAGAAGAACAAGGCAAAACTTACAAAGTTCAGCGCCCAGTCTATTACATTTCTGAAGTCCTGACTCCGTCCAAGCAAAGATATCCTCATTATCAGAAGCTCGTCTATGGCATCTATCTGACTGCGAAGAAAGTAGCCCATTACTTCCAAGAGCACGTCATGTCAGTCGTCAGCGACGCCCCGCTGTCTGAGATCATGAACAATCAGGATGCGACTGGTCGAGTGGCGAAGTGGGCTATCGAGCTCCTGCCCCTGGACATCAAGTTCGAGGCGAAAAAGGCGATCAAGTCCCAAGCATTAGCTGATTTCTTAGCCAAATGGACAAAGCAGCAGCAGCCAACTCAGAGTCACCCGGAACACTAGACCATGTTCTTTGATGGCTCCAAGATGCTGAATGGTTCAGGAGCCGGAGTAGTGTTGGTGTCTCCAAAAGGCGATCGACTCGGTTATGTTCTGCAGATTCACTTCGATTCCTCCAACAATGAGGCCGAGTACGAAGCGCTCCTTTATGGTCTACGTATGGCCATCTCCCTCGGCGTCCGACGCCTGATGGTTTACGGAGACTCAGATCTAGTTGTGAATCAAGTGATGAAGGAATGGGACATCAGGAGCCCTGCTATGACAGGATATTGCAATGCAGTGAGAAAGTTGGAGAAGAAATTCGAGGGACTAGAGCTCCACCACATTCCCCGAGCCAAGAATCAAGCAGCAGATGATCTGGCAAAAATTGGGTCCACTCGGAAACCTATACCTAGCAATGTGTTCCTTGAGCATCTGCATTCCCCAACGGTGAAAGAGGATCCCTTCACTGAAGAGCCCCCGCAAGTGGTCGGTCCATCTGATTCGACTGAAATCGAGGTCCCAGCAGTCATTGACTTGGTCATGGAGGTTCTGGCGATCACGCCCGATTGGACGGTGGCGTACATTGCATACCTGCTCAGACAGGAGCTTCCAAAAGATGAAGTCGAGGCCCGCCAGATTGTTCGCAGGTCCAAGGCCTTTACAGTGATGGGCGATCAGTTGTACAGAAAGAGCATCACCGGTGTGACTCAACGCTGCATCTCTCCGGAGGAAGGACGACTGATCTTGGAGGAAATTCACTCGGGAACTTGTGGACACCACGTGTCCTCTCGGACAATCGTGGCTACAGCTTACCGAGCCGGCTTCTTCTGGCCACGTGCCAATGAAGCTGCGCAGGAGATAGTCCAGCACTGCGCCGGGTGTCAATTCTATGCAAACCTATCACACAAGCCCTTGTCCGCCCTGAAGACAATCCCACTCGTCTGGCCGTTCGCGGTCTGGGGACTCGGCATGGTGGGGCCCCTCTGGACAGGGGCGAGTGGATTCACCCACTTGTTGGTTGCAGTCGACAAGTTCACCAAATGGATTGAAGCCAAACCCATCAAGAAGTTAGATTCTCGTACAGCGATCAAGTTCATGAAAGAGATAATCTTCAGATACGGCGTGCCTCACAACATCATCACTGATAACGGCTCAAACTTCGACTCCGAAGAGTTCAGAGCGTTCTGTGCTGCCCAAGGCACTCGGGTCGATTATGCATCCGTGGCTCACCCACGGTTGAATGGACAAGCCGAGAGGGCAAATGGAATGATCCATCAAGGGCTAAAGCCGCGACTTATGCGTGATTTGGAGCATGTAGCTGGGGCCTGGGTCACTGAATTACCGTCAGTTCTGTGGGGCCTGAGGATGACCCCCAATCGGTCTACCAATCACACTCCCTTCTTCATGGTGTACGGAGCTGAAGCCGTCCTGCCGAGTGACCTGCTCCACAATTCACCCCGAGTGGAACTATACTCCGAAGCTGAAGCAGAGCAGGCACGGCAAGACGCCATTGATCTCTTGGAGGAGGAGAGGGAGATGGCTCTTATCCGTTCAGCCACCTATCAGCAGGACCTACAGCATTTTCACGACAGGCACATCAGGGGTCGGGCCTTTCAGGAAGGTGATCTTGTGCTCCGAGTGGATCAGCAGCGACCCCACAAGCTTGCTCCTGCGTGGGAAGGTCCTTTTGTTGTTTCAAAGGTTCTGCACAATGGGGCATATCACCTGTACAACCTTCTGAAGCAAGCAGATGAGCCCTGCACTTGGAATGCAGACTTGCTTCGATGTTTTTATACTTGATGTTGAGATGTAATAAAAGCACTCGAGTGATGTTTGATGAATAAAAGCATGACTTTTCCAGTTCTACATTGAGTTCACTCGTACGCATTCTCTGGCTTATGACCCCCAGTGGGTGTACGCCCTTCAACTTAGCTGCGAACCAGTTTTCGCCTAAAGTTGAAAATTTCACTCCGAGTGACGAGTGTCCCTCTCACTCGGGGGCTTGGCTGCGAACCAGCTTTCGCCCAAGTTAAAAACCTACTCTGAGTGGAGAGCGTCCCTCCCACTCGGGGGCTTGGCTGCGAACCAGCTTTCGCCCTAGTTAAAAACCGACTCCGAGTGACGAGCGTCCCTCTCACTCGGGGGCTTGGCTGCGAACCAACTTTCGCCCAAGTTAAAAACCTACTCCGAGTGGAGAGCGTCCCTCCCACTCGGGGGCTTGGCTGCGAACCATCTTTTGCCCAAGTTAAAAACCTACTCCGAGTGACGAGCGTCCCTCTCACTCGGGGGCTTGGCTACGAACCAGCTTTTGCCCAAGTTAAAAACCTACTCCGAGTGACGAGCATCCCTCTCACTCAGGAGCTTGGCTGCGAACCAGTTTTCACCCAAGTTAGAAACCTACTCCAAGTGAAGAGCATCCCTCTCACTCGGAGGCTTGGCTGCGAACCAGCTTTCGCCCAAGTTAGAAACCTACTCCGAGTGAAGAGCATCCCTCTCACTCAGGGGCTTGGCTGCGAACCAGCTTTCGCCCAAGCTAGAAACCTACTCCGAGTGACGAGCATCCCTCTCACTCGGGGGCTTGGCTACGAACCAGCTTTCACCCAAGTTAGAAACCTACTCCGAGTGAAGAGCATCCCTCTCACTCAGAGGCTTGGCTGCGAACCAGCTTTCGCCCAAGTTAGAAACCTACTCCGAGTGAAGAGCATCCCTCTCACTCGGGGGGCTTGGCTGCGAACCAGCTTTCGCCCAAGTTAGAAACCTACTCCGAATGAAGAGCATCCCTCTCACTCGGGGGCTTGGCTGCGAACCAGCTTTCGCCCAAGTTAGAAACCTACTCCGAGTGAAGAGCATCCCTCTCACTCGGGGGCTTGGTTGCGAACCAACTTTCGCCCAAGTTAGAAACCTACTCCGAGTGAAGAGCATCCCTCTCACTCAGGGGCTTGGCTGTGAACCAGCTTTCGCCCAAGTTAGAAACCTACTCCGAGTGAAGAGCATCCCTCTCACTCAGGGGCTTGGCTGTGAACCAGCTTTCTCCCAAGTTAGAAACCTACTCCGAGTGAAGAGCATCCCTCTCACTCGGGGGCTTGGCTGCGAACCAACTTTTGCCCAAGTTAGAAACCTACTCCAAGTGAAGAGCATCCCTCTCACTCGGGGGCTTGGCTGCGAACCAGCTTTCGCCCAAGTTAGAAACCTACTCCGAGTGAAGAGCATCCCTCTCACTCGGGAGCTTAGCTGCGAACCAGCTTTCGCCTAAGCCGTACGCATTTAAAGACTCAAAAGAAAGCATTCGGATAACTCTATAAGCTCAAAAGCAAATGCGAGTACTCGGTCCCTGAGCCCGAAAGAGTTTAACGGATACAGATCCACTCGGCATACCAAGGCAAATGGGTAAAGCTTAATGTTTTTCTCACACTCCAGAAGGGCTGGCCGGCTCAACGAAGGCGTCCAAGTCGATGCCATCTGCGATCTGAGTGGTTGCCCCTATGAACGTCTCCATGAAGTCCTCAAACTTGAGCTTCTTCGTGTTGGCAACTTGGAGGGACTTCAGCTTCTCTTCCTTGGCGTCCTTGCAGTGCACACGGACGAGAGAGAGCGCCACGTCGGCTCCGCAGCGAGCAGCCGACTTCTTCCACGCTTGCACTCGGCTGGGGATCTCGTTGAGGCGAGTCATCATTGCTTCCAGATTGGTGTCAAGGGTGTCTTCTGGCCACAGCTCCTTGTCGATCCTTCTGAGTGCACCCCGTAGGTGGATGATGTACCCCTGAACATCTTCAATGCGAGATTCAAGCCGCAAGACGCCTAGGGCAGCCTTGTCACCGATGAGTGACCTAGAAGGATCCAGATCCCTCTCGATTCTGTCAGTCTCAAGCTCGAAGTCCCGGCAGTACTCTGTAAATGAGAAAAGAGGAGAGTCGAACATCAGCATGCATGAAGTTCACTCGGAAACAAGTTGAAATTCACTCGGATGCTATAAGTTACCTGCAAGCTTGGTGTACATCTCCTCGGCGAACTCTTCTATATACCTTTCCAGAGAATTCTTCTTTTCAATGAGCTGGGTGACCTTCTCGTTCAGAGTCTTCTTTTCTTGCTTGTAAGCATTCGCCTGAGCCTTGAACTTGTCGTCCCACTCGGCCTTCTGCTTCTTGAGCTCGGCCACTTCCTTCTTCGCCTCCTTGACGGCGGCCTTCAGCGACGTGTTCTCTCCTTCAAGCTTCTCGAGTGAGGCCAATTTCTCTTCGGCGGCCTTGGTCTTCTCTCTCGCCACCCTCTGTGCCCCCGCCAGCTCGTTGTCCTTGTTCTCGAGTGCCTGCTTCATAGTTTCTAAAGAGACAGAGGTTCTGAGCCGCACTTGGAGTCGATGGTTTTCACTACGCAGATCTGTTCGAGTGAAGTCACTCAGTTCAAAGAATGGAAAAAGGTGAAAACAGAATGCTCGGTAATTAAGGATTACTTCCCATGGCCTTGAGCTCCGCTTGGGCGCGCGCTGTGTTCCTCTTCTCCACCTCCAAGTCCAGTTGGAGCTGGACCGTCTCCTTCTCCAGTGACACGTACTGAGTCCCAAGCTCTCAAGTTTCTGAAACACAAGAGAGAGTAGACCAGTTAACGTTAAGGAATATTCCGGGTGCTCAGAGCCAGCACTCCTGGGAGGAACAAGCTTGACCAATACCAGATCCTAAAATACCCTCTTACAACTGAGTCGACAATGAAGAAGATCGAAGACAACAATATTCTGACCTTCATAGTCAACCTCAAGGTAGACAAAGCTCGATCAGTTCGAAGCATCCCAGTCTACCAAGCCTTACACTCGGCCAGCCGAGTGAGAGGCCGCGCTCCGAGCGCAAGTGAATAAAAACTCTAAGACTCCCTCCGACTGCCCGCAGTCAACGGCAGTCTCGGGGACTACACCCAGTGGGTGCACTCAGCGTGCCCCCACTGGAAAGTGACTTGTGATTGGGCTAAAAAAAGGAGTTCTAAGACTCCCGTCGACTACCTGCAGTCGACGGCAGTCTCGGGGACTACACCCAGTGGGTGCACTCAGCGTGCCCCCACTGGAACGGTATCCACTCGGAACGGTCCGCCTGATCCGAGTGACGACCAAACAACAACAACAAAAAAGTTCTAAGACTCCCGCCGACTGCTTGCAGTCGACGGCAGTCTCAGGGACTACACCCAGTGGGTGCACTCAGTGTGCCCCCACTGGAACGGTATCCACTCGGAACGGTCCGCCCGATCCGAGTGACGGCCAAACAACAAAAAAACACCCAGTGGGTGTACCGAACATTTTCCGACTGAAATTCCTACAGAGGAAAAACGACTTGGAGATCAACTTACAAGGGCACTTACTCGAACGTTTTCCTGGAGGGCAGCACTGGCATCGTATGCCAGCTTGCCAACCGCGCACATCTCCTTCAGTCGCTGGGTCATCAGCTCCGCCTGGATCATTGCCTCCTTGCTGGCTCCAGTTTGGTCCTCTGGCATCTTGTACAGACTGAAGATGTTGACAGGAGGAGTTGGAGCCGAGACCAGGGCTGTCGACGGCGCTGTGACTAGGCCAGCACCGGCCTGAGAAGAACCTTGCCCCGGAGGCACGGTCACGAGCTGCGCAGGAAGGACTGGAGGCGCTTGGCTTGGAGGTGCCTTCGGTATGGTGGTCTGAGAAGCAGTCGGAGCTGCGGTCCCCTTCTCGGTGTCCTTCCGCGGCGGCCCTTCATCGTCGTCCACAACGTGGATGACCTCTGCGAGCGCTACATTCACTCGACACAATCAGTCGCAGTACACAATTCAGTCGGATGAGGACATTTCAATCGAATGACAGATTGAAGTGAAAATGAAGTCATTGTTACCTTTCTGAGAAGTGGCCGCGTCTGCCGACTCGGCTTCGATTCGGTCTCCGTCGATCTGCATGGGAGACGTCGTCGAGGTTGCAGCTCTGGTTCATAAGTTTCACTCGGTCAGAGAAGTCCAGAAGTTCGCAGAGACAGAAAAGAGATGCGACACTCACGTTGAGGCTACAGGCACTATGACCTTGATCCTAGGCAGAGCCTTCCGAGGCTTGGGGGAAGCGACCTTGGGCTGCTTGGCGGTCTTCTCAGTCGGCTCCGGCATCGATGTCCGAGTGTGCTTCGGAGCCTTAGCACTCGGAGTCACCCCCTTCTCCGGGCCAGCACTCGGATCATGAGTTTGCTTAGAGCGGCGCTCAGAGCGCAGCTCCGGAGACTGGGAAGACTCGACCTCATTGCTCTCTTCTGAGTCGTCGCTTTCCTCCTCGTTGTCCTCCACGTAGCTACCCTCGACACTGCCATGTTCGCTCTCCACGTCTCCGACAAGGTGTTCTCCATTCGGCACAGGCGAAAGCAACTTCTGGAACTCCTGCAAGACACGAAGAGCAGGGACAGTCAGACCATTCAGTTCACTCGGATAATTTGCACATAAGTAATTCACTCGGAAATGCGTGTCACACCTCCAACGGTTGGTTATTGGCGTCATAGGGCGGGATCCGTCTCGACCCTCACAGATTGTCGCGCGCGCCGGTGATACCCTTGAGCCACCCTTTCACGGTCTTCTCGTCGATGTCCTCTGGGTGCACTCGAGTCGAGTCGTCGGCGCCAGCATATTGTCACATCGGGTGAGCTCGCTCCTGCAGCGGCTGGATTCGCCGACTGAGGAAGACCTCCAGCAAATCCAAACCCGTCACCCCGCCCTGGATCAGGCTGACTACCGCAGTTACCAAGATCCCCACGTCGGTCTTCTCCTCTTTGTCCACCGTCAGTGATGGAGGCACATTGACCCTCTCGGATGTATAAGGGGGGAGACCAGTCGACGAGCCAGCACAAGGGATGTCGTTGCAGTAAAACCAAGTCAACTGCCAGCCCCTAACCGAATTGGGAAAGGTCGTCGCTGGGAAAGCGCTCCTACCCCGCATCTGAATACCCAAGCCGCCGCACAGCTGGGTCACATGGGTTCTCTCCCCCTCGGGGTTGGCCTTTTTGACCGACTGAGAACGACACGTAAAGATGTGCTTGAATAACCCCCAATGCGGCTGGCAACCCAAGAAATTTTCACACAAGGAAACAAACACGACGAGGTACGCTACAGCATTCGGAGGGAGGTGGTGGAGCTGGGCGCCGAAAAAGTTTAGGAAACCGTGGAGAAAGGGATGGGGCGGCATGGAGAAACCTCTTTCCACATGGGTGACGAGGAGCACGCGTTCCCCCGGCCACGGCACAGGCTCGATTTCCCCCTCCTCCGGCAGCCTCCAGCTACCCTCCTGCACCAGTCCATCGATGACGAGCCCGCCGATGTCTTCGGCGGTGGTGGTCAGCGGGAGCCAATCTCCCTGGATCCATCCCCGTGGCGGAGCGGCGCGAGAGCTCAACGCTTTCTTCGCCTTCTTCGCCCGCTCCAGCTTCGCCATCTTGTCCTTCGCCATCGCCGCGGAGTGCTCCAGCGTCGGGGTGGATTTGCGCAGAGTGGGAAGTGGGAGAGAAGATTGGAGGACTAGAAGAGACGAGGAAGAGGGGATCTAGTTCTCTCTCCCTCTCCGACTCGGTGGCTCCTTATATCGCCGCCCGCTCCGCTCCCCAATCCACGCCACTGATTTGTGGGCCCGCGGATCCCCTCGAATCGCGCCGTTGGAGATCCAGTGGTACGTGGCGGAAAGCGAGGCAAAAATCGAGGCGTCACGCCCCACTTTCCCCACTCACCGCGTCGCAACCGTTCCCGCGCGCTTGTATCTGATTTCAAATCCCGCAAGATCCGGATCCCAGCGATCCGATTGCTCGCCTTTAAAGACATTCCATAAACGCTCGGATCTGTTCCGTCACTCGGATGGAGACTACTCGTTTCACTCGGATGGAGACCACTCATTTCATTCGGATGGAGACTTTCACTCGGACGTCATATGGTCCGGAATCCGTCAAGGTGCCGCACGAAGACAAGGTCGTCTAATGACCAGTAGGAGTTCTTGAGCGCCCCTGTAGCGCTCAACTCACCTGGGAATTCGCCTTGACTCGACCCGCTTAACCTCGACCGATTCGTGGGCTAATGACAAGGGCATATACTAGGGATAGGGTAATAGGCCTGACCTACGGACCCTACCCTAGGACGCCACACACCTTATACTGTGCCCCAGGGCCAGTTCAGCAGTCAAGAGTTCTGCAACATGACATTCACTCAGAGTTCAATGAACCACTCGGGAGGCAACAGTTCACTCGACCGGTGTATTTCACTCGGAGTACCTGGCAGTCACTCGGACGAAAAAGACCAGTAGGCTCTCCAGGATCGCAATGGTCAGGACGTGCGTCCCCCCTCGTCAATTGTAATCAATGCGCCCGTTACCTGGCACCCTTAAACCCCCTCTTTAACCCCTGGTAATGGCGGCATTCATGGGGGTTGGGCGGACTCTATATAAGCCACCCCTCAGCTCCATTCCAAGGGTTCGCATTCTTTGTAACCTATACATTCAATCAACAGCTCCAGAGCACCGAGACGTAGGGCTATTACCTCCACCGCTAAGGGGCCTGAACTCGTAAATCCGAGTGTAACAACTGCGCCGTAGCTAGGCTCTGCCCTCTCATCCGTACCCCTACACACTACTGTCAGACTTGCACCCGCGACACCTGGCCTTTGACTGCCACCTTTCCGGCCTGCTTGATGACCCAGCAGTTCCTATTAGTGTGGTTGGCTAGTTTTTCCGAAGTGCCATGAATTTGGCATGGCCTGTCAAGAATTTGGTCGAGCGCGCTAGGGTCGTCCTTGTTCCCTTTAAAGGTTTTCCTTTTCTGTCCGGCCTTGGCATTGTTGAACCCAGCGTTTACCACTGCGTCCTCGGTGTCACTATCACTATTTTTGTGTCGGCGCTTGTTTTTGTTGCACCGAGGCTTGCCGTTGCCATCGCGGACCTCCGAGGTGCCAGCTTCGCCGCCGTGAGAGCTGTGAGCCAGCCAGCTGTCCTCGCCCGTGCAAAAGCGGGTCATCAAAGAGGTAAGGTCTTCCATGGTTCTCGGCTTATCTTGTCCGAGCTGTCGCGCTAGCCATTCATCCCGGATACTATGCCGGAAGGCGGCGATCGCTTCTGCGTCAGGACAATCTACTATCTGGTTCTTCTTAGTTAAGAACCGATTCCAAAACTTCCTGGTTGACTCGCCAGGCTGCTGAATGATGTGACTGAGGTCGTCGGCGTCTGGAGGCCGGATGTACGTGCCCTAGAAATTAGCTTGGAAGGCATCTTCGAGTTCTTCACAGCTCCCAATGGAGTTTTTGGGCAGACTATTTAGCCAATGTCTTGCTGGGCCTTTGAGCTTCAGCGATAGGTATTTGATGGTGTGGAGATCATCTTCTCGGGCCATGTGTATATGGAGAAGGAAATCCTCAATCCATACAGCAGGGTCAGTTGTTCTGTCGTATTGCTCAATGTTGACGGGTTTAAATCCCTCCGAAAATTGGTGCTGCATCACCTCGTCTGTGAAACACAGCGGGTGTGCGGCTCCCCTGACACGTGCCACGCAGTGGCGAAGATCGGATGACATCCGAGCATGGGTCTGCTCTTGAGTCTTGTCATGCCTGTCCAACCAGGCCTGATATCCGTCATGTCCAGCAGGCGGTTGCCCTCTAGATCCATAGATGGACCTTGTTTGGGTTGCGTTTGTGGTCAACCTCCTCCGCAGGTCATATGGGTCCTCAGGCTGGACGGGGTCCTTGCCTGTTCGACGAGGGATCAAAGGTGGGTTGTTGTCTCCTCCAGCCGTCCTATCCCATCCTCGAGGGGGGAGATCGGGCTGGTTGCCTTGATCCTGCCTTAGTGGAATGCGTTCGGCCACTTCGTCATCGAATGTCGGAAGCAAGCATCGTCGCGGGTAGCTCTTCTTTGGCTCCGTGTGCCGTATCTCGAAGTCCTGCTCGGCAGCTAGGACCGCCACCCACTTGTCGTTGAGAGTGTTCTGGTCCGCTTGAAGTTGTTGCTGCTTTTTCTTCATAATCCGGGCGGTGGCGACGAGCCGTCGCCGGAACTTTTCTTGCTCGGTGGGGTCCTCGGGAACGATAGTCATCCGGTCCAAGGCTGACATCATCCTCGGATTTGGGGAGATAGTTACTATCTGCCAGGTCCTCGGAGCCATCTAGGTCATCGTTGTCTGGCGCCCCCATGGGTCTATCCCTCGGCTTGGGTGTGGCATTATTGCCATCACCAAGATCGCCGGTGTTAACCGGATCGACGTCGTCGGTAGTGGCATCGGTGTTCGTATTGTTGTTGCTTCCCCTACCTCTGCCCTTTCCTATGGCCCGCTTTCGGGGACGTCGGCATATGGTCGGGTCCTCATCGGGCTCCTCCTCATCACCCCTAGGGGTGTCGACCATGTACACGTTGTAGGTAGAGGTAGCGTCCCACTTTCCCGTGTTGGAAGTGGCCAGTGGGGAAGCAGTACCTGACATGCCGTTAACGTCTTCGTCCATGTTGTCTGCCTCCTCAGAGGCGTAGTCAAGCACGTCGGTTAAATCTTCGATGGTGGCGACTAGGTGGGTGGTGGGTGGGACGTAAATTTCTCTGTCATCGGCTTTAAGTCCGATCTGATCGTAGACTGAGGGTGAGATAGCCAGATTCTAGATTCGGTCCAGCATCTTGTTTATCTGTGAAAGATCCTCTGTGTTCATGGCCTGGCCATAGGCCGGGTTAACGTGAAATATGCTATGTGGTTTGCTTGACGCAACTTCAGAGTCCTGGCCGGCCAAGGTCAACTCCTGGTCGGCTGGTAAAGAGATCGGGTCCGAATCTGATGCCGGCTCTGAGTTCGGATTCGGCTCGAGGTCAAGATCCGGTGAGATTGTGGTCGGGTCTGCGCTTAATATCGCGTTAGTCGCGACGATGGTCAGATCCATGCTCGGAGCTAGTTCCGGAAGGAGATCCGTCTCGAGGATTGGGTTAGGGTTCGGCTCTGAGGTCAAAGCCGCGGCGCCCGAGGAGATCCTGAGCCGATCTGGCGCCCAGCCAGAAAGGGCAAGATCGCCGCGAGAGTTGGCGGTGTACTCCAAGCTTCCGAACATGATTGTCTGGTTTGGGGCCAAGCTTTCTACGCGGTCAAGGCGGCCAGCTGGGTTGGCGTGCAAGACCACGCTGCCGAAAGAGAAGAGTTGGACGGGGACGAAGATGTCCCCATAGCCGATGTCGCAGTTGATCTGCAGGCGAGCCATCAATCCTTTTCGATCCAACAGTGGGGATCTCTGTTGGTACCGAAACCGGCAGATCTCGGGTAGGGGGTCCGAACTGCGGATCTAGGAATCAATGAGTAGCAGGGAACGTGGAGACAGTGATTTACCCAGGTTCGGGCCCTCTCGAAGAGGTAAAACCCTACGTCCTGCTAGATTGTATTGATGCGATTGCATGAAGGTTACAGAGTTGATCTACCTTGAGATCGGATGGGCTAAACCCTAGGTGGTTATGATAATTCTCCTGCTCTACGGACTAAACCCTCTGGTTTATATAGACACCAGAGGGGCCTAGGGTTACATAAAGTCGGTTTCCATCAGGGGATAAACATGCCAGTTATGCTAATTATTTCTTGGAGGAGACGCCAAGTCACCGGAGGTTTCCTTCTGATGCACGGGGTCGCCCACTATCCGGCCTTCCTTTCATGAGTAAAGGGCGGCCCACTAGTCCGGCCCACGAGAGATAGGCCGGAAGCCCAAGTACCCCCTAGTCCGGGACACCCTCAGTAGCCCCCAAACTAGCCTCCAATGCCGAGGTTGACAGTCTTCGGCGGCTCCATGCTCCAAGGGTCTTCGGCTTGGGCGGCGAGTTCCTTCCATCACTTGTGTTCGGTTACACAACAGCTCGGCCACGAATAGCTCGGTTGCCGAAGAATCCTCCAATTGGCGACGCGTCGCGGGCCCACCACACCGCTTTTCTTCAGCTAGAATTAAATGACGACCCTCGATTCCTGCGCATCCAGGGGATGCGAGTGGCCAGATGGGTTTTTACAAAAATGCCCCTCGTTGGGGGAGACAATGCCCTTTTAATAGGCCCAGGGCGTGGAGGCTAACGCACCCCACCCCCTACCATTCTTCCTCACATCCCCGAGAGGTCACAGCCAGCAAACAATGGTGAGCGTTCCAGGCTCTTCCTCACGCCCTCATGGCCCCCGTCAAGGTGATTGGGCGAGCTGCTCAGTATCCCGCATGTGACTGAGCAGCCTCGAGACGCAGGGGTATCTCCCCGTTTCAGATCTCGCGTCCACCCGCCTCAGATTAACGTCCGCCAATGGGAAGGCCCTTGCTGAGAACTTCCCTACCCCCCTCGGGGAGGAAAGGGTATGTTTCGTGCCCTTCCTCTTGCGAGGCATGGGCTTCCCCATTCACCCATTTCTGAGGGGTCTACTGGAGTTTTACGAGATCCAACTCCACCACCTTACCCCAGGATCGATTTTACATATCTCGGGCTTCGTCGCCCTTGTGTGATGTTCCTGGGCTGCGAGGTGCATTTCGAGTTGTGGACGAAATATTTCTGTCTAGTCCCCCACACCCAAGGAGGGACAATTTACGAGGTCGGCGGGGCCGAGGTATGGCGCATTGCCAGGATGAGATATCCCATAGGAACCCCCAAGAAAGATGCCGAGGAGTGGACCTCGGAATGGTTTTATATCGAAGACGTCCCCCTATTCGATCCAGCCCGGAGGGGGTTGCCCGAATTCTCACTTGCTTCACCGAAGAAGCGGTTCAACTGGTGCCCGAAGAGTTTTCCCAAGAGGAAAACGCCGAAGTAATGCGGCTGGCCGCTCAAGTGAGGTGGCTAGCCAACAACGGGTTAACCATCATTGATGTGATGGCGGCAGCCATTGCTCGGTGTGTTCAACCTCTTCAACAGAGGGTGCACCCGCTGTGGCGCTACAACGGGGAGAATGATTCGACCCGACACACACGGAAAGGACATGCTGATCAGGCGGCGATGGCGGCCATACTGGCCGACCTTTTCAAGGGAGAAGAGCAGGAGTTTGCTCGGTTAAGGCCCAAGGAAGGCTTCTCGAGCTACAAACCCATCGAAACGGTGAGTCCAACCACGCTTCATAGCTCGGACAGCACGCCAATTTTTCTTAACCAGATTTTCAATTTGTCCGAACAAAACTGGAGGCGCTGGATCGAGACAGTAAGTTGCCCTGCTCCTCAACCGGAGAATCATTCCCGGGACGACGGTCCTGGGTTCCACGATGACCCCGAAACATCGATCGATTTCGAAGAGGGGGTCTTCTACCTGGAGAGCCTCGATGGCTCTAAGGTGGCCCTTTTGGACGATCACCCTGGGGCGCTTCCCTCCTCCGCTGTAAGTGGCCAACGGGCTTCTTCTCGAAAGAGACGCTCAACTGCTACTCCGAATACACTGACTCCTACTCACAAGGGCCACCGTACGACGCGCCGGACATCTGCAAGGGCGGCACCAGCGCCCCCAGCGGCTAATGGCCGTGGGGTGGCCAAACGCGCGGCCCTGGCGGGAGTTACGTCATCCGCGCCCCGCCCGAAGAGGTAACGTACCCATCGTACCACCACAAGCTTTATTTTTTACACTTGCCAAAAATGCCAACGATTTTCTCTGCGGTATCCTGCAGGCGATATGTAGAACCGCCTTCACCCGAGGATGCCGAAGAGGTGCCGGGGAGTGGCCCAAAACCGAGGTCCCCAACTGTAGCTGACGTTACTCCGGAGGTCCCTGCCGAGGACCATCATCCCGAGGACTCAGGGGGTGTATCGGTCACCAACTCCGAGGTCGAAAGCGTGATGAATCACCGGCGGCGCAAGGCGTCGCTACGGCACTCTGCGTTTTCCGATCAGGAGTTTAATGCTCTTAGTTCGGTAGACGCGTACCTCGAAGCTGCCAGAACAGGACTCGAGGGGGCAGTTAAGCTCATGTCTACTAATCTGCGGGTATGCCACTGGTTTTGACAACCGAATACCTAACCTAGTAGCCCCCGAGCCTTAATTTGGGTGGAACGGCCGAGTTAAGGCTCTGATTTTTTAAAATGCCATGCTATTGTGCAGCCTGTTCAGGAACAAAACAAAAAGTTGTACGAAGACCTCGGGCTGGCGAAAACATAGTTAGAATCTGTGAAAGCCGAGTTAGAGGAGGTCAAGAAATTTACCAGAGAGGCACATGGTAAGCGCCGAACTTAAATGTGTATGATAAAGATTTGTAGGGAACACCTTTTCTAATGAAAGATGGATCCATAGCAGTCGATTCTATAAATCAGCTGCAGAAGGATCTGGATGCTGCCAAAGAAGCTCAGAGGTATGCGGAGTCGCAGCAGGAGGCTGGCTACCACGTACTGACCCGAAGTCATGAGGAAAGGGATAAGCTCAAAGCGGAAGGCCAACAACAGGTCCAAGAAATCAAGAGCTTGGAAGCTCAATTGGCCCTATCCCAAGAGGAGAACCAGAGACTGAAAGCTGGCATGTTCGGTGAGTGCAACCTAGTTTTTCAGTTCATAGACTGTATGTATTAGACAGCAATATGAACAACGCCACATCTCATTGTAGTTCTTCTGACCGGACGCCCCGAAGAGGAGGCCGGCTCTTTCGGACTTGACCTGCTGAAGGAGCTATCCGTCGTACATGAGCGGGCCCGAAAAGCCATGAAGAGCATGTTCAAGGCATTGTGGCCGGGCGAGGTGGTCCCCGAAGGGATGGCCGAACTTGCTAACCGCTTCAAAGGAGCTCGGCGCTGCTTTGAGCTGTGGAAGATGTCATCGTGTCGAGAGGGAGCGCGGGAAGCCTGGGCGATGGTCAAGACCTGCTTCACCAAGCTGGAACCGGAGCATTTGGCTAGGGTTGGGCTAGTAGGGCCAGATGGGCACGAAGTGCCCGTGCATCTGGTATATGACCAGGTTATGCCCGCAGCTCAGCTGTCCCAGGCAGATTGTGCTCTGGAGACCATAATAGATGGTCTTGATCAAGATTGACATTTGTGATTCTATGTATCTATGTACTTGACATCAAAATAGTCTCCAAACCGTGCTTGAAACGTTGTCTTAACCGGCCGCCGGCTTCCGTCCCCTCAGCCAGGGGCTGGGGGGTGTTTCCTACTATGTGGTCCGAGAATATCGGAAAAACACTTCGGAGAACCAGGCAATCCGGCCATGTGGTGCGAATAGACAAAAACGCGCTCGGGGAGTTATGTTATATTACTGTGTAACGTAAGAAACATCTTCCGACGAAAATAGTTCCTCTACGGGTTCCTTTCGTCGGGTTGCCATGTTGATCATGGGCGTATAACCGAATACCCGGAATAGACGGGGATGGTTACTTTGGGAAAATAACCTCGGAATCTTGGCAATAGCTACCAATTATTTTCACTTCCCTCGTGGCCGACCAATTATGTTCTTAAGAACGCTAGCTTTTGGCTTCACCCGTCTGAGGTACGCACCCGGGTAATCCGGACGTAACAATCGTAGAGGTGCTCCCTTTACTCCCTAGCCGAACAATCGGGAACGTAGGGAATAAGCATAGGAGCGAGGCAACCCAGCTTGGCCAAATCTTAAGTCAAATTGATGCATATGATGGCTTTAGAACGATACTGGAAGGTTGCAAACATGTAAAGATAGATGGTTGCACAAATAATATATAACCGGCTCCGTGAAAGAAGCCCCCAGGTGAAAGCGTGTGGTACATTCGAGGATGTTTGCCGAAGAAAAACTTAATGTAGCTCGGCTTAACCGAACACAACCCAGGAAAGACTAGTTATTCGAAGGAATATAAATCCAAGAAGGATAAGCCGAAGAGGGTGATGACGCTGATTTAGCCATAGAAGCGCCGAAGCCGAGCTGCGTTCCATGGGTTTGGTTCGAGGCGATCGTCCTTTGGATCACGGAGACGATACGCTCCGCCCGCGAGTACCTGATCAATTATGAAGGGCCCCTCCCATTTGGGCGACAGTTTATGCTTCTACTTCTCCAGTAGGCGTAGGACGAGGTCACCCACGTTGTAGGCTTTTGCCCGTACTTCTCTGCTCTGATAGCGTCTGGCCTGTTGCTGATAGAAGGCAGAACGGGCCCGAGCTATGTCGCGCTCACCTTCCAGGGCGTCCAGGTCATCTTGCCGATCCAGCTCGGCCTCCCTTTCTTCGTACATTCGTACTCGAGGTGCGTCGTGAATAAGATCGCTGGGGAGGACGGCTTCTGCCCCATACACCATGAAGAACGGTGTGTAGGCCGTGGATTGATTGGGAATGGTGCGTAGGCCCCACAATACGGAGTCAAGCTCCTCGACCCAGTGGCAGTCAGATTCTTTTAAAGATCAGACCAAACGGGGCTTAATGCCGCTCAAAATTAGGCCATTAGCTCGCTCGACCTGTCCATTAGACTGTGGGTGATATACCTGTTGGGGAACGTTGCATGGGAAACAAAAATTTTCCTACGCACACGCAAGATCTATCCATGGTGATGAGCATCTACGAGAGGGAGAGTGAATCTACATACCCTTGTAGATCGCTAAGCGGAAGCGTTAATAAACGCGGTTGATGTAGTCGAACGTCTTCGCGATCCAAATCGCCGAGCGTCCCGCGATCCAATCACGATCCTTCCGATCTAGTGCCGAACGGACGGCACCTCCGCGTTCAACACACGTACGGCTTGATGACGCCTTCACCTCCTCGATCCAGCGAGCGATGGTGAAGTAGTGGTTGAGTTCCAGCAGCACGACGGCGTGGTGATGGTGGTGAGGAACAATCTCTGCAGGGCTTCGCCAAGCACTACGGAGATTATGACGGAGGAACTAGAGGGCTAGGGTTGCCGGCACACGGCTTGGGAAATACTGATGTGTCCCGTGTGCTAGCCCTGCCCCTCTATTTATATGTTGAGCCTTGGGGTCTAAACTTGGAGTAAAAGCCTCCTCCGGGTCGGTTTTGCCCGCACAAGGTCGGTTTGGCCCGCAGGGAAAGAGTCCAACTCGGATCCCTGCCGAACCGTGCACAGCCGCGCACAAGCGGTAGTACCGCTTCACACAAGCGGTAGTACCGCTTGGGCGGTAGTACCGCTTCACACAAGCGGTAGTACCGCTCGGGCGGTAGTACCGCTTCACCAAGCGGTAGTACCG
This sequence comes from Elymus sibiricus, assembly GCA_039707655.1. Lineage (NCBI taxonomy): Eukaryota > Viridiplantae > Streptophyta > Magnoliopsida > Poales > Poaceae > Elymus > Elymus sibiricus. The sequence continues at coordinate 231,860,514 of CM077672.1, read as the reverse complement.
CTTACGCGGCAGCAAAACTACTTTTGCACTTTCCAATACCTTGTGGGCTTTATCCCTTTGGCTCATATAAAGTGTTGCTGCACCCGAACACTTCGGTAAACATCCGGAACCCCTTCCGGTGAACTCCGGAACCCTTCCAGAGATCAAAACACTATTATCACATATATCAATCTTTACCTCCGGACTATTCCGGAGATCCTCGTCATGTCCGGGATCTTATCCGGGACTCCGAACAACTTTCGGTCACCAACATAATAACTCAATTATACTAATCGTCACCAAACGTTAAGTGTGTAGACCCTGCGGGTTCGAGAACTATGTAGACATGACCGAGACACCTCTACGGCCAATAACCAATAGCGGGACCTGGATGCCCATATTGGCTCCTACATATTCTACGAAGATCTTTATCGGTCGAACCTCTATGTCAAGGATTCAGTTAATCCCGTATGCTGTTCCCTTTGTTCTTCGGTATGTTACTTGCCCGAGATTCGATCGTCGGTATCACTATACCTAGTTCAATCTCGTTACCGGCAAGTCTCTTTACTCGTTCCGTAATACAAGATCTCGTGGCTAACACTTTAGTCACATTGCTTGCAAGGCTCATTGTGATGTTGTATTACCGAGTGGGCCCTGAGATACCTCTCCGTCATACGGAGTAACAAATCCCAGTCTTGATCCATGCCAACCCAACAGACACCCTTGGAGATACCTGTAGAGCACCTTTATAGTCACCCAGTTACGTTGCGACGTTTGATACACACAAGGTATTCCTCCGGTGTTAGTGAGTTGCATGATCTCATGGTCAAAGGAACAGATACTTGACATGCAGAAAACAATAGCAATAAACTGACACGATCAAATGCTACGTTTACAGTTTGGGTCTTGTCCATCACATCATTCTCCTAATGATGTGATCCCGTTATCAAATGACATCTCATGTCAATGGCTAGGAAACCTTAACCATCTTTGATCAACGAGCTAGTCAACTAGAGGCTTACTAGGGACACAGTGTTGTCTATGTACCCACACATGTATTTGAGTTTCCAATCAATACAATTATAGCATGGATAATAAACGATTATCATTAACAAGGAAATATAATAATAACCAATTTATTATTGCCTCTAGGGCATATTTCCAACAGTCTCCCACTTGCACTAGAGTCAATAATCTAGTTCACATCACTATGTGATTTACATTGTAATGAATCGAACACCCATGCAGTTCTGGTGTTGTTCATGTTTAGCCCTTGGAAGAGGTTTAGTCATCGGATCTGCAACATTTAGATCCGTGTGTACTTTGCAAATATTTATGTCGTCCTCCTTGATGTAATCGCGGATGGAATTGAAACGTCGCTTTATGTGTCTGGTCCTCTTGTGAAATCTTGGTTCCTTGGCTAGAGCAATGGCACCAGTATTATCACAAAACAGAGTCATTGGGTTAAGCGCACTAGGCACTACTCCAAGATCTGTTATGAACTCCTTCATCCAGACACCTTCCTTTGCTGCCTCCGAGGCTGCGATGTACTCCGCTTCGCATGTAGAATCTGCTACCACGCTTTGCTTGGAACTGCACCAGCTAACCGCACCCCCATTAAGAATAAATACGTATCCGGTTTGCGACTTAGAGTCATCCGGATCAGTGTCAAAGCTTGCATCGACGTAACCCTTTACGACGAGCTCTTGATCACCTCCATAAACGAGAAACATGTCCTTAGTCCTTTTCAGGTACTTCAGGATATTCTTGACCGCCGTCCAGTGTTCCATTCCTGGATCACTTTGAAACCTTCCGACCATACTTATGGCAAGGCTGACATCGGGTCTTGTGCACAGCATTGCATACATGATAGAGCCTATGGCCGAAGCATAGGGGATGACACTCATCTTTTCTCTATCTTCTGCAGTCACTGGGCATTGAGTCTTACTCAACTTCACACCTTGCAAAACAGGCAAGAACCCCTTCTTGGACTGATCCATTTTGAACTTCTTCAAAATCTTATCAAGGTATGTGCTTTGTGAAAGTCCTATTAAGCGTCTTGATCTATCTCTATAGATCTTGATGCCTAATATGAAAGCAGCTTCTCCTAGGTCCTTCATTGAAAAACTCTTGTTCAAATATTCCTTTACGCTTTCCAGCATTTCTATATTGTTTCCAATCAGCAATATGTCATCCACATATAATATTAGAAACGCTATAGAGCTCCCACTCACTTTCTTGTAAATACAAGCTTCTCCGTAAACTTGTATAAACTCGAACGCTTTGATCACCTCATCAAAACGAAGATTCCAACTCCGAGATGCTTGCACCAGTCCATAAATGGATCGCTGGAGTTTGCAAACTTTGTCAGCATTCTCTGGATCGACAAAACCTTCTGGTTGCATCATATACAACTCTTCCTTAAGGTAACCGTTAAGGAACGCTGTTTTGACATCCATCTGCCAAATTTCATAATCGAAAAAGGCAGCTATTGCTAACATGATTCTGACGGACTTAAGCATCGCTACGGGTGAGAAGGTCTCATCGTAGTCAACTCCTTGAACTTGTGAAAAACCCTTTGCCACAAGTCGAGCTTTATAGACGGTGACATTACCGTCCGCGTCCGTCTTCCTCTTAAAGATCCATTTGTTCTGAATGGCCTTACGCCCTTCAGGTAATACTTCCAAAGTCCATACTTTGTTTTCATACATGGATCCCATCTCGGATTTCATGGCCTCTAACCACTTCTCGGAATCCGGGCCCATCATCGCTTCTTCATAGCTCGTAGGTTCATCGTTGTCTAACAACATGACCTCTAAGACAGGGTTGCCGTACCACTCGGGAGCAGTACGCGTCCTTGTCGACCTACGAGGTTCGATAGCAACTTGATCCAAAGCTTCATGATCATCATCATTAACTTCCTCTTCAGCTAATGTAGGCTCCACAGAAACAACTTTCTGCGCTGCGCTACTCTCAGGTTGAAGTAAAGGTTCAACAACCTCATCAAGTTCTATCTTCCTCCCACTCAATTCTTTCGAGAGAAACTCTTTCTCAAGAAATGTTCCGTTTTTAGCGACAAACACTTTGCCTTCGGATCTGAGGTAGAAGGTATACCCAACTGTCTCTTTTGGGTATCCTATGAAGACGCATTTCTCCGCTTTGGGTTCCAGCTTTTCAGGCTGAAGCTTTTTGACATAAGCATCACATCCCCAAACTTTAAGAAACGACAGCTTTGGCTTCTTGCCAAACCAAAGTTCATATGGCGTCGTCTCAACGGATTTCGATGGTGCCCTATTTAAAGTGAATGCAGCTGTCTCTAATGCATAACCCCAAAACGATAGTGGCAAATCGGCAAGAGACATCATAGATCGCACCATATCCAATAAGGTTCGATTACGACGTTCGGACACACCATTACGCTGTGGTGTTCCAGGCGGTGTTAATTGTGAAACAATTCCACACTGTCTTAAGTGACTGCCAAACTCATAACTCAGATATTCTCCTCCTCGATCATATCGTAGGAATTTAATCTTCTTGTTACGATGATTCTCAACTTCACTCTGAAATTGTTTGAACTTTTCAAATGTTTCAGACTTGTGTTTCATTAAGTAAATATACCCATATCTACTTAAGTCATCAGTGAAGGTGAGAAAGTAACGATAACCACCGCGCGCCTCAATGCTCATCGGACCGCACACATCAGTATGTATGATTTCCAATAAGTCACTTGCCCGTTCCATTATTCCAGAGAACGGCGTTTTAGTCATCTTGCCCATGAGGCATGGCTCACATGTGTCAAGTGATTCAAAATCAAGTGACTACAAAAGTCCATCAGCATGGAGCTTCCTCATGCGTTTTACGCCAATATGACCTAAACGGCAGTGCCACAAGAAAGTGGTATTATCATTATCAATTCTACATCTTTTGGCATCAATGTTATGAACATGTGTATCATTACTATCGAGATTCAATAAGAATAAACCCCTCACATCGGGTGCATGACCATAAAAGATATTACTCATATAAATAGAACAACCATTATTCTCTGATTTAAATGAGTAACCGTCTCGCAATAAACAAGATCCAGATATAATGTTCATGCTCAACGCAGGCACCAAATAACACTTATTTAGGTTCATCACTAATCCCGACGGTAATCGAAGAGCGAGCGTGCCGACGGCGATCACATCAACCTTGGAACCATTTCCCACGCGCATCGTCACTTCGTCCTTTGCCAGCCTCCGTCTATTCCGCAGTTCCTGTTTTGAGTTGCAAATATGAGCAACCGCACCGGTATCAAATACCCAGGCACTACAACGAGAGTTGGTAAGGTACACATCAATAACATGTATATCATATATACCTTGTTTGTTGTTGGCCGCCTTCTTGTCAGCCAAATACTTGGGGCAATTCCGCTTCCAGTGTCCAGTTCCCCTGCAATGAAAACACACAGTTTCTGGTTTGGGTCCAGCCTTGGGTTTCTTCACGAGAGGAGCAACTGCTTTGCCACTCTGCTTGGAGTTACCCTTCTTACCCTTGCCATTTTTCTTGAAACTAGTGGTTTTATTGACCATCAACACTTGATGCTCCTTCTGAATTTCAGACTCAGCGGCTTTTAGCATCGCAAACAGCTCGGCGACTGACTTGTTCATCCCGTGCATGTTATAGTTCAACACGAAGCTCTTGTAGCTAGGTGGCAATGATTGAAGAACTCTGTCAGTGATAGCCTCTGGCGGAAGGGGCAACCCCAATTCAGCCAGACGGGTGGAGTACCCAGACATTCTGAGCACGTGATCACTGATAGACCCGTTCTCCTCCATCTTGCAAGCATAGAACTTATCGGAGATCTCATATCTCTCGATCCGGGCATTCTTCTGAAAGATAAACTTCAACTCCTGGAACATCTCATATGCTCCATGACGTTCAAAACGTCTTTGAAGTCCCGGTTCTAAGCCATACAACATTGCACATTGAACTATTGAGTAATCATCAGAACGAGCCTGCCAGGCGTTCACAACGTCTAGAGACTCAACTGGAGCGGGTGGATCACCAAGCGGTGCATCAAGGACATAAGCCTTCTGGGAAGCCGTAAGGATAATCCTTAGATTACGGGCCCAGTCCACAAAGTTACTTCCATCATCTTTCAACTTAGCTTTCTCTAGGAACGCATTAAAATTCAGGGGTGCTACTGCGCGAGCCATGATCTACACCATAAATATTGCAAAGACAACTTAGACTATTGTTCTAGATAATGAGTTTAGTTAATCATATTACTTAAAAAACTCCCACTCAAATTGACATCCCTCCGGTCATTCGAGTGTAACATGATCCAAATCCACCAACTCAAGTCCGATCATCACGTGAGTTGAGGTGGTTTCAATGGTGAACATCTTCATGTTGATCATATCTACTATATGACTCATGTTCGACCTTTCGGTCTCTTGTGTTCCGAGGCCATGTCTGTACATGCTAGGCTCGTCAAGTTTAACCCGAGTGTTCCGCACGTGCAACATGGCTTGCACCCGTTGTATGCGAACGTAGAGTCTATCACACCCGATCATCACGGCGTGTCTCGAAACGACGAACTTTCGCAACGGTGCACACTTGGGGAGAACACAATTTATCTTGAAATTTAAGTGAGGGATCACCTTATAATGCTACCGTCGTCCTAAGCAAAATAAGATGCATAAAAGGATTAACATCACATGCAAATCATAAGTGACATGATATGGCCATGAACTTGTGCTTTTGATCTCCATCTCCAAAGCACCGGCATGATCTCCATCGTCACCGGCATGACACCATGATCTCCATCATCTTGATCTCCATCAACGTGTCGCCATAAGGTTGTCGCGCCGACTGTTGCTTCCACGACTATAGCTAACGTTTAGCGATAAAGTAAAGCATTACATAGCGCTTAATGATTGACACGCAGGTCATACAATAATTAAAGACAACTCTATGGCTCCTGCCAGTTGCCGTACTCATCGACATGCAAGTCGTGATATTCTATACAACACATGATCATCTCATACATCACATATATCTCATCATGTAATTGGCCATATCATATCACATCATACCCTGCAAAAACAAGTTAGACGTCCTCTAATTGTTGTTGCAAATTTTACGTGGCTGCTACGGGTTTGCAAGAACCGTTCTTACCTACGCAAAACCACAACGTGGTGTAGTGATTGCTTTTTGATCTTCTAAAAGAACCCTTTTCATTGAACCGATTCAACTAAAGTGAGAGAGACAGACACCTGCCAGTCACCTTTATGCAACAAGTGCACGCAGCGGTGAAACCAGTCTCGCGTAAGCGTACGCGTAATGTCGGTCCAGGCCGCTTCATCTCACAATACCGCGGAATCAAGCATCAACTAGTAACGGCAAGCAATATGTATACACCCACGCCCACAACTCCTTTGTGTTCTACTCGAGATCTCATCTACGCATAGACCTAGCTCAGATGCCACTGTTGGGGAACGTTGCATGGGAAACAAAAATTTTCCTACGCACACGCAAGATCTATCCATGGTGATGAGCATCTACGAGAGGGAGAGTGAATCTACATACCCTTGTAGATCGCTAAGCGGAAGCGTTAATAAACGCGGTTGATGTAGTCGAACGTCTTCGCGATCCAAATCGCCGAGCGTCCCGCGATCCAATCACGATCCTTCCGATCTAGTGCCGAACGGACGGCACCTCCGCGTTCAACACACGTACGGCTTGATGACGCCTTCACCTCCTCGATCCAGCGAGCGATGGTGAAGTAGTGGTTGAGTTCCAGCAGCACGACGGCGTGGTGATGGTGGTGAGGAACAATCTCTGCAGGGCTTCGCCAAGCACTACGGAGATTATGACGGAGGAACTAGAGGGCTAGGGTTGCCGGCACACGGCTTGGGAAATACTGATGTGTCCCGTGTGCTAGCCCTGCCCCTCTATTTATATGTTGAGCCTTGGGGTCTAAACTTGGAGTAAAAGCCTCCTCCGGGTCGGTTTTGCCCGCACAAGGTCGGTTTGGCCCGCAGGGAAAGAGTCCAACTCGGATCCCTGCCGAACCGTGCACAGCCGCGCACAAGCGGTAGTACCGCTTCACACAAGCGGTAGTACCGCTTGGGCGGTAGTACCGCTTCACACAAGCGGTAGTACCGCTCGGGCGGTAGTACCGCTTCACCAAGCGGTAGTACCGCTTACGCGGCAGCAAAACTACTTTTGCACTTTCCAATACCTTGTGGGCTTTATCCCTTTGGCTCATATAAAGTGTTGCTGCACCCGAACACTTCGGTAAACATCCGGAACCCCTTCCGGTGAACTCCGGAACCCTTCCAGAGATCAAAACACTATTATCACATATATCAATCTTTACCTCCGGACTATTCCGGAGATCCTCGTCATGTCCGGGATCTTATCCGGGACTCCGAACAACTTTCGGTCACCAACATAATAACTCAATTATACTAATCGTCACCAAACGTTAAGTGTGTAGACCCTGCGGGTTCGAGAACTATGTAGACATGACCGAGACACCTCTACGGCCAATAACCAATAGCGGGACCTGGATGCCCATATTGGCTCCTACATATTCTACGAAGATCTTTATCGGTCGAACCTCTATGTCAAGGATTCAGTTAATCCCGTATGCTGTTCCCTTTGTTCTTCGGTATGTTACTTGCCCGAGATTCGATCGTCGGTATCACTATACCTAGTTCAATCTCGTTACCGGCAAGTCTCTTTACTCGTTCCGTAATACAAGATCTCGTGGCTAACACTTTAGTCACATTGCTTGCAAGGCTCATTGTGATGTTGTATTACCGAGTGGGCCCTGAGATACCTCTCCGTCATACGGAGTAACAAATCCCAGTCTTGATCCATGCCAACCCAACAGACACCCTTGGAGATACCTGTAGAGCACCTTTATAGTCACCCAGTTACGTTGCGACGTTTGATACACACAAGGTATTCCTCCGGTGTTAGTGAGTTGCATGATCTCATGGTCAAAGGAACAGATACTTGACATGCAGAAAACAATAGCAATAAACTGACACGATCAAATGCTACGTTTACAGTTTGGGTCTTGTCCATCACATCATTCTCCTAATGATGTGATCCCGTTATCAAATGACATCTCATGTCAATGGCTAGGAAACCTTAACCATCTTTGATCAACGAGCTAGTCAACTAGAGGCTTACTAGGGACACAGTGTTGTCTATGTACCCACACATGTATTTGAGTTTCCAATCAATACAATTATAGCATGGATAATAAACGATTATCATTAACAAGGAAATATAATAATAACCAATTTATTATTGCCTCTAGGGCATATTTCCAACAATACCGAGGCGTAGTCGAGCTTAATGCCTAAATTAGCGCACCAGTCTTTAACTTCCTGGGCGGTAAAATTGGATCCATCTTCCGTTATTATGCTATGGGGGACACCGTAATGGTGCACGACGCCGGATATAAAATCAATGACCGGCTTGGACTTGGCTGAGGTCACTGGTTTTGCCTCAATCCATTTAGTGAATTTGTCTACCATGACGAGCAGGTATTTCTTTTTCTTGGTCCCCCCTTTAAGTGGTCCGACCATGTCCAGCCCCCAGACCGCGAAAGGCCAGGTAATCGGTATCGTTCGAAGAGCCGTGGGGGGCATATGACTCTGATTTGCAAAGAGCTGGCATCCAACGCAATGTTGGACCAATGTTTGGGCGTCTGTTCGGGCAGTGGGCCAGAAGAACCCGGCTCGGAAAGCCTTGCTGACCAGGGCCCGAGCTGCTGCGTGTTGACCGCCCATGCCAGCGTGGATCTCGGCCAAGAGCTGTCTTCCCTCCTCTTCGGATATACATCGTTGGAGGACGCCGGTAGTGCTTTTCTTATATAGTTCGCCCTCGTGGACTTTATAGGCTTTAGATCGCCGAACAATGCGCCTAGCCTCAGTCTGGTCGTCGGGTAGCTCTTGGCGGAGGAGATAGGCGAGGAAGGGCTCGGTCCATGGCGCGATTACCGCCATGACTTCGTGGGCCAAAGACGTCATTTCGACGGCCGAGCCCCCGATAATTCCTTCGTCTGGTTCGATAGGCGGAGGGACGAGCTCTCCTGAGGTCTTGGTTTCCGAGTCCTGGGCATCCTCCTGCCACACCACGGACGGCTTAAAGAGTCGTTCCAAAAAGGTGTTCTCAGGAACACGGTCGCGCTTGGCGCCCATCCGAGCAAGGACATCGGCAGCTTGATTGCTGTCTCTAGGGATATGGTGAAACTCCAGTCCTTCAAAACGGGCGGAGATCTTTAGGACGGCGTTGCGGTATGCTGTCATTTTTGGGTCTTTTGCGTCAAATTCGCCGTTGACTTGAGAGATGGCGAGATTAGAGTCTCCCCGTACCTCAAGCCGCTGTACACCCATTGACACCGCCATCCAGAGTCCATGCAACAGAGCTTCATATTCGGCCGCGTTGTTGGAGTCGGTGTACATGATCTGGAGTATGTATCGAATGTTGTCGCCAGTGGGGGATGTGAGAACCACTCCAGCCCCTAGCCCGGCGAGCATTTTGGAGCCGTCGAAGTACATCGTCCAATGCAAGTATGTATTGTACTCTCTAGGGAGTTCGGCTTCCGTCCATTCCGCTACGAAATCTGCCAACACCTGAGATTTAATAGCTCGGCGCGGTCGATATATGATTTCGAAGGGGAGGAGTTCTATAGCCCATTTGGCTATATGTCCGGTGGCGTCTCGATTGTTGATTATGTCATTCAACGGTACCTCGGATGCCACCGTGACCGAGCACTCTTGAAAATAGTGGCGGAGTTTTCGGGACGCCATGAAAACTGCGTAGGCGATCTTCTGATAATGCGGGTACCTCGTTTTACACGGGGTGAGCACTTCGGATACATAGTACATTGGTTTCTGCACCATGAGCTCGTGACCCTCTGTCTCTCGTTCGACGACGAGAACCGCGCTAACCACCTGATTCGTGGCCGAAATGTATAGCGGCATTGGCTCGCCCAGGCTGGGTGCTGTCAAGATGGGGTTGCTAGCCAGTAGAGTTTTAATTTCCTCTAGTGCGGCCGCCGCTTCACTAGTCCACTCAAAGTTCTTCGTCCGTTTGAGCAACTTGTAGAGCGGTAAGGCCTTTTCTCCGAGGCGTGAGATGAAGCGGCTTAAGGCTGCAACACAGCCGGCCAGTTTCTGGACGTGTTTTAGCTTAGTAGGGACCGCCAGCTGGGACAGCGCCCGTATTTTCGCTGGGTTAGCCTCTATTCCTCTATGGGAAACAATGAATCCGAGCAGCTTACCGGCCGGCACTCCGAAGACGCACTTTTCCGGATTGAGCCATATATCGAAAGTCCGTAGACTGTCGAAGGTTTGCCGGAGATCGTCCACCAGCTAGCTGACGTGTTTGGTTTTGACAACCACGTCGTCCACATACGCTTCGATAGTTTTGCCGATCTGCTTTTCCAGACATGTTTGGATCATGCGCTGGTATGTATCCCCTGCGTTCTTTAATCCGAAGGGCATTGTGTTGAAACAGAATGGTCCATAAGGGGTGATGAATGCTGTGGCCGCTTGGTCGGACTCCTTCATTTTAATTTGATGGTATCTGGAGTAAGCGTCGAGAAAACACAGCGAGTCATGCCCGACAGTGGCGTCTATGATCTGGTCTATGCGGGGCAGGGGGAAAGGATCTTTGGGGCAGGCCTTGTTTAAGTCCTTGAAGTCGACACACAGCCGCCAAGATTTGTCCTTCTTAGGTACCATGACCAGATTGGACCCAATTCTCGCGCAAAAATTTGCGCAACTCTTCGTCGATCGCGGGGTCCAGCTGAGCTCCAATGGATGCCGTCTTGTTGAGATCCGTTGGGTGCACTTGGAATTTGACGATTTCGTCCGCTGGTTTGAAGGACGTAGATTTGGGCCTTTTGTCAAGGATTACGTCGTCCTTATCCACCGTTTAGCGGAGCGCGGTCAGTTCTTCAGCTATGAGGGCTTCGGATAACGCTTCAAGGGCGAGCGATGTTGTTTTATTCTCGGCCCGAAGAGCTCTGTACGGATCACTTTTTACTGTGATCACGCCGTTTGGCCCTGGCATCTTAAGTTTCATGTACCCATAATGTGGGATAGCGTGGAATCGTGCGAAAGCGTCGCGCCCTAATAAGGCGTGGTAGCCACTGCGAAAGGGCACAATGTGGAAAAGCAATTCCTCTGATCGATAGTTCTCGGGTGTTTCAAAGACCACATCAAGGGCAACTCGGCCAGTACAATGTGCCTCCTTTCCGGGGATGATCCCTCGGAAGTTGGTGTGACTTTGCTCGATGCGAGATCTGTCGAACTGCATTTTGTCCAAGGTATCCTCGTAAATGAGGTTTAGCCCGCTGCCGCCGTCCATTAGCACTTTTTGGAGTCGAAATCCGTCCACTATGGGATCAAGGACGAGGGCGGCAGCAGCTCGGATAGGACGGGACTTCGGCTGATCTTGTTCGCTGAAGGTGATAGGTATGTCTGTCCATGAGTCTGTTGCTGCCACATGGTGAATTTGAGCGAGCTCTCGAAGGGCTCTCTTCCTCTGGTTCTTTGAGGAATACGTCTCGTAGATTGTCAGGATCTCGGCGTCATCGTCAAGGGGCGTTGCTGGACGTTTATTGGAGTACGGGCCTCCGAGGATGACTTCGCCGCTCTTGGCCACTTGCCTGACCACCCAGCAAGCTCGAAGGCTGTGGGTTGGGTTTGTGTTGAGAAGGACGGAGTGTATGGGGCATGGTTTGTCCAGTAGCTCATCAAGGACCGTTCTGAATCCTATCAGGGGTTTCATCCTTTTCTCGGACGGCTCGTAGTGAGGTGTCCGGCGAGGGTGTGCGCGTTTTGCCCGAGCTCGGTTTGATCCCTCTGTACGGATTGACTCCGTTTGCTCGAGCTGAGTCTGCCAAGCATACTCCATGGCGCAGTATTTGGACACCAGGTCCGATAACTCAGAGAAGTTTTGGATGTGGCGGCGGGCGAGGGCGTTTAAGATGCCTTCGTCTCGGCAGTTCTGTCGGAAAACCTCCAGAATTTCCTTACTGCAACCGTCCATCATCTTGTTTTTGATGAGAAGGAATCTGGCCCAGAAGTGCCGAACTGTCTCTCCGGGCTGTTGCTTTACGTACATTAGGTCCCATATGTCGGGCCGTCCTGAGTTACTTGGACAGTACTTAATGTGGGGGATGGGTGGGATAAAAAAAATGATCCCAGCGGGGCGTGAGTCCGGGGATTTGGCGGCTGCGTCCTGGATTGATATGGGATCCGACGCGCCGAGCTCTGGATCCGGATAGTTGGCCGGGTGCGGATGCGTAAACTCGAGGTTGCGCGCTGAATCAGACTTCGGCTCTGAGTCCTCTCCAGAGCGGAGTTCGGCTACCGAGCTGGAGGATGAAGCTTGATAATCAGAGACTTGCACCCCATGCGCTTTCGGTTCCGGGGGGAGGGGCGAGCCCTCAGTTGAGCCTTCGATAGTGGTGACCAAGTGGGCAGCCGGAGGGGTATGAGTTTCCCCGTCATCGGTTTTAAGCCTGGTCTGGTCGTAGACTGAGGACTGGCCATCGGTGATTCCCATGGCATGGATCCGATCTAGTATCCCATTCAGTAGTGAGAGATCTGTCGGACCCAAGCTCTGGTAGTTTACGGGGTTAACCCGCAATATGGCCGTGACGGGAGTGCTTGACTTTGCCCCGCAGTCATGTTCGGCTGAGGCCGATTTTCGACAGCCGAGCACGGAGATTAGATCCGGGCTCGAGGCTGGATCCGGAGTGGCGGCCGTCCCGATAGTGGGGGTGGCCGCACTCGAAGTTAAGACTTCAGGATTTTTGGGTCCTCTAGGCGAGGCTGAGGACCCCGTAAGGATAAGATCTCCCCAGGAGTCGGCGATGAACTCTAAGCTTCCGAACCTGATCTCCTGATCGGGGGCAAGGCTGTCGACCCGGCTGAGGCGACCGGTCGGATCAGCGTGTAGCATGACGCTGCCGAACGCAAAGAGCTGGCCGGGAACGAAGGTGTCCCCGCAGCTAGCACTATTGCTAATGACTAAGCGAGCCATTGATCCTTGATGACCCTACAGCGGAGCTCTCAATGAAAGCACCAATGTCGGTACCGAACCGGCAGATCTCGGGTAGGGGGTCCGAACTATGGATCTAGGAATCAATGAGTAGCAGGGAACGTGGAGACAGCGATTTACCCAGGTTCGGGCCCTCTCGAAGAGGTAAAACCCTACGTCCTGCTAGATTGTATTGATGCGATTGCACGAAGGTTACAGAGTCGATCTACCTCGAGATCGGATGGGCTAAACCCTAGGTGGTTATGATAATTCTCCTGCTCTACGGACTAAACCCTCTGGTTTATATAAACACCAGAGGGGCCTAGGGTTACATATAGTCGGTTTCCATCAGGGGATAAACATGCCAGTTACGCTAATTATTTCTTGGAGGAGACGCCAAGTCTTCGGAGGTTTCCTTCTGATGCACGGGGTCGCCCACTATCCGGCCTTCCTTTGATGAGTAAAGGGCGGCCCACTAGTCCGGCCCACGAGAGATAGGCCGGCAGCCCGAGTACCCCCTAGTCCGGGACACCCTCACTCTCAATGAAAGCACCAGTGTCGGTACTAAAACCGGCAGACCTCGGGTAGGGGGGGGCGAGCTATAGATCTCGGATCGATGGGTAACAGGAGATGAAGGGGACAGTATTTACCCAGGTTCGGGCCCTCTCGAAGAGGTAAAACCCTACGTCCTGCTCTGATTGTATTGATGATGATGTATCGAGTACATGCTTGATCTACCTCGAGATCGTATGTTGTGTTCTAACCCTAAGGTGAGTAACGATTCTTCTTCTGCCCTACGGACTAAACCCCTCAGCTTATATAGGCACTGGGGGTATCTAGGGTTACATATGGTCGGCTGCTAGCCGGAGAAACACATGCCAATAACCGGAGCAATCCTTGGGGTACACGCCAAGTCTTCGGCAGAGTCCATCTTCACCACGCCTAGGTTCGAGGCTTCCGGAGTCCTTCCTCATAAGATCGATGGGCCATAAGCTCGGCCCATGGACTATGGGCCAACTAGGTTGGTACCCCTTAGTCCAGGACACCGTCAATAGGTGTGGTGAGCAAATTATAGTTGTGTACCGATTAAGTTGCAATTCATATGATTGTTTATATATGTCATGATTTCATATAAGTATTACATTATTGTATCCATAGACTGTTATCGAACTGCATCTATAGCTAATACTCCACCTGGGATAGTCATCAAGTATGCATCTCCAAGTATATCAATTAAGTAAAAATGGAGCATTACATTAAGCAAAGTGACATAATGTTGACAGTGTATATTCTCTTTACCTCCAGTTCGTCACCGAGACAATCAGGCAACTATCTCTTTATTTTTATAACACGGTACAAGCTTGTTTTGCTTTTCTGTCACTGAGATAGATTACTTGCAAGTTTAAACTCAGCTAACAAACACAACTCCCTTTTGAAGATCATCAATCTAAACATGGTTAATGGAAGACTAATAGACCGCACAACATATATGTTTATAAATCATGCAATAAAGAACTCAAAAGAATCCAAGATAAATCATATATATGTCTGATTATACAGTTGACCACACCACAAAACACACATCAAATGGATCACGGTCATGTAAGACAGCTTATGTGATCTTTGCGTTGAGAAGCAAGTGAGAGAGGATGTCATCTAGCTATTGTTATGCACCCATAGTCCAAGGAGGACTACTCACACATGGACATGGTGGCAGCGAGGTTGATGAAGATGACTCCGTCGATGATTTCCTCCTCCGACATACTAACAGAAAAAGGACTCCAGATTTCCACATTGGATCGTCACGGAACTAAAGTGACGGCAACGGAAAAATTCCTCAATAAATCTTTCTGAGGGTTTTGGTCAAATATAAATGTGGCAGAAGGAAGAGGTGGTGGAGGGGCGCCCTACGGGGCCCACGTGCCCCCACCTTGTGGTCCAACCCTAGGCTACATGGAGCCCACAGAGGCTCCCTCTGCTGGCTTCGGTTCCTGACTCCTTACCGATGAGAAATTTTTAGAAATGTTTGTTTAGGTTTTTTTCATACTCGAAACGGTGTTTTTCTAAAGTAATGTCCAAAAACATCGATCGGGCGATTAGTAGGTTATAGTCCAACAAATCAATATAAAATTATGTCAAAAATATAAAATAATGATATAGAATTAGCACAAATATAAGAAAATGATACAATATACGTATGGAACATATAAAATTGTGGCAAAAAAAATCACGTTGTGTTCCCCACCCCACGGCGCCACGGCGCACGCGCGCTCGCTCCTGATCTTTAATAAGTTGAAGAGAAGAGAAACACGCTGCAAAGCAGCCACCACCCCTGTCCTGCTAATCGTACTGCCCAGCGGCGCCATGTCGTCGTCGTCGTTCAAGCCCAACCCCCTCTCGCTGAGCGTACCGGACCCCGCACTCGACCGCTGGCTCCGCGACTCCGGCTACCTCGACCTCCTCGACTCCTCCGCCCCCGCACCCGCCGCCGCCGCCGCAACACGCGCCAGCCCCGCACCCACCTCCTCGGGGGCCGGCGCCGCCGCCGACGTCCTCGCCTTCACGCGCACCCTAGCCTCTCTCCTCGCGCTCAACCCCTTTGCGTGCCTCTCCGCCGCCGACCTCGCCGCGCCCACCCCCTCCTGGTCCCTCGCCTTCATCGGCGCCCCAGGCGCCGCCTCCTACTCCTGGCCCCCGACCCCCACCCAGGCCCGACTCCGCGTCCAGGAGAACGTCCGCCGCTACGCCCGCAACTATGCCGCGCTATCCATCCTCGTCTTCGCCTGCTGCCTGTATGCTACTGCCATCTGCCCTCTTTCCTTCATCCTATCTTCGTTTCGTTATCTTTCCTGTCTTTGCATGTCCGTGTGTGCGGATGGAGTATTAAAGCAGCTGCTGCTGCTGTCTGCGGCGGCATGTGTGCAGGTACCGGATGCCTATGTCGCTGCTGGGGTTGTTGGCCAGCCTCGCCGTGTGGGAGGCTGTGCGGTACTGCCGGGACCGGTGGAGGCTCGCCACACGAGCGCCCGGAATTGGGCAGGCTCTTCTGCACTGTGCCCAGATTGGTGAGTGTTGGGTTTCAAATGCTGTTTCTGCGCAAACATTGCTAGTGCCTAGTGCAATGATGAACTGAACAGCTAGGTGGATTTCATTTGCAGCAGCATTACTGACAGTATACAGGCATGGGTCATTTGTTTTCTAAGATTGGTAGTGAATATATACGGAATTCATGTCTTAATATTCTTGTGGGATAGAAAGGATATCTTGAACAGACCACTGTACATGTTCTAGAAGCCTTTTTTCTTTATGATTATTCTGACTTGTTTGTTTCGTTAATTGTTCAGCAACTATGTAAATGCTTCAAGCAAGAAAAATGTCACAAAGTTCTATTTTCTTCAAGAAATTATTGATATGCTTGAATATGACAAAACACATAACTTGATCAAGTTGTTCAACTTGGTCATAATGTATATTTATTTATGTAATTTACTGATTTTTTCATGCAGCATGTTTCTTATTCGCTATATATATCATGAGGAACCATCACACAGTACACATTAAGAATAATTCCTGATTTGTTTTCTCAATTATCATTTCTTAATCAATTGGAAAATATTTGTACAAACTGTAGAAGTTAATCCATGTGCCCAGTGCATACATGGATGCTCATTGCTCGTTGTGTAACTTGAAATCTCAGATGCAATGGCGCAAGTACAGCAACCTGGTTTTCGATGCGTAAAAACACAAACCTTAAGGCCTACATTCTTAGGACAGTGCCAAGTTACCAATTTTCTTTCACACCTTCATCCCACCTGCCCAACACATGGCTCATGTTCATCTTTCTTTTCATTTCGAATATCACACCTGTGGTTAGGTGCTATCCTGTTAAACTTTCTTTTATTTTGAATGGTATACCTGTAGTCTGATGCTCTCGTCTCTAACTATCCGTCGGTTTTGCTCCTGAACAGCCACTGCTATACTACTATATGTATGCAACCTGCAGTTTGCTCTTGTGTATGCCATTGGGTTGAGTTATGCAGGTGAATGACCCTTACCTCTCTCCTTCCTTTTCGTTTCTTCTGATTATTCTTGTCAATCAGTGTGCTATGTTTTGCAGTCATGATGCTGCATGCTTCTCTTCGGAAGTTGACTCCCTCGAGCCTATCTGTTCCGGCAAATAAGAATAGGAGGGCACAGCCAAGACGAAGCTAGTTGCCATTGGAGGTAGGCTGCAGATGGCAGGTACATTGCCATGTCGTAGTACGGTGGAGCCACTGCCCTGAAAGCAATTCTACACCTAAGATCGTGTGCTCCGACTATCTACGCCATTCAATCCTTCCACAGGGTTATGTCAAAAGATATTGGCTGCATGAGTTCGGAGACGGGGAAGACGATTGCAAGAGTGGAACTGTAAGCACAGCGGAATGTGGGAACAATGTGTGCTTACAATCCTAGGACTGTAAAATCCAGTTTGGGCACCGACGCTGATTAAAGAATTTTTGGAAGGCATTTCGGAGTTCTTAATAAGGCTGTTGGAAGCCAATGAGGGCCGTTCGCTTCCTTTGCCTCCGGGGTTTCCTCTCTACATCCCTCTGCTTTGGTTTTTGATTCTCTACGCTCCCTTGTCTTAGAAATAATCTAAACTGAATCGATATTTTTCTTTTCTTATCCTACTGGAAACCATATGTCCTGCATTAACTTAATTAAATCTTACCAGTATTATTTAACTTAATTAAATCTTACCAATATTATGTCCTGTATTGAAATCAAATCAAATTTTACCAAAACCTCAATTAAATTAAAATGTGTCTTGCCTTCTTCTACCTATACTCGTTACCATAATCTAGAATATGGTGGGTGTAAGGTATATGTTGGACACAATTAGTATTTAACCACTGGAATACGGACAATTTTTTTAACACAGTAGAAGCAGACGCTCATACATACACATATACACTTATCCCTATAAATGCAATGCCCTACCCCTATGAGCACCTCCAAGAGACTGAGCTGGCATATAATCTTGAGATTGACGAACTTGCCACAGACGTTTTCGTATTCGTCCTCCCACTAAACGCACATTGCCGAAAGGCCTGAAATAAATCCAGAAAAATACGACAATCAATTCCAAGTCACAAACAATTAACTAGTGTGTTTAATGTTGAAGTAATGAGGCGCCTCTCCCTCGGTCCCTAAATGTAAAACCATTTTTGACACTCATTTTGGACGGAGGGAGTACATCTCAATAGCTCGGATGATAATTTCATAACTGAACCTGCGACGCTGATGCTCTTTTGTTGCCGTGATACATGTTGCCATAGTTCATGTGTGCTACTCGTGACGCATGTTACCATCGTTGATTTGTGTTAAGCCATGATGCTTGTGCCATCATTTGGTATTACCGCCACCTAGGGGTGTGCTTTTTTTAGGCAAACGTTACACAAGACCTTGAAAAGCGAGTTTAAACCCCGAAACCAAGCGGCAGCCAACAAATCAGTAACAGCATGTTCGTTACGACAGGCACGTTAGCAAAAGAAAATAAACACGAAGGCAGGCCCATGGTTTACAACTGATAACAATTAGCATTAGCAAGTCTTTCAGTCACCACTTAACATCATGACTTCTCAAACATCAAATGGGCTGTGCCTATGGCAGGGCACACTGGAAACAGTGAATGGCCGAATTACATGTAAACTCTGAATATTTTTGATGCCCTACATGATCATCAATTTCAGTTATGGTTGGCAATCATGCATGTTGGATTGCCAACCTACTTCTGAGTATCTATACACTACACTGGCATTCCATCTAAAACAATGTGAGAATGAATCGTTAGCATTCCTAGAATCATAAAGCCGGTCAATTTGAGAATATCACAGCAAGCAATGGCAGCACCGCAGTTCTCAGGCAGCACCGCAGTTCCTCAATTTAGTAAATCCAAGTCTTGGCATTTCCAGATACTCACTCTGCGAAAATTGAAGTGTCAGAATGGCTGCAATTACGTAATCACAATAACAATTTTGTTAAAATATATTTGCTAGATGCCTCGATTGGTAGGGCTACACATGGCATTCACTCCAGTGGAATACCAATGCTTCAGATAATATCCGGCTGAGCATCTCCAAGGGCAAGTAGCAAATTTGAGCCCCATATGTCCGCGGACAGCAGGGATCGGGCTCCTCCATTTTCCACCCCTACAACAGCGGGATCCATTTCACCCCTCCCCATTTGTTGGCCCCATTTTTTTGCCCTTCTCATTTTTTTTCAAACAAACTTGTTGAATACTAGAAAGGTTTAGATTGAACATAGAAATAAACAGTTCAAATTTAAAAATAGATAATTCAAACATAAATATTATCCGGAGTACATAGTTCAATTTTAAAGATCGGGTCCAACGTGGCGGACATGTCCAGACAGCCCATATCTGACCCACATTTGGGCTGGGTTTAGGGCCGTCCGAACTGTCCGGACAAATGGGGCCGGTTTGGTGAGGACCGTAGGACCGGTATTTTTTGTTTGGACTGCCGGTTGGGGCTTAACCCTCTTAGGGGCGCGCCATATCTGAACCCGGGTGTGGTGTTAAATAGGCAAGGGTCAGGCCCTCACCCCCTTGGTGAGTCATATGTTGATATGGATACGGTGATAAGTGGGCAAGGATAAGGTCGTCGCATCCTTAGTGGCACGCTACATCGATGCCCAGGTGTAATGAAATATGAGCAAGGGTCTTCGCATTTGACTTGACAAGTGCGAAGGGTAAGGAAGCTAGCCGAGCCAAGTAGGATCCGCTTAGGTAGCTAGAACGTAGGGTCCCTGTCGGGTAAGTTACGAGAGTTAGTTGATACAACGGTGAGGAAGGTGCTGATATCCTATGCATCCAAGAAACCAAATGGAAGGGACAGAAGGCGAAGGAAGTGGAGTGTACCAGCGTCAAGCTGGTGGTTAAGCGGCAAGAGGACCAAATTATCCTGGTCAAGCTGGTCGTTGGGGACTTAGTTCTCGATGTCATCAGCGTGTATGCCCCTCAAGTAGGCCATGATGTGAGCACCAAGAGGGAGTTCTAGGAAGGCCTGGAGGACATGGTTAGGAGTGTACCTATTGGCCAGAAGCCCTTCATACAGGAGACCTCAATGGCCACGTGGGTACATCTAACACGGGTTTCAAAGGGGTGCATGGGGCTTTGGTTATGGCAGCAGGAATCAAGGAGGATGTCTTGAGCTTTGCTTTAGCCTACAACATGATCATAGCTAACACCCTCTTTGGAAAGAGAGAATCCCATCTGGTGACTTTTAGAAGTGGTCACACTAGCTATGACTTTTAGAAGTGGTCACACTAGCTAGATCAACTTCACCCTCTGGAGAAGAGAAGACAGGCGTGTTTGCCTAGATTGTAAGGTGATACCTAGAGAGAGTGTTGTCCCTCGACATAAGCTTGTGGTGGCTGACTTCCGCTTTCGGATATGTGTCCGACGGGATAAGTGCGCCAAAGTCGCTAGAACGAAGTGGTGGAAGCTCTCCAATAGTGAGACCAGCTTGACAAGCTACCTTTCCTCTTGATATGAGGTGCGAAGAGAAACATCTCTTTTTTATGACTTCCACTTCTCGACCCCGGCCCGGAAAAGTGACCGACCCCTAAGGGGAGGCAACTCAGGCTTTCAAGGAGAAGGTTATTAAGGAGGGCTCATGGGAGGAAGGAGGTCATGCAAACAATAGGTGGATGAAGATGGCAACTTGCGTTCGAAAGGTGGCTTCAGAGGAGTTTGAGGTGGGGAGTAGAAGCGAAGCGAAGGTTACCTAGTGGTGGAGCAATGATGTCCAGAAGGCTATTAAGGAGAAGAAAGAATGTTCGCCTACACCTAGATAGGAGTGCAGACAACATATAGAAGTACAAGGTGACAAAGAGACCACAAAGCGAGTTGTGAGTGAAGCAATGGGTCGGGCCTCTTTCAGCGTTTAAACATGAGGGAAGCGAAAGGGACAACTATAAGGAAGACGGGGGATGTCAACCAAGTCAAATGCATCAAGGATGGAACAGATCAGCTTCTGGTGAAGGACAAGGAGATCAAGAATAGATGGCGAGAGTACTTCAACAAACTGTTCAATGGAGATAATGAGAGCTCAGCCATTGAGCTGGACGACTCCTTTGATGATACCAGCAAACATTTTGTGCAACCAATCCGTCTGAGATCAAGGAGACTTTAAAAAGGAAGAAAGCATGCAAGGTGATGAGCCCTGATTGTATCCCCATTGAAGTGTGGAGATGCCTTGGAGTGTGGCTAACTAAGTTGTTCAACCTCATTTTTAGGTCAAACAAGATGCCCAAAGAATGTACCAACTTCAAGAATAAGGGGGATATTCAAAGTTGTACTAATTACCGTGGAATTAAGTTGATCAGCCATAAAATGAAGTATGGGAGAGTCATTGAGCACCGCATAAGAAGAATGACAAGCGTGATCAAAAATCAGTTTGGTTTCATGCTTGGAGGTCGACCATGGAAGCTATTTTCTTGGTACGACAACTTATGGAGAGATACAGGGCACAAAAAAAGGACCTGCATATGGTATTCATTGACTTGGAGAAGGCCTACGATAAGATACCACAGAATGTCATATGGTGGGCCTTGGAGAAACACGAAGTCCCAACAAAGTACATTACCCTCATCAAGACATGTGCGATAATGTTGTGACAAGTGTTCAAACAAGTGATGGTGACACCAATGACTTTCCAATTTTAAAATAG
The DNA here is from genome assembly GCA_039707655.1 of Elymus sibiricus. Classification (NCBI taxonomy): domain Eukaryota; kingdom Viridiplantae; phylum Streptophyta; class Magnoliopsida; order Poales; family Poaceae; genus Elymus; species Elymus sibiricus. The sequence goes on along the minus strand of CM077672.1, from coordinate 231,838,735 downwards.
TATTGCACCAAGGGTCAGCTTTGAGCTCTTAGGGTAACTCCAACACGGATCACCAGAGCGGACATCATCAAATGTCCTTAGGCACATCCGGGCATGTCCGCGAACAGCGATGGGGGCGGAGGCCATCCAATCGTAGTCACCAAATGTCCGCGCCCCATTTCAAATGGATCTTCAAAAAAGGATGATATTTGTTAAATTTCGGACGAAATTTAACAAAGTTCCAACTAAACCGAACAAGATTTTAACTAAGCCTAAACTAAACTAAGTGAGGTACCGGACGGTGACCTGGTAGGCATGGCCTCCAAGGCCGTCGACACCTTGTCATCGTCACCATCGCCGTCCTTCTAGTGGCGGAAGGCCCGCCAAGGGTCGCGGCAGCCCTGATCAGCCGCCGTAGCGCGCTCGCGATGCAGCTGCTCCACTGCCTCCGCCTAGCACCGCCTGCCACTGCCTTTGAACCAGGCCAAGCACTCAGACTCCTCCAGCCCCTCTTTGAGGAGTTGGTCGTTGATCCGGCAACGGCGGGCGGAGGTCTCCATGGTGGTCCTGGACCGATCAATGGCCCAAACCTCCGTGGGCACTGGTCAGCCGGGACCCAAGGCGGCGCGACATCCGACCGCACGAACGACGCCTGGCGCTGCGTGTTGCGCCGCTCCCGGCACACCGCCTCGGAAGCCACCCAGGAGGCCGACATTACTGTGCAGGACGAGTCGTCGACGCCGCCACATAGGTATTAGGCGAGGCGGCCGCACGCTTTGGAGAGCGCCGGATAGGGCGGCTCCTCCTTCACGGCGACCGGGTGCCACTGGCTCCCAGACTGTCGCCAGGGCGGGGAAGGTGGCTCCTCCACGGCGACAACCAGGCACCACTGGCTCTCGAACTGTCGACGGTCAGGGACGGCGGTGCCACCTCCTTGCCGCGCAAGGGACTACGACTCCTTCATGCAGCGTTTGATTTGGATACCGTTGTTGCGCGGGAGCGGCAGCGGCAGGGATGGCGGCACCGGAACACAGTCGTACCGCGACTCCTCGTCCGTCGCGGCGGCCTCAGCAAGGAGAGGCGGTTGTTTCTATTCCTCGACGTTCGAGGAGATGGGCTCCGGCTTCACCTGCAACGGAGCGGTCGATGCTGACAGGCCCAGAGAACGTGATCAGCCACCAAGAGCTACCCCCAGGGCCGATGGGGGTCGCGGAGAACCACTTCGAGCCGTCCGACTTGCCCATCACGGCAGCCGGAGTTGGAGTTCCACGGATTTGGGGAGAGGAGAGGCGGGGGTGTAAGGTTTGCGTCTGCGGTCGGCCAGCTTAAATACCGGGGCAAACGGACCGGCTCTGCTTCAACACGGGCAGCGAACGGAGTAGCCTTCTCGGACAACGCGCCGATGTGAATGCCAGACAGACGGCTCGCAGGTGAGCACGCATAAATGCGTGTAAAACGTCTCGTCATCTCATCCGATCACGTCCGCTTTGACCGGCATGAATGTGGCGCGAAGAGCAGAACGAGGGTTGTTGACGTGGGTTCGCGTTGTCGGAGGCCTACGTGGCGGATGTCCGGACGCCCGCAAACCTCCCCTACGTTTGGTTCCGATTTGTGGGATTTCGGACGTCCGGACAAATTTGGTGATCACTGTTGGATGGCAAAAAATGTATGGAATGTCCGGTCCAGAAATTTAGGGGCTATTTGGTGATCGGCATTGGAATTGCCCTGCTTTGGTGGTGGATGAGGTCGCAAGGTATATACAAGGAGATATCCCATGGCATATGCTCTTTGCAGATGATGTGGTGCTAGTCTTGCCGGTGTTAATAGAAGGTTGGTTGCGGAGACAGACTTTGGAATCCAAAGGTTTTAGGCTTAGTAGGACTAAAACCAAGTACAAGAGGTGTGGTTTCATTACTACTAGGCATGAGGAGGTTAGCCTTGATGAGCAGGTGGTACCTCAGAAGGACACCTTTTGATGTTTGGGGTAGATGTTGCAGAAAGATGGTGATATTGATGCAGATGTGATCCATCGAATCAAAGCAAATGGATGACGTGGCACCAAGTTTTTGGAGTCCTCTGTGACAAGAGTGCCACAAAACCTAAGAGCCAGGTTCCATAGGACGGCGATTCGACATACATAGACCTAAAGGATTGGAATATCATCAAAGAACTAGCCATGGACAGGGGGTGTGGAAGTTAGCTATCCACGTGCCAGAACCATGACTAGGCTACGAGATCTTATGGGTTTCAACTCTAGCCTACCCTAATTTGTTTGAGACTAAAAGCTTTGTTGTTGTTGTGTTCGGACTGTCTGTCTGGACAATTGGGGCGGCTATGGGGAGTCCCCTTGGAGATGCGCTGAGGCTGGCCAAACTTTCCATGACCAGTATAGCCGGCTCCTAACAGCAAGCTGATAACCACCTCATTCCTGATAATGATTCACTATTTTATAGGTCTAGCCCACGCTAAGTCAAAGCGACCGACTCATGCTTATACAATGATATACCAATCCAGATGTCAAGCAGCAAACTGCTCAATTTTGCACCAGTCTTCACAATTATTGAGACATGGTACATGCCCAGGGACATCCATTATTTTCTGCCTGATCAAGTCTTTGCAGCAGAAACCAGAGGGGATATACAAGTATTAGCGCTGAGATGCACTAACTTTATGGATGCTTTTAGCCAATCCTAACTGATTCAATCTAGAGAACCAACACAAGCCAAGAGTGTTATGAAAATTTTAACCAACTCACTAATAAAAACCATTCAACATTTATATATTCATACGCTAAACTAAACCATGTTCAGAAATAATTAACATCAATCCTTGTCAATACAACCCTGGTGGTGGGGGGCCCAACTCCTGTGCATCGATCATGAGACCTATGACAAATACGGAGTAATTGCTAACCCCCTTTTGCAATACAGGCCTTAATTAGTGTTGACCAGTTGTAATTGTCATACACATAACATGTAAATTCCATGATTTTGGAGGACTTCCTCCACATCATGTGTATCTATTAGAGCTCGCACCCAAAGAAATGTCGATAGGGCATCAGATGACATAAGCAATGTGCCGCCATTTATTATTGAATTGGAGAAATAGATAAAATGATAAATATTGTCGGTAGTTCGACTTCCCACTAACACTTGCATAGGAAGGACTGACCATTAGTCTTTTTGCTGAAATAATTCACTTCTGGTGACTCTTATTTTGGTTGATTGGACCTCTGCTTCAACATCATTAACAACTCCCCGGCATTTTGGAAATCCACAATAACAAGGAAGCCGTTGTTCATTCGAAACAAACCTGAATAAAGCATATAAATTATTGGTAAAACTACAACGTGAGAGAGACCAAAAGCAATATGATATTCAGATCTGACCTATAATCGTATGTCAACTCTTCCCATGGGTCTATATCCCGCTTTGCAAAAATGATGATATGCTCATCCCCCAGAAAAGTTATGACACGCGAATAACAATTAGGCTGCAATGATGAAGAGATGTCATGAAAATTGCCTACCAAAATACCATAAAAGCAAATATAAGATCAAAAACTAAAAATTGTAAAGATTAGACTATAGAATATGCCAGCAGACAGCTATATGACGAAACCATTCCCATCAACCTGATCACTCATGTATGCACTATGCAGCAACGCAACACATCAGTATGTTGTCATTAATAGTAGTGCCTCTGAACTGTTAGAACAAACAATTTGATCTTCAATAAGCTGACGCAACATAAGGCCAACATACAAAATATATTGGTAAAGCTGATTATTCCCTTATCTTCAAACAAGTATAAATTTTTCATAACTCGTTGTGAAAAATTATTTGCTTCAAAAGAGACATCCTCGTGCCAATTGTACTATATTCCTTTTTCAAGCTGATTTCTTATTTTGGTGAAAAAAAAATATGGCCAGAATAGGCACAGGTAATGTTCAACATGAATTTCCTCAAAATATACCCCATTGTCCAACTACCCATATGTACAGTATGTAGTGGCCCAGAATTCCAAGAAATACCATGCCAAGGTTATACAACAATTAATGAGAATATAATCCATACTCCTCAGCACATAAAAGATATGAAGGGATCTGAGCTGCTAACAAAGTGGAAAGCACATGCATAGTAGACCAAGATTTTTCTTACCTCGCATGAGTGATTGATCAAATGGGCTATGCTTCCTGCTCGTGTAGCGTCAATAACACGCTCATCATCTATCCTGAACATGTATGTCCCAGCACCCTGCATGGAGTTACTTTGAGTAGTTAACAGATTGTAATTAATATCCAAGTAGAGCATAGTTAGATAACAGGTGTTTTCTACCAATATCATGGAGGCATGTATACTGAGCTAACGTTTTGAGACAGTGGGTACCAAGCTGGACCATGTGTACCAAATATAAAGAAAGTTAATTCTAACATACATTGATTAGTGTTATAGTGACGAGCATGCGAGCAGAAGCTATTAGATACAAGAGATGTCCATTTATGACTGGCAGTGAGAAAATATATGTATGGTCTATAATCTTCTAATTTATGTACAGTACTGTCGGGATTTTTAGTCCTCTAATGGCCCTTCATTCAATCCCTTTTGTTTTCTTTGTTTAACCAAATCGGGTACATGGTTCTCTCCTGACATTTACGTCCCTCAAATTCTTTTCACGAATACTTCGATTAAAGCTACTCCCTCTGTTGCTATTTACATGGCGCACACGTTATTCGAGGTTCAACTTTGACCAACAAAATGTGGGTTGTGTGTCACAAAACGTGCACCATTTAATTTGTACGTATTAAAATGTAGTTTGTACATTTTTATTACATATAATTAATATATTATCGGTGAAATTAATGGTCGACATTATATCACAAACAACGAGGGCGACATGTAAATAGGGACGGAGGGAGTATCAGTTGTGAGTTTTTTTTTGGGGGGGGGGGGGGGGGGGGGGTTGAATTTCATATATTTGTTAAAATCGACAGTTGGTTTTATCAGTTGAAGGTCTGTTAATTCCAGATGTCATGAATATATTAGAATGGACAGTTGGTACCGGTTGAAAACTGGAAGTGCTCCACTTAAATGCTTACTTTTCTGGGGTTGAAAGTAACTATTCAACAACCTAAAGGTAGGAATGGGTTCTGTGTTCATTCTTGTCTCCACTGTGCCGCTGGCCAGCAACAAAACCATCACTAGATGAAGGAGAGGCAGAGCGGGAGGCAGCAAGAGGGAAAGGGGCATGACGTGGATGCTAGTGGCGTCATGGATAATGGTCAGAGCACACAGGGTCAGAGGACGTGTGGGAAGGTCTCCACACCCATGCAGATGTAATAATAGCTGACACCCATTCACCATAAGATCATCGTACAAGCAACCATATTAAAAGCTGCAAAATTTTGTTGTGCATATTGACATATCAAACAATTCTGAACACCCAAAAGATGTAAATTCCAAACAGAAACTTACCACCAAAGAATTGTATATACGCCGCTCTCTAAGGTCTGATATCGGTGGCCTAACAAGCTCCCCTATGTATTCGATCATCTGAACAAGTACATACAAAATAGAGAATTTCAGAACATTAGCACAAATAGCATCACAGTCATCTTCAAATAATCGACATCTTTTACTGTTTGCAGTGCTATCAGGCAGTTACAAAATCTTCCCTAAAAGAAACCCATCTCCTTTCCAGAAGCGACCACAATCTATAAGGGGAAGTTACAGAAACATACCATGTCTCCTGCCTTGTGTGCAACCTTTGCAAAAACACCAAACCCATGAATTCTTGATTTTCCTGCCAAGAAAAATCATAACATAAAACACAATTCATAGAAAGCATAAATAAGAATCCCAAACTAATACTAAGTTTCAGTTATAATCCACCCACTGGCATGTCTCCTTATAGAGCTCATGCTAATGTATGCACATGTTTTCACCGGACAGATTTATACCAAGATCGTATACACTTCCTATAGATTCGACTATTATTGCAGAAAATGATCCATCTAGCATCCACAAAAGAGTTAACAGAACAGCATAAATGATGAAGCAGCAGTTGATAAATAATTATATGATACAGTATGTGTAGTAACCAAGTAGGGTATTCAAGTTAAAGCAAAAAAAAAATGCTTTGCAAATAAACAAGACCACAAAACAATAGTGTCTTAGATTTTCAAAACATACTTTTTTTTTCTTCAACAAGATAATAAAAAAGAAACTAATCATCTTCAGAAATCATGCTATGGAGATGCCATTGGTTCAAAGATTAGTGAAACTCACCAAAAGCTAGTCTCTTCCTGAATGTGGCCTTCATGCTTTTATATTTTTCAGCCATAGAAGACACATTGACAGAAGCTTCTTGTGATGCAGCATCCAACAAGGCGACTGATTGAATTGGCTCACAGCTAGTATCACAGCCTACTTTATTTTGGCAGTAGCCACTAACAATATAAGGCATGTTCTCCACATACAAACGCTTTACAGAAGCAGTAGCTGTAACTTGAGGTTGTTGTTGGCCTCTTCTCCGGTGAAAATTATAGGGCTCTGAACAAAGGAATGAGTAAACAGAGATGTCACCGAGGAGCGAGAACAGAATAGATAGGTAATCGTAAGGATAGGAGATCGTCTACTAATAAACAAATATAGCCTTTCAAGAACTAGGTAGCCCCATCCCATAAGACTTCAAGATTCACTTTCAAACCAAAACAATAATAATAATATCTGAGCGACAAATCTATATAAAAAAAAGCTGAACAGGAGAGCAAAATTCAACAGGGCATATTGTTTAAGGTGTTTCTTTTGTGAGGATAGTTAAAAGTGACTATAATACACAACCAAAATTAATATGTGCAGAACTTTTGGAAAGATGCTAGTCAAATAAACATTGCTATTACCAGTCCTTGCACAACCAGATGATGAAGCCGCGTCTGTCTGAACTAACTGAGCAGGGTTACCAAGATTACTTTCAAGAGATGGACGTTCAGTAGATGGTTGTCTGTGCTTCTTGCAATACGAGAGTAGACGAATACATGGGTCCTCATCCTCCTCAAGTAACATGAGATGGATTTTGTCATCATCTTCAAGCTAAAATTAACATAATACTAATTAAGGTATAAAATTAGTCCCCAAGAAAGTAGGGTCACTACATAGAAGTAATGTACCTCAACACATAGATCAGCAGCACGTGCACAGAGCGGGTGATATGCAACTCGACAAGTAGGATGTGAGCACTACATTGATGCATGGGAAAGGGTCATAATATATTATAGGTGTCACAACATAAGCTTAAACAGTTCCTGAAGTACCTGTATGCAAGCTCCATAAGCAACTGTACAAATGCTGCATAGAAGTTTCCAGCGGTCCTGGAGATAACTTAAAACTGAAAATGTTTCTACAAAAATGCTCCAAAAACTGTCACCAAAGTCAAGAGAGGAAAGGGTGAAAACCTTGTTGATTTTGCTCAATCCATCAATGGGTTCCATTCTCTTTACATCTTTTAAGCAAGTTTCTGCAACCAATTCAAGATTAATAAAACTGAAGTATGTCATGATATGATACCACTGAGAAAAAAAATATGGAGTGGTTAAGTTATTATACCAGGAATCCATATTGCACATGCTAGATGAGCCCAACGGCCATCTGTTGTAGGTTTCATTGCACCCCCTACAAACAGAGATTGCATCTTATAAGTACATAGCCTCGCTTTGCAAGAAGTCCAACACAATTGTATACCTGTGACAGGACATAGGCAGCATCGCGGGGACACACGAGGTGCCCCAGGTCGGCACAGGTTGCATAACCAAAGTACTCCATTCAATGGTTCAAGTTCGCCATAGCACCGAGCATGAACCTGAATCACGTTAAGGCTGTCAGAATTTGTTAATACTTATATTTGACAATATTCATGGAGCTGAATGATCCTGTAAGTGTATACCATCATACGGCACTTGTCACATTGCAAGAACAAATTGTCTTCATACTCCTGGAAGGCAAAAGAGAATTTAAGTAACTTTTCAGTTTGATTACTTGCATTTTGAATAAGCATGAGAACAGGATTAGGATCATTTACCTCATCCATATCACAAACACTGCAAAAGTCTAGATCTTTCCAATTAACATGAACAGCTCTGTAACCACGGAGGGTATCCCCACCATTTTCAAAATATTTCAAACACGACCTTGCATTTGGCAACTCCTAACAAATACACAAGTAACTTTGAAGTTAACAAAGATAAAGAATGGTATGCATTATCTAAAGCATACCAATATGAAGTCAATACAAAGAAGGCAAAAGCCCTGACAGAGAATGACATCACTACATGGCAACAATGATTTCCATTTTTCAATTAAACTTGTAAACACGCATCTACAATATGTGCATCAATGTTTTCACCAAGACAACTCTTTTTTTGTGGAAAATGAAAGGAAATGCTGGTAAGGCGAGCACGGTAGTATCAAAGCATAAAAGTGAATTCACCAACATAAATGATTTATTCAATCCCAACCTCAGGGTGAACAAGATAAACAAAAAATGTATTCTCCTTTTTGTCCATGAGGAAGCATTCAGGCATTAAAGAACGCATTGGCTCTTTCCTAATCATAATGTAATACTAGTATGAATGAACAAAATATGAATTTGCAATAAATGGTAATGGCTCCTTATCCAACAAAAGGGCTATCTGAAGCAATGGGAAGCATTGCCAAACTAAGTAAAAAACAGTGTTGACTAATTTGAAAAACTAGGTTGACGGCTGAAGTGTATGGCATCAGCCGATTACATATTCACAGAAACAACAAAACTTCCAATCCACAAAAGTCCAGTACCAGATACATGGGTGGGTATAAATCAAATAACCAATAATACTGAACTGAAATACTAATAACAAAAGGCCGTAGACAAAACTTAGGACTTACAGAAATGATTATCAAAACAAATGTGCATTTATAAAATAAACAAAAGACCTTTCTTAAAGATGAATTAATTGTCTAGCACCAATGCACTGCCTAACAAAAGTAATACTGATAAAATGAAGCATGAAAACCATGAAAGCTATTTGTTTAAAAACCTGAATAAGCTGCCTAATTTGTGGGTTTGAAAAGCCAAACATGTCGGAACCAGATCTCTGAGAAACATTTCCTTCCAGTTCCGAGGCAACATTGCACTGTTTTTCTTTTATCCTGCAGTATATCTCCTTCCAGCATGCATTAGGCGTAGAGCCATCAATCTGGTCAACAAAAGGCATCATGTTAGTAAATGTACAGATTCCGAACTGCTGAATTTGTCAAAATGCTGCTATATCCAAGGCATATCAAGAGGGTTTCGCTGATAATCCTAAAATACGCTCTTTTTAATGAACTGTGCAGTGATCATTCAGAGCAGTAAGTAAATTGGCAGATTTGAGAAGAGACTCAGTTTGTGGTTACTGCTGTGTGGTGCACTTAACTTATTTTATACCACCTAAGCGAGCTTGATAGACGTATTATTAGAGCATCATCTACAAGTATAGTAAAGCAAACATTCCATCAGAGCATCATGCAACATGCACAATGAGACGAAGACACTAGCTTATATATGTGTATTTCTTCATAATAGTAAACTAAACTTTAGCAAGTGATACAGACAGCAATATTCATTGTGACAACACAATGATATTGCTAAGAAACTATCATCTGCATTGGTCCTTAGGATATCCCTTCCATACATGGCAATGCAACACAACATCATGATATGCTTTACGCTTATGCTTAACACGAAAGATTCAGCAAAATGGAGTATCAACAGAAACAGGATCTGTACTAGTACAAAATTTTCAATCTGCTTACCTGCAATCCATCTTCAGAGATCACCCTAAACAACGGTCGTGCTTTTATATCTGAATTCCTCAGTACTTCCATTTTGTAAGATGTTACTAGGTGTGGATCTGTGAAAGCATTACAATGTACTCATAAAACATACTCTCATGAGAGTAAACTATTCCAAAATGGAACACCAAATTTCATGCAAGCTTGATGACAGTCTGGAGCTGAACAAATACCTTTTACTGATGCGAACTTCCTGAAAGCAGTATACCCTTCAGGCCATATGTGCATTTTGTTATGGAAATGGTCTGAATCAGATACTATCCTGCCTGGAAAGAAACTCAGACAATCAGGTTTGTTATACACTAAGAAGAACGAACAAAGGGGGAAATGCAGACGCATATAAACATAAACATGCAAAGCTCAGTCAGCACCAAGAAAAGGGGTCAGCAGAAGATATACAACAGCATGAACAGAAGATGTATATGACAAATAAGAGCTCCATATATGCTCTAAGGCAATAGAGTGTCATCTTAAGTAATGTTCAGAATGATTTCTCTGATGGAAAACTTCTATGCCTACATTAAACACAATCAAAATGGAGTTTCAATGGTATATTTTTTATGGCACATAAAGTTAAATGACAAAATATGAAGACGTAACATAAATTGGGATGGAGGGAGTAAATGGAAATCAATTATTTCTTTTAAAGGGTTATGGGTAGGAAGAACAAACTAAAACAGATCAGTGTTTTGGATTATTGGTGCTAGTGCAATCTGAACTGCATCATCCTTGAACATATAACATATGTCCATATCTCTGGAACAGATATAATTCCACTATCCAGAAGTGCCAAGTCTGCTTGTGTCTCCCACCAAGGAAAACTTGCATAAAGCTTTGTGGGGGGGGGGGGGGGGGGGAGCTACTGTACTATTTGCTCGAACATACCTAGGTTGCTCACACGAAGATTTCCTAGTTCTATTTGAGTCATTTCAGCATCCTCTCCATTTTCTTCTGCTCTTTCTTCTGATAAATTATCACAAGAGCCTATCGCGTCATCTTGGCCATTAACATCAGAACCATCATTTTCAATGGATTTCCGAAGTTGCAACATATTTTCTGGAAGCTGTTGTGTGAGGAGAAACCTATACAATCGATATTTTTCAGTATCATACCAATAGGGCATCATGCAAGATAACAGAAAATCTTTCAAGTCTATGATGTGTATTCAGGAAAAAAAACAATTATTGCTTAAAAATATATAAGAGGTTCTGGACTCATACTCCTTGGCTTCTTCTAAGCCTCGGGAGAAGCGTGTTTGCTTGCATTTGAGATGCAAGGAAGAAAGAAGGCCATTCAGAAAGGGCACCGCCTGCTTCAACTTAATCCTGAGGTAGAAACACAATTTTAGTGTACTGCTTCGAAAGAAAAGGAAAAAATATGCTATAATCTTTTCACAGAACCAAACCTTGCAAAATCATGGGTGCCAAAGAATTGAACAAGTATTGATTGATCTAACCGAATTGGCTTCAGGGCCCGGCTAGCATGAACATTTGACTCGTCCACTATAACAGCTGGCCACATTGCATGACCTGTTGAGGCACACCAGGCTCATTACATGAGAACAAATTTCAAGTCACTGAGAAAAGTGAGAAGCCTACACATAAAAGAGAGCACTGAAAGATGGCAAATCAACCACATAACTGAATGAAACAATTGAACAGAAAGGGAAATCCATGTCACTTGTTTACTTTAGGAATGTAGGAATGCGGAGGAAAATAGGACTCAATTATCAAATAACAAGTTAATGTCGGGTAATTGAGGAGATGAATAATGAAAATGTCAAATAATAAATCAATACTGGGCTTAACATTAGAAAGCATTTTCTGTAAAAAGAGACAGTTAACCATCTAACACATGTGATGTGCACGAGAAATCAAATAAAGTTGTAAGTTGATGCAAAACTACCATAAACACTAGAATAAATAAAGTATCACACGGTAAAAGTTCAAAGTAATCTGGACAATGACTACAAACAATGCAATAAAACTTGTGATGACTGACAGAATAAACAGAAAGGACCATTGGCATCTAATCGCAGTTAACAGCTGGAAGCATCGGCACTCATAAGAAAAAGACATAGGAGTACCTGTTATTTTAGCCCACACTAGATCATCTGGATCAAGACCTTGGTAGTCGTGAAAGCTGACAGCAAGTGCAAGCAGCTCATCGTATCCCTTCTTATCCAGGTTAGATGTTCCAGATTTCAGGTTCAGGCACTTCATTTCCTCAGATGAAATGGAAAATTGTATCCTTTCATTAGCTAGGGTAAGGTCTTCTGCTTCACCGTCATCATACTTCACCTGCAGTTCGTTTAGCTTTAGATATCAACTACACGACATTTCACATGGCACTCTTCATAGTGCAGACATTACATGGAAAACAGAGTGGCACATAACGAGCCTTTTAGTAAGGAAAATGCAGAAAAGATTATCAAATTCAACTGTGGATAATCCACTCAGCCACAGCAATTTTTCATGAATAAGAAAAATAAGAACCAGGGATATAGAAAGCATACAGAATGCTTCTTGGTTAGTTCCGTGTAGGCCGTGATGGAACCCTTGTACCAATCATCATCTAGGGGCCAGAAAACCTGCATTCACCATCAAAATTCAGGCCCCAGTTTTGCTGCATTCCATATAGTGATGAAACAACCACATGCTCAGAACAGACGTCGTCAAGAACTTACCTTGCACACTAAACCGACAAACGCCTGCGGATCGGCACCCTGAATTTCCAACCTGCGACAAAGCCAGCGTCAAAATTACACAGAGAACAAGTATTCTAGTTGGCCGTTCCTAGTTGCTGAAGCCGTGAGGAGAGTTTCATTGCGAAGCAAGCACAGATCCAACTTACTCTACCCATCTCTTCTCAGATGGAGAGGCGGGCTCCTGCTGGCTGCTGCGGCGCCGTCGCCTCCGGGGCGCCGAAGTGCTCTCCTTCTGCACTCCCCCTCTGCGCCTCGGCTGCCGTCGCCCCAGCAGCTCCTCCCCGTCTCTATCCGCGCCCAATGCAGGCGGGGCAGACCCCAGGTTGAGCAGCTCGTGCTTGAGCGGGCGCTTCCGCCGCGAGCCCCTGCCCAGCGCCTCCTCCTCCTCCTCCGGCTGCCGCGGCTCCGTCGCGGGCGAGGACGGTTGTGGCTCCTCGAGCCGCGGCTTCTTGCGGCGACGGCGGTAGTAGACGATCACGGGCGGCTTGCCCCCCGCGGCGGCGGAGGCGGAGCTGCGGGGTTTCTTGGGGGGCGGGCAGGGAGCGGTGGAGGAGTAGACGCGGCCGAGGGGGAGGTAGCGCATGGGGTGGTCCCCGTCCTCCCCCTCGTCCTGGTGCACGAAGCTCCCCTCCACGGCGATCACCATGGCCGGCGGGTAGGGTTTCGGGTGCCGCTCCTCCAGCGCTGCACGCCCTAGGGCTTTCGGGGATTTGGGGATTGCAGGGGGGTTCAGTGAGGGAGGGAGGTTCCCGTTTGGGGGGGGCGTCGCGTCGCGAAATCTTTTGGGGGGGCTCAGCGCGGGAGCAAGCATCGCCTCCGCGCCTCTCTCTCGCCCCCCCCCCCCCCCCCCCCCCCCCTCTCTCTCTCGCCGCGGAGCGGGACGGGGATTTCCCGATTTCTTTTCTCCGCGGCCTCCCTCCTCCGCTCTGCTAGCTGGCTGGCTGCTGCGCCTGCGCTGCTGTCTCCCGTTGCCAGTGCCCGTGTGCATTGCCCTTTGCTGGTCTTCTCGCCATCATATCACGGGGGGCTTCTTTTCTCCTCCATCACTGTTCGAATTCGGCTTCGAGTTACATACATGTATGTAATAAGATGAATCCAGATACAATAAGATTTCTATGAAGGATTTTATACTTGCATTGGGGTCTATCAAAGTGTATAGTATCCGGCTTAAACATTCAAATATGAAAAAAATGCAAATCAGTCGATTTGAAACGGACGGCTCGGGAACGTTGAATCTAAAACGAGCGGCCAGATTATTGTCTTCTTCCTCCAACCGTTTTCCTTCCCGCGCTCTTCATCTTCTTCCTCTCCTCTCTCACCACAAAGATTTCTCCCCCTCCTTGGCCCGCCCGTTTGCCTCGTCTCCGGAGTTCCCGTTCGAGGCGGCTCAGGTCCGTACAATCCGAGCGGTCGTCGGAGCTAAAAGTCCCCCACATGCACATGTCTAACCTCTGACTTACCTCCACTTGCGAGGTCGCGGCCAGCCGCGTTGGCGGCGGCTCTTGCTCGCTTCGAAGGAGGCCTCACAGGGACGACGTGGCCGGCCGCATCATGCCCGGCTCGGCCTCGGGTGTTGCCTCTCCTTCCCGCAAGAACCGACTAACGTTGTTACTCTGTTAGGGTTTCCACGCAACCGTGGAATAGCAAAACCGTTAATTCTTTAGTGTTTAATAACATCTGAACTGATAAATGAATATGTTGAATTGGCAAGAGTACTTGAGTTGAAGCCAAGAAAAAGTAGCCCCTTTCTTTGCTTGCCTATCAAAGGTCAACAGAGAGAGAAATTCATCTTCATCGTTGGTTGACTCAAAGTGCATGACTATCACTCATTTGATTGTTCGTTGTATTCGCCTCCATCCAGATTTGTTCTTACGTCGCGATGAAGATAGAATCACACACGCCAATTCCTCACCCCTATCACCGGGAAGTGAAGCTCTGCGGGTTCGTTGCTCGGTCAAGAACATTGTCGATCCTTCTTGTTGCCTCCAAGAGAAGAGAATGGCGGCGGTGTCAAAAGCACACGGTGGAAACATACAATTCTAGTGGCGAAAAAGGAAAGAATGTGAGAAAGACGAACAAATACGTGCACCGGCAATGAAAGTGGGGCATGGAGAGATGTACTTTGGGGATGCATGGTTACCACGACATAAAACCTTCTATTTCAAGTTAACACATGTCTTGCAAGACATATCTTCGTGCATACATGGATTCTATCAATTATCAAACACGCCAATATCAAGTTAACCTTCTAGTTGAACTCAAAAGAAAGTTAACCTTCTAGTTCAGTAATGCTCGGGCAATTGGAAATTAATATAGGGCGAGTGTGTACATCATATCTCTAAACGTGTTACTCGTGGAAAAATAGAGCCCTATAGCCAACTTAGTCATGCAGCTTGCTCAATCTTATTGGAAATTAATGTATAGTGTAGTGTCTATCATGTTTATCAATTTGTTATGTGTGATCAATTACGACCATAAACTCATCCACCCCACAAGGTGTGTGGACTGGTGAAAGTGCATTGTCTCCCAAATGTTATTTTGGTGTTGATGATAATAGGGCTAGTTAGGACTAATGTCGTTTATCAAGTTTACCTCGGGACATTGGTCTCTCGGTGATTGTCTGCAGACATGATTGACCTCATATTTCAAAAAGGAAAAGTGCATCGGATGAACCGTTTGTGATGATCCAGAACAACAGAAACGGCCAGCCAGATCAAGGTGTGTGCGATAGACGGCATACAGGTCACTCGGATGAACTGTTTGCCATGAGCCAAAATAAACACAAACGATTTGTCTTAACATGATGTGTGTGATACCCGGTAAACAGGTCAGTAATCAGAATTGTGTGGGACAACCGATAATAACACAGACGATTCCTGCTAATAAGTTGTGCGTGTTGTGGGCAAACGCTTGCTGGTATACAATTGTCAGCGATTGATGAATTCATCACCGACGGGTTCCGTAGTTTATTCCGTATGCGATGTGATTTGCTCAGTCCGTAGAACATGTACGCTCTTCTGTGTACAGAACGATATATTCTTTAATGAATTGTGTGCTTTATTGGGTAAGCAATGTGCGCGCACGCGTCGTGCTAGCTCACGCTTCCTTCTTTACTAAATTTTCCATTAAATGATGGCGTTTTATGAACACGCCACCGTTTCCCGCCACTTCCCCATCGGTTTCCTGCCGCCAGCGATTGCGCATAAGCCTAGGCGGCGTGCGATACACAGAGGCACAAGCGCAGCCTATAGACCCTCTACCTTTTCCAAGCATGCCAACCCATTGAAGTGTTGCCTCTGCCATCAACCTCCTCAACGAGGAAAACGAGCCGGTGCAGGCGCCACGGCCCATCGAGGCCGAGGCGTCCCCGGCAACGCGATGGACGACGCCGTGCTACGCGTCATCGCCAGGGTTGAGCAGACCCTTGGCGCAGGGCACGCACGCGCCGCGGATCAGGATAGGCGCGTCACCGCCGAGAGGCTGCAGCTCGCCGCACAACATGATCGGTGGTGCGCCGTGATACGTCTCCAACGTTGTCGGTACTGAAACCGGCAGATCTCGGGTAGGGGGTCCGAACTGTGGATCTAGGAATCAGTGGGTGACAGGGAACGTAGAGACAGCGATTTACCCAGGTTCGGGCCCTCTCAAAGAGGTAAAACCCTACGTCCTGCTAGATTGTATTGATGTGATTGTATGAAGGTTACAGAGTCGATCTACCTCGAGATCGGACGGGCTAAACCCTAGGCAATTGAGATAATGGCCTCTACGGACTAGACCTTCTGGTTTATATAGACACCAGAAGGTCCTAGGGTTACATATAGTCGGTTACCATCAGGGGATAAACATGCCGGTCACGCCAATTATTCCTTGGAGGAGACGCCAAGTCTTCGGAGGTTTCCTTCTGATGCACGGGGTCGCCCAGAATCCGGCCTTCCATTGACGAGTAAAGAGCGGCCCACTAGTCCGGCCTATGAGAGATAGGCCGGCAGCCCGAGTACCCCCTAGTCCGGGACACCCTTAGTAGCCCCCGAACTAGTCTTCGAAGCAGAGGTAGATGCCGAACACCATCGGCTTTGTGGACCAGTTCCCTTCCTTCCGTGATACCGGTGACCGGCCTGTATCTCTTCTAAGTCGAGTTCTCAAGCGTTGCCTAGCCGCACACGCCCCAAAATATGCTTCGGTCGCCGAGGTGTACCGATAACTTAGCCCCGAAGGCTAGTCACTTCGGTGTGAACAGTACCCCCCTCTGACAGCTTTTTACTGAAGGGTCACAACGCGCCACGACCGCGAGTTGTTTTATGAAAAACTCGATCCGCGGTTCGAGGCGGTTTTTTCATTAGCACGTCCCATCGATATGGAGATCGTGTCCTATTTTTAAGGGATATGATCAATTAATCCGCCTCACCCCACGCGCGCATAATGGCACAGTTACATGGGGAAATGGCGAGGACTGCGGCGCAGTAAAGGGACCGTGGGTTTTACAGCCCATAAAAGGGGAACGGCCTTTGTTTCCTCTGCACGCTTCCACCTCTTGCTTCGCCGTTGCCTTCCCCATCTCTTGAGCTCCAGCGCCCAGATCCGCTCTCCCTTCCCAGAACCCCTCCAGCCACCTGCTCAATCTAGCCATGGCGGGCTCCGGGTCCAAGGGCAAGTGGGAGGTATCCGTCATCACCGAGAGCGCCATCTTGGTGCTGAAGAATGCGGGCTATCTCCCTGCCCACGTCGCCCACCGTGCTCCAGAAGCTGGCCAGGTCGTCCCCACGCCGCGGCAGGGCGAGAGGGTGGTGTTCCTCCTGCATTTCATTCGAGGTTTGGGTTTCCCCCTCCACCCCTTCGTCAGGAGCCTCATGTTCTTCTACGGGCTTGATTTCCATGATCTCGCCCCAAACTCCTTCCTGCACATCTCGGCCTTCATCATCATTTGTGAAGCCTTTCTTCGGATCCGACCACACTTCAGCCTGTAGCTGAAGATCTTCAACATCAAGCCGAAGATCGTTGACGGCCAGCAGGCGGACTGCGGGGGAGCGATGGTCAGCAAGCTTTCTCGAGTGGAGTGGCCGGAAGGCACCTTCATCGAGACCGTCAAGATCTGGCAGAAGGAATGGTTCTACATCACAGAGCCAAGGAGTGCGGATTGGGGGGCGATTTCGGCCTTCCGATCCGGACCCCCCACGAGGCTGGTCTCATCGACCAAGAAAGGCCTCGACTGGGGGCCGAACAAGGAGGTGGCGCTGCTGCAGAGCCGAATTGCCAAGATGATAGAGCAGGGCGTCGAGCTGCCCAACGTGATCCAAATCATGCTCTACCGCCGAATCCTCCCATTCCAGGACAGGGCTTCCCCCATGTGGGCCTACAAGCCCGAAGACCCGGCCACCGTGCTCAGCTTCTTCCGCACCTCCCATGCTCAACCGTGGAAGGTGCTGTTCAAGCCGCAGAAGGACTGGCCGGCCGAGGAGGAAGACATCGGCCTCGACGCCGCAAACCCCCCACGGGAGGTATGACTAGTTTTGTTCTTATATCCGGATTGTCCCCTTTTTGACAAGGTACTCAATTTTCTCACTTCCCATCCGCAGAGCTGGCTGAAGAAGGCCGAGCGGATCGACAGCCCGGCCCCGCTGCCAGAGGGACCCAGGACGCCCCTGCTGACGGCCATGTTAGCCATGGAGCCGTACGAGGCGCCGGAGAGGAAGGGGAAGAAGAAAGATAAGAAGAGGGAGGCCAGAGAGGGCCTCCGTTCCCGAGGACCCCCGGACACTAGATCCGGGGACACCCACGTGATGGAAATATGCCCTAGAGGCAATAATAAAGTTGTTATTATTTTATATTTCCTTGTTCATGATAAAGGTTTATTATTCATGCTAGAATTGTATTGACCGGAAACTTAAATACATGTGTGAATACATAAACAAATACCGTGTCCCTAGTGAGCCTCTACTAGACTAGCTCGTTGATCAAAGATGGTTAAGGTTTCCTAACCATAGACATGAGTTGTCATTTGATAACGGGATCACATCATTAGGAGAATGATGTGATGGACAAGACCCATCCGTTAGCTTAGCATATGATCGTTCTGTTTATTGCTACTGCTTTCTTGAATGTCAAATACATGTTCCTCAGAGCATGAGATCATGTAACTCCCGGATACCGGAGGAATACCTTGTGCGCTATCAAACGTCACAACGTAACTGGGTGATCATAAAGATGCTCTACAGGTATCTCCGAAGGTGTCCATTGAGTTGGCATGGATCGAGACTGGGATTTGTCACTCCGTGTTTCGGAGAGGTATCTCTGGGCCCTCTCGGTAATGCACATCATAAGAAGCTTGCAAGCAAAGTGACTAAGGAGTTAGTTACGGGATGATGTATTACGGAACGAGTAAAGAGACTTGCCGATAACGAGATTGAACTAGGTATGGAGATACCGACGATCGAATCTCGGGCAAGTAACATACCGACGGACAAAGGGAATTACGTATGTTGTCATTGCGGTTCGACCGATAAGATCTTCGTGGAATATGTAGGAACCAATATGAGCATCCAGGTTCCGCTATTGGTTATTGATCGGAGAGGCGTCTCAGTCATGTCTACATCATTCCCGAACCCGTAGGGTCCGCACGCTTAACGTTCGTTGACGATATAATGTTATATGAGTTATGTGAATTGGTAACCGAATATTGTTCGGAGTCCCGGATGAGATCCCGGACGTCACGAGGAGTCTCGGAATGGTCGAGAGGTAAAGATTTATATATGGGAAGTCATATTTTGGGTTCCGGAAAAAGGTGCAGTTTTTTCGGTATTGTACCGGGAAGCTCCAGAAGGTTCCGGAGGGGTCCGGAAGTCCACAAGTGGGTCCACCACGTCCCAAGGGCTGGCATGGGCTAAGGGGAGGCACCCTGGCCTTATTGGGCCAGGCGCACCAAGTCCTCAAAAGCCCACGCAGCTAGGGAAGGAAAAAGGGAGAGTCCTAGTAGGAATAGGATTGGACTTTGGAGTCCAAGTCCACGTGTGTACTATTCACGGTTACTGTTCACATGGCACTATTCCTTCTACTCCAAGCCCCTACACATATATAAATAGAGGAGAGGGAGGCGCCCCAAAGGAGATACAACATTGTCTTAGCCGTGTGCGGCGCCCCCCTCCACAGTTCCGTCCCTCGGTCATATTTTCGCAGTGCTTGGGCGAAGCCCTGCGGAGATAGCATCACCATCACCGTCACCACGCCGTCGTGCTGCCGGAACTCATCCACTACCTTGTCGTCTTGCTGGATCAAGAAGTCGAGGACGTCACCGAGCTGAACGTGTGCTGAACGCGGAGGTGCCGTACGTTCGGTACTCGGTCGGTTGGATCGTGAAGTTGTTCAACGACATCAACCGCTTTGTTCTAATGCTTCCGCTTACGGTCTACGAGGGTACGTAGACACACTCCCCCTCTCGTAGCTATGCATCTCCATGGATAGATCTTGCGTGTGCGTAGAATTTTTTTTGTTTTCCATGCAACGTTCCCCAACACCCAGCACCCCCGCCACGCTGTTGAGCCTAGCCACAGGACTGGCGATGTCGTAGCCGGTCAACTTCCAAGACATTCTGGTGAGCACAATCATCATAGTAATATAGTTCATACTGCTGTGACCCAGAACCCAGCCGCCGCAACATCCCAGAATGTAGCGGCGACATCCAACAACGGCGCGGGGAGGCATACGCCGCGGCCATCGCAAGATGGGCATGATATGCTTCCCCACGTTGCTGGCGGTCCCAGACGACCGCAAGGCAAGATACGTGTGCGGCAACTTCCGATTGCCCACGGAGCGCCACCGCCACCACCACATCTGCCTGTTGGCGAGCATGAGCCACGGCGGCACGGTTCGACCGATAAGATCTTCGTGCAATATGTAGGAACCAATATGAGCATCCAGGTTCCGCTATTGGTTATTGACCGGAGAGGCGTCTCAGTCATGTCTACATCATTCCCGAACCCGTAGGGTCCACACGCTTAACGTTCGTTGACGATATAGTGTTATATGAGTTATGTGAATTGGTAACCGAATATTGTTCGGAGTCCCGGATGAGATCCCGGACGTCACGAGGAGTCTCAGAATGGTCGAGAGGTAAAGATTTATATATGGGAAGTCATATTTTGGGTTCCGGAAAAAGGTGCAGTTTTTTTCGGTATTGTACCGGGAAGCTTCCAGAAGGTTCCGGAGGATTCCGGAGGGGTCCGGAAGTCCACAAGTGGGTCCACCACGTCCCAAGGGCTAGCATGGGCTAAGGGGAGGCGCCCTGGCCTTATTGGGCCAGGCGCACCAAGTCCTCAAAAGCCCACGCAGCTAGGGAAGGAAAAAGGAAGAGTCCTAGTAGGAATAGGATCGGACTTTGGAGTCCAAGTCCACGTGTGTACTATTCACGGTTACTGTTCACGTGGCACTATTCCTTCTACTCCAAGCCCCTACACATATATAAATAGAGGAGAGGGGGCGCCCCAAAGGAGACACAACATTGTCTTAGCCGTGTGTGGCGCCCCCCCTCCACAGTTCCGTCCCTCGGTCATATTTTCGCAGTGCTTGGGCGAAGCCCTGCGGAGATAGCATCACCATCACCGTCACCACGCCGTCGTGCTGCCGGAACTCATCCACTACCTCGCCGTCTTGCTGGATCAAGAAGTCGAGGACGTCACCGAGCTGAACGTGTGCTGAACGCGGAGGTGCCGTACGTTCGGTACTCGGTCGGTTGGATCGTGAAGTTGTTCGACGACATAAACCGCGTTATTCTAACGCTTCCGCTTACGGTCTACGAGGGTACGTAGACATACTCTCCCTCTCGTAGCTATGCATCTCCATGGATAGATCTTGCGTGTGCGTAGAATTTTTTTTGTTTTCCATGCAACGTTCCCCAACACCACGCTCACTCCGCACAGGAGGAGGAGAAGGAGCAGGGAGAGGAAGGGGAGGAAGGTGATTCCCCCCGATCAAAGAAGAGAGCGGCGTTCGAGGATGCCGAGGAGGAGCTGCTTCGCCCCTCCCCCAAGAGACAATGCAGGGCCAAGGTGGCCCTGTCCGACAATAGCTCGGCATCTGCCGAGGACTCCGAGGCCTCCAAAGAGGTTCCTCGGAGGGCCCCCAGGGCCAAACCGCAGGCCCAAAGGTATGCATCCTAATATCCGTGTAAGTGTTTTCGGCCGAACCGAGTTTGATATTGATCACATTTTTCTTCTAACATCACAGCCCGCCGCGCGACCTCCCCACCGACCGAGTCTCGGAGGGGGATTCTCCACTGGCCGCGCTGGCGGAGAGCGGGACCGAATCGCGTGCCTCGCCTCCTCCAATCGTTGAGGAGGCCGAGGAGGTCCTGTTGAGGAGGACCCCTCCCGTGCCGCACATAGGGGGTGGGGGCGACACCATCATGGCCAAGGTAAATACCTCGGCCGCCGAAGACCAGGAGGGGAGGGCCCCTCTGGTAAACGAAGAGAAGGAGCCCGGGCGATCCGAGCTCTCTCCGAGGGCGGCTCCGGAGTCGCCAAGGCGTCCGGAGTCGGGCACTCCGGTCTTAGAGAGGGAAGAAGCCGAAGTGCCCCCGCCACCCCCGCCCGCCCCAGAGCGGGCGTCGACCGGGTGGCCGGATGAGATGGAGGATGCTTTAACCAGCTCCTCTATCGCCGAAGAGCACCGTGCCCTTATGGGCGCGGTGTTGCAAAGTCTTCGGTCCGTGGATAACGGACTGAAGGAGGCCTTCAGTGGCCTTCTCACGGGCTTCAAGGTGAGCGAAGTAATGATTTTCCCTTAGAAAAGTTCGTTTGTATAAATGTATAGCCTCATACACAGTAGCCCCCGAGACACTGACTGGCTTGAATAAAGCTGGTCGGAGGATCGAAAATCAATATCTCGGATACTAATGTGCGTAGAGTGATGCGCAGGCGTCATCTTCGGCAGCAGCCACCAACGCTGAGGAGTTGGCCGAGCTGAATCGGAAGCTCAAAAGTTTCGAGGATGACCTCAGCCTGGTGAACAAGAGGTTCGACGAAGCGCAAGGCAAGTTCGAATTGCAGTGTTTATTACAGCTGTTTCATTTTTGTTAAGTAAGGTTGAAAGTAGCCTAAACGGAATCAACTGATATGACTACAGCTGCCGCCGCGGAGGTCGAGAACCTCAAGGCCGCGCTGAGGACGGCTCAGCTAGAAGCGGCGGAGTAGAGGTCGGCAGTCGAACAGGTAGCTGCCGAACTAGCTACGGTGAAAACCGCTAGTCAGAAGCACGAAGCCAGGGTGGCTGAAGTGCAACAAGAGCTCGCGGATGCTGTCAGAAAGTGTGAGGCCCTCGAGCAGAAGAATAAAGAGTAGGCCGCCGAGCTAACCTCATTGGGGTCGGTGGCCAAGGAAGCGCGGACAGAGGCGCGCGGCTACCAAGAAGAACTCCGCCAAGTGAAGCTCATTGCGGATGGTAAGCCGTATTTGCTGCAAAGTGTCTTTGGTGGTAATAGGTTCGCTTTGCTCAGCAGGCGCCTTTGCGGACCTCCCGAGGAGTGCGGCTGATGCGGCTAGGTTCTTCGCCGCCCAGGAGGGTCAGGCCGAACAGAGGCTGTTTTGGGCGCAATTTCAAGCGCCCGAACACCCTCCCCTCCTTAACAACCAAATGAAGCAGCTGATGGAGCTGCATCGGATGGCGGAGCCCGTGATGAAGGACCTCTGCGTCAAGCTGTGGCCTTCAGAGCCGCTGCCTAGCAGCTATTTTGGGTTGGACCAAAGGTTGTACGACGCCACGCCTCGAATTGATGCTTGGAAGCGCTCCGCGTGCATTGAGGGAGCTCGGATGGCCTTCGGCAAGACCATGGTGCACTGGCCGAAGATCAAGCCAGCCGAGATGGCCACCGGACCTCCACCCCCTGGGAAGGAGCATAGGCGCCCCGAGCAATATTTTCCCATCGTGATGGATGGTGCTTGGGCAATAGAGGCCCAGTGCTCAAAAGATGTAATTTATGAGTAAAGTTATTTGCTTTGTATCCGAGGAGTTTAAGAAAACCTTTTGCTTTGCTTGGAATGCAATGTGTTGGCTGTATATATAATGTCTGCTATGTTAATTTTGACTCATGTGCGGCCGTTTCTTAACTGAAAGTTACCAGTCGTCGGCTTCAGCCCCCTGTGCAGATACTGCATGGGGTGTTTCTTCGTCATACCTTAACCCTTAGCCAACGTCTCGGTGCCCGAAGGCAGTTGTATGTACGGAAAACAAGGCAATCAGACTATGCGGTTTTAGTGCTTTCACTTAGCCATAGGAGCTTAACGGCGGGGGTTGGTGACTAGCCCCCAGTGTATGTGATATCCGGGTATGCCGAGGTTGATATCATCATCACGTGGTTCCTGTGACAGAGAACCCCTCGTTTAACATGGGCTAACCTCCAACGATTTAGGTTTAACACCAGTCATCAGATCGCCGACCAGTTCTCGCGTATTATGACAGTCAGTTTTCGGCTTTCTCCACTGAGGTACTTTAACCAGGCAAGCTAGCAGTACAATCACAGTGGTTCTCCCTTTACCCTTCTAGCCGAACAATGCGGAACATAGGAGGGTAAACACAGGAGCTGGGCAACCCAACTATTGACCAAAGACATAATTCGGAACTGATTCATAAAATGCAATATCCATGACGCCGAACACATATAATAAAACTTGGTGCCGGAATAAGGTTTGAGGCGAGATTTATGTTCAAGCCCCCGGTCTATTAGCCGGTTACTAAAAAAAATGGACGTATCGTAATAGTTTACTTTGGCCTAAAAAAGCGGAAAGGAATATGCAACACGAATGACTGCACAATTACCAGATGGAAATTGGTCTTTATTTCCTTTGAATTTGTGACGTCCAACCGTACAATTCGGACTGCCAAAGTAACTTTGATAGATACTTTAAGAAATAAATACATTAGAGTAAAGGTTTACACAGGGCCTTCATGAGTGGTTTGACATCCCTACTACGCCCTGCTGCACGTCTGCGCCTTTGCTCTTTATGAAGCTTGTGAGCGAAGTTGTCGACTGTATGTTCGGCGGAAGTAGGAATGTTCGGCAGATGAGCCCTTGGGAAAGGGTTTTGAGAAGTTGCCGTAGTATACCAGTTTGACACTGATCAGGCCCTAGATGGTGCCCGTTGTTGATGTTGATCCGAAAACATCTTTTGGCCATTGCTCGGTCAAACTGAGCTCTCGGCCTTTGTTTCGTGTGCCCCCACAACTGCCCATGGAATTTTGAGCGCGAAATTGTGCACTCGAGGTACGTATTTCACGGCTAGATGGGCCGTGCTGTGGGGCGCGCACCCCTATTTGGGGTGGGCACGGGAGTGCTCGGGGACCGAGGCTGTAGCTCGGGCGCGCTTGCGTGCGTCCAGTGTCTTGGTAGTAGACTGGGCTTGCGACGCTTCTTTGGCGGCTTGGACTTTGGCGGCTAGGGCCGCCGTGTGTTCCTCTATTCGGAGTGAGCGCTCGGTATTGCCGTTGATGGTAATAACGCCATTTGGTCCTGGCATCTTAAGCTTCAGGTATGCGTAGTGCAGGACGGCGTTAAAGCGGGCGAACGCTGTTCGGCCGAGGAGTGCGTGGTAACCGCTACGAAAGGGGACAATATCGAAGATCAAGTCCTCGCTGCGGAAGCTATCGGGCGAACCGAAGACTACTTCCAATGTCACGGATCCCGAGCAGCGTGCCTCGACACCTGGGATCACACCTTTAAAGGTGGTGTTACTGGGTTTGATCCTTGACGGGTCGATCCCCATTTTCCTCATTGTATCTGAGTAAATCAGATTGAGGCTACTGCCTCCGTCCATAAGGACTTTGGTGAGGTGAAATCTGTCCACGATGGGGTCGAGCACCAGAGCCGCTATTCCTCCATGACGTATGCTGGTTGGATGGTCTCTACGGTCGAAAGTGATCGGGCAAGCCGACCATGGGTTGAATTTCGGGGCTACCGGCTCTAAGGCGTAGACATCCCGGAGTGCGCGTTCCCGCTCCTTCTTCGGTATATGCGTGACGTAGACCATGTTCACGGTTTTGACCTCTGGAGGGAACTGCTTTTGGCCTTCATTGTTTGGCCCACGAAGTTCGTCGTCATCCTCACTGCGGGGACCCTTGCCCTGTTCTTCAGCTGTGATCTTGCCGGCTTGTTTGATTACCCAACAGTTGCGGTTGGTATGGTTGGCGGGCTTATCTGGGGTGCCGTGAATCTGGCAGGGCCTATCCAATATTCTATCCAGCGCAGACGGGCCGTCCCGGTTCCCTTTAGAGGGTTTTTTCCGCGGTCCCGATTTTGAGCCGCTGAATCCGGCGTTTACTGCTGCGTCATCGGCTTCACCGCCGTTGTTTGAGTGCCGACGCTTATTGTTCTTGTTGCGCCGGGGTTTCCCGTTCCCGTCCCGGGCTTCTGAAGTGCCGGGGTCTTCGGGGTGGTTGCTTCGACGAGCTAACCAGCTATCTTCACCCGCGCAAAAGCGGGTCATTAGAGAGGTAAGGGCCGACATTTTTCTCGGCTTGTCCTGGCCGAGCTGGCGAGCGAGCCACTCGTCCCGAATACTGTGTTTGAATGCCGCAATTGCTTCGGCATCCGGACAGTCGACGATCTAGTTCTTCTTGGTCAAGAACCGGTTCCAGAATTGCCGGGCTGACTCCCCGGGCTGCTGAACAACATGGCTCAGGTCATCGGCGTCCGGTGGCCGAACATAGGTGCCCTGAAAGTTAGCTCGGAATGCATCCTCGAGCTCTTCCCAGCTCCCGATGGAGTTTTCGGGTAGGCTGTTCAGCCAATGCCTTGCTGGTCCCTTGAGTTTCAACGGTAAGTATTTAATGGCATGGAGATCATCTCCTCGGGCCATATGAATGTGGAGAAGAAAATCTTCGATCCACACGGCTGGGTCAGTTGTCCCATCGTACGGTTCTATATTCACGGGTTTAAACCCCTCGGGGAACTGATGTTGCATCACCTCATCAGTGAAACACATTGGGTGTGCGGCGCCCCTGACCCGGGCCACATCGCGCCGGAGATCGGTTGTCATCCGGGCACGGTGCTGCTCCCGGGCTCTGTCGTTCCTGTCGTGCCAGGCTTGATATCCGTCCCGTCCAGCGGGCGCGTGTTCTTTGGACCCATAGATGGATCTTGACTGGATCCCTCTGGCGTTTAGGTCGCGACGCAGATCGTATTGGTCGTCCGGTTGAACCGAGTCTTTGCCTGCTCAGCGAGGTGGTGCGGGTGGGTATTCGGTTTCTCTAGCCGCCCTGTCCCGTCCTCGAGGGGGGCGGTCGGGCTGGTCTGTTTGAGTTCGTCTGGGAGGCGTGGGCTCACGAGCTTCATCCTCGAATTCCGGGAGCAAGCGCCGCCGTGGATAACTCTTGTATTGACCCTGGCGTTGATCGTCGAGGCCCTCTTCAGCTGCTAAGACCATCGTCCATCTGACGTTGAGCATGTCCTGTTCGGCTTTTAGCTGATGTTGCTTCCTCTTCAAGCTTCGGGCAGTGGCGATGAGTTGCCGCTTGAATCTCTCCTGCTCCAGGGGGTCCTCTGGGACGATGAAGTCCTCGGGTCCGAGGTTATCTTCCTCTTTGGACGGAGGGAGGTAATTACTGTCCTCGGAATCCTTGAGGTCCTCGGGGTCACCCTGGTCCTCGTGCCCTACAGGGGCGTCATGGCGCTGCTCGGGGGTGTTATCGCCGAGCTCCCCCAAGTTGTCCGGAGTCTCGTTATCTCCGGTGTCGTTCGTGTCTGTGTGGTTTTCCTTGCCCTTTCCTCGCCCTCTGGCTCTCCGTCGTCAGCGTCTGGGCGGTTCTTCGGTGGGATCGTCGCCGTCCTTCTTGGTCGTGTCGCCGTCCTTCATGGGGGTATCGACCATGTAAACGTCATAGGTGGAGGTGGCGGTCCACTTTCCGGTGTTAGAAGTGGCAAGGGGGAAAGCCGTATAAGGCGGGACGTCGATATCCTCGTCCATGTCGTCAGCCTCCTCGGAGGCGTAGTCCAGCATGTCGGTTAAATCTTCGACAGTGGCTACCAAGTGGGTGGTGGGTAGGACGCAAAATTCCCCGTGGTTGGCCTCCTGTCCGACCTGCTCCTGGTCCGAGGACGGGCCATCCGCGATATGCATCTTCTGGATCCGATCTAACATCTCGCTTAAAAATGAGAGGTCCACCGGATTCATGTTCGGGCAGCCGTCGGAGTTGAGCTCCGGCCCGCCAATACTGGGAGTGTGTCCGGCCAAGGGTGACCCTTGTTTCTCTGGCGCCGGGGTTGGATCCGAACTCAAGGCCAGATCCGAACTGAGGCCCGGCCCAGGGACAGGGACGGGGAGAAAATCCGAGGTCGAGGCCTCGGGATTGTTAGGCTCCTCGGGTAAAGCCGAGAACCCAGTAAAGACCAGATCGCACCGTGGGTCGGCGACGTATTCCAGGTTGCCAAACCTGATTTCCTACTCGGGGACGAAGCCAGCGACCTGGTCAAGGTGACCGGTTGGGTCGGCATGCAGCACGATGCTACCGAACGCAAAAAGCTGACCGGGGATGAAGAAGTCCCCCCTGCGGATGTCATTGCTGATGACAAGGCGAGCCATTGATCCTTGGTGACCCAGTGGCGGAGCTCTCAATGAAAGCACCAATGTCAGTACTGAAACCGGCAGATCTCGGGTAGGGGGTCAGAACTGTGGATCTAGGAATCAATGGGTAACAGGGAATGTAGAGACAGCGATTTACCCAGGTTCGGGCCCTCTCGAAGAGGTAAAACCCTATGTCCTGCTAGATTGTATTGATGTGATTGTATGAAGGTTACAGAGTCGATCTACCTCGAGATCGGACGGGTTAAACCCTAGGCAATTGAGATAATGGCCTCTACGGACTAGACCTTCTGGTTTATATAGACACCAGAAGGTCCTAGGGTTACATATAGTTGGTTACCATCAGGGGATAAACATGCCGGTGATGCCAATTATTCCTTGGAGGAGACGGCAAGTCTTCGGAGGTTTCCTTCTGATGCACGGGGTCGCCCAGAATCCGGCCTTCCATTGACGAGTAAAGAGCGGCCCACTAGTCCGGCCTACGAGAGATAGGCCGGCAGCCCGAGTACCCCCTAGTCCGGGACACCGTCAAACGTATCTATAATTTATGAAGTATTCATGCCATGTTTATAACAATTTTATATGGTTTTGGTATGATTTGAATGGAACTAACCCGGACTGATGCTGTTTTCAGCAGAACTACCGTGGTGTTGTTTTTTATGCAGAAATAAAAGTTCTCGGATTGGGCTGAAAATTTACGGTGATTTTTTATGGACCAAAAGAGACCCCCGAAGCTTCGAGGAAGGACCAGAAGCTTCACAAGGAAGCGACAAGCTCAAGGGGCGCGGTCCCCCCCTAGGGCGCGTCGACCGAGCTTGTCGCTCCCTCGTGAGCCCCCCTGGCGTGAATCCAACACTGAAAAATCCTATAAATATAAAAAACCCCGAAAAGAAACCTAGAACTCCCACGTCGCTGTTGCAAGCCTCTGTACCGAAGCGATATCATCCGGAGCCCTGTTCCGGCACTCTGCCAGAGGGGGAATCATCACCGGAGGCCCTTTTCATCATCCCGGCGGTCTCCATGACGAGGAGGGAGTAGTTCACCCTCGGGGCTAAGGGTATGTACCAGTAGCTATGTGTTTGATCTCTCTCTCTCTCTCTCTCTCTCTCGTGTTCTTGATTTGGCACGATCTTGATGTACCGCGAGCTTTGTTAATATAGTTGGATCATATGGTGTTTCTTCCCTCTCTATCTTCTTGTGATGAATTGAGTCTTTCCCTTTGAGGTTTCGTTATTGTTGGATTGAATATTTCGGATTTGAGAACACTTGATGTATGTCTTGCATGTGGATACCCGTGGTGACAATGGGGTATTCTATTGAGTCACTTGATGTATGTTTTGGTAATCAACTTGTGGATTCCCGTGACCTTGGGGTAATCTAGGCAGATGGGTTGGTTCACGTTTTCATCCTTCTTTCTCCGATAGAAACTTTGGGGTACTCTTTGAAGTTCTTTGTGCGGATTGAATATTATGAATCTGAAGTTGTTTGTTGCATATCGAATAATCAACTCACGGATACTTATGGTGACATTGGAGTATCAAGGTGACATTAGAGTTGGTTGATGCGTATCATATAGTGTTATTTTAGTACGAATTCTAGGGCTATTTGTGACACTTATAGGGATGACTCAATAGATTGATCGGAAAGGATAACTTTGAGGTGGTTTCGTACCCTACAACAATTTCTTCTTATGTTCTCCGCTAGATAAGAACTTTGGAGTGATTCTTTGTTGCACGTTGAGGGATTGTTATATGATTAATTATGTTAGCACTATTGAGAGATTGCACTAGTGAAAGTATGAACCCTAGGCCTTGTTTCCAAGCATTGCAATACCATTTTTATTCACTTTTGCTACTTGTTACCTTGCTGTTTTTATTATTTCAGATTACAAAAACCTATATCTACTATCCATACTACACTTGTATCACCATCTCTTCGCCGAACTAGTGCACCTATACAATTTACCATTGTATTGGGTGTGTTGGGGACACAATAGATTGCTTGTATTTGATTGCAGGTTGTTTGAGAGAGACCATCTTCATCCTACACCTCCCACGGATTGATAAACCTTAGGTCATCCACTTGAGGGAAATTTGCTGCTGTCCTACAAAACTCTGCACTTGGAGGCCCAACAACGTCTACAAGAATAAAAGTTGCGTAGTAGACATCAATCTCTTTTCTGGCGCCTTTGCCGGGGAGGTGAGTGCTTGAAGATATATTTTTAGATCTTGCAATTGAATCTTTTAGTTTCTTGTTTTATCACTAGTTTGGTTTATAAAATAAAAATAAAAAAATGGAATTAAGGTTGCCTCAAATGCTTCATCTATATGATGTCTTTCTTGAAAATATGGATTCCGATAATTGTGCTCAATTGTTAGAGGAAGAATTTAATAAAATGTTTAATGTGAGTCCTTTGAATGATGAGCATGATTGCAATGTTGTTAGTATGCTTTCTATGAATATCCATGATTCTAATGATATGCAAAGCCATAAGCTTGGGGATGTTATGTTTGATGAAGATGATATTTTTAGCCCCCCAAGTTTTGATGAGCAAATTTATTATGATGAAAGCATGCCTCCTATTTATGATGATTATATTGATGAAAGTGGGTTTGGAAGAGTGTCAACTCTAGGTACTAATTATCCCACTATTTTGGAGGGTGTTGAACCTTATTGCAATAATTATGAAAGTGGATTTGGAGAGGTCATGACTTTATTTAAAGATGATTCCACTATTTTGGAAGAGGTTTCAATTGATTATGACAACAAAGTTGCTATCTATGATGATTATCGTGATGACATGTATGCTATAAAGAGTAATAATAACCATGAAACTTGTCATCATGATTTTAATGTCCAATTTGGTTATGTCAATCAAATATCTCATGACAGTTATTTTGTTGAATTTACTCCCACTATTATTGATGAGAATAGATTTGCTTATGTGGAGAGTAATAAAAATTCTATGCTTGTGGATCATGAAAAGAATGTTTTATGTGATAGTTATATTGTTGAATTCATTCATGATGCTACTAAAAATTATTATGAGAGGGGAAGATATGCTTATATATATCTCAATAATATCAAGTTTCCTCTCTATGTGTTGAAAGTTTTGATGTCATACTTGTTTTGCCTTCCTATGCTAGTTGATTCTTGCTCCCATAAATTGTTTGCTCACAAAATCCCTATGCATAGGAAGTGGGTTAGGCTTAAGTATGCTAGTCATATGCTTCATGATGCTCCCGTTATGTTTCAATTCTTTACTTTTATGTGAGCATCATTGAAATCATCATGCCTAGCTAAAAAGGC
Source organism: Elymus sibiricus (assembly GCA_039707655.1). Lineage (NCBI taxonomy): Eukaryota > Viridiplantae > Streptophyta > Magnoliopsida > Poales > Poaceae > Elymus > Elymus sibiricus. The sequence goes on along the minus strand of CM077672.1, from coordinate 231,807,312 downwards.
TTTAAAGAAAAGTGCTTGTTGGGAGATAACCCAATATTTATACCTACTGTTTTTGTGTGTCCACATGATTAAGCTACTGTAGTAATCATGTTTAAATGTTTTCTTTCAATAATGTGCCAAGTAAAGCCTTTGGGATAGTGTGGATACTTTTTGATTTGATTCTGTGCAAAAACAGAAACTTTTGCATCCAGTGCTGGAGTTTCTATTATGTGCTGGAGCGTAAGAAAATTCTGAAATTTTTACATAGTATAGGGTTACAAATTTTTTACGTTGTCCTTAGTTTTCAGAATTTTTGGAGGTACAGAAGTATGATTTTTAATTCGCTCACTACATGCGGTTCTGTTTTTGACAGGTTCTGTTTTTATTGCATAGTTTGCTTGTTTTAGTGTTTCCATAGCTTATATTGAGTAATATAAATTGTGGAAATGATGGAATATAGTAGACATTATGTGATAACAATTATGAATCTTGTATTGACAGTACCAAAGTGAATGATTTATTTTCATACTAACCTATCTCACGGAGTTCCGTTAAGTTTTATGTGATTGAAGTTTTCAAGTTTCGGGCGAGATATCAATATGAGGAGAATAAGGAGTGGCAAGATCCTAAGCTTGGGGATGCCCAACGCACCCCAAGGTAATATTCAAGGAAGACTCAAACGTCTAAGCTTGGGGATGCTCCGGAAGGCATCCCCTCTTTCGTCTTACACATTATCGGTAACCTCACTTGGGACTATATTTTTATTCATCACATGCTATGTGTTTTGCTTGGAGCGTCATTTTATTTTAGTTTGATCTACTTGCTGTTTTTAACAATCATCTTTCCACCTTTTTATCTCAATAAAATGTCAAGTATAGCCTTTACCATGCTCAGTTTGCAAGTTTATGTGTTGCTGTTTGAAAATAGAAAGTTTTCTGTTATGTCCTGAATTTATGTGAATTGTCAGAACATGATAAAAATCTGAAATTTTTACACAGTAAGCATGCATGAGTTATATGTCATGTGGTATTTTTTTAGAATTTTTGGAGTTAGGGAAGTATGAATTTTTATTCCCCCTTTACGGGCTGTTTTGTTTAGACAGATTTCGGTTATAGTTGCATTGTTTGCATATGTTTGCTTGTTTAATGTTTCTATTTGTGGATAGGAGTATTAAATATGCAAAGGCATTTAGTATGAAATTTTTAATTATAATTTTAAGTGATTTTCTACAGTAGAGAATGTTAAGGTTTTGAGTTGATTTATACTAACTTATCTCACGAGTTCTTGTTGAGTTTTGTCGATGAAGTTTTAAGATTTAGGAGAAGCCATGATATGAGAGGAATTAAGGAGACACAAGAGCTCAAGCTTGGGGATGCCCAAGGCACCCCAAGATAACATTCCAAGAAGTCTCAAGCAACCAAGCTTGGGGATGCCCCGGTAGGCATCCCACCTTTCTTCATCAACACCTATCGGTTAGCCTAAGTTTTTACTTGTTCACATGATATGTGCTATTCTTGGAGTGTCCTTCCATTTTCATTTTGTTTGCTGTTTGAATAAAATACTTAGATCTGGAATCTTTATTTGGGAAGAGTCTTCACATAGCTACTTAATTGTATGACTACTCATTGATCTTCACTTATATCTTTTGGAGTAGTTTGTCATTCACTCTTGTGCTTCACTTATATCCTAAGAGCGAATTGTTGAATGAATTGAATATCATAAACCTCAAATTACATATGTTCCATATGCTTAGTAATATTTCACATTGGGTTTAGAAAGTAATCTATTGAAATTTGACAATCACAATATTGGTCATATAAGCAATTCATGAATGATTAGTATATGGAAGAGAAATTTCACATACAAATATATTATCTTGGACATCTTTTATGATTGTGAATACCCATTAATTATTTTCAAACATGATCAAATTAGTTGAAGTTGGACAAGACAATGTAATGAGTTATGTTTTGGTATATTTGCATATACAGGAGTTATTTTGTTATGGATCCTCCAACATGTGGTGCTTGTTTAGAATCTTTTGCTAGCCAAAATTTCTGTACTAAGCGGGAATACTGCTTGTGCATCCAAAATCCTTGAGCCAAGTTTCTTCCATGAGTGTCCACCATACCTACCTATATACGGTATCACCCTGCCGTTCCAAGTAAATTTGCATGTGCCATCTCTAAAACCTTCAAATAAATATCTGTTTTGTGTGCCTGTACCGCTCATGGAGCGACGGGGCGGTCAATATCTTCCATGTTAAGCGGGTTATTCTCATGATGGGTGTTTATTCACTTGTCATTGCACGAGAGAGGCTGGTAATCGGGACGCCCAATCCCTTAAATAAATAAATAAATAAAAGAAAAAAATAAAACAAAATCTCCCCCTGGAAAGTTGAAAGTTTGGAGGGCCCCTGTGAATTCGGCTAGCCATGGCTTGTGTTTGAATGGTTGAGGGGGAGTTAGACTTTTTATTTATGCATGGGAACCGCCAATAATGTGTTTAGCATGGAAGATATTGAATACCTTAGTCGTGACGTTGACAGGAAAGGCACACCACGCAAAATGTATTCATCTCTGTTTTAAGCAATGAGCTCTGGCACCTCTGCAAATCCCTGCTTCCCTCTGCGAAGGGACATTCTATTTACTTTTATGCTATTTACTTTCATGTTATTTATTTTTGTTGAGTCAACTTCTTATTCCAACCTATTCTCTAGTTGGCAAGCATTATGTGGTGGAGAAAGATCCAGGCACATATAGCCATTCAAATATATTTGATCATGATTTATTATTGTTGACAATTATCTCTATGATAAATGAGTTGGGAGGCGAAACATCAATCCCCTATCTTTCTCTGTGTTCGATGGATGCTATTTGTTCTAAAAATATGCTTTGAGTATTAGCAATCATAGAAGACTATATGATAATTGAGTATGTGGAGCTCTTACTTAGACTTTGTTGAAAATGAGATGCATTGAAATTGTTTGGTGACTAAGAACATAGCTTGTTAAGTTTCAAGAGAATGTATTGTTTAAACCATAACATGTGAATAGCTTGCTACTTGATCATGAGAAGTTTTATGAGAAAGAGTTGCTGTTATGATGCAAGGAAAAGTGATTGAAATTATCATTGATCAAACTTATGCACTATGCTAGCATTCACACTTCATAAATTATTTCTTTTATCATTTACCTACTCGAGGACGAGCAGGAATTAAGCTTGGGGATGCTGATACGTCTCCAACGTATCTATAATTTATGAAGTATTCATGCCATGTTTATAACAATTTTATATGGTTTTGGTATGATTTGAATGGAACAAATCCGGACAGACGCTGTTTTCAGCAGAACTACCATTGTGTTGTTTTTTGTGCAGAAATAAAAGCTCTCGAATTGGGTTGAAAATTTACGGTGATTTTTTATGGACCAAAAGAGACCGCCGAAGCTTCGAGGAAGGACCAGAAGCTTCACGAGGAAGCGACAAGCTCAAGGAGTGTGGGTCCCCCCTTAGGGCGCGCCGACCGAGCTTGTCGCTCCCTCGTGAGCTCCCCTGGCGTGAATCCAACGCTGAAAAATCCTATAAATATAGAAAACCCCAAAAAGAAACCTAGAACTCCCACGCCGCCGTCGCAAGCCTCTGTACCGAAGCGATCTCATCTGGAGCCCTGTTCCGGCACTCTGCCGGAGGGGGAATCATCACCGGAGGCCATCTTCATCATCCCGGCGGTCTCCATGATGAGGAGGGAGTAGTTCACCCTCGGGGCTAAGGGTATGTACTAGTAGCTATGTGTTTGATCTCTCTCTCTCTCTCTCTCTCTCTCTCGTGTTCTTGATTTGGCACGATCTTGATGTACCGCGAGCTTTGTTAATATAGTTGGATCATATGGTGTTTCTTCCCTCTCTATCTTCTTGTGATGAATTGAGTCTTTCCCTTTGAGGTTTCGTTATTGTTGGATTGAATATTTCGGATTTGAGAACACTTGATGTATGTCTTGCATGTGGATACCCGTGGTGACAATGGGGTATTCTATTGAGTCACTTGATGTATGTTTTGGTAATCAACTTGCGGATTCCCGTGACCTTGGGGTAATCTAGGCATATGGGTTGGTTCACGTTTTCATCCTTCTTTCTCCGATAGAAACTTTGGGGTACTCTTTGAAGTTCTTTGTGCAGATTGAATATTATGAATCTGAAGTTGTTTGTTGCATATCGAATAATCAACTCACGGATACTTATGGTGACATTGGAGTATCAAGGTGACATTAGAGTTGGTTGATGCGTATCATATAGTGTTATTTTAGTACGAATTCTAGGGCTATTTGTGACACTTATAGGGATGACTCAATAGATTGATCGGAAAGGATAACTTTGAGGTGGTTTCGTACCCTACAACAATTTCTTCTTATGTTCTCCGCTAGATAAGAACTTTGGAGTGATTCTTTGTTGCACGTTGAGGGATTGTTATATGATTAATTATGTTAGCACTATTGAGAGATTGCACTAGTGAAAGTATGAACCCTAGGCCTTGTTTCCAAGCATTGCAATACCATTTTTATTCACTTTTGCTACTTGTTACCTTGCTGTTTTTATTATTTCAGATTACAAAAACCTATATCTACTATCCATACTACACTTGTATCACCATCTCTTCGCCGAACTAGTGCACCTATACAATTTACCATTGTATTGGGTGTGTTGGGGACACAATAGATTGCTTGTATTTGATTGCAGGTTGTTTGAGAGAGACCATCTTCATCCTACACCTCCCACGGATTGATAAACCTTAGGTCATCCACTTGAGGGAAATTTGCTGCTGTCCTACAAAACTCTGCACTTGGAGGCCCAACAACGTCTACAAGAATAAAAGTTGAGGGGTCCAGCGCAACCTCGTCTGGTGGCGCGTAGGGGTCCTCCTCGTCGCTGCTCTACGCCTTGACGTCCTCGCGGGGCGGCGCCTCCTCCTCGGCGCGTGGGCAGATCGGCGGTGCCATGGTAGAGTTTGGTGAGAGAGAGGGGGGCGAGCGAGGAGAGAATGCAGGCGGGACGACGTGGGCGGGGTAGTATTTATTGGCGGCCGGAATCTAGATCGACGGGAGCAGTACACGCGCCGGTCGCTGGAATTTACGAGTACTATAGCTTGAATTATACACGATTCCCGGAGCAAAAGCCGTGTGTGAATCACATCACTGACGGTTCCCAATACAGAGCCACGTCTGATTAAAAACCCACGCCATCACCTTCCAAACCTTGAGATGCGAAACAGAGTGCCAATCATGTGGGGCCCAGTTGTCTTGCCAGATATTTGCATTTCCTTTCCAAATGTAAGGCATGAATGCTTATTTTGTGTTACTATGCTATTATTATAAAATGTAATACATAAATGATTTTTCCCAGCCAAGATGGTTTGCTTTTGCATGCACATGTACTTCAAATTTTAATAAAGGCCACTAAATGGCTAGAAACTCACTTAATGTCTTAAAAAGGTCAAATGAACCCTAAAATTTTCCAAATTTTAACATGACAGTTGTATTAGTGGATGTTTACGGTAAAAAAAATTCAAGGCCATACGAGGAAGCGACTGCCTGTTCATCATCTAACATGCATTGTTCCCTCTCGGAACCACGAGTCTTCTCGGCAAATGCTCCGATTTGTGAGTGGTGTGTGTCAAAACTTTCATCAAACAGGCCAATTTTTTTACCATGGCATCTTGGTGCCATGCCATGACATCAAGCAAGGATTCATGTATTTCTGATCATTTTTTGAATTTTTTGGAATTTAAAAGCCATGGTACTCAATGTTTGTGTCCAAGCCGTGACACCAATATGTTTAAAAAATCCTTCCAATTTACTGCACATGACATTAAGTTGCACACAAGGACACAAATATGATTTTTCAACCAATAATGATTTGCTTTTGCATGTACATGCAGTTCAAATTTGAATTACGACCACTAAATGGCTAGAGTCTTTGTTAATGTCTTTAAAAGGTCAAATGAACCCTAAAAATTTCCAAATTTTAACATGACAGTTGTATTAGTGGATGTTTACGGTACGAAAAATTTCAAGGTCGTACGAGGAAGCGACCGTCGGTTCATCTTCAAACATGCATTGTTCCCTCTCGGAACCACGAGTCTTCTCGTCAGATGCTCCGATTTGTGAGAGGTGTGTGTCAAAACTTTCGTCAAACAGGCCAATTTTTTTACCACGACATCTTGGTTCCATTCCATGACATTAAGCAAGGTTTCATGTATTTCTGATCATTTTTGAATTTTTTGGAATTTAAAAGCCATGGTACTCAATGTTTGTGTCCAAGCCGTGACACCAATATGTCTGAAAATTGCTTCCAATTTACTGCACATGACATTAACTTGCACCCAAGGACACAAATATGATTTTTCAGCCCATGATGGTTTGCTTTTGCATGTACATGCAGTTCAAATTTGAATTACGGCCACTAAATGGCTAGAAACTCACTTAATGTCTTAAAAAGGTCAAATGGACCCTGAAAATTTCCAAATTTTAACATGACAGTAGTATTAGTGGATGTTTACGGTACAAAAAATTTCAAGGCCATACGAGGAGCGATCGCCGGTTCGTCTTCAAACATGCATTGTTCCCTCTCGGAACCACAAGTCTTCTCGTCAGATGCTCCGATTTGTGAGAGGTGTGTGTCAAAACTTTCGTCAAACAGGCCAATTTTTTTACCACGGCATCTTGGTGCCATGCCATGACATCAAGCAATGTTTCAAGTATTTCTGATCATTTTTGAATTGTTGGAATTTAAAAGCCATGGTACTCAATATTTGTGTCCAAGCCGTGACACCAATATGTCTGAAAATTCCTTCCAATTTACTGCACAAGACATTAACTTGCACACAAGGACACAAATTTGATTTTTCAACCCATGATGGTTTGCTTTTGCATGTACATGTAGTTCAAATTTGAATTACGGCCACTATATGGCTAGAATCTTAGTTAATGTCTTAAAAAGGTCAAATGAACCCTGAAAATTTCCAAATTTTAACATGACAGTTGTATCAGTGGATGTTTACAGTACACATTTTTTTTTCATACAATTAAAACACCATCTATTGCCACTGTACTTCAAATTAGTCTTTCACAGCTAATACAAAAAATCAACTACATCACACACAGTTGCTTATAGGAACCGTTTGCGACGAAAGTTCGTGGGTCTATTTATGTCTTCCTCCATAAGCTTCGCCGGCTTCGTCTGCTCAAGTGCCGTTCACCTCCGAATCCCCGATCCCTATTCCCCAACACCTTCTTGCAAAGAATGACGCCGTGGAGACGCTTCATGAGGGCCTGTACGGTCACCGCGTCCGCCCCGAGCGGCTCCGCCTCCGCCGAGAGCGCCGCCGCATACACCAAGAGTGCGGTCGCATCCGCATAGCGTGGCCGCATCCGCCGAGAGAGCGTCAGCGGCAGCCGACAGGGCAGCTGCAGCAGCCGAGACGGCTGCAGCAGCTACTGCGACGGCGGCTATAAACGCCGAGAGTGCTCAAGCAGCCGTCCGTGCCGCGGAGGTCGCCCTGGCGTGGGTCGAGGCCATCCACGCCCAGATCTAGGATGCCCATGCCAAGATATTCCAGGCCTCCTCGGAATCGAGCATGCACCCCACGTCCGAAGAGGCAGCGGAGATGCTTGCTGATGATGCGGCAGCGGAGTCCATGGATCCCCTTCCTCATCAGATCGCCGAGCGGGAGCTGGACTTGCAGGAGGCGGCAAAGAGCGACGAGCGCCGGGAGGAGGAGTTGCGCCTGGCTAAGGAGGCTGTAGAGAAGCGCCTGTTCGTCGAGGAATCGGCGGTGGAGTACCAACATGAGCTCTGGCGCCGCCACTACTACGAGTACTATAACCTTGAGGGCGACGCCAAGGACGAGGACAACGGTGCGGTCGAGTTCGGCCTGGGGGACGCGGAGTCCACCAACGGCGGAATGTCGCCGGGACAAGTCATCGACATCTCATCTTACACCGGCGAGGCATAGGGCGGCGTGTCAGCGATTTTGTTAAAATTATGCATACTTAGCCATTGTTTATAACGGTGGTCTTTTGTTAGAGCAATGTTTAGGTCAACTGGCTCTGTTTATTTACTAAAATTGCTCGATTAAGTAAGTGTGGTCTGTGTGCTGTAGGCTCTTTTGTGTACCCAAATTAGCAAGTGATGTTAAATTATGCAATGACGTGGATGAGCACTGTACCCCAGGGAAATTTGGACCAAAATTTGAATGCTCAAACTCATCGTATGCGCGTAAAGCAGAAGAATCGTTTGCGATGCACACATTTGTTCAAAGGGAATTGTGTCCGATGACACTTTGCGCGCCAAGTTTCCCTCCACCTTTCGAATTTTTTTGCCTACCACCGAAATATCTAACTCTTCCCCCCCTCCCCACCCCCTTTTCTCCCCGACCAAGAGCCACATTTCCCCTGTTTCCTGTTACACCCTTAGCCGAATTTGTCAGGAACGTAAGGGGTACACATAGGAGCCGGGCAACCCAACTATTGACCAAAATCTAGGTTCGAAACTGATGCATATAGTGCAACATCCGAGACGCCGAGTACTTCGGACTTTTGTTTCAGGGTGTAAAATCAAAACCCTTTAGCAATTGTATCTTAAAGATGTGGGCAGTGCTTGTAAGAAAATGCGTTTGAAGACCTTTATGGGTATGATTTCTTTATTTCTAGTAGCCAAGCTTTACATGTCGAACTTTTTGATGAAGGGAACTAAGCAGGATACAATGCAAGTGAAGATAATGAGGGAGAAACTAAAAGAAAACAGGGCGGATCTTGTCAGCGGGTCTATGAGCCTGGGCCGCTTCCTGCCGCACGTCTGCGTCTCCATGCTATTGACCAGCTCGTCCTCATTGATAGCGGGGGTTGATATTGGTAACATGTAGCTTCGGCCAAGCCTGCGCTTGATGCGTCCATTGGTCGATCCCTTCGAAGAGGTCTGCAGCTGTTAGTTATGCGGTTAAAGCCACATGGGTATGCTAGTGGTTGGCTTCTTTGATAGAACCCTGCCGACGTGTGAGCCAGGGGCTTCGTCGTTGTTCGGTCTAGCCGACCCGACGTCTTCGGTGTCGTGGCTCCTCGGTGACCCAAGGAATTTTCAGTGCGAAGTTGTGCACCCTGGGGACGTAGTGCCCCTTCCAAGGGAGGCGCGCGAGGAGCCCGTACCCCTACTTAGGGTGGGGAGGTGCCTGTCCGAGGTCAACTGGCGCAGCCCGCGTACGTTTCGAAGAGCTGGGGGTGCGTTTACCGCCACGGGCGGCCTCCTCGGATGCCTGTACCTCGGTTGCGAAAGCCGCCGTCTGCTCCTCCGTCCGGAGAGAGTGTTCGGTGTTACCATTTACTGTAATAACGCCATTGGGTCCCGGCATCTTGGGCTTAAGATGAGCGTAATGCGGGACTGCATTAAAGCGGGCGAATGCGGTGCGTCCTAGGAGCGCATGGTATCCGCTGCGAAAAGGTACGATGTCGAAGATTAACTTCTTGCTCCTGAAGTTCTCGGGTGATCCGAACACTACTTCCAGGGACACGGTTCTGGTGCAGCGAGCCTCAACTCCTGGTATTACACCTTTGAAGGTGGTGCTGCTAGGCTTAATCCGAGATGAGTCGATCCCCATCTTCCTTACCGTATCCTCGTAGATCAAGTTGAGGCTGCTCCCTCCGTCCATGAGGACGCGCGTCAGGTGAAAACCATCAACGATCGGGTCTAGGACGAGTGCGACCGATCCGCCATGCCTGATGCTTGTCGGATGGTCGTGTTTGTCGAATGTGATCGGGTAAACCGACCACGGATTGTACTTCGGGGCCATAGGCTCTAACGCGTAGATGTCCCGAAGCACGCGTTTCCTCTCCCTCTTGGGGATGTGGGTAACGTAAATCATGTTTACTTTTGTTACCTCATTAGGAAACTTCTTTTGGCCTCCATTGTTTGGCCGCCGAGGTTCATCCTTGTCTTCGCTGCGATTTTGGGTTTTATGTTGACCCTCTGTCGCTATCTTGCCGGCCTGCTTAAAGACCCAGCAATTCCTGTTGGTGTGGGTTGCTGGTTTCTCTTGAGTGCCATGAATTTGGCACGGTCGATCCAGGATCTTGTCGAGCTGGCTCGGTCCATCCTTGTTCCCTTTGAAGGGCTTTCTTTTCTGTCCGGATCGAGGTCCGGTGAAGCCTGCATTGACTGCCGCGTCTTCTGTGTCGCTTCCGCCATTTCTATGCCTGCGCTTATTTTTGTTGCGCTTAGGCTTGCCGTTGGCGTCGCGAGTCTCTGAGGTCCCCGCCTCTCCATCGTGAGTGCTGCGGGCCAGCCAACTATCCTCTCCCGTGCAAAAGCGGGTCATGAGCGAGGTGAGGGCTGCAATGGTCCTCGGTTTATCCTGACCGAGCTGGCGGGCGAGCCATTCATCTCGGATGTTGTTCTTGAATGCAGCGATGGCCTCGGCGTCTGAGCAGTCTATGATCTGGTTCTTTTTAGTAAGAAACCGGTTCCAGAATTTCCGAGCTGATTCGCCGGGCTGCTGGGTGACACGGCTGAGGTCATCAGCGTCCGAAGGTCGGATGTAGGTTCCTTGGAAATTTGCCCTGAAGGCGTCTTCAAGAGCTTCCCAGCTTCCAATGGAGTGGGGCGGTAGGCTATTCAGCCAGTGTCTTGCCGGCCCCTTTAGCTTGAGCGGCAAGTACTTGATGGCATGGAGGTCATCTCCACTGGCCATGTGTATATGGAGAAGAAAGTCTTCAATCCATACATCTGGGTCCGTGGTGCCATCGTAGGATTCTATGTTGATGGGTTTGAATCCATCGGGGAACTGATGTTCCATTACCCTATCTATAAAACAGATCGGGTGGGCTGGTCCTCGGAACCGAGCGGTGTCGTACCGGGCTTCAGGAGAGAACCTTGTATGAGTTTGATCTTGGGCGCGGCCGTTCCTATCCAACCAGGCGTCGTAGCCATCATGCCCAGCCGGAGCGTGTCCTCTTGATCTGTAAATGGACCGGGGTGGCGCCCGGTTTGCCTCTATCCGACGTTGAACATCCTGAGGGTCAAGATAGTCCACAGGGTCCTTGCCATAACGGTGTGGAGCTGGTTGAGTGTGGAAATCCTCCCGCGCGGGCCTGTCACGTCCTCGAGGGGGGCGGTCAGGTGCCTCGGCGTTTAGTTCATCATCAAATTCAGGCAGTAAATGCCTGCGTGGATAAGATTTGGGCGCACTGCGGCGCCGTTCTTCGAAGTGTTGCTCGGCCAAAAGTATTTCGACCCACTTGTCATTGAGCACGTCCTCGTTAGCCTACAGCTGCTGCTGCTTGCGCTTCATGCTTCGGGCGGTGGCGACTAGGCGTCGCCGAAAGCGTTCCTGCTCAACAGGGTCTTCGGGGACTATGAAGTCCTCGGTGCCGAGGCTTACGTCCTCCTCGGATTCCGGCATGTAATTGTCATCAGCCCCTTCACAAAGGTCATCGGGATCGGAGTCCCTGGGGTGCCTTCGGGGTCGACGTGACGTTCTGGGGATGCTTGAAGGTTCTCCCCTTGGTCTTCTGCGTCGTTGGCCGCCGTATCAGTGGTAGGTTTGTTCCCGCTGGGCTCCCCATTGGTACCCCTTCTGCGTCTTTGCCTACGCCTTGGAGGGGAGTTGGGAGTGTTGACCATGTACACATCGTACGTAGATGTTGCTTTCCACCTGCTGGTGTTAGTAGGCGGCAAGGTGTTGTCCGTAGGGCTGCCGACATCTTCATCCATGTCGGTTGCCTCGTCGTAGTCTAGCATATCGGTTAAATCATCGACAGTGGTGACTAGATGGGGGGTGGGTGGGATATAATTTCCCGATCATCGGCTTTAAGTCCGATCTTATCATAAACCGAGGAGTTCGAGATCGACAAACTTTGGATCCGGTCAAGCATCTCATTAAGGTGAGATAGCTCCTCGGGGTTCATGGTCTGGCCATAAGCCGGGTTGACCCACAGTAGCATGCCTGATGCATCCTCTGCCGTACAAGGAGGCGGGGTGGATTCGAGATCCGTCACCGGGATCGGTTCTAAGCCTGATTTGGTGTCCCAGGCCGAACTCTGATCCACGTCGGAGTCAGGCCCTACGATAGGGTTATCCGAAGAGGGGGAGGGAAGTTCCTCCATAGCCCCCGGCGGTGTTGGGGGGCACAATTCACGATCTTCGGAGGAGATCCACTCTGAGGTCGAACCTCTGGTGTTTGCCAGATCCGGGATCCGGCCGGGGGTCCAGCCCGATAAGACAAGCTCACCGCGGGAGTCTGCGGTGTACTCGAGACCTCCGAAGGTGACGATCTGATCGGGAGCGTAGTTCTCAACGGTGGCCAAGTGGCCTGTCGAGTCGGCGCAGAAGATCATCCTGCCGAACACAAAAAGTTGGCCAGGGATGTAGGTGTTTCCACAGCCATTGCCGCAGTTGATCTGCAGATGAGCCATCGATCCTTTGTGATCGCACAGCGGAACTCTCAATGAAAGCACCAGTGTCGGTGTGAAAAACGGCAGACCTCGGGGTAGGGGGTCCCGAGCTGTGGATCTCGGACAGATGGTAACATGAACAGGGAGACGATATTTACCCAGGTTCGGGCCCTCTTGATGGAGGTAAAACCCTACGTCCTGCTCTTGTTTATATTGATGGAGAAGTATCAAGTACAGAGTTTATCTACCTCGAGATCGTATGATCTAGTCCTAAGGCTAGGTGAATGAGATTGCATTAAGGTCCCTTCTAAGGGCCAAACCCTTCGGCATATATATACGCCGAATAGGGTATCTAGGGTTACAAGGTAGGTATCCAGGCTAGGGGGCGGCAGGGGAAGTCTTGGAGTAGACGTCAAGTCTTCGGCAGATGTAATCTTGTTCTTCCGGAGTCCATCTTGATAAGAATGAGGGCCCACTGGCCCAGCCCGAGGAATATGGGCCGACTAGGTTGGTACCCCCTAGTCTAGGACACTGTCACTTCCTAAGCTATAGTCGCTTCCTCGCTTGCTTGCTCGATCTCGCCGTCTCGCATCCGACCACCGCGGATGCCATATGGTCTTCATGAATGACCTCTCCAGCGGTTCCTCATCCGATGACGACTACTCTGTCACCAGCCGGGTATGCCTATCTCCTCTCTCTCGTTCCCCTAGGCTTAGGATTATGATTTGAAATCGAGGATTTTAACCCCGCGACCGATTTGAGCCATTTCTTCCTCTTGTAGCTCCCTAGGACCATCACTTGCAAGGAATGGTGCGGGGTAGCTGAAGATCTGCTTGCTCGTTGTTAGCATCAATCTCCATGCGTGAAGTTAGTGGCTTTTGAATCTGTGAACAGTGGGAGGAAGTTTTTGGCATGTGCAGAGAAGGTTAGCACCACTTTTGCTGTTAGAAATCATTTGTTAGATGTTATTCAGACACTGTCACTGTGCTATGTTATTCTGGATGTGATTAAGACACTGTCACAGTTCTACCTAGTATCTGAAAATGTTGCCATCTCATCAGCGGTGCCCTGAGAAAATATTTGGCACCGCTTTAGCAGTTTGTGCAGCCAACTTTGCTCCACAGATTCGAACAGCCAAGCAGTAAAATACTAATACTTTATGGCACGAGAACCGGGCATCGAAGCAACTAGGTGCTCTGGTTCCCTGGATTTTTCCTCTGGCATCGGCTCGGCAGTGCAGGGCACCGGTGCCAAATGTAGCAAAAGTTGATTTGGCACCGGTTTAGGCCTACATACTGGAGGGCCTTAGTGCTATTAGTTCTATGTTATTAAATTTGTGCATATACATACCTGGTAGTATTAATTTGATGTCATTCAAACAGTGTCACTGTGCTGTTGTATTTATATTTAGTTTCCTCGTAAAATGGTCAATTTGCTATTATACATGACTAAGAACTTGTAGCGTTGTTGCAGTTAATTATAGCTTGTGATGTTCCTGAATTTGGTTGTTGTCTCAGTAGCAATTAATTCATTTGCACATTGAACTTTCTGAGAAGATATGTCATAATTAATGTGTTTCTTCAGTTTTTCAAAATATGTATGTGGTGATTTTCTAAGTTGCTAGAAACCTATTTTTCCTACAATTGTAATTGGTTTAGTTTTAAATATTATAGGATGAACGGAAGTATTCTTACCTGGAGTGGGTTGATCAAGAGTGGCCACAGTCATTGAAGATGTGCCTAGCAAAGCTTTGGAGCATGTATGTGGAAGAGAATAGAGATAGGCTTAGAGAAAATGTTGTCAACGATGAAGAATATTTCAAGATACGGGAAAAAAATAGGAAGATGGAGAATGATCTCAGATTTTTTAAATCGCACTTTGCTGAGATGGTGTTTTAGAAGGAGGAGGCACTTTCCCAGTTGTGCAGTGCAAAACAGGCTCTTACTGAAGTGAAAGCAGAGCTGGAGAAGACGAATTTGGCTGATCATGCACGCATCCACCAACATACATCAGCCGATTAGGGAAATTAATGAATATAATGTTCTAATACTATGCTCAACATACTTTTTTGCTTATGAAGGTGAACTAGCTATATGGTTGATGTCTACTACGCAACTTTATTCTTGTAGACTCGTGTTGGGCCTCCAAGCGCAGAGTTTTGTAGGACAGTACCAAATTTCCCTCAAGTGGATGACCTAAGGTTTATCAATCCATGGGAGGCATAGGATGAAGATGGTCTCTCTCAAACAACCCTGCAATCAAATACAAGAAATCTCTTGTGTCCCCAACACACCCAATACAATGGTAAATTGTATAGGTGCACTAGTTCGGCGAAGAGATGGTGATACAAGTGTAGTATGGATAGTAGAAATAGTTTTTTGTAATCTGAAAATATAAAAACAGCAAGGTAGCAAGTAACAAAAGTGAGCATAAACGGTATTGCAATGCTTGAAAACAAGGCCTAGGGTTCATACTTTCACTAGTGCAATCTCTCAACAATGCTAACATAATTGGATCATATAACAATCCCTCAACGTGCGACAAAGAATCACTCCAAAGTTCCTATTCGCGGAGAACATACGATAGAAATTGTTGTAGGGTATGAAACCACCTCAAAGTTATTCTTTCCGATCAATCTATTGAGCTATTCCTATAAGTGTCACAAATAGCCCTAGAGTTCGTACTAAAATAACACCATATGACACGCATCAACCAACTCTAATGTCACCTAGATACTCCAATGTCACCACAAGTATCCGTGAGTTGATTATTCGATATGCATCAAACAACTTCAGATTCATAATATTCAATCCACACAAAGAACTTCAAAGAGTGCCCCAAGATTTCTACCAGAGAAAGTAGGACGAAAACGTGCATCAACCCCTATGCATAGATTACCCCAATGTCACCTCGGGAATCCGCGAGTTGAGTGCCAAAACACACATCAAGTGAATCAATATAATACCCCATTGTCACCACGGGTATTCATATGCAAGACATACATCAAGTGTTCTCAAATCCATAAAAGTATTCAATCCGATAATAGTGAAACCTCAAAGGTAAAACTCAATTCATCACAACAAGATAGAGAGGGGGAAACACCATGTGATCCAACTATATTAACAAAGCTCGCGGTACATCAAGATCATGCCATATCAAGAACACGAGAGAGAGAGAGAGATCAAACACATAGCTACTAGTACATACCCTCAGCCCCGAGGGTGAACTACTCCCTCCTCGTCATGGAGACCGCCGGGATGATGAAGATGGCCTCCGGTGATGATTTCCCCCTCCGGCAGGGTGACAGAAAAGGGCTTTAGATGAGATCATGGAGGTACAGAGGCTTGCAGCGGTGGAGTCGAAGTTCTGGGGTTATTTCTGGGGGTTTTGGTATTTATAAGAATTTTTGGCATTGGAATCACGCAAAGATGTGCCACAGGGGTCCCATGAGGCACCAGGGTGCTCCCCGGGGAGGGGGGGGGTGGCGTGCCCAGGTGGCCTGTGGGGCCCCTGTGGGTCTTCTGCTGCTCCCCCGAAGCTTCCTGGGTCAGTTTCCTTCCAGAAAAAATCATCAAAAAGTTTCGCTGCATTTGGACTTCATTTGATATGGATTTTTTGGAAAACCAAAACCAAGCAGAAAACATCAACTAGCACTGGGCACTAGGTCAATATGTTAGTCCATAAAAATCATATAAAATCCATATAAAAGTGCACCAAAATCATACAAAACTATAATAAACATGGCATGGATACTTCTTAAATTATAGATACGTTGGAGACGTATCAGCATCCCCGAGCTTAATTCCTGCTCGTCCTCGAGTAGGTAAATGATAAAAGAAATATTTTATGAAGTGTGAATGCTAGCATAGTGCATAAGTTTGATCAATGATAATTTCAATCACTTTTCCTAGCATCATAACAGCAACTCTTTCTCATAAAACTCATCATGATAAAGTAGCAATCAATTCACATGTTATGGTTCGAACAATGCATTCTCTTGAAACTTAAAAACCTATGTTCTTAGTCACCAAACAATTGCAATTCAACTTAATTTCAACAAAGTCTAAGTAAGAGCTCCACATACTCAATTATCATATAGTCTTCTATGATTGCTAGTACTCAAAGCATATTTTTAGAACAAATGGCATCCATCGAACACAGAGAAAGATAGGGGCTTATTGTTTCGCCTCCCAACTTATTTATCATAGAGATAATTGTCAACAATAATAAACCATGATCAAATATATTTGACTGGCCATATATGCCTGGATCTTTCCCCACCACATGATACTTGCCAACTACAGAATAATTGAGGTTGAAATGAGAAGGAATACTATTGACTCTTGCATAAAAGTAAATACATAAAGTAAAAGATAGGCCCTTCATAGAGGGAAGCAGAGGTTGTCATGCGCTGTTGATTTTTGGATGTGGAAGCCCTTAATGCAAAGGAACGTCACGTTATATTGCCCCTTGTGATAGCAACCTTTATTATGCAGTCCGTCACTTTTATTTCTTTACCATCACAAGTTCGTACAACGCTTATTTTCCCTTGCAATAAAAGATCATACATATTTTAGGAGCAATTTTTATTGCTTTTTGCACCAATGACAACTTACTTGAAGGATCTTATTCAATCCATAGGTAGATATGGTGGACACTCATGGCAAGAAAATGGGTTTAAGGGTTTTTGGATGCACAAGTAGTATCTCTACTTAGTACGAATTTTTGGCTAGCAAAAGATCCTAAGCAAGCACCACATGTTAGAGGATCCATAACAATATAACTTCTATGCAAATATACCCAAACATAACTCATTACGTTGTCTTCCTTGTCCAACTTCAAATAATTTGCTCAAGTTTGAAAATAATTAATGGGTATTCACAATCATAAAATATGTCCAAGATAATATATTTATATGTGAAAGTTCTCTTCCTTATACTAATCATGCATGAATTGCTTGTATGACCAATATTGTGATTGTCAAGCTTCAATAGATTTCACTTTCTAACCCAAATGTGAAACTACTACTAGACATGATACAAGCATATGAAGCACATATAATTTCAAATTTATGATATTCAATTCATTCAATAATTTACTCTTAGGATATAAGTGAAGCACAAGAGTGAATGACAAACTACTCCAAAAGTTATAAGTGAAGAACAATGAGTAGTCAAACAATTAAGTAGCTATGTGAAGACTCTCTCTAAATAAAGATTTCAGATATTGATAATTTTATTCAAACAAAAAACAAAATGAAAATAAAAGGACACTCCAAGAATAGCACATATCATGTGAACAAGTAAAAACTTAGGCTAACCGATAGGTGTTGATGAAGAAAGGTGGGATGCCTACCGGGGCATCCCCAAGCTTAGTTGCTTGAAACTTCTTGGAATGTTATCTTGGGGTGCCTTGGGTATCCCCAAGCTTGAGCTCTTTTGTCTCCTTAATTCCTCTCATATCATGGCTTCTCCTAAATCTTAAAAACTTCATCCACACAAAACTCAACAAGAACTCGTGAGATAAGTTAGTATAAATCAACTTAAAACCTTAACATTATCTACTATAACAAATCACTAAAATTATAATTAAACATTGCATACTAAATGCCTCTGCATATTTAATACTCCTATCCACAAATAGAAATATTAAACAAGCAACATATGCAAACAATGCAACTATAACCGAAATCTGCCAAAACAGAACAGTCTGTAAAGGGGGATTTAAAATTCATACTTCCCTAACTCCAAAAATTCTGAAAAATAACCACGTGACAGAGAACTAATGCATGATTACTGTGTAAAAATTTCATATTTTTATCATGTTCTGAAAATTCAGGAATATTCTGAACATAACAGAAAACTTTCTGTTTTCAAACAGCAACACATAAACTTGCAAACTGAGCATGGTAAAGGCTATAAATGGCATTTTATTGAACTAAAAGATACAAAACATGATTATTGATAACAGCAAGCAAATATAAACAAAAGAAAATGATGCTCCAAGCAAAACTCATATTATGTGACGAATAAAAATATAGCTCCAAGTGAGGTTACCGATAATGTTGAAAACGAAAGAGGGGATGCCTTCGGGGGCATCCCCAAGCTTAGACGCTTGAGTCTTCCTTGAGTATTACCTTGGGGTGCCTTGGGCATCCCCAAGCTTAG
Source organism: Elymus sibiricus (assembly GCA_039707655.1). Classification (NCBI taxonomy): domain Eukaryota; kingdom Viridiplantae; phylum Streptophyta; class Magnoliopsida; order Poales; family Poaceae; genus Elymus; species Elymus sibiricus. The sequence continues at coordinate 231,788,731 of CM077672.1, read as the reverse complement.
GGTCTTGCCGCTCCTTATTCTCCTCATATCGATATCTCACCCAAAACTTGAAAACTTCAATCACACAAAACTTAACGGAACTTGTGAGATAGGTTAGTTTGATAAAAATAAATCATCCACTTAGGTACTGTCAAGACAAGATTCATAATTGTTATCACATAATGCCTACTATATTCTATCATTTCCACAATTTATATTACTCAATATAAGCTATGGAAACACTAAAACAAGCAAACTATGCATTGAAAACAGAATGTGTCAAAAACAGAACAACATGTAGAGAGCGATTTATAAACCATACTTCCGTACCTCCAAAAATTCTGAACAATTAGGAAACCGTAAACAATTTTTAACCCAATACTCTGTAAAAATTTCAGAATTTTCTCACGCTCCAGTACATAATAGAAATTCCAGCACTGGACGCAAAAGTTTCTGTTTTTGCACAGAATCAAATCAACAAGTATCCACACTATCCCAAAGGCTTTACTTGGCACATTATTGAAAGAAAACATATAAAACATGATTACTACAGTAGATTAGTCATGTGAACACAAAAAATAGTAGCAGTAAATATGGGGTTGTCTCCCAACAAGCGCTTTTCTTTAATGCCTTTTAGCTAGGCATGATGATTTCAATGATGCTCGCATAAAAGTAAAGAATTGAAACATAACGGGAGCATCATGAATCATATGTTCCTCTCTCATAATAATTTTTAGTAGCGTCATGAATGGATTCATCAATATAGCTATCACATAAAGCATTCTTTTCATGATCCACAAGCATAGAAATTTTATTACTCTCCACACAAGCAATTTTCTTCTCAGTCATAATAGTGGGAGCAAACTCAACAAAATAACTATCATGAGATACTTGATTGGCATAATCCAATTGAAAATTAAAATCATGATGACAAGTTCCATAGTTATCATTATTATTTATAGCATACATGTCATCACAATAATCATCATAGATAACAACTTTGTTGTCATAATCAATTAAAACCTCTTCCGAAATAGTGGAATCATCATTAAATAAAGTCATGACATCTCCAAATCCACTTTAGCATTATAATCATCATAAATAGGAGGCATGCAATCATCATAACAACTTTGCTCATAAAAACTTGGGGAACTAAAAATATCATATTCATCAAACATAGCATCCCCAAGCTTATGGCTTTGCATATCATTAGCATCATGGATATTCAAGGAATTCATACTAGCAACATTGCAATCATGCTCGTCATTCAAAGATTTTATGCCAAACATTTTATTGAATTCTTCTTCTAATAATTGAGCTCAATTTTCCGCTCCATCATTTTCAAGAAAGACATTATAAAGATGAATAATATGACGCAACCTCAATTCCATTTTTTTGTAGTTTTCTTTTATAAAACCAAACTAGTGAATAAACAAGAAACTAAAAGATTCAATTGCAAGATCTAAAGATATACCTTCAAGCACTCACCTCCCCGGCAACGGCGCCAGGAAAGAGCTTGATGTCTACTATGCAACTTTATTCTTCTAGACTCGTGTTGGGCCTCCAAGCGCAGAGTTTTGTAGGACAGTAGCAAATTTCCCTCAAGTGGATGACCTAAGGTTTATCAATCCGTGGGAGGCGTAGGATGAAGATGGTCGCTCTCAAACAACCCTGCAATCAAATACAAGAAATCTCTTGTGTCCCCAACACACCCAATACAATGGTAAATTGTATAGGTGCACTAGTTCGGCGAAGAGATGGTGATACAAGTGTAGTATGGATAGTAGAAATAGGTTTTTGTAATCTGAAAATATAAAAACAGCAAGGTAGCAAGTAACAAAAGTGAGCATAAACGGTATTGCAATGCTTGAAAACAAGGCCTAGGGTTCATACTTTCACTAGTGCAATCTCTCAACAATGCTAACATAATTGGATCATATAACAATCCCTCAACGTGCGACAAAGAATCACTCCAAAGTTCCTATTTGTGGAGAACATAAGATAGAAATTGTTGTAGGGTACGAAACCACCTCAAAGTTATTCTTTCCGATCAATTTATTGAGCTATTCCTATAAGTGTCACAAATAGCCCAAGAGTTCGTACTAAAATAACACCATATGACACGCATCAACCAACTCTAATGTCACCTAGATACTCCAATGTCACCACAAGTATCCGTGAGTTGATTATTCGATATGCATCAAACAACTTCAGATTCATAATATTCAATCCACACAAAAAACTTCAAAGAGTGCCCCAAGATTTCTACCGGAGAAAGTAGGACGAAAACGTGCATCAACCCCTATGCATAGATTACCCCAATGTCACCTCAGGAATCCGTGAGTTGAGTGCCAAAAAATACATCAAGTGAATCAATATAATACCCCATTGTCACCACGGGTATTCATATGCAATACATACATCAAGTGTTCTCAAATCCATAAAAGTATTCAATCCGATAATAGTGAAACCTCAAAGGTAAAACTCAATTCATCACAACAAGATAGAGAGGGGGAAACACCATATGATCCAACTATATTAACAAAGCTCGCGGTACATCAAGATTGTGCCATATCAAGAACACGAGAGAGAGAGAGATCAAACACATAGCTACTAGTACATACCCTCAGCCTCGAGGGTGAACTACTCCCTCCTCGTCATGGAGACCGCCGGGATGATGAAGATGGCCTCCGGTGATGATTTCCCCCTCCGGCAGGGTGCCAGAAAAGGGCTTTAGATGAGATCATGGAGGTACAGAGGATTGCGGCGGTGGAGTCGAAGTTCTGGGGTTATTTCTGGGGGTTTTGGTATTTATAAGAATTTTTGGCATTGGAATCACGCAAAGATGTGCCACAGGGGGCCCACGAGGCACCAGGGCGCTCCCCGGGGAGGGGGGGGTGGCGTGCCCAGGTGGCTTGTGGGGCCCCTGTGGGTCTTCTGCTGCTCCCCCGAAGCTTCCTGGGTCAGTTTCCTTCCAGAAAAAATCGTCAAAAAGTTTCGCTGCATTTGGACTTCATTTGATATGGATTTTCTGGAAAACCAAAAACAAGCAGAAAACAGCAACTGGCACTGGGCACTAGGTCAATATGTTAGTCCATAAAAATCATATAAAATCCATATAAAAGGGCACCAAAATCATACAAAACTATAATAAAGATGGCATGAATACTTCATAAATTATAGATACGTTGGAGACGTATCAATAGTGTACTGTGCTGTTGTGACGTAGCTATGGTACTGTGATGGTAAAATATATTTGTGTGCCTGATATGAAAGTGGTAAACAGTTGTTCCATATGAAATGTGAATTTGCTTAATACTGGGATTATTAATAGTAAACTAATAAACCTGCTAAATGGGTCATGACACTTTCCAAACGTTTCTAGCAGTAAAAGCGTGTGTGATGGATAGCCCAATGTCATACAGTTTTCTTCACTGAACTGTGTGTGATATACTTGAATAACGCAAACACTTAACTGAGGCAGAGCATTTGTGATCGCTCCACCTATCAGAGACGAGGCTATACAAAAAGCTGTGTGTGATGCGGTCTGACAACACAAACGTTTGTTCCATAATTACTGTGTGGGATGCCAAGACGATCTCAAATGGCTTGTCCGACGAAAGTCTGCGTTAGCGCCCCCGATCGCACACGAGCATATGTGCTAAGTGTGTGTGACTGGAGGAGCTATCGCCGACGGTTTCTGGGTCGTGTGGGATGGACCCCCTATCGCACACACAGGCAAGGCGACGGTTTAAAACTCTGTCGCGGAAAGGGGGTCAAAACCGTTTGTATAGCACTCGCTTGCACCAGTGGTAGATGCAATCTAGGTGCTGCCACTCTCTAGTCTTTGGCGTCAAGAAGGTCGCTTTGCCTCCTAGGGTTTCCTCCGCATCTTGGGCCTGGCGGGCCCCCCTGTGGTTGACGATGTAGCCGGGCTCCTTGGTGTTAGCGGTACAAGACCCCGTCAGTAGCCCCTGAGCGTGGCGGAGGTCGCAATGGGGGTCGCGAGACCTTCGGCGGGCTCTCATATCTTCTTATCTTCCTGGAGCCCGGTCGTGACGTCGGCGTGTCGATGGCTCGTGGGAATACCGACGCCTGCCCCTTGGGGACGTCGCTACCCTGGTGTTGCTGCAGTTGCGGCCTCCATGCCTTGACTCTGGTCTTGGTTGAAAGGGACCGCTAGACTCTCTGCTTTTTCTGAAAAGTCATCCCAGTGAATCGTCACGTCAGCGCGGAGACCGACGCTTTAAACAGGTCTTGACTCATTATGGTAAGTTGGCCCAGATTCCCGCACCCGTAGGACGTAAATGAAACCGCCCACCGGACGTGAGCCGCCTAGCGCGTGGAGACGCCTCGATTTTTGGCTCGCCCGAAGTGGGTCATAAGAGCGGCAAGGGGGAGTGGGATCCATTCCACCCCATCTACTTCCTCGTGCCTCTGCTCTTCTCTGTTTCGCTCCGCCGCCATTGCGACTTTGGTCGTCTTCGGGCCTGCCGCCTCCTCCCCTGATCGATGAAGGATGGGCTGATCAGGTGCTACAGTTGGTGCTCACGGAGTTCAGGCAACCAGGGAGGCGGAGAAGAGGCAAAAAGCGGAGAGCTCCATTGCCGCCGCTGAGCCGCAGCCCAGTGCCGAAGTTTTCGTTAGCCGGTGATCTCGCTCCACCATCTTCGACGAGGAGGCCCTGAAGCTGAAGGCGGAGGGGTCATTCCCATCCGACCTCAGATACCAAATCCCTCTGTCCATGGAGGGGTTTCCGCCGCCGTCGGTGGAGCACGCGTCCTTCACTTGGACTTCTTCGGGCGAGGGCTCGGTTTCCCCCTACACCCGTTCGGGCGGGGGCTTCTCTTCTTTTTCGGTATACAGCTTCATCATCTCAACCCCACCAGCATTTTGCACATCGCGAACTTTATCACGTTCTGCGAGTGCTTCCTCGGGGCTGCCCCTCATTTTGACCTCTTTCATCGTCTCTTCTGCGTCAAAGGTCAGATGAGTGGTGGCTCCGTCCATGATATTGGCGGGGTCAACCTCCAGGTGCATCCTCACTCTCCCTACTTCCCCATGGCCCACCCAAGATCAATGGGGAACTGGCATAGGAAGTAGTTCTACGTGTTCGGCCTAGAGGCCAACCTGCCGGCCTTCTCCGGCGAGCCTCCATTGCGCCTGAACTCCTGGGAGTCGCCGGTCGACCTCCCCGAAAGCACGGGGCTGCTCTTGGAGGCGACCGTGCTCCTGAAAGATGGAGGGCTGACGGGCCTCCAGATCACGCGCGCCTGGGTGGAGCATCGAGTCCTCCCTTGATACATTTCCAACGTATCTACAATTTTTGATTGTTTCACGCTATTATATATCAATCTTGGATACTTTATATGCCTTAATATGCAATTTTATATCATTTTTGGAAACTAACCTATTAACCTAGTGCCTAGTGCCAGTTGCTGTTTTTTGCCTGTTTTTGGTTTTCCAGAAATCAGTACCAAACGGAGTCCAAATGCTACAAAAAAATTTGACGATTTTTTTCTGGACATAAGAGACTCTAGAAGCTTCGGGAGGAGACCAGACGGCAAACGAGGAGACGACAAGGCAACAAGGCGCGCCCTGAGGGGGGGTAGTCACGCCCTGATGCCTTGTGGGCCCCACATGGCTCCGCCTGACCTAATTCCACTTCTATAGATTCTCAAATATTGGGAAACCAACAGAGACCGACCCGAAATAACTTTTCCGCCACCGCAAACTTCTGTTCTTCGGCGATCCCATCTAGAGGCCTTTTTCGGTACTCTGCCGGAGGGGGAATTGATCACGAAGGGCTTCTACATCAACCTTGCTGCCTTACCGATGATGTGTGAGTAGTTCACCACAGACCTACGGGTCCATAGCTAGTAGCTAGATGGCTTCTTCTCTCTCTTTGATCTTCAATACAATGTTCTCCTCGATCTTCTTGGAGTTTTATCCGATGTAATCTTCTTTTGTGGTGTGTTTGTTGGGATCCGATGAATTGTGGGTTTATGATCAGATTATTCATTGAAAGTAATTGAGTCTTTTCTGAACTTTATTATGCATGATTATTATAGCTTTGTATTTCTCTCTGATCTTTCCATTTGGTTTGGCCAACTAGATTGATTTATCTTCAGTGGGAGAGGTGCTTTGTAGTGGGTTCAATCTTGCGGTGTCCTCACCCAGTGACAGAAGGGGACGAGGCACGTATTGTATTGTTGCTACTAAAGATAAAATGATGGTGATAGAGTATTTAAATATGGGGTATACCCGATATACTGAATATATGCGCCCGCTCGATGATAAAAATACTTCGTGATGTTAGCCCAAGAAGAAGCTACAGAAAGAGAGGTAAAAAAAGATAAACAACAACGATGCGGCGTCCACAGAAGATCCCCAAGGTGACCCCAACGTCATCCGTGATGCACACAGGGGATGCCTCCCCGAGCTGGCAGGACATGCGTCGGTGTGGCAGGGCTGGCCTTGCGGTGCACTCCATCGACTAGGCCTTGAATGCCTGACTGGGCTACTAGCGTAGCCCGGTGCAGGGCTACGCTTAGGGCCATCATCACGACGACCTGGGAGGCACAAGACAAGACAGGACGCCGGCCATCAGTAAAGACAGGAGGGCGGTGCGGTGCATCACATCAGGGAAGGTACTCGAGTACCTGGCCTTGCGCAGTGTCAGGTTATCTCCTGACCGGTCGATAGGAGCAAATGGACGAGGCGTAACAAATATCTTCATCTGTGCAATGTACCGAATTTATTAGTATGACCAAGTGTGGTACCCCCTGGTCTATATAAGGGGAGGGTCATGGTCAAATAGGGGGACAGAGGATTCCAACAACCACACTCCCACAAACAAGCACTTAGCAGAAGATAGAAGGAGAAATGATAGCTAGTTGATCGGTCACTCTAGCGAGTACCCCGACGACCTCCTATCAGACCCCGACCACCTCATTTGTACACCCAAACACATGTATCCTGATGCTGATATAAAATACCAACAAGACGTAGGGTTTTACGCCTCGATGACGGCCTGAACCTGTATAAACCTCCTTGTGTTCGTGCTCTTCTTTGCTGTTTTCGTGAGTTGATTGGCTTAGTGTTTTAGCCCCTGGCCAAACTAACAAATATGGGGTATCCCTGATCCCTGGTGTCTGGAGATCGCCCTCCGACAGATGGGGTTTATTCATATTGATTGAGTTTACTTTGTCTACATCATGTCATCTTGCTTAAGGCGTTACTCTATTTGTCATGAACTTAATACCATAGATGCATGCTGGATAGCGGTCGATTGGTGGAGTAATAGTAGTAGATGCAGGCAGGAGTCGGTCTACTTGTCATGGACGTGATGCCTATATATGTGATCATTGCCATGAATACGTCATAGCTATACGCTTTTCTATGAATTGCCCAACGGTAATTTGTTTACCCACCGTATGTTATGTGTTCGAGAGAGAAGTCTCTAGTGAAAACTATGGCCCTGGGGTCTACTTTAAACATATTATAAAAACCAAAAATACCTTGCTACCGTTTTTTACTTTTATTTTGTTTTGCAATTTATATATCTACCTATACAAGATTTGATCCTTTCAAGTAATGAGTTCAAGGGGATTGACAATCCTCTTGCTCGCGTTGGGTGCAAGTATTTGCTTTTGTGTGTGCAGGTGCTGTTCTCTAGGGTTTGCATGATTCTCCTTTTGGTTCGATAAACCTTGGTTCCCACTGAGGGAAATCAGTGGCGGATCTAGGATTTCGAAACATGGTGGTCCGCCTATAATTTTTTTTACAACAAGTATGCCATGCAAACAGGGATTGGTCTGGATTTTTTAACAACAAATATGCCATACAGTGCCATTTTTTACTCAACACAACAGATCCTAGTTAATACTAATGATTTAACTAGAAATTGGGAGTGGAATTGGGAAGTGCATACTGAAGATAATCAGTCCTGAAGATAACTGGCTGGGCGGCTGGATTGTGCACGTCTCAATACTTCTGTCAGACGCTGGGTAGGGCTGCTAGCTGCTGCCGCATGTCGAGTGCATAGCGCGGTGGTGCCGCTATTGGCACTTGGCCGGGCGAGGCTGGCTGACCTGTGGTGGCTCCTGGCCTTCTTGGCGTTCGATGACGACAGGTGGTCGGCGAGGCAGGCAGCTTGGCGGCTGGCGGTGACACCGGGCAGAGGGGAATCGCTGGCGCGAGAGGTTTGCGCGCGGGTCGCGGAACGAGTACGAGTTCTTGTTGGGCTCTTTATTAATTTTTCCCTTGGCCGATCTCTATTCCCCTATAGTATATGGACCAAACCAAAATCTCAGGGTGGGCTGCAGCCCACCCTGTCCACCCTCTGCCTCCGCCCCTGAGGGAAATACTTATCTCTACTGTACTGCTTCACCCTTCCTTTTCGGGGGAAATCCCAACGCAGCTCACAAGTAGCAGAAAGAATTTCTGGCGCCGTTGCCGGGGAGACATCATCAAATCACTACAAGTACCTTCACTCAAACTATCATCTACTTTTTATTTGCCTCTCTTTTTCATCTCCCTCCACTTCTCATAAAAATCGAAAAACACAAAAATATTTTAGTTTGCTCGTTTGCTTGCTTTGCTATCATGTCTGAGTTCGAGAAAGTTATTGTTGAAAGTGCTAGTGAAGATAGTACTAGCGAATATTTTGAGGAAAATTTAAAGTATTTGATTTTAACCATGATCCTCCTGAGAGCAAAGCTCCCACAAATTTCAAAACTAAAGTCTATCATGTGGGTAGTGGGAACATTATTGGGAAGAATATCATTCAAGAATTCTTTAATTGCACGGGAGTCATACCAATAATTAAAGGATCTATTCTTGACAAAACAAATTGCTATGTGGTTGCTATTGATATGCTCGTGGTTAAGTTAGAAAGATTTTTTTTGCATATTCATCCCGCTCTACAAAAAATATTCTATGAACTTACATCCATAATCCAAGGACTAAAAAGATTGCCACCATTATCCTTATGCATGATTTTGACTATATAATCTGAGAAGCTAGAGACATCTTTTCCTTTTATAAAATAGATTTTGAGCATCCTCCAATAGAAGAAATCCTCCACGATAAAGATACCATACGTAGGTTGGAATCTAAGGATTATTTTGCTTATGGTGAAAATATTAGGAGGAGAGTTCCTTATGCTGAAATAATTAAAAAATTTGTACCACAATACTTGTGATAAATTTGAATGGATCACTAAGGGAATTGATGAGGGATTTAGTGAAGAATTGTTTGAAGGTACAGCTAGAGATCCTATTGATGATGAAATACATGTTTTACATGAGGATATTTATGGTGATGATTCGGAGTTTGAAGTAATGAATGTTAAAATCACTGAACAAAGTCCCTTCAATTATTTAAGTTCTCCTACTAGAAAATAAGAACATGAGGATAGAGAATTATTGAGAAAAGTTTTGGAAGATTTGATTAAAAAGGATTTGGAAACTAAGGATGATAATGCTTGAAACAATGCATTATGCCAAGCTTGGGGCATAAAACAATAGCGCTTGTTGGGAGGCAACCCAATATTTATCTTTATTGCAATTTTTATTTTTCTTGAGTCACACAATTTTTTCTACTGTAATGATTGTGTATTTTCTTTTAATTAGTGTTTGTGCCAAGTAATGCCTTTGGGATGATTTGAATGATAGTATAATTGATGCTATTTGAAAACAGAAAGTTTTGTGCCTAGTCGTTGATTTTCAATTTATTGCTGGAATGTCAGAAAAATCTGAAATTTTTACACAGAATTTGAATACAATTTTTTTATGTTTTCCTAATTTTTCAGAATTTTTGGAGGTATATAAGTATGGATAAATATTCTGTCATTGCGTACTGTTCTGTTTTAGACAGATTCTGTTTTTGTTGCATAGTCTGCTTGTTTTAATGAAACTATGATTACAACGGGGGGTATAAGTCATGGAAGAGTTAGAATATAGTAGGTATTATGCAAGAACAATTATGAATGAGTTTATAGCAGTATCTAAAGTGGATGATTGATTTATTGTACTAACGGATCTCACGAGGTTTCTGTTGAGTTTTGTGTGTTGAAGTTTTCAAGTTTTGGGTGAGATTACGATGGATGAAGGAATAAGGAGCGGCAAGACCCTAAGCTTGGGGATTCCCAAGGCACCCCAATGTAATATTCAAGGAAGACCCAGGTGTCTAAGCTTGGGGATGCCCCAGATGGCATCCCCTCTTTCGTCTATAATCTATCGGTAACTTACTTGGAGCTACATTTTTATTCATCACATGATAGGAGTTTTACCTGGAGCGTCTTGTGCCATAGTTTTCTTTCCTTTGTTTGCTATTTAGTTTGCCACAATCATTGTTTTCTGGACACACCTTTTTAGAGGGACACGCATTTATCGTGATTTGTTAGAATACTCTATGTGCTTCACTTATATCTTTTGAGCTAGGCAGTTGCTCTAGTGCTTCACTTATATCTTTTAGAGCACGGCGGTGGTTAAATTTTATAAAAATGATTGCACTCTCATGCTTCACTTAAATCTTTTTGAGAGTCTAATAAATAGTGATGGCAATATGCACGTGTTATAAGACTAGTCCAAAAAGGATAGGTATTCAAGGGGGATATAATAAAAACTTTCATGTAGATCACTAAATATGAAATGTATGGTTTAATAATATTGATGTCGTAATATGAAAGGATATTGGTTCATGATCATTGGTTAGTAGAAATATCAGTATTAAAGTTTGTTATTAACTTCTCATCTAAGTGTTGGTCATGGCATGGTGGGGAGGTTTGAGCATTTTTAAGTCTGAAATGAAATCCTTGAGTGCTGTTATAATCGGGGGTGCGCGATGGTTAACTCCTACCAACATCCTCCCTAGGGGCATGCGAGCAGTACTTTGCTTCGAGGGCTAACAGACTTTCACAATAAGTATATGAGTTCTTTATGACTAATGTGAGTCCATGGATTATACACACTCCTACCCTTCCGCAATTTGCTAGCCTCTTTGTCGGTGTACTAAGACATGGGTGCCCTCGTACCCAAACTTGTGCATAGGCAGTTGTAGCCTCCCTTCCGGCAAGGGCTTGACAAAGGATAACTACGACTCGAGACTCAACACCAAGACCGTGAATAAGACCTCAAGGCAGGTCATCGAGAAGTACTATTCTAGTACTGAAGATCGACGCTGCCCTTGCCGGCAAGCTTCGCCCCGGCAAGGTGAAGACCAAGGCTATGGTTGCCGGCAAGCTCCCTTGCCTGCAAGCAAGGCCCGGCAAGCTCCGTGCCAGTAGGCTTGTTCTGTCCCGTTACCGCTCCACCTCACCATTGACCAGATAGGCTCGTGGGCTAGGTGTCGAGCGGGCAGGCAGTCAACATAGCCGGCCAAGGCACGTGTCAGCACGCCACGCCAAGATTAACTTTAATGACACCCGTCCCTGGGACATGTCGATATTACAGGAGGGCGCCAGGACCGGTGGTACAGATCTTTTGCCCAAGGCCTCGCCTCCCCGACGTAGCACCTAACAGTGCATTAAATGCGTTTGTCTCACCCCGTTGGAAGATAGACGTGATGACGGTGCAAGTCACTGTTCATACTCTATAATGACCATATTAGCCATTGTGGTAACCCCTTGGCCTATAAAAGGAGGCTCACGGCTACAGGTAGAAGGGTCGACACCCAGCTCAATTACACGCCGTAGCTGCATTTTCCCGTGCACCTTGCCAGAAAACTGCGCTCCCTGTAATCAGAGTTCATACACGATCAAACACAGAGCAGGAGTAGGGTTTTACGCTCATAGCGGCCCGAACCTGGATAAATCCCCCGCGTGTTCTTGCATCTACTGAAAATCTGCTCTTTGTCCCATGCGTGTCCCCTGAGCCGAATCGCAAAGGGACCCGTTCGGTCCCATAGATAGTCGTTTCCCACGACATCTTTGGCGCGCCAGGTAGGGGGATTGTGTGTCACAAATCAGCTTTTTGGTGGTGTGAGTACCAACTTCATCATCTTCGACGATGGCGCCGAAGAAGAAGGGTGGAGCCACGACGGCTCCAACCGCGTCCAAGCCACCTTCCAAGGCGACCGCAGGTGGCGCAGCCGGCGCGGGCGCTACGGTTGGGACGGGCGGGGCAGGAGGTGTGAGTGGTGCGGGTGCCCAGTGATGGAAATATGCCCTAGAGGCAATAATAAAGTTGTTATTATTTTATATTTCCTTGTTCATGATAAAGGTTTATTATTCATGCTAGAATTGTATTGACCGGTGTTAGAACATGTGCTGCCCCCATGTTTGGTTTTGGTAATTGATGACAATCTCTATGGACTAATGGTTGCCTTGAGTTATATTTGAAGGGTTTGTCCATAGGCTTTGCTTGTAGACCATTTGTTGGTCTCAAGGTGATTTGAAGAAGAATATGTGTTGACCAAGGTTATTCATGGAGTTATCCAAAGATTGGTCATGTAAGAGATGAGCCTATTGCAAGCATGTCTTGAAGAAGGAGATTGTGTGAACATTCATGTTTACCTTCAAGACATCATCCTAATGAAGAGAGTTGGAAAGATTCAAGGTTGATCAAGACTAAATATGAAGAGTGATTCGAGTTGATCAACACACAAAGCGTAGAAGATGTACCGAGTGGGATCAAGTGATCTCACGGTATGGTAAGCATTGTCCATTACGCTTTGTGTACTAACCCATGTTCTATGCAAGAGTTCTTTGTGGGGTTAGGTTTGTTTCCATGGGCGTGCATCAAAAGGAAGATATCACACAACCCATGGAGGATGACATCAAGTGGTGATCGTCATCAAGATTGCGGTGTGCAAGTTCAAGTGGAGCATCACGAAGAGATCACATGCTTGAAGCTTGCTGTCCATTGTGGTGACAATGGACTTGTGAAGATGTGCCGAAGAGTGGCTCACCCATAGTGGAGTATGGGGGAGCAATCAGCTAGTCTTCATCGAGCCGGCGCAATCAAGAAAGGTGGTCCAACTTGAGGAGGTCAAGATCGTCATCATCTAGCTCAAGTGGACTTTGCGCAAGGCAAAGGTTTGCCCTTGATAGGTTTTCTATTTTACCGGTCTCATGGTAGTAGTTGGGAGACCGGGTTATAGGATCGATAGCCGTACTATCAAGGGGGGCTCTCAAGTGAGTAGCTTTATCATATCTTCGTAGAGAGCTCAAACCATTGCATCCTTGCATCATATTTCTTGGTTTGTGTTTGGTGTTTCTCTTTGTGAGTCTTTGAGCTTTTGGTCATCTTCATGACAAGCTCGAGGTCATCGAAAACGGAGTTCATATATGCATCTTCTATGATGTTTTCGATGTTGGAGTTTATGCCGGTTCTTCATTCATAGAGGTTTCTCATCTCTATATCATTGGTATTTTCTCTACTGCCACTTCTTAATATAACCAGTCGCTGTTGGATAGTATTTGTCGTCCTCTATCCAACAAGCTTGAGTTTGCTCAATTCGGAGCTCATTTGCAGAAGTTATGGCAGTTCAGGGTTTATTGTTTGTCTGGGCAGTTTACCTGTCACCAAAGCGGTAGTACCGCTCGGGACCACGGTAGTACCGCTTGACACGGTACTACCGCCCCTACTACCGTTGCACTACCGTGATTTCTACTGGCATTCTTTTTCGTTTAGCGGTAGTAAAGCGGTAGTGGAGCGGTAGTACCGCTTGACACGGTACTACCGCCCCTACTACCGTTGCACTACCGTGATTTCTTCTGGTATCATTTTTTCGCTAAGCGGTAGTTGAGCGGTAGTAGAGCGGTAGTACCGCTTGGTGCGGCACTACCGCCCCCTACTACCGTGCCACTGCCGTGCTTTGTTCTGTTGCCCAGTTTTCCTAAGCGGTAGTACCGCTTGGTCGGAACGGTAGTACCGCTTAGTGCGGCACTACCGCTCCAGTTCCTTGTTGATTGCCTGCTGTTTTTGAATTACTACCGCACGAGCGGTAGTACCGCTCGCAAGAGCGGTAGTACCGCTTGTGCGCGTCCTGCACGGGTAACGGTTGGATTTGGGGTGGCCCTATAAAAGGGGTCTTCTTCCCCAACGGTTTTCTTATCCATTGCAGCTCTCTCTCCTCCCATTGTTGACCTTCTTGAGCTTGCCTATCTCTCAATCCCTCCAATGATTCTTGCTCCTTCTTGAGGGAAAAGAGAGAGGAGATCTAGATCCACATTTCCACCAATCACTTTCTCCTCTAAGTGAGGGGAACCCCTTGGATCTAGTTCTTGGAGTTCTTCGTGTTCTTCTTCGTTCTTCCTCTCATTTTCCTCCATAGCTTTTGTTGCTTTGGTGGGATTTGAGAGAGGAGGACTTGGGCACTCCGTGTGCCCTTGCCATTGCATTAGTTGCATCGGTTTGAGTTCTCCACGGTGATACGTGGAAGTTAGTAGTTGAGAAGCTTATTACTCTTGGGTGTTTGAGCACCCTAGAGCTTGTTCCTCTTGGGTGCCTTGGCGCCCTAGACGGCTTGGTGGTGCCTCGGAGCTCAATCATTGTGGTGTAAAGCTCCGGGCAAGCGTCGGGGTCTCTAATTAGGTTGTGGAGATCGCCCCGAGCAATTTGACGGGTACCGGTGACCGCCCCCAAGGGTTGCCAAAGTGTACGGGTTCGGTGACCGCCCTCAAGGGTTGCCATTTGTACGGGTTCGGTGACCGCCCTCAAGGGTCCCTTAGTGGAATCACGGCACCTTGCATTGTGCGAGGGCGTGAGGAGAATACGGTGGCCCTAGTGGCATTGTTGGGGAGCATTGTGCCTCCACACCGCTCCAAACGGAGATTAGCATCCGCAAGGGTGTGAACTTCGGGATACATCGTCGTCTCCGCGTGCCTCGGTTATCTCTTACCCGAGCCCTTTACTTATGCACTTTACTTTGTGATAGCCATATTGTTTCTAGTTATATATCTTGCTATCACTTAGTTGTTTATCTTGCTTAGCATAAGTTGTTGGTGCACATAGGTGAGCCTAGTCGATTTAGGTTTTGTGCTTGACAAATTAAACGCCAGTTTTATTCCGCATTTGTTCAAGCCTAAACCGTAATTATTTTAAAGCGCCTATTCACCCCCCCCTCTAGGCGACATCCACGATCTTTCAACCGGAAACTTAAATACATGTGTGAATACATAAACAAATACCGTGTCCCTAGTGAGCCTCTACTAGACTAGCTCGTTGATCAAAGATGGTTAAGGTTTCCTAACCATAGACATGAGTTGTCATTTGATAACGGGATCACATCATTAGGAGAATGATGTGATGGACAAGACCCATCCGTTAGCTTAGCATATGATCGTTCTGTTTATTGCTACTGCTTTCTTGAATGTCAAATACATGTTCCTCAGACCATGAAATCATGCAACTCCCGGATACCGGAGGAATACCTTGTGTGCTATCAAACATCACAACGTAACTGGGTGATCATAAAGATGCTCTACAGGTATCTCCGAAGGTGTCCATTGAGTTGGCATGGATCGAGACTGGGATTTGTCACTTCGTGTTTCGGAGATGTATCTCTGGGCCCTCTCGGTAATGCACATCATAAGAAGCTTGCAAGCAAAGTGACTAAGGAGTTAGTTACGGGATGATGTATTACGGAACGAGTAAAGAGACTTGCCGGTAACGAGATTGAACTAGGTATGGAGATACCGACGATCGAATCTCGGGCAAGTAACATACCGACGGACAAAGGGAATTACGTATGTTGTCATTGCGGTTTGACTGATAAGATCTTCGTGGAATATGTAGGAACCAATATGAGCATCCAGGTTCCTCTATTGGTTATTTACCGGAGAGGCGTCTCAGTCATGTCTACATCATTCCCGAACCCGTAGGGTCCGCACGCTTAACGTTCGTTGACGATATAGCGTTATATGAGTTATGTGAATTGGTAACCAAATATTTTTCGGAGTCCCGGATGAGACCCCGGACGTCACGAGGAGTCTCGGAATGGTCGAGAGGTAAAGATTTATATATGGGAAGTCATATTTTGGGTTCCGGAAAAAGGTGCAGTTTTTTCGGTATTGTACCGGGAAGCTTCCAGAAGGTTCCGGAGGGGTCCGGAAGTCCACAAGTGGGTCCACCACGTCCCAAGGGCTGGCATGGGCTAAGGGGAGGTGCCCTGGCCTTATTGGGCCAGGCGCACCAAGTCCTCAAAAGCCCACGCAGCTAGGGAAGGAAAAAGGGAGAGTCCTAGTAGGAATAGGATTGGACTTTGGAGTCCAAGTCCACGTGTGTACTATTCACGGTTACTGTTCACATGGCACTATTCCTTCTACTCCAAGCCCCTACACATATATAAATAGAGGAGAGGGGGGCGCCCCAAAGGAGATACAACATTGTCTTAGCCGTGTGCGGCGCCCCCCTCCACAGTTCCGTCCCTCGGTCATATTTTCGCAGTGCTTGGGCGAAGCCCTGCGGAGATAGCATCACCATCACCGTCACCACGCCGTCGTGCTGCCGGAACTCATCCACTACCTTGCCGTCTTGCTGGATCAAGAAGTCGAGGACATCACCGAGCTGAACGTGTGCTGAACGCGGAGGTGCCGTACGTTCGGTACTCGATCGGTTGGATCGTGAAGTTGTTCAACGACATCAACCGCGTTGTTCTAACGCTTCCGCTTACGGTCTACGAGGGTACGTAGACACACTCCCCCTCTCGTAGCTATGCATCTCCATGGATAGATCTTGCGTGTGTGTAGAATTTTTTTTGTTTTCCATGCAACGTTCCCCAACACCCAGCACCCCCGCCACGCTGTTGAGCCTAGCCACAGGACTGGCGACGTCGTAGCCGGTCAACTTCCAAGACATTCTGGTGAGCACAGTCATCATAGTAATATAGTTCATACTGCTGTGACCCAGAACCCAACCGCCGCAACATCCCAGAATGTAGCGGCAACATCCAACAATGGCGCGGGGAGGCATACGCCGCGGCCATCGCAAGATGGGCATGATATGCTTCCCCACGTTGCTGGCGGTCCCAGACGACCGCAAGGCGAGATACGTGTGCGGCAACTTCCGATTGCCCACGGAGCGCCACCGCCACCACCACATCTGCCTGTTGGCGAGCATGATCCACGGCGGCACAGACGTAACGAAGCTCCTTCTAGCTTGGCCAAGAGTCGAGCGACGCCTCGTTCTGTGCTCCCAGCCATGCCAACCACGGTGGCGGAGGCCATGGCGCGGGTTCAAATACTTTTGAACTTCCTGCCAAACCCAGACAAGATGAACGAATGGAGAGCCACCATTCAGAGTCTCATCAGTTTTGCCGATCCCGGCAAAACACAAGACGTGGGGACCTCACGGCGACCACCCACCGTGCTAGCAGGACCCTCCGGCTATCTTTCCGGAGACGCCGCGCAAACGGTGCAGTCACCTCAGCACCCCCACCATCACAGCGGCCAGCCCGCCGATCAGACGACCATGGTGATGTCTATGGCTTCGTCAGATCCGCGGTGCCGCCAATATCAGCGCCAAGTGCTCCGCGAGCGGTGCGACGAAGACGCCCGCACGAAGATCGAGCGGCGCCGGGAAGCACACCGTCAATCTGAAAACTGTGCCAGGCCGGCAGTGAACGTGCTCGCTCCAGTAGCCGCTGGGTACTTGCCCTACGATGTGGGGTGCCCAGCGTTTACTCGTGAGCTGCGGCAAGTTTGCTGGCCGTCCACCCGTGCCTTCAAGCTGGAGCTGCCCGACAAGTATGACGGCACGCTCAACCCAGCCGAGTTCCTTGGCATCTACACCATTGAGGTGGAGGCTGCCGGGGGACGAGACGAGAAAATACTCGCCAACTACTTCCCGTTGGCGCTTCGGCCCAACGTCAGGTCATGGTTGATGAACCTGCCTGAGGGCTCCATCTCTTCTTGGGCGGATCTGTGCCATCATTTCGTTGGCGCATACCAGGGTGGCCATAAGCTCCCAGGTCAGCCCAGCGATTTGCAGGTGATCCCCCAAAGGGATGGAGAGAACCTCCGCAAGTACATACAATGGTTCAGCCGTGTGCATCACAACATCCCCGACATCCATCCTGCAGCTATTGTTGCCGCGTTCCACACGAATGTGCACAGCCGTCGAATGTGGTCTGAGATGAATGTTGAGCAGGTCAAAACCATCAACGATCTGTACGCCTTGGCGGATAGGTATGCACGTGCTGAGGAAGGGAGGCGACTCCTAGGGGAAGATGCTGGTGCATATGTCAACTCCGAGGACGACGATGCATCAACCCCGCAGAAGAAGAACAGGAAGCACAATAGAAAGCGCAAGAACAAGACTGTACTGGCCGTCGAGAGCTCCGACGACACCAACGCCACCAAGAAGCCGAAGGTAGACATCCCCGGCAAGGAGGTTGCCGGGTGCGATGCTTGCCGGGAAGCTGCAGTAGGCGAGAAGGCCGGCAAGACCGGCGGGCCGTACTACAAGATCCACCGCACCAAGGGCCATGACCTCCAGCAATGCCGGCAAGTAGAGCAACTTGCCAAAAAATAGAAGCAAGAGTATGAGAAGCGTGACAAGGAGAAAGCCCAAGATGGTGCTGGTGGGTCTGGCAAGCAAGACCATGGTGGCCGCGGAGGCCGCCGCGGCAAGGCCAAGCAGCCAAAAGAGAAGGCTGCTTAGGGCCAGCAAGAAGAGGATGATAGTGATGAGGACGGAGGTGAGTCCAGCAAGGAGTTCCAAAATGCAGTGGATGCCATGTGTGTTGACGGAGGCGCATCTTTGCACTCCTCGCACCAGCAACTAAAGCAGTGGATCCGCGAAGTCAACGCAGCGGAGCCGGTGATGGAGGCACAGAAGCCACTCAAGTGGTCGCACTCGCCCATCATCTTTGATGCCGAGGACCACCCTGATCGCACCACTGCGGTCGGGTGTTTGCCGTTGTTGGTCTCACCAACAATTTGTAGCCTCAAGGTGACGAAGATGCTGGTCGACGGTGGGGCAGGCTTGAACCTGATCTCCCTAGATGTGATCAAGAGGTTGCAAATCCCTGACAAAGATCTCGAGGAGACATGCAGTTTCCAAGGGGTCAGTCCAGGGAGGAACAAGCCGGAGGGCCAAGTCACATTGCTGGTCACGTTCGGCAGCGAGCTCAACCATCGGATGGAGAGGGTTACCTTCGACGTCGACAAGATGTCGCTACCGTACAATGGGATTCTGGGCCGCCAAGCCCTGGCAAGGTTTGTGGCTGTGTCGTGATGACCCACAATTATAGGGGATCAATCATAGTCCTTTCGATAAGTAAGAGTGTCAAACCCAACGAGGAGTAGAAGGAAATGACAAGCGGTTTTCAGCAAGCACTGAAATTATCGGTAACGAGTAGTTTGATAGCAAGGTAATTTATAACAAGTGACAAGTAGCAATAGTAACAAAGAGTGCAGCAAGGTGACCCAATCCTTTTTGTAGCAAAGGACAAGCCAGAACGATCTCTTAAAATAAGCAAAGCGTTCTCGAGGACACATGGGAATTTCATCCAGTCACTTTCATCATGTTTGTTTGATTCGCGTTCGCTACTTTGATAATTTGATATGTGGGTGGACCGGTGCTTGGGTGCTGTTCTTACTTGAACAAGCCTCCCACTTATGATTAACCCCTCCCACAAGCATCCGCAACTACGAAAGAAGAATTAAGACAAATCTAACCATAGCATTAAACATATGGATCCAAATCAGCCCCTTACGGAATAGCGCATAAACTAGGGTTTAAGCTTTTGTCACTCTAGCAACCCATCATCTAATTACTACTCCACAATGCATTCCCTTAGGCCCAAAGATGGTGAAGTGTCATGTAGTCGATGTTCACATGACACCACTAAGAGAATCAACAACATACATATCATCAAAATATTGAATGAATACCAAATTCACATGATTACTTATGACAAGACTTCTCCCATTTCCTCAAGAACAAAAGTAACTACTCACAAACCATATTTATGTCCAAGATCAGAGGGGTATTAAATAGCATATTGGATCTGAACATATAATCTTCCGCCAAATAAACCAACTAGCATCAACTACAAGATGTAATCAACACTATTAGCAACCCACAGGTACCAATCTGAGGTTTTGAGACAAAGATTGAATACAAGAGATGAACTAGGGATTGAGATGAGATGGTGCTGTTGAAGATGTTGATGAAGATTGGTCCTCCCACGATGAGAGGATCATTGGTGATTACGATGGCTTCAATTTCCCCCTCCCGGAGGGAAGTATCCCCGGCGGAATCGCTCCGCCAGAGAGCAAAAGTGCTCCTGCCCAAGTTCCGCCTCGAGACGGTGGCGCACCATCCCAAAAGTCTTATACTTATTTTTTTTCTAGGGCAAATGGGCTTATATACCAGAAAATGGGCACCGGAGGCTGGCCAGGGGCCCCACGAGCCACCAGGGCGCGCCTGGGGGGGGGGGTGGCGCGCCCTGGTGCCTCATGGGCACCTGGGTGGCCCCCTCTGGTACTTCTTTCTTCCAATATTTTTTATTTATTCCAAAATAAATCTCCATGAAATTTCAGCTCATCTGGAGATGTGTAGAATAGGTATCTCTGACATAGCTTTTTCAGGTCCAGAATTCCAGCTGCCGGCAATCTCCCTCCTTATGTAAATCTTGCATATTAAGAAAGAAAAGGCATTAGAATTGCTCCACAAAGTGTTATATTGATTAAAAACACTATAAACAACAGTAGTAAAACATGATGCAAAATGGACGTATCAACTCCCCCAAGCTTAGACCTCGCTTGTCCTCAAGCGAAAGCCGAGATCGATAATCATGTCCACATGTTTAGAGAGAGAGAGAGAGAGAGAGGTGTCGATACAAACAAAATACGAACATAGAAGCATCATGATCATTATTATAACAGCAATATTCATTATCATAAAACTTCTCATGAGCAAGTAACAATTCATCACAACAACGAAGTATAAGGCATAAACTTTCTTGAAAACTAACAAACTATGTTCTCAGTCAACAATGCAATTGCAATCCATCATATTTTCAGGAAGGGTCTCATGTAGGAGCTTTTTAGCAAGTCCACATACTCAACCATCATTTAGTCTTCTATGATTGCTAACACTCACAACATATATATGGAGCAAAAAGTTTCAGCCAGACACAAAGAAAGATAGGGGCTTATAATTTTGCCTCCCAACTTATTCACCTCAAGGGTGATGTCAACAATAATAACTCATGATTACTCATATCCAATTGGATATATATGCCTAGATCTTTCCCCACCACACGATGCTTGCAAAAGAGAAAAATAAAAAGGAATAGAGGAGAACACTATTGACTCTTGCATAAAAAGTAAATACATAAAAGTAAAAGATAGGCCCTTCGTAGAGGGAAGCAGAGGTTGTCATGCGCTTTTTGTTGTTGGATGCACAAGCTCTTAATGCAAAGGAACGTCACTTTATATTGCCCCTTCTGATAGCAACCTTTATTATGCAGTCCGTCACTTTTATTTCTTTACCATCACAAGTTCGTACAAAGCTTATTTTCCCTTACAATAAAAGTTCGTACATATTTAGAGGCAATTTTTATTGCTTTTTGCACCGATGACAACTTACTTGAAGGATCTTATTCAATCCATAGGTAGATATAGTGGACTCTCATGACATGAAACTGGGTTCAAGGGTTTTGGATGCACAAGTAGTATCTCTACTTAGTGCAGATTTTTGGCTAGCAAAGATATTGGGCAAGCACCACATGTTGGAGGATCTATGACAATATAACTTCTATGTGAATATAAGCAAACATAATTCATTACGTTGTCTTCCTTGTCCAACGTCAAAAATTTGACATAAAATACTTAATGTGGGCTCACAATCGTAAAAGATGTCCAAGATAGTGTATTTGCATGTGAATCTTCTCTTCCCTTATTAATTTTTTCATGAATTGCATCATTGACTAATGTTATACTTGTTAACTTTCAATAAATTTTACCACTTATACTTTTCTTTATGTAATGTCATTACTTTCCATAAGATTAGCATATGATCTTTTCCATTATTTTCATTGCTAGGATTGAAACATAAAAGTAAAGAAGCAAAAACTCAAACTACTCTTTATTATATAACTCTCAACTCAATTACATAGATAGATAGATCATGATATAACTAAGGATCGAACTAAAAATAGGTAAATATAATAAAAGTGATGGTGATACGATACCGGGGCACCTCCCCCAAGCTTGGCACAAACCAAGGGGAGTGCCCATACCCATGTACTCAAGTTTCTTTCTTCGGTGATGGTGGTGATGATGAAGTGGTGGGCTTGTCCTCCAGCTTCCATGGCATAGGTTCTCCATCATAAAAATATGAACGAGTCTCCAGAGTCCGGAAACTTGTAGCTAAACTCATACCTTTAAATCTTGCCTCGTACTCACAATTTTGGTTTTGAAGATCATAGATTTGGCCTTGGAGATAGTCGATTCGTTCATTGAGCTTGAAGATGATGTCCCCCATCGATTGGCCATCCACCTTATGATCGTGGGTGAATTCCGTGATCATGGAGTGGTTGGCGCTGAGTCCACGTTCTACCATCCCTTGGCACTTGAAGATCTCCTGCTCCACCGCTTCGAGCCTGGCTTCCATGCTCCCAGTCTTCTTGGGTCCTTGAACATCCCGGATGTGAAGCACCCCCTCACACATCTCGATGGCTTGAGGGTGTTTCATCACCTCTGGTAGGTAGGGGTTGATGACCTTCTCATAGAACTTGTCCTCGGAAGAGCTTGGTGGAGCCATAGCGATCTAGATCTGTCAAAAAAATAGCACGAAACAAGAACAAAGGAGATTTCTGCGATACGGTGGTCAAAACGTGTGGGAGTATATATAAATAATTTTTATCTTGCAAAACAAGTATTCTAGAAGAAAACGGAGTCGGGAAGGCTCACGAGGGGCCCACGAGCCACTAGGGCGCGCATGGGGGGGGGGAGGGTGGCGCGCCCTGGTGCCTCGTGTGCACCTCGTGGGTCCCCTCGGCTGTTTCTTATTTTTGTATTTTTTCTAATATTCCAAAACTGAAAGAAAGTATTTTTATGGAATTTTTGGAGTCGGTTTACTTACCGTATCACATACCTCTTCCTTTTCAGGGTTCTGGAGTGTTCTGGAAGGTCTCTCTTATGTATTCCTCCGGTGTAATTGTTTCAATAATATTAGTTTCAACATTAATGGGAGTACCTGAAATATAGTGCTTAATTCTTTGCACATTCACCACTCTCGGAATAGTGCCTTCAGAGTTGTTTATTTTGATGGCTCCGGAGCGATAAACTTCTTCGATGATATACGGTCCTTCCCATTTAGAGAGAAGTTTTCCTGCAAAGAATCTCAAACGAGAATTGTACAATAGAACATACTCACCTACTTTGAATTCCTGTTTTTGAATTCTTCTATCATGCCATCTTTTAACTTTTTCTTTAAACAATTTGGCATTTTCATAAGCTTGGGTTCTCCATTCATCTAGTGAGCTAATATCAAATAACCTCTTTTCACCGGCAAGTTTAAAATTATAATTGAGTTCTTTAATTGCCCAATATGCTTTATGTTCTAACTCAAGAGGTAAATGACATGCTTTTCCATAAACCATTTTATAAGGAGACATACCCATAGGATTTTTATAAGCAGTTCTATAAGCCCATAATGCGTCGTCAAGTTTCTTAGACCAATTCTTTCTAGATCTATTAACAATTTTTTGTAAAGTTAATTTTATTTCTCTATTGCTCAATTCAACTTGACCACTAGATTGAGGGTGATAGGGAGATGCAATTCTATGGTTGACATCATATTTAGCAAGCAATTTACGGAATGCACCATGAATAAAATGTGAACCACCATCAGTCATTAAATATCTAGGGACTCCGAACCTCGGGAAAATAACTTCTTTAAGCATTTTAATAGAAGTGTTATGATCAACACTACTAGTTGGAATAACTTCTACCCACTTAGTAACGTAATCAACAACAACTAAAATATGTGTATACCCATTGGATTTGAGAAAAGGTCCCATATAATCAAATCCACAAACATCAAATGGTTCAATAACAAGTGAATAATTCATAGGCATTTCCTGACGTCTACCCACATTACCAATTCTTTGACATTCATCACAAGATAATACAAACTTACGAGCATCCTTGAAAAGAGTGGGCCAATAAAAACCAGATTGTAGTACCTTATGTGATGTTCTGTCTCCCGCATGGTGTCCTCCGTAAGCCTCGGAATGACACTTTTGTAGGATTTGTTACTGTTCATGCTCAGGTATACAACGTCTAATAATACTATCTACTCCTTTTTTATTAATATGTGGGTCATCCCAAAAGTAATGTCTTAAATCAAAGAAGAACTTTTTCTTTTGTTGGTATGTGAAACTAGGTGGTTTAAATTTAGCAACAATATAATTAGCATAGTCCGCATACCAAGGAGTATTACGAGAAGCATTTATGACAGCTAATTGTTCATCAGGAAAATCATCATTAGTAGGAAGTGGGCCATCAAGAACATTTTCCATTCTGGACAAATTATCTGCTACGGGATTCTCAGCTCCCTTTCTATCAATAATATGCAAGTCAAATTCTTGTAGCAATAGAACCCACCTAATGAGTCTAGGTTTAGCATCTTTCTTTTCCATAAGATATTTAATAGCAGCATGATCGGTGTGAACAGTTACTTTAGAATCAACTATGTAAGATCTGAATTTATCACATGCAAACACAACTGCTAGAAATTCTTTCTCAGTAGTAGCATAATTTCTTTGGGCACTGTCTAGAGTTTTGCTAGCATAATGGATACCATTTAATTTCTTATCAACTCTCTAACCTAGAACAGCACCAACAGCATAATCACTAGCATCACACATAATTTCAAAAGGCAAGTTCCAATCAGGTGGTTGAACAATAGGTGCAGTGGTTAAGGCTTTCTTAAGTGTTTCAAAGGCTTCTACACAATCATCATCAAAAACAAATGGAACATCTTTTTGCAAGATATTGGTAAGAGGCCTAGAAATTTTAGAGAAGTCTTTTATAAACCTTCCATAGAAACCAGCATGACCTAGGAAACTTCTTATACCTTTAATATCTTTAGGACATGGCATTTTCTCAATAGCATTAACCTTAGCTTTATCAACTTCAATACCTCTTTCAGAAATTTTATGCCCCAAGACAATACCTTCATTCACCATAAAGTGGCACTTCTCCCAATTCAAGACAAGATTAGTTTCTTCACATCTCTGCAAAAACTTGATCAAGGTTGTTTAAGCAGTCATCAAAAGAAGTTTCGTAAACGGAAAAATCATCCATGAAAAACTCAATAATATTTTCACAAAAGCCAGAGAATATGGCAGTCATACATCTTTGAAAGGTAGCAGGTGCATTGCATAAACCAAAAGGCATATGTTTATAAGCATAAGTTCCAAAAGGACAAGTAAAAGTGGTTTTCTCTTGGTCGGCTTGTGATACAGGTATTTGAGAGAAACCAGAATATCCATCTAGGAAACAAAAGTGTGTATGCTTAGACAATCTTTCTAACATTTGATCAATAAAAGGTAAGGGGTAACGATCTTTTCTAGTGTCTTTGTTTAATTTTCTAAAATCAATTACCATCCTATAACCAGTTACAATTCTTTGTGGAATGAGTTCATTTTTATCATTGGGAACAACGGTAATACCTCCTTTCTTAGGGACACAATGAACGGGACTTACCCATCTACTATCAGCTATGGGATAGATTATACCTGCTTCTAGAAGCTTTAATATTTCAGTTCTTACCATCTCTTTCATCTTAGGATTTAATCGTCGTTGGTGGCCGACAACTGGTTTAGCATCAGGCTCCATATTGATTTTGTGCTGACATAGAGTGGGGCTAATGCCCTTAAGATCATCAAGAGTATATCCAATAGCAGCTCGGTGCTTCCTCAGAGTTTTTAGTAATCTCTTTTCTTCATGCTCTGAAAGGTTAGCACTAATAATAACAGGATATATCTTCTTTTCATCAAGATAAGCATATTTCAATGTATCAGGCAATTGCTTCAATTCAAATACAGGGTCACCCTTAGGTGGAGGAGGGCCTCCAAGAGTTTCAATAGGCAAATTGTGTTTAAGGATAGGTGGTTGATCAAAGAACATCCTATCTATTTCATTTCTTTCATTCATGTGCATATCATTTTCATGGTCTAGCAAATATTGTTCTAACGGATCAGTAGGCGGTACGGCAATAGAAGCAAGACCAATAATTTCATCTTTACTAGGCAATTCTTTATCATGAGGTTGTCTACTAAACTTGGAGAAATTAAACTCATGAGACATACCACCAAAATTAACACTAACAGTTTCTTTAGCGCAATCAATCTTGGCATTAACAATGTTCAAGAAAGGTCTACCAAATATAATGGGACAAAAATTATCTTGTGGAGAACCAAGGACTAGAAAATCAGTAGGGTATTTTATTTTTCCACACAAGACTTCAACATCTCTAATGATCCTGAGCGGTGTAATGATATCTCTGTTTGCAAGCTTAATAGTAACATCAATGTCCTCTATTTCAATAGGTGCAATATCATTCATAATTTCTTGATATAAGGTAAACGGAATAGCACTCACACTAACACCCAAATCACATAATCCATGATAACAATGATCTCCTATTTTAACAGAGACAACAGGCATGCCTAGTACGGGTCTATTTTTATCTTTAGGATCTGGTTTAGCAATTATAGCTGCTTCATCACAGAAGTAAATAACATGCCCATCTATATTATCGACCAAGAGATCTTTAACAGCAACATTAGGTTCAACTTTAATTTGTTCAGAGGGTCTAGGTGCTCTAATATTACTTTTGTTAACCACAGTTGAAACTTTAGCATGTTCCTTAATCCTAACTGGAAAAGGTGGTTTCTCAATATAAGCAGTAGGAACAACTGGATCAACATGGTAAACAATTGTTTCTTCTTTAACACTAACGGGTTCCTCAATCTTTTCTGTAACAGGGGGATGATATTTAAACCACTTCTCCTTAGGGAGATCAACATGAGTAGCAAATGATTCACAAAAGGAGGCTACTATCTCAAAGTCAAGTCCATATTTAGTGCTAAACTTACGAAAAGCATCGGTATCCATAAAAGATTTAACACAATCGAACTCAAGTGTTATACCTGACTCATTACCTTTGTCGAGTTCCCAATCTTCAGAGTTGCGTTTAATTCTTTCCAGAAGATCCCATCTGAATTCAATAGTTTTCTTCATAAAGGAGCCAGTCGAAGAAGAATCGAGCATGGTTTGATCATCATGAGAAAGCCGAGCATAAAAATTATGTAAGATAATTTCTCTTGAGAGCTCATGATTGGGGCATGTGTACATCATGTACTTAAGCCTCCCCCAAACTTGAGCGATGCTTTCTCCTTCACGAGGCCAAAAATTGTATATATAATTCCGATCACGATGAACCAAATGCATAGGATAAAATTTCTGGTGGAATTCTAGCTTCAACCGGTTCCAGTCCCATGTATTAGTATCATCACATAGCCTATACCATGTCAACGCCTTTCCCTCCAAAGATAAAGGGAATACTTTCTTCTTAACTCCATCTCCGGATAAACCTGCAAGCTTAAACAATCCACAAATTTCATCCACATAGATCAAGTGCATATCAGGATGTACCGTTCCATCTCTTGCATAAGGATTACCTAGCAGTTTCTCTATCATACCCGAAGGAATCTCATAATAAATATTTTCAGTAGGTGCAGTAGGTTGAGGAGCAATTATTTGTGCTTCCGGTCGAGGTGAAGATACCCCGAACAAGCCCCTCAAAGGATTACTTTCCATAGTGACAAGTAACAGTAAATTTTAGCACGTAATATAAATGTTTCCATACCAAATTCCACTCACCAAAGGTGCTTCACTCCCCGGCAACGGTGCCAGAAAAGAGTCTTGATGACCCACAAGTATAGGGGATCAATCGTAGTCCTTTCGATAAGTAAGAGTGTCGAACCCAACGAGGAGCAGAAGGAAATGACAAGCGGTTTTCAGCAAGGTGTTTTCTGCAAGCACTGAAATTATCGGTAACGAGTAGTTTGATAGCAAGGTAATTTGTAACAAGTGACAAGTAGCAATAGTAACAAAGAGTGCAGCAAGGTGGCCCAATCCTTTTTGTAGCAAAGGACAAGCCGGAACGATCTCTTAAAATAAGCAAAGCGTTCTCGAGGACACATGGGAATATCATCTAGTCACTTTCATCATGTTTGTTTGATTCGCGTTCGCTACTTTGATAATTTGATATGTGGGTGGACCGGTGCTTGGGTGCTATTCTTACTTGAACAAGCCTCCCACTTATGATTAACCCCTCTCGCAAGCATTCGCAACTACGAAAGAAGAATTAAGATAAATCTAACCATAGCATTGAACATATGGATCCAAATCAGCCCCTTACGGAATAGCGCATAAACTAGGGTTTAAGCTTCTATCACTCTAGCAACCCATCATCTAATTACTACTCCACAATGCATTCCCTTAGGCCCAAAGATGGTGAAGTGTCATGTAGTCGACGTTCACATGACACCACTAAGAGAATCAACAACATACATATCATCAAAATATCGAACGAATACCAAATTCACATGATTACTTATGACAAGACTTCTCCCATGTCCTCAAGAACAAAAGTAACTACTCACAAACCATATTTATGTCCAAGATCAGAGGGGTATTAAATAGCATATTGGATCTGAACATATAATCTTCCACCAAATAAACCAACTAGCATCAACTACAAGATGTAATCAACACTACTAGCAACCCACAGGTACCAATCTGAGGTTTTGAGACAAAGATTGAATACAAGAGATGAACTAGGGTTTGAGATGAGATGGTGCTGTTGAAGATGTTGATGAAGATTGGTCCTCCCACGATGAGAGGATCGTTGGTGAAGATGATGGCCTCGATTTCCCCCTCCCGGAGGGAAGTATCCCTGGCGGAATCGCTCTGCCGGAGAGCAAAAGTGCTCCTGCCCAAGTTCCGCCTCGAGATGGTGGCGCACCGTTCCAAAAGTATTCTCCTTATTTTTTCTAGGGCAAATGGGCTTATATACCAGAAAATGGGCACCGGAGGCTGGCCAGGGGCCCCACAAGCCACCAGGGCACGCTAGGGGGGGGGGGGGTGGCGCGCCCTGGTGCCTCGTGGGAACCTGGGTGGCCCCCTCTGGTACTTATTTCTTCCAATATTTTTTATTTATTCCAAAATAAATCTCCGTGAAATTTCAGCTCATTTGGAGATTGCAGAATAGGTATCTCTGACATAGCTTTTTCAGGTCCAGAATTCCAGCTACCGACAATCTCCCTCCTTATGTAAATCTTGCATATTAAGAGAGAAGAGGCATTAGAATTGCTCCTCAAAGTGTTATATTGATTAAAACACTATAAACAACAGTAGTAAAACATGATACAAAATGGACGTATCACGTCGCACTATGCGTACAACGTCGTCAAGATGCCAGGGCCGATGGGAGTCCTCACCATCAAGTCAGACTACGAGGACGCAATCATTTGTGTTGATAAGCTCTACCGGGAGGCAGCGGCAGCATCTGCCATCGAGGCACTTGCCCCTGCCATCAAGGCTCCCGGGGAAGGGAAGAAGAAGAAGACCGGCAAGACCTCTGGGAAGGACTCTAGGAAGCGCACTTCGGAGTGCAACATGCTTGTCGAGGACACACCAGAGAGCTCTACCGGCAAGAGCAAGAGAACCAAGGCTTCTGCGCCGACAACCAAACAAGTTTCTGCGAAAGAAGATGGGACAAGCGGCACTTTCTCTATAAGTGCCACTCTCAGCGACGAGCAGGAAAGCGAGCTCGTTGCCTTCCTACAGGCGAATGTCGATGTGTTTGCTTGGCAAGCATCTGACATCCCCGGTGTTCCTAGGGAGGTAATTGAGCACCACCTTGTTGTCTGCCCTCATGCGAGGCCTGTCAAGCAAAAGATCAGAAAGCAAGCCTTGGAGCGGCAAGAGTTCATTGCTGAGGAGATTAAGAAGTTAGAAGCAGCAGGCCTGGTTAGAGGAGTGCTACACCCTACGTGGTTAGCTAATCCGGTGGGGGTGCGCAAGGCGAACGGGAAGTGGAGGCTTTGTATCGACTTCACTGATATAAATAAAAGCCTGTCCCAAGGACCCTTTCCCGTTGCCGCGCATTGACCAGATTGTAGACTCCACTGCCGGCTGTGACCTACTCTGTTTTCTTGACGCCTATTCTGGTTATCATCAGATTTTTATGGCCAAGGAGGATGAGGAGAAGACCGCATTCATCACTCCATGTGGCACATACTGCTTTTTGCGTATGCCTTTTGGACTGAAGAGTGCCGGAGCGACCTTTGCCAGAGCAGTCCAGATTGGTTTTGAGCCATAGTTGCACAGAAATGTGGAAGCTTATATGGATGACATTGTGGTCAAAACCAGAGACAAGTCAACACTGATCCAGGATCTCGAGGAAACTTTTGCCAACTTGCGCAAGCTCAACTTGAAGCTCAACCCTGAGAAGTGTGTGTTCGGTGTTCAATTCGGCAAGCTTCTTGGTTTCTTTGTGTCTCAGAGAGGGATTGAAGCCAACCCCAACAAGATCAAGGCAATTGAGCAGATGGAGGTACCGAGGCGCGTCAAGGATGTCAGGCGCCTTGCCGGCTGCGTTGCCACCCTCAGCAGGTTCATCTCCAAATCGGCAGAGCGCACCTTGTCATTCTTCAAGATATTGAAAAAGCCAGGTCCAGTGAACTGGACTCCGGAAGCGGAGGCCGTACTCCGAGATTTGAAGGAGTACCTGTCCTCTCCACCAGTCCTAGTTGTGCCTAGGCCACAAGAGACGTTGCTGCTATACTTAGCAGCAACGAATCAAGTGGTTAGTGTTGCACTTGTGGCTGAAGAGAGGCCGATGAGGAAGAGGTAGAAGCCGCAGAGTCACAACCCGATGATCCAGAATCTCCTCCGGCAAGGTCAGGTGCCAACAAGCCTGAGATTGTGCAAGCCAGCCAGCCAGAGCAGCAAGTTGTGAAGAAGAAGATGGTGCAGCGCCCAGTCTACTTTGTTAGTTCCCTCTCGCAAGGGGCTAGGTCAAGGTACTCTGGTGTGCAAAAGTAGCTTTTTGGCCTTCTTATGGGCTCAAGGAAACCGCGCCATTATTTTCAAGCACACCTAGTCACTGTCGTCACTCGCTTCCCGCTGCAACGCATCCTGAGAAATCCAGAAGCAACCGGTAGGATTGTGGAGTGGGCATTGGAGTTATCAAGTTTTGATCTGAAGTTTGAGAGCACCTCGACGATTCAGAGCAGAGCCTTGGCAGAATTCATTGCAGAATGGACCCCAACGCCAGATGAAGAAAAACCAGAGACTTCTCTCCCTGGCAAGGAAACAATTGACGATTGGGTCATGTACTTTGACGGTGCTTTTATGCTGAAAGGCGCTGGTGTGTTGCTTATAGCACCCACCGGAGAGCACCTCAAGTATGTGGTACATATGCATTTCCCCAGGGAGCAGGCCACCAACAACACTGCTGAAAGCACATTTGCTCCCTTGGTGGTTTTGGTAATTCATAACAACATATATCTCATTGAACTAATGTCCATTCAAGATTAAGATTTCAGGATGTTCAATGATTGGCATGGCATGGACTAGAGAAGTGGACCCCTCAAAATACTAAGGACAAGGATTGGCAAAAGATCAAGACTCTACATTTTTGGTTTAGTGATCCAAGATCACATTGAGTCCATAGGAAAGCCAATACTATTAAAAGGGGATGAGGTGTTGCTTAATGGTCTTTTTGCTCAAGTGCTTAGTGACAATACTCCTAAACCCTCAACCACTCTCTCAATCCCAAATATGTCCAAAACCTACATTCCAACTCGGCCCCACCGAAATTCTCTATCCGGCCCCACTGAGTTCATCCAAGACTTAGCCACTGCCAAAACCCTAACAAATCGGATCCACCGAAATGGATCTCGGTCTCACCGAGATGGCCTTGCCAACTCTCTGTAATCGTTTGCACTTACTTCGGTCTCACCGAGTTTGCAAATTGGTCCCACCAAGATGGCTTGCCAACTCTCTGTTGCCTTATTGCTTCACTTCGGTCCTACCGAGTTGATGCAATCGGTGCCACCGAGATGAGGTTTGCCCTAAGCCATTGCACTTCGGTCCATCCGAGTTGTTCGTATCAGTCCCACCGAGATTCCTAAAGTTCATATCTTTTACACAGTTCGGTGCTACCGAGACGATTGTTTCGGTGCCACCGAGTTGGGTCAAAAGTGTGTAACGGTTGGATTTTGTGTGGAGGCTATATATACCCCTCCACCACCTCCTTCTCAGCAAGGAGAGCCATCAGAACGTGCCTACACTTCCACCATACATTTTCTGAGAGAGAACCACCTACTCATGTGTTGAGATCAAGATATTCCTTTCCTACCATTTGAACCTTGATCTCTAGCCTTTCCCAAGTTGCTTTCCACTCAAATCCTTCTTCCACCATAGCCAAATCTGTGAGGAGTTGTTTGAGTGCTGGGAAGACTATCATTTGAAGCACAAGAGCAAGGAGTTCATCAACAACACACCGTCTATTACCTTTTGGAGAGTGGTGTCTCCTAGATTGGTTAGGTGTCACTTGGGAGCCTCCGACATGATGTGGAGTTGAGCCAAGCAGTTTGTAAGGGCAAGGAGATCGCCTACTTCGTGAAGATCTACCCCGAGTGAGGCTAGTCCTTCGTGGGCGTAAGCCATGGTGGAATAGACAAGGTTGCTTCTTCGTGGACCCTTCGTGGGTGGAGCCCTCCGTGGACTCGCGCAGCCGTTACCCTTCGTGGGTTGAAGTATCCATCAACGTGGACGTACGATAGCACCACCTATCGGAACCACGCCAAAAACCACCGTGTCTTCATTGCGTTTGAATTCTCCAATCCCCTCCTTTACATACATATGCAATTGCTTACTTTCCACTGCTATACTCTTAGAATTGCATGTGTAGGGTGATGCTTGACATATACTATTGCTAAAATCTGCCCACAACTAAAATTGGGAAAAGGTTAGGTTTTATTTGGTCAAGTAGTCTAATCACCCCCCCTCTAGACATACTTTCGATCCTACAACTGCTGAGTACGAGGGTTTGCTTGCCGGTCTGCGCATTGCAATCGACCTCAGTATTCGGAAACTGATTATCAGAGGTGACTCACAGCTTGTGGTGAGGCAGGTCAACAAGGATTACCAGAGCCCTTTGATGGAGGCATATGTCGATGAAGTGAGGAAGTTGGAAGAGCACTTTGATGGTCTACAAGCAGAGCACGTCCCTCGTGCCCAGAATGAGATTGCCGACGACCTGTCAAAGCTTGCTGCCCAAAAGATGCCTGTGGAACCAGGAACTTTTGTGCTCCAACTAACTCAGCCATCCGTTACACCATCGAAGCTGACAAAGAAAACAAAACAAGATGTTGATGGTTACTTTCCGGCAGAGCTACCCGTAGCCGCCAAGAAAGCAGATACCACCGACAAGCCGCCCTTTGCCGGTGAGCAGTAGCATCCGGCAAGCTAGATCCTTGCCGTCGAAGCAAGCGCTCCCGCAGAGGAAGAAATGCCTTTAGTCCTTGTCGTCGAGCCACAAGCTCTGGCATGGGCGCATCCGATTGTCCAGTTCCTCCAGACAGGAGACCTTCCCGATGAACAAGAAGATGCAGAAAGAGTCGCTCGTCAATCAAGGATGTATAAGTTTATTGACAACACCTTGTACATGAAGAGACCAAACGAGGTAAAGTTGAAATGCATCTCCCGGGAAGATGGACAAAGGCTGTTGGAAGAAATACATGAAGGGATGTGCGACTCTCATATTGGGTCACGCGCACTTGTCGGCAAGGCATTCTGTCAAGGATTCTACTGGTCGACAGCCCTTCAAGACGCCTTGGTGGTGGTTATCAAGTGCGAAGCATGCCAGTTCCACTCCAAGGACATCCACCAACCAGCTCAAGCCCTCCAAACCATCCCTCTTTCCTGGCCCTTCTCGGTCTGGGGGCTCGACATTGTCGGCCCTTTCCCCCGTGCCACTGGGGGCTTTGAATTCTTGTACGTTGCAATCGACAAGTTTACAAAGTGGCCTGAGGTTGAGCCAGCGAGAAAGGTGACGGCACAGTCGGCTATCAAGTTCCTCAAAGGATTGGATGCCCGTTTTGGTGTACCCAATAGGATCATTACCGACAACGGCACCCAATTCATGAGTCGCGCCTTCACAGCATATTGCCAAGAACTTGGAAATAAGATCTGCTATGCCTCCATTGCTCACCCAAGAAGCAACGGGCAGGTAGAGAGGGCAAATGCGGAAGTGCTACGTGGTCTAAAGACCAGGACTTTCGACAAGCTGCACCAGTGTGGAAGGCGCTGGGTGGAAGAATTGCCGGCGGTTCTTTGGTCAATCAGAACGACACCAAATCGAGCCACTGGCCAGACACCCTTCTCCCTTGTGTATGGTGCAGAAGCGGTGCTCCCCACGGAACTCAAATACAGGTCACCTCGAATCTTGGCCTTCGATGAGGAGGACCAAGACGAGCTGCGGCATGACGATGCCACGCTCCTTGAGGAAGATCGTTTCCAGGTTGCTGTCCGTGCTGCATGGTACCAGCAAGCTTTGCACCGCTACCATAGCAGCAAAGTGAATGCCAGAAACGTTGAGGAAGGCGACCTTGTTCTTCATCGGATTCAATCCACGAAGGGTAAAAACAAGTTGACGCCGAAGTGGGAGGGCCCTTACCGGGTAGTATGAGTCTCTAGACCCGGCGCAGTCCGTCTAGAGACCGAAGATGGCACTCCGGTGCTCAACTCATGGAATATTGAGCATCTTCGTAAGTTCTACCCGTAAGGCGCGGTTGTCGGGCTGCCCGGCAACCTATTTTGTACAAGTTTGCCATCAAGGCATGTAAACCTTTGTACAAAGCCGGGCGCAGATCCCGTGCATAGTAAATAAAAACTAAATGTTTCACAATTCTTTGTCAAGTACATATATATTTATGTGTTGCAGGAAGTCTTGTGTTACATTTTTTGCCTTTCATAAGGTGATTAACGAACCGTCAAGGTTCCAGCCTCCTCCTTTCTTTTCTTTATTTTTCTTAAAGGAAAAAAAGAGTTCCTCGCGTACAAGTTTCCCGGGGGGAGTGACGGTATGGATAGCAAAAGACGCATTCAAGATGTCACCCTACGGCAAGAAGTATAGCAAGGAATAAGCTAAGTTGCAAAACTTTAAAATAAATTCTTTTGTTGTAGTTGCGATTCTCCTTGAATGATTTTGGCCTTTGTATGAGGAACCTGCACGCTAAGGAACCTTGCCATGATCAACTGCGCTCTTGCTTTGCTTCGAGTCCGCTCGGCAACCTAAGTAGCTGCGTTGTGATCGTCAAGCATGACCTTGCCGGCAGCGGCATTCCCGGCAAGCTGCTGAGGACCTGTTCCTCGAGCGCTAGCGGCAAGGATGTGCGCACCGGCAAGTTTCCGGCAAGCGTAGGGTATAGAAATCATGCAAAGATAGAATGGAATAAGGAGAACAACACGCATACGTCCATTCAAAATACGAACTACAGCAACTGATAAACGTTTAGATGCAAAAGTTATCTTCCATGCCCCCACGGGGCTACATTGGTTTTGATACAGAAACTAAGGAGAGGAGCCTAGGCGGAGCACAGCTCATCTTCGAGATTCGACTAGGGCAATACTATGCGCCTAGTCGGAGTCGTCGCCTTCGCTCTTGATACGCGAGGAGCTTTCATAGCTCTTGCTCTCGCTCTCACTGGTGGAGTCGGTGCCGCTGCTGCTCTCACTTTTCGCACATCATTCGATCTGCCCGCCTGAGACCCCAAAGAACTTCACGAAAAGTGTGGCAGCTCCGTTGTACCTAAACTGGAGAAGCTGCCCCTGCCTTAGACCACGCGAGCGGGCGAACGACTTCCACCCCCGCGTCAGGAATAGAGAGCCGGCGGTGGAGAACTCGGCCACCACCCAGGAGGGGCCGTTGTAGCACCATTCGCCTGTAGCCACAGGCCCGAGGGCCTACTGTTCTCCATCACCCTCGCAAAGGGGTCCGGGAGCCGAAGCCAACTGCGGAGCTGGCGATGCAGCCCCACGACAAACTCGTGCGCCGCCACCGCCGTGTGGGACTCGTGTGCCGCCACCGCCGTGCGGGCTTCCGCCTGAGGGGGAAGAGCAGCTGCCCCGCCACGTCCGCCACACCCTCCTCGTCCACGAGTACCATGCCCCCCGCGGCCGCGGGGGGTGGCTCTGCTGTGGGCGCTAGGGCTGGCATTCACGACAACCACTGAGGAATGCGCCCGGCCCCGAGAGGGGACCCTCAAGGCGGAAGCAGATGCGCGGGGGCCCGACCTCCACCCCTCGCCATCGCAGCGGTAGACCTCGAGGAAAGCAAGGATGAACGAAAGGTTGGAGGAGGAGAATGGCAAAGGCAAAAGATGGGTGGGGAAGATTGCCACTTCCCCCGCCCTCTTTTATAGCGCTCTAGAGGGATTACTCTCCCTGCCGCCTCGCCTCCCTTAATGGCAGAAACCGAGGAAGGGGATGCGAGAAGTCAGGCGAAATGAGCAGCGCCCTCCACGTTTTTCCTTTTATGGGGAAGGCGCGAGGGCTGGCTCTTTTTAGTCCTACGTGCCTACGCTTTTCAGGCGCACCACCTCCCGCCGCCGCTTCGCTCCACCTCTCCCACGCCCGCGTTTAATGCGCATCGTGGGCGGGTGCGGTAAAAGAGAAGATTATGACAGTTATCCTCTGCCACGCGCCGCCTGTGCACTGTTTGGGCCTAGCCCAACGATGCCTCGCATGCGCGTGTGGCCTAGGCCCAGGGCTCCTATCGGTGTACTAAGACATGGGTTCCCTCGTACCCAGACTTGTGCACAGGCAGTTGTAGCCTCCCTTCCGGCAAGGGCTTGACAAAGGATAACTACGACTCGAGACTCAACACTAAGACCGTGAAGAAGACCTCAAGGCAGGTCATCGAGAAGTACTATTCTAGTACAGAAGATCGACGCTGCCCTTGTCGGCAAGCTTCGCCCCGGCAAGGTGAAGACCAAGGCTATGGTTGCCGGCAAGCTCCCTTGCCGGCAAGCAAGGCCCGGCAAGCTCTGTGCCAGTAGGCTTGTTCTGTCCCGTTACCGCTCCACCTCACCATCGACTAGATAGGCTCGTGGGCTAGGTGTCGAGCGGGCAGGCAGTCAACATAGCCGGCCAAGGCACGTGTCAGCACGCCACGCCAAGATTAACTTTAATGACACCCGTCCCTGGGACGTGTCGAGATTACAGGAGGGCGCCAGGACCGGTGGTACAGATCTTTTGCCCAAGGCCTCGCCTCCCCGATGTAGCACCTAACGGTGCATTAAATGCGTTTGTCTTACCCCGTTGGAAGATAGACGTGATGACGGTGCAAGTCACTGTTCATACTCTGTAATGACCGTATTAGCCATTGTGGTAACCCCTTGGCCTATAAAAGGAGGCTCACGGCTACAGGTAGAAGGGTCGACACCCAGCTCAATTACACGCCGTAGCTGCATTTTCCCGTGCACCTTGCCGGAAAACTGCGCTCCCTGTAATCAGAGTTCATACATGATCAAACACAGAGCAGAAGTAGGGTTTTACGCTCATAGCGGCCTGAACCTGGATAAATCCCCCGCGTGTTCTTGCATCTACTGAAAATCTGCTCTTTGTCCCATGCATGTCCCCTGAGCCGAATCGCAAAGGGACCCGTGCATTGCCCTTTCTCACCTCGAGAGTTGGTTCAAACTTCGCCAGTGCATCCAAACCCCGTGATATGATACGCTCAATCACACATAAGCCTCCTTATATGTTCCTCAAAACAGCCACCATACCTACCTATTATGGCATTTCCATAGCCATTCCGAGATATATTGCCGTGCAACTTCCACTGTTCCATCTCATGACTTGTGTGTTCATCATCATATTGCTTGGCATGATCATATAGAGCTAACATGATATTTGTGGCACAACCACCGTTCATTATTATTATACATGTTACGCTAGATCATTGCACATCCTGGTACATTGCCAGAGGCATTCATATAGAGTCATATTGTTTTAGTTATCGAGTTGTAAGTAAATAAAAGTGTGATGATCATCATTATTAGAGCATTGTCCCAGTGAGGAAACGATGATGGAGACTATGATTCCCCCACAAATCGGAATGAGACTCCGAAAGAAAAATAAAAAGAAAAATAAAAAAAGATAGGCCAAAAAGAGCCCGACAAAAAAGAAAAAAAAGAGAGATAAAGAGAGAAGGGGCAATGTTACTATCCTTTTTCCACACTTGTGCTTCAGAGTAGCTCCATGTTCTTCATATAGAGAGTCTCCTATGTTGTCACTTTCATATACTAGTGGGAATTTTTTGTTATAGACACTACAAAAAAAACACTTCCGTGATGATACGTCTTTGTCACAGTAGGTCAAGTTTTGTGTCATGCATGTACATACGTGACAATTTTATGATAGAATCAAGATAGTCATACCTGTGCTGTCGTAGAAGTGTTCCATGACAATACTGAAATTATCATCACGGAAGTGTCCACTTCCATGATGATAAATGTCGCGTCATGGAAGTGTTTTCGTCAAGGGTGACCAACACGTGGCATCCACCGTAATGGGTTGCCGTTAAGCTATCGGGTTTTGGTTTGGATCCGATAACCCATTAACAGCTTGGACCAATGGGGATTTTCCACGTTTAAAATTCTCGTTGGCCCAAGGAACCACGTGTCAGCTCAGCGTGGCGACAGATGTCATTCCTCCAATGGACAAGACGGGCCTATGGAAATGTTACACGTGGCATAGCCCAACAGTGGCCCATTGAGGTTTAAAAGGCCGGCCCAGTCGAAATAAGCGGGCCAGCCCATTTACGGCCTACTTTAGTCTGGCCCGTTTACAAAAACGGCCCATAAGAGATATTCCAATTTGGCCCGTCAATGGCTCGTTAAGGATTTGACACCATTGCGGCCCATCGTCGGTTCCAGCCCGTTAACAGCCCGCTATGTCTTTGGGCTCATTTGCCGGCCGAGGTTCTTTCGGCCTGTTAGAGGCCCATTATAGAGATGGGCCAATTTCCAGGCTGTATGACTTTTGGCCCATTATAGGCCCATTATAGGCATGGGCCAATTTCCTGGTGGTACGTATTTCGGCCTTTTAGCGGCTCATTAGGTATTTGGTCCAAGTTCCAGCCCGGTGTACCTTTCGGCCTGTTAACGGCCCACACCGTAGTTGGGCCATTTACATTCTGACCTGACTTTCGGCCTGTTAGTGGCCCATTTTCTCCATGGCCCAATTCCAGCCCGACATGACTTTCGGCCTGTTAAAGGCCCGTTTTGTATATGGGCCCACTTATGGCCCGAATGGCTTTCGACCTGTTAACGGCCCGACTTTGAATTGGGCCAAGCAGTAATTTTGATCAATTTCGGCCTGCTAACGGCCCGTAGGCCTGTTTCCACTGTTGGAGCCCAATCGAGGTTTCAGCCTACTAACGGCCCGTCAACTAATTGGGCGTACTTTAGTTTTGGGCCTGCTAAGGGCCCGTCAAATAATTAGGCCTACCTTTCATTTGGGCCTTCTAACGGCCTGTCAATTAATTGGGCCTAACTTACATTTGGGCCTGCTAAATTTTCTACATGGCTACAGTCCCATTGAATGATAGGGCCAAATACAGTCCATCAAAGGCCCACGACAATTTAGGCCCAGCTATTACTTTCAGCCCATTAAGAGGAACAATTGTGGCCTGTGGCAAAGCCCATCTAGTAACTGCAGGCCCACTACGTGGCCATTACAGGCCCTGGGCCGTTCCCTTAGAAGGGGCCATGTCGCTTTGTTCCAGTTATTAATTTCACTACAAATTTTGGCTTGTTTACCGGCAGTAGAGGTTTCGGCCCAGAAAGCTCGGGTGCAACCCCGCGCTAAGCAAATATACGCATAAAAGGAAAAACGTAGCACATCAAAGCATATATTACAGGAAATTACATCCACTGGGCAATCAAAGATTGATGCCATTGCAAATAAATGAACAGAGCTTAACGATCGACAACCTCACAATCTGCAACCTCAGCGCGGATGACGCCCATAAGCATGTGAGCAAGTTCTTTCTTCTTTGCTATACTGACACTGAAATCATCGATCAGTTGTTGTCGCGCAAGAATGTGCACCTCTGATTCCTCGACGATTTCCATCATTGCTTCAGCCAGTAATTGGTTCACAAACGTACATCTTTTCCGTTGGATTCAAGACAGAGGAAACTGAACATATTCATATGGGGATTTTGGCAGGCTTGTATCAATGATAGTGAAAAGTGTCTCGACCACTGCATCATAACTTAAATTAGAGGGGAAACTGAACAGATTAATCAAGAGTTATTGCCATATTACCTTCGCTAGATTTATTGGAGAGAAACAATGGGGTTGCCTTGCTGTCTTGAGACTTTGTCGTATTATCTTTAGCAGCCCGCACCAAATCATCAGCCAGGTCAGTTAATACTTAATAGGAAAGCAACATTGACACAATGAACATTTGGACAACCAGACCACACCAGCCTACACCGAATTAACACAACATGGCACTACTATCATCAGCCAGGTAAGTTAATATGAAAGCAACATTGACACAATGAATGATTGGGCAAACAGACCACACCACTAGATTATTGTAATGTGCAATATATGAGATAGTACAATCATGCAGCTCAATATGCAAAACTACCAGGTAGTTTCCCTTACAAAAATCTTCATTAGCGCCTTAATTATACATTTTGCTACAAGTAAATTTAGATCAGATAATTGGTGTAGGGTACTGAAGGTTGGATTCACGCCCATGCTACTTAATAAACTACATACTGATGTAAAATTATAGTGATATACAATAGGTACTTACATCAGCATTGGAGCGTAGAGCATTGCCAGAAGATACTTTCCTCGACCACGATCCCTGTTTCGAATGTTTGTTATCCTTTAAGCATATTTTCTACAACAAAGATGCGTAAGACAGATGTAGAATATATAAGATCAAATGTGATCTAAATGCTATAAAATTTCATGATGCGAGGATACGCACACGCTTCCTAGCAAGGAGTTGACATGTTTTTGTTGAACTGGAGCTGACTTGTTCTTTGGCCACTGGAATCTGGTTATTATCTGGAGGACTTGGGTTTCTCTGTGCTGGAGCAGTTCTGATGAACACTTGAGTTGGGTTACTATCTCCTAGAGTTTGGATCTTTTGCAAAGAACTTGTTTGTACCCCTTCAGGTTCTAACATAGCCTTCTTCCGCTTACATGCCTTGTATAGAAGAATGGTGCTTCAGTTATAAAACATGCTATGGCAGAGAGATGGATAGGTACTGAAGAATGGAAAGGCATGACATATTGACATGTACTCCCTCCATCCGGAAATAAATGGATGTGTCTAGACGTATTGTAGTTCTAGATACTTCCATTTTTATGCATTTCTGCCACAAGTAATACAGACGGAGGGAGTATGATGTACTCCCTCCGTAAAGAAATATAAGAGTGCTTAGATCACTATTTCTTTACAGAGGGAGTATAAGCTAAGGACACGACAGGACAACATAGTAAAAGAAACAGTAGTTGAATGTAAAAGTGTATGATAACTGGAATAGGTACAGAAAAACGGCAAGGCGGCATATCCACATGTCTGATGGGCAAACTAAGATCACATTGCAACAGAACAATAAAATAGCACTTCAATGTATAAAACCATGATATGGTAGACGGATG
This sequence comes from Elymus sibiricus, assembly GCA_039707655.1. NCBI lineage: Eukaryota > Viridiplantae > Streptophyta > Magnoliopsida > Poales > Poaceae > Elymus > Elymus sibiricus. Next base: position 231,747,007 of record CM077672.1, on the reverse strand, counting down.
GAGTAGATACCGACGAAAAACAATGCATGAGATATTCAGATGGATGATATCCAAACTAAGTAGATGGCATTGCATCAGAGTAGAATGACAGTACTTGAATTTGAAAAGATGTTATCATGAATGGAATAGGTACAGACAAACTGGAAGGCATGACATATTCACATGTATGATCAGCGGGCTAAGCACATGGCATCGCAACAAAGTAGATGCATTGCAAGACATTATATGCATGGTGCTACCCATATCACGGGTCAAGTTAGAGAAAAGACCTTCTGAGGTGAATAGGAATCATTATCTCTCTGCAACTCTTCTGAAGAACTACATTTAACTGTTCCATCATATTGAATATCATCGACGTCGAGTATGTTGGCCGTTGCATTGCTCCGCGAGTTTCTTTTAGTGGATTTGTTCTCATATTCAATATCATTGTGTGCAATAATATCTGACATGCATGGAAAACAACTAGTAGTGAGATTATGTGATGAGTGCCTGTAGGAGACGACATAAATAGTAGGAGTCAACTTAAATAGCAGCAACAGGTTGATACCTCAAAGGCTAAAGAGAGAGCACACATGATAGCTACAAAATATATACTATTTGTACTCGAGATTAACTAAATGGCACACAAAAGTACTACAGAACAACAACATAGGTAATACTAGAAGGGGTATAATCACCAGCCTGTGGGATAGCTTTGGCTGAGGGATGATAACTAAGAAACACTGTTAACTACTGCACAAGTCTCTTATCTGAAGACTAAGATATCAACATGAATGTACAGTGACAAGTGATAATCTATTTTCCATGCTTAGATGAAGAACAAAAGCCATAAACGCTGCACACAAGTAAGATGAGGGTACAACCTATCTTGCCGCCCTTCGTAGGAGTGAGCATCATCTGCTGAATCGTCGATGGCGTTGCGGTTGTTGTGGTTGTCCATGTATGGTTGGCACATTCGAGGCAGGGAACTCTTAAGTGGGGAGTATAGCTCCCATCTAGTGCATGCTTCCCTTGTTGGAGCAGCTCCGGTGAGAAGGAAGACGGTGTGGCTGAAGATGCAGAAAACACACAATGTTAAGAATGACAGATATCTCTGATCTGAAGAAATATGATCAACACTCAGGTACGAGACTGGTCACACGTCAGTTCACTGAAAATAAAATTGGTCACACGCTTTTTTTTTTCACTGTCCGATCTACGCCGGATGGCTGGATAGTTGTCTTGTGCTTCCCGGCTGTCACTGTTCAGGATCTTCCTTGAACAGCCAGCGAGCACCGGCAGAGCAGCCTGCCTCCGCCATCCCTGGACACAGTAGCTCCAACCTCGACCCCACCCCGCCCCACCGCACTGCCATGGTTGCGCCACCAAAGTTATACCTCAAAGACTCGCATTCATCCAGATCCCGTGCCAGTAGTACCTTGACCCCACGCAACCCTAAGATAGGCATCGAAGCACTGCTTCCACGGCAAACCTGCGACCTTTGCCCGCATGCCTATGATAGACACTGAGGAACTCATTCCCTGGCTAACCGGCAGCCTAGGAGCTTCGCCGCCTCGAGGGGAGCTGTTTCCTTCCATTTGGAACCGACTGACCCAGAATAAAAATCCAGGCGACTGACGCCTAGGTAAAGTGAATAAGATGAGTGTACGACCTATCTTGCGGCCCGGTAAAGTAGGCAGCTCCATCTGCCGAGTCGGTGAGACCAGCGCGGTTGCGGTGACTGCCGGCGGCGGGAAACCAGATATGTGGCAGTGGTCGACGGCTATGGGGGACCAACGCCGGTGCGCTGGACGCGTCCGAAGTACGAGCCGCTCCGGCACCGTGCACAACGGCGCGGTTGAATCGGCTCCTGCATGGTCCACGCGATCGTCGTCGAGGCAGCTCTGGCAGCACGGAGTAAGAGGAACACGGCCCAGTGCCCGACGGCAAACGGACTGCAGCTCGGGCATTAGGGAGGAGGGTAGCGATGAATCTGGTGTGGTGGGGGGGGGGCATGGAGGAGGGGTTGAGGTTTTGCGGCAGGGAAGAAGGTGATTTGGCGCCCACGGTGTATGAATGGGGAATTGGGAGGGGGAACCATGTCTTACATATGCATTTGTCTGAAATGTGGGGGAAGTTACAATTCTACCCTTGCTCTTTTGGCTTGTGGGTTGGGTCTGAGTCTTGAGGGTCGGGGATAGTAGGGTAACTTTGCCTCTCCCAAATAGTGGGCACCAGCGATTTCGGGCGAGGAGGGCGTGCTTTGAAATAGTGGGTGCGAGCGATTTCGGCCGAGGAAAGGGTGTTTTGCTGCCCATGGTTTATGAATTATTCGACGCCTGTGATTTCGGTCGAGGAGAGGGTGTTTTGCCGCCCATGGTTTATGAATTATTCGGCGCGTGTCATTTCCGCCGAGGAGTGGGCGCGCTTGGATGGAGTTACAAACCTACCCTCGGTATACACCTGGCCAATTGATGTGGGTCCCAAATAGGCTGGTAATTTCACATCTCTCGTCTATTTGCTCGGGCGAATTCCACTGACCAGAGAGTGTTTTAGCGGTTCGTTCAAATTTTGGGAGAACAAGCATCCACGTCTACCGTACCAAGTCGATCCGAATCAAATTTAGAAATATTAGTTCTATAGTGTCACATCTTGCCATTTCTTTTTTGGATGGTGAGCTGATGCTCGGGACTAATGTGTTTTCACATGCTCGTTGCTACTAATTAATTTGACAAATATTTGACCCACTCAAAAGCGGGAATCAAACCAGAAATGAAATAGCTCAATTCAATGAAATAGCTCTTTGACCCGGTCAAAATTGTGGACTAAATCCAAAATTGAACACATCAATTGAATAGCATGTTGTATTATAGTACTCCATGAACATGCTCAAAGTCAAATTAATGAACCTATTTGATACGCATATCTCCGTTCATGTGTAAATTGCAAACACCATGTTCTCATATTCAAACATTTGAATACAATTTTATACTGAATCATGGTTTATATCAGTCTTCGATGCAAAAACGCTACCTCTCCCCTCTCCCGCACTCCCGTTCTCTCTCTAGCCGACACTCTTTGTTTCTATCGCGCGCGTACGAACACAAACCTTATCGGTCTCTCTCTCTCTCTCTCTCTCTCTCTCTCTAGATCTTTCAAGTTCGCATGAACACTATGTGTAGGTCTCCCTCGCACACAATGTATGACTCTCTGGTCTAAGCTAAATAGCTAAGGTGCACTCATAGTACACACACCAAGTCTCTCGCTCGTTGTCCATAACTCTCTCGCACACCACTCTGCCGTCTCCCGGCTCTTCTCTCTCTCTCAAACATTCTATCTCCCTAGGTCACACATACACATATCTCACTCGCACTAGATAGACCCATCTAACACTCTCTCTTCCTCGTTCTCTCTCTATCTCACACGCACACACACACACACACACACAATCTCCCCCTAGCTAAGTACGAGTATCTCTCACTCCATCATAGGCACACGCACTCCCCCCTAGGCATGACTATCTCTCACTCTCCATCAGAAACACACGCATTGTCTCTTTCGCTCCCTAGGTCTATCTCGATCTCTCTCGGGGCATCTTTCTATCGCACACACACCCTCTTGTCTCTCGATCTCCCACCCATATAGTCCCCTCACGATCTTGAGGGGATCTCTCTATCACAAACACACCCTCTCTCCCTCGCGATGCCTCCATTTTTCTCCATACATCCCTCTCGACCTCTGTCCCTTGTTTGCTGGACCACTCTTGGACACGTGCTATAGGGGTCTTTCTCTCCGTTGCAAACAACCACACAATATATCTTCGTGTATCTCCTCACCCCGCCTTCTCTCTCGGAGATGCATGCGTGATATTTTTTCATAAGACACACACACTTTCTCTCTAATTTATCGTGCGTTGTCCCTTTCTCTTTCACACACACACACTCTCTCTCTTTTTGCACACTCACTCTTTCTCCTTCACACACACTTGATCTCTCTCTAGTTATGTACTCTCTTCGGTCCATAGCATATTGATTGTTTGAAAAGTCAAAACCCACAAAGTTTGACCAGGAATGTGGAGAAAAACATTTACATCTAGAACGGGAAACATATATATATATATATCATTAGATTCATCACAAGATGTAGTATCATATTATATATACATCTTTGGTATTGTAGATATAAATTATTTCCTCTGTAAACTTGGTCAAAGTTTCCAAAGATTGACTTTCAAAAATTTGTAGGCACTACATTATCGAACGGAGGGAGTATCTCTTTCTCTCTCTCAACTCTCTCACGCACCACTCCACCGTCTTGGGGCTCTTCTCTCTCTATTTCAAACTTTCTATCTCCCTAGGTCACACATACACATATCTCGCTCGAACTAAATAGACCCATCTAACACTTTCTCTCCCTCATTCTCTCTCTATCTCACACGCATGCACACGCCCCCCCTAAGTACAATTATCTCGCACTCCATCACACGGATATGCACTTCCCCCTAGGTATGACCATCTCTCACTCTCCATCACAAACACACACATTGTCTCCTTCCCTCCCTAGCTAAGTCTATCTCGATCTCTTTCGGGGTATCTTTCTATCGCACACACACCTTGTCTCTCGATCTCCAACCCATATAGTCCCCTCACGATCTCGAGGGGATCTCTCTATCACAAACACACCCTCTCCCCCCATGCCTCCATTTTATCCATACGTCTCTCTTGACCTCTCTCCCTTGTTTGCCAAACCTCTATTGGCCATGTGCTAGGGGTCTCTCTCTCTGTTGCAAACAACCACACAATATATCTCCATGTATCTCCTCACCTCGCTTTCTCTCTCGGAGATGCATGCGTGATATTTTTTCATAAGACACACACACTTTCTCTATAATTTATCATGTGTTGTCCCTTTCTCTTTCACACACTCTCTCTCTCTCTTTTTGCACACTCACTCTTTCTCCTTCACACACACTTGATCTCTCTCTAGTTATGTACTCTCTCCGGTCCATAGCATATATACATTTATTGAAAAGTCAAACCTCACAAAGTTTGACTAGGTATATGTGGAGAAAAACATTTACATCTGGAAGGACAAACATACATCATTAGATTCATCACAAGATGTAGTTTCATATCATTTATCTTTGGTATTGTAGATATAAGTAATTTTCTATATAAACTTGGTCAAAGTTTCAAAAGTATGACTTTTCAAATATTTATAGACACTACATTATCGAACGGAGTGAGTATCTCTTTCTCTATCTCTACCTCTTACGGGCCTCCCCTCTCACTCGATCTCTCTTTACCGAGGGATTATACGGTCACTGGCTTAGCGTACAACTCCGTATATTGTCTAGATGACCAGTCAACCAGTCTACATGGTGCCTTGTCAGCTCGTGTTCTCTATGGGTGTGCGGGCCCATGTGGCAGTGGGTGAAATTAAATAAAATAGAGGCTCATCTGCCACGGGGTGAAATAAACAAACTAGAAACCACTTGCGGTAGAACCCCGCACGCTACTAAATTGAGTGCACACTTCTTCCTCGTTAAAACAGTACTGTAGTACTCCCTCCGTTTCTTTTTAGTCTGCATATAAAATTTGGTTAAAGTCAAACTTCGTAAACTATGACTAACTTTATAGTAGAATATCAACATTCACAGTATGAAATCAATATATTTAGATGCATCTTGAAATTAATTTTCATAGCATATAGCTTTAGTATTGTAAATGTTGATATCTTTTGATATATAGTTGGTCAAACTTTGCATAGTTAGACTTTGACCAAATTTTATATGCGGATTAAAAAGAAATGGAGGGAGTACTAGATTAACACCTTCTTAGTCGCCACCACGGACACAAACTACGACAACACACATACACCGCTGCGCGGCATGCACGCAAGGACGCACTCGCGCACACCCAGCACACAATACACACCAGCACATGTGTACACTGGCGTCGCCGCTGGCTGAGATGGAGGACGAGGCGGCCAACAAGCGAAGGCGGCTCGAGCCAAAACCCCATCCGGCGAGCCTAGACTTCATCAGCAGCCCCCCCGATGACATGCTGCTCGTCTTCATCGCCCTCCTCCCCACCAAATCTGGCATGCGGACCACCCTTCTCTCCCGGCGGTGGCGCCCCCTCTGGCGCTGCGTCCCCCTCAACCTCACCGTCGACAGCTGCCTCTGCGATGGGGATTGTAAACGCATGGCCGCAGTCTCCAAGATCCTTGCATCGCACCCTGGGCCAGCCAGACGCCTTGACATCCGCATGTTCAGTACCAATTGCAATGTCCAAGCCAAGTTCGACGAGTGGTTCTTATCCCCCGCCCTAGATCAGCTCGAGGAGCTCAGGTTTGAAGGTGGACGATGTCGCTCTCTGCCGCTGTCCGCGCTCCGCCACGCGCCAACGCTGCGTCACGCCAGGTTCAGCTCCTGCTATTTTCCCCAGATTGATGCCGCGCCCGCTCTTCTTCTCCCTCAAATCAAGCAGCTCAGCCTCTTCGACATTGGTATCTCGAAGGAGGCTATGGAACGGCTGCTCCAAGGCTATACAACGCTCGAGTACCTTTGTCTTCAACAGATTCACGGGTTCATTAGCCTCCACATCGCCTTGATGAATCTCCGATGGATTTATGTGTCTTGATGGCCCCGCAACAGGACATTACTTGGGAAGAGATCAGTTGAGCTGTTTCACGATATGGTCATTGAGAATGCGCCTTTCCTTGAGAGATTGCTTGTATCTGATCTAGAAGATCCAACAAAAATCAAGGTCATTGACGCACCGAAATTGACAGCGTTGGACTACTCGTCTGCCAAATTCTCCGAACTTGTTATTGGATCCATAACTGTTCAGGTACAACACTCTTCTCCTTTTCGTTCTTCTTCTTGAAATTCACATTTTAATTTTTTTCTTGATGTATGTTCCACTGTCATCTAGAAAATGATTTCCACAAGCTTGACCCAGTTTGTGCGCACAGTGAAGATTTTGGCAATAAAATCTATCGGCCCCAATCTGGATCAAGTTGTTGGATTCCTTAGATGCTTTCCGTGCACGAAGAAGCTACTCATGGAGGTGAAACTCCTTTCCTATTAAATGTGAACCACAATGGAGCTAAATTTTTTTCGTAATTTTTCCCAAGTTATAATGACAAATGTAGTGTTCAAAACTGCATCTAGGCACTATACTGAAAGAAATGTTTTTAGTATTTTTGTTCTCACGTGATCACCTGCATCATTTTGTTGTTGTTGTAGCCAAGGCTAGTCATAGTGGGAAGTAACTTTATCCTAGGAGCAAGTACTACCTCCGTCCTGGTTTACTAGTCCCCTTCGTATTTTGGAGTATGAAATTTTGACCATAGATTTAACTAACAAAATGTTAATGCATGTCACTAAAAATTATATCGTTGGATTCGTATTTGAATATAATTTCCAATGGTATAATTTTTTGTGACATGCATTGACATTTTGTTAGGTAAATCTATGGTCAAAATTTTACACTAAATACGAAGGGGACCTATAAACCAAGACAGACGTAAAATGAGTAAATGAGAGGAAAGAGAGAGAGAGTGAAAATTATCACTAGCCTTACAGCCAACCCTATTGTATGAGCGAATGATATTGGTAGCTCTTGATGACACGACAATCTTATATATCCAGCTCCTCTAATATGTTCTCTTCTTTGCAGATAAAAAAAGACCCGAAAGTGAAAAATGTGCTGCAATATAACAACCTCATCGAATGCCTTGATCTCCATCTTACATAAATTGATTTGATCGACTACTGAGGCACCACATCCGAGATTAAATTGGCCAGGTTCTTGTTTCTGAAGGCAAGTGTGCTCAAGGTAATGAGGTTTGGCGTTCTCTGGCGCAACAATGAATGGTGTGCTGATCACCGCAAGCGTCTAAAGCTGAATGACAAAGGCTCTGCAGAAGCTGAATTTGTTTTTGAAAGATCAAGTGCCGACAGACGCGCAAGTTTATTTGCCGATTAGTGACTTGTCAGGACCGGTGGATTTTAGTTTGTATGGTAATGCTGCATCCACCTAAAGTAACGAAACTTCTTACGTAAACTTCCTAATAATTCCCTCTTCGTAGGTGCAGCATTACTACTAGCATTTGTAATATCAGTTTGAACCTTGTAAAATTATGACTATCCAGCACGTGGTAGTACGTTACGATTATGTTCGCATGCATAGGTGCCGCAACGATGTAGTAACCAATATACCCATTGCAATATATTATTGTAACTCGTGGCAACACACGGGAAAATATCTAGAACACGGCTTGTTGTAAGCAGGGTAGCTCTACAGCCTTGATGATAGTGACTGAGCACGGTGAGGCTGACTTTGGTAACTCGAACACACCGCCTGCACTCTGGTGTCATCTCCGGTGCAGGGTCTTGCCACTTCACTATGAGGAGCAGCATGTAATAATTTGACCAACGGGTAGTACTTTTGTGACACCTTGGTTTTTCCAACTTTTCTTAAAGCCATTTGAAATTTATTTGGAGTTTGGTTTGGATTTTAATTTGAATGGCTCTGTGGACTTAAAGCTTGGGAGTATTCTTATCTTTCCTTTCCCAAGTGACTCAAGCTTCCAAAGACTTCTCCCAAGCCATGTCATTTCCATTCTTGCCCAATTCCAACCTTATTCCAATTTAATACTCCTTTTTCCTACCAAAAGAATAGCCCATTCTGCTCTAGGTTGCGAAGCAACCTATATTTCTGTCTTCCCCAAAATTTTAAGAAAATTCTCATAAATTCTTTGGACCATGTGAACCTTGGATATGTGAAAATATTCAAGATTCCACTCTCATGATGAGCACACCATCCAATCTTTGTTTCTGCTCATAATTTTAGTTTGTAAAGAAACTATATGTTATATTGCTTTATAAATTCTGAAATTAATCCAGGACCTAGATATCACTATATCATTTGGGCATGCCAAAATTCGCATCATTTTGCCAAGCCATTTGCTCCACAAAATTTCCCCAAGTTTCTGTCCAGTGGGAAACATTGTGAAGAAAGTACCATTTATACTTATCCAAATGGTATGAAATTTTTATAGCATCTTGTCACCGCCAAATGACCCACAAATACCAAATTTCATCCCGTGTAGCCTATTCATGTGAGTGCATCTTCCTCGACAAGTTTCTGGTCCAGAATGTAGTTTGTACATGAACCCTGTTCCAAACTTGTTGAAAGTTGCTCAAATTTCTCCAGAGTGTAGTCCTTCCAACCTAGAACACCCCAGGCAACTCCTTTGGCTCAATATCCACCTCATTTCTTTTCTGGAACTTCCCCAAGATACCATCCAGAACATGTTTTGGCTAAGAGCGAGCAATCTGAGCTACCCCTTGCCCTACCTTTGTCCTAGACCCACTATTTGAGCTCAGGTCGACGTACTGGACAAGGTTTGGCAGGCTTGCGTGGCCTCCAGGTGCCAGCACCCATGGTGATCATGAGGCTAGCAGAGGCAAACTCGCGCTCTGCGCGCCGAGAACCTCGAACACGACCACTCCGGCCGCCCCGCGTCGCCATACTTTGTCTGGTCATGCCGACATCGTCGCCACCACCCACGTACCCCCTCCAGAACCCTCTCCCACCTCCGGCGAAGCTCACCGCCGCACACGGCCAAGTTCGCCCATGGGCAGAACAGTGCGTCGCGGTCGCCGCCGTTGTCCGCACGCCCATAATGGCTCCGGACCTGTCCCGTCTTCCCCGCGAGCTTCGGTCACCTCCATACGCGCTCCGCAGGCCAGTGTGACGGCCAGCTCATCCCGGAGCTCGTCCGCATCTCCTTGGCACCGATCGGCATGGGCACCTCTCGTCCGGCTATAAAAGCCGCTCCCCGGTGCTCCCTCTCCTCACCGCTCGCCCTCCCCGCCTCTCAATCGACGCCCCGCACCCAGAAGCAGAGCCGGTGAGCCCTCCTTCTCCATCTCCGACGAGAAGCTCCGCCACTCTGCCCCTGCTCCGTCTGCTCGTTCCCGTCCACCCCAGCCCCAACTGAGGCCATCAGCGAGCTCGTGGTGCTCCACTGGTCCTTCCCAGCCCCTCCTCTGCTCGAGTGCTCGCCGGAATCAGCGACGCCGTCGAACCCCGTGGCTTGCCGCCGCCTGAGAAGAAGGGGCCGACGTCGTCCGGCCACCTCCCGATGAGCTGCGGGTATGGGAGTGCTCGTCGTCATCCGCCCGATCCATCCCCGCCCTCTCCCAGCTCCGTTGTGGCCTCAACGCCGGTGAGTCCCGCCGTTCTCTGTTCCCTCTCTTTCTCTATTTAAAACTTACAAGGGGCCCCACCCGTCAGTGATCCCCCTCGCGCCCGAAGTGGTACGCTAGTGGAGGCATACTCCCATGTTACGCCTTCGACGTGGCCGTTTCTGGATTTTCTGATTTTCTATTTAAATTCATTTAAACCCAGAAGTTTGACTCAACTTTGACCACCAATATCTTTTAAACCATAAGTCCAAATGAGTTCATTCTTTTTGCATTATTTTTCTTGTGAGCTCCTCTTTCTGTTGTAAAATTTTGGTATTTTTCTCTGCTGTCTAGAATTTCTAGACAGAGAAAAATGCTTTATGTGGTATTCACAAATGATTTCAAAAATGTTTTCCAGATTGATTTGAATAGTTGGAGGAGGCTAGGAGTACTCCCACACTCCTTTGGTGCAAGGCAAGCCACAACTCTCATTTGCATGATTGCATTGCAATGCCATGATTTTAAGTAAATATTCATGCTAAAATTTGAATTATTCATAAATGGTTTATTCATGAAACACTTGGGTAAATTTCTTGGTTATGCTACTTTCACGTTGATGATTCGATTGTTGGTGACTGGTAGACTACAAGTTTGAGGATGCCATGATACTATGGGTTAGGAGATTACAGTCTATGATTATTTTGTGATCCTGTCTGACACTCTAATTATGGAGTTTATAGCAATAGCTTAATCATGTAGCTTGTTGAGTCACCGATTGATTATTGTTTTAATATGGACCACTGTGATGCCGGAGTATCAGTTACGTCTGAAAGTTACTTGGGGATAAATTCCTTTATTGTTGATCAAGTGCCACTGAACCGAGCTTTCCCGTGCAGCCACACCTGCCGAAATGGGACGGCCTTGACTTGGGTTAGCCTCGTGCTCTTCTGTTGGTACCACCAAAGAGGGAAGGTTATGCATGCGGGCTACCCTGATCAGGTAGACGGCGATAGCCTTGTGAGCCCGGTTTGGTTATTGAGCTCAGGTCCCCGTTTGGGACAGTTTAGTTTGGCCACGACGGCGGCAGGTGTCAGAAGTGACACAGGGGCCACCCAGGGCATGACCGGAAGGGAACGATTGTCGGTGGTACGATAGAGGAGTCACGGGTTAGGCAAGTTTTGTTGGACGAATGTCCATGGTGTGGGTAAAGTACGCAACCTCTGCAGAGTGTAAGAATCTATTCGAATAGCCGTGTCCACGGTATTGGACACAGTTCGTACTAAGTCACACTGATTGATCAATGTCTATGAGGGAATGGCTGGTTAATGATGGAAGAACTCGTCAGGGTATGACACAGTAATCATTTGGCAGAGGCCATTAATGATCGGGGTAATGATCCCGAGTTGAGTACGAGAGTAGAGGATAACATGTTTGCTATTCTCTTCCGCCCTTTTTATAACAATTGATCCGCATATAATTATGACTGCTATGACGTTGCTTTGCCTTGATGCTTTTGTTTGTTGTGAGCTTGCGAGTACATTCAAAGTACTCACCTGGTGTGTCATGCCAGTTTGAAGGTGCTACCATGTTTGCATAGCGCGAGGATTCTGAGTAGCAAGCTAGGACGTGTTCCAGCCAGAGTCCCTGTGGAGTGGAGTTCACCACCGTCATCGTCGTTCCGCTGCTTCGAGTCGTTCCGCTGCTAGCATAGGGCTACCGTAGCAGGTGTAGTAGTGCTGCGTCAATGTAATCCTTTGTAATACCGCAAACCCTTGTACCCCATTTATTTGTAATAAAGAGCTGATTTGTTCTATGCCAAGCAGTGCCGTATTCCAGAAGACGTGATCTCTGGGCTGGAATACGGGGTGTTCCGGTTCCCCTGAACCGGGGTGCCACAACTTTGGTACTAGTACTACAACTCCCTCCGTCTGGATTTAGTAGTACTACCACCTCCGTTTGGATTTAGCATTTGACTAACAATATAGTAATGCATGTCACAAAAAATATACTACTACTCCCTCTGTAAATAATACTACATGGAGTATTGTTTTATTCGTATTTGAGTGTAGTTTTTTTTTGACGGGGCGTATTTGAGTGTAGTTTCCGATGATATTATACACTCTCCCTTCCGGTTGAGGGCTCAAATATGAAATCTCATCAACCACACTAGTACTTGCACCGCATTCGCCCCACATTAATTGCGCCAGCTTCCAACATAATTGCACGCAGAATTTACCTCAATCTTCTTGTAACTATGTGCGCATGCAGCGAGACAGGGAGCAGTGCGTGCATGCGGAGCAGGATTTGAGGCAGCAGCAGGCATGCGATACTCTGCAAACGCAAGGGCAATTATGTCCAGAAAAAACTGACTGAGTCTACCCTTGGTATGCATGCTAGACCTTAGGCGCTGAGAAAAAAGGAGCGAGGAGTAGATAGGCAACGCACACGTGAATTCAAATGCAGTCTGCACTTCTCATATAAAGGCTCCCCACCAGTCCAATCCATCTACGAAATCTTACGCACCTACGCATCCTAACCAAGGGCAAGAGTGATCACTCCAATCGCAAGATCAATTGACCAGAAGCTAGAGCCATGGAGGCGATGAGCGCGAGCATGAGCCGGGTGTGCCAGATGGTCCACGACGCCGGCCTGTGGCCCGGCACCGAGGAACGTCTCCAGGTCATGCTTGAGGCCGCCAGGGTAAGAGGCCTCTTGGACGACAGCTTCGTCCCCTTGTTCGACGAGGCCCTCGTCGGCTTCCTCGACAAGTTCACAGTCGTCAAGAAGCTCGCAGACGACCTTGACGTACGCCTCCAGCCCACACGCCTAGGCTCTGTGATGCCCGCCACCCTCACCGGCCTCTATGGTGATAACCTCTTCGACGCATTGGTGGCCCAGCGACTACATGCCGTCGCACCGGAGAATGTCCACCTTGAGGTCGCGCTCGCCACGCAGCGGCTCGCCCAGCAAGACACCATCGACATAATCACCCACGTCTACGAGGAAATCGTCCACAAGGACCACTACGTGCCAGAGGAGGACGATAGGACGGTGGCCTTCTTGGACCGCATAGCAACCTTGGATGGCATTGTTCAGAAGCACGTTGACCTCGCCACCAACGCTGCTGCTCCTCACCCGTCGGTTGGTGGCCCGGCGCACTAGGGCTAGAAGATGTCGTTTATGGATCCGTATGCATATTAATATTGACCTGTAAATTATGGGCTGACATACGTACTAGAGAATATATATAGCTCGTTTCAATGCTTGGGCAATTATGTACTAGTATTGCGCTAGAAAATATTTGGCCGCGTGGCACCACCCACTCTGATAAACGACTCAGGAGGGAGGGAGGGTTCATCGGTCTTGCGTCCCACAAGTAGTACATGCAAAAGCTTGGCTCTACGTGCAATAAATCCTTGTCCTAGGGGACGGAGTACTACTAACGTCTTATCGCCCAATAAACAAATCAAATGTCCCACTTGTGCACATGCAAGAAAATGGAGAAGGGCAGATGGTTAGGTTATAGGAGTAGTACTTATTTTATTTTATTTTAGTGAAGGAGGATCACCCCTGCCCTCTAGAAGCCTCCAAACTTTGCAAGATTTTCCCTAGTACAACTACCAACGTCTGGATTATTAGTCTCATCTTATTTTGGGTTAACGATGGACAAACATACTACTCCTACTTCTCCAATGACATTACTACGTAGTAGGAGTATTTGAGTAGCATGTCACACATTTTTTTGTTGGATTCGTATTTGAATATGTTTTCCAATGACATTATATTGGGCACACAATTTTATTAGTTAGATTAAGGGCCAAAATATGACACAAAATACAAGGGGGACTAGTAAACGAGTACGGTTTCCAGGATGGCTTGAATGCATATAAAGTAGAGGGTAGCGGTTCCCGATGAACGGCCATTGATGTTTATGCTCCTTCAATTCGCATGCTGAGGGAAGTAGTACTACTAAATGGGAGAAGTAGCATGCAGCCAGCAACCCAGTACCATGGGCATGTTTGGATGGGTCGCTCGCAAGTTTCATTTGGCCTCGTGTAACCACCATTGCATCGCATCGTCGTGGCCTTGATTCTTACTGTATTGCATTCTCATTCTAGCTGATAAAGACGTGTGTGATCCCTTGCTCAACACACAGTCCGGTTCATGTATAGTCCCGTTTGCATCGCACCCCAGACGTTCATTCCGGCCCGCCGCTCAACGCACAGTGGCTAGGAATATCACTTACATGCGGGACCGCATGCAAGCAAAGCGATGATGGCCGAAATTGGCAAAACTCCCCCGCTTATCGCGCGGGAAAAGCCCAGCGCTAGTGTTTTTAATCGTTATTTCTAATTTTTGAGGGAAAATCGTTATTTCTATCTATCGGTCGCGCCAAGGAGCAGAAACAAATGTTACAACTTAGAAGTTCAAAAGGAAAAGCCTGCCGTGTTCACGTCGCACCCCCACACGGATGGTGCGGCACGACGCTCAAGGGGGAACGCGCGATGTCTTGCATTTTCACTTACAAGTGGGACCGTAGTTGAGCAAACTGACTATCGGCAAACCCCCACCCCACCCATTGCGCGATGGCTGAGTTAGAGAAATGAGGAGGGAGAAGAGATAGCTGTAGCACGGACTCCAAGAAATATAGTGTCAGATGGGACTCATGGTGGTGGCGTGTGCCGTACTCCTGGACGTGAATGCTTGTTCTGGCCCATGCCACCCCACTATATCGAGGTGCTGGTTACATAGAGCGAGGCTAGAGCGAGCACATTAGTATCTCTCCTGGAGTACGGTACCACTAGTAGTAGTACTAGTTTTATTAACATATGGCCCACCTCACACTGTCGCCAAATTTCTTGGAGTCCGTGCTTGGCCCTCCTCTCTCTCTCTCCTCAGGCGGCAAGCATACGCGTGGAGTGTGCCCATCGTCGGTTTGCTCACATTCGGTCCCACATGTTAGTGAAAACGCAAGACGATGCACATTCGCTGGGTGAGTGGCGTGCCTGACCCATCGTGTGCGGTGCGACGCGACAGGCTGGAGGTTTAGGAAGATGATCCCTCCGTTCATTTTTCATCCAATGGCCCAAGCCAAATTGACTAGCCACAAAAAATATTCAGGCGACTGTCATCTAGCCACGCCACAAAAAATATTCAGGCGATCAATCATAAATTAAGTAAGTTTATAACATGCATATGCAAATATGCCATTTATTACATACAACAAGTCAGCAACGCACAACCACAACGAGGATACATTCTAAATACTAAAGTTTTTATCACACAACAAATAACAAGCAATGAAATGAACTTCAGTTCAAACAATCCTCGGCGTTGGAAACGCTTGCTTTGAACCATAAGTGAACCTCTGGGTAGGGCCAGCTATTGTCAACATCGAGAGCAACGCAAGACCCACCATCCAGGCTGAAGCGGCCTATATTAGGAGTATGGAAATTGTGATAGCCAGCGTAGGGAATTATACCAATGTGTGAGGTATAGATACAGTTGCTTCTCATAAATGGTAACGTTGTGCCAACAGACGCCGGATCGCCTTTCACCATAATTGGATAGTTTAGTCCAAGGAAAAGTGAGTATTCTCCAAGACTATCAATATTGAACCAGGGAGAAGGTTCTGGCACTAGCACACTAGTATCCATTCCGAATACCCTGCAATGGATGTTGGAATGGGTCCAAAGACGACTGCGACCATGATAGACAACACCTGCTTCCTCTGTAACATCACCAGTGCCATGTATACAGACAAGAAGAGGTGATCCATCGAACTAAGTAGCTAGGCGCCACTGAGTAGGTAGGTACTGCGCGTCTTCATGCTTGTGATCATCACCATCGTCATCTCCCCCTTGGTTATAAAAGTTTCCAAGTATCGGTGGGGGGATGTTGACAGGACCTTGGAAACACAAGAAGGTTAATTAGTACGGGACCCCGCAAAAAAGGTTAATTAGTACGGGGATAACTGGCATGCATGGTGAATGAAACAATTATAATTACGGTGGATGACAAATAACGTACCAAAACAATCAGGATCCCATGCAAAAATAGTGCCAGAAGTGGTGGCAGCAAACACTAGACGATCGTATTGAATTGCATCACAGTACACATGCATGCCCAGAAACTGGTTTTCAAGCAATATCCATTGAGGCACAGAAGTAAGGACGGCAACAAGCTTGTCAAAGACAGCGACAACACAATAGTTCCTATAACTCCAAGAGCAATTGGGAACTCGACAAATTGCTATCTTCTATTGACGACAGTCACGATAATCGTATTTGAACATACGTAGAGTATCGGTGTGCTCAACCTTCACTACAAAAAAAAGACACATCCGTGACATTATGGCCCAAACAAAAACTTTTTCTGTCATGGTTGTGACACTTCTATGACAATAATTGTGACAAAAACACGTATCATCATAGATGTGGTGGGCTCCTACTTTGATGACAAAAAATTATGACAGGAAATGGGCTTTTCGTCCTGGGCGGGCCGGAGACGCACCCGCATGACATTCTTTGGACCGTCCATGACGTAAAAAATCGTGGTAGAAGTGAGGCCGAGGAAATTTTCGGGGAATTCCCGGTTACGGTGGGTGGTCGGGGCTGAGCGATGCAGTGTGGTTTGCGCGTTTCTCTCATACGCGCGCGTGTGTGCGAGGGCGTTCGCTAACTGAACCCGAGCGAGGTGTTCGCTTACTAAACCCAAGCGATCGCATGCACTAGCTATACTGAACTCGAGCGATCGCATGCACTAGCTACGTACTGAGGCTGATCGACCCCTTCACTACTAACTGAACCCGAGCGATTCCTTCGCTGCTAACTGAACCCGAGCGATTCCTTCGCTGCTAACTGAAGCCGGTCGAGCCCCCATACGTGCGAGACGTAGCCGGTTGGGGTTGCCTCTCGATGAACAGTGCCCGTTGCTGCCACATGCGCGATACATAGAACGAGTCGAGATGAATCGATCGAGCCCCTTGCGCGAGACATGGTGAGTTGACCTAGCCGGTTGGTTGGCTGTGGATGAACAGTTCCCGTTGCTGCCGCCCGCTCGTACGCCCCACCCCAGCCGGTGGGTTGGCTGTGGATGAACAGTACCCTGGCCATGTGAAGATGGTTGACGCTGGATGAACAGGACCCCGAGGAGGCCAGCCGGTTCGGGGTGGATGAACAGGACCCCATGGAGGCTGGATGAACAGTAGCCGGTGGAGGCTGGAGGTCGTCGATGGTGGATGAACAGTAGCTGGTGGAGGCTGTGGAGGGAGGTCGACCGTGGATGAACAGTAGCCCGTGGAGTCCCATTTTGCGGTATGCCACACCCCTCCCGATGAACAGTACCCCCATTTCGACCTTAGGCGGTTGGGGAGAAGTCTGTTTCCTCCGTTTTGCGGTACAACAGAGCCCTCCCGATCAACAGGACCACGTTTCGACTGTAGGCGCTCGAACAGAAGTCCGTTTCCTCCGTTTTGCGGTACGCCAGACCCCCAGCCGATGAACAGGACCCCGTTTTGACCGTAGGCGGTCGAACAGAAGGCCGTTTCCTCCATTTTGCGGTACGCCAGACCCCGAGTCGATGAACAGGACCCCGTTTTGGCTGTTCTGTCCAAGCCGGTTGGCTCCCGATGAATAGGACGCGTTCCGACCCAGTCGCTTGGCTCCCGATGAACACGACGCTGTTTCCTCCATTCCGACCCAGCCGGTTGGCTGCCGATGAACATGAGGCCATTGCTACCGTCCGTTGCCTCTCTCTCCATGTACACGAACCCTGGCCGTACGCATGTGCAAGTACGCATTCGAGACCCGCCCGTATATATACGTACGTGGCCATATTTTTTGCTGTGTGGCTGTACGTACGTGTACATGATTTAGACGGGGCTGTCTGAACTGCTACGTCGGGGGCTCTACTATGACACGTGCCGCTCCTTACACGCCCACGGTTCATCGTTGTAGAGGGACCGATCGACCAGTATGTACGTACACGTTCGCGACCAGACAGACAACGCTACGTACGCTTCGACCGGGTGGGTCCCAGCTGTCAGGGAGGATTAGGAGGCACTTCCTTGCGTGCGAAGATATAGCTGCTGGGTCCCAGCTGTCAGGGGGGAGGAATCATTTTTTTGCGCGTAATACGGAGGCTCTTCCTTGCGTGCGAAGATGTATGTCGGTGTAAAAACTGGCAGACCTTGGGGTAGGGGGTCTTGAGCTATGGATCTCGGACAGATGGTAACAGGAACAGGGAGACGATGTTTACCCAGGTTCGGGCCCTCTTGATGGAGGTAAAACCCTACGTCCTGCTCTTGTTTATATTGATGGAGAAGTATCAAGTACAGAGTTGATCTACCTCGAGATCGTATGATCTAGTCCTAAGGCTAGGTGAATGAGATTGTGTTGAGGTCCCCTCTACGGGCTAAACCCTTCGGCTTATATACACGCCGGGTAGGGTATCTAGGGTTACAAGGTAGGTATCCAGGTGAGGAGGCGGCAGGGGAAATCTTGGAGTATACGTCAAGTCTTCGGCAGATGTAATCTTGTTCTTCCGGAGTCCATCTCGATAATAATGAGGGTCTACTGGCCCAGCCCGAGGAATGTGGGCCGACTAGGTTGGTACCCCCTAGTCCAGGACACCGTCAGTAGCCCCCGAACTGGTCTTCTACGCCGAGGACGATCTCTTCAACGGTGGCAACTTCGGATCCGAAGTCCTTGGCTTGATAGACGAGTTCCCCTTCAAAATTCTGGATCTCTCAGCTGCCCTTCTAAGGAGTGGTGTCTTATAGACGAGGTTCAGCCAGGTCCTTTCCTCATCCGGGGTCATGAGTTTACTTAGCCTTGAAGGCTAGCCACCAAGGTGTGAATAGTACCATATAGCCTGACAACTTTATCGAAGCGGCGCTACCCACGATGGGTCAGGCAGTTACTGCCTATCTCAAATCGTGGTTTGAGGCTGCCTTTTTACTGGCACGTCCCGTCAAGGTGGGGATCGTGCCCGTATTTTCAGGGATATCATCAAGATTTTGTTTCCCCCCATGCGTGTAACAGCATCTTCGGAGGAGGAGAGTGGCGTTTTTATCAACGTGGCAAGGGGGACTCTTGGCTTTTCAGCAGCCTATAAGAGTAAAAAGCTGACAGAGCCAGTAGTTACGCTCTCATTTCCCCTGCCTTCTGCCTCCTCGAGCTCCAGCGCCCAGATCCAATCTCGCCTCTTCCCACGTTTGCACACCCGAGCTTTCCCACCCAGCCATGGCCGACACCCTCAAAGGGCACTGGGGGGCTCCATCGTGATGGAGGGCATGCTTCAGGAGCTGCGGAGTGCGGGGTACATCCCCGCCAACGTCGCCGCCTGCGTTCCAGATGCTGACCAGCTGGTGCCCGCTCCCAACACTGGGGAGCGGGTAGTCTTTATCCCTCACCTCATAAGAGACATAGGGTTCCCGCTGCACCCATTCGTGCGCGTGGTGATGTTCTACTACGGGCTTGACTTCCACCACATGGCCCCGAATTCCATCCTCCACCTCGCCTCCTTTATTATGTGTGCGAGGCCTTCCTCCACATCAAGCCGCACTTTGGCCTATGGCTGAAGACCTTCGGCGTTAAGCCGAAGTCCAACAGCTCCAATCTGGCGGAGTGTGGAGGCGCTATGGTCAGCAAGAACGAGGGGGCTGCCTGGTTTCGATGGCACCTTCATCGAGACGGTTAAGGAGTGGCAGCGGGAGTGGTTCTACATTACTGAGCCGCTCGCCGCTGGCCAGTCCGAGGTCCCAACCTTCTTGGCTGGGCCTCCAAGGAAGCTCAAGTCCTGGAAGGAGAAGGGCATCCTCTCGGGAAACCCAGAGGAGGTGGAGACACTTATCAAGAAGATGCAGTGGTGGTCCCTCAAGAAGAAGCTCCAACTGCTCGATGTGGTCAACGTCATGCTCCATCGCCGCATCCTCCCGCTCCAACTCCGGGCCACCCCAATGTGGGAGCACAAATCCGGAGATGCGGGACCTGTCCTCAACTTCTTGCGCTCCTCCCTGGCCGGGATGTGGACGCGGCTCTTCAAGCTGGCCAAGGACAAGATCCCTGAGGAGGGGAAGGACCTCGGCTTCGAGGTCGGCTACACTGCCACACCGGTAAGTTTTCAATATACACGTTCATGTTCCTTCCCTGCTAAGGGGGACAAGCCTTAATGAATCGACTCTTTCCGCATTTGTAGAACTGGGTGAATACAATGCAGCAGATGCTGTGCTCGGCACCACTTCCGGAGGGGGAGAAGTCCCCTCTGCTTACTGCGCTCCTCACTGAGGAGCCGCACGTGGTGATCCCCAGGGCCTCGAACCCCAAAAGGGCAGGATGAGTCTTCGGAGGCGAGAGACCTCGGTCACCCGGTTCGAGGAGACCCATGCCTCCTCCACCAACGAAAGCGATGGGGGGAGGACGAGGATAACCTTCCCCCAAAGGGGAAGAGGACGGTGTCAGAAGACGCCAAGGCCGAGGCCCGGCCCACAGGCCAAAAGAGGTTGAAAGAAACCTCGGCCGGGGCGGCCGACCAGCCCCAGCCATCGGAGAAGAACATGCTCTCCGACGAGTCCGAAGATGACCCCTCGCACTGGGAAGGAACAAGCCGGCACCTCGAAGGTACATCGCCGTCCTTTGTATTTATCTTCACAGTAAGTTTTTTCGGCAGGACTAATGCCACGTGAATGCATTTCCTCAGCCCGCCTAGGGCACGCCTTAGCGACTCCTCCAGCGGGACGCCGGACCATGCTGCCCCGGCTCCAGAAGGGCAGGGCGAGGTGACGTCGACCCCGGCCCCCCAGGTTGACACCGCGGGGATCGAAGAGGTGGTCATGGCCGAGGTTGACACCTCGGCCCCGCAAGGCCAAGGGGACGAGGTCCCCGAGGTCGTCCAGGAAGGGCTGGGCCAATCAGTGGCCCAGCCGGAGTCTGCTCTGGCTCCACCACCGCAGCCGGAGACCCACGAACCCAGCACCCAGATGCTGGGCCCGAGGTCTTTCCACCCTCACCTCCCGCTCCAGGGCGGGCTAGCGTGAGGTGGACCGAAGAGGTGGAGGCAGCCTTGACAGGCTCCTCCCTCAAGGAAGAGCACCGCACGTTGAGTGGCACGGCACTGCAGGGATTCCGGTTCGCTGAGGCAGGAATGCATGAGGTCTTCAAGGGCCTCGTTATGAGCTTCGAGGTAATCTTCTATCTTTAAGGAAAAAAGGGCCTCTTCTGCTTAGTTTTATCAATCTTTGTAACTGTCCGAAGGCATATGTTACCCATCGTTTAGACGGCCTGTCCAGTGAGTAGCCCCCGAGCCTAGGGCCAGTTTGAAAAACTGGTGTTGGGGTCAAAACACAGGAGCAGAGGAAAGAGTATCCCCCAGGACTGATAAGACAAGATGTGTGTCCGAAGTGTCAATAAAGCAATCATGGGGCTCATTAAAAAGTGTTTTTGCAGGTTTTAACCTCGGCTCCAGGCTCCGCCTCCAAGGAGATTGCGGAGATGAGTCAGAAGCTTGAGAGGTTCGAAAAGGACCTCGACCTGATGAACAAGCAGGTCGAGCAGTCTTAAGGTAAGCGACCGATGCGCCGTGCTTTTTTTTTCTTCTTTGAAGTTTGATTTTGAGAAAGGACTGACGCCGAACTGATTTGATAACAATGGCATTGGCCGAGCTTGAGAGGCTCAAGGCCGAGCTCTTGATGGCTCGGCAAGAGGTCGAGCAGCAGAAGGCTGTGACGGCCAAAGCGGAGAAAGACCTAGACATCGAGAAGGTGGCTAGGCAGAAAAACTAGGCGCGGGTTCTGGAGGTCGAGGAGACTCTCAAGGGTGTGTATCTCGAACGTGATTCCCTTGAGAAGAAGGAGAAAGAGATGGGTGAGCAGCTACGAAAGCTATGCCTATCTCATGCCGAGCTCCAGACCCGAAACCGGGCCGACCACCACGTGCTCCAGCAAGTGGAGAGGATAGCCGTGGGTAAGCTATATTTACTACAATGTGTACTTGGCAGCAAGGGGTGCATCGAGCTCACCCAGCTATGGCGATCCACAGAGGTCTTCGCCGATCTCCCAAGAGCGCGGCGGACGTCGGCCTTCATTTTGGCCAACTAGAGGGCCATGAGGTGGAGAAGGCCTTCTGGATTCAGTTCCAGGAGTCGTCGCAGTTGCAGTTGCTCAATCATCGAATGAAGCAACTGGCGGAACTTCTTCAGATGGCGAGGCCAGCGCTCCATGACCTCTGCGTCAATCTGTGGCCCACAGAGGTGTTGCCAGCTAGCTTCTTCGGGTTCCTGGTGCTGCTGCAAGAAGCCGTCCCGCAAGTCAACCGCTGGAAGCGATCCGCGTGTCTGGAAGGAGTGCGACAGGCGTATGCCTACGTGAAAACGCACTTCCAGAAGGTGGAGGCGGAGGTTGTTGTTGCGGGGCTCCCTGATGGGAAGGCGCACACCGCGGAGCAGTTTTTTGCTGACGTGGAGGAGGGTGCCCGTCTTACCGAGGCCATGTGTCCTAAGGCCAACTTGTATTTCTAGGTAGCACTTCGGAAAGCCGAAGTGCGTGTGATGTATAAAAGATTTCAAGTTATTTAATGAGTATGGTTGAAGTTCCTCTCATATGTTTATGTTTTGTTTTTAATATTCCCCCTGTTTGACCATGTTTAAATTGAAAGTGGCCAGTCATCGGCTTTGACCCCTTTGTACAATATACGAAGGGTGCCCCTTTTAGGTGTTCATGAACCGTAGCCGACGTCTCGGTTCCCGGGGGAGGTCTGTGCACATAGGTACTAGGCAATCGGACTATGGTGGCTTTATGACTTTCACTTAGTCGTAGGAGTTTGACGGTGGGGACCGATGATGAGCCCCCGGTGAGTAAAGTGGTCGGCTTGGTCAGCCGAGGTCTATGCCCATGCCCACTTCGGCCAATTCGAGGAAGAAGCCCTTCGTTTGACATGGGTGTTCTCTAACGACACGTCGCTTGACGCGGTCTTTGGATGGCCGACCAGTTTTCGCTTACCTAGATAGTCAGTCTTTGGCTTTCTCCACTGAGGTGCTCTGCCAGTTAAACTAGCGGCACTATCGCAGTGGTTCTCCCGTTACACCCTTAGCCGAACTTGTCGGGAACGTAAGGGGTACACATAGGAGCTGGGCAACCCAACTCTTGACCAAAATCTAGGTTCGAAACTGATGCATATAGTGCAACATCCGAGACACCGAGTACTTCGGACTTTTGTTTCAGGGTGTAAAATCAAAACCCTTTAGCAATTGTATCTTAAAGATGTGGGCAGTGCTTGTAAGAAAATGTATTTGAAAACCTTTATGGGTACAATTTCTTTATTTTGAGTATCCAAGCTTTACATGCCGAACATTTGAGGAAAGAAACTAAGCAACATGCAATGCGTGTAAAGATGATGAGGGAGAAACTAAAAGAAAACATGGCGGATCATGTCATCGGGTCTATGAGCCCGGGCCGCTTTCTGCCGCACGTCTGCGTCTCCATGCTGTTAACCAGCTCGTCCTCGTTGATAGCAGTGGTTGGTATTGGTAACGTGCAGCTTCGGCCAAGCATGCGCTTGATGCGTCCATTTGTCGATCCCTTCGAAGAGGTCTGCAGCTGTTAGTTGTGTGGTTGAAGCCACATGGGCATGCTAATATTGGCTAGCTCTTTGACAGAACCCTGCCGATATGCGAGCCCGAGGCATCGTCGCTGCTTGGTCTAGCCGAGCCAACGTCTCCATTGTAGTGGCTCCTCGGCGACCCAGGGAATTTTTAGTGCGAAGTTGTGCACCCTGGGGACGTAGTGCCCCTTCCAAGGGAGGTGCGCGAGGAGCCCGTACCCCTACTTGGGGTGGGGAGGTGCCTGTCCGAGGTCAACTAGCACAGCCCGCGTACGCTTCGAAGAGTTGGGGGTGCGTTTACCACCACGGGGGGCCTCCTCGGATGCCTGTACCTCGACTGCGAAAGCCGCAGTCTACTCTTCCGTCCGGAGAGAGCGTTTGGTGTTACCATTTACTGTGATAATGCCATTGGGTCCCGACATCTTGAGCTTAAGATAAGCGTAATGCGGGACTGCATTAAAGTGGGCGAATGCGGTGCATCCTAGTAGTGCATGGTATCCGCTACGAAAAGGTATGATGTCGAAGATTAACTCTTCGCTCCTGAAGTTCTCGGGTGATCCGAATACTACCTCCAGGGACACAGTTCCTGTGCAGCGAGCCTCGACCCCTGGTATTACACCTTTAAAGGTGGTGCTGCTAGGCTTAATCCGAGATGAGTCAATCCCCATCTTCCGCACTGTGTCCTCATAGATCAGGTTAAGGCTGCTTCCTCCATCCATGAGGACGCGCGTCAGGTGAAAACCATCGACGATCGGGTCCAGGACGAATGTGGCCGATCCACCATGCCTGATGCTTGTCAGATGGTCATGTTTGTCGAATGTGATCGGGTAAGCCGACCACGGATTGTACTTCGGGGCCATAGGCTCTAACGCATAGATGTCCCGAAGTGCGCATTTCCTCTCCCTCTTGGGGATGTGGGTAACGTAAATCATGTTTACTTCTGTTACCTCATTAGGAAACTTCTTTTTGCCTCTATTGTTTGGCCGTTGAGGTTCATCCTCGTCTTCGCTGCGATTTTGGGTTTTATGTTGACCCTCTGTCGCTATCTTGCCGGCCTGCTTAAAGACCCAGCAATTCCTGTTGGTGTGGGTTGCTGGTTTTTCTTGAGTGCCATGAATTTGGCACGGTTGATCCAGGATCTTGTCAAGCTGGCTCGGCCCATCCTTGTTCCCTTTGAAGGGCTTTCTTTTTTGTCCGGATTGAGGTCCGGTGAAGCCTGCATTGATTGCCGCATCTTCTATGTCGCTTTTGCCGATTCTATGCCTGCGCTAATTTTTGTTGCGCTTAGGCTTGCCGTTGGCGTCGCGAGTCTCCGAGATCCCTGCCTCTCCATCCTGAGTGCTGCGGGCCAGCCAACTATCTTCTCCCACGCAAAAGCGGGTCATGAGTGAGGTTAGGGTTGCCATGGTCCTCGGTTTGTCATGCTTCGGGCGGTGGCGACGAGGCGCCGCCGGAAGCGTTCTTGCTCAACAGGGTCTTCGGGGACTATGAAGTCCTCGGTGCCGAGGCTTACGTCCTCCTCGGATTCCGGCATGTAATTGTCATCGGCCCCTTCAAAGAGGTCGTCGGGATCCGTGTCCCTGGGATGCCTTCGGGGTCGATGGGGCATTCAGGTGAGGCTTGAAGGTTCTCCCCTTGGTCTTCTGCATCGTTGGCTGCCGTATCGGCGGCAAGGTTGTTCTCGCTAGGTTCCCCATTAGTACCCCTTCTGCGTCTTGGCCTATGCCTTGGAGGGGAGTTGGGAGTGTTGACCATGTACACATCGTATGTAGATGTTGCTTTCCACCTGCCGATATTGGTAGGCGGCAAGGTGTTGTCCGTAGGGCTGCCGACATCTTCATCCATGTCGGTTGCCTCATTGTAGTCTAGCACATCGGTTAAATCGTCGACAATGGCGACTAGATGGGTGGTGGGTGGGATGTAAATTTCCCGATCGTCGGCTTTAAGTCCGATCTTGTCATAAACTGAGGAGTTCGATATTGACAAACTTTGGATCCAGACAAGCATCTCATTAAGGTGAGATAGCTCCTTAGGGTTCATGGTCTGGCCATAAGCCGGATCGACTCGCAGCGGCATGCCTGATGCATTTTCTGCCATATGAGGAAGCGGGGTGGATTCAAGATCCGCTGCCAGGATCGGTTCTAAGCCCGATTTGGTGCTCCCGGCCGAACTCTGATCCACGTCGGAATCAGGCACCGCGACAGGGTTATCCGAGGAGGGGGAGGGAAGTTCCTCCATAGCCCCCGACGGTGTTGGGGGACATGATTCATGGACTTCAGCGGAGATCCGTTCCGAGGTCGAACCTCTAGAGTTTGCCAGATCCAGAATCCGGCCGGGGGTTCAGCCTGATAAGACGAGCTCACCGCGGGAGTCCGTGGTGTACTCCAGACCTCCGAAGGTGACGATCTGATCAGGAGCGTAGTTCTCGATGGTGGCCAGGTGGCCTGCCGAGTCGGCGTAGAAGATCTTGCTGCCGAACACAAAAAGTTGGTCGGGGACATAAGTGTCCCCACAGCAATTGCCGCAGTTGATCTGCAGATGAGCCATCGATCTTTTGTGATCACATAGCGGAACTCTCAATGAAAGCACCAGCGTCGGTGTAAAAACCGGTAGACCTCGGGGTAGGGGGTCCTGAGCTGTGGATCTTGGACAGATGGTAACAGGAACAGGGAGATGATGTTTACCGAGGTTCGGGCCCTCTTGATGGAGGTAAAACCCTACGTCCTTGAAAGCACATTTGCTCCCTTGGTGGTTTTGGTAATTCATAACAACATATATCTCATTGAACTAATGTCCATTCAAGATTAAGATTTCAGGATGTTCAATGATTGGCATGGCATGGACTAGAGATGTGGACCCCTCAAAATGCTAAGGACAAGGATTGGCAAAAGATCAAGACTCTACATTTTTGGTTTAGTGATCCAAGATCACATTGAGTCCATAGGAAAGCCAATACTATTAAAAGGGGATGAGGTGTTGCTTAATGGTCTTTTTGCTCAAGTACTTAGCGACAGTACTCCTAAACCCTCAACCACTCTCTCTATCCAAATATGTCCAAAACCTACATTCCAACTCGGCCCCACCGAAATTTCCTATCCGTCCCCACCGAGTTCATCCAAGACTTAGCCACTGCCAAAACCCTAACAAATCGGATCCACCGAAATGGATCTCGGTCCCACCAAGATGGCCTTGCCAACTCTCTGTAATCGTTTGCATTCACTTCGGTCTCACCGAGTTATGCAAATCGGTCTCACCGAGATGGCTTGCCAACTCTCTGTTGCCTTATTGCTTCACTTCAGTCCTACCAAGTTGATGCAATCGGTGCCACCGAGATGAGGTTTGCCCTAAGCCATTGCACTTCGGTCCATTCAAGTTCTTCGTATCGGTCCCACCGAGATTCCTAACGTTCATATCTTTTACACAGTTCGGTGCTACCGAGATGATTGTTTCGGTGCCACCGAGTTGGGTCAAAAGTGTGTAACGGTTGGATTTTGTGCGGAGGCTATATATACCCCTCCACCACCTCCTTCTCAGTAAGGAGAGCCATCAGAACGTGCCTACACTTCCACCATACATTTTCTAAGAGAGAACCACCTACTCATGTGTTGAGATCAAGATATTCCATTCCTACCATTTGAACCTTGATCTCTAGCCTTTCCCATGTTGCTTTCCACTCAAATCCTTCTTCTACCATAGCCAAATCTGTGAGGAGTTGTTTGAGTGCTGGGACGAATATCATTTGAAGCACAAGAGCAAGGAGTTCATCAACAACACACCGTCTATTACCTTTTGGAGAGTGGTGTCTCCTAGATTGGTTAGGTGTCACTTGGGAGCCTCCGACATGATGTGGAGTTGAACCAAGCAGTTTGTAAGGGCAAGGAGATCGCCTACTTCGTGAAGATCTACCCGAGTGAGGCTAGTCCTTCGTGGACGTAAGCCATGGCGGAATAGACAAGGTTGCTTCTTCGTGGACCCTTCATGGGTGGAGCCCTCCGTGGACTCGCGCAGCCGTTACCCTTCGTGGGTTGAAGTCTCCATCAACGTGGACGTACGATAGCACCACCTATCGGAACCACGCCAAAAACCACCGTGTCTTCATTGCGTTTGAAATCTCCAATCCCTTCCTTTACATACATATGCAATTGCTTACTTTCCGCTGCTATACTCTTAGAATTGCATGTGTAGGGTGATGCTTGACATATACTATTGCTAAAATCTGCCCACAACTAAAATTGGGAAAAGGTTAGGTTTTATTTGGTCAAGTAGTCTAATCACCCCCCCTCTAGACATATTTTCGATCCTACAAGTGGTATCAGAGCTTTGGTCTCCGTAAGCCTTGATTTCCATTGCTTTGGTGATCATAGCCTTGGTTTCACAACCTAGGAGAGTATGGCGTCTAGTGAGGGTAACTATCACCGTAGAGGTCCATATTTTGATGGTACAAACTTTGCTAGTTGGAAACATAAGATGAAAATGCATATGCTTGGTGATAACCCCGCCGTTTGGGCTGTTGTTCGTGTTGGCTTGCAAGGTGATTTCTTTGAGGATGGCAAAGAACCGGATCGTGAAGCAACCCCGGAAGAATTGAAGATGTTGCAATACAATGATCAAGCTTTTGATATTCTATTCAACGGTCTATGTCCCGAAGAATTCAACAAAATAAGCCGCCTCGAGAATGCAAAGGAAATTTGAGATACTTTGGTTGATATGCATGAGGGTACCGAATCTGTCAAGGAATCTAAGTTGGATGTGCTTCAAAGTCAACTTGACAAGTTCAAGATGAAGGATGGTGAAGGAGTCGCTGAGATGTACTCTAGGCTTGCTCTCATCACAAATGAGATTGCTGGCTTAGGAAGTGAAGAGATGACCGACAAATTCATCATCAAGAAGATACTTAGAGCTTTGGATGGAAAATATGATACCGTCTGCACATTGATCCAAATGATGCCAAATTACAAAGATCTCAAGCCCACGGAAGTCATTGGAAGGATTGTTGCTCATGAAATGTCACTCAAGGACAAAGAGGAGCTGCACAACAAATCAAGTGGTGCTTACAAGGCCTCAACCGATACTCCAACAACTTCAAGTGACAAGCTAGTATCAAATGAAGAGATAAGCCTAATGGTGAAAAGGTTCAACAAGTTCTACAAGAACAAAGGGAAAGAAAGAAGCTCTAGCTCAAGACACTATGAGAGAAGATCATCAAGTCGTGACCGCAATTGCTACAATTGTGGGAAGCCCGGACACTACTCAAATGAGTGTACGGCTCCCTACAAGAAAAGAGACGAATCACCAAGAGGAAGACATAGAAGAGATGAATCACCTCATAAGGAGAGAAGGAGTAGAGATGATCGTTATGAACGAAGACACTCTCGAAGAAGCAAGGATTCGAAGAGGAAGGGCAAGTCATCCAAGAGCTACACAAGAAGAAGACATCAAGCTCATGTTGGTGAATGGGTTTCCGGCTCCGACTCCGACAACCACTCCGAGAGAAGTTATCACTCCAACTCCGACTATAGTCAAGATGAAGGTGTTGCCGGACTTGCTCTTGTGTCATCCAACTCCTATGATCTATTTGACTCACCAAATGAAGGAAGTGGAAGATGCTTCATGGCAAAAGGCCCCAAGGTATCACACCCCGAGTATCTTGATTTCAATAGTGATGAAGATGATTTGCTTGGTGATGATGATTTACTTGTTGATAGAGTTAGTAATGTGAGCTATAATGAAAATGCTAGTAATCATGATAGTCAAGAGGAAACGAGTGACAATGCTATGAAGGAGATTGAGCATCTAACTAAAGCACTAAATGCTCTTAAGTTAGCTCATGAAACAACTCAAGAGGATCATAGAGAACTTCTAAGAACTCATGAGAAGCTACGCTTCGAGAAGATAAATTTAGAGCAAGAGCATGAGTTTCTTAAAGCTATCAATGACGATCTTCGAAAGAAGAGTTCTTCATATCTTGCCAAGCGTTTACTCTTGTCTACCTTTATGCCACAAGTTAAATCTAAGCAAACTAGCAACAAGGGTAAAAATGGTTCTACCTCTAGTAGTAACAATAACAATGCTAAATCCAATGTTGTTACTTCTAGTAGTTCTATTGATTCCACTAATGATTCTCTTAGCCAAGTTACACTTGAGCAAGAAAATATGCTATTGAAAGGAATTATAGAGAAAGGTTTCTACAAGAGTCTTGCCGGAAGTAAGCAATTTGAGGAAATTGTACGCAAGCAAGGAAGGCACCGTAAGAACCATGGTGTTGGTTTTGAACAAAAGTTCAATGCCGATGGAGTTGAGTGGGAAGAAGGTCAATACCCCAAGACGAAGTTTGTTCCTCAACAAGAGAAGTATGATCCTACTTCCTTCAAGGGAACACAAGCTCAAGAAGATCTTCCACCACAAGACCACAAGCTAAAAGGCAAGGACAAGCTTCAAGAAGAGATTGATTCATTTGAAGAAGCTCCTCAAGCCATGGTCAAGTGGGTTCCCAAGACTTCATCAAGTTCTACTTCATCAAGTGCTACCACAACTCCAAGGATTCCCATCAAGTTGATGTGGGTCCAAAAGAAGAAGAACTAGAGAGTTCTTGAGGGTGACTCCGCCAACAAACTTCACTCATATTCTTTATGGCAAGGACTTGTGCAACCAACTTCCACATTTTGCACTAGTTCATGGAGTCACAAACCCTCTTGTTGGTAAGGCAAGGGACAAGGTAATCAATGCATTCATGGACATCATCATATGTGAATTTCACTCTATGTCTATGGATATCCTTGTATGTTCCTTGTGTGGGACTAACCCATGTAGGTATTGAAAGCACAAAACTCCAAAGGATTGCTCCCAACTCTTGATGGTCTACCTCAACATTGAGCATCCACATCTTCAACATCTACATGAAGTAATCATCGACAAAACCGAAGGTTAGTTCATCCCTCTTAGGGGGGATATCACATCTAGGGGGAGCTTTGCTCTAAGCAATTGAGCTAAAGCAACTCTAATGGTGTGAACACATCAATGCTTTATGTAAAAGTGGTAACCCCACTTGTGCTTAAAT
Organism: Elymus sibiricus; assembly: GCA_039707655.1. Lineage (NCBI taxonomy): Eukaryota > Viridiplantae > Streptophyta > Magnoliopsida > Poales > Poaceae > Elymus > Elymus sibiricus. Next base: position 231,716,172 of record CM077672.1, on the reverse strand, counting down.
GATGAGTATGACCTATGATCAAATGTTCTCATTTGGCTCCTAAGTCAATATACTCATATATAGATGACCTAGTCATCGCCATGCTTGATAGATGCTAGAATTGGTTGTGCATGTTTGACACATATTTCATTTGCTATCTTATTGTGTGAGCATGTTGGTTTGCATGTTTTCATCATTCGAGGACATCCATTTGTTGTTTTGACTGTCTTGGTTTTTCTGGCCAAGTGGATGTACAAGAATGCCTAAGTACCTTCTCTAGTTATCTATGCTTTCTTGTCTCAAATTCTATTCTTGCTGCATCACAAAAATTGAACAAGTCTTTTTCGGACCCTCCGAGTGAGGAGCACTCGGAGTCACCGATCTGAAAGGGCTGAACCTCCAAAACCTTCTAATTGATTTCGGCCGAACCAACTCACTCAAACTCGGTCGAACCGAAATCATTTAGATTGATCTAGGTTTTCATCTCGGTGCTACCAATTAGACCAACTCGGTTGGACCGAGTTGCTGTAACTGCAAGCAGTTGCACGTCTCGGTGCTACCGATTTGTTCCACTCGGTGCCACCGACAGCACATGTATATATATCCAGCAGACCGTGCGGTTGAAAATTACTTCAAACATCATGCGCCCGCGCCCCTTTGCTGCCGCCCCCTTGGTCTTCGGATCATCGCCGTCATCTCCTGTGCGCCTTCGCCGCAGGACTCCGTCGCCGTCAACGGTAATCTCCACCGAGTTAGGGTGAGATTCGATCTCCTCGTGCCTCTTTTTCTCCGATTCAATGCACGATTGGAATGCCATATATCTTGCCACGAATGCAATACTCTTTCCACCAGATTAGTTCGTAAGAACCAAATTCGAGCAAAAATTTTAGGGTTAGGTTTCCGCCGAACGCATCTCGGACCGACCGAATAGGAATTTTCGGTACCACCGATTTGGCCCTGGCCATAGCACTAGTACATCTCGGTGCCACCGAGTTGTGCGAATCGGTGAGACCGAAAGTAAAATCTCAGTGAAACCATAGCATCTCGGAGCCACCGAACCCCATATCGGTCTGACCAAAATGGCGTGTAATGTCTCTATAGCGTGCTTCGGTGTCACTGAGATTATCAACTCGGTCCATCCGATATGCATTCTGTGAAAACCTAGAACTAAAGTTTGAACTCAATTTTTTGAAAAACAATCTGCTTTTTGTGATGACTCATCTACTCTGCCCATACCTATCTATTCACAGGGCAGCTCAGCAAGATGTCTAGTGACAGTGACAGTCAGAACAACAGGCAGAAATGAGTGAAGGGTCAAGCCCAGCTGAAAGTTTCTATGAGGGAGAGAGGAGCTCTCCAGATCTTCCTAAAGCTGCAACCAGAACAAGGAGGAAGAAAACCTCGGACAGTGAGGGTGAGGACTTTGTTGCAAGTGAAGCTACAACCAAGAAAAAGAGAGTAGTGCTTGCTAAGGAGTACATCACAAAGTCTACTTCTACCAAAGAAAGAACTGTTGTGAGGAAAGTGCCAAAACAGACCGTGCAATACACTCTGGAAGAGCCTAGTAACACAGAGGCAGTTGCAGGAACTAAGAAGAAGAGAGTAAGGAAATCATTTGCCCGTGTGATTGGCAGACCCTCCATGATGATTGATGAGGAGGAAGAAGAAGAGGAAGAGCCAACAGCCACTGCACCCCCTGCAAAAGCTCAGAAGCTCATGTCTGATGCAATCAAGATTGCTGCACCCCCCAAGTCCAAACCAAAGGCACCAGCACCCAAGAGGTCAACCAGGAACATATCAGCTGCAGAGAAGAACAAGGCCCCAGTGCCAGAATCAAATGTTGATGAAGAGCCTCTAGTGCTCAGAAAATTGAAGCCAAAGATACCAGAACATGACAATGCACACCCAGTCGCAGAAAACATGATGCTGAGAAAGGATAAGGGACTGGGTCAGTGGAGATGATGGACAAACCACAAAGCGTTTTCAGACAGTGCCCAGAGTAGCCAGGTCTGCTGCGATACCAGTCGTGGATCCACGGACCACAGTATCTGCACCAGCCGCTACTGCCTCAGTGCCATCGCCAGTCTCCACTCCACCAGTCCAGCAGACATCGTTAGAAGCATTCGCCGACGCTCTCATCTCAACGCCATCTACGCACACCAGAGCTGCCAACAGGAGATCACCTTCAGGAGCTTCGGAGCACCGTGCCTAGAGAGCCGTTTAGTCCTATACTTATTTGAACTTTTTGGTACTTGTTGCCAAAGGGGGAGAATTTGTATAGATCATAGGCTTCGAGAGAGAGAGTGTTTTGGTCGTTCTTTTGCTACTTATTTGCTTGGTCGTTGATACTTTGTTCGATTTGTCATGTGTGTGCTTGCTACAATACTTTGATGTTCACTTATGCCTGTGATGATCATACTATGTCTCTTGTGATGATTAATGTTTTTATCCTTATCATTATCTTGTATGATCAATTACTTGTGTTGGTGATGCGTGCTTATTATTTCAATCATATCTTTTTGCGCGCTCCACCAAGTTGTATGTGACATGGAAGAGTGACCCACGAGCCTAATCGATTGTGCATTTGCATTCAAACGCAATTTTTTTAATAATGCACAAATTTAGGGGGAGCTCTTGCTTATCACATACTTCTCAAAGCGACGATATATTTCATTCATTTAATCAATTGTCGAAGCTTTGATCTATATGTTGTCATCAATTACCAAAAAGGGGGAGATTGAAAGCACATTTGCTCCCTTGGTGGTTTTGGTAATTCATAACAACATATATCTCATTGAACTAATGTCCATTCAAGATTAAGATTTCAGGATGTTCAATGATTGGCATGGCATGGACTAGAGATGTGGACCCTCAAAATGCTAAGGACAAGGATTGGCAAAAGATCAAGACTCTACATTTTTGGTTTAGTGATCCAAGATCACACTGAGTCCATAGGAAAGCCAATACTATTAAAAGGGGATGAGGTGTTGCTTAATGGTCTTTTTGCTCAAGTGCTTAGTGACAGTACTCCTAAACTCTCAACCACTCTCTCTACCCAAATATGTCCAAAACCTACATTCCAACTCGGCCCCACCGAAATTTCCTATTCGGCCCCACCGAGTTCATCCAAGACTTAGCCACTGCCAAAACCCTAACAAATCGGATCCACCGAAATGGATCTCGGTCCCACCGAGATGGCCTTGCCAACGATCTGAATCGTTTGCATTCACTTCGGTCTCACCGAGTTATGCAAATCGGTCTCACCGAGATGGCTTGCCAACTCTCTGTTGCCTTATTGCTTCACTTCGGTTCTACCGAGTTGATGCAATCGGTGCCACCGAGATGAGGTTTGCCCTAAGCCATTGCACTTCGGTCCATCCGAGTTGTTCGTATCGGTCCCACCGAGATTCCTAAAGTTCATATCTTTTACACAGTTCGGTGCTACCGAGATGATTGTTTCGGTGCCACCGAGTTGGGTCAAAAGTGTGTAACGGTTGGATTTTGTGTGGAGGCTATATATACCCCTCCACCACCTCCTTCTCAGTAAGGAGAGCCATCAGAACGTGCCTACACTTCCACCATATATTTTCTGAGAGAGAACCACCTACTCATGTGTTGAGATCAAGATATTCCATTCCTACCATTTGAACCTTGATCTCTAGCCTTTCCCAAGTTGCTTTCCACTCAAATCCTTCTTCTACCATAGTCAAATCTGTGAGGAGTTGTTTGAGTGCTGGGAAGACTATCATTTCAAGCACAAGAGCAAGGAGTTCATCAACAACACATCGTCTATTACCTTTTGGAGAGTGGTGTCTCCTAGATTGGTTAGGTGTCACTTGGGAGCCTCCGACATGATGTGGAGTTGAACCAAGCAGTTTGTAAGGGCAAGGAGATCGCCTACTTCGTGAAGATCTACCGAGTGAGGCTAGTCCTTCGTGGACGTAAGCCATGGTGGAATAGACAAGGTTGCTTCTTCGTGGACCCTTCGTGGGTGGAGCCCTCCATGGACTCGCGCAGCTGTTACCCGTCGTGGGTTGAAGTCTCCATCAACGTGGACGTACCATAGCACCACCTATCGGAACCATGCCAAAAACCACCGTGTCTTCATTGCGTTTGAAATCTACAATCCCTTCCTTTACATACATATGCAATTGCTTACTTTCCGCTGCTATACTCTTAGAATTGCATGTGTAGGGTGATGCTTGACATATACTATTGCTAAAATCTGCCCACAACTAAAATTGGGAAAAGGTTAGGTTTTCTTTGGTCAAGTAGTCTAATCACCCCCCTCTAGACATACTTTCGATCCTACAGTCCTGCTCTTGTTTATATTAATGGAGAAGTATCAAGTACAGAGTTGATCTACCTCGAGATCGTATGATCTAGTCCTAAGGCTAGGTGAATGCGATTGTGTTGAGGTCCCCTCTAAGGGCTAAACCCTTCGGCTTATATACACACTGGGTAGGGTATCTAGGCTTACAAGGTAGGTATCCAGGTGAGGAGGCGGCGGGGAAATCTTGGAGTGTACATCAAGTCTTCGGCAGATGTAATCTTTTTCTTCCAGAGTCCATCTCGATAATAATGAGGGCCTACTGGCCCAACCCGAGGAATGTGGGCCGACTACGTTGGTACACCCTAGTCCAGGACACCGTCAATGTAGCTGGTGGGTCCCAGCTATCAGGGGAAGGAAACATTTTTTTCCGTGTAATAAGGAGGCACTTCCTTGCGTGCGACCATGGACCTCGTGGGTCCTAGCTGTCAGCCTCTCCCTGTATAGTCCTCTTCCGATGGCTGTCATTCATTGACCGCATTGACAATGCCGTACCGAGTGCAGCAAGGCAGTGGACGACGGCGAGGCCTAGGAAGGGAATAACCCGGAGCCGGGGAAGACAATGCAGTGGTTGTCCATGCGGAGGGAAGTACGAGGGTTTACTGGTTCGGCTGCGGTGTGAGGCTGCCGTCGCCGGAGAATAACAGGAGGTGTGGGTGAGTAGAGGGATGGCCTGGCCAGCGGTGGGAGTAGGGTTTGGTGGTGAGGCCTGCGCGGCAGCACAGCCGGCCATGGGAGGCAGGAGCAGGCGGTCCCGCCGGCGCTGGTTTGGGCGGCTGGAGCAAGAAGATCAGAGATTGAAGAAGCAGCACGGCCGTTGGATTAACATCCAACGGCCACTGCTGCTAGAATCGTTTGTTGACTAAGTTGACAAAGCCCTGCGTACGCGTCAACTTGGTAGGCCCACAAGTCAGCCTCCAAATCAGGTGGGTCCCAGCTAATAGGGGGAGGAATCATTTTTCTTGCGAGTAATATGGAGGCACTTCCTTGCGTGCGACCATGGACCTCGTGGGTCCCAGCAGTAAGCCTCTCCACGTACAGTCCTCTTCCGATGGCTGCCGTTCGTTGACTGCATTGACGACGCCGTGCCGAGAGCACCAAGGCGGTGGATGACGGCGAGGCCTAGCAAGGGAATGACCCGGAGACGAGGAAGACTTGGCAGTGGTTGCCCACACGGAGGGGAGTACGAGGGTTTACTGGTTTGGCTGCGGTGTGAGGCTGCCGTCGCCAGAGAATAACAAGAGATGTGGGTGAGTAGACGGATGGCCTGGCTAGCGATGGGAGTAGGGTGGGGCGGTGAGGCCTGCGCGGTAACACAGCAGGCCACGGGAGGCGGGAGAAGGCGGTCCAGCCGGGGCTGGTTTGAGCGGCTGGAGCAAGAAGATCAGAGATCGAAGAAGTAGCATGGCCGTTGGATTAACATCCAATGGTCACTGCTACTAGAATCGTTTGTTGACTAAGTTGACAAAGACATGCGTACGCATCAACTTAGTAGGCCCAAGTCAGCCTCCAAATCCGTGGCAAACATCATACAACACATTTGCTATTATTTTTAATAATTTACAACCCATTTGCTCTTTCATAAGGATTTTTTGGAGGCACATATTCTTTTTGTTAGCATTACAGCCAATATTCTGGCCACGGTTAAAAAATTCAATGAAATTTTGCATATTTTGTTGGGCTCCGAACTGTTTTTAATCCCGAGTTTCGAGTCTGATTCAGACTAATTTGAAAAATAAAATTATATTAATTATAATACAATGATATTTTCACCGCAGAAAAATCCAATGAAATTTAAAATTTCAAAATCCGGATGAAACAAAATTTGAAACTAATTACCGGTTTGCTGTGTTTTTTAAAATTTACAGCCCATTTCTTATTGCTTATAGGCCATTTTTTTAGGGAAATAGGCCATTTTGTGGGCAAGCCGAATGCATCCCTCCTCATCTTGAAAGATTTGAAGCCCAGCAGGGCTGAGAAAAGCAAGTAGGCCTCGGTTGGGTGATGATGATGGTGTTGATCACGAGCATGAAGACGCGCAATACCTACCTACTCAGTGGCGCCTAGCTACTTATTCCGATGGATCACCTCTTCTTGTCTGTATACAGGGCACTGGTGATGTTACAGAGAAAGCAGGTGTTGTCTACCATGGGTCGTCTCTGGACCCGTTCCAACATCCGTTGCAGGGTATTCGGAATGGATACTAGTGTGCTAGAGCCAGAACCTTCTCCCTGGTTCAATATTGATAGCCTTGGAGAATACTCACTTTTCCTTGGACTAAACTATCCAATTATGGTGAAAGGCGATCCGGCGGCTGTTGGCACAATGTTACCATTTATGAGAAGCAACTGTATCTATACCTCGCACATTGGTATAATTCCCTACGCTGGCTATCACAATTTTCATACTCCTAATATAGGGCGCTTCAGCCTCGATGGTGGGTCTTGCATTACTCTCGATGTTGACAATAGCTGGCCCTACCCAGAAGTTCACTTATGGTTCAAAGCAAGCGTTTCCAACGCCGAGGATTGGTTGAACTGAAGTTCATTTCATTGCTTGTTATTTGTTGTGTGATAAAAACTTTAGTATTTAGAATGTATCCTCATTGTGGTTGTGCGTTGCAGACTTGTTGTATGTAATAAATGGCATATTTGCATATGCATGTTATAAACTTACTTAATTTATGATTGGTCGCCTGAATATTTTTTGTGGCGTGGCTAGATGACAGTCGCCTGAATATTTTTTGTGGACAGTCAATTTAGCTTGGGCCGTTGGATGAAAAATGGACGGTGGGATCATCTTCCTAAACCTCCAGCCTGTCGCGTCGCACCGCACACGGTGGGTCAGGCACGCCGCTCACCCAGCGAATGTGCGTCGTCTTGCGTTTTCACTGACATGTGGGACCGAATGTGAGCAAACCGACGATGGGCAGACTCCGCGCATCTGCTTGCCGGCTGAGGAGAGAGAGAGGAGGGCCGAGCACGGACTCCAGGAAATTTGGCGACAGTGTGAGGTGGGCCATATGTTAATAAAACTAGTACTACTACTAGTGGTACCATAGTCCAGGAGAGATAGTACTACTAATGTGCTTGCTCTAGCCTCGCTCTATGTAACCAGCACCTCGATATAGTGGGGTGGCATGGGCCAGAACAAGCATTCATGTCCAGGAGTACGGCACACGCCACCACCATGAATCCCGTCTGACACTATATTTCTTGGAGTCCGTGCTACAACTATCTCTTCTCCCTCCTCGTTTCTCTCAACTGTGGTCGGGCGGGGTGGAGGTTTGCCGATAGTCGGTTTGCTCAACTGCGGTCCCACTTGTAAGTGAAAATGCAAGACATCGCGCGTTCGCGCTTGAGCGCCGTGCCGCAACATCCGTGTGCGGGTGCGACGCGAACACGGCATGCTTTTCCTTTTGAACTTCTAAGTTGTAACATTTGTTTCTGCTCCTTGGCGCGACCGATAGATAGAAATAACGATTTTCCCTCAAAAATTAGAAATAACGATTTTCATCGGGAACCGCTACCCTCTACTTTATTTTGCATTCAAGCCGTCCCGGAAACCGTACTCGTTTACTAGCCCCCCTTGTATTTTGTGTCATATTTTGGCCCTTAATCTAACTAATAAAATTGTGTGACCAATATAATGTCAGTGGAAAACATATTCAAATACGTATCCAACAAAAAAAATGTGTGACATGCTACTCAAATACTCCTACTACGTAGTAATGTCATTGGAGTAGCAGGAGTAGTATGTTTGTCCATCGTTGACCCAAAATAAGATGAGACTAATAATCCAGGAGTTGGTAGTTGTACGGGAGAAAATCTTGCAAAGTTTGGAGGCTTCTAGAGGGCAGGGGTGATCCTCCTTCACTAAAATAAAATAAAATAAGTACTACTCCTATAACCTAACCATCTGCCCTTCTCCATTTTCTTGCATGTGCACAAGTGGGACATTTGATTTGTTTATTGGGCGATAAGACGTTAGTAGTACTCCGTCCCCTAGGACAAGGATTTATTGCACGTAGAGCCAAGCTTTTGCACGTACTACTTGTGGGACGCAAGACCGATGAACCCTCCCTCCCTCCTGAGTCGTTTATCAAAGTGGGTGGTGCCACGCGGCCAAATATTTTCTAGCGCAATACTAGTACATAATTGCCCGAGCATTGCAAGGAGCTATATATATTCTCTAGTACGTATGTCAGCCCATAATTTCCAGGTCAATATTTATATGCATACGGATCCATAAACGACATCCTCTAGCCCTAGTGCGCCGGGCCACCAACCGACGGGTGAGGAGCAGCGACGTTGGTGGCGAGGTCAACGTGCTTCTGAACAATGCCGTCCAAGGTTGCTCTGCGGTCCAAGAAGGCCACCATCCTATCGTCCTCCTCTGGCACATAGTGGTCCTTGTGGACGATTTCCTCATAGACGCGGATGATTATGTCGATGGTGTCTTGCTGGGCGAGGCGCTGCGCGGCGAGCGCGACCTCGAGGTGGACATTCTCCGGCGCGACGGCGGGCAGTCGCAGGGCTACCAGTGCATTGAAGAGGTTGTCGCCATAGAGGCCGGTGAGGGTGGCGGGCATCGCAGAGCCTGGGCACGTGGGCTGGAGGCATACATCAAGGTTGTCCGCGAGCTTCTTGACGACAGTGAACTTGTCGAGGAAGCCGATGAGGGCCTCGTCGAACAAGGGGATGAAGCTGTCGTCCAAGAGGCCTCTTGCCCTGGAGGCCTCAAGCACGACCTGGAGACGTTCCTCGGTGCCGGGCCGCAGGCCGGCGTCGTGGACCATCTGGCACAGCCGGCTCATGCTCGCACTCATCGCCTCCATGGATCTAGCTTCCGGTCAATTGATCTTGCGATTGTAGTGATCACTCTTGCCCTTTGTTAGGGTGCGTAGGTGCGTAGGATTTCATAGATGGATTGGACTGGTGGGGAGCCTTTATAAGAGAAGTGCAGACTACGTTTGGATTCACATGTGCCTTGCCTATCTACTCCTCGCTCTTTTTTTCTCTGCGCCTAAGGTCGAGCGCGCATACCTAGGGTAGACTCAGTCTATGTTTTGGACATAATTGCCCTTGCATTTGCAGAGTATCGCATGCCTGCTGCTGCCTCAAATCCTGCTCCGCATGCACGCACTTCTCCCTGTCACGCTGCATGTGTGCATAGTTACAAGAAGATTGAGGTAAATTCGGCGTGCAATTATGTTGGAAGCTGGCGCAATTAATGCGGGGCGAATGCGGTGCAAGTACTAGTGTGGTTTATGAGATTTCATATTTGAGCCCTCAACCGGAAGGGAGAGTGTATAATATCATCGAAAACTACACTCAAATACGCCCCGTAAAAAAAAACTACACTCAAATACGAATAAAACAATTATCCATGTAGTATTATTTACGGAGGGAGTAGTAGTATATTTTTTGTGACATTACTATATATTGTTAGTCAAATGCTAAATCCAAACGGAGGTGGTAGTACTACTAAATCCAGACGGAGGGAGTTGTAGTACTAGTACCAAAGTACTACCCGTTGGTCAAATTATTACGTGCTGCTCCTCATAGTGAAGTGATAAGACCCTACGCCGGAGATGACACCAGAGAGCAGGCGGCGTGTTCGGGTTACCAAAGTCAGCCTCACCGTGTGCAGTCACTATCATCAAGGCTGTAGAGCTACCCTGCTTACAACAAGCCGTGTTCTAGATATTTTCCCATGCGTTGCCACGAGTTAGAATAATATATTACAATGGGTATATTGGTTACTACATCATTGCAGCACCTATGCACGCGAACATAATCGTAACGTACTACCACGGGCTGGATAGTCGCAATTTTACAAGGTTTAAACTGATATTACAAATGCTAGTAGTAATGCTGCACCTACGAAGAGGGAATTATTAGGAAGTTTACGTAAGAAGTTTTGTTACTTTAGGTGGATGCAGCATTACCATACAAACTAAAATCCACCGCCCCTAACAAGCCACTAATCGGCAAATAAACTTGTGCGTCTGTCTTCACTTGATCTTTCAAAAACAAATTCAGCTTCTGCAGAGCCTTTGTCATTCAGCTTTAGACGCTTGCGGTGATCAGCACACCATTCATTGTTACGCCAGAGAACGCCAAACCTCATTACCTTGAGCACACTTGCCTTTAGAAACAAGAACCTGGCCAATTTAATCTCGGATGTGGTGCCTCGATAGTTGATCAAATCAATTTTTGTAAGTTGGAGATCAAGGCATTCGCTGAGGTTGTTATATTGCAGCACATTTTTCACTTTTGGGTCTTTTTTTATCTGCAAAGAAGAGAACATATTAGAGGAGCTGGATATACTCCGTATAAGATTGTCGTGTCATCAAGAGCTACCAATATCATTCGCTCATACAATAGGGTTGGCTGTAAGGCTAGTGATAATTTTCACTCTCTCTCTCTCTCTCTCTCTCTCTCTTTCCTCTCATTTACTCACTTTACGTCCATCTTAGTTTATAGGTCCCCTTCGTATTTAGTGTAAAATTTTGACCATAGATTTACCTAACAAAATGTCAATGCATGTCACAAAAAATTATACCATTGGAAATTATGTTCAAATACGAATCCAACGATATATGTTTTAGTGACTTGCATTAACATTTCATTAGTTAAATCTATGGTCAAAATTTCATACTCCAAAATAAGAAGGGGACTAGTAAACCAGGACGGAGGTAGTACTTGCTCCTAGGATAAAGTTACTTCCCACTATGACTAGCCTTGGCTACAACAACAAAACAACGATGCAGGTGATCACGTGAGAAAAAATACTAAAAACATTTCTTTGAGTATAGTGCCTAGATGCAATTTTGAACACTACATTTGTCATTGTAACTTAGGAAAAATTACGAAAAAATTGAGCTCCGTTGTGGTTCACATTTAATAGAAAGGAGTTTCACGTCGATGAGTAGCTTCTCCATGCACGGAAAGCATCTAAGGAATCCAACAACTTGATCCAGATTGGGGCCGATAGATTTTATTGCCAAAATCTTCACTGTGCGCACATACTAGGTCAAGCTTGTGGGAATCATTTTCTGGATGACAGTCGAACATACATCAAGAAAAAAATTAAAATGTGAATTTCAAGAAGAAGAACGAGAAGAACAAGAGTGTTGTACCTGGACAGTTATGGATCCAATAACAAGTTCGGAGAATTTGGCAGACGAGTAGTCCAACGCTGTCAATTTCGGCGCGTCAATGACCCTGATTTTTGTTGGACCTTCTAGATCAGATACAAGCAATCTCTCAAGGAAAGGCGCATTCTCAATGACCATATCATGAAACAGCTCAACTGATCTCTTCCCAAGTAATGTCCTGTTGTGGGGCCAGCAAGACACATAAATCCATCGGAGATTCATCGAGGCGATGTGGAGGCTAATGAACCCGTGGATCTGTTGAAGACAAAGGTACTCGAGCGTTGTACAGCCGCGGAGCAGCCGCTCCATAGCCTCCTTCGAGATACCAATGTCGAAGAGGCTGAGCTGCTTGAGTTGAGGGAGAAGAAGAGCGGGCGCGGCATCAATCTGGGGAAAATAGAAGGAGCTGAACCTGGCGCGGTGCAGCGTTGGCGCTTGGCGGAGCGCGGACAGCGGCAGAGAGCGACATCGTCCACCTTCAAACCTGAGCTCCTCGAGCTGATCTAGGGCGGGGGATAAGAACCACTCGTTGAACTTGGCTTGGACATTGCAGTTGGTACTGAACATGCGGATGTCAAGGCGTCTGGCTGGCCCAGGGTGCGATGCAAGGATCTTGGAGACTGCGGCCATGCATTTGCAATCACCATCGCAGAGGCAGCTGTCGACGGTGAGGTTGAGGGGGACGCAGCGCCAGAGGGGGCGCCACCGCCGGGAGAGAAGGGTGGTCCGCACGCCAGATTTGGTGGGGAGGAGGGTGAGGATGACGAGCAACATGTCGTCGGGGAGGCTGCTGATGAAGTCCAGGCTCGCCGGATGCGGTTTTGCCTCGAGCCGCCTCCGCTTGTTGTCCGCCTCATCCTCCATCTCAGCCGGCGGCGATGCCGGTGTACACGTGTGCTGGTGTGTATTGTGTGCTGGGTGTGCGCGAGAGCATCCTTGCGTGCATGCCGCGCAGTGGTGTATGTGTGTTGTCGTAGTTTGTGTCCATGGTGGCGTCTAAGAAGGTGTTAATCTAGTACTCCCTCTGTTTCTTTTTAGTCCGCATATAAAATTTGGTCAAAGTCTAACTATGCAAAGTTTGACCAACTTTATATCAAAAGATATCAACATTTATAGTACTAAAGCTATATGCTATGAAAATTAATTTCAAGATGCATCTAAATATATTGATTTCATACTGTGAATGTTGATATTCTCCTATAAAGTTAGTCAAAGTTTATGAAGTTTAACTTTGACCAAATTTTATATGCAGACTAAAAAGAAATGGAGGGAGTACTACAGTACTGTTTTAACGAGGAAGAAGTGTGCACTCAATTTAGTAGCGTGCGGGGTTCTACCGCAAGTAGTTTCTAGTTTGTTTATTTCACCCCGTGGCAGATGGGCCTCTAGTTTATTTAATTTCACCCACTGCCACATGGGCCCACGCACCAATAGAGAACAGGAGCTGACAAGGCACCATGTAGACTGGTTGACCGGTCAACTAGACAATATACGGAGCTATACGCTGAGCCAGTGACCGTATAATCCCTCTGTAAAGACAGATCGAGTGAGAGGGGAGGCCCGTGAGAGGTAGAGATAGAGAAAGAGATAGTCCCTCCATTCGATAATGTAGTGCCTATAAATTTTTGAAAAGTCATACTTTTGAAAGTTTGACCAAGTTTATAGAGAAATTTACTTATATCTACAATACCAAAGATATATGATATGAAACTACATCTTGTGATGAATCTAATGATGTATGTTTGTCTCTCCAGATGTAAATGTTTTTCTCCACATATACCTGGTCAAACTTTGTGAGGTTTGACTTTTGAATAAATGTATATATGCTATGGACCAGAGAGAGTACATGACTAGAGAGAGATCAAGTGTGTGTGAAGGAGAAAGAGTGAGTGTGCAAAAAGAGAGTGTGTGTGTGTGAAAGAGAAAGGGACAACACACGATAAAGTAGAGAGAAAGTGTGTGTGTCTTATGAAAACATATCACGCATGCAACTCCGAGAGAGAAAGCGAGGTGAGGAGATACACGGAGATATATTGTGTGGTTGTTTGCAACGGAGAGAGCGAGAGACCCCTGGCACATGGCCAAGAGAGGTTTGGCAAACAAGGGAGAGACGACGTCGAGAGAGACGTATGGAGAAAATGGAGGCATGGGGAGGGAGAGAGGGTGTGTTCATGATAGAGAGATCCCCTAGAGATCGTGTGGGGACTATATGGGTGGGAGATCGAGAGACAAGGTGTGTGTGCGATAGAAAGATACCCCGGAAGAGAAATGAGATATGCCTAGCTCGGGAGGGAAGGAGACAATGTGTGTGTTTGTGGTGGAGAGTGAGAGATGGTCATACCTAGGGGGAAGTGCATGTGCGTGTGATGGAGTGAGAGATAATCGTACTTAGGGGGGGCATGTGCGTGCGTGTGTGATAGAGAGAGAACGAGGGAGAGAGAGTGTTAGATGGGTCTATTTAGTGCGAGCGAGATATGTGTATGTGTGACCTAGGGAGATAGAAAGTTTGAAAAAGAGAGAGAAGAGCCGCGAGACGGCGGAGTGGTGTGTGAGGGAGTTGAGAGAGAGAAAGAGATACTCCCTCCGTTCGATAATGTAGTGCCTATAAATTTTTGAAAAGTCAAACTTTGGAAATTTCGACCAAGTTTATAGAAAAAATCATTTATATATACAATACCAAAGATGTATATATAATATGAAACTACATCCTGTGATGAATCTAATGATATATGTTTCCCATTCCAGATGTAAATGTTTTTCTCCACATACCTGGTCAAACTTTGTGAGGTTTGACTTTTCAAAAAATCTATATGCTATGGACCGGAGAAAGTACCTAGGTAGAGAGAGATCAAGTGTGTGTGAAGGAGAAAGAGTGAGTGTGCAAAAGGAGTGTGTGTCTGAAAGAGAAAGGGACAACACACGATAAAATAGAGAGAAAGTGTGTGTGTCTCTTATGCAAACATATCACGCATGCATCTCCGAGCGAGAAAGCGAGGTGAGGATATACACGCAAATAGGTGTGTGGTTGTTTGCAACGGAGTGAAAGACCCCTATAGCACATGTCCAAGAGTGGTCTGGCAAACAAGGGATAGAGGTCGAGAGGGACATATGGAGAAAATGGAGGCATGGGGAGGGAGATAGGGTGTGTTTGTGATAGATAGATCCCCTCGAGATCGTGAGGGGACTATATGGGTGGGAGATCGAGAGATAAAGGTGTGTGTGCGATAGAAAGATGCCCTGAGAGAGATCGAGATAGTCCTAGGGAGCGAAAGAGACAATGCGTGTGTTTCTGATGGAGAGTGTGAGAGATAGTCATACCTAGGGGGAGTACGTCTATACTCGTACTTAGCTAGGAGGGAGATTGTGTGTGTGTGTGTGTGTGCCCGCGCGCGTGTGAGACAGAGAGAGAACGAGGAAGAGAGAATGTTAGATGGGTCTATCTAGTGCGAGTGAGATATGTGTATGTGTGACCTAGGGAGATAGAATGTTTGAGAGAGAGAGAGAGAGAGAGAGGAGCCGGGAGACGACGGAGTGGTGCGTGAGAGAGTTATGGACAATGAGCGAGAGAATTTGTGTGTGTACTATGAGTGCACCCTAGCTAGCTATTTAGCCTAGACTAGAGAGTCATACATTGTGTGTGAGGGAGACCTATACATAGAGTGTGCATGCGAACTAGAAAGACCTAGAGAGCGAGAGAGAGAGAGAGGAGAGAGAGAGAGAGAGAGAGAGAGACCGATAAGGATTGTGTTCGTGTGCGCGCGATAGAAAGAAAGAGTGTCGGTTAGAGAGAGAACGAGAGTGCTGGAGAGGGGAGAGGTCGCGTTTTTGCATCGAAGATTGATATAAACCATGATTCAGTATAAAATTGTATTCAAATGTTTGAATTGGAGAACATGGTGTTTGCAATTCACACATGAACGGAGATATGCATATTAAACAGGTTCATTATTTTGACTTTGAGCATGTTCATGGAGTACTATAATAGAACATGCTATTCAATTGATGTGTTCAATTTTGGATGTAGTCCACAATTTTGACTGGGTCAAAAAAATATTTCATTGAATTGAGATATTTCATTTCTGGTTTGATTCCCGTTTTTAAGTGGGTCAACTATATGTCAAATTAATCGGTAGCAACGAGCATGTAAATACACATTAGTCCCGAGCATCATCTCACCATCTAAAAAAGAAGTGGCAAGATGTGACACTATAGAACTAATATTTCTAAATATGATTCGGATCGACTTGGTACGGTAGACGTGGATGCTTGTTCTCCCAAAATTTGAACGAACCGCTAAAACACCCTCTACTCGGTGGAATTCGCCTGAGCAAATAAATGGGAGATGTGAAATTACCAGCCTATCTGGGACCCGCATCAATTGGCCCATTGTATATCGAGGGTAGGTTTGTAACTTCATCAAAGCGCGCCCTCTCATCGCCCGAAATGACAGACGCCGAATAATTCATAAACCATGGGCGGCAAAACACCCTCTCCGCGGCTGAAATCGCAGGCGCCGAATAATTCATAAACCATGAGCGGCAAAACACCCTCTCTTCGGCCGAAATCGTAGGCGCCGAATAATTCATAAACCATGGGTGGCAAAACACCCTCTCCTCGGCCAAAATCGCTCGCGCCCACTATTTCAAGCACGCCCTCCTCGCTGGAGCCCACTATTTGGGAGAAGCAAAGTTACCCTACTATCCCCGACCCTCAAGACTCAGACCCAAGCCCACAAGCCAATAGACAGGGGTAGAATTGTAACTTCCGCCACATTTCAGACAAATGTGTCCGTAAGACATGGCCCCCTCCCAATTCCCCATTCATACACTGTGGGCGCCAAATCACCTTCTCCCCTGTCGTGAAACCTCAGCCCCTCCTCCATGCCCCCAACCGCACCAGATTCACCGCCGCCCTCCTCCCCAATGCCGGAGCTGCAGTCCATTTGCCGTTGGGCATAGGCCATGTGCCTCTTACTCCGTGCTGCCAGAGCTGCCTCGACGATGACCGCGTGAACCGTGCAGGAGCCGATTCAACCGCGCCGTCATGCATAGTGCCGGAGTGGCTCGTACTTCGGACGCGTCCAGCGCACCGGCGCTGGTCCCCCATAGCCGTCGACCGCGGCCACGTATCTGCTTTCCCGCCACCGGCAGCCACCGCAACCACACCGGCCTCACCGACTCGGCAGCTGGAGCTGCCTACTTCACCGGACCGCAAGATAGGTCGTATACTCATCTTATTCACTTTACCTAGGCGCAGTCGCCTGGATTTTTATTCTAGGTCAGTCGGTTCCAAATGGAAGGAAGCAGCTCCCCTTGAGGAGGCGGAGCTCCTAGGCTGCCGGTTGGCCGGGGAAGGAGTGCCTTGGTGTCTATCGTAGGGGTGCGGGCAGGGGGCGCAGGTTCACCGCGGAAGTAGCGCTTCGGTGCCTATATTAGTGTTGTGTGGGGTGAAGGTACTGCTGGCGCCGGATCTGGATGACAGCGAGTCTTTGAGGTATGGCCGGGGGACGGCGCAACGACGGCAGTGCGGTGGGGCGAGGGCGGGGTCGAGGTCGGAGCTGCCGTGGCCAGGGACGGCGGAGGCAGGCTGCTCTGCCGGTGCTCGCTGGTTGTTCGAGGAAGATCTTGAACAGTGACAGCCGGGAGGTACAAGACGGCCATCCAGCCATCCGGCGTAGATCGGACAATGAAAAAAAAGCGTGAGACCACAATTTAGTTTTCAGTGAACTGACGTGTGACCTGTCTCATACCTGAGTGTTGATCGTATTTCTTCAGATCAGAAATATGTGTCATTCTTAACATTGTGTGTTTTCTGCATCTTCAGCCACATTGTCTTCCTTCTCACCGGAGTTGCTCCAACAAGGGACGCATGCACCAAATGGGAGCTATACTCCCCACTCAAGAGTTCCCTGCCTCATATGTGCCAGCCAGACATGGACAACCACAACAACCGCAGCGCCATCGATGATTTAGCAGATGATGCTCACTCCTACGGAGGGCGGCAAGATAGGTTGTACCCTCATCTTACTTGCCTGCAGCATTTATGGTTTTGTTCTTCATCTAAGCATGGAAAATAGATTATCACTTGTCACTGTACATTCATGTTGATCTCTTAGTCTTACTTCAGATAAGAGACTTGTGCAGGAGTTAACGTTGTTCCATAGTTATCGTCCCTTAGCCAAAGCTATCCCACAGGCTGGTGATTATACCCCTTCTAGTATTACCTATGCTGTTGTTCTATAGTACTTTTGTGTGCCATTTAGTTAATCTCGAGTACAAACAGTATATATTTTGTAGCTATCATGTGTGCTCTCTCTTTAGTCTTTGAGGTATCATCCTATTGCTGCTATTTAAGTGGACTCCTACTATTTATGTCGTCTCCTACAGGCACTCATTACATAATCTCACTACTAGTTGTTTTCCATGCATGTCAGATATTATTATACACAATGATATTGAAAATCAGAACAAATCCACTAAAAGAAACTCGCGGAGCAATGCAACGGCCAACATACTCGACCTCAATGATATTCAATATGATGGAACAGTTAAATGTAGTTCTTCAGAAGAGTTGCAGAGAGATAATGATTCCTATTCACCAGAGAAGGTCTTTGCTCTATCTTGAGCCGTGATATGGGTAGCATCATGCATATAATGTCTTGCAATGCATCTACTCTGTTGCAATGCCATGTGCTTAGCCCGCTGATCATACATGTGAATATGTCATGCCTTCCAGTTTGTCTGTACCTATTCCATTCATGATAACATCTTTTCGAATTCAAGTACTGTCATTCTACTCTGCTGCAATGCCATCTGCTTAGTTTGGACATCATCCTTTTGAATATCTCATGCATTGTTGTTTGTCAGTATGTACTCCATCCGTCTACCATACCATGGTTTTTACATTGAAGTGCTGTTCTACTGTTCTGTTGCAATGTGATCTTAGTTTGCCTATCAGACATGAGAATATGCTGCCTTGCTATTTTTCTGTGCCTATTCCAGCTATCATACAGTTTTACATTCAACGACTGTTTCTTTTACTCTGTTGTCCTGTCGTATCCTTAGCTTATACTCCCTCTGTAAAGAAACAATGATCTAAACACTATTATATTTCTTTACGGAGGGAGTACATCATACTCCCTCCTTCTGTATTACTTGTGGCAGAAATGCATAAAAATGGATGTATCTAGGACTACAATACGTCTAGACACATCCATTTATTTCCGGATGGAGGGAGTACATGTCAATATGTAATGCCTTTCTATTTTTCAGTACCTATTCCATCTCTCTGCCATAGCATGTTTTATAACTGAAGCACCATTCTTCTGTACAAGGCATGTAAACGGAAGAGGGCTATGTTAGAATCTGAAGGGGTACAAACAAGTTCTTTGCAAAAGATCCAAACTCCAGGAGATAGTAACCCAACCCAAGTGTTCATCGGAACTGCTCCAGCACAGAGAAACCCAAGTCCTCCAGATAATAACCAGATTCTAGTGGCCAAAGAACCAGTCAGTTCCATTTCAACAAAAACATGTCAACTCCTTGCTAGGAAGAGTGTGCGTATCCTCGCATCATGAAATTTTATAGTATTCAAATCACATTTGATCTTATATATTCTACATCTATCTTACACATCTTTGTTGTAGAAAATATGCTTAAAGAACAACAAACATTCTAAACTGGGATCGTGTTCAAGGAAAGTATCTTGCAGCAATGCTCTGCGCTCCAATGCTGATGTAAGTACCTGTTATATATCACTATAATTTTACATCAGTATGTAGTTTATTAAGTACCATGGGCGTGAATCCAACCTTCACTACCCTACACCGATTATATGATCTAAATTTACTTGTAGCAAAATGTATAATTAAGGCGCTAATGTAGATTTTTGTAAGGGTAACTGCCTGGTAGTTTTGCATATTGAGCTGCATGATTGTACTATCTCATATATTGCACATTACTAAAATCTAGTGGTGTGGTCTTTTTGCCCAATCGTTCATCGTGTCAATGTTGCTTTCCAATAAACTTACCCGGCTGATGATAGCAGTGCCTTGTTGTGTTAATTCGGTGTAGGCTGGTGTGGTCTAGTTGCCCAAACGTTCATTGTGTGAATGTTACTTTCTTATTAAGTATTAACTAACCTGGCCGATGATTTGGTGCGGGCTGCTAAAGATAATACGACAAAGTGTCAAGACAGCAAGGCAACCCCATTGTTTCTCTCCAATAAATCTAGCGAAGGTAATATGGCAATAACTCTTGATTAATCTATTCAGTTTCCCCTCTTATTTAAGTTATGATGCAGTGGTCGAGACACTTTCCACTATAATTGATACAAGCCTGCCAAAATCCCCATATGAATCTGTTCAGTTTCCTCTGTCTCGAATCCAACGGAAAAGATGTACGTTTGTGAACCAATTACTGGCTGAAGCAATGATGGAAATCATGGAGGAATCAGAGGTGCACATTCTTGCGCAACAACAACTGATCGATGATTTCAGTGACAGTATAGCAAAGAAGAAAGAACTTGCTCACATGCTTATGGGCGTCATCCGCGCTGAGGTTGCAGATTGTGAGGTTGTAGATCGTTAAGCTCTGTTCATTTATTTGCACTGGCATCAATCTTTGATTGCCCAGTGGATGTAATTTCCTGTAATATATGCTTCGATGTGCTACGTTTTCCCTTTATGCGTATATTTGCTTAGTGCGGGGTTGCACCCGAGCTTTCTCGGCCGAAACCTCAACTGGCGGCAACAAGCCAAAATATGCAGTGAAATTAATAGCTGGAATAATGAGACATGTGCCTTTCTTCTAGGGGAACGGCCCAGGGCCTATAATTGCCCGGTAGTCGGCCTGCGGTTACTAGATGGGCTCTGCCACAGTCCATAATTGTTCCTCGTAATGGGCTCAAAGTAGTAGCTGGGCCCAAATCGACGTGGGCCTTTGATGGACTGTATTTGGCCCTGTCATTCAATGGGCCTGTAGCCATGCAGGAAATTTAGCAGGCCCAATTAGTTGACGGGCCGTTAGCAGGCCGAAACCTCGATTGGGCTCCAACAGTGGAAACGGGCCTACGGGCCCTTAGCAAGCCGAAATAGATCAAAATTACTACTTGGCCCATTCCGTGTCAGGCCGTTAACATGCAGAAAGCCAATCGGGCCATAAGTGGGTCCATATACAAAACGGGCCTTTAACAGGCCGAAACTCATATTGGGCTGGAATTGGTTCATGGAGAACATGGGCCGTTAAGAGGCCGAAAGTTTGTTCGGAATGTAAATGGCCCAACTATGGTGTGGGCCGTTAACAGGCCGAAAGATACACCGGGCTAGACGTTGGCCCTAATCCCTAATGGGCCACTAAAAGGCTGAAATACGTACCGCCAGGAAATTGGCCCATGCCTATATTGGGCCTCTAACGGGCCGAAAATTGTACAGCCAGGAAATTGGCCCATCTCCGTAATGGGCCTCTAACAGGCCGAAAGAACCTCGGCCGGGAAATGAGCCCAATGACATAGCGGGCTGTTAACGGCCTGGAACAGAAGATGGGCCGCAATGGTGTCAAATCGTTAACGGGCCATTGACGGGCCGAATTGGCATATCTCGTATGGGCCGTTTTTGTAAATGGGCCAGACAAAAGTAGGCCATAAATGGGCCGGCCCGCTTATTTTGACTGGGCTGGCCTTTCTAGCTAAATGGGCCTATTTTGGGCCGTGCCACGTGTCACTTTTCCATAGGCGCGTCTCGTCCATTGGGTGGATGACATCTGTCGCGACGCCGAGCGGACACGTGGATCGGCCGGCGAATGAGAAATTTACATGTGTAAAATCGCCATTGGTCAGGGCTACTAATGGGTTATCGGATCCAAACCCGCACTCGATAGCTTAATGGCGACACGTTACGGTGGATGCCATGTGTCGGTCACCCTTGATGAAAACACTTCCATGACACGACATTTATCATCATGGAAGTGGACACTTCCGTGATGATAATTTCAGTATTGTCATGGAACACTTCTACGACAGCACATGTATGCCTATCTTGATTTTGTCATAAAATTGTCACGGATGTACATGCATGACATAAAACTTGACCTACTGTGACAAAGACGTTTCATCACGGAAGTGTTTTTTTAGTGCTTAGGGCAGTCTGAGATTTTTGGAAGTGGAATCCGGTGACGAGTGTACACATTCACAAGCTCCCACTCGCAGTTGTTCCCAATATAAACAACCCAATCTCCATTTGCGCCTGCCCAGGCCTTATGCCGAAGCGATGGCATCTTAACATCACATGGATCATTAGTGTCAAGTGGCATCAACTTGCACAAGGCGAGCCTTCTGTCGTCCCCATGCCAGCGAGCAGGGTCATAGCGAAGAAGATAGGGGAGATCAAACCGCGCTTGAACCCTTGGGTTGTTTGTAATGATCTTATTTGTTGAGTCGAGAATGTTCTTGAATGAACCTGCCATGCTAGCCGCAGTGATGACGTTGCACCTATCAATGATTTCCTCCACCGCGTCATCTGTCAGATTGGGGCAAGAATTACGAGGTCGGGTCCTGCTACTTCCCTCCATCGAGAAGACGAACAATGGTAGAAGGAAGAGTCAAGGCAAATGGAGGGAGGAAGAGCGTGCGACAGTAGTTCCAACTCCCAAATCGAGAGGGAAACGGGAAGAGGCGGTGGATGGTTGCCACAGTACAGGAAGAAGCGAGTGGGGAGCGGACGGTTGCCACGGTACAGGAAGAGGCGACCCAGCCTACATGTCCGTTCGGAAATTATACAAAAGGACTCGTCGTCTTCTCACTGACATGTTGGAACGGGACCCTCTCCAGATCTAAAAAAAGACGGTGGTGGCCCAGTGATAGTGTTTTTATCGTTATTTCTAATTTTTGAGGGAAAATCGTTATATTTGTATCTATCGGTCGCGCCAAGGAGCAGAACCAAATGTTACAACTTACAAGTTCAAAAGCACCCCCACGCGGTTTGCGTCGTACCCCCTCACAGTTGGTCTGGCACACCGCTCAAGGGGGAACACTTGCTGTCTTGCATTTTGACTAACAAGTGGGACCGCAGTTCAGCAAACCGACTATCGGTAAACCAACTTGTCCATGCTCCCATGATACCGGCTTCTGAGAGCCCTTGGATCTGAGATTGAACGCTCGCATGCCGAGATTCTAGACCTGTGCGTAAATATCAGATCCTAGTGGGCTTTTTTGCAAACTTGCAGGAGCTCAGCATGCAACCGTTCGATCTAAAATCCAAGGGCTTTCAAAAGGCCGTATCATGGGAGCATAGGCAGCTTCGTATCACCTGAAACTCTCCCCCGGCCACCGCGCGATGGTTGAGTTAGAGAAACAAGGAGAGAGAAGAGCTAGGTGTAGCACGGAATCCAAGAAATTTGGTGTCAGATGGGACTCTCGGTGGTGGCGTGTGCCGTACTCCTAGATGTGAATGCTTGTTTTGGCCCATGCCACCCCACTATATCGAGGTGCCGGTTACGTAGAGCGAACACATTATCTCTCCAACTTGCAAAAAGAAAAACACATTATTTCTTCAGGAGTTCGGTACCACTAGTACTAGGCGGCCCACCTCACACTTTCGGAAAATTTTGAGACCAACGCAAGACTCACCATCCGGGCTGAAGCGGCCAATATCAGGAGCAATACTTGCATTAGAGTAGTGAGCAACAACAGCAATGTCGGTGGTATAGATAGAGTTGCTTCTCATAAACGGCAAGGTTGTGCCAACAGGCGCTGGATCGCCTTTCACCATCATTGGATAGTTTAGTCCAAGGAAAAGCGAGTGTTCTCCAAGACTGTCAATATTGAACCAGGGAGAAGGTTCTGGCGCTAGCACACTAGTATCCATCCCGAAGAGCCTACAACGGAAGTTGGCATAGGTCCGTAGAGTACGACCATGCGAGACAATACTACTACCTGCTTCCTGTGTAACATTAGCAATGCCCTGTATACAAACAAGAAGAGGTGATCCATCAAAATAAGTAGCTAGGTACCATCTAGTAGGTAGGTATTGCTCGTCCTCATGCTCGTGATCATCACCATCGTCATCATTATCATCACCATCGTCATCTCCCCCTTGGTTATAAAAGTTTCCAAGTATCGGTGGCAGAATGTTGATAGGACCTTGAAAAATTTGAAGGTTAATTAGTAAAGGGATAACTCACATGCATGGTGAATGAAATAATTCTAATTAAGGTGGAAGACAAACGTACCGAAGCAAAAAGGATCCCATGCAAAAACAGTGCCACAAGTGGTGACAGCAAACACAAGATGGTCGTATTGAATTGCATCACAGTACTCACTCGTGTACATAAACTGGTTTTTAAGCAATGTCCATCCAATCCCTCCAGGAGTAAAGACGACAACAAGCTTGTCGAAGACAGCGACAACACAATAGTTCCTATAACTCCAAGAGCGTGTGGGAACTCGACAAATTGCTATCTTCTGTAGACTACAGTCACCATGATCGTATTTGAATGTACGTAGAGTATCGGTGTGCTCAACCTCAGGGCAGTCTGAGATTTTTGGAATTGGAATCTGGTGACGAGTGTACACATTCACAAGCTCCCACTCGCAGTTGTCCCCAATATAAACAACCCAATCTCCATTTGCGCCTGCCCAATCCTTATGCTAAAGCGATGGCATCTTAACATCACACGGATCATTATCAAGTGGCATCAACTTGCACAAGGCGAGCCTTCCGTCATCCCCGGACCAGAGAGCAGGGTCATAGCGAAGAAGATAGGGGAGATCAAACCGCTTTTGAACCCTTGGGTTGTTTGTAATGATCTTATTTGTTGAGTTGAGAATGTTCTTGAACGAACCTGCCATGCTAGCCGCGGTGATGACATCGCACCAATCAATGATTTCCTCCACCGCGTCATCTGTCAGATTGGGGCAAGAATAACGGGTCGGGTCCTGCTACTTTCCTCCATTGAGAAGACGAACAATGGCAGAAGGAAGGGTCAAGGCAAATGGAGGGAGGAAGAGCGTGCGACAACAGTTTCAACTCCCAAATCGAGAGGGAAAGGGGAAGAGGCGGTGGACGGTTGCCACGGTACAGGAAGAGGCAAGCAGGCAGCGGACGGTTGCCATGGTATAGGAAGAGGCGACCCGGCCGTACATTGATGTCCATTCGGAAATTATACAAAAGGACTCACCATCTTCTCACTGACACATTGGAACGGGACAACACATCAACGAAACATGGTTTGCCATTTCTCGTGCAAAATGCGATCGGGCCGCGTTATTTCTCAACTTATTTTTTTTAATGGCGTGCCGTTCAATTTTGAAGCATTACTACACGTCGTCCCGATTTATTAGGCCGGACATTACATGAACGCTATCCATTGGGTGCACGTAGGAGAGAGAAAAAGTGCATGCATGGGAGAGAGATCGAAGACCTTAATTTGCCCCTTTTATTGGTCCTGTTGCCCCGGCTCGCGGGACTTAAAAAACCTTGACGGAGGTACTCTACCAAGTATAATATAGTAGTATATAGGCTGGAGCTTCAGCGCTTTCTTGCTAGGGCTGCCTAATTGCTTCTCACACTATCACCCTCTCCAGATCTAAAAAAGACGGTGGTGGCCACTCTCTCTCCCTCCTCACCGGTGGCCACAGATCCGGCCTGATCCCATCCGCCGGGGAAGAGGAGGACATGCACTGACGACAAGGCCGTCTTCTCAGACCTAGCACCGGCGCGGGATGGCCTCCGTCCCCAAGCTCACTGCCATAGTGTCGGCGGAGGAGGACGACGACGAGAGAAGCCGCTTCCCGCCGACCCTCTGGTATGCTACCTCTTTTCGAACCATACCCTTGTGCTATTGCCCCATCCTCCCACGTCACTGCATGCGGTTGTTTTTCCACTGCCCCATCTCCCCAAGTTACTAGCCTCTGCTGGTCATGCAGACAAAAACCTTAATTTGCCCTATTAAAGGAAACCCTACTTCATGCAGACTAATCCATGTCTGGGTTGAATAAGGAAAGAAAGGGGGGAAAGTAGTATTGTAGAAGAGATTTGGTATCGAACCTGCATCTTGGTTGAAAAGGGGAAAATCAGTAGTAGCTGAGTAACTAGTCTCTTATCTCTTGGTTGAAAAAGGAAAGAAACGCAGGACAACGCAATAGAGAATGACCAGGTCGATAGGTTTGTTGTCCTCACATAGGTAAAATGTGGCTAAAGAGAACAAAAATGGGACGTAATCTAGATATGCTGCTTGGATATTTGTTGCCCTGGGCAACCATCCCTGCTTCACCAGTCTATGCATCCGTGGAGGTACATTGTACTTTTTTCGACAAAAGGTGGATTTTATTGGCTCATAATGGAGCATCAAGAAGATACATAACACAGTGAGCACACACCCGGCCTCTGCACAGCTAGGATGCACACAGCCAACACCATGCTCTTATTGCCACTTTTTTGCTGTTAGTATAACGCCACCGGTAAAATTATGCTACTGCTAAAGTGATGCCACATTTAACTAATGCCGCAGTCAGTCTAATGCCACCGATAAATTGAAAAAGGAAAGAAAGGCAGGAAAACTACTACCTCTCTTTCAAAATACAATACGTTTTGGTACATTAAATTGAACTGCGAAAACATCTTGTATTAAGGAACAGAGGGTGTAGAATTCTTCAAATTATGCCGGCAAAGCTAGTCACACCTTTGTTAAAATTAATGTTCATTATGTTATCGGAGGAGGTCTGCATTTTTGTCTCTATTGCCTGTTGATTACATACCTAACATCATGAAGTAATGGTAAGTCAATTTTTTTGTACAGTGTCACCGAAATGTCAAGGCGGTGATGGTAGTTTATTTCAGTTGAACTGCACAAAAAATTCTTAAAAGAAGAGGAAAGGTCAGGAATGGTTCAATCTTTCACAAAATACTATGTATGCCATCATGACATCCGTCACAGTTGCCTTCTTTATTCCTTTGAATAGGTGGTTAGAAACTGTCTTGCTACCTTTTCCCATTAAGAAATTTGGAATGCTTAAATTTGTGAGTCTATGCTTCAACTAGTGCCACTTTTATAGTAATCACACTTTCAATATCTGTGCAAAGAGGGATGCTCGTTTTTAGTGAAACTACACAAAAAGTCCAGATGGTTCAACATTATGACCATTTTTTCTGCAAACAGTTATATCCAATCAGTGGCACTATGAGCTGTTCATTACCAAGGTACATGGTTTGCTACTATCTTGCTTCTGTTTTTGTACTATTATTAGATAGTAATATTATTGGTTTGCATGTAAATTTATTGCCAGGGTGGACCTCCATTGAAGAATAGGCGCCATATTTCTGCTCTGTACCAGCAAATCAATTCAATATCAAATTGTCCAGTGCAAAACATGACAGATGCTAGGCGGAAACGACTAGCAGAGACGTGGTTAAACCGAAAATACAAGGTGGAGTATATGTTAATTAGCTGCTTGATATTTGTGCAAACAGATGCCTTCTCATTGCTATTTGGCAAACAAACACAGGGACCTCAATTTTTGTGGAACTGCATAAAAGAATAGGATAGTCACTACATGCAGTGCCATTTGAAAATAGACACAGAAGGATTGGATAGTCACTGCATGGACTGCACAAAAGTAGTACTGTACTATTTATTGGCCAACAATATGTGCTTCATTGCTCTGGTTTGATTATCCAATGGGCATCATCTTGCCAAACTTAAAGTTGAATTATGAAAATAGTCTCGCCGTGTGATCGACAGATGACCATAACATATTTTAGTGGATGTTCCTACATCATGTGTGGTTGATTCTCATGGTTCCATCTGTTGGTGAAACCACTTACGTTTGCAAGAGGAAATGTAGACTTTACAAACAAATTTGTCATTCACTCTGTACTGAATGTTGGCCCTGAGAAGCATCCATGTTAGTAGCATGAACAGATATATTGTGTATGATCTGTGAATCATTGAGATGCATAAACATGTTGATCTTATGTATGGGAATCTTACTAGTTGGTTGTGAATTTGGGCTATTAATGTGAACATATTACTAAGCCAGGCCTGTGAGTCTGGTGTGAACATTTAGAGCGGATCGACTCTTATTACTGTGCACAACAGTTCCTTTTTTCTCTTCGCTCAGTGTTTTCTTTTTTTCTTCGAAATGGAGGCAAAAGATTTGCCTCATGCATTAATTAAGGAGTTCACAGTTGCTTTTACAAAGAAAAGCAAGACAAAAATTACAAAGACACTAACTCTCCCAGCATGATGTGACCCAAATGTTTTGCGCCCGCGGTGACCCAAAGTTTTGCCTCAGACTGGATGTTGAACAATAGGATGGACGGAAGAGTAGACTTGTGCCGGAACACCCTAGCATTCCTCTCGCACCAAATGGTCCAACATGTTCCTTATTTCTCTTCGCTCAGTGTTTACAAGTTACTGATCGATCACTAGCTAGCCTACTAATACACTCCTGGTAGTTTTAGTTGCGACGCAAGATCCAAGGGTAGCAGTTTTTAGAATAAAAATGCCTTCCTGTGAAGAAACTGACATCCTGTTCTGAAGAAAATGCCATGCGAAACTGAAGAAACTGCCAGCAAAAACGTTCGCAAATGCCTTCTCTCCCAGTGAACGTTCATCAGCTATTACGATCCTACACGTACACTATCCGACCGACTCGATCCTCCACGAATAACCAGCGGATCACGCACGTACCTCATCTAGATGAATGGAGTGCACTCGTTTGACTGTCGTGCCGATGTGCGACCCAGCACTGACGGGACGGGACGGGAGTACGGTACAGTCATAATTTCAGTTTTTCCAGTTTTCCATGGCAAGCTGGCGCGCTAAGCCATGCCTGCTTATGCATTGAATTCCGATGACCATTGCGTTTCCCGCGACACGCCGGTTTACCTATCGTCCGCCTATAATTACTGGTTCCCGGCGTGCTTTGGTGGCACCTTCACCCAACGCACCCTATCCTCACAAGACCCCATCGGCCCGATGTCGCTCACCACTTGCCCTTGCTCTCGCCACGTCCGTGATGCCCCCGCGCAACAGCAATAGGCGTCGCCAGAGGTGCTCACCGCCGGAGTTAGTGTTCGGTTTTTCACGGGAAGGCAGACGGAGGGAGGAGGCATTCTGGTGGTCTTTAGATGGCAATGCGGAGTATGAGGATGCCTTGGAGCGCGCCTGCATGGCGGAGGAGGAGCGTACCACCGATTTATGCCGCCAGCAGAGCATGGAGGAGGAGCAGCGCACCGCCGCTCTGTGTCGCGAGTAGAGCGCCCGCAACTGGGCCGACTACGTGGAGGCCGGCGTCCGGCGAATAGCCCTAGAGGCTGTCGGGCACGCACGCGTGCCGACGCTGAATTTTACTACCAGCTCGTCAAGTGGGTTTCCCGCTTAGAAGCCGAAGCTTCGGTGGACCACACCATCATGGAAAGGGCCAACGGGCGCGAGCAACGCGCCCTATCGCACCTCTGCCAAGTCCGAGGCGAGGAGGAGGACGTCGGTGCCGGCATTTAGCGTGTGCCGCAGATGGCAGCCGACATCGTCTAGTTAGCTAAGAGTATGCTAGTTGTTCTAAACTCGAGTATTAGTGGGAGTAGATAGTTAAGTTGGCTATGATGGTTGTCAACGTGGAAGTTCAGTACTCTATCTCTGAATCAGTCCTGTTACTTTGCTCTGAAAGTTGAACTTTCTGATTGAACGTTTGGAATGGGCTGTATTTGTCTGCCACGGATTAAGAGGCTGACTTGTGGGCCTACTAGGTTGATGCGTACACAAGGATTTGTCAACTTAGTCAACAAACGATTGTGGCAGCCTAAGCCGTTGGATGTCAATCCAACGTCTGTCGTGCTTTTTCAATCTCTTGTCTTCTTCCTCTAGGCTCCAGCCGCCCAAACCAAACCAACGCTGGCGGGATCGCCTGCTCCCACCTTCCGTGGCTTGCTGCGCAGCCGCACATGCATTGCTATCCCACTGTACCCTAACCGGTGCCAGGCCATCCCTCTACACCCACCCCCACCTCCTGTTATTTTTGGGCGACGGCATCCCCACCCCGCACCAACCCTCGTACTCCCCTCCGTTTCCGACCACACTGCATCATCTTCCACGGCTCCTTTTTGTTCCCGTCCGAGGCCTCGCCGTCGTCCTCCGCTTTGGTTCCCTCGCCACGGCACCGCGTGCTGGTGTTGTCAACATGGTCAACAACCGAGAGGAATCAGGAGATGATTGTACGTGGAGAGGATGACAGTAGGGACCCACCAGGGTCATGGCAGTACGCAAGCAAGTGCCTCCTTATTACAAGAGTAATGCTACACATACATAGGTTTACAGGGGTTTTACAAGCCAAAAAAATGCTTCCTCCTAATGGTTTCCCGACATCTTGGTCCCACCCCATTGTCAACGTAGTCAATAAACGAGAGAATTGCACAACGAGCGACTGTCAACAAACGACAGGAATCGGTGAGGACTGTATGTGGAGAGGATGACAGTAGGGACCCCCAGGTCCATAGCCGTACGCAAGCAAGTTCCTCCTTATTACATGAAAAAATGCTTCCTCCAAATGGTTTACTGTCATCCGGGACCTACGACAATGTCAATGTAGTCAATAAACTAAAGAATTGCACAAGGAGCGGCTGACACCAGGGACCCAGTAGCTCGAGCAGTTTTTTGTTGTTATTGTTGAGACGGAGCAGGGTATCAATTGGGTTGTGCGGCATCTGTGGCCCGTCTAGCCCAGGCTTTATTTACAACATGACGAGCCCAACTATTTTTTTTGTCTGTGAAAATGACTAGCACACCTTTTTTCCGCACAATACCTTACACAGGCCGATTTCCTTTTCCCCGCCCTGCTGGGCTGCAAATCTTTCAAGACGATGAGGGATACATTCGCCTGGCAATAAAAAAAGGCTATAAATTTTGTGAGTAATATGAAATGGGGTGTAAATATATAAAAACACAATGCTACTTGTGAGCTGCGTTGGTAATTCCCTGAAGAGGAAGGGAGATGCAGTACAGTAGAGATAAGTATTTCCCTCAGTTATGAAACCAAGGTTATCAATCCAGTAGGAGAATCACGCAAAACCTCATTAGCAGCACCTGCACACAAAACAACAAATCCTTGCACCCAACGCAAACAAGGGGTTGTCAATCCCTCGGCGGTAAATTGCAAGATTAAATTGTATGTGATAGATAGATAGATTGAAACAAAAATACAAAATAAAATAAATAAAGAAAAAGTGCAGCAAGGTATTTTTAGGGTTTTTAATATATGATTTAGATAGACCCGGGGGCCATAGTTTTCACTAGAGGCTTCTCTCATAAAAATAGCATACGGTGGGTAGACAAATTACTGTTGGGCAATTGATAGAAAAGAAAATAATCATGACGATATCCAAGGCAATGATCATGTATATAGGCATCATGTCCGAGACAAGTAGACCGACTCCTACCTGCATCTACTACTATTACTCCACACATCGACCGCTATCCAGCATGCATCTAGTGTATTATGTCCATAAAGAACGGAGTAACGCCTTAAGCAAGATGACATGATGTAGACAAAGTAAACTCATGCATGAATAAACCCCATATTTTTACCCTTAATAGCAATGATACATACGTGGCATGTCCCTTTCTGTCACTGGGATTGAGCACCGCAAGATCGAACCCATTACAAAGCACCTCTTCCCATGGCAAGATAAATCAATCTAGTTGGCCAAACCAAATCAATAGATCGGAGAAGAAATACGAAGCTATAAAAATCATGCATAAAAGAGTTCAGATAAGACTCAAATAATATTCATGGATAATCTGATCATAAAAACACAATTCATCGGATCCCAACAAACACACCGCAAAAAGTGATTACATCGGATAGAACTCCAAGAACATCGAGGAGAACATTGTATTGAAGATCAAAAAGAGAGAAGAAGCCATCTAGCTACTAACTATGGACCCGAAGGTCTGTGGTAAACTACTGACGCATCATCGGAAGAGCAGCAAGGTTGATGTAGAGCCCCTCCGTGATCGATTCCCCCTCTGGCGGAGTACCGGAAAAGGCCTCCAGATGGGATCTCTCAAGAACAGAAGCTTGCGGTGGCGGAAAAAGTATTTCGTGGACTCCTCTGTTGGTTTCCCGATTTTAGAGAATTTATAGTGGTGGAATTAGATCAAACGGAGCTGTGTGGGCCGCACAAGCCACCAGGGCACGCCACCCCCCTGGGGCGTGCCCTGGTGCCTCGTGGGCCACTGTTCCATCTTCTGGCCCTCTCTCGAAGCTTCCAGTACTTGTTATGTCCAGAAAAAAATCTCCAAAAAGTTTCATGGCATTTGGACTTCGTTTGGTACTGATATTCTGGAAAACCAAAAACAGGCAAAAAACAGCAACTGGCACTGGGCACTAAGTTAATAGGTTAGTCCCAAAAAATGATATATAATTGCTGTAAATGTATATAAAAATATCCAAGATTGATAATATAATAGCACGGAACAATAAAAAAATATAGATACGTTGGAGACATATCAGCATCCCCAAGCTTAATTCCTGCTCGTCCTCGAGTAGGTAAATGATAAAAACAGAATTTTTGATGTGGAATGCTACCTATCATATTCATCATATATTCTTTTCTTTTATAGCATGGACATTTGGACTTCAATGATTCAAAGCAATAGTCTATAGTTTGACATGAAGATATAAATACTGAAGCATGCTAACAAGCAACCATGTGTTTCAAAATATCAATGCTAAGGAAAGTTATCCCTAGCCCATTATGCTCAATCATTGATCCATTCATGAAACAGACTCAATATTAGCTACACACAATGCAGAAGTATGACAATAGTGCTCTCTAGTTGGTGCTTTATAAGAGAAGATGGAGGCTCAAAATAAAAATAAAAATTGCATAAAGTAAATAGATAGGCCCTTCGCAGAGGGAAGCAGAGATTTGCTAATGTGCCAGAGCTCAAGGCTTAAATTAGAGAGATAAAATTATTTTGAGAGGCATGCTTTTCCTGTCAATGAAAACGACCGAGAATTCCCAATATCTTCCATGCTAGACACATCATAGGCGGTTCCCAAACAGAAAGTAAAGTTTATTTCCTTTCCACCATTCTTTCACAATCCATGGCTAGCCGTATCCACGAGTGCCCTCCATACCAACACTTTCCATGGAATTTTGTTGTTATTAATTTTTGATTTCATTGTGGGACTGGGCATCCCTATTACCAGCCACTTTCTCGTGCAATGACAAGTGAATAAACACTCATCGTGAGAATAACACACCTAGCATGGAAAATATTGGCCACCCCCTGCCGCTTCATGAGCGGTACGGGCACACAAAACGGGAAAATTATTTTGAAAATTAGAGTTGGCACACGCAAATTTACTTGGAACGGCATGGAAACACCGCATATAGGTAGATATGGTGGACTCATTTGGCACAACTTGGGTTTAAGGAGTTTGGATGCACAAGCAGTATTTCCGCTTAGTACAAATGAAGGCTAGCAAATAGATTGAGAAGCAACCAACCAAAAAACAAAAACAGTCATAAACATGAATTGAACATAACTAACACCGAATAATGCACCATAAGTAGGATATAATTTCGTTGCATAACTATTGACTTAATGTGCATGCATAGGGAATCACAAACCTTAACACTAATATTCTTACTAAATCACAATTACTCACTAACATGACTCACATATTATCATCTCCATATCGCAAAACTATTGCAAGGAATCACACTTATCATATCCAATGATCTATATGGAAGTTTTTATTATATCCCTCTTGAATATTCATCACTTTGGGACCAAATTCATATCTTGTGCAAATTACCATTACTATTATCAACTCTCAAAAAGATATAAGTGAAGCATGAGAGTGCAAATATTTCTCCAAATTTTAATCTTATCAACTCTCAAAAAGATATAAGTGAAGCATGAGAGCACAAATATTTCTTCAAATTTTTAATCTTATCAATTCTAAAAATAATATAAGTGAAGTATGAGAGTTTAAATATTTCTTCAAAATATAGCCACCACCGTGCTAAAAAAGATTTAAGTGAAGCACTAGAGCAACTGCCTAGCTCAATTTTTTTTAAGTGAAGCACATAGAGTATTCTAATAAATTATGATGAACGTGTGGCTCTCTCAAATTGGTGTGTCCAGCAAAGATGAATGTGACAAACTAAAAAGCAAACAAAGCAAAGACTCATATAATACACGACGCTCCAAGCAGGATTTGACTCCCGTCTTTTTTTTCGATGTTATCGGGTTTTCTCTTTCCTTTGGGTATATGAAGATGGTCATTTAGCCTTGCCTCTCCTATCTGACCAGAGGTTCTCTCCAGTCCAATCTTGCCACCCAAGATATTTTCTCAAGACTTTGCCACTGAAACCCTACTCTCCGGTCTACCGGAAGGGAAACCCTAATTCCTTCCGTTACAAAGGAACCCCAATCTCCTTTGATCTATTGCCTCCCAAACTTTTCCCAGTGATCATCCCACATCCATAAGCCCTGGATATGCAAAAATATTGCCAAGTCATTTGCAATATTTTTCATTTAGAATTAATTCCTTTTTCTGCCAGTTAAAGGAATTAAATCCAGGAAAATATCTATCTATCTCCAAAGTTCATGAAAACTTGTGGAGATATTCTTTGTGATTATATTGAGCTCCCATAAAAATATTGGCAATATTTAAATAAGGGAAATTGCCTTTTCCTATTTAAAGCCAATATTGCAATTTGGGCACTTTCCAAAGGAGCTACTATTTTGGTAGCCAGGAAAAATCCCAAATAATTTGTGGAGCTTCTCCTATCCATATCTTCACTATTTCCATCAAGATCCCAAGTTCCATAGCTCAACTTTTGAGAGCATCATCCAATTCTTGTTTCTGGATTTATTTTGAGGTTGTGGAGCAACTATATTTTATATTGCTTCAAAAATTCTCAAATTAATCCAGGACCTCAAATTCCATATATGATGTGAGTATGCCAAAATTCACATCATTTTATCTAGCCAATTTTTCTAAAAAAATCCATCTAGTTTCTATCCAGATCCAAGCTCTGTGAAGGAAGTACCACTTTCGAATTTCCAAATGAGCTGAAATTTTTCCAGTACCTTCATATCTCCAAATCATCACCCTAAACAAAAATTCAGTTCATTTCATCAAGCCAAATGAGTGCAGCTTCAAAGTCAAGTTTCTGGACTAAAGTTGGCATTGCAAAGGAAGTATATGCAAACTTGGTCCAAATGACTTGAAATTTTTCCAGCATATACTCCTTCCTACCCCATCTTATTTTGAAAACATTTCAACCTCACTCACTAAGCCATTTCACCTCAGCTTGGTCCCCAAGATTCTGACCAGAAACTGTTCTGGATCCTCTTGATCACTCTAGAGCTGTCCTAGTCCATCAAAAGTCATAACCTATCTATATGACCTCTGATCTATCTATTTGACATGATGTTGCCTCCAGGAAAACTCCAGAGCACGTGGTACCCGTGGTGACCATGCTTGGGACAGGCCAAGACGGTGGTCAGCGCACTGTTTTCGTCGGCAGGCCAGCTCCGGCCAGCCCCGGCGTGTCCCGGCGTGTCCAACGGTTCTGCGGCGTCCACCTGCCCCTACTGGACCCTTCTCCCCCTCCCCATTCTTTCTCCTCACGCCATGGCGATCGCCGCCAAGGCACTGTCCCGTCCGTGACCGTTGTCGTCTTCCCCTAGCTTCTCTCCCAAGTCTTCTCGAGCTCACCCGAGACTTCTCCACTCTCCCCGAACCCTTGCCGACATCTCCTCCTTCCTCCGCGTGTCGCCAGAGCTCCAGGATGCCGATAAGGCCGCCACGGCGGCTGTGCTCATCCGAGCGCCCTGGCCGACTATATATAGGTTGCCTCCGAGCCCTCCCTGAGCATCTCAACCTCCCCACCACCCTCGTAGCACCCTCCCTAGCCCTCAGTTGAGCTCGAAGAGCTCCATTTGCCCTCACATCACTGCCATGGCAGCCGGTCACCTCCGCTCAAATTGGAGCGGCACGGCCCTTCTCCTTCCGCCTAGACCCACTGGCGGACGCGCCCTTCACCGTAGACCCCAACCCCATGCTCGCCTGGCCTCGCCAACCGCTTTAGACCCTCCATGGCCGCAGCCTAGCCGCTCTCTGCCTCCTCCCGTCGCCGCACTTCCCGCCACCCCTGCCGTCCCCACTGCCCACCACCGGATGCGGCGCTCTTCCACGAGCTCGCCGGTACCTGGAACGTCGGAGATGGTGGCCGGAGTCTCCGGGGCTCGCCGTCAGGGTCGCCGGCCTCGCCTGTGCCTCTGTTCGTCGGGAGAAGACAGAGGAGGAGGAGGAAGAAGGAGAGGGAGGAGAGAGAGAGGATGGTGCGGGCCCCACCTGTCATCGGCTGAAGACAGTCCCCGCCCCGCCACGTAGGATAAGTGGAGACGTACTCCGAAGAGTACACGACCACTACAGCGGAGGCGCATTTCCGTGAATACGCTTTCTGTTTTTTTTTCAGCCGGCGCCGAAACCCCTAAATAGTGGACGTTCACTGGTTAAGAGCAGATTCTATTTGTTTTCTGCCTAAACAACGAACGGCCACCACTTTTCGCCCGTAACTCCGATTCAGGTGAATCCAAAGCCCACTTTCTCAGTTCGTCGAGCCCGTTCCGATGATGTCACTCTCACAATGTTCAAACTTTCTAAAAATGACCATTTTGCCCCTGCCCTCTATTTAGCCTTTCCGGAGGGAACCTTTCCCGGTGAATTTTTCGCGAGGTGATCGTACTTCTATCCAGTGAATCCGTCAACCCCCAGGCAAGCCGACCAACTGATATATGCCCTGAAGCATTGCTCTGTGTTATTCTTGCGTGTTTAATTAATGATTATGCCTGTGATAGAAATAATTAAACCCCTGCTAGTTTGAATTCGCTATTTACATTACCGGCTAATGCTCATCATTTTATCGCACTAGTGACTCGTAGATGACAATGTGGAGATAGGTTGTTATGTTGATATACTAGTGTACATCTTGGATTATCGTTATTGTTGCTATGTTAAAGAATCGGATATAATGACAACAACCTCCTCCGTCGGCTGGATCGAGTCATAGTGCCACCGAACCGAGCTCCTCAAGTGCAACCACATTTGCCGGTATGGGACGGCCCTAGATTGGTCTATTGTCCTGCCTCTTGTCGGTACCACCAAATAGGGAAGGTTATGCGTGCGCGCTACCCTGGCCCGGTAGGCGGCGATAACCTTGTGAGCCGAAGTTGAGTTATTTGCCGGCATCCCCGTTTGGGACAGTGTTTGGCCACGACGGTGGCAGGTGTCACGGGGTGACACGGGGGCCACCCAGGACATGACCCTGGGAGGGTATGATTGTCGGTGGGACCGTAAGAGTGCCGGGCAATAGACAAAGTTTTGTTGGAGTAGCACCGGTCCACCCGAATGGGAACATGTACTAAAGTACGAGGCCAGGCGCTCCATGGTGTGGGTAAAGTGCGCAACCTCTGCAGAGTGTAAATCTATTCGAATAGCCATGTCCTCGGTTATGGGACACAGTTCGTACTAGGTATCACTATTTGGTCTGTGTCGAGTCTGGAGGAACAAACTATATGATGTTAATAATGAACCAGAGAAAGGTATGATTTGTCAGACTTGCAGTACGGATGCCTGGACATCAGATGATGTCAGGGATATGAATGATAGCCATGCGATAGCTATGAGATGAGCGGTTGGATGACCGCAGAGTTTGGATCGGACTTGGATCGTGAGAATACTCGGAGTATGAATTATTTACTTGATATGCTTTACCCTACTGTATTTACTCCAATAGTTAGTATGATAGATAATCCTGCTATGACATGATGATTAATGCTGCTAGATGATTAACCTTGCTAGATAATCCTGCCATAATATAATAGTTAATACTGTTAAGATAATAAGTACATGCTTGAATGCCATGGATTGCTTTGCTTGGTGTATATGTTGGTTTGGTTTGCTTGCGAGTATATTCAAAAGTACTCAGCGGCCTTCAATGTGGCCAGGTTCACCTAAGGATTCGACATTCGCTAGCAAGGAGCCGGAGTGTTTGCGGGCTAGAAGAGTAACCCAGTCAGATCCCTGTGGATTGGAGCCGCACCAGGACTATGTTGCCTTAGATAGAGCTTTTCCGCTGCCATTCCCCTTGTATTATATCATATAAGACTTATATATTTCATTAATAGAAATGTCTGTGTTCATGATACTTGTTGTAAACGCGCACACCAGAGTGATCTCCTGAGCTGGCATGTGCGGCGACCGTCTGGCTACAGTGGTATTCAGGCGGGGTGCCACAACACATATCATGTCATGAATAAAAATATATCTCCAAGTAAAATTACCGATGGTTGGTAGAAGAAAGAGGGGATGCCTTCCGGGGCATCCCCAAGCTTAGACGCTTGAGTCTTCCTTGAATATTACCTTGGGGTGCCTCGGGCATCCCCAAGCTTAGGCTCTTGCCACTCCTTATTCCTTCATCCATCTTGATCTCACCCAAAACTTGAAAACTTCAATCACACAAAACTCAACAAAACCTTCGTGAGATCCGTTAGTATAACAAAATAAATCACTACTTTAAGTACTGTTGCAAACCCATTCATATTTAATTTTTGCATTATACCTACTGTATTATAACTTCTCCATGGCTTATACCCCCCGATACAATCAATAGTTTCATCAAAACAAGCAAGCAGTGCATCAAAAACAGAATCTGTCAAAAACATAACAGTCTCTAGAGATCTATTTAAAAGCTATATATGTAACTCCCAAAATTCTAAAAAATTAGGACAACGTGGTCAATTCATATACCAATACTGTGTAAAAATTTCAGATTTTTCTGACGCTCCAGTACAGAACCAAAATTCCAGCATTAGACGCATAACTTTCTGTTTTCCAAACAGCATTAATTATACTATCTTCCAAATCATCCCAAAGGTTTTACTTGGCACAAACACTAATTAAAAACACAAAAACTCAATCATAACAGTAGCATAAATGTGAAAACACACAATAACAGAAAAAAAAAGAAAAAAATATTTTATTCATTGGGTTGCCTCCCAACAAGCGCTATTGTTTTATGCCCCTAGCTTGGCGTAATGCATAGTTTCAAGTATTATCATCCTTCAAGTTGATTCCATAGGTTGCCCTCATAATGGATTCATATGGTGCTTTAATTTTCTTCCTAGGGAAATGTTCCATACCCTTTTTTAATGGAAACAGAAATTTTATATTCCCTTCTTTCATGTCAATAACGACACCTATGGTTCGTAAGAACGGTCTACCAAGTATTATGGGGCAAGAAGAATTGCATTCAATGTCAAGTACAATAAAATCAACGGGCACATAGTTCCTTTTTGCAAGAATAAGAACATCATTAATTCTACCCAAAGGCTTTTTAATAGTAGAATCCGCCAATTGCAAATTAAGAGAACATTCATCTATATTGGTAAAACCTAGCACATCACATAGAGATTTTGGAATTGCGGAAACGCTAGCACCAAAATCACATAAAGCATTGCACTCATAATTTTTAATTTTAACTTTAATGGTGGGTTCCCATTAATCATATAATATTCTAGGAATTGAAATTTCTAGTTCTAGCTTTTCTTCTAACGCCTTCATCATTGCTTCTACGATGTGTTTAGTAAAAGCCTTATTTTGCTCATAAGCGTTGGGTGAATTTAGCATGGATTGTAACAAAGAAATGCACTCAATCAACGAACAACTATCATAATTAAAATCTTTGTAATCCAAAAGAGTGGGCACATCACTAGTTAAAGTTTTTACCTCTCCAAACCCACTTTAATCAAATTTTTATCAAGATTTTCACCCTCCGAATTATGGGGATACCTCCTAGCTAAAGTTGACTCTTCTTCAGTCCCCTTTTCATCAAGTTTTATATTGCTAAACAAGGAATCAATAGATGAAACACCAATCATTTTAATATCCTCATCATTGCTACGATAGAAACCGGGAGGAATCGCTTTTTCTAAAAATTCTCGTTTAGCTTTTAGCATGGTGGTTCTTTTCTTACTCTCATCCATGGAAACATATAAAGCTTGAATTGATTCATTAATATCAATTTTAGGTGGCAAAATTTTAGTCTTAAGATTTTCTACATCATGAATAATTCTATCAATGCTCCTAGACATATCATCAAGTTTACTCAATTTTTCTTCTATCGTAGTGTTGAAAACTTTTTGAGCACTAATAAATTCTTTAATATTACTTTCAAGATCAGAGGGCATACTATTATTATTATTATTATAAGGATTACCATAGGAATTGCCATAATTATTAGAGGAATTTCCAGGAAACGGTCTAGCATTGAAATTACCTCTATAAGCATTATTATTAAAATTGTTTCGCGAGACAAAATTCACATCTACGGGATTATTATTTTTCTCAGTCAAAGTGGATAAAGGCACATCATTAGGATCAATAGGAGCATTTTTGCTAGTAACCAATTTCATAAGCGCATCAACTTTATCACTCAAAGTACTAATTTCTTCAACAGAATTCACTTTTTTACTAGTAGGAACTCTTTCAGTATGCCATCGTGAATAATTTTCCATAATATTATCAAGCAATTTAGTAGCTTCCCCCAATGCAATCTCCATAAAAGTACCACCCACGGCGGAATCTAAAAGATTTCTAGAAACAAAATTTAATCCCGCATAATTTTTTTGTATGATCATCCACAAATTTAAACCATGAGTAGGGCAATTTCTTATCATTAATTTCATCCTTTCCCAAGATTGGGCAACATGTTCATGATCAAGTTGCTTAAAATTCATAATTTGATTTCTAAGAGAAATAATTTTCGCGGAAGGAAAATACTTGGTAATAAAAGCATCTTTACACCTATCCCAAGAATCGATACTATTTCGTGGTAAAGATGAAAACCAAATTTTTGCACGATCCCGTAATGAGAATGGGAATAATTTTAATTTCACAATATCATTATCCACATCTTTTTTATTTTGCATATCACACAATTCTACGAAAGTGTTAAGATGGCATGCAACATCTTCATTAGGACTACCAAAAAATTGTTCTTTCATAACAAGATTTAGCAAAGCGGCATTAATATCACAAGTCTCCGCACTAGCGGCGGGGGGAGAAATTGGAGTACTAATAAAATCATTATTATTAGTATTGGAAAAATCACACAATTTTGTATTTTCTTGAGACAGCGTGGCTACGCAAACAAGATAGCAAGCAAGCAAACAAGCAAACAAGAAAAAGGCGAACGGAAAATATTTTTGTATTTTTGTAAAAACTTTTTAGAAGTGGGGGAGATGAAAAATGAGAGGCAAATGCAAATAAAAGGTAAATAAAGTAAATGTAACGAGATGAAAGTTTTATGCGTAGGTACTTGATAGATGTTGATGATGTCTCCCCGGCAATGGCGCCAGAAATTCTTCCTGCTACTTGTGAGCTGCGTTGGTACTTCCCTGAAGAGGAAGGGAGATGCAGTACAGTAGAGATAAGTATTTCCCTTAGTTATGAAACCAAGGTTAGCAATCCAGTAGGAGAATCACGCAACACCTCGTTAGCAGCACCTGCACAGAAAACAACAAATCCTTGCACCCAACGCAAACAAGGGGTTGTCAATCCCTCGGCGGTAAATTGCAAGATTAAATTGTATGTGATAGATAGATAGATTGAAACAAAAATACAAAATAAAATAAATAAAGAAAAAGTGCAGCAAGGTATTTTTAGGGTTTTTAATATATGATTTAGATAGACCCGGGGGCCATAGTTTTCACTAGAGGCTTCTCTCATAAAAATAGCATACGGTGGGTAAACAAATTACTGTTGGGCAATTGATAGAAATGCAAATAATCATGACGATATCCAAGGCAATGATCATGTATATAGGCATCATGTCCGAGACAAGTAGACCGACTCCTACCTGCATCTACTACTATTACTCCACACATCGACCGCTATCCAGCATGCATCTAGTGTATTAAGTCCATAAAGAACGGAGTAACGCCTTAAGCAAGATGACATGATGTAGACAAAGTAAACTCATGCATGAATAAACCCCATATTTTTACCCTTAATAGCAATGATACATACGTGGCAAGTCCCTTTCTGTCACTGGGATTGAGCACCGCAAGATCGAACCCATTACAAAGCACCTCTTCCCATGGCAAGATAAATCAATCTAGTTGGCCAAACCAAATCAATAGATCGGAGAAGAAATACGAAGCTATAAAAATCATGCATAAAAGAGTTCAGATAAGACTCAAATAATATTCATGGATAATCTGATCATAAAAACACAATTCATCGGATCCCAACAAACACACCGCAAAAAGTGATTACATCGGATACAACTCCAAGAACATTGAGGAGAACATTGTATTGAAGATCAAAAAGAGAGAAGAAGCCATCTAGCTACTAACTATGGACCTGAAGGTCTGTGGTAAACTACTCACGCATCATCGAAAGAGCAGCAAGGTTGATGTAGAGCCCCTCCATGATCGATTCCCCCTCCGGCGGAGTACCGGAAAAGGCCTCCAGATGGGATCTCTCAAGAACAGAAGCTTGAGGTGGCGGAAAAAGTATTTGATGGACTCCTCTGTTGGTTTCCCGATTTTAGAGAATTTATAGTGCTGGAATTAGGTCAAACGGAGCTGTGTGGGCCCCACAAGCCACCAGGGCGCGCCACCCCCTGGGGCAGCGCTGGT
Source organism: Elymus sibiricus (assembly GCA_039707655.1). NCBI lineage: Eukaryota > Viridiplantae > Streptophyta > Magnoliopsida > Poales > Poaceae > Elymus > Elymus sibiricus. The sequence goes on along the minus strand of CM077672.1, from coordinate 231,673,979 downwards.
GCCTCGTGGGCCACTGCTCCATCTTCTGGCCCTCTCCCGAAGCTTCCAGTACTTGTTATGTCCAGAAAAAAATCTCCAAAAAGTTACGTGGCATTTGGACTTCGTTTGGTACTGATATTCTGGAAAACCAAAAACAAGCAAAAAACAACAACTGGCACTAGGCACTAAGTTAATAGGTTAGTCCCAAAAAATGACATATAATTGCTGTAAATGCATATAAAAATATCCAAGATTGATAATATAATAGCATGGAACAATAAAAAATTATAGATACGTTGGAGACATATCACACAACAAATGGGCAATTAGTTTCAAATTGCGAATTTTATTTTATTTTTCATATTTCATTGGATTTTAACATAATTTAAATATATTTTAAAATTTGTTTTTATCAGGCTCAAAATTTCGGGATTAGAAATAGTTCAAAAATTTCAATGACCAGTCTTTTATTTTACGTTTACCACATCACCAGCCCAGTTTTGTTTTCTTTCTTGAAACGGCTAGCCCAGTTCTATTTTCTTTTGCACAATACCCAACCGAGGCCTACTTTCTTTTCTCAGCCCTGCTGGGCTTCAAATCTTTCAAGACGAGGAGGGATGCATTTGGCTTGCCCACAAAATGGCCTATTTCCCTGAAAAAAAGAAAATGGCCTATAAGCAATAAGAAATGGGCTATAAATTTTAAAAAACATAGCAAACCGGTAATTAGTTTCAAATTTCATTTCATCCAGATTTTGAAATTTTAAATTTCATTGGATTTTTCTGCGATGAAAATATAATTGTATTATAATTAATATAATTTTATTTTTCAAATTAGTCTGAATCAGACTCGAAACATCGGGATTAAAAACAGTTCGGAGCCCACCAAAATATGCAAAATTTCATTGAATTTTTTTACCGTGGCCAGAATATTGGCTGTAATGCTAACAAAAAGAATATGTGCTGCAAAAAAATCCTTAAGAAAGAACAAATGAGTTTTAAATTATTAAAAATAATGGCAAATGTGTTGTATGATCTTTGCCACAGATTTGGAGGCTGACTTGGGCCTACTAAGTTGACGCGTACGCAGGGCTTTGTCAACTTAGTCAACAAACGATTCTAGCAGCAGTGACCGTTGGATGTTCATCCAACGGCCGTGCTACTTCTTCAATCTCTGATCTTCTTGCTCCAGCCGCCCAAACCAGCGCCGGCTGGACCGCCTTCTCCCGCCTCCCGTGGCCGGCTGTGCTGCCGCGCAGGCCTCACCACCCCACCCTACTCCCATCGCTGGCCAGGCCATCCCTCTACTCACCCACATCTCCTATTATTCTCCGACGACGGCAGCCTCACACCACAGCCAAACATGTAAACCCTCGTACTACCCTCCGCGTGGGCAACCACTACCAAGACTTCCTCGTCTCCAGGTTGTTCCCTTACTAGGTCTTGCCGTCGTCCACTGCCTTGGTGCTCTCGGCACGGCATCGTCAACGCAGTCAATGAACGGAGCCATCGGAAGAGGACTGTACGTGGAGAGTCTGACAGCTGGGACCCACGAGGTCCATGGTCGCACACAAGGAAGTGCCTCCTTATTACGCGCAAGAAAAATGATTCCTCCCCCTGTTAGCTGGGACCCACCTGATTTGGAGGCTGACTTGTGGGCCTACCAAGCTGATGCGTATGCAGGGTTTTGTCTACTTAGTCAACAAACGATTCTAGCAGTAGTGACCATTGGATGTTAATTCAACGGCCGTGCTGCTTCTTCAATCTCCGATCTTCTTGCTCCAGCCGCATAAACCAGCGCCAGCGGGACCGCCTGCTCCTGCCTCCCGTGGTCGGTTGTGCTGCCGCGCAGGCCTCACCGCCCCACCCTACTCGCACCGTTGGCCAGGCCTTCCCTCTACTCACTCACATCCCCTGTTATTCTCCGTCGATGGCAGCCTCACACCGCAGCCGAACCAGTCAACCCTCGTACTCCCATCCACGTGGGCATCCACTGCCGCGTCTTCCCCGACTCCGTGTCATTCCCTTCCTAGGCCTCGCCATCGTCCACCACCTTGGTGCTCTCGGCACGGTGTAGTCAACGTGGTCAATGAACGACAGCCATCGGAAGAGGACTGTACGCGGTGAGGCTGACAGCTGGACCCACCAGCTACATCTTCGCACGCAAGGAAGAGCCTCCTTATTACGCGCAAAAAAAATGATTCCTCCTCCTGACAGCTGGGACCCACCTGCTATATCTTCGCACACAAGGAAGTGCCTCCTTATCCTCCCTGATAGCCGGGACCCACCTGGTTGAAGCGTACGTAGTGTTGTCTGTCTGGTCACGAACGTGTACGTCCATACTGGTCGATCGATCTTTCTGCAACGATGAACCGTGGGCATGTAAGGAGCGGCACGTGTCGTAGTAGAGCCCCCGACGTAGCAGTTCAGGCAGCCCCGCCTAAATCGTGTACATGTACGTATAGCCACACATAAAAAAATACGGCCACATACGTACATATACGGGCGGGGTCTCGAACGCGTACTCGCGCATACGTACGGCCAGGGCTCGTGTACATGGAGAGAGGCAACGGACGGTAGCAACGGCCTCTTGCTCATCGGCAGCCAACCGGCTGGGTCAAAACGGAGGAAACTGCGTTGTGTTCATCGGTAGCCAAGCGACTGGGTCGAAACGCGTCCTGTTCATCGGGAGCCAAGCGACTAGGTCAGAACGCGTCCTGTTCATCGCGAGCCAACCGGCTTGGACGGAACAGCCGAAACGGGGTCCTGTTCATTGACTCTGGGTTTGGCGTACCGCAAAATGGAGGAAACGGCCTTCTGTTCGAGCACCTACGGTTGAAACGGGGTCCTGTTGATCGGGAGGGCTCTGGCGTACCACAAAACGAAGGAAACAGACTTCTCCCCAACTGCCTACGGTCAGAACGGGGGTCCTGTTCGTCAGGAGGGGTGTGGCGTACCACAAAACGGGACTCCACGGGCTACTGTTCATCCATGGTCGACCTCCCTCCAGCCTCCACCAGCTACTGTTCATCCACCGCCGACTTCCTCCAGCCTCCACGGGGTCCTGTTCATCCAGCCTCCATGGGGTCCTATTCATCCACCCCAACTGGCTGGCCTCCTCGGGGTCCTGTTCATCCAGCGCCAACCACCTTCACACGGCCAGGGTACTGTTCATCCACAGCCAACCCACCGCCTGGGGTGGGGTGTACGAGCGGGCGGCAACAACGGGAACTGTTCATCCACAGTCAACCAACCGGCTAGGTCAACTCACCACGTCTCACGCAAGGGGCTCGATCGATGCGTCTCGACTCGTTCTACGTATCGCTCGCGTGGCAGCAACAGGCACTGTTCATCAAGAGGCAACCCAACCGGCTACGTCTCGCATGTACGGGGGTTTGACCGGCTTCAGTTAGCAACGAAGGAATCGCTCGGGTTCAGTTAGCAGCGAAGGAATCGCTCGGGTTCAGTTAGCAGTGAAGGGATCGATCGACTTCAATACGTAGCTAGTGCGACCGCTCGGGTTCAGTAAGCGAATGCCTCGCTCGGGTTCAGTTAGCGAATGCCTCGCACACACACGCGCGTACGAGAGAAACGTGCAAACCACACTGCATCGCTCGGCCCCGACCACCCACCGTAACCGGGAACTCCTCGAAAATTTTCTCTGCCTCACTTCTACCATGATTTTTACGTCATGGACGGCCCAAAGAATGTCATGCGGGTGCGTCTCTGGCCCGCCCAGGACGAAAAGCCCATTTTCTGTCATAATTTTTTGTCATAGAAGCCCACCACATCTATGATGATATGTGTTTTTGTCACAATTATTGTCATAGAAGTGTCACAACCATGACAGAAAAAGTTTTCGTTCGGGCCTTAATGTCACGGATGTGTCTTTTTTTTGTCGTGAGAACTTGGCTTGTATATTCCGATGACGGGCTTCCTCAAATGCCCGAGGTCTTCATGAGCAAGCAAGTTGGATGCACACCCACTTAGTTTCCGTTGAGCTTTCATACACTTACAGCTCTTAGTGCATCCGTTGCATGGCAATCCCTACTCCTCGCATTGATATTGATTGATGGGCATCTACATAGCCCGTTGATCCGCCGAGTTGTTGCGAAACTTTCTTCCTTTTTAACTTCTCTTATTGATCTCTACCTCCGCATTCAATTCACCTATAGTGCTATATCCATGGCTCACGCTCATGTATTGCGTGAGGTTGAAAATGCTGAAGCGCCTTAGAAGTACGATCCAATTGCCTGGTTTAACACTGGGGTGCTCATGACTTATATTTATGCGGTGACGACAGAGTCATGCCATCCTAACATGATAAGATGAGTGGGGATAGCATTGGTTAAGGATCGTATATTTTGAAAGTTTAATGATTATGCTTCTTATATTCATGGATATTATTATGTTGATATTGTTACTTCATCGTTTCTCATCATTTATAATGTAAAGAGATTACATGATACACATGTTAGGTAGCATTCAACATCAAAAATTCTGTTTTTATCATTTACCTACTCGAGGACGAGCATGAATTAAGCTTGGGGATGCTGGCACGTCTCCAATGTATCTATAAGTTTTTATTGTTTCATGCTATTATATTATCAATCTTGGATACTTTATATGCCTTAATATGAATTTTATATCATTTTTGGAAAGTAACCTATTAACCCACTGCCTAGTGCCAGTTGTTGTTTTTTGTCTATTTTTGGTTTTCCAGAAAATCAGTACCAAATGGAGTCCAAACGCTACGAAACTTTTTGACGATTTTTTTCTTGACATAAGAGACCCTAGAATCTTCGGGAGGAGACCAGACGGCAAACGAGGAGACGACAAGGCAACAGGGCACTCCCTGGGGGGGTATGCGCGCCCTGATGCCTTGTGGCCCCACGTGGCTATGTATGACCTAATTCCACTTCTATAAATTCTCAAATATTGGGAAACCAATAGAGAGCCACCCGAAATAACTTTTCTGCCGTCGCAAGCTTCTGTTCTTCCGCGGTCCCATCTGGAGGCCTTTTCCGGTACTCTGTCGGAGGGGCAATCAATCATGGAGGGCTTCTACATCAACCTTGCTGCCCTACCGATGATGTGTGAGTAGTTCACCACAGACCTACGGGTCCATAGCTAGTAGCTAGATGGCTTCTTCTCTCTCTTTGATTTTCAATACAGTGTTCTCCTCGATCTTCTTGGAGTTCTATCCGATGTAATCTTCTTTTGCGGTGTGTTTGTTGGGATATGATGAATTGTGGGTTTATGATCAGATTATTCATTGAAAGTAATTGAGTCTTTTCTAACCTTTATTATGCATGATTATTATAGCTTTGTATTTCTCTCCGATCTATCCGTTTGGTTTGGCCAACTAGATTGATTTATCTTCAGTGGGAGAGGTGCTTTGTAGTGTAAGTGCATCTAGTGCCACCCCTTGTTGGTTTTGTAGTATTGAAGACAAACTTGGTTGAGGGACTAATGGGTTTGTGAGATTCACAGGTTAACATAGGTAGAAGTCCCTATTGGTTCGGTTTATGCATCAAAGATGACCCCTAAAAATGTATGAAGACATTGAAGACAATGGTGGTTCACGAAGACATTCGTGTTGAAGATAATGGTTCACGAAGACATTTACTTGAAGACAATGGAACGCGAAGACTTAGTCTTTTGGTAGTTTCATTTTCTTCTTTCTTGAGCCATAGGAACCACCGTACTGTTAAGTGGGGTCGAGGTAAACAAAGTCAGAAACTGACGTGATGCTCAACCCAAATCCTATGTCTTTGAGCAAAGACAAATGAGAGAAAACCTGTTCCAGAGGTGGTTGAGTCAACTTTGCTTGGAGCCCAAGTAAAGTTGCCGCATGTGTTCAAATTCCGACCGTTGGACATGTGTCAGTTCCCCAATGACCCAAGGTCATTTCGGACATATCATGTCGTTTTGCCTCCTGGCTATAAATTGCCACCCCCCTCCACCATATATTGGCTGGCTGCTCCGAGTTAGTGCACGGCTTTTGTCGTTTGAGAGCAACCCACCTTGAAGCCTTTGAGAGAGAATCCTTGCGAGGACAAAACCCAAAACACCCAGAGCCCAAAGTGATTGAGCATCACTGAAGACATTCTGTTCCGAGTGAACCGAAGACTTATTACACTTGAAGACTGTCATCTTCCAGCCGGTTAGGCGTCACGTTCTGAGCATCCAAGAGTCATTGTGGATTGCCAGTGAACAAAGTCTGTGAATGTTTGGAAGTCTACCTTGAAGACTTACCAGAGTGATTGGGCGAGATCTGCGGGTCTTAGCTCAAGGGGAATAAGGTGAAGACGTGGTCTTCTAAGTTCAATCTCAGCCTCCCTAACCAGACGTACAACTGTCACAGTAGTTGGAACTGGTCAAACAAATCATTGTCTTCCCCGAGCTCCTGGTTCTATCCCTTCACTTCCCTCACTTACTGTTTAGTACTATGAAGTCTTTGCATGCTTGCCTCTGTTTGAATATATTCCCTGAAGCCATTCATCTGTGTGCCTATTTGTCTTCATGCTTCTTGTGTTTATGTTCAATACATGCTTGTATGTATGATGCCTATGCCTGTCATATCTGTTCATCTTAGTTACTACTGTTGTTAGTTTTCATCGTGCTTCTGCTAGCTTCGAAGACATTGCCTATTTTCAAAGCCTTTCATAAAAATCGCCTATTCACCCCCCTCTAGTCGATAACTAGCACTTTCAATTGGTATCAGAGCAAGGTGCTCCCTTGTTCTATGTGATTCGGTTTAACCACCTGGAGTTTTAGCTATGTCGACTGCAGGGATAATCAAGGTTTCCGCTGCGTGCCCCGTCTTCGATGGCACTGACTATCCCTACTGGAAGAATAAGATGTGCATGCTTCTTGAAGCCATTGACAACGACCTCTGGTATGTCGTCAAGACTGGTGTTCCTAAGGTCGGTGAAGGTATCACCACTGCTGATGTGAAGAGGTTCGCGCAACTGGACTCGACCGCCAAGAACATCATCTGTGGTCATCTGACCAAAGGACAGTATGGTCGTGTGAGTGCACTGGAGTCTGCGAAGCTAGTCTGGGACTGGCTCTCCAAGGTCAATGAGGGCGTCTCATCTCAACGAGACTCCTGAATCAATGTTCTTCGCAATCTCTTCAACCGCTTCAAGAGACTCAAGAATGAAAATGTTCAGCTCACCTTCGATCGTCTTACTGATATCACCAATGAGCTTCATGCTCTCGGCGCCACTAACATCACCAAGCATGAAGTTGTGAAGAAGCTATTGAGGTCTCTTGACAGTTCGTTTGACACGTTATCACTGATGATTCAAGAGCACCCTGATTTTAAGCAATTGGATCCTACCGATATACTTGAGAGGCTCAATAGTCATGAATTCCAGCTATCTGAGAAGAGAGATATCTATGGTCCTAGCTATGGACGTTCCCGTGCTTTGAAAGCAAAGGCTGTATCTTCATCTGAAGACTCTGACTACTATTCCGATGGTGCTGAAGACATTGGCAGAGAGCTTGCAATGCTCCTGAAGAAGTTCCAGAAGTTCACCAAGAAAAACCGCTTTGGAAAGTCTTCGAAGTATGATTCCAAGAAGGCTGAAGCTTCCCTCGTGACTACAAGAAGAGAACTTGCCACAAATGCAAGAAGCCAGGCCACTGCATGGCAGAATGTCCTCAATGGGAAAAGGAGTCAAAGAAGAAGAAGAAGAGCAAGGACTCTGACTCTGATGAGAAGAAGAAGAAACACTCAAAGTCTTCATCAATGTCCTCATCACACAAAAGAAGTTCCTCCAGCAAAGCTCATGCATTCATTGGTAAGGAAATGGATTCAGAGGAGGAATCTGCTTCAGAGGAGGTGGTGGAGGAGTCAGAGGAGGAGTCAGACTCAGGCGTGGCAAGCCTGGCTTTGGCTTCAGCATTCGTCGCCAAGTCCATCTTCAACACTGAAGACAGTGGTTACGTCACCGACACTAAGGACGACGATGACGACGACTCTGCTCCTGCCTACTGCTTCATGGCAAGAGGTGCTAAGGTAACATCTCGGGCTGCCTACTTTGAAACCTCAAGTGAAGATGACTCTGAATGTGAATCCAAACCTAGCTACAAGACACTTGCTAAAATTGCAACTGAGGAACAAACTGCCATGGAAAAGATTCAAAAATTGCTAGACAAAAGTGATGATCTGTTGGACGAGGAAATGAATCAAAGTCAATCCTTAATTGAAGACATAAAAAATCTTCAAGTTAAGTATGACGAGCTTCTAAGTCATCATGATACCCTCGCATCTGATCATGAGAAGCTCTCCTATGAATATCTTCAAAGGAAGCAAGAGCTTGAGAAGTTAAGAGCGTCTCATGATGATCTTCGAACTAAAAATGATTCACTACTCGCTCAACAGATCAGTACCACTCAGGATGAATTTGTGCCACCTTGCTTGAAATGCCTTGAGCGTGATAAAGCTAATTCTTCTGCTGAATGTTCCACTGGTTCTGAATCTGCAATATCTTCAACTGTTGATGTGGCCTCTAACCCCTCATCTGAGGAAGCCACTGCTCTTACTGATGAGAATGCCAGGTTGAAGACATTGCTTGAGACTGGCATGTATAAGAGTCTCAAAGGGCATCAGACTCTTTGTGATGTCCTCAAGAAACAGATCCTGAACAGGAACCCTAGGAAAGAGGGCATTGGCTTCGAAAGAAACATAAATGTTGATGGTACATATTGGAAGCCTGAGCAGTACCCCAAAACCACTTGGGTTGCTGCAATAGCCCCCCCAGTAGACCCACCCACATTATCTGGCTATACCTGTGCTAACCCCATCATCGTTGATGAGTCCTTCAACTCAAACTATAAATTGTTCAAAAACCAGAATGTTGAAGTGTTTGCCAGATTTATTGGAACTAACTGCGGGAATGGTCCTCGTATGAAGAAGATCTGGGTTCCCAAAAGTCTTCTGGAAAGGCTTCCCGTGAATGTCATCATGACACCACATGGGAAGAAGACAAACTCCAGAGCAAAAGCTTCATATGGACCAAAGTCTTCATACAGACGAAGGTCTTTGTATGATTGAGCTAACACTTATGTTTCGCAGGGTTACAATGATCAGACTCATGAATATGAGAGACGTTCCTCAAACCATTATGTTCACAAATCAAATAATTTCTCTGCTTATTCATTCGAGTACTCTAACCCCCTTGTGAAGCTATTTGCTAGGGCTCCAAAGCCAAAGTTCTTAGATGCTGCACTTAGACTCATTGCTTCTAAGCCACCCCTTCAGATGGGGGTGGTTAAGAAGAACTGATCTTTCTTGCAGGGTCAGGTCTCCAGCCGAAAAGCATTGGGTTCTGAAGACAATGCTGGGGACCTAAAAAATCTTGTCGAACGCAAGATAAAATGTCAAAATGAACTTACCATTTATTTCGTCCATGGATTTCTTGATGATCGTCCTACTATATCCTCCAAGAAACTTACATTCTCTGAAAGTCTTCATCGTCAAATTTTTGCACTTCACAATTGTCTTGGTGAAGCCTATCCCACTAACTGTACTGTAGGGTACACTTCCGAAAGCTACTGAATGGATCCTGGACAGTGGCTGCACCAACCATATGACTGGTTACCGAAGCTTACTCATGGACTCTACACTTCGTCCATCTACACAAAATCACATTACATTTGCTGACACTGGGAAAAGCAAGGTATTGGGTCTAGGTAGGGTTGCAATCTCAAAGGATCGGCACATGGATAAAGTGATGCTTGTTGAATCCCTTGGATTCAACCTCATGTCAGTCTCAATGCTTTGTGATCTTGATATGATTGTCATCTTTGGCAAATTTCGCTGTCTTGTGCTAATGGCTTCTGACAAAACCCAAGTCTTCGAAGGTTATCGAAGCGGTGACTTGTACACGGTAGATTTCTCCACATGACCACGGCTTGCCACATGTCTTCTTGCAAAAGCTTCAGAATGCTGGCTTTGGCATCGATGGCTAGGACATGCTGGCATGAGGAACTTGCACACCCTTGCGAAGAAGAAGAACATCATTGGGATCGAGGGTGTCAAGTTCAAGAAGGATCATCTCTGTGGAGCCTGTGAAGCTGGGAAGATGACTAGGGCGAAACACCCCTCGAAGACAATCATGACGACCACTCGTCCCTTCGAGCTGCTACACATGGACTTATTCGGCCCTACTCATTACTCCACCCTTACTACTTCTGCACATCTATATGGCTTCGTTATTGTTGATGATTATTCTTGATATACCTGGGTGCACATAATCTTGTATAAGAATGAAGTGCAGGATGTCTTCAGGCGGTTTGCCAACCGGGCCATGACCAACTATGGCATCAAGATCAAGCACATCAGGAGTGACAATGGCACCGAGTTCAAGAACACTAGGCTCGACACCTATCTTGACGTTCTTGGCATCACTCATGAGTTATCAGCTCCATACACTCCACAGCAGAATGGCGTCATGGAGCGCAAGAACAGGACTCTCAGATTTCTCGCACTATGCTCGATGAATACAAGACACCACGCAAGTGGTGGCCTGAAGCCATTGATACTGCATGCCACATCATCAACATAGTATATCTTCACAAGTTCTTTAAGAAGACATCTTATGAACTAATCACTGGTAAGAAGCCAAACGTAAGTTATTTCAAAGTATTCGGTGCTAGGTGTTGGATACGGGATCCACATCACACTTCCAAATTTGCACCTAAAGCACATGAGGGTTTTATGCTTGGCTATGGAAAGGATTCGCACACCTACAGAGTCTTCAACCTCTTTCACCACAAAGTGGTTGAAACTGTGGATGTGCGGTTCGATGAGACTAACAGCTCGCAAAGAGAGCACCTGCCACATGTGCTAGATGAAATTCCTCCTAGTGAATCTATCAACCTAATGGGTACTGGAGATATAATACCCACTGAGGAACCTGGAGATGAAGAGGTGGTTATACCTGCTCCTGTTCAGCGTGAAGACAATGATCAGCCTGAAGATAATGCTGAGCCTAAAGACAATGCTCAGCAACAGCAAAGTCTTCGCCCTGTTCATCCTCGTGTGGCCAATGAAGTTTAGATCAAGAAGATACTTGACAACATAAATGCACCTGGCCCTCTCACTCGCTCCAGAGCCACACAGCTAGCAAATACTTTGCTTTCGTCTCCATCATAGAACCCACCAAAGTCACTGAAGCTTTCATGGAACCAGAATGGATTCAAGCTATGCAAGAAGAGCTTCAGCAATTTGAGCTCAACAATGTGTGGGAACTCGTCAAGCGTCCTGACCCTCGCAAGCACAACATTATTGGAACCAAATGGATCTACCGCAACAAGCAAGATGAACATGGTCAAGTTGTCAAAAACAAAGCCCGTCTTGTTGCTCAAGGTTACACACAAGTGGAAGGAATTGACTTTGATGAAACCTTTGCTCCTGTGGCTAGACTTGAAGCCATCCACATACTTCTTGCTTATGCCAATCATCATGATATCCACTTATATCAAATGGATGTGAAGAGTGCCTTTCTCAATGGCAAAATTGAAGAAGAAGTATACGTTTCTCAACCACCTGGTTTTGAGGATCCAAAGGACCCTGACAAGGTCTATAGGCTCAACAAGGCACTGTATGGCCTCAAACAAGCTCCACGATCCTGGTATGACACACTCAAGGAATTTCTAAAAAGCAAAGGCTTCAAACCTGGTTCACTTGATCCCACTCTCTTCACCAAATCATATGATGGTGAACTATTTGTATGCCAAATCTATGTGGATGACATTATCTTCGGCTGCATTGACAAATGATATAGTGATGAGTTCAGTCATATGATGCAAGAGCAATATCAAATGTCCATGATGGGAGAGCTGAAATTCTTTCTTGGTCTTCAAATTCGTCAACAACGCAATGGCATCTTCATATCACAAGAGAAGTATCTCAAGGACTGCTTGAAGAAGTTTGGTATGCAAGATTGCAAGGGCTACAAGATGCCAATGCCAACCAATGGTCATCTGAGTTCTGACGACAATGGTAAAGAGTTTGATCAAAAGGTATACCGCTCCATGATTGGTTCTTTATTGTACTTATGTGCATCTAGGCAAGATATAATGCTTAGCGTTTGCATGTCTGCCTGATTCCATGCGGCACCAAAGGAATCGCATCACCTCGCTGTGAAGCGGATACTTCGATATTTGGCTCACACCCCAACGCTAGGATTATGGTATCCAAAGGGCTCAGAGTTTGATTTGGTTGGATTTTCCGATTCTGACTATGCTAGAGACAGGGTGGATCGCAAATCCACATCAGGCACTTGTCACTTTCTTGGCCGTTCACTTGTATGTTGGTCTTCAAAGAAGCAGAACTGCGTATCACTCTCCACTGCTGAAGCCGAATACATTGCTGCTGGATCCTGCTGTGCTCAGCTTCTCTGGATGAAGCAAACCCTGAAGGACTACGGCATCAACAAGAAAGTACCTCTATTCTGTGACAATGAGAGCGCCATCAAGATTTCTCACAATCCAATCCAGCACTCCAAGACGAAGCATATTGAGATCAGGCATCATTTCCTTCGTGATCATGTGCTCAAAGAAGACATTGACATCATTCACGTCAACACTGAAGATCAGCTGGCAAATATCTTCACGAAGCCTTTGGATGAGAAGAGGTTTTGCAAGTTGCGGTGTGAGCTAAATATCTTAGAATCCTTGAATGTCCAGTGAATGGACACACATCCTAACGCTTATGCATTGATGATGACTATGATGTACAACACACGAGGTAACGTATGTCTTCAATTCATGAAGATGTACACTCTAAGTGTGAAGATATTAACGCGGAATTTGACTTCAGAGCGCGATGATAATTGTGCACTGTGTCTGGGTCTAATACTTCCTATACGGTGGGTAATGCCACCACCAAAATTTTCTTGAAGATTTTCATTTGGCGTCACATCTATTGCATTATCTTCTTGATTTGGTTTGTCTTCACAAATGGCTTTATCTTCGCATTTTGTTTAATCTCATTTCCTATACTATATATATATATATATATATATATATATATATATATATGAGTTTGTCCTCAACAACATTCACTTATAGCTATGTCTTCAAGTCGGGTTTTTCTAAACTAAGTGAATGTGATAGGACCCTTACCCCTCTATGCTTGTCTCTTCCAATCTCTCTAAATCTTCATATGCATTCTACTTGACACGTGTCGATTATCTTCACTGTGTCCTTGTCAGTCGAAGATTTTGAGACCAAAATTTAAAATGTTTTTATATACCTATCCATTTTACCGGCCGCCGCAGAAGCCGGAACGACCTCCTGCCAAAACTGCTATGTGTGGGGTCAAGGCGTGGCTGTCAAAACTGCACCTGCATGCCACGTGTCAAGCAAATACGTATTGCCAGGGGCAGCACAGTAAATTCACCATGATGAACTCCTCCTTATAAATACTTCATCCCTGCGGTCATTAAGTTCTTTCACACCTGTCGCTCTCGCCATTGCAATCCTAGCGCCGTCGCTAGCTTCCATCGATGACGGAGAAGAAGCGCTTCGCTGCCACGACCTCTTCGACGCCGTACTCATGCCGGCCGCGGATATCTTCTCACCGCCACCGCCGTAGCTGTCTTCCACTGCCAAGTTATGGCATGGGAGATCTAACTGCTCAGCTTCCTTCGCGCCTCGTTGAGCTGTTCATCGTGCGGTAAATAAAATCACTTTTTACCGTTTCTTTGATCCAAATTTTTTCCATATATCTTCAGAAGTTGTTCTTTCACCTTCAAATCTTTATCTTCAGTCATACACATCTCATACCTTGCAAAGTTACTTCACTTATGCTACATGATTCATATGATTCCTCACTTGTACCTATTTGCGGATTCGTACAAATCTGGAACCAACACTCTATAAGTGAATGTCTTCGCACTATGAGGTCATTGTCTTCAAACTGATTTATCTTCAAAATCCTCTGAGAATGCATATAACCTCTCCTCCTTTCCTCGCATCTCTAATTCTTTCACAGGTACATGTCTGTGGGGGAGTCACTTGGTTCTCATAGTCTGAATTCATTTGCAGACTTCTTACAGCTTCATCTTGATTCTCCTGAAGCTAGTTCCCATCGAATCAGCAGAGCGAAGCCAATCAGCCCTTTGAAGCCAATGGCTGGTGGTAAATCTTCAAAGAAGGAATGAAGACAAAGGCGAGCAAACACTGCTCTTGACCTCCCTCCAGATTTGCATGAGCAGTACAAGTCAGATCCAGAGGGAACTTATGGTGAACGCAAGTCGCGTGTGCAGTGGATCAGAAGATATTGGGCTGAGAAGTGGTTCTACTATCAGTTTGTTACACCAAAATATGCTGACAAGAATGCAATCAGGCCTCCATGGGCAGATATTGTCTACAGAAAACTGATTCCGAAGATAATGGCTGACGCTCTTGCTCAAAACTTCTATCCATGCATGGTCAGAGGTGTGATGCCACAAGATGCTGACCCATCTAGCATCAGATGGTGTCGTGAAGATGATCTCTTTGAAGCCAATTACCAGTTTGCAAAGGGCTCTACATATTCCAACAAGGAGTTTGGTGTGGACTTCAACCCTGGTCCTGCGGAACCAAGGCCCGATGGCTCCCGTCAAGCAGATCCAAATCTGACTGGGCCATGGGACATTCTTCAAGCATACATTGAGCATATTGACGCTCTTCATGCTGCCGCAACTGCCGCTCGCGGAGAAGCTCCTTCTGAAGACATTGCTCCTGCCTCCCCCAAGACACAGAGAAAGTCTGAAGCTTCCAAAGCTAAAGAGGGGCAATCTTCAAAGTCTGCCGCCGCACCAAAAGCTTCAAGAGTGAAGCCTATGAGATCTGCACCTCCTGAATCCAGTGTGCAATCTTAAGATGTATCTCGCAATACTCCAAAGAGAAATCAATCTGCAGGGTGAGGCCCTAAACCAACAAGCACCCTACGAGATGATGATGACATCATTAATTTATCTGATGATGAGTTTGATGATGATGCTCTTGAGCAGCTCATCAAGAACAAGCAGGAAGAGGCCGATATCTTCAAGGACCTGCCTCTGTTCGATCATGACATTCCGAGCAATGTCATTGATGAATGGTTTCGCGACCCATCTCTGTCGATTGACGATCTGCAGCTTCCCATTGACATCAGTGTCACCTTTCAAGGCTTCATCAACAAGGAACTTGCAGTTGTCCAAAAGGTGCTTGAGCAGAAAAACAAGATTGAGCAAGAGAAACATCTTTTCAAGAAGCATCTTGCCAAGTTCAGCGTTAAGGAAATTCAGGGCTACAAGAAAATGATGGCTGACCTGAAAGAGGAATTTCAAAAGCGTCGCGATGACACCAAAGGTGCCCGAGATCGCCTCAAGCACTATGCTTAGAAGACAGTGCAAGCCCACAATGAGGGCTTGAAGAGGAAAGCACTTGGCCACCCCGCAATTGATCTGAAATTGATCAAGAAGAAAAAGAAGAAGCCAGTGACCCCTACTGTTGAGGCCTCAAGGCAGGAAATGCCCAAGATTGTTGTAACATCCCAATTTTCAATTTGGATGTTTTAGTATTCATTCATATGCATATCATATTTTCTTTGCATTTTGGATTTCATTTGTTGCATTATTCAAATAATTTTCCACTCAAAAAAAGAGAGAGAAGATAACATGACTTCTTCAGAATAAATGAGTTGGAGAAAATATTTGAATATTATTTGATATTTTAAAATTGTTGAGAACTATTTTATTTCTCAACTAAACCTTTTAGCAAAAATGTTTCTTTTAAAAATATTGCATATAGGCTAGAAAATAGTTCACATGGTATTAAATAAACCCATATACCTATGTGAATTTTTTCTGGAATTTTTCTTTAGTTTACCTTGTATTTTCTGTGTTTCCTGTTTCTGAAAATAGAAAAAAACAGAAAAGGTTTTGTTAAAAAAAAAACAGCAGCTAGCCAGCGTGCACGGTCGGCCCAACTTGGCCTTTCGGCCATAGCCCACTCCCGCGCACGAAACGCCTACGCCTCGCTCGCCTGCTCGCTCCAGCTCGCCCCGCTGCCGCTGACCGATGGGGCCCGCCTCGTTCTTCTTCCTCTCCACGACAGGAGAGTCTAGCCCGAGCATGGCTGTGACGCCGCGCTGCCCAAACCCTCCCAAAATCCGATCCGAAGCTCGCCCCCTTGGCCAAGAACATGTCCTATAAATACCCACGACCCCTCTCGTCCGATGCCCCAAACCTCAACGCCCAAGACCACCTCTACTCGACGCCCTCGCCATTCCAATCTCCGCCGGAGCCGAGCCCTTCCACCGTTGTTTCCCACGCCGGTGAGCACTCTGACGACCCCTTCCTCCTTTTTTTGACTGCCCTCGCTCTTGCGTACCCGTTTGACATGACCTCGACCCTCCTGTTCCCCTACACCCTCGCCGCCGAGATCGCCGGAGCCGCGGAGCACCGAAGCTCGGCCAAGCTCGCCCCGCTTCACCCCACTGTCGCCGACCGTCACCGCCACCACCGCCGAACACGCCACTCTCCGCCGCATCGCCTCGTCCCCTCCGCCGACGCCGAAGACCACCGGAGCGCTGCCGCTGTCGACCGCCGAGCCACCTCACCGTCGTCTTCGTCCCCGCCGCCGCAGTGTGTTTTCCACCGTTCGATCTTGTTTCTACGCTCTAGATTAGATCCAAAGTGAACAGTTAGGTTTTCTTTTATAGATCGGTTTTCTTATGGTTTTCTACGGTTTAGATTGAGTCGAGCCGACGGTTTATTAAAAACCGACCGATCTGTTTTTTTATAAGCCACAACCGCCGAAACACTTAAGTACCGGTCATCCACCGCTTCGCACCGTAGCAAGCACCTCCCGACCAACCAAATCGCGCCACATGGCCCTACTGCCACGATCGGTCGAAACTTAACTTTTTCAATTCCAGAATTCTTTCTGATTTTTCTTTTATCATATCTTCACATCTCCAAATCCAATTTCAGTGATTCTTTTTCCTACGGTTTCATAAAAATCCCATCTATCCAGAGAACCAAACTAAAAATATTTTTGACATTTTAAAATTTGAATTTGAACAGATTCATGTCTAAACTTGTTTTGGCTATAATTTGAAAGCTATAACTCCGATTTAGTTGATTCTTTTTGCAAATCGAAGCTCGTGACATGTACTTTATGTAGAACCCAAAATCATATAATTTTGCTACTGTTAAAATTATGTTCTGTACAGAAACTTTATTTGGTTGCTTTTGGAGTTTTCCCAAGTCTTTTCTTCATTTTATTTTTTGGATCTTTGCTTGATTTCTTATGTGTGTCAATGTTTGCTTCGTTAGATTATCCGGAGTGCGAAGCTTGCTACTACGAATCTTTAGAGTTCAATGATCGTCAGCAAGGCAAGTTCACACTTTGGTCATATTTTTCTATACCTAGTTTTTACTATGCATTAGTTTCGCCATTAAAAATTTGCATGAGTAGGATTGGGAAATGTGGCATTGCTATGTAGTTCATGAGGTGGGAACCTATGACCTTTGGTCACCCCGGGAATATTCGTTATGAGTTAAATTGCTTAGCCATGCTTGTAGACGGGGTGGTATGTGTGATTCATGCAAGTTGCGAGAGATATAATAATTTTGGGTTAACTTAAGGTGGCAACATTAACACACATCTGGGTGGATTGGTCGGGGCACCTGGAGAAACCAGTGCTTGCCCAAGGGGATACCGGAGTACCCGGAGAATCACCCTATGGAATGCCACCCAGGCTCAAAGGGATCATACGATATTTCATGCCTAGACGCTTCCGTGTGCAGCCACAAGCCATTATGGGCTCTGGCATAGTGGAGTACATTGTAGGAAACCTTACCGGGAGGTACTACAAAAGTAGGGGTTATAGTCGGGATGGGTACCAACCAGGGTTAAGGGGACTTCTTCAGAAAAACTATGTCTTGATCTTCCGATCATGGAGGTGGTCGAGTCTTGTGGGGAAAAGTGCGCAAACCTCTGCAGAGTGTATAAACTAATCATGATTAGCCGTATCCCCGGTTATGGACAAATTTGAGTATCTAGAAGTGAATTATTGGTTGATCTCATCACTTTATTTAATTAATGAATTGGGTTGTTAACAACTTGGGTTTGGTTTGAGTTGGAGGAACCATCTCTATAATGGCATAAACTTGGTAGTAAATAAATTAATTCCTTTGTTGTAGGGGAAAATTATCTTTATGCAAAAAATTAAACTTAGAGCCTCCACCAGCAAAATATGCATATAGAGATAGACATTTTCATTATTATTATATGGTGTGAAATTGCCGGCATATTCCATGTGCTGACCTACATGGTTGCAACGTCTCATGTTGTAGAGTTTTTCGACGAGGATTAAGGTGCGATAGGTCATCGTTCTGCACTCAGTTTGCCGTGGAGTTGATGGACTCGTTTACCTACGAAGCTTCCGTAGTTATTTCATTTTAGTTGGCCTTCA
This sequence comes from Elymus sibiricus, assembly GCA_039707655.1. Lineage (NCBI taxonomy): Eukaryota > Viridiplantae > Streptophyta > Magnoliopsida > Poales > Poaceae > Elymus > Elymus sibiricus. The sequence goes on along the minus strand of CM077672.1, from coordinate 231,655,532 downwards.
GCCATATTTATGTAATAAATACTCTTTTGAGGACCTCGATGTAATAAAGTGTGTGATTGAACTCTGTTATAAATTCTCGAGTACTGTGTGTGTCAGCATACCGATCCAGGGATGACACTTAAGCACAGAGACTCCGATCCATTTGGGTTGGGTCGCTACAAGATGGTATCAGAGCACATGCCGACTTTAGGACGCGACCACTAAGAATGGAAAAGCCTTAGAAATAAAATATTTTATAATTTCCCTATATATCCATTGGTCTTATGCTCTTCTCTATTCATTTCTAATTCTTCTCTATTTCAACAATATAGATGTCGACCTCCAAGACCAAGTTTGCCCAGCCCGACGAGACCATGCCCTTCGGACAACGCCTGAAGAATGTCGTGAAGTATCTGAACATCGCCCTGCCCACTTTCACCGGAACCTTCACCGCAACATTGCCGGAGGAGAAACGCTGGAGAATTGACATCCACATTCCCGGACGTACTTTTGGAAATACCACCAGGGCTATTGACTTCTTCTTTGATGCACCAACCTAGATCTTAGACAGGAGTATTGCCGCACACGCCACCTTTGGACGCATTTGTGAGGAATACCATTAGGATCTCGAGGGGACCATCTACAGGATATGCGGACGCCGGGATCGCCATGGAAAAGTAGTCTGCACCAGGGAAGATGAGTCAATCGCATCATACATACAAGATCTAGAGCAGCACATCCGCCAATTGGAGAACCAGATGCACGACATCCTGAGGAACACAAGGAAGCTGATAACCCGGAATATCGAGCTGGAGGATGAAATCAAGGCGACCCGCGATAGATATGAGGAGGAAATCAGCGTGCTACTGGAAAGGCAAGAAAAACTGAAGAAGAAGCTGGAAAGAGCCGAGGAGTAGCTGGACCAGGGAGAAAACCTTCACAATGATGACAGTGATGCAGCCTTCATCAGCAATGATGCCGATTATGAAGACGATGATGATGATGAGGACATGATGGAGTCTTCTACCGATCAGAACTTTTAGACGACCACCATTTTAGATATTAGTATTTCGATTTATTTTCGAGTAATTCGAAGTCGTTCGTGAGATTTTGTAATAGTTAGCTTAGACTCGATTGTGTGAACCTTGATTGAAATTGAGTGGTGTGATTTGGAGTTTTATTTGCCTCATTTGCATATAGGTAGTGTGATTTTTACCATTAGGCCCTTATTCTATTCTAATTTCTCATCCACTCTAAACCCATCAGATGCCTCCGAGACGTGACCCGGGATCCAACTTTACACCGGAACTTACCCAGTTGATCCAAAACCAGAATGCTCTCATGCAGATGCTCATCTAGAACCAGAACAACAACAACAACAACAACAACAACAACAACAACAACAACAACAACCCGCCACCCCAAGCAGATAACCTTACCCGTTTCCTGAGGTTGAACCCACCCGTGTTCTCAAGCAGCACGGAGCCGATTGTCGCAGATGACTGGCTTTGCAAGATCGGAAGGGAGTTGACCACCGCAGGATGCACTGATGCTGAGAAGGTGCGCTTTGGCGCACATCAACTGGATGGACCAGCAACTTCGTGGTGGGAGAATTACACCGCCACATTCCCCATAGCCAATGTGACTTGGGATCAGTTCCAGCAAGCGTTCCGTTCCACACATGTTTCAGCTGGAGCCATGAGTTTGAAGAAGCGTGAGTTTCGCAACTTACACCAGGGAAGCCGTACAGTGGCCCAGTATGTGGATGAGTTCAGCCAGTTAGCCCGATATGCTCCAGGAGACATAGCCACAGATGCCGCTAAACAGGAGAATTTTTTGGAGGGACTGAACAATGATCTGGGACTTCAGTTGACCGTGGCTACTTTTAATAACTTTCAAGAGTTGGTTGACAAGGCTCTCATTCTGAAGGCAAACAGAAGCAGATGGAGAACCGCAAGAGGAAGTACGGACAGGGAAAGTACAACTCTGGAGTTCAGCAGAAGCCCCGCTATACCCCATACTCAGGAAATTCTGGATCAAGACCTAATAGGTTCGGAGGACACAACCATCAGAACCATGGAGGTCATTCTCACCATGGAGGAAATGGACATAACCATAATGGCCATAGGAATGGCAATGGGAATGGAGGAAACGACAATCAGCATCGCTCCAACCCCGCTACACCGGCGAACAAGGATCTGAGCCACATCACCTGTTTCAAGTGCAAGAACATAGGACACTATGCCACCGATTGACCTGAGGCCAAGAATGGAAATGGCAATGGAAGCTCTGGAGGCAAGAAGCCCAATCCTTTCACCAGAGGTCAAGTGAACCACGTCAATGTGGAGGAAGTCTACGAGCAGCCAGAAGCAGTGTTGGGTAAGTTTTTGCTCAATTCCCATCCAATATTAGTTCTTTTGACTCTGGTGCATCGCATTCATTCATATCAAGGGTAGTTGTGGAAAAGTATGGATTACCCACTAGAACCCTTAGTAGACCTATTCGGGTGAGTTCCCCAGGAGCCGAGATGATGGCAGGTTTAGGGTGTCACCAGATGAGTCTCAGCATCGGGAATCATGATTTTACCACAGACCTCATCATCCTAGAATCACAAGGATTGGACGTAATCCTAGGCATGGACTGGTTATCCAAGTATGAGGGAAATATTGATTGTGCCCGTAAGACGATTCTTCTCACCACCCCAGATGGAAAACGGATCAAGTATGTGTCGAGGCATACGCCAAGGAGGAATCAGATGAATTCTCTTTCGGGAGTTGTTCAGGAGAAAGTACCAGTTGTGAAGGACTATCCCGATGTGTTTCCAGAGGAATTGCCCAGCATGCCACCAGATCGAGACATTGAGTTTTTGATCGAGCTGTTGACAGGCACAAGACCGATATCCAAGAGACTGTATCGGATGCCCGCAAATGATTTGGAGGAAATTAAGAAGCAGATTAAGGAATTACTGGAGAAAGGGTATATCCGACCGAGTTCATCACCTTGGGGAGCCCTAGTTCTTCTAGTGGAGAAGAAGGATGGAACCTTGAGAATGGTTGTGGATTATCGTTCGTTGAACGAGGTGACCATCAAGAACAAGTACCCCTTGCCAATGATTAATGATTTGTTTGACCAGCTAGTCGGAGCTAGTGTTTTCTCCAAGATCAATCTTCGGTCAGGATATCACCAGTTGAAGATCTGAGAGCAGGATATACCCAAGACAGCTTTTACCACAAGGTATGGGCTTTATGAGTGTACAATCATGTCTTTTGGTTTGACTAATGCCCCTGCCTATTTTATGAGCATGATGAACAAGGTATTCATGGAGTTTTTGGATAAGTTCGTCATCATGTTCATTGATGATATATTGGTTTACTCGAAGAATAAGGAAAAATACAAGGAACATTTGTGCTTGGTGCTGGAGAAGCTCAGGGAACATCAGTTATACGCGAAGTTCAGCAAATGCGAATTTTGGTTGAAGGAAGTCGGATTTCTCGGACATGTTGTATCTGGAGAAGGAATAGCAGTAGACCCTTTGAAGGTTGAAGCCGTCACCAAATGGAATGCACCCACCTCAGTCGGAGAGATTCGCAGTTTCCTTGGACTTGCAGGATATTACTAGAGATTTATTGAGAATTTCTCCAAGATCGCGAAGCCCATGATGGAGTTATTGAAGAAAGACACCGAGTTTGTTTGGACCAATGAATGTGAGGCTAGTTTCCAGGAGTGGAAGAAATGTTTGGTTACAGCCCCAGTGCTAATTCTTCCGAATATACGCAAGGATTTTCAGGTGTATTGCGACGCTTCACGTCAGGGACTTGGAGGCGTTCTTATGCAAGACGGAAGAGTTGTATCTTATACCTCACGTCAACTTCAACCTCATGAGTTGAACTATGCCACGCATGATTTGGAGTTAGAAGCCGTAATACATGCCTCAAGACCTGGAGACATTTTCTGATCGAAAATAGTTGTGATGTTTACACGGATCACAAGAGTTTGAAATACATCTTCACGCAGAAGGAGTTGAACCTCAGATAGAGGAGATGGTTGGAGCTCATCAAGGATTATGACATGCGATTACATTATCACCCAGGAAAGGACAATGTTGTGGCAGATGCGTTGAGCCGTAATAGTTATGTTAATACTATCACAGCAGGAGGATTACCTCAGGAATTAGCCGACGATCTCAGAGATCTGCGATTGGAGATAGTTCCACGAGGTTTTGTTGTCGCAATGGAAATTCAATCCACCTTGTTAGGGAAGATCCGAGAAGCCCAAAAATTAGATAAAGGCATTGTGGAGATAAAAGAAAGGATGAACCAAGGAAAGGCAGAAGGATTTCGTGAGGATGAACACGGAACCTTATGGTTTGAGAAGCGTATTTACATGCCCAATGACCCAGAGATCAGGAAGTTGTTTCTTCAGGAGGCTCATAATTCGCCTTACTCGATACACCCAGGCAACACCAAGATGTATTTAGACTTGAAGGAAAGTTTTTGGTGGACAGGTCTGAAGAAGGATATTGCTGAGTATGTAGCAGTATGTGACCTATGTCAGAGGGTTAAGGCAGAGCACCAGAAACCAGCAGGATTACTTCAGCCTTTGCTGATACCCGATTGGAAGTGGGGCAAGCTTGGCATGGACTTCATCACCGGATTACCCAGGACCCGACACTACTGCAGGCGACCGCTAACGCGACACATGAATCAGAGACCCCGCGACCAAACTATGTGCGATGCATGCATCACAAACAGTGTTGTAATCAAACCATCGTCAATAAGACGAACTGTTTGCGATGCGAGAGACATCAAAAATGATTCAGATTAGAGACGCGTGTGCGATACGTGGCATACAGTTGATCCATATGAACTATTTGTGATGAGCCAGAACAACAGAAACGGGCAGCCAGTTCGAGGTGTGTGCGATACACGGCATACGGTTCACTCGGATGAACTGTTTGTGACTACCCAACACAACAGAAACGGGCAGCCAGTTCGAGGTGTGTGCGATACACGTCATACAATTCACTAGGATGAACTGTTTGTGATTACCCAACACAACAGAAAAGGACAGGCTGATCAAGGTGTGTGCGATATACGACATACAGTTCACTCGGATGAACTATTTGTGATTACTCAATACAACAGAAACGGGCAGCCAGTTCGAGGTGTGTGCGATACACGGCATACAGTTCACTAGGATGAACTGTTTGTGATTACCCAACACAACAGAAACGGACAGGCTGATCAAGGTGTGTGCGATATACGACAGGCGGTTCACTCAGATGAACTGTTTACGATTACCCAACACAACAGAAATGGTTCAACTTAACAAGATGTGTGTGATATGCGGCAAACAGGTCAGTAATCCAAAATGTGTGGGAAGACGGATAACAACACGGACGATTCCTACTAATAACCCGTGTGTGTTGTGGGCAAACGCTTGCTGGTATACAATTGTCAGCGATTGATGAAATCATCACCGACGGGTTCCCTAGTTTAGCCCGTGGCCGATGTGATTTGCTCTGTCCGCACAACATCTATGCTCTGTCTACACAACAACAACATATATACTTATAAGAACATTGTTGCATAACCAAATAAAACATCCAATTACATAAGTGACTACGCACACCAAAGTAAACAATTACATGCACACTAAACTAGGAGAAACGATCATCTAATCATCTACTTCTTGTTGTGACGATGCTTGCCATTGCTCTGCTTCCGGCTGGATCCCTGGCCATTTTGGGGAAGAAGGAGGCACTTCCTCATGTCAACGATCCGCATGTACATCTCGTAGCTCATGTACACCTCCTTGGCCGCGTACACGACATGAGCTTCGTCGAGTTTCTCCATCCAGGCCAAGTGCTTGGCACGCTTGTCCTTGTTGCAGGAATCCTTCATGTCTCTGTAGTAGGGGTCGATGATGCCCTCGGCGAGGTGAACCAATGAGTCCTTCTCATTCTTCTTGCTGCCCCAGATCTTGTGTTGGCCCTGGATGTCGACAAGATTCTGGCAGGCGATGCCCGAATTCTTGAGCACCTTTACATCGTTGGTGATGTCCACCAAAGCAAACACGTAGTGGGGGCTGTTGACAAACCTGGCAAAACGCTCGCAAGGCCTTGTGGCCAGGCAGTAGTGGTAGACAAGGACATGATTGCGCACGCACATCTGGGCGACGGCAACCTTGTGACGAGACCCGGCACGAGCGCGGGTGTACTCGAGGTCGAACCCGACCACCTTGTACTTCTCCGCAGCAAGCAATAACTCCGTAGTGTGGATGGAGTTGTCGGAAGTGGGGCTCCGGGGACCCAAAGGTTCGAACACTGGGGTGAGCTCGTTCTACTACTTCCTCTCCTACCACGGCAACGCTACGGCGAGACTACGGCGAGAGCGCACTAGCGTAGGACGGGCGAGGACACAACGGTTTACCCAAGTTCGGGCCACCTTGCGGTGTAAGACCCTACTCCTGCTTGTAGTTGGGATTATTGTGGGTGAGAGAGTTCTCACGTACAAGGTTGTAGACGATCCGGTCCCTCTGCTATGGTGGCTGCACTGCCCCTTTTATGCCAGCCTTGGTCCTCTTCCCCCTGGAAATTTAGGCGGGAAGGGTTGCCACACTCGGCGGTTTTGAAAGGGGACAGGCGCTCAGGCTATCCTGACTAAAGGTGGTCTTCGCCTGCCAAAGCATGATCCATGACGCGCCGGTGGGCTCGGTGATGACCTCCGCCCTGCGCGCCCGCCGTCTTGGTCTTCCTTCGCCGATCAGGCAACCTTTGGGGTTGCTTTGGAGAGTAGATAGCTGGCCCTGCTCCCCTAACGCAAAAGAGGAAACCATCTGCATCCGCGCCTGCTGGCGCGGCCTCTGCTGCTGCTCATCGCCGTGCGCATCACCCACGTGATGGGCTCCAGACCGCGCGACACGTCGAACGGCCTTCGTCTCGAACGCCTGCGGGAGGGGGCCTCAGAAGGCCACCTCGTGAGGCCACTCGGGAAGCCGCCTCGTGAGGGGACCTCGCGAGGCCGTTGATGGTGGTGGTGAGCGTTGCCTGCTACTCCCTGAGGAGGGGGCCTCAGGAGGCCAGGGCCCGATGAGGGGTATTGGTGAGACACTATGCGGCGACGGCCCGCCGGGCCCACTCCAGGCGTTGCGCCCTGGGCCAAAGGCAGACGGGCCTGGATACCCCGGGTTCCATGGGCCCGGCAGTAGCCCCCGGGCCCGCGGCGCGCATGTTCCCGTCTATAGAGGGGCGAAACGGCGCGGGCCCTAACCGCCTGTGGCCTGGCGCGACGCGTGGCGCATGATGTGACGGGCGATGCCCCCACTTCCCCATGACGCCTCGGGAACTGCCGCGCTGACATAAATCTTGGCGCCGGAGAAGGCGGAGCGACGAGGGGAGTCCCGCGCCGAGATAAAAAAGGGGGGAAGGGAGAGCCGGAGCCCCCCACTCATCTTCTCCTTCCTCCAGCTTCCTCGTCTCCTTGCTAGAACTACCGAAGAGATGGCGAGAGGACGAGGGCGCGGCCGTGCTTCCGCCGCCGCATCGCAGGTCCCACCCCGGGGGCGTGGTCGATCCTCGACGGCCGCCGGCGCCGGGCCCAGCAGTCGCGGAAGGGGCGCCGCTCGCGGGCGCGGCGGGCGAGGCGCGCAAGGCCGAGGCGGCCGCGGCGGAGCGGCTGCGCTTCCGCCCCAGGCGGGGAGCCACTCGGCGGAGGCGGCATGCGAGTTCATCGTGAACATGCACCGCAGCCCCTGCACCTGGCTCCGGCTCCCGGACTCCTTCGCGGCGGCGATGGCGAACTGCGCGCCCTTGGGTCTGTGGGTGCAGGCCGACGGTTGCTGCAACGACCCCTCCTGGGTGGCGACGGAGCTTACCGCCTCGGGCTTCATGTTCCTGAGGCAGGGGTGGAAGTCGTTCGCCCTCTCCCGTGACCTGAAGCGGGGGCACGTCCTCCAGTTCAAGTACGACGGGGCCGCCACGCTCTTTGTGAAGATCTTCGGGCTCTCCGGCAGCCGCCTGGAGTGCTGCGCGGAGAGCGAGGACAGCTACAGCGGCTCCTCCAGCGAGGACGGCTCCTCCGACGGTGTCACCCCCTCCGGCGGGGGCGGAAGCGACGGCGGCTGCCCCCGCGTCAAGAGCGAGGACGAGGACTCCGACTAGGCGCGCGCGGTGAGGGCTTCGGAGCGGGGACACCGCGCGCACGGTGATGGGGCCGCACTCGCCTAGGCCTTTTCTTTCTTTTCGTTTTCCTGCATTGAACCGATGTAACCCCACGGGGGCGTGAAATAGTATCTTCTTATGTTTAACTTAATACTTTTGTGACATGGGGTTGCATGCATTCTCTCTCAAAGTCCTCTCGTGAGGCTGTTTTTTTTCTTTGCTTGCCTCAGCGCTCTACGCCGTCAGGGCCCAGCCCCCGGGCGAGCCTCAGCCGCCGCTGGTATGTCCGGTCGCGATGCCGGGACAAGGCCATGAGGTAATGGGCACCGTGAGCTAGTGAGGGCTCCTGAGGCGCGATGCTCAGGAAGCCCCCCTTTGGCGTGCAAGCGGCTTACGTAGAAGAAAAAACGCTAGCACCCAGCGGGATCGCGAGGGGAGAGAGCTTGAGTGAAGGCGAGGGCGTCTTGCGAGGCAGTCAGACTTAGCTTTGGCGGAGGGCGACGACGGGCGAGCCTCAACTTGTGAGGGGCTCAAGCAGCTCGCGTGGCGTGCTCACGAGGCTAGGCGATCGAAGTATCTTCGTCTCGCGAGGCCAGCTCGTGAGGGGCTGCCCGCGAGGTCCTCGCGCAGTTCGCCTCCTGAGGGACTGCATGTCAACAGATTCATGGTGGGGGAGCGGCACGCGCTTTCTATCTCGCCCGTGGCCGTTGCGTGAGGGGGTAAGACACCAAGGACCTTGGTGAGGTGACGTGCACGGGAGCAGGCCCGTGAGCCAGAGCTCAGTCGCTTGGATTTTGCGGTACTGCAGGGACGGACCCAAGCATAGGCACCGTGCCTCAGCCCCCGCTCACGGAACTGGTCAGGGGAGGGGTCGCGAGCGCGTGGCGCTCTCCGGCCAGCATCGAACTTAACATAGAAATTAGCGGGTACTATAACTCATCAGGGCGAAATCAGTGAAATCCATTACGGAGCCAAAAGGATAAGGTTCCGGGAGCGAAGCTCGAGAGGCGCGGCGGGAAGGAGTGAGGGTCGCGCGAGGCGACGCGCCGGGCGCACCTGGCAGAACCGCACTGTAGTGACGTCAGACCACTCGGCGCGGCGAGCCAAGGGAGTTTGCTCCTTCGGAGCCAGGGGGCTCGCGAGGCGCTGGGAGCTCGCGAGGAGCGGGAGGCTCACGAGGCCCTGGTGCGAAGGGCGCCAGCCTCTGGAAAGAGGCGCCGGCGTTCCTCAGCCCGAAGGGCATGCACATGCCGCCGACGGTGGGGCCAATGCCCTGGCCGCCTCGCGGCAGCTGGAAGGGATCACGAGGGCAGGACTTGTGGAGGCTGGTGAAGTTGATGCACATGCGCTCCTTGCCGCCCTTCTTGGGGATGACGACTGGGTGGGCGAGCCATTCGGGATGGCGCACCTCACGAACGACTCCGGCTTCTTGGAGCTTCTGAACTTCATTGATGATGAACTCTTGCTTCTCTGGCGCCTGGCGCCGTGCTTTCTGCTTGACCAGGCGTGCATTGGGGCACACCGCTAAGTGGTGCTCGATCACCTCGCTCGGCACGCCGGACAAGTCGGATGCTTTCCAGGCGAAAACATCCGAGTTTGCCCGAAGGAAGGTGACGAGCGCGCTTTCCTATGTAGGAGGGAGGCCTGTGCCGATGGTGAAGGCGGGGCCGGAGCCGCTGCCGTCCACCGACACCTTCTTCGTCTCGGCACGGTCCTCAGAAAACAGCTGCTTCTTCTTCGCGGGCGCGGCTTCGGAAGGCTCGGCCGCGTCCTCGTCGGCTGGGTGCGCGACAGTGGCAGCCTTGTAGGCGCGCTCGAGGGTGCTGGCCGCGTCCTTTTTGTCGCGGGCGACGGTGATGATGCCACTGCAGCCGGGCATCTTGAGGATGTTGTAGGCGTGATGAGTGGCCACCATGAACCTGGTGAGAGCTGGGTAGCCCAAGATGGCATTGTAGGGCAGGCCGATGTGCGCCACATCGAAGTCGATGAGCTCGGTGTGGTAGTTCTTGCGGGTGCTGAAGGTGACGGGGAGGCGCACCTGCCCCAGCGGAATGGTGGAGCCATCGGTCACTCCGGAGAAGGGCCTGGTCGGCATCAGCTGGTCGTAGGGCACCTCGAGCGTCTCGAAGGTCTCGATGGAGAGCACGTTGAGGCCGGCTCCCCCGTCGATGAGGGTCTTGGTGACCGCGACATTGCTGATGGTGGGAGTGCACAGCATGGGGAGCGCGCCTGTGGAGGCCGTGGACTTGGGGTGGTCCTTGGAGTCGAAGGTGATGGCATACTGCGACCACTTGAGGGGCCGCGTGACCTCAGGCCTCGGGGGGGCGGCGTACACCTCGCGAGAGAGTTGCTTGAAGTGGCGGACGGACGCGGGGGCTTGGGACCCGCCAAGGATGCAGGCGATCGCGCGAGGCTCTTGGTAGCCCCCAGCGCCCTCGTCAGGCTATTTGACGTTGTTCGTCCGAGGTGGCGGAGGCAGTGGCGGGAGAGCGGCATTAGCCTGAGGATTCGCCTCACGAGGCTGGTCGCGCCAGGCGGCCTCACGAGGCTGATCGCGCTAGCCCTGGCGGTAGTTGCTATTATTGTTGCGGCTGTCCCAGCGGTTGCCGCTGCGGCCACCTCCGCGGCCGGCGCCGCGGCCGTTGCGGTCGTCTCAGCGGCTCTGGCGCTCGTCATGGAGCAACTTGAGCTCATTACAGTCTTCGGTGCCGTGGGAGCGGACGTTGTGAAAGGCGCAGAGTGGCCGGTTGTCCTTCCTGGGCTCGTCGAGGTCGCGGCCGCGCTTCTGCTCGGGCTCCGCCGCAAGCATGGCAGGGCCCTTGCACTTGGCATCCTTGCTCTTGGCCTTGGTGCCGTCGAGCGCCGCGTTGGGGTCGTTGTGGACGAAGAGGCGGCCTTCTTCAGCCTTGGCGCACTTGTCGGCGAGGTCGAGCAGCTCGAGCACGGAGTCGAACTCACCGTTGATGGCGAGCTTCTCGTGCATCTTGATGTCCGTGACACCGGTTGAGAATGCGGAGATGACGGCCACGTCGGAAGCGCGCGGGATCTTGTTGCGCACCTGACTGAAGCGCTGGATGTACTTGCGGAGGGTCTCGTCTGGGCGCTATCGAACATGCCGCAGGTCGTTGATGGTGAGGGAGCGGTCCCGTGTGCCCTTGAAGTTGGCGATGAACTGGCTGCAAAGCTCGGCCCACGACGAGATGGAAGCCTCGGGGAGGTTCATGAGCCAGGAGCGCGGGCCGTCCTTGAGGGCCATGGGGAACCAGTTCGCCATGACCTTGTCGTCTCCGTTCGCCGCCTCGACACTCAGCGCATAGAGCTGGAGGAACTCCGTGGGGTTGGGGGTGCCATCGTAGCGCGGAGGCAGCTCAGGCTTGAACTTCGCGGGCCAGACCACGCGACACAGCTCGCGGGTGAAGGCACGACAGCCCACGCCGCTCGAGGGTACGCCGCCTGTGAGGGCGGCGCGGTTTTGACGCCCGGCCGCTGCAACGTCTTGAACGGCCTGGTCCTGGCACTGGCGTTGGCGCTCGAGGAGCACTCGCGCGTCGGGGGGCGTACGGCGGATGATCTGGCAGCTGGGCTCGCCGTGGTCCGGAGAAGACGCGCCACGGGACGGCTCACGAGCCCGCGCGCTGCGCTGGGGCCCGGCGCGCTCGTCACGCAGAGGAGGCGGCGGGGGAGCACCGTGCGCCAGGTCCCCAGCACGAGACGGTGGAGGGCGGAGTGAGTGAGAAGGTGCCGGAGCGTCCCCGGCGACGTTGACGAGCTCGGTGATGCGACCAAGCCAGGCGTCATAGCCGGCGTCATCAGGACGGTTGCGGAGCAGCACGCGCGCCATGAGCAGCGCGGCCTGCGGGTTCGGCGGCCCACGGTTGGCGAGGGAGGAGGCCATGGTGGTGTGGCCGTCCGCCCGCACGGAGGGGTGCAGGGAGGAGGCCTGCTGCTCTTGGGTAGCGGGGTCGGTGGCGGCGGCAGCCTCGGCGTCGGGGCGGCGGCGATTGCCGAGGGCCACCGGCTCTGTCTGGGCCACGCGGCCAGCCCTGCGCTCAGCGCGCTCGCGACGTGCGTCGGCCATGGGGCTGGTGGAGCTGAGGGTCGAACAGAAGAACAGTAGCGCACGCCTACCTGGCGCGCCAAATGTCGGAAGTGGGGCTCCAGGGACCCAAAGGTTCGAACACTGGGGTGAGCTCGTTCTACTACTTCCTCTCCTACCACGGCAACGCTACGGCGAGACTACGGCGAGAGCGCGCTAGCGTAGGACGGGCGAGGACACATCGGTTTACCCAGGTTCGGGCCACCTTGCGAGGTAAGACCCTACTCCTGCTTGTAGTTGGGATTATTGTGGGTGAGAGAGTTCTCGCGTACAAGGTTGAAGACGATCCGGTCCCTTTGCTATGGTGGCTGCACTGCCCCTTTTATGCCAGCCTTGGTCCTCTTCCCCCTGGAAACTTAGGCGGGAAGGGTTGCCACACTCGGCGGTTTTGAAAGGGGACAGACGCTAAGGTTATCCTGACTAAAGGTGGTCTTCGCCTGCCAAAGCATGATCCATGACGCGCCGGTGGGCTCGGTGATGACCTCCGCCCTGCGCGCCCGCCGTCTTGGTCTTCCTTCGCCGATCGGGCAACCTTTGGGGTTGCTTTGGAGAGTAGATAGCTGGCCCTGCTCCCCTAACGCAAAAGAGGAAACCATCTGCATCCGCGCCTGCTGGCGCGGCCTCTACTGCTGCTCGTCGCCGTGCGCGTCACCCACGTGATGGGCTCCAGACCTTGCGACACATCGAACGGCCTTCGTCTCGAACGCCTGCAGGAGGGGGCCTCGGAAGGCCACCTCGGGAAGCCGCCTCGTGAGGCCACTCGGGAAGCCGCCTCATGAGGGGACCTCGCGAGGCCGTTGATGGTGGTGCTGAGCGTTGCCTGCTACTCCCTGAGGAGGGGGCCTCAGGAGGCCAGAGCCCCATGAGGGGTCTTGGTGAGACACTATGCGGCGACGGCCCGCTGGGCCCACTCCAGGCGTTGCGCCCTGGGACAAAGGCAGACGGGCCTGGATACCCCGGGTTCCATGGGCCCGACAGGAGTTCTCCACCCAGATCGGGTTATTGGTGTACACCACCGAGAGCTCCGTGATCCTTCTGTGGGTGTCCACTACGGCATGCATGGTGAACTGCCGCTCGTCGTCAGCAGCCGCTGGGACCGCCACTGGAGCCGCGCAGGATACCCTCTTTGTATTTGTCGTCGTGGGTGTGCTTCTTGCCATACTGGGGCGTGATCGAAAGGTTGAAGAGACACAAGGGTTAAATGGCTGCTGTAATAAATGGGGGCCGGACGGCCTGTAATCGTCACGTCTTGTTACCGCATTCCTAGCGGAGGATTCCAGTGCACGCTTGAGCTGCTGAGCACACCACACGCGTTTCGTTTGACCACACGTGGGCTTGAAGAGGCGCCAAGTTTACCCATGGGTGATGAGGTCAAAGTTACACAGACGGGTAATGATGGACACTCAAGTGCGATAATTTTGGGCACACAGTTGAGGAAACAAACTGTGTACAATAATGTCGAAGATCGCTGCCGTGTACGCAATATAGATCATTTGCGATTGAGATCGACAAGGGAAACACATTCGAGAATGGTAAATAAAATCAAGTCCATTGAGGTCCAGATATTAATCGTCCATTGCATATGAATGTCAAAATAGTACTACCAATATACGAGTCTCATACGATGTCATTTCAATGATTGTACCACAAAAGCCCGAAATATTACAAGGTTCAAATTCCAGAGTTAGAAGGCTCAAATTTGAAGATTAATTACAAGGTTCAAACTGATATTAGAAATGAAATTCAGCTCATGCAGCTGCAGACGACCGTGCTGATCAGCTGAACTTGGACATATGAGAGGTTCAAACTAATATTACAACTTGTAACACCCATTTCGAAACCTCAACATTTCTGCAAAGGGATCAGCCACTGACAAGTCATGTATGGGCTTAACATAATGACTTCCGATTACTCTGTCAGCTGATCTTGCAAAATGAAATTCAGCTTTTGCAGAGCCTTTTCCATTCTGCCGTAGCCGCCGGCGCAGATCAGCAAACCATTCAGTTTTGTGAACCAAATGTAGGGCAAGCCTCATTACCTTTAGCACCCTTTGAAAGATCGTGGATGTCGCCTAGAGGGGGGGGGGTGAATAGGTGCTTTAAAATAATTACGGTTTAGGCTTGAACAAATGCGGAATAAAACTAGCGGTTAATTTGGCAAGCACAAAACCTACAACAGCTAGGCTCACCTATGTGCACCAACAACTTATGCTAAGCAAGATAAACAACTAAGAGATAGCAAGATATATAACATGAAACACTATGGCTATCACAAAGTAAAGTGCATAAGTAACGGGCTCGGGTAAGAGATAACCGAGGCATGCGGAGACGACAATGTATCCTGAAGTTCACACCCTTGCGGATGCTAATCTCCGTTTGGAGCGGTGTGGAGGCACAATGCTCCCCAAGAAGCCACTTGGGACACTATAATCTCCTCACGCCCTCGCACAGTGCAAGATGCCGTGATTCCACTAAGGGACCCTTGAGGGCGGTCACCGAACCCGTACAAATGGCAACCCTTGGGGGCGGTCACCGAACCCGTACAATTGGCAATCCTTGGGGGCGGTCACCGGCACCCGTCAAATTGCTCAGGGCAATCTCCACAACCTAATTGGAGACCCCGACGCTTGCCCGGAGCTTTATACCACAATGATTGAGCTCCGACAACACCAACCATCTAGGGCACCAAAGCACCCAAGAGGAACAAGCTCTAGGGTGCCCAAACATCCAAGAGTAACAAGCTTCTCAACTTTCACTTCCACGTATCACCATGGAGAACTCAAACCGATGCACCAAATGCAATGGCAAGGGCACACAGAGTGCCCAAGTCCTTCTCTCCCAAATCCCACCAAAGCAACTAATGCTAGGGAGGAAAATGAGAGGTAGAACGAAGAAGAGAACACGAAGAACTCCAAGATCTAGATCCAAGGGGTTCCCCTCAGATAGAGGAGAAAGTGATTGGTGGAAATGTGGATCTAGATCTCCTCTCTATTTTCCCTCAAGAACTAGCAAGAATCATTGGAGGGATTGAGAGATAGCAAGCTCAAAGAAGGTCAACAATGGGGGGCAAACACGGGCTCAAAAGATAAGACCCATTGGGGAAGAAGACCCCCTTTTATAGGTGGGGAAAAAATCCAACCGTTATGCACACAGCCCGCACCCAAGCGGTACTACCGCTCCATGAGCGGTACTACCGCTGCAGATACACGGGAAAGATGAAGAGCAGAGTCACGACTAGTAGTGGCAACGGAAGTAGGCGCGGTACTACCGCTCCTACTGCCGCTTCTACTGCCGCTCGTACAACCGGGCCAAAAAGGACTCAACGGTAGTATGCCAGAGGGACTACCACTGGACTACCGCTGAACCCGACATGAAAAAACAATAGCCGAGAAGGAGTGGTAGTTCGCGCGGTACTAGAAGCAGTAGTACTACCTATAAGTGGTACTACCGCTGCCAGGAGCGGTACTACCGCTGGCAGCTCTCCAACCACCCATCTGCGACACAGAAAACTGTCCAGAAACCAGAACTGCCACAACTTCTGCATACAAACTCCGAATCCAGCAAACTCAAGCTTGTTGGTTATATTAAGAAGTGGCAGTAGAAAAGAGCCTAAGGATATAGAGGTGTGAAACCTCCATCGGTGAAGAACCGGCAAAAACTCCATCATCGAAAACATCATAGAAGATGCATACCAACTCCGTTTTCGATGAGCTTGAGCTTGTCATGAAGGTGACCAAAAGCTCAACGACTCTCAAAGCAAAAATGCCAAACAAGAACCAAGAAAGATGATGCAAGGATGCAATGGTTTGAGCTCTCTACGAATGATACGATCAAGCTACTCATACAAGAGCCCCCCTTGATAGTACGGCAATCGATCCTATAACCCGGTCTCCAAACTACCACCATGAGACCGGTAAAATAGAAAGCCTATCAAGGGCAAACCTTTGCCTTGCACATAGTCCACTTGAGCTAGATGATGATGATCTTGACTTCCTCAAGTTGGACCACCTTTCTTGATTGCGTTGGCTCGATGAAGACTAGTAGATTGCTCCCCATACTCCACAATGGGTGAGCCTCTTCGGCACATCTTCACAAGTCCATTGTCACCACAATGGACGGAAAGCTTCAAGCATGTGATCTCTTCATGATGCTCCACTTGAACTTGCACACCGCAATCTTGATGACGATCACCACTTGATGTCATCCTCCATGGGTTGTATGATATTTTCCTTTTGATGCATGCCCATGGAAACATACCTAACCCCACAAACAACTCTCACACATAGACCACGGGTTAGTACACAAAGCACAATGGACAATGCTTACCATACCATGGGATCACTTGACCCCTCTCAGTACATCTTGTACGCTTTGTGTGTTGATCAACTTGATTCACTCTTTGACTTAGTCTTGATCAACCTTGAATCAGATCTTCTCTCTTCATAAAGATGATGTCTTGAAGGTAAACATGAATGTTCACACAATCTTCTTCTTCAAGACATACTTGCAATGTGCTCAACCCTCACATGACCAATCATCGGATAACTCCTTAAATAGCACCTTGGTCAACACATATTCTTCTTCTAACAACCTTGAAACCAACAAATGGTCTTCAAGCAATGCCTATGGACAAACCCTTAAAATATAACTCAAGGCAACCATTAGTCCATATGGATTGTCATCAATTACCAAAACCAAACATGGGGGCACCACATGTTCTTACACCCTTGCTCTCATAGCAAAGAACCTGGCGAATATAATCTCCGATAAGGTCCCTCGGTAGGAGTTCAAAGTAATTTCTGAGAAATGCAGATCAAGGCATTCGATGTGGTTGTTATATTGTATCATATTATCCACTACCGGGCCTAATCTTATCTGCAAAAGAAGAGAACGTATTAGTGCCTACATGTAGTTTTGAACACTACTACAGGCCTCTTTGATTTGCAGGATTTCTAAAATACACGAATAGAGCGACATGCCATCTGTGTCCCATGACCGAGGACTCGGCTATTCGAATAGATTTATACTCTGCAGAGGTTGCGCACTTTACCCACACTATGGAGCTCCTGGCCTCCTGTTCCCATTCGGGTGGACCGGTGCTTCTCCAACAAAACTTGTCTATTGCCTCACACTCTTATGGTCCCACTGACAATCATACCCTCTCAGGGTCATGTTCTGGGTGGCCTCTGTGTCACTCCTGACACCTGCCACCGTCGTGGCCAAACAAAACTGTCCCAAACGGGGACGCCGGCAAATAACTCAACTGGGCTCACAAGGTTATCGCCGCCTACCGGGCCAGGGTAGCACGCGCGCATAACCTCCCCTCTTTGGTGGTACCGATAGGAGGCAAGACAATAGACCAAGTCAGGGCCTTCCCATAAAGGCAAATGTGGCTGCACTGATGAGCTCGGTTCGGTGGCACTATGACTCGATCCAGCCGATGGAGGAGGTTGTCATTATTACATCACATTCTTTATCATTGCAATAACAGTAGTAATGCACAATGAAACTCTAACAACCTATCCCCATGATGTCACCTACGAGTCACTAGTGCGATAATATGATGAGCATTAGCAGGAAATGTGAACAGTAATTGCAATCTAGCAAGAGTTTAATTATTCCTATCACATGCATAATCATTAATTAAACATGCAAGAATAACACAGAGCAATGCTTTAGGGCATGTATCAGATGGTCGGCTTGCCTGGGGGTGAAGGAATACTCTGGAAAGAAGTGCGATCACCTCGCGGAAAATTCGTCGGAGAATATTCTCTCTCAGAGGGGCTGATTGAAGGGCAAGGGCAAAATGGTTATTTTCACAGTGTGAAAACATTATGAAAATTATACCATCGGAACGGCCTCGACGAACTGAAAACGTGGGCGTTGAATTTACCTCAATCGGAGTTACGGTTGAAGAGAAACTGCCGTTCGTTCGTTAGGGAGAAAAATAAACAGAAACTGTTCATTTTTGCCCTTAGCCGACGAACGTTCACTATTTAAGGGTTTCGGCGCCGGCGGCTAAAAACAGATGGCGTATTTGGGAAAATGCGCTTTCAGCGTGGGGAGGCGACTTCCACAGAAGCCGTGTCCACTTAATCTGAGCTGGCGGGCGGTGCCACCTCTTTGGACGCCGACAGGTGGGTCCCGCGCGGCCTTTCTCTCTCCTCCCTCTTCTTCTCCTACGTCCTCCTCTGTTTCCCCCGACCAGCAGCAAAGGGTGGCTGGTCGTCGGCGTTGCCGCAGCTCCGGTGGGCGAGGGCTCCGGCCAAAGGTGGGGATGGACGCGCCGGTCAACGCCGCGCCGGCCCATACCCGTGGTGGAGGCGGGGGTGGCCCGTAGCAGCCGGACGGGGTGAGAGGCGGATGGCGGCTCCGGTGATCTTGGGCTCGAGGCAACGGCCTGCTCCAGCGCGAAATGGAGAGCGGGGAGACGCCGTGATGGTGGTGGTGGTCAGCTGCGGTGGCTAGTGTCACGCCCAATATGCGGTCCTATTCTCAAGGGACTCGAACATCCCAATAAGGATAGAAGCGCATATTGAAGACGCTTGCAAGGTGGAAATCATTACATCGTACCATGTACATAATAGATGGGGATACATACAAATACATACAATCAGCTCATGAATACATTAATACATCAATACATAGCAAACACCATACAGAAGAGCAGAATCCGACTACGGATGAAACACAAACGAAAAACACGACTGACATCCACCCTGCTAGCCCAGGCTGTCGACCAGGAACCTATCCCAAGATCGACAAAGAAGAAGAACTCCAAAAGCAGACGCGCATCGCTCTCGCATCAGATCATCGCATTACCTGTACCTGCATCTGTTATTGTAGTAATCTGTGAGCCACGAGGACTCAGCAATCCCATAACCATGGGTAGCAAGACTATCAAAGCTTAATGGGTATGGAAGGGGTAAAGTGGTGAGGTTGCAGCAAGCACTAAGCATTGTATGGTGGATAACTTACGAGTACAAGAATAAGAAGAGTAAACTACGCATAACGGTCGCAATCTAATAATGATCAAGAAGTGATCCTGAACACCTACTTACGAGTCAAACATAACCCACCGTGTTCTCTTCTTGGTTCAAACCTCACAAGAAGAGACGATCACGGTTACGCACACGGTTGGTGTATTTTAATTGAATTTAGTTTCAAGTTCTCTACAACTGGAGGTTATAAATATCCAAGTCGCCACATAACCGCGGGCACGGCTTCGCGTAAGATTTAACCCTGCAGGGGTGTTCCAACCTGGTCCATCATAGACCAACACAAGCTGCGGTGGAAATACCTCAACCTCGAGATAGCCCGAAGTATCCTCGGAATCCCGGTGCACAAGACATCTCGACAATGGTAACGCAAGTCCAGCAAGACCTCCCGGCGTGCCGACACCCTGATAGTAGCCACGCGTATCTCGTCTCAGGCCACGACCGGATAGGTCAGCCTACGAGTAAAACCATAACCTTGAGTTTCCTCATGGTGGCCCCGCAGTCTGCCCGTTTCGGACCAACACCATCGGCACTGGCCCACCTGTATTTTGTTGAATTAAGAATCCTCGGGTAGCGCTAACTCCCTATGCAAATTAATTATTTAATTCAGTATTATTATGTTGGCAAATGGTAAAACCAATGTTGGGCCTTGCTAGAAGCGGTTATTCAAAGTGAACTGTCAAGAGGGTCCCATACCCCTGAGCATGTTAGGAACGCTAATCAAGGATCATAACACCGGTATTACGGAAACTAGGGCGGCATGAGTGGAACAAAACACTAGGCAAAAGGCCGAGCCTTCCGCCCAAAACCAAGTATATAGATTCATTAATTAAATAATAGATATTGTGATATCCCATGATATCCATGTCCCAGCATGGAACAACCTGCAACTACACCTGCAACTAGCAACACTATAAGAAAGGGGCTGAGCAAAGCGGTAACATAGCCAAACAACGGTTTGCTGGGTAAGGGTGGTTAGAGGCTGTATCGTGGCATATGGGAGGCTGACATATATGTGGTAGGAAGCGCGACATAGCGATAGCAACGAGACAACTAGCAAGCAAAGGTAGTAGAGATATCCAAGGTCATGATCATCTTGCCTGAAATCCCGCTCGGAAGAAGAACGAGTCCATGAAGAAGACGAATCAACGTAGTCGAACGAATCCTCACAATCGCAACGAAACCGGAACTATCGAGAAGAAACACAACCGGAAAGAAGCAAACAACATGGTAAACACACAAGCATAAACATGGGGTGATGCACAATCAAATATGATGCATGACAAGATTAAATGTTGTTAAACATGGCAAGAGATGAAGCATAAGCAATCCGTACAACTAGGCAAGTTTAAATGTGGCCGGAAACACAAATAACAATTCCGGAAAATCCCCATATGCAAATTTCGAAATTAGTACTGATCTGAATTAAACACGATGTTAAAGTGGTTAAACAGCAAGTTTACATGCACTATGATGATCTTCATGTTTTTCTAATCAAGTTACATATGTAGAACATTTAATTCGGAGCTACGGTCAAGAAGATATGAGCTAAACAAGTTTAACATGGCAATAATGCAACATGCATGCAAACATCAACCACCAACACTCAAATCAAGAATGCAACATAACATTATGAATCTACACACAAATCTAAGCAAGTTTCATGTAGGACATGATTAAAACGGAGCAACGGTTCAAGAATTACCAACAACACAAGTTATAATAACAATCTGCCCAAAACAGCAACATAGGACTTTGCAAGCATCAAAACAACATGCTACAGTGCTGGAACATGGCATCAAATGGCACATCATGGTAGTACATAGCATGGAGCTCAAATCAATCAACATGGGCATAAACATAGGAGCAATAGATTAATTACTATGATTTTTGCAAAATGGAACATTCTGTTGACAGGTTGACAGTTTTATCATGATAGCAACTTGAGAGCAACAAAGAGACATGCTACAGGAACTTTACATGGCAACCAAGGGCATGGCATCAAAGTAGACATCACATAGGCCAAATCTCATGAAGGAACCATATGCATATGAGCTCTAGATTAGTGGCAACCATCAAGCAAAGTTGGCAAGTTTTTATCACAGACAGTTTTGATTTAAAACAGCAACATTGACTAGGCATGTTTGCAAGCTCATGGCAGTCACATCATGGCATATCATGGCATGGAATAAATACTAGCAGCAAGAAGACATGAAAATGCTCCAAAGACATGTTGACAATATGCTCATACGACATATGCATTAATTCACACAAAAATGACAAAATGACACATATTAACAGTTTTCTGCAGTTTACAGCATGATGCACTTTTGCAACAAGGATTATGACATGTAGATGGATCCTAACATGAATGCAAATGCAACCATCATGTAGAGCACAGAGAGTAGAACATTTTTCATATAAGGATCATCACCATAGGATGCACAGGTGCAAAGATATGGCCCACATAAGATGCATATATGCTGCAGAAAATCTGAGGAAAAATTCGACCTCGCGGAAAAACGGGACGGGGAGGATCGGGGACGAGGCGGTGCAGGCCGGGCGGTGTTTGGATCGGTGGACGCAGGCGTCCAGGGCCGAGGTGGTACGAGGCCGTCCAGGCGGGTGGGCAAGGCCGGCCATGGCGGCTGGTGGCGACGGGGCTCACCGGGGACGGCGAGGAGGCAAGGGGGCGGCCAGATCCAGGGCGGGGAGGCCGGATCTCGCCGGATCCATGGCCGGAGTAGGGCGGCAGAGCTCCACGGGCGGCGGCGGCTGCGGGGCGCGCGGTACAGCGGGAGGACGACGGCGGCGCGAGCGGTGCGGCGGCGGCACTCGGCGAGGCGCGCGGGTGGCGGGAGGCCAGGCGGCGGCAGCGCGGTGGCGGCGGGCAACGGGGCGGCATTGGCGAGGTGCTGGCAGGCGGCGGGGTCACCACAGGGCGGCGCTACGGGGAGCCGGGCGGCGCGAGCGAGCGGGCGTCTCGGGCCCGGTTGCGGCCCGGGGCGGGCCGGCCTTGGGCTCGGGCAGGCCCTGGCGCGGTGGAGGAGAGAGGAGGTGGCCAGGAGGAGGCGACGTGGCGGCTCCTGGTTTGCTGCGGGCGGCGGCTGCGGCGGCTCAGGCCATTGGCGGCGCGCCAAGTGGCGAGGAGGGGGCTGGCCGGCGCTGAAAAAGAGGAGGGAGAGAGGTGGCGGCTGTTGGGAGGTTAAGGGAGGCTAGGGTTGCCAGATTTGGACGAGGGGGGGTGTCCATTTATAGGCAGAAGGGGCTAGGAGAGGGATCTGGGGGTGGTTTCGGAGCCCTCCGATCGCGATCCGATGACTCCGGTCGCAAGAGGGGGTAGGTTGGGCTGGTGGGCTGGTTGAGGGCTGTGCTAGAAAGGCCAAGGGCTGCAGGAGAGAAGAGAGAGAGGCCCGACAACAGTTTTCGGAAACCAAAAACGTCCGACGTTTATCCGGCTATAGTGCCGCTATAGTTTAACGGTTGGGCTATCAAACGGACTTCGAATGCGACGAAATTTGGCACGCGGTCTATCTACAACATAATGAGACCGCACGCCAACTTTCAACCCATTCTAAGAACATTTTATTCCCACTTATAAAATAATATTTCGAAGGTGCCGCGGGCGCGTGCGAGTGTGTCGGGTCTCGAAACAGACAACGGAAGGGACGCGGAGAAGCCGGCAACTACGAACGGATGGAAGTTTTATGAAAACATGCAGATGAAATGCACATGATGACATGGCAAGGTGCAACAAGCAAACGAATCACACAGCAACGACGGAAAATAAATGGAAGGAATCTGGAGCATCGGTCTCGGGGCATCACAGCTAGGTGGAGGGGACGGAGCCGGGGATGGGTGAATTTGGCCGAGGCCAAGCGGCGGCCATGGCGGCTGTGCGAGGTGAGGAGAGCTCCTCGAGCTCCAATGGCTGGTCGGGGAGGAGGCTAGGAGGGCGGAGAGGGGCTGTGGTGCTGGGAGTGCTTGGGGAGGGGCTCGGGGTTGGCTATTTATAGCCCGGCGAGGAGAGGTGATAAGCTCAGCCGCCCGGCGTTCTTATCGGCGTACTGGAGCCCGGGGACACGCGGAGGGAGGGGGCGATGTCGGCAGGGTCTCCGGGAGAGTGGAGAAGTCGGCAGTGGCTTCGGGAGAGCTCTGGTTGGAGGTATACGGCGGCGACCGCGTACGAATAGTAGCGGTATGGCGGAAGTTGTCGCGGTGCGGCGAGGAAGAGTCCGGCGAGGGGAAGAGGCTGGAGAGGGGTGCGTGGATGGCGGCGACGTAGTCGGCACTAGGGGACACACTACGGCGGCCTGAGCTGGCCTGCCTAAGGTGACGACTGCGTAGAGGACTGACTTGGCCTGTCGCTCACGTGGTCACCACGCGGACCGTGTGCTCTGGCCTGCGTCTGCCTGTCTAGACTTGTCCAACAGGTTCAACACTGCTCAAACGGGTGATGTGGATCACTAGATGGACCAGTATGGGTCTGGAGTGGTCGAGCTAATCCAGAGTAGCTTCTGGACAGAATTTTGGAGGAGTCACTGAGGTGAAATGGTTTGACAAATAGAGCTGATATGTTGTCATATTGCAATGTGGTAAGAAGGAGTAGGTTCTTGCAAAATTTGAAGTCATTTGGACAAGTTTTGCATGCACTTCCTTCACAAAGTGCCCTAGTGGACAGAAATGAGAAAGTTGGAGTTGTGCTCAAATGGTTGAATGAAATGAGCTGAATTTTGGTGTAGGGAGGTTATTTGGACATTATGATATTCTGGTAAAATTTCAGCTCATTTGGATGCCCTATGAAGGTACTTCCTTCACAGAGCTTTCTGCTGAACAGAAACTAGATGGAATTTTTGGGAGAAATTGGCTAGATAAAATGATGTGAATTTTTGCATGCTCACATAATATAGGGAATATGAGATCCTGGATTAATTTCAATAATTTTTAAGCAATATAAAATATAGTTGCTTCTCAACCTCAAAATAGGTCCAGAAACAAGAACTGGATGTTGCCCTCAAACTTTGAACTGTGGAACTTGGTATCTTGATGGAAATGGTGAAGATATGGATAGGAGAAGCTCCACAATTTATTTGGGATTTTTCCTGGCAACCAAAATGGTAGTTCCTTTGGAAAGTGCCCAAAGTGCAATATTGGCTTTAAATAGGAAAATGCAATTTCCCTTATTTAATTATTGCCAATATTTTTATGAGAGCTCAATATGATCACAAAGAGTATCTACACATGTTTTCATGAACTTTGGAGATGGATAGATATTTTCCTGGATTTAATTCCTTTAAATGGCAGAAAAAGGAATTAATTTTAAATGAAAAATATTGCAAATGACTTGGCAATATTTTTGCATATCCAGGGTTTATGGATATAGGAGAGTCTCTGGAAAAAGTTTGAGAGGCAGCAGATCAAAGGAAATTAGAGTTCCTTTGTAACGGAAGGAATTAGGGTTTCTCCTCCGATAATTCGGAGAGTAGGGTTTCGGTGGCAAAATCCTAAGAATAAATTTTGGGTGACAGGGTTGGTCTGGAGAGAATCTCTGGTTGGATGGGAGAGGCAAGGCTAAGTGACCATCTTCATATACCCAAAGGTAAGAGAAAATCCCATAACATCGGAAAACAAGACGGGAGCCAAATCCCGCGAAGGGAAAAATCGAGGAGCGAAAATCAGGGTGTTACAAAGGCTCAAATTTGAAGATTAATTACAAGGTTCAAACTGATATTAGAAATGAAATTCAGCTCATGCAGCTGCAGACGCCCGCGCTGATCAGCTGAACTTGGACATATGAGAGGTTCAAACTGATATTACAACTTGTAACACCCGTTTCGAAACCTCAACATTTCTGCAAAGGGATCAGCCACTGACAAGTCATGTATGGGATTGACAAAATGACTTCCGATTACTCTGTCAGCTGATCTTGCAAAATGAAATTCAGCTTTTGCAGAGCCTTCTCCATTCTGCCGTAGCCGCCGGCGCTGATCAGCAAACCATTCAATTTTGCGAACCAAATGTAGGGCAAGCCTCATTACCTTTAGCACCCTTTGAAAGATCGTGGATGTCGCCTAGAGGGGGGTGAATTGGCGCTTTAAAATAATTACGGTTTAGGCTTGAACAAATGCGGAATAAAACTAGCGGTTAATTTGTCAAGCACAAAACCTACAACAGCTAGGCTCACCTATGTGCACCAACAACTTATGCTAAGCAAGATAAACAACTAAGTGATAGTAAGATATATAACATGAAACACTATGGCTATCACAAAGTAAAGTGCATAAGTAAAGGGCTCGGGTAAGAGATAACCGAGGCATGCGGAGACGACGATGTATCCTGAAGTTCACACCCTTGCGGATGCTAATCTCCGCTTGGAGCGGTGTGGAGGCACAATGCTCCCCAAGAAGCCACTAGGGCCACCGTAATCTCCTCACACCCTCGCATAGTGCAAGATGCCGTGATTCCACTAAGGGACCCTTGAGGGCGGTCACCGAACCCGTACAAATGGCAACCCTTGGGGGCGGTCACCGAACCCGTACAATTGGCAACCCTTGGGGGCGGTCACCGGTACCCGTCAAATTGCTCGGGGCAATCTCTACAACCTAATTGGAGACCCCGACGCTTGGCCGGAGCTTTACACCACAATGATTGAGCTCCGACAACACCAACCATCTAGGGCACCAAAGCACACAAGAGGAACAAGCTCTAGGGTGCCCAAACACCCAAGACTAACAAGCTTCTCAACTTTCACTTCCACGTATCACCATGGAGAACTCAAACCGATGCACCAAATGCAATGGCAAGGGCACATGGAGTGCCCAAGTCCTTCTCTCCCAAATCCCACCAAAGCAACTAATGCTAGGGAGGAAAATGAGAGGAAGAACGAAGAAGAGAACACGAAGAACTCCAAGATCTAGATCCAAGGGGTTCCCCTCACATAGAGGAGAAAGTGATTGGTGGAAATGTGGATCTAGATCTCCTCTCTCTTTTCCCTCAAGAACTAGCAAGAATCATTGGAGGGATTGAGAGATTGCAAGCTCGAAGAAGGTCAACAATGGGGGGCAAACACGAGCTCAAAAGATAAGACCCATTGGGGAAGAAGACCCCCTTTTATAGGTGGGGAAAAAATCCAACCGTTAAGCACACAGCCCGCACCCAAGTGTTACTACCGCTCCACGAGCGGTACTACCATTGCAGATACAGGGGAAAGACGAAGAGCAGAGTCACGAGCGGTAGTGGCAATGGAAGTAGGCGCGTTACTACCACTTATAAGCGGTACTACCGCTCCTACTGGCGCTTCTACTGCCGCTCGTCCAACCGGGCCAAAAAGGACTCAACGGTAGTATGCCAGAGGGATTACCACTGGACTACCGCTGAACCCGACACGAAAAAACAAGACCCGAGAAGGAGTGGTTGTACGCGCGGTACTGGTAGCGGTCCTACCACCTATAAGCGGTACTACCGCTGAGAGGAGCAGTACTACCGCTGGCAGCTCTCCAACCACCCATCTGCGACACAGAAAACTGTCCAGAAACCAGAACTGCCACAACTTCTGCATACAAACTCCGAATCCAGCAAACTCAAGCTTGTTGGTTATATTAAGAAGTGGCAGTAGAAAAGAGCCTAAGGATATAGAGGTGTGAAACCTCCATCGGTGAAGAACCGGCAAAAACTCCATCATCGAAAACATCATAGAAGATGCATGCCAACTCCGTTTTCGATGAGCTTGAGCTTGTCATGAAGGTGACCAAAAGCTCAACGACTCTCAAAGCAAAAAGGCCAAACAAGAACCAAGAAAGATGACGCAATGATGCAATGGTTTGAGCTGTCCACGAATGATATGATCAAGCTACTCATACAAGAGCCCCCCTTGATAGTACGGCAATCGATCCTATAACCCGGTCTCCAAACTACCACCATGAGACTGGTAAAATAGATAACCTATCAGGGGCAAACCTTTGCCTTGCACATAGTCCACTTGAGCTAGATGATGACGATATTGACTTCCTCAAGTTGGACCACCTTTCTTGATTGCGTTGGCTCGATGAAGACTAGTAGATTGCTCCCCATACTCCACAATGGGTGAGCCTCTTTGGCACATCTTCACAAGTCCATTGTCACCACAATGGACGGCAAGCTTCAAGCATGTGATCTCTTCGTGATGCTCCACTTGAACTTGCACACCGCAATCTTGATGATGATCACCACTTGATGTCATCCTCCATGGGTTGTATGATATCTTCCTTTTGATGCATGCCCATGGAAACATACCTAACCCCACAAACAACTCTCACACATAGACCACGGGTTAGTACACAAAGCACAATGGACAATGATTACCATACCATGGGATCACTTGACCCCTCTCGGTACATCTTGTACACTTTGTGTGTTGATCAACTTGATTCACTCTTTGACTTAGTCTTGCTCAACCTTGAATCAGATCTTCCCTCTTCATAAAGATGATGTCTTGAAGGTAAACATGAATGTTCACACAATCTTCTTCTTCAAGACATACTTGCAATACGCTCAACCCTCACATGACCAATCATTGGATAACTCCTTAAATAGCACCTTGGTCAACACATATTATTCTTCTAACAACCTTGAAACCAACAAATGGTCTTCAAGCAATGCCTATGGACAAACCCTTAAAATATAACTCAAGGCAACCATTAGTCCATATGGATTGTCATCAATTACCAAAACCAAACATGGGGGCACCACATGTTCTTACACCCTTGCTCTCACAGCAAAGAACCTGGCGAATATAAACTCCGGTAAGGTCCCTCGATAGGAGATCAAAGTAATTTCTGAGAGATGCAGATCAAGGCATTCGATGTGGTTGTTATATTGTATCATATTATCCACTACCAGGCCTAATCTTATCTGCAAAAGAAGAGAACGTATTAGTGCCTACGTGCAGTTTTGAACACTACTACAGGCCTCTTTGATTTGTAGGATTTCTAAAATACACGAATAGAGTGACATGCCATCTTCGATCCTACATGATTAACATGGGCATTTGATTACAATCTAGAAAAACGTAGGCTTCTTCCCAAGAGGTTGGAGTGGATGGAAATTTACCTACGAAAACAAGTACAGATGAATCGAAAGGAGAAATGCATATGGATTGTAACCTTATGAATCAAGCAACCACTGCAGGGAAAAAACATCAATGTACTGAAATCCTCCAAAATTCCTTCAGAAATCGTAGTACATTCGTCATTGTAAACTTGGGAAAAGGTACCAAAAAATTGAACTCCCATATGGTTAACATTTAACAGGAAAGGAGCATCACCTCGATATATAGCTTCTCCAGGCACGGAAAGCATCTCAGGAAACTGACAACTTCGTCCAGGTTGGGGCCGATAGATTCTACTGCGAAGACCTTCACTGTGCGCAGATACATTGTCAAGCTTGTCGGGTTCATTTTCTGGATGACAGATGAACACACATCTTCAAAATTAGAAAAAATGTTAATTCAAGAAGGAGAAGAAGAAGACGAATGTTGTACCTGAACAGTTGTGGATCCAATAACAAGTTCGGAGAATTTGACAGACGAGTAGCCCACCACTGTCAATTTCGGCGCAGAAATGACACTGATTCTTGTTGGACCTTGTTGATCAACTACAAGTAATCTCTCTAGTAAAGGTGTGTCCTCAATGACCATACTGTGATACACCTTCTGTGATCTCTTGTTGCAGCACCAGCAACACACATAAATTGTCCAGAGAGTCATGGAGGTGATGTGGAAGCTACTCAACCCATTGATCGCCTGAAGACGAAGGTACTCGAGTGCAGTACAGCCGCGGAGTAGGCGCTCCATGTCATCCTTGGGGATGCGGACGGCGACAAGCTCGAGGTGCTTCAATCGAGGGAGAAAAAGAGCGGGCGCATCATTAATCAGGGGCAAATGGCAGTTCATGAACCTGGCAACCCGCAGCGTGGGCGCGAGGCGGAGCGTGGACGGTGGCAGCAAGTGCATATGTCCATCATTAAAACTGAGCTCCTCGAGGTGATCCAGGGCGGGGGATCGGAACCACAAATCAAGCTTGTCTCGGTCTTTGCCATTGGAACGGAACTTGCCCGTGATAAGGCCTCTGATTGGGCCAAGGTGCCTGCCGAGGATCTGGGACAACGCATCCAAGCTTTTGCGATAGCCATGGCAGAGCTTGTGGACGTCGATGAGGTCGAGAGGGGTGGAATGCCATAGGGGGCGCCACTGTCGGGAAAGGACGGTTGTCCGCGCACCATATTTGATTGGGAGGAGGGAGATGACGACGATCAACATATCATCGGGGAGGCTGCTGATGAAGTCTAGGCCTGCCGTAGTTGCTTGCTGTTCTTGCTCGACCCGCCTCCGCTTGTTGGCAGCCTCGTCCTCCACCTCTGGAGTCTCCTCGGCGGCGACGCTATCTGATAGGACTGGAGGAGTGGGAGGATAGGGAATATTAAGTTAGAACAGGGCAGAAGAAAAGTGTATTGGTAACTAGAAGTTACTAGGTAGGAACAGACTTAACAGAGTCCGAAAAGGGAATCCCTATTGGTTGCTTAAATACTACACAATTACTTTGATATTGCTAGGTAAGTCAACATGCAGATACTTGAAAAGAACACTTACTTGGAACAAAGTCCGAACGGATGATATCGTCGGGGAAGTTAGCATATAGCATATGACCAGGCTCTTTCAGGTGCATTGCAATTTTAGTGCCAGCTTTCGCTACATAAAACTTAGAAATTTCTATCCAAAGGCCCGCGCCAAAATAGGAGTAACCATGTTCATCAAGTTTTACAGAAGCAACGATTGTAAATCCATGGTTTGTGTTCAAGATGACATTCCTGGAGTCTTCAGTTATGTAAAGGCCAAGATTGTGTACTATAGTTGTTGTTGTAAAGCAAGGGATGTACTGCAGGAAATGATAAGATTGTTAAAGAATAGGGTAACATGAAAATATGGGAGTAATTGAAAGAACAGTACACAACAGTTGAAATCAAAGGACACAAAGTTATAGTTAAACAGATAGTGTAACCATGATGTCATGCAAATATGAGAGTAATCGAAAGAACATTACAGCATTAATTGGCCTAATATAGGAAGAAGAAAAATCCTCTTTGACATATATACTGCATGTGTCACCTTTTATCCAACTGTAGCAATATATACTATATGTTCAGAAAAGTAGGCCATGCCAACCGAGGTAGGGTGAGATTGAACATACCGTGCGATTCCTGAAGCCAGCTGGTACGGTGAGATGGAACTTCTCGGCTGTCTGGCCGAGGCCGCATAGGCCTGATGTCTCCTTGCACTGTACACTCTATGAATGAAAGAAAACCCTCGAATTAGCTAGAAGAAAAATGAATCCACGACGATTTTGGCCGGGTGATTAAAAGGGGCAGACGGACTGGGATAAGAGATGATCGAATATTTGAGTAAATTAGTTACCTGGTTCTCCATGAGAAAAAGCTCCAATACCGCAGATTCCCCAATCGGGCGGAGCTGGGTCGACGGCGAGCCGCGTCGAGAAAGTCGGTGGCGATAGGTGGCGGCAAGCGGAAGTGGCGAAATGCGGTGGGGTTTGCCGGCAGCCGGTGTCGGCGACAGGCGTCGAGCTAAGTGGTTGCCTGTAACGCCCAATATGAAGCTCTATCGCAGTCTCGTGATGAAGTCGAGATCGTGACAGAACCCCATTTTGGATCGCATAGCAAGGTGGTTCTCAAATACATACAACCGAATGAATAGATGAGTGTACCAGATAAAGGCTTACACTCGCCACATGCTACAGCATAATATATCATAAATCATCATACAATCATCCAAATGAAAGACAGGGTCTGACTACGGACGAAAACAAATGAGAAAACACCACCCTGCTATCAACCTCGGATCAACCGACTAGGGCCCACTACGGATCATCTAGCATCGTGACGTACATACGTCCACGCTCATCGTCATACTCCCAATGGAGCATCTCGGGCTCACCTGTATCTGCCTCAAGCGTACCTGCAACTGGTGGTTATAGTAATCTGTGAGCCACAGGGACTCAGCAATCTCATCACCCAAGGTAACAAAACTATTTAAGCTTATAGGAATGGAAGGGGTAAATGTGTTGAGGTTGCAGCAAGCACTAAGCATGTTTAAGTGGCTAACTTACGAGTACAAGAATAAAGATGAGCATGCTACGCATAACGGTCGCAAGTTTAATATGATCAAGAAGTGATCCTGAACACCTACTTACGATTCAAACATAACCCCACCGTGTTCTCTTCCCGAACTTACTCGAAAAGAGACCATCACGGTTACGCACACAGTTGGTGTATTTTATTAGAATTAGTGTCAAGTTTTCTACAATCGGAGGTTAAAAATATCCAAGTCGCCACATAACCGCGGGCACGGCTTCGCATAAGACTTAACTCTGCAGGGGTGTTCCAACCTGGTCCATCACAAACCAACACAAGCTGCGGTGGAAATACCTCAACCTCGAGATAGCCCGAAGTATCCACGGAATCCCGGTGCACAAGACATTTCGACAATGGTAACACAGGTCCAGCAAGACCTCCCGGTGTGTCGATACCCTGATAGAAGCCGCGCGTATCTCATTCTCAGGACACAACGGATGAGCAGTCCATACAACTAAAACCAGTGCCTCGAGTTTCCTCATGGTGGCGCTGCAAGGGGCTCTAGTTTGGACCAACACTCATGTGGAGCACTGGCCCGGGTTGTTGATTAAGAATCCTTGGGTTAATTACTCCCTATGCAAGTTTTAGTTGTTATTAGGCAAATGGTAAAACCAAAGTTGGGCCTTGCTGGAAGCGGTTATTCAAAGCGAACTATCAAGAGGGTCCCATTCCCCTGAGCATGTTAGGAACGCTAATCAAGGAGTATAACACCGGTATTACGGAAACTAAGGCGGCATGAGTGGAACAAAACACTAGGCAAAAGGCCGAGCCTTCCACACACAACCAAGTATATAGATGCATTAATTAAATAAGAGAGATTGTGATATCCCAACATATCCATGTCCCTACATGGAACATCCTGCACTGCACCTGCAACTAGCAATGCTATAAGAGGGGCTGAGCAAAGCAGTAACATAGCCAAACAACGGATTGCTGAGTCCCTGTGGCTCACAGATTACTATAACCACCAGTTGCAGGTACGCTTGAGGCAGACATAGGTGAGCCCGAGATGCTCCATTGGGAGTATGACGATGAGCGTGGACGTATGTACGTCACGATGCCAGATGATCCGTAGTGGGCCCTAGTCGGTTGATCCGGGGATGATAGTAGGGTGGTGTTTTCTCATTTGTTTTCGTCCGTAGTCGGACCCTGTCTTTCATTTGGATGATTGTATGATGATTTATGATATATTATGCTGTAGCATGTGGCGAGTGTAAGCCTTTATCTAGTACACTCATCTGTTCATTCGGTTGTATGTATTTGAGAACCACCTTGCTATGCGATCCAAAATGGAGTTCTGTCACGATCTCGACTTCATCACGAGATTGCGATAGAGCTTCATATTGGGCGTTACAAGTTGGTATCAGAGCCAACCCTCGCGGTTACACGGATGTTTGCGGACAGGTGCGCAGTCATGTTGTGCATGACGTTTGTGACCCGTTGTGGCACACGGCATGCTACATGTGCCGGACTGGATGCACAGACGTATGTGCCAAGAGGGAACGTTCCTGTGGCCCGACGAGGACGTCAGTTCCTCTGAGTGGGGGTGTATCTGATGGCCTGGCTTAATAGGGATGCTAGACTACTCATATCAATAAGAAATTCCTTCTTTTCCGGGAGCCCATTCGGAAAGAACTCCAAAGTTAAGCGTGCTCAGCTTGGAGTAATTTCAGGATGGGTGACCGACCAGGAAGTTGGTTCCGGGTGCGCACGAGTGAGGACAAAGTGCGTAGAAAAGGCTAGTATTGATTTGTGGGGCCAGTCTAGATCCCGGCAGGAGTAACGACCACCAGCGGGTGTGTCCGGGGCGTTACATTGCCGCGGCGATAGGCGGTGACATGCAGAGTCGTGGAGGAGTGCCAGTGCAACTGGGGAAGGGAAGGGGGGAGGTGGCGGGCGGGGGTGAGGGTTTTGTGACGTGGGGGTGGTGAGGGTTTTCTTTTTTTCTTTTTGAATTGGGTGGTGAGGGTTTTCTATCCCAGAGGCCAGAATGCGTTTCGCAGGCAACGATTTGGTAGACTCAACCGTGTGCGATTAACATCACTCTGTGTGTGGTGTGGGCAGTGGCGTACCAAGGGGGTGTGCCATGGCACACCCAATATTTTGGAAAACATTTTTCACCATGTAAAAATTAGCTGATTTTTAAGGCCCATGAAAGCTAATTGAAATAGTCTCAATTTTTTTAAAGTGTGCACACCTTCTATTTTATTTCTAGGTCCGCCACTGGG
Source organism: Elymus sibiricus (assembly GCA_039707655.1). Classification (NCBI taxonomy): domain Eukaryota; kingdom Viridiplantae; phylum Streptophyta; class Magnoliopsida; order Poales; family Poaceae; genus Elymus; species Elymus sibiricus. The sequence goes on along the minus strand of CM077672.1, from coordinate 231,621,891 downwards.
TGTGGGCAATCATATGTTGGTATAAGAGAAGCATAAAATTCCATCAACCAGACTGATTGCATACTCATCCCACATCTAGACATAAGTAAACATATATATATATATATATGCCTTTTTTTTAAATAATACATTTTTTTTATAAATTACAGAAATAATATACAAATTTGAAAATTTTCAAAAATATGACCCAGTCGGCTGGGGCTAAGCCGACAGGTTTCAGTCGGCTGGAGCTAAGCCGACAGGCCACGTGGCAGCCTGTGATTCGCCCGAACACGTCGCCCCTCGCATTGGATTCGTCAGTCGGCCTGGGGAGCTGCAGTCGGCCCCGGCGCAGCCGACAGGGCTCCAGTCGGCCCCGGCGCAGCCGACAGGCCGTCCAATCGGCCGGGGCGTGGCCGACAGGCCGTCCAATCGGCCGGGGCGCTTTTCTCCCTTCCCTGCTCTTCTCCTTCTCTCCTTCCCTGCCCGTGAGCTCTTCTTCTTCCTCTTCGTGCATGCTCTCTCTCTCGTTTCTCTCTCTGTCTCTCGCAACCCCGCGTCGATCTCCTCGCTGGTCCATCCATTTTTGCATCCAACCCACAGAAAGAGTAGATCATAGCCAACCCCAGCGGCCTACGGTATTTTTTTTTCCAATAGGATAGTTTTTTTTCTCGTACAAGTGAGGTGAGGAGGAGCCATGGTGGAGGTGGTTCAGCCATGGTGGAGGTGGTGAGGAGGAGGAGCCATGGTGGAGGTGGTTCAGCCATGGTGGAGGTGGTGGTGAGGAGGAGGTGCTGCTGGGGAGGAAGAGGTGGTGAGGAGGAGGAGGAGGTGCGGCTGAGTTGAAGAGAGGAGCAAGAAGCAGTGGCACTCGCGTCGAAGGTATAACTATGTCGTCAAGAAATGTCTCTTAGTTGTAGATATTTTAAAAAATTAATGTTTAGGTCTGTCAGTATTTTTAGTTGCTCCGGTAATATTCCGTATTATATGTGCATGTCAAATATTTAGGTCTGTCAGTAATTTTAGTTGCTCCGGTAATATTCCGTGTTATATGTGCATGTCAAATATTTAGGTCTGTTGGTATTTTTAGTTGCTCCGGTAATATCCATAATATATTAAGTTGTTTCAATATTTAGCTTCGTTAATATTCCGTAATATATGTACTTGTCAAATATTTAGGAGTGCGAATATTTGTAGTTTGCCATGTCGTTAATATTCGTTGTCTGTCCATGTTAAATAATTTTATAGGTGAGCCGAGATGTCTGATTCAGTGAAGTTCATATTTTTCTACGGTCCTGGTAATGTCCAAACAAATGAGATTGGGGTTGATCTGAGTGAATTTGAGCACATAGAGGTGGCACTGACCGACCCTCAAACATGGTCTCTTAGTCAGTTGAAAGAATGGGTGACAGCATGTTTAGGGCTGAATAGTGATACGCACACCGTGGGTGTTCATGCATTGTGGACCTGGTCAAGTTCGAATGTTTTCTTCTATTTGAGGCCAGTAGAGCGGGATTCTCAGTGGGTGCGCTGGTTACAAGGTTGCGAAAGTAGGGGATGCAATCCTTGTGCCTTAGTGCTTCCCGTTGTGAAGGAGGTAATTGCGCCTGAAGGCCAGGGTGGTAACGATCCTGGGCAAAGCAGTGACGGGATGATGTTATCTATGTCAAATGCTGGAGATGATGGTTACGAACAAGGGCAGAGTAATCAGGTAGAAGGAGGAAATGCCGATGGTTATTACAGTGGCGAGGCGGACGCTGACGAGGTAGATGGGCACATGCAGAACATCATGGAAGAAGAAGACACCGATATTGATAGTGGTCATGCAGATAATTCTGACGAGTCAGATGAAGAAGAAAATGCAGAGGAGCTCCCGATTCCTGCTTCTTGGAATCATGACTTCTCATCTGCAATGACCGTGAACAATGGTCATGATTCTGCCTGGCAATATCACCAAAACAACATTGCGACGGGTGCTATGTATCCCAACAAAGAAGCTCTGAAGGACGCAATAATAAATTGGGCAATGTCCACGCAAAGGGTTTTCGTAGCTGAGGTGTCCAGTCAGAAATACTTGACAATGGTATGCAAGAATGCAGGTTGTCCTGCCAGGGTGCACGGCTATCTCCCTAAGTATGGCACAAGTTGGGTGATCAGTGACCTAGTTCATCACACATGTCTTATTCCCTGCATCCCTCAAGATCATCCCAACCTTTCATCCACGCTTATTGCGAGGTTGTTTTACAGTGAGATAGTGGAGAGCAAAGCGATGGAAGTTAAGGCTATCCAGACAAAAGTATTCGTCAGGTTCAAGTACAGAATTTCTTACGGCAAGGCTTGGAGGGCTAAGCAAAGGGCGCTTGAGAGCAGATTTGGTTCTTATTTCGATGCATATGACTCAGTTGTCCGGCTCCTCCACACGCTGAAGGACCGGAATCCGGGCACCTATGTCGACATCGAAGACCTCTTCATGCCAGAGTTCCCAGCTGTGAGGGTGCTGCATCGACTGTTCTTCTCTTTCGGTGTATGCATCGAAGCTTTCAGGCACTGTCGACCGGTGATATGTGTAGATGGCACTTTTCTCACTGGCAAGTACAAGGGTCAGATCCTGACAGCCATTGGTCAAGACGGCCAAAATCAAGTAGTCCCACTCGCATTTGCTTTTGTTGAGAGTGAGAACATTGGAAGTTGGACATGGTTCTTCAGGCAACTGAAAATATCAGTTGTGAAGGATAAGCCCAATGTGTGCATCCTTCATGACAGGCATGCAGGTATACTCAGTGCGATAAAGACACTGACAAACCCTGGCCCTGAGGAACAAACTCAATGGCAGGACTTGCAGAACCGTTGGTGCATGCGCCATCTGGGGGCTAATTTCTTCTCGCAGTTCAGAAATAAGAGCCTGATGAGTCTATTCAAAAAACTCTGCAAGCAGAACCAGCTATGGAAGTACAATTTGATACGTGACAGACTTAATGTGTGCACACAGAGACACGTTAGGGACAGGAAAGATGCAAGAGATGCAGCGGTGAGGGCACATGTTGAAGCAGTAGCAGCACAGTTAGCAACAGGAACAGCGGCCGTGGAGGAGGAGCCTGTTGGGCTTTGTGACTTGCCAGGATTTGACCCACCTGGTACTAGGAGAAGGCTCGGGAGGTCGATTAAAACCTCCGAGCAGTGGATAGAGCATGAGCCTCTGGAGAGGTGGTCTTTGCTGCAGGACACACATGGAGCAAGGTACGGTGTCATGACTACCAACCTTGCAGAAACATACAACTTTGTCCTCAGAGGAAACCGGGCATTGCCACTTACAGCCATCGTTGAGGGTATTTTCTATGGCACCGTGAAGTACTTCAGAGATAGACGTCAAAAAGCAGAGCAACATATCTTGAACAACCCAAGCACACGTTACTGTGAAAGGATTATGAAGTACATGGAAGAAAAGATGGAAAAAGCCAGGTCACACACTGTAGTCCCCATTGGTAATCAAGAAAGAAGGTTTGAGGTCCGCTTAGCTAACAACAAATTCGGCTGTGCAAATGAGCTGAGGACGCATGAGGTGAAAATTGGAAATGAAGTCTGGCCAACGTGTGAGTGCACATGCAACAAACCGAAGTTGCTTCACCTACCATGCTCCCATGTACTTGCTGCTTGCGGGCAGCTTGGAATGGACGCAATCTCGTTTGTGTCTCCATATTTTCTAAGAGAGTCCGTCCTCAATACCTGGACAGGTGAGTTGCTGGGATTTCGCTCAATGGGTAACTTCAGCACCGTTAATCCTGCTGAAAGGCGGTACATTCCAGACCCAGAGAATATGCGTACAAGTAGAGGTAGACGACAATGTCAGCGCATCCGGAATGATATGGATGAATCTGAAGCGGGAGGCCCCACTATGCAATGCATTTTATGCAATGAATTTGGCCATAGGGACACTAATTGTCCCACTTTCGTCACTGCCAGTGGTACTGGGCGTGGACGAGGCAACCGGGGACGAGGAGGCAGAGGAGGAAGAGGAGTGAAGAGGGAGAGGAAGAAGCTAGGCTGCGTGGCACTAAGTTCTAAATTTGTATTCAGTGTGACACTAAGTTCTAAATTTGTATTCAGTGTGGAACTATGTTGAACTTTGTATTAAGTGTGGCACTATGTTTGAAATTTGTATTAATTGTGGCACTATGTTGAAATTTGTATTAAGTGTGGACTATGTTTAAAATTTGTATTAAATGTGGCACTAAGTTTGAAATTTGTATTAATTGTGTCACTATGTTTGAAATTTGTATGTGCAGGAATGGCGGGAATGTCGTTGCTTAATCCGGAAATTGATAGTAAACATCGTGCGGCGATAGGTTATCAGCGCGAGCTTGAGCCCCTGTCCACTCGCACTCAAAGGGAAGACTGGAAGATACACCAGGGATGGGTTGAACGGTACGTGGTTTATTTATTTGTTTCAATCATTTATATTGATGGGACACACTAACTGAATTGCCCTGACATGCAGGTTGAAATGGGCTGGCCTATTACCTTTCGCGCGGCTGGTTGAGCGCACGGATACCTCCAGACGCGTCGCCATCGACACCTCTTTGCTCACGTGCTTAGTGGACCGGTGGAGGCCTGAGACCCACACGTTTCACTTCCGCTGGGGAGAGATGGCTCCTACTCTGCAGGATGTGTCACTTTTGCTGGGACTACCATTGGCAGGTCATGCCATAGGACCGTCGGAGGCACCGGCTGGTTGGCAGCAAGGTTTTGCACAACGTTTCGCGGGTCTTTATGACGGTGCTCCGGCTCTGGCATCGGAGCATCACGGACCTAAGTATGATTGGTTGCTCCATTTCCAGGTTAGTTTCCCTGCCTCATATCTTTAAGTTGTCGTGCATCTAGTTTTACAGAAGATACCTTCGCTATGTACTAAATGCTTTATCTTTGCTCAATACAGATCCAGAAGTTCCCGGGGTATCCACAGGTCCCGTTGAATGCGACACAGATCACTCGCAGTCTGGAGGCATATATACTGTGGCTTCTCGGTAAGGTGATGTTCACAGAGAACCATGTCACCACTATAAGCGCGCTCTACATCCCTATTCCACTAGAGATCGCGAGCGCTGAGACGCCGGCTCAGATCACACAGAGGAGTTGGGGTTCGGCGGTCTTAGCGGCTACATATCGAGGTATGTGCAACGCCTGCCAGCTTACGGCACCCAAGTCAGCCCTTCTTGGATGCCCTCTATTTCTACAACTGTGGTCGTGGGAGAGGTTCTCTATAGGACGACCGGACATACGTATTCATGAGCCTATGCCCGTAATGTTTGATGCTGAAGGCATCGACATGCCTACTTTCGGTCTGTGTTGGACACGTCGCAAGGTATGTCTCGTGTTATAATTTTCTTCTTTGTGTACACTATGGCTGAAACTAACTTGTGTTTGCCGCAGAGACGCTATGCTGGTGATCAGACTAGGCGAGCATACAGGGCATTAAACGAGCAGTTTGATTTGTACACTGGGGTGATCTGGCAGCCGTACACGCAAGAAGTCATGAATGCAAGATACCCCGGCAGTATGTCTGAGCTATGCTTCAGAGATACTAATTACTTGATGACGAAATCGAAGATCATATTCGATGTCTTCGTCGAGGAGATGGCCCAGCAGAGGGTTATGAGGCAATTTGGTCTTCAACAGTTGGAGGAGCCTCCCCCTACAGAGGACCCGGTGCCAGGACACATCCACAGGTATTGTCTTGTTATTCAATATTGAATTGTCTTTCACAATTGTCCATAGTGAAGCATTAGTTAATTGTTTAACAAACACCATAATTTTAGGATCACAAGGAAGGGGCTTAACAGGACTGCTGCGTGGTGGCTACTTAGGGTTCAGCCGTACGTTACACAATGGGAGACCGCGAACACACATGTGTGGCAGGAGAATGTCGAGTTTGATCTCGATGAATTCAATCTCTATTTGCAGCGGTACATGACCAGAACACGGTTATGCATCGTTCAACACACTCACCCAGATGATATACCTGCCCCTAGTACGTCCGATATGTACCCGAGCTATGATATTTCGTGCTCTAGGCAGTACGCGGTAAGATATATTCTCTTTATGTAATGCATCTAGTTGTTACATACTTTGCCGTGCATACTTAATAATCGTCGTGACAATTTCAGGCTGAGTTGACTTACGGACTTGGCGAGGAGGTGTCCAACTATCGGCGTTCACTTTCGGATGCACCACTACTCGTTCCTCGGCCTCAGATGCAGAACTGGATGGCGCGCATTGAGGGGAGCCTACGATCTGTGTATCGGGCTATCACGTGCACACGCACTTCGGACGTTCTTCATCAGCAGCCCGTACAACGCCCCCCGCGTCACTCCACGCAGCAGCAGCAGCCGCGTCACTCGACTGGTCAGGTAGACCCCACACATCACCGACATGACCCGCGTCCACGTCTAGCAGAGCAGTGGATGCCCAGGCCACCACGTCCTGACCAGGCTGGTAGTTCGGCGTGGCATCACCAACAGGGTCCCACGCCAGGCTACGTGATGCAACCCCCTCCTACAGGTATGTTTCTTCATATTAATTCTTTTCAATATCGATTGGGACTACGTATTTCGTCATTACTTATGTTCCATCCCTCCCGCAGCAGGCTACGGATATATGGCGTCTATGTCCGGACATGACGCGTCTATGTCTGAATCCAGGTGGGATAGTGACCATGAAGATGGGCATAACACACAGGAATACTTGTCGCAACACAACGAGTGGATGGACATGTATTCGACTCCTGCACCACCTCCCACACAGGAAACACAGTATGACCAGGACGGGTCCGAGCTTCCTCCCCGTAACGTCCGGCCACCCCACAGGTATATGTGGCCGACGCCGGAGACAACACCTCCACGACGAGGCGGATGACGTGGCTGATGCTTGTGTGTCACTTATATCTAGCTATGTATGCGATAGACATATATCTGCCTATGTATGCGAGAGACATATTCTGCCTATGTATGCGAGAGACATATTTCTATTAATTCGCATTGTTAATCGAGTTACATTTCCGGAGAGAGTGCTACAGATAATTAAGATACAAGTACATCTGAATTAAACGGTACGACTGACCTTAAATAATACTGCACACAAACTACATGAAGACAACATCGTGCTTCTCGCTAACACTACATAAAGTCATCATCACTATTCTCACTAACAAGTTTCTTCGACTTCGATTTTTTCGGGGCTGACATAAACTCATCGCTGGAAGAGTAACCATCATCACCGGGCTTTGGTGATGCGTCGCTGCATTTCTTCTTCTTCGAGCTTGAGCCATCATGAGTTGATACATATTTCGGCGGCGGAACAGACCCAAATAAAAGCTTGAACCATGCCAACATACTGACATCGTGGTTCATTTCTTTAGCGTCCACATTGTATCTCTACAAACCACAAAATGAACAAAAATGAATTAAAACGCCAAACATATTAAATATGTAAATCAAATACGAAATTTAAATTACCTTTTGAAACGCAATATATTCATCAACTGGCAAATGTATCACATGATGATCTAAATCATCAAATGATCGTATGAATCGCGCTGATTCATATATTAGTTCACAAAGTCTTTCCCACCTTGCACGCAACCGAAAAAGTTCTAGTCGAATGTCCGCTGTGTTTCTACTATGACAAGCTGTTTGTCTCAACCTCCGCAAATTACTCTCACTGCTAACTAATTCATCGAAAGATACACCTGGAGTTCCATGAAGCCCGGACTTCATGGAAACCGCACCCATCAAGACATCACAAGATGCCTCTCGTGAAAATGGACAAGGATCACCCATCACTGCGGAATTGTTAATGCTACCACAACAAGCAGTGAGGAGAAGAGGCAGTGAGGAGAAATGTTGTGAGGACAAGAGGCAGAGAAGAGCTCTTTTTATAGAACCGCCGAGGCTCAGTGCGCTGCTGTTTTCCAGTCACCTCACTCGTAATCAGTGCAGATGCTCTCCTCGGAGTTAGCGCAATCAGTGTCAAACCGCCGAGGATTAACGATGGACGAAGATAGGAGAGGGAGCAGTGTCTGCGCGCGAGAGAGTAGACAATGTGTCTATGCGAGAGAGCAGACAGGGTGTGTGTGCGAGAGAGCAGACAGGCTGTGTCTGCGAGAGAGAGCTGGCATCGTGTATAAAAAGAATACGGGCACTGTAGTGTCGGCACACCGCGTTAGAATTTGCTCTCGCGTCCGCCGCAGCAACAGCAACGCTGTCTCGAACCAGCAGCGGGAATCAGCATCCTTTAAAAAAGCAGCGTTGTCGCGCGTGCAGCAGGCCTCGGAATGAGCATCGTGGGAATCAGCGCCGTAAGTCTCGGAAACAGCGCCGTCTAAATCAGCGTATGGGCAAGGAGAAAAGAGAAAGGGCTGGTCGGCAGGGAGAAAGGAGAAAGGTGGCAGCCTGTCGGCTTAGCCCCAGCCGACTGGCCTGTCGGCTTAGCCGTGGCCGACAGGGGCCTGTCGTCTTAGCCGTGGCCGACAGGGGCCATGCCACATGCAGTCGGCTGGCAGGCCATGCAGTCGGCTCTGCCTAGGCCGATTGGGCCCAGTCGGCCACGGCTAGACCGATTAGGTCCTGTCGGCTTAGCCCCAGCCGACTGGGTCATATTTTTGAAAATTTTCAAATTTGTATATTATTTCTGTAATTTATAACAATAATGGTGCGCTGGCGAGAACATTATTGTTCTGATGGGTTAGGATTGGGGTTCGACTGCTCTTCAGTTTGTTATATCAAGGTTGGTTGCATCAGCCACTTCAGGAGATTGTCATGTGCGCCAGGAAATTAGCTTGATTCAAAGATAGTACAATCAGGCATAGCTGCTGGCGTAGCTAGCTAGACTATGCAGTTACCTAATTGGAATTCACAACTAGTGTCTTCGGCAGTTCCAACAAATCAAAGATTTTGTATAAAGTAAACAATTTTTCCTATTAGCAAACATTAACTGTGTTAGTTGCATAAGAACAGGACAAGGCGAGTGTTCTATTTTGGAGTTTGTTAAGCCATCTACAAAAAATGAATAACCCGATTTAGATTAAGGAGTGTTTACTAGTTGTGTGCTCATACAAGTACATGGTTTAGGTGTACGTGAATCTTTAAATCGTTCCTTTCTAGGACAATTTCTAAGACTGTTTTCCTTTTACCCAAAGGTTTTGAAGCTTTGGGAGCCTGCGGCCGGTTCGACGGGTGGCATCAGCAAGCGCCGGCCGGCCTCGGCACAGCTGCGGGTGGTTATATGGTGGGCGGAGCACACGAGTGGGCTTCGACGTCAGGGTACGGTGGCAAGCTAAATCCTGAGTCCAGCTAGGCTTTTTTTTCGTTCAGATTTTGTTACTGTTTTCCATTCGGGATTTCATGGTGAGCAAACCTAGCATTTGCAGTTGTTTGTTTCAGAAATTCATGTCCTGACATCAAATTTCGTTTGTAAGGTAAATCCTGCCAACAAGTCGATGGTATGAGCTTACTAGTTCTCTTAATTTTTCTATTCTAATTTTTATATGCAATTTAGATGAATATTGTCTATTTAATTCAGGGATACGTTCAACATGCTTGTGAGGTACAGATTTTGTAGGTCCAATTGTAAGTGTTTGCTTGATTTGTCGCTCAAGTTTCATGTTCTAATGATGCTCCTTCACTTCAATACAATGTTGGCATGTAGGATGACTATCTATGCAACTTATCATGCACAAATTAAAAAAAGCTTGGCTCCTCTTCTGCATGTCTCCAAGGAATAATTTCTGATGTATAATGAGATAATGATTATTTCTTTTTATTTCTTATCATGCGGCTAGTTGCTACAAAAAATTAACACATACATCGCCACTTATCATTAAAACAAAATCATATCTGCCAAGTTTCCACATTCCGTCGAAGCTTGCAGATTTACCATCTATTTTGGTACATTATTGAAACAAATCGTAACCATGGATTCTATATGGAAGATCGAAATATCATTTTTACATTAGGTTCATGTATACTGTAAGGAATCGACTTTGTTCATCTTCAACCCATTTTCCTATCTTGCAAAGCTGTCCATTCAAGTATGGTCAATTTCTACTCTGTGACTTAATACATTTGTAACACTGTCATAGTGCCATTGACATGCTCTTTTTTCGCCCCATTTAATATTGATTCATCTACATGGTTATATGCATGCATGCTTTTGCATACATAACTTATCCAGTCCGCTATTGATCATTTCCATTTTTCATCCCGGCAGTACGCCGATAGCCTATCCAGTCTCTGCTATTGATCATTTCCATTTTTCATCCCGGCAGTATGCCGATATCTATAAGCGAGCCAATAGTTCCAAAACGTTGCTTCACAATTACTCGGCAGTATTTTTCTATTTGGGCAGCACATAGCTGGCTTCGGTGGGTGGCATGGCATGTCCATTCTCAATTGAAGTTGGTCTGAAAATATCGAACTCTGCCATGAAATAGAAAAGATAGAACTTTCCTTCATCTCGTTGATTTTTCTTAGTCTTCCTTTTGTGAAGCTGTGTAGCATTCTTCCTTTTACTACCTGTAATTTCTTCGTGTGTTGCAATACATGGATCTGTTAATTTATCCCTCCTAATTATTTAATGTTGAATTCCAAGATCTGGTGAGTGGGATATGTACTAACGAGTTATTTTGCAAATAACCACCATCCATAGCGCTCATGTGAATTGTGGCAACGCCACAAAACAAGTTTTCCATCGCCAGATATCCAACAGATCAACTGGTGTTATGGATGCTTCTTACAGATATTTATTTGCCATTTCGAACATCAAACACCAACTACTCACAATGGAGACAGGAAACGTGTAGCTTCTGATGTCAACTAAGTGAGCCTGCCAATTGTGGCAATGGAAGGAGGTGGCATGTCGTCTCATTCATGAGGCTATTAGTTTCATAACAGACATTTTCCAGTTGCATATCTTTTGTAAAGTGTTCAGACTGTTTTTTTTAGCAAAGAAATAAATTTTCTAAGAGTTTATCTAACTTTACTTTTTTTGTCGATTGTAATACTAAATCAATTTGTCACAGTTGTTTTTCCTTCGTAATAGTCTTGCAGTTTGTAAAACAATCCAAAGTATGCAGGCCTTTCAATTTTGCTAGAGACTAGATGTAATTAGCCAAAGATACGTACAATATACGCACACATCCTATGGGTAAAAAATTCAGGAACGCCTCTACTGCTCATTCCGTAATATTAGGACGGCATCATTTGTTTTTTACAGTCATTTTGATCCGCCGGATTAGTTGCAACCATGCACGACCTAAAAAAGTGACTTGCATGTCGTAAGTTTACCTCCCTCTTTTTTTACGGAATGGAAGCTGATTCTTTCTTCGACCTGTAATTCTACCTCAAGTGCTTTTGTTTCTTACCTTTTCATGTAGTGGTCGTGGGAGATGGACTGGGGTGAGGAATAAGAATTCCTCACCCAGGGTGACGAATAGCGCGATATATATATATATCGCGCTATTCGTCACCCTGGGTGAGGAATTCTTATTCCTCACCCCAGTCCATCATACTCAGGCATAGATAATAAGCGTACTCAAGCATTGTTCAACCATAGTTCATCCGATATTAAGTATACTCAAGCATATAACTAAGACACTACATAGCCATAGTTCAATCCCACATTTCATCTGCCGACAGGCCTGCACGAAGGTGAAGCTTCTCTAGGTACTCAGCGTACGCAGTGTGCGCCACCCTGCGAGAATACTTCTGCTTGAAGGAGCCAACGGCTCATCCTCTTGCATGCGCCAGAACACTTTCATACTCGTGATGAAGCTTTTGGTTGCAAAATGGGCATCCAAAGCCCATATTCCAGGTCCTCACACGCCTGTTATGCAGTCCCGCATAAAGCTTCCTGAGCTTTTGCCTCTTGTACCTCCTCTGGGCATATTCGTCCTCGTTGTCAACATAGTCAGATAGCACCTATACATCTAGTAAAAAATGTGGCGTCAGTATATTTTATAATAATGCGAATTCATCAGGCAGAGTTTATGAAACATAATATATCCTGTGACAGCGTGAACCCTAAATCATCAAGTGATCTTGATGAAAGAAATGCATAAATAGAGAGCACACAACTTAGTGCAACAAAATTAAGAGTCTGATTGGTTTGCTACCAACATTTGGCAGAATCAAAAGTTTGGTTTGCTACCGACATTTCACAAAATCAAAAGTTGCCAATACTTGGCAACCTTTTGTGAGATTGGCAATGAACAATGGAATGCAAACTAATCTCTAGGGAACATTTGGGAGTTGCCAAAATTTGGCACGCCGACAATTTTTGGCATCAAACCAATTTACAAGCCATAAAGTAGGATCAAAATTTGGCATGCCAACGACTTTTGGCATCAAAATCAATTGTCAAGATCTGGCTAGGAATTATTAGCAACACTAACCCTAGTCGGATTATTTTTTAGAAGAATAGGGAGGCTCCTCCCCGGTTCCATTACTCGAATGAAACCCTCATAGTGTCATACATCAGCTCACTAAGAGGAGATGTTCGAAAGCAACAGCTAAAGGGAAATGCACAACGACAGAAGTATGAGGATTACAAGTTATCCTGCGCCCCAAAGGGGTCCCTAGTCGGATTTTTAGCAGAAATCATTTGTACAGAAGAAACAATTAATCACTTAACATTTGTACCATTCAAACAATCAATACACTACACGGATCTATCGAATCTAACTCAGATTTCATGGATTGAGAGAACATAACCCTATGATTTCTATTCCAAAAAGGGGATGCAGGACTAACCAGAGAAACCCTAGGATATATTTGCCACATAAATGGGTATAGATGACTAACCGGTTCTCCGTCGTCGTCGGAGTCATCGCTGGAGTGGTCGTCAGAGTCGTAGCCGGAGTCGCTGTGGACCTCCGGCTCCGGCAGTGGAAGCACGACGCCGTCGCCGTCGCGCTTCTGCCCGCGCGAGACCTCGTCGGCAGCAATGGCAACCTCTGTCTCCAGCTTCACGTCATGCTCAGGTGCTTCAGCAGCCCCGGCTTGCCACTCCCTCCGATGGTGCGCTTCGGCGGCATCCTCATACACTGATGGCGGCGACGACTGAGAGCGGCGTCGAGGATGCAGGCGGAGAGAGAGGATTGTGTGTGTAGTGAGAATGGGGGGTGCGGACGCCTATTATAACCAGCGGCTCGGGCGCGCCATTAATATGGAGCAATTGGAGCGAGGCAGGCGGCGGTCAAAGGGCTGGCTCGCCTCCCGGTGAGCCTGCGCAGCGGACTGCTCGCATACCTACCTTCATTTCGCACAGCTACTCGCACGCCTCCCGATGACACTGCACAGCGAACACGCCTCCTGTCAATTCACACACCTGCCCACACGCCTCCCGGTCTGCCTGCGCAGCAGACTACGCGCATGCGTCCCGTCAACTCGCGCCTGCTCTTACGGCACATGGGAAGCGTGGCGGCACGTATATTTTTATCTTTTTTGATGATTAATTCTGCCGCTTTATTACTTAACCGAAGCATGGCATGTACATTGTTGGTCTAATGTCCACGGTACGAATAAATAATCCGTTTGCGATGTTGGTTGCCAATTATTAATAATCTCCCATTTGTAAGAATAATATATCAAAACTTGTCTCAAATTTGAAAAAACAATACAATATCACAGTCTATTGGTGTCCATATGACACCACGATAAGTTTCATGAATTTCAACTAAGTTTTGGATTTACTGGATTTTAAAAATCAATATTCTCAATGTTTGAAATTTCTTGCATGGGGACTAAACATGCACCCAAAGACACACATATGATTTTCCAATCCATTTTGGTGCACTATCACCTGTGCATGTAGCTCAAATTTGATTTTTGCACATTATATCCCTAGGAAATCAATCTATGTATAAAAGCATCCGAATGACAATCTCTGATTTTTTTCCTTTCAAATTTTAACACGACACTCCTTTGGTCACATATGTTCACCGCGGAAAAAGTTTAACATGCCTCGTAGTGGCGGTGGTGGTGCGGTGTGTGTGTATCGGGGGGGGGGGGGGGGCAGTACACTGCGAGTCGTGAGCCACCGTGTGGGGTTGACCGTTTTGTGAGGCAGGTGCCACATCAAAGTCGTGAATTGGTTATTTAAAACATTACACGGCCATTTCATACATACATGTTTGTGCCACATGCATGCATGGTGGTCCTCGGACATTCCCTCGTGCGGTTATCAGCGATGCGCCCATTCGTTAGCCCGCGAAGGTTATCACTTTTCACCGATATCGAGAGGCATTTGACCAAAGGTGGATTCATCTTGGGATGAGTTATGGTGTGAATCATGGTGAGATTCCAGATCAAAGTTCGAGCGCGTGTGCGTACACATGAATCCCTCCCACCGGCTCGAAGTGAGGGGGACTACGACACGTCGTGTACCTCTGTGTAGGGCATTTCCGGTTTGCGAAGCATGTGTCACATCAAAGTTGTGCAGTGGGTATTCAAACATCACACAACACCTCTTTGGGTATGCAGGCGGGTGGTTGTCCTAGGACACACTCACTCGCGTGTGACGCTTTCTGTGGGCCCGCGAGGTCGTCATCCATCACTTTAACCTACAGCGAGAGAGGTTAATTTGACCAACAAGGATGATTCTTTTTGGTTTGTGTTACGGTAGGAGTATATAGTACGCGTCGAAGAGGGGGGGGAGGGGACCAGCATATACTACGCATCATGAACCTCGCTCCGTGTGGGGACTTTCCGGTTTCCGAGGCAGGTGCCACATGAAAGTTGTACATTGGGTATTCAAACATCACACAACACCTCTTTGGGCCTCATGTAGGCGGTGGTTGTCCTACAAGACACTCACTCACGTGCGACGCTTTCCATCTATGAGCCCGCGAGGTCGTCGTCCATCACTTCGACCCAACGATCGAGAGAGGTTAATTTAACCGACAAGGAGGATTCTTTTTGGTTTGTGTTATGGTAGGAGTATATAGTACGCGTCGAAGAGGGGGATGGGACCAGCATATACTACGCGTCATGAACCTCGCTCTGTGTGGGGACTTTACAGTTTCCAAGGCAGGTGCCACATCAAAGTTGTGCATTTTGGGTATTCAAACATCACAACAACCACACACACCTCCGTACTTACATATATATGTTTTGGCCCACATGCAAGCGATGACGGTTGTCCTCTGGCACTCACTGACGCGGTTATCGGCGATATCGATGCTTTCCATCTGTGGGCCCGCTTGGTCCATCACTTTGACCGACAGCGAGAGAGGTTAATTTGACTCAGGAGGGGATTAATTTTTTGTTTGTCTTACGGTATAGGTCATGCTATGAGATTACATAATACAGTTTGAGGCGCATGCATGTGTACTCATGCATGAATCCCTCCCACCAGATTGAAGTGGGGGGAGGGGCAGCACACGACGCGTCATGAACCGATCTCGCTCTGTGTGGGGACTGTACGATTTTCGACGCGGGCGCCACATCAATGTTGTGCATGGTATTCAAATTAAACATATGCATGCATGCATCACCTCCATATACATATGTTTGGGACACATGCATGCAGTGGTTGTCTTCGGACAGTACTCTCCCTCGCGTGGTTATCGGCGGCAAGCCTATATATATATTCATGGGCCCGCGTGGACGTCCATCACTTCGACCGGCATCGAGAGAGGTTACCAGGGTGGATTCTTCTTCTTTGGTTCGTTTTATCGTGTAGTAGGTCATGGTGATGAGATTCGAGACCTAAGTTTGAGTGCATGCGTACGCATGAATCCCCGTCACCGGCTCGAAGTGGGGTGACATACATAGTACGCGTCGTGGACCCTCGCTCCGTGTGGGGACTTTCCAGTTCCAAAGCACGGTACCGTGCCACATCAAAGTTGTGCATATTGGGTATTCAAACACACCACACAACACTTCCATACACATGTTTGGGCCACATGCATGCAGTGGTTGTCTTCGGGCACTGCTCCCTTGCGTGGTTATCGGCGAGCTAACCCATATCTGTGGGGTCGTGTGGATGTCCATCACTTTGACCAACAACAAGAGAGATGGTATACGACCAAGGTGGATTCTTCTTGGTCTGTGTTACACTACGTCTTGGTGAGATGCCCTCTCCCACTGACTCAAAGTGTGTGTGTGTGGGTGGGGTGGGGGGTACTTCGCACTTCCTAAACCTCCGTGGTGTCGGGGATGTCTGGTTAATTTGCGAGGCACATGTGCCACATCAAAGTTGTGAATTGGGTATTTAAATATCACATCACCCTTTTCATACATATAGTTGGGCCACTCGCAGGTGGTTCGTATGTGGTCTCACCCATCTCGCGCCACAAGCACACATTTGTGGGCCCGCACACGGTCCACCTTTGACCGGAAGCGAAAGGGGGGTTTGATCATGATGGACTCCTATAGGTTTAGTGTTACGGTAGGGTGTGCTATGTCAGACCTAGCTATTTGGGGGCATGCATTCATAGCTAGGATTCCCCTCCCGCCGACACGAAGTGGGGGGGTGGTGGACTAGCAATACTGTGCGCTTTGTGAGACAGGTGCCACATCAAAGTTGTGCATTGGGTATTTGAACATCAAACCAGCCTTTTCATACATATATTTGGTCCACATGCAAGTGTGTTCGTGTTCTGACCCTTTCCCACATTTTTTTGGCCACGCAACACACACGGTTCCCTCAGACTACCCGTGTGCCATGCCCGTGCCCCTGTCACCCACATCAGCACAGTAGATTGGGCTCCACGAGGATTCCCTCGCAATCTCAAAAATATCTACCCGCCTGGAGGTTTTTTTTGTTTGATAGCACATGATTATTATGTTTCAACCGTGTGCGATGCTGTTTGCCCCCGGCCCCCCGCTCCCGCCTGCATCCCTCAAAAATATCTACCCGCGTGGAGGGTTTTTCTGTTTGATAGCACATGGTTATTATGTTCCGACCGTGTGCGATGTTGTTCGCTCCCGCTCCCGCCTGCATCCCTCAAAAATATCTAGCCGCCTGGAGGGTTTTTCTGTTCGATAGCACATGGTTGTTATGTTTGGACCATGTGCGATGTTTGTTGCTCAATCCCTTCATCCAAATTTTCAGTAGCCCCAGCATTTTACTCCCGCCTAGTAAAATTTTCAGTACCCGCGTCATTTCCTCAAACACCACCTTGCCCCCCTCCACACACACACCCCAAAAACTCGGCGCGCACGCACACAGACACACACACCACCCCTCCCTCGCTCGAAATCCTAGCAAGGTCGTCGTCGCCGCCGCCGCCGCCTCCATCGTTAACATCTGCCGGTTTGCCCGTGCATGTTACCCACCGATCTCCATACCCTAGCTGCCCTGAGTTTCTTAGATGACGCTTGCCAAATGCCCCCTTTCCCACAGATCCCCATCCCCATCCCCCTTCCCCACTCCAGAGCATCGCAGCCTAAACCCGGCTACGCTTCCCATGGAGCCCCGGGAGCTAATGGCCCAAAAGAGGTTTATCGCGGACTCTTCGCCCGACGTCGGTGAGGTGGCCGCCGAGGAAGCTGACGACGATTACTGGCCGCAGGCTCTCAATCAGCGGGCTAGAGTATGCTGGCATGTCGCGGACGCCGGCTATGACATCGAGGTCATCGACAGCGACGGCCTGACGTGGGCTATGTCACAGGTTAAGTGGCCCACCCCCAACCCCTCGGGTTCAACCACCATCGATCTCATCCATGGCCTCACCGCTGATCTCCGCTGGCTCACTGTCAAGAATTTGCCATCCTACATCGCCATCGAGCCCCTTTCGTCATTTCTGAAGAACTCGTTCTGCGACGCTAGCTTGGGATCCTCAGCTGCCAATTCAAACCTCATCGACGGCGACCATGAGGAGGGCACCCTCTCTGCCTCTTCCAAGGGGAAAGAGCACATCTGCGACATCAGGGAGGGCACCCTACAGCCGTGCTCTTCCAAGGGGAAGGAGCGCATCTGCGACAACATGGAGCGCACCCAGAGTCCGCACTCTTCCCATGTGAAGGAGCCCATCTGTGACAAGTGAGGAAACCTATGATTTGTTTTGCCGTGCCTCTTCACAGGGGGGAACCCATGATTTGTTTTGTCAAGCCCCTTTTGTAGTAAGAATATGTCTAGTTTTAATTGCTGTGTTTGATTGTTTGCAGTATGCCTTGTTTATTTCAGTTATTCACAGTGTGATGCTCTATATGTGCAACTATTTACTATGCAGTACAATTTCATCAATACCAGTTTCAACAATACCAATATGAATGACTATATTTGCTTGCTGTTAAGCCTATTATAGCTAGCATATGCCTCTTTTAATGTTTTTTGGTTGTTGGGTTGTTTGTAGTTAGCATATATATATATCCAGTTTCAATTGCTATCTTTGGTTGTTAGTAGTATGCCTTGTTTATTTCAGTTATTCACAAAGTGATGTTCTATATGTGCAAGTATGAACTATGCAGTTCAATTTCATCAATACCAGTTTCAACAATACCAATATGAATGACTATTTGGTTGTTGTTAAGCCTGTTGTAGCGAGCATATGCCTCTTTTAATGGTTTTTGGTTGTTCGGTTGTTTGTAGTTAGCATATGTCTAATTTCAATTGCTATCTTTGGTTGTTCATAGTATGCCTTGTTTATTTCAGTTATTCACAAAGTGATGTTCTATATGTGCAAGTATGAACTTTGCAGTTCAATTTCATCAATACCAGTTTCAACAATACCAATATGAATGACTATTTGCTTGCTGTTAAGCCTGTTGTAGCGAGCATATGCCTCTTTTAACGGTTTTTGGTTGTTCGGTTGTTTGTAGTTAGCATATGTCCAGTTTCAATTGCTATCTTTGGTTGTTCGTACTATGCCTTGTTTATTTCAGTTATTCACAAAGTGATGTTCTATATGTGCAAGTATGAACTTTGCAGTTAACACACCTTTCCACTTCTTGTTTTGCTTAACTAGCGTGCTTAAACCTGCACACTGAAGCTATCATTTGGAGATTATGTTGTCTACCATGGATATGTTTGGTGATGTTTAGCCTGTTGTGCTTAACATGCCTTTCGATGTACTTACACAGGACAATATTGGGAACGACTGTTGTTTTCCATCGAGATTAGTTTCATCCCATGGCTTATATATACTCACTATTCAGGATATCGGTAGCTGGTACCATATAGGCCGGGGGCTGATAAGGGATTAATCGGCGAATCGGACATTTAACTGAATATATCTGTAACCCATTTATCGGTAGGTTAACTAGGGCCATATCTAATATATCTGAGGCTACATAGCAACATGCATTGTACTGGATGTCTAAATATACAATCCTAGGATACATAGCAACAAGGAAGAGTGTTACCTTAATGTTCTGATGATGTCTTGATATACATAGAAGAGCAGCAACAGCAACAACACAGGAGCAGTTAACTGCAGTTAATCAGCCAATATTTGTAACAATGTAATAAACTCCCTCCGCCCCATAATATAAGATGTTAATTCATCCAATATGTGAGTATATTGGATGTAATAAGATCTTATATAATGGGATGGAGGGAGTGTTGTACTACATCATTGTGCAATTGTTGTTTAGCTTCTAATATTAACTTGGTGCTTTTAGGTACATATGTCATTGGTAAAGATCCGCGCTTCGACCCTTTTTGCGTATGGGGCAATGAGATATTCATGAACCAGCATCAAGTGAGGAAACTGATAAAGATTGTTAGTAAAATAGGTCAAAAGATGGCAATTAAACTATTTGTTTACACTTTATCCAAGACAATAGTGAACTGCAGGATGGTAAGTAAGAACTCTGCAGCCTTCTTTTTACTGCCCATAATGAGTTGTGTTAGATGACAATGTCTGAATCTTTTTTCCTTTGCAGTGGTTCCCAAAGCAGTTTACTCAAGATTACCTCTCAAACTACATGATTGGTGGGCATGCAAAGGTTAAAGTATTTCTACCAGAACACAATGACTATCTGGATGTCATCATGAAGACAGTGAAGGATGGGGGGTCGGCCATCACAAGGGGTTGGACTAGAGTCGTGCGTGCCTTCTGCATGGAGGAGGGCACAATATGGGCATTCCGCTTCACCTTGTTCAGCAACCAGAATGTCTTTCGCCTCTTTCTTTACCGTCTTTAATAGTACAAGTATACAACCCTGGTTCATCATTCTTTATTTGGTGCAGATGTAATTCTTTTTTTTGATGTAACTCTTGAACATATGTACCTGTGAATCGAATAATGCATTGGTTGTTGAACCTGATGGATATGAATAAAGTTATAGCCTACTTTCAAATTCAAATTCGGTACAATTTTAAATAGCTGCGATTAAATTAGGGTGAAAATACGCTCTGCAGGTCATTACGGCGCACACGGTCTGTAAAGCACATCGTGTGTGATATACATCATAATCCGACACGGTTCACAGAGAGGAAACGTGTGCGACCATGCACACCGTTGCCATTTGCAAAGCGTGTGTGATGTCAGACTATATCACAAACGGAGCGAGCAAACTAAATGTTTGTGATAATCGCCTTACCATACACGCTTTACAATCATGAACTGTTTCTGATGTCGTACGCATCGTAAACATTTGCACCACAGAATAGCGTGTGCGATAGTTATCCTGTGCGACACTGGTACGACAGTCCGACGTTTCGTAATCCTATCCGACACTCGTACGGTGATTAACTAATCTTCTTGATTATATATCGCATACGGTTCGGGAGAAGTGAATGTGTGTGATAGTCTCCTTATCATACACGTTTTACAATCGTGAACTATTTGTGATGGGGCGCGCATCGTAAACGTTGCACCACAGAAACCGAGTGCGATGGTAATGCGAGCACACACGAGTAGCAAGGATGGAGCGTTTGGGATATTCGATAGATTGCAAACAGTTGTGTGACGAGTCGCGTTTGGGATAGATCGGGCATCGCATACGCTTAGTTCTATGAAACATATGCTTGCGTGCTCCCTATCGCCGACGGTTTCTGGGTCGTGTGGGAAGACCCCCCCTATCGCACACACACATGCAAGGCGATGGTTTAAAACTCCATCATGGAAAGGGGGTAAAAACCGTTTGTATAGCAGCTCGCTGTACCAGTGCGATCAGGTTATGATTCTATTTGGGTAGTGGTTGATCGCTTGACCAAGGTAGCTCACTTCATCCCCGTGAAAACCACCTATACAAGCACTAAGTTGGTCAAGATATATATGACCAGGATCGTATGTCTGCATGGAGTTCCGAGGACCATCGTATCAGATAGAGGAACACAATTTACCTCAAAGTTTTGGCATCAGTTACATGAAACATTTGGGTACCAGGCTGGAGTTTAGTACAGCTTTTCATCCGCAGACGGATGGGCAGATAGAGAGAGTCAATCAGATTCTGGAGGACATGTTGAGAGCTTGTGCGCTAGACTATGGATCTAGTTGGGATGATAATTACCTTACGCAGAGTTCTCATACAACAACAGCTACCAAACCAGTTTGAAGATGGCCCCTTTCGAAGCTTTGTACGGAAGGAGTTGCAGGACACCATTGATGTGGGATGAAGTTGGAGACCGCAAATTATTTGGACCAGACTTGATCAGGGATTCAGAGGAAAAAGTCAAGCTGATCCGTGACAGACTCAAGATAGCCCAGTCCAGGCAGATGAGTTACGCCGATACTAAATGCAAGGAGGTAACCTATGAAGTCGGAGACAGAGCATATCTTCGTGTGTCTCCGCTTCGAGGAGTTAAATGATTTGGAGTCTAGGGAAAGTTAGCACCATGATTTATGGGGCCATACAGCGTTTTGGAACGCATGGGTGAAGTTGCATACAAGTTGGAATTGCCAGAAGCTTTGTCTGGAGTTCATGATGTGTTTCACATTTCCTAGTTGAAGAAGTGCCATGCAGAGATGGCCGATATTCCTTTGAGAGATACAGTGCCATTGGAGGCAATACAGTTGGATAGTGATCTGACTTATGAGGAGAAGCCCGTCAAGATTCTCGAGACTGGAAACAGGGTTACCCGCAGCAAGATCATCAAGTTTTGCAAGGTTTAGTGGAGTCACCATTCCGAGGAGGAAGCCACCTGGGAACAAGAAGATCTCCGACAGGACCACCCGCACCTTTTTACTGACCAACCCGAATCTCAAGGACGAGATTCATCATAAGGGGGGTAGGTTTGTAACATCCCAATTTTCAATTTGGATGTTTTAGTATTCATTCATATGCATATCATATTTTTTTTGCTTTTTGGATTTCATTTGTTGCATTATTCAAATAATTTTCCACTAAAAAAAGAGAGAGAATATAACATGACTTCTTCAGAATAAATGAGTTGGAGAAAATATTTGAATATTATTTAATATTTTAAAATTGTTGAGAACTATTTTATTTCTCAACTAAACCTTTTAGCAAAAATGTTTCTATTAAAAATATTAATTTAAGCCAGAAAATAGTTCACAAGGTATTAAATAAACCCATATACTTATGTGAATTTTTTCTGGAATTTTTCTATTTAGTTTACCTTGTATTTTCTGTGTTTCCTGTTTCTGAAAATAGAAAAAAATAGAAAAGGTTTTGTTAAAAAAAAACAGCGGCAGGCCAGCACGCACCGTCAACCCAACTTGGCCTTTCGGCCGCAGCCCACTCCCGCGCGCGAAACGCCTACGTCTCGCTCACCCGCTCGCTCCAGCTTGCCCCGCTGCCGCTGATCGATGGGGCCCGCCTCGTTCTTCTTCCTCTCCACGATAGGAGAGTCCAGCCCGAGCACGGCTGCGACACCGCGCCGTCCAAACCCTCCCAAAATCCTATCCGGAGCTCGCCCCCTTGCCCAAGAACATGTCCTATAAATACCCACAACCCCTCTCGTCCGATTGCCCAAACCTCAATGCCCAGGACCACCTCTACTCGACGCCCTCGCCATTCCAATCTCCGCCGGAGCCGAGCCCTTCCGTCATTGTTTCCCATGCCGGTGAGCACTCCGACAACCCCTTCCTCTGTTTTTTGACTGCCCTTGCTCTTGCGCACCCATTTGACATGACCTTGACCCTCCTGTTCCCCTACAGCCTCGCCGCCGAGATTGCCGGAGCCGCGGAGCACTGAAGCTTGGCCAAGCTCGCCCCGCTTCACCCCGTCGTCACCGACCGCCACCACCACCACCACCGCCAGACATGCCACACTCCGCCGCATCGCCTCGTCCCCTCCACCGACGCCGAAGACCACCGGAGCGCCGCCGCTGTCGACCGCCGAGCCACCTCACCATCGTCTTTGTCCCCGCCGCCGCAGTTTGTTTTCCACCGTCCGATCTTGTTTCTATGCTCTAGATTAGATCCAAAGCGAACAGTTAGGTTTTCTTTTATAGATCGGTTTTCTTACAGTTTTCTACGATTTAGATCAAACCGAGCCGGCGGTTTATTAAAAACCGACCGATCTGTTTTTTTATAAGCCACAACCGCCGAAACACTTAAGTACCGGTCGTCCGCCACTTCGCACCACAGCAAGCACCTCCCAGCCAACCAAATCACGCCACATGGCCCTACTGCCACAATCGGCCGAAACGTAACTTTTTCAATTCCAGAATTCTTTCTGATTTTTCTTTTATCATATCTTTACATCTACAAATCCAATTTCAGTGATTCTTTTTCCTACGATTTCATAAAAATCCCATCTATCCAGAGAATCAAACTAAAAATATTTTTGACAATTTAAAATTTGAATTTGAACAGATTCATGTCTATACTTGTTTTGGCTATAATTTGAAAGCTATAACTCCGGTTTAATTGATTCTTTTTGCAAATCGAAGCTCGTGACATGTAATTTCTGTAGAACCCAAAATCATATAATTTTGCTACTGTTAAAATTATGTTTTGTACAGAAAATTTATTTGGTTGTTTTTGGAGTTTTCCCAAGTCTTTTCTTTGTTTTCTTTTTGGATCTTTGCTTGATTTCTTATGTGTGTCAATGTTTGCTTCGTTAGATTATATGGAGTGCGAACCTTGCTACTATGAATCTTTAGAGTTCAACGATCGTCAGCAAGGCAAGTTCACACTTTGATCATATTTTTCTATACCCAGTTTTTACTATGCATTAGTTTCACCATTAAAATTTTGCATGAGTAGGATTGGGAATTGTGGCATTGCTATGTAGTTCATGAGGTAGGAACTTATGACCTTTGATCACGTTGGGAATATTTGTTATGAGTTAAATTGCTTAGCCATGCTTGTAGACGGGGTGGTATGTGTGATTCATGCAAGTTGCGAGAGATATAATAATTTTGGGTTAACTTAAGGTGGCAACATTAACACACATCTGGGTGGATTGGTTGGGGCACCTGGAGAAACCAGTGCTTGCCCAAGGGGATACTGGAGTACCCGGAGAATCACCCTATGGAATGCCACCCAGGCTCAAAGGGATCATACGATATTTCATGCCTAGACGCTTCCGTGTGTAGCCACAAGCCATTATGGGCTCTGGCATAGTGGAGTACGTTGTAGGAAACCTTACCGGGTGGTACTACGAAAGTAGGGGTTATGGTCGGGATGGGTACCGCCCAAGGTTAAGGGGACTTCTTTAGAAAAACTATGTCTCGATCTTCCGATCATGGAGGTGGTCGAGTCTTGTGGGGAAAAGTGCGCAAACCTCTGCAGAGTGTATAAACTAATCATGATTAGTCGTGTCCCCCGTTATGGACAAATTTTGAGTATCTAGAAGTGAATTATTGGTTGATCTCATCACTTTATTTAATTAATGAATTGGGTTATTAACAACTTGGGTTTGGTTTGAGTTGGAGGAACTATCTCTATAATGGCATAAACTTGGTAGTAAATAAATTAATTCCTTTGTTGTAGGGAAAAATTAGCTTTATGCAAAAAAATTAAACTTAGAACCTCCACTAGCCAAATATGCATATAGAGATAGACATTTTCATTATTATTTTATGGTGTGAAATTGCCGGCATATTCCATGTGCTGACCTACATGGATGTAACGTCTCATGTTGCAGAGTTTTCCGATGAGGATTAAGGTGCGATAGGTCGTTGTTCTGCACTCAGTTTGCCGTGGAGTTGATGGACTCATTTACCTACGAAGCTTCCGTAGTTATTTTATTTAGATGGCCTTCAACCATATTTATGTAATAAACACTCTTTTGAGGACCTCGATGTAATAAAGTGTGTGATTGAACTCTGTTATAAATCCTCGAGTACTGTGTGTGTCAGCATACCAATCCAGGGATGACACTTAAGCACAAAGACTTCGATCCATTTGGGTCGGGTCACTACAAGATGGTATCAGAGCACACACTGACTATAGGACGCGACCACTAGGAATGGAAAAGCCTTAGAAAAAAATATTTTATAATTTCCCTATATATCCGTTGGTCTTATGCTCTTCTCTATTCATTTCTAATTCTTCTCTATTTCAACAATATAGATGTCAACCTCCAAGACCAAGTTTGCCCAGCCCGATGAGACCATGCCCTTCGGACAACGCCTAAAGAACGTCGTGAAGTATCTGAGCATCGCCCTGCCCACTTTCACTTGAACCTTCACCGCAACATTGCCAGAGGAGAAATGCTGGAGAATTGACGTCCACATTCCCGGGCGTAATTTTGGAAATACCACCAGGGCTATCGACTTCTTCTTTGATGCACCAACCTGGATCTTAGGCAGGAGTATTGCTGCACATGCCACAATGAGGGCTTGAAGAGGAAAGCACTTGGCCACCCCACAGTTGATCCGAAGTTGATCAAGAA
The DNA here is from genome assembly GCA_039707655.1 of Elymus sibiricus. Lineage (NCBI taxonomy): Eukaryota > Viridiplantae > Streptophyta > Magnoliopsida > Poales > Poaceae > Elymus > Elymus sibiricus. Next base: position 231,596,164 of record CM077672.1, on the reverse strand, counting down.
GTACAAGAAGAAGCCAATGACCCCTACTGCCGAGGCCTCAAGGCAGGAAATGCCCAAGATTGTCTTCCCGCCAAGCTTCTCTGGCTCGAATCCATCTGTGCCATCTATTGCTTCAGAAAAGAAGAAGACACATCAAGCCAAAGCCGAAGCTCGCAAGCGCAAGCATTCTGATGCCGCTGCTACTTCTCCTTCCCAGAAGCGTCACAAGACGAAGTCTTCAAAGGCTTCGCGCAGGGCACAAGCGGCAACTGCTCCCTCAGCTACTCAAGAGCCGCTGCTTGTGATGCCAATCTCAGTGGCGCCCCCTGCTTTAGTAAACACAGAGAGAAGAGTTGTTGTGCATGAACCTGCTTCCACAGAGGTTCCTATTACTGAAGATGTTCCAGCTATTGACCCCACCGCAGCTGAAGACATTGGTACTGAAGCCAATGTGAGAAATGATGATGATGAAGTCCTTCCTCAGATTACCCAAGATGTGGTATCATCGCCTGTTCAAGAGAACAATGAACCTATCATCATTGGCAGACCCCTGACGCCAATGGCCCATGATGAGTGCTGGGATGAACAACCTCAAAACTCACCGCTACATGAAGAGATCCCCACCACTCCACCTCCTCAAACTGCAACCACTGATATGCCACAGTTGCAAGGAACACCTGAAGCCATGGAGGAAGACAATTCGTCTCCAAAGGCGTCGCCCTCATTTCGAAGGCTTCGTCATGGCCCAAAACCTTCAACCTGCATGTCCTGCATTCCTGAGGAGGAAGTGCGTTTAGAAACCTCTGTTTCTCAAGAGGTAGTTCAAGAAGATGTTCCCCCCCAACTCCACCACACAGCCTGAAGATGCACCAGTTGAAACTATTCAGACTGCATCAGTTGAAACCCATTTTGAGCCTGAAGTCATTTTGTGTGAAACCCATGAAGCTCCTGCTCCTGCTCCTGACGCCATTGCTTCATCTGAAGCCAGTGTGCCCAATACTGCTTTGGCCTACAATCGAGCTGGTGAGCTTGTTCCTGTTTTGTGTCCAACCCTAACTCCACCTGTGCAGCATGGCCCGCAATATGAATTCAGCATCAACAATCGACCACTCATTCAGAGGCCTATGCCCAGAATACCAAGGCTTCATAGCGCACCATCAACTGACTGCACGTTCAATGTTGCTGCGTTCAGAAATGAGAACACATTCTTTGACAGCTCCAAGAATCCCTTCAAGAAGACACGCATATCCTCTCACAGATTCTGGACTCATCATCAGCGCAGTTACTACATGTGTGTCCTATACAATCAAGACCGGATTCATCCTCATAGGCGCCTGGATCGTGAAGCCATGTCTGGACTCCCTTGCTTGGACCAAGCTTTGGAGTGCTTCATAGATGTTGGATTGTTGCCCTTTGTCACGGACAAGAAACACTGGAATGAGGAGCTCATACTCCAATTTTATGCAACTTTCCACATTTCTGGCTACAATAGGTATCCCAAGACTTGGACCCTTGAGTGGATGACAGGTGATGTTCATCATAAAGCCAAAGCTCAAGATCTTCTCGAGCTCACTACCTTGCCCACTCCTGGTGACTTCTACAATCTAGGTTGTGCTGCTTATGAGAAGGAAGTTGAAAGCATCTTCCAGAAACCTGAGCCAAACATGAATGAAATGCTCACAATGATGAAGCCATTACCATTTGAAGCTGAATACCCCAAAGAGTTTTTTGTCAACGACCTTGAGTACTTGCCTCGAAATGTTTATCACATTCTTCGCAACACTCTATGGCCAATTAAAGGGCATTCATCTTCAGCCAAGCTCGAGGGCGCCATGAAGACATTGGTATACTATGTCGTCAATGGCATCAGATTCAACACGCATGACTTCTTCATCCGACAGCTTGCTGCCTCTGGGATGGATCTGTTTGGCCTCAAGTTCTATGCGCCATGGATCATGCGCTTCATCAAGTTTCGCTCAACAGTGCAATATGAACCCTATGGTCGCACACATCACATCTTTCTGCCTGAAGTGGATGCACCTCATGAAGTCATTTACCCTTCAGCAGATAAAGAAGCAAGAATTGTTGAAGCAAGCCACTCTGCTTATATGGAAGCTATTCATCTTCCCAATATGGCCCCTACTTCAGAACTTGCTGGTCAGTTTCGGCAACCATGTCAAGCCAGCACTGAAGCCACTACCAGTACAGTTCCTCAAAGGCCTCAGAAGCAGACCAAGGTGATGACAGACAGGGAGTTGATTGTTTCTCTGCATCAGAAGCAAGATAAGAATCATGACTGGCTCAAGAGGCAGATGAAGAGCATCATATCTGATCTCAACAGAGTGCGAAACCTCTCCACGAAGAATGCCTTTGTAGCTCATGAAGCCAACCGTCGTGCTTGGAAGAGCCTCACACTGCTATGTTCTGAAGACGATCTTGCTGCCGATGGCCTCAAGGAGAACTTCAAATTTGGCTCCAAGCCTCCATCAAGAGAGAAGTGGCGTGCTACCCCTTCACTTGAGGACTCGGATTACTCTTCTTCAGCGCCCACAATTCATGCCAGGATTGTTGATGAAGAAGATGATGCCACTTCTCCATCTATGGCATCACTGCACCAAGATGCTGCATCAGGCCCGTCTGCACCGCCAAACTCCAACATCGACCCGGCTGCCCCAACATCTTCGTTGCCTCCTCAGGACGTTTAGATATCCTATGTCTTCACACCTTTTTGGTCATTCGATGACAAAAGGGGGAGCAGTGATACGTCTCCGTCGTATCTACTTTTCCAAACACTTTTGCTCTTGTTTTGGACTCTAATTTGCATGATTTGAATGGAACTAACCCGGACTGACGCTGTTTTCAGCAGAACTACCATGGTGTTGTTTTTTGTGCAGAAATAAAAGTTCTTGGAATTGGACGAAACTTTTTGGAGATTTTTTATGGAATAAATAAAAAATACTGAAACCATGACCCACTGGAGGGGGGGCACCTGCTGCCCACGAGGCACCAGGGCGTGCCAACCCTCCCCCAGGCGCGCCCTGGTGGCTCGTGGGGCCCACGTGGCCCCGTTGACCCTAATCTCAGGCCTATAAATTCACAATTCCAGAGAAAAAACAAGAGAGGAAGTTTCATTGCATTTCACGATACGGTGCCGCCACCACCTCCTGTTCTTCATCGGGAGGCCAGATCTGGAGTCCGTTCGGGGCTCCGGAGAGGGGGATCTTCCGGCATCGTCATCATCAACCATCCTCCATCACCAATTTCATGATGCTCACCGCCGGGAGTGAGTAATTCCTTCATACGCTTGTTGGACGGTGATGGGTTGGATGAGATTTATCACGTAATCGAGTTAGTTTTGTTAGGGCTTGATCCCTAGTATCCACTATGTTCTGAGATTGATGTTGCTATGACTTTGCTATGCTTAATGCTTGTCACTAGGGCCCGAGTGCCATGATTTAAGATCTGAACCCTTTATGTTTTCATGAATATATTTGTGTTGTTGATCCGATCTTGCAAGTTATATACACCTGCTATGTGTTATGATCTGCATACCCCAAGGTGACAATAATTGGGATTCTTTCCGGTGATTGCCGTAGTTTGAGGAGTTCATGTATTCACTAAGTGCTAATGCTTTGTTCCGGTTCTCTATTAAAAGGGGGCCTTAATATCCCTTAGTTTCTTTAAGGACCCCACTGCCATGGGAGGGTAGGACAAAAGATCTCATGCTAGTTCTTATCACAAGCATATATGACTATATACGGAATACATGCCTACATTACATTGATGAATTGGAGCTAGTTCTGTGTCGCCCTAGGTTACGACTGTTACATGATGAATGTTATCCAACATAATCACCGATCCAATGCCTATGAGCTTTTCACATATTGTTCTTTGCTAAGTTACTACTGTCACAATTGCTACAAAACTATTGCTGCTACCGTTACTGTTACTGTTACTATCATTGCTATTGCCATCAAACTATCATATTACTGTGCTACTGATCACTCTGCTGCCGATATTTAGTCTCCAGGTGTGGTTGAATTGACAACTCAACTGCTAATACTTGCAAATATCCTTTGGTTCCCCTTGTGTCGAATCAATAAATTTGGGTTGAATACTCTACCCTCGAAAACTATTGCGATCCCCTATACTTGTGGGTTATCAAGACCTTTTTCTGGCACCATTGCCGGGGAGCATAACTTTATTTGCCGAGTCACTTGGGATTTATATCTGTTGATCACTATGAAGAATCTGAAAGACGCTAAGATCAAGATCGTTCCCTCTAAGACGAGGGGAGGTAAGGAATTGCCATCTAGCTCTGCACTAGATTCACCTTCTGTTTTAAGTAAGCTTGCAACACCACCACCTGCTATTAATTTTGATATGTCACAAGTTATTGATGATACAGCCTCTTCTATGAATGAAATTATTGATGATGCTAGTACTATGCTTGATAATGATGTGCCACTTGGCGAATTTCTTGATGTACAACTTGCTAAAGCTAAAGAATTTGAAACTGCTGAAACTGATGAAATTATTGAAACTGAAAATTATGATTCACCTATCATGCCTAGCTCTCCTACTAGAGTTGAATCACCTGATGAACATGTCTTTGATAGGGAAACGGCTAGAGCCATTCTTGCTTGTAATGATAGAGATGAAGTTATAAAATTACTTGCTGAAATGAAAGAAAAATCTATGAGGGAGAGAATGAAATATGATCCTAAGTTTGCTACCTCTCCCATATTTGTTACTAATAAGGATTATGAATTCTCTGTCAATCCTGAGTTAATTACTTTGGTTGAATCTGATCCTTTCCATGGCTATGAAACTGAAACTATTGTGGCACATCTTACCAAATTAAATGATATAGCCACCCTATTCGCTCATAAGGAAAAAATTCGCTATTACTATATTCTTAAGTTATTTCCTTTCTCGTTAAAGGGTGATGCTAAGACATGGTATAATACTCTTGCTCCTGGTTGTGTGCACAGTCACCAGGATATGATTTATTACTTCTCTGAAAAATATTTTCCTACTCATAAGAAACAAGCTGCCTTATAGGAGATATTTAACTTTGTGCAAATTGAAGAAGAGAATCTCCCTCAAGCTTGGGGGAGGCTTCTCCAATTACTTAATGCTTTTCCTGATCTTCTTCTTAATAAAAATGAAATACTTGATATCTTCTATAATGGACTAACCGATGCTTCTAGGGACTACCTAGATAGTTGTGCTGGTTGTGTTTTCAGGGAACGGACTATTGAACAAGCTGAGGAATTATTGAATAATATATTGAAGAATGATAATGATTGGACACTTCCTGAACCACCGCCTAAACCCACGCCGAAGAAGAGGGGTATTTTATTTCTCAGTCCTGAAGATATGCAAGAAGCAAAGAAATGTATGAAGGAAAAAGCTATTAAAGCTGAAGATGTTAAGAATTTGCCACCTATTGAAGAAATACATGATCTTGACACACCGCCATAGGTGGTGGAGGTAAATTCTTTTATAAAGTTTGATGAAGGTGATATTCCTTATAACAAACCTCCTAGTCAATGCTTGTATGAATTTGACAATTATATTATTAAGCAAGATCATTTCAATGCAAATGTTATGAAACAATTGAAACGAAATGCCTATATGATTGATCGTTTGAGTGACTTGTTTTTCAGAATTGCTAATGATGTCAAAGGTGTAGATAAACATGCATCTATGGTTCAAACCCAGTTAGAACAAGTTGCTAAATCTCAAAGTGAATTGCTCAATGAAATGAACAACAATATGAATGATCATGCTGTTAGAGTAATGACTAGAGGAAGTAGAATGACTCAGGAGCCACTTTATCCTGAAGGTCACCCTAAAAGAATTGAACAAGACTTTCAAAGAATCAATGTTGATGCACCTAGTCCATCTAAAAAGAAAAAGAAAAAAAAATGATAGGACTTTGCATACTTTTAGTGAACCCGAGGTAGAAAAACCCTTGGAGGATAGTAATGATGTTTCTATTTCCGATGCTGAAACACAATTTGGCAATGAACATTCACCTGATAATAATAATGATGATGCTCATGTCGATGCTCAACCAGATAATGATAAAGAACCTGATAATGATGTTGAAATAGAACCTGCTATTGATCTTGATAACCCACCTCCTAAAAACAAACGCTATGATAAAAGAGACTTCGTTGCTAGAAAACATGGTAAAGAAAGACAACCATGGGTTCAAAAACCCATGCCCTTTCCTCCTAAACCATCTAAGAAAAAGGATGACGAAGAATTTGAACGCTTTGCTGAAATGCTTAGGCCCGTCTTTTTGCGTACCCGTTTGACTGATATTTTAAAGATGGCCCCTTATGCTAAATATATGAAAGACATTGTCACAAATAAAAGAAAGATACCTGAAGCTGAGATTTCTACCATGCTTGCAAATTATTCTTTTAAGGATGGAGTACCTTAGAAATTAGGAGATCCAGGAATACCAACTATACCATGCTCCATTAAAAGAAATTACGTCAAAACTGCTTTGTGTGATTTAGGAGCCGGTGTTAGTGTTATGCCCTTCTCTTTATATAAAAGACTTGATTTGAAGAAACTCACTCCCACTAAAATATCATTGCAAATGGCTGACAAATCAACTGCCATACCTATCGGTGTTTGTGAGGATGTGCCCGTTGTAGTTGCAAATGTTATTATCCAAACAGACTTTGTTATACTTGATATGCCCGAGGACGACAATATGTCGATTATCCTTGGTAGACCCTTTTTGAATATTGCAGGGGCTGTTATTGATTGCAACAAAAGCGAGGTCACTTTTCATATCAATGGTAATGAACATACGGTGCACTTTCCGAAGAAACAATTTCAAGTAAATGGTATTCATGTTATTGAAAAGACTCCAACAATTACTATTGGAAGTTTTCAAGTCCCTCTTCGTACTGACAAAAAGAAATATGAAACACTTATTATTGGGGAGATGCATATCCCCGTTGAGGCAACTTAGTGTTATACGAAAATTCTTCGGTTTCATGTCACTCGGAAATGGTTTGTTAATAAGACTTGATCAACCTTATTAATGGATTCTTTTTGGGAGGCATGTGGTTGATGAATTTAGTAAGCACAACTTTCTGTACCTATCTTTTGCTCTCTCTTAATTATAGTTTAATAAAATAAAATGCCATGATTATCCTGTTTTCTGAATTATCCGTGCAATAAAAAGTGCCCAAAAATGAAAGTGCTCAGAATGCAATAAAATTTTGACATGAATTTTTATAGAATATTTTGAATTTTTGGTACTGAAAACATACCAGGGGGATGCCCCAAGTGCCCACGAGGCACCAGGGCGCGCCACCCCCCTGGCGCGCCCTGGTGGCTTGTGGGCCCCACAGGGACCCCCTCACTTATTCCTTCAGCCCACTTCGTCTCTTACCTCTAGCAAAAATTCCTGGTAGCTCTCTCTCTCGTGTTCCTGCTCCCAAACCTGAGATTTTCGAACTTTTTGCTCGGAGCTCCATTTTCGAAACTGTTTTGGGGGATTGCTACTTGGTATGTGACTCCTCCATTGCTCCAATTAGTTTTTACTCTAGTGGATTATATTTTGCATAATTAGCTACTATTGGTGCTACTGAAAATGCGCTTGCATGTTGAATTCTTTGAGTTCCAAGTAGTTTGAATGCTTGATATAGCCTCTAGACATCCATATGAGTAGTTGCTATCAACCTTGTGAAGTTTTATTTATATCATTTTGTGACCCAAATTTTTTTAGAAATTTGTTCTTAGGAAAATGAACTTCTTCCGGAGGAGTTCTTCAAGGAGGTGGTCCTCTGAGGCATCATCTAGCGAAAGCCCCGCACGCCAATCATACGTTGAACCAAGGGCAAGTTTGGTGCGAGGTGCTGAAGCAAAATCATGTAGATGGCCGTGCAACGAGTTCGTGCTAGCTGCAGGAATCAAGGAAGAATTTGACCAATATATTCACAACACCGAGCTCTCCGCCTTCATCGCAGATAAGCCACCACAGCATTACAACCTCACTCATTCATTCACTCAAAACTTCGAATATCATCCGCGCACTTCTAGAGTTTTATTTCACCTCTATGAAAGATCTTATGCTATGTCTCTAGAAGAGTTTTGTGATGCATGCAAAATTCCTTATTGGGGTTCTTTAGATGAACCACTAAAATATGATTATGAGTCTTTTCTTAATAGCCTTTGCAACGGTGAGGATAGGGGAGTTACGCAAGCCAGAATAATTAGCATTCACTTTCCCGCTATTCGGTATTTTGCACTTTTTAATGGAAAATGCATTGTTGGTAAGCAAGACTGCAGTGTGCTTTGCGCCCATGATCTGAGTCTTATTCATACAACTTTGACTGGTAGCAAGCATTATAATCTTGGGGCTATTGTTGCACGTAGAATGCAGCGTAACGCGGGTAATGGTGATTTGTATGGAGGAATTTATGCCTCCCACGTAGCTGCAAGGTTAGGGGTCTCGCCCATTTCCAATGATCCTCTCTTACCTGTTAAATATCTGAATTTTGAAATAATGCGAGAACATAAGTTTTTAAAACGTGACGCACGCGGATATGAATATAACTTAGTTTTTAATAAATATCGCTCTGTGTATGTTGCTTTGCCTGCTCCTGCCCTCTTTGATTTTCAGAACAAACAGAGATATTTTCTATTGGAGAGCGAGGTGCATGAGTACAATGCGATGGTTGAGGCTGCCCGTCTGGCTGAGGAGGCGGCTCAGAACGCCTCTATGAGCTACCACTTTGATTATTATCCGGGACAGCCATGGCAGTAGACCAAGCTAGGCCAAATGCCTAAGCTTGGGGGAGTACGTATTTCTCACCGACCTTACATTCATGTTCACACATTTTATTCCAGTTGTCGGTGTTCATCCTCTTTCATTGTATATCCATGTTAGTTTTATTTTTGCTTTCTTCTTGTGTGTTTGAAAAACTTCAAAAAACCCAAAAATATTTCTCATTTCTTTTCGGTTTTTCTTTCCCGTTTCTTAATTCGTAGTATTAAAAGAAAACCTAGAAAGATTTCCCGTTTCTTCTTTTGCTTGTTGGGAGCTTTCCCATGTAAATAGCTTTTCTCGTTTTTCATTTTTTTTCTTTAATTTGCTTTCTTTAGAAAAACTAAAAACTCCGAAAATATTTCAGTGTGTTTCTCTGAAATTCTTTCCTTTTGTTGAGTCATTGTGAGAAGACCACGATGAAAATGTTGAGTGGCTCTCGTATGCATTATTGTTGATCTAACAAAGAGCCCATATTACATTGTCTTCTCTTTTGAGTAAAATGTTTGCAGATTCCAGCTTAGTCCATGGCACCCTTGCACTATTATTATTTTCACATCATTCAGTCATGCAAGTGAAAGGCAATAATGACAATAATTTGATGAAGTGACTGTGGCAAAGAAAAGCGGGTATGAACTCAACTTGTTTTTTTTTTGTAAATATGTTTAACTCAGTATCCATGATTCAACATATTATGATTAAACATGTTTATGATGACAATTAGAGATTATAGTTGCCCATGCCATGCTTAAGTAGCTATGAGTGGATAATGATTTATCTTGGGTGTCAACATGCATTAAAATGATTGTGATGTAGTATGATGATATGGTATCCTCCTCTGAATGTTTCAAGTGGCTTGACTTAGCACATGTTCACGCATGAAGTTGATTCAAAACCAACATAGCCTCCATGATATTTATGTTCATGGTGTCTATATCCTACTCATGCTAGTATTCAATGTTGATTATTCATAATGCATGATTATGACCGTTTTCGCTCTCTAGTTGGTCGTTTCTCAACCTATTTGCTAGCCTTCACCTGTACTAAGCGGGAATACTGCTTGTGCATCAAAATCCTTAAACCAAAGTTATTCCAGATGAATCCACTATATCTACCTATACGCGGTATTACCCTGCCGTTCTAAGTAAATTGCATGTGCCACCTCTAAATATTCAAATGAACATCCGTTTTGTGTGCCCGTACCGCTCATGGAGCGATAGGGGGCGGTCAATATCTTCCATGCTAAGCGGGTTATTCTCATGATGAGTGTTTATTCACTTGTCCTTGCATGAGAGGGGCTGGTAATCCGGATGCCCAGTCCCATGATTAAAATTGCAAAATAATAAAACAAACTCCCCCAAAAAGTTGTTGGTATGGAGGGCACCCGAGGATTTGGCTAGCCATGGCTTGTGATTGTTGGTGGAGGGGGAGTAAACTTTACTTTATCGCTTGGGAACCGCTGCTAATTTGTTTAGCATGGAAGATATTGAAAACTCTCGGTCGTGACGTTGACATGAAAGGCATACCTCCCAAAACTTTATTTATCTTTGATTTAAGCGCTGAGCTCTGGCACCTCTGCAAATCCTTGCTTCCCTCTGCGAAGGGCCCATCTATTTACTTTTATGTTATTTTATTTTTATTGTTGAGTCATCACCTTCTCAAACAAGCACCAGTCCTGAGAGCACTATTGTCATTCTCATGCATTGTGTATAGTTAATGTTGTGTGCATCATGACTGGATCTCTTCTACCATGAATTACAATGTTTAGTCACTGCTTGAACTTTGGAGGTGCTCTGCATTTATGTTTTGCGGTCTCAGAAAGGGCTAGCGAGATACCATGTTGTCATATTATATCGTGGTTGTTTTGACAAACTATTGGCATTTGAGATATCTCATTATTGCTCGCTAGTTGATTATGCCATTGTTATGAGTGAATATAATTTCTAAGAGTTACCATTTGCATGGTTAGTTATAATCTTTGCTGAAACCCTGGGTATTATTTAAGCATATATATAGATACAAGAACAAAAGAGTTCATAAAAGTTTTTCTTTATCACTTTCAGTTTGTCAATTGAATTGCTTGAGGACAAGCAATGAGTTAAGCTCGGGGGAGTTGATACATCTCCGTCGTATCTACTTTTCCAAACACTTTTGCTCTTGTTTTGGACTCTAATTTGCATGATTTGAATGGAACTAACCCGGACTGACGTTGTTTTCAGCAGAACTACCATGGTGTTGTTTTTTGTGCAGAAATAAAAGTTCTTGGAATTGGACGAAACTTTTTGGAGATTTTATATGGAATAAATAAAAAATACTGGAACCAAGACTCACTGGAGGGGGGCCACCTGCTGCCCACGAGGCACCAGGGCGCGCCACCCCCCCTAGGCGCGCCCTGGTGGCTCGTGGGGCCCATGTGGCTCCGCCGATCCTAATCTCAGGCCTATAAATTCACAATTACAGAGAAAAAAATAAGAGAGGAAGTTTCATTGCGTTTCACGATACGGTGCCACCGCCACCTCCTGTTCTTCATCGGGAGGCCAGATCTGGAGTCTGTTCGGGGCTCTGAAGAGGGGGATCTTTCGGCATCGTCATCATCAACCATCCTCCATCACCAATTTCATGATGCTCACCGCCGGGAGTGAGTAATTCCTTCGTAGGCTTGCTGGATGGTGATGGGTTGGATGAGATTTATCATGTAATCGAGTTAGTTTTGTTAGGGCTTGATCCCTAGTATCCACTATGTTCTGAGATTGATGTTGCTATGACTTTGCTATGCTTAATGCTTGTCACTAGGGCCCGAGTGCCATGATTTCAGATCTGAACCATTTATGTTTTCATGAATATATTTGTGTTCTTGATCCAATCTTGCAAGTTATATACACCTGCTATGTGTTATGATCCGCATACCCCAAGGTGACAATAATTGGGATTCTTTCCGGTGATTGCCGTAGTTTGAGGAGTTCATGTATTCACTAAGTGCTAATGCTTTGTTCCGGTTCTCTATTAAAAGGAGGCCTTAATATCCCTTAGTTTCCTTAAGGACCCCGCTGCCACGGGAGGGTAGGACAAAAGATGTCATGCAAGTTCTTATCGCAAGCACGTATGACTATATACGGAATACATGCCTACATTACATTGATGAATTGGAGCTAGTTCTGTGTTGCCCTAGGTTATGACTGTTACATGATGAATGTTATCCAACATAATCACCGATCCAATGCCTATGAACTTTTCACATATTGTTCTTTGCTAAGTTACTACTGTCATAATTGCTACAAAACTATTGCTGCTACCGTTACTGTTACTGTTACTATCATTGCTATTGCCATCAAACTATCATATTACTGTGCTACTGATCACTCTGCTGCAGATATTTAGTCTCCAGGTGTGGTTGAATTGACAACTCAACTGCTAAAACTTGCAAATATCCTTTGGCTCCCCTTGTGTCGAATCAATAAATTTGGGTTGAATACTCTACCCTCGAAAACTGTTGCGATCCCCTATACTTGTGGGTTATCAAGAAGCATATGGGTTGCTAGTCTTCAAGCGGGCATTTTGGGTCGGGCTTGCTATATTTTGTTAAGTTTGCAACTCTAGTTTCGGAACATTTGGTTATTTGGGTTGTAAACTTAAGTCCTGATGGACGTCTGCTACATTTGTTACTTGTCATTTTCTGCGCGACTGCTATATCTAATCTTATGCACTTGAAGTCATTCTGCAGACGCCCATTTCTCATTGTGCATTTCATATCTTCGGGTTGCCTCCTGGCTATGAATACTATTATGAATATATTGGCTGGCTGCTCCGAGTTAGTGCACGGCTTTTGTCGTTTGAGAGCAACTCACCTCGAAGCCTTTGAGAGAGAATCCTTGCGAGGACAAAACCCAAAACACCCAGAGCCCAAAGTGATTGAACATCACTGAAGACATTCTGTTCTGAGTGAACCGAAGACTTATTACACTTGAAGACTGTGATCTTCCAGCCGGTTAGGCGTCACGTTCTGAGCATCCAAGAGTCATTGTGGATTGCCGGTGAACGAAGTCTGTGAAGGTTTGGAAGTCTACCTTGAAGACTTACCAGAGTGATTGGGCGAGATCTGCGGGTCTTAGCTCAAGGGGAATAAGGTGAAGATGTGGTCTTCTGAGTTCAATCTCAGCCTCCCTAACTAGACGTACAACTGTCACAGCAGTTGGAACTGGTCAAACAAATCATTGTCTTCCCTGAGCTCCTGGTTTTATCCCTTCACTTCCCTCACTTACTGTTTAGCACTGTGAAGTCTTTGCATGCTTGCCTGTGTTTGAATATATTCCCTGAAGCCATTCATCTGTGTGCCTATTTGTCTTCATGCTTCTTGTGTTTATGTTCAATACATGCTTGTATGTATGATGCCTATGCCTATCATATCTGTTCATCTTAGTTACTACTGTTGTTAGTTTTCATCGTGCTTCCGCTAGCTTCAAAGACATTGCCTGTTTTCGAAGCCTTTCATAAAAATCGCCTATTCACCCCCCTCTAGTCGATAACTAGCACTTTCATGTAGTGGGTTCAATATTGCGGTGTCCCCACCTAGTGACAGAAGGGGATGAGGCACGTATTGTATTGTTGATACTAAGGATAAAACGATGAGGTTTGTTCATATTGATTGAGTTTACTTTGTCTACATCATGTCATCTTGCTTAAGGCGTTACTCTGTTTGTCATGAACTTAATACCATAGATGCAAGCTGGATAGCGGTCGATTGGTGGAGTAATAGTAGTAGATGCAGGCAGGAGTCGGTCTAGTTGTCACGGACGTGATGCCTATATATGTGATCATTGCCATGAATATGTCATAACTATGCGATTTTCTATCAATTGCCCAACAGTAATTTGTTTACCCACCGTATGCTATGTGTTCGAGAGAGAAGCCTCTAGTGAAAACTATGGCCCCTGGGTCTACTTTAAACATATTATAAAAACCAGAAATACCTTGCTGCAATTTATTTACTTTTACTTTGTTTTGCAATTTATATATCTACCTATACAAGATTTGATCCTTGCAAGTAACGAGTTCAAGGGGATTGACAACCCTCTTGCCCGCGTTGGGTGCAAGTATTTGCTTTTGTGCGTGCAGGTGCTGTTCACTAGGGTTTGTGTGATTCTCCTTTTGGTTCGATAAACCTTGGTTCTCACTGAGGGAAATACTTATCTCTACTGTACTGCTTCACCCTTCCTCTTCGGGGAAAATCCCAACGCAGCTCACAAGTAGCATCCCTCTGCAGGCCTGTGGTGTGCTGTTAAGCGACTACCGTGGGGCGTCCGACCCCTCTCAGACCTCCTCTGTCAACCTCGAAGGGAAAGAGATCCACCGTCGCCTACTGGGCTGGAGAAGGTGTCTATGGAGGTCGTGGTGGAGCCCTTTAGTTGCGATGCCCCACCGGGGGAGGTAAGCTTCCCGGCCTTGTTCTGGGTAATGAGGGAGGCTGCGCCGTGCTTCTGGTCTCCATAATTTTTTGTTGCTGCAGGCGTTCGCGGGGTTTGCCGCGCTGTTGTCGGAGCCCCCGCTTCCGGGCTAGGAGTTGAGCCCGGAGGTGCAAGCGCTTCTGCAGCCTACGTTGGAGCACCCACCCCCCCCCCCTTCCCGGAAGGGGAAGAGAGCCACCTCCTCACCTGATGGATGGGCGGACGGCGGGGGGTCCGATGACGGCGTCATGCTTGTGTAAGTAATGTTATTCATGGCAATTACTTTGCTTTGTCCCGTACTGTAACACCCCGATTTTTGGCCCTTTCTTTTTCTTTTGGAATTCTTCGAATTTTTATTTGGAATTTCTTTTTCCGTGGCTAAGTGGTCTTGAAACCTGGGAATATCTTCTCTCCTGCCACTTCCAAGTGGCTTGTCGCTCTAAAATCTAACCCAAGGCCATGTCATTTCCACCTTAGCCCAACCCCAAATTCTTTTTCTTAGGAATATTCCTTTTTCTATTAAAGGAATAACCCTGTTTGCCCTAGGTTGTGAAGCAACCTATATTTCTGTCTATCCAAAAATTCCCACAAAATTCTCATAAATTCTTTGGATCATATCTTCCACAAATATGTCAAAACTCATCCTTGCCTAGTTCAAAAATAATTCAGGAATATTCATTTTCCATTCTGTCCTGATTGGCACTTTGTGAAGGAAGTGCTATTTATATTTTCTTGATTTCCCTCAAATTTTTTTGGGCACTCTCTCTTATCCAAATAATTGCCACATGCCAAAATTCAACTTCATTTGCCTAGTAAATCTTCCTCAGAAAATTTCCAAAGTTTCTGTTCAGAGAGAAGCTTTGTGAAGGAAGTACTATCTAGGCTTATCCAAATGAGTTGAAATTTTAGGAGATCATTCATGTGATCAAATCATGACTCTCCACCAAATTTCATCTCCATACAACAATCCATGAGAGCACAACTTCAAATCTTGGTTTCTGGTCACAATTTCAGTTTGTGAAGCAACTATATTTTATATTGCTTCAAAAATTCTGAAATTAATCCAGGACCTAAATATCCTTAAATAATGTGAGCATGCCAAAACTCACATTATTTTGCTAAGCCATTTTCTCTGAAAAATTCCCCCAAGTTTCTGTCCAGTGAGGAGCATTGTGAAGGAAGTACCATTTATACTTATCCAAATGGGATGAAATTTTATGGCACCTTCATATGCCCAAATAATCATCCTCCACAAATTTTCAGCCCAATCCAACACTCTATGTGAGTGCTACTTCTTGATTTTGATTTTGGACCAGAATATGCAGTTGTGAAGCAACTCTACTCTATCCTGGTCCAAATGACCTCAAACTTTACCAGGCACTAGTTCCTCCTCCCCCTAACCTATCTGACAACTTATTTTACCAAGTTACCTCTTGATTTGACCTCAGGACTTTGCAAAAGGTTGCTGCTGCAAACTTTGTGTGATGTGCCTGATCATCCCAAAAGGCCTTTTGTCGATCTATCAACTCAAGGTGGCTACTGGGTGGATGGACTTATCTGTGGGCAGGGTTGGCTGGGCCTAGTCGTCATGAGCGCGCCCGTGACCGCGGTGACTGCGCTACTGGCATGGGCGGTGCATGCACGCTGGCTGCAGCGGGCGTGCTCTGCGCCTCGGCCCCGCTCGGCCACCGTTCAAATCCCCTCCGCTCGCCACCTAGCCCTGTCGCAGCCCTTCCTCGGTTCTCCCTCGCCTCTCTGGTCCGCCCGCCCCCGCAAAGAGCTCGCCGGACCGAGCCAAACCGCGGGCGCACGCGAGAACAGAGGCCGTTCGTGGCCGACCGCACTGGCCGTGCGTGCCCTGCTCCTCCTGCCTCCCCGCGCGTCTGGCCCGCTCGTCAGTCTCTTCTCCATCTGCCTTCCAAAGCCACTGTTGCAGCCGCTTGTGCTTGGCTCTTCGCCGGCGCTCGCCCATCTGGTTGCGGTGGCAACCGGCCCGAGTCCCTCCTCCCCCACTTATTTAAGGCCACCCCGAGCCCTCCCGGCCGCACCAACCTCCTCTCCTCCACCCCAGCAGCCTCCCCAACCACTCGCCGGAGCTCGAGGAACCCTCCCCGCCAGCCATAGCCACCAGGGCCACCTCCCTCCTCCGCCTAAATTGGCACAATGCCGAGCTCCCCTCCCCTCCGAGCCACCACCAGAGGACCCACACCACCACCTTGGAGCTTCTCCGAACCACCCAGCCTCTTCTCCGCGACTGAACCGAGCTGCCCGAAAACAGCCGAAGCCGCCGTCCGCCATGGCCAAGGGCGCGTGTGCCCCCGCCCTCCCCGAGCTCCGTCCTCTCCATGAATGGATGCGCCGCATCACTCTGAGCACCTCCATAACCGGAGCGCCGCCGGGGACGGCCGGTAGCTCCGGCAATCGCCGTCGGGGCGGCCGGCCTCGCCTCTGCCTTTGCCCACCGCGGGGAAGAAGAAGGAGACAGGGAGGAGAGAGAGAAGACCCACGGGCCCCGCCTGTAAGCCTCACGCATGGACCCAGCCGGCCCCGCTGACGTGGCAAGTGGAGGCGTAAACCTCAGAATACGCTTTCGCCTAAGGAAAGCACACCCTGGTGCTTATTCGGCCAAAAGTACGCTTCCGCTTTCTGAAGACGTATTCCGGAAAGGCCGCTTTCTCTTTTTCAGCCCGGCCGAAACCTCTAATTTGCGAACGTTCGTCCGTTAAGGCCAGAAATGGACAGTTTTTAATTCTTTTTCTGCCTAACGAACGAACGGCCGTAACTTCGCAACCGTGACTCCGAATCAGGTGATTCCAAAGCCCACGATCGCAGTTCGTCGAGCCCGTTCTGATGGACCATTTTCGTAATGTTGTCACACTCTGAAAATGACCATTTTGCCCCTGCCCTTATTCAGCCCCCTCCGAGAGGGAAACTTTTCCGGTGATTTTTCCGCGAGTGTCTCCGCACTTCTCCCCGGTGTATCCTCCATCCCCAGGCAAGCCACAACAGCCACTTGCATGATGGCCTTGCAGTAGCCATGGTTTCCACTTGAATATTTAAATGATTGTTTGCTCATTTAATTATTTCGTGAATAATATATGCTTGTGAATCCATGCTCGTTCTTATGCCTTGTTCATTTGCATCTAGTAGTTAAATGATTATTTGCTAGTATTATTATTATGTTAGTTCTCATATTTATTTTCCGATGCTTTTGATAATAATATGCTCATATGAATAGTTATCGGTTTGATATGAAAAACTCTTGTGATATTCATGATCATCTTTATGCCATGCTCATTTGCATCCCGTAGACTCAATGATTTATCAGTGTTGATACTATGTCAAATGGTTATGTTGCCCATCCATGGTTACACTGATGTCATGCTCATCTGCATTGTTATTGCATTATGTATTTTACTGTGACTCAGCTCATCACTATTCAAGTTAAACCTGACATTAATCGAACTTGAACAAATCTGTTGGCTGAGTCATGGTGCCACCGAATCGAGCTAACCAGTGCAGCCACACTTGCCTTATGGGAGGCCCTAATGCGGTCTATTGTCATGCCTCTCGCCAGTGCCTCCAACTAGGGAAGGTTATGCGCGCGCGCTACCCTGATCAGGTAGGCGGCCATAAGCCTTGTGCCCGAGTTGTTTGCGCGCGGTTGTCCCCGTTTGGGACGAGTTTGTTTTGTTGGGCCACGACGGTGGCAGCCACAGAGGTGGCGGATGTCACGAGTTGACATCGGGGCGACCCAGGACATAGCCCAAAGGGGAGTTTGTCGGGAGTGGCCGGGAGAGTGTCATGTAATAGACTGGTTTTGTCGGAACGTCGTTGGTCCACCCGAATGGGAGCACGAGGCCATGAGTTCTGCAGAGTGTATAATCTATCGATAGCCGCGTCCTCGATCATGGACACAGTTCGTAGTAGGTCACAGTATGGGTCAACAGAAATAATAACCTGAATAATAACAACCCCGGTTCTATGAGAAAAAAAGTTGGTTGATCTTCATGTGGTCATGCGATGATCACAGGTAGAGATCAAGCTCCGTGTGGTCATGCGATGATCACGATGGTATAGTTGATACCGAGCTTGGTTGATCCTGAGGTGATCGTGTGATGATCACGATGGTAAGTTTGTGGTTACAAGATAACCTTCGAGCAGAGTAAGTTGGTCCTTGAGACCTTAAACGTCGACCCCTTGCATGCTAGTGGTAGTATTATCATGTTCATATCATGGATCATGTGTACATGCCATGCTCATGCTGTTGCCATGCTCATGTTGTTGTCATGCTCATGTTGTTCTAGTAGTATCATGTTCATCTTTGATGATTAATCTGTAAATGCCAGGCTGTTGTATGTCTTGATTGCTTTGGTTGCTGTGAGCTTGCGAGTACATTCAAAGTACTCACCTGGCGTGTCATGCCAGATTGCAGGTGATGCCGTGATTGCTTGTTTGTGGAGGATCCCGAGGTTGCGCTCTAGGATACGTCCCAGCCAGAGTCCCTGCGGAGTGGAGTTCATCACCGTCGCCTTTGTTCCGCTGCTAGAAGTTATTCCGCTATGAGTTGTTCCGCTGCTAGCATAGAGCTACCTTAGCAGGCGAAGTGTCGCCGTGCCCCTGTGATCCTTTGTAATATCGGACCCTTGTACCCTGATTATTCGTAATAAAGAGCTGATTTGTTCTATGCCAAGCAGTGCCGTATTCCAGAAGACTTGATCTCTGGGCTGGAATACGGGGTGTTCCGGTCTCTCTGAGCCGGGGTGCCACAAGGCTTGGTATCAGAGCAGGTCTGGCTGTAGGACGCCCTAGTCAGCGCGAGCGTTAGAAACCGGTAGTTCAGAGTCTAGCTTGCTTGCTGCATTTGGTTGCTGCATTTGTTTGTCGCATAGCATGCATATAGACTTATTATTTTGTCACTAACGATTAATCTCGTGAGTGTAGGTGGCATCGGTTTCGATCCCCTACCTACACCCTCCAGTTTTGCATACTTTCCCTTTTGGTGTTTGGTGTCATCTCTGTCCCAGCGGAGTGATGCCGAGGTACCTAGTGGTGTCGATCATTTGCAGGATTGATGCACAGGTATCGCACCAATATTTTTTTTCTCTAGCCACACCTATTGTTTCGGTGGTAGACATGTTTCTACCCCGGATCCTGCCATCCAACCCATCGCCTTGGCAACCCTTACTGATCTTTGCTATCAGAAAAGGGCAATGCCAGCAGGCCCTGCTTTCCACCACTATCCTACCTTGTCGCTCCCTTTCTCTGGACGAGTACGGTTCCCTTCCATATGCTTGATGATGATGTGACCGTGACATCCGTGTCTCGCTACATGATCACCGAGTCCGTCCTCACCGCTAAGCCCATCCAGATGCAACCGGTGCTGAGCCAGCATTTGGTGTAGCTCTGTTTGCACCAATCCCTCCACACGCTGATCCATTTTTGTGCACACCGCCACATCATATTAGATCGTAGTACCGGAGTTTCCTCGAGAATTGTGTGCTTAAGTAGGCATGCATAGTGAGGAGAATAGCTATAAAATGTGATGTTGCTTGTATGCAATCTTAATGCTGTGTGTGCTTTTGTTCAGTCGTTTCTTTTGCTTCTTTCTTTGGGCCCTTGGTGTTACCTTATTTTCCCCTTATGAAAGTTGCTCACCAACCGACACCGGACTCAGAGGATCAGTGAGGAGTTCAAATATTTTGAAGCTCAGCTAAACAGTATGGAATTATCAGTGGACTGCATTATATTGAAAATATTCGGTTTGAATACAAATGATATTCTGGAATAACTATCAGCATCAAGACTGACTCGGTATGCAACCATCACAATTATAATGAACCAGATGGAAGACAAATTGTGTGCAAGTCAATAGTACATTTCCAGTCAAAGGAAAATCAAGGGTACATATATATATGGCATTCAGTCCGCATATCAGAGAGAAATGCTGCTGGTATAAGCAAACCAGTCGTCTTCCGCACAATACTAGCGAAGCTTACGACGCAAGGTTCCGCGGTCTTCCTCAGTACGATATGTGGATAACTTCCAGTGTAAGATAATCAGTCTTCTTCGGTAAGCCACCGCAGGAAGCTTACAGCATAAGTCACCGAATCTTCCTCAGCAAGCAATCAGGAGGAGAAGCTTCTGAGATACGGTACCCAGTCTTCTTCAGTACGCTATCCCGGCAAAAGCTTCGAGTGCAAGATATCCAGTCTTCCTCAGCATGCTACTCCCGATGACTTCCAACACAAGCTATCCGTTCCTCGTCAGTACGGCACTACAAACAGCCATCGACATTAGTACAAGATGTTACACAGTGATTTGGCAGTATATGGCAGTAACTCTCAAGAATTAGCTCCGCAACAGCTTTGTCAGAAGCAAGAATCAGTCAGGACCCAAGTGTCTGCCTCAGGAATCAACTGCTTAGCTACACACCCTTCCATATATATTGTGGGTATGCTGCCAAGGTCATTCAAGTCACTCGAACGATGATGCAAGCATAATGAGAATCCGACAACCACATGAATTATGTAAGAGGAAGAATATACACCTCAGTGTGATGCAATGTCTGACAACAATCCTGACAGTGGGTATCAAGGCCAGCTTCATCACGCCCGACAAGGTGATATCGTTAACCCTTGTCACTGTCATGAATGATTGACCACAGCAGTGAGCTCTATACAAATAACTGTGAACCTGGTATATGATCTTGATGAACCCTTGCTTACCTTTCCTTGGTAACGGCACCACGCCTGTGTTCTGAGCTGCTTTCGACCGTCCAGGGTGGATGCCGATTTTATATTTCTCTTTTTAACAACTGGCCCGTGTTCTGAGCTATTTTTCGGCCGTCTCGGACCGCTGTTGAGTTTCTTTTTGTAGCAGTGACCCTATGCTCTAAGCTGTTCTTTGGCCGTCTTAGGGAGCTGCTACATTCTTCTTATCAACACTGCCTCATGCTCTGAGCTGCTTTTCAGCCATCGTGAGCCATGGTTGAGTTATTTCAGTAATGTCCCAGATCTGAGTTGTAAAGACCGTTCTGGTGGCTACTGATTTATTTGCTGATTTCATGCAAAGGTTCAGATGATCATTGCCCTACAGTTAAAGCTCGAGAGATGATAAACTTGCCAGTTAAACGTTGATGCACTACCTAAGGATAAGGATACGGTATGACTGCCGGAATATCGCACCTGACAGCACCTATGGTCACACGAAGAATTAAAGATATTTTGTCCAAGCTCTTTCAGCAAAAGATTCGGACAAAAGAAACCAATAATGAAGGAGCAAGACCGGCAATACAGGTATGATAATTGTGCTATGAACAACATGGTATGGATACTCCAGACAGTCTGATTCCGTATTAATCACCATGAACACACACCCAAGGGGTCTACTCTGTTTGTAAGGACCTCATATCCAGGTGACAGTGGAATAGTCCGTACGGATCTGAGACAAAGAAGTCAGCCAGGATGATTTAGAACTACCTACAAGCAGTCAGATTCCGCCAAGAGAACGGTTATGATTCTCAGCATTGTTGTGAACCCGGAGGATATGGATCTACTTGGGTAACCCGAGGCAATGATTAAAGGTTTCATGCCCACCGAGGAAGTGTGTACACAACTCCATTGACTACTATCGGTGCGGGATAGAAGAATGTCACGTCGAATGGAAGTCACTCCCGGACTTATGAAAAGATGACATATTCCAGTCAGGATAATGTATCAGATAAGCCAGCAGACATAAAGGAATTGGAGTCGGAGCAAGGATGAACATATGAAGGAAGGTCTGTCAGAATGTGGAATACGGTAAAGCAAACCACCCCAGAGCAAGGCAATTCAGTGGGAACAATTTGTAATGGAAAAGGATACTCGAGTTGGAAACGGTTTCCTTGAGTCAGAATATTCATACTTGTTCCCTGAGCAACCAAATCTCGAGGACGAGATTTATCGTAAGGGGGGTAGGTTTGTAACACCCCAATTTTTGGCCCTTTCTTTTTCTTTTGGATTTGTTCGAATTTTTATTTGGAATTTCTTTTTCCGTGGCTAAGTGGTCTTGAAACCTGGGAATATCTTCTCTCCTGCCACTTCCAAGTGGCTTGTCACTGTAAAATCTAACCCAAGGCCTTGTCATTTCTACCTTAGCCCAACCCCAAATTCTTTTTCTTAGGAATATTCCTTTTTCTATTAAAGGAATAACCCTGTTTGCCCTAGGTTGTGAAGCAACCTATATTTCTGTCTATCCAAAAATTCCCACAAAATTCTCATAAATTCTTTGGATCATATCTTCCACAAATATGTCAAAACTCATCCTTGCCTAGTTCAAAAATAATTCAGGAATATTCATTTTCCATTCTGTCCTGATTGGCACTTTGTGAAGGAAGTGCTATTTATATTTTCTTGATTGCCCTCAAAATTTTTTGGGCACTCTCTCTTATCCAAATAATTGCCACATGCCAAAATTCAACTTCATTTGCCTAGTAAATCTTTCTTAGAAAATTTCCAAAGTTTATGTTCAGAGAGAAGCTTTGTGATGGAAGTAGTATCTAGGCTTATCCAAATGAGTTGAAATTTTGGGAGATCATTCATGTGATCAAATCATGACTCTCCACCAAATTTCATCTCCATAAAACAATCCATGAGAGCACAACTTCAAATCTTGGTTTCTGGTCATAATTTCAGTTTGTGAAGCAACTATAGTTTATATTGCTTCAAAAATTCTGAAATTAATCCAGGACCTAAATATCCCTAAATAATGTGAGCATGCCAAAACTCACATTATTTTGCTAAGCCATTTTCTCTGAAAAATGCCCCCAAGTTTCTGTCCAGTGAGGAGCATTGTGAAGGAAGTACCATTTATACTTATCCAAATGGGATGAAATTTTTATGGCACCTTCATATGCCCAAATAATCATCCTCCACAAATTTTCAGCCCAATCCAACACTCTATGTGAGTGCTACTTCTTGATTTTGATTTTGGCCAGAATATGCAGTTGTGAAGCAACTCTACTCTATCCTGGTCCAAATGACCTCAAACTTTACCAGGCACTAGTTCATCCTCCCCCTAACCTATCTCACAACTTATTTTACCAAGTTACCTCTTGATTTGACCTCAGGACTTTGCAAAAGGTTGCTGCTGCAAACTTTGTGTGATGTGCCTGATCATCCCAAAAGGCCTTTTGTCGATCTATCAACTCAAGGTGGCTACTGGGTGGATGGACTTATCTCTGGACAGGGTTGGCTGGGCCTAGTCGTCATGAGCGCGCCCGTGACCGCGGTGACTGCGCTACTGGCATTGGCGGTGCACGCGCTCTGGCTGCAGCGGGCGTGCTCTGCGCCTCGGCCCCGCTCGGCCACCGTCCAAATCCCCTCCGCTCGCCACCTAGCCCTGCCGCAGCCCTTCCCAGGTTCTCCCTCGCCTCTCTGGTCCGCCCGCCCCCGCTAAGAGCTCGCCGGACCGAGCCAAACCGCGGGCGCACGCGAGAACAGTGGCCGTTCGTGGCCGACCGCACTGGCCGCGTGTGCCCTGCTCCTCCTGCCTCCCCGCGCGTCTGGCCCGCTCGTCAGTCTCTTCTCCATCTGCCTTCCAAAGCCACTGTTGCAGCCGCTTGAGCTTGGCTCTTCGCCGGCGCTCGCCCATCTAGTTGCGGCGGCAACCGGCCCGAGTCCCTCCTCCCCCACTTATTTAAGGCCACCCCGAGCCCTCCCGACCGCACCAACCTCCTCTCCTCCACCCCAGCAGCCTCCCCAACCACTCGCCGGAGCTCGAGGAACCCTCCCCGACCGCCATAGCCACCAGGGCCGCCTCCCTCCTCCGCCTAAATTGGCACAATGCCGAGCTCCCCTCCCCTCCTAGCCACCACCAGAGGACCCCCACCACCACCTAGGAGCTTCTCCGAACCACCCAGCCTCTTCTCCGCGACTGACCCGAGCTGCCCGAAAATAGCCGAAGCCGCCGTCCGCCATGGCCAAGGGCACGTGTGCCCCCGCCCTCCCCGAGCTACATCCTCTCCATGAATGGATGCGCCGCATCGCTCTGAGCACCTCCATAACCAGAGCGCCGCCGGGGACGGCCGGTAGCTCCAGCAATCGCCGTCGGGGCGGCCGGCCTCGCCTCTGCCTTTGCCCACCGCAGGGAAGAAGGAGACAGGGACAAGAGAGAGAAGACCCACGGGCCCCACCTGTAAGCCTCACGCGTGGACCCAGCCGGCCCCGTTGACGTGGCAAGTGGAGGCGTAAACCTCAGAATACGCTTTCGCCTAAGGAAAGCGCACTCTGGTGCTTATTCGGCCAAAAGTACGCTTCCGCTTTCTGAAGACGTATTCCGGAAAGGCCGCTTTCTCTTTTTCAGCCCGACCGAAACCTCTAATTTGCGGACGTTCGTCCGTTAAGGCCAGAAATGGACAGTTTTTAATTCTTTTTCTGCCTAACGAACGAACGGTCGTAACTTCGCAACCGTGACTCCGAATCAGGTGATTCCAAAGCCCACGATCTCAGTTCGTCGAGCCTGTTCTGATGGTACCATTTTCGTGATGTTGTCACACTCTGAAAATGACCATTTTGCCCCTGCCCTTATTCAGCCCCCTCCGAGAGGGAAACTTTTCCAGCGATTTTTCCGCGAGTGTCTCCGCACTTCTCCCCGGTGTATCCTCCATCCCCAGGCAAGCCACAACAGCCACTTGCATGATGGCCTTGCAGTAGCCATGGTTTCCACTTGAATATTTAAATGATTGTTTGCTCATTTAATTATTTCGTGAATAATATATGCTTGTGAATCCATGCTCGTTCTTATGCCTTGTTCATTTGCATCTAGTAGTTAAATGATTATTTGCTAGTATTATTATTATGTTAGTTCTCATATTTATTTTCCGATGCTTTTGATAATAATATGCTCATATGAATAGTTATCGGTTTGATATGAAAAACTCTTGTGATATTCATGATCATCTTTATGCCATGCTCATTTGCATCCCGTAGACTCAATGATTTATCATTGTTGATACTATGTTAAATGGTTATGTTGCCCATCCATGGTTACACTGATGTCATGCTCATCTGCATTGTTATTGCATTATGTATTTTACTGTGACTCAGCTCATCACTATTCAAGTTAAACCTGACATTAATCGAACTTGAACAAATCTGTTGGCTGAGTCATGGTGCCACCGAATCGAGCTAACCAGTGCAGCCACACTTGCCTTATGGGAGGCCCTAATGTCGTCTATTGTCATGCCTCTCGCCAGTGCCTCCAACTAGGGAAGGTTATGCGCGCGCGCTACCCTGATCAGGTAGGCGGCCATAAGCCTTGTGCCCGAGTTGTTTGCGCGCGGTTGTCCCCGTTTGGGACGAGTTTGTTTTGTTGGGCCACGACGGTGGCAGCCACAGAGGTGGCGGATGTCACGAGTTGACATCGGGGCGACCCAGGACATAGCCCAAAGGGGAGTTTGTCGGGAGTGGCCGGGAGAGTGTCATGCAATAGACTGGTTTTGTCGGAACGTCGTTGGTCCACCCGAATGGGAGCACGAGGCCATGAGTTCCGTGGTGTGGGTACAGTGTACTAACCTCTGCAGAGTGTATCAATAGATGCCCATCAATAGATGTCAATGCGAGGAGTAGGGATTGCCATGAAACGGATGCACTAAGAGCTATAAGTGTATGAAAGCTCAAAATGAAAACTAAGTGGGTGTGCATCCAACTTGCTTACTCATGAAGACCTCAGGCATTTGAGGAAGCCCATCATCGGAATATACAAGCCAAGTTCTATAATGAAAAACTCCCACTAGTATATGAAAGTGACAACATAGGAGACTCTCTATATGAAAAACATGGTGCAACTTTGAAGCACAAGTGTGGAAAAGGATAGTAACACTGCCCCTTCTCTCTTTTTCTCTCATTTTTTTCCCTGGGCTCTTTTTGGCCTCTTTTTTTTATTATTTCCTCAGTGGGACAATGCTCGAATAATGATGATGATCACACTTCTATTTACTTACAACTCAAAAATTACAACTCGATACTAGAACAAATATGACTCTATATGAATGCCTCTGGCAATGTACCAGGATGTGCAATGATGATCATCACACTTCTGTTCTCTTCTGTTTCACATTCCTATTTTCTGGCCCTTCACCGTTTCTTATATTCCCGGAGATCCATAACTCCGATTGGGCTGAAATTTTGAGGGGATTTTTATCCAGAAATTATCTTTCTTGCGGTGAAAGAAGGGCCCCAACCGACTTAAGGAGGGGCCACAAGCCTGCCTGGCACGCCCTGGGGGGAGGGCGCGCCCCCTGAGCTTGTGGCTCCCTCGAGCATCGTCTCGCGTTCATTCTTTTTCCCAAAAATCACATATATTTCCAAAAAAAATCTTCGTAAAATTATATCACGTTTGGACTTTGTTTGATATTGATTTTCAGTGAAAGAAAAAACATGCAACAAACAGGAACTGGCACTGGGCACTGGATCAATATGTTAGTCCAAAAAAATCATATAAATTGTTGCCAAAAGTATGTGAAAGTAGTAAAATATTGGCATGAAACAATCAAAAAATATAGATATGACGGAGACATATCAGCATCACCAAGCTTAATTCCTGCTCGTCCTCGAGTAGGTAAATGATAAAAAGATAATTTTTGATGTGGAATGCTACCTAGCATAATATTGATCATGTAATCTAATCATGGCATGAATATTAAGATACGCGTGATTCAAGGCAATAGTCTATCAATTTAATATTGAAAGAATAATACAAAACATGCATGTAACTCATCATTGCCTTTCATAATAATGGAGCTAAAGGAAACAGCCTCTATACACTTAGTTGTGGTAAGCATGACACGCTCGTTCTTCCCTGCATAGATATATCAAATCAAGAGTACCCCGGTGCCAAACCAAGCAATTGTATCATACTTTTTCACGCGCTTCAGCATTTTCAACTTCAGTCAATACATGAGCGTGAGCCATGGACATAACACTATGGGTGGAATAGAATGTGGTGGTAGAGATCAATAAGGAAAGTCAAAAAGGAATAAAGGCTCGCACCAACTCGGCGGATCAATAGGCAATGGAGAGGCCTATCAATCGATATCAATGCGAGGAGTAGGGATTGCATGCAATAGATGCCCTAGAGCTATAAGTGTATGAAAGCTCACTACTGAAACTAAGTGGGTGTGCATCCAACTTGCTTGCTCATGAAGACCTCGGGCATTTGAGGAAGCCCATCATCGAAATATACAAGCCAAGTTCTATAATGAAAAATTCCCACTAGTATATGAAAGTGACAACTCTGGAGACTCTCTATATGAAGACCATGGTGCTACTCTGAAGCACAAGTGTGGTAAAAGGATAGTAACATCGCCCCTTCTCTATTTTTCTCTCATTTTGTTTTTCATTTTTTTTCATTTTTTCTCTTTTTTTGGTGGGCTCTTTTTGGCCTCCTTTTTTTTCTTTTTCTTTTTCTTTTATTTTTTGTTCGGAGTCTCATCCCGACTTGTGGGGGAATCATGGTCTCCATCATCCTTTCCTCACTGGGACAATGCTCTAATAATGATGATCATCACACTTCTATTTACTTACAACTCGATATTACAGCTCGATAAAAGCTATACAAGATGACTCTATATGAATGCCTCTGGCAGTGTACCAGGATGTGCAATGATCTAGCGTAGCAAAGATATCAAAAAATGGACAAGCCATGAAAATATCATTCTAGCTATCTTACGATCATGCAAAGCAATATGACAAGGAATGCTCAAGTCATGTATATGATGATGATGGAAGTTGCATGGCAATATATCTCGGAATGGCTATAAAAATGCCATGATAGGTTGGTATGGTGGCTATTTTGAGGAAGATATAAGGAGGCTTATGTGTGATAGAGTGTATCATATCACGGGGTTTGGATGCACTGGCGAAGTATGAACCAACTCTCGAGGTGAGAAAGGGCAACACACGGTACCGAAGAGGCTAGCAAATTCGGAAGGGTGAGAGTGTGTATAATCCATGGACTCACATTAGTCATAAAGAACTCATATACTTATTATTCAAATTGAAAAGCCCTCGAAGCAAAGTATTACTCGCATGCCCCTAGGGAGGAGGTTGGGAGGAGTTAACCATCGCGTCCCCCCCCCCCCCGATTCGAACAACACAAAGGATCAATCAATGATAAAATATGCTCCGACCTCACTGCTAATGTAAGCGGCCACCACTTTACATGCGTGAGGATTTACTTGCGTAAAGACTTACTTCCCTTAACACCATTATTAATACTCAAGTTTAATTCTTTTACTAGCATGCCCCAATATTACCACCTCAATATCGCAAAACTATTGCAAGGAATCAAACATATCATATTCAGTGATCTACCAGTTTTATGTAGGATTTTATGACTAACCATGTGAATGTCCAATTCATGTTTACTCTCTAAATAGATATAAGTGAAGCATGAGAGTTTAATTCTTTCTACAAAAGACCACACTCTAATAAATATAAGTGAAGCAAAAGAGCATTCTACAAATAACGGTTTTCCAAATGTAGAGAAACGAGCATCCAAACTTCAACAGATATAAGTGAAGCACATGAAGCATTCTAATAAAGCCATACTCAAAAGATATAAGTGAAGTGCATAGAGCATTCTATAAATCAACCAAGGACTATCTCATACCAGCATGGTGCATAAAAGAAAAGGGAAAAATAAACACAAAATACGCTCCAAGAATTTACGCATATCACGTGAATAAAACAAAAAACCGAGACATACTGATAATTGTCGAAGAAAGATGGGATGCCTTTCGGGGCATCCCAAGCCTTTCAGGGCATCCCAAGCTTAGACGCTTGAGTCTCCTTGAATATTTACTTGGGGTGCCTTGGCCATCCCCAAGATTGAACTCTTGCCTCTCCTTATATTCTCCTCATATCGATACCTCCTCGTTCTTCGAACACTTCATCCACACAAAACTTAACCGAACTTTTTATTAGAGACATTAGTACATATAACATCAAATCCCATCATGTCCTGCTGTAACATTATTGTATAATTATAATCAAACATTACCCACTGTATGCTATCATAATTCTATGGCTCCCAAGTAAATGGGGCTCAACAAGATTTCAAACATACGCAAATAAAGAAGCTATAATAGCAATATGTGAAAACATGACAGTCTATAAAGATGCAGATGAAACATATACTTATGTAACTCCAAAATTCTGAAAAATTAGGACATAATAAACAATTTACATAGCAGTATTGTGTAATTTTTTTAGAATTTTTGCATGTTCCAGTAAAATATAGAAATTCAAACACTACAACAAAAGTTTCTGTTTTTGCACAGCACACACCAAACAAGCAATTTAAACCCCCTAAAGGTAAATCTTGTGAAAGCGCAGGTTTACTCCCAGAGGGGGGGTGAATGGGAGATTTTTAGAAATTCGTCAAACTCCGAAGATTTTGATGAAAATTAGCGTGACGAAATAGAAACAGAGATGAAACTAGATCGACACAAACACAGATAGCATGTATATGTAATACAGACAAGTGAAGAACATGTAATCATACAGGCAGGCATGCATGAGGAAGATGAACTGAAGAAATGAAACACAGCATGATGAAAGTCTTTAGTTCAGATTCTTCAAAAAAGTAAGACACGGGTTCTTCGATCAGCAGCGGAATTGCGTAAAGGTAAAGAGTGATGAATTTGAAACCAGTTAGGCTCGGTGAAGACACGGTGATTTGGTAGACCAGTTCCAGTAGTTGTATCAATTGTACATCTGGTTGAGGCGGCCGAGTCTTACCTCGGAGGACACTTAGTCCTCACCATATTCCTCTTGAGCTAAGGTCACTTAGACCTCGCCCAATCACTCGTGGTAAGTCTTCAAGGTAGACTTCCAAAACCTTCACAGACTTTTTCACCGGCACGCCACAATTACTCTAGGGTGCTCAGAACATGACGCCTAACCGTCTGGAAGAATGACAGTCTTCAAAGGTAACAAGCGTCAGATCACACAGATCAACTTCTTCAGTGATGCTCAATCACTTTGGCTCTGGTTGGGTTTTTCCTCACTTGGGTTCTCACAAAGTCGTTGGAGGAAGGGTTGCTCTCAAATGACAAGTGTCAATCTCTCACTAGAGCAGCCAGCCAACTAGTGGTTGTGGGGGTGTCTATTTATAGCCAGGGGGTAACCCGACATGAATTGTCATAAATGCCCTTCTCAGACATGACTGTTGTCAGGATAAGAATCCACTCGACAGCTGGCACGCGGCGCAGCAACAGTCAGAAAATTGAACTCTCAATTTCGTCGGGGCACTTAATTTCCTCACGATAGGCAGATCGCACTGGCGAAATCCTAACTCCTCAGCCTGACCTAATTCGTCAGCGACCAGATGAACTATGTCACTGTCGCTAGCAAATTCGTCAGCTGTTCCGGAGATTTCCAATTGCTTCACTCGAAGCGGCTGTAGTATGTATAGGTTTGAGCATCGCTTTGAAGTATGATAAATGTTTCACCTAGACCCCTTTAACAGTACGGTTTTTCCTATGACTCAAATAAGAAGAAAAAGAAACTATGAAAACAAAGTCTTCAAGCTTCAAAGTCTTCCCATCAATTTCTTCACGGGCCGCACCAAATTCTTCACTTGAAGAAATACATTTGTAGGGGTCGACTTCCATGGGTTAAACCAAGTCTTCAGGGACTATTTCACCTGTGTATACTCACAAACACATTAGTCCCTTAACCTATTTGTCTTCAATACTCCAAAACCACTAAGGGGGCACCTGATGCACTTACAATCTCCCCCTTTTTGGTGATTGATGATAAATCAGTCAAGTTTTCAACGGGAGTAAATAATGGAAGTGTAAGTACATAATGTGAAGACATTGGTTACATGATATTGAGGAATTCCCCCTGAAGATGTGCATATGAAGAATTTGCTTTTGATTGCAAATGCACATGGCAGGTAGAAATTGTGGTGATCTCCCCCTATATCTTGGAAACCAATCATGCATGATCATAAGATATTGAAGAATTTTAAATGCATGATGAAAATTGGTGTCTGACGAATTGAAAGATGCAATCATGCATGATCATAAGATATTGAAGAATTTTAAATGCATGATGAAAATTGGTGTCTGACGAATTGAAAGATGCATGCACATATATCATTGACGAATTATAGCATAAGCACGCATGCAGATAAACGTATCGAAAAAGCGTCAGACCACCAACAATTTTTAAGTTACAACTCATCAACGGAGCAAATCAAATGAGAAACCGAGAGTTGCAACTTAGCAAAAAGAACAGCCCAATATAAAAACCCGCTTGAAGACTAACTCTCAAATTTCTCTCCCTTTGTCATCAAATGGCCAAAAGGAGACGAAACTGAGGACTAACGCTCCCAAAGAAGATCATCGAGATGAATGAGGAGGAGCGCAAGCGTTGTTGTCGGGGTTGCGCGGTGAAGAAGGGCCTACTGCAGTGTCTTCGACGTCTTCATTTTCATCAGTAGCTCTTGAAGGAGACACTGAGCTTGGAACCATTTGAGGAACTTGAAATTTCTTGAACTTCTTCTTGGGCGGATTGGCGCAATCAAAGTCTTGTTGGAATTCCATCTCTACAAGTTCTTCATGGGTTTTCAAATGTGAAAGAATGGCCCAGCTTCTGTCAAATATCTCATGGGCATAATAATGATTCTTGCGAATTGAGTTCTGCGTCATAGTCATATTTGCTAGAATTGTTGCAAGCTGACGATTTACCCAGTTATGATTCCTGTCCACTTTCTGGTGAAGACTGATAAGAAGGTCACGATCAGTCATGACTCGTGGAGCTTCACCTTGAGGTGTTTGCTGTGGAGCGTGTGCTTCAATATCTTGACTTGAAGTATCATATCCTGTGGACTGCGATACAGGCTGACGAAATTGCCCATCAAGAGGACGAATTCCTTCATCAATTACTGCTTTGCCTTTGCCAGGAACTAAAGAGATGGTACTCTGAAGAATTTCAACATCTGGCATATAGCGGAGATGATTCTCGCAGTCAGCCTTGTAGTTGATTGAAGACCTTGTTCTAATGAATTTCATAATCCAAGGTGCATAAGGATTTAAATCAAATGGAGATTGCATAACTGTGGCCAAAGTCCTCATGAAGAAATCATGGATATTGATAGGAATACCATGGATGATGTTGAATAGTGTGGCACCCCGGCTCAGAGGAACCGGAACACCCCGTATTCCAGCCCAGAGATCAAGTCTTCTGGAATACGGCACTGCTTGGCATAGAACAAATCAGCTCTTTATTATAGATAAACGGGGTACACGGGTCCGATATTACTAAGGTTACAGGGGCACGGCGACACTTCGCCTGCTAAGGTAGTTCTATGCTAGCAGCAGAACAACTCGTAGCGGAATAACTTCTAGTAGCGGAACGACGACAACGGTGGTGAACTCCACTCCGCAGGGACTCTGGCTGGAACGCATCCTAGAGCGCAACCTCGGGGTCCTCGACAAACAAGCAATCACGGCATCACCTGCAATCTGGCATGACACGCCAGGTGAGTACTTTGAATGTACTCGCAAGCTCACAGCAACCAAAGCAATCAAGACAAACAATAGCATGGCATTTACAGGTTAATCATCAATGATGAACACGATACTACTAGAACAACATGAGCATGGCAACAACATGAGCATGGAAACAACATGAGCATGGCAACAACATGAGCATGACATGTACATATAATTCATGATAGGAACAGGATGATACTAGCACTTAGCATGCAAGGGGGTCGACATTTAAGGTCTCATGGACCAAATTAACTAGCACTAGCATGCAAGGGGGTTAACATGTAAGGTCTCGTGGACCAACTTACTCTGCTCGGAGGTTATCTCGTAACCACCAACTTACCATCGTGATCATCACACGATCACCTCAGGATCAACCAAGCTCGGTATCAACTATACCATCGTGATCATCACATGACCACACGGAGCTTGATCTCTACATGTGATCATCGCATGACCACATAAATATCAACCAACTTCTTTTCTCATCGAACCGGGGTTGTTTATTATTCAGCTTATTATTTCTGTTGACCCATAGTGTGACCTACTACGAACTGTGTCCATGACCGAGGACGCGGCTATCGATAGATTATACACTCTGCAGAGGTTAGTACACTGTACCCACACCACGGAACTCATGGCCTCGTGCTCCCATTCGGGTGGACCAACGACATTCCGACAAAACCAATCTATTGCATGACACTCTCCCGGCCACTCCGACAAACTCCCCTTTGGGCTATGTCCTGGGTTACCCTGATGTCAACATGTGACATCCTGCCACCTCTGTGGCTGCCACCGTCGTGGCCAAACCAAAACTGTCCCAAACGGGGACCTGAGCTCAAAACCAAAACTGGGTACTCAAGGCTTATGGCCGCCTACCTGATCAGGGTAGCGCGCGCACATAACCTTCCCTAGTATGAGGCACCGGTGAGAGGCATGACAATAGACCGCATTAGGGCCTCCCCATCCAGGCAAGTGTGGTTGCACTGGTGAGCTCGATTCGGTGGCACCATGACTCAGCCAACAGATTTGTTCAAGTTCGATTAATGTCAGGTTCAACTTGAATGGTGATGAGCTGAGTCACAGTAAAATAACATGACGAAATAACAATGCAGATGAGCATGATAACAGTGTAACCATGGATGGGCAACATAATCATTTAACATCATACTGATAAATCATATATGCTACGGGATGCAAATGAGCATGGCATAGCGATGATCATAACTATCACAAGTATTTTCATATCAAACCGTAACTACTCAAGTGAGCATAGCATTATCACTAGCATCGAAAATAATTACAAGAATAAAACATGATAAGAATACCCTTAGCAATTAATCATATCACTTACTAGATGAAAATGAACATGGCATAAGCATAGACATGGATTCATAAGCACATTCGAAGTATTCACAAAATAATTAAATGCGCAAACAATTATTAAATATTCAAGTGGAAACCATGGCTACTGCAATGCCATCATGCAAGTGGCTGTTGTGGCTTGCCTGGGTATGATGGATTCACTGGGGAGAAGTGCGGAGCACTCGCGGAAAAATCGTCGGAAAAGATTCCCTCTCGGAGGGGGCTG
The DNA here is from genome assembly GCA_039707655.1 of Elymus sibiricus. Classification (NCBI taxonomy): domain Eukaryota; kingdom Viridiplantae; phylum Streptophyta; class Magnoliopsida; order Poales; family Poaceae; genus Elymus; species Elymus sibiricus. The sequence goes on along the minus strand of CM077672.1, from coordinate 231,561,806 downwards.
AATAAGGGCAGGGGCAAAATGGTCATTTTCAGAATGTTACAACATAGTGAAAATGATACCATCGGAACGGGCTCGACAAACTGAGATCGTGGGCTTTGGAATCACCTAATTCGGAGTCACGGGCGCGAAGTTACGGCCGTTCGTTCGTTAGGCAGAAATCGAATAAAAATTTTGTTCTTTTCTGCTGCTAACGGATGAACGTCCGCAAATTAAAGATTTCGGCCGGCGGCTGGAGATAGAAAGCGCATTTTTGAAAAGACGTCTTCGCTTCTGGAAAGCGCATTTCGGGCCGAAGGAGAACCAGAATACGTTTTCAGTTAACGAAGACGTACTTTTCCGAAATACGCCTCCACTTAACAAAACGCGGGCCCGGGGTTGACTCCAATGTCTCGCCCACAGGTGGGGCCGCGGGGCCCACTGCTAGCTGGAGGGAGTCGCCGTCTTCCTCCTCTCGCACCCGAGACAGAGGCGACGCTCGACGGCGATAGCCGGAGCTACCGGCCGTCTCCGGCGACGCCCCGGCTACCGGAGAGCTCGGCGGAACGGTGCGCACCCGCCTAGACCATCCATTCCTGCTGGGAAGCAGCGGGGTGAGCCAGGCTTCGGCCGCGGTGGACGACGGCGTCGGGCGAACTCGGGCGCACGCCGATAGGCCACCGGAGGAGGAGATGAAGGGCAGAGGAGCTTCGCCGTACTTCGGTGAGCCCCCTGGAGTAGGAATGGCGAGGGGAGGAGCTCGGTCCGGCTCGAATTTAAGGCGGGGCCGACGGCGGCCAAGGTGGCCATTGGAGGGCAAGAGAGCTCCTAGAGCTCGAGGGAGTGGTCGGGGAAGCTTCTGGGAGTGAGGAGAGGAGGCTTGGCGGCTCGGGGAGGCTCGGGAACGGCTTAAATAGCCGGGGCGAAGGAGCCGTCCCCGGATGTCGCCGCGACCGGATGGAGCATGCTCTGGCGATGTCCGCGTACGCGTGCACACGCGCAGAGGGGTTGAGGGTGACGGGAGAGAGCTAGTGGGGTGGCAGACGCGGGCGGCGCGGAGTTCGGTCGGCCACACGGCCACTGTGCGCACATGGTCGCGGCCACCGTGGCGCGAGGAGAGCGAAAGGGGAGGGAGCTAGGGCACGAGAGGACGCGGGAGACCGTGGGCGACGCGGTAGACACGGTGAGACGCGCGGGAACGACAAGTAGAGGAGTGCCCGAAGCTAAACGCCATCCAGAGCGCGACAATTGCTTGCAACCAGCGTGGTCACCGCGTGGCATGGCAAGGAGAGGGCACGAAGGCCTGCAAAAAGATGTCTACCGTGTTGTCCCTCCAACATACAGTCCCATAGATGTGATGGCTCAGCTAAAGGCACTTTGTGTTGATGGGAGAGGTCGATGTAAGTTTGCTGTATCAATCTTTGGCATGAAATAATGATCAACTGAGATGAGATAAGAGCTAACCATGATGTCTCTGGGGTTTAGGGTAGGAAGAACTATGATCCTGGGGATTTTGAGGTCATTTGGTCAAGGTTAGAGGGGTGCTGCTTCACAACTGCAAAAATTTGGCCAGAATCTAGATCAGGAAGTAGCACTCAGGTGGATGCTTGGGTTAGCTTAAAATGGGTGAAGGGTGATCATTTGGGCATATGAAGGTGCCATAAAAATTTCATCCCATTTGGATAAACCAAAATGGTACTTCCTTTACAATGATACCCACTGGACAGAAACTTGGGGGAATTTTGCAGAGAAATTGGCTTGGCAAAATAATGTGAGTTTTGGCATGCTCACATTATTTAGGGATATTTAGGTCTTGGATTAATTTCAGAATTTTTGAAGCAATATAAAGTATAGTTGCTTCACAAACTGAAATTGTGACCAGAAACCAAGATTTGAAGGTGTGCTCCGATAGATTGTTGGATGGGAATGAAATTTGGTGGAGAGTCATTATTTGATCATATAAATGATCTCCCAAAATTTCAACTCATTTGGATAAGCCTAGCTAGTACTTCCTTCACAAAGCTTCTCTCTGGACAGAAACTTTGGGAATTTGCTGAGGAATATTTACTAGGCAAATGAAGTTGAATTTTGGCATGTGGCAATAATTTGAATATGAGAGAGTGACCAAAATTTTTGAGGGCAATCAAGAAAATATAAATAGCACTTCTTTCACAAAGTGCCATACTGGACAGAATAGGAAATGAATATTCCTGCATTATTTTTGAACTAGGAATGGATGGGTTTTGACATATTGGTGGAATATATGATCCAATGAATTTATGAGAATTTTGTGGGAATTTTGTGGAAGACAGAAATATAGGTTGCTTCACAACCTAGGGCAAACAGGGTTATTCCTTTAATAGGAAAAAGGAATATTCCCAATAAATAAATATTGGGGTTGGGCTAAGATGGAAATGACATGGCCTTGGGATAGATTTGAGAATGACAAGCCACTAGGAAGTGGCAGGAGAGAAGATTTTCCCAAGTTTCAAGACCACATAGCCACGGAAAAAGGAACTCCAAATAAAAACATCGAGGAAATCCAAAAGAAAAAGAAAGGGCCAAAAATAGGGGTGTTACAAATAGCAAGTTCTTCATGATTCCCACAACTTCTTCCATCTCAGAATTGTGGCCTTTGATTGGACTGAGGGTTTTGGCCAGAATGTGATATATAGTCCGGGGCACATACAGCAAATCTTTCACTAAGAAGGTGGTTCTTGGAGCTTCTCCTTCAGCCAAAGGTTTCATCAGTACTTGCATCAGATTGTTGGATAGCTCAGATTCTTCATAGATTCTTCTGGCTTCATCTGAGGGCAAATCAACAGGAAGAGCTTGAAGTAATTCATTAGCAGGAGCCTTGTAATGCATGTTCTCACTCATCCAGTCAAGAGCCCATGAATGAATGCCGTCAACATCACCAGAAATATGCAGAGTTGCATAGAATTGAAGAATGAGCTCTTCGTTCCAATCACAGACATTAGTGACGAAATTAAGCAATCCAGCATCGTGAAGAATAGCCAAGACTGGCCTAAAGCATGGTAGGGATTCCATATCCACATGAGGAATATGGCAATGTGGGAAGACCTTATTCTTGTCAAACAGAAGTGATGCATAGTAATTCTGTTGCGTCTTGGTCCAAAATCTCTGACACCTGATTTTTGCAGAGTCATAAGGTGACTCGCCTATGAAGAAATTCTTCTCTCCAAAGATGGCAGCATTATCAAACTTTGGTCTTCTGATGCTTTTGCCAACTTTGGGCATTGAGGGCACTGGCTGAAGATTTATCTTTCTTGGCCTCACATCAAAAATGGGTCTTGGAGAGCCCGTAGAATCATTGGGATCCGTGATGGCCAAGGATTTGGCAACTTCCTCAGCTGTTGTAAATGGAACTGTTTCAGAATCTGCTGAGGGTGTTGACTCTTCTTGTTGTGGAGAAGGAGGAGGTGCAACTTCATCAGTGTTCATTGGTTGCACATTTTCTTCAGCTGATGCAGCTGAAATTTCTTCAGTGATGGTCTGAAGGGATGGTTGATGTCCTTCAGAACCAGTTTGAACTTCCTCAGTGACAGCCGGAGACTGAGGTACTTGAGTTAGAGGTGTGGTGAGGGGTGTGTTCGGATGAGCAACATCCCAGAAATCATCATGTATAACTGGCGTTGTGGAACCCACATCCACGTCCTCATCAGTTTCTTCATTGCTTCTATGAGAAGTAGCATGTTCATCGGTCACGCGGACTGGAGGCGATGATACCTGATGAAGTGAAGCATCTGCTTCAACTTCAATTTGTTAATCCACCTGCTCTGTGGAAGCAGCAGAGTGGGTAGTCTCTTCATCAAGAGGTGGGATGACATATTCCACACCATATGGAACTATCTGAAGTTCTTCTACGTTTCGGGTCAGAGGCGCTGATGAAATTGGGATAGCATCAATTGGCGCATTTGAAGACATTTGTGTCGTCTTCAACTTCTTCACCGTCTCAGTGGTAGGTGGTGCTGATGCTTTTCCCTTCTCAGCAGCCTTTGTTTTCTTCACTTCTGATGTAGAAGGAAGTGTGATAAGCTTCACAGATGAAGGCAGTACAGGCGCTGCTGCTGAGGAACTTGGTGGAGCAATTTCTTCAGGCGCGACTGATGCAGTTGCCCTGGCGCTTCTCTGACAGAATGAATGCAGATAGTACATGGCTTGGTCCAGGAGGCAGATCGAGATCATCAAGAGGTGTGTCAGGCTTTTGGCACCAGATTTCAATAAAGTCCAAAATCTTCTTGGGATCAAGAAGAAGTGGAACGGTGATGTTCTTGGCGCGAGCAGCTTCTTCCATTCTCCTCTGAACATACTCAGCAAGCTCATCTTCATTAGCCATATCATGTTTATCAGCCTGAGGCAATACAGCCTTGCTTCTAGGGCTGGGTCTTGTACCACGGCCTGCAGTGGCCTTCTTCTTCAGCATAGGAGTGTTTGAAGAGATATGCCTAGATGCTGAGGCACTTGATGCAGCCAATGTGGCCATTTGAAAGCCTTCAGTGCACTGGCAAGATGCGAGCACAACTGGTGTTGAAGCTTTTGCTGTAGCCATTGAAGAACTTGTGGTTGGTGGAGGCACAGATGAACTTGGAGCAGAAGGTGCCTTAGGTGCTGAAGCCTTTGATGATGACGTCTTTAGTTCTGAGGGCTTTGCAGAAGATTTTGTTACTGAAGATTTTGGCCGTGAGGGCACATCAGTTGAAGGTTTCGGCTTTTGAGCCGGCTTTTTCTTCATGGCCTTCTTGGGCACACTGCCACTTGAGCCTGCACCAGCATCTGCTGATGCCTTTGTAGCCCTGTTGAATTCTTCAACAACCTTTTGAGCTTGTTTCTGCAATTTGGCTTGGCACTTGGCCCATTCCTCAGGAAATTCTTCACCTCTCCTGATGCTTGTGGGGTCAACCGTTTGACCAGGAGCCAGAGGTGGCCTTTTGCATGGTGGCTTCACAGCGAATTCCTTCATGTATTTTGGAGTTACAGATATGTAACCCCTCCATTCATAAGCCCACCTGTGTTTGATTTTCTGTAAGCGCGTCTTGCGCTGCTTGTCAGTTTCTTTCCCATGAGTTGCCTCATCTGGCGTACAGTACCCTACATATAATTCATCTGGAATCTCAAAAGCAGTTTGTTCCTCTTTTCTCTTGACTCCCTTCTGAGGCTTTTTGCCATTTGTCATTTTCTTCAACTAATGGTTTTGAGCTTTTGAAGTTTCTGAAGATGTTTGAAGATTTTCCTCAAGCAACGCTGCAAATGAATTAAGTTGATGAGAACCTAGAGATTCGTTGGCAGACATGTGTACCTGTGAACAGAGTATAGTTGCGAGGAAATTGGGAACAGTCACATGCGTTCTCAGAAGTTTTTCAAAACAAATCCAGTTGAGGAAATTGACCCTTTTCGTCTTGAAGAAATTCACTAAGTGTTCTTGACTTAGGTTCTAGAGTTGTACAGATTTGTGAAATTTGTACAATTGAGGAATCTAATTGTTAAGCATGACTTAGATGAAATAACCAAGACTGGCCAGAAGGAAGTGCTGAAGAATTGGAAAGCAGTGGTAAAAACAGCACTTGAAGAATTTGAGACTGTAAAAAGATCAAACTTGGGTAGTAAAAATAAATTTTAATTACCCCAAGGATGAACTCGATGAACTAGACGACAAGTTGAAGGAAATCGTCAGCTCAGATCTTTCGTGCCCTAACTTGGCGACGAAATACAACCACGGTGTCGGCGGAGGTGAAGAAATCCGCGGCCGACGCGAGTACGACGACGAAGAAGTCAAGGCAGTGAAGCTCTTCCTCTCCGGCGATGATGAATTCCAGCAGCGGTGCTAGGGTTCGGGAGTGAGAGTGACAGGGGCATGAGGTGTGAAGTGAGATAAGGTTGACGGGGTCAAGCCTTTATATAGGCGCGGTGAAAACCGGGCGGTCCAAAAAATTTGGACGGATAAGCCCCTGGCGATTCACATCTCAGCGACACGCGTCACACATGCATTTTGAGTGCGCTTATCCACGCATCGGAGGACGGGATTAAGTTACTGTGGCAACCGCAAAAAAATTGAATAGAAAATTTTAAAATGTGTTCGCAATTTCTTCAGCTGACAAGGACACAGTGAAGACTTTGAACGTTGTCAATTTGAACGCATATGAAGAGATTGTGAAAAGAGTGGTTTGAGTTTAGCATAGAGGGGAGCAGGTCCGATCACATTCACATAGACAAAACAACAACTTGAAGAATTAGCAATATGTGAATGCTGTTGAGGACATGAAAAACTCAGATAAAAATATATAATAAGAATTAGCTCAAGCAATGAAGAACAACCACAAATGATGAATTTGAAAGGTTTGACGAAATTTCAAATGACGAAAAACTCAAATAGACGGACCGTCATGAAGATGGTGGTGCCGTTACCCACCGTATAAGAATTTTGATGATTTCAGACACCACGTACAATTGTCGTAGGGTTCTGAGAATCAGATTCTTCATTTATTTCTTCACACTTAGAGGGTTAGTCTTCATTGATTGAAGAAAAATGTTACTTCATGTGTTGCGCATCAAAGTCATCAAGAATGCATAAGCATTAGGATGTGTGTCCTTTTCAAAGGACATTCGAAGATTCTAGGATGCTTAGCTCACACCGCAACATGCAAAACCTTCTCTCATCCAAGGGCTTAGTGAAGATATCTGCAAGCTGGTCTTCAGTCTTCACGTGGTTGATGACGATGTCTCCCTTCAGCACATGATCATGAAGAAAATGGTGACGAATCTGAATGTGCTTCGTCCTAGAGTGTTGCACTAGGTTGTGGGCGATCTTGATGGCACTCTCATTGTCGCAGTAGACTGGCACTTTCTTCACATTGACGCCATAGTCCTTGAGGGTTTTCTTCATCCATAGTAGCTGTGAGCAGCAGGCACCAGCGGCAATGTACTCAGCCTCGGCTATGGAAAGTGAGACGCTGTTCTGCTTCTTCGAGGACCAACAGACAAGAGATCGTTTGAGGAAATGGCATGTGCCTGATGTTGACTTGCGATCCACACGATCTCCAGCATAATCAGAATCAGAAAATCCAGCAAGATCAAGTGATGAGCCCTTGGGATACCGTAATACAAGCTTTGGAGTGTGAGCTAAATATCAAAGAATTTGTTTCACAGCCTGATGGTGTGATTCCTTCGGTGACGCTTGAAAGCGAGCACACATGCAAATGCTAAGCATAATATCTGGCCTAGATGCACATAGGTAAAGCAGCGAACCAATGATGGAGCGATATACCTTCTGATTGAAATCTTTACCATTTTCGTCAGTGCAGAGTTGACCATTTGTTGGCATTGGTATCTTGAGGCCTTTGCAATCTTGCATGCCGAATTTCTTCAGGCAATCCTTGAGATATTTCTCCTGAGAAATGAAGATGCCATTGGGTTGTTGACAAATTTGAAGTCCGGGGAAGAATTTCAACTCCCCCATCATAGACATCTGATATTCTTCACGCATAATATATGCAAATTCGTCACTATATTTCTTGTTAGTGCAACCAAAGATAATATCATCAACATATATTTGGCATATGAACAGTTCACCATCATAAGATTTAGTGAAAAGAGTAGGGTCAAGTGAACCGAGTTTGAAACCCTTTTCCTTCAGGAACTCCTTCAGTGTATCATACCATGCCCTCGGGGCTTGCTTGAGGCCATAGAGAGCCTTGTTGAGTCTGAAGACTTTGTCTTGATGCTTTGGGTCCTCTAAACCTGGTGGTTGAGCAACATATACTTCTTCCTCAAGCTTACCATTGAGGAATGCACTTTTCACATCCATTTGGTATAAAAGGATATCATGATGGTTAGCATATGCAAGCAGTATACGAATGGCTTCAAGCCTAGCAACAGGTGCAAATGTTTCATCGAACTCAATACCCTCAACTTGTGTGTAGCCTTGCGCTACAAGACGGGCCTTATTCCTTACCACTTGGCCATTTTCGTCTTGTTTGTTGCGGTAGATCCATTTGGTGCCGATGACATTGTGCTTGTGTGGATCGGGACGCTTGACTAGCTCCCACACATTGTTGAGCTCGAATTGATGCAATTCATCTTGCATGGCTTGAATCCATTCAGGTTCGAGAAATGCTTCATCAACTTTGGTGGGCTCTGAAATAGATACAAATGCGTAATGCCCACAAAAGTTAGCTAGATGTGAAGCTCTTGAGCGAGTGAGGAGACCAGGTGCATTGATATTGTCGAGGATCTTCTCAATTTGCACTTGATTTTCCACTCGTGGATGTGCTGGACGAGGGCCTTGCTGTTGTTGTTACCGTGCAGAATCCTCAGCATCATTTTCTTCAGGATCAGCAGTTTCTTCACGACGAGGGATCACTACTTCTTCATCAGCTATTTCTTCACTGGGCACAATTTCACCAGTGCCCATCAGCTTGATAGATTCCTCAGGAGGCATTTCATCTAGCACAGGAGGCAGGTGCTCTCTTTGTGAGCCATTAGTTTCATCGAACCGCACATCTACAGTTTCAACAACCTTATTGTGATAGGTGTTGAAGACTCTTTAGGTGTGCGAGTCCTTTCCGTAACCAAGCATAAAACCTTCATGTGCTTTCGGTGCAAATTTAGAACTGTGATCAGGATCTCTAATCCAGCATTTAGCACCGAAGACTTTGAAATAACTCACATTGGGTTTCTTGTCAGTGAGCTCATATGAAGGCTTCTTGAGGAATTTGTGCAGATATACCCGATTGATGATGTGACATGCAGTGTCAATTGCTTCAGGCCAGAATCGACGAGGGGTCTTGTATTCATCAAGCATTGTGTGAGCCATCTCAATGAGTGTCCTATTCTTGCGCTCCACGACTCCATTCTGCTGAGGCGTGTAAGGAGCAAAGAGCTCATGAGTGATACCAAGTTCGTCAAGATAGTCATCAAGTCCTATGTTCTTGAACTCGGTGCCGTTGTCGCTCCTGATGTGCTTGATCTTGAGACCATAATTCGTCATGGCCCGATTGGAGAATCGTCTGAAGACATCCTGAACTTCAGTCTTGAAGGAAATGATGTGCACCCAAGTGTAACGAGAGTAGTCGTCAACAATGACGAAACCATAGAGAGATGTTGCATTGGTTAGTGTGGCATAATGGGTAGGACCAAACAAATCCATATGAAGTAATTCAAAGGGACAAGTAGTGGTCATGATTGTCTTAGCCGCATGCTTGGATCTGGTCATCTTTCCAGACTCACAAGCACCACACAGATGATCTTTGACGAATTTGACGCCTTCGACGCCAATGATGTGCTTCTTCTTGACGAGTGTGCTCAGATTCCTCATGCCAGCGTGTCCAAGATGTCGATGCCATAGCCAGCACTCTAAAGCTTTTGCCAGTAGACACGTGGCAGGCTGAGGACCTAGGCAGAAATCTACAATATACAAATCACCTTTCCTAAAGCCTTCGAAGACTTTGGATTTGTCAGATTGCATCAGCACAATACATCTATATTTGCCAAAGATGACAATCATATCAAGATCACAAAGCATTGAGACGGACATGTGGTTGTATCCAAGGGACTCGACAAGCATGACCTTTTCCACGTGTCGATCCTTCGAGATAGCAACCTTACCTAGACCCAATACCTTGATTTTTCCTTTGTCGGTGTATGTGATATGCTTCAGATAAGACGGAATAAGGGGAGCATCGGTGAGTAAATTCCTATCACCAGTCATGTGATTCGTGCAGCCACTATCCAGGACCCATTCGGTGGCTGTGGGTGTGTCATCCTGTAGAAGCATTAGTCTGACTTACAAATTCATATACTTCAAAGTGAAGAATATGATGATAATCAATTTTGTCAGACAATTTCATCAACGAACAGTATCTAGCAGCATAAGGGATGTGCAAAATGAATGATTCATTTCATCATGATTAGCCTGCATCCTGATACGTCTCCAATGTATCTATAATTTATGAAGTATTCATGCCATGTTTACAACAATTTTATATGGTTTTGGTATGATTTGATTAGAACTAATCCGGACTGACACTATTTTCAGCAAAACTATTGTGGTGTTGTTTTTTGTGCAGAAATAAAAGTTCTCGGAACTGGACGAAACTTTTTGACGATTTTTTTTGGACCAAAAGAGACCCCCGAAGCTTCGTGGAAGGACCAGAAGAGCCATGAGGAGGCCACAAGGCAACACGGCGCGCCATGGGGGGGGTAGTGTGATGTTGCCTTGTGGGCCCCTCGTAACTCCTTTTTGCGTGATTCCAACGCTGAAAAATCCTATAAATAGAGAAACCCCCAAAAATAAACCTAGAACTTCCACGCCACCACCACAAGCCTCTATACCAAAGCAATCTCATTCGGAGCCCTGTTCCGGCACCCTGTCGGAGGGGGGAATCATCACCGAAGGCCATCTTCATCATACCGGCGGTCTCCATGACGAGGAGGGAGTAGTTCACCCTCAGGGCTGAGGGTGTGTACCAGTAGCTATGTGTTTGATCTCTCTCTCTCTCTCTCTCTCTCTCTCTCTCTCGTGTTCTTGATTTGGCACGATCTTGATGTATCGCGAGCTTTGTTAATATACTTGGATCATATGGTGTTTCTTCCCTCTCTATCTTCTTGTGATGAATTGAGTCTTTCCCTTTGCGGTTTCATTGTTATCGGATTGAATACTTTGGATTTGAGAACACTTGATGTATGTCTTGCATGTGGATACCCATGGTGACAATGGGGTATTCTATTGGTTCACTTGATGTATCTTTTGGTGATCAACTCGCGGATTCCCGTGACCTTGGGATGATCTTGACATAGGGGTTGGTTGCACATTTTCATCTTCTTTTATCCGATAGAAACTTTGGGGAGCTCTTTGAAGTTCTTTGTGTGGATTGAATATTATGAATCTGAAGTTGTTTGATGCATATCGAATAATCAACTCACGGATACTTGTGGTGACATTGGAGTATCTAGGTGACATTAGAGTTGGTTGATGCCTATCATATGGTGTTATTTTAGTACGAACTCTAGGGCTGTTTGTGACACTTATAGGGATGGCTCAATAGATTGATCGGAAAGGATAACTTTGAGGTGGTTTCGTACCCTACAACATTTTCATCTTATGTTCTCCGCTAATAGGAACTTTGGAGTGATTCTTTATCGCACATTGAGGGACTGTTATATGATCCAATTATGTTAGCATTGTTGAGAGATTGCACTAGTGAAAGTATGAGCCCTAGGCCTTGTTTTCAAGCATTGCAATATTGTTTGTGCTCACTTTTGTTACTTGCTACCTTGCTTTTTTATTTTTAGATTACAAAAACCTATATCTACTATCCATACTACACTTGTATCACCATCTCTTCGCCGAACTAGTGCACCTATACAATTTACCATTGTATTGGGTGTGTTGGGGACACAAGAGATTTCTTGTATTTGATTACAAGGTTGTTTGAGAGAGACCATCTTCATCCTATGCCTCCCACAGATTGATAAACCTTAGGTCATCCACTTGAGGGAAATTTGCTACTGTCCTACAAAACTCTGCACTTGGAGGCCCAACAACGTTTACAAGAATAAAGTTGCATAGTAGACATCACATCCCAACAGGCATTTTCTCAGGTTTTCAGCAAATTCATTAGACATATTAGTTTTCTAAAGACCTGACCCTGTAGAAGAGATTAGTTCTTCTTCTTAACCATCCACATCTGAATGGGTGGCTGAGAAGCAATGTAGCAAAGTGCATTAATGGAGAACTTAGGCATTGAAGAATGTGCATTTCTCTTCACAGGAGGTTATAGTAATTGAATGAATAAGCAGAGAAATTCTTCGACGTTTTGTGAACATAGTTGATAACCCACAAGTATACGGGATCAAAACAGTTTTCGCGGGTAGTATTTCACCCAGATTTATTGATTCCACACAAGGGGAGCCAAAGAATATTTGCGAGTATTAGCAGTTGAGTTGTCAATTCAACCACACCTGGAGAACTAAATATCTACAGCAAAGTGTTTTGTAGCATAGTAGTATGATAGTTTCAATAGCAGTAGTAATAGTAGCAGCAGTAACAGTAGCAGTTTTGTAGTGATTGTAACAGCAGCAGCAACGAAAGTAACTTAGCAAAGATCAATATGCAAAAAGCATAGGCATTGGATCATTGATGGATAATTATGTTGGATGACATTCATCATGTAACAGTCACAACCTAGGGCGATACACAATAGCTCCAATTCGTCAATATAATGTAGGCATGTATTCCGTATATAGTCGTACGTGCTTATAGTAAGAACTTGCATGACATCTTTTGTCCTACCCTCCCGTGGCAGCGGGGTCCATAAGGAAATCTAAGGGATATTAAGGCCTCCTTTTAATAAAGAACCAGAGCAAAGCATTAACACATAGTGAATACATGAACTCCTCAAACTACGGCAATCACCGGAAAGAATCCCAATTATTGTCACCTTGGGGTATGCGGATCATGACACGTAATAGGTGCATATAACTTGCAAGATAGGATCAAGAACTCAAATATATTCATGAAAACATAAAGGTTCAGATCTGAAATCATGGCACTCGGGCCCTAGTGACAAGCATTAAGCATACCAAAGCCATAGCAACATCAATCTTAGAACATAGTGGATACTAGGGATCAAAGCCCTAACAAATTGACTCGATTACATGATAAATCTCATCCAACCCATCACCGTCTAGCAAGCCTACGAAGAAATAATTCACACACGGCGGTGAGCATCATGAAATTGGTGATGGAGGATGGTTGATGATGACGACGGCGTCGAATCCCCGTCTCCGGAGCCCCAAACGGACTCCAGATCAGCCCTCCCGATGAAGAACAGGAGGTGGCGGCTGCTCCGTATCGTAAAGCGCGATAATTCTTTTTCTCTGATTTTTTTCTCCATGAATAGGTACTTATAGCACTGGAATTTGGGTAAACGGAGTTGGCAGGACCCCACAAGCCTGTCAGGCATGCCCTGGGGGGTGGGCGCGCCCCCCCGCCTTGTGGCACCTGGTGGCCCCCCTCTGGTGGATCTTTGTGCCGGTATTTTTTATATATTCTGAAATAATTCTCCATAAATTTTCAGGTCCATCCGAGAACTTTTATTTCTGCACAAAAACAACACCATGGCAATTCTGCTGAAAACAGCGTCAGTCCGGGTTACTTCCATTCAAATCATGCAAATTGGAGTCCAAAACTAGAGCAAAAGTGTTTGGAAAAGTGGATACGTTTGGGACGTATCAACTCCCCCAAGCTTAACTCATTGCTTGTCCTCAAGCAATTCAGTTGATAAACTGAAAGTGACAAAGAAAAACTTTTCCAAACTCTTTTGTTCTTGTTGTCTGTATATATACTTAACTAGCATCCAAGTTTTCAGCAAAAATTATGAACTTACCATATGAATGATAACACTTAGGTCTCACATTTACTCATATCAATGACATAACCAACTAGCGAGCAATAATAAGATATCTCGGATGCCAACACTTTGTCAAGACAATCATGATATAATATGACAACATGGTATCTCGCTAGCCCTTTCTGAGACCGCAAAACATAAATGCAGAGCACCTCTGAGATTCAAGCAATGACTAAACATTGTAATTCAGGGTAGAAGATATCCAGTCATGGTCACACCCAACATTAACTATACTCAATGCATAAAAATGACAATAGTGCTCTCCAACTGGTGCTTAAATAAGAGGGTGATGACTGAACAATAAAAATAAAATAACATAAAAGTAAATGGATAGGCCCTTCGCAGAGCGAAGCATGGATTTGCAGAGGTGCCAGAGGTCGAAGCTTAAAACAGAGATGAAAATAATTTTGAGAGGTATGATTTTCCTGTCAACGTCACGACCGAGAGTTTTCAATATCTTCCATGCTAAACGCATTATAAGCGGTTCCCAAGCGAAAAGGTAAAGTTTACTCCCCATCCACCGTACCAACACAAGCCATGGCTAGCCGAATTCAGGGGTGCCCTCCATACCAACAACTTTTTGGGGGAGTTTGTTTGCATTATATGATTTCGATTTGAGCATAGGACTGGGTATCCCGATTACCAGCCTCTCTCGTGTAATGACAAGTGAATAAACACTCATGTAAGAGTAACCCACTTAGCATGGAGGTTATTGACCGCCCCCGGTCGCTCCATGAACGGTACGGGCACACAAAACAGATGTTCGTTTGAATGTTTAGAGGTGGCACATGCAAATTTACTTGGAACGGCAGAGTAATACCGCATATATGTAGATATAGTGGACTCATCTGGAACAACTTTGGTTTAAGGATTTGGATGCACAAGTAGTATTCCCGCTTAGTACAGGCGAAGGCTAGCAGATAGATTGAGAAGCGACCAGCTAGAGAGCGAAAATGGTTATAGACATGCATTGCGAATAATTAACATTGAATACGAGCATGAGTAGGACATCAACACCCTAAACATAAATATCATGGAGGCTATGTTGGTTTTGATTCAACTACATGTATGAACATGTGCCAAGTCAAGCTACTCGAATTACTCAGAGGAGGATACCATGCTAACATACTACATCACAACCATTTTAATGCATGTTGACACTCAAGATAAATCATTATCCACTCCTAGCCATTTAAGCATGGCATGAGCAACTATAATCTCTAATTGTCATCACAAATATGTTTACTCATAATAATGCTGAATCATGAATACTGAGCTAAACATATTTACAAAGACAAAAACAAGAATAGTTCATACCAGCTTTTCTTCAACGCAATCACTTCATCAAATATCGTCATTATTGCCTTTCACTTGCACGACCGAATAATGTGATAATAATAATAATGGTGCAAGCATGATGTGGACTAAGCTGGAATCTGCAAACATTTATTCAAAGGAGAAGACAGAGCAATAGTGGCTTGTTGTTAGATCAACAATAAAGCATATGAGGGCCACTCAACATTTTTCATCGTGGTCTTTCCCTTTACGATGACTCAAAGAAAAAAAAAACAAATTCAGAGAAACACATTGAAATATTTTTGGAGTTTTTAGTTTTTATGAAGAAGGAAGCCAATTAATGAAAGAAAACAAAAAACGAGAAAAACTATTTACACGGAAAAGCTCCCAACAAACAAAGGAAGAAATGAGAAATGTTTTTGGGTTTTCCTTTAGTACTATGAATTAACTAAACAAGAAAGAAACTACAACAAAAAAAATTGGATTTTTGAAATTTTTTCAAACACACAAGAAGAAAGCAAAAATAAACTAACATGGATATACAATGAAAAAGGATGAACACCGACAACTGGAATGAGTGTGTGAACATGAATGTAATGTCGGTGAGAAATACATACTCCCCCAAGCTTAGGCTTTTGGCCTAAGTTGGTCTACGGCCATGGGTCGAAATCAGCGCCTCCCGGATAGTGCCCGTGGTGATAGTTCGGGTTATACTGAAATGCAGCTGCCACCGCTTGGCGAGCTGCCTAGTTAAGGCGCTCGGTCTCTGCTGCCCTCTCGTACTCTTCAGCCTCCTCCTCAAGTATGAAATGTCTATGTTTTCCCTGGAAATCAAAGAAGGAAGGAGCAGGCAAAACAATATCGAAAACACGACGCCTGTTAAAGATTAGCCTGTATCTGAACGGAGGGTTACCCCTCTCAAGGAACTGGTGGCGTTCCATTGCATCATAATCAAGAAAACTAGGTGGCAAAAGGGTGTCATTTTGTTTAATGGGCACACCAAGATAGGTAGCTAAGCGAGTGGCATAAATTCCACCAAAGAAATCACCAACCAAGGCATTATTATGTAAATGACGTGCAATAATAGCCCCCATGTTGAATTGTCTATCTCCCAGCACCGCACTCTTAAGAATGCTCAGGTCAGTGGCGCAAAGATGACTATGATCATGTTTACCATTAATGCATCTAGCAATGAACAGAGCAAAATAATGTATGGCAGGAAAATGAATGCTCCCCATAGTGGCTTGTATGATGCCTCTGGTTTCACCCTTAGTAATGTTCATGAGGAATTCATTGCAATCAAATTTGCGAGGTTCAGTGCAAGTTCCCAAGAATGGAATTTTGCATACTTCACTAAATTCTTCAACAGACATGCGAAAAGGATTTTCATATAGGTTGAAAATAACATCATGTGAAGTGCGCTGATATACATACTTGAATCTTCGCACAAAGGAGTCGGTGAGGCCATAGTATTGCGGGCACCTGTCTGCCAGGAACTCCGTGAGCTCGGCGTTGCGCACGTACATATCAAACTCTTCCTTGATGTCGGCTCGAATCATGAAGGCATCCGACAGCCACTCGCACGGTAGCACCGTGGCCTCTCGTGGCGGTTCGGTATCCGGCTCGCGTATTGCGGGCCTAGGAGTACTCTTGCTCGAGGGACCACCATGGAACATCTTCCTAAACATTTTCTTTTCTCTGAAAAATTTCTGAAATTTTTAGTGACTCAAAATAAAAGTGAACGAAACTCAACAAAATTTGATAGCAACTACTCCTACAAGTATCTAGAGGCTATATCATGCATCAAAACTACTTTGGACCATACAAATTCAACATGCAAGCTCATAAACATGGTCACCACAGCAGCAAAAATTTGAAAAGTATAAAGTACTAGAACAAAAACTAATTGGAGCATTGGAGGAGTCACATGCCAAGGAGTAATTCCTCAAAATGGAAATGGAGTTCTGAGCAAGGAGATCAAAAATCACAGCAAAATGAGCAAGAACACAGGCTTGGGAGCAAGTTTGATTTTTTCTAGATGAAGAAGGAGATGGGTGGCTGACATAAGTGAGTGGGTCCCTGTGGGACCCACAAGCCTGTTGGGCATGCCCAGGGGCGGTGGGTGCGCCCTGCGGGCTTGTGACTCACAGGTGCACCCCCCTGGGGTGTGTTCAGTGCCAAAAATTCTTAAATATTCTGGAAAAAATCATACTAAATTTTCAAGCCATTCTGAGGACTTTTATTTTTGGGCCATTTTTTATTGCACGAAAAATTCAGAAAACTGGATAATCATGGCATTTTATTTTATTCTACTAAAAATAACTGAGAGCAAAAGGTGGTACAGAAAGTTGTGCTTACTAAATTCATCGACCACATGCCCTTCAAAAAGAATCCATTAATAAGGTTGATCAAGTCTTATTAACAAACTGTTTCCGAATGGCATGAAACCGAAGAATCTTCGTATAACACTAAGTTACCTCAATGGGGATATGCATCTCCCCAACAATAAGAATTTCATATTTCTTTTTGACAATAGGAAGAGGGAATTTGAAATCTCCAATAGTGATCGTCGAAACTTTTTCAATACAATTGATACCATTCACCGAACTTTGTTTCTTCGGAAAATAAACCGTATGCTCATTACCATTGACATGAAAAGTAACCTTGCTTTTGTTGCAATCAATAACAGCCCCTGCAGTATTCAAAAAGTATCTTCCAAGGATAATCGACATGTTGTCGTCCTCGGGCATATCAAGTATAACAAAGTCTGTCAAGATAGTAACATTTGCAACTACAACGGGAACATCCTTGCAAATTCTAATAGGTATAGCAGTGGATTTATCAGCCATTTGCAAAGATATTTCAGTAGGTGTAAGCTTATTCAAATCAAGTCTTCTATATAAAGAGAAAGGCATAACACTAACACCGGCTCCCAAATCACATAAAGCAGTTTTGACATGACTTCTTTTAATGGAGCATGGTATAGTAGATATTCCTGGATCTCCTAACTTCTTAGGTATTCCACCCTTAAAAGAATAATTAGCAAGCATGGTGGAAATTTCAGCTTCAGGTATCTTCCTTTTATTTGTGACAATATCTTTCATTTATTTAGCATAGGGAGACATTTTCAACATATCAATCAAGCGAGTGCACAAAAAGACAGGTCTACGCATTTCAACAAAGCGCTCAAACTCTTCATCATCCTTGTTTTTGGATGGTTTAGTAGGGAAAGGCATAGGTTTTTGGACCCATGGTTCTCTTTCCTTTCCATGTTTTCTAGCAACAAAGTCTCTTTTATCATATCTTTTGTTCTTAGGAGGTGGGTTATCAAGATCGACAGCAGGTTCTATTTCTACATCATTATCTGGTTGAGCATCAACATGAACATCATCATTATCATTATCATTATCACTAGGTGGATGTTCATTACCAGATTGTGTCTCAGCATCAGAAATAGAAACATCATTATGATTCTCGGGAGGTTTTTCTATCTCAGGTTCACTAGAAGCAGTCAAAGTTTTATCATTTTTCTTTTTATTTTTCTTCTTAGATGGACTAGGTGCATCAATATTATTTATTTGAGAATCTTGTTCAATTCTTTTAGGATGACCTTCAGGATATAGAGGATCCTGAGTCATTCTACTCCCTCTAGTGACAACTCTAACACCACGATCATTCATTTTATTGTTCATTTCATCAAGCAAATCACTTTGTGACTTAGCAATTTGTTCTAACTGAGTTTGGACCATAGAAGCATGTTTACTCAAGCATTTAACATCATTAGCAGTTCTAAACATCAAATCACTCAAGCGTTCAATCATGATGGCATTCCGCTTTAGTTGATTACTAACGTACATATTAAAGTGTTCCTGTTTAATGATGTAATTATCAAATTCATACAGGCATTGACTAGCAGATTTATTGTACAGAATATCACCTTCATCAAATCTAGTGAGAGAATTTACCTCTACTACCTGTGTCGGGATGTCGAGCCCATGTATTTCTTCAATAGGTGGTAAATTCTTTACATCTCCAGCTTTAACATCGTCTTCCTTCATAGATTTCTTAGCTTCTTGCATATCTTCTGGACTGAGGAATAGAATACCTCTCTTCTTCGGAGTTGGCTTAGGTGGTGGTTCAATAAGTGTCCAATCATTGGCATTTCTCAATATATTATTCAATAGTACTTCAGCCTGTCCAACAGTTCGTTTCCTGAAAACACAACCAGCACAACTATCTAGGTAGTCCCTAGAAGCATCGGTTAGTCCATTATAAAAGATATCAAGTATTTCATTCTTCCTAAGAGGATGATCAGGAAAAGCATTAAGTAATTGGAGAAGCCTCCCCCAAGCTTGAGGGAGATTCTCTTCTTAAATTTGCACAAAGTTAAATATTTCCTGTAAGGCAGCTTATTTCTTATGAGAAGGAAAATATTTTTCAGAGAAGTAATATATCATATCCTAGGGACTACGCACACAACCAGGAGCAAGAGTATTAAACCATTTCTTAGCATCACCCTTTAATGAGAAAGGGAACAACTTAAGAATATAGTAGTAACAAATTTTTTCCTCATGAGCAAATAGGGTGGCAATATCATTCAACTTAGTAAGGTGTGCCACAATAGTTTTAGTTTCATAACCATGAAAAGGATCAGATTCAACCAAAGTAATTAACTCAGGATCGACAGAGAATTCATAATCCTTATCGGTAACAAATATGGGAGAAGTAGCAAACTTAGGATCATATTTCATACTCTCCCTCATAGATTTTTCTTTCAACTCAGCAAGCAATTTGCTAACCTCATCTCTATCATTACAAGCAAGAACAGCCCTAGCTGTCTCTCTATCAAAAACATAACCATCAGATGTCTCAGGCATTTCAACTCTAGTAGGAGAGCTAGGCATAATAGGTGAATTATAATTTTCAAGAGTTTCAACATTTTCAATTCCTTTAGCTTCAGCAATTTGTTCATCAAGAAATTCACCAAGTGGTATAGCATTATCAAGCATAGTACTAGCATCATCATAAGTATCATTCATAGCAGAGGTAGTATCATCAATAACTTGCGACATATCAGAATGAATAGCAGGTGGTGGTGTCGCAAGCCTACTCAAAACAGAAGGTGAATCAAGTGCGGAGCCAGATGGCAGTTCCTTACCTCCCCTCGTCTTAGAGGGAACGATCATGGTCTTAGCGTCTTTCAGATTCTTCATAGTGATCAACAGATATAAATCCCAAGTGACTCAACAGATAGAGCTATGCTCCCCGGCAACGGTGCCAGAAAAAGGTCTTGTTAACCCACAAGTAGGGGATCACAACAGTTTTCGTGGGTAGTATTTCACCCAGATTTATTGATTCAACACAAGGGGAGCCAAAGAATATTTGTGAGTATTAGCAGTTGAGTTGTCAATTCAACCACACCTGGAGAACTAAATATCTGCAGCAAAGTGTTTAGTAGCACTGTAGTATGATAGTTTCAATAGCAGTAGTAACAGTAGCAGCAGTAACAGTAGCAGTTTTGTAGTGATTGTAACAGCAGCAGCAACGAAAGTAACTTAGCAAAGATCAATATGCGAAAAGCATAGGCATTGGATCAGTGATGGATAATTATGTTGGATGACATTCATCATGTAACAGTCACAACCTAGGGCGATACACAATAGCTCCAATTCATCAATATAATGTAGGCATGTATTCCGTATATAGTCATACGTGCTTATAGTAAGAACTTGCATGACATCTTTTGTCCTGCCCGCTGACACCTCGCGTGCTCGTGCAGGAGTGCCCAAAAGGAAGGATGGGCTGCCCGAGAGGCATCTCCCGTGGCAACGGGGTCCATAAGGAAATCTAAGGGATACTAAGGCCTCCTTTTAATGGAGAACCGGAGCAAAGCATTAACACATAGTGAATACATGAACTCCTCAAACTACGGCAATCACCGGAAAGAATCCCAATTATTGTCACCTTGGGGTATGCGGATCATAACACGTAATAGGTGCATATAACTTGCAAGATAGGATCAAGAACTCAAATATATTCATGAAAACATAAAGGTTCAGATCTGAAATCATGGCACTCGGGCCCTAGTGACAAGCATTAAGCATAGCAAAGTCATAGCAACATCAATCTCAGAACATAGTGGATACTAGGGATCAAAGCCCTAACAAATTGACTCGATTACATGATAAATCTCATCCAACCCATCACCGTCCAGCAAGCCTACGAAGAAATTACTCACACACGGTGGTGAGCATCATGAAACTGGTGATGGAGGATGGTTGATGATGATGACGGCGTCGAATCCCCCTGTCCGGAGCCCCAAACGGACTCCAGATCAGCCCTCCCAATGAAGAACAGGAGGTGGAGGCGGCTTCGTATCATAAAATGCGATAATTCTTTTTCTCTGATTTTTTTTCCACGAATAGGTACTTATAGCACTGGAATTAGGGTAAACGGAGTTGGCAGGGCCCCACAAGCCTGCCAGGCGCGCCCTAGGGGTGGGCGCGCCCCCTGGCCTGTGGCGCCTAGTGGCCCCCCTCTGGTGGATCTTTGCGCTAGTATTTTTTATATATTCTGAAATAATTCTCCGTAAATTTTCAGGTCCATCCGAGAACTTTTATTTCTGCACAAAAACAACACCATGGCAATTCTGCTGAAAACAGTGTCAGTCCGAGTTAGTTCCATTCAAATCATGCAAATTAGAGTCCAAAACTAGAGCAAAAGTGTTTGGAAAAGTGGATACGTTTGGGACGTATCAATAGTGATTCGAAGAATAATACTCATATTCATCAGAACGCTGTTTGTTTCCCTGCGAAACAGAGGCATTAGCACGACCATAAGTAGGTCTACGTTGATTTGACGACTTTGATCCCTGTGAAGAATTTGGCCTGGGATGTTTCTTCTTCATCGGTGGTGTCATGATGACATTCACCTAAAGATTTTCCAGAATGCTTTTGGGCACCCAGATTTTTTTCACAGGTGGACCGTTCCTGCAGTTAGTACCAACAAATCTGGCAAATACTTCACCATTCTAATTTTTGAACAGTTTGTAGTTGGAGTCAAATGACTCATATGAAGAATATGAAGTAGCACAGGTATAGCCAGATAAAGTAGATGGGTCTATTGGAGGTCCCTTTGCAGCACCCCATGTGGTTTTGAGATAGTGCTCAGGCTTCCATTAAGAACCATCAGCATTAAGCTTTCTCTCAAAAGCAATACCCTCTTTCCTAGGGTTCCTGTGAAGAATTTGCTTTTTGAGCACATCACAAAGGGTTTGATGCCCTTTGAGGCTTTTGTACATGCCAGTGATGTACAATTCCTTCAACCCTGCATTTTCGTCAGTATCACTGGTGGCATCCTCAGATGAGGGGTTAGTGGCCACATAAGCAGTTGAAGCAATTGAGAGTACTGAAGCATTTGAACATTCAGCTGAAGAATTTGCATTATCACGTTCAAGGCATTTTAGGCATGGTGCAACAAATTCTTCCTGAGCGGAACTGATTTGTTGAGCGAGGAGTAAATCGTTCTCTTTTTGAAGATCATCATGAGACGCTCTCAGCTTCTCGAGATCTTGCTTCCTTTGAAGAAATTCATAGGACAACTTCTCGTGTTCGGCTGAGAGGGACACATGATGACTTTCAAGTTCATCATACTTTGACTAAAGACGTTTGAGTTCGTCAGTCAAGGTCTGTGAGCGTTCCATTTCATCATTCAACAAATCATCACTTTTGTCTAACAAATTTTGAATTATTTCCATGGCTTTTGTTGCAGAGTGGCAATGTTAGCAAGCTTGGAATAACTGGGGGTCATGTTTTCATCAGATTCACCTTCACTAGAGGAAGATAAAGGTCTTTGTAGTACCTTGGTGCCTCTTGCCATGAGGCAGACAGCAGACAAAGTTGAGGCAGGATCTGGATCCTGAGATTTGAGGGAATTCCTGAATTCCACAAGCTAGGGATCATCATGTCTATACGCCCCTTCATAGACGTCAGAGATCCTGTCCCAGATGAGCTTCACATTGCCCAGATGATAGATGCGAGTGAACTCATCTTTGGTCAGACGAGAACAGATGAAGTATTTGGCCCGAGCATCGAGCTGAGTGTACTTGCGAATGTCATCAGCATTCGCCATCTTGCATAGGTCGGTCAACCCCAGTTCAGTGATTGTCCATAGTTCACTGTCCATGGCCAAGAGACGCTTTCGCATCATGACCTTCCAATATGGATAGTTCGTGCCATCAAAGATAGGGCACGTAGCAGATACCTTGATCATACCTGCGGTTGACATAACTAAAACTCCAGGTGGTTAAACCAAAATCACACAGAACAAGGGAGTACCTTGCTTTGATACCAATTGAAAGTGCAAGTTTACTCCCAGAGGGGGGTGAATGGGAGATTTTTAGAAATTCGTCAAACTCCGAAGATTTTGACGAAAATCAGAGTGACGAAATAGAAACAGAGATGAAACTAGATCGCCACAAACACAGATAGCGTGTATATGTAATACAGATAAGTGAAGACCATGTAATCATACAGGCAGACATGCATGAGGAAGATGAACTGAAGAAATGAAACACAACATGATGAAAGTCTTTAGTTCAGATTCTTCAGAAAAATAAGACACGGGTTCTTCAACAGCGGAATTGTGTCAAGGTAAAGAGTGAGGAATTTGAAACCAGTTAGGCTCGGTGAAGACATAGTGATTTGGTAGACTAGTTCCAGTTGCTATATCAACTGTACGTCTAGTTGAGGCGGCTGAGTCTTACCTCGGAGGACACTTAGTCCTCACCGTATTCCCCTTGAGCTAAGGTCACTTAGACCTCGCCCAATCACTCGTCGTAAGTCTTCAAGGTAGACTTCCAAAACCTTCACAGACTTGTTCACCAGCACGCCACAATTACTCTTGGGTGCTCAGAAAATGATGCCTAACCGTCTGGAAGAATGACAGTCTTCAAAGGTAACAAGCGTCGGATCACATAGATCAACTTCCTCAGTGATGCTCAATCACTTTGTCTCTGGTTGGGTTTTTCCTCACTTGGGTTCTCACAAAGTTGTCGGAGGAAGGGTTGCTCTCAAATGACAAGTGTCAATCTCTCTCTAGAGCAGGCAACCAACTAGTGGTTGTGGGGGGCAGCTATTTATAGCCAGGGGCAACCCGACATGAATTATCATAAATGCCCTTCTCAGACATGGCCGTTGTCAGGATAAGAATCCACTCGATAGCTGGCACGCGGCGCAGCAATGGTCGGAAAATTGAACTCTCAATTTCATCGAGGCGCTTAATTTCCTCACGATAGGCAGATGGCACTGGCAAAATCCTAACTCCTCAGCCTGACCTAATTCATCAGCGACCAGATGAACTACGTCACTATCGCTAGCAAATTCGTCAGCTGTTCCGGAGATTTCCAATTGCTTCACTCGAAGCGGCTGTAGTGTGTATAGGTTTGAGCATCGCTTTGAAGTATGATAAATGTTTCACCTAGACCCCCTTTAACAGTACAGTTTTTCCTATGACTCAAATAAGAAGAAAAAGAAACTATGAAAACAAAGTCTTCAAGCTTCAAAGTCTTCACATCAATTTCTTCACATGCCGCACCAAATTCTTCAGTTGAAGAAATACATTTTTAGGGGTCGACTTCCGTGGGTTAAACCAAGTCTTCAGGGACTATTTCACCTGTGTATACTCACAAACACATTTGTCCCTTAACCTATTTGTCTTCAATACTCCAAAACCACTAAGGGGGCACTTGATGCACTTACATCTTGGCACATTATTTTTATAATACAATGGATTTGTAAAAGGGGATAATTATTTTTGTTGAAGAGTTTCTGTAATCAAGGTTCACAAAGTTTCCATGGGCATGAACAAAGTTCAAGGCTAGCCCCCACTTCCACATTGCTCATTTGTCTCACTTTCACTTTTCTTTTTGAAATTTTTTTAGGTTCCCCTCTATATTTTTTGTTTTTAAATATTTTAAAAGCACACAACAGAATAAAATGACTCTCTAAAACTTCCGGGTTGTCTCCCAGGCAGCGCTTTCTTTGAAGCCATTAAGCTAGGCATAAAGTGCTCAAGTAATTGATCCACTCGGATCCCAAGGTATATCAAAGCCAATTTTAGTTAACAATGATTTGTAATTTAGTAGTGAGCACAAAGCAACATATATCATGGAACAACGGAGTCTAACTCTCTTCCTATGTATCAGGATGTCATAAAAGAACAAATCATGCACACATAATAAAGGCCGATACATAGCATAAGTAGTTTCTTGCAATTTTATCATATTGGAAACATAGAGAGCTGGAGATGTAGTTCCTCTCTCATAATAATTGCAAGTAGGAGCAGCAAGCACATGCATATTATATCCATCAAAATCATCATGTGTAATAGTAAAACGCAATCCATCAATATAATCCTTAATAAGTGCAAACTTCTCCGATATAGTGTAGTTGGAAGAATTCAAAAAGTTAATAGGACTATCATGTGTGGGTGCAATAGCAACAATTTCATTCTTAACATAAGGAACTATAGCAAGTTCATCTCCATAAGCATCATTCATATTGGCATCATGGCCACAAGCATAGCAAGCAACAATTTCACCAAAAAGGGATATTTCAAACGAATCCAAGGGATCATAGCAATCATCCTTCGGTAAGCACGAAGGGAAATTAAACAATATATGAGTTGAAGAGTTACTCTCATTAGAAGGTGGGCACGGGTAGCTAATCCGCTCTTCCCCCCTTTGTTCTTCGCTCTCCTCCTCATCTTTTTCATCTAATGAGCTCACAGTTTCATCAAGTTCTTCTTCATAGATTCCTGCAAAATATTAGTCTCTTCTTGGACAGCGGAGACTTTCTCAATAAATTCATCAATATCGGCATTGTATTCAAATTCTCATAACAATATTTAAGTACAGCATAATTTTCAGATCTGTAAAGAGCATCATCACAATCTTCGTACTTTTCAAACAAAGATTTAATTTCATAAGCACCCTTAAAAGCAACAAATTCTTTTATTTGTTCCACAACATAGTAATCATAGACACCGCTAGCATAGGAAGCCAAGGTTTTATTATCATTAAATTCACATTGAAAGGAAAGGTGTGGAGCCTTCATCTTAGAGCACCAAGTATAATCATATCTTAAGCATAAATTCCAAGCATACCATTGCAAATAATCAATTTGATCCCATAAGAGTTTCCCTTTTTGAGACAAGCGATAATGCCTAAAGTATTCCTGGTGATCCAAAGTATCTCCCATTATCAAGTTGAATGGGGATTTATTAGGATTATCAAAGTAGTGTTTAATATTTTTCGCATAACCAGCATCGAGGGTTTTAGGAGGTTCCCCATCTCCATGAGTAGCAACTACAACTAATTTTTTTGGTATTTCATGTTCCATATCCATAACTAAATATATAAAACAACTTAGAACAGAAAATAAAAACTACTTAGTGATAAAGCAAACAAGCACACACGAGAATATCAACCCCACGCTATTGCTCCCTGGCAACGGCGCCAGAAAAAGGGCTTGATAACCCACAAGTATAGGGGATCGTTTGTAGCCTTTTTCGATAAGTAAGAGTGACGAACCCAATGAGGAGCTAAAGGTAGAATTTATATTCTCTCAAGTTCTATCGACCACCGATACAACTCTATGCACACCAACGTTTGCTTTACCTAGAAACAAGTGATAAAACTAGAAGTACTTTGTACGTAGGTGTAGTAGGATAAGTTTGCAAGATAATAAATAACGTGAAAATAAAATTAGGTGTTGTTTTAATAAAACTACAATTAAGTTAGTATAGCGAGTGTGGAAAAGTGGTGGTAGGATTTGTGGAATTGTCCCTAAGCAATTGGCTAAGTTACTAGACCGATAGCAAGTTTTTATGTGGGAGAGGCCACTGCTAGCATGTCATCCCTTACTTGGAATTCTATGCACTTATGGTTGGAACTATTAGCAAGCATCTGCAACTACTAAAGTTCATTAAGGTAAAACCCAATCATAGCATTAAGATATATTGGTCCCCTTCAATCCCGTATGAATCAATTTCTATGGTAGGAAGAAGCTTCTGTCACTCTTGCCCTCCAATGCATAGTCCTATCAACATACAACTAACCTTATGGTGTGATCCACGTGCGCTCTCATATGATGGGCACCAAAGGACGGCAACATAACCACAAGCAATTTAAACCAATCATAGCAATTCATGATTACCCATAAGACAACAAAAATCTACTCAAACATCATAGGATGGCAACACATCATTGGAAAATAATATGAAGCATAAAGCACCATGTTCAAGTAGGGGGTACAGTGAGTTGCGGGAGAGTGGACCGCTGAAAATAGATGAGGGAACATGATGGAGGTGTTGATGAACATGACGGAGTTGTTGGAGTAGATCGCCGTCACACGATGTTCCCCCCGGCGGCGTTCTGGCACCAGAACAGAGGGGGAGAGGGACCCCACCTTCTTCTTCTTCCTTGGACTCCCCCCTAGATGGGAGGAGGGTTTCCCCTCTGGTCCTTGGCTGCCATGGCTCCCAGAGGGCAGGAGCCCCTCCGAGATTGGATCTCTCTCTCTGTTCTCTTCTGTTTCGCGTTCCTGTTTTCTGGCCCTTCACCGTTTCGTATATTCCCGGAGATCTGTAACTCCGATTGGGCTGAAATTTTGAGGAGATTTTTATCTAGAAATAATCTTTCTTGTGGTGAAAGAAGGGCCCCAACCGACTTAAGGAGGGTCCACAAGCCTGTCCGGCGCACCCTGGGGGTAGGGCGCCCCCCTGAGCTTGTGGCTCCCTCGAGCATCGTCTCGCGTTGATTCTTTTTCCCAAAAATCACATATATTCCAAAAAAATCTCCGTAAAATTTTATCGCATTTGGACTTCGTTTGATATGGATTTTCTGCGAAACAAAAAACATGCAACAAACATGAACTGGCACTGGGCACTGGATCAATATGTTAGTCCAAGAAAATCATATAAATTGTTACCAAAAGTATGTGAAAGTAGTAAAATATTGGCATGAAACAATCAAAAATTATAGATACGATGGAGACGTATCACACACATCTATATAAAGAAGGAGTAGATGGTGTTATTAGGCGTTGTGTACCTGAGCATGAACAAGAACAAATCCCAAGGAAGTGCCACTCCGAGGCATAAGGAGGACACCACGCTGGAGATAGAACTGCACACAAGGTATTACAATCTGGTTTTTATTGGCCTACTCTCTTCAAAGATGCACGTAAGTTTGTCCTTTCCTATGATGAATGTCAAAGAATTGGTAATATTCGCAGATGTCAAGAAATGCCTATGAATTATTCACTTGTTATTGAACCAATTGATGTTTGGGGCTTTGATTATATGGGACCTTTTCCTTCCTCTAATGGATACACTCATATTTTGGTTGCTGTTGATTATGTTAGTAAGTGGGTAGAAGCTATTCCAACTAGTAGTGCTGATCACAATACCTCTATTAAAATGCTTAAAGAAGTTATCTTTCCGAGGTTTGGAGTCCCTAGATATTTAATGACTGATGGTGGTTCACATTTTATTCATGGTGCATTCCGTAAAATATTAGCTAAATATGATGTAAACCATAGAATTGCATCACCTTATCATCCTCGGTCTAGTGGGCAAGTAGAATTTTGCAATAGAGAAATAAAATTAATCTTGCAAAAGACTGTTAATAGATCTAGAAAGAATTGGTCTAAGAAACTTGATGATGCACTATGGGCATACATGACTGCATAATAAAGGCTGCTATCACAAGGGGTAATATAAAGTGACATTCCTTTGCATTAAGAGCTTGCACATCCAAACGATAAAGCGCATGACAACCTCTTCTCTCTGTGAAGGGCCTATCTTTTACTTTCCGTTTTTACTTATATGCAAGAGTCAAAGTATTCATCCCTTATTCCATCCTTAATTATTCTCCACTTGGCAAGCATCATGTGGTAGGTAAAGATCAAGGCACATATATCCAGTTGGATGTAGGTAATCATAAGTTATTATTGTTGACATTATCCTTGAGGTAAACAAGTTGGGCGGTGAAACAACAAACCCACATCTTCCTATGTGTCTGAGTGAAACGTTTGCTCCAAAAATATTCTTTGAGTGCTAGCAATCATGAAAGACTATATGATAGTTGAGTATGTGGAACTTGCTAAACCAAAGCTTTTACATAGACTCTTTCTGGAAATATGATGAATTGTAATTGTCTCAATGACTAAGAACATAGTTTGCTAGTTTTCAAGAAAGTTTATTGTGTATACTTTAATGTTGTGGATGAATTGTTACTTGATCATGAGAAGTTTTTATGATGAATAGCTACTATTATAATAATGATCATGATGCTTCTATGTCGGTATTTTGTTTTATCGACACCTCTCTCTCTCTAAACATGTCGTCATGATTATCGAGTTCGGTATTCGCTTGAGGACAAGCGAGGTCTAAGCTTGAGGGAGTTGATACGTCCATTTTGCATCATGTTTTCCTATTGTTATTTATAGTGTTTTTGATCATTATTCCACTTTATGATGCAATTTTAATGCCCTTTCTCTCTTATTATGCAAGTTCAACATGAAAAGCGAGATTGCCGGCAGCTGGAATACTGGACCCAAAAGAGCTACAGCAGAGATAGCTATTCTCCAGAGCTCCAAATGACCTAAAACTTTACGAAGATTTTTTATTGAATAAATGAAAAACACTGGAATGAAGAACCACCAGAGGGGGGGCCACCAGTTGCCCACAAGGCAATAGGGCGCGCCTACCCTCCTAGGGCGCGCCCAGATGCCTTGTGGGGCCCACAGAGGCCCTCCGGTGCCCTCCTTCTGCTATATGAGGCCATTTTCCATAGAGAAAAAACAAGAGAAGACTTTCGGGATGAAGCACCGCCGTCTCGAGGCAGAACCAGAGCAGGAGCGCTTTTCCTCTCCGGCAGAGCAATTCCGGGGATACTTCCCTCCAGGAGGGGGAAATCGAAGCCATCGACATCACCAACGTTCCTCTCATCGTGGAAGGACCAATCTTCATCAACATCTTCACCAGCACCATCTCATCTCAAACCCTAGTTCATCTCTTATATTCAATCTTTGTCTCAAAACCTCAGATTGGTACCTGTGGGTTGCTAGTAGTGTTGATTACATCTTGTAGTTGATGCAAGTTGGTTTACTTGGTGGAAGATTATATGTTCAGATCCTTAATCACACTTTATACTCCTCTGATCTTAAACATGAATATGATTTGTGAGTAGTTCCGTTTGTTCTTGAGGACATGGGAGAAGTCTTGTTATAAGTAATCATGTGAAGTTGGTATTCGTTCCATATTTTGAGGATATGTATGTTGTTCTTCCTCTAGTGGTGTCGTGTGAACATCGACTACATGATACTTCACCACGTTTGGGCCTAGGGGAAGGCATTGGGGAGTAGTAAGTAGATGATGGGTTGCGAGAGTGACAGAAGCTTAAACCCTAGTTTATGCGCTATTCCGTAAGGGCCTGATTTGGATCCATATGTTTCATGCTATGATTAGATTTATCTTAATTCTTCTTTCATAGTTGAGGATGCTTGCGAGAGGGGGTAATCATAAGAGGGTTGCTTGTTCAAGTAAGAAAAACACCCTAGCACTGGTCCACCAACATATCAAATTATCAAAGTAGTGAACGCGAATCAACTAAACATGATGAACATGAATAGACGAGAATTCCCATGTGTCCTCGAGAACGCTTTGCTCACTATAAGAAGTACTTTCGGCTTGTCCTTTTCAACTAAAAGGATTGGGCCACCTTGCTACACCTTTGTTACTATTGTTACTTGCTACTTGTTACGGATTACCTTACTATCAAACTATCTATCACTGTCACTTACAGCACTTGGAGAGAATACCTTGCTAAAAACCACTTGTCATTTCCTTCTGCTCCTCGTTGGGCTCGACACTCTTACTATCGAAAGGACTACGATTGATCCCCTATACATGTGGGTCATCACTCGCACCATTTATCATCATGGAACACATCCCCGACGGCACATGTATGACTATCTTGAATCTGTCATAAAACCTTCAAGGATGTACATGGGTGACAGAAAACATGACCTACTGTGACAAAGGCGTATCATCATGGATATGTCTTTTTTGTAGTGTATGTGTTCTCTCTCTCATTCTCCTATTATCATGTAGGTTTGTGATCTTGATTGTATCATGGACTTTGTTAATGGAGTTGAATCTGATGATGTTTCCCCCTTTATTCTTTTGTGGTGAATTGAATCTTGCTCGTTCTATGAGGTTCTTTACATGTTGGATTGATCTTTTCCAAATCAATGAGATTACATGATGCATCTCTATTATAACTTGTGGATACCCATAATGTCGTGGTTTTGACACGGCAGATGTCCTTGTGAAAGGATTTAGTCCTGAGGCCATCGCAGTTGCATGGAAGCTTGGATGGGGTTGAACGGAAAAGAGGGACATGAGTTTACCCAGGTTCGGCCCCTCACGGTGGAGGTAAAAGCCTACTCTTGCTTGATTGATATTTCTTTGAATCTCGATTACAAGGGTGCGGATTCGCTAACCTAGCTCTAGAGAGATTGCAACTTAGTCTTTTCATCCCAGGGGCTCTCCTTTATATAACAGGTCGAGTCCCTGGCCTTACAGAAGATTCCAGGTCGTATTGTTAACCCGTATCCTACTCTAACTCTTGTCCATCTTGCCTTCCAACTTTAGGAAATTCTCTATCTGGGCCTTTTCTGCAAGCCAGCCCACAAGGCTCCCCCATGAGCCGGCCTTCGATCGGGTCTTTCTACAGGCTTTTAGTCCTTCCCTTGTCGCGTTATCATGACCCGGAAAATAGTGCGACTTATAGGGCTTCTAAGTAACTTGTCGGGTCACACCTTGAGCTGGGTCCTGGTCGTGGGTAATATCCCCAACATTGGCCCTCAGTTTAGCTTGGATTTATCCACATTAAACTTCAACCTGAAATTAAGTCAAGGAAACAAAAGTGTGAAGGGTCAAGTTCTGGGTCTAACTTTATGAGCCGGCGTCTTTTGATCCCTCCAAACTTTATCATCTTCTGTTCTTTAAAAATTCAACCGGGTCAATTCCTTCGCCGGGTCGCGCAGTTTACTTCAGACTTAGCATTTCTTTGCTATCTCATACTGTGACATCACAGCACCGTCCTCCCGAAATCCACGCATGACATCACAATGAATCTTTGACTAGATATGTCTTGTCTTGTCAGGCATGAGAATCGAGGAGACTTTTTAGCCAAAATTTATTGCGTCCCCCGGGGTTTCGCGCTTGCTGTTTCGGGTTCCACCCTGCCTATAAGTAGGCCAGCAACTCCCTGGGGCTCACCTTTTACTCTCACTTCATCTTACTTCTTCTTCTTCCTCTCGCCTTCGACATACTGTGCCTTCTCGAGCTCGTCGCCACTGAGACCAACCACGTCACCCACGACAGCACCGCGACCAGAGCTCACCGGAACGCCGCCGCCACCGCACCAGCAACCTCAGATGCCTTCAAATTTCTTCTCAGATCTGTAAGCTCCGGATTCTGCCCTCGCCGTGTTCTTCCTTTGTTCTTATCAGTTCTTCACTGTTCTTAGGGTAATGCAATGGTAGATCTAATCTCCATAGACATTTTAATCTGTAAACTGTGTGTTGCTTCCGCGGCTCCCTTAATTCTTCCTTAAATTCCCTCTGTAGTTGAGATGAATCATATTTAACATTACCTTTCCAAACACTGCCATAGCTAGGTCTTCTTTATTTTCTTTTGTAGTCATTTTGCGGATCCAAACAGATTTTCAATCTATGCAATAACTGTTTGCAACACCATGACCCGGACTATAGCCGTTCCTTATTGAAATCACGAATTGTACTTACTTTCTTGTACCGGCTTGAACTGTCACTGGCTCATAACTATACTACACTCCATAAATACCATGCATAATTGAATCTTTGACTGTCTTGATAATCATGACCCAGCATTGTACCGGCTTGCCATTTGCCTTTAAAATTGTCATAACCCGGCAAACTTCCGTATGTTGCCGGCTTATACCTGTTTTTCATATTTTGTAGCTAAATCCTTACCAATTGAATCCATGGCCCCTAAAACCAACAAGGAAGTCAATTGGACCAAATCCAACATGTCTGAACTCAGGCTGCAGAGCCTAGTAGATTCTGGGTTACTTCCAGCCCAAGAAGAAATAGAATGGCATGCACCCAAAGAAGAAATCCATCCTCAGCCGGCTCAAAATGAGATCATCATATTTGGCGATCATTTGGACAGAGGCTTCCGTCCCCCAGGTTCAAAGTTCTTCCGGGACGTGCTTCATTATTTCGCCGTCAGGCCTCAGGACCTTGGTCCTAATTCCATCCTGAACCTTAGCCAATTTCAAGTGTAATGCGAGGTTTACCTTCAGATTGAGCCGTCCATTAGCTTCTTCCAAGAGTTTTTCTACCTCAACCATTATACAGAGCATAAAGGAGGACCGAGCATAGAGCTTGGCGGGGTCACCATTCAAAGGAGGAAAAACCCAGCTTTCCCTGAAGTAAAATTGGCGAGTCATCCCATGGGATGGCACAAAACTTGGTTTTACTGTAAGGATACTTCTCCAGCACAGCAACACCAGCTGCCGGGTTATAGGATGGACCGGCTTGATGCTCCCACCACATTCCCAGGCTTCGCCACCAGAGCTGAAAGGGAAGCGTTACAGCCTCTGTACTCAAAGATCAACGCCTTGACTGCTCATGGACTTACTGGCGTTGATCTGACCCGGACCTGGATGAGCTGGCGGATCCAACCCCTCAGCCCGAGGAGCCGGCTCATGCACACATATTCAGGCGAGCCAGAAGACACACTATGGTTCAACCGGGTTAACCTCCCCGCAAAAGAGCTTATAAAATTTACCAAGAAGCTTCTTGGTGAGACCAAGGATGCAATTGACCTTGTAGGGCTAGCTCCCTTCTTTGCTGGCAACCCAGCACCCTAAGTAAGTCGCCTTTCCTGTCTTTCTCTTACTTCGCTTATAACTGCCTTGCTATTGTATTTAACTTACTGATCTTGTCATTTGTCCAGGAACATGCTAAGTGGTGGAAAACTGAACCTCAAGTTCCCACTCCTCCCTAAGACGATGATGGAGAAGAGCCGGAAGATGAGGAGGAACATGAGGTAGAACTCGACTCTCTCGGCCGTCTATTTAATCAACTTGCGGATGCCACCTCTTCTCAGGAACAAGTCAAATCCAGTCGAGCCGGCAAGGCAGAGGTAACCCTGATTTCCTCAGATTCAGACTCAGAAAAATTTGGTCGAAAGAAAAACAAGGTTGCAGTCCGCAAAGTTCCATTTTCCCATCCATCTGCTCACTTGGATCATCGTTTATCTTTGAAGAAAATGCAGCATGCTCCCAACATGAAATGGAAGACCCGAAGCAGTTCAAGTGACTTATCAGATGGGCTATCTCATGGATGACTTGATCGTCGAACCCGCCAAGAAGTTCCGACAAGTCCTACTTCAAGCCTCCCATAAGTCGGCCTTTTTAAGCTGCAGCTGCCTCGGGATGATCCGGTTTATCTGACCTCCCCCTCGTCCGACGAATCAAGTGCTACTCAAGTGCCAGCTTTCACTATAAATAAGGGGTAAGACTAATCTTATTTTGCCTCTTAAGTATTTACTGTCTCATCCAATGATTAATATTCCTTCACTACTTGTAGTGCCAAAGCCATCACAAAGAAGACAGCTGGCGGGTCTTCGGTGCCCACTGCGGGAAATGAAGAGAGCCCTTCTCAAAATATGGTGATAAACCATCTGGACACCTTCGACAACCCGGTTATCAATGAAGAGCCACCACAGCAAGACATAATGGCGAGTCCTGTTCGCACTTCTACTCCTCCCCCAATTGAGCAGGAGAAAGAAACTGTGACAGCAGAACAGCCTCTTGAAAAGGCCCAAGACGAGGTGATTGTGACTGGTGAAACCCAGAACACCCCACCAGGTACTTCAACAGCTTTGGACAAAATCCTAACCAAGGATGAGTCGCCAATTAAGGCTAAAGGAAAGGCGAGTCTTGATTTCCAATCCTTTGACGACCAAGATGTCAATTCCTTGCATCAAACTTTCCTGACCCGGCTGTCTGAGAGCCGGGATTCTGAAGCAGCTATGATCAATAGCTTGAAGAAAAATTATGAGGTAAAATTTGATGCACCCTTGTTTACTTGTATACATGTAACCTCCAAATCTGAAGTATAAAGTAATGAACTACTTGAGATTTACTTGAATTAGTTTGGAGAAATATCTGTAATGTACTCCAGTGTAGCCCCCAAGGGCCGGGTCATTATATAATAATGACCTGGAACTTCCATATATCTGTAATATATTCGTTTGAGCAAATAGTAGCCCCCAAGAACTGGCTCAATATCAAATGATGGGCCGCGTCTACCAATATGCTGATAATGGAAAAAATGACAACGCATTAGCCCCCAACTGCCATGTTGAATGCATGCATCTTCATGGGACTTGATAAAACATACAACAGAGCTAATTGATGTAGCCCCCAAGTGCCGGGTCGATCGTCTGCGACGGCTTGGGACTTTCAATAAGATGTCTAAATTTAATGTTGTATGCAAGACATGTTAAACGAGGCTGAGTCACAAGCGGCCGGCTTTCAAAGGGATATGAAAAGGGAGAAGAAACTGCGAGAGAAGGCGAAACGCCTATCTTTAGATTTTCACAAATCCTTTCTCACAGTAACTGACACCTTAGAAAAGACCAAGGCTGCATTTGAAGAAGAAAGAGCCGCCTTATTGAAGCGGGCAGAAGAGGCCGAGTCAAAACTTGAGCCGGTGACCCAGGAGCTGCGTACTCTCAAGGGTCATATTACCAAAATGTGTATGGCCATCTTTGGTAAGTCTGAAATTCCTTTAAATTATAAACCGTCAAATGTGCCCGGGTCATCATATAGCCGGGTCACTGACTTCATTGTTGTGCCAATAGGTAGAAGACAGCATAATGCTGTGGAGCAACCACTGGTGAAATTGAAGGCCGTATATACCTTCCTGGAACAACTGTATGTAGGCGGCTCGTGCTGCATCATGGCATTGAAGAACTCAAAGACACCGCCCCAACATATTATGGACATGCTAAAAGAACTATCTGTCATACCTGAGTGGTTCCAAGAGTAGAAGAGGGCGGCTTGTCGTCAAGGAGCCTTATCTGCCCTTACACGCGCCAAGGCTTATTTACCAAAAATGGATACGGCTCAATTAGTAGACGGGTTTCCCAAATTCAACGCTGATGACACCCCGTTTACTAAGAAGGATTATCTGTTGTGCATAAAAGAGACTCGGGTGGTGGCGACACCACTTGCGGATGGGCTGGACATCACCAAGTACCAAGCCGGCTACTCTGAAGCCGGCGAATGCATAAATCCACCCAACCCACAACCTATGGACCTTACATCTCCTCGTAAGCAACCCTTTGCCCCTGATGTCAACCCTACAACTGTGATGAGGGCAGACTCAGTATTTTAAGCTTTGCAATCCATTCAGTGGCTGGCATACGACCCCCAGACCTCATGGGCAGAAGCGGCTCCTGAAGATCAAGAAGAGCCGGCTCATGTTGACCCATCACCCAGTGGTGCAAATGTCGACCCATGTTGGTGTACTAAGACATGGGTGCCTTCGTACCCTGACTTGTGCACAGGCAGTTGTAGCCTTCCTGACGGCAAGGGCTTGCCAGAGGGTTGCTACCGTCAAGACTCAAGACTTAGATTAACAAGACCGTGGAGAAGACCTCCAGGCAGGTCATCAAGAAGTACTATTCTAGTACTGAAGATCAAGATTACCCGTGCCGGCAAGGTGAAGACCAAGACTCTGGTTGCCGGCAAGCGAAGACCTGGCAAGCTCCGTGCCAGCAGGCTCGTTCTGTCCCGTTACCGCTTCACCTCATCATTGGCTAGATAAGCACGTATGATAGGTGTCGAGCGGGCAGGCAGTCAAACGTAGTTGTCCAAGGCACGTGTCTGCATGCCACGCAAGGATTAACTTTAATGACACCCGTCCTTGGGACGAGTCAAGGTAACAGGAGGCCGGCTAGGCAGGTGGTACAGATCTTTTCATTAAAGCATCACCTCCCCGGCGTAGCACCTAACGATGCATTTGATGTGCTTGTCCTACCCCGTTAGGAGATAAACTTGGTGATGGTGCAGTCACTATTCATACCATGTAAATGACCGTATTAGCCACTGTGGTAACCCCTTGTCCTATAAAAGGAGGCCCACAGCTACAGTTAGAATGGTTGACCCCTAGTTCAATTACGCGTTGTAGCTACACTTCCCGCGCACCTTGTCGGCAAGCTGCGCTCCTTGTAATCTTGAGTTCATACACAATCAAACCACCGAAGCAGGAGTAGGGTTTTACGCTCACAGCGGCCCGAACCTGGATAAATCATTGCTTGTTCTTACATCTATTAGCCCTGCTCTTCATAGCACATTGATCCCACAGCCGAACCGCAAAGGGATCCTCTCGATCCCATAGATCATCGTTTTCCCGCGACATCTTTGGCGCACCAGGCAGGGGGTCTTGTACTACGAATCAGTGTTCGTAGTGTGAGTACCAGCCCCATCACCTTCGTCGATGGCACCGAAGAAGAAGAGCGGAGCCACGATGGCTCCCACCACCTCCAAGCGGCCTTCCTAGGCGTCCGCAGGTGGCGTAGCTGGCGCAGGCGCTATGGCTGGGATGGCCGGGGCAGGAGACGCCGGCGGTGCGGGTGTCCAGCATCCCCACTGTTCCGGCGATCGCAGTCAGCACACCGGAGATGGCATAGACGGCCAACTCCAACAATGTTCTGGTGAGCACAATCATTGTAGCAATACAGTCCGGACTGGTGCAAGCCAGGACCCCGCCGCCGCGACGTCCAAGGACGGAGCGGCGATGTTCAACAATGCTGCGGCGGGACGTGTACCGCGACCATCGCTAGATGGGTGCGCCACGCTTCCCTGCCGTGCTGGTGGTCCTAGACGGCGTCAAGCTGGCCCTAAGCATCGTCCTCATGGTGTTCAGGCACCACCACCACCACACCAACCCATTGGTGAGCATGCGCTGCGGCAACAGGTATGCGACGAGCTTCCTGCTGGCCCTGCCAGGAGTCGAACGCCGTCCCGTTCCATGTTCCCCGCCATGCCAACCATGGCGACAGAAGCCATGGCACGGGTTCAAATGCTTTTGAACTTCCCGCCAGCTCCTGACAAGATGGACGAATGGAGGGCCACCATCCAGAGTCTCATCAGTTTTGCTGATCCCGGCAAAACACAGGAGGTGGGACCCTCCAGACGACCACCCACAGTGTCGGCATGACCAACTGGCTGCCGTGCCAGAGACGGTGCACCAATGGTGCAGTCGCCTCCACGTCAACAACCACAGCGGCGGCAAGCTCGCCGATCGGATGACTAGAACGCTATGTCCATGGCATCATCGGATCTGCGGGGCCGCCAAGACCAGCACCAATTGCTCCATGAATGGCGCGTCGAGGACGCCTGTACGAAGATCGAGCGGCGCCGGGAGGCACGCCGTCTATTAGACGACCATGCTGGGCTGGCCGCAGACGTGCCTGTGCCAGGGTACCCTCGGTGTTTACCTTACGAGGTAGGCTGCCCAGCGTTTACTCGTGAGCTACGGCAGGTTTGCTGGTCGTCCACCCGTGTTTTCAAGCCAGAGCTGCCCAATCGATACGATGGCATGCTCAGTCCGTCAGAGTTCCTTGGCATCTACACCATTGTGGTGCAGGCTGCAGGGGGCGGGACGACAAGATAGTGGCCAACTACTTTCCGTTAGCGCTCAAGCCCAACGTTAGATCGTGGTTGATGAACTTGCCAGAGGGCTCCATTTCTTCTTGGTCGGATCTGTGCCATTGCTTCGTTGGTGCTTACCAGGGTGGCCACAAGCTCCCTGGTCAAGCTAGCGATTTGCGCGTGATACCCCAGAGGGATGGCGAGCCCCTCCGCAAGTATATACAAAGGTTCAGCCGTGTGCACCACAACATCCCCGATGTTCATCCTGCAGCTGTGTGTGCCGCATTTTACATGAACGTGCGCAACCGCAGAATGCGATCTGAGATGAACATCGAGAAGGTTAGAACCATCAACAAGCTGTACGCTTTGGCGGATAAGTGTGCACGTGCTGAAGAAGGGAGGCGACTCCCTGGGGAAGATGCTGGCACCGAAGTCGACTCCGAGGACGATGACGCAGATGACGCGTCAACCCCACAGAAGAAGGGCCGGAAGCGCAACAGAAAGCGCAAAGGCAAGTTAGTGATGGCAGTAGAAAGCCCCGGTGATGCCAACGCCGCCAAGAAGCCCAAGGCAGATAGCCCCAGCAAGGAGGTTGCCGGATGTGCTGACTGTCGGGAGGTTGCGGCAGGCGACAAGGGCGGCAAGACCGGTGGGCAGTATTGCAAGATCCACCGTACCAAGGGCCACGATCTCCAGGAGTGCCGGCAAGTGGAGCAGCTTGCCGAGAAGCAGAAAGCTGAATACGAGAAGCGCGACAAGGAGAAGGGCCAAGATGGTGCCGGTGGGTCCGGCAGGCAAAACCGTGGGGGCCAGGAGGCCACCGCGGCAAGGCCAAGTAGCCGAAAGAGAAGGCCGCTCAGGGCCAGAAACAAGATGAGGGTGATGAGGACGAAGACGGGTCCAAAAATGAGTTCCAGAATACAGTGGAAGCCATGTGTGTTGACGGAGGCGCATCTTTGCACTCCACGCACCGGCAACTAAAGCAATGGGTCCGCGAGGTGAATGCAGCGGAGCCCATGATGGGAGCGCAGAAGCCACTCAAGTGGTCACACACGCCCATCGTCTTTGACGCCGAGGATCACCCTGATCGCACTACTGCGGTCGGGTGTTTGCCGTTGTTGGTTTCGCCAACAATCCGCAACCTCAAGGTGACAAAGATGCTGGTTGACGGTGGGGCCGGCTTGAACTTGATCTCTCCTGACGTGATCAAGAGGCTGCAGATCCCTGACAAGGATCTCGAGGAGACAGGCACTTTCCAAGGGATCAGTCCGGGGAGGAACAAGCCAAACGGCCAGATCACACTACCGTTCACATTTGGCAGCGATGTCAACTACCGGACGGAGAAGATTGTCTTCGACGTTGTCAAGATGCCGCTGCCATACAATGGAATTCTGGGCCGTCCGGCGCTGGCCAAGTTCATGGCTGCGTCGCACTTTGCGTACAACGTCATCAAGATGCCGGGGCCAATGGGCATCCTCACCATCAAGTCCAACCAGAAGGACGCAATCATCTGCACCGACAAGCTCTACCAGGAGGTAGTGGCAGAATCTGCAGTCAAGGCACCTGCTCCTGGCGGCAAAGCTCCCGGGGGAGGAAACAAGAAGAAGACCGGCAAGACCTCTGACAAGGACTCCGGGAAGCGCACTTTAGAGTGCAGCATGCCTGTTGAGGACATACCATAGAGCTCTACCAGCAAGAGCAAGAAAGCCAAGGCCTCTGCGCCGGCGACCAAGCAAGTCTCTGCAAGGGAAGATGGGACGAGTGGCACTTTTTCAATAAGTGCCTCTCTCAGTGACAAATAGGAAAGCGCACTTGTTGCCTTCCTACGGGCGAATGTCGATGTGTTTGCGTGGCAAGCATCTGACATCCCCGGTGTTCCTAGGGAGGTAATTGAGCACCACCTTGTTGTCTGCCCTCATGCGAGACCCATAAAGCAGAAGGTCAGAAAGCAAGCCTTGGAGCGGCAAGAGTTCATTGCCGAAGAGATCAAGAAGCTGGAGGCAGTAGGCCTGGTCAGAGGAGTGCTACACCCCATGTGATTAGCCAATCCAGTGGTAGTGCGCAAGGTGAATGGGAAGTGGAGGCTTTGTATAGACTTCACTGATATAAATAAAGCTTGTCCAAAAGACCCTTTCCCTTTGCCGCACATCGACCAGATTGTGGACTCCACTGCCGGCTGTGATTTACTCTCTTTCCTTGACGCCTATTCTGGTTATCATCAGATTTTTATGGCCAAGGAAGATGAGGAGAAAACCGCATTCATGACTCCATGTGGCACATACTGCTTTTTGTGTATGCCTTTCGGATTGAAGAGTGCTGGGGTGACATTTGCTAGAGCAGTTCAGATCGGTTTTGAGCCATAGCTGCACAGAAATGTGGAAGCCTACATGGATGACATTGTGGTCAAAACTAGAGACAAGTCAACACTGATCCAAGATTTGGAAGAAACATTTGCGAACTTGCGCAAACTCAACTTGAAGCTCAACCCCGAGAAGTGTGTGTTCGGTGTTCCGTTCGGCAAGATTCTTGGGTTCTTTGTATCTCAGAGAGGGATTGAAGCCAACCCCGACAAGATCAAGGCAATTGAGCAGATTGAAGCACCGACGCGTGAAGGACGTCAGGCGTCTTGCCGGCTGCGTTGCCGCCCTCAGCAGGTTCATCTCCAAATTGGCAGAGCGCGCCTTGCCATTTTTCAAGATATTGAAAAAGGCATGGCCGATGAACTGGACTCCGGAAGCGAAGGCCGCGCTCCAAGATTCGAAGGAGTATCTATCCTCTCCGCCAGTCCTAGTTGCGCCTAGGCCGCAAGAGACGAGCTGCTATACTTAGCAGCAACAAATCAAGTGGTTAGTGTTGCACTTGTGGCTGAAAGAGAGGCAGATGAAGAGGAGGTAGCAGCCGCAGAGCCATGACCCGACAAGCCAGAATCTTCTCCGGCAAGGTCAGGTGCCGACAAGCCAGAGATTGTGCAAGCAAGTGAGCCAGATCAACCAGTCGTGCAGAAGAAGAAGATGGTGCAGCGCCCAGTTTACTTTGTCAGCTCCCTCCTGCAGGGGGCTAGGTCAAGGTATTCTGGTGTGCAAAAGTTGCTTTTTGGCCTTCTCACGGCCTCCAGGAAGCTGCGCCACTACTTTCAAGCACACCAAGTTACTGTCGTCACTCGCTTTCCTTTGCAACAAATTCTGAGAAATCCAGAAGCAACTGGCGGGATTGTGGAGTGGGCATTGGAGCTGTCAAGTTTTGATTTGAAGTTTGAAAGTACCTCAACAATTCAGAGCAGGGCTTTGGCAGAATTCATTGCAGAATGGACCCCAACGCCAGACGAAGAAATCCCAGAGACTCTCTCCCTAGCAAGGAAACTGTTGACGATTGGATCAAGTACTTTGACGGTGCTTTCACGTTGAAACGCGCCGGTGCTGGCGTGCTACATATAGCACCCACCGGAGAGCACCTCAAGTACGTGCTTCAGATGAACTTTCCCAGGGAGCAGGCCACCAACAACAC
The DNA here is from genome assembly GCA_039707655.1 of Elymus sibiricus. Classification (NCBI taxonomy): domain Eukaryota; kingdom Viridiplantae; phylum Streptophyta; class Magnoliopsida; order Poales; family Poaceae; genus Elymus; species Elymus sibiricus. Next base: position 231,519,818 of record CM077672.1, on the reverse strand, counting down.
TGCTGAGTACGAGGGATTGCTTGCTGGCCTACGCATTGCAATCGACCTTGGTATTCGAAAGCTGATTATCAGAGGCGACTCGCAGCTTGTGGTGAGGCAGTTCAACAAGGATAACCAGAGCCCTTTGATGGAGGCCTATGTTGACGAAGTGAGAAAGTTGGAAGAGCACTTTGATGGTCTGAAAGAGAAGCACGTTCCCCGTGCCCAGAATTGGATTGCCGATGACCTGTCAAAGCTTGCCGCCCAAAAGATGCCTGTGGAACCAGGGACTTTTGTGCTCCATCTGACTCAGCCATCCGTTACACCATCGAGGCTGGCGAAAAAAGAGAAAGCAAGACGTTGGTGGTTACTTTTCGGTAGAGCTGCCGACAGCCACCAAGAAAGTAGACACCGCTGACAAGATACCCTTAGTCGGTGAGCCGCAGCTTCCGGCAAGCCAGATTCTTGCCGTCGAGGCAAGCGCTCCCGTAGAGGAAGAAGTACCTTTAGTCCTTGTCATCGAGCCACAAGCTCCGACATGGGCACAGCCAATTCTGCAATACCTTCAGATAGGAGATCTTCCCGATAAGCAAGAATACGCAGAAAGAGTAGCCCATCAATCAAGGATGTACAAATTTGTCGATGACATTCTGTACAGGAAGAGACCAAATGGGGTGAAATTGAAGTGCATCTGCCGGGAGGATGGACAGAGGCTGTTGGAAGAGATGCATGAAGGAATGTGTGGCTCTCATATTGGATCGCGCGCTTGTTGGCAAGGCGTTCCGTCAAGGATTCTACTGGCCGACAGCCTTTCAAGACACCTTGGTGGTGGTCATCAGGTGCAAAGCATGCCAGTCCACTCCAAGGACATCCACCAGCTAGCTCAAGCCCTCCAAACCATCCTTCTCTCCTGGCCTTTCTCGGTCTGGGGGCTCGACATCGTCGGCCCCTTCCCTCGTGCTACCGGGGCTTTGAATTCTTGTATGTTGCAATCGACAAGTGTACAAAGTGGCCTGGGCTGGAGCCAGTGAGAAAGGTGACGACACAGTCAGCCATCAAGTTTCTCAAAGGATTGGTTGCTCGTTTTGGTGTACCCAACAGGATCATCACCAACAATGGCACCCAATTCATGAGCCGCGCCTTCACAGCATATTGCCAAGAACTTGGAAACAAGATCTGCTACGCCTCTGTTGCAAACCCAAGGAGCAATGGACAAGTATATAGGGCAAATGCAGAAGTGTTGCGTGGTCTCAAGACCAGAACTTTCGACAGGCTGCACAAGTGTGGAAGGCGCTGGGTGGAAGAATTGTCGGCGGTTCTTTGGTCAATCAGAACAACACCAAGTCGAGCCACTGGCTAGACACCCTTCTCCCTCGTTTATGGTGCAGAAGCGGTGCTCCCCACGTAACTCAGATACGGGTCACCTCGAGTCTTGGCCTTCGATGAGGAGGATCAAGATGAGCTGCGGCAAGATGATGCCACGCTCCTTGAGGAAGATCATTTCCGGGCTGCTGTTCATGTTGCACGGTACCAGCAAGCTTTGCACCGCTACTGTGAACGCCAGGAACCTTGAGGAAGGCGACCTTGTTCTTCATCGGATTCAGTCCACGAAGGGTCAAAACAAGTTGACGCCAAAGTGGGAAGGCCCTTACCGGGTGGTACGAGTCACTAGGCCTGGTGCAGTCCACCTAGAGACCGAAGATGGCATTCCGATGCTCAACTCATGGAATAGTGAGCATCTTCGCAGGTTTTACCCGTAAGGCGCGGTTGCCGGGCTGCCAGGCAACCTCTTTTGTACAAGTTTGCTGGCAAGGCATGTAATCCTTTGTACAGAGCCGGGCGCAGACCCCGTGCACAATGAAAGTTAAGTGTTTCACAACTCTTTGTCAAAGTACATATTTATTTATATGTTGCAGGCAGTGTTGTGTTACATTTTACCTTGCATAGGATGATTAACGAACCGTCAAGGTTCCAGCCTCCTCTTTTCTCTTCTTTCTTTTTCTCGAAGGACAGAAGGGTTCCACGCATGTAAGTTTCCTGGGGGGAGTGACGGTATGGATACCAAGTGATGTTCAAGATATCGTTCTACGACAAGAAGTACAACAAAGAAAAAGCTAAGTTGAAAAACTTTGAAATAAATTCTTTGTTGTAGTTGCAATTTCTCCTTGAACGATTTTGGCCTTTGTATGAGAAACCTGCACGCTAAGGAACCTTGTCATGATCAGCTACGCTCTTACTTTGTTACGAGTCCGCTCAACAACTTAAGTGGCTGCGTTGTGATCGTCAAGTGTAACCTTGCCGGCAGCGGCACTTCCGGCAAGCTGCTAAGGACCCGTTCCTCAAGCACTCATGGCAAGAGTGCACGCACCGGCAAGATTCTGGCAGCCGTAGGGTATCGAAATCATGCAAAGATAGAATAAGACAAGAGGAATAGCATGCATACATTCATTCAAAACACAAGTTATGTCGTGGTATTCTCGCGGGGGGTGCCGAGTCACGGCAGATGCCATGGGATGGCTTGAAGAGGTGAGGGCAAGGCTATGGTGGAGATCCGGGACGGGTTTGGGCAACTGGACCCGGCGGTTTACCTAGGTTCGGGCCCTCGCGGGGAGGTAAAACCCCTACTCCTGCATGTCTGATGTATATGTGGAGTATATGGTAGTACAGAGTCGCTCCTGGAGCTGTTTGGAGGACGAAGAAGGAGGCACTGAACTCTCCTCTTCTCATGTGAGAGTGAGAACGAGAGGGAGAGTGAGAGCGTGGCTGGCCTTTAGGCCGTGGGGTGTGAGGCCTCCCCTGGTGCTCCTTATAAAGGGGAGCCCAGAGGACAAGGGGTGGCCCACATGCCCACTACACTATTGGGGGGACACCAGACAGGTGAACGGTGCCGGCTGTCCGTTTACAGTGTTAGCCGCTCGTCTACAGTGCTCTACTATAGAACGTGGCCGTCTCGTCCGCGCAGTCCGACGGGACGTCTGGCCGGATTCAACCCAGATGGCTCTACCCGGATGGCTCTACATGGATGGCTCGACCCGGATGGCTCAACCCGGATGGCTCAACCCGGATGGCCCAACCCGGACGGCTCTACCCGGATGGCTCTACCCGGCCAGGGTGAACAGTGCCAGGTTCCAGCCAGCCAGGCAGGTCGCCGGGTCGCGAGGCGGCGAGCCGGACGGGAAGCGAGGCGGCGAGCCGGCCGGGTTGCCAGGTCGCCAGGGGACGCTTCCCTGGCAAAGTTTGAAGTGTCGTTTCGCCGTCTAGGGCCTACCCGGGGGTCATCCCCCCGACAATAGCCTCCGAGCCTCCAGGCGACTTGGAAAGTCGGGCAGAGGGTTTTCGCGGGCACTGATGTAGCAGATGTCGTCGATGACAGCCGGCTGCGGGCGGCAGCCAGCGCGGCTTGCTTCCAGTGGGGGCACGCTAGCGCACCCACTGGGTATAGCCTCCGAGCCTCCGGGCGACTCGAAGAGTCGGGTGGAGGGTATTTGCTGATGTTGGAGCAGAGGTCATTGATCACAGCCGGCTGCGGGCGGCAGCCGGCGCGGCTTGCTTCCAGTGGGGGCGCGCTAGCGCACCCACTGGGTGTAGCCTCCGAGCCTCCAGGCGACTCGAAGAGTCATGCGGAGGGTTTCCGCAGATGTTGGAGCAGACGGTGGTGTCGAGGATGCCGGTGGCAGCCGGCGGCGGGCCTGCAACCGGCGTGGCGTTTTCCTAGCGGGGCACGCCGGCACACCCACTGGGTGTAGCCTCCGAGCCTCCGGGCAAGGAGGGAGGGTTCCCCACAGAAATGATCATGCGAAAGGCAAAGTTAGGCAGTGCAGATATATCAAATATTTAGCTTTGGCAGCGCAAGTTGAGTGCAGAGGGGTGCCGACTCGGGTTCGTCCGAGTCCCCTTCAGTCTTTTTCGTGTCCCCTCCGCCCTTTGGCTTTTGCTCTTGCCAGCCGGACAGCCGGTAGCCGGTCTGTAGCTGAGGCGAAGAGTGGGCCGCGGAGCGTACAGTACTCGGACTCTGGGAGCAGATTGGACCGAGCAGATACTCATAAAGTAAACAACCGGGTTGCCCAGGCCGTTTTCTCCCCGGACGTCTTTCGAGTGGGCTGACCTCCAGCTTTTGCTCTCGCTAGCCGGACAGCCGCGGTACGGTCTGTAGCTGAGATGAAGAGTGGGCCTTTGGTACCGTACACGCTACTAAGCCATCTGCGGGGAAAACGAACGGGGCCAAACGGCAAGCCTCCGGGCCAAGACTAGCTGGCGCCGGGGTGAACAGCAAAGCAGCTGAAGAAAAAAGCGGAAGTGGCCCCGAGGGTCGCTCGGGGTTATCTGTTTTGTGCGCTGTGTAACGATATGCGGACGGGAGCTCACATTGCTTTTTGACGCGGACGGGTCGGAGGTGACCTCCGGCAGGCGGCCCGAGCCTCCGGGCGGTCGAGGGGCGCCCCAGCCGGTCGGGTCCGACCGGCCAGGCATCGAGGCGAACGGGCAGGTAGACCGGCCAGGCGGTGACGCGAGCAGGCAGGGACAGCCGGCTGAGCGGCGACGCGGGCGGACGGGTGCAGCTGGCGCTTTTTTCTTTTATTCTTTACTTTTTTTTAAATCTCCAGCCGGCCATACTCTTCTTTTTTTTTTTAAACCGGCCCTTGACTTTTCTTTTCTCTAGCCGGCCCCCACCCCTTTTCTCTTTTCTTGCTTGGGCAACCGGCCGCAACAGTCGACTGAAGCGGCGGGAAGCCGGCGGGCGCGCAGGGGAGGCGCGAGCCGGACGGGGGCTGGCGAGCGGCGAGCCGGCACGCGCGAGTGGCGGAACAGGCGGAGCCGGCGAGTGCGGGGGCGCGGCCGCGCGGGGGCGAGGGCGGCGCGGCCAGGCGGAGGCGATGCGGTGTCAAGGATGGAGCTGGGCGGCCGGGGCGGCGCCGAGGAAGGCCGGTGTGCGGGAGGCCGGCTGGATGACACGGGGAGCGGGCGGAGCCGCGCAGCGAGGGAGCAGGGGAGCCGGCCAGTGGGCGCAGGGCAGGCGGAGACGGCGGGCGGCGAGCCGGCCAATGGGCGTGCGGGAGGCCGGCTAGACGACGCGGCGCGCTGGACCCGGTGCTGCGGGCGGAGGCGGCGTCGAGCGGCGCGGCCTGCAGCTGCCGGATGCGAGGACGAAGCGGCGAGCGGAGGAGCGACGGAGGCTCGGAGGGGGGAGCGGACGGGAGCACCACCCGGATGGCGAGGCGGGCCGGGGCGAGGTGGAGGCGAGGCCGGGCCGGAGCGGCGAGGAAGGAGCCGGCGAGGAGCGCGAGGGCGCGGGCGCGGCGAGGCCGGAGCCAGCGAGGCACGCGCGAGGTCGGCCGGGCGTGGGAGTCGGCAGGCGCGGGAGCCGGTGCGGGGAGGAGGCAAGGCGGGACGCGGCCGCGACGGCTCAAGGCGGCGCGGGGCGGCGACGGGGAGCCGGCCCGGGCGAGGAGGCGGGAGCGGCTAGAGGGCGTCGGGGAGGACGCTGATGCGGTCGACGCTGATGGGGAGGGCGGGGTCGAGCTCGGTGCAGATGTAGGTGAGCAGCTGCTCCGTGGCTTGGTCCAGGTCGTGGGGGTCGAAGCCCAGGCGCCGCAGGTCGGCCGCCGTCTCCGGGTCTAGCTGGCGGCGAGTCGGACCCGGGGCGAGCGGGGCCGGCTAGCGCGGGAGCGGCGAGCCGGCAGCCGGGAAGCGGCAGCGGGACGGCGACCCGGAGGCGGAGCAGCCGGCATGGGCGCGCGACCGGCGCGGGGCGGAAGTGGAGGCGAGGCAGGCGCGCGGCCACATGGCCGAGCAGCCGGCGCGACGGCGCGGGCGCGTGGAGGCGCAGGAGTGACAGGGCGGAGCAGCGCGGAGCCGGAGGAGCAACGGCTGCCCGCTGGGTGTTTTTCCAGGAACTTTTTTCTCTGTTTTTGCTTGTACCGGTGTGAAAAAGAAGAACGAGGGAGAGGCTGGAGCAGAGCGCGTGCCGAGACGAGGAGGGCTCGGTCGCGGGAGGCTGAGCGCGGGCGCAGACGCGTGCGAGCTCGGGCGGAGGAAGAGGCGATGCGCGCGACGAGAGAGACGAGGCGCGAGGTAGGTGCGAGCGGCGGCGCATGTTCAAGAATCACGGTGAGGTTGTCGTGGTGGCGGAGAGCGGACGCACGACCGCGGTCGGAGCAGCGCGCGGAGGCACGCGAGCACGCCGCCTCTGGACGGCGGCGACGTCGCGGTAGTGGTGACGAAGAGGGTCCCGCCCGAACCGCGGTTCCGGTAGCAGCAAGCCCCACGGTGGGCGCCAACTGTCGTGGTGACGAAGAGGGTCCCGCCCGGATCGCGGTTCCGGCAGCAGCAAGCTCCACGGTGGGCGCCAACTGTCGTGGTATTCTCGCGGGGGGTGCCGCGTCACGGCAGATGCCATGGGATGGCTTGAAGAGGTGAGGGCAAGGCTGCGGTGGAGATCCGGGATGGGTTTGGGCAACTGGACACGGCGGTTTACCCAGGTTCGGGGCCCTCGCGGGGAGGTAAAACCCCTACTCCTGCATGTCTGATGTATATGTGGAGTATATGGTAGTACAGAGTCGCTCCTGGAGCTGTTTGGAGGACGAAGGAGGCACTGAACTCTCCTCTTCTCCTGTGAGAGTGAGAACGAGAGGGAGAGTGAGAGCGTGGCTGGCCTTTAGGCCGTGGGGTGTGAGGCCTCCCCTGGTGCTCCATATAAAGGGGAGCCCAGGGGACAAGGGGTGTCCCACATGCCCACTACACTATTGGGGGGACACCAGACAGGTGAACAGTGTCGGCTGTCCGTTTACAGTGTCAGCCTCTCGTCTACAGTGCTCTACTGTAGAATGTGGCCGTCTCGTCCGCGCAGTCCGACGGGACGTCTGAGGTTGACTTGGCCGGATTCAACCCGGATGGATCTACCCGGATGGCTCTACCCGGATGGCTCGACCCGGATGGCTCAACCCGGATGGCTCAACCCGGATGGCCCCACCCGGATGGCTCTACCCGGATGGCTCAACCCGGATGGCTCAACCCAACTGGGTGAACAGTGCCAGGTTCCAGCCAGCCAGGCAGGTCGCCGGGTCGCGAGGCGGCGAGCCGGACGGGACGCCGGGTGGCGAGCCGGCCGGGTTGCCAGGTCGCCAGGGGACGCTTCCCTGGCAAAGTTTGAAGTGTCGTTTCGCCGTCTAGGGCCTACCGGGGGGTCATCCCCCCTACAAGTTATGTTACATCAATGCCATAGTGCAGATCTAACTTAAGATGAATCTGTGTTTTACAAGATCGCATTCGCGGCAAGGATTCACTACAAGATTAATGGGTAGTCCCACCCTGAGTCCTGGAGACTTGGCCGACCCGGTCAGCTATTGGAGCGACGATCCTGTCAGCAGCTGTGGTGTCGGCGTTCTTCGGCAGGCTTGTGAAGGCACCGGAGAGGTCAACATTTGGATTGCGATAGGCAACTTTGACAAGTACCTTGTAAAGTATGTCTCGAGCAAGCTTGCGGGACTCCTTGGCGAAGGAGTCGCACCATTCTCTGTGGTGCTTCTCCAACGCCTTGACAAGACCCTCGAAGAAGAGAGTCAGGCTGGCGCTTGCTGCTTCTTGGTCATTGGGGGCGTAGTTGTATTCCGCCAAGTGCATGATGACAAGCTGGGCGCTGATCTGCTCTGCGGCCTCCACAAGGCGGTCGGTCCATAGCTGCAAGTTGCTGTTAAGCGTGTTGAAGGAACTGACGGCGTCGGCGTACGCAGCTTTCTCCTTCTCAAGATCTGTGGCCAAGGCTGCCTCTCTGGCCTTGGCGCTGTCAAGATGCTCCTCCAAGCCACGTAGCTTCAGCTTCAGATCTTCCTTGGCGTCAGCAGCTTGGCTAAGTTCTTGGCTCTTGGCAGATAGCTGCGTCTGCAGTTCACTCAGAGTATGGGCTGCCTTCTGCGCTGATGCTTGGAGAGTCAAGAGCTCCTCTCTATTGCCGGCAAGGTCTTCTTCGAGCTTTTCTACCTTGGACTCCAGCTCTACCTTGGCGGCCCCAGCGCTCTCCGCGGCCTTGACGGCTTCCAAGAGCTTGTCGGCATGAGCCTGTGCTTGAGTCTCGATGGCCTTTTTGTGGCCCTCCTCTAGCTCTTTGGTTCGCTGCACGAGTAGAGTCTGGATCTCTTCATCCTTACTGGGAAGCTTGGCGGCAAGTATTTCTTCTCGGGCGGCCAGGTCTTTTTCCTTGATGTTGAGCTGCGCCTCACGCTCCGTCAACTTGCTATCCTAGGCTGTTGCATTCTCTTTGGCAGCATCAAGCTTCTCTTCCTGCCGCTTGAGGCTGTGGAATTTTCCGTTATACCACGTGCGGAGTTCCTCTGCCTTCTCTTTCAGTTTCCCCTTGGCTAGCTCTATGGCTTGCCGCTGTGAATGGAGCTCCTCCCAGCGCTGGCTATAGCGCTGCTGCACATCCTGGAAGCCAGTGGCCATCGTCTTTAGGAAGGCCATATCAGCAGCGTTGTTGGCGGAGTCGTTCGTTCCCGGGGCACCTTGGGAGAGGGGTACCAAAATTTCGGCAATGGCATCCTCGAAGGAGAGCTCCCCGACACCAGATGAGCTGGGGGCTTCGGATTCCTGTTGCTGATTGGTTGGCCCCAAGGGCCCCGTCAGAGCCTCGCCTCAGATGCACTGGGGTGGACGTCGGTGCTTGGCTTGTCATTGCCGGCCTCCCCCATCTCAGCGTCTGTTATGGTTAGTCCAGATGCGCTGCCGGAGGGCATCCCAGTCTCTTCGGGGGTTTCCCTGGCCTCCTCAGTGGCAGGTACAGCGGCCTCCATGGCAAAAATCCTGGCAGCCTCGTCAGCGGCGCTCTTCGCAATCTCCTCCACAGGTACCCCCCCCCCCTCTCCTCTGGAGGGGTTGGTTCTGCAAGACAGGGAAGAAGCGAAAAGCAAGATGAAAATCAAAACTTGAAGACTCAGATCAAGTTCAAGAAAACAAAAGGAAGGATTGGCAAGGGATTGGATTACATCTCGAAAGGGACTTACCTCGATGGACCCGTGGAGGGGATGTCGTTCTCTTTCCAGCAACTTCGGTTGCCGTCGCTTGGTCCCCGGCAACGTTGGTTGCCGGAGAGGCCTCAATGCGAAGGAGCCCTTCTTGGGGCTCCTTTGGGGGAGGGCTGTTCCTCGTCGGCGAAGGTATTGGCAACGACTTGGAGGTTGAGGGTGCCATCAAAGGGTCCATCCCTTGGCGCTCTCCTTCTGGCTGGCTGCTTCCTGGCCCCTTGTCGGTCTCCATTGCAGAGGACTCGACGGTAGTGCTTGCCAGCGGGAACTGAACGTGATCCTCACGCGGGGGACTCGAGCCGGCAACCTCAGATAAACCTGCACCTTGATTAGTTCTGGTTGCCATCTCGCCCTCTTCAGTGGTCCTGGGCCTCTTTCTATGCCTCTCCGCCAGTGGCACTTCGTCCCTGCAAGATCAGAACAGTCAAGATGATTAGTTCAGCAACAGCATCAAGATAATTATGAGAAAGACGGACAAAGATGGTGTACTTACTCTTCCTCCTCTTTTGGATCACTGAGGACAGACAAGTCCCAGTACACCGTGTCATCCACGCCGGAGGGCGTAGGTGCTGGTGGCGTCTTCCAAGCTCGTTTGGCTCTTGCCGGAGCCAAGGGCTGCGACGCGCCCTCACCCCCTGCGGTTGGCGAGGCTGGTTGCCGAGAGGCGGCTCCGCGAGGAGGTTGACGCCTAGAAGGCTGAGGCCGAGATGCTGCAGCCGCTGCCTTGACGCCGGCAAGTTCTTTACTTACCGGCTCGGTGTGCACTGCCTTCTTGGCGGGCTTCTTGGCGACGGTGGTCTTCACCTTGAAGGGAGAAGGGCGAGGTGCTTCGTCCTCTTCTTCCTTGTCTGAAGATTCCTCGGGTTGCTCCTCTTCTTCCTCAGACTCCCTGGTCTGGTCCTCTTCACTAGCATGCTCTTCGGCATGCTCTTGAGTGCGGCTCCCTCCGCTAGTTCCCAGAGCCGTGGCCTGCTCTTTGGCTTGGCTTCTGGTGCGCTTCCCCTTACCGACACCCTTGGCCGCTCGGGGGCGAGCTGCCTTCTTAAGCTCATTTGCCCTCGCGGCAAGGAACTTTTCTTCGTCGTTCTTTGTCGGGTGAACCATGTCATCCTCGACTCGAACATCTGCTTCCTTCAGGCCGTAAGCCAGTCTTCCACTGCCTTCTTGCCGGGCATTTTCCATGTGCTCAGAACCATCTTGGCGTCGCAGGACGGCATCATTGCCAGTATGGAAGCCTTGGCGGTGTTGTTGCGCAGCGGGGTCACCGTTGCCGGCAGGTGGAAGGTGCAACCCCTCTTGAAAAGCTGGCAGATGAGTCAGTAATGCTCCATTACCGACAGGTTGTCATTCAGGCCTGGGTGCAGACGCATTGGATCGGCAGGCCCCTGGTAATCCCACGCCTGCCGGCCTCCTCTGTGCTGTAGCGAGGCAATCCGGCGACGGGTGAAGTCCGCTCCCACCATCTCGATCGTCAAGCCGGCCGCCTTGAGGGTGATGATTCGATACAGTGCTGTTCCAAGCTTGGCGTCATTGGGGTCAACATTTCTCCAGCTGGTGGCCTTCTCGATCTTCTCAGTTCTGAGGTGGCAGAACACCGGGAAGTCCTGCTGCTTGATCCAGCACCAATCGGCCCGCCACTTGTTCCATTTGATGTGCAACTTGCCCTCCAAATAGTGCTTCTTCAGATTTCCCCATGGGATCCAGGTGACGCCGCCAGAAAGGGAGTTGTCCATGACCCGGGGAATGAAAAAGTGCTGGAACAAAGCAACATTTGGGGCTATTCCCACAAAGTTCTCACACAGATTCACGAAGATAGATAGGCAGGTGACCGCGTTGGGTATGAAATCCAGCAGCCTGAATCCGAAAGTATTCATCAGCTCAACAAAAAAAATCAGAGAAGGGCGGGCACATCCCGCAGTAAAAGTACCCGGCGAAGAAATGAAATTGATCATCGATAGGAGGAAGGGATCCGGGGAGCACCACTGTGGCCTCGTGTTCTTGCGTCTTGCTCGCATACACATATGAGTAGCACTTCGTCAGATCATCTTCTGTGAGCGCCGGTGGAAAAACGGCATTGGCCCGCCGTCGTGCGGCTTTAGCGGCCTTCCTCTCCTCCTCCGCCGAACTGGAGGGCTTCGCAGCTCTCTTTGGCGCCATGGCAAGGTTTGGGGGGTAGCTTAGCGATGAAGGAAGCAAATGGCGTGCTCTGCTCTTGCACGAGGAAGAAGACGGCGGTGATGGCTAGATTGGGAGAAGGGGGGTAAATGAGCAGCGCCCCTCGCGGTTTCCTTTTTATGGGGAACACGTAGGGGATGGATCTTTACTGTCCTACATGGCTGCGCTTTTCAGGCGCACTACCCCCCGCGGCCATTTCATTCCATCTCTCCCACGCCTGCATTTAATGCACGTCGTGGGAGGCATGGTAAAAGAGAATATTATGGCAGTTATCCTCTGCCACGCATTCATGTGCACTGTTTGGGCCTAGCCCAACAACGCCTCACATGCGTGTATGGCCCAGGCCCGGGGGCTCCTGTCGGTGTACTAAGACATGGGTGCCTTCGTACCCTGACTTGTGCACAGGCAGTTGTAGCCTTCCTGACGACAAGGGCTTGCTGGAGGGTTGCTACCATCAAGACTCAAGACTTAGATTAACAAGACCGTGGAGAAGACCTCCAGGCAGGTCATCGAGAAGTACTATTCTAGTACTGAAGATCAAGATTACCCTTGCCAGCAAGCTTCGTGCCGGCAAGGTGAAGACCAAGACTCTGGTTGCTGGCATGCGAAGACCCGGCAAGCTTCGTGCCAGCAGGCTCATTCTGTCCCGTTATCGCTCCACCTCATCATCGACTAGATAAGCATGTATGATAGGTGTCAAGCGGGCAGGCAGTCAACTGTAGTTGTCCACGGCACGTGTCTGCATGCCACGCAAGGATTAACTTTAATGACACCCGTCCCTGGGACGTGTCAAGGTAACAGGACGCCGGCTGGGCAGGCAGTACAGATCTTTTCGTAAAAGCATCACCTCCCTGGTGTAGCACCTAATGGTGCATTTAATGCGCATGTCCTACCCCATTAGGAGATAAACTTGGTGACGGTGCAGTCACTATTCATACCTTGTAAATGACCGTATTAGCCACTATGGTAACCCCTTGGCCTATAAAAGGAGGCCCACGGCTATAGTTAGAACGGTCGACCCCTAGTTCAATTACGCGTTGTAGCTGCACTTCCCACGCACCTTGTCGGCAAGCTGCGCTCCTTGTAATCTTGAGTTCATACACAATCAAACCATCGAAGCAGGAGTAGGGTTTTACGCTCACAGCGGCCCAAACCTGGATAAATCGTTGCTTGTTCTTACATCTATTAGCCCTGCTCTTCGTAGCACATTGATCCCACAGCCAAACCGCAAAGTGATCCTCTCGATCCCATAGATCGTCATTTTCCCGCGACAACTTGGAGGGCCATACCGCCGGCTCACAGCCGTGAAACTCTTGAAATGATGTAGTGATAAAACTTGATCAAATTTTGGGCCTGACGTGGCTTTGTAATAGCCGGTACAGAACTTTCGTAATCTGTCAATGCCTTCATGCATTTTAACAGTCCTTAACTTTTGAATCTGTGATGACTGTTGATGGCTCTGAGTATGCATGTTTTCTCAACTTGATTGTATGACCTGGAATCCATAGGCTTGGGTGCAAATATAACCTGGCAAAATATGTATTTTTGAAGAATCCCAAAGTGTTGTAGCATAGTACAAAGCAACAGGTGGATATTCCAAGGCCGGGTCAAACTTGTGACTCGGCAGACAGATAAGAAATTTTTGAAACCTGTAAAAATTGCACAGATATAGATATATGCAAATATGAAATAATAAATTATAGAGAAATACAAAATAAGCCGGCTTTCGAGGCACGACATAAAGACCGGCTTTCGAGGCTCGAGTATGAATTGCTTTCATGAAGCAGGCTTTTTAGCCTCTTTTGGTTTGTCCTAGCTCTCTGAAAGCCGGCTCTCACATGACTTAACCAGTGTTTTAATTTTGATGAGTTCAGGGTCACCTCTGTGATTGACTCATCAGGCGTTCACCGGGTCACCTTTTGTGAGTAGCATCTTGCTAATAGGCAGGTTTAACCAAGTATATAATGGCATATGCCGGGTTAAGAGGGATGTTAATAGCTAAACTCTATGAGTTGGAAGCCCCCAAGTAACCAATGATCAAAGAATAAAGACTCAACACACAGTTTTTGAGGCGAAACGACAAACTCTCTTATTCAGAGATGCCCGCTTTATTTCATTGATCATATATATATATATATATATATATATACATGATGAAGGTATGTACACAAGGGACTCTCAAGTACGTGACTTAAGTATAGTATGGCCGAAGATGTCCAGGGCCGGCTGCCCTCCTCTTTAGAGGTACGTGATTTATCTGCTTCACATATATCAACAAGGTAATATGAACCATGGTTGAGATTCTTGCTGATAATGAAGGGTCCTTCCCAAGGAGGTGAGAGCTTATGCATGCCTGTCTGGTCTTGTATTAGACGGAGCACTAAGTCACCTTCCTGAAAGGTACGGCTTCAAACTCTATGGCTATGATAACGACGTAGGTCTTGTTGATATATTGCAGATCTGGACGCGGCAAGTTCGCGTTCTTCTTCCAAAGCATCAAGAGCATCTTGGCGAGCTTGTTCATTATCAGCCTCCACATAAGCTCTGACTCGAGGAGAGTCATGACGAATATCACTTGGAAGTACAACTTCTGCACCATAGACTAGGAAAAACGGTGTATAGCCTGTCGACCTGTTGGGACTAGTCCGTATGCTCCAAAGTACTGCAGGTAATTCCTCTTCCCAGTAGCCAGGGGTGCGTTCCAGAGGCACCATGAGCCTTGGCTTTATTCCACGCAGCAATTCCTGATTAGGTCGTTCCGCCTGTCCATTGGACTGAGGATGTGCGACAGATGTCAAGTCGAGTCGGATGTGCTCCTGTTGACAGAACTGCTTCATGACTCCCTTGGAAAGATTGGTTCCATTGTATGTAATGATGCTATGTGGATAGCCAAAATGATAGATCAACTTTTTCAGGAATTTGACAGCCGTAGCAGCATCACAACGGCTGACTGGCTCTGCTTCAACCCACTTGGTGAATTTGTCAACTGCAACCAACAAGTGAGTATGTTTATTCTTGGACCTCTTGAAAGGCCCGACCATATCAAGCCCTCATACTGCAAAGGGCCAAGTGATTGGAATCATTCACAACTCTTGAGCCGGCACATGAGCTTGACGAGCAAATTTCTGGCATCCATCACACTTGCGAACAATATCCTCTGCATCTGCATGAGCTGTGAGCCAATAAAATCCATGTCGGAAAGCTTTCGCAACCAAGGATCGTGAGCCGGCATGATGTCCACAATTGCCAGAGTAGATTTCATTGAGAATTGCACTACCCTCTTCCGGGGAAACACATTGTTGAAAAACACCTGTGACGCTTCGTCTGTGTAACTCGCTATTGACTATGGTCATGGACTTGGACCTCCTGATAATCTGCCGAGCAATGATTTCCTCTGCTGGGAGCTTGCCACGGCTCAGATATGCCAGGTAAGGCACTGTCCAATCTGGTATAGCATGAACAGCAGCCACCAAAGCCGCTTCTGGATCAGGAATAGCAATGTCCTCCTCCGTCGGTAATTTAACTGACGGGTTGTGCAGAACATCAAGGAAGACATTGGGTGGAACAGGCTTCCGCTAGGACACCAAATGAGACAATGCATCTGCTGCCTCGTTCAGACGGCGATCAATATGATCAACCTGGTAACCCTTGAAGTGTCCCGCAATATTTGTGACTACGTGTCTGTAAGCCGCCATGAGGGGGTCCTTGGAATCCCAAGTTCCGGATACCTGCTAAGCCACCAAGTCTGAGTCGCCCAAGCACCTGACCCGGCTTAAGTTCATCTCCTTAGCCATACGAAGGCTATGAAGCAAGGCCTCATATTCTGCTGCATTGTTAGTACAGGGAAACATAAGCCTCAAAACATAACAAAATTTATCACCTCGTGGGGAAGTTATCACAACTCCAGCCCCCGAAACCTCCAATTGTCTGGATCCATCGAAGTGTATTGTCCAGTATGTTGTATCCGGCTTGTCCTCAGGAGCTTGTAACTCAGTCCAGTCATTGATGAAATCCACCAAGGCCTGAGATTTGATGGCAGTTCGTGGCACGAATTTGACATGATGCGGACCAAGCTCAATGGCCCACTTTGCAACCCGGCCAGTTGCCTCCCTGTTCTGGATTATGTCCCCAAGAGGTGCTGAACTGACAACAGTCATTGGGTGCTCATGAAAATAATGTTTCAATTTGTGACTTGCCATGAACACGCCATAGACCAGCTTTTGCCAGATATCGCTGCTTGGACTCTGTTAAAACTTCACTCACATAATACACTAGTTGCTGGACCGGGTACTCCTTGCCTTCTTCCTTGCGTTCCACGACAACTGCAACACTGACAGCTTTGCTGTTGGCGGCAATATATAGCAACATCGGTTCCTTCTCCTGAGGAGCAGCAAGGATAGGCGGCTCAGACAACTGCTTCTTGAGGGACTCAAAGGCTTGATCTACAGCGTCACTCCAAGCAAAATTATCTGATTTTTTGAGTAAATGGTAAAGAGGAATTGCTTTCTCCCCAAGCCGGCTTATAAACTGGCTCAAAGCCGCCACGCGCCCTGCCAGCTTCTGGACAGCGTTGATGTTGGCCGGCTTGGCCCGAGTCATGATGGCTTTGATTTTTTTCTGGATTGGCCTCAATTCCGCGCTCAGAAACCAGGAAACCAGCAATTTCCCTGCAGGAACACCAAACACACATTTTTCCAGGTTGAGCTTCATCTGGTAAACTCTCAGGTTATCAAACGTCTCCTTGAGATTGTCTAGTAAAGTCTCTTTCCTCCGGGATTTTACCACGATATCATCAACATATGCATGAACGTTACACCCAATCTGCTTATGGAAACAATTTTGGACACGGCGCTGATAAGTCGAATGTGCACACTTCAGACCAAACGACATCGACGTATAGCAGAAAGCTCCAAAGGGCATGATCAAAGTTGTCTTTTCCTGGTCCTCCTCCTTCATCTTGATCTGATGATAACTGGAGTAAGCATCCAGAAAACATAAACACTCATAGCCAGCCATAGCATCAATGATCTGGTCAATATGGGGCAGAGCAGAAGGATCACTAGGACAAGCCTTATTCAAGTCCGTGTAATCAACACACATCCGCCAAGTCCCGTTTTTCTTCAGAACAAGGACTGGGTTACCTAACCACTCTGGATGAAATACTTCAACAATGAATCCGGCGGCTAGGAGCCGAGCCACCTCTTCTCCAATGCCTTTGCGTCTCTCCTCGTTAAAACGGCGGAGGTATTGCCGTACAGGCTTAAACTTAGGATCTACATTAAGGGAGTGGTCAGCGAGTTCTCTCGGTACACCCGGCATGTCAGAAGGTTTCCATGCAAAGATGTCCCGATTCTCACGGATGAACTCGATGAGCGCGCTTTCCTATTTGAGATCCATATTCGCCCCAATGGTAAACTACTCAGAAGAATTACCAGGGGTGAAATCAACTTGCTTGGTGTCCCTTGCTGACTTGAATTTCAGTAAAGGGTCAGACTCTGTAGTTGGTTTGTTCAGGGAAGTCATGTCAGCCGGGTCAACATTGTCCTTGTAAAATTTCAACTCTTCGGCCGCACACGCTGTCTCAGCATAAGCTGCATCTCCCTCTTCGCACTCAAGGATGACTTTCCTGTTACCATTAACAGTGATGGTGCCTTCTGGTCCAGGCATTTTCAACTTCAGATAAACATAACATGGACGTGCCATGAACCGCGCATAAGCTGGCCTCCCGAAGAGGGCATGATACGGACTTTTAAGCTTGACCACCTCAAATGACAAGAACTCCGAGCGATAGTTAAATTCAGTGCCAAAAACAACTTCCAGAGAAATCCTGTCGATAGGGTAGGCCGACTTGTCGGGGACAATGCCATGAAAGACCGTAGTGGAAGGGGTGAGCTGCTTCTCGGACAAGTTCATCCGTCTGAAAGTATCATAATAAAGGATATTAATGCTACTTCCACCATCCATGAGTACCTTTGCCAAGGTGTAACCACTGACTTACGGAGCTACCACCAAAGCAAGACCACCTGGATTATCAATCCGTGGGGGGTGATCTTCCCTACTCCAAGTCACTGGCTGCTCTAACCAGTTTAAGTAGTAAGGAACTGATGGCTCGACTGTATGAACAGCCCGCCTCTGAAGCTTGCGGTCACGCTTACATGTACTTGTGGTGAAGACGTGATACTGTCCACTATTCAACTGCTTAGGATTGCTCTAAAATCCAGACTGACCTCCCAGATTCTGATTTCCTTGGTTATTGCGCTGATTGTTGACTCCACCATGACCAGCCCCCTGAAACCCAGGATTTTGGCTGTTGTTCCCCTGGAACCCGGGACCTGAATAGTGTCCCTGAGAGCCGGCTCCCTGGAAGTCGCCCCCGGAATTGCCGGGTCCAGGATTACCTGGATTACCACCATTGCCGTCACCATTGTGGTGACTCTGAAAGATTCTCTTGGAATATTCCTGCATAATGAAGCAGTTTTCCCATGAGTGGCTGGTCGGCTTACAATCAAAACTGTGTTTTGGACACAGACCCTTAAGAGCCTCCTCGTAACTACGGGGGCGATTGCCAGAAAAGGGCTTCCTGGAGCCATTATTCCGGCGCTGACTTTTAGGGCCAGTGTTGGTGTTTGCAACAAGATCAGAACCTCCCTCATGATTCTTATGTTTGTGGTTGTTATTGTTATGTCCATTGCTATTGTTCTGCTATTGACTCTTGCCACCATTTTTCTTGCCCTTGCTAGACTTCTCGTCGTCATAGGTTGGATCCTTTGTGCTACCAGACTCGGCATACCGAGTTAAAACATCCATGAGATCACCCATGTCTTTGCCCTTCCTCTTGAGACACCCCAACTTCTAGACCAAAGGCTGGAACTTGCAATTTCTTTCCAAGACAAGGACCGCCTGCTGAGCTGTGATGCTATCCAAAGAGTGGATGACTTCTGCAATCCGGCGAGACCAATGATGTGCCGACTCATCATCACGTTGAACGCAGTGCTTGAGATCAACGATTGTAGTTGGACGCTTGCAAGTCCCCTGGAAGTTCTTGATGAAGCGCTCCTTTAACTCTTGCCAGGTGTTAATGGAATTTGCAGGTAGATTTTTCAACCAAGTGCGTGCTGGACCCTCCAACATTAGAGGCAAATAACGGGCACAGACAACATCACTGGCTTCCATCATATCCACTCAGTCGGCTCCAAATCAATTGTATAGTTAGGAACCTTGCGAGGACCCTTAAAATCTGGGGGCATACGCGCGTCTCATAATTCTGGGACTAAACATGGAGTTCCAATAGTCCAACCTGTTATGCTACTAGTGCGGACAGCTGGCTGGGTTGAACAATAGCTATCATATGGTGTTGTCATAGTACAATTTCCGGGGTTGCCCATTGGGACATTGGGGTGGTTCAATAGATTAAGATTGGAAAGACGACTCTGAGGTGGTTTGCTATTAGCGCACCTACGTGGTCTCATCCTATTTGGATTCGACAAAAGAGGGAACTTTGGAGTGATTATTTACCACATTTTTTGAGGGCATATCATGTTGTTCAACTATGTGAATGAAGTTGAGAGGTGGCACTAGCGAAAGTATGAACACTAGGTCTTGTTTCCGAGCATTGAAACACCATTTTTATTCACTTTTATTACTTGTTATCTTGCTTTCCGCATGCATTCAGATTACAAAAAGCTATTTCTACCATCTATCATCATCTCTTCACCGAGCTAGTGCACCTATACAACTAACAATTGTATTGGCTGTGTTGAGGACAGAAGAGACCACCTGTACTTGATTGCAGGATTGTTTGAGAGAGGTCACTTCCATCCTACACCTCCATAGATTGATAAACCTTATGTTACCCAGTTGAGAGAGAAAATTTGTTGTCCTACAAAACTTTGTGCATGGTGGCCTAACAAAGTCTATAAGAATAGAAGTTGCATAGTAGATATCAACCACTAGCTTCATCTTGTTGTTCCACATAGCTCTCATGTTTTAGTTTTTTTATTTCAACATTTATAGATGAAGTTGTGCAAGTTTGATCGTGTGAAGTAAGTTAATCATGTGGACAAAAGCTGAGAGTAACCAGTGCACGTATATTGAAACAGCTGAACGATGCATCAGACAAACATAAATGACACGTTTGGTAGGCTGCATTCCCCTCAACCGAGCCCATGTGGGACAAAATCGGCCTGTTTGGTTACCTGGGCTGCATCTGATTCTCGGCCCGCATGGAACTTAAAGCACCTCTGGGCTTGCATCCGGGGGAACGGTCGAATCGGCCATTTTTTGTTAGCCAAGCTCACTCGAGCCACGCGTGGGGAAGCACAGGAGACGATGAGACATCTCATAACTCCCCACGCTCTCTCTAGTCACCTCCCACACCAGTTCACACATACCCGCTCGCTCTCCCTCACCGCCCCTTGGGTGTCTCCGATGGCAGAGCCACCGGCGCGCCGCTCCCCACTCCCATCATCGCCGGCAACAACCCATCCAAGAGAGGTGGATTGCCGGCCTCGCCTCTTTCGGCCGGGATCTCACGGCGGTCTTCGGGCGTCGTCCCCTTTCTGCATGATGCCGCGGGCATGGTCAATGCACCACCCCCACCATGTGCTAGGGCTCCACCACCGGTGTCGGACGTCCTCATCTTGGGCTCGACGACGACGGGGTTACAAACCCCACCGCCTGCGACAACGATAGGCCCGACTTATGGGGGTATTTTTACCCCCATTCAATTTTTCTCTCCCCTGTGTGTGGTGCAAGGGGAGGGGAGCTCGACGACGGCGCGCTCATCCTCCACCCGGCGCGGCATGAGGACCACAACCGTGGCCCTCAAAATGTTCGACTCAATGTTAGTAGCGGCACCCCTGCTCCCGCCAGGTTTTCTCTACGGTCGGCCTACGCTGCACCAGCAACCGCTCCGGTAAGCTTCGATTTGTTCCACGTGTTCACGTTCGTAGTTAGGGTTCTTTGCTTACTTCGAATTATGCTTAGGGCAATGTTAGATTTGATTGTTTAGACTGGATTGGATTGGATTCGATCCGACTCGATTTGATTCGAATCCAATCTATTCCGATTGAATCAGAGCAATACAGATGTTGCTAGTGCTTAGATTAGAATGCTACTGCCTTATAGTTCATGCTAGATTGATGCATTTGGTGCTGTTCTTGCCACATTGCTAGTGCCTCGGGTCCTAATGGTAGATTGGTACACCACATTACTACATTGGCTGTCCTAGAATGCTATTGTTTAGGTTGTTTTTGTTGTTTGCTGCTGTTACTCGTGTAGTTGCTAGATTGGTGTGTGTGTGTGTGTGTGTGTGTGCATGATGATCTAGTAGGTGGTATGTGAGTGCATGATCATAGTAGGACAATGCATGTGCATGCTAGTAGGAAATATGTGAGTGCCAAATATAGTAGTAGGACAAATTTGATAGTTACACTTGGATTTGGCAGTTGTCATGATCTGATGGCAGCACTGATCATTGGCAGTTGCACTTGGGCAGTGCTATGATCTGATCATAGCACCAACCAAATGCAACCGCCACTAATCAGCTCCATGCAAATGATCAATGCAACTACCGTTGATCATTACAACTTCGCTAACTCTCGTCCACTTAACTGACGAGATCATGAAGATGGAGTGGGACAGAGCCAGTAGAGGGGCACATGTCGTCGTCGGCACCGAGGACACTGATGCCATCATCCCTACCAACCACTGGCTTAAGAGGGAGAAGGTTTCGGGCAGGGTAGCTGATACGTCTCCAACGTATCTACTTTTCCAAACACTTTTGCTCTTGTTTTGGACTCTAATTTCCATGATTTGAATGTAACTAACCCGGACTGACGCTGTTTTCAGCAGAACTACCTTGTGCAGAAATAAAAGTTCTCGGAATTGGCTAAAAAATTTCAGAGAATTATTTTGGAATTAATAAAAAATACTGGCAAAAAGATCCACTTGAGGGGGGCCACCACAGGGCCACAAGCTCAGGTGGCGCCCCCCTAGGGCGCGCCATGTGAGCTTGTGGGCCCCTCGAGCCTCCGTTTGCCCTACCTCTGGTCCTATAAGTTCCGTCTCACGGAGAAAAAAATCAAGGAGAAAGAATCATCATGTTTTATGATACGGAGCCACCGCCACCTCCTGTTCTTCATCGGGGGGGCTGATCTGGAGTTCATTCGGGGCTCCAGAGAGGGGGATTCGTCGCCATCGCCATCAACAACCCTTCTCCATCAACAATTCCATGATGCTCACCACCGGGAGTGAGTAATTCCTTCGTAGGCTTGCTGGACGTGATGGAGATGGATAAGATTTGTCATGTAATCGAGTCAATTTGTTAGGGCTTTATCCCTAGTATCCACTATGTTCTGAGATTGATGTTGCTATGACTATTGCTATGCTTAATGCTTGTCACTAGGGCCCGAGTGCCACGATTTCAGATCTGAACCTATTATGTTTTCATGAATATAAGTGTGTTTTAGATCCTATCTTGCAAGTTGTATGCACCTATTATGTGTTATGATCTGCAGAATCCAAGGTGACAATAATTGGGATTCACTCCGGTGATGACCGTAATATGAGGAGTTCATGTATTCACTATGTGTTAATGCTTTGATCCAGTTCTCTATTAAAAGGAGGCCTTAATTACCCTTTTATTTCCTTAAGGACCCCGCTGCCACGGGAGTGTAGGACAAAAGATGTCATGCAAGTTCTTATTATAAGCACGCATGACTATATACGGAATACATGCCTACATTGAATTGATGAATTGGAGCTATTGTGTATTGCTCTAGGTTGTGACTGTCACATGATGAATGTCATCCATAACAAATATCCATCACGGATCCAATGCCTACGCTTTGCTCATATTGTCTTTGCTAAGTTACTACTGTTGTTGCTACTGTTACAATCATCAAAAAACTGCTGTTGTTACTGTTACTACTGCTACTGTTACGTTACTATCAAAACTATCAAGGTACTGTGCTGCTAAATACTTTGCTGCAGAGAAATAACTTTCCAGGTGTGGTTGAATTGACAACTCAGCTGCTAAGGCTTATAAATATTCTTTGGCTCCCCTTGTGTCGAATCAATAAATTGGGTGAAATACTTCCCTCGAAGATTGTTACGATCCCCTATAATTGTGGGTCATCAAGACTATTTTCTGGCAGCGTTTCCGGGGAGCACAACTCTATTTATTAAGTTCACTTGGGAGTTAGATATTTGCTTATCACTATGAAGAATCTGAAGGACTCTAAGACCAGATCGTACCATGTAAGACGAGGGGAGGTAAGGAACTGTCATCTAGCTCTGCACTTGATTCACCTTCTGTTTTAAGTCGACTTGCGACACCACCACCTGCTATTCAATCTGACATGTCGCAGGTAATAGATACTGCTTCTGCTATTGATGATACTGTAACACCCCAAAACTTTCTCTCAGGATTTTTAAATCTTTTTATTAAAATAAAATTCTTTGAATTATTTTGGCCCTATTTTCTTCTTCTCTTTCTTCTGTTCTGATATTCATTTTTATTTTTAATTGGGTTTCCAAAAACTTTAAATGGTTCTGATTTGGATGATTTAATTATTGGGTAATTATTTTTGAAAGATCAAAAATATTTTTCTCTTTAGAAAAGTTTCTGGAATAATTAAAACTATTCCATGAAAATAGCCTATTCACTTCTTTCTAGCACTTCTAAATTCTTCCTATAATTTTTTCTGCCACTCCTAAATTATCCCTCAAGTCACTCACACCTTTTAGGACAGTATCCAACCCCTTTCCACCTTACAAAAATATTTCTACAATATTTATTAAATTCCAAAGTTGGAATTTATTTTATTCATGGTTTCTTTGGTTTGCAAAGGAACTATATTTTCTGCAATTCTTCTGCTCCCACCAAAATTATCCTAGCAACTAGATAGTACCTATAACCCATTTCACCAAAAACATTGGGTTCCACAATTCAAATTTTTCAAATTTCATTCAGTTCAAATTTGGACCAGAAACAATCTCTCTGACACAAACCTATTTTTAATTGCTCCAAAAATTCTGAAACTTTGCCAGACTCTCTTATTTGCATCAACACCTCACCACAAAAATTCCCCAAAAATCCTAAAATTCCTAGCACCTCCTGGCATTCTGTCATACATCTCATGTGCGTACTGTTCACTGGCGATCAAAGTTCAGTTAACTGAACTCGGTTCAGTGGCAGAGGCGATCGATGCCGTATAATCCACTCCATCGCCTCTCCTTCTCATCCACGCCTCCTCTCCTCATCAATGAGCCGCCGTAACCCTGGTTAGTAACTCACCACCGACGATACAGTACTCGGCCGGTGCAGCTACCTTCGAGCTCATCCGCGGCGGCCGAGCGGATCGGCTCGACCCCGCCCGCCATCTTCACTCCCCCTACTGCTCCCCTCACCTAATCTCCTCCACGCGGCGTCTCCTCCGCGTCATCGCCGCACCGCCCAAACCGTCCTGGGCCCGCTGGCAGTCGTCGGAGCCAAGCATCACCGCCGCACCCATACAGGCGTCTCGCCATGGATAAGGTCGCAGTGCTCGTTTCCGTCCGCAATAAAGCTTCTGGAGTACTCCATCAACCCTCCTGGATCATTCACAGCACCTCGCCACCGCCCCTAACCTACCTCGCCAGCGGAATTAATTCCGGCGTCATCCACACCCGCACGGCTATGCTCGGCCGCCTCTAAATAGGACTCCCCGAGCTCCGTTGAGCAACCACACTGCACCCACACCATCCCAATCGAACTCCCGTGCACTCATTCGACCTCGAGGAGGTCATCTTCACCAACTCCGGTCACCGATCCGTCGCCACCCTCCCCGATCACCACAGCGCCATCACTCCACCTCCACCGCTCAAATCTTGCCAGTAGTCTCATATCACACCCATACTTCGATTCCGCGCTTCAATTTGACCTCACGAGCACTCTCCGGCGAGATCCTAACACGCCCGAACCACCGTCCGCCGCCGTCGACATCGTCGTCGTTCAGGTGCTCGCTGGCGACCACCACCACTACCCACCGACGTGGAACTCCACCCTGAACACACTCCGGCCATTGCCACCTCCCAAAACCCCGGCGATCGTCGCCGGTGATCGCCGATTTCCTCTGTATACGCGCGCGCAGCGCGTTTGAATTTAAACCTGACGGGTGAGGCCCACCCGTCAGCATTTTATTCTTTTCCGATTAAAACAGAAGGCATATTCTGTCATTTACGCTTTCCGAGTTGGGATGCGTATTTCTTCCCGAACCGTTTTCTTTATAAACGCACAGGGACTGGATTTTTGCAGAAAAACCCCTAAGTTTAAAAGTTGAATAACTTTTAAACCACAACTCTGATTGAGTTGATTCTTTTTTTGAAATTCTTATTTTTCTCTCTAGTTTTTTTAGTATTTATTTAAAAATATTTTGAGACAAGTTTTGGTACTGTTGCAAAAAAAATTATTTGAATTTTTCAGAAAATGAAGAGGGGAACTTTGCCGGGAATTTCGAGGGTTCTTCTTCTGACTACCTTGGACAAGGCAAGCATTTTTGAACATGGGATATGGTGAATTGCATTGCATGGTTGCATTGGTTTGAGGTTGCACCATATGTGTGGAAATAATGCATGCATGCATAGTCATATCATATTTGCACTTGGTTGCACTTCACTCAAGTAACACTCCACCATGAATAAAAGATTGTGAGACAACCAAGAGTGCAGCTCCTGTCTTGGACGTGCTGGTGAGCACGGACTGAGTTGGGACACGACGGTGTCTCCGTGGCATGTGGGACATGCCGGTCATAATAATAACAACACCTCCTGAGTCGACCTAGATCGAGTCTTGTTCCGTCACACCTAGCTAAACACCGTGCTGCCACGGGTCTTCCCGCGAGGGAAGTACGGTTTAGTAAGTTGCTAATCCCTGTCTGTGTACACACCACATAGAGGGCCATGATGAGGGTTTCCACGGCCATGGACTAATGTCCGTCATCAGGTCAGGGGGCATGGGTGTATCCAGCTGGGCCGAGAGGGGGGCACCCCTTGTAATCCGCGCGTATGAATAGTGATCCCATGCTATTCGAGATTGTAGTCTCCCTGACTTAGAGTTTTTCTTGAACGGTGCTTTGGGTGATTCCTGGCATCCGAAAAGTTAATCTGGTGTGTGCTGGTCAGGTGTGTTTTCAACCTAAAGACCGTAGTGGGAATTAGTCAGTGCCACGGTGTTGACTAAAGAAATCTCATACACGTGGGTAAAGAGTACACCCTCTGCAGAGTTATAACTATTCGAATAGCCGTGTCCGCGGTCAAGGACGTTAGCTGTGAAGGGTCAAGTGTCGGTCACGGTGTCGGTCTTCGAAGGAAGATAATTAATTTGAGCATCAAATATTTTACAGAATATTATTATTTCATCACTAACGCTGTCATGGATATTTTTGGTTATAATGAATATTATGGTTGTGAATATTATTGTTACTATGCATATTATTGTGGACTAACCCGTTTCTCTTATTTTATTTTCCTGAGTGTCTCAGGGGCTGGCTAGACTACCCCGGGCACCCAGTTTTATTTTCAAGACCTCTCGTGGCGTCGCTTGAGTTCTCGGGCGGTCTGTCTCGCCCGATTCTCTTTTAGACACCCGTTTGGCATTTCTCTTCAAGACCTCTCGTGGCGTCGCTTGAGTTCTCGGGCGGTCTGTCTCACCCGATTCTCTTTTAGACACCCGTTTGGCATTTCTCTTCAAGACCTCTCATGGCGTCGCTTGAGTTTTCGGGCGGTCCTATCTCGCCCGATTCTCTTTTAGACACCCGTTTGGCATTTCTTTTCAAGACCTCTCATGGAGTTGCTTGAGTTCTCGGGTGGTCTGTCTTGCCCGATTCTCTTTTAGACACCCGTTTGGCATTTCTTTTGGATTCTCGGGCGGTCCTGTCTCGCCCGAATATCCACTTTTAACTTTCTTGGTTTATCACTAACATTTTATTTTTCTGTACATGCTAATATTTATCATGCCATGATTTAAATTTCAGGCAGCATGAGCATAGCATTTAATCCATCATGGGCATATGCATTCGGTATATCTTTCGTTCATAATGTTTGCGAGTACATTCCAACGTACTCACTGGCTTGTCCCTGGCTATTTCATTGGCCAGACCTAGAGGAGGACGAGCTTGTGGAAGGAGATTGAGCTAGCGAGCCCGACGCTTAGAGGGGTCCCAGTCAGTCAACCTGTGATCTTGGAGTCTGCCACATGTATCATCCGCTGTGTTTCCGCTACACCAATAAAATAGCCAAGCCTCACACTGACGCTTGACTCTATTTTATTGTATCAGTGTTGTCTACCACCACACCACTGTATTATTCCACCATCGTAGTATATTGGCAAGCTTGTAATAATTGTTGAGCACTCTGACTCAACCCTGTGTAATATTATATTTGTACTGGTTATCTATATCAAGGAAGTCTACCAGTTGTTCTTGGGGCTGGTATGACTTGAGGCTCTTCTGTGATTTATCCCAGAAATGGGCCTGACAAACCTTGGTATCAGAGCCAGGCTGACTGTAGGAAACCCCTAGGCACGGACGCTAGCAATAGAGTCAGTACTAACATTATTAGCTTGCATCTCATGCATTTATAATTAAATCTGGCATGTATAATTAAATTTCCATGTGTGTTATAACCTGTTGCGCCCATGCACTTACATGTTCTGGGGGGGAATTTATTTTTCAGTCTCTCAAAAATTTATTTCTTTCCTTTATATATTTTCTTTTCTCATCGGTGTTACACAAATACTCCAGAAAGAAAATGCATCGTCCCTGGACCCGTTCCATGCCCAGTCCGCCAGAGGACAACTTTGCACAGATGGGAAATAATTTTACACAAGGACACACAAGTCAACAGAGCAACGATTCAGCGTTTTCACAAGTATGCCGTTTGTACGAGCAAAGTTAGCAACAGCACCAAGAAATGATGCAGCACTTAATAAATATGGGAAATCGCCAAGGACAGCATCAACACCGGTCAAAATTATCTGAGCTCCAGAGGACCAATCCAACGGTCTTTTCTCACACAGACAAACCTCTGGAGGCAGACAATTGGCTGCGTGATATGGAAAGGAAATTGAATATCGCTCAGTGTACGGACCAGGAAAAAGTGCTATATGCTCCGCACTATTTTTCTGGAATAGCAGCATCCTGGTGGGAAAATATATGTCACACTCATGGAGCAGATATGACATGGGAGCAATTCAAGGAAAAATTCCGGGGAGCACATATCCCCAACGGTATTATGAAATTGAAGAAAAGGGAATTTGAGGATCTCAAGCAGCGAGGCACCACGGTAACTCAGTACCTGGACTAGTTTACTCAGTTATCTAGGTACGCCAACGATGAGTACATGACAGAAAACAAAAAGATGGAGAAATTTATTGATGGACTTGTTCCATCTCTCAAGTGCCAACTGGTGGTCCACACCTTTCCAGATTTCAAGACACTGGTAGACAAGGCCATTATTCTGGAGAATGAGCACCGCAACATAAATGAAATACGCAAACGCCGTATGACCCAGTCAGTACAAGTAAGCAACAACAGGCCCCGAAATGAATTTCAGAGGCCTGTGGCACCCCGACCACCAATTCCAACACCACGACCGCAGCAGAGTCGCAACACTTTCAACAACAGGACCAAGGACACAACGTTCCGTCCTGGCGTTACCTGTTTTGCCTGTGGAGAAAAAGGGCATTATGCTAGACAATGCCCAAAACAGGGGGACAACAATAATGTCCCGAAGCCTAACAACAATGGCCGCAATGTTAATGCAGCCCCACAACACAGCAACCCCAACAACAACCAAAGGAAGGGGCAGGTGAATCACGTGACCTTTGAGGAAGCCCAAAACGCACCGGACATCGTGTTTGGTACGTTCCCTGTCAACACAATTAATGCTACAGTTTTGTTTGATTCTGGAGCTTCCCACTCGTGCATTTCTAAAAGATTTGGTTCGGAGAATCAGTTTTCTTTTTCGCCTTTGCAAAATTCAATGGTTATTCAGTCCCCGGGATCGAGGCAAAGCACACAATGGTACTGCAAGGATGTGAATATTGAAATCAAAGGAATGAAGTTTCTAGCCAATCTTATTGTTCTGGAAGCAGTCGATCTGGACGTTATTTTGGGAATGGACTGGTTAACCACAAATAAAGGTTTTATAGACTGCTACAACCGTACATTGACTCTCACAAATTGTAAAGGGAAGACAATAAAATTTGGCACAAGGAAGATTTCTACTTCACAGGGAAAATTAAATCAAGTGGATATGACAGAGTTGAGCAAGGTTCATGTGGTATGCGAGTACCCTGATGTATTTCCAGAGGAGCTACCAGGCATGCCACCGGATCGTGAAATTGAATTTGTTATTGAGCTAGCGCCTGGAACAGCACCCATATATAAGAAGCCTTATCATATGGCTCCGACAAAATTGGCTGAGCTAGAGAAACAAATTAAAGAATTAATGGAGAAAGGTTATGTTCGACCCAGCTCATCACCATGGGGATCGCCGGTTTTATTTGCGAAGAAAAAGGATGGTACCCTGAGGTTATGTATTGATTACCGGGCACTCAATATGGCTACCATCAAAAATAAATATCCACTGCCAAGAATCAACGACCTGTTCGAGCAACTGGCAAAAGCCAAGGTATTCTCAAAAATAGACTTGAGGTCAGGCTACCATCAATTAAGAATCCGACCATCAGACATACCCAAAACTGCCTTTACCACCAGATACGGATAATATGAGTTCACAGTGATGCCCTTCGGTTTGACCAACGCTCCTGCTTATTTTGTGCATCCCATGAACAAGGTCTTCATGAAATATTTGGACAAGTTCGTGGTTGTGTTCATCGATGATATACTTATTTATTCCAAGACACCAGAAGAACATGAGCAACATCTTCGGATAGTCCTGGAAGAATTACAAAAAAATCAACTATATGCCAAATTCAGCAAATGTGAATTTTGGTTACGAGAAGTTGGTTTTTTGGGACACGTACTGACACAGGATGGGATAGAAGTGGACCCGAGTAAAGTAAAAGATGTCTTAGGGTGGAAGCAACCCACCAACGTGACTGAGATCAGAAGTTTTCTTGGTTTGGCTGGCTACTACCGACGATTTATTGAAGGATTTTCCACCATAGCCAAACCCATGACTCAGTTGCTCAAGAAAGATAAGAAGTTTGAATGGACCGAAGCTTGCGAGAAAAGTTTTCAAGAATTAAAGAAAAGGTTGACCACGGCACCTGTTTTAATCATGCCAGATGTGCACAAAATTTTTGAAATATATTGTGACGCTTCCAGGAAGGGACTTGGATGTGTATTAATGCAGGAAGGAAAGGTCGTAGCATATGCCTCAAGACAGCTACGACGACACAAAGAAAATTACCCTACCCATGATTTGGAGTTAGCAGCTGTGATACACGCACTCAAGGAATGGCGACATTACCTTCTTGGTAGCCGATGCGAGATATACACGGACCACAAAAGTCTTAAGTATATCTTCACCCAGCCAGAGTTATACTTGAGACAGCGCCGATGGCTTGAATTAATTAAGGATTATGATGTGAGAATCCATTACCACCCGGGTAAGGCAAATGTTGTGGTAGATGCTCTGAGCAGAAATCCATGCACCGACAATGACAGTGTGCAATTCTCACAGCATGAATTCAACCAGGAATTTGCCAAGCTTAATATGGTTCTAACCACGGAAGGAACCATTGCCCATTTAGAAATAAAATCAACATTGGAGGATCAGATCAAAGAAGCTCAGAAAGGACACCCCAGCATCGAAGGAATTAAAAGGAAGGTAAATTTAGGCAAGGCATCTGAATTTACCATTGATAGTCAGGGAATCCTATGGTACGGAAAAAGGTTATGCGTACCCAACAAGGAAGAGCTAAAACAACAAATTTTGGCAGAAGCCCACACAACTCCGTACTCCATTCACCCAGGAGGAACAAAAATGTACAAGGATTTACAGGAATTTTTTTGGTGGCACGGGATGAAAAGGAATATCGCCGTATATGTCGCACGGTGTGACTCCTGTCAGCGTATAAAGGCAGAACATCAGAGGCCAGCAAGATTATTACAGCCACTCAGAGTGCCTGAATGGAAATGGGATGTGATAGGAATGGATTTTATTGTCGGATTACCGAGATCACGACACGGAAATGATGCTATCTGAGTTATCACAGATTTATTAACCAAAGTGGCACATTTCATTCCGGTAAAAACCACATACTCAACACAGAGGCTTGCAAGGTTATACCTCTCCCGAATTGTTTGCTTACACGGAGTACCCAAGACCATAGTCTCTGACAGAGGCACTCAGTTTGTCTCTAGGTTTTGGGATCACCTGCAGCAAGCCTTAGGAACACAGCTGGTTTTCAGCACAGCATATCACCCACAGACTGGAGGACAGACTGAACGGGTAAATCAAATATTGGAGGACATGTTGAGAGCATGTGTGCTTACTTATGGGGTCAGCTGGGAAGATAGTTTACCATATGCGGAATTTTCATACAACAACAGTTATCAAGCCAGTTTAAAAATGTCACCCTTCAAAGCCCTGTACGGACGAAGATGCTGTACCCCACTCAATTGGTCCGAGACCGGAGATAGCCGAATCTTCGGCCCGGAAGTTCTCAAAGAGGCGGAAACAAAAGTAAAACTTATTCAAGATAGACTGAGAGTAGCTCAGAGCCGTCAGAAGAATTACTACGACCAAAAACACCGCCAGATCAGTTTTGAACCCGATGAATATGTGTATCTCAGAGTATCTCCAATGAGGGGACTACAGAGATTTAAGGTTAAAGGAAAATTGGCACCGAGATTTATTGGACCGTTCAGGATAATTGCAAGAAGAGGCAAGGTTGCATACCAACTGGAGCTACCTGCAGAATTATCGGATGTTCATGATGTGTTTCACGTTTCACAGCTGAGGAGATGTGTCAGTAACCCAGAAAAGCAAGTCCAACATCAAGACCTGGTTATCCAACCAGATCTTACATATAGGGAGCATCCTATAAAGATTTTGGAGGAGTCTGAATGGAGGACCCGACAGAGCGTGATAAAATTTTACAAAGTTCAGTGGAGTAATCACACCGAGGAAGAAGCAACATGGGAAAGAGAAGATCATCTGAGGACTGAATATCCGTACCTGTTTGAGGGACAGCTGAAATCTCGGGGACGAGATTTTTTTTAAGGGGGGTAGGTGTTGTAACACCCCAAAATTTTCTCTCTGGATTTTTAAATCTTTTTATTAAAATAAAATGCTTTGAATTATTTTGGCCCTATTTTCTTCTTCTCTTTCTTCTGTTCTGATATTCATTTTTATTTTTAATTGGGTTTCCAAAAACTTTAAATGGTTCTGATTTGGATGATTTAATTATTGGGTAATTATTTTTGAAAGATCAAAAATATTTTTCTCTTTAGAAAAGTTTTTCGAATAATTAAAACTATTCCATGAAAATAGCCTATTCACTTCTTTCTAGCACTTCTAAATTCTTCCTATAATTTTTTCTGCCACTCCTAAATTATCCCTCAAGTCACTCACACCTTTTAGGATAGTATCCAACCCCTTTCCACCTTACAAAAATATTTCTACAATATTTATTAAATTCCAAAGTTGGAATTTATTTTATTCATGGTTTCTTTGGTTTGTAAAGGAACTATATTTTCTGCAATTCTTCTGCTCCCACCAAAATTATCCTAGCAACTAGACAGTACCTATAACCCATTTCAGCAAAAACATTGGGTTCCACAATTCAAAATTTTCAAATTTCATTCAGTTCAAATTTGGACCAGAAACAATCTCTCTGATACAAACCTATTTTTAATTCCTCCAAAAATTCTGAAACTTTGCCAGACTCTCTTATTTGCATCAACACCTCACCACAAAAATTCCTCAAAAATCCTAAAATCCCTAGCACCTCCTGGCATTCTGTCATACATCTCATGTGCGTACTGTTCACTGGCGATCAAAGTTCAGTTAACTAAACTCGGTTCAGTGGCAGAGGCGATCGATGTCGTATACTCCACTACATCGCCTCTCCTTCTCATCCACGCCTCCTCTCCTCATCAATGAGCCGTCGTAACCCTGGTCAGTAACTCACCACCGACGATACAGTGCTCGGCCGGTGCAGCTACCTCCGAGCTCATCCGCGGCGGCTGAGTGGATCGGCTCGACCCCGCCCGCCATCTTCACTCCCCCTGTTGCTCCCCTCACCTAATCTCCTCCACGCGGCGTCTCCTCCGCGTCATCGCCGCACCGCCCAAACCATCCTGGGGCCGCTGGCAGTCGCCGGAGCCGAGCATCGCCGCCGCACCCGTACGGGCGTCTCGCCGTGGATAAGGCCGCAGTGCTCGTTTCCGTCCGCACTAAAGCTTCTAGAGTACTCTGTCAACCCTCCTGGATCATTCACAGCACCTCGCCATCGCCCCTAACCAACCTCGTCGGCGAAATTAATTCTGGCATCATCCACACCCGCACGGCTATGCTTGGCCGCCTATAAATACGACTCCCCGAGCTCCGTTGAGCAACCACACTGCACCCACACCATCCCAATCGAACTCCCGTGCACTCATTTGACCTCGAGGAGGTCATCTTCACCAACTCCGGTCACCGATCCGCCGCCACCCTCCCCGATCACCACAGCGCCATCACTCCACCTCCACCGCTCAAATCTTGCCAGTAGTCTCATATCACACCCATACTTCGATTCCGCGCTTCAATTTGACCTCCCGAGCTCTCTCCGGCGAGATCCTAACACGCCCGAACCACCGTCCGCCGCCGTCGACATCGCCGCCGTTCAGGTGCTCGCCGGCGACCACCCACCGACGCGGAACTCGACCCCGAACACACTCCGGCCATCGCCACCTCCCAAAACCCCGGCGATCGTCGCCGGTGATTGCCGCTTTCCTCTGTATACGCGCGCGCAGCGCGTTTGAATTTAAACCTGACGGGTGGGGCCCACCCGTCAGCGTTTTATTCTTTTCCGATTAAAACAGAAGGTGTATTCTGTCATTTATGCTTTCCGAGTTGGGATGCGTATTTCTTCCCGAACCGTTTTCTTTATAAACGCAGAGGGACTGGATTTTTGCAGAAAAACCCCTGAGTTTAAAAGTTGAATAACTTTTAAACCACAACTCTGATTGTGTTGATTCTTTTTTTGAAATTATTATTTTTCTCTCTAGTTTTTTTTAGTATTTATTTAAAAATATTTTGAGACAAGTTTTGGTACTGTTGCAAAAAATTTGATTTGAATTCGAATTTGAATTTTTCAGAAAACGAAAAGGGGAACTTTGCCGGGAATTTCGAGGGTTCTTCTCCTGACTACCTTGGACAAGGCAAGCATTTTTGAACCTGGGATATGGTGAATTGCATTGCATGGTTGCATTGGTTTGAGGTTGCACCATATGTGTGGAAATAATGCATGCATGCTTAGTCATATCATATTTGCACTTGCTTGCACTTCACTCAAGTAACACTCCACCGTGAATAAAAGATTGTGAGACAACCAGGAGTACAGCTCCTGTCTTGAACGTGCTGGTGAGCACGGACTGAGTTGGGACACGACGGTGTCTCCGTGGCATGTGGGACATGCCAGTCATAATAATAACAACACCTTCTGAGTCGACCTAGATCGAGTCTTGTTCCGTCACACCTAGCTAAACACCGTGCTGCCACGGGTCTTCCCGCGAAGGAAGTACGGTTTAGTAAGTTGCTAACCCCTGTTTGTGTACACACCACATAGAGGGCCATGATGAGGGTTTCCACGGCCATGGACTAATGCCCGTCATCAGGTCAGGGGGCATGGGTGTATCCGGCTGGGCCGAGAAGGGGGCACCCCTTGTAATCCGCGCATATGAATAGTGATCCCATGCTATTCGAGATTGTAGTCTCCCCGACTTAGAGTTTTTCTTGAACGGCGCTTTGGGTGATTCCTGGCATCCAGAAAGTTAATCTGGTGTGTGCTGGTCAGGTGTGTTTTCAACCTAAAGACCGTAGTGGGAATTAGTCAGTGCCACGGTGTTGACTAAAGAAATCTCATACACGTGGGTAAAGAGTACACCCTCTGCAGAGTTATAACTATTCGAATAGCCGTGTCCGCGGTCAAGGACGTTAGCTGTGAAGGGTCAAGTGTCGGTCACGGTGTCGGTCTTCGGAGGAAGATAATTAATTTGAGCATCAAATATTTTACAGAATATTATTATTTCATCACTAACGTTGTCATGGATATTTTTGGTTATCATGAATATTATGGTTGTGAATATTATTTTTACTATGCATATTATTGTGGACTAACCCGTTTCTCTTATTTTATTTTCCTGAGTGTCTCAGGGTCTGGCTAGACTACCCTGGGCACCCAGTTTTATTTTCAAGACCTCTCGTGGCGTCGCTTGAGTTCTCGGGCGGTCTGTCTCGCCCGATTCTCTTTTAGACACCCGTTTGGCATTTCTCTTCAAGACCTCTCGTGGCGTCGCTTGAGTTTTCGGGCGGTCCTATCTCGCCCGATTCTCTTTTAGACACCCGTTTGGCATTTCTTTTCAAGACCTCTCGTGGTGTCGCTTGAGTTCTCGGGCGGTCTGTCTCACCCGATTCTCTTTTAGACACCTGTTTGGCATTTCTTTTGGATTCTCGGGCGGTCATGTCTCGCCCGAATATCCACTTTTAACTTTCTTGGTTTATCACTAACATTTTATTTTTCTGTACATGCTAATATTTATCATGCCATGATTTAAATTTCAGTCAGCATGAGCATAGCATTTAATCCATCATGGGCATATGCATTCGGTATATCTTTCGTTCATAATGTTTGCGAGTACATTCCAACGTACTCACTGGCTTGTCCCTGGCTATTTCATTGGCCAGACCTGGAGGAGGACGAGCTTGTGGAAGGAGATTGCGCTAGCGAGCCCGACGCTTAGAGGTGTCCCAGTCAGTCAACCTGTGATCTTGGAGTCTGCCACATGTATCATCCTCTGTGTTTCCCCTACACCAATAAAATATCCAAGCCTCACACTGACGCTTGACTCTATTTTATTGTATCAGTGTTGTCTACCACCACACCACTGTATTATTCCACCACCGTAGTATATTGGCAAGCTTGTAATAATTGTTGAGCACTCTGACTCAACCCTGTGTAATATTATATTTGTACTAGTTATCTATATCAAGGAAGTCTACCAGTTGTTCTTGGGGCTGGTATGACTTGAGGCTCTTTTGTGATTTATCCCAGAAATGGGCCTGACAGATACTCATGATGATGCTACTAATTTGCTTTATGAAACTGTGCCACTTGGTGATTTTCTTGATGCTCAAATTGCTAAAGCTAAAGAATTTGAAAATGTTGAAACTAATGAAAATGATGAAATTGATGAATCACCTGCTACACCTAGCACTCCCACTAGAACTAAAATCCTTAATGTACTTGAGGGTTATGTTATGGATGGGGAGATTGCTAAGGAATTTCTTGCTTGTAATGATAGGGAGGATCTTAGAAAGTTGTTGAGTGAGCTTAAGGAAAAATCTATGAACGAAATGATGAAATATGATCCTAAGTTTGAAACTTCTCCTATCTTTGTTACTGATAAGGATTATGAATTCTTTGTTGATCCTGAACTTATTACTTTAGTAGAATTCGATCCTTTTCATGGTTATGAATCTGAAGCTGTTGTGGCACATCTTACTAAACTGAATGATATTGCCACCCTATTTGCTCAAGAGGAAAAGATTTGTTATTACTATATCCTTAAGTTGTTTCCTTTCTCGCTAAAGGGTGATGCTAAAGAATGGTTTAATACTCTAGCTCCTGGTTGTGTGCGTAGTCCCCATGATATGATATACTACTTTACTGATTTTTTCCTGCTCATAAGAAACAAGCTACCTTACATGAAATATATAACTTTGTGCAATTTGAGAAAGAACATCTCCCTCGAGCTTGGGGGAGGCTTCTCCAATTACTGAATGATTTGCCTGATCATCATCTTAAGAATAATGAAATACTTGATATCTTTTATAATGGATTAACCGATGCATCTAGGGACTACCTAGATAGTTGTGTTGGTTGTGTTTTCAGGGAACGAAATGTTGAACAGGCTCAGGAATTATTGAATAACTTATTGAGAAATGTCGATGATTGGACAATTCCTGAACCACCACCCAAGCCTACTCCGAAGAAAAGAGGTATTCTATTCCTCAGTCCAGAAGATATGCAAGAAGCCAGGAAATCTATGAAAGAGAAGGGTATTAAATCTGAAGATGTTAAAAATCTACCACCTATTGAAGAAATACATGGACTCGATATCCCAACATAGGTAGCAGAGGTAAATTCTCTTTATAGGTTTGATGAGGGTGATATTCCTTATAATAAATCTCCTAGTCGGTGTTTGGATGAATTTGGTAATTTCATTGTTAAGCAAGAAAACTTCAATAAATACATTAGTGATCAACTGAAACGTAATGATATTATGATTGAACACTTGAGTGATATGATGTTTAGAATTACTAATGATGTTAAAGGCTTATGTAAACACTCATGTATGGTTCAAACACAGCTAGAACAGGTTGCTAAATCACAGAATGATTTGCTTAATGAAATGAACAATAAAATCAAAGATCATGATATTAGAGTAATGACTAGAGGAGGTAAAATGACTCAGGAACCTTTGTATCCTGAAGGTCATCCCAAGAGAATTGAGCAAGATTCTCAGAGAATTAACAATGATGTACCTGGTTCACTTAGGAAGAAGAAAAAGGAAAAGAATAAGGATAGAACATTGCATGCTTCTAGTGAATCAACTGTAGAAAAATCCTCTGAGAATCCAAATAATGTTTCTATTTCTGATGCTGAGACACAGTCTCGTAATGAGCATATGCACCTAGGGATGATGATGATGATGCTAATGATGATCATGTTGATACTCAACCAGACAATAATAAAGAACCTGATAATGATGTAGAAATAGAGCCTGAACCTGAGCTTGATGAGCCACCTCCTAAGAATAAAAGATATGATAAAAAAGATTTTGTTGCTAGAAAGCATGGCAAGGAAAGAGAACCTTGGGTCCAGAAACTTATGCCATTTCCTAGTAAGGCCTTGAAAACCAGAGATGAAGAAGCTTTTAATCGCTTTGTTGAAATGCTTAGACCTTTATATCTGCGAACACCTTTGACTGAAATTATGAAAATGCCTCCTTATGCTAAATATATGAAAGATATTGTTACCAAAAAAAGGAAAATACCTGAGGATGAAATTTCTACTATGGTTGCAAACTTTTCTTTCAAAGGAAAAATACCTCAGAAGCTAGGACATCCAGGAATACCTACTATACCATGCTCCATTAAAAATAATTATGTCAGAACTGCTTTGTGTGATTTAGGAGCTGGTGTTAGTGTTATGCCTTCTCCCTTTATAGAAGACTTGATTTGAGTAAGTTGACACCCACTGAAATATCTTTGCAAATGGCTGATAAATCAACTACTATACCCGTCGGTATTTGTGAGGATGTTCCTGTTATGGTTGCTAACGTTACTATATTAACAGACTTTGTTATTCTTGATATGCCCGAGGACGACAACATGTCGGTTATTCTTTGTAGACCTTTTTTTGAATACCGCAGGGGCTGTTATTGATTGCAACAGAAGCATGGTTACTTTCCATGTTAATGGCAATGAGCATACGGTATATTTTCCAAAGAAAGCAAATAAAGTGAATAGTCTAAATTCTATTGAAAAAGTTATGACAATTACAATTGGAGATTTCGAGTTTCCTCTTCCGGTTCCCGAAAAGAAATATCAAACTCTTATTGTTGGGACAATGCATATCCCAGTTGAGGTAACCTAGTGCTATACAAAAGTTTTTCGGTTTTATGTCACTCGGAAATGGTTTATTAATAAGATTTGATCAACCTTGTTAATGAATCCCTTTTGAGAGGCATATGGTCGATGAATTTCATAAGCACAACTTTCTATACTTATAGTTTGTCCTCTGTTATTTTAAGTTCAATAAAGTAAAATGCCATGTTTTTCCTGTTTTCTGAATTATTTATGCAATAAAAAAATGACCCAAAAATAAAAGGTCTGAGAATGTCCTGAAAATTTAGTATGATTTTTTCTAGAATATATAAGAATTTTTGGCATTGAACACAACCCAGGGAGGTGCACCAGTGAGCCACAAGCTCAGGTGGCGCGCCTGCCCCCCTGGGCGCACCATGTGAGCTTGTGGGGCCCACAGGCCCCCACTCACTTAGTGCCCATGCCCACAGCCTTCTTCCACCTCCAAAAAAATCATCCTTGCCTTCTATCCCGTGTTCTTTCTCATTTTCGTGAAATTTTCGATCTCCTTGCTCGGAGCTCCATTTCCAAAACTGTTCGGAGGAATTGCTCCTTGGTATGTGACTCCTCCAATGGTCCAATTAGTTTTTGTTCTAGTGGATTATATTTTGCTACTATTAGTGACCATGAATATAAGCTTGCATGTTGAATTTACTTGGTTCTAAGTAGTTTTGATGCTTGATATAGCCTCTAGGCACTTGTGGGAGTAGTTGCTAACAATTTTGTTGAGTTTCATTCACTTTTATTTTGGGGACTAAAAATTTCAGAAATCTTCCAGAGAAGAGAAAATGCTCAGAAGGGTCTTGAGAGGCTCTTCAAGCCGGGGTTCCGCGGAAACTCCGGAGAAGAAGCCCAAAGACAACTTACCTCGTGAAGCCGAGGTGTGGTCGTGCAAATGGCCGAGCGACACATTCATGGGAGAAGCGGGTTTCCAACAAGATTTCTATCATTTGGTGGAGAACACCAGACCAACTCCTGTTCCTGAAGATAAGTGTGATCAGTACTTCCTCCTCACCAATACTTTTGTGCAAAATTTCAGATTCAAGTCTAGAAGGAATGTGCCCACCATGTCATTTCATCTCTATGATAAAACCTTCAAATTAACACTTGATCAGTTTTGTCGCATATGCAAAATTCTTGATGAGGGGAGTGCTCTAGAACCACATACTAGAGACTTTGAGGATTTTGTGTTTGACGTAACTGTGGGAGAGATGAGATGAGTCCCTAAGGCCAGAGTTGCTAGTTTACATTTTCCTGTTTTGCGTTACTTTTCATTATTTGCCGGGAGGTGTTTGACTGGTAGATGGGAGAGCGGAACACTTAGTTCACCTGATCTTCCTATTTTGCATTGCGCACTCTACAGTGACATGACCTTTAGCTTGGGAGCTATTGTTGCATGACGGTTGCACACCAGTCGTTCAAAGGGTATCATTTATGGTGGTATTTATGCATCCCATCTCGCCAGGCATTTTGAGGTTGATAACAGACATGACGAGGATGAACTTCTACCTAGGAAATATCTAGATTATGATAGAATGGCTGAGCATGATTTTATTAGTAAGGGCGAGGTTCGGTTTCAGTATAACTTGGTGTTTAGTCAGGGCACCCGTGAGGTTATTACTTTGCCTGCACCTACTTTGTTTGATCTTTCTAGGGGTAGGTACACTATCATGCCCGAGGATATTTATGTGTACTGGGACTTGTTAGTCACACCAGCACCCACACCAGCTCCGGTCCATCAGTGGGAGCCTCAGCAGCCTCAATATTTCCCTAGATCGAACTATTTCCAGCAGTGGTCGTAGACCAAGTTAGGCCAAAAGCCTAAGCTTGGGGGAGTACGTATTCTCATCGACATTACATTTATGCATCACACTTTCATTCCATTTGTCGATGTTCATCGTTTCCTTTGTTTATTCATCTTTGCTTTCGTTTGCTTCTTTTGTGTGTTTGAAAAACTTTGAAAAATCCAAAATATTTCTTGCTTCTTTTCGGTATTTCTTTCTTGTTTAGTTAGTTCACTGTATTATAAGAAAACCCAAAATGATTTCTCATTTCTTCTTTTGCTATTTGTTGGGAGCTCTTCGGTGTAATAGTTTTTTCTCCCTCTTCGTTTTTCTTTGTTTCGTTTGCTTCCCGCAGAAAAACTCAAAACTCCAAAAATATTTCAGTGTGTTTCTCTGAATTTCTTTTCTTTTCTTTGAGTAGTCGTAAGGAGAATACCGTGTAAGAATTGTTGAGTGGCTCTCATCACTGGTGCAGTGACCTGCTATACAAACGGTTTTTACCCCCTTTCCGCGACAGAGTTTTAAACCGTCGCCTTGCTTGTGTGTGCGATAGGGGGGTGGGGGTCTTCCCACACGACCCAGAAACCGTCAGCGATAGGGAGCACGCAAGCGTGTGCGATGCCCGCATCTTTCCCAAACGCTCCATCCTTGCTACTCGTGTGTGCTCGCATTATCATCGCACTCGTTATTCTGTGGTACAACGTTTACTATGCTCAACCCATCACAAATAGTTTACGATTGTACACTGTATGCGAATCTTGAATATATCCCACACATTTGTATGTACATAAACGTTTGAGATGTATAAAATGTCCCAAACGATTCATCCATATTACCCATGTTGGATGAAGGCCTATCGCACGCGTTCTTCTATGAGCAAACGTTTACGATGCACACGACATCATAAACAGTTCATAATTGCCTAGCGTGTGTGATAAGGTGACTTTCACAAACATTTATTAAGAAGGAACTGTGTGCGTTGTTATCGTTAATCTCACACGTTTTTTCTTGTCTGATCATGTGTGCAGTAGAGTTTCATCGCACATGTACTGATCTGAGAAACGTGTCTGATCTTGACATTTATCACAGACGTTTTGCTTTCGCAAACCGTGTGCAGTGTAATGGCCTGCAGATCATAATTTATCCCCAATTTAATCCCTGCATTTAAAATTCACAGAATTTGAAATTGAAACAAATTTTCAATATGAAAGTAGGCAATCACTTATTTCATATCGAACCATGTTTATTACAAATACAAGTTCAAGGACGAATGCATAATTCGATGCACAGGTACATATACTGAAGAACTACAGAAGCAGCAAGTAAAGAATGATGAACCACAGTTGTACTAAAGACTGTAAAGAGAGAGGTGGAAGACATTGTGGTTGCTGGAGAAGGCGAAGCGGAATGCCCATATTGTGCCCTCCTCCATGCCTAATGCGCGCACAACAATAGGCCAACCCCTTGTGATGGCCGCCCGCCCATCCTTCACTATCTTCATTAGGACTTCTCGATGCTCATTGTAGTCTCGATGAAATACTTTAACCTTCATTGCATGTCCACCAATCATGTACCTTGCAAGGTAATCTTGAGTAAACTACTTTGGGAACCACTGCAAACGAAAAAGATTCATACATTGTTGTCTAACAACTCATATGGGCAACAAAAAGAGAAGGCTACAGAGTTCGTAGTTACCATACTACAGCTCACTGTTGTGTTGGATAGAGCGTAGACAAATAATTTAATTGCCATCAGTCATATCTTTTTGCTAATAATTCTTATCAGTTTCCTCACTTGATGCCGGTTCATGAATATCTCATTGCCCCATACGCAAAAAGGGTCGAGGCATGGATCTTTGCCTAGGACATATGTACCTACAAGCAACAAGTCAATATTAGAAGCTAAAAAGTGTCCAGCCGTGGATCTGTATGCACTACATTATGGAGCGGAGGTAGTATAAGCCGAGGGATGAAACTAACCTCGGTGGAAAATGTTGGCCAATCTCATTGTTGTCCTGCGTAAGTACGTGGAAAGGAGTGATAAGTACTACATGCTTAACATCAACCAAATATAGCCATGGTAAACAATAACATCTCAAAATGACAGCTTGAATGTGTTCGTTTCAGCATGCTGTTAAAGCAGATAAAAAATGGAAGGGAATGTTAACTACAACAGGCTTAACAGGGACCAAATATTGTAATTCAAACTAGTACTGTTGAAAAATGAATAGAACGTAGCTCATGCTTAAACATCACACTGCATAAATGTGTAAAACTGAAATAAAGGGCATGTGTTAACTTCACCAGGCATAACAGGAACCAAATATAGCCGTTCAAACTGGTATTGATGAAATCGAACTGCACAGTTCATACTTGCACATAATGAACATCACATTGTGAATAACTGCAATAAACAAGGCATATATGCTCACTATAACAACCTAATATAGCCATTGAAAACTGGACAGAGGCTCAGTGCAACCAACCTAACAAGAAAATACAGATAAACAAGGCATCTGCTTGAAAACTGGACAAAGGCTCACTGCAACCAACCTAACAAGCAAATACAGATAAACAAGGCATCTGCTTGAAAACTGGACAAATGCTCACTGCAACCAACCTAACAACCAAATACAGATAAACAGGGCATCTACTTGAAAACTGGGCAAAGGCTCACCGCAACCAACCTAACAACAAAATACAGATAATCATGGCATCTGCTTGAAAATTGGGCAAATGCTCACTACAACCAACCTAACAACCAAATATAGATAAACAAGGCATCTACTCACTATAAACAACCAAATATAGCCATTCGTGAAACTGAAGTGGACAATTCATACTTAAACATCAGATAGCCCTATTGAACATTACATTTTTGCATAACTGAAATAATTAAACACGGCACAGTTCAAACATCGCATGGTAAAAGCTACTACAACAATGGGTACGAGTTGGCTAGCTAGAAAAAGTAAGATTTTCTTATAGGATATTGCCTCACTTGTCATAGACGGGATCCTTCCACTTGGAAGAGCACAGACCCAGGGTACGCTCCCTGATGTCGCAGATGGGCTGTCTCACCTTGGAAGAGCCGTAGTGGGTGCCCTTCGCGTGGTCATGGTCGATGAGATCTGACTTGGCAGCTGAGGATCCCAAGCCACCGCCGTAGAACATGTCCTTGAGAAATGACATAATGGGCTCGATGGCGTACAAGGATCGCAAATCCTTGACCGCGAGGTGGAGGAGATGAGCGGCGGGGCCTTCAAAGAGATTGACGGCGGTTGAACCAGAGGCGTTGGGGATGGACCACTTAACCTATGGCATGGCCCGCGTGAAGCCTTCGCTGTCGACGAGCTTGGTGTCGTAGCCGGCTCTCCTGAGATTCAGTAATACGTGAGCCCGCTGACGTGAAGCCTGCGCCATGGCGATGTAGTCAACTTCCTCGCCGGCTTCCGCAGCGAGGTGTTCCTCCGGGATCGATAGGTCGGCACGAACGGTGGCCACCTCGACATCGTCCGACGGAGAGGCCATGATAGACGTCCTTTTGGCCGTACGCTCCTCGGGCTCCTCGGGATATGTGGTCGGGCTTAGGCTGCGACTCTCTGGAGTAGGGGATGGGGATCTGGGAGGAGGGACACCGCAGGCCTCATCTAAAAACTCAGGGTGGCGAGGGTATGGGAATGGTGGGTAACCTGAACTTATCTAAGCTAGGAGGCAGGGGCAGACCGACAGGGGTTGGTGGCGGCGGTGGCGAGCTAGGGTTCGAGCGGGGGGGAAGGGGGGTAGACTGTGGAGGGGGACGAGGTTAGGGCGGGTGGTGTTTGAGGATATGCCGCGGCTAGTGAAAATTTTAGTAATGGTGGGTGGAGATGGTGGTGGACGAGGGAGGGCGACGGTTCAAATGCCTCGGCTACTGGAATTTTACTACGAGGTCAGTGGTGGAGGAGTGAGGGCGATGGTTGAAATACCACGGCAACTAAAATTTGGGTAAAAGAAATGAAGCGGGGCGGGAGCAACCAAGATTGCACACGGTACAAACATAATAATTGTGTACGATAATAAGGAAAAGCCGCGGAACCACCAATTTTTGCATCGCTCAAGGCGGGTAGCTTTTTTGAGATTTCTAGCTAGCTGGTTTATCGCACACGGTTCGTCCTAATTTTCAGACGCATACGTGGAATTCATCCTAAATATCCTGTACACATTACCCCTTCACCCTTGCTGGCGCTTGCGAAGTCATGGCAATTTTACAGGGCACGAGCTTCGCAGACGGTTAAGCCAGTTCACCCATGTCCGTTGCGCGTACGTTCGCATGCAGTTTTTCATCCGAGTCGTCTGCTATTTTATATAGCACCATTTGGCAACAAAAAACACGAGAGAGGGTAAGAACACAA
Organism: Elymus sibiricus; assembly: GCA_039707655.1. NCBI lineage: Eukaryota > Viridiplantae > Streptophyta > Magnoliopsida > Poales > Poaceae > Elymus > Elymus sibiricus. The sequence continues at coordinate 231,475,602 of CM077672.1, read as the reverse complement.
CCACACCAGCATGTGGCCCAAATATATATGTATGAAAAGGGTGGTGTGTGATGTTCAAATTCCCAATGCACAACTTTGACGCGCGGGCCCACGGGTGGGCGCGTCGCCGAAGATTGGGTGAGAGGGGCCAGAAGACAACAACTACCTGGAAGTGGCCAAATATATGTAGGAATAAAGGGTGTGATGTTTAAATACACAATGCACAACTTTGATGTGGCACCTCCCTCGCAAACCGGAAAGCCCCCTTGGATATCTATAATGATAGGTTAAGGTCGTAGCTAGGTGCCTGCCCCACCCCCACTTCGTGTCGGCGGGACGCATGCACGTACTCATACTTTGGTTGGACATGCATGCATGTCACCATGACCTACCATAACACGGACCAAGTGAATATATCTTGCCAAAACGACCACTGTTGTTGTCGGTCAAAAAGGGATATAATAGACCGCTCGGGCCCATAGATTGGACCATCACCGAAACCGCACGAGAGGGGCCACAAAACCAGCACCACCTACATGGGGCCCAAATTGATGTACGTTGGAAGGGTGATGTGTTTTAAATACCCAATAATGTACAATTTTGATGTGGCGCCTACCTCACAAAATGGACAACCCCCATGAAAGGTAGGTAGTAATTAAGGACGACGTCGACGTACGTAGGGTGTCGATCTAACCCACCATTTCGAGCGCATGGGAGGGAATCCTGAGAACGCATGAGCTCGAAATTTGCTCGGACATGTCACCATGACCAGCGGTAACACGAACCAGGAGGAATCCATTCATGGCCAAACCCCCTCGTTGTCGGCCAAAGGGATGATATATATAGACCAGGCCCATAGATAGGCGTGTCGTTGAAAACCGCACATGGGAGACGGGGTCGATCAGAAGACCCTATACCCTGCATGTGGCCCAAATATATGTGTATATGGGTGGTGTGTGATGTGATCAAATCCCCAATGCACAACTTCGATGGGGCACCAGCTGCATTACAAACCGAACACCGTACCCCCAGGAAGCCAGGTTACGTATGATGCCGGTTCCCCAACTTCGAGCCGGCGGGAGGGAATCCAACAAATGTTCCCCAACTAAATTTGGTCTGACATGCCACCATGACCTATACCTAGAGGAACCCGTCATGGTCAAACCCTTCTCATACGTTGTGGGTCAAAGGATAGAACATGCGGGCCCACAGATCTCGAACGTTGTGGGTCAAAGGATAGAACGTGCGGGCCCACAGATCTCGAACGTTGTGGGTCAAAGGATAGAATGTGGCGGGCCCACAGACCGATCTCGATCATTCTCCAATTTTTCAAAACAACAAATAACAAAAAAAAACATCATTCTCCAAATTTTCAAAACAAGGATGTCAAGGTTTTTTTAATCGACATGACTGGTCACTACAGACACATTTAGATGCGAATTGTCTATAATGACCGTATCATGGCGCTTAAATGAAGCTTGAGATATAGCAAATTCCCACCCGGTCACCCATCCTTAGACTGCTCCAGCACGACCATGCTATAACACCCCACTGTAACACCCCTCTGTAATGAGCAACAGTGATCCATAATGATGATGCTAAGTCACTGTGATTTGCAATGCTTGATCAAAGTGGATTCAAATTTCATTTCAAATTCCTCCACCAAATTCAATTCAAATCATAAGTGAAATTTGAAGTTGCTCAAAAATTGCTGGAAAATAGTTCATGTTTTAGCAAAAAATCCAAAACAAATAATTGTTTAGGAAAACAACATCACCATCAATGCTAAATGTGGACTAGGGCAATTAAATAGTGCTAAAACAGCAATTTAAAAGCCACTTCATTTATGAAAAAATCAAATGAGTTCAAATGGCCTCCAAACTTTTTGTGGCAGTGCATCAATTTCCCTAGTATTTGTTTCTACCAGTTGCACATTTTTGCAAAGTCATTTGTTGGCTAAAAGAAAATGCAAAAGCTACTGGAAAAAGAAAAACAGAAAGAAAAAGGGAAAAAGGTCACTGTGCACGGGCCTAAGTGCACAGTGCGGCCCAGCCCACCTCTACCATCTCCCTCCTCTCTCTCCTGTGCGTGTCAACGCGCCACCGGCCGTGCACGCGTGCTCCGGCGAGCTGCCGACATGGCGACGCCCCAGGACGGCGAGGGGATAAGGGCAACCCCCCTCAGCCCCGTCACTCGTCCCTATCCATTCTCCCCTCCTCTCTCGCTCTCTCTCGCCCGCTTACGAGCTCGCCCGAGAGCCTCCGCCGCCGCACGCCGTCGATCCAGCGGCCACTGAGCTCCTTCCGCCTCGCCACCATGTTTGCGAGTTGCGCCGTGCTCGACTACGTCCCCTACGCCGAGCCTTTCGAGCCGGGAGCCACCGCATCGCCGTCCCCGCCTTCTTCTTCCTCCTCGGTTGCCGTCGACCTCGCCGTCGATTCGCCGCCGTGCTGCGCTCCAAAGCTATCAATGGGCCACCGTGAGCCTCCCCGGTAAGCACCGCCCCTTTCCCCTCTCTCTCCGAGCTCGTGCGCGTCCCCTAGCTAGCTTCTCGCCGTGGCCGTACCCATCACCGCCATCATGCTCGTCGTCATGGCCACGCTCGCCGTCGAGCTCAACCAAGCACGGCATCGTGCTCGGCGCACACGTAGCAGCCCAATGCGCTAGCTAGATCGCCTCCCCGTGCCCCGCATCGCCGTAAACGTCGTTGCCCGATTCCGGCCGCCGCTCGCCGTGGTCGTTCCGGTCAACTCCGGCCACTTCCGGCTGTGCCACCGCCACCTAACGACACGGCGTCGTCCGCTCATTTGAACGAGCTATCGCGCGCGCCAAATGGTTCGCCGTAGCAAAATCCCGACGCGGCCAGCACGTCGCCGCCATGTTTTGGCGTCGCCGGTGATGAGCTGCCGGCAGCCGCCGCACTGGCAATTAATCTAATAGTTAATTAGACACTGACAGATGGGGCCCACCCCCTAATTAACTCTTGTTTAGTTTAAATTAACTCTAATTATCCCTCTGTGTATGACATGTGGGACCCAGCTGTCAGGTTTGACCTGGAACAGCTGGGGTTGACTTGCTGACATCATGCTGATGTAGTAAATCCTTTTCTATTAATTTCGAATTAGTTTTAAATTCCAGAATTTCAGAAAATGGTTTAAATCTTTGAAAATCGTAGAAAATAAACCGTAGCTCGGATCGAAATGTTTTCAACATGAAAGTTGATCAGAAAAACGAGACGAATCCAAATATGTGGTCAAAATGCTTGACCATCACTCCTAACTATCTGAACATGGAACCTTCCCCTCCGGTTCAGTATATCGATACCTGCCTAAAGCCAGGAAAATATCCCCAGATATTTTCCCGCTTCGTCTGCAACGTGTAGCATTGCATTAGGTCACCACCAGCACTGCATATTGCCATGTCATGCATCTGTATTGCTTTGTTTGCTTTTATTTATTGTTTCTTCCCCCTCTTCTCCTCCGTTAGACCCTGAGACCAACGCTACCCCGGAGGACTGCTACATCCCCGACAACCCCACTTTTGCCGCAGAGCTTCCAGGCAAGCAAACCCCCTTGAACATGCCTATATCGCCTATTCTTTCTCCCTCTTGCTTGCATTAGAATTGTTGCAGTTGTTGTTCCGAAATACCTATTCTGATGCATAGCCTATTTTTGTAAACTGCTATTGATACCTTACCTACTATCCTAAATGCTTAGTGTAGGTTGGTAGTGATTCATCTGTGGCCCTCATCCTTGTCCTAGTTGCCCCGCTTTAGCACTAAAGCCCTGATCGAGGTGATCGATGGGCTGAGACCGACACATCACCGCACACCCCCTTAGTTGTATGACTCCGCAGAGCTACCATCGAGTGCCGAGGGTGATACCTCTTATCTCACTCCTGATGTGGCCTCTGTAACCTAGCTAGTCGGTTGTGGGTTACCGAGGGTGATTCCTCTTTCACCACCTCTGATGAAGCTTCTGTCGTGCAACCCCGTAAGTGTGAATGCCATCGAGGGTGATTCCTCCGAATTCACCTTGACGGATACGTCTAGTGGGGATCCAACGAGGGTGATTCCTCGGATTCCTTCTGGATGTAATGGACACAAGGTTACCACATAGTTAATTTCAGACACTGTTTAAAGACGGGTCAACCCTGAGGGGTACCCGCGAGTTATGTGGAGTCGGGTTGACCATGAGGGTACCCGTGAGATAATTACGTGGCACGGCCGGGCATTCTTAGCCCTTGTCGTAAGTCCACGAGTCGGGGCGACGGGGTCACATGATCGTGAGTCTCTGCTCGTTTCTGCGAGCTCCCAACACACTAATGGGTTAGGATATGTAATCCGAGTAGGCCTCTGGCCTTATCGCACTAACCACCACGCGGGAATAATATGGGCACTCGGCGTCATATGTATCAGCCGAAGTTCTTCAGACGTCAGCGATTGAGCGGCGCGCGCCCGGGTGGACCGCGAAAGCCTGCATGTGTATACAGGGGCTAGGTCTGGTCCCGGCCGCCCACGCAACGCGCAGGAGTGCAAAGGGCGATGGGCCCAAGACCCCTGAGCGCTTAGGGTGTAGACCGGCGTGTTGGTCTCTCTGTTGAGCCTAGGTAGGGCTACGACGTGTCGATCAGCCGAGGTCGGGCATGGACCGAGTAGGTGTGTCCGGCCAGAGTTAATCGAGCGTGTTGGGTAAGATGGTGCACCCCTGCAGGGAAGTATATCTATTCGAATAGCCGTGTCCACGGTAATAGGACGCTCGGAAAATATCCCAATCTACTACAACTAGAACTGGATAAATATGTGGCTCCGGGATCGCTTTCTCGCAGGGAGTCGGATCTCTGGGCATTGCTACTTGTTGCTACTACTATATTTATGTACTAATCTGCACTCTTCTAATGCTGCAAGACTCTGAAGATGCTAGTCTTCGATAGGCTAGGCCTTTCTCGCTATTCTGGCATTTCTGCAGTCCAGTCCACTAATACAGCCCTTCTTTGATACCGATGCATAAGTAGGATAGTTCTGATGTAAGTCTTGCGAGTACTTTGGATGAGTACTCACGGTTGCTTTGCTTCCCTTTTTCCCCATACCCGATTGCTGCGACCAGATGACGGAGCCCCGGAGCCAGCTGCCCCTGTCGACGACTACTACTACCCCTCTTGTGGAGAGTACTACTACGTGGAGACCACCGACGACCAGGAGTAGATAGGAGGCACCCAGGCAGGAGGCCTGCGCCTTTTCGTTCCAGTGTCGTTGTTTTCCCAGCCTTCTTAAGGCATATCTGTTTAACTTTTATGTCTCTACTCAGATATCTGATGCTTCCGCTGATGCTTGTATGACTCGACCTTATGTATTCGAGCCCTCGAGGCCCCTGGCTTGTAATATAAAGCTTGTATGACTTTTATTTGTGTTTAGAGTTGTGTTGTGATATCTTCAAGTGAGTCCTTAGGCTTGATCGTGTGCATTTGCATGTATGATTAGTGCACGATTAAGTCGGGGGCATCACACACGCTTAACTCATGCGGTCTATTTGACTAGGCTAGCGGATGGGAAGCTGCCCTTGCTGATAAGAGTTGCCTCCTCGTGTTTAAGGCATTTACCGATGGTCACCGTGTGGGACCTACTCCTTACTATCACACACGTTTGTGCTTTTAGAAACTGTGTGCAATCTTTACATACCAGACCACTTCCATTCAAACTTACATTATTTTTTACTACTTAAAACTAGCCGGAAGAAGCAAAAGCTTTGCCTTTTCATGAATTAAGAACAAGATAGTTGCCCAGTTAATTGTGGAAAACCGGGCGAAAACTAATACAAACAGGGCCTAAACCTACGGGAACTCTTGGCTGAGCATGAACTGGTACAGGCCTTCGTCCACACGTCTGATACGCTCGCGGAACTGTTGTACCGCTATATCGATCTCCGCCCAGGATATTTCATCGGCGATGGTCGATTCCAAGCCACGACGAGTATTTTGCTCTGCTTTGCCGTTGGCGGCACTTGGGGGGCGAGGAGGTCGAAGAGCCAATCAACCAGCCCGTTGGCGTCGTGGCGGCGGATTCTGGCAGTGCGAACTTTGTCCGGCGCAATTATGGCACTGACGGCGTCTACCCATTCCTGGCGGGGAATAGGGATGCTTACCGGCCCTGGAAACGGCCTCTCGAGTGGTTGAGTCAACAAGATGCTGACACGGCTCCGCTCAGATAGTGCGGCGCACCGCACCTAATGCGCGGCGGCGTTCTCCCGCTCTTGCGCGGCAGCGCTTTCCCACTCTTGCTCCGCTCCGCTCCATGGGCGGCGACGAACACATGTGTAGACATTGGCCCGCTCAAGCACTGGGGCGCCATGATACAGCTCACGCTCGGCGGCACGCTGCCGCTCTTGCTCGGCGGCGCGCTGCCTCTCTTGCTCGGCGGTGCACGGCCGTTTTGGCTCTCTGGCCTACTCCGGCTCATTCTCCTCGTCGAGGAGGTTGATGACGGTGGCGGCACTTCGCCGGATTGGCATGCTTGGAATGGTATACTGCGATATGGCCGGTGTGTCGCCGCCTAGCCTTCTATGCCCACTGATACTGGCAGTGGGAAACCGATGGGGGGGAGTGGCGGGAAACCGATTGGGGGGAGTGGCGGGAAACTGATTGGGGGAGTGGCGGGAAACGGTAGCATGTTTGGATATATAACACCATTAATATGGAAAACTTGAGAAAGAAGGAAGCGCGAGCTAGCGTGACGCATGCGCACAGTGCTTACCCACAGGTGCCAGACGGTTGAACAGAACTGCTTTAAATTATTCAGGGTTTGTTTGACATTTTTTATACATTATAATAGAGTTTTCTAGGCATTTAATGTGTATAATTCAAATTTGAACTACAAATACATGCTCCAGTGCACCAAAATGGGTTGAGAAATCATAGATGTGTCCTTGGGTGCATGATTAGGTCCCATGCAAGGAATGGGGATGAATTACAAACATCTCGATGTCCTGGCTCGGCCTCAAACATTGAAAATTTTGGTTTTTAAATCCCCATAAATCCAAAACTCACCTGAAATTCATGAAACTTTACATGGTGTCATGACATGGCACATATATGCCATGGTAAAAAAACGGAACAATTTGGGGCAAGTTTTGGTACAAGCCTCTTACAAACCGGAGCTTCTCGCAAGAAGCCTCGTGGTTCTGATAGGGAACGTGTCACCCTTGTGGGCGAAACAACAATCGCTGCCTCTTCTCGCCTTGTATTTTTTTCTATGGGCAACATAGACCAATAGGTGATTTGTGCTGAAATATGGAATTATTCAGGGTTCGTTTGGCCTTTTTTATACATTAATTGAGTTTTCTAGGCATTTAATGTCCATAATTCAAATTTGAACTACAAGCACATGATCCAGTGCACCAAAATGGCTTCAAAAACCATACATGTGTCCTTGGGTGCATGTTTGGGTCCCATGCAAGAAATGGGGATGAATTACAAACATCTCGGTGTACTGGCTCGGCCTCAAACATTGAGAATATCAGTTTTTAAATCCCCGTAAATCCAAAACTCACCCGAAATTCAAGAAACTTGGCATCGTGTCATGACATGGCACATATATGCCGTGGTAAAAAATTTATCCCATTTGGGGCAAGTTTTGGTACAAGCCTCTTACAAACCGGAGGTTCTAGCAAGAAGCCTCGTGGTTCCGATAGGGAACGTGTCACCCTTGTAGGCGAAACGACAATTGCTGCCTCTTCTCGCCTTGTATTTTTCTTCTACAGGCAACATAGACTAACAGAAGATTCGCGCTGAAATATTGAATTATTCAGGATTCGTTTGGCCTTTTATACATTAATTGAGTTTTCTAGGCACATAATTCAAATTTGAACTACAAGCACATGCTCCAGTGCACCAAAATGGCTTCAAAAACCATACATGTGTCCTTGGGTGTATGTTTAGGTCCCATGCAAGAAATGGGGATGAATTACAAACATCTCGACATACTGGCTCGGCCTCAAACATTGAGAATCTCGGTTTTTAAATCCCCCTAAATCCAACACTCACCCGAAAATCGTGAAACTTGGCATCGTGTCATGACATGTCACATATATGCCGTGGTAAAAAATTTGTCCAATTTGGGGCAAGTTTTGGTACAAGCCTCTTACAAACCGGATCTTCTAGCAAGAAGCCTCGTGGTTCCGATAGGGAACGTGTCACCCTTGTGGGCGAAACGACAATCGTCGCTGCCTCTTCTTGCCTTGTATTTTTTTCTACAGGCAACGTCGACTAACAGGAGATTCGCGCTGAAATATGGAATTATTCAGGGTTCGTTTGGCCTTTTTATACATTATTGAGTTTTCTAGGCATTTAATCTCCATAATTCAAATTTGAATTACAAGCACATGCTCTAGTGCACCAAAATGGCTTCAAATACCATACATGTGTCCTTGGTTGCATGTTTAGGTCACATGCAAGAAATGGGAATGAATTACAAACATCTCGGCGTCCTGGCTCGGCTTCATACATTGAGAATCTCGGTTTTCAAATCCCCATAAATCCAAAACTCACCCGAAATTCATGAAACTTGGCATAGTGTCATTATATGGCACATATATGGCATGGTAAAAAAATTGTTCAATTTGAGACAAGGCGCACACATTAATAGCCAACATAGGCATTTTGGAACAAATAGATGACACATTAATATCGCAAACGGTTGTATTGTTTGAACCGTGGGCGTTCCACTAACCATTTACGTGTGGCCACGCGTCCCTCTTTTTATTGGAGAGTACTACCTCGGTCCTGGTTTATTGGTCCTCTTTATATGTTGTGCAAAAATTTGACCATACTAGGTGGCGTGCGTGCAGCTGTTTGATTAGACGGGACGAGTGCGAGAAGTCCGCCGCGTGGCTCGACGGGAGGCGCGCGAGCAGTCCGCCGCGCAAGCTCAACGGGACCCGTGTGAGCAGTCTGCCGCGCAGGCTCACCGGGAAGCGAGCTCTTTGACCTCCACCCACCGCCTCGCTCCCAACTTCTCCATTAATGGTGGCCGAGCAGGCTCACCGGGAAGCGAGCTTTTTGACCTCCACCCGCCGCCTCACTCCCAACTTCTCCATTAATGGCGGCCGAGCCGCTGTTTAACATGCGGTTGATGCATCTGGATGGAGGGTGTTAGCTTGTGATCCCATGGCCCCGCTCAACGCTAGCTAGCATTGTTTTGTTCGTGCCTCACTGAGAATGTGACTTTTAGCCTGTTTTCGACTCGTATACATGTACCTACGAGGTTATGAATGAAATAATACGACGACAAATTGACAATGTCAACGGATAATAATTGTCTTACATATCCCGGATAATTTAAAATGCCACAAGCTGCAACGCCCGAAAGACACAGGGGCAAGAGAAGAAGGAAGTCGCTGCTCTCTACTTCTCGATGGATCGCTGGGCGAGGAGTTCTTCCAGCTCCTTCTTCACATCCTCATGACTTTGCTTGATAGCAGCCATGGATTCCTCCACCTGCAGCTCACGCTTGATGTGGAGCTTCTTCAAGTCATCCCTAAGTTCATGGACAACGGCTGTCAGCATCATCCGCGAGGCAATGCTCTTCTCATACAGCTTCTTCCAGCTGGCGGCCTCCTCCTTCTACTTGTCAAGCTCCTTGTGGAGCTTCGCATTGTCACCCATGAGTTGCACGAGGAGGCCAGTCGCCTTATCAACCGAGGCATCTCTAATCTCGAGCAGCTTCTCCAAGCCGGCGACCAGCTCCTGCTAGTTAATTAGGCCAGCGAGAATGTCGTCGTCGCTGGCTAAGGACTTCAGCCCCGCCAGCTCGTCGAGTTCGCCGACGTGGCGAGTGCGCTTGTGAGAGCCCTCGTCAGCCCATGAGAGCTTGTTCGAGGGCTCCGCGGCGCGGCAGGACATCTCTGCTCCGGCTGTCGCGTTGCGGCAGGACCTCTCTAGTGCTTCCGCGGCCTTGGTCTTTGCTCCCTGGTTATATGTCGACCCAGAACTCCTCCTACCGGCCATGGCAGACGCAAGGAACAACTTAAGAGGAAAGACCTGTTTTTTTGGTGATGAGGAGAGGAATGTGCAGTAATTTTCGAGTGGGTAGTTTTTATAGCCCAGTGCTAAGTGGGAACACATTTAGGTTTGATCGGTGTGAACACATTTGCAATTACTTATTGTGTGGTAATTTGGAATGTGACGTGGGCCCGCGTTCTCAGATGTGTACGTGTCTATCTAGTATCACAAACAGTCCAGATATCGTCAGCATGTCCAATGGATGGGCCGTCTCGCCTCCCACGCGTGCCAGACGGTTGACCAGAACTGCTATACGCAGGTGGTTGCTCATCGTTGAGGCGGCTGCGGCGTGCTCTGCTCGCGTCCCTTTGCGTGCTCTGCTCACGTCCCTTCGCGCGCTCTGCTTGACGTTGAGGCAGCCGCGGCGCGCTCTGCTCGTGTCCCTCCGCGCGCGCTCTTTGAGCGGTTGGGGCCGGCGCACGATCACGTTTTGGGCGCCACAATGCAGTTAATACGTGCGGCACAATGCAGTTAATACGTGCGGCACAATGCAGTTACGCACTGCAACAACTGCCATCCGCGCGCGCCGATACTCCAGGCCGTTCGGCCTTCCCATTTATTCCCACGACCATTATAACCGTAGTCTCTTCAACCTTTCGATCGCGCCCCACAACACAACAAGCACACCCACGACGACACATAGAGAGAGGATATCCAGCGACGCTCCAATGGAGTTCGGCGTGCATCGTGTGGACACCCACATGAGGGGGAAGGACCTCTCGGTGGTGTACACCATCGACCCGGCCATGGTGGAGGACTCCATCAACACCATGGAGCAGTTGCTTGCTAAGGACGACAAGTACAAAGTGGTCGGCTTCGACCTCCAGTACACCGCCGGTCGTCCCGGGGTTGATCAGGTGGTTGCCGTCGCCCAGTTGTGCGTGGGCCATCACGTCCTCGTCTACCACTACTACCTGGCCACAAGGCCTTGCGAGCATTTCGCCAGGTTTGTCAAGAGCCCTAATTACAAGTTCGCTACGATGGACACCGTCGACGATGTAAAAGCGCTCCAGATTTTGGGCTTGGCCTGCCCGAAGCTTGTCGACATCCGTGGCCACTACAAGGTCTGGGGCAGCACGAAGAAGGACTCCCTGGTTGAACTCGCCGTGGCCATCATCGACCCCTACTATGAAAACATGAAGGAAGGTTCCAAGAGAAATCCTGGATCCTGGCACGGTGCCTGGGTGCGGAGACTGGATGAACCTCACCTCAAGTTTGTAGCCAAGAACATGTACACATGCTACGAGATGCACAGGCGGATCGTCGACATGAGGGAGTGCCTCCTTCCTGTAGACGACGAGGGATCGAGCCACCAGCAGAGCAGCAGCGGCAAGCGTCACAAGAAGAAGTAGATGATGATTAGATATGATCGTTTATCCTAGTTTATTATGCATGTAATTGTTTACTTTGGTGTGTGCAAATGTTATGTGTGTAGTTAGTTATGTAATTGGATGTTTAATTTGGTTATGCAATCATGTCCTTATAAGTATATATGTTGTTGTTCTGTAGACAGAGAGCGTAGATGTTGTGCAGACTGAGCAAATCACATCGCACACGGATTAAACTACGGAACCCGTCGGTGATGATTTCATCAACCGCTGACAATTGTTTACCAGCAAGCGTTTGCCCACAACACACATGGGTTATTAGCAGGAATCGTCGGTGTTGTTATCGGTCTTCCCACACATTTCTGATTACTGACCTATTTGCCGCGTATCACACACATCTTGTTAAGTTGAACCGTTTCTGTTGTGTTGGGTAATCGCAAACAGTTCATCTGAGTGAACTGTATGCCGTGTATCGCACACACCTTGATCTGTCTAACTGTTTCTGTTGTGTTGGGTAATCACAAACAGTTCATCCGAGTGAACTGTATGCCGTTTATCACACACGCCTCGAACTGGCTGCCCGTTTATGTTGTTTTGGCTCATCGCAAACAGTTCGTATGGATGAATTGTATGCCATGTATCGCACACGCGTCTCTAATCTGAATCGTGCTTGATGTCTCCGGCATCGCACACAGTTCGTCTTATTGGTGATGGTTTTATTATGACACCGTTTGCGATTCATGCATCGCACACAGTTTGGTCGCGGGGTCTCTGATTCATGTGTCGCGTTAGCGGTCGCCTGCAGTAGTGCATATGCTTTATTGTTGATCTAACAAGAGAGCCAATATTTCCTTGTCTTCTCCCTTGAATAAATTGTTTGCAGATTTTAGCTTATTTCACGACACCCTTGCACCATTATTATTTTTATATCATTCAGTCGTGCAAGTTGTCGGTGTAAAAACCGGCAGACCTCGGGGTAGGGGGTCCCGAGCTGTGGATCTCGGATCGGTGGTAGCAGAGACGAGGGAGACGATATTTACCCAGGTTCGGGCCCTCTCGATGGAGGTAAAACCCTACGTCCTGCTTCTATTTATATTGATGGAGATGTATCAAGTACAGAGTTGATCTACCTCGAGATCGTAATATGTGTCTAACTTCTAGGGCTAGGTGAGCGATATTGCGTTGATGTCCCCTATGGGCTAAACCCTATGGCTTATATGCATGCCAGGGAGGGTATCTAGGGTTACAAAGCCGGTAACTAGTGATAAGGCAGCTAGAGAGATCTTGGGGTATACGTCAAGTCTTCGGTAGAGCCAATCTTGATCATACTTCTTGCATACGGCTTCCGGAGTCCATCTTGATCACGTACGAGGGCCCATCGGCCCAATCGAGGAGACGGGCCGGTTAGGTTAGCACCCCCTAATCCAGGACACCGTCAGTAGCCCCTGAACTGGTCTTCGATGCCGAAGTCGACGCCCTTCAATTTCTGGAGTCTTGGTTCAATAGACAAGTTCCCATGTTTTATTCTCTGACCAGACTCAAAGACCTCGGCCAACCATTAGAATTCCGGGGCCCAATTTCAGATTTCGAGAATTGTGTCATCTAGAGAAGCGGGCCCCTTTATGGAAAAAGTGTCGGAGCATCAGCCCCTTTCACCTCTACTTAATAAACGTGCAGCCTTTTGCCAGCGGCCATACGCCTCAACTGCAACCGCAGCAAAAATTCCCCCTTCCCAACCCAAGCTCTAGAGCCCGAACAATGGCGAGTGGTGAAGGATCGTCAAGGCGTCCTCACGGCCCTGATAGAGGGGATTGGGGAAGCTGCTCCGTCGCGCGCCTGCAACTAGAGCACTTGGCGACGCAAGGCTATCTACCGGATGCGGATCTGGCACCAAGCCGTCCTGGATTAACGTCCCTCGACGGTCTAGCCCACGCCGAGAATTTCCCTTCGCCGCAAGGATACGAACGGGTAAGCTTCGTGCCTTTCCTCCTCCACGGTTTAGGGTTTCCAATCCACCCTTTCCTCCGCGGCCTACAGGAGTTTTACGGGATGCATATGCACCATCTCTCCTCGAATTCGATATTGCACATTGCGGGGTTCGTCGCGCTCTGCGAGCTACACCTCGGCTGTCAGGCGCACTTCGGGTTATGGAGGAAGTACTTCTGCATCGTGCCCCGCTCCTCGGCTGACAAGTTATTCGAGGTTGGAGGAGCCGAAGTCTGCCGAGTCGACAAAACTGGTTATCCAGCGGGAACACCTCGAGAGGACGCCGATTACTGGCCATCCGAGTGGTTCTATATTAATGACGTCCCGTTGTACGAGCCAGTCCGGCCAGGCCTCCCGCCCTTCTCATTGGATCCACCGAGGAAATGCTACAGCTGGAGGCCGCGGAGCTTGGCACAAGAGGAAGACGAAGCCGTGACCAACTTAGCGGCCAAAGTGAAGCTACTGTCGAGCGCTGGCCTCACCATCATTGACGCGATGGCGGTGGCCCTAGACCAAAGAGTCCAACCCCTTCAGTAGCGTCAGCACTTATTGTGCGAGTACAACAGGTCCAACGACGCTTCCCGATCTATCAAGGGAGCTTTCATGGACCAAATGACCCTTGGGGCTGTACTAGCCAGCATGTACCAAGGGTCCGCGGAGGAGTTCGCCAAGCGTCAGTTCCGGGACGGGCTATCGTACAGCAACCCCGCCGACATAGTAAGTTTTTCTGCTGAACTCTCTCGTTCACCTCGGGATCCTTAGAGTTAACCCGCAACACCTCGGCCTTTGAACAGCGGTGGAGGCGTTTCGAAGGCGTGAGCAGTCCGGCCCCTGAGCCAGAACTGCACTGCCACGCGGAGGACCCTCTCTATAACAAGGATGAAGACCTGGACCTGATCTACGAAGGGAGGAAATTTTTCTTGGAGAGTCTTGACGGCTCAAAAGTAGCTATCATCCCTGACATGCCGGGGACGAGGCCCGCCTCATCGGTAACACTCCCTTCCTCTAAACGAAAGAGAGCCCCTCGTCCTCCAGCCACCAGCCATCTGACTTCTCCTCCAAAGGGGCGGCGCTCTCAACGCCTACACAGAGAGACGGCTTCACTGAGAAGGGCCCCGGCCGAGGCGCGAGAAGTTCAAGCCGAGGTCACGGGGGTAGGCGAAAGTGCCCCCTCCATCACCGGGTAATACCTTGATCTATGCCGCTGCGAAGACACTTCGGATTTTAACCTTCCTGATTATTTGCAGACAACCTTCACCCACCACAGCAAACGTGGAGGCCGAGGGAGCCACGGCCCTACCCGGGGAGACGTGTGTCCGAAATCCCACGGGGGTTAACTCCGGAGCCGCCCAGGCCGAGGATTCGGCGACATCGGCCACTCCGTCCGAGATTCAGTGCGCCGAGAATTATCGTCGGCGAAAAGCTTCTCCGAATAATCCGGCTTTCTCAGACAAGGAGCTCAATGCTCTCAGTGCGGTGGATGCATACCTCGGGGCAACCCGAGGTGCCTTTGATGAATCGCTGGACGTCTTGTCACGGGGGATGCGGGTAAGTTTTAAAGACAAATATGACTACCAAGTATGGTAGTAGCCCCTAAGGCTTGGTACGAGCCCCTGGGGTCGAATCAAGACTTGAATACTAACCAGCAATCTCTGTCGTAACAGGAAGCCCACTTGAAGAACGACTAATTGACCTCGGCGTTGGCCCAAACAAAGGTGCAGCTTGACGCGGCTTTGTCCGAGGTTGAACAGGTGAAAAAATTCACCAGAGAGGCGCACGGTAAGTGCTTAATGCTTAAAGTGGGTGATATAAAAAAATAGAGCTGACACCAAAATCGCTTGTAGCAGCGGAAGCCCTGGGCCATCTTGAAACAGATCTGAAGTACGCTCGCGAGGATCTGGCGTATGCTGAAGCGCAACGCCAGGCAAATCAACATGTGGTCACTCAGAGAGAGGATAGCGTGAATGCGCTTAGGACGGAGAACGCCCGCCAGGCCCAGGAAATTGAGAGCTTAAAGGCTCGTCTTGCTGCTGCAGAAGCAAAGAATCGGCGAACAGACGACATGATTTATGGTAAGTCATAAGGCACGACGGACATTTGTCATGTAGCTTGTCCGAGGGGTTTTGTCATGCGAATGTTGTTTTTGTGTGGCAGCTTGTTTGACTGGCCTTCCTCCGGAGTCTCGGGGTCCGGTGTCCGAAGACATGAGCATTCGTCTATCCGAGGTGCATGAGAGGGCCCGGAAATCGATGAAGGATGTGCACCAGGCTTTATGGCCCGAGGTGGTGCCGGTCCCCGAGGACATGGCCACGCTAGCCGAACAGCTTAAGAGAGCTCGGCGCCGGATCCAGGCTTGGAAAGTATCAGCCTGCCGGGAAGGTGCGAGGGAGGCCTGGGCCATGGTGAAAACCCACTACACCGGTTTGAGGACAACGGAATTAGCAGAGGTGGGACCCATGGGGCCTGATGGGAAGGAAATCCCTACCAGCCAGATATATGATAATGTAATGCCTGCGGCACACCTCTCGCAAAAGGATTGCGCGTTCGACACCCTAATAGATGGGCTAGACCGCGCGTGAAAACTTTGTATGACTTTATGTACCGAGGTATTCTATGTCAATTTTTTCCGTCCGTTTAGCCAAACTTTTGTCAGCCAGCCTTCGGCTTCTGCCTCCTCGGATAAATTCCGAGGAGTGTCCCATACTACTGGCCGAAGTCATCGGACCAGGTGTTTCAGGCGACCAGGCAATCGGGCTGTGCGGCTCGAAAGACAAGAGGGTAACGGAGGGTTATGTTATATTACTTTTTAACGTAAGAAACATCTTCCGAGGAAAATAGTTCTTCCAACAGTTCCTTTCCTCAAGTTGTTGTGTCGAACACGTTCGTCCGAAGACGCATGACCTCCGGGGTAAAGCCCCTGGTCGGGGTTTGAAAAGACCCTTGCCACGTTATTCCTATGTCATAGCCGACCAATCCGCATTATAAGAACGCTAGCTTTCGGCTTTATCCGTCTGACGTACTACACCGGTTGACTCGGGAGTAACAATCATAGCGGTGCTCCCTTTGCCCCTTAGCCGAAATATCGGGAACGTAAGGGGCAAGCACAGGAGCCGGGCAACCCAGCTTGGCCAAATCTTAAAGCGAACTGATGCATATAATGGCTCAAAAGACAATAGTACATAAGAGGCGGAATAGTCTTGTTTTGAAAAGAACATGCTAGATTGTTCTCGGGGTCATGGGATAACGTTCCGAGGTGAGAAGATAAATAACAAGAAAAAAGATTAAGTTGAAAGAAAATGCACAAGTTATGTACACGGACCGTATGCGTGGTTTTATGCATAGAAACGTCGGAGTAGCGCCGCGTTCCATGGGTGGGGCTCTAATCGGCCGTCCTCTGGATCTCGGATTCAATAGGCTCCTCCGATGAGTACTTGGTCAATGATGAACGGCCCGTCCCATCTAGGGGAGAGCTTGTGTTTTTGTTTTTTGGGGTGTAGTCTCATTACGAGATCCCCGACATTGAATTCTTTTGCGCGAACCTCTCTACCATGGTAGCGCCGGGCCTGCTGCTGATAAATAGCTGATCTTGCCCGTGCGACATTGCGTTCTTCTTCGAGAGCGTCTAGGGCATCCTGCCGATCAAGCTCGGCCTCTAGCTCCTCATACATGCGCACCCGAGGTGCATCATGTATGACATCACAGGGGAGGACCGCTTCGGCGCCATACACCATAAAAAACGGGGTATATCCTGTGGACCTATTTGGTGTTGTACGCAAGCCCCATAGTACGGAATCAAGTTCCTCAACCCATTTACAATCGGCTTTTTTAAGGGAGCGAACTAGCTGTGGCTTAATTCCACTAAGGATAAGTCCATTGGCTCGCTCCACCTGCCCATTAGACTGCGGGTGGTAGACGGACGCGTAGTCGAGCTTAATGCCCAGTTTCTTACACCATGCCTTAACCTCTTTGGCCGTGAAGTTGGTTCCGTTGTATGTGATCAGACTGTGGGGGACACCGTAACGATGGACTACCCCCGAAATGAATCCGATTACCTGGACGGCCTCGGCCGAGGTGACCGGCTTTGCTTCGATCCACTTGGTAAATTTATCTACCATAACGAGTAGGTATTTGTTTTTGTTTGATCCTCCCTTGAGTGGCCCGACCATATCGAGCCCCCAGACCGCAAAGGGCCAAGTAATGGGGATGGTGCGAAGGGCCGTGGGGGGCATGTGGCTCTGCTTGGCGAATACCTGGCAGCCTGGGCAACGCTATACTAATGCCGAGGCATCGGCACTTGCCGTTGGCCAGTAGAAACCGGCTCGAAAAGCCTTGCTGACCAGGGTCCGAGCAGCGGCGTGATGTCTGCTCATGCCGGAGTGTATCTCTCGAAGTACGAGTTTTCCCTATTCCTCGGATATGCATCTCTGGAGGACGCCCATTGTGCTCATTTTATAAAGTTCCCCTTCATGAACCTTGTAAGCTTTAGACTATCTTACAATCTGGCGGGAGTCAGTTTGGTTATCAGGGAGCTCTTTTCGGAGTAGGTATGCGAGGAGAGGCTCGGTCCATGGTGCGATGACTGCCATGACTTCATGCGCTGAAGCAGTCTTTCGGGTCATTGACCCGCCTATGATACCATCGTCTTCTTCGGGCGGGGCCTGTTGCCCGACGTCGGTTGATTCCAATGTTCCTTTGCTATCTTGCCAGACTATAGATGGCTTGAAAAGCCGCTCGAGGAAGGTGTTTTCGGGAACCTTATCCCGCTTTGCGCCCAGTCGGGCGAGTATATCTACGGCCTGCTTGCTATCTCGGGGTATATGGTGAAATTCCAACCCCTCGAACCTGGCCGAGATCTTTATGACGGCATTTCGGCAAGCTGTCATCTTTGGGTCTTTGGCGTCGAATTCGCCATTGATTTGTGAGATGGCGAGGTTGGGGTCACCTCGGACCTCGAGGCGTTTGACACCCATGGAGACTGCTATCCGAAGTCCGTGTAGGAGGGCCTCGTATTCAGCCGCATTATTAGAGTCCGTGTACATGATCTGCAGTACATATCTAATGTTATCTCTCATGGGAGACGTGAGCACCACGCCAGCCCCTAGGCCGGCGAGCATTTTGGAGCCGTCCAAATACATTGTCCAATGTGAGTAGGTACTGTACTCACGGGGGAGTTCGGCTTCGGTCCATTCGGCCACGAAGTCCGCCAACACCTGGGATTTAATGGCCTGGCATGGTTTGTAGATAATTTCAAAAGGTAGGAGCTCTATAGCCCATTTGGCGATGCGCCCCGTTGCATCTTTGTTATTGATTATGTCACTTAACGGGACGTCGGATGCCATGGTCACCGCGCACTCTTGAAAGTAGTGTCGAAGTTTTCGCGATGCCATGAAGACTGCGTAAGCTATCTTTTGATAATGAGGGTAGCGTGTCTTGCAGGGGGTTAAGACCTCGGACACGTAATATACGGGTTTCTGGACCTAGAACTTATGACCTTCCATGTCTCGTTCGACCACGAGGACTGCGCTAACCACCTGGTTTGTGGCCGAGATGTATAATATCATCGGTTCGCAAACACCTGGTGCTGCCAGGATGGGATTGGTGGCGAGGAGGGCCTTGATGTCTTCCAGTGCCGCCGCAGCCTCCTTGGTCTATTTAAACATTTTGGTCTGCTTTAACAGCCTGTACAATGGTAAAGCTTTTTCTCCAAGTCGTGAAATGAAGCGGCTCAAGGCTGCTACGTAGCCCGCCAGTTTTTGTACATGCTGGAGCTCTATAGAGATCTCCAAATGATCCAAGGCTCGAATTTTGGCCGGATTGGCTTCAATTCCTTGGCTGGATACGATAAAACCGAGGAGTTTGCCAGCTGGGACCCCGAAAACGCATTTTTCCGGGTTAAGTTTTATGTGATATTCCCTTAGGCTGGCAAATGTATCGCGAAGATTGTCCACCAACTGGTCGACGTGTTTAGTTTTGACAATTACATCGTCTACGTAGGCCTCAACGGTTTTTCCGATGTGTTTTTTCAGGCATGTTTGAATCATACGCTGGTACGTAACGCCAGCGTTCTTTAGTCTGAAAGGCATCGTGTTGAAGCAAAACGGCCCGTAGGGCGTGATAAATGTTGTTGCTGCCTGGTCCGATTCCTTCATCTTTATTTGATGATACCCTGAATAGGCGTCTAGGAAACACAATGCATCATGGCCCGCAGTGGCATCCACAATTTGGTCAATACGGGGTAGGGGAAAGGGGTCTTTGGGGGCAAGCTTTGTTGAGGTCTTTAAAATCGACACACAACCGCCAGGACCTATCCTTTTTTGGTACCATGACCAAATTGGCTAGCCAGTCAGGGTGTTTTATGTCATTGATGAATCCCGCCTCCAGCAGCTTTGCCAGTTCCTCGCCCATTGCTTGACGCTTGGGCTCGGAGAAACGCCGAAGTGTTTGTTTAACGGGCTTATAGCCTGTCAATATGTTTAGGCTATGCTCTGCAAGCCTACGGGGTATCTCTGGCATATCGGAGGGGTGCCAGGCGAATATGTCCTAGTTTTCCTTGAGGAAAGCGCGTAGGGCTTCGACAACTTCTGGGTCAAGCTTAGCCCCTATGGACGTCGTTTTAGCAGGGTCCGTTGGGTGAACCTGGAATTTAACTATCTCGTCGGTCAGTTTGAAAGAAGTAGGTTTTGATCTTTTGTCGAGAACGACATCGTCCCGGTCGACCTCGGCGCGCAGTGCGGTCAGTTCTTCGGCCGCGAAGGTTTCGGCAAGAGTCTCGAGGGCGAGGGACGCCGTTTTATTCTCGGCTTTGAGTGCCCTGTCAGGATCACTTGAAATGGTAATGATCCCCTTCAGGCCCGGCATCTTGAGCTTCATGTAGCCATAGTGTGGCACTGCTTGAAATCTTGAAAAGGCGTCCCGTCCGAGGATGGCGTGGTATCCGCTCTTGAAAGGCGCGATGTGGAACGTAATCTCCTCGGAGCGATAATTATCCTAGGTCCCGAAGACTACGTCTAGAGTTATCTTTCCACTGCAACGTGCCTTTCGCCCGGGGACTATTCCTTTGAAGGTGGTGGTGCTCTGTTCTATGTGCGATTTATCGATGTGCATTTTGTCTAGAGTGTCCTCGTATATTAGATTCAAGCTGCTGCCTCCGTCCATAAGGACCTTATGGAGGCGGCAGTGGTCCACGATGGGGTTGAGGACTAGCGCAGCGGGGCACCTGTCCAGGGCCGACTTCGGCTGATCGTGGTAGGTGAAGGTGACCGGCGTGTCTATCCACGCACCGCGAGGTGGTACTTGTCGGACGGCGTTGATTTCCCACAAGGCCTGTTTGCGCTGGTTGTTAGACGTAAAGGTCTCATAAATCATTAGGACCTCGTCTTCATCCGAGGTCTGTTCAAGGTGGCTGGAGGTGCCCGCCAGGAGGGCAGGTCCCCCCTTTGCCACCTGCCTCAACACCCAACAGTCGCGAAGACTGTGAGTCGGGCAGGAGTTAACCAATACGACGTGGATCGGGCATGGTTTACCCAGAAAGCCGTCCAGGGTTGTTCCGGGTGATCGGAGGTTTTCTTCTTCTTCCGGGGTTGATCACCCGGGGTGTTCCGTTTGCGATTTTCGCGTCAAAGTTCGGACCGGTCGCGTCCCGGGTAGTCCTCACAGATCGAGTCCGTGTTCTCCTCGGTCCGCCAGGTGTCTTCGATGGTGCAAAATCATGCTACCAGATTGGTCAATTCAGGGAGTGTTTGGACGCAATGATGGGCGAGGGCGTTCGAGACGCCTTTATCCTTGCATCCGCGCTCAAAAGCGACAATTATGTCAGAGTCTTGGTAATCCAGTATCTTGCTCTTGACGGACAAGAATCTGGCCCAGTATTGTCGGATCGGCTCACCGGGGAGTTGCCGTACATAGGCTAAGTCCCAGATGTCAGATGGGCCGGAGTCATCGGGGCGATATTCTACGTGGGAGGTGAGCGAGCCAGATCCGATCTCTAAAGACCGCGGGCTCAAGACCTCGTTATTCTCACGTGACATTGGATCCGCGGCTATCGGTTTGGACAATTTAATCTGGGAGTCGGTCGCTGGTAGGTCACTGTCCGATCCGCTCTCCAGGAAGTATCTTAGCCCTTCGCCCGTGAGGGGATTCTTTGTTGAAGCCAGAGAGGGGTCATGGTTTGCTTCCACATTACGTGAAGGCGTCTCTGTGACCAAGGCTTCAGATGTGGAGACGCGCTCCATGGGTTTGCGGCCGTTAACCGGCGATCCCATCGATCCTTCTGGCGATCACGCAACGGAACTCTCAATGAAAGCACCAGTGTCGGTGTAAAAACCGGCAGACCTCGGGGTAGGGGGTCCCGAGCTGTGGATCTCGGATCGGTGGTAACAGAGACGAGGGAGACGATATTTACCCAGGTTCGGGCCCTCTCGATGGAGGTAAAACCCTACGTCCTGCTTCTGTTTATATTGATGGAGATGTATCAAATACAAAGTTGATCTACCTCAAGATCGTAATATGTGTCTAACTTCTAGGGCTAGGTGAGCGATATTGCGTTGATGTCCCCTACGGGCTAAACCCTATGGCTTATATGCACGCCAAGGAGGGTATCTAGGGTTACAAAGCCGGTAACTAGTGATAAGGCGGCTGGAGAGATCTTGGGGTATACGTCAAGTCTTCGGTAGAGCCAATCTTGATCATACTTCTTGCATACGGCTTCCGGAGTCCATCTTGATCACGTACGAGGGCCCATCGGCCCAACCGAGGAGACGGGCCGGTTAGGTTAGCACCCCCTAATCCAGGACACCGTCACAAGTGAAAGCCAATAATGACGATAATTTGATGAAGTGACCGTGCTGAAGAAAAGTTGGTATGAACTCCTCTTGTTTCTATTTTTGTAAATATGTTTAACTCAGTAGTCCTGATTCAGCATATTATGAGTAAACATGTTTGTGATGACAATTAGAGATTATAGTTGCTCATGCCATGCTTAAGTAGCTAGGAGTGGATAATGATTTATCTTGAGTGTCAACATGCATTAAAATGATTATGATGTAGTATGTTTGGATGGTATCCTCCTCTGAAAATTTCAAGTGGCTTGACTTGGCACATGTTCACACATGTAGTTGATTCAAAACCAATGCAGCCTTCATGATATTTATATTCAGAGTGTTTATATCCTACTCATTCTCATGTTCAATGTTAATTATTCGCAATGCATGATTATGACCGTTGTCGCTCTCTAGTTGGTCGCTTCTCAATCTATTTGCTAGCCTTCGCCTGTACTAAGCGGGAATACTGCTTGTGCATCCAAATTCATGAAACCTAAAGTTGTGCCATAAGAGTCCACCATACCTACCTATATACGGTATTACCCTGCCATTCCAGGTAAGTATGCACGTGCCACCTCTAATTATTCAAATAAACATCTATTTTGTGTGCCCGTACCGTCCATGGAGCGACGAGGCGGTCAATATTTTTCCATGCTAAGCGGATTATTCTCACGACGAGAGTTTATTCACTCGTATTGCACGAGAGAGGCTGGTACTTGGGATGCCCAGTCCCGTTAAACAAAAACAAAGAAAAATATAATAAAACAAACTCCCCCCGGAAAGTTGATTGTTTGAAGGGCACCCGAGGATTCGGCTGGCCATGGATTGTGTTTGCACGGTTGTGAGCGAGTAAACTTTTACCTTTCTTCTTGGGAACCACCAATAATGTGTTTAGCATGGAAGATGTTGAAATCCTTTGTCATGACGTTGACAGGAAAAGCACACCTCTCAAAATGTATTCATCTCTGTTTTAGCTCTGAGCTCTGGCACCGCTGCAAATCTCTACTTCCCTCTGCGAAGGGCCTTTCTATTTACTTTCATGTTATTTACTTAAATTGTTGAGTCATCACCTTCTCATTCAAGCACCAACTTTGAGAGCACAATTGTCATTCTTAGTTTAACATGCATTGAGTCTAGTTAATGTTGAATGTGCAGATGACTAGATCTCTTCTACCCTGAATTACAATGTTTAGTCGCTGTTTGAATTTCAGAGGTGCCCTGCATTTATGTTTTGCAGTCTCAGAAAGATCTAGCGAGATACCATGTTATCATATTATATCATGATTGTTTTGACAAATTGTTGGCATTTGAAATATCTTATTATTGCTCGCTAGTTGATTATGCCATTGTCATGAGTAAATATGAGATCTAAGTGTTATCATTAATATGGTTAGTTCATGATCTTTGCTGAAAACTTGATTGCTCATTAAGCTTATATACGACAATAGAAACAAATGAGTTTCTAAAAGTTTTTCTTTATCACTTTCAATTTATCAACTGAATTGCTTGAGGACAAGCAATGTGTTAAGCTTGAGGGAGCTGATACGTCTCCAACGTATCTACTTTTCCAAACACTTTTGCTCTTGTTTTGGACTCTAATTTGCATGATTTGAATGAAACTAACCCGGACTGACGCTGTTTTCAGCAGAACTACCATGGTGTTGTTTTTGTGCAGAAGTAAAAGTTCTCAGAATTGGCTGAAAATTTACGGCGAAAAGATCTACTGGTGGGGGGCCACCACAGGGTCACAAGCTCAGGTGGTGCGCCCCCCCTAGGGTGCGCCATGTGAGCTTATGGGCCCCTCGAGCCTCCGTGTGCCCTACCTCCGGTCCTATAAGTTATGTCTCGTGGAGAAAAAATCAAGGAGAAATAATCATCGCGTTTTACGACACGGAGCTACCGCCACCTCCTGTTCTTCATCGGGAGGGCTGATCTGGAGTCCGTTCAGGGCTCCGGAGAGGGGGATTCATCACCATCGTCTTCAACAACCCTTCTCCATCAACAATTCCATGATGCTCACCACCGGGAGTGATTAATTCCTTCGTAGGCTTGCTGGACGGTGATGGAGATGGATGAGATTAGTCATGTAATCAAGTCAATTTGTTAGGGCTTTATCCCTAGTACCCACTATGTTCTGAGATTGATGTTGATATGACTATTACTATGCTTAATGCTTGTCACTAGGGCCCAAGTGCCATGATTTCAGATCTGAACCAATTATGTTTTCATGAATAGAAGTGTGTTTTAGATCCTATCTTGCAAGTTGTATGCACCTATTATGTGTTATGATCCGCAGACCCCAAGGTGACAATAATTGGGATTCACTCCGATGATGACCGTAATATGAGGAGTTCATATATTCACTATGTGCTAATGCTTTGATCTGGTTCTCTATTAAAAGGAGGCCTTAATTACCCTTAGATTTCCTTAAGGACCCCGATGCCACGAGAGGGTAGGACAAAAGATGTCATGCAAGTTCTTATTATAAGCACGTATGACTATATACGGAATACATGCCTACATTGAATTGATGAATTGGTGCTATTGTGTATCGCTCTAGGTTGTGAATGCTACATGATGAATGTCATCCATAACAAATATCCATCACTGATCCAATGCCTACGCTTTGCTCATATTGTCTTTGCTAAGTTACTACTATCGCTACTACTGTTACAATCATCACAAAAGTGTTGCTGTTACTATTGCTACTGTTATGTTACTATCAAAACTATCAAGCTATTGTGCTACTAAATACTTTGCTGCAGAGAAATAACTTTCCAGCTGTGGTTGAATTGACAACTCAACTGCTAAGGCTTATAAACATTCTTTGGCTCCCCTTGTGTCGAATCAATAAATTGGGTGAAATACTTCCCTCGAAGATTGTTACGATCCACTATACTTGTGGGTCATCAGTAGCCGCCATGAGCGTGCCACTGGGCGCTGGCATGAGGCTGAGGATTGGCCACGAGGGTGCACGGGAGCCGATCAGGTTCTACGTGCAAATGAAGGACGAGTAGGACATCACCATGCTGGTCATCCCGGCTGCCTTCAGGCTGGTGATGAAGAAATGGCGGGTCGTCAACCCTCCTCGCATCGTCAGCCTCTCTGCCAACAAGTGGTGCGAGTTCTAGGTGCAGGTGCAGATGTTCAAGGGGTATATGGTGCTCGGGAGGGGCTGGGAGTACTTTTGCCGGCGTCACATGATTGTCCTCGGCGACCTACTCGTCATGCGGCTCTACGGGTCGGGATTGAAGGTGCAAATCTACAACACCAACACCTCCAACATTTGCAGGGTCAGGTGCTCGAAGCATAGCTGCGTCGGCGACATCAGCCATGCCCTCTAGTTTGTTTGTTTAGACCGTCTGAACTTCATTAGATCGTCTAAACTTCGTTCTAATGTTTGAACTTCGTTTGATCGTCTCACCTTTTGCTAGACTACTTGTATATTTTGCCTAGGGATCAGCACCCTGGGGTCCAGCAGGAGCATGGGATGCCCTGCTGTTTAAACTTATGCATACTACTATTATGCACCGCTAGTTCTTATGTGATGTGTTGTGCTGTTCCTGTGTGATGTATTCTTCTTATGTGATGTGTTGTTCTTGTGTGTTGTCTGCTCATAAGTGCCGCAAATTGGGTGGTAATGCCATCACATTTGAAAGGGTGAGCAGAACAGCTACTTGCACGCAGCCAAACAGCCGTGTGTTGCATCTGCTCACCTGTGAAGCACAAACGCAGACAACCAAATAGTAGGTCCTAAGAGCGTCTATAGCTGGGCACCCCAAACCGTCCCCAAACGCCCGGGCGGACGGCCCGGTCACTGACCAGTCGTGAAAAACCGACTCTAACGGGCGCCTTAAACCGTCCTCAAACGCCCAGGCCGTTCGGCGCCCCTCATATCTAGCCCAAATATGGAGCCGGTATGGGGCGCGTCCGCCACGTCGGCTAGGCCCAGCCTGGCCCACTCGTGCCCCACAAATATCCCCATCCGGAAAACCCTAGACATCGATCAATCCGAACTGCACTTCGCTCCCCTCTCCGTCCACTCCACTTCTGATCCCCTCCCCTCTGATCCGATGGCCGGCGACGGAAGCAGCGGTGGCTCCGATGCAGAATCCGACGGCTCGAGCATCGATGTGGAGGAGGTGGCCCTCCGCATCGCCTTGAGGAGGTCGCTGCTCGAGCAAGGTGGCCCCGGCAGCGGCGGATCTTCTTCCTCAGCGCCCGTCCCCCATCGACGCAGCGCCGGCAACGTCGCCGGCCCTTCTCGCTCGGAACGCAGCTCCGCCAGCTCGGCGCTGCTTCTTCAGGTACGCCGCCCACCTCCACCACCCTCTGGTCCGGAAGTGGTACCCGACCACCGTTGGGTCCTCGTGCCCGCGGTGGGGCCGGCGCGCATGTGGACACCCGAGTCCGTGGCACGTGCAGCCCAGCACTAGCGGCAGCGGGCGAGGGAGAGGGCAGCGGCGGGAGAGGTGATGTCCGCGCGCCGGTCACGCGCAAGCACGCCGATCAATCCCGAGGTCGCGCTCCTCGCGTCGGTCCTTCGCTGCTCTCTCCTGACGGCGGAGACGGATGCGCAGTGCCTCCGCCGCAAGAATGCCAAGGCGCTCTGACTCGCCATTGAGTTGTCAGAGCACGAGGCAAACAAGGACGCAGCAGCGAAGGAGAAGGCAGCACGCCATGCGAAGGAGTAGGACCGCCTACTCCGCAGGCTGTCGGGCATAAGGTGCGGCTCCGACTCTGACGTGACGGACGGCTACACCTCCAGCTCCGACCACGACGCACCTCCTCACGCCGACGCCTACATGGAGGGAGGGGCACAGCCGCGCCAACGACCGGAACGGGAAGGGGCCGGCGAGGAAATGGTGATTTCCTCCACCCTTCCCCATTCTATTTATATGTTTGCTATGTTCTTAAGTAGTACAAACTATTCGTCGATGAACTGCGATACTTTTGTCTGGCAATTAAATGCTGATCCGATGAACTGCGTGTTGATCATGTGTTTACCTAGTGTTGCATGCGTTGCATGGTTTTGAGGTTTCGGATATGAGGGACGCGGGTGTGGAAGCGAAAATATGAGGCGTGCCCGGTCAGTGCCCGCGGACGCGCCCAGGCGCGTCCGCGGGCATTTGAGGGATCGGATTTGCCAAGTCCGGCTCTAGATGCTCACCCCAAACCGTCCCCAAACGCCCGAGGGGACAGCCCGGTCGTGAAAAACCGACCCAGACGGGCACCTTAAACCGTCCTCAAACGCCCGGGCCGTCCGGCGCCCCTCATATCCAGCCCAAATACGGGGCGGATATGAGGCGGCTCGGGCGCGTCCGCCACGTCGGCTTGGCCCAGCCTGGCCCACCCGTGCCCCACAAAGATCCCCATCCGAAAAACCCTATACACCGGTCAATCCAAACTCCACTTCACTCCCCTCTCCATCCACTTCACTTCCGATCCCCTCCCCTTCGATCCAATGGCCGGCGACGGAAGCAACGGTGGCTCCGGTGCAAAATCCGACGGCTCGAGCGTCGATGTGGAGGAGGTGGCCCTCCGCATCGCCTGGAGGAGGTCGCTGCTCGAGCAAGGTGGCCCCGACAGCAGCGGATCTTCTTCCTCAGCGCCCGTCGCCCGTAGACGCAGCGTCGGCGATGTCGCCGGCCCTTCCCGCCCGGCGCGCAGCTCCGCCAGCTCGGCACCGCTTCTTCAGGTACGCCGCCCACCTCCACCACCCTCTGGTCTGGAAGTGGTACCCGGCCAACGCTGGGTCCTCGTGCCCGCGGCGGGGCTGGCGTGCACGAGGACGTCCGAGTCCGAGGCACGTGCAGCCCGCGCGAGCGGTAGCGGGCGAGGGAGAGGACAGCGGCGGGGGAGGTGTTGTTCGCACGCCAGTCGATCCCGAGGCCGCGCTCCTCGCGTCGGTCCTCTGCCGCTCTCTCACGACGACGGAGACGGATGCGCGGCGCCTCCGCCGCAAGAATGCCAAGGCGCTCCGACTCGCCATCGAGTTGTCGGAGCGCGAGGCAAACAAGGACGCGGCGAAGGCGGCCCGCCATGCGAAGGAGCAGGACCGCCTGCTCCACAGGCTGTCGGGCAGAAGGTGCAGCTCCGACTCCGACCTGACGGACGGCTCCACCTCTAGCTCTGACGACGACGCACCTCCGCACGCCGACGCCTACATGGTGGAGGGGCACAGCCGCGCTGACAACCGAAAGGGGAAGGGTCCGGCAAGGAAATGGTGATTTCCTCCGCCCTTCCCCGTCCTATTTACATGTTTTCTATGTTCTTAAGTAGTTTGTACTGTCCGCCGTTGAACTCCGATGAATTGCGATCCTTTTGTCCGGCAATTAAATGTTGATACGATGAACTGTGTGTTGATCATGTGTTTACGTAGCGTTGCATGTGTTGCATGGTTGTG
This sequence comes from Elymus sibiricus, assembly GCA_039707655.1. Taxonomy (NCBI): domain Eukaryota; kingdom Viridiplantae; phylum Streptophyta; class Magnoliopsida; order Poales; family Poaceae; genus Elymus; species Elymus sibiricus. Next base: position 231,447,031 of record CM077672.1, on the reverse strand, counting down.
AGGTTTCGGATATGAGGGACGCGGGTGTGAAAGCGAAAATATGAGACGTGCCCGGTAAGTGCCCGCAGACGCGCCCGGGCGCGTCCGCGGGCGTTTGAGGGATCGGATTTGTCAAGTCCGGTTGTAGATGCTCTAAGAGCATCTATAGCCGGGCACCCCAAACCGTCCCCAAACGCCCGGCCGGACGGCCCGGTCGTTGACTGGTCGTGAAAAACCGACCCAGACGGGCGCCTTAAATCGTCCTCAAACGCCCGGGCCGTCTGGCGCCCGTCATATCCAACCCAAATATGGGGCGGATATGAGGCGGCCCGGGCGCATCCGCCACGTCGGCTTGGCCCAACCTGGCCCACCCGTACCCCACAAATATCCCCATCCGGAAAACCCTAGACACCGGTCAATCCGAACTCCACTTCACTCCCCTCTCCATCCATTCCACTTCCGATCCCCTCCCCTCCGATCCGATGGCCGGCGACGGAAGCAGCGGTGGCTCTGGTGCAGAATCCGACAGCTCGAGCATCGATGTGGAGGAGGTGGTCCTCCGCATCGTCTTGAGGAGGTCGCTGCACGAGCAAGGTGGCCCCGGCAGCGGCGGATCTTCTTCCTCAGCGTCCGTCGCCCGTCGACGCAGCGCCGGCGACGTCGCCGGCCCTTCCCGCCCGGCACGCAGCTCCGCCAGCTCGACGCTGCTTCTTCAGGTACGCCGCCCACCTCCACCACCCTCTGGTCCGGAAGTGGTACCCGGCCACTGATGGGTCCTCATGCCCGCAGCGGGGCCGGCGCGCACGAGGACGCTCGAGTCCAAGGCACGTGCAGCCCGGCGCGAGCGGCAGTGGGCGAGGGAGAGGGCAGCGGCGGGGGAGGTGCTATCCGTGCGCCGGTCACGCACGAGCACGCCGGTCAATACCGAGGCCGTGCTCCTCGCGTCGGTCCTCCGCCCCTCTCTCACGACGGCGGAGACGGATGCGCGGCGCCTCCGCCGCATGAATGCCAAGGCGCTCCGACTCGCCATCGAGTTGTCGGAGCGCGAGGCAAACAAGGACACGGCGGCGAAGGCGGCCCGCCATGCGAAGGAGCAGGACTGCCTGCTCCGCAGGCTATCGGGCAGAAGGTACAGCTCCAACTCCGACGTGACGGACGGCTCCACCTCCAGCTCCGACGACGACGCACCTCCGCACGCCGACGCCTACAGGGGCACAGCCGCGCCGATGACCGAAAGGGGAAGGGGCCGACGAGGAAATGGTGATTTCCTCCGCCCTTCCCCGTTCTATTTATATGTTTTCTATGTTCTTAAGTAGTTTGTACTGTCCGACGTTGAACTCCGATGAACTGCGATCCTTTGTGCGGCAATTAAATGTTGATCCGATGAACTGCGTGTTGATCATGTGTTTACGTAGCGTTGCATGGTTTTGAGGTTTCGGAAATGAGGGACGAGGGTGTGGAAGCGAAAATATGAGGCGTACCCGATCAGTGCCCGCGGACGCACCCGCGCGCGTCAGCGGGCGTTTAAGGGATCGGATTTGCCAAGTCCGGCTGTACATGCTTTAATGTGGAGCATGATGCAATGCAGGCAGCCAACCACCTGCATAAGTTGGTTTTCTGGCTGCATTTTGCTCAAACAGGTCCAACTGAAACAAGTACACAAAGTGTCAAAAACGATGCAGTCCACCAAACAATACAAGCAAACACCATGCTTGCATTTCTGGTGAGAAACAACACGATGCAAAAAACATGACCGGCTCCATTGGCATCGGGCCAGTACAGCAAAAAACACGAAAGCTCGCCGCGTGTCCGGAGCGGCATTTTCACCGCCCCGCTGCCAAGCGAGTACGGCGGGCCCTCGCTGCTTGTGTGAGTAAAGCGGAGCTCGCGCGTGACACCCGGCAACGGCTGCCAGCCAACTTCCGCTTTACAGCTTTTCCTTCCAGCGGAAGCAAATCGCGTCCGTCCGTTCAGCGCCCCACCACTCCATGTGATGTGCTGCCGCCGCTCTTTCCCTCGCTTTCCCCTCCTCCTCCTGCTCCACTCCCCCTCCTCCACCGCCGCCCGCCGCCGCCCATGACGCCGCCGCCCTCCCCTCCACCGCCCGCCGCCGCGGACGCTCTCGCCCAGATCCTGCACGCGCTGCTCCCGCCGCTCCTCCTGGCCGCGGCGTCCGCCAACGCGCTCCACTCCCGCTGGCGAGCGCTGCACGCCACGCTGCTCGCGCTCCAGTCCTCGCTCGTCTCCGCGCCCGCCTCGGCCGCCGGCCACCCGCTCTTCGCCGATCTGGTGGCCTCGCTGCTCCCCTCGCTCCGCTCCCTCCACGCATTGTCCGCGCGCTGTCAGGACCCGGCCCTCCCCGGCGGGCGCCTACGCCTCCAGAGCGACCTCGACATTGCCGCTTCCTCGCTCACGCTTCTCCTGCACGACCTCTCGCTGCTCCTTCGCTCGGGGCTCCTCTCCGTCGATCCGTCGGCGTCCTCCCCCAACGCCATTGTGCTGCAGGTGCCCGCGGCAGCTGCATCCCGCTCCGACAAGACGCTCTTCATCAGGGACGCCTTTGCGCGGCTCCAGATCGGTGGTCTCGACCTCAAGCTCAAGGCCCTCGCCTCGCTGCTAGAGTTGCTGGCTAATGACCCAGCTGCTGAGGCCGCAAACATCGTTGCCGCCGATGGGGATGTGGCTGCGCTGCTCCGCATGCTGGACGCATCGGCCCACTCGGCGCTGAGGGACCGTGCAGCAGCGGTCGTGGCCCTCCTTGCCACTGCCTGCAGTGCATCCCGGAAAGCGGTGTTCGACGAGGGCGGCCTTGGCCCGCTGTTGCGCGTGCTTGACTCCGCCTCGGCACCGGCCACGAGGGAGCGTGCCGTTGTGGCCATTGAGGCCATCACCGCCGATGCCGGCAGCGCGTGGGCTGTATCAGCATATGGAGGGGTTTCCATCTTGATTAATGCGTGCCGTCCTGGCTCTGGTTCGTTGGCTGTGCAGGCGCTCGCTGTAGCAGCTATCAAGAATATGGTTTCCATCGACGATGTGCGCTCAGCATTGGTTGAGGAGGGTGGGTTGCCAGTTCTGGTTGATTTGCTTGCAAGTGGCACTACTGACACACAGAAGAATGCTGCTCTCTGCCTGTGGTCGATCGCGTCCATGGGCGACCTTGAGACACAGCAACAGATTGTACAAGATGGTGCATTACCGCCACTATTGCAGGCTCTGCACATCACCAACGATCTGGATCTTCAGAATTCTGTCCTACGCGCTATCCACGCGCTTGCAGTAGTCCCTTCTGCCGCCAGGATCCTATGCTCATCCCCGCTGTTCTTTGCACAACTTACAGACCTTATGCGCCGTGGTGGTAGCATCCTGTTGCAGCAGATGGCTGCAGATATGATTGCCGACCTTGCACCCGGCGTGAGTGATGACACCAAGCGGTGCATGGCACCATGTGTCGGCACGCTGGTTAAGATGATGGAGGTAACTAAGCCTGCATCTGTACAGGAGTCAGCTGGCCGTGCACTACTTGCTTTGATGACCTTGAAATCAAATCGGAAGGAGTTGGTCAGGGATGAGAAGAATCTGACAAGGTTGGTGCAGATGCTTAACCCCCGGAATGAGGAGATTGACAAAAAGCACCCAGTCTCAATACTGCTAGCACTTGCTATGGGTGGTGGGAATGGAACACGACGGCGTCTTGCAGATGCTGGTGCTTGTCAGCATCTACAGAAGCTGGCTGATGCTGAGGTGCCTTGTGCAAAAAAGGCTTTGCAAAGGATATCCAGCAGCCGATTCAAAAGCTTACTTTCCAGAGGGTGGAACAACTAGTCCATCTGCTGCATTGGGGTAAGGTTTGATATTTACCTTCATCTCCCTTTTTTCGTGACGCTTCTAGTTTGTTTTCTTTGTCTATCACTGAGTAAATATCAGTTAAAATGAACATTAGATCAATAATTTTAGCTAAGTTGTTCACTGACTACATGTTGCAAACGTGAGTTGAAGCTTGGGGAAAGTTCCCTGTTATAGTCTGGTACCTGGGGCCAATTCCCTGGGATTCTCAGAAGTTGGTGGGATGGTCTAGTCTAGTGCACAGGAGCATTAGGCTACAATGCTCATACTGTGTTGTTAGGCTAACAACTGTTTGGTGATATTATAATTGCTTAGATTTGGAAACTAAATGCTCACATGGTTTGTGTTGCCGTTGCCCTGTCATTGCTAGATGTGGGCGGTGACATGGCCATTCCATGAGGAGTTTGGCCACAGTTCTCATATTCATTGTAGGACAGGGCACATTCACTGATTCACCGTAGCTGATAAGCAGCATCACAGGTAGAGGTAATGGAAGTTAACGAGGATGCATATACTCTATGTGCCTTTGGACAGTGGAAACATCAGGTTGGTAAAGAGAAGCGCATTGAGGGAGGGAAGGAGATTTGTGAGACGGAAGAGGAAAGTAAAAAAAAAAGAATGCTACATAGGTCGAAGTATAGGGCAGTCATTTTTACTGAAATTTTAATATGTGCACCCATGACTCGCCTTAGTTATCGATGCGGAAAAGTTTTGTGTTGCAATGTCAACTTCTAGCTTAAGTCAAAATTGAACTAAAAGCATGTCGACTGTGGAGCCTCAGAAATTGCAGTCATGCATCTAGGTGGGCCTTTCACAGCCTTCACAAACTAACATCATGATTACTCTCGTCTAACATATTGTGAACTGTAGTTTTTTCTTGAAATAATTGTCAAAGATAATTTTCACTGATGATAAGATGTTCTGAAGCATGGAAAGTTGAGGCATGCCCTTCATTGGGAAGAGAATAAAGGCAATACCATGAAAAATACTATTTCCCTCCTTGAGTCTCGCTCTTTCCCGGTCTATCAACTGAAAGCATGATGAACTGAATGTTAGTTATGCTTGCATGTTTTCTGTTGGGGTCTTCTTGACCACCACCCAATAGTTCATAACTTATAAACTTACCCACTAAGACCTTTTTCCAATACAGTATGCAACTTAATATACTGTGGTGTGCATATTTTTGTTGCCGACAATTTTCAGGTCGTTTTGACTGCTAGTGTCTTATTCCATTTTGATTCTCATATACTAAAAAGGCTCATCAATAGTGTAATCATCTGCATGTTATGTAAGGTGAAACATGCATTTGAGTATGCAAAACATTGGCTTAAATATAAGGGGCCATAAGGCACATAAAGCCTTAACAGTAACAATTTGTTAAATGTTAATGCAGACCTTATAACTTGGAATTCCGTTGGCAAATCACAGAGTTTTGTAGTACGACTGTTCTGTTAATCTGTTTCCAGTTGGATGCATCTGTTCAGTTACTCCTCTACTGAATTGAGAGTTCACGTCTTTGTTAGTAACTTTACAGCCTATAATTTTGTCAGAAGTAATTGAAGTATTAGCTCAGTTCATCCAAGCAATTATCATATTCCTGCAATTATTACATGTAGTGTATCACGTTTGAACTTGAATGTTGTGGCTAACATACAAATGAAAACGTCTTCGTTTCATATCTCATGCTTTCCTTTAATTTAGTTCTGTGAACCAGTACTTATGACTCGTTTTATGTTTCTGAACTTGTAGTTGAAGAGAACCCAAATGTGGAGAGCTTCGAATTATAGAAGAAAGCTTAAGTATTTAATTAGGAGGCATCATACAAGAACACCGAGCAAGAGACCAGAGGAGTTCTCAGTTTCTTTGAAGCCAAAAGGTGCACGGTAGCTGCTATTTACTACTAGTATATTGACAAGATAGAAGCATGGATGCGGCATTTTAGGATGTATCCTTCAGCTTTTATGTTTGCCCTTTTTTTGTCTGTTCCTATTTTAACCCTTTTTTACTCTCTTTATCCCTCGCCTGATTTGTGAAGTAATTGTATGTGTGTTGATTTGGAATGAAGCGAGTGTTTTTTATCTGCCAGAGATTACCTAACCCAGCGTCTCACTGAATAACTAAAGCTGCTGTTTCTGTGGGGTTTTGGTGCTGTTGGGGAGTATATTCTTGGTATTGATGTTGATTTTTTGTTTTGTTTTGATCGCCTGATGTTGCTTGTGGTGTTGGTATCGAGTGTTGTCTGGTGTCTGTTATTTGCATTCCTGTGAGGGTTTCGTGATCAATTACCAGCCTTTCTTGTGACTCTGCATATTTGCTCTCAAATCTCGATGCCCTCTCCATTAAATAGGCTAATCTCAATTGCCAACCTTTTGGATGTGTTAATTAAAGAAATGTGTTTGGATGCTTCACATCATCACATGGATCTACACTCTCAAGAGAGGGTAATGCAAGACTTGAAGGAAACTTTGCATGATGCCGTTTTCACAGGAATCATGTGAGCTCGTCCCTTGGTTCCATTCATCAAAAGCTCTTCATTCTAAAAACAAGGAGCATACCCTCTAGTCTCGCATTGCTTTATATCTCTATGTAAGCAGGAGCTATCCCAGCCTACATGAAGTAGACACACATTTTCGCAAAAGATTGCTGGCATCGGTGGCATTTTTAATCAGTACCATCTACAAAAGCTTTGCTACGAAAGTGAAAGTGCCAAAAACTGCACACATCCAGTAGACAAACCAAATAGAGCACAGGGTTTTGCTTACCACACTGGGGTTTTATTTGATACTATACAACATAACATAATTACAGACTACTATAAAAATATAATTACATGCTTACATAGAGCAAGCAAACATATGCTAAATGCGGCAACGGTGAGAATATAACTCATGCGGCCTATCTAATATCTATCCCACCTATGCTTCAAAAATGATTGACAATGTTAAACTTCTCAGGGTCAACTTCATGATTTGTGAGCCAAAAACAGTCTCAAAAGTAGTATTAACAGTCATTTCTTATCGGTCATGTTACTAGATACGGGAAAGAAATGCAATCTGGACCCCCAGAGGCCATGTGCGCGCTTCTTGCTCAACATGAGAAAGACGCTGGTAAATGCTTTAAGCTTGAGATGTCGAATAGCTCAATAAACCTTAGATCAGAAACTCTTGCTTTCGCAGCAGCAAAACGCTGGTATTCGTCGAATACTGATGTTAGACACCAGCGCTGCAGTTTCCTCAAGCATCCGACAACACAGCCAGTTCGATGCTGCACATTTTTGTGTTTGCAATACAAAATTCAGATGCTATAGAAATTTTGACAGGCCAAACAAACTGCAATGTAGCTAAAAGGTACTCCCTCTGTCTCATAATATAAGACGTTTTTGCAAGCTATAATGTCTTTATATTGTGGGACGGAGGGAGTAATAATCATTATATTTTACCTTTCCACGCTTGCAGTGAATAAGCACCGGGTGGTTTCTTGTGTCTACAAATGAGAATTTGATATGCAGTCAAGGGAAGAAATGACTCATAAAAAATGATTCAGTGGAACATTCTAGTACCTAGAACAACTTTCAGAGCCTCGCGGATTCTGTCTTCGGGAATGTTCACAAAGGGCTCCTGAAAGCAACATCCATTTTCAGTAAGCTCCTTCATATGAAAATGCCACTTTGTGACAACCATCTTTCGTAACAAGAGAAAAACGAAGTTAAATGATAGAACTGCTAGGATAAAAGGAAGAAAATGACCAACTTCAAGCTGCTTCAAGCAGACTAATACAACTTCAAGCAGCTTTCTTATACTCCCTCCGTTCCAAATTATAAGATGTTTTGGATATTTCAATATGGACTACATACAGACTGAAATGAATGAACATCTTACAGTTCGGAACAGAGGGAGTACATGCCATCTAGCAAGTTACCTTTTAGAAGCTAGATTTTGGTTCTCTTTCTGGTCTAAGTTATCAACTAGTAAAGAGTTTGTATGCCATTTCATTCTTATAAGGCGAATTGTTAAATATCAGTCTGATCTAAACTTTCTCTAGTGATCAATCGTGCACTACTTTTCAAGGAGCATCGCCAAAGTACAAAATAAACAACCCAATCCAGATAAAAGAATCTGGTTCCATTTATCTCTGCCACATGTTCAGCTTTTATGTGCCTTAACCCACTTCACGGGATTGTGATGCTCATACTTCTAGCTGATGAAGAGTTGGACCTCATTGGCTCGATAAAAAGACAAACCTCAAGCTATTCCCTTAAATTTGAAAGCTCCACTGAATAAAGGGAAAAAAAAGAACAGCAATTATATACAATTTAGATATGAACCATTCCTTGTATACGAGTGTTCATTTGTTTTCTAATGGTGGTGACAAAATAAATCATTAAACATATCGAGAAGCTATAAATGAGAATAGTGTTTTTGCTCCAGTGGATAGAAAGGTCTTTTACCAGATAACTCATTCAATTGGAGCAAAAACCTACCTTGTTGTACCTTCCAGATGTTTTGACGACATACACAGGTCCTTTGGTTAATTAAGATAAAAAGACTTGCCTTTTGATAAGGGTATCATTACAAAAAATGCAACCCAAAGAAGTATAAAACAAAATGCCGAAGGACTAAAGCAAGTGAGCAACATAACAGCTAAGGTTTCAGATGGTTGTCATCAGCTCGTAATAAACGAGCAAGATCTAGTTAGAAACAAGATCATAATTTGAGCATTTTAGATTTTTAGACCGATACTCTATTCAAAACGACCTGAATCTGTGTCAGGGTCCAACACCATGAGGTGGATTCCAAGTGTTATTTGTCGTGTCCAGCAAAAGCTTGCCGAATTGACCACTCAAATATGAATTCCAACAAGTTTCTCAAATTCAGCACTTCTATATTCTTCTAGCATTTGTAGCTTTTATACAGGACCCACCGATATGTTATGCTCCAAGGTTTTCATTTTTTATTTTATACAGCTAAAAGCCGGTAATACATAATAAAGGGATAAAAGGAACAGTCCCCTAAAATCCGACTTTACTCGACAGTGGACATTTAAACCAGATATCCAGCTACTCCGTCGGGTCAGAAATACAAGTCATCTGTCTAATTACAAAAAATGTTGAAGGTTTATCCGATTTATAATTTGACAGAGAGGCGCTTTCAGCTAAAAGCGTCTATGGAGAAGCTCAACTTGGACAAGGCAACTCTACTTCACAATCCCACGGAAGGCATATGATGTGCCCGCACACAAGTAGTATGGAGAAGATTCGAGAAGATAGAACCACTGCAACCATCACTACTGTGTGGACAAATATTAACGAAGAATCTATGACTAATCAAAAAATCATAATAACTACTCCCTCCGTTCCATAATTCTTGCCGTGGTTTTAGTTCAAACTAAAATCATGACAAGAATTATGGGACGGAGGGAGTAATTAATAACCAATTAACTAGGGCATGATCCCGGAATAATCAATTACTACATACTAGCTAGTTCGATTTAATAGACATGTTTGATCCCCCTTTTCTTACTTGCTTACCGTCTTGATTTTATTTCTTCGGACAAGCAAGAAGGCATATGCAAGTGAAAAAAAAAGAGAAGACCAAAGGGCAAAGCTTGTGTGACGTTTAGCTAGTTAGAGTTGATAGACATGTTTTCCCCCCTCTTTTCTTACTTGCTTACCATTTCACTTTTGTTTCTTCGGATCAAGAATAAGCATAAGCATGATATAGCAATTCTCAAAGGGCAAAGCTTCGAGGAAGGATGGCCATGCCCGTAGGGAGAAGGGATTTCCATTAACCTTGGAGCCGTCGATTCCGAGTTGGAACAGCCTGATCCCGTGGCCGCGGAGGAACTCCTGGTTGGCCTCCGGGTATGGTTCCGGGCAGAGGCACCTGGAGGATACAAAACGAATCAGAATCACGTCACCACCACCTCGAAGAAGAAAGCACGTACGTAGCCGTGTACTAACAGGACGGAGCGGAGGCGGAGGGTCTCGAGGAACGGCAGGTTGGAGGCGTCCGGGAAGCCGGAGCGGTACACGCCGTGGTCCACCATGGCGAAGTTGAGCGGCGGGACCAGCTGCAGCGGCTCCTCGCCTTTCCCCGCCTCGGCCTCGCCGCCCTCCCGGCGCAGCAGGATCGTCGCGCAGGACGACGGGGCCATGGCCTCCGTGTCCTCCTCCTCTTCCCCGTCCTCCCCAGGAGGCGGCGGGCGGTTGTGGTGGTGCTGCTGGTGGTCTTCGCGGGTGACCACCATGCTGGCGGCCTCCTGCCTCATACCTCGACCGACGGGGGGATCGACGGTGGTGGCGCGGGGCGGGATGGAAGGGATACGCGCGACGCGATTGCCTGCCTTGCTATCTGTGGATGGAGTGGAGGTGGAGGGAGAAGAGGATCTCGTCGGGTTTTGGCCTTGGGTGTCGGTTGTGGGCTGACGATCGAGAAGAAGAGACTTCGAGAAGAAAGGAAAATGGGCGACAGGTTTTGCGTCCGTGCTGGTTATGCATATTCGGTGCATATTCCCTCTTCCGGCGGTTGTATACGATTTGTACCCGGAACCGGGCCCCGCTGGCTGGCCACCTCTTTGCGTGCCCGCTGCACTCGTCGCTCGACGTCGTATCTCAAAAAAAGAAAAAGTGGTTGGGCAAAAAGAAAATGGTTATGTTATTGAGCGAACGTTCGCTGGGGTGCATGGCAAAACGAACGTCTCTCACGGCAATTTATGTGTTGGGAGTACGTCAATTCCTTTGTTTTGTCAGAACATAGGTGATCACGGCAAATTTTGCAGCAAATCGTTTGTTTTGTCAGAATTTGCCATGTGTTTTTGAAAAAAATTGCTATGTGTTTTCGAATAATTTGCTATAAAAAGCGTTAGCAATTGCGATACCCCACAGCGAACGTTCGCTGGCTATTGGGGTAAAAAAATTGTAAGAACTCTCATTTCTCCATTATAAATTATACGTGATAGAAAAAAACAGCTCAACATCCCAACTCCCCTGCTTAGCTAATTGCCCGTGCGTTGCAATGGGGGCGTGCATATTACAGTGGTTCAACACTAATTGTGTCCGACATATAGTCATATACCTTACACCTAGTACATTCTAGATTTTAGTAAGATTTGATTTGATTTGATTATGCGTAGAGAAAATGCGAGGAAAGTTTTGATTTAGTTGGAGTTTTGTCGTTTTGATAAAAAATTATTTGATTTTGGTATGGGTAGGGGAATGCATGGAAAGTTTTGATTTAGTTGAGGTCTGGTAGGATTTGATTTGATTTCATTGAGTTAATGCAGAACATGTTTTAGTAAGAATTGATAGAGTAATGAATGACATGGTTTTCAGTAGGACAAGGAAAGAAAAATACCAATTTGGTTTAGATTATTCCATACCAAGCGTGGGGAGAAAAAACCCAACATAGAGGGACGGAGGTGAGAAAGCGAACGTACCAACTTTAATAGTAGAGAACATTACAAACACTAAGCTCCTTCGGAATAGAGTTGTGAGCATCTTGAGTTTTTTCCCCCTTTTGGTGGATCCCATCGTCAGCCGTGAGAAGCGTCTTTTTTGGACATGGAGTTTCTAATCCTGAGCTCACATGCACCCGGGTGATTTGTAAATTCTAAAAAATAGTAAAATAGTTCAAAAAATTCTTAATTTTTTATGTAAACATTGATGAATGTTTCAACTGCATGCAAAAAATCATGATGAAATGACATTCGTAGAGGTATGGGCAAATTTTTTTTTTCAATGGTCCAAAAACAAGAGCGGAAATTAGATTGTGGCTAAAGAATTTGAGCAACACAATAGGACTAATGGTAAATCTTCACCTTGTGTTGCAAATGAAATCAGTGCACGAAACTTTGGACTTAAACTTCACAAAGAGGAAACATCCAACGGAGATGTGTGCGCACACAGCGGCACGGGAAAGCCAAAGGACAGTGCTCCTGGAACGGAAAAATTGGTAGAGCAAGAGTTAGCGCCAGATGCGCTCCATGACAAATTGTCTATAAATTATATTGATATGGTAGAGTCCCTGAACCGAGCAACAACAAATGTCGACATTAATTTTGCTAAAAAATATGCATCAATAATAGATCTTGTCCTTGAGCCTAACACGCTCGCTGATTGTAAGAAATGTCAGATTGAAAAGATTGACAGGAGGCAATGAATGTTGAATTATTATCTCACAACAAAAGGAGGGTGTTTGGACCAGTTTGTCTAACTCCTCCCCACATACGCCATGTTGGCCATAAGTGGGTTTATGTTCGAAACAAAGATGAAAATAATTAGTATGATACAAAGGAAGGTTTGTCGCTCAAGGGTTAACTCAACCACAAGGTGTCGATTTTGAGGAGACTTGTTCCTAGTCATGGATGGAATTACCTTTAGATACTTGATCACAATGGCAATCAATATGGGCTTGAAAATGAAATTAATAGATGTTGTCACCGCCTACCTATATGGTAACTTTGATTCAAACATACACATGAAGGTAGCCAAAGGTATCCTTGTTCCGAACCAAGATAGAGCAAACATGGGTTTTAGATTATTCAACTTAAAAAGTCATTATACAGACTTAAACAGTCTGGTAGGGTGTGGTATAATCACCTAAGTGATTTCCTTCATCAAAAGGGCTACATGAGCAATGAAGATTGCCCATATGTTTTTATATGGCGATCCCAAAATGGATTCTGTATAATCTCGGTGTACGTGGACGGTTTGAACATAATTGGTACATCGGAGGATATTGAGGAAGCAAGTTCCTACCTGATGTCATAATTTGAGATGAAGGATTTGCGTAAAACCAAGTTCTGTCTAGGTCCGCAACTTGACATTCCTCTGATGGGATTCTAGTTCACCAATCGACCTACACCAAGAAGGTGTTGAAAAGATTTGGATTTGAGAAAGCATATCCTTCTAAGACTCCAATGACCGAGAGATCTTTACAGTAAGACATGCCCCGTTTAGGCCAAAGAAAGAGGGGGAGGAAATTTTGGGACCGGAATTTCTCTACCCGAGTGCAACTGAAGGACTCATGTACATCGCAAACTGTACATGGTCGGACATTGCGTTCGCCGTCAATTTGCTTGCTACATATAGTTCGAAGCCTTCCAAGAGACATTGGAAAGGCGTCAAGGACATCTTCCATTACCTGCAAGGGACCGAAGATCTTGATCTGTTTTATAGAAGGAACTAAGACCTATCGATTATAAGCTATGCTAATGTTGTGTGCCTGCCAGATCCGCATACTTCTAAGTCAATGATTGGATATGTTTCCTTTGTGATGGAACTACATTTTCCTAGAAATCGTCCAAGCAAGTCTTGTATCGACTTCCACAAACCACCCAAAAATCATTGTACTATACAAAGCATCCCAAGAGTGTGTATGGCTTTGATGGATGATCGACACATTCAGTAGACGTGTGGGCTAAACACGATGCAAACGCCTACCAGTATCTATGAAGATAATGTTGCTTGTGTTGCACAAGTCCAAATGGGTTATGTGAAGAGTAACCTCACAACGCATATTAATCCCAAGTTCTTCTATGCACATGAACTGCAGAAGATGAACGAGGTGAGAATCTTGCACACTAAGTCATGTGACAATCTTGCTGATTTGTTCACTAAATCATTACCAGCAACATCCTTCGTGAGATGTGTGCGTGGAATCAGTGTGATGAGACTTAGTGAGATGGAAGGTTGATACGTATTAAATGTATCTATAATTTTTTATTGTTTCATGCTATTATATTATCAATTTTTTTATAGCAATTCATATTATTTTTCTGGACTAACCTATTAATTTAGTGCCCAGTGCGAGTTCCTATTTTCTGCCTGTTTTTGGTTTCGCAGGAAATCAATATCTACGGAGGTCAAAATCACTTGCCTATTTAATACAATTTTTTTGGGCAACAAGAAACCTAGGAAGCTTCGGGAGAGATCGAGTCGAGCAGCAGGGGACCACACGGCCTAGGGGCGCGCCCTGGGAGTAGGGCGCGCCTCCTGGCTGTGCGGGGGCCACCTGCATCGCCTTACGTTGATTCCACCGCCATAAATCCCTATAAATACTGAAACCCTCCGCCATATTTTCAGAAGAATTTATCGCCGTCGCAAGCTCCTGTTCCGGAGCTCTGCCGGAGGGGGAAGCCATTGTCGGAGCCATGTTCATCAACCATGCCGCCTCCATGATGATGTGTGAGTAGTTCCATTAGGACCCTAGAGTCCTAGTAGCTAGATGGTTCTCTCTCTTTTTGTATCTTCAATACCATGTTCCTGTGAGCCTTCTCACATGATCGGGGTTAATTCGATGTAATCGGTGGTGTGTTTGTTGGGACATGATGAATTATCACTTTATGATCAGATTGTTCATTGAAATCAATATAATCTTTTGATGTTTTCTTGTTGTATAATTAAATAGCTTTGCATTTGATACGTCCCAAACATATCTACTTTTCCAAACATTTTTGCTCTTGTTTTGGACTCTAATTTGCATGATTTGAATGAAACTAACCCGGACTGATGCTGTTTTCAGCAGAATTGCCATGGTGTTATTTTTGTGCAGAAATAAAAGTTCTCGGATTGACCTGAAAATTTACGGAGAATTATTTTAGAATATATAAAAAATATTGGCGAAGAGATCTACTGGAGGGGGGCCACCCAGGAGCCACAAGCTCAGCGGGTGCGGCAACCCCCTAGGGCGCGCCCCCCAGGCTTATGGGCCCCTGGAAACTCCGGCAACCCTAATTCCAACCCCATATATACCTATTCGTGGAGAAAAATCAGAGAGAAAGAATCATCGCGTTTTACGATACAGAACCGCCGCCACCTCCCGTTCTTCATCGGGAGGGCTGATCTGGAGTCCGTTCGGGGCTCCGGAGAGGGGGATTCGACGTCGTCGTCATCATCAACCATCCTCCATCACCAATTTCATGATGCTCACCACCGGGAGTGAGTAATTCCTTCGTAGGCTTGCTGGAAGGTGATGGGTTGGATGAGATTTATCATGTAATCGAGTCAATTTGTCAGGGCTTGATCCCTAGTATCCACTATGTTCTGAGATTGATGTTGCTATGACTTTGCTATGCTTAATGCATGTCACTAGGGACCGAGTGCCATGATTTCAGATCTGAACCCTTTATGTTTTCATGAATATATTTGTGTTCTTGATTCTGTCTTGCAAGTTGTATGCACTTATTACGTGTTATGATCCGCATACCCCAAGGTGACAATAATTGGGATTCTTTCCGGTGATTACCGTAGTTTGAGGAGTTCATGTATTAACTAAGTGCTAATGCTTTGTTCCGGTTCTCTATTAAAAGGAGGCCTTAATATCCCTTAGATTTCCTTATGGACCCCGCTGCCATGGGAGGGTAGGACAAAAGATGTCATGGAAGTTCTTACTATAAGCACGTATGACTATATATGGAATGCATGCCTACATTACATTGATGAATTGAAGCTATTGTGTATCGCTCTAGGTTGTGACTGTTATATGATGAATGTCATCCAACACAATTATCCATCACTGATCCAATGCCTACACTTTTCTCATATTGG
The DNA here is from genome assembly GCA_039707655.1 of Elymus sibiricus. NCBI lineage: Eukaryota > Viridiplantae > Streptophyta > Magnoliopsida > Poales > Poaceae > Elymus > Elymus sibiricus. Next base: position 231,431,664 of record CM077672.1, on the reverse strand, counting down.
TTTTTGCTAAGTTACTATTGTTGCTGCTGTTACAATCACTACAAAACTGCTACTGTTACCGTCTTTGTTACTATTGCTACTGTTACTACTGCTATCAAAACTATCATACTACTGTGCTACTAAACACTTTGCTGCAGATATTTAGTTCTCCATGTGTGGTTGAATTGACAACTCAACTGCTAATACTCGCAAATATTCTTTGGCTCCCCTTGTGTCAAATCAATAAATTTGGGTGAAATACTACCTTCGAAGACTGTCGCGATCCGCTATACTTGTGGGTTATCAAGGCCTTTTTCTGGCGCCGTTGCCGGGGAGCATAGGTCTATTTGTTGAGTCACTTGGGATTTATATCTATTGATCACTATGAAGAATCTGAAAGACGCTAGGACCTAGATCGTTCCCTCTAAGACGAGGGGAGGTAAGGAACTGCCATCACACTCTGCACTTGATTCACCTTCTGTTTTGAGTAGGCTTGCAACACCACCACCTGCTATTCATTCTGATATGTCGCAAGTAATTGATGATACTACTTCTGCTATAAATGAAACTTGTGATGATGCTAGTACTATGCTTGATAATACTGTGCCACTAGGTGAATTTCTTGATGAACAAATTACTAAAGCTAAAGAAATTGAGAATGCCGAAAATGTTGAAACTTCTGAAAATTATGATTCACCTATTATTCCTAGCTCTCCTACTAGAGTTGAAATGCCTAAGATACCTGATGGTTATGTTATAGATGGAGAAATAGCTAGAGAATTTCTTGCTTGTAATGATAGAGATGATGTTAGGAAATTACTGGCTAAGCTTAAAGAGAAGTCTATGATGGAGAGAATGAAATATGATCCTAAGTTTCCTACCTGTCCTATCTTTGTTACTGATAAGGATTATGAATTCTCTGTCGATCCTGAGTTAATTACTTTTGTTGAATCTGATCCTTTTCATGGTTATGAAACTGAAACTGTTGTGGCACACCTTACCAAATTAAATGATATAGCCACCCTATTGGCTCATGAGGAAAAAATTCGTTACTATTACATTCTTAAGTTGTTTCCTTTCTCATTAAAGGGTGGTGCTAAGAAATGGTTTAATACTCTTGCTCCTGGTTGTGTTCTTAGTCCCCAGGATATGATATATTACTTTTCCAAAAAATATTTTCCTGCTCATAAGAAACAAGCTGCCTTACAGGAAATATTTAACTTTGTGCAAATTGAAGAAGAGAATCTCCCTCATGCTTGGGGGAGGCTTCTCCAATTACTTAATGCTTTGCCTGATCATCCTCTTAAGAAAAATGAAATACTTGATATCTTTTATAATGGACTAACCGATGCTTCTAGGGACTACCTATATAGTTGTGCTGGTTCTGTTTTCAGGGAACGAACTGTTGGACAGGCTGAAGAACTATTGAATAATATGTTGAGAAATGCCGATGATTGGACACTTCCTGAACCACCACCTAAGCGAACTCCGAAGAAGAGAGGTATTCTATTCCTCAGTCCAGAAGATATGCAAGAAGCTAAGAAATCTATGAAAGAAAAGGGTATTAAATCTGAAGATGTTAAGAATTTACCACCTATTGAAGAAATACATGGGCTCGACACCCCGACACAGGTAGTAGAGGCAAATTCTCTTACTAGATTCGATGAAGGAGATATTCCCTATAATAAATTTGCTAGCCAATGCCTGTATGAATTTGATAATTACATCATTAAGCAGGACCACTTTAATATGTATGTTAGCAATCAATTGAAACGCAATGCCTTCATGATAGATCATTTGAGTGATTTGATGTTTAGAACTGCTAATGATGTTAAAGGCTTAAGTAAACATGCTTCTATGGTTCATACTCAGCTAGAACAAATTGCTAAGTCCCAAAATGATTTGCTTGATGAAATGAATAATAAAATGAATGATCGTGTTGTTAGAGTTGTTACTAGAGGAGGTAGAATGACTCAGGAGCCTCTGTATCCTGAAGGTCATCCTAAAAGAATTGAGCAGGATTCTCAAAGAATTAATACTGATGCACCTAGTTCATCTAAGAAGAAAAGGAAAAAGAAAAATGATAAAAATTTGCCTGCTTCTAGTGAACCTGTGATAGAAAAACCTTCTGAGGATCCTAATGATATTTCCATTTCTGATGATGAGACACAATCTGATAATGAACATCCACTTAATGATAATGATAATGATAATGATGTTCATGATGATGCTCAACCAGATAATGATGTAGAAATAGAACCTGCTGTTGATCTTGATAACCCACCTCCTAAGAATAAAAGATATGATAAAAGTGATTTCATCGCTAGAAAACATGGAAAATAAAGAGAACCATGGGTTCAAAAACCCATGCCTTTTCCTACTAAACCATCTAGAAATAAGGATAAGGAAGACTTTGAGCGCTTTGTTGAAATGCTTAGACCCGTCTTTTTGCGCACTCGCTTGACTGATATTTTGAAAATGCCACCTTATGCTAAATATATGAAAGATATTGTAACTAATAAAAGAAAGATATCCGAAGCTAAAATTTCCACCATGCTTGCAAATTATTCTTTTAAGGGTGGAGTGCCTAAGAAGTTAGGAGATCCAGGAATACCTACTATACCATGCTCCATTAAAACAAGTTATGTTAAAACTGCTTTATGTGATTTAGGAGTCGGTGTTAGTGTTATGCCTTTCTCTTTATATAGAAGACTTGATTTGAATAAGCTCACACCTACTGAAATATCTTTGCAAATGGCTGATAAATCAACTGCTATACCTATTGGAATTTGTGAGGACGTTCCCGTTGTAGTTGCAAATGTTACTATCTTAACAGACTTTGTTATTCTAGATATGCCCGAGGACGACAACATGTCGATTATCATTGGTAGACCCCTTTTGAATACTGGAGGGGCTGTTATTGATTGCAACAAAAGCAAGGTTACTTTTCATGTCAATGGTAATGAGCATACGGTATATTTTCTGAGGAAACAAACTTCAGTGAATGGTATCAACATTATTGAAAAAATTGCGAAGATCACTATTGGAGGTTTCGAATTTCCTCTTCCTTCAGTCAAAAAGAAATATGAAACTCTCATTGTTGGGGAGGTGCATATCCCCGTTGAGGTAACTTAGTGTTATACGAAGATTCTTCGGTTTCATGCCATTCGGAAATAGTTTGTTAATAAGACTTGATCAACCTTATTAATGGATTCTTTTTTAGGGGTATGTGGTCGATGAATTCAGTAAGCACAACTGATAATCCCCAAGTGCAAGGAATCATCATAGCAATTTCCAAAGATGGAAGTGATAAGTATGGAGTGTCGAACCCACAAGGAGCCAAAGGTAAGATCAATAATCTCTCAAGTCCTATCTGCCACTGATACGACTCTACGTACACCGAGCGTTTGCTTTCATCTAGAAACGAGAAATAAAACTACGTTGTGGGTATAAAGAGGATAGCTTTGCATGATATCAGAGAACTAAAATATAAAAATAGGTGTTGTTAACATAAAGTTAGAATATATTACAATATATTACAAATAGCGAGTGTGGAATAATGATGGATCGGTGTGCGGAATTGTCCTAGGCAATTGATAACAAGATCGGTAATCATTATCGCAATTTTATATGAGGGAGAGGCATGAGCTAACATACTTTCCGTACTTGGATCATATGAACTTATGATTGGACCTCTAGCAAGCATCCGCAACTACTAGAAATCATTAAGGTAAACCCAACCATAGCATTAAGTATCAAGTCCCCTTTACTACCATACGCAACAACCCTCTTACTCGGGTGTAAGCTTCTGTCACTCTAGCCGCCCACTATAACAGAATCATGAACGTATTGCAAAACCCTACAGCGGGAATCCCCCACGTGTGCGCGGCACGGAGGGCACCATAGGACAGCACCAAAATAAAACATACAACTCAAACCAATCAAGATCATCAATCAACCCAAAGGACAAAAGAAATCAACTCAAACATCATAGGATGGCAACACATCATTGGATAATAATATGTGGCATAAAACACCATGTTCAAGAAGGGGATTACAGCGGGGTGCGGGAGATTGGACCGCTAAAAAGAGATGAGGGAGGTGATGGACGGTGATGTTGATGAAGACGATCACCGCGGCGATGGTTCCCCCGGCGGCACTCCGGCGCCACCAAGAGAGGGGGGAAGAGAGGCTCTCCCTCCGGCTTGCTCCTCCATGGCCTCCCCCCTAGATGGGAAGAGGTTCTCCCCTCTGGTCCTTGGCCTCCATGGCACCCGGAGGGGCGGGAGCCCCTCCGAGATTGGATCTCTCTCTTTGTTTCCTTCTGTTTTTGCTCTCCAGATGGTATTTCTTCGGTACAGAGGCTTGCGGCGGTGGCGTCAAAGTTCTAGGTTTATTTCTAGGGGTTTCTCTATTTATAGGATTTTTCAGCGTTGGAATCACGCAAAACGGAGCTACGAGGGCCCCACAAGGTAGTACGGCATGACCACCCCCCCAGGCCGCGCTGTAGTGCCTTGTGAGCACCTCGTGAGGCTTCTGGTCCTTCCACGAAGCTTCGGGGGTCTCTTTTGGTCCCAAAAAAATAGTCAAAAAGTTTCGTCCAATTCCGAGAACTTTTATTTCTGCACAAAAAACAACACCACGGTAGTTCTGCTGAAAACAGCGTCAATCCGGGTTAGTTCTAATCAAATCATACCAAAACCATATAGAATTGTTATAAATATGGCATGAATACTTCATAAATTATAGATACGTATCAACAACCTACTGTACCCTTCATTTGCTTGCTGTTATTTAAAGTTAATAAAGTGGAAATGCCATGATTATCCTGTTTTCTGAATTATCCGTGCAATAAAAAATGGCCCAAAAATAAAAGTTCTCAGAATGCCCTGAAAATTTAGAATGATTTTTTCCAGAATATTTAAGAATTTTTGGCACTGAACACACCTCAGGGGGGGGGGGATGCACCTGTGAGCCACAAGCTCACAAGGCACGCCTAGTGGGCTTGTGGGTCCCACAGGGGCCCCCTCGCTTTTTCCAGCCACCCAGTACCTTCTTCTTCCTCCAGAAAAAAAAATCAAACTTGCTCCCAAGCCCGTGTTCTTGCTCATTTCAATGAGATTTTTGATCTCCTTGCTCAGAGCTTCGTTTCCGAAACTGTTTTGAGGAATTGCTCCTTGAAAAGAAAAATGCTCAAGTGGAGGTTGAGAGGTTCTTCGAGCCGGGGTCCTAAGGAGGATCCGAAGCCCAAGTACAACCTTCCTCACGCGGCCGAGGTGCGACCATGTGAATGGCCATGCAACACCTTCTTGAGGGATGCGGGAATTTTCGGTGACTTCTATTACTTGGCGAACAATGCCGGCCTCATCCCGTTCCTCGAAGATAAGTGTGAACAATATCTTCTCCTCACTAATACTTTTGTGCAAAGTTTTCACTTTCATTCTAGGAGAGAGATACCCATGGTGTCATTTTGCCTATATGATATTCCTAGAGAGATGACACTTGAGGAATTTTGCCAAGTCTGCATGATTCCCAACGAGGGTAGCCCCATAGAGCCACATCCTACGGACGTCTCGGAGTTTATATCTGAGGTGACCGTGGGGGAGTCGAGAGGAGTTTCTGAGGCTAGGGTCGCTAGTTTACACTTCCCCATTTTGCGTTATTATTCATTATTTGTTGGGAGGTGTTTGACTGGTCGGTGGGAGAGTGGAACGCTCAGTTCACCTGACCTTGCTATTTTATGCCATGCTCTTTACGGTGATAGAACTTTTAGTTTGGGTGCTATGATCGCCCGGCGGTTGCACACCAACCTTTCGAAGGGCGTTATTTATGGTGGTATTTATGCTTCCCGTCTAGCTAGACGTTTTGAGATTCCTATTAGGCACGGCGAGCAGGAAGAGAGGCTTTTACCTACTAGATATCTTGATTATAGTAGCATGGTTGGGCATAACCTTATTGACGATGGCCCTAGACGATTTCGGTATAACTTGGTATTTAGTTAGGGTACGCGTGAGATTATTACTTTGCCTGCGCCTGCTTTGTTTGATCTTTACAGGGGGAAATACACCATCATGCCTGAGGACATTTATGCTTATTGGGGCTTGACACCGCCCCAAGCACCTGAGCCAGAGCCAGAGCCAGCACCTGAGCCAGAGCCAGCCCCAGAGCCTATTTATCAGTGGGAGCCTCAGGAGCCTCAGTATTACCCTGGAGGAGGCTATTTCGATCCATGGCCGTAAACCAACTTAGGCCAAAAGCCTAAGCTTGGGGGGTACGTATTTCTCACTGACATTACATTCATGTACCACACATTCATTCCAGTTGTCGGTGTTCATCCTCTTTCATTGTATATCCATGTTAGTTTTATTTCCGTTTTCTTCTTGCGAGTTTGATAAACTTCGAAAATCCAAAAATATTTCTCGCTTCTTTTTGGTTTTTCTTTCTCTTTAGTTAGTTAGTATTATTAAAAGAAAACCCAAAAAGATTTCTCGTTTCTTCTTTTCTTGTTCGTTGGAAGTTCTCCCATGTAAATAGTTCTTCTCGCTTTTTTGTTTTTGTCCTTTAATTTGCTTTCTTCATAAAATCTAAAAACTCCAAAAATATTTCAGTGTGTTTCTCTGAATTTCTTTTCTTTTCGTTGAGTTGTCGTAAGGAGAAGACCATGCTATAATTGTTGTGTGGCTCTCATGTGATTTATTGTTGATCTAACAAAGAGCCACCATTACCTTGTCTTGTCCTTTGAATAAATATTTGCAGATTCCAGCTTAGTCGACGGCACACTTGCACTATTATTATTATCACATCATTCGGTCGTGCAAGTGAAAGGCAATAATGACGAGATTTGATGAAGTGATTGCGGTGAAGAAAAGCTGGTATGAACTCTTCTTGCTTTTGTTTTTGTAAATATGTTTAACTCAGTATTCATGATTCAGCACTATTATGAGTAAACATATTTGTGATGACAATTAGAGATCATAGTTGCTCATGCCATGCTTAAATAGCTAGGGGTGGATAATGATTTATCTTGTGTGTCAACATGCATTAAAATGGTTGTGATGTAGTATGTTAGTATGGTATCCTCCTCTGAACAATTCAAGTGGCTTGACTTGGCACATGTTCACACATGTAGTTGATTCAAAACCAACATAGCCTCCACGATATTTATGTTCATGGTGTTTATATCCTGCGCATGCTCGTATTCAGTGTTAATTATTCTTAATGCATGATTATGACCATTTTCGCTCTCTAGTTGGTCGCTTCTTAATCTATTTGCTAGCCTTCGCCTGTACTAAGCGGGAATGCTGCTTGTGCATCCACAATCCTTAAACCAAAGTTGTTCCAGATGAGTCCACTATATCTACCTATATGCGGTATTACTATGCCGTTCCAAGTAAATTTGCATGTGCCACCTCTAATCATTCAAATAAACATCTGTTTTGTGAGCCCGTACCACTTATGGAGCGATAGGGGGCGGTAAGTATCTTCCATGCTAAGCGGGTTATTCTCATATGAGTATTTATTCACTTGTCATTGCACAAAAGAGGCTGGTAATTGGGATGCCCAGTCCTGTAATCAAAATAAGAAAAATATAATAAAACAAACTCCCCCGGAAATTTGATCGTTTGGAGGGCACCCGTGAATTCGGCTAGCCATGGCTTGTGTTGGTATGGTGGAGGGGGAGTAAACTTTACCTTTCCGCTTGGGAACCGCCTACAATGTGTTTAGCATGGAAGATATTGAAAATCCTCGATCGTGACGTTGACAGGAAAAGCATACCTCTCAAAATTGTTTTTATCTCTGTTTTAAGCTTCGAGCTCTGGCACCTCTGCAAATCCATGCTTCCCTCTTCGAAGGGCCTATCTATTTACTTTTATGTTATCTTACTTTTATTATTGAGTCATCACATTCTCATTCAGCACTAGTTGGAGAGCACTATTGTCATTTTTATGCATTGAGTATAGTTAATGTTGGGTGTAACATGACTGGATCTCTGATGGGGAACGTTGCATGAAAATCAAAAAATTTCCTACAAACACCCAAGATCTAATCTAGGAGATGCAAAGCAACGAGAGGGGAGTGTGTCTACATACCCTTGTAGACCGAAAGCGTTAGCGTCGTAACGCGGTTGATGTAGTCGTACTCTTCATGATCCAATCTCGATCCAATCCGATCTAGTGCCGAACGGACGGCACCTCCGAGATTAGCACACGTTGAGCTCGATGGTGTCCTCTCCTTCTTGATCCAGCAAGAGAGGGGAAGGAGGTAGATGATATCGAACCAGCACGACGGCGTGGTGGTGGTGGTGGCAGCGGAATTCCGGCAGGGCTTCGCCAAGCGCGTACCGGAGGAAAGGTGGGAGGAGTTGGGAGCAACGGAGGGCAAGGGTGGAGGCGTGCGGCTACTGATACGTCTCCAACGTATCTATAATTTATGAAGTATTCATGCCATGTTTATAACAATTCTATATGGTTTTTGTATGATTTGATTAGAACTAACCCGGACTGATGCTGTTTTCAGCAGAACTACCGTGGTGTTGTTTTTGTGCAGAAATAAAAGTTCTTGGAATTGGATGAAACTTTTTGAAGATTTTTTATGGAATAAAAAAAAAACTGGAACCAAGACCCACTGGAGGGGAGCCACCCAGTGCCCATGACGGTCCGTCTGACCTCATTCCAATGCTGAAAAATCCTATAAATAGAGAAACCCCCAGAAATAACCCTAGATGAGTTTTTACGTCGCCGCAAGCTTCTGTACCTCCACGATCTAATCTACAACCCTTTTGACGGTGTCCTGAACTAGGGGGTACTCATCACATCGTCTCCCGACCAGGTGGGTTGAGCCGAGGACCCCCATGGCGGTTCACTAATGGGCCACTTCGGGCAGCCCATGACGCATACAAGGAAGACTCTATAAGACTTGGTGCACAAGCCGAAGACTCTCCTAAACCCTAGGCCTCCGATACATTATATAAACCGAGGCCAGGCTAGTCAATAGAGGGATATCATATTCATTAGAACAATCTCGTGGTAGATACATGTACTCTGTACTACACCCCATATGAATACAATCAAAAGCAGGACGTAGGGTATTATCTCTTCGAGAGAGCCCGAACCTGGGTAAAATCCTGTGTCCATGTTACCATCGCTCCAAGACGCCTAGCTTAGGACCCCTACTACGAGATATGCCGGATTTGACACCGACATTGGTGCTTTCATTGAGAGCCTGCTGGGTAGTCGTCACGGTGCGATGGGAATTCAGATCGGCTCCACCGCGATCTACGCGTCGGAACCGAGCTACATCGTCAGCATCTTCGTCACCGGCTCGACTGGTCACCTCGGCTAGGCCGAGGACTACGCTCCGCGTCGGATCATCAAGATCGGACGGATATTTCATCATCATCAACTCCGATCGCTATCAAGATCATGGAGAAATCGTCCATGGTTCTCGGGGGCTCAACGTCAACATTGCCCTCATGCGATCATGCAGTTTTTACTGGACAACGGATTCGTGTTTGCCGTCCCCGTCTCCTCGAGCGTCGCTTTGACGATTGCTTCAGTGGAATTGTGCGGAATTGAGTCTAGAACAGCCCTGCAAAATTTCGTCGCGTTCCGATGGAGGAATCTCCGGCGATCTCCGATATACCAGAGCCCTGTCGAATCTGGACGGGAATCTGGACGTGTTTAGGGCGAGGAGTCCAGCAGTCAGCTCGGACGTCCTTTGGAAGATCCAACCGTTCATCGGCTGCGGAATTCCCATATCTACCACCCCTCAAAATTTCAGCTCGATCCGACCGTTCAAACTCCGAGAAGCGTCCGATGAGTGCATCAATTTTCGGATCTATTTTCTGCGCGAAAACGAATCCGGCCCGAGTTCATCTTTTTCATGAACAGATTATCGGACATCCTTTTTTAAGGGAATTTTTTATAGGGTATTGTGTTTTGTTTTCAAGCACGTGCCTGCAAATTTTAAGCCTTTTCTGAGGCGATCTTCATCATCGCGCCGGTGTCAAACCAGCCTGGCCACGTTGCTCCATGGCTGCAGACCTGCGCCAACATCGACTGCGCCGTCGCTCCATCAAGCCGACGACAACCACCTCGGATCATCACCTCGGCGAGCCGACCAAGAGTTTGGCACCGCTCTCCCTAATGATCATCAAGATAACATCGTCACCTTACGGATTGCACGGGTCAGGCGCGCTAGCATCGCCGCGCGGTCACTTCTCAAGCCGGCATTGACCGCGTCACAAGTTCCGACCTGCCTCAGCATCGCCGCGCCGTTGCTTCTTCAAGCCGATGTCCACCACGCCGACCTGCTTCAACACCTCGGCTGGCGTGGTGCTCCAACGTCACCTTACCGACCTGCTCCGTCACCTCAGCTAGACCGGGGGCTTCGCCATCTCTTTATCAACCTACTCCGGGGACTTCGGCGTCACCAGCCGACCAGCTTCGTCAGCTCGGCCGGGCCAGGGGCTTCGCCTCAACATCTCGGCAGTGTCGTGCTACCACTTCATCAAGCCAAGATCTTCGCTCGGACACCTCGGCCGGACCGGGGGCTTCGCCATCTCTTCATCGACCTACTCCGGCGTCACCCTGCCGACCTACTCCGTCTCCTCGGCTGGACCAGGGGCTTCGCCTCAGCACATCGGCGGTTTTGTGCTGCCACTTCATCAGCCGAGCTCTTCGCTCGGCCACCCCAGGACCGGCTTGGGGGCTGGGATCTCGATCCGTTGCAAGCCCGGACTACGTCATCAACACCGAGCACATTAACCAGCTAAGTCGCTTTCATGCTTAAATTTTCTAAATTCTTAATTTTTTGTTCGGTTCGACCAAGCATTATATTTATGTTAAAATCTGTTTGTTAAAAACGAGGTTCGTTAAAAACCACTTTCTTTAACCAAGTTAACTGGGGGCTCTTAAATTTATATGAGCCGTTATAATAAGTGTTTTCTTCTTGGTCGTTGCAAAGTCTTTTTCTACTACTCCTTTTTTCCGACACGAGTGTGTGGTCAATAGCCGGGTCGCCTGGTTTCTCTCTAAAGCCGCTCGAGTTTAGTTCGCTAAACTGGCCTGAGAAACACTCCGCCTTCGGGATAGGAGGTTGAAGCCGAAGGCTGACCCGCTTGAAGTCTAGAGATCGGACGTATCATGTTAAAGCACGACAGAAGCATAATTTAATTTTAAGACCAATTTTCGGATTGGCACCAAAAAACTTGATTTAGTTCAGACGTAAAGTTTTCACATAAGTTTTTTGGTTTTCCGAGCTTATGGCACCTTTAACCTATTTTTATGTTTTTTTCAGGAGGCGGGGCATCCTCTTGATCGAGGTGTTCTGCGTGATGGTTTTGCTCGGGGAATTTTTTCCGATCTGTAGTTCGGCATCTTTCCTGCCGAGCTGCACCTCGGCGTTGTCAAAACGTACATGGCAGTTGAACTAGTTCTCGAGGAGATACGATCCTAGGGTCGGCCATGTTGCCCAACCCAAGTCTCGGGGGCTACTGCATCGACGATTCAATGCAGACAAGTTACAAAGTGCGAAACAGTTTCCGAGGAGATTATGATCCTCAGGTTGGTCGGCCACACCCAACCTGAGTCTCGAGAACTATGCACACCGCGTTTATGTTTCTAAGTATGCTGCCGAGCTAGGAGTTGATCCTCAGGCCGATTTCGCGAATCGACCTGAGTCTCAGGGGCTACTGGGATCAGCGGTTTTATGTTATCCTTCAGGTGCATCTCGGATTTTAGGCCGACACACACCTTGAGGGCTACTGGCTATACATCTCGGCACAGAATAAATTGCACCAATCCACAAAAAATCAGCTCACGGCCGAGGTGGTGCACCACCTCGGAAGCAGTTCAGCATAAAGCTCGGCTGCGAGTGGCTAGCTCCATAGAGAACTTTTTCGGCGTTAAGCTCGGATAACCTCCTTCAAACTTTTTCAAAGACGAGGTACTCTATGCCTCCTCGGATGCAGTCTGGCGATGGAGCTCGGATATAGACCGGTGTTGGAGCTCGGCTACTAAAATGTACCTCGGATACAGACCGGCGTTGGAGCTCGGCAGCTAAAATGTACCTCGGATGCAGATCGACGTTGGAGCTCGGCTACAAGAAGACACCTCGGATACAGTCCGGCGCTGGAGCTCGGATGCAAAGAGTACACCGTCGCGCTGGAAACACTTCGAACCCGAGGTGTGGCGTAAAAGATAACAAGGCATGGATAAAGGCCGAAAACTTAAAGGACTCCTCGGATACCCGACATATGTACTCTTCGGATACACCTCGGCGATCCTCAAGATCGGAGATGGGAAGATTTGTTGAACCAGTTTTCAAGACCGACGACCGAAGACGAATAACAGTTCGGAAGAACCGAGGAGCGTCCCCAACTTGAAGACCGGTTCAGGGGGCTACTGACGGTGTCCTGGACTAGGGGGTACTCACCACATCGTCTCCCGACCAGGTGGGTTGAGCCGAGGACCCCCATGGCGGTTCACTAATGGGCCACTTCGGACAGCCCATGACGCATACAAGGAAGACTCTATAAGACTTGGTGCACAAGCCGAAGACTCTTCTAAACCCTAGGCCTCCGGTACATTATATAAACCGAGGCCAGGCTAGTCAATAGAGGGATATCATATTCATTAGAACAATCTCTTGGTAGATACATGTACTCTGTACTACACCCCATATGAATACAATCAAAAGCAGGACGTAGGGTATTATCTCTTCGAGAGAGCCCGAACCTGGGTAAAATCCTGTGTCCATGTTACCATCGCTCCAAGACGCCTAGCTTAGGACCCCTACTACGAGATATGCCGGATTTGACACCGACACCTTTTCCGGCACCCTGCCGGAGGGGGGAATCATCACCGGAGGCCATCTTCATCATCCCGGCGGTCTCCATGACGAGGAGGGAGTAGTTCACCCTCGGGGCTGAGGGTATGTACTAGTAGCTATGTGTTTGATCTCTCTCTCTCGTGTTCTTGATATGGCACGATCTTGATGTATCGCGAGCTTTGTTAATATAGTTGGATCATATGGTGTTTCTTCCCTCTCTATCTTTGTTGTGATGAATCGAATCTTTTCCCTTTGAGGTTTCGTTATTGTCGGATTGAATATTTTAGATTTGAGAACACTTGATGTATGTCTTGCATATGAATACCCGTGGTGACAATGGGGTATTATATTGATTCACTTGATATATGTTTTGGCACTCAACTCGCGGATTCCCGCGGTGACATTGGGGTAATCTATGCATAGCGGTTGATGCACGTTTTCATTATCTTTTCTTCGATAGAAACTTTGGGGTGCTCCTTGGAGTTCTTTGTGTGGATTGAATATTATGATTATGAAGTTGTTTGATGCATATCGTATAATCAACTCACGGATACTTGTGGTGACATTGGAGTATCTAGGTGACATTAGAGTTGGTTGATGTGTATCATATGGTGTTATTTTAGTACGAACTCTAGGGCTGTTTGTGACATTTATAGGAATAGCTCAATAGATCGATTAGAAATGATAACTTTGAGGTGGTTTCGTACCCTACAAACAATTTCTATCTTATGTTCTCTGCTAATAGGAACTTGGGAGTGATTCTTTATCGCACGCTGAGGGATGGTTATATGATCCAATTATGTTAGCATTGTTGAGAGATTGCACTAGTGAAAGTATGAACCCTAGGCCTTGTTTTTAAGCATTGCAATACCATTTGTGCTCACTTTTGTTACTTGCTACCTTGCTGTTTTTATATTTTCAGATTACAAAAACCTATATCTACTATCCATACTACACTTTTATCACCATCTCTTCGCCGAACTAGTGCACCTATACAATTTACCATTGTATTGGGTGTGTTGGGGACACAAGAGATTTCTTGTATTTGGTTGCAGGGTTGTTTGAGAGATACCATCTTCAACCTACGCCTCCCACGGATTGATAAACCTTAGGTCATCCACTTGAGGGAAAATTGCTACTGTCCTACAAAACTCTGCGCTTGGAGGCCCAACACGAGTCTACAAGAATAAATTGTGTAGTAGACATCAAGCTATTTTCTGGCGCCGTTGCCGGGGAGGTGAGTGCTTGAAGGTATATCTTTAGATCTTGCAATTGAATCTTTTAGTTTCTTGTTTTATCACTAGTTTGGTTTATAAAAGAAAACTACAAAAAAAATGGAATTGAGGTTGCCTCATATTATTCGTCTTTATAATGTCTTTCTTGAAAATGATGGATCGGAAAATTGTGCTCAATTGATAGAAGAAGAATTCAATAAAATGTTTGGCATAAAATCCATGAATGATGAGCATGATTGCAATGTTGCTAGTATGAATTCTTTGAATATCCATGATGCTAGTGATATGCAAAGCCACAAGCTTGGGGATGCTATGTTTGATGAAGATGATATTTTTAGTCCCCCAAGTTTTGATGAGAAAATTTATTATTATGAAAGCATGCCTCCTATTTATGATGATTATATTGATAAAAGTGGATTTGGAGAGGTCACAACTTTATTTAATGATGATTCCACTATTTTGGAGGAGGTTTCAATTGATTATGACAACAAAGTTGCTATCTATGATGATTATTGTGATGACATGTATGCTATAAAGAATAATAATAACCATGAAACTTGTCATCATGATTTTAATGTTCAATTTTGTTATGTCAATCAAGTATCTCATGATAGTTCTTTTGTTGAGTTTGCTCCCACTATTATGAATGAGAAGAAAATTGCTTATGTGGAGAGTAGTAAAAATTCTATGCTTGTGGATCATGAAACGAATGCTTTATGTGATAGCTATATTGTTGAATTCATTCATGATGCTACTGAAAGTTATTATGAGAGAGGATCACATGCTTGTAGGTGTTGCAATAATATCAAGTTTCCTCTCTATGTGTTGAAAGTTTTGAAGTTATGCTTGTTTTGCCTTCCTATGTTAGTTGATTCTTGCTACCATAAAATATTTGCTCACAAAATCCCTATGCATAGGAAGTGGGTTAGGCTTAAATGTGCTAGTCATATGCATCATGATGCTCTCTTTGTGTTTCAATTCTTTACTTTTACGTGAGCATCATTGAAATCGTCATGCCCAGCTAAAAGGCATTAAACAAAAGCGCTTGTTTGGAGACAATCCAATATTTACCCCTACTGTTTTTGTGTGATCACATGATTAAGCTACTGTGGTAATCATGTTTTGTATATTTTCTTTCAATAATGTGCCAAGTAAAGCCTTTGGGATAGTGTAGATGCTTGTTGATTTGATTCTGTGCAAAAACAAAAACTTTTGCGTCTAGTGCTGGAATTTCTATTCTGTACTGGAACGTGAGAAAATTCTGAAATTTTTACAAAGTATTGGGTTACAAATTTTATACGTTTTCCTAATTTTTCTGAATTTTTGGAGGTACATAAGTATGGTTTTTAAATCGCTCACTACATGCTGTGCTGCTTTTGACAGATTCTGTTTTCGGTGCATAGTTTGCTTGTTTTAGTGTTTCCATAGCTTATATTGAGTAATATAAATTGTGGAAATGATATAATACAGTAGGAATTATGTGAGAACAATTATGAATCTTGTCTTGACAGTACCTAAGTGGATGATTTATTTTTATCATACTAACCTATCTCACGAAGTTCCGTTAAGTTTTGTGTGATTGAAGTTTTCAAGTTTTGGGTGAGATATCGATATGAGGAGAATAAGGAGTGGCAAGACCCTAAGCTTGGGGATTTCCAAGGCATCCCAAGGTAATATTCAAGGAATACCCAAGCAACTAAGCTTGGGGATGCCCCGGAAGGCATCCCCTCTTTCGTCTTCAACATTATCGGTAACCTCACTTGGAGCTATATTTTTATTCGTCACATAATATGAGTTTTGCTTGGAGCGTCATTTTCTTCTGTTAATATTCGCTTTTTGCTATCAATAATCATGTTTTGTATCTTTTAGTTCAATAAAATGCCAATTATAGTCTTTACCATGCTCAGTTTGCAAGTTCATGTGTTGCTGTTTGAAAACAGAAAGTTTTCTGTTATGTCCAGAATATTCCTGAATAGTCAGAACATGATAAAAATCTGAAATTTTTACACAGTAAGCATGCATTAGTTCTCTGTTACGTGGTAATTTTTCAGAATTTTGGGATTTAGGAAAGTATGGATTCTTATTCCCCTTTTACAGACTGTTCCGTTTTGGCAGATTGCTGTTATAGTTGCATTGTTTGCATATGTTTGTGTGTTTAATGTTTCTATTTGAGGATAGGAGTATTAAATATGAAGAGGCATTTAGTATGCAATGTTTAATTATAATTTTTGTGATTTTCTACAGTAGAGAATGTTAAGGTTTTGAGTTGATTTATACTAACTTATCTCACGAGTTCTTGTTGAGTTTTGTGTGGATGAAGTTTTTAAGATTTAGGGAAACCGTGATATGAGAGGAATTAAGGAGACACAAAAGCTCAAGCTTGGGGATGCCCAAGGCATCCCAAATTAATATTTCAAGAAGTCTCAAGGATCTAAGCTTGGGGATGCCCCGGTAGGCATCCCACCTTTCTTCATCAACAATTATCGGTTAGTCTTGGTTGAGCCTAAGTTTTTGCTTCTTCACATGAGATGTGCTAATCTTGGAATGTCATTTTAGTTTGTTTTCTTTGCTGTTTGAATAAAATACTCAAGATCTGAAATTTTTAAATGAGAGAGAGTCCTCACATGGCTACCTATTTACTTAACTACTCATTTGATCTTCACTTATATCTTTTTGGAGTAGTTTGTCATACACTCTCATGCTTCACTTATATTATTTTGAGAGTTGACAATAGTAATGGTAATTTGCACAAGATATGAATTTGGTCCCAAAGTGATGAATATTCAAGAGGGATATAATAAAAACTTTCATATTGATCATTGGATATGATAAGTTTGATTCCTTGCAATAGTTTTGCGATATGGAGATGATAATATGTGAGTCATGTTAGTGAGTAATTATGGTTTAGTAAGAATATTGGTGTTAAGGTTTGTGATTCCCTATGCATGCACGTAAAGTCAATAGTTATGCAACGAAATTATATCCTACTCATGGTGCATTATTCAGTGTTAGTTATGTTCAATGCATGTTTATGACCGTTTTTGCTTTTTGGTTGGTTGCTTCTTAATCTATTTGCTAGCCTTCATTTGTACTAAGCAGGAATACTGCTTGTGCATCCAAACTCCTTAAACCCAAGTTGTGCCAAATGAGTCCACCATACCTACCTATATGCGGTATTTCCATGCCGTTCTAAGTAAATTTGCGTGTGCCAACTCTAATTTTCAAAATAATTTTCCGTTTTGTGTGGCCGTACCGCTCATGAAGCGGAAGGGGGTAGCCAATATTTTCCATGCTAGGTGTGTTATTCTCACGATGAGTGTTTATTCACTTGTCATTGCACGAGCGAGTGGCTGGTAATAGGGATGCCCAGTCCCACGATGAAATCAAAAATAATAACAACAAAATTCCTTGGAAAGTGTTGGTATGGAGGGCACCCGTGGATACGGCTAGCCATGGATTGTGAAAGAATGGTGGAAAGGAAATATACTTTACTTTCTGTTTGGGAACCGCCTATGATGTGTCTAGCATGGAAAATATTGGGAATTCTCGGTCGTTTTCGTTGACAGGAAAAGCATGCCTCTCAAAATAATTTTATCTCTCTAATTTAATCTTGAGCTCTGGCACATTAGTAAATCTCTGCTTCCCTCTGCGAAGGGTCTATCTATTTACTTTTATGCAATTTTTATTTTTATTTGAGTCTCCATCTTCTCTTATAAAGCACCAACTAGAGAGCACTACTGTCATACTTGTGCATTGGATGTAGCTAATATTTGAGTGTGTTTCATGAATGGATCAATGATTGAGCATAATGGGCTAGGGATAACTTTCTTTAGCGTTGATATTTTGAAAGGCATGGTTGCTTGTTAGTATGCTTGAGTATTTATATCTTCATGTCAAATTATAGACTATTGCTTTGAATCATTCAAGTCCAAGTGTCCATGCAATAAAAGAAAAGATTATATGATGATTATGATAGGTAGCATTCCACATCAAAATTTCTGTTTTTAATTGCTACTTTATCATGATGAGTTTTATGAGAAAAAGTTGCTGTTATGATGCTAGCAAAAGTGATTGAAATTATCATTGATCAAACTTATGCACTATGCTAGCATTCACACTTCATAAATTATTTCTTTTATCATTTACCTACTCGAGGACGAGCAGGAATTAAGCTTGGGGATGTTGATACGTCTCCAACGTATCTATAATTTATGAAGTATTCATGCCATGTTTATAACAATTCTATATGGTTTTGGTATGATTTGATTAGAACTAACCCGGACTGACGCTGTTTTCAGCAGAACTACCGTGGTGTTGTTTTTTGTGCAGAAATAAAGGTTCTTGGAATTGGATGAAACTTTTTGGAGAATTTTTATGGAATAAATAAAAAATACTGGAACCAAGACCCACTGGAGGGGAGCCACCTAGTGCCCACGAGGCACCAGGGCGCGCCACCCCCCCTAGGCGCGCCCTGGTACCTCGTGGGGCCCACGTGGCTCCGTCTGACCTGATTCCAACGCTGAAAAATCCTATAAATAGAGAAACCCCAGAAATAACCCTAGATGAGTTTTTACGCCGCCGCAAGCCTCTGTACCTCCACGATCTAATCTACAGCCTTTTTCCGGCACCCTGCCGGAGGGGGAAATCATCACCGGAGGCCATCTTCATCATCCCGGCGGTCTCCATGATGACGAGGGAGTAGTTCACCCTCGGGGCTGAGGGTATGTACTAGTAGCTATGTGTTTGATCTCTCTCTCTCTCTCTCTCGTGTTCTTGATATGGCACGATCTTGATGTATCGCGAGCTTTGTTAATATAGTTGGATCATATGGTGTTTCTTCCCTCTCTATCATTGTTGTGATGAATCGAATCTTTTCCCTTTGAGGTTTCGTTATTGTCGGATTGAATATTTCAGATTTGAGAACACTTGATGTATGTCTTGCATATGAATACCCGTGCTGACAATGGGGTATTATATTGATTCACTTGATATATGTTTTGGCACTCAACTCGCGGATTCCCGCGGTGACATTGGGGTAATCTATGCATAGGGGTTGATGCACGTTTTCATTATCTTTTCTTCGATAGAAATTTTGGGCTGCTCCTTGGAGTTCTTTGTGTGGATTGAATATTATGATTATGAAGTTGTTTGATGCATATTGTATAATCAACTCACGGATACTTGTGGTGACATTGGAGTATCTAGGTGACATTAGAGTTGGTTGATGTGTATCATATGGTGTTATTTTAGTACGAACTCTAGGGCTGTTTGTGACACTTATAGGAATAGCTCAATAGATCGATCGGAAAGGATAACTTTGAGGTGGTTTCGTACCCTACAAACAATTTCTATCTTATGTTCTCCGCTAATAGGAACTATGGAGTGATTCTTTATTGCACGTTGAGGGATGGTTATATGATCCAATTATGTTAGCATTGTTGAGAGATTGCACTAGTGAAAGTTTGAACCCTAGGCCTTGTTTTTAAGCATTGCAATACCGTTTGTGCTCACTTTTGTTACTTGCTACCTTGCTGTTTTTTTATTTTCAGATTACAAAAACCTATATCTACTATCCATACTACATTTTTATCACCATCTCTTCGCCGAACTAGTGCACCTATACAATTTACCATTGTATTGGGTGTGTTGGGGACACAAGAGATTTCTTGTATTTGGTTGCAGGGTTGTTTGAGAGATACCATCTTCAACCTACGCCTCCCACGGATTGATAAACCTTAGGTCATCCACTTGAGGGAAAATTGCTACTGTCCTACAAAACTCTGCGCTTGGAGGCCCAACACGAGTCTACAAGAATAAGTTGTGTAGTAGACATCAACTGCCCTCCCACCCCCCACTATATATAGGGGTAAATCGGTATGCAATTCCCTTTGTCCGGCGATATGTTACTTGCCCGAGATTCGATCGTCGATATCTCCATACCTAGTTCAATCTCGTTACCGGCAAGTCTCTTTACTCGTTCCGTAATACAAGATCCCGTGGCTAACTCGTTAGCCACATTGCTTGCAAGCTCTTTACGATGTTGTATTTTTGAGAGGGCCCAGAGATATCTCTCCGTCATACGGAGTGACAAATCCCAGTCTCGATCCGTGCCAACCCAACAAACACCTTTGGAGATACCTGTAGAGCACCTTTATGATCACCCAGTACGAAGTGACGTTTGGATACACACTAAGTATTCCTCCGGTGTCAGGGAGTTGCACGATCTCATGGTCTAACGAACATATACTTGACATGAAGAAAGTTGTAGCAAATAAACTAAATGATCTGATGCTAAGCTTACGATTGGGTCTTGTCCATCACATCATTCTCCTAATGATGTGATCCCGTTATCAAATGACAACTCATGTCTATGGTCAGGAAACCATAACCATCTTTGATCAACGAGCTAATCTAGTAGAGGCTTACTAGGGTCACGGTGTAGTTTATGTATTCACACATGTATTTAAGTTTCCGGTCAATACAATTCTAGCATGAATAATAAACATTTATCATGAACAAGGAAATATGATAATAACCAATTTATTATTGCCTCTAGGGCATATTTCCAACAGTCTCCCACTTGCACTAGAGTCAATAATCTAGTTCACATCGCTATGTGAATAACACCCAATGAGTTCAGGGGTTTGATCATGTTTTGCTTGTGAGAGAGGTTTTCGTCAACGGGTCTGCCACATTCAGATCCGTATGTTCTTTGCAAATCTCTATGTCATTCTATAGATGTTGCTACCACGCTCCACTTGGAGCTATTCCAAATGACTGCTCCACTATACGTATCCAGTTTGTGACTCAAAGTCAACCGGATCGGTGTCAAAGCTTGCATCGACGTAACCCTTTACGACGAACTCTTTATCACCTCCATAACCGAGAAACATTTCCTTAGTCCTCTTTAGGTACCTAAGGATAATTTTGACCGATGTCCAGTGGTCCACTCCTGGATCACTCTTGTACCCCCATGCTTGACTCATGGCAAGGCACACATCAGGTATGGTACACAGCATGGCATACATTATAGAGCCTATGGCTGAGGCATAGGGGACGACCTTCATCCTTTCTCTTTCTTCTGTCGTGGTCGAGCTTTGAGTCTTACTCAACTTCACACCATACAATACAGGAAAGAACTCCTTCTTCGACTGATCCATTTTTAACTCCTTCAAACTCTTGTCAAGGTATGTGCTCTGTGAAAGTCTTATCAGGCGTCTTGATCTATCTCTATAGATCTTGATGCCCAATACGTAAGCAGCTTTACTCAGGTCTTCCTTTGAAAAACTCCTTTCAAACAACCCTTTATGCTTTCCAGAAATTCTATATCATTTCCAATCAATAATATGTCATCCACATACAGTATTAGAAATGCTACAGAGCTCCCACTCACTTTCTTGTAAATACAAGCTTCTTCGTAAGTTTGTATAAAACCAAAAGCTTTGATCACCTCATCAAAGCGTATATTCCAACTCCGAGATGCTTGCACCAGTCCATAGATGGATCGCTAGAGCTTGCATACTTTGTTAGCATTCTTAGGATCGACAAAACCGTCCGGTTGCATCATATACAACTCTTCCTTAAGAAACCCGTTAAGGAACGCTGTTTTGACGTCCATCTGCCAGATCTCATAATCATAAAATGCGGCAATTGCTAACATGATTCTAATAGACTTAAGCATCGCTACGGGTGAGAAAGTCTCATCGTAGTCAACTCCTTGAATTTGTCGGAAACCTTTTGCGACAAGTCGAGCTTTATAGACAGTGACATTACCATCAGCGTCTGTCTTCTTCTTAAAGATCCATTTATTCTCAATGCCCTGCCGGTCATCGGGCAAGTCCACCAAAGTCCATACTTTGTTCTCATACATGGATCCTATCTCGGATTTCATGGCCTCAAGCCATTTGTCAGAATCCAGGCTCATCATTGCTTCTTCATAGTTCGTAGGTTCGCCGTTGTCCAACAACATGACTTCTAGGATGGGATTACCGTACCACTCTGGTGCGGAACGTACCCTGGTCGACCTACGAAGTTCAGTAGTAACTTGATCCGAAGTTTCATGATCATCATCATTAGCTTCCTCTCCTTCTGGTGTAGACATCACGGGAACTTCTTTTTGTGATGTGCTACTTTCCAATTCGAGAGAAGGTACAATTACCTCATCAAGTTCTACTTTCCTCCCACTCACTTTTTTCGAGAGAAACTCCTTCTCTAGAAAGGACCCATTCTTAGCAACAAAGATTTTGCCCTCGGATCTGTGGTAGAAGGTATACACAATTGTCTCTTTAGGGTATCCTATGAAGACGCACTTCTCCGCTTTGGGTTCGAGCTTATCAAGCTGAAGCCTCTTGACATAAGCGTCGCATCCCCAAACTTTAAGAAACGATAGCTTAGGTTTCTTGCCAAACCATAATTCATATGGTGTCGTCTCAACGGATTTAGACGGTGCCCTGTTCAAAGTGAATGCGGCTGTCTCTAATGCATAACCCCAAAATGATAGCGGCAAATCGGTAAGAGACATCATAGAATGCACCATATCCAATAGAGTACGATTACGACGTTCGGACACACCATTACGATGTGGTGTTCCAGGTGGCGTGAGCTGTGAAACAATTCCACATTGTCTTAAATGCATACCAAACTCGTAACTCAAATATTCACCTCCACGATCAGATCGTAGAAATTTAATTTTCTTAATACGATGATTCTCCACTTCACTCTGAAACTCCTTGAACTTTTCAAATGTTTCAGACTTGTGTTTCATTAAGTAAATATACACATATCTACTCAAATCATCTGTGAAAGTAAAAATAACGATATCCACCGCGCGCTTCAACACTCATTGGACCGCATACATCGGTATGTATTATTTCCAACAAGTCACTTGCCCGCTCCATTGTTCCGGAAAATGGGGTTTTAGTCATCTTGCCCATGAGGCATGGTTCACATGTATCAAATGATTCATAATCAAGAGATTCCAAAAGTCCATCAGCATGGAGTTTCTTCATGCGCTTTACACCAATATGACCTAAGCGGCAGTGCCACAAGTATGTGGTACTGTCATCATTAACTTTGCATCTTTTGGCATCGATATTATGAATATGTGTATCACTACGATCGAGATTCAATAGAAATAAACCATTAACCAAGGGTGCATGACCATGAAAGATATTATCCATATAAATAGAACAACCATTATTCTCTGTCTTAAATGAATAATCGTCTCGCAATAAACAAGATCCAGATATAATATTCATGCTTAACGTAGGCACCAAGTAACAATTATTCAGGTTCATAACTAATCCCGAAGGTAAACATAGAGAGAGCGTGCCGACGGCGATCACATCAACCTTGGAACCATTTCCAACGCGCATCGTCACCTCGTCCTTAGCTAGTGTCCATTTATTCTGCAGCTCCTGTTTCGAGTTACAAATATTAGCAACCGAACCAGTATCAAATACCCAGGCACTACTACGAGCACTAGTAAGGTACACATCAATAAAATGTATATCAAATATACCTTTGTTGACGTTGCCGGCCTTCTTATCTGCCAAGTACTTAGGGCAGTTCCGCTTACAGTGACCATTCCCCTTGCAATAGAAGCACTCAGTCTCAGGTTTGGGTCCAGCCTTAGGTTTCTTCACGGGAGCGGCAACTGGCTTGCCATCCTTCTTGAAGTTCCCTTTCTTTCCCTTGCCTTTCTTGAAACTAGTGGTCTTTTCGACCATCAACACTTGATGCTCTTTCTTGATTTCTACTTCCGCGGCCTTTAGTATCACGGAAAGCTCAGGGATCGTCTTCTCCATCCCTTGCATGTTGTAGTTCATCACAAAGCCCTTGTAGCTCGGTGGCAGTGACTGAAGAACTCTGTTAATCGCTACTCCATACGGAAGATTAACTCCCAACTGATTCAAGCGATTATAGTACCCAGACATTTTGAGTACGTGCTCACTAACAGAGCTGTTCTCCTCCATCTTGCAGCTAAAGAACTTGTCGGAGGTGTCATACCTCTCAACCCGGGCATGAGCCTGAAATACCAATTTTAGCTCCTGGAACATCTCATATGCTCCATGGTGCTCAAAACGTCTTTGGAGCCCCGGTTCTAAGCCGTAAAGTATGGCGCACTGAACTATCGAGTAGTCATCAGAACATGCCCGCCAGATGTTCGTAACATCTACAGGCGCATCTTGAGGGGGTGCACCACCAAGCGGTGCATCAAGGACATAAACTTTCTGTGCAGCAGTGAGGATAATCCTCAGATTACGGACCCAGTCCGCATAATTGCTACCATCATCTTTCAACTTTTCTTTCTCTAGGAACGCATTAAAATTCAAGGGAGCTACAGCGCGAGCCATTGATCTACAACATTAATTTGCAAAGACAATTAAACCAAGTTCATGATAATTGGTTCTTCTAAAATTACTTAAGAACTCCCACTTAAATCAACATCCCTCAAGTTGTCTAAGTGTTACATGATCCATATCAACTGACCCATGTCCGATCATCACGTGAGATGAGGCAGTCATCAATGGTGAACATCTCCATGTTGATCATATCTACTATATGACTCATGTTCGACCTTTCGGTCTCCTGTGTTCCGAGGCCATGTCTGTACATGCTAGGCTCGTCAAGTTTAACCCAAGTATTCTGCATGTGTAAAACTGGCTTACACCCGTTGCATGTGAACGTAGAGTCTATCACACCCGATCATCACGTGGTGCTTCGAAACGACGAACTTTCGCAACGGTGCATACTTAGGGAGAACACTTTTATCTTGAAATTAAGTGAAGGGATCATCTTATAATGCTACCGTCGTCCTAAGCAAAATAAGATGCATAAAAAGATAAACATCACATGCAATCAATATGTGCCATGATATGGCCATCATCATCTTGTGCTTTTGATCTCCATCTCCAAAGCACCGGCATGATCTCCATCATCACCGGCATGACACCATGATCTCCATCATCATGATATCCATCATCGTGTCGTCACGTGGTTGTCTCGCCAACTATTGCTTCTACAACTATTGCTAACGCATAGCAATAAAGTAAAGCAATTACATGGCGTTTAATGATTGACACGCAGGTTATACAATAAATTAAAGACAACCCTATGGCTCCTGCCGGTTGCCGTACTCATCGACATGCAAGTCGTGAACCTATTACAAAACATGATCATCTCATACATCAACATATATCACATCATGTTTTGGCCATACCACATCACAACATGCCCTGCAAAAACAAGTTAGACGTCCTCTACTTTGTTGTTGCAATTTTTACGTGGCTGCTAGGGCAAACTATAAGAACCGTTCTTATCTACGCAAAACCACAACGGTGATATACAAGTTGCCTTTTAACCTTCTACAAGGACCGCCCTTGTCAAGTCAGATTCAACTAAAGTGGGAGAGACAGACACCCGCAAAGCCACTTTTATGCAATACAAGTTGCATGTCAGTCAGTGGAACCGATCTCTTGTGCGTGGACAAGTAAGGTTGGTCCGAGCTGCTTCATCCCACAATACCGCCGAATCCAAATAAGACAAAGGAAGTAATCAATTTGAACATCAACGCCCACAAATTCTTTGTGTTCTGCTCGTGCAAATACATCTACGCATAGACCTAGCTCATGATGCCACTGATGGGGAACGTTGCATGAAAATCAAAAAAATTCCTACGAACACCCAAGATCTAATCTAGGAGATGCAAAGCAACGAGAGGGGAGTGTGTCTACATACCCTTGTGGACCGAAAGCGTTAGCATCGTAATGCGGTTGATGTAGTTGTACTCTTCACGATCCAATCGCAATCCAATCCGATCTAGTGCCGAACGGACGGCACCTCCGAGATTAGCACACGTTCAGCTCGATGGTGTCCTCTCCTTCTTGATCTAGCAAGAGAGGGGGAGGAGGTAGATGAGATTGGAACCAGCACGACGGCGTGGTGGTGGCAGCGGAATTTTGGCAGGGCTTCGCCAAGCGCATACCGGAGGAAAGGTGGGAGGAGTTGGGAGCAATGGAGGGCAAGGGTGGAGGCGTGCGGCTGCCCTCCCCCCCACTATATATAGGGGCAAGGGGGGAGGGGGCGCCGGCTCTAGCCCCTCCTCCAAGGGAGGGGGCGGCGGCCTAGGGGGGAGGAGTGCCCCCCAAGGCAAGTGGGGGCGCCTCCACCCCTAGGGTTTTACCCCTTTGGCGCATGGGCCAACAGGGGGGCTGGTGCGCCTGGCCCAACTAGGCCAGGGCGCCCCCCTATAGCCTACGTGGGTCCCCGGGGCTGGTGGACCCCCCCGGTGAACCCCCGGAACCCTTCGGTGCCTCCGATACACTTGTCGGCATGCCCCCGAACTTTTCCGGTAGCCAAAACAGGACTTCCCATATATAAATCTTTACCTCCGGACTATTTTGGAGCTCCTCGTGATGTCCGGGATCTCATCCGACACTCCGAACAACCTTCGGACTTTCTGCTATTAATATCTCAATACTACCCTAGCGCTACCGAACGTTAAGCGTGCGACCCTACGGGTTCGAAACATGCAGACATGACCGAGACTCCTCTCCGGTCAATAACCAATAGTGGGACCTGGATGCCCATATTGATTCCTACATATTCAACGACGATCTTTATCGGTTGAACCGCGATGTCGAGGATTCAGTTAATCCCGTATGCAATTCCCTTTGTCCGGCGATATGTTACTTGCCCGAGATTCGATCGTCGGTATCTCCATACCTAGTTCAATCTCGTTACCAGCAAGTCTCTTTACTCGTTCCGTAATACAAGATCCCGTGGCTTAACTCATTAGCCACATTGCTTGCAGGCTCTTTACGATGTTGTATTACCGAGAGGGCCCAGAGATATCTCTCCGTCATACGGAGTGACAAATCCCAGTCTCGATCCGTGCCAACCCAACAAACACCTTCGGAGATACCTGTAGAGCACCTTTATGATCACCCAGTTATGAAGTGACGTTTGGATACACATTAAGTATTTCTCCGGTGTCAGGGAGTTGCACGATCTCATGGTCTAATGAACAGATACTTGACATGAAGAAAGCTGTAGCAAATAAACTAAACGATCTGATGCTAAGCTTACGGTTGGGTCTTGTCCATCACATCATTCTCCTAATGATGTGATCCCGTTATCAAATGACAACTCATGTCTATGGTCAGGAAACCATAACCATCTTTGATCAACGAGCTAGTCTAGTAGAGGCTTACTAGGGACACGGTGTAGTTTATGTATTCACACATGTATTTAAGTTTCCGGTCAATACAATTCTAGCATGAATAATAAACATTTATCATGAACAAGGAAATATGATAATAACCAATTTATTATTGCCTCTAGGGCATATTTCCAACAATCTCCTCTACCATGAATTACAATATCTAGTCGTTGCTTGAACTTCAAAGGTGCTCTGCATTTATGTTTTGCGGTCTCAGAAAGGGCTAGCGAGATACCATGTTATCATATTACATCGTGATTGTTTTGACAAATTGTTGGCATCCGAGATATCTTATTATTGATCGCTAGTTGGCTGTGTTATTGCCATGAGTAAAGGTGAGACCTAAGTGTTATCATTCATATGGTTAGTTCATAATCTTTGCTGAAAACTTGGATGCTAGTTAAGTATATATACAGACAACAAGAACAAAAGAGTTTGTAAAAGTTATTCTTTATCACTTTCAGTTTGTCAACTGAATTGCTTGAGGACAAGCAATGATTTAAGCTTGGGGGAGTTGATACGTCCCAAACGTATCTACTTTTCCAAACACTTGCTCTTGTTTTGGACTCTAATTTGCATGATTTGAATGGAGCTAACCCGGACTGACGCTGTTTTCAGCAGAAT
The DNA here is from genome assembly GCA_039707655.1 of Elymus sibiricus. Taxonomy (NCBI): domain Eukaryota; kingdom Viridiplantae; phylum Streptophyta; class Magnoliopsida; order Poales; family Poaceae; genus Elymus; species Elymus sibiricus. Next base: position 231,403,773 of record CM077672.1, on the reverse strand, counting down.
TGCCATGGTGTTATTTTTGTGCAGAAATAAAAGTTCTCGGATTGTCCTGAAAATTTACGGAGAATTATTTCATAATATATAAAAAATATTGGCGAAGAGATCTACTGGAGAGGGCCACCCAGGAGCCACAAGCTCAGGGGGCGCGACCACCCCCCAGGGCGCACCCCCCAGGCTTGTGGGCCCCTAGAAACTCCGGCAACCCTAATTCCAACCCCATATATACCTATTCGTAGAGAAAAAAAATCAGAGAGAAAGAATCATCACGTTTTACGATACGGAGCCGCCGCCACCTCATGTTCTTCATCGAGAGAGCTGATCTGGAGTCCGTTCGGGGCTCCGGAGAGGGGGATTCGACGTCGTCATCATCATCAACCATCCTCCATCACCAATTTCATGATGCTCACCACTGGGAGTGAGTAATTCCTTCGTAGGCTTGCTGGACGGTGATGGGTTGGATGAGATTTATCATGTAATTGAGTCAATTTGTTAGGGCTTGATCCCTAGTATCCACTATGTTCTGAGATTGATGTTGCTATGACTTTGCTATGCTTAATGCATGTCACTAGGGCCCGAGTGCCATGATTTCAGATCTGAACCCTTTATGTTTTCATGAATATATTTGTATTCTTGATCCTATCTTGCAAGTTGTATGCACTTATTACGTGTTATGATCCGCATACCCCAAGGTGACAATAATTGGGATTCTTTCCGGTGATTACCGTAGTTTGAGGAGTTCATGTATTCACTAAGTGCTAATGCTTTGTTCCGGTTCTCTATTAAAAGGAGGCCTTAATATCCCTTAGATTTCCTTATGGACCCCGCTGCCACGGGAGGGTAGGAGAAAAGATGTCATGCAAGTTCTTACTATAAGCACGTATGACTATATACGGAATGCATGCCTACATTACATTGATGAATTGGAGCTATTGTGTATCGCTCTAGGTTGTGACTGTTATATGATGAATGTCATCCAACACAATTATCCATCACTGATCCAATGCCTACGCTTTTCTCATATTGGTTTTTGCTAAGTTACTATTGCTGCTGTTGTTACAATCACTACAAAACTGCTATTGTTACCGTCTTTGTTACTATTGCTACTGTTACTACTGCTATCAAAACTATCATACTACTGTGCTACTAAACACTTTGCTGCAGATATTTAGTTCTCCAGGTGTGGTTGAATTGATAACTCAACTGCTAATACTCGCAAATATTCTTTGGCTCCCCTTGTGTCGAATCAATAAATTTGGGTGAAATACTACCCTCGAAGACTGTTGCGATCCCCTATACTTGTGGGTTATCAGCATGCTCTCCGATCTATCTATCTTCTTTGGCCAAGTTCGATGGGTTTTTCTTCAGAGGGAGTGGTGCTTTGTAGTGGGTTCAATCTTGCGGTGATCTAACCCAGTGACAAAAAGGGCCAAGACACGTATTGTATTGTTGCCACTAAGGCTAAAACGATGGGGTTTTGTCATATTGATTGACTTCTTCCTATCTACATTATGTCATCTTGCTTATTGCGATAGTCTGTTTCTTACAAACTTAATACCTTGAGATGCATGCTGGATAGCGGTTTTGGGGTGGAGTATTAGTAGATGCAGTTGGTTTAACGGTTTACTTATCAAGGACGTAATGCCGATACAAGATTATTCCATGAATGATCATAATCATGAATATTGCAATCCAATTTCCCAACTGTAATTTGTTTACTATGTCATTCGCCTGTTTTCGAGAGAGATACCACTAGTGAACCTATGCCCCCTGGGTCTATTCTCCACTACTAAATTCTTCTATACAATTTCTTCTTTTATTTGCCGTGCTACTTTGCTACCATCTATCTCTATCATTTGCGTTTAATCTTGTTACTAGCAAGACAAGGGCCTTGACAACCCTCTTGAAGTGTTGGGTGCAAGTTTCTGTTTGTTTTGTGCGCAGCTGTTGCTCGCGTTGCTAGCTTGGGAGACTCCTACTGGATTGATAACCTTGGTTCTCTAACTGAGAAAAATACTTTGCTGCTGTTCTGCTTCACCCTTCCTCTTTGGGGAATCCCAACAACTCCTGCGGCAGTAAGCAAAGGTTCAGGGGGGAGAAACTTCACAAACTCATCATTAAAATCTAAATCCTGATGATCGAGTACTCATCTTGATGGTTGAGTTGAATGTACTCTTTTTCCCTCGAGTGAGTTTTCTTGATGTTTCTCACACGAGCTTTTTGACGAGGCAATTCGTGCAATACAACAGCATATACTATGCGCTCTTTTCCTCATATATTTTTCACTGTTTTTTTTTGTTGAAGTTTTGAGGCATGGATACGAATAACTGCCCAAGGAGGAGTGTTGAAAAATTTGGGCCTCCCCCACCCGCTCATTATGGACCAAGTCCCACAACTTAATGTTAAAATAGGCACTTATCCCCCACTCTCTAATTATGTAAAGAGAAGAGCCCTCATTGGAGACTACTTCCTTCTACGTTTACGCGACTCTCACTTTGCAACTCTTGGACCGGATTCACCGGCAGAGGTTGCGGAACAAGATCCACAATCAAGCTCGAGGCTTCCAAAAAAAGAGCAATTTTTTCAGGAAGTGTAGGACCCAGCAGGTGAAGGCAGTTGATAATAAACGTACTTGGTCCCTTGCAGGTAATGGAAGATTAAAATAGACAGGAGGTAGTATTGGTCAAAATGATAGCCAAAGTAAAATCATGAAATATCATGACACCGTGTAAATAGGAACAAAGGGAATATCTTCTAGAAACTTTAAATCAATGAGATGCAAAAAATGATGGAAAACACTTGACATCTGATACAAGAAAATCGTCGCCCCCTGGAGGCCGGAACCATTAAATGCTTCCTATGAAACCAATCGTAAGGCTCAGGCGTGGTATGATGGGGAGCAAGGGATTAGTAGTCTGATCCCTAGCGCTTCCGAAAAATGATTCACCAAGGCCGTCAGTTTTTCTACTAATTATTTGAGTGACCTCTTGTAGCATTTCTCTTGAGTAATGAATACATCAGCCCTCTTGCTATCATTAAAATTAAACCCGCCGTTGCTTACCTTTTGTAACAGGCACAATATTGTATCCTTTAGACAATGCATAGGTAACCAACATAAATATTTGTATACCTAGCATTAATATATGCAGCAAATGATCATGGGATCAACTTTACAGAGAGAATGGCAACAATGATAATCTTGTTTAATAGAGTAAAAGGACAGATCCAGTGCTAGAAGCTCCCACACCAGGTGAGGTCTAGGGAAGGATTATACGAGGCAAGCCTTACCCCTACACAATGCAATGCAGAGAGGCCGCATTGAACCCTACTCGAAACTAGATCATTGTTGGCATAACTATCAAAAAACCTACACGTTTCAATTTGTACTCGATACAACCACACATGTATTGGCATAGCAATTCAATAAACTACACATATGTTGATCCCCGGCAAATGTGAGGGCCCATGAGATACAACTACACATGTATTGGCGCTCGCTTGTACTACATTTGCCAGTCTATGGCTTTCTTTCTCAAATGCACAGATGTGCCGATCACCTTTGCATTGTATTGTACGAAAAACGGAGTACTATGTTATAGCTTTGATATGAATTTGAACTGAATTGAAAGTACTGTTTATTTCCCCGTTTCTCTGGAGTCGATAAATCCTGTATTTTGGTTATTTGGTTCGGAGCATATCTCACATCTTGAGTAATGATTGCAAATATCAAGCATAGCAAAAATATGTAACGATGAATTATACAAAAATACAAAATGTATTTGCACCAAAATGCTGCTGCACAGTGCACACTGCTGTAGCGGGTTTTAGCGGGCTGTGACAACTGACAACTAACAATCCCTTGCATCACAACCGAACAGAGTGCCCAGTCTGCGAGCGCCTGGCAGATACTATCAGCTCAAAGGTGCACTTGATATAACTAAGAAACTACTCCAAGTAAATCTCGGGTGTGACAATCTGCATCACTGCTTTGCAAAATAATGGATAAAGCTTAGTATACATTCTGCGATATCATTGCAGAGAACGTTTAGCGGTCTTGAAAGTGGTTAACTACTTCAAAAATCTCCATCATATACCTTGAAACCGGCCCAAAAAATTATCATAAAAATGAAGACACATGAAACAGATCAAGATGTTTGAAGCATGTGAAGTCCACGCTAGTTCTGCAAATCAAAAAATCTAGTATGCTAATAATATCTAAATTGGCGGTCATGATACCAAACCATGAAGAAGTTATCAAGAAAAATAATGCCTATCAAACAATAGAATACGACAAGCATCGATTTCATCTAGCTTGAACAACAAGAACTTAGCTTTCAACCACAGATTCATCATCAATGCTGTCACTTGTTTGGGAACTTCCTGTGCCTGAAGGCATAACTTTCTTCTCTTCGCACTCAGAGACTGCATTGGAAAAATGATTCTTCAGCACCGTGGAGATATCTGATTCAGAAGCTCCAGCCAACTTAAACCTTTCAACAGAAGCATCGAGATTCTTCTTCCAATCACCGACAACAAGCTTGAATTCCACTTGAGAGCGCTCAAAAAGCATATTGCCCCAAAATAGGTGAATCTGTTGCCTCATTACGACTGCCTGCTCAGCTGCCTCCTCCGTTGTCAACTCCCCCTGACCATCTGCACTGTGTTGCTTCTTTCTTTTCTTCAACACCTCATCCTTCTCGGTCGCACCAGGTGTTTTTAACTCTAGCATTCTCTGTTCTTCCACTTTCTCCCACATCTCTGTTGCAGCCCTCATCTTCTCCTCAGCACTATCAAAAAGCTTGAATGTCTCTGAAGAATCCCAGGTAGGCAGGTCAACCTTGTCTGCCAATGCAAATGACCAGTGAAGCTTTGCAGTCTCAAAGTGTTGCTGGCCTAAAGCAAGAAGCCCTTCATAGAAATCTTGCTTGATGTTCAGGGCCTCCTCATACTTGTGGCCTGCAAGAGCATACCTCTCTAGCACCCAGTCATAAGCTGTCCGGAGCTGAGCAGACATGATTTCCTTTGGAGAAGATTCATCAAGAGGGATGCGCTTCCTTGCTGCACACATGTGCACATTTCCCCAGTTAAATAACGCCAAGGCAGCGACCTCTTGGAATTTTGCTGCAGCCATCTCAAATAGGGATTGGGCCTCCTCGCTGGTCACTGTTTCCTCAAGTGCTTCGGAGCACAGCTCCATTCCTAGTTCATGAAGGTCCAGATGTGCATCAGCATCAATCCCAACCTGGTTTCGGAACAGTTCTGCAAACTGAAGCAACCAATCGTCAATCTCAGCTTCCTTGCACTCAGCATGGCCACAATCTTTCTTCCCTGTCAGAACGCTCTGTTCAGCAACTCCGTTCTCCAGATCTGGCTTTGCCACCTCGCCATTAGCTACCTCTGCAGAAGTATGTGAAGAGCTATCCTCACCAGTGATCAACATCTCCTCCTCCAGCTTCTGCTCTTCTGTTGGCAGAGGCTCCTCCTCTGGACTTACTTCAACAATGTGTAGCCTCAACACGGGGAGCTTATTATCACCTTCCATTACATCGGTGCCAACACCACAAGCCTTGGCCAATCGTAGTTCTGATGTGCAAGTGATGGTAACTAGATCACCATCGGCATCCTTATACTTCATCAACACCGCCTTGGATGATGGGAAGCGCTTCGCCACAACTTCCCTGAGCTCCTGGAAGCTGCATTTTTCAGGCATCTGCCCAAGCCTAATGTCATGGCCATACACCAGCTTAAGAGGCCTCCATCTCGTCACAACCTTCCTGTTAATAAGCGATGTCTCCGTCACTGGTTGGGTTGAGGGCACTGACAGTGCTGGCACAGTCTTCTGAGAAATATCAGCAGTTGCAGCCTTGGCAGATGATGGAGAATTGGAGAACGGCACCAACTTGGGCGCTGGCGAGGAATTAAATTTAGTCATCGCAGGACCTGGTTGCTGCGGAGGAGGAGGAGGCGACGCAGGCGATTGTTTCTTTGGGAAGGGGCGGGAAGGGAGGGATGGGCCAAGGCCGGCCACAACGGCCGAGGCACCAAGGGCGGCGGGGGAAGGGCGGCTGGTGGGTTCGTGGGTGGAGGCTGCGGAGGCCGAGGAGGAGGAGGAGGAGATGCGGGAGCGAAGGCGGTGGGAGAGGTCGATAGCGTCGCGGTGGTTGGGGTCGAGGGCGAGGAGCGCGAGGGTGTCGGCGAGTGCGAGCTCGTGGCGGCCGAGTGCCTCAAGCGCGCGGGCGCGGCGGAGAAGAGCCCGCGGGAAGCGCGGTTCGGCCTGGAGCGCGAGGGAGCACTCCTCCGCGACGGCCTTGTGGTCAACGGGGCGGAGCTGCAGGAGGCAGGCGGCGCGGTTGCTGTGGAAGACGGCGCGGTCGGGATGGCCACGCGGGGCAAGGCGGAGGGCGAGCTCGTACTGCCGCAGCGCGCCTGCGTAGTCCCGCGACTGGAACAGGCGGTTGCCCTCCTCCTTGAGCTCGTGCGCGCGGCGCAGGAGCACGCCGGGGTCCGCCTGGGCCTGGTGCTGCGCCGCCCCGTTCGCTACGGGGGGCGCGGGTGGCGCAGTCCTCTGCTCTGCTGCGGCTGGAGGCGATTTGGCGGCGGTTGTGGTGGTGGTGGCGGCGGCGGCGGCGGCGGATGCGGAGGGCTTCTTCTTTTTGGCGCCGGACTTGCCCATGGGGATAAGTCGGGGAGGGGGAGGTGGAAACGGAGAATGGAATGAAGAGAGAGGCAGTGGAGGAAGTGAACCCTAACGAGACGGAGGGGTCTACAACGTTGGGTCTCGTCCAACTCTGCTACTGCATGAATTATTTAGGTTCTGTTATAGGATTTTGGCCTATTTGCATCTCTGACTCGGCTCAAGTCTGATTTAGCAACTACAGGAAAAAACAATGTTCTGTATTTGGTTTGCTTGCCCAAAACCACAACCTGTATTAGAGGCAACTACTAACACCCAGTTTGTTTGCAAGCATGTACTATCCCGATGCAACATGATGTTGTTTGGCTACATGCAAGACATGTGTTGTGGTAATCTCTTGTTTTTTTTTTTTTTGCGGGATGGTAATCTCTTGTTTCAGTTGTGAGATTATCAATGCACGCAATTATAGGCACCTCAGCAGTGAGGAACACGGATTAAACCACTTGACACTAAGCCACATTCTAACGAACCAACATGATGTTCTAACGAACCAACATGATAGTAGCACCCAAACAAGCTGCCATCATTCAGGATGAACACACATTAATTTTCGATCAATGCAAGGGATGGGTCCTGCTTTCTGCACTTGGCCACCACCCTTAGCGTCGGAAAGGTCGAAGACCATCACCATGAAGCTATCTGGAGGACCCTGAAGGTGAGCGTGTATCTTATCTTCAACTGGTGAGCGACGGCGAAGCTGGCCCACCCTTGATCAATGGCAATTCTCTTGTTGACATCACGAACATTGACCCTCCAGTCGCATCAGGTGTCGTCTTGAGAACGATTTCTAGAGGGTCGTGGTCGTGTGCTTTCAGAGGCCATCGGGACACGGAAGTAACTCCAACCCAGGTGCTAAAATCACCTTGCAGAACTGGGTTGGTCTTCCGTCCTCATGGAAATGGTCGATATTCGTCGGCCTCCCCCGACACTTCTTGGAGGCACTGCCCTCTGCTACCGCTTTGCCCTTGGAGCAGCGGCCAGGAGCATCATTACCGATGACCAACTTGTCGATATAGCGTTTGCAATGAAGAACATTAGGATCAACATACTACCGAACTACAGTGTATACATTACTATTGATCTGAGTAGCACTGGCCCCTCATCATTGACCGGTTAATGACCACGAGAATGAGCATTGACCGGCCAGCCGAGACACGTCAGTGACATTGCATTTCGAGCTCGCGTGGATGCTAATCACAGACGGGTCAGAAAATGACCGGTCAGCGATTGTGTTTTCCGACGGCAAAAACGGACCAATAGTTTTCACTGACTGGCTGTTATATTTGACCCGTCTGTGTTGATCTTTTAATACTGACCTTTCAGTTTTCCCGTCAATCAATGTTGTTGCATATGAAGCATGTTTTTAATCCAGTCCGCTATTTGTCTTCATTCCAAATACCCTCACTCTGGCGCCGAGCCACTATCCGGTTAGTTTTCACCCCCCCAAAGCCATCGCGGCCACACAGAGGGGCCGCACACACGCTATCACGAGCGGCCTCTCTCGCCTTGCTTCTTGTCGACGGTCGCGCGGCGTCGCCTCCATCTGACCATTTTTCTTGTCATGGGACACTGGGTCTCCCGGCGTGCGCGGTCGTAGAGTTGGCATGTGGTCCCTTGTTTTGCGGTCACGGCGGCGACCAAGTTGGTGAGCTTCATTCATGTGTTACCAGCCCACGCTGATGTATATTTTAGGGTTTAGGATTAACTGTTGTATATATGCTTATGACTTTTTATCAAGTTTGTTGATGCTTTTGATATCTATTGAGGATTTAGAGTTAAGATAAACTATGCTAATTGTGTTGCACTAGCCACTAGACCTATGATGAAACTTGTTACCTTCACATTTTTTATAGATAATGCTTACAGAATTCTGCTAATGCTTTAGATTTTAGTCAAAGTATTCTATGGTGTTGAAGAATAACTAAAATTCTTTAACTCGTGCTACCAGAGCTAGACAAATTTAAGGCTTTAGAGTACATATCTGATTTGATGTAGAAAATACAAGTCGATTTTGTTTTGTACAGGGTCACTAAAATGTCAAGGCGATGATGACGTTATGTTTTATTAGTTGCACTGCACAAAAAGTTCCAAAGAGAGTGGAAGGGTCGGGAGAAAGCACTTGCTACTCAGGACGATTAAGTTTGCCTTCATAACTTATATGTTTGCCTTCAGGACGGCTACCTTCACTCCAAAATCTGCTCTATTTTGAGATGTTTCACTTATGTCACGTAAAATCATTTTTCATCACCAAAAATGGTCTGGTGACGTTTTCCGACTGTCACCCCCACCGTCACTGAAGCGCCGTCACAGAAAATAAAATCTAGATAGTACCATGATTGCTTCCTTTGGTGATCCGAAAATGGAGCAGAAAGGATTCTCGCCTTTTTCCCCAGAGGTGACTGATACGTCTCCAACGTATCTATATTTTTTGATTGTTCCATGCTATTATAGTATCAATCTTGGATGTTTTATATGCAATTATATGCCTTTATATATCATTTTTTGGGACTAACCTATTAACCCAGTGCCCAGTGCCAGTTGCTGTTTTCTGCTTGTTTATGCCTTTTCAGAAAATCATTATCAAAAAGTGGCCAAACGAGAAAAAAAACTTTGGATTAATTTTTTCTGGACCAGAAGAGACCCACGAAGCTTCGGGAGAAGACCAGAAGAGCCACGAGGAGGCGACAAGCCTGGAGGGCGCACCCAGGGGGTAGGGCGCGCCCCCCAGGCTTGTGGGCCCCTCGTTGCCCCTCCTGACCTAATTCCAGCGCTATAAATTCTAAAATATTCCCAATATACCAGAGAGACAGAAGAGAAAACCTTTCCGCCGCCGCAAGCCTCTGTTCTTCCGCGATTCCATCTAGAGGCCTTTTCCGGTACTCTGCCGGAGGGGGAATCGATCACGGAGGGCTTCTTCATCAACATTGCTGCCCTTCCGATGATGTGTGAGTAGTTTACCACAGACCTACGGGTCCATAGCTAGTAGCTAGATGGCTTCTTCTCTCTCTTTGATCTTCAATACCATGTTCTCCTCGATGTTCTTGGAGTTCTATCCGGTGTAATCTTCTTTTGCGGTGTGTTTGTTGGGATCCGATGAATTGTGAGTTTATGATTAGATTATTAATGAGAAATATTTGAGTCTTCTCTGAACTCTTTTATGCATGATTATTATAACTTTGTATTTCTCTCCGATCTATCGATTTGGTTTGGCCTACTAGACTGATTTGTCTTGCAATAGGAGAGGTGCTTTGTGATGGGTTCAATCTTGCGGTGCTCAATCCCAGTGACAGAAAGGGACATGACACGTATTTGTATTATTGCCATTAAGGATAAAAAGATGGGGTTTAATCATATTGCTTGAGTTTACTTTGTCTACATCATGTCATCTTGCTTAAGGCGTTACTCTGTTTCATACTTAATACCCTAGATGCATGCTGGATAGCGGTCGATGGGTGGAGTAATAGTAGTACATGCAGGCAGGAGTCGATCTACTTGTCTCGGACGTGATGCCTATATAAATGATCATTGCCATGAATCCGTCATAATTATTTGCTTTTCTATCAATTGCCCAACAGTAATTTGTCTACCCACTGTATGCTATGTGTTCGAGAGAGAAGCCTTTAGTGAAAACTATGACCCCCGGGTCTACTTTATTATATATTAAAAACCTAAAAATACCTTGCTGCAATTTATTTACTTTTATTTTAATTAGTACTTTAGTTTATCTATCTACCTCTATATGATTTAATCCTTACAAATAACCGCTAAGAGGATTGACAACCCTCTTATTTCGGTTGGGTGCAAGTGTTTGCTCTTGTGTGTGCAGGTGCGCTTAACGGAATTTTGCTTGGTTCTCCTACTGGATTGATAACCTTGGTTCTTAACTGAGGGAAATACTTATCTCTACTGTACTGCATCATCCTCTCCTCTTCGGGGAAATACCAACGCAGATTACAAATAGCAGGAAGAATTTCTGGCGCCGTTGCCGGGGAGACATCATCAAAATTACCAAGTACCTTCGCACAAACTATCATCCACTTGCATTTATTTTATTTGCCTTTTATTTGCATTTGCCTCTAGTTTTCATCTCCCCCACTTCTAATTTTTTTTACAAAAACACAAAAAAAAATTTATTTGCTCGTTTGTTTGCTTGTGTTGCCATGTGCTTCCTATTTGCTTGCATCTTTGCTTGCTAAAAAACTATTGATATGAATCCTCATCCACTTGTAATCTTTTCAAAAAATCCAATTATGATGAACCAATTATTAGTGAGTTGAGTGCTCTAGATTATTTGTATGAAGTTTTGCTTGAAAATCGTGAATCTGGAAATTGTGATGAAGTGTTAAAAGAAGAAATTTATAAAGTGATTCATGATAGCTCCTTGAATTAAAAGCATGATTGCAATGATTTTATTATAAATTCTATTAATGTCAATTGTGTTAATGATATGCAAAACTACAAGCTTGGGGATGATGATTTTGTTATGTCCACTACTCATTGTAATGATCATGATTGGGGTGATGCTTCTTATGATCTTGAAAATTTATTTAAGCCTCATGATGAATATGATATTGATAATAATGTTTGCAATAATAATGAAAGTGGGTTTGGAGAGGTCATGACTTTAGTTGATGATAATCCCACTATTTTGGAAGATTATAAAACTTTTATGCATGTGGATCATGTAGAGAATATGTTATGTGATGGTTATATTGTTGAATTTGATTATGATCCTACATGTAATTATTATGAGAGAGTAAAATATGGATATAGAAATCTTCATGTCACTAAATTACCTCTCTTTGTGTTGAAATTATTAATGCTTCATTCTTCCTATTTGCATATGCTAGATATTGCTTGTATTGATAATTTGTTTTCCTATCAAATGCCTATGCATAGGAAGTATGTTAGACTTAAATGTGTTTGTCACATATTTTATGATGCTCTCTTTGTGCTTCAATTCTTGTCTTTGATGTGAGCATCATTGAAATCTCAAGCCTATCTTAATGGCTATAAAGAAAGAGCTTGTTGGGAGGCAACCCAATGAATAAAATAAATTTTTGTTTTTACCTACTATTCTTGTGTGTTTACACAATTATATCCTCTTTTATGATTGTGTTTTTATCTTTTAATTAGTTTTTGTGCCAAGTAATGCCTTTGGGATGATGTCGATGATAGTATAATTGATGTTGTTTGGAAAACAGAAAGTTTTGCGTCCAGTGTTGGAATTTTAATTCTGTACTGGAGCGTCAGAAAAATCTGAAATTTTTACACAGTATTGTTATATAAAGTTTTTACGTTGTCCTAATTTTTCAAATTTTTTGGAGTTACAGAAGTATGGCTTTTAAATAGATCTTTACAGACTGTTCTGTTTTAGACAGATTCTGTTTTTGTTGCATAGTTTGCTTATTTTGATGAATCTATGGATCGTATCGGGGGGTATGAGTCATGGAGAAGTTGGAGTACAGTAGCATTATGCCAATATTAAATATGAATCAATTTACAACAGTACCTAAAGTTTAAGATTTGTTTGTTATACTAACGGATCTCACGAGGTTTCAGTTGAGTTTTGTGTGCTGAAGTTTTCAAGTTTTGGGTGAGACTACGATGGATAAAGGAATAAGGAGAGGCAAGAGCCTAAGCTTGGGGATGCCCAAGGCACCCCAAGGTAATATTCAAGGAAGACTCAAGCGTCTAAGCTTGGGGATGCCCCGGAAGGCATCCCCTCTTTCGTCTACAATCTATCAGTAACTCACTTGGAGCTATATTTTTATTCATCACATGATATGTGTTTTACTTGGAACATCTTGTGATATAGTTTGTTTGCTTTTGTTTGCTTTTTAGTTTGTCACAATCATCTTTGCTGAACACACCTTTTTGAGAGGGACACACATTATTCGTGATTTGTTAGAATACTCTATGTGCTTCACTTATATCTTTTGAGCTAGGCAGTTGCTCTAGTGCTTCACTTATATCTTGTAGAGCACGGCGGTGGTTATATTTTAAAGAAATAGTTGCACTCTCATGCTTCACTTATATATTTTTGGGAGTCTAATGATAGCAATGGTAATATGCACGGGTTATGAATTTGGTCCTGATATGATAGGTATTCAAGAGGGATATAATAAAAACTTTCATGTAGATCACTGAATATGATAAGTTTGATTCCTTGCAATAGTTTTGCGATATTAAGATGGTAATATGTGGGAGGTATTAGTAGATAATTGTGGTTTAGTAAGAATATTGGTGTTAAGGTTTGTGATTCCTGAAGCATGCACGTATGATCTGTCGTTATGCTAGGAAGTTGGAGCATGATTTATTATTGATTGTCTTCCTTTGTGTGGCGGTCGGGGGTGTGCGATGGTTAACTCCTACCAACCTCCCCCCTAGGGGCATGCGTAGTAGTACTTTGCTTTGAGGCCTAATAAACTTTCGCAATAAGTATGTGAGTTCTTTATGACTAATGTGAGTTCATGGATTATACGCACTCTCACCCTTCCGCAATTTGCTAGCCTCTTCGGTACCGTGCATTGCCCTTTCTCATATCGAGAGTCGGTGGAAACTTCGCCGGTGCATCCAAACCCCGTGATATGATACGCTCTATCACACATAAGCCTCCTTATGTCTTCCTCAAAACAGCCACCATACCTACCTATCATGGCATTTCCATAGCCATTCCGAGATATATTGCCATGCAACTTCCACTGTTCCGTTTTTATGACACACATCGTCATTGTCATATTGCTTTGCATGATCATATAGCTGACATAGTATTCGTGGCTCATCCACCGTTCATCATTTTTATACATGTTACGCTAGCATCATTGCACATCCTGGTACACTGCCAGAGGCATTCATATAGAGACATATTTTTGTTCTAGTATCGAGTTGTAATATTGAGTTGTAAGTAAATAAAAGTGTGATGATCATCATTATTAGAGCATTGTCCCAGTGAGGAAAGGATGATGGAGTCCATGATTCCCCCACAAGTCGGGATGAGACTCCAAACGAAAAAAAAGAGGCCAAAAAGAGCCCACAAAAAAAAAGAGAGAAAAAGAGAGAAGGGGCAATGTTACTATCCTTTTTCCACACTTGTGCTTCAGAGTAGCACCATGTTTTTCATATAGAGAGTCTCCTATTTTGTCACTTTCATATACTAGTGGGAATTTTTCATTATAGAACTTGGCTTGTATATTCCAATGATGGGCTTCCTCAAAATGCCCGAGGTCATCATGAGCAAGCAAGTTGGATGCACACCCACTTAGTTTTCATGTTGAGTTTTCATACACTTATAGCTCTTAGTGCATCAGTTGCATAGCAATCCCTACTCCTCGCATTGACATCAATTGATGGGCATCTTCATAGCCCATTGATTAGCCTCGTTGATGTGAGACTATCTTCTTATTTTTGACTTCCCCTTATTGATCCCTACCACCACACTTTATTCCACCCATAGTGCTATATCCATGGCTTGCGCTCATGTATTGCGTGGGAGTTGAAAAAGCTGAAGCGCGTTAAAAAGTATGAACCAATTGCTGGGCTAAAACCGGGGTAGTTCATGATAAATATTTTGTGTTAAGAAGATGGAGCATGACAGGATTGTATGATTTTGTAGGGATAACATTCTTTATCATTTTTATTTTGAAAGACATGATTGTTTATAAGTATGCATGAGTATTGATGTCTTTATATCAAATTATAGACTATTGCTTTGAATCACTCGGATCTTATTATTCATACCGTAAGAGAAAGATTACATGATGAAACATGATAGGTAGCATTCCACATCAAAAATTGTGTTTTTATCATTTACCTACTCGAGGACGAGTAGGAATTAAGCTTGGGGATGCTTGATACGTCTCCAATGTATCTATAATTTTTGATTGTTCCATGCTATTATAGTATCAATCTTGGATGTTTTATATGCAATTATATGCCTTTATATATCATTTTTTGGGACTAACCTATTAACCCAGTGCCCAGTGCCAGTTGCTGTTTTCTGCTTGTTTTTGCCTTTTCAGAAAATCATTATCAAAAAGTGGCCAAACGAGAAAAAAACTTTGGATTAATTTTTTCTGGACCAGAAGAGACCCACGAAGCTTCGGGAGAAGACCAGAAGAGCCACAAGGAGGCGACAAGCCTGGAGGGCGCGCCCCCCAGGCTTGTGGGCCCCTCGTTGCCCCTCCTGACCTAATTCCAGCGCTATAAATTCTAAAATATTCCCAATATACCAGAGAGACAGAAGAGAAAACCTTTCCGCCGCCGCAAGCCTCTATTCTTCTGCGATCCCATCTGGAGGCCTTTTCTGGTACTCTGCCGGAGGGGGAATCGATCACGGAGGGCTTCTTCATCAACCTTGCTGCCCTTCCAATGATGTGTGAGTAGTTTACCACAGACCTACGGGTCCATAGCTTGTAGCTAGATGGCTTCTTCTCTCTCTTTGATCTTCAATACCATGTTCTCCTCGATGTTCTTGGAGTTCTATCCGATGTAATCTTCTTTTGCGGTGTGTTTGTTGGGATCCGATGAATTGTGAGTTTATGATCAGATTATTAATGAGAAATATTTGAGTCTTCTCTGAACTCTTTTATGCATGATTATTATAACTTTGTATTTCTCTCCGATCTATCAATTTGGTTTGGCCTACTAGATTGATTTGTCTTGCAATGGGAGAGGTGCTTTGTGATGGGTTCTATCTTGCGGTGCTCAATCCCAGTGACAGAAAGGGACATGACACGTATTTGTATTATTGCCATTAAGGATAAAACGATGGGGTTTAATCATATTGCTTGAGTTTACTTTGTCTACATCATGTCATCTTGCTTAAGGCGTTACTCTGTTTCATACTTAATACCCTAGATGCATGCTTTATAGCGGTCGATGGGTGGAGTAATAGTAGTACATGCAGGCAGGAGTCGGTCTACTTGTCTTGGACGTGATGCCTATATACATGATCATTGCCATGAATCCGTCATAATTATTTGATTTTCTATCAATTGCCCAACAATAATTTGTCTACCCACCGTATGCTATGTGTTCGAGAGAGAAACCTCTAGTGAAAACTATGACCCCCGGGTCTACTTTATCATATATTAAAAGCCTAAAAATACCTTGCTGCAATTTATTTACTCTTATTTTAATTAGTACTTTAGTTTATCTATCTACCTCTATAAGATATAATCCTTGCAAATAACCGCTAAGAGGATTGACAACCCTCTTATTTCGGTTGGGTGCAAGTGTTTGCTCTTGTGTGTGCAGGTGCACTTAACGGAATTTTGCTTGGTTCGCCGACTGGATTGATAACCTTCTTGGTTCTTAACTAAGGGAAATACTTATCTCTACTATACTGCATCATCCTCTCCTCTTCGGGGAAATACCAACGCAGACTACAAGTAGCAGTGACCCCGAGTTATCGAACCCACGGGAGGATGATGCACTTTAAGCTAGGGTCTCATACAAGCTTTTGTTAAAGAAACAATTCCAGCTTTTGGCCTTTTCAAAATCAAACAACTGAAGGGGAACACTTATAATAGAAATAGGGATGGGTATGAGGTCTTAATGCTTACAACCATATATTTGTGTTGGGACCAGATATGATTGTAATTTGTGCGCCAGAAGTCACCCATCGAGATGTGCTTGTTACGAACTGAAGTGGGGGATGTGTTCAAATTACATCTTGACCGGCACGCGTCCTGCATCAAGAGTCAGTTGTCCAACCGAAGGCCCTAGCCGTCTTGAGGGGTTGCCTCGATAATTAAGATTGCAATAAGAAAGCATTGGGCGTTTAATGACTACACCTCTTGAATCCCCATAGACAGGATCCGTGTTACCGTACTAAACATTTATGTCACTTGTGTTCAGAATAACACTTCACGGTCTCCCTGCCCTTAGCTTCTCTGTGGCTTGTTCTCCATGATCCTGGGTACCTGCAGGGATGAAGAACGCGAACGAGACAAGAGACAACTACGGAACAATTTTATTTCACGCATACGGGACGTTAATTCAAAGCACTTCCATTGATCCCCACAACAAATACATCGGGTTGCAAGGCTCTTGCCTCAACCCATACCTTATTGAACTACTCACACATGGAGACCAGATCACATGAAGAACACATCATGAAGGTAGATTGATTGATAATATGTCTTACAATGGATGCCGTGTGTGATACACGATTACAAGTATGACTAGAGGAGGAAGAACTATGGTGGAGATGGAGATGGGAAATGGCGGCGGCTAGGGTTGATGAAGACGGGATGAAGATGACTCTGTTCGGCAGCTCCTCTCACGGTTCGTTCTATTGACTCAACCTCAACCTCTTTATAAAGTTTGTTTCAGGTGGAGGAGGGGCATCGGTTTCCACACCATACAACCACTCATGCGAGTGGGCGCGGTCGCACGATACACCATTTTTCACTCTGTTTCTTCTGGTTGCACCTCCACTTGATTTCTTTTATCTCCTCATTTACTCATTTCCTTGTTCTGACTTGATTTCGTCCATAAATAGCCCATTTTCCGTGGAAACAAAATAAAGAAAGGATTTTTGGAATCCTATGCATTCATTAGTCATTAGTGGCAATATCGGAGCGAATATCTCGGTTTTAATGAAATATATCGGTTTAAACCAAGGGTAGAGGAGTGTAAAAACAACACTCATCAACTCCCCCAAGCTTAAACTTGATCGTCCTCGAGCAACATAAAGAGAAATCTGAATCGTAAGGAACTCAGTTGTTGAAACTGAAATAACGAGAAGGTTTTGGTTCACTTACAATTGGTATGCCTAGATAGCCCTCCACTTCTTGACCTGAAAACATAGTGTTGGGGTTGCCCACTACGGGTATAAAGGACCCACAACACTATGCATTAAAAGGTCCCTGGGTCATCAATCTATCCAAACGACAGGAAGATCTCCTCCATTCGGACATCGCTATTTCAGTCGGACAAAATTCATCCACTAGGACGACATCCACCCATTTGGATACCTCAAGTCCATTCGGCTGCCTCGCAAGGACTCTGACAAAGGGAGACAGAAAGGCGCGGTGGGCTTTGAAGCGTCCAGAGGCGCATAACTTCATACGTTACTGACAATCAATGTATCAGTTTCCATATGTAACGCCTGTAATAATGACTAGCAATCAAACCCTCTCTGTAACGTAGCTAGCTCGAGGGGCGGCGCACTCTATATAAGCCACCCCGTAGCACTAAGAGAGGGGTTCACATCCATTGTAATCACCAGACACAAGAGAAGAAAACACAGCTCCAGAGCTTGAGACATATGGTTGTTACCTCTTCCGAGAAGGGCCCGGACTCGTAAATCCTTGTGGCACACCTTCGCCATAGCTAGGATCAGACCTTGTTCGTACCCCTACTTCTTACTGTCAAAGTAATTCCCAGGACAGTTGGCGCCCACCGTGGGGCTGCGCATCTAGCAGTACACGACGCAGGTGGAATTTTTCCATTCATCATGATTTCCGACATTGAGATCCGTTTCAGTGCCCTCGGTTTTGTCGCCAATGATTCGGCATGGCTTCAGGAAACCCCGCTAGACATGGAGTCGCTGCCCATCCACGATGCAGCGCACTTCCGCGCGAATTCCTATGGAGTACTTCTTCGACAGCCGTCTGTTCTGTACCAAGCGCCCCCCCCCCCCCCCCGACTCCCCGCTAGGCGTCGCCGCAAGCGTTCCGGTCGCTTGCGGCTCCAACGGTGGGTGAAGCATGCTATGGCCCTTCAGGTCGCAGCCGAGCAGGTAGCTACACTCGAGCCTGGTGAGTCTTTCCATGATCTGTTCGCCTCCCTACATGAGGGGGAAGAAGAGGAGGGAAGCTGTGAGAGCATCGAGTCTTCAGCAGAGGTTTTGATGGTCGGCACCGACAACAGCCCTCCCTGGTTCTCTGAAAACCAATATGGTAATGGCCGCAGAACTGACGCAGCAACTGATGACGCGCTCGGTGGTGGCGCCCGGGTCGATGGGACGACACTACTGACAACCCACAAGTATAGGGGATCAGTTGTAGCCTTTCTCGATAAATAAGAGTGTCGAACCCAATGAGGAGCTAAAGGTAGAATCAATATTCCCTTCAAGTTCTATCGACCACCGATACAACTCTACGCACACTTAACATTCGCTTTACCTAGAACAAGAATAAAACTACTTTGTAGGTGTAAGGATAAGTTTGCAAGAATAAAACTAGGAGTATTTAGCAAGAATAAAACTACGAGTAATTTGCAAGATAATAAAAGTTAATTGTTTAGTAGAGAGCTTTTGTAACACAAGAGAATGATTTGTCTATAAGCAATCGATAACTAGACCGGTAATCATTATTGCAATTTTATATGAGGGAGAGGAATGAGCTAACATACTTTCTGTACTTGGATCATGTGCACTTATGATTGGAACTCTAGCAAGCATCCGCAACTACCAAAGATCATTAAGGTAAAACCCAACCATAGCATTAAGAAACAAGTCCTCTTTACTCCCATACGCAACAACCCCCTTACTCGGGTGTAAGCTTCTGTCACTCTAGCCGCCCACTATAAGAGAATTATGAACGTATTGCAAACCTTACAGCGGGAATCCCTCATGCTTGCGCGACACGGAGGGCACCATAGGACAACACCAAAATAAAACATATAACTCAAACCAATCACGATCATCAATCAACCCATAGGACAAAACGAATCTACTCAAACATCATAGGATAGCAACACATCATTGGATAATAATATGTAGCATTAAGCACCATGTTTAAGTAGATATTACAGCAGGGAGAAGAGGTGTTACACCGCTGCATAGAGGGGGAGAGAGTTGGTGTTGATGGCGGTGAAGTTGTTGGTGTAGATCGCCGTCACGATGATTGCCCCGGCGGCGTTCCGGCGCCACCGGGAGAGAGAGGGGGAGAGAGCCCCCTCCTTCTTCTTCTTACTTGGCCTCCCCCTATCTAGGAGGAGAGTTTACCCTCTGGTCCATGGCCACCATGGCTCCCGCAGGGCAGGAGCCCCTCCGAGATTGGATCTCTCTCTGTTTCTCTTCTGTTTCGCGTTCCTGTTTTCTGTCTGTTTCTTATATTCCCGGAGATCCGTAACTCCGATTGGGCTGAAATTTTGAGGGAATTTTTCTCTGGAAATTATCTTTCTTGCGACGAAAGAAGGGCCCCAACCAACGTTCGAGGGAGTCACAAGGCAACACGGCGCGACCCCCCTAGGCCGTGCCCTGTTGCCTTGTGGCCACCTCGGGCACCGTCTTGCGTTGATTCTTCTTCCTAAAAATCACATATATTCCAAAATAATTCTCCGTAAAAATTTATCGCGTTTGGACTTCGTTTGATATGGATTTTCTGTGAAACAAAAAACATGAAACAAACAGGAACTGGCACTGGGCACTGGATCAATATGTTAGTCCAAGAAAATCATATAAATTGTTGCCAAATGTATGTAAAAGTTGTAAAATATTGGCATGAAACAATCAAAAATTATAGATACGACGGAGACGTATCAGCATCCCCAAGCTTAATTCCTGCTCGTCCTCGAGTAGGTAAATGATAAAAAGATAATTTTTTATGTGGAATGCTGTTGGAAATATGCCCTAGAGGCAATAATAAATTGGTTATTATTATATTTCCTTGTTCATGATAATCGTTTATTATCCATGCTATAATTGTATTGATTGGAAACTCAAATACATGTGTGGGTACATAGACAACACTGTGTCCCTAGTGAGCCTCTAGTTGACTAGCTCGTTGATCAAAGATGGTTAAGGTTTCCTGGCCATTGACATGAGATGTCATTTGATAACGGGATCACATCATTAGGAGAATGATGTGATGGACAAGACCCAAACTGTAAACGTAGCATTTGATCGTGTCAGTTTATTGCTATTGTTTTCTGCATGTCAAGTATCTGTTCCTTTGACCATGAGATCATGCAACTCACTAACACCGGAGGAATACCTTGTGTGTATCAAACGTCGCAACGTAACTGGGTGACTATAAAGGTGCTCTACAGGTATCTCCGAGGGTGTCTGTTGGGTTGGCATGGATCTGGACTGGGATTTGTTACTCCGTATGACGGAGAGGTATCTCAGGGCCCACTCGGTAATACAACATCACAATGAGCCTTGCAAGCAATGTGACTAAAGTGTTAGCCACGAGATCTTGTATTACGGAACGAGTAAAGAGACTTGCCGGTAACGAGATTGAACTAGGTATAGTGATACCAACGATCGAATCTCGGGCAAGTAACATACCGAAGAACAAAGGGAACAGCATACGGGATTAACTGAATCCTTGACATAGAGGTTCGACCGATAAAGATCTTCGTAGAATATGTAGGAGCCAATATGGGCATCCAGGTCCCGCTATTGGTTATTGGCCGTAGAGGTGTCTCGGTCATGTCTACATAGTTCTCGAACCCGCAGGGTCTACACACTTAACGTTTGGTGACGATTAGTATAGTTGAGTTATTATGTTGGTGACCGAAGGTTGTTCGGAGTCCCGGATAAGATCCCGGACATGACGAGGATCTCCGGAAGAGTCCGGAGGTAAAGATTGATATATGTGATAATAGTGTTTCGATCTCCGGAAGAGTTCCGGAGTTCACCGGAAGGGGTTCCGGATGTTTACCGAAGTGTTCGGGTGCAGCAACACTTTATATGAGCCAAAGGGATAAAGCCCACAAGGTATTGGAAAGTGCAAAAGTAGTTTTGCTGCCGCGTAAGCGGTACTACCGCTTGGTGAAGCGGTACTACCGCCGGAGCGGTACTACCGCTTGTGTGAAGCGGTACTACCGCCCGAGCGGTACTACCGCTTGTGTGAAGCGGTACTACCGCCCAAGCGGTACTACCGCTTGTGTGAAGCGGTACTACCGCTTGTGCGCGGCTGTGCACGGTTCGGCAGGGATCCGAGTTGGACTCTTTCCCTACGGGCCAAACCGACCTTGTGCGGGCAAAACCGACCCGGAGGAGGCTTTTACTCCAAGTTTAGACCCCAAGGCTCAACATATAAATAGAGGGGCAGGGCTAGCACACGGGACACATCAAGATTTCCCCAAGTCGTGTGCGGCAACCCTAACCCTCTAGTTCATCCGTCATAATCTCCGTAGTGCTTGGCGAAGCCCTGCAGAGATTGTTCCTCACCACCATCACCACGCCGTCGTGCTGCTGGAACTCAACCACTACTTCATCATCGCTCGCTGGATCGAGGAGGTGAAGGCGTCATCAAGCCGTACGTGTGTTGAACGCGGAGGTGCCGTCCGTTCGGCACTAGTTCGTGATCGGATCGAGGGACGACTTGCGATTTGGATCGCGGAGAAGTTCGACTACATCAACCGCGTTTCTTAAACGCTTCCGCTTAGCGATCTACAAGGGTATGTAGATTCACTCTTCCTCTCGTAGATGCTCATCACCATGGATAGATTTTGTGTGTGCGTAGGAAAATTTTTGTTTCCCATGCAACGTTCCCCAACAGTGGCATCATGAGCCAGGTCTATGCGTAGATGAGATCTCGAGTAGAACACAAACGAGTTGTGGGCGTGGGTGTATACATATTGCTTGCCGTTACTAGTTGATATTTGATTCGGCGGTATTGTGAGATGAAGCGGCCCGGACCGACATTACGCGTACACTTACGCGAGACAGGTTCCTTCAACTGACATGTAATTTTGTTGCATAAAGATGGCTAGCGGGTGTCTGTCTCTCTCACTTTAGTTGAATCGATTTCAATGAAGAGGGTTCTTTTAGAAGATCAAAAAGCAATCACTACACCACGTTGTGGTTTTGCGTAGGTAAGAACGGTTCTTGCAAACCCGTAGCAGCCACGTAAAATTTGCAACAACAATTAGAGGACGTCTAACTTGTTTTTGCAGGGTATGTTGTGATGTGATATGGCCAATTACATGATGAGATATATGTGATGTATGAGATGATCATGTGATGTATAGAATATCACGACTTGCATGTCGATGAGTACGGCAACTGGCAGGAGCCATAGAGTTGTCTTTAATTATTGTATGACCTGCGTGTCAATCATTAAGCGCTATGTAATGCTTTACTTTATCGCTAAACGTTAGCTATAGTCGTGGAAGCAACAGTCAGCGCGACAACCTTATGGCGACACGTTGATGGAGATCAAGATGATGGAGATCATGGTGTCATGCCGGTGACGACGGAGATCATGCCGGTGCTTTGGAGATGGAGATCAAAAGCACAAGTTCATGGCCATATCATGTCACTTATGATTTGCATGTGATGTTAATCCTTTTATGCATCTTATTTTGCTTAGGACGACGGTAGCATTATAAGGTGATCCCTCACTTAAATTTCAAGATAAATTGTGTTCTCCCCAAGTGTGCACCGTTGCGAAAGTTCGTCGTTTCGAGACACGCCGTGATGATCGGGTGTGATAGACTCTACGTTCGCATACAACGGGTGTAAGCCATGTTACACGTGCGGAACACTCGGGGTTAAACTTGACGAGCCTAGCATGTACAGACATGGCCTCGGAACACAAGAGACCGAAAGGTCGAACATGAGTCATATAGTAGATATGATCAACATGAAGATGTTCACCATTGAAACCACCTCAACTCACGTGATGATCGGACTTGAGTTGGTGGATTTGGATCATGTTACACTCGAATGATCGGAGGGATGTCAATTTGAGTGGGAGTTTTTTAAATATGATTAACTAAACTCATTATCTAAGAACAATAGTCTAAGTTGTCTTTGCTATATTTATGTTGTAGATCATGGCTCGCGCAGTAGCACCCCTGAATTTTAATGCGTTCCTAGAGAAAGCTAAGTTGAAAGATGATGGAAGTAACTTTGTGGACTGGGCCCGTAATCTAAGGATTATCCTTACGGCTTCCCAGAAGGCTTATGTCCTTGATGCACCGCTTGGTGATCCACCCGCTCCAGTTGAGTCTCTAGACGTTGTGAACGCCTGGCAGGCTCGTTCTGATGATTACTCAATAGTTCAATGTGCAATTCTGTATGGCTTAGAACCGGGACTTCAAAGACGTTTTGAACGTCATGGAGCATATGAGATGTTCCAGGAGTTGAAGTTTATCTTTCAGAAGAATGCCCGGATCGAGAGATATGAGATCTCCGATAAGTTCTATGCTTGCAAGATGGAGGAGAACGGGTCTATCAGTGATCACGTGCTCAGAATGTCTGGGTACTCCACCCGTCTGGCTGAGTTAGGGATGCCCCTTCCGCCAGAGGCTATCACTGACAGAGTTCTTCAATCATTGCCACCTAGCTACAAGAGCTTCGTGTTGAACTATAACATGCACGGGATGAACAAGTCAGTCGCCGAGCTGTTTGCGATGCTGAAAGCCGCTGAGTCTGAAATTCAGAAGGAGCATCAAGTGTTGATGGTCAATAAAACCACTAGTTTCAAGAAAAATGGCAAGGGTAAGAAGGGTAACTCCAAGAAGAGTGGCAAAGCAGTTGCTCCTCTCGTGAAGAAACCCAAGGCTGGACCCAAACCAGAAACTGTGTGTTTTCATTGCAAGGGAACTGGACACTGGAAGCGGAATTGCCCCAAGTATTTGGCTGACAAGAAGGCGGCCAACAACAAACAAGGTATATATGATATACATGTTATTGATGTGTACCTTACCAACTCTCGTTGTAGTGCCTGGGTATTTGATACCGGTGCGGTTGCTCATATTTGCAACTCAAAACAGGAACTGCGGAATAGACGGAGGCTGGCAAAGGACGAAGTGACGATGCGCGTGGGAAATGGTTCCAAGGTTGATGTGATCGCCGTCGGCACGCTCGCTTTTCGATTACCGTCGGGATTAGTGATGAACCTGAATAAGTGTTATTTGGTGCCGGCGTTAAGCATGAACATTATATCTGGATCTTGTTTATTGCGAGACGGTTACTCATTTAAATCAGAGAATAATGGTTGTTCTATTTATATGAGTAATATCTTTTATGGTCATGCACCCAATGTGAGGGGTTTATTCTTATTGAATCTCGACAGTAATGATACACATGTTCATAACATTGATGCCAAAAGATGTAGAATTGATAATGATAATACCACTTTCTTGTGGCACTGCCGTTTAGGTCATATTGGCGTAAAACGCATGAGGAAGCTCCATGCTGATGGACTTTTGGAGTCACTTGATTTTGAATCACTTGACACATGTGAGCCATGCCTCATGGGCAAGATGACTAAAACGCCGTTCTCTGGAATAATGGAACGGGCAAGTGACTTATTGGAAATCATACATACTGATGTGTGCGGTCCGATGAGCATTGAGGCGCGCGGTGGTTATCGTTACTTTCTCACCTTCACTGATGACTTAAGTAGATATGGGTATATTTACTTAATGAAACACAAGTCTGAAACATTTGAAAAGTTCAAACAATTTCAGAGTGAAGTTGAGAATCATCGTAACAAGAAGATTAAATTCCTACGATCTGATCGAGGAGGAGAATATCTGAGTTATGAGTTTGGCAGTCACTTAAGACAATGTGGAATTGTTTCACAACTAACACCGCCTGGAACACCACAGCGTAATGGTGTGTCCGAACGTCGTAATCGAACCTTATTAGATATGGTGCGATCTATGATGTCTCTTGCCGATTTGCCACTATCGTTTTGGGGTTATGCATTAGAGACAGCAGCATTCACTTTAAATAGGGCACCATCGAAATCCGTTGAGACGACGCCTTATGAACTTTGGTTTGACAAGAAGCCAAAGCTGTCGTTTCTTAAAGTTTGGGGATGTGATGCTTATGTCAAAAAGCTTCAGCCTGAAAAGCTGGAACCCAAAGCGGAGAAATGCGTCTTCATAGGATACCCAAAAGAGACAGTTGGGTATACCTTCTATCTCAGATCCGAAGGCAAAGTGTTTGTCGCTAAAAACGGAACATTTCTTGAGAAAGAGTTTCTCTCGAAAGAATTGAGTGGGAGGAAGATAGAACTTGATGAGGTTATTGAACCTTTACTTCAACCTAAGAGTAGCGCAACGCAGAAAGTTGTTTCTGTCGAGCCTACATTAGCTGAAGAGGAAGTTAATGATGATGATCATGAAGCTTTGGATCAAGTTGCTATCGAACCTCGTAGGTCGACAAGGACGCGTACTGCTCCTGAGTGGTACGGCAACCCTGTCTTAGAGGTCATGTTGTTAGACAACGATGAACCTACGAGCTATGGAGAAGCGATGATGGGCCCGGATTCCGAGAAGTGGTTAGAGGCCATGAAATCCGAGATGGGATCCATGTATGAAAACAAAGTCTGGACTTTGGAAGTATTACCTGAAGGGCGTAAGGCCATTCAGAACAAATGGATCTTTAAGAGGAAGACGGACGCGGACGGTAATGTCACCGTCTATAAAGCTCGACTTGTGGCAAAGGGTTTTTCACAAGTTCAAGGAGTTGACTACGATGAGACCTTCTCACCCGTAGCGATGCTTAAGTACGTCAGAATCATGTTAGCAATAGCTGCCTTTTTCGATTATGAAATTTGGCAGATGGATGTCAAAACAGCGTTCCTTAACGGTTACCTTAAGGAAGAGTTGTATATGATGCAACCAGAAGGTTTTGTCGATCCAGAGAATGCTGACAAAATTTGCAAACTCCAGCGATCCATTTATGGACTGGTGCAAGCATCTCGGAGTTGGAATCTTCGTTTTGATGAGGTGATCAAAGCGTTCGAGTTTATACAAGTTTACGGAGAAGCTTGTATTTATAAGAAAGTGAGTGGGAGCTCTATAGCGTTTCTAATATTATATGTGGATGACATATTGCTGATTGGAAACAATATAGAAATGCTGGAAAGCGTAAAGGAATATTTGAACAAGAGTTTTTCAATGAAGGACCTGGGAGAAGCTGCTTTCATATTAGGCATCAAGATCTATAGAGATAGATCGAGACGCTTAATAGGACTTTCACAAAGCACATACCTTGATAAAGTTTTGAAGAAGTTCAAAATGGATCAGTCCAAGAAGGGGTTCTTGCCTGTATTGCAAGGTGTGAAGTTGAGTAAGACTCAATGCCCAGTGACTGCAGAAGATAGAGAAAAGATGAGTGTCATCCCCTATGCTTCGGCCATAGGCTCTATCATGTATGCAATGCTGTGCACAAGACCCGATGTCAGCCTTGCCATAAGTATGGTCGGAAGGTTTCAAAGTGATCCAGGAATGGAACACTGGACGGCGGTCAAGAATATCCTGAAGTACCTGAAAAGGACTAAGGACATGTTTCTCGTTTATGGAGGTGATCAAGAGCTCGTCGTAAAGGGTTATGTCGATGCAAGCTTTGACACTGATCCGGATGACTCTAAGTCGCAAACCGGATACGTATTTATTCTTAATGGGGGTGCGGTTAGCTGGTGCAGTTCCAAGCAAAGCGTGGTAGCAGATTCTACATGCGAAGCGGAGTACATCGCTGCCTCGGAGGCGGCGAAAGAAGGTGTCTGGATGAAGGAGTTCATGACAGATCTTGGAGTAGTGCCTAGTGCACTTAACCCAATGACTCTGTTTTGTGATAATACTGGTGCCATTGCTCTAGCCAAGGAACCAAGATTTCACAAGAGGACCAGACACATAAAGCGACGTTTCAATTCCATCCGCGATTACATCAAGGAGGACGACATAAATATTTGCAAAGTACACACGGATCTAAATGTTGCAGATCCGATGACTAAACCTCTTCCAAGGGCTAAACATGAACAACACCAGAACTGCATGGGTGTTCGATTCATTACAATGTAAATCACATAGTGATGTGAACTAGATTATTGACTCTAGTGCAAGTGGGAGACTGTTGGAAATATGCCCTAGAGGCAATAATAAATTGGTTATTATTATATTTCCTTGTTCATGATAATCGTTTATTATCCATGCTATAATTGTATTGATTGGAAACTCAAATACATGTGTGGGTACATAGACAACACTGTGTCCCTAGTGAGCCTCTAGTTGACTAGCTCGTTGATCAAAGATGGTTAAGGTTTCCTGGCCATTGACATGAGATGTCATTTGATAACGGGATCACATCATTAGGAGAATGATGTGATGGACAAGACCCAAACTGTAAACGTAGCATTTGATCGTGTCAGTTTATTGCTATTGTTTTCTGCATGTCAAGTATCTGTTCCTTTGACCATGAGATCATGCAACTCACTAACACCGGAGGAATACCTTGTGTGTATCAAACGTCGCAACGTAACTGGGTGACTATAAAGGTGCTCTACAGGTATCTCCGAGGGTGTCTGTTGGGTTGGCATGGATCAAGACTGGGATTTGTTACTCCGTATGACGGAGAGGTATCTCAGGGCCCACTCGGTAATACAACATCACAATGAGCCTTGCAAGCAATGTGACTAAAGTGTTAGCCACGAGATCTTGTATTACGGAACGAGTAAAGAGACTTGCCGGTAAAGAGATTGAACTAGGTATAGTGATACCAACGATCGAATCTCGGGCAAGTAACATACCGAAGAACAAAGGGAACAGCATACGGGATTAACTGAATCCTTGACATAGAGGTTCGACCGATAAAGATCTTCGTAGAATATGTAGGAGCCAATATGGGCATCCAGGTCCCGCTATTGGTTATTGGCCGTAGAGGTGTCTCGGTCATGTCTACATAGTTCTCGAACCCGCAGGGTCTACACACTTAACGTTTGGTGACGATTAGTATAGTTGAGTTATTATGTTGGTGACCGAAGGTTGTTCGGAGTCCCGGATAAGATCCCGGACATGACGAGGATCTCCGGAAGAGTCCGGAGGTAAAGATTGATATATGTGATAATAGTGTTTCGATCTCCGGAAGAGTTCCGGAGTTCACCGGAAGGGGTTCCGGATGTTTACCGAAGTGTTCGGGTGCAGCAACACTTTATATGAGCCAAAGGGATAAAGCCCACAAGGTATTGGAAAGTGCAAAAGTAGTTTTGCTGCCGCGTAAGCGGTACTACCGCTTGGTGAAGCGGTACTACCGCCGGAGCGGTACTACCGCTTGTGTGAAGCGGTACTACCGCCCGAGCGGTACTACCGCTTGTGTGAAGCGGTACTACCGCCCAAGCGGTACTACCGCTTGTGTGAAGCGGTACTACCGCTTGTGCGCGGCTGTGCACGGTTCGGCAGGGATCCGAGTTGGACTCTTTCCCTGCGGGCCAAACCGACCTTGTGCGGGCAAAACCGACCCGGAGGAGGCTTTTACTCCAAGTTTAGACCCCAAGGCTCAACATATAAATAGAGGGGCAGGGCTAGCACACGGGACACATCAAGATTTCCCCAAGCCGTGTGCGGCAACCCTATGTTGGGGAACGTTGCATGGGAAACAAAAATTTTCCTACGCACACATAAGATCTATCCATGGTGATGAGCATCTACGAGAGGGAGAGTGAATCTACATACCCTTGTAGATCGCTAAGCGGAAGCGTTAATAAACGCGGTTGATGTAGTCGAACGTCTTCGCGATCCAAATCGCCGAGCGTCCCGCGATCCAATCACGATCCTTCCGATCTAGTGCCGAACGGACGGCACCTCCGCGTTCAACACACGTACGGCTTGATGACGCCTTCACCTCCTCGATCCAGCGAGCGATGGTGAAGTAGTGGTTGAGTTCCAGCAGCACGACGGCGTGGTGATGGTGGTGAGGAACAATCTCTGCAGGGCTTCGCCAAGCGCTACGGAGATTATGACGGAGGAACTAGAGGGTTAGGGTTGCCGCACACGGCTTGGGGAAATCTTGATGTGTCCCGTGTGCTAGCCCTGCCCCTCTATTTATATGTTGAGCCTTGGGGTCTAAACTTGGAGTAAAAACCTCCTCTAGGTCGGTTTTGCCCGCACAAGGTCGGTTTGGCCCGCAGGGAAAGAGTCCAACTCGGATCCCTGCCGAACCGTGCACAGCCGCACACAAGCGGTAGTACCGCTTCACACAAGCGGTAGTACCGCTTGGGCGGTAGTACCGCTTCACACAAGCGGTAGTACCGCTCGGGCGGTAGTACCGCTTCACACAAGTGGTAGTACCGCTTACGCGGCAGCAAAACTACTTTTGCGCTTTCCAATACCTCGTGGGCTTTATCCCTTTGGCCCATATAAAGTGTTGCTGCACCCGAACACTTCGGTAAACATCCGGAACCCATTCCGGTGAACTCTGGAACTCTTCCGGAGATCGAAACACTATTATCACATATATCAATCTTTACCTCCGGACTCTTCCGGAGATCCTCGTCATGTCCGGGATCTTATCCGGGACTCCGAACAACTTTCGGTCACCAACATAATAACTCAATTATACTAATCGTCACCAAACGTTAAGTGTGTAGACCCTGCGGGTTCGAGAACTATGTAGACATGACCGAGACACCTCTACGGCCAATAACCAATAGCGGGACCTGGATGCCCATATTGGCTCCTACATATTCTACGAAGATCTTTATCGGTCGAACCTCTATGTCAAGGATTCAGTTAATCCCGTATGCTGTTCCCTTTGTTCTTCGGTATGTTACTTGCCCGAGATTCGATCGTCGGTATCACTATACCTAGTTCAATCTCGTTACCGGCAAGTCTCTTTACTCGTTCCGTAATACAAGATCTCGTGGCTAACACTTTAGTCACATTGCTTGCAAGGCTCAATGTGATGTTGTATTACCGAGTGGGCCCTGAGATACCTCTCCGTCACACGGAGTAACAAATCCCAGTCTTGATCCATGCCAACCCAACAGACACCCTCGGAGATACCTGTAGAGCACCTTTATAGTCACCCAGTTACGTTGCGACGTTTGATACACACAAGGTATTCCTCCGGTGTCAGTGAGTTGCATGATCTCATGGTCAAAGGAACAGATACTTGACATGCAGAAAACAATAGCAATAAACTGACACGATCAAATGCTACGTTTACAGTTTGGGTCTTGTCCATCACATCATTCTCCTAATGATGTGATCCCGTTATCAAATGACATCTCATGTCCATGGCTAGGAAACCTTAACCATCTTTGATCAACAAGCTAGTCAACTAGAGGCTTACTAGGGACACAGTGTTGTCTATGTACCCACACATGTATTTGAGTTTCCAATCAATACAATTATAGCATGGATAATAAACAATTATCATTAACAAGGAAATATAATAATAACCAATTTATTATTGCCTCTAGGGCATATTTCCAACAGTCTCCCACTTGCACTAGAGTCAATAATCTAGTTCACATCACTATGTGATTTACATTGTAATGAATCGAACACCCATGCAGTTCTGGTGTTGTTCATGTTTAGCCTTTGGAAGAGGTTTAGTCATCGGATCTGCAACATTTAGATCCGTGTGTACTTTGCAAATATTTATGTCGTCCTCCTTGATGTAATCGCGGATGGAATTGAAACGTCGTTTTATGTGTCTGGTCCTCTTGTGAAATCTTGGTTCCTTGGCTAGAGCAATGGCACCAGTGTTATCACAAAACAGAGTCATTGGGTTAAGCGCACTAGGCACTATTCCAAGATCTGTCATGAACTCCTTCATCCAGACACCTTCCTTCGCCGCCTCCGAGGCAGCGATGTACTCCGCTTCGCATGTAGAATCTGCTACCACGCTTTGCTTGGAACTGCACCAGCTAACCGCACCCCCATTAAGAATAAATACGTATCCGGTTTGCGACTTAGAGTCATCCGGATCAGTGTCAAAGCTTGCATCGACGTAACCCTTTACGACGAGCTCTTGATCACCTCCATAAACGAGAAACATGTCCTTAGTCCTTTTCAGGTACTTCAGGATATTCTTGACCGCCGTCCAGTGTTCCATTCCTGGATCACTTTGAAACCTTCCGACCATACTTATGGCAAGGCTGACATCGGGTCTTGTGCACAGCATTGCATACATGATAGAGCCTATGGCCGAAGCATAGGGGATGACACTCATCTTTTCTCTATCTTCTGCAGTCACTGGGCATTGAGTCTTACTCAACTTCACACCTTGTAAAACAGGCAAGAACCCCTTCTTGGACTGATCCATTTTGAACTTCTTCAAAATCTTATCAAGGTATGTGCTTTGTGAAAGTCCTATTAAGCGTCTTGATCTATCTCTATAGATCTTTATGCCTAATATGAAAGCAGCTTCTCCTAGGTCCTTCATTGAAAAACTCTTGTTCAAATATTCCTTTACGCTTTCCAGCATTTCTATATTGTTTCCAATCAGCAATATGTCATCCACATATAATATTAGAAACGCTATAGAGCTCCCACTCACTTTCTTGTAAATACAAGCTTCTCCGTAAACTTGTATAAACTCGAACGCTTTGATCACCTCATCAAAACGAAGATTCCAACTCCGAGATGCTTGCACCAGTCCATAAATGGATCGCTGGAGTTTGCAAACTTTGTCAGCATTCTCTGGATCGACAAAACCTTCTGGTTGCATCATATACAACTCTTCCTTAAGGAAACCGTTAAGGAACGCTGTTTTGACATCCATCTGCCAAATTTCATAATCGAAAAAGGCAGCTATTGCTAACATGATTCTGACGGACTTAAGCATCGCTACGGGTGAGAAGGTCTCATCGTAGTCAACTCCTTGAACTTGTGAAAAACCCTTTGCCACAAGTCGAGCTTTATAGACGGTGACATTACCGTCCGCGTCCGTCTTCCTCTTAAAGATCCATTTGTTCTGAATGGCCTTACGCCCTTCAGGTAATACTTCCAAAGTCCATACTTTGTTTTCATACATGGATCCCATCTCGGATTTCATGGCCTCTAACCACTTCTCGGAATCCGGGCCCATCATCGCTTCTCCATAGCTCGTAGGTTCATCGTTGTTTAACAACATGACCTCTAAGACAGGGTTGCCGTACCACTCAGGAGTAGTACGCGTCCTTGTCGACCTACGAGGTTCGATAGCAACTTGATCCAAAGCTTCATGATCATCATCATTAACTTCCTCTTCAGCTAATGTAGGCTCCACAGAAACAACTTTCTGCGCTGCGCTACTCTCAGGTTGAAGTAAAGGTTCAATAACCTCATCAAGTTCTATCTTCCTCCCACTCAATTCTTTCGAGAGAAACTCTTTCTCAAGAAATGTTCCGTTTTTAGCGACAAACATTTTGCCTTCGGATCTGAGATAGAAGGTATACCCAACTGTCTCTTTTGGGTATCCTATGAAGACGCATTTCTCCGCTTTGGGTTCCAGCTTTTCAGGCTGAAGCTTTTTGACATAAGCATCACATCCCCAAACTTTAAGAAACGACAGCTTTGGCTTCTTGCCAAACCAAAGTTCATATGGCGTCGTCTCAACGGATTTCGATGGTGCCCTATTTAAAGTGAATGCAGCTGTCTCTAATGCATAACCCCAAAACGATAGTGGCAAATCGGCAAGAGACATCATAGATCGCACCATATCTAATAAGGTTCGATTACGACGTTCGGACACACCATTACGCTGTGGTGTTCCAGGCGGTGTTAATTGTGAAACAATTCCACACTGTCTTAAGTGACTGCCAAACTCATAACTCAGATATTCTCCTCCTCGATCAGATCGTAGGAATTTAATCTTCTTGTTACGATGATTCTCAACTTCACTCTGAAATTGTTTGAACTTTTCAAATGTTTCAGACTTGTGTTTCATTAAGTAAATATACCCATATCTACTTAAGTCATCAGTGAAGGTGAGAAAGTAACGATAACCACCGCGTGCCTCAATGCTCATCGGACCGCACACATCAGTATGTATGATTTCCAATAAGTCACTTGCCCGTTCCATTGTTCCAGAGAACGGAGTTTTAGTCATCTTGCCCATGAGGCATGGCTCACATGTGTCAAGTGATTCAAAATCAAGTGACTCCAAAAGTCCATCAGCATGGAGCTTCCTCATGCGTTTTACGCCAATATGACCTAAACGGCAGTGCCACAAGAAAGTGGTATTATCATTATCAATTCTACATCTTTTGGCATCAATGTTATGAACATGTGTATCATTACTATCGAGATTCAACAAGAATAAACCCCTCACATTGGGTGCATGACCATAAAAGATATTACTCATATAAATAGAACAACCATTATTCTCTGATTTAAATGAGTAACCGTCTCGCAATAAACAAGATCCAGATATAATGTTCATGCTTAACGCAGGCACCAAATAACACTTATTTAGGTTCATCACTAATCCCGACGGTAATCGAAGAGCGAGCGTGCTGACGGCGATCACATCAACCTTGGAACCATTTCCCACGCGCATCGTCACTTCGTCCTTTGCCAGCCTCCGTCTATTCCGCAGTTCCTGTTTTGAGTTGCAAATATGAGCAACCGCACCGGTATCAAATACCCAGGCACTACAACGAGAGTTGGTAAGGTACACATCAATAACATGTATATCATATATACCTTGTTTGTTTTTGGCCGCCTTCTTGTCAGCCAAATACTTGGGGCAATTCCGCTTCCAGTGTCCAGTTCCCTTGCAATGAAAACACACAGTTTCTGGTTTGGGTCCAGCCTTGGGTTTCTTCACGAGAGGAGCAACTGCTTTGCCACTCTTCTTGGAGTTACCCTTCTTACCCTTGCCATTTTTCTTGAAACTAGTGGTTTTATTGACCATCAACACTTGATGCTCCTTCTGAATTTCAGACTCAGCGATTTTCAGCATCGCAAACAGCTCGGCGACTGACTTGTTCATCCCGTGCATGTTATAGTTCAACACGAAGCTCTTGTAGCTAGGTGGCAATGATTGAAGAACTCTGTCAGTGATAGCCTCTGGCGGAAGGGGCATCCCTAACTCAGCCAGACGGGTGGAGTACCCAGACATTCTGAGCACGTGATCACTGATAGACCCGTTCTCCTCCATCTTGCAAGCATAGAACTTATCGGAGATCTCATATCTCTCGATCCGGGCATTCTTCTGAAAGATAAACTTCAACTCCTGGAACATCTCATATGCTCCATGACGTTCAAAACGTCTTTGAAGTCCCGGTTCTAAGCCATACAACATTGCACATTGAACTATTGAGTAATCATCAGAACGAGCCTGCCAGGCGTTCACAACGTCTAGAGACTCAACTGGAGCAGGTGGATCACCAAGCGGTGCATCAAGGACATAAGCCTTCTGGGAAGCCGTAAGGATAATCCTTAGATTACGGGCCCAGTCCACAAAGTTACTTCCATCATCTTTCAACTTAGCTTTCTCTAGGAACGCATTAAAATTCAGGGGTGCTACTGCGCGAGCCATGATCTACAACATAAATATAGCAAAGACAACTTAGACTATTGTTCTAGATAATGAGTTTAGTTAATCATATTACTTAAAAAAAAAAACTCCCACTCAAATTGACATCCCTCCGGTCATTCGAGTGTAACATGATCCAAATCCACCAACTCAAGTCCGATCATCACGTGAGTTGAGGTGGTTTCAATGGTGAACATCTTCATGTTGATCATATCTACTATATGACTCATGTTCGACCTTTCGGTCTCTTGTGTTCCGAGGCCATGTCTGTACATGCTAGGCTCGTCAAGTTTAACCCGAGTGTTCCGCACGTGCAACATGGCTTCCACCCGTTGTATGCGAACGTAGAGTCTATCACACCCGATCATCACGGCGTGTCTCGAAACGACGAACTTTCGCAACGGTGCACACTTGGGGAGAACACAATTTATCTTGAAATTTAAGTGAGGGATCACCTTATAATGCTACCGTCGTCCTAAGCAAAATAAGATGCATAAAAGGATTAACATCACATGCAAATCATAAGTGACATGATATGGCCATGAACTTGTGCTTTTGATCTCCATCTCCAAAGCACCGGCATGATCTCCATCGTCACCGGCATGACACCATGATCTCCATCATCTTGATCTCCATCAACGTGTCGCCATAAGGTTGTCGCGCCGACTGTTGCTTCCACGACTATAGCTAACGTTTAGCGATAAAGTAAAGCATTACATAGCGCTTAATGATTGACACGCAGGTCATACAATAATTAAAGACAACTCTATGGCTCCTGCCAGTTGCCGTACTCATCGACATGCAAGTCGTGATATTCTATACAAAACATGATCATCTCATACATCACATATATCTCATCATGTAATTGGCCATATCACATCACAACATACCCTGCAAAAACAAGTTAGACGTCCTCTAATTGTTGTTGCAAATTTTACGTGGCTGCTATGGGTTTGCAAGAACCGTTCTTACCTACGCAAAACCACAACGTGGTGTAGTGATTGCTTTTTGATCTTCTAAAAGAACCCTCTTCATTGAAATCGATTCAACTAAAGTGAGAGAGACAGACACCCGCTAGCCATCTTTATGCAACGAAGTTACATGTTAGTTGAAGGAACCTGTCTCGCGTAAGTGTACGCGTAATGTCGGTCCGGGCCGCTTCATCTCACAGTACCGCCGAATCAAATATCAACTAGTAACGGCAAGCAATATGTATACACCCACGCCCACAACTCGTTTGTGTTCTACTCGAGATCTCATCTACGCATAGACCTAGCTCATGATGCCACTGTTGGGGAACGTTGCATGGGAAACAAAAATTTTCCTACGCACACATAAGATCTATCCATGGTGATGAGCATCTACGAGAGGGAGAGTGAATCTACATACCCTTGTAGATCGCTAAGCGGAAGCGTTAATAAACGCGGTTGATGTAGTCGAACGTCTTCGCGATCCAAATCGCCGAGCGTCCCGCGATCCAATCACGATCCTTCCGATCTAGTGCCGAACGGATGGCACCTCCGCGTTCAACACACGTACGGCTTGATGACGCCTTCACCTCCTCGATCCAGCGAGCGATGGTGAAGTAGTGGTTGAGTTCCAGCAGCACGATGGCGTGGTGATGGTGGTGAGGAACAATCTCTGCAGGGCTTCGCCAAGCGCTACGGAGATTATGACGGAGGAACTAGAGGGTTAGGGTTGCCGCACACGGCTTGGGGAAATCTTGATGTGTCCCGTGTGCTAGCCCTGCCCCTCTATTTATATGTTGAGCCTTGGGGTCTAAACTTGGAGTAAAAACCTCCTCTAGGTCGGTTTTGCCCGCACAAGGTCGGTTTGGCCCGCAGGGAAAGAGTCCAACTCGGATCCCTGCCGAACCGTGCACAGCCGCACACAAGCGGTAGTACCGCTTCACACAAGCGGTAGTACCGCTTGGGCGGTAGTACCGCTTCACACAAGCGGTAGTACCGCTCGGGCGGTAGTACCGCTTCACACAAGCGGTAGTACCGCTTACGCGGCAGCAAAACTACTTTTGCGCTTTCCAATACCTCGTGGGCTTTATCCCTTTGGCCCATATAAAGTGTTGCTGCACCCGAACACTTCGGTAAACATCCGGAACCCATTCCGGTGAACTCTGGAACTCTTCCGGAGATCGAAACACTATTATCACATATATCAATCTTTACCTCCGGACTCTTCCGGAGATCCTCGTCATGTCCGGGATCTTATCCGGGACTCCGAACAACTTTCGGTCACCAACATAATAACTCAATTATACTAATCGTCACCAAACGTTAAGTGTGTAGACCCTGCGGGTTCGAGAACTATGTAGACATGACCGAGACACCTCTACGGCCAATAACCAATAGCGGGACCTGGATGCCCATATTGGCTCCTACATATTCTACGAAGATCTTTATCGGTCGAACCTCTATGTCAAGGATTCAGTTAATCCCGTATGCTGTTCCCTTTGTTCTTCGGTATGTTACTTGCCCGAGATTCGATCGTCGGTATCACTATACCTAGTTCAATCTCGTTACCGGCAAGTCTCTTTACTCGTTCCGTAATACAAGATCTCGTGGCTAACACTTTAGTCACATTGCTTGCAAGGCTCAATGTGATGTTGTATTACCGAGTGGGCCCTGAGATACCTCTCCGTCACACGGAGTAACAAATCCCAGTCTTGATCCATGCCAACCCAACAGACACCCTCGGAGATACCTGTAGAGCACCTTTATAGTCACCCAGTTACGTTGCGACGTTTGATACACACAAGGTATTCCTCCGGTGTCAGTGAGTTGCATGATCTCATGGTCAAAGGAACAGATACTTGACATGCAGAAAACAATAGCAATAAACTGACACGATCAAATGCTACGTTTACAGTTTGGGTCTTGTCCATCACATCATTCTCCTAATGATGTGATCCCGTTATCAAATGACATCTCATGTCCATGGCTAGGAAACCTTAACCATCTTTGATCAACAAGCTAGTCAACTAGAGGCTTACTAGGGACACAGTGTTGTCTATGTACCCACACATGTATTTGAGTTTCCAATCAATACAATTATAGCATGGATAATAAACAATTATCATTAACAAGGAAATATAATAATAACCAATTTATTATTGCCTCTAGGGCATATTTCCAACACCCTAACCCTCTAGTTCATCCGTCATAATCTCCGTAGTGCTTGGCGAAGCCCTGCAGAGATTGTTCCTCACCACCATCACCACGCCGTCGTGCTGCTGGAACTCAACCACTACTTCATCATCGCTCGCTGGATCGAGGAGGTGAAGGCGTCATCAAGCCGTACGTGTGTTGAACGCGGAGGTGCCGTCCGTTCGGCACTAGTTCGTGATCGGATCGAGGGACGACTTGCGATTTGGATCGCGGAGAAGTTCGACTACATCAACCGCGTTTCTTAAACGCTTCCGCTTAGCGATCTACAAGGGTATGTAGATTCACTCTTCCTCTCGTAGATGCTCATCACCATGGATAGATCTTGTGTGTGCGTAGGAAAATTTTTGTTTCCCATGCAACGTTCCCCAACAAATGCTACCTAACATAATCTTGATCATAAATCTAATCATGGCATGAATATTAAGACACGAGTGATTCAAAGCAATAGTCTATAATTTGATATAAAGACATCAATACTCAGGCATACCAACAAACAATCATGCCTTTCAGAATAAAAATGCTAAAGAATGCTATCCCTACAAAATCATATAGCCTTGTCATGCTCCATCTTCTTAACACAAAATATAAATCATGTACAACCCCGATGTCAGCCGAGCAATTGGTTCATACTTTTTAACGCGCTTCAGCTTTTTCAACCCCCACGCAATACATGAGCGTGAGCCATGGACATAGCACTATAGGTGGAATAGAATGCGGTGGTAGGGATCAATAAGGAGAAGTCAAAAAGGGAGAAAGTCTCACATCAACTAGGCGGATCAACGGGCTATGGAGATGCCCATCAATCGATATCAATGCGAGGAGTAGGGATTGCCATGCAACGGATGCACTAAGAGCTATAAGTGTATGAAAGCTCAAACTGAAAACTAAGTGGGTGTGCATCCAACTTGCTTGCTCATGAAGACCTTGGGCATTTGAGGAAGCCCATCATCAAAATATACAAGCCAAGTTCCATAATGAAAAATTCCCACTAGTATATGAAAGTGACAACATAGGAGACTCTCTATATGAAAAACATGGTGCTACTCTAAAGCACAAATGTGGTAAAGGATAGTAACATTCAATATTACAACTCAAAACTAGAACAAATATGACTCCATATGAATAACTCTGGCAGTGTACCAGGATGTGCAATGATACTAGCGTAACATGTATGAAAAATGATGAACGGTGGCTGAGCCACAAATACTGTGTCAGCTATATGATCATGCAAAGCAATATGGCAATGATGATGTGTTTCATAAAAATGGAACGGTGGAAGTTGCATGGCAATATATCTCGGAATGGCTATGGAAATGCCATAATAGGTAGGTATGGTGGCTGTTTTGAGAAAGATATAGGGAGGCTTATGTGTGATAGAGCGTATCATATCACGGGGTTTGGATGCACCGGCAAAGTTTGCACCAACTCTCGAGGTGAGAAAGGGCAATGCATGGTACCGAAGAGGCTAGCAAATTGTGGAAAGGTGAGAGTGCGTATAATCGATGGACTCACATTAGTCATAAAGAACTCACATACTTATTGCGAAAGTTTATTAGCCCTCGAAGCAAAGTACTACTACGCATGCCCCTAGGGGGATAGATTGGTAGGAAAAGACCATCGCTCTTCCCTGACCACCACTCATAAGGTAGTGATAACCCACAAGTATAGGGGATCACAATAGTTTTCGCGGGTAGTATCTCACCCAGATTTATTGATTCGACACAAGGGGAGCCAAAGAATATTTGTGAGTATTAGCAGTTGAGTTGTCAATAACCACACCTGGAGAACTAGATATCTGCAGCAAAGTGTTTAGTAGCACAGTAGTATGATAGTTTCAATAACAGTAGTAACAGTAGCAATAGTAACAAAGGCAGTAACAGTAGCAGTTTTGTAGTGAATGTAATAGCAGTAGCAACGAAAGTAACTTAGCAAAGATCAATATGCGAAAAGCGTAGGCATTGGACCGGTGATGGATAATTATGTTGGATCACATTCATTATGTAACAGTCACAACCTAGGGCGATACACAATAGCTCCAATTCATCAATGTAATGTAGGCATGTATTCCGTATATAGGCATACGTGCTTATAGTAAGAACTTGCATGACATCTTTTGTCCTACCCTCCCGTGGCAGCGGGGTCCATAAGGAAATCTAAGGGATATTAAGGCCTCCTTTTAATAGAGAACAGGAACAAAGCATTAACACATAGTGAATACATGAACTCCTCAAACTACGGTAATCACCGGAAAGAATCCCAATTATTGTCACCTTGGGGTATGCGGATCATAACACGTAATAGGTGCATATAACTTGCAAGATAGGATCAAGAACTCAAATATATTCATGAAAACATAAAGGTTCAGATCTGAAATCATCGCACTCGGGCCCTAGTGACAAGCATTAAGCATAGCAAAGTCATAGCAACATCAATCTCAGAACATAGTGGATACTAGGGATCAAAGCCCTAACAAATTGAATCGATTACATGGTAAATCTCATCCAACCCATCACCGTCTAGCAAGCCTACGAAGAAATTACTCACGCACGGCGGTGAGCATCATGAAATTGGTGATGGAGGATGGTTGATGATGACGACGACGTCGAATCCCCCTCTCCGGAGCCCCAAACGGACTCCAGATTAGCCCTCCCGATGAAGAACAGGAGGTGGCGGCAGCTCTGTATCGTAAAACGTGATGATTCTTTCTCTCTGATTTTTTTTCTAGATGAATAGGTACTTTTAGCGTTGGATTTAGGGTAAACGGAGCTACCAGGGCCCCACAAGCCTGGGGGGCGCACCCTGGTGGGGTAGGCGTGCCCCTGAGCTTGTGGCTCCTGGGTGGCCCCCCTCCAGTAGATCTTTTTGCCAGTATTTTTTATATATTATGAAATAATTCTCCGTAAATTTTTCAGGTCCATCCGAAAACTTTTATTTTTGCACAAAAATAACACCATGGCAATTCTGCTGAAAACAGCGTCAGTCCGGGTTTGTTCCATTCAAATCATGCAAATTAGAGTCCAAAACCAGAGCAAAAGTGTTTGGAAAAGTGGATACGTTTGGGACGTATCAACTTCCCCAAGCTTAACTCATTGCTTGTCCTCAAGCAATACATTTGACAAACTGAAAGTGACAAAAAAACTTCTACAAACTCTTTTGTTCTTGGTGTCTGTATATATACTTAACTAGCATCCAAGTTTTCAGCAAAGATTATGAACTAACCATATGAATGATAACACTTAGGTCTCACATTTACCCATGGCAATAACATAACCAACTAGCGAGCAATAATAAGATATCTCGGATGCCAACACTTTATCAAAACAATCATGATATAATATGATAACATGGTATCTCGCTAGCCCTTTCTGAGACCGCAAAACATAAATGCAGAGCACCTCCGAGTTTCAAGCAACGACTAAACATTGTAATTCAGGGCAGAGGATATCCAGTCATGGTCACACCCAACATTAACTATACTCAATGCATAAAAATGACAATAGTGCTCTCCAACTGGTGCTTAATTGAGAGGGTGATGACTGAACAATAAAAATAAAATAACATGAAAGTAAATGGATAGGCCCTTCGCAGAGGGAAGCATGGATTTGCAGCGGTGCCAGAGCTCGAAGCTTAAATCAGAGATGAAAATAATTTTGAGAGGTATGCTTTTTCTGTCAACGTCATGACCGAGAGTTTTCAATATCTTCTATGCTAAACACATTATAGGCGGTTCCCAAGCGGAAAGGTAAAGTTTACTCCCCCTCCACCATACCAACACAAGCCATGGCTAGCCGAATCCTCGGGTGCCCTCCATACCAACAACTTTTCGGGGGAGTTTGTTTGCATTATATTTTTTTGATTTGAGCATAGGACTGGGCATCCCAAATATCAGCCTCTCTCGTGCAATGACAAGTGAATAAACACTCATCTCGAGAATAACCCGCTTAGCATGGAAGATACTGACCGCCCCCTATCGCTCCATGAGCGGTACGGGCGCACAAAACAGATGCTCGTTTGAATATTTAGAGGTGGCACATGCAAATTTACTTGGAATGGCAGAGTAATTCCGCATATAGGTAGATATAGTGGACTCATCTGGAACAACTTTGGTTTATGAATTTGGATGCACAAGCAGTATTCCCGCTTAGTACAGGCGAAGGCTAGCAAATAGATTGAGAAGCGACCAGCTAGAGAGCAAAAATGGTCATGGACATGCATTGCGAATAATTAACATTGAACACGAGCTTGAGTAGGATATCAACACCCTGAACATAAATATCATGGAGGCTATGTTGGTTTTGATTCAACTACATGTATGAACATGCGCCAAGTCAAGCCACTCGAATTACTCAGAGGAGGATACCATGCTAACATACTACATCGCAATCATTTTAGTGCATGTTGACACTCAAGATAAATCATTATCCACTCCTAGCTATTTAAGCATGGCATGAGCAACTATAATCTCTAATTGTCATCACAAACATGTTTACTCATAATAATGCTGAATCATGAATACTGAGTTAAACATATTTACAAAGACAAAAACAAGAAGAGTTCATACCAGCTTTTCTCCACCGCAATCACTTCATCAAATATCGTCATTATTGCCTTTCACTTGCACGACTGAATGATATGAAAATAATAATAGTGCAAGAGTGCCATGAACTAAGCTAGAATCTGCAAACATTTATTCAGAGGAGAAGACAAAATAATAGTGGCTCTTTGTTAGACCAACAATAAAGCATATGAGGGCCACTCAACATTTTCATCGTGGTCTTTCTCCTTACTACGACTCAACAAAAAGAAATAAAATTTAGAGAAACATACTGAAATATTTTTGGAGTTTTTAGTTTTTCTGAAGAAAGCAAATTATCAAAGGAAAAACGAAAAACGAGAAAACTATTTACACGGGAAAGCTCCCAACAAGTAAAAGAAGAAACGAGAAATCTTTTTGGGTTTTCTTTTAATACTACGAATTAACTAAACAAGAAAGAAACTATGACTAATTTTTTGGATTTTCAAAAGTTTTTTCAAACACACAAGAAGAAAGCAAAAATAAAACAAACATGGATATACAATGAAAAAGGATGAACACCGACAACTGGAATGAGTGTGTGAACATGAATGTAATGTCGGTGAGAAATACGTACTCCCCCAAGCTTAAGCTTTTGGCCTAAGTTGGTCTACGGCCAATCCTGGCCTGGATAATGCCCGTAGTGGTAGTTTGGGTTGTACTGAACTGCAGCTGCCACAGCTTGGCGAGCTGCCTCGTTAAGGCGCTCGGTCTCTGTTGCCCTCTCG
Source organism: Elymus sibiricus (assembly GCA_039707655.1). NCBI lineage: Eukaryota > Viridiplantae > Streptophyta > Magnoliopsida > Poales > Poaceae > Elymus > Elymus sibiricus. Next base: position 231,360,434 of record CM077672.1, on the reverse strand, counting down.
TACTCCTCAGCCTCCTCTCGGATAGTACTGAGGCTGCTGAGGGTCCCACTGGTAAACGGCTTCCTGGTACGGCTATGGCTCAGGTGCTGGCTCTGGAGCTTGGGGCTGGTCCAAGTCCCAATAAGCATAAATGTCCTTAGGCATGATGGTGTATCTACCCCTGTGAATATCAAACAAAGCAGGCGCAGGCAAAGCAATAATCTCACATGTACCCTGACTAAATACGAAGTTATACTGAAATTGTCTAGGGCCCCTGCCAATAAAGTCATGCCCAACCATACTGTCATAATCAAGATGCATAGTGGGTAAAAGCCTCTCTTCCCTCTCATCGTGCCTAATAGGAATCTCAAAATGTTTAGCGAGACGGGAAGCATAAATACCACCATAAATAACGCCATTCGAATGGTTGGTGTGCAACCCGCCTGGCAACCATAGCACCCAAACTGAATGTCCTATCAGCGTAAAGAGCATGACGCAAAATAGCAAGGTCAGGTGAGCTGAGCGTTCCACTCTCCCACCGACCAGTCAAACACCTCCCAGCAAATAGTGAGTAATAGCGCAAAACATGGAAATGTAAACTAGCAACCCTAGCCTCAGAAACTACCCTCGACTCCCCCACGGTAACCTCAGAGATGAACTCCGAAACATCCCTGGGATGTGGCTCTACTGGGCTGCCCTCATTGGGAAGTTTGCATACCTCGCAAAAATCCTCAAGTGTCATCTCTTTGGGAATATCATATAAGTTAAATGACACTATGGGTATATCTCTCCTAGCATGAAAATGAAAGCTTTGCACAAAAGTATTTGTGAGGAGAAGATACTGGTCACACTTATCTTCGAGGAACGGGATAATGCCGACATTGTTCGCAAAATAATAGAAATCATCAAAAATTCCCGCATCCCTCAAGAATGTGTTGCATGGCCATTCGCACAGTCGAACATCGACCGCACGAGGGAGATGATACTTGGGCTTTGGAGCCTCCTTAGGATTCCGGCTCGAAGAACCTCTCAACCTCCACTTGAGCATTTTCTTTTTTTGAAAATTTCTGAAATTTTTAGTGACTCAAAATAAAAGTGAACAAAACTCAACAAAATTGATAGCAACTACTCCCTTAAGTATCTGGAAGCTATATCATGCATCAAAACTACTTTGGACCATACAAATTCAACATGCAAGCTCATAAACATGGTCACCACAGCAGCAAAAATTTGCAAAGTATAAAGCACTAGAACAAAAACTAATTAGAGCATTGGAGGAGTCACATACCAAGGAGTAATTCCTCAAAACAGTTTTAGAAACGGAGTTCCGAGCAAGGAGATCGAAAATCACAGCAATATGAGCAAGAATACGGGCTTGGGAGCAAGTTTGATTTTTTCTGGCGGAAGAAGAAGGAGATGGGTGGCTGGCATAAGTGAGTGGGTCCCTGTGGGACCCTTTATTTTTGGGACATTTTTTTATTGCACAGAAAATTCAGAAAACAGGATAATCATGGCATTTTATTTTATTCAACTACAAATAACAGAGAGCAAAATGGGGGTACAGAAAGTTGTGCTTACTAAATTCATCGACCACATGCCCCTCAAAAAGAATCCATTAATAAGGTTGATTAAGTCTTATTAACAAACTATTTCCAAACAGCATGAAACCGAAGAATATTCGTATAACACTAAGTTACCTCAATGGGGATATGCATCTCCCCAACAATAAGAATTTCATATTTCTTTTTGATAGTAGGAAGAGGAAATTTGAAACCTCCAATAGTGATTGTCGAAACCTTTTCAATACAATTGATACCATTCACCGAACTTTGTTTCTTTGGGAAATAAACCGTATGCTCATTACCATTCACATGAAAAGTAACCTTGCTTTTGTTGCAATCAATAACAGCCCCTACAGTATTCAGAAAAGGTCTACCAAGGATAATCGACATGTTGTCGTCCTCGGGCATATCAAGTATAATAAAGTCTGTCAAGATAGTAACATTTGCAACTACAACGGGAACATCCTCGCAAATTCCAATAGGTATAGCAGTGGATTTATCAGCCATTTGCAAAGATATTTCAGTAGATGTGAGCTTATTCAAATCAAGTCTTTTATATAAAGAGAAAGGCATAACACTAACACCGGCTCCCAAATCACATAAAGCAGTTTTAACATAACTTCTTTTAATGGAGCATGGTATAGTAGGTATTCCTGGATCACCTAACTTCTTAGGTACTCCACCCTTAAAAGAATAATTTGCAAGCATGGTGGAAATTTCAGCTTCAGGTATCTTTCTTTTATTAGTGACAATATCTTTCATGTATTTAGCATAGGGAGACATTTTCAACATATCAATCAAGCGAGTACGCAAAAAGACAGGTCTAAGCATTTCAACAAAGCGCTCAAAATCTTCCTCATCCTTGTTTTTAGATGGTTTAGTGGGAAAAGGCATAGGTTTCTGAACCCATGGTTCTCTTTCCTTTCCATGTTTTCTAGCAACAAAGTCTCTTTTATCATATCTTTTATTCTTAGGAGGTGGGTTATCAAGATCAACAACAGGTTCTATTTCTACATCATTATCTGGTTGAGCATCAACATGAACATCATCATCATCATTATCATTATCATTATGTGTATGTTCATTTCCAGATTGTGTCTCAGCATCAGAAATAGAAACATCGTTTTGGTTCTCAAGAGGTTTTTCTATCTCAGGTTCACTAGGAGCATGCAAAGTCCTATCATTTTTCTTTTTCTTTTTCTTCTTAGATGGACTAGGTGCATCAATATTATTTCTTTGAGAATCTTGTTCAATTCTTTTAGGATGACCTGCAGGATATTGAGGATCCTGAGTCATTCTACCCCCTCTAGTAACAACTCTAACAGCATGATTATTCATTTTGTTATTCATCTCATCAAGCAAATCATTTTGTGACTTAGCAATTTGTTCTAACTGAGTCTGGACCATAGAAGCATGTTTACTCAAGCATTTAACATCATTAGCAGTTCTAAACATCAAATCACTCAAGCGTTCAATCATGATGGCATTTCGTTTTAATTGATTGCTAACATACATATTTGAAATTCTCTTGCTTAACAATGTAGTTATCAAATTCATTCAAGCATTGACTAGCAGATTTATTATAGGGAATATCACTTTCATTGAATCTACGAAGAGAATTTACCTCTACTACCTGTGTCGGGATGTCAAGTCCATGTATTTCTTCAATAGGTGGTATATTCTTAACATCTTCAGCTTTAATACCTTTTTCCTTCATAGATTTCTTAGCTTCTTGCATATCTTCTGGACTGAGGAATAGAATACCTCTCTTCTTCGGAGTTGGCTTAGGTGGTGGCTCAGGAAGTGTCCAATCATCAGCATTTCTCAATATATTATTCAATAGTTCTTCAGCCTGTCCAACAGTTCGTTTCCTGAAAACAGAACCAGCACAACTATCTAGGTAGTCCCTAGAAGCATCGGTTAGTCCATTATAAAAGATATCAAGTATTTCATTTTTCTTAAGAGGATGATCAGGCAAAGCATTAAGTAGTTGGAGAAGCCTCCCCCAAGCTTGAGGGAGACTCTCTTCTTCAATTTGCACAAAGTTAAATATTTCCTATAAAGCAGCTTGTTTCTTGTGAGCAGGAAAATATTTTTCAGAGAAGTAATATATCATATCTTGCGCACTACGCACACAACCAGGAGCAAGAGTATTAAACCATTTCTTAGCATCACCCTTTAATGAGAAAGGAAACAACTTAAGGATGTAGTAATAGCAAATCTTTTCCTCATGAGCAAATAGGGTGGCTATATCATTCAATTTAGTAAGGTGTGCCACAATAGTTTCAGTTTCATAACCATGAAAAGGATCAGATTCAACCAAACTAATTAACTCAGGATTGACAGAGAATTCATAATCCTTATCAGTAACAAATATGGGAGAGGTAGTAAACTTAGGATCATATTTCATTCTCTCCCTCATAGATTTTTCTTTCAACTCAGCAAGCAATTTTCTAACCTCATCTCTATCATTACAAGCAAGAATTGCCCTAGCTGTCTCCCTAACAAAAACATAGCCATCAGATGTTTTAGGCATTTCAACTCTAGTAGGAGAGCTAGGCATAATAGGTGAATCATAATTTTCAAGAGTTTCAACATTTTCAATTCCTTTAGCTTTAGCAATTTGTTCATCAAGAAATTCACCTAGTGGCACAGTATTATCAAGCATAGTACTAGCATCATCATAAGTATCATTCATAGTAGAAGTAGTATCATCAATTACTTGCGACATATCAGAATGAATAGCAGGTGGTGGTGTCGCAAGCCTACTTAGAACAGAAGGTGAATCAAGTGCAGAGTGTGATGGCAGTTCCTTACCTCCTCTAGTCATAGAGGGGACGATCTTGGTCTTAGCGTCTTTCAGATTCTTCATAGTGATCAACAGATATAAATCCCAAGTGACTCAACAGATAGAGCTATGCTCCCCGGCAACGGCGCCAGAAAAAGGTCTTGATAATCCACAAGTATAGGGGATCGCAATAGTTTTCGCGGGTAGTATTTCACCTAGATTTATTGATTCGACACAAGGGGAGCCAAAGAATATTTGTGAGTATTAGCAGTTGAGTTGTCAATTCAACCACACCTAGAGAACTAAATATCTGCAGCAAAGTGTTTAGTAGCACAGTAGTATGATAGTTTCAATAACAGTAGTAATAGTAGCAATAGTAACAAAGGCAGTAACAGTAGCAGTTTTGTAGTGATTGTAACAGCAGTAGCAACGAAAGTAACTTAGCAAAGATCAATATGCGAAAAGTGTAGGCATTGGATCGGTGATGGATAATTATGTTGGATGACATTCATCATGTAACAGTCACAAACTAGGGTGATACACAATAGCTCCAATTCATCAATGTAATATAGGCATGTATTCCGTATATAGTCATACGTGCTTATAGTAAGAACTTGCATGTCATCTTTTGTCCTATCCTCCCGTGGCAGCGGGGTCCATAAGGAAATCTAAGGGATATTAAGGCCTCCTTTTAATAGAGAACCGGAACAAAGCATTAACACATAGTGAATACATGAACTCCTCAAACTACGGTAATCACCGGAAAGAATCCCAATTATTGTCACCTTGGGGTATGCGGATCATAACACGTAATAGGTGCATATAACTTGCAAGATAGGATCAAGAACTCAAATATATTCATGAAAACATAAAGGTTCAGATCTGAAATCATCGCACTCGGGCCCTAGTGACAAGCATTAAGCATAGCAAAGTCATAGCAACATCAATCTCAGAACATAGTGGATACTAGGTGTAACACCCCCTGTGTAATGAGCTACAGTAATCCTTGATTATTATGCTAAGTCTCTGGATTTGCAATGTTTAATCAATTTGGAATAATATCTCATTTCAAATTCCTCCATTGAATTCAATTCAAATTCAAAGTGAAACTTGAAGTTGCTCAAATTTTTTTGGAAAATAGTTCATGTTGTAGCAAAAATTCCAAAACAATTTAAAGTTCAGGAAAACAACATCACCTATTTTCGTAAAATGGGCTAGAGCATTAAAAGAGTGCAAACTTGTGACGCCCCCGACTTAATCGTGTACTAATCATACACGCAAATGCACATGATCAAGCCTAAGGACTCACTTGAAGATATCACAACACAATTCTATACACAAATAAAAGTCATACAAGCTTTATATTACAAGCCAGGGGCCTCGAGGGCTCGAATACATAAGCTCGATGTCATACAAGCATCAGCGGAAGCATTAGATATCTGAGTACAGACATAAAGTTAAACAGATAGGCCTTATCATGGCGGGGCAAAACTAAACACAGGATCGAAAGGCGCAGGCCTCCTGCCTGGGTGCCTCCTAACTACTCCTGGTCGTCGGAGGGCTCCTCGTAGTTGTAGTATCCGCCGGAGGGGTAGTAGTAGTAGTCGTCGGCTGGGGCAGCAGGCTCCTGAGCTCCGTCATCTGGTTGCAATAATCGGGTATGGGGAAAAAGGGGAAGCAAAGAAACCGTGAGTACTCATCCAAAGTACTCAGCAAGACTTACATCAGAACTAGTCTAGTTATGCAACATTATCAAAGGAAGGCTGTATATGTGGACTTGGCTGCAGAAAGGCCAAAATAGAGAGAAGGCCTAGCCTATCGATGACTAGCATCTTCAGCGTCTTGCAGCATTAGAAGAGTGCAGATGAGTACATAAAATAGTAGTAGCAATAAGTAGCAACAACGCCCGAAGGTCCTTCCTCGACTCACTGCGAGAAAGCGATCCCGGAGCCAACATATTCAACCCATTTCTAGTTGTAGAAGATCGGGATATTTTCCGAGCATCCTGTTACCGTGGACATGGCTATTCAAATAGATATACTTCCCTGCAGGGGTGCACCAACTTACCCAACACGCACGATTAACTCTGGCGGGACACACTTACTCGGGTCATGCCCGGCCTCGGTCTATTGACACGTCGTAGCCCTACCTAGGCTCAACAGAGAGGCCAGCACGCCGGTCTACATCCTAAGCACTCAGGGGTCCTGGGCCCATCGCCCTTTGCACTCCTGCATGTTGCGAACGTGGCCAGTGAGCAGACCTAGCCGCCTTAATACAAGCGCAGGCTTTCCCAGTCCAACCCAGCGCGTGCCGCTCAACTGCTGACATCTGAAGAGCTTCGGCTGATACATACGACGCCGAGTGCCCATACTTATTCCCGCATGGTGGTTAGTGCGAAAAGGCCAGAGGCCTACTCAGATTACATATCCTAACCTGTTAGTGCGTTGGGAGCTCACGGTGACAAGCAGAGACTCACGATCATGTGACCCCGTCGCCCCGTCTCGTGGACTTACGGCAAGGGCTAAGAATGCCCGGCCGTGCCACGTATTCATCTCACGGGTACCCTCATGGTCAACCCGACTCCACATCACTCGTGGGTACCCCTCGGGGCCGACCCGACTTTATCAAGTATCTGTGGTAAAGCCAAAGTAACCGTGTGTCCATAACAACAAGAAGGAATCCGAGGAATCACCCTCGTTGGATTTCCACTCGATGTACCCGTCAAGGTGAACCCAGAGGAATCACCCTCGATGGTATTCACACTTGTGGGGTTGCACGACAGAAGCTTCATCGGAGGTGGCGAAAGAGGAATCACCCTCGGTAACCCACGACCGACTAGCTATACTACAGAGGCAACATCGGGGTGAGATAAGAGGTATCACCCTCGACACTCGTTGGTAACTCTGTAGAGTCGTACAACTTAGGGGGTGTGCGGTGATGTGCTGGGCTCAGCCCGTCGATCACATTGATCAGGGCTCTGGTAACTAAGCGGGGCAACTAGGGCAAGGAAGAGGGCCACAGATGGTTCACTAACCAACCTATACTAAGCATTTAGGATTACAGGTAAGGTATCAAAAGCAGTTTACAAAAACAGGCTATGCATCAGAATAGGATCAATTAATAGCAGTAGCAAATTCTAATGCAAGCAGGAGGGAGAGAGAATAGGTTATATAGGCATGCGTCAAGGGGGGTTATTTGCCTAGAAGCTCTGCGGCAAAGGAGGGGTCGTCAGCGGTGCAGTCGGTCTCCGGAGCTGCGTCGGTCTCGGGGGCTATCGGATAAGAAGAGGGGGGAAGAAACAATATATAAAGGCAGACAAATGAAACACAGATGCATGGCATGGCAGTATGCAGTGTTAGTGGTAACCTAATGCAATGCTACATGTCGTAGACGAAGCGGGAAAATATCTGGGATATTTTCCCGGCGTTTAGGCGGATTTCGGTAAACTGAACCGGAGGGAAGGTTGCATGTTCAGATAGATAGGAGTGATTGTCAAGCATTTTGACCACTTATTCGGATTCGTCTCGTTTTTCTGATCAACTTTCATGTTGAAAACTTTTCGATCCAAGCTACGATTGAATTTCTATGAATTTTCAAAGTTTTAAACCTTTTTCTGAAATTTCTGGAATTTAAATCTAATTATTTAATTCGCATTATCCAGAACAGTAGCAGATGACATCAGCATGATGCTAGTATGATGTCACCAGGTCAAACCCAGCTGTTCCAGGTCAAACCTGACAGCTGGGCCCCACTGGTCAGTGACTCTGGGCTAAATAGAGTTAATGTAAACTAAACAGAAACTAATTAGCTCGTAGGCCCCACATGTCAGTGTCTAATTAGATTAACTAATTATGTTTATTTATAAAATAGTTTAATTAGCCTAATTAGCAGAGGGGGCCCACTTGTCAGCGAGAGTAACTGCCATGTCAGCAGAGTTGACCTGGTCAACTGGTCAACTAGGGCCCTTGGGCCCACTGGTCAGTGACCCAGAGGCGCCCACGTGGCGGTCAGGTCAGCGGTGACCAAAAACGCGGCGGAGCGCACGGGCGCTCGCCGGAAAACGGCTACAGGGGGCCAAACGGCGCGCGGTTGGGCTCGTTCGAACGAGTCGAACGAGCTGCGTCGAATGGTGGCGGTGGCGTCGCCGGAGTCGGCCGGAATCGACGCCGGCGACGAGGTCAGGGGCGGAGCAGTTCGGGCGAGCACGGATCCGGCGTTCGCGGGCACGACAAGCGACGTGTGGGTGTGCGTTGGGCTGCTACGGGCGAGCTGAGCACGCCTACGTGCTCGGACGAGCTCGACGGCGACGGCATTGACGGCGACGAGCTCGGCGGCGGCTATGAGTACGGCCATCGCAAGATCGACGGCTAGAGGGCACGCGCAAGCAAATGGAGAGGGGGAGGAGGTTGAGGAGCTCACCGAGCGGCGCACAGTGGCCGGTGAGGTGCTTAGTAGCAATAGAGGGCGCCGGATTCGGAGGAGCTCGCCGGCGACCCGAAACGAAGAAGACGACAGCGATCTCGACGAGCAGGGCTCCCTGGCTCCAACGGCTGGCATCGATCGACGTAGTCGAGCTCGGTGGAGGCGATGGACAAGGTGGCGCGGCTCGGGGACGACGGTGGCCGCGAAAACGACGGCATGCAGCGACGAGCGTGTACGGGAGAGGGAGAGAGAGCTCGGGCGAGTGAGAGAGAGAGGGGGAAAGTGGTGGAGGGCGTCCTGGGGGGAGGGACAGCCTCGGCCTTATCCTCTCCGGGCGTCCGCGGCGGCAGGTGGCGGCCAGTGGCTGGAGCCACCGCGCTCTGGCCACGGCGCGCTCGACATGGCGAGAGAGAGAGAGAGAGAGGAGGGAGACAGGCCGAGGTGGGCTGGGCCAAGTGAACTGTGCACTTAGGCCAAGTCAGTTTAGGCCGTTTTATTTTTCTTTTCTGTTTTTCTTTTACAGAAGCTTTAGAAAAATAAATGAGATGCCTAATAATTTTTGTAAAAATGTGAAATTGGTCCACATAATTACTATAATTTATTCTGCTCTGCCACAAAAAGGTTTGGGCAATTTTTGAATCCATTTGAATTTTTCAAAAATGGAAATGCATTTAAAAGTGCTGTTTTTGCACTGTTTTAATGCTCTAGCCCATTTTAAGAAAATAGGTGATGTTGTTTTCCTTAACTTTAAATTGTTCTGGAATTTTTGCTACAACACGAACTATTTTCCAGAAATTTTTGAGCAACTTCAAGTTTCACTTTGAATTTGAATTGAATTCAGTGGAGGAATTTGAAATGAGATATTAATCCAAATTGATTAAACATTGCAAATCACAGAGACTTAGCATAATAATCATGGATTACTGTAGCTCATTACACATGGGGTGTTATAATTCTCCTCCTCTAAAAGAAATTCTCGTCCCGAGAATTCAGGAGGTAGAAGGAAAGAGGTCGGGATATTCCTCGCGAAGACGATCCTCGCATTCCCAAGTGGCTTAATCTTCAGTATGATTTGACCACTGCACTTTAAGGAACTTGGTAGTCTTTTGGCGGGTCCGACGTTCAGCTTGATCGAGAATGCGGATCGGATGCTCTTTATTGGATAGATCATCTTGCAAATCAAGCAATTCATGATCCACTGCTCGGTGCGGAGATTCCTTGAAGCAACGACGAAGTTGCGACACATGGAAGACATCGTGGATGTGAGAGAATTGCGGCGGCAACTCCAATTTATAAGCCACATGTCCACGTCTGGCGAGAATGCGAAAGGGGCCGATGTAGCGAGGAGCTAGCTTTCCCTTAATTCCAAAGCGGTGAGTGCCCTTCATAGGAGTGACACGCAGATAAGCTTGCTCACCAGGTTGATAGATCGGTCCCCAGTGTTTTCGATCATAATTGCTCTTCTGACGAGACTGAGCTGCTTTGAGATTTTCCCGCACAATACGGACTTGCTCTTTAGCGTGTTGGATAATATCCAGACCAATGACCGGCCATTCCCCAGTTTCCGACCAATTTAGAGGGGTTCGACACTTACGTCCATATAATACCTCGAAGGGGGACATTTTCATCTGGCTTGATAGCTGTTGTTGTAAGAGAATTCGGCATACGGGAGAGATTCTTCCCACTTCTTGCCAAATGATATAACACAAGCACGCAGCATATCTTCAAGCACTTGATTGGCTCGCTCGACTTGGCCTTGGGATTGGCGGTGATAAACTGAACTCCAGGTTATATGAGTTCCCATAGCTTCTTGGAAACTTGCCCAGAACTTAGAGGTGAATAGACTGCCACGGTCTGAACTGATCTCCTTCGGAATACCGTGGAGTGAAACAATTCTAGAGATATACAAATCTGCCAATTGACTAGCAGTGATCGTCTCCTTGACTGGCAAAAAATGTGCAACTTTGGAAAGTTGATCGATGACGACAAGAATAGCATCATGTCCCTTCTGTGATCTAGGAAGACCAGTGATAAGATCCATTTGCACTTTGTCCCATTTCCACTCAGGGATTGGAAGCGATTGCAGAATTCCAGCAGGCTTCTGATGTTCTGCTTTCACGCGACGGCAAATGTCACATTCAGCAACATATCGAGCAATATCCTGCTTCATTTTAGACCACCAGTACCTTTGTCGGAGATCACGATACATCTTGGTACTACCCGGATGAATAGACAGGGGTGTATCATGGGCCTCCTTCATAACTTTGTCGGTCATGAGCTCGAAGCGAGGTACCATAATGCGGCCTCTGAAATACAAAGTTCCGTCTTCAGCAAGCGAGAAATCTCTGTACTTTTCAAGGTGAAGATCTCTTTTCATCAGATCAACTTCAGCATCCTTTGCTTGCGCACTCTTAACAACCTTCTCAAGATCTGGCTGTATAACGAGGGTATTAAGAGAACCCTGTGGAATAATGTGGAGGTTCAGCTTGCGAAGTTCTTCATAAAGATGGGGTTGAGCTCGCTGAACCATGAGGTTGTTACAATAGGACTTGCGGCTCAAGGCATCAGCCATCACATTAGCTTTGCCAGGGGTATATGAAATACCGCAGTCATAGTTCGTAATAGTTTCCAACCATCGCTGTTGGCGGAGATTGAGATCCGGCTGAGTAAATAAATACTTCAGACTTTGGTGATCGGTATATATCTCACATCAATTACCGAGAAGGTAATGTCGCCACAGCTTCAAAGCATATATCACTGTAGCAAGTTCAAGATCATGCACTGGATAATTCTCTTCATGAGGACGCAACTGTCGCGAGGCATAAGCAATTACTCTACGCTCTTGCATCAGGACACAACCTAAACCTTGACGAGAGGCGTCGCAATAGATCACAAAGTCTTTGTGAGAATCCGGAGGAGCAAGCACTGGAGCAGAGGTCAGCTTGTCCTTGAGGGTCTAGAAACTTTCCTGACATTTATCTGTCCACTCAAACTTAAGACCCTTGTGAAGCAGATTAGTCAGAGGCTTGGCAATCTTAGAAAAGTTCTCGACAAGGCGACGACAATAACTTGCGAGTCCGAGAAAACTTCTGACTTGCTTGACATTCTTCGGAGGAGTCCAGTCAAGAATAGCCTGAACTCGTTCTGGGTTGACAGCAATGCCATCCTTGGAAATCACATGTCCAAGGTAGGTCACTTCGGATAGCCAGAATTCACACTTGGAATACTTGGCATATAGCTGGTGCTCTCGAAGCTTTTCCAGAACCAGACGAAGTTGTTCAGCATGTTCTTCCTTATTCTTGGAATATACCAAAATATCATCCAGATAAACCACGATGAATTTGTCGAGGTAATCCATGAAGATATAATTCATCAGGCAGGAGAACGTTGCTGGAGCATTGGTTAAGCCAAATGACATGACAGTGTACTCATAAGAGCCATAGGCAGTCTTGGGAATATCCTCTTCACGGACGCGGATCTGATGATAACCCAACCTCAAGTCGAGTTTAGAGAACACTGATGATCCAGCAAGTTGATCATACAGGTCATTGATCCGAGGAAGTGGATACTTGTTCTGAATGGTGGCTTGGTTGATAGGCCGGTAATCTTGGACCAATCGGTTCGTACCATCTTTCTTTTTGACAAAGAGAGAAGGTGCTCCCCAGGCAGAGGAACTTGGGCGAATGAAACCCTTGCGGAGTGATTTATCGAGTTCCTCCTTAAGCTCGAGAAGTTCATGCAGAGGCATCTTATAAGGACGCTTCGCAATAGGAGTGGTGCCTGGTTTCAAGTCGATGACAAACTCGACAACTCTAACTGGGGGTAACCCTGGAAGTTCTTCTGGAAAGACATCTTGGAAGTCGCGAACGACTGGAACGTTTTCAATCCCCTCAAGAGGAGAAGCGTTCAACGCATTCAGTGCATAAATCGGAGCCTCGGCATTATGAACGATATGAGCATGATAATTTACTAGCTCATCCGAAGGGTGCAGAAGTTGAAAGGACTTGGTGGCACAATTGATTAAGGCAATGTGAGCCTTCAACCAATCCATTCCCAGAATGAGGTCAATGTTGGAAGACTTCAAAATGAGTGCATTGCGAGACGCATTTGAAACAAAGGAGTGCAAGATGTCAAATGACAGTGTGAGAAGCATATGATAGCATTGGAAAGAAAAGGTTAAATAGACCAATGGAAAGGAAAAGGTGATTATCAGATTAACCAGACCAAAGGAAAGGATTAGTTGCAGACAATCCAGCTCTCCGGGTGAATGTGATTACGAGAACCTAGTGTTAGAGTTAGCAAAATCATTTAACCCGAATGGAAGAGGATTCAGAGTCCCAGAGTAAAGAAGAGGAATAAAAGATCCTAATACCACCCATTGGTGACGTGGGCCCGTAAGCCACAAGTTGGTATCAGAGCCGACTGCTTGTAGGAATCCCCCTTTCCAACTCCTTGGCCGAAGTTGAGTCTAGTCTTTGCAAAATTGTTTTACTAACATGGATCAGTTTCTCCGCCCTAATGCCAACTAGCAGCCAGTCTCAATCACCTTGCAAGAGTTTGTGCGCATGAACCCAACCATCTTTCGCAACTCAGTTCAGCCGCTTGACTGGCTCCGTGACATCGCTTTCGAGATGGAGTCTGCGAATGTGGCCCCTGTCAACTATGTCACTTTCGCCTCATACTTTCTGAAGGGACCCGTAGCCCAATGGTGGGACACTCACAGGCAAACCTTAGCTGTTGGAACCATCATCACCTGGATGGAGTTCAAAGCTACTTTTCGTGCCCATTATATTCCCCAGGGAGTCATGGACCGCAAGAAGCATGAGTTCCGCAATCTCTCTCAGGGCAGCATGTCCGTGGAAGCTTATCAGCGGGAATTTTTGGAATTTTCTCGCTACGCTGAAGAGGACATTGCTACTGATGCACGCAGACAGGAAAAGTTCTGTGAAGGGCTCAACCCTGACATCAAGCTTGCACTGCTAGTACAGGACTTTGCCGACTTCGCCACCTTGGTGAACAAGGCTATCCAGGTCGAGACAGGTCTGAAGGATCACAAGGACGCGCTCAAGCGCACCCGTGAAGTGGGCTCATCTTCGGGCTCGTCTTCCCAGAAGCGCCGTATTTGGATCCCTCAAAGCATGTACTGTCCGGCTGTACCTGTTCAGAGGCCATCCTATGTTGCACCTCGTATGCCTCCTCCACCTCCGAGGCAGTTCAGACCCCAAGCTGCACCGTTTCGAGCTCCTGCTCCCCGTCCCAACAATGGATTCTGCTTCAAGTGTGGCCATCCAGGTCACCGTGCCAGAGACTGCTCCCAGAGTCAGAATCAGCTTGTGCTTCCCCCAGCTGGCCGTGGAAATGGCCGTGGTATTAATCAGCCCCGCAACAACAATATCAGGCCTTCTTATGGTCGTGGACAGGCTTATCATGTCAACATGGCTGAAGCTCAAGACCAACCTGAAACTGTGATGGGTACTCTTCTTATTAATTCAGTACCAGCATCTGTTTTATTTGATTCAGGAGCATCGCATTCTTTCATATCGGAAGAGTTTGCATTCATGCATGGCATTAAATATGAAAAGTTGCACCATCCGTTAGTGGTACATACTCCCGCGGGCCAATGCCAAGCCTCTATGTTCAGCCCCGATCTTACTATTGAAATTGAAGGGTTGGACTTCCATGCGTTTCCCATTATTCTGAAGTCTTCCAAAGTTGACCTCATTCTGGGAATGGATTGGTTGAAGGCTCACACTGCCTTGATCAATTGTGCCACCAAAGTCATACACCTTCTGCACCCATCGAATGAGCTAGTAAACTACCAAGCTCATCTTGTTCAAAGCGTCGAGGCTCAGATCTATGCTCTGAATGCATTGAACGCTTCTCCTCTTGAGGGGATAGAAAAAGTTCCAGTCGTTCGCGACTTCCAAGATGTCTTTTCGGAAGAACTTCCAGGAGTACCCCCTGCAAGAGCTGTCGAGTTTGTCATCGACCTAAAACCAGGCACAACTCCTATTGCGAAGCATCCTTATAAGATGCCTCCGCATGAACTCCTTGAACTTAAGGAGGAACTCAATAAATCACTCCGCAAAGGTTTTATTCGCCCAAGTTCCTCTGCCTGGTGAGCACCTTCTCTCTTAGTCAAGAAGAAAGATGGTACAAACCGATTGGTCCTAGATTACCAGCCTATCAACCAAGCCACCATTCAGAACAAGTATCCGCTTCCTCGGATCAATGACCTGTATGATCAACTTGCTGGATCATTAGTGTTCTCTAAACTCGACTTGAGGTTGGGTTATCATCAGATCCGCGTCTGCGAAGAGGATATTCCCAAGACTGCCTTTGTTACTCGCTATGGCTCTTATGAGTACACTGTCATGTCATTCGGCTTAACCAATGCTCCAGCAACGTTCTCCTGCCTAATGAATTATATCTTCATGGATTACCTCGACAAATTCGTCATGGTTTATCTGGATGATATTTTGGTATACTCCAAGAATAAGGAAGAACACGCTGAACATCTTAGTCTGGTTCTGGAAAAGCTTCGAGAGCACCAGCTATATGCCAAGTATTCCAAGTGTGAATTCTGGCTATCCGAAGTGACCTACCTTGGACATGTGATTTCCAAGGATGGCATTGCTGTCAACCCAGAACGAGTTTAGGCTATTCTTGACTGGACTCCTCCGAAGAATGTTAAGCAAGTCAGAAGTTTTCTCGGACTCGCAAGTTATTGCCGTCGCTTTGTCGAGAACTTTTCTAAGATTGCCAAGCCTCTGACTAATCTGCTTCACAAGGGTGTTAAGTTTGAGTGGACAGATAAATGTCAGGAAAATTTCCAGACCCTCAAGGACAAGCTGACCTCTACTCCAGTGCTTGCTCCTCTGGATTCTTGCAAAGACTTTGTGATCTATTGCGACGCCTCTCGTCAAGGTTTAGGCTGTGTCCTGATGCAAGAGCGCAGAGTAATTGCTTATGCCTCGCGATAGTTGCGTCCGCATGAAGAGAATTATCTAGTGCATGATCTTGAACTTGCTGCAGTGATATATGCTTTGAAGCTATGGTGACATTACCTTCTCGGTAATCGATGTGAGATATATACCGATCACCAAAGTCTGAAGTATTTATTTACTCAGTCGGATCTCAATCTCCGCCAACAGCGATGGTTGGAAACTATTACAGACTATGACTGCGGTATTTCATATACCCCTGGCAAAGCTAATGTGATGGCTGATGCCTTGAGCCGCAAGTCCTATTGTAACAACCTCATGGTTCAGCGAGCTCAACCTCGTCTGTATGAAGAACTGCGCAAGGTGAACCTCCACATTATTCCACAGGGTTCTCTTAATACCCTCGTTATACAGCCAGATCTTGAGAAGGCTGTTAAGCGTGCGCAAGCAAAGGATGCTTAAGTTGATCTGATGAAAAGAGATCTTCACCTTGAAAAGTACAGAGATTTCTCGCTTGCTGAAGACAGAACTTTGTATTTCAGAGGCCACATTGTGGTACCTCGCTTCAAGCTCATGACCGACAAAGTTATGAAGGAGGCCCATGATACACCCCTGTCTATTCATCCGGGTAGTACCAAGATGTATCGTGATCTCTGACAATGGTACTGGTGGTCTAAAATGAAGCAGGACATTGCTCGATATGTTGCTGAATGTGACGTTTGCCGTCGCGTTAAAGCAGAACATCAGAAGCCTGCTGGAATTCTGCAACCGCTCCCTATCCCTGAGTGGAAATGGAACAAAGTGCAAATGGATCTTATCACTGGTCTTCCCAGATCACAAAAGGGTCATGATGCTATTCTTATCGTCATTGATCAACTCTCCAAAGTTGCACACTTTCTACCAGTCAAGGAGACGATCACTGCTAGTCAGTTAGCAGAGTTATATATCTCCAGAATTGTATCACTCCACGGTATTCCGAAGGAGATCAGTTCAGACCGTGGCAGTCTATTCACTCTAAGTTCTGGGCAAGTTTCCAAGAAGCTATGGGAACTCACATCACCTGGAGTTTAGCTTATCACCCCCAATCCCAAGGCCAAGTCGAGCGAGTCAATCAACTGCTTGAAGATATGCTGCGTGCTTGTGTTATATCATTTGGCAAGAAGTGGGAAGAATCTCTCCCGTATGCCGAATTCTCTTTCAATAACAGCTATCAAGCCAGCTTGAAAATGGCCCCCTTCGAGGTATTATATGGACGTAAGTGTCGAACCCCTCTGAATTGGTCGGAAACTGGGGAACGGCCGCTCATTGGTCCGGATATTATCCAACACGCTGAAGAGCAAGTCCGTATTGTGCGGGAAAATCTCAAAGCAGCTCAGTCTCGTCAGAAGAGCAATTATGATCGAAAACACTGGGGATCGATCTATCAACTTGGTGAGCAAGCTTATCTGCGTGTCACTCCTATGAAGGGCACTCACCGCTTTGGAATCAAGGGCAAGCTAGCTCCTCGCTACATCGGCCCCTGTTGCATTCTTGCCAGACGTGGACATGTGGCTTATAAATTGGAGTTGCCACCGCAATCCTCTCACATCCACGATGTCTTCCATGTGTCGTAACTTCGTCGTTGCTTCAAGGAATCTCCGCACCGAGCAGTGGATCATGAATTGCTTGATTTGCAAGATGATCTATCTTATAAAGAGCATCCGATCCGCATTCTTGATCAAGCTGAATGTCGGACCCGCCAAAAGACTACCAAGTTCCTTAAAGTGCAGTTGTCAAAGCATAGTGAAGATGAAGCCACTTGGGAACGCGAGGATCGTCTTCGCGAGGAATATCCCGACCTCTTTCTTTCTACCTCCTAAATTCTCGGGACGAGAATTTCTTTTAGAGGAGGAGAATTGTAACACCCCCTGTGTAATGAGCTACAGTAATCCATGATTATTATGCTAAGTCTCTGGATTTGCAATGTTTAATCAATTTGGATTAATATCTCATTTCAAATTCCTCCACTGAATTCAATTCAAATTCAAAGTGAAACTTGAAGTTGCTCAAAATTTCTGGAAAATAGTTCATGTTGTAGCAAAAATTCCAAAACAATTTAAAGTTCAGGAAAACAACACCTATTTTCCTAAAATGGGCTAGATCATTAAAACAATGCAAAAATAGCACTTTTAAATGCATTTCCATTTTTGAAAAATTCAAATGGATTCAAAAATTGCCCAAACCTTTTTGTGGCAGAGCAGAATAAAGTATAGTAATTATGTGGACCAATTTAACATTTTTACAAAAATTATTTGGCAGCTCATTTATTTTACTAAAGCTTCTGTAAAAGAAAAACAGAAAAGAAAAATAAAATGGCCTAAACTGACTGGGCCTAAGTGCACAGTGCACTTGGCCCAGCCCACCCCGGCCTGTCTCCCTCCTCTCTCTCTCTCTCTCTCGCCGTGTCGAGCGCGCCGTGGCCAGAGCGCGGTGGCTCCGGCCACTGGCCGCCACCTACCGCCGCGGATGCTCGGAGAGGATAAGGCCGAGGCCGTCTCTCCCCCCTAGACTCCCTCCACCACTTTCCCCCTCTCTCTCTCTCGCTCGCCCGAGCTCTCTCTCTCTCTCCCGTACGCGCTCGTCGCCGCACGCTGTTGTTCTCGCGGCCACCGCCGTCCCCGAGCCGCGCCACCTTGTCCATCGCCTCCGCCAAGCTCGACTACGTCGATCGGTGCCAGCCGTTGGAGCCGGGGAGCCCTGCTCGTCGAGATCGCCATCGTCTTCTTCGTTTCGGGTCGCCGGTGAGCTCCTCCGAATCCCGCGCCCTCTACTGCTACTAAGCCCCTCACCGGCCACCGTGCGCCGCTCGGTGAGCTCCTCAACCTCCTCCCCCTCTCCATTTGCTTGCGCACGACCTCTAGCCGTCGATCTTGCCATGGCCGTACTCGTAGCCGCCGCCGAGCTCGTCGCCGTCAATGCCGTCGCCGTCGAGCTCGTCCGAGCACGTAGGCGTGCTCAGCTCGCCCGTAGCAGCCCAACGCACACCCGCACGTCGCTTGCCGTGCCCGCGAATGCCGGATCCGTGCTCGCCCAAACAGCTCCGCCGCTGACCTCGTCGCCGGCGTCGATTCTGGCTGACTCCGGCGATGCCACTGCCACCATTCAAAGCGGCTCGTTCGACTCGTTCGAACGAGCCCAACCGCGCGCCGTTTGGCCCCCTGTAGCCGTTTTCCGGAGAGTGCCCGTGTGCTCCACCGTGTTTTTGGTCGCCGGTGGCTCGCCGCCGGCCACCGCTGACCTGGCCGCCACGTGGGCACCTCTGGGTCACTGACCAGTGGGCCCAGGGGCCCCAGTTGACCAACTGACCAGGTCAACTCTGCTGACGTGGCAGTTACTGTCGCTGACGAGTGGGCCCCCTGTGCTAATTAGGCTAATTAAACTATTTTATAAATAAACATAATTAGTTAATCTAATTAGACACTGACATGTGGGGCCTACGAGCTAATTAGTTTCTGTTTAGTTTAAATTAACTCTAATTAGCCGAGAGTCAATGACCAGTGGGGCCCAGCTGTCAGGTTTGACCTGGAACAGCTGGGTTTGACCTGGTGACGTCATACTGGCATCATGCTGATGTCATCTGCTACTATTCTGGATAATGTGAATTAAATAATTAGATTTAAATTCCAGAAATTTCAGAAAAATGTTTAAATCTTTGAAAATTCGTAGAAATTCAACCGTAGCTCGGATCGAAAAGTTTTCAACATGAAAGTTGATCAGAAAAATGAGACGAATCCAAATACGTGGTCAAAATGCTTGACCATCACTCCTATCTATCTGAACATGGAACCTTCCTCTCCGGTTCAGTTTTCCGAAATCCGCCTAAACGTCGGGAAAATATCCCAGATATTTTCCCGCTTCGTCTGCGACATGTAGCATTGCATTAGGTTACCGCTAACACTGCATACTACCATGCCATGCATCTGTGTTGCATTTGTCTGCCTTTATTTATTGTTTCTTCCCCCTCTTCTTATCCGATAGCCCCCGAGACCGACGCAGCTCCGAAGACCGACTGCACCGCTGACGACCCCTCCTTTGCCACAGAGCTTCCAGGCAAGCAAACCCCCTTGACGCATGCCTATATCACCTATTCTCTCTCCCTCCTGCTTGCATTAGAATTTGCTACTGCTATTAATTGATCCTATTCTGATGCATAGCCTATTTTTGTAAACTGCTTTTGATACCTTACCTGTAATCCTAAATGCTTAGTATAGGTTGGTTAGTGAACCATCTGTGGCCCTCTTCCTTGCCCTAGTTGCCCCGCTTAGTTACCAGAGCCCCGATCGATGTGATCGATGGGCTGAGCCCAGCACATCACCGCACACCCCCTAAGTTGTATGACTCTACAGAGTTACCAACGAGTGCCGAGGGTGATACCTCTTATCTCACCCCGATGTTGCCTCTGCAGTACAGCTAGTCGGTCGTGGGTTACCGAGGGCGATTCCTCTTTCGCCACCTCCGATGAAGCTTCTGTCGTGCAACCCCGCAAGTGTGAATACCATCGAGGGTGATTCCTCCGGGTTCACCTTGACGGGTACATCGAGTGGAAATCCAACGAGGGTGATTCCTCGGATGCCTTCTTGATGTTATGGACACACGGTTACTTTGGCTTTACCACAGATACTTGATAAAGTCGGGTCGGCCCCGAGGGGTACCCGCGAGTGATGTGGAGTCGGGTTGACCATGAGGGTACCCGCGAGATGAATACGTGGCACGGCTGGGCATTCTTAGCCCTTGCCGTAAGTCCACGAGACGGGGCGACGGGGTCACATGATCGTGAGTCTCTGCTTGTCACCGCGAGCTCCCAATGCACTAACGGGTTAGGATATGTAATCTGAGTAGGCCTCTGGCCTTTTCGCACTAACCTCCACGCGGGAATAAGTATGGGCACTCGGCGTCGTATGTATTAGCCGAAGCTCTTCAGACATCAGAAGTTGAGCGGCGCGCGCCGGGTTGGACTGGGAAAGCCTGCGCTTGTATTAAGGGGGCTAGGTCTGCTCACCGGCCGTGTTCACAACGTGCAGGAGTGCAAAGGGCGATGGGCCCAAGACCCATGAGTGCTTAGGATGTAGACCGGCGTGCTGGCCTCTCAGTTGAGCCTAGGTAGGGCTACGATGTGTCGATCAGCCGAGGCCGGGCATGGACCGAGTAAGTGTGTCCGGCCAGAGTTAATCGAGTGTGTTGGGTAAGTTGGTGCACCCCTGCAGGGAAGTATATCTATTCGAATAGTCGTGTCCACGGTAACAGGACGCTCAGAAAGTATACCGATCTACTACAACTAGAACTGGGTATTATGTTGGCTCCGGGATCGCTTTCTCGCAGGGAGTCGAGGAAGGATCTCTGGGCGTGGCTACTTGTAGTTGTTTTTACTACTATATTATGTACTAATCTGCACTCTTATAATGCTGCAAGATGCTGAAGATGCTAGTCTTTGATAGGCTAGGCCTCTCTATCTATTCTGGCAATTCTGCAGTCTAGCCCACAAATACAACCTTTCCTTGATACCGATGCATAAGTAGAATAGCTCTGATGTAAGTCTTGCGAGTACTTTGGATGAGTACTCATGGTTGCTTTGCTTCCCCTTTTCCCCATACCCATTTGATGCGACTAGATGACGGAGCCCAGGAGCCAGCTGCCCCTGCCGGCGACGACTACTACTACTACCCCTCTGGCGGATACTACTACTACGAGGAGCCCACCGACGACCAGGAGTAGTTAGGAGGCACCCAGGCAGGAGGCCTGCGCCTTTCGATCCAGTGTTTTGTTTTGCCCCACCGTCATAAGGCTTATCTGTTTAACTTATGTCTGTACTCAGATATCTAATGCTTTTGTTGATGCTTGTATGACATCGAGCTTATGTATTCGAGCCCTCGAGGCCCCTGGCTTGTAATATAAAGCTTGTATGACTTTTATTTGTGTTTAGAGTTGTGTTGTGATATCTTCAAGTGAGTCCTTAGGCTTGATCGTGTGCATTTGCGGTGTATGATTAGTGCACGATTAAGTCGGGGGCGTCACACTAGGGATCAAAGCCCTAACAAATTGACTCGATTACATGGTAAATCTCATCCAACCCATCACCGTCCAGCAAGCCTACGAAGAAATTACTCACGCACGGCGGTGAGCATCATGAAATTAGTGATGGAGGATGTTGACGATGACGACGGCGTCGAATCCCCCTCTTCGGAGCCCCGAACGGACTCCAGATCAGCCCTCCCGATGAAGAACAGGAGGTGGCGGCGGCTCCGTATCGTAAAACGTGATGATTCTTTCTCTCTGATTTTTTTCTGGATGAATAGGTACTTATAGCATTGGAATTAGGGTAAACGGAGCTGCCAGGGCCCCACAAGCCTAGGGGGCACGCCCTGGTGGGGTAGGCGCGCCCCCTGAGGTTGTGGCTCCTGGGTGGCCCCCCCTCCAGTAGATCTTTTCACCAGTATTTTTTATATATTCTGAAATAATTCTCCGTAAATTTTTAGGTCCATCCGAGAACTTTTATTTCTGCACAAAAATAACACCATGGTAATTCTGCTGAAAACAGCGTCAGTCCGGGTTAGTTCCATTCAAATCATGCAAATTAGAGTCCAAAACCAGAGCAAAAGTGTTTGAAAAAGTGGATACGTTTGGGACGTATCAGGTAGACAATCAATAATAAATCATGCTCCAACTTCTTAGCATAACGATAGGCCATACGTGCATGCTTCGGGAATCACAAACCTTAACACCAATATTCTTACTAAACCATGATTATCTACTAGTACCTCCCACATATTACCATCTTAATATCGCAAAACTATTGCAAGGAATCAAACTTATCATGTTCAGTGATCTACAAGTTTTATGTAGGATTTTATGACTGACCATGTGATGGACCAATTCTTGTTGACTCTCTAAATAGATATAAGTGAAGCATGAGAGTTTAATTCTTTCTACAAAATACCACACTCTAATAAATATAAGTGAAGCAAAAGAGCATTCTACAAATAACGGTATTCCTATGTAGAGAAACAGGCATCCAAACTTCAAAAGATATAAGTGAAGCACATGAAGCATTCTATAAAGCCATACTCAAAAGATATAAGTGAAGTGCAAAGAGCATTCTAGAAATCAACCAAGGACTATCTCATACCAGGATGGTGCATAAAAGAAAAGTGAAAAATAAACACAAAAGACGCTCCAAGAATTTACGCATATCATGTGAACAAAACAAAAACCGAGACATACCGATAATTGTATGTAACTCCAAAAATTCTGAAAAATTAGGACAACTTTTTTTGCATAGCAGTACGGTGTAATTTTTTTAGAATTTTTGCATGTTCCAGTAAAATAACAAAATTCAAGCACTACAGCAAAAGTTTCTGTTTTTTCACATCACACACCAAACAAGCAATTTAAACATCCTAAACGTAAATCTTGGCACATTATTTTTATAATACAATGGATTTGTAAAAGGGGATAATTATTTTTGTTGAAAAGTTTCTGTAATTCAAGATTCACAAAGTTTCTATGGGCATGAACAAAGTTCAAGGATATCCCCCACTTCAACGGTGCTCGTCTTTCTTACTTTCACTTTTCTTTTGAAAAAGTTTTAGGTTCCACTCTATATTTTTTTGTTTTTAAATTTTTAAAAGCACACAACAGAATAATATGACTCTCTAAAACTTCCGGGTTGTCTCCCAGGCAGCGCTTTCTTTAAAGCCATTAAGCTAGCCATAAAGTGCTCAAGTAATTGATCCACCCGGATCCCAAGGTATATCAAAGCCAATTTTAATTAACAATGGTTTGTAATTTAGTAGTGATCACAAAGTAACATATATCATGCAATGACGAAGTCTAACTCTCTTCCAATGCATCAGCATGTCATAAAAGAACAATTCATGCACATCAAGTAAAGGCCAATGCATAGTATAAACAGTTTCTTGCAATTTTATCATATTGGAAACATAGAGAGGTGGAGATGTAGTTCCTCTCTCATAATAATTGCAAGTAGGAGCAGCAAGCACATGCATATTATATCCATCAAAATCATCATGTGCAATAGGAAAACTTAACCCATCAATATAATCCTTAATAAGCACAAACTTCTCTGATATAGTGTAGTTGGGAGAATTCAAAAGGATAATAGGACTATCATGTGTGGGTGCAATAGCAACAATTTCATCCTTAACATAAGGAACTATAGCTAGTTCATCTCCATAAGTATAATTAAAATTGGCATCATGGCCACAAGCATAGCAAGCATCAATTTCATCAAAAAGGGATATTTCAGATGAATCAAAGGGATCATAGCATTCATCCTTCGGTAAGCACGAAGGGAAATTAAACAATGTACGAGTTAAAGAGTTACTCTCATCAGAAGGTGGGCACGGGTGATCAATCCGCTCTTCCTCCTTTTGTTCTTCGCTCTCCTCCTCATCTTTTTCATCTAATGAGCTCATAGTTTCAGTAATTTCTTCTTCCGTAGATTCCTCCAAAACATCAGTCTCTTCTTGGACAGCGGGGACTTCCTCAATATATTCTTTAACATAAGCATTAGAAGCATAATTTTCATAGCAATATTTAAGTATGGCAAAATTTTCAGATTTTAAAGAGTAGCATCACACTTTTCAATCAAAGAAGCAATTTCATATGCACCCTTAAAAGCAATAAATTCTTCAATTTGTTCAATATCATAGTAACTATAAACACCTTTGGCATAAGAAGATAAGATTCCATTATCCTTAAACTCACATTCGTATTCAAGGTGTTTTTTAGGGTCTTCAGAACAACAAGTAAAATCATATATTTCGCATAAATTCCAAGCATAGCATTTCAAACAATTAATTTGATGCCTTAAGAGTTTCCCTTTTTGAGACAAGCGGTGTCGCACAAAACAAGCATGCTCATCTAATGATTTTCCCTCAACTAGGCTAGTTGGGTTTTCAGCACGAGCACATAGGGATCAAAGATGATCCAAGTAGAAAGCTTCAGCAGTATGAAAGATTTTGGGTGGTTCTTCAACCATTGGTTTAGCAAGTACAACTATTTTTTTGGTATTTTACGTTTCCTACCCATAACTAAAGATAGAAAACAAGAGCACAAAATAAAAACTACTTAGTGATAAAGCAAACAAGCACACACGAGAATATCAACCCCACGCTATTGCTCCCCGGCAACGGCGCTAGAAAAAGGTCTTGATAACCCACAAGTATAGGGGATCAGTTATAGCCTTTCCTGATAAATAAGAGTGTCGAACCCAATGAGGAGCTAAAGGTTGAATCAATATTCCCTTGAAGTTCTATCGACCACCGATACAACTCTACGCACACTTAACGTTTGCTTTACCTAGAACAAGAATAAAACTACTTTGTAGGTGTAAGGATAAGTTTGCAAGAATAAAACTAGGAGTACTTAGCGAGAATAAAACTACGAGTAATTTGCAAGATAATAGAAGTTAGTTGTTTAGTAGAGAGATTTTGTAACACAAGAGAAGGATTTGTCCATAGGCAATCGATAACTAGACCGGTAATCATTATTGCAATTTTATACGAGGGAGAGGCATGAGCTAACATACTTTCCATACTTGGATCATATGCACTTATGATTGGAACTCTAGCAAGCATCCGCAACTACCAAAGATCATTAAGGTAAAACCCAACCATATCATTAAGTAACAAGTCCTCTTTACTCCCATTCGCAACAACCCCCTTACTTGGGTGTAAGCTTCTGTCACTCTAGCCGCCCACTATAAGAGAATTATGAACATATTGCAAACCCTACAACGGGAATCCCTCACGCTTGCGCAACACGGAGGGCACTATAGGATAGCACCAAAATAAAACATACAACTCAAACCAATCGCGATCATCAATCAACCCATAGGACAAAACGAATCTACTGAAACATCATAGGATAGCAACACATCATTGGATAATAATATGTAGCATTAAGCACCATGTTTAAGTAGAGATTATAGAGGGGAGAAGAGGTGTTACACCGCTGCATAGAGGGGGGAGAGAGTTGGTGTTGACGGCAGAGTTGTTGGTGTAGATCGCCGTCACGATGATTGCCCCGGCGGCGTTCCGGCGCCACCGGGAGAGAGGGGGAGAGAGCCCCCTCCTTCTTCTTCTTCCTTGGCCTCCCCCTAGATGGGAGGAGAGTTTCCCCTCTGGTCCATGGCCGCCATGGCTCCCAGAGGGCAGGAGCCCCTCTGAGATTGGATCTCTCTCTCTCTCTCTCTCTGTTTCTCTTCTATTTCGCATTCCTGTTTTCTGGCCCTTCATCGTTTCTTATATTCCCGGAGATCTGTAACTCCGATTGGGCTGAAATTTTGAGGTTATTTTTCTCCAGAAATTATCTTTCTTGCGGTGAAAGAAGGGCCCCAACCGACGTTCGAGGGAGTCACAAGGCAACACGGTGCGACCCCCCTGGGCCGCGCCCTATTGCCTTGTGGCCACCTCGGGCACCGTCTTGCGTTGATTCTTCTTCCTAAAAATCACATATATTCCAAAATAATTCTCCGTAAAATTTTATCGCGTTTGGACTTTGTTTGATATGGATTTTGTACGAAACAAAAAACATGCAACAAACAGGAACTGACACTGGGCACTGGATCAATATGTTAGTCCAAGAAAATCATATAAATTGTTGCCAAAAGTATGTAAAAGTTGTAAAATATTGGCATGAAATAATCAAAAATTATAGATACGACGGAGACGTATCAACCACCCCTCACTCGGGAGCAAGTTGACGAAATCAACAGGGTGACCGAGCAAACCCTACGCACGCCGATCACGGCGACCACCCCTGAAGCCCTCGCTTTGGAGTCGGCATGTTTGGCCACCTTGGCCGAGCGGGCGTGCTTAGAGCAGTGGGAGAAAGCTCTTGAGGACCGGATCCGGAACATCCCTAGTTCCAGTCGGAGCAGGAGGCAGTTGTTCCTGAACAACGATGCCCAGAATTACCAAGTGCTGCGCACTCCGGTGCAAAACTTGGCAGCTGCGATGCAAATTGTAGACTCGATCCAACCGTCAGGGTCAGCAGCAGAGGGGCTTGGGCAAATACAGGCGCTCCTGAAGGCAGCCATGGCACAAAACTCTGCAGTGTCCCAGTCACAAAATCACATTCATAGCAAGTCAGTCCAGGCAGACACAACCCAATCGGCTCATAGTCCCCTTGTCCCCCGGCGGCGCAGAGAATCACCTCCTCTGAGAGATGCAGCGCCTACTCAGCGACCAGAATGCCCCATGCAACATGGAGATCGGTTCCATGATCAGGGGTCACCCGCTCGGCAGCATGACGATCATTACCATGGTCGGATGAACCCTCTGAGGGATGTCCCTTACTCGCCCTGGCGATATGGTGATAGATATCACCATGGTGACGACCGAAGGCCCAGTCCGCCACGCCTGCCGGGTTGATATTACCCCCGTGATCATGATGATGTGGATTACCGTGACTCTTAGTTCAACGCACGATCACTTCTCGCGCAGAACTTGGTGGATCAAGGCCGAGCAAACAGAGATTATAATGCTAGAGATATCCGAGTGGATCGAGTTCCTTGGGCCCGACGTGTTTCAGCAGGTATATCCGCTCGGCGGTAATTCCTGCAAACTTCAGGTTGGCTGTAGGGATTAGCAAGTTCACCGGTGAAACCAAACTAGAAACGTGGCTGGATGACTACCGAGTGACCATCCAGGTTGGAGGCGGTGATGATGATGTCGCGATGAAGCATCTTCCTCTCATGCTGGAAGGATCTGCTCGGGCGTGGCTCAACCAGCAGCCGCCCAACAACATTTTCAGCTAGGAGGATCTCTCCCGAGTGTTCATCAAGATTTTCGAGGGAACCTACAAACGGCCAGGAGGACTGGTGGAGTTGCAACACTGTGTCCAGAAGAGCAATGAGACCTTGCAAGAGTATATCTACAGGTGGACCACCTTGCATAACTCAGTCGAGAACGTAACCGAGCACCAAGCCATTTGTGCCTTCAAACAAGGCGTTAGGTACTAAGAGCTGACCCTCAAGTTCGGCCGCATAGATACACCTACTTTGAGACGGACAATGGAAATAGAAAACCGTTATGCAAATGGCGAGTAAGACGACCGACTGATAAGTGGTAAGGGTTGGGCCGGAGATGCAAACCAGTCGGGTCAGAATCGTGGGAAGCATAAACGCAAAACCGAAGCAATGTATAATGCTGAACTTGTAGCTCTGACCGGACAAGTGAAGGGCAAAGGACAGCATAAGCAAAAGAAAGAGTGGGTCCTGAAGAGGAAAAGTGATTCAGAAGGTGATATCCTTTACCAACCTTGTCAGGTTCACACGAAGAAAGATGAAGAAGGCAATCTAATTCTGCCCAACCATACTACTCGGGAGTGTAGGTTGTTGAAAAAGTTCTTGAAAGATGACCAATCGGATAGCAAGGACCAGGACAACAGCGATGTGGGAAAGAAGCCTTCCAGAGGTTTCCCCGCGGTGGAAAAAGTCTTGATGATCTTTGCTGATCCCGAGTGCAAACCGAAGTTGAAGGTCACTAATCGGGAAGTGAGTATGGTGATGCCAGCCGTCACTAAGTACCTGAATTGGGCTGAGACACCCATCACTTTTGATCAGTCGGACCACCCAGTCCATAAACCGACCCCTGGGCAGCAAGCTTTGGTGGTCGACCCCCCTCGTAAGCGGCGTCCAACAACGCAAGGTCCTCATGGATGGCGGCAGCGGCTTAAACATCCTGTACACCGATACATTGAAGGAAGTGGGCATCCCTATGTCCAAGCTCAGTGCAAGCAGCATGCAGTTCCACAGGGCCATCCCCGGCAAAAAGGCTAAATCACTCAGACAGATCTCTCTGGAGGTCGTGTGTTCGGTGATGAGAAAAATTTCAAAAAAGAGAAGCTGGTTTTCGAGGTGGTTGACTTTCGGATTGCTTATCACACAATTTTGGGTAGGCCCGCCTATGCACATTTTATGGCCAGACCATGCTATGTATACCTCAAGTTGAAGCTGCCTAGTCTGAATGGAGTAATCACCATTTTGGGGGACATGCAAAGAGCCGAAGAATGTCTGCAGCAAGGCTCACTCATAGCCGACGCGCAGATGGCAGTGGCTGAGTTGGCCAAGTACAAGAAGGCGGTGGATCCTAGTGAATTGTTGAACTCGAAGAAGCCGGCGGTTAACTCTGCATTCTAGTCGGTCGGCGAGACCAAGCAGGTGCAGATCCACCCGGAAGATCCGACCAAGACCGCCAATATCTCCACTACTCTGGACAACAAATAGGGAAACGAGCTCATCCAATTTCTCCGTGAGAACTGGGACATCTTTGCATGGAAGACTTCATACATGCCGGGTGTACCCAGGAAGTTGGCTGAGCACCGACTCCATGTTGATTCCAAGGAGAAACCAGTCAAAGAGCACCTGCGATGTTGCTCGAAAGAAAAGTGCAAGGCTATTGGCGAAGAAATTGCTCGGCTCCTCGCAACCGAATTCATCCGTGAAGTTTACCACTCTGAGTGGCTCGCCAACATAGTGATGGTGCCAAAGAAAAACAATTCTCTTAGAATGTGTATAGATTTCAAGGACATCAATAGGGTCTATCCCAAAGATAATTGTCCTCTGCCTCGCATAGACCAGATAGTGGATTCCACTACTGGCTGCGAGAGACTCCATTTTCTAGACGCATACTCTGGGTACCACCAGGTCCGAATGTATGGACCTGATGAAATAAAAATAGCCTTCATCACCCCTTTCGGGTGTTTTTGCTATATCACGATGCCATTCGGACTAAAAGATGCAGGCACAACTTTTCAACGCATGATCCAAGCTTGTTTGCAGAAGGAAATCAGTCGGAATGTGGAGGTGTACATGGAAGGCATCGTGGTCAAATCCAGGAAAGGTTCTGACCTCTTGACGGACCTCGCTAAAACCTTCAAAAACCTCCAGGCTTATGGGATCAAGCTCAATCCCGCCAAGTGTGTTTTTGGAGTTCCAGCTGGCCAACTACTCGGGTTTTTCATTTTCGAACGAGGGATAGAAGCTAATCCTGAAAAAATTGGCACTATCGTCCGAATGAAAAAGCCAGAATGCCTCCACGACGTCCAAAGACTCACGGGCTGCCTGGCAGTTTTAAGTAGATTCATTTCCAGAGTCGGTGAAATAGCTCTGCCGCTTTACCGACTAATGAAAAAAATCCATAAGTTCGTGTGGAAAGATGAAGCACATGTTGCATTTGAAGAACTGGAAACTATGCTTTCCACCCAGCCGGTGCTTGCTACTTTGAACAACAAAGAACCGCTACTCCTGTACGTCGCAGCTACAAGCCAAGTGGTCAGCGTAGTGCTCACAGTAGAGCAAGAAGAGCAAGGCAAAGCCTTGAAAGTCTAGAGGCCTGTGTATTATATTTCAAAAGTGTTGACTCCTTCCAAGCAACAATATCCACATTACCAAAAGCTGGTCTACAGAATATATTTGACGGCAAAGAAAGTGGTTCATTATTTTCAAGAGCACTCGGTCACAGTGGTCAGCGATGCACCTTTGTCAGAAATCTTGAACAACAGAGATGCAACGGACCGAGTGGCCAAGTGGGCCATTGAACTACTACTCCATGACATCAGATTCAAGGCGAAAAAAGCAATCAAGTCGCAAGCCCTAGTGGATTTCTTGGCCGAGTGGACGAAGCATCAATAGCCACCCCTTAGTTTTCCCGAGCATTAGACCATGTTCTTCGATGGTTCAAAGATGTTGGGTGGCTTGGTGGCTGGAGTGGTTTTGATTTTCCCCAAAGGAGACCAGATCAGCTATGTGTTGCACATTCACTTCGCTTCTTCCAACAATGAAGCCGAGTATGAAGCTCTCCTGTACGGGTTGCGCATGTCTGTTTCACTCGACATCCATCGGTTAATGGGCTATGGAGATTCGAATCTTGTGGTAAACCAAGTAATGAAAGAATGGGATATCCGCAGTCCAGCGATGACTGCATACTATAATGCAGTTAGAAAACTTGAAAAACACTTCGAAGGGTTAGAGTTGCACCATGTGCCACGAGCCCGGTTACAAGCAGCCGGTGATTTGGCTAAGTTAGGTTCCAGAAAGAAGTACCCAAAGACGTATTTCTTGATCACCTTCACTCTCCAACGATTAAAGAAGATACCTTCAAGGAAGAGCTCCCACAACCCATCGGACCAACGAACCCAGCTGAAGTTGAAGTTCCAGCAGTGATTGATTTGGTCTAGGAAATCCTAGTAATCACGCCCGAGTGGACGGCGCCCTATATAGCTTATCTATTCAGACAAGAACTCCCCGATGACGAGGTTTAAGCCCGACAGATCGTCCATTGATGAAAGGCCTATATTGTCAGAGGAGATCTGTGAGGGTGTCCTAGACTAAGGGGTATCAACCTGTACGGCCTGCCGTCCATGGGCCAGGCTGATGACCCGCCGACCACTGGAGGAAGGGTTACCGAAGCTTTGATCCTCGGCATGAGCAAGATGGAAACTTCCGAAGACTTGGCATATACTTCAAGGAAAGTTCTAGTAGTCGGTGTGTTTATTCCTAGTTGGCAACCGACCATATGTGTAACCTAGGTACCCTCGATGCATATATAAATCGAGGGGTTTAGCCTCTATAGACACGAACACAAGCCTTAGGGTTTAGAACACAATCATCCGATCTCGAGGTAGATCATCTTGTACTCTGCACTCCATCGAATCAATACAATCCAAGCAGGACGTAGGGTTTTACCTCTTCGACAGGGCCTGAACCTGGGTAAACATTGTATCCCTTGTCTCCTCTTACCATTGTTCCAAGACCCACAGCTTAGGACCCCCTACCCGAGATCCGCCGGTTTTAGCACCGACATTGGTGGCCCATACAGGTCCCGCTGTGTGGTCGCGAAGGATCAATGGCTCGTCTTCAGATCAATGATGACATCCGCTACAGGGGCATCTTTCTCCCCAACCAGCTTTTCATGTTTGGCAGCATTGTCCTTCACGCCGATTTGACCGGCCACCTTGGCCAAGTCGAAAGCTTCGCTCCAGGTCATGAAATCAGATTTGGGAGTTTGGAATATAATGCTGATTCCGGTGGCGATCTTGCTCTCTCAGGTTGGATGTCAGATCAGCCTGAGGACTCCACGGACGCCGTGGTCTTAAACTCGGATTCAACCTGGAATCTGAACCTCGGATCAGATCTCACCTTGGAACCGACCTTGAGTCCGGATCCAATCACCCTATCACCAGTCCAGGAGACAACCCTGGCTGATCGGCGTTTCGAGGTCACGTCATAGGGCCCACCGAGCATACTATAGGTTAGTGATACGTCTCCGTTGTATCTATAATTTTTGATTGTTTCATGCCATTATCTTACAATTTCCAATTCCTTTTGGCAATAATTTATATGATTTCTTGGATCAACATATTAATCGAGTGCCCAGTGCCAGTTCCTATTTTTTGCATGTTTTTTGTTTGGCAGAAAATCCATATCAAACGAAGTCCAAACGCGATAAAATTTTATGGATATTTTTTTGGAATATATGTGATTTTTGGGAAAAAGAATCAACGTAAGGCGGTGCCCAAGGACCCCACAAGGCAACAGGGCGCACCTTGGGGGGTAGGGCGTGCCTTGATGCCTTGTGGGCACCTTGTAGGTTGGTTGGAGCCCTTATTTCACCGCAAGAAAGATAATTTCCGGATAAAAATCCCCTCAAAATTTCAGCCCAATCGAAGTTACGGATCTCCTGGAATATTAGAAACGGTGAAGGGCTCCAAAAACAGACGCAGAAACAGAAGAGAAACAGAGAGAGAGAGAGTTCCAATCTCGGAGAGGATCCTGCCCTCCGGGAGCCATGGCGGCCAAGGACCAGAGGGGAAAGCCTCCTCCCATCTAGGGGGGGGGGGCAAGGAAGAATAAGAAGGAGGGGGGGGGGGGCTCTCCCCACTCTCTTTCGGTGGCGCCAGAGCGCCACCGGGGGAATCATCATGACGGCGATCTACACTAACAACTTCGCCGTCGTCATCACCAACTCTCTCCCTCTGCTTATAGTGGTGTAACCTCTCTCTTCATGTTGTAATCTCTACTTAAAAATGGTGCTTTATGCCACATATTATTATCCAATGATGTGTTGGCATCCTATGATGTTTGAGTAGATTTCTTTTTGTCCTACGGGTTAATTGTGGTATGGTGTGATTTATATGAGTTGTATGTTGATATGGTGTTGTCCTATGGTGCCCACTGTGCCGCACACATGTGTGGGAATTCCCGCTGTAGGGTGTTGCAATACATTCATAATTCACTTATAGTGGGTTGCGAGAGTGACAGAAGGTTAAGCCCGAGTAAGGGGGTTGTTGCGTATGGTAGTAAAGAGGACTTGTTACTTAATGCTATGGTTGGGTTTACCTTAATGAGCTTTAGTAGTTGGGAATGCTTGCTAGAGTTCCAATCATAAGTGCATGTGATCCAAGTATGGAAAGTATGTTAGCGTATGCCTCTCCCTCATTGCATATAATAAGTATCACACATGTCATATTCAATTGCCTATGGACAAACTTTCTCATTGTTCTACCAAAGCTCTCTACTAAACTAATTAACTTTTAGTATCTCGCAAAGTAATCCTAATTATTCCCGCAAAGTACTCTTAGTTTTATCTTGTTCTAGGTAAAGCAAACGTTGGTGTGCATAGAGTTGTATCGGTGGTTGATAGAACTTGAAGTGAATATAAATTCTACCTTTAGCTGCTCATTGGGTTCGACACTCTTACTTATCGAAAAAGGCTACAAACGATCCCCTATACTTGTGGGTTATCAGTTAGCCCCGCCTACTGTCCAGAGATGGGCCCGACAGACCTCTCACTTTTAAACGAGATGCTAGACCAAATCCAGAACCTTGGGATTTCGGACGGGCAGTCCCTGGTCTATGACCAGATCGGATGTAAAGCCGACGATAGGGAAATTTACATCCCATCCACCACCCACCTAGTCGCCACGGTCGAGGATTTAACCGATGTACCGGACTATGCCTCTGAGGAGGCGACTGACATGGATGAAGATGTCGATGGCATGTCTGGCACTACATCACCCATTGCTACCTCCAACACGGGGCGCTGGGCGGCAACCTCCACCTACAACGTCTACATTGTCGATGCTCCCAAGGATGGCGATGACGAGGAAGACAAAGATCCTCCCAAGCACCGACGGAGTCGGAAGCGATCTAAGGGCAGTGGTAAGGGGAAGGCAAGCAATAATAACACCAACACTGATGCAACCGATAACGATGCCACTTCGAATGGCGCCGAGGACCAGAACAATGGTGATGAGGCCACGACTGCTTAGATCGACGGTGCCACAGGATGTCCGAAAATGATTATCCCGAGGATAGCAGCTACATGCCTGAATCCGAGGAAGACATTAGTCTTGGACCCGATGAGTTCGACGTCCCCGAAGAACCCCTCGACTTGGAAAACTTTCGATGGCGGCTCATTAACACCGCCTGAGCTATAAAAAGGCAATGTTAGTAGCTTCAAGCCGATCAAGACATGCCAAATGATAAGTGGGTTCAAGTCCTTGGAGCCGAGCAAGACCTCGAGCAGATACTCGCCGACCAAACTAAATCGTACCCACGACGACGTCTGCTTCCCGCATTTGATGACGAAGTTGACGACAATGTGCTCTCTAAGTATGATCGAGCTAATAAGCCTGGCCGCCCTCCTTGGGGACAAGATAGGCCAAAGGGGGCTTCGAGATCCTCCTACAATCCCCCGCCATGAAGGCAGGGATCCAACCCCACCCGCTAAACGATATGATCTGTGGGGCAAATTGACCGCAAAGCCTACCCCATTGCGATCCATTTATGGATCCAGAGAACACGCACCTGCTGGACAGTCCGGATACCAAGCATGGCTCAACAAGCATGGTAGGGCTCGGGATAATACACATGCCCGGATAACAACAAATGTCTGACATGCCACAGCTCGGATTAGAGGAGCTACTCACCCCATGTGTTTCACAGACGAGGTCATTGCTGCTGGTGATCTGCGTTGGGATTTCCCCGAAGAGGAGAGGATGATGCAGTACAGTAGAGATGAGTATTTCCCTCAGTTAAGAACCAAGGTTATCAATCCAGTAGGAGAACCACACAGAACCTCATTAGCACCACCTAGACACACAAAAGCAAACACTTGCACCCAACGCAATTAAGAGGGTTGTCAATCCCCTTAGCGGTTATTTGCAAGGATTAATTTTGATAGTGATAGATAGAAAAGTAAATTGCAAAATAAAATAAAAGTAAATAAATTGCAGCAAGGTATTTTTGGATTTTAATATATGATAAAGGTAGACCCGGGGGCCATAGTTTTCACTAGAGGCTTCTCTCTCGAGCGCAGAACATACGGTGGGTAAACAAATTACTGTTGGGCAATTGATAGAAAAGCGCATAGTTATGACGATATTCAAGGCAATGATCATGTATATAGGCATCACGTCCGAAACATGTAGACCGACTCCTGCCTGCATCTACTATTATTACTTCACCCATCGACCGCTATCCAGCATGCATCTAGGGTATTAAATATAAAACAGAGTAACGCCTTAAGCAAAATGACATGATGTAGACAAAGTAAACCAAAGCAATATGATTAAACACCATCTTTTTATCCTTAATGGCAACAATACAAATACGTGGCATGTCCCTTTCTATCACTGGGATTGAGCATCGCAAGATTGAACCCATCACAAAGCACCTCTCCCATTGCAAGATAAATCAATGTAGTTGGCCAAACCAAACGGATAGATCGGAGAGAAATACAAAGCTATAACAATCATGCATAAAAGAGTTCAGAGAAGACTCAAATATTTCTCATGAATAATCTGATTATAAACCCACAATTCATCGGATCCCAACAAACACACCGCAAAAGAAGATTACATCGGATAGAACTCCAAGAACATCGAGGAGAACATGGTATTGAAGATCAAAGAGAGAGAAGAAGCCATCTTGCTACTAGATATGGACCCATAGGTCTGTGGTAAACTACTCACACATCATCGAAAGGGCAGCAAGGTTGATGTAGAAGCCCTCCGTGATCGATTCCCCCTGCAGTAGAGTACCGGAAAAGGCCTCCAGATGGGATCGCGGAAAAACCGAGGCTTGCGGCGGCAGTAGGGTTTTCTCGTCTGGCTCTCTGTTGGTTTCCGAATATTTGAGAATTTACAAAAGTGGAATTAGGTCAAAAGAAG
The DNA here is from genome assembly GCA_039707655.1 of Elymus sibiricus. Taxonomy (NCBI): domain Eukaryota; kingdom Viridiplantae; phylum Streptophyta; class Magnoliopsida; order Poales; family Poaceae; genus Elymus; species Elymus sibiricus. Next base: position 231,324,504 of record CM077672.1, on the reverse strand, counting down.
CCACGAGGGGCCCACAAGGCATCAGGGCGCCCTGTTGCCTTGTGGCCCCTCGTGAGGCTTCTGGTATCCTCTCGAAGCTTCCAGGGTATCTTTTGTCCAGAAAAAATCATCAAAAAGTTTCGTGGCATTTGGACTTCGTTTGGTACTGATTTCCTGAAAAACCAAAAACCAGCAGAAAATAACAACTGGCACTGGGCACTAGGTTAATAGGTTAGTCCCAAAAAATGATCTATGAATGCATATAATTGCATATAAAACATCCAAGATTGATACTATAATAGCATCGGACAACAAAAAATTATAGATACGTTGGAGACGTATCAAGCATCCCCAAGCTTAATTCCTGCTCGTCCTCGAGTAGGTAAATGATAAAAAACAGAATTTTTGATGTGGAATGCTACCTAACATATTTCATCTTGTAATTCTCTCTTACGGTATGAATATTAAGATCCGAATGATTCAAAGAAATAGTCTATAGTTTGATATAAAGACATCAATACTCATGCATACTAACAAACAATCATGTCTTTCAAAATAAAAATGCTAAAGAAAGTTATCCCTACAAAATCATATAATCCTGTCATGCTCCATATTCTTAACATAAAGTATTTATCATGAACAACCCCGGTTTTAGCCAAGCAATTGGTTCATAATTTTTAACGCGCTTCAGCTTTTTCAACCCCCACGCAATACATGAGCGCAAGCCATGGATATAGCACTACGGGTGGAATAGAATGTGGTGGTAGAGATTAATAAGGGGAAGTCAAAAAGAAGAAGATAGTCTCACATCGACGAGGCTAATCAACGGGCTGTGGAGATGCCCATCAATTGATGTCAATGGGAGGAGTAGGGATTGCCATGCAATGGATGCACTAAGAGCTATATGTGTATGAAAGCTCAACATGAAAACTAAGTGGGTGTGCATCCAACTTGCTTGCTCATGAAGACCTCGGGCATTTGAGGAAGCCCATCATCAGAATATACAAGCCAAGTTCTATAACGAAAATCCCCACTAGTATATGAAAGTGACAAAATAGGAGACTCTCTATATGAAAAACATGGTGCTACTTTGAAGCACAAGTATGTAAAAGGATAGTAACACTGCCCCTTCCCTCTTTTTCTCTCATTTTATTATTTTTATTTTTTCTTTTTTTCTTTCTTTTTTTTCTTTCTTTTTTTTCTTTCTTTTTTTCCCATTTTTTCGTGGGCTCTTTTTGGCCTCTTTTTTTTCTTTTTTTTATTTTCCTCACTGGGACAATGCTCTAATAATGATGATCATCATACTTCTATTTACTTACAACTCAAAATTACAACTCGAAACTAGAACAAATATGACTCTATATGAATGCCTCTAGCAGTATACCAGGATGTGCAATGATACTAGCGTAACATGTTTGAAAAATGATGAACGGTGGCTGAGCCACAAATACTATGTCAGCTATATGATCATGCAAAGCAATATGACAATGATGATGTATGTCATAAAAACGGAACGGTGGAAGTTGCATGGCAATATATCTCGGAATGGCTATGGAAATGCCATAATAGGTAGGTATGGTGGCTGTTTTGAGAAAGATATAAGGAGGCTTATGTGTGATAGAGCATATCATATCACGGGGTTTGGATGCACCGGCGAAGTTTGCACTGACTCTCGATGTGAGAAAGGGCAATGCACGGTACCAAAGAGGCTAGCAAATTGCGGAAAGATGAGAGTGCGTATAATCCATGGACTCACATTAGTCATGAAGAACTCACATACTTATTGCGAAAGTTTATTAGCCCTCGAAGCAAAGTACTACTACGCATGCCCCTAGGGGGGAGGTTGGTAGGACTTAACCATCGCGCGCGCCCGACCGCCACGCAAAGGAAGACAATCAATAATAAATCATGCTCCAACTTGTTAGCATAACGACATATCATACGTGCATGCTTCGGGAATCACAAACCTTAACACCAATATTCTTACTAAACCACAATTATCTACTAGCACTTCCCACATATTACCATCTTAATATCGCAAAACTATTGCAAGGAATCAAACTTATCATATTCAGTGATCTACATGAAAGTTTTTATTATATCCCTCTTGAATACCTATCATATTGGGACCAAAGTCATAACCCGTGCATATTACCATCGCTATTTATTGGACTCTCAAAAATATATAACTAAAGCATGAGAGTGCAACTATTTCTTTAAAATATAACCACCGCCGTGCTCTAAAAGATATAAGTGAAGCACTAGAGCAACTGCCTAGCTCAAAAGATATAAGTGAAGCACATAGAGTATTCTAACAAATCACGAATAATGTGTGTCCCTCTCAAAAAGGTGTGTTCAGCAAAGATGATTGTGGCAAACTAAAAATCAAACAAAAGCAAGCAAACTATAGCACAAGACGCTCCAAGTAAAACACATATCATGTGATGAATAAAAATATAGCTCCAAGTGAGTTACCAATAGATTGTAGACGAAAGAGGGGATGCCATCCGGGGCATCCCCAAGCTTAGACGCTTGAGTCTTCCTTGAATATTACCTTGGGGTGCCTTGGGCATCCCCATGCTTAGGCTCTTGCCGCTCCTTATTCCTTTATCCATCGTAGTCTCACCCAAAACTTGAAAACTTCAGCACACAAAACACAACAGAAACCTCGTGAGATCCGTTAGTATAACAAACAAATCTTAAACTTTAGTGTTAGGACCGAGAGTATATTGACGAGAGGGGGGGGGGTGAATGGGAGATTCAAAAATTATTGCGAGAGTTTTGAAATGATCCCAAACACAGCAGCGGAAATATGGTTCGATAGAATAACTTATAATTGAGCTCGCTATAGAAGAGTGTATCTATTGAAGTAGAAGTCAGTTATCATTCGAACACAGGTACGACAGAAACGAGGGCAATGCAATATATGAATAGATCCAGCAGCACGAGGAGAAACAATATATGAACTACGATGGAAATGCACAGGTATTGGTAGCAAGGTAAAGATTCGGCAGTGAAAGTAATTACGCAGGCATACAGAGATATGAAGAGAATTAAATTAGCCTGAGATGATGGAAAAGAACGATAAGAGTGTAGCAGACACTTGATGAATTATGATTGATCAGATATAACTATCAGCACTGAGCACGAATGTGAACTGCTGAAGGAAATGCAGTAATGTGAAGCGAACCAGTGGTGCTCGATGGCGATAGGAGAATTTGGTAGACCAGTTCGCCCTTCTGCCAAAGGACTACGTCTGGTTGGAGGGGTTGTGATTTAACACAGAGGATAAACTCTCCTCGCCCTATTCTCCTTCAACTCGGAGCTGACCAGACTCCAGTTGATTTCACTCGTGGTAGATACTTGTCGGCGATCTCCAAACCTTCGATAGACTTCTTCGCGAACCACAATGACTCTTGGTTGCTGAAGATCTTGCTCGGTGAAGACAATTACTCTTCGACACTCGAGCCGACACCTATCCGTCTAGAGAGTGTGCAACTCTCAAGAGTAATAGGTACAAGAACTCTAACTCAGAACTACTGTGATGCTCAACCACTGTCTAAGTTTTAGCTCTTAATTTTTCTCTCGGTGGATCTTAAACTCAAATCACTCGGAGAGGGGATGCTCAATCAATCTTCTCAGAAATCTTAAGCGGAGCAGCCAACGGGCAACGTTGGAGCGGGGTGGCTATTTATAGCCGCAGCCTTCCCTGAAGGGAAAAAGACCAAATTGGACATGTGGAGCTGCCAATGGCCGAACGACACGAGTCCAACGGTCGGAATTGAGCACAACGGTAACATTACATGCGGAGCAAGTAATGCTAACTCCTCAGTTCGAAAGATGTCTCCTACAGCGAAGAAGAACAACGTCTTCCACAGGTAGGTAATCATTCGAAGCATAAAGAGATTTCTCTCAGTCTCACAGGTTTGGGCTAAGCATCATAGCGGATCTAAGCTTCGAGAACCTATACTCCTCTTAATAGTACGGAGGTCCTATGACTCAAATAAATGAAAGAGGAACAACGAAAAGAATGCTACGTCTTCACTTCGTCTTCATCTTCCATCGCTGCAGTCAATTTCTTCGGACAGAATCACCGAACCAATTGCTTCGCGTCAGCAATAAAATTTCGAGTGGTCAACTCCTTCACTTCATTCTTCTCGTCTACAAGTCCTTAAAGGATGTAGCTCGTTCTTCTCTGCAGCGCAGATATTTTCTCGAACTGTACACCGGAGACAGCATTCTCTTTGGTACTGCATGAACTATTTCTCTCTGTGTGCACTAGCAAACAAATCAGTCCATACCTGTTTCTGTCAACAATCTCCAAAACATAAGAGGGCAAGTATTGCACCAACAATCTCCCCCTTTTTGGACGATTGTTGACAAAACAGAACACATCGATAGATAGATAAAAGGATGAAATGGAATGTGAAGGAAGGTGAAACACGAGAGATAAATACGAAGATAATACACGCTCCCCCTTAAGGTATGCATCATTATGAATGGAGTGAGCATAGTAGATAGTACGGAAGGTAGCGAGGTGAATCTTCGTATGAGTGACATTGGCAGATGAACTCATTCGAAGTTTTATCCAATGCACTCGACGGTGTCTGAGGTATTTCCTGCCACACACAACCTTTGACATGGATTAGTTAAATAGCGAGGATTATATGAAAGATATTGTGGCAAAGGATACGCCATGAAGATTTTCTCAGAACACAGTTTAATTCCACACGAGATGTGGGTTCCCTGCAAATAAGATAGTTCCAGGAATAATCAGAGCAAAGGAGTCATAAGTATATTGCTCGGAGTGGATATGCTTCAGACGAAGTTTTCCTGCTACAAGGATGATCTCATAGACATGTGCGAGGGAAAACAGCTTGTCAGATAGATAGAAGGAATTTTCTTTCGAATCACGAGCAATTTTACTCTGAAGCGACTTCTTTTCTCCTGCATCGTTAGATAGTGAAAGATAAATATCGAGGATAATCATTGCAAGGAAGTAAGCATTTGACAACACCTGCAAACAAATAACTGGAAGCAGATATAGCATTGCAGGGGTTATTAACGGTACATGACGACGCAGTATACCAACACCACAGGCAGTGAGATTAAGTTTGACGACCAAAAGTTCAACGACCGAAAGCAAATTGTTCGAAAGAAGAGCAAATGGCGAATGGAAACACCCTGCAAATAACCCGCTTATCTATCTCTCGATGTTCTTCTCCCCCTTTTTGTCAAGAAGTGTCAAAAAGGAAAGAGAATGCATGCGAGGAACTACTCGTCCGAAGAATCCCCAGAACTCGAACTGTTCGGCGAAGCAGAATGAGCGATGGTCAAAGCCGAAGCAGGAGTCGGAGACGCAGCACGGGCTTCGGGATCAGCAACGGGAGTAGTAGTGCGAGGTGCATCTGGCTTGAAAATCAGTGTTCCTGCTGTGTCTTCAAGTTCGTCATCGGGTTCAACAAACAGCAGGTCAGTGGAGGAGGAACGCTGAGGAAGCACAGGGGTTTGCCTTCGGATGCGAGGAACTTCAAACAGTTCCAGATGATCATAATCTTTCTCGATTCCCTTGGCAGAAAGTTGTTTGCGAGAATAATGCTTGCGCAGAAGGGTCCATGAGCGCTTCTTCTGTTCTTTCTCATATAGTAGAGCTTGACGAGCATAATTGTGAAGCATATTGATCTCAGTCATCATTTCCACTTTTTCTTTGCGATCGAGCTTAATGTGACTTTCCAGGGCTTGTTGAGTGCGAAGACAAATCTCATATAGAGAAGGATTTTCTTCATGAGGGATTTTGACTGTTGCTTTCTTAACCTTCGGAGCTCTAGCAGAGGCAGAGGCAGTAGCATCAATAGGAGTCTTCCCTTTGCCGATGTCCTTTACGATCCGGAGGGTGTCACGGACTGGTGGCATAAAAACTTTTGGGACATATGGGCAGAAGAACTTTTTCTCGAGAAGCTGCTCAATGGCGAACAAGACCCATGGTGCATAAGGCTTCAAAACTTGAGGACTATCAGCTGCATAGGCCAAGTTGCAAATAAGAAGATCTGGAATATCAAATCGAATGCCATGAGCTATAGCTTGAAGAGCATTTGCTACGATGCCATGAATGGTTTCGGGCCTGTTTGTTGGCGTGAGAGAGTTGCACAGGATATAGAACAAAACTTTGTTCTCATAGGCTAGATTCTTAGGATTTGCCTCGGTACATTCATCACCAACAAGCTTGGGGTCCATCAGCATGTGAAGTTCAGCTTCGGATACTTCCCAGAAATGCAGTCTGTGTTCTCGTGAGGCATCAAATTCGCACCGAGGAAGATTCAACAGTGTCAAAAACTGGTCAGCCAAGCATTTGATCTTTTCCTCCTCAGTCATCCATTCGAGAATCCAAGTGTTGCTGTTGGTAAGATCCCCTGAGATATAAAGAGTGGCGTAGAACTGAAGGATAACTTCACGATTCCAGCCATGTTCAATCAGCTCGATGGTGTGATGGAAGCAAGGTAAACTTTCGAGCTCAGCGAAATCCAGAATCTTGTGCTTGAATATCCGATTCTTGCCATACATAATGCGGGCATAATACACAGCTTGTTCCTTTGTCTAGAATCTCGGTGATAAAGAAGTTCTTTCACCATCATATGGGCTGGTCCCAAAGAATGCAAGTTTCGAGCGATGAAAATGCTCATTGAATGCTGGACCATTCGGGCCATCTTCAACAGGGAACAACGGATAAGTTTCTAGTGGGTTTCTCAGCGGTTCTTCATCGGTGTTAGACTGGGTCCGAACATCATCAGGCGCAGGCACATCTTCTTCAATAGGCTTGAGAGGAGCATGAGGCTTCCTTGATTTTTCTCGTGCAGAAGGCTTTGAAGAACTGGTCTGACCACTGTTCTTGCTTGCCGGAACTCCTTCGGCATCTTTCTGACATTTAGGCTCTAGGGCCTTTTCTTTCCTTGCACTTTCTTCGGCGGGAGGCACGACAACTTTCTCATTTGCTTGAGACACAGCTAGTGGGACTGATTCTTTTCGAGCCATCGGCTCATCAGATTTCTTTTCTTCCTCTACCACCTGTCGTGCAGTGATGAGAGGAGCAAGATCAACATCCATCCGGGTAGATGCACCAGATGATGTGACCGGGGGTGTATTCTCTCGGGAAGCATTGAGGCCCCCCTCAATCTTGTCATTTTCCTCCTTATTTGGTTCGGAGGGCTCTGCTTGCAATGTTCTTGGCGGCGATGGCTTTTCAACTTCAATCTCTTCATCAACCTCATCAGCTGGGGATTGCTGCTTAGGAGGTGCATTTTCTTCATCAGTCCTTTCCAGGAATATATCAACAACTTCATGTTGCTCTTGGGCTTCTGTCGCAGGAATGATAACTTCTACAACAACAACTTGTTGCATGAGTTCATCCTCGAGAGGTGGAGATGGAGGAACTTGCTGCAAGGGTGCATGGGAATCCAGAGTAGGATCACCAGATACATTTTGAAGGCGGCGGTCTTTGTTAGTTTTCGGCTTGCTTGATCTCGCCCTGGCCTTCTGACGTTTTTCTTCCTGAGTTTTTCTTCGAGCGAGATCTGCCTTGCGGTCAATCTCCTCATTTCTCCTATCACACAGCTGAGACACATCCATGTGCAAGCGTGAGTGCCACTCAATTTTCTCATTTCTCAAGACACTGAGGGCCTTGGTGAGTTCAACAATTTCTTTGTTCATCTTTTTCCTTTCGGATTCAGATTTGGCCTCATTTCTCAGTTTCTCGACGGCTTGTTTGTCTCCGACGGCTTTGTTCAGCTTCTTGGTGATTTTCTTCAGCTCGATGAAATGCTTTGTTACCATTTCGGCAACATCATCAGGTAGTCCTAGACCGCTTACGTCATCAGCTTTTGCATTATATGCAGCACTGTCAATCACATCGATCATGAAGTTGAAATCATACTTCAGTTCCTCTGTGGGAGCAGGAACAGTGACCCTGGTCTTCTTGGCAGCCACATCAGCATTTTCTTCAGATTGCATCTTTCTCTTCGCTGCAGTGCTAGTCAAAGTTCTCGGAGCTGCAGAACCCAAAGGTTTATCTGTGGACGGAATGGGTGCAAGCCTGGGTGATTTCCTCGGAGATGGCAAGGCTTTCACTGGCGAGGGAGTCTTGGATGGCTTGTTGAGGATGGCGGGACGATCATACAGAGGGATTTCATCAGGGGTGTCTTCTTTGGACGACTCATCAGACGAGTCGGGAACTGCCTTCTTGGTTTTCTTGGTGAGGGTTTTCTTTCGAGGTGCACGAGGGGAAACTGATTTCTCATATCTTCTTTCCTTTGAAACTGATGCACGTTCCTTCTTCTTCAGTACATCTTGCTGAGTTAGCGCGACGTTTTTCGCTTCAACTTGGTTCTTCTTAGCTTCTCTAGCTTCATGCTTGGCTTTAGCCTTCGCCCTCTTAGCTACTTCCTCGGGAAAATCAGTGATAGTTTTGAGGGAGTCGGCATGAGCATCGACTGGCGGCGGTGGTGTGACTTTTTCATCATCTGGGCCAATACAATTTTCGGCAATGCAGTCATTCCATGGTGGTGTGAAGGCAAACAGAATCTGGTACTTTTCGCGAACATTTTCATACCGGTACCATTTTCCAGCCCAGTGGCGACGAATTCTTTGCAGCCTGTTGTTGCGATCAGTCGTTGATTCTTCTTCAGGTGGAGTTGTGTAACTTTCAGGATCAGACATTTTTGCAGTGGTGTTCTTTTCTCTGCCACGACCGCCCTTTTTAGGATTTCCATCAGAGAAGATGGTTAGAGCGTCAGTGACCAGTTCATCCTCGGGCTGACTGTGAGCAGAGGGAATTTCCTCAGAATCTTCTTCTGGTTCAGATTCTTGTCTCTTCGTCAGAGCCTTGGGTGGCTTCGAGGATTTACCTCCTCCAGTCATTCTCATTCGTTCAGACCTTGGTGGAAACTGAAGCAGATATCCTTTGGAATCTGAATGCTCCTCCGAACTCTGTGACATGACCGACCTGAGAAGTAGAATAGACGCGAGGGAAAAAAGGTAGGGTCATAAGCATGCACAGATAACATTTGAACGAAAAGTGATTTTGTAGAAGACCGACAGGGAACTCATGGTAAATAGAAAGATATCATCGATAGATTTTACAAGCTAGCCACAGACAAATTCTAGGCAGGTTGATAACTATCTAATCTTTCGGATAAATACACATGAACCCTAGATGAGTAGAACCTGTACGAGGAAGATCTACAAACCGTACCAGTCAAATCTTAGTGATTCCTAAATATCTACCGCAGAGAAATAAGTCAAAGAAAATAGCGTCGGTAAGAACTGCCCTAAGAACAGAGAGATGGAGAGGAGCAGTTCTGGATCCAAGCGCCCTTACTTGGCAACTTAGATCAACTACGGCAATGCGGGAGGATGGATTACCGCACGGGCGTGATCAGCTGCGACGAGACTTCACCGGAGTTGCACGGCGGAGCTTCTCGCCGGAGTCACTTCGAGCTCGGGCTCGGGTGATGGAGAAACGAGGGTTCGAGCGGATGAGGAAGAAGACGCGACGAGGGGGTATATATAGCAAGAGAGCAGAACCATCCCTCCGAAATCTACGGCCCACAGTTGCGGGACGTTCCGCATTCGACGGACACGATCATGATAGTGGAGATCGTGGGCACGTGGCAACCGTTTTCTGCGAAAAACTCGGGAAGAGAGCGGGAGATCGAAAGGTTTGAAGGGCTGAACGCCAAAAGTGGATAAAAGTTCGAAGTGGATTCCTTTCGCGACCAAGGACGTCGGAGAGAGATCTTCTTCGGATCAAATTGCATGCTTACGACGGACAACATAGATTTAGAAGAGAAAGAATAGAGGGATAAAAGGGTCCGAAACAAAACACTCAGCCAAACGAGAAGAAGCACCAGATGAGGAGCTATGAGTGAGTTGTTTATCGGACGAAACACAAACACGGCAACTCGAAGACAAACAAAAACAGAGAGCAAATAACACAAAGAACCAGCACCAACAATATAGACCTCAGGGCAAAAGATAATCGAGAAGAATCCCTGAGATAGAATTCCTGCAAAATGGGTTAGTTCTTTCTCGCAACCCACACTTGTGTGGGCAGCCCAGACCTCATTTGTCTTGACTGAGCCAAGACATTCCTTCGTTGATTTCTGTAGTCCACCTGTGCGTTCCGAGAATAATCATATGAATAAGCATTAAACTTGTTCCCAGAGACATGAGCATAATGATTCAAGGAGACACGCATGTACTCCCTTTGTTGAAAGTTTGACTGATATTTGTTCGAGGAAGTTGCACTGCCAAACTGTGAGGGATTATAATTTCCTCGAAGAGAATTACTCTGCATATTCAGGTTAGCAGTGACAGATAAACTATCAATGGAGCACTCCTTCACCCAGATTTGCTTCTTGGGTGAACTCGACCTGCAGTTAGTCCCAACATACCGAGCGAAAACCTTACCATTCTGTTGTTTGAAGAGTTTGTAGTTTGAGTCATCAGACTCATCAGAAACAACAGGAAGGGGAGTATCATATCCATTCAGGAGCGCAGGTTTGAGAGTTTTGCTCTTAGCTAGAACCCAACTTGTTCGAGGATATTGCTCGGGAGTCCAGTAGGTTCCATCAACGTTGAGTTTCCTTTCGAAACCCAATCCTTCCTTTCGGGGATTTTTGTGTAGTATTGACTTCTTGAGCACATCACATAGTGTTTGATGCCCTTTGAGGCTCTTTAGCATTCCTGTCTCAAGTAAGTTCTTTAGCCTGCAATTTTCATCAGAGATAGCAACAAATTCCTCGGGAGAGGGGTTAGGAATATCATTTGATGTGGTTGCAATATTCTCGATGACAACATCGGATATTTCAGCATTAGAATCAGCATTGCTACGTTCTAGGCATTTTGAGCAAGGAGTCACAAAGTCAACAGGATGGTTGTTAGATTGCTCGGCGAAGAGAGAAGATTTTTCTTTCGCAAGTACGTTATAAGACTCTTTCAGTGACTCGAGTTCTTGATTCCTGCTAAGGAGTTCATCTGATAAACTCTCGTAGTCGACTGCAAGAGAATCATATTGTTTGGAAAGATCATCAATCGTTGAAGAAAAAACATCATGCTTTTCAGTCAACTCTTGATTTTTCTCCATCTCTTCGACCAGTAATCCTTCGGTTTTCCTGAGATTCATCTCAAGTCTTTCAAGCTCATCATGTTGAGATTTTGCAATCTTAACAAGTTTAGAATAGGCAATGTATTCAGAGGAATATTCAGACATTGATTTTCGGTGTTTAGCTGATACCTGATCCTTTGAGGATTTTGCCATGAGACAGAATGCAATAGGTTCATCATCACTTGAAGCATTATCATCAGTGCCTGATTCGAGAGACTTCTTGGATGATTCATATGCGACGAATGCATTTCCTCTCCCTAGGCTTCTGTAAACTTCTTCGTCTTCTGATTCGGATTCAGATGTTTCATCTTCAGATTCCATATTCATTTCTTCACACATTCTAGTCAGCTGCGATATTTTCTTCATACTAGATTCAATGGTTGCTCTCGTATCTACGTCAGTGACTGGTCTCATCGAAGATGATGCGGCAGATTCATTTTTCTTCGAGAGCTTAGTATGACGATCCACTTGAGTGAATCCAAAGCAGTGAAGATAAATCCATCTGCTGCTAGGTTTTTCATCTTGCTCCCAGCAAGGATAGTTTGCAATGTAGTGACCGAGTTGTTTGCACTTGAAGCACTTTATTTCTTTCGGAGGTAATCTTCTTGAAGATTCAGGCAAGTCAACTTCGTCATCATTTGTGAGACACGGATTTTGTCTTCTGAGATCACGAAGTCTTTCCGTAAGCATTTCGAGTTCTCGTGTGATAGAGTGTTGATTCTCGACATCTTCTTCTTGTGAACTACCATAGTGTGAAAGAATTTCCCCTTCGCTTTCCGAGGAAGATTCTTGATGCCCATTTTCAAGTTCCATCTTTTCTTCGTGAATAGACAACAACGTCATGACCTCGACATAGTGTAGTTCTTCATAGTCTGGTCTTTGCTTGATTTCAGCCACGATTGGATCGAAGGTTGCATCAAGAGCACTGAGTAGCTTGTTGACCACATCTCTATCGGTGATATCTGTTACTCTTCTTTGATGAAGTCTTTCAACAATATTTGTCAGCCGATCGGTTAGTTCCATGGCACTTTCCCTACGAAGACTTCTGAAACCAGCGAACATGGCACGAAGCATTTCTGTGTGTTGATCTGTTCTGGCAATGGATTCTTCATGAACATCCTTGATAGCATCCCAGAGTTGCTTTGTAGATTCAAGCTTTCGGAACCGAATGAAAATGTCTTTTGAGATACTGTCACAGATGATATCTTTTGCTTGAGCATTTAGTCGCATTCTAGCTTTGTCATCGGAGGTGGGAGCATCAGGGTGCAGAACAGTGTATCCATTTTCCACTATTTGCCAAAGTTCAATGTTGATGGCTTGAAGTCTGATTTTCATTCGCTCTTTCCAGTAGACATAATGATTTCCATCGAAGATAAGAAACCTTTCAGAGTGCAAGGATCTACCTGCATACGACATACTCAAAACTCCAAGGTTGTTAGATACCAATTGTTAGGACCGATAGTATATCGACCAGAGGGGGGGTGAATGGGAGATTCAGAAATTCTTGCGAGAGTTTTGAAATGATCCCAAAAACAGCAGCGGAAATATGGTTCGATAGAATAACTTATAATTGAGCTCGCTATAGAAGAGTGTATCTATTGAAGTAGAAGTCAGTTATCATTCGAACACAGGTACGACAGAAACGAGGGCAATGCAATATAGAACAGATCCAGCAGCACAAGGAGAAACAATATATGAACTACGATGGAAATGCACTGGTATTGGTAGCAAGGTAAAGATTCGGCAGTGAAAGTAATTACGCAGGCATACAGAGATACAAAGAGAATTAAATTCGCCTGATACGATGGAAAAGAACGATAAGAGTGTAGCAGACACTTGATGAACTATGATTGATCAGATATAACTATCGGCACTGAGCACGAATGTGAACTGCTGAAGGAAATGCAATAATGTGAAGCGAACCAGTGGTTCTCGATGGCGACAGGAGAATTTGGTAGACCAGTTCGCCCTTCTGCCAAAGGACTATGTCTGGTTGGAGGGGTTGTGATTTAACACAGAGGATAAACTCTCCTTGCCCTATTCTCCTTCAACTCGGAGCTGATCAGACTCCAGTTGATTTCACTCGTGGTAGATACTTGTCGGCGATCTCCAAACCTTCGACAGACTTCTTCGCGAACCACAATGACTCTTGGTTGCTGAAGATCTTGCTCGGTGAAGACAATTACTCTTCGACACTCGAGCCGACACCTATCCATCTAGAGAGTGTGCAGTTCTCAAGAGTAATAGGTACAAGAACTCTAACTCAGAACTACTGTGATGCTCAACCACTGTCTAAGTTTTGGCTCTTGATTTTTCTCTCGGTGGATCTTAAACTCAAATCACTCGGAGAGGGGATGCACAATCAATCTTCTGAGAAATCTTAAGCGGAGCAGCCAACGGGCAACGTTGGAGCGGGCTGGCTATTTATAGCCGCAGCCTTCCCTGAAGGGGAAAAGACCAAATTGGACATGTGGAGCAGCCAATGGCCGAACGACACGAGTCCAACGGTCGGAATTGAGCACAACGGTAACATTACATGCGGAGCAAGTAATGCTAACTCCTCAGTTCAAAAGATATCTCCTACAGCGAAGAAGAACAACGTCTTCCGCTGGTAGGTAATCATTCGAAGCATAAAGAGATTTCTCTCAGTCTCGCAGGTTTGGGCTAGGCATCACAGCGGATCTAAGCTTCGAGAACCTATACCCCTCTTAATAGTACGGAGGTCCTATGACTCAAATAAATGAAAGAGGAACAACGAAAAGAATGCTACGTCTTCACTTCGTCTTCATCTTCCATCGCTGTAGTCAATTTCTTCGGACAGAATCACCGAACCAATTGCTTCGCGTCAGCAATAAAATTTCGAGGGGTCAACTCCTTCACTTCATTCTTCTCGTCTACAAGTCCTTAATAGATGTAGCTCGTTCTTCTCTGCAGCGCAGATATTTTCTAGAACTGTACAACGGAGACAGCATTCTCTTCGGTACTGCATGAACTATTTCTCTCTGTGTGCACTAGCAAACAAATCAGTCCATACCTGTTTCTGTCAACAATCTCCAAAACATAAGAGGGCAAGTATTGCACCAACATTTAGGTGCTGTTGTAAATTGATTCATATTTAATATTGGAATAATGTTACTGTACTCCAACTTCTCCATTACACATACCCCCCGATACGATCCATAGATTCATCAAAATAAGCAAACTATGCAACAAAAACAGAATCAGTCTAAAACAGAACAGTCTGTAAAGATCTGAATTAAAGTCATACTTCTGTAACTCCAAAAATTCTGAAAAATTAGGAGAACGTGGGCAATTCATATATAAATACTGTGTAAGAAGTTAAGAAGGTTCTGACGCTCCAGCAAAAAATCAAATTTCCAACACTGGACGCAAAAGTTTCTGTTTTCAAACAGCATCAATTATACTATCATCCAAATCATCCCAAAGGCATTACTTGGCACAAACACTAATTTAAAGATAAAAAAACAATCATAATAGAGGCTACAATTGTGTAAACACACAAAAAACAGAAATAAAAAGTTTATTGGGTTGTCTCCCAACAAGCTCTTTCTTTATAGCCATTAAGATAGGCTTGAGATTTCAATGATGCTCTCATGAAAGATGATAATTGAAACACAAAGAGAGCATCATGTAGCATGTGAAAAACACATTTAAGTCTAACATACTTCCTATGCATAGGCATTTTATAGGAAAACAAATTATCAAGACAAGCAATATCTGGCATATGCAAATAGGAAGAATGAGGAATTAATAATTTCAACTTAAAGATAGGTAATTTAGTAACATGAAGATTTCTACAACCATATTTTCACCTCTCATAATAATTATATGTAGGATCATATTCAAATTCAACAATATAGATATCATATAAAATATTCTCTTTGTTATCCCCATGCATAAAAGTTTTATAATCTTCCGAGATAGTGGGATTAACATTAACTAAAGTCATGACCTCTCCAAACCCACTTTTATCAAAAATTTCACAAGATTGAACACTCTACAAATATGTGGGATTCCTTTTTCCTAAAGTTGACACTCTTCCCAACCCACTTTCAATATTATTGCAAACATTATTATCAATATCATATTCATCATGAGGATTAATTAAATTTTCAAGATCATAAGAAGCATCACCCCAATCATGATCATTACAATGAGTAGTGGACATAACAAAATCATCATCCCCAAGCTTGTAATTTTGCATATCATAAACACAACTGACATTAATAGAATTATACTAAAATCATTGCAATCATGCTTTTCATTCAAGGAACTATCATGAATCACTTTATAAATTTCTTCTTTGAACACTTCATCACAATTTTCAGATTCACGATTTTCAAGCAAAACTTCATAAAGATAATCTAGAGCACTCAACTCACTAGCAATTGGTTCATCATAATTGGATTTTTTGAAAAGATTAGCAAGTGGTTGAGGATCCATATCAATAGTTTTTTTAGCAAGCGAAGATGCAAGCAAATAGAAGGCACATGGCAACACAAGCAAAGATAGCACACAAAATATTTTTGTATTTTTTTGTAAAATTGTTTTAGAAGTGGGGGAGATGAAAACGAGAGGCAAATGCAAATAAAATAAATGCAAGTGGATGATACTTTATGCGAAGGTACTTGATAGGTTTTGGTGATGTCTCCCCTGCAATGGCGCCAGAAATTCTTCCTGCTACTTGTGATCTGCGTTGGGATTTCCCCGAAGAGGAGAGGATGATGCAGTATAGACGAGACAAGTATTTCCCTCAGTTAAGAACCAAGGTTATCAATCCAGTAGGAGAACCACACAGAACCTCATTAGCAGCACCTACACACACAAAAGCGAACACTTGCACCCAACGCAATTAAGAGGGTTGTCAATCCCCTTAGCGGTTATTTGCAAGGATTAATTCTGATAGTGACAGATAGAAAAGTAAATTTTAAAATAAAATAAAAGTAAATAAATTGCAGGAAGGTATTTTTGGATTTTAATATATGATAAAGGTAGACCCAGGGGCCATAGTTTTCACTAGAGGCTTCTCTCTCGAGCGCAGAACATACGGTGGGTAAACAAATTACTGTTGGGCAATTGATAGAAAAGCGCATAGTTATGACGATATTCAAGGCAATGATCATGTATATAGGCATCACCTCCGAAACAAGTAGACTGACTCCTGCCTGCATCTACTACTATTACTCCACCCATCGACTGCTATCCAGCATGCATCTAGGGTATTAAGTATAAAACAGAGTAACGCCTTAAGCAAGATGACATGATGTAGACAAAGTAAACCCAAGCAATATGATTAAAACCCATTTTTTTATCCTTAATGGCAACAATACAAATACGTGTCATGTCCCTTTCTGTCACTGGGATTGAGCACCGCAACATTGAACCCATCACAAAGCACCTCTCCCATTGCAAGATAAATCAATCTAGTTGGCCAAACCAAACGGATAGATCGAAGAGAAATACAAAGCTATAACAATCATGCATAAAAGAGTTCAGAGAAGACTCAAATATTTCTCATGAATAATCTGATCATAAACCCACAATTCATCGGATCCCAACAAACACACCGCAAAAGAAGATTACATCAGATAGAACTCCAAGAACATCGAGGAGAACGTGGTATTGAAGATCAAAGAGAGAGAAGAAGCCATCTAGCTACTAGCTATGGACTCGTAGGTCTGTGGTAAACTACTCACACATCATCGGAAGGGCAGCAAGGTTGAAGTAGAAGCCCTTCGTGATGGATTCCTCCTCCGGCAGAGTACCGGAAAAGGCCTCCAGATGGGATCGCAGAAGAACAGAGGCTTGCGGCGGCGGTAGGGTTTTCTCGTCTGGCTCTCTATTGGTTTCTGAATATTTGAGAATTTATAGAAGTGGAATTAGGTCAAAAGGAGCCACGAGGGGCCCACAAGGCATCAGGGTGCCCCCTGGGGCCGCACCCTGTTGCCTTGTGGCCTCCTCGTGAGGCTTCTGGCATCCTCCCGAAGCTTCCAGGGTCTC
Organism: Elymus sibiricus; assembly: GCA_039707655.1. Taxonomy (NCBI): domain Eukaryota; kingdom Viridiplantae; phylum Streptophyta; class Magnoliopsida; order Poales; family Poaceae; genus Elymus; species Elymus sibiricus. The sequence goes on along the minus strand of CM077672.1, from coordinate 231,307,346 downwards.
TTTTGTCCAGAAAAAAATAGTCAAAAAGTTTCGTGGCATTTGGACTTCGTTTGGTACTGATTTCTTGAAAAACCAAAAACAAGCAGAAAACATCAACTGGCACTGGGCACTAGGTTAATACGTTAGTCACAAAAAATGATATATAAATGCATATGAAACATCCATGATTGATACTATAATAGCATGGAACAATAAACAATTATAGATACATTGGAGACGTATCAGTCATGCAACATCAGTTCCCAGAATGGTTTAAACCCGTTAATATTGAACAATATGATGGAACAACTGACCCGTCTGGATTGAAGATTTCCTCCTCCACATCCATATGGCTCGAGGAGACGATCTCCACGCCATGAAATATCTACCGTTAAAGCTTAAAGGACCGGCGTGGAATTGGCAAAATAACTTGCCCGAGAACTCTATAGAAAGCTGGGATGAACTTGAGGATGCCTTCCGAGCTAATTTCCAGGGGATCTCTGTCCGGCCTCCGGACGCCGATAACCTTAGCCACATCATCCAGCAGCCTAGCGAGTCCGCTGGGCAGTTTTGGAATTGGTTCCTGACCAAGAAAAATCAAATAGTAGACTGTCCTGATTTTTTTTCAAAAGTATGACTAAATTTATAACAAATTTGAAAATTATACGGCGAAATGATGGAGACTGTCCTGATGCAGAAGCAATTGCCTCTTTCTGGCACAACATTCGTGATGAGTGGCTGGCGCGACAGCTCGGACAAGAGAAGCCAAAAACAATGGTGGCTCTCACCTCCTTAATGACTGTAACATCCCCAGATTACCCCACCTTAGTTAAACTAATTAGATTGCCATGTCATCATGATCATTCTAAATAAATTGCATTTAGAAAATAATTCAACTTCAAATTCAAATTCAAAACACAAGTCAAATTATTATTTCTTCAAATTGCAAAACAAAAGTGTTCATGAAATTGCAAATATTCCATAAACAATTATAAGATAGGAGGCAACATTATTTGAATTATTAAAATGCCACTAACCTATTTAAAACAGTACCCAAATCAGCTCATTTAAGCCATTTCCAATTAATTCAAATTCAACTCAAATCATTTGAGTCCCAAACTTTTTGTGGCCTTACTAAGTAATGCATAGTATTTGATTTAACCAACTCCACATTTTTACAAAAGGAATTAAGTGCCAAAAGAAATTCAAAACAGTAAGCAAAAGAGAAAACAGAAAATAAAAATGGAAACAGAACTGAAAATAAAAGAGGTAGAGCTCACCTGTGCTTTGGCCCAGAGCCACAGAAGCCGGCCCAGCCCACCACCACCAGCGTCTTCTACCTGCTCCCCCCCTCCGTGTCATCGTCCCCGCGCCCGGCGCGCGCTGCACCGTCCCCAGCCCGCCACGGCGACGGAGCAGGTAAGCCGCGGGTAAGTCCGCGCCCCTCGAGCCCCTAGCCTTCCCCCTGCCCACTTTCCCCTCCTCCCTCGTCCTCTCCATCGATCGGGAGCAGCTCCCGACGCGGCCATCGCCGCACGCCCGTCGATCCCTCGGCCACCGTGCTACCCTCGCCGCATCGTCGTGTCCAGAAGAACCGTAGCTGTCATCTGCAACACCACCTCGACGCCGGGGAGCCCCGGAAACGCCGCCCGCGCCCGTTCCCCTCGCCGGAATCCGCCTCGGCCGCCGCCTCAACCCGCTGCTCCGGCATCTCTCCGGCCTCCCCGAGCCTCTACTCGACCCTACTGTGAGCTCCGCCTCCTCCTCCCCTCTTTTCGAGCTTGGTCTCGAGCTGTTGCACGCGCCCCGCCATAGCCGTAGCTTTGGCCGTCGCCGCGAGCTCGGTTCCGGCGAGCTCAGTCCACCCCAGCACCCACGGCCGCCACCGTTGGATGCGCGCGAGCGCCAGGAACCCGTAGAGCTTCTCTACGCGCCGATCCATGCACCCTAGCGCTTTTCCGATGATCACCAGTGGACGCCGCCGCGTTCTGGCATCACCGCCGGCGCGCCGCCGTGTTCGAACGCTGGCGGGACCCACCTGACAGTTAGTTAGCACTAACCCGATGCCTAACAAGCACTGACTGGTGGGCCCGTCTACTGTAGCGTTTAAATTAGTCTCTAATTAACCCACTGTTATTTGAGACACTGACAGAGCGGGCCCACACCCTAATTAATTTATTTAGACTAAATAATTCTGTTAATACTAACTGTGCCACTGACCACTGGGTCCCACTGGACCCAGTTGACCAGTCAACTGCTGACTGGGGTTGACCCAGTCAATGACAGCTGGGTCCCACTGGATCTTTGACCAGTCAACCATGGACCAGTCAACTGCTGACTGGGCAGTTAACTGGGCCCACATGTCAGCCCCTATTGCACATTTCTGGGTACACTTCTGTGTACCCATATCAATTAATATTTAAATGATTTTCGAAATAAATTAATTCCAGAAATTATAGAAAATGATTAAAACTTTGAAAAATCATAAAAAATTAACCGTAAGTCAGATGAAAATAATTTATATATGAAAAATGATCAGAAAAATCTAACAAATTCGAATATGTCATTTGCATTCATGTTAGAACCCTCTAAGTAGATGCACATGGAACTTTTTGCCTGTTTTCGATAAATGAATAGTGCATGACCTCAGATAAATAATTCCAAATAAATTCCTAAAACATCTAAAATATTTAGAGATGCAATATATCACCCCTGCATATCATTTAGGCATGTCATGCATAGTGATTGCATTTGAATGCTTGTATTTATCTGTTTCTTCCCCCTCTTCTTCTCCGGTAGACCCCGGGACCGTTGATGATCCGGTGATCGTCCACTATGCTGAAGATCCGTTTCTGTCTGCAGAGCAACCAGGCAAGCAAACCCCCTTGATCATTCCTATATCACCTATTCTTTCTCTCCCATGATTGCATTAGATTTTGCTACTGTAATTGATTGCTCCTATTCTGATGCATATCCTGATTTTGTAGCCTGCTGTTTATACTTTACCTATTGTCCTAAATGCTTAGTATAGGCTGGTTAGTGATCCATCAATGGCCCCACACCCTTGTCCTTTGTTGCCATGCTTTACCACCAGTGACTCGATCAGTGTGATCGATGTACAGAGACTGAACACAGCACCGCACACCACCTTAGTTGTACGACTCTACAGAGATACTATCGAGTGCCGAGGGTGATACCTCCTACCTCACTCCTGATGATATCTCTGTAGCATAGCTAGTCAATTGTGGGTTACCGAGGGTGATTCCTCTTTCACCACCTCCGATGAAGCCTCTGTCGTGCAATCCCTCAAGTGTGAACTTATCGAGGGCGATTCCTCCGAGTTCACCCTGACGGGTACATTGAGTAGGAATCCAATGAGGGTGATTCCTCGGATTTCCTCCTTGATGTTATGGACACACGGATACTTTGACTTTACCTCAGAAACTTGTGGAAGTCGGGTCGACCCCGAGGGGTACCCGCGAGAGATGTGGAGTCGGGTTGACCGTGAGGGTACCCGCGAGATAAATACGTGGCACGGCCGGGCATTCCTAGCCCTTGCCGTAAGTCCAAGAGACAGGGCGACGTGGTCACATGATTGTGAGTCTCTGCTCGTCTCCGCGAGCTCCTAATAAATCACTAACGGATTTGGGTATTTGATCTGAGTTGGCCACTGGCCAATACGCACTACCACCACGCGGGATAATGGTTTAATGGGGCCCTCTGCGCCGTATGTATCAGCCGAAAGCTCTGTCAGACGTCCAGTTCAGCACTGCGGCACGGGCGGGTCGGTGCCCCAGAGGAGGTGGCCTGGATCGCCCTACACGCAATGACCCGGAGTGCAAAGGGCGATGGGCCCAAGACCCTTGAGCACTTAGGATGTAGACCGGCGGGGACCTCTCTGCTGAGCCTAGGTAGGACTACGTCGGGTCGATCAGCCGAGGCCGGGCATGACCGAGAAAAGTGTGTCCAGCCAGAGTTAATCGAGCGTGTTGGGTAACAGTAGTGCACCCTTGCAGGGAAGATTATCTATTCGAATAGCCGTGTCCACGGTAACAGGACGCTCAGTGTTGTATCCCAATCTAATACAACTTGAACTGGATACTTGTGATGCTTAATAATAAGTTGTCTCCGGGATCGCTTTCGCGTAAGGAGTCGAGGAAGGATCTCTGGGCATTGCTACCAATTAATTATTACTATATGTTATGTTACTAATCTTCACTCTTCTAATGCTGCAAGACGCTGAAGATGCTAGTCTTCGATAGGCTAGGCTTTCCCCTCTATTCTGGCATTTCTGCAGTCTAGTCCACAGATACAGCCTCTTCATTTGATACCGATGCATAAATAGAATAGATCTGATGTAAGTCTTGCGAGTACTTTGGATGAGTACTCACGGTTGCTTTGCTACCTCTTTTTCCCCATACCCGATTGCTGCGATCAGATGGCGGAGCCCCGGAGCCAGCTGTCCCCGTCGACGACTTCTACTACCCCGTCAGAGCTTACTACTACGTGGAGACCGACGACCAGGAGTAGTTTAGGAGGCTCCCAGGCAGGAGGCCTTGCCTCTTTCGATCAGAGCCGTTGTTTGTTTTCGCCTTCTTAAGGCAACCTTGTCTAATTATGTCTGGACTCAGATACTAATGCTTCCGCTGATGCTTGTGTAACTCGAGCTTATGTATTCGAGCCCTTGAGGCCCCTGGCTTGTAATATAAAGCTTGTATTATTTTATTTTTGAGTCTAGAGTTGTGTTGTGATATCTTCCGTGAGTCCCTGGGCTTGATCGTGCGCATTTGCGTGTATGATTAGTTCATGGTCGGGCCGGGGGCATCACAATGACCCAATTCTGCGCTAGCGAGGATAGATGGTTGGCTCGTAGAAGCAACAACAACAAAGACCCCGGCACCTCAGAGGTGCACGACGAAAACGGGAAGCCTAGGCGCAATAAAAATAACAAGCACCGTCACAAAGGCAATGGCAGTGATGCCGACGAGGGGACTGTAAATGCCGGATTTAGCAATCCACGGATCGGTCAGAAAAAGAAGCCCTTCAAAGGGAATAAAGACGGCTTGTCCATACTAGAAAAGATCCTCGACAAGCCTTGCCAAATCCATGGTACTTCGGACAAGCCTGCCAATCACTCCAACCGAAACTGCTGGGTCATCAAGCAAGCAGGAAAGATTGCATTCGAGAACCAGGGCAAAGGTCAGTCTCATAGCGAGGACGAGGACGAACCTTCCAGGCCTTGCAATGGAGGCCAAAAATAGTTTCCTCCCAAAGTAAAGGTTGTGAATATGATTTATGATACCCATATCCCTAAAAGGAGAGGAAGCGCATGCTCCGAGATGTTTACGTTTTAGAGCCCGTAGCGCCAAAGTATAATCCATGGTCGGTCTGCCCGATCACCTTTGATCGACGAGACAATCCGACCAGTATCCGTCATGGAGGGACGGCGGCTCTGGTGCTCGATCCTATAGTGGACGGTTTTCACCTAACACGGGTCTTATGGATGGAGGCAGCAACCTCAACCTGATCTATGGTGACATAGTCAGGAAGATGGGCATCGATCCGTCAAGGATTAAATCCAGCAACATGATATGTCCATTTTGCATCATGTTTTGCTACTGTTATTTATAGTGTTTTTAATCAATATAACACTTTGTGGAGCAATTCTAATGCCTTTTCTCTCTTAGTATGCAAGATTTACACAAGGAGGGAGATTGCCGGCAGCTGGAATTCTAGACCTGAAAAAGCTATGTCAGAGATACCTATTCTGCACATCTCCAAATGAGCTAAAATTTCATGGAGATTTATTTTGGAATAAATAAAATATACTGGAAGAATGAAATACCAGAGGGGGCCACCCACGAGGCACCAGGGCGCGCCACCCCCCCAGGCGCGCCCTGGTGGCTCGTGGGGCCCCTGGCCAGCCTCTGGCCCCCATTTTCTGGTATATTAGTCCATTTGCCCTAGAAAAAATATAGAGAAGACTTTCGGGATGGTGCGCCGCCGTCTCGAGGCAGAACTTGGGCAGGAGCACTTTTGCTCTCCGGCGGAGAGATTCTGCCGGGGATACTTCCCTCCGGGAGGGGGAAATCGTCGCCATCAACATCACCAACGATCCTCTCATCGTGGGAGGACCAATCTTCATCAACATCTTCAACAGCACCATCTCATCTCAAACCTTAGTTCATCTCTTGTATTCAATCTTTGTCTCAAAACCTCAGATTGGTACCTATGGGTTGCTAGTAGTGTTGATTACATCTTGTAGTTGATGCTAGTTGGTTTATTTGGTGTAAGATTATATGTTCAGACCATTATGCTATTTAATACCCCTCTGATCTTGAACATGATTATGATTTGTGAGTAGTTACTTTTGTTCTTGAGGACATGGGAGAAGTCTTGTCATAAGTAATCATGTGAATTTGGTATTCGTTCGATATTTTGATGATATGTATGTTGTTGATTCTCTTAGTGGTGTCATGTGAACGTCGACTACATGACACTTCACCATCTTTGGGCCTAAGGGAATGCATTGTGGAGTAGTAATTAGATGATGGGTTGCTAGAGTGACAGAAGCTTAAACCGTAGTTTATGCGCTATTCCGTAAGGGGCTGATTTGGATCCATATGTTTAATGCTATGGTTAGAGTTATCTTAATTCTTCTTTCGTAGTTGCTGATGCTTGCCTGAGGGGGTAATCATAAGTGGGAGGCTTGTTCAAGTAAGAACATCACCCAAGCACCAGTCCACCCACATATCAAATTATCAAAGTAGCGAACGCGAATCAAACCAACATGATGAAAGTGACTAGATGAAATTCCCATGTGTCCTCGAGAACGCTTTGCTTACTATAATAGATCGTTCCGGCTTGTCCTTTGCTACAAAAAGGATTGGGCCACCTTGCTGCACTCTTTGTTACTATTTCTACTTGTCACTTGTTACAAATTATCTTGCTATCAAACTACTCGTTACCGATAATTTCAGTGCTTGTAGAAAATACCTTGCTGAAAACCGCTTGTCATTTCCTTCTGCTCCTCGTTGGGTTTGACACTCTTACTTATCGAAAGGACTACGATTGATTCCCTATACTTGTGGGTCATCAAGACTCTTTTCTGGCGCCGTTGCCGGGGAGTGAAGCGCCTTTGGTGAGTGGAATTTGGTAAGGAAATATTTATATTACATGCTGAAATTTACTGTCACTTGTCACTATGGAAAGTAATCCTTTGAGGGGTTTGTTCAGGGTATCTTCACCTCGACCGGAAACATAAATAGTTGCTCCTCAACCTACTGCACCTACTGAAAATATTTCATATGAAATTCCTCTGGGTATGATAGAGAAACTGGTAGCTAATCCTATGCAGGAGATGGAACGGTACATCCTGATATGCACTTGATCTATGTGGATGAAATTTGTGGATTGTTTAAGCTTGCAGGTTTATCCGGAGATGGAGTTAAGAAGAAAGTATTCCCTTTATCTTTGGAGGGAAAGGCATTGACATGGTATAGGCTATGTGATGATACTGATACATGGGACTAGAACCGATTGAATCTGGAATTCCATCAGAAATTTTATCATATGCATTTGGTTCATCGTGATCGGAATTATATATATAATTTTTGGCCTCGTGAAGGAGAAAGCATCGCTCAAGCTTGGGGGAGGCTTAAGTACATGATGTACACATGCCCCAATCATGAGCTCTCAAGAAAAATTATCTTACAGAATTTTTATGCTCGACTTTCTCATGATAGTCAAACCATGCTCGATTCTTCTTCGACTGGCTCCTTTATGAAGAAAACTATTGAATTCAGATTGGATCTTCTGGAAAGAATTAAACGCAACTCTAAAGATTGGGAACTTGACAAAGGTAATGAGTCAGGTATAATACTTGAGTTTGATTGTGTTAAATCTTTTAAGGCTACCGATGCTTTTCACAAGTTTAGCACTAAATATGGACTTGACTCTGAGATAGTAGCTTCCTTTTGTGAATCCTTTGCTACTCATGTTGATCTCCCTAAGGAGAAGTGGTTTAAATATCACCCACCTATTGAATTAAAAGAAGAACCCGTTAGTGTTAAAGAAGAAACAATTGTTTACCATGCTGATCCAGTTGTGCCTACTGCTTATATTGAGAAACCACCTTTTCCTGTTAGGATCAAGGAACATGCTAAAGTTTCAGCTGTGGTTAACAAAAGTAATATTAGAGCAACTAGACCCTCCGAACAAATTAAAGTTTAACCTAATGTTGCTATGGTTAAAGATCTCTTGGTCGATAATATAGATGGGCATGTTATTTACTTCTGCGATGAAGCAGCTAGAATTGCTAAACCAGATCCTAAAGATAAAAACAGACCCGTTGTAGGCATGCCTGTTATCTCTGTTAAAATAGGAGATCATTGTTATCATGTCTTATGTGATTCGGGTTCTAGTGTGAGTGCTATTCCGTTTACCTTATATCAAGAAATTATGAATGATATTGCACCTGTTGAAATAGAGGACATTGATGTTAGTATTAAGCTTGCAAACAGAGATACCATTATACCACTTGGGATCGTTAGAGATGTTGAAGTCTTGTGTGGAAAAATAAAACACCCTACTGATTTTCTAGTCCTCGGTTCTCCACAAGATGATTTTTGTCCCATTATATTTGGTAGACCTTTCTTGAACACTGTTAATGCTAAGATTGATTGCGCTAAAGAAACTGTTAGTGTTGATTTTGGTGGTATGTCTCATGAGTTCAATTTCTCCAAGTTTCATAGACAAACTCATGATAAGGAATTGCCTAGTAAAGATGAAATTATTGGTCTTGCTTCTATTGCCGCACCTCCTACTGATCCGTTAGAACAATATTTGCTGGACCATGAAAATGATATGCATATGAATGAAAGAAATGAAATAAATAAGATGTTCTTTGATCAACCACCTATCCTTAAACACAATTTGCATGTTGAAACTCTTGGAGGCCCTCCTCCACCTAAGGGTGATCCTGTATTTCAATTGAAACAATTTCCTGATACATTGAAATATGCTTACCTCGATGAAAAGAAGATATATCCTGTTATTATCAGTGCTAACCTTTCAGAGCATGAAGAAAAGAGATTACTAAAAACTCTAAAGAAGCACCGAGCTGCTATTGGATATACTCTTGATGATCTTAAGGGCATTAGTCCCACTCTATGTCAGCACAAAATTAATATGGAGCCTGATGCTAAACCAGTTGTCGACCACCAACGACGATTAAATCCTAAGATGAAAGAGGTGGTAAGAACCGAAATATTAAAGCTTCTGGAAGCAGGTATAATTTATCCCATAGCTGATAGTAGATGGGTAAGTCCCATTCATTGTGTCCCTAAGAAAGGAGATATTACCGTTGTTCCTAATGATAAAAATGAACTCATTCCACAAAGAATAGTAACTGGTTATAGCATGGTAATTGATTTTAGAAAATTAAACAAAGCTACTAGAAAAGATCATTACCCCTTACCTTTTATTGATCAAAAGTTAGAAAGATTGTCTAAGCATACGCACTTTTGTTTCCTAGATGGTTATTCTGGTTTTTCTCAAATACCTGTATCACAATCCGACCAAGAGAAAACCACCTTTACTTGTCCTTTTGGAACTTATGCTTATAGACGTATGCCTTTTGGTTTATGCAATGCACCTGCTACCTTTCAAAGATGTATGACTGCTATATTCTCTGACTTTTGTGAAAAGATTGTTGAGGTTTTCATGGATGATTTTTCCGTTTACGAAACTTCTTTTGATGATTGCTTAAGCAACCTTGATCGAGTTTTGCAGAGATGTGAAGAGACTAATCTTGTCTTGAATTGGGAGAAGTGCCACTTTATGGTGAATGAAGGCATTGTCTTGGGGCATAAAATTTCTGAAAGATGTATTGAAGTTGATAAAGCTAAGGTTGATGCTATTGAGAAAATGCCATGTCCTAAAGATATTAAAGGTATAAGAAGTTTCCTTGGTCATGCTGGTTTCTATAGGAGATTTATTAAAGACTTCTCTAAAATTTCTAGGCCTCTTACCAATCTTTGCAAAAAGATGTTCCATTTGTTTTTGATGATGATTTTCTAGAAGCCTTTGAAACACTTAAGAAAGCCTTAACCACTGCACCTATTATTCAACCACCTGATTGGAATTTGCCTTTTGAAATTATGTGTGATGCTAGTGATTATGCTGTTGGTGCTGTTCTAGGACAGAGAGTTGATAAGAAATTAAATGTTATCCATTATGCTAGTAAAACTCTAGACAGTGCCCTAAGAAATTATGCTACTACTGAGAAAGAATTTCTAGCAGTTGTGTTTGCATGTGATAAATTCAGATCTTACATAGTTGATTCTAAAGTAACTGTTCACATCGATCATGCTGCTATTAAATATCTTATGGAAAAGAAAGATGCTAAACCTAGACTCATTAGGTGGGTTTTATTGCTACAAGAATTTGACTTGCATATTATTGATAGAAAGGGAGCTGAGAATCCCGTAGCAGATAATTTGTCTAGAATTGAAAATGTTCTTGATGACCCACTTCCTATTAATGATGATTTTCCTGATGAACAATTAGCTGCCATAAATGCTTCTCGTAATACTCCTTGGTATGCCGACTATGCTAATTATATTTTTGCTAAATTTATACCACCTAGTTTCACATACCAACAAAAGAAAAAGTTCTTCTATGATTTAAGACACTACTTTTGGGATGACCCACATCTTTATAAAGAAGGAGTAGATGGTATTATTAGACGTTGTATACCTGAGCATGAACATGAACAAATCCTACGGAAGTGTCATTCCGAGGCTTACGGAGGACACCATGCGGGAGACAGGACTGCACACAAGGTATTACAATCTGGTTTTTATTGGCCTACTCTTTTCAAGGATGCTCGTAAGTTTGTCCTATCTTGTGATAAATGTCAAAGAATTGGTAATGTTGGTAGACGTCAGGAAATGCCTATGAATTATTCACTTGCTATTGAACCATTTGATGTTTGGGGATTTGATTATATGGGACCTTTTCCTAAATCCAATGGGTATACTCATATTTTAGTTGTTGTTGATTACGTTACTAAGTGGGTAGAAGCTATTCCAACTAGTAGTGCTGATCATAACACTTCTATTAAAATGTTTAAAGAAGTTAATTTTCCAAGGTTCGGAGTCCCTAGATATTTAATGACTGATGGTGGTTCACATTTTATTCATGGTGCATTCCGTAAATTGCTTGCTAAATATGATGTCAACCATAGAATTGCATCTCCCTATCACCCTCAAACTAGTGGTCAAGTTGAATTGAGCAATAGAGAAATAAAATTAATTTTGCAAAAAACCGTCAATAGATCTAGAAAGAATTGGTCTAAGAAACTTGACGATGCATTATGGGCTTATAGAACTGCTTATAAAAATCCTATGGGTATGTCTCCTTATAAAATGGTTTATGGAAAAGCATGTCATTTACCTCTTGAGTTAGAACGTAAAGCATATTGGGCAATTAAAGAACTCAATTATGATTTTAAACTTGCTGGTGAAAAGAGGTTATTTGATATTAGCTCATTAGATGAATGGAGAACCCAAGCTTATGAAAATGCCAAATTGTTTAAAGAAAAACTTAAAAGATGGCATGATAGAAGAATTCGAAAACAGGAATTTAAAGTGGGTGAGCAAGTTCTATTGTACAATTCTCGTTTGAGATTCTTTGCAGGAAAACTTCTCTCTAAATGGGAAGGACTGTATATCATCAAAGAAGTTTATCGCTCCGAAGCCATCAAAATAAACAACTCCGAAGGCACTAATCCGAGAGTGGTGAATGGGCAAAGAATTAAGCACTATATTTCAGGTACTCCCATTAATGTTGAAACTAATATTATTACAACAATTACACCAGAGGAATACATAAGAGAGACCTTCCAGAACACTCCATAACCTTGAAAATGAAGAGGTACGTGATACGGTAAGTAAACCGACTCCAAAAATTCCATAAAAATACTTTCTGTCAGTTTTGGAATATTAGAAAAAATACAAAAATAAGAAATAGCCGAGGGGACCCACCTGGTGCCCACGAGGCACCTGGGCGCGCCACCCCCCCAGGCGCGCCCTGGTGGCTCGTGGGCCCCTCGTGAGCCTTCCCGACTCTGTTTTCTTCTGGATTACTTGTTTTGCAAGATAAAAATTCTTTTTATATACTCTTGAACGTTTTGACCACCGTATCGCAGAAATCTCCTCTGTTCTTGTTTCATGCTATTTTTCTGACAGATCCGAAAGTATGTCGTCTCAAGACTCAGATGGAGAGAGCTTCGTATCGCACTATGTTACAAATCCAAGAATCTATGGGGACATAGATCCCTATGGATGGTCCGCGGAGAAGGAGCGAGACGCAGACATAAAGGGAACGGAAGACGCGAGCTCGGATGAAGAAGAAGCCCCTCTACCTCAACCGGGAGATATGCATGTGGAGTTCAAGAAGTCGAGCCTCCCAAACACAGTAAACAAATCTAAGATCCAATTTATCCCTTTCCATCTTCTACAGGAAAACAAGAACGTATTGTGTGAGAAGATAGTGGAGCTTGAGCAAGAAATTAGCAAGTTGAAGGAAGAAAACTATGTTCTCAAGCGAAAACTGAAGGACAAGCTCGCCACTTCACCATCACCGAAGAAGGAAACTTGAGTACATGGGTATGGGCACTCCCCTTGGCTTGTGCCAAGCTTGGGGGAGGCGCCCCGGTATCGTATCACCATCACTTTTATCATCTTTACCTATTTTTAGTTTGATCCTTAGTTATTTCGTGATCTAGTTGAATAAAAGTTTAGTATGATCTATTTTCGAGTGCTAGTTTCGTGATCTATCTATCTATGTAATCGAGTTGAGAGTTATATAATAAAGAGTAGTTTGAGTTTTTCCTTCTTTACTTTCATGTTTCAATCCTAGCAATGAAAATAATGAAAAAGATCATATGCTAATCTTATGGAAAGTAATGACATTACATAAAGAAAAGTATAAGTGGTAAAATTTATTGAAAGTTAACAAGCATAGCATTAGTCAATGATGCAATTCATGAAAAAATTAATAGCGAAGAGAAGATTCACATGCAAATATACTATCTTGGACATCTTTTATGATTGTGAGCCCCCATTAAGTATTTTATGTCAAATTGTTGACGTTGGACAAGGAAGACAACGTAATGAATTATGTTTGCTTATATTCACATAGAAGTTATATTGTCATAGATCCTCCAACATGTGGTGCTTGCCCAATATCTTTGGTAGCCAAAAATCCGCACCAAGTAGAGATACTACTTGTGCATCCAAAACCCTTAAACCCAGTTTCATGTCATGAGAGTCCACTATACCTACCTACGGATTGAATAAGATCCTTCAAGTAAGTTGTCATCGGTGCAAAAAGCAATAAAAATTGCCTCTATATATGTCTGAACTTTTATTGTAAGGGAAAATAAGCTTTGTACGAACTTGTGATGGTAAAGAAATAAAAGCGACGGACTGCATAATAAAGGTTGCTATCACAAGGGGCAATATAAAGTGACGTTCCTTTGCATTAAGAGCTTGTGCATCCAACAAAAAAACGCATGACAACCTCTGCTTCCCTCTGCGAAGGGCCTATCTTTTACTTTTATGTATTTACTTTTTATGCAAGAGTCAATAGTGTTCTCCTCTACTTCCTTTTTATTTTCTCTTTTGCAAGAATCATGTGGTGGGGAAAGATCTAGGCATATATATCCAGTTGGATATGAGTGATCATGTGTTATTATTTTTGACATCACCCTTGAGGTGAATAAGTTGGGAGGCGAAATCATAAGCCCCTGTCTTTCTATGTGTCTGGCTTAAACCTTTTGCTCCATATATATGTCGTGAGTGTTAGCAATCATAGAAGACTAAATGATGGTTGAGTATGTGGACTTGCTAAAAAGCTCCTACATGAGACCCTTCCTGAAAATATGATGAATTGCAATTGCATTGTTGACTGAGAACATAGTTTGTTAGTTTTCAAGAAAGTTTATGCCTTATACTTCATTGTTGTGATGAATTGTTACTTGCTCATGAGAAGTTTTATGATAATGAATATTGCTGTTGTAATAATGATCATGATGCTACTATGTCCGTATTTTGTTTTTATCGACACCTCTCTCTCTAAACGTGTGGACATGATTATCGATATCGGCTTTCGCTTGAGGACAAGCGAGGTCTAAGCTTGGGGGAGTTGATACGTCCATTTTGCATCAAGTTTTGCTACTGTTGTTTATAGTGTTTTTAATCAATATAACACTTTGTGGAGCAATTCTAATGCCTTTTCTCTCTTAATATGCAAGATTTACACAAGGAGGGAGATTGCCGGCAGATGGAATTCTGGACCTGAAAAAGCTATGTCAGAGATACCTATTATGCACATCTCCAAATGAGCTGAAATTTCACGAAGATTTATTTTGGAATAAATAAAATATACTGGAAGAAAGAAATACCAGAGGGGGCCACCCAGGAGCCCACGAGGCACCAGGGCGCGCCACCCCCCCAGGCGCGCCCTGGTGGCTCGTGGGGCCCCTCGCCAGCCTCTGGCCCCCATTTTCTGGTATATAAGTCCATTTTCCCTAGAAAAAATATAAAGAAGACTTTCGGGATGGTGCACCGCCATCTCGAGGAGGAACTTTGGCAGGAGCACTTTTGCTCTCCGGCGGAGAGATTCTGCCGGGGATACTTCCCTCCGGGAGGGGGAAATCGTCGCCATCAACATCACCAACGATCCTCTCATCGTGGGAGGACCAATCTTCATCAACATCTTCAACAGCACCATCTCATCTCAAACCCTAGTTCATCTCTTGTATTCAATCTTTGTCTCAAAACCACATATTGGTACCTGTGGGTTGCTAGTAGTGTTGATTACATCTTGTAGTTGATGCTAATTGGTTTATTTGGTGGAAGATTATATGTTCAGATCCATTATACTATTTAATACCCCTCTGATCTTGAACATGATTATGATTTGTGAGTAGTTACTTTTGCTCTTGAGGACATGGGAGAAGTCTTGTCATAAGTAATCATGTGAATTTGGTATTCGTTCGATATTTTGATGATATGTATGTTGTTGATTCTCTTAGTGGTGTCATGTGAACGTCGACTACATGACACTTCACCATCTTTGGGCCTAAGGGAATGCATTGTGGAGTAGTATTTAGATGATGGGTTGCTAGAGTGACAGAAGCTTAAACCCTAGTTTATGTGCTATTCCGTAAGGGGCTGATTTGGATCCATATGTTTAATGCTATGGTTAGAGTTATCTTAAATCTTATTTCATAGTTGCGGATGCTTGCGAGAGGGGGTAATCATAAGTGGGAGGCTTGTTCAAGTAAGAACAGCACCCAAGCACCAGTCCACCCACATATCAAATTATCAAAGTAGCGAACGCGAATCAAACCAACATGATGAAAGTGACTAGATGAAATTCCCATGTGTCCTCGAGAACGCTTTGCTTACTGTAAGAGATCGTTCCGGCTTGTCCTTTGCTACAAAATGGATTGGGCCACCTTGCTGCACTCTTTGTTACTATTGCTACTTGTCACTTGTTACAAATTATCTTGCTATCAAACTACTCGTTACTGATAATTTTAGTGCTTGCAGAAAATACCTTGCTGAAAACCGCTTGTCATTTCCTTCTGCTCCTCGTTGGGTTCGACACTCTTACTTATCGAAAGGACTACGATTGATCCCCTATACTTGTGGGTCATCACAACACCATTTTTAAGGGTGTCATACCAGGTGTTGAGGCGTAGTGCTCCAGAACTATTATCTTCGAAGTAGTGTTCGGCTCTCCCGAGAACTTTAGGAGCGAAGATTTAATCTTCGACATCGTTCCTTTCTGCAGTGGTTATCACGCACTCCTCGGCCGAACTGCTTTTGCTCGATTCAATGCCATCCCACATTATGCTTATCTAAAGCTAAAAATGTCGGGGCCTAAGGGCGTCATCAAAGTTAATGGCAACAATGAGCGCTCTCTTCACACGGAGGAGCAAACTGCAACTCTCGCAGTCGAGGTCCAGGCCGCAAAGGAGGCATCAAGGTACCTGACTACATCAAACATGCGGAGCTCTCAAGTGCTTCCGAGGTGTTACCTTTGCCTCCAAGCAGTCAAGCGGCAGCCCCAAATAGGGGTACGTGCTGCATGGTTCCCCTTAGCTGACCGAGGACTACGTGCCTCGGGTACAGAACTTCGCACTTAAAATACCATGGGGGGCGGTGGAGCATAATCATAACGGCAAAACTGTTCGGCTAAACCAACAGTTGCCGAAGTCCCTCCTGGTTGTTTCAGTGGCACCATTAAAGGCCCAAACAGGAGCCTATAAAAACAGCATTAAGCTGACATCCTGCCGCTATTGGATATGACCTATTAAAAGGACCCGCCGCTCAAATGCAGTCAAAGCATAGCAATGGCGTTGTAGCAGGAAATATTTTTTACACCTTGGGTTGGACAGGGACTCACTGGTACACAACACGAAGGTGGACGTGCAGCAGGACAGGACATTAAGCCCGGTGATAGATGCTCTGCGTATCACAAACCTTCCCCTCCTTCTTTTTTATGTATCTTGTAAAGTTTATTCGATAGCTCAACTTGTTCGGTTCGACCCTATCAATTAATCAAAAGAAGAACTTTATGTTCGGTTTACATTTATGTGTATCATACATTTTTTCTCTTCTTCTTACAAGCTAAAGATAATTGTCACGATACGACTATTTCTTGCCTTTAGAAGTCATCGGCTTCGACCGGGGGCTAGGACTCAAACCATGCCCACTAACAAGCCTCGGTACTCATATAAAAGACCTCGGCCTCCCGTTCTCGGATATTGCCTTATATGCATCAATTTCAAATTGTGTCTTTGGTCAAGAGCTGGGTTACCCGGCTCCTGTGCTTAACCCTTATGTTTCCGCATTGTTTGACTAAGGGCGTAAAGGGAGCACCACTGCGATTGTTACTTCCGGATTAACTGGTCAAATACCTCAGTGGAGAAAGCCGAAAGCTGACTATCACAATAAGCGTAAATTGGTCAGTAATCCGATGACTGTGTCAAACTAAAAATCGATAGAGGTTATTCTGTATTAAACGATGGGCCTTTTTTAAAAATAGTCCAAAGTGTTAATGGTTTGACCTCGGATAGCTCCGAACACTCAATATGCACCGGGGGCTAGTAACTTGCCCCCCAAACTTAAAGCTCCTATGACCAAGTGAAAGTTTTCAAGTCTCCTAGTCTGATTGCCTAGTTTCTATTAACATAACCGCCTCCGGGTACTAAGACATCGGCTAAGGGTTGCATTGTTACTACAGAAACACCCTGTGTAGCATCTACAAAGGGGCAGAAGCCGACGACTGGTCACTTTCAAATTTTAAACAATTGCAAAGGAGTCAAAATAACACATCGGACATAAAGGATTCATTCACCTCAAAATGAAGCCTATATTTTTACATCATAAACCTCGGCATACCAAGAGACACCTAGTCAAAGTTTTCAAGGATGGTATCCTTGCGGCACTTGGACTCTAACATACGTGCACCCAGCATTACATCTGCGAAATATTGCTCGGGCACATGCTTCTTTCCTTCAGGGCCACCCTTAGCCATGTCCTCTGCCTTGATCCCTGGATAATGCATCTTCACAGACACATACGCCTGCCGAGCACCTTCTAAGCAGGTGGAGCTCTTCCACAGTTGAAACTGAGGGGAGGCGCTTTGGAGCCACTGACCTAAACCGAAGTAGCTGCTCAACAACGGCTCGGTGGGCCACAGGGTGATGCAGAGGTCCTCCATTGTAGGTTTTGCGAGTCGGTGCAGCTCCATCAGTTGTTTCATTTGATCACCGAGGAGTGGCGGATGCGACAACACCTGAAACTGTGCCCAAAACGCCTTCTGTTCAGCGGCATCTTTGCGCGCGCTGTAATATTGACACGCATCCGGCACACTCCTCGGCAGGTCCATGAAGGCACCTAACAAACGCCAGATTTGCGTCAGCTTGGCGAAGTTGACATCACCGAAGACGCACTGCACTAAGTATGGCTTAGCGGCAGCTATTTCGGATACTTGCCGAAGTTCTTCTCGGTCCACCCTTTCCTGTGACCGGGCCTCCTGACGCGCCAGTTCGAGCCTCTTGAGCTTGGCCTCGTCCTTCTCCTTGGCATCCTTAAGGGCGTCACACTTCACGTACAAACCCCATAGGTCTTCCTCCACCTCGGTCACCCGAGCCTGGTCCTTTCTCTGAGCGTCCCGCTCCGCGGCAAGCTCGACGCTTCCCTGTTCAGTCGCAGCCCTCTGGTGCTCGGCTTCGGTCTGAGCCTTTTTAAGTTTGGCCGGGCCTCCATCTCCGTCGCGATAGCTAGAAACAATCAGTGCACATATATTAAATACTTGAGTTATTCTAACAACAAATAAAGTTATGGTACTGGTTTCCACTTCTTACCTTGCGCCTTTTCCATCTGCTCATTCAGCAGATTGATGTCCTGCTCGGACCGCGCAAGCTTATGATTTAGCTCTTCCAACTCTTTTGAGTTGGCCGCCGAGGCCTACAAAAAATTTATTAGACTCCAAAGACAAAATCAATCCTCTCATCGGCTTTATTAATCCGACCAGAGTCTTGGGGGCTACTGCATATTCACTTTCAATACCAATTTACACTACAAATCAACCCCCAAGTCAGTTCATTAAAACTAACTTAGGGCTCGGGGGCTACTGTATCCGCGCTCTCAAAGCTAGGATAAGTTCTTCGTAATATTCGTAAAATATTCTTCGGACAACTTTTCTTTTATAATTTGTCCTTCAAGGGCTACTGGGTATATCAAGTATCAACTAAAAAATTGAAGTTGTAAAAACTGATGAGCAATACAAATTACGTACCTCAAAGCCTTTAGAAAGGCCAATGAAGGCCTCCATAATTCCGGCCTCCACAGACCGGAACTGGTTAAACGTCGTGCCGAGGAGGGCACGGTGCTCGGGAAGAATAGTGGAGCTTGTTAAAGCTTCCTCTATCTTCTTTTGCCGCCCCACAAGGTTGGGCCGTCCAAGGACGGGTTGGGGCAGCAGAACATCCTCGGCTCCACCCTTTGTTAGAGAAGGGGCCGCCAACTCCGTTTGGCGCGGTGGCTCTGGGGAGGTGGGGGCCGAGGACTCTGGGCAATTGAGTACCGGTTCCTCTTGGACCAGGAGAATCTTTCCCCTTGGTCCTCGGTGACCGAGGATTGAACCTCGACCATAGACACATCGCCACCACCCTCTGTGTTTAACACAGGAGGGTCCAGATGTGATGTAACTTCTCCCTGCTCACCATGAGAAGGGGAGGGAGGGATATGCGCGTTCGAAGAACTCTACGCCAGTTCGGCTGAAGGGATGGCATTGTCCGACTACATCCCTGGGAATGCGGTGCTGCGGGTTATAAAGGCAAAAGCATAGTAAGATTAAGAACATGTTGATTGAGACTATGGTGCAAGGAGTGTCAAACAAAGTACCTTTGCGGCGGCGGCTTCTCCCTACGTTGAGGGGGGAATGAGTCCCCGGAGGAGCCAGAGTTAGCATCCTCGGTAGTAGACGAGGACCGGCTGGGCTGGGCGGCATTGGCTTTCCTCAGCTTTTTGAGCCACCGAGGAGGATCGTCCTCTTGGACTCCCTTGGATGGCACCCTCTTCCCCCTCCTAGGGGAAGAAGCCTCACCCTCCTCCTCTTCGTCCTTCTCCTCCTCATCTTCTTCCTTTTCCCCCTCCTTGGTGGAGGAGCAATGGGTGCTCTCTGTCTTGGCGTCTGAGGAGGCGCCTCGGTCGCGCAAGACTTTCTTCTTCCCTCCTTCTCCCTGACCGGAACCACGTATGGTATTTCGGTCAAGAGCTCTTCGAGCTCGGGGGTGCGCGGGTCCTCGGGCAGCGACGCAGGAGACCCCATCTTTCAGGCCTTGGCGCGCCAGGTCTAGTCATAAAAGCATCAAGCCTATTACTCTATTGACAATCAGTAATGTTAAAAGAATAAATAACATAAGTAATAATGTGTATAAAATTACCTCTACTAGGATGTTTTCGCTGTTGAAGCCGAGGTCTCCCCCCTCCTCGGGGAATGTGTTCTTGTTCGGCTTGAACAGCGATGACCACATCCCAGCATGGGTGGAGCGGTAAAAATGGCGCACAGTCACATCGTCCTCGGGCTTATAGTGCCACATCGGGTTGGCCTTGAGTTGAAGAGGGAGGACGCGATGGTGGAGCGTGACGTGAACCACATGCACCAGCTTGATGCCCTTCTCGATCACTTGTTTAAGCTTCCCTTGGAGCGCCTTCACCTCGTCTGGGTTGCCCCAGTCAAGATTCTTCTCCGTCCAGGAGGCAAGCCTCCTCGGGGACTCGACTGAATAGGCCAGGGTTTCTATCTGGCCTTTTGTGCGTAGGTCGGTTATATAAAACCGTTCCTGCTGCCGCAGCTTGATGGTCTCCACAAAGGTTCCCTCGAGCCAGAGCACCCTGGGAAGCTTACTAATCATGGCCCCGCCGCATTCAGTGAGCTGGGGGCTGCTGTTCTTCGGCTTCACGCTGAAGATCTTCAGCCACAGGCCGAAATGCGGCTCGACGCGGAGGAAGACCTCGCATATAGTAATAAAAGTGGCTATATGGAGAACCAAATTTGGGGCTAGGTGGTGGAAATCTAACCCGTAGTAAAACAGCAAACCCCTTACAAAGGGGTGTAGGGGGAATCCCAGACCTAGGATGAGGTGAGGGACGAAAACTACCCTTTCCCCTTTCTTGGGAGTAGGGATCTCGCCCTCCGCTGGGGCTCAGCACTTGGCTATCGCAGGAATGTATCCTGCAGCCTGGAGCTACTCTATGGTGCCCACGGTGAAATTGGAGGGCACCCATTGCCCCTTTGAGCCGGCGTCAGATGCTGAGGCCACGACCTCCTTCCCTTTCCCTGCCATTTCCTTTGAAGGATGGGGGGGAGAACTCGAGTGGATTGGGAACTTGAAGGTGGATCTGGGAGCGCAGGAGATTTTTTAAGCTTTGGGGCTGTGGAGCAGGGGATGGAAGTGTAGGAGAAAATGATTTACTTAACTTTTATAGGTGAGTAAAATACCAAGAGTCCCCATGTTGCACCGGATAGATCGCCTATTCCCAACCCTTCGTGTCGTTATACACGCATCGATTAAAACAACTTGTTGATGATATCCCTTCAAAGCCAGGGCACGATCTCTGTATTGATAAGACATGCCAATGAGAGGTTGCCTCGGGCCACAATACGATTTGTGATAACTGATTCAACCCCACGATAGGTGGTGACGGTTCGATAAAGCTGTCAGGGTCTAAACCCTCCCACTGGTCTTGCCTACATGGCAAGTCTTTGAGGCTAAGTTAACTCTGGAGTTCGGATGCAGAAAGGTCATGTTGTAAAAAAGCCTTGTTTCTTCCTTGCCGAGGTTAAAGTTTTAAACATATGGTTGATGGGTTCGATTGTAAAAGAGGGCTTGGTAATTATCAAGGAATGAAGACCTCGGATCTGGACACGAACAGACAGAGGAGGAACTCGCCTGCCAAGCCGAAGACATCGACAAAATGAGCCATTTCGAGGAGGGAGTCGTAGTCCTCGGCTTTGAAGACCAGTTGAGGGGCTACTAAGGGTGTCGTGGACTAAGGGGCATCAACCTGTACGACCTATCGTCCATGGGCCGGGCTGATGACCCGCCGACCACTGGATGAAGGGTTACCGAAGTTGTGATCCTCGGCGTAAGCAAGATGGAAACTTCTAAAGATTTGGCATATACTTCAAGGAAACTTCTAGTAGTCGGCGTGTTTATTCCTAGTTGGCAACCGACCATATGTGTAACCTAGGTACCCCCGGTGAATATATAAACCGAGGGGTTTAGCCTCTATAGACGCGAACACAAGCCTTAGGGTTTAGGACACAATCATCCGATCTCGAGGTAGATCATCTTGTACTCTCTACTCCATCGAATCAATACAATCCAAGCAGGACATAGGGTTTTACCGCTTCGAGAGGGCCCGAACCTGGGTAAACATCATCTCCCTTGTCTCGTGTAACCATTGTTCCAAGACCCACAGCTCGGGACACCCTACCCGAGATCCACTGGTTTTAGCACCGACAATTAGCTTTACAAAAAAGTGTCTCTAGTGTTTTAGAACGTTGCATTTCATCAGAAGAAGGCGACAGATATTGCAAGAAATCCATTCGAGAACATGGGGTCATCATACATCTTCCCGAACACTGGTCGCCAAAGCATTTCACGCAGGTTTTGTTCTGGCCCTGTGCCTATGAAGCGGCTAAGAAGATTGTGGAATAGTGTACCAGGTGTCAGTTCTATGCCAATCAAACGCACAAACCAGCGTCAACGCTGAAGACTATTCTGCTCACCCACATTATATATATGTTGTTTCTTGTATTTCCTCATTGCTTCATGATCAGTGAAGACGATCCCCTACGTGAAAGTTGTTGTTGTTGTGCGCCGTTCATGCATGAACCTGATGCATCACCAAGAACGACACGTGTGGACCTCCTTGTGAACATCTACAAAATAACTTTTTAGTCCAATACAATGAAACAATATTGATCCTACGGTAGTCACAACATCATACTCCTCTAAAAACATCAACGAATCCAAGCCAAACTCAAAATTTACATCAAAAATATGCATACCCTAGACATAGCAATTCTAGGCACATAGAACATGGATTCGCGCAAAATAAGTTGGGGATCGGATGAGAAACGTACCGTAGATCGATCACACGAAAGGATTTGAACTGAAATCGAACGAGTAGGGAGACCGGGCAAAGTTGTGGTAGGGTTTGGAGAGGTTTGGATGAAGAAGAAGAAGAAAGGAAAGAGATGGGGGCGAAATACCTTCTTCCTCCTGCTGTTTATGGCTGCCAGAGATCCATATGACCGGCCATACGAGCGGAACCTCCCGTATGGAAGGTCGTCATTCACTCTGTTGACACAACTCTGTTTGTGCATACCTCATACGATCGCTTATGCGACCGGCAGCGCCCGCATGGAATGCCGTTGAGCGCTCTGTTCTCTTTTGTCTTCTGGTCGATGGTGTCATATGACCGCCCATACAAGCGCGGGTGCTCGCATGATACGTCGTCTGATACGTCTCCAACCTATCTATAATTTATGAAGTACTCATACAATATTTACCTAAGTTCTACATGGTTTTGGTGCACTTTTATATGATATGAATGAAACTAACCCGTACTGACGCTGTTTTCAGCAGAACTACCATGGTGTTATTTTTGTGCAGAAATAAAAGTTTTCAGATTGGGCTGAAAATTTACGGTGATTTTTTATGGACCAGAAGAGACCCACGAAGTGCCGGAGGTGGACTAGAGGGTGGCCAGGGGAGCCATAAGCCTTGCCCCCCAGGGCGCGCCCCCTAAGCTTGTTGGTCCCTCGTGGGCCCCCCTGACGTGAAACCGACGCCAAAAATTCTTATAAATAGGGAAAACCCCGGAAAGAAACCTAGAACTTCCATGCCACCGCCGCAAGCCTCTGTTCCAGAGCGATCTCATCTGGAGAAATTCTCTCGCACCCTGCCGGAGGGGGAAATCATCATCGAAGGCCATCTTCATCATCCCGGTGGCCACCATGACGAGGAGGGAGTAGTTCACCCTCGAGGCTGAGGGTATGTACCACTAGCTATGTGTTTGATCTCTCTCTCTCTCTCTCTCTCTCTCTCTCTCTCTCTCTCTCTCGTGTTCTTGATTTGGCACGATCTTGATGGACCACGAGCTTTGTTAATATAGTTGGATCATATGGCGTTCTTCCCTCTCTATCTTCTTGTGATGAATCGAGACTTTCCCTTTGAGGTTTCATTGTTATCGGATTGAATATTTTGGATTTGAGAACACTTGATGTATGTCTTGCATGTGGATACCCGCGGTGAAAATGGGGTATTCTATTGAGTCGCCTGATGTATGTTTTGGTAATCAACTTGCGGATTCCCGAGGTGACATTGGGGTAATCTAGGCATAGGGGTTGATGCACGTTTTCATCCTACTTTCTCTGGTAGAAACTTTGGGGTACTCTTTGAAGTTCTTTGTGTTGGATTAAATATTATGAATCTGAAATTGTTTGATGCATATCGAATAATTGACTCACAGATACTTGTGGTGACATTGAAGTATCTAGGTGACATTAGAGTTGTTGATGCATATCATATGGTGTTATTTTAGTACGAACTCTAGGGTTGTTTGTGACACTTATAGGGATGGCTCAATAGATTGATCGGAAAGGATAACTTTGAGGTGGTTTTGCTACCTACAACAATTTCTTCTTATGTTCCCCATTTGCTAGGAACTTTGGAGTGATTCTTTGTCGCATGTTGAGGGGTTGTTATATGATTCAATTATGTTAGCACTGTTGAGAGATTGCACTAGTGAAAGTATAAACCCTAGGCCTTGTTTCTAAGCATTGCAATATTGTTTGTGCTCACTTTTGTTACTTGTTACCTTGCTGTTTTTTATTGTTCAGATTATAAAAACCTATATCTACTATCCATACTACACTTGTATCACCATCTCTTCGCCGAACTAGTGCACCTATACAATTTGCCATTGTATTGGGTGTGTTGGGGACACAAGAGATTGCTTGTATTTGATTGCAGGGTTGTTTGAGAGAGACCATCGTCATCCTACACCTCCCACGGATTGATAAACCTTAGGTCATCCACTTGAGGGATATTTGCTGCTGTCCTACAAAACTCTGCGCTTGGAGGCCCAACCGTGTCTATGATGTCTACTACACAACTTATTCTTGTAGACTCGTGTTGGGCCTCCAAGCGCAGAGTTTTGTAGGACAGTAACAATTTTCCCTCAAGTGGATGACCTAAGGTTTATCAATCCATGGGAGGCATAGGTTGAAGATGGTATCTCTCAAACAACCCTGCAACCAAATACAAGAAATCTCTTGTGTCCCCAACACACCCAATACAATGGTAAATTGTATAGGTGCACTAGTTCGGCGAAGAGATGGTGATAAAAGTGTAGTATGGATAGTAGATATAGGTTTTTGTAATCTGAAAATATAAAAACAGCAAGGTAGCAAGTAACAAAAGCACAAACGGTATTGCAATGCTTAAAAACAAGGCCTAGGGTTCATACTTTCGCTAGTGCAATCTCTCAACAATGCTAATATAATTGGATCATATAACCATCCCTCAACGTGCGATAAAGAATCACTCCAAAGTTCCTATTAGCGGAGAACATAAGATAGAAGTTGTTGTAGGGTACGAAACCACCTCAAAGTTATCCTTTCTGATCGATCTATTGAGCCATTCCTATAAGTGTCACAAATAACTCTAGAGTTCGTACTAAAATAACACCATATGATACGCATCAACCAACTCTAATGTCACCTAGATACTCCAATGTCACCACAAGTATCCGTGAGTTGATTATTCGATATGCATCAAACAACTTCATAATCATAATATTCAATCCACACAAAGAACTTCAAAGAGTACCCCAAAGTTTCTTATCGGAGAAAAGATAATGAAAATGTGCAACCAACCCCTATGCCTAGATCACCCCAAGGTCACGGGAATCCGCGAGTTGATCACCAAAACTTACATCAAGTAAACAAATAGAATACCCCAATGTCACCACGGATATCCACATGCAAGACATACATCAAGTGTTCTCAAATCTGGAATATTCAATCCGACAATAACGAAACCTCAAAGGGAAAGATTCAATTCATCACAAGAAGGTAGAGAGGGAAGAAACACCATATGATCCAACTATATTAACAAAGCTCGCGATACATCAAGATCGTGCCAAATCAAGAACACGAGAGAGAGATCAAACACATAGCTACTAGTACATACCCTCAGCCCCGAGGGTGAACTACTCCCTCCTCATCATGGAGGCCACCGGGATGATGAAGATGGCCTCCGGTGATGATTTCCCCCTTCGGCAGGGTGCCGGAACGGGTCTCCAGATGGTATTTCAAAGGTACAGAAGCTTGCGGCGGCGTAGTCCAAAATCTAGGGTTATTTCTGGGGGTTTCTCTATTTATAGGATTTTTCAGCGTTGGAATCACGTCAAGATGGGCTAAGATGGGCCCACGAGGCACATGGGCACGCCACCCCCCCTGGCGCGCCCCGATGCCTCGTGGGCACCTCGTGGCTCTTCTGGTCCTTCCATGAAGCTTCTAGTGTTTCTTTTGTTCCAAAAAAAATCATCAAAAAGTTTCAGCTCATTTGGAGAACTTTTATTTCTGCACAAAAACAACACCACAGTAGTTCTGCTGAAAACAGCGTCAGTCCGGGTTAGTTCTAATCAAATCATACCAAAACCATATAGAATTGTTATAAACATGGCATGAATACTTCATAAATTATAGATACGTTGGAGACGTATCAGCAACCCCAAGCTTAATTCCTGCTCGTCCTTGAGTAGGTAAATGATAAAAGAAATAATTTATGAAGTGTGAATGCTAGCATAGTGCATAAGTTTGATCAATGATAATTTCAATCACTTTTTCTAGCATCAATATATATCATAATTAGTAGCTCATCTCATAAAACTTCTCTTGATCAGGTAGCAAGCTATTCACATGTTTAAAGTATAGGCCATAAACTTTCTTGAAAACTAACAAACTATGTTCTCAGTCTTCAAACAATTGCAATTCATCTCATTTTCAGGAAGGGTCTATGTAGGAGCTTTGACCTAACAAATTCCACATACTCAACCATCTTTTAGTCTTCCATGATTGCTGACACTCAAAGCATATTTTTAGAACAAACCATTTCAGTCAAACACATAGGAAGATAGGGGCTTAATGTTTTGCCTCCCAACTTATTTATCTCAGGGATAATGTCAACAATAATAACTCATGATCACCTATATTCAACTGGATATATGTGCCTGGATCTTTCCCTACCACATGATGCTTGCCAACTAAAGAATAAGTAGAGCGGAATAGGGATGAACATTAATGACTCTTGCATAAAAGTAAATATAGAAAAGTAAATACAGAAAAGTAAAAGATAGGCCCTTCGCAGAGGGAAGCAGAGGTTGTCATGCACTTTTTGTTGTTGGATGCACAAGCCATTAATGCAAAGGAACGTCATGTTATATTGCCCCTTGTGATAGCCACCTTCATTATGCAGTTCGTCGTTTTTATTTCTTTACCATCACAAGTTCATACAACGCTTATTTTCCCTTGCAATAAAAGATCATACATATTTTAGGAGCAATTTTTATTGCTTTTTGCACCGATGACAACTTACTTGAAGGATCTTATTCAATACATAGGTAGATATGGTGGACACTCATGGGAAAAAACTGGGTTTAATGGTTTTTGGATGCACAAGTAGTATCTCTACTTAGTACGAATTTTTGGCTAGGAAAAGATCCTAAGCAAGCACCACATGTTAGAGGATCCATGACAATATAACTTCTATGTGAATATAAACAAACATAACTCATTACGTTGTCTTCCTTGTCCAATGTCAACTACTTGATCAAACTTGAAAATAATTAATGGGGGCTCACAATCATAGAAGATGTCCAAGATAGTATATTTATATGTGAAATTTCTCTTCCTTCAAAATTCTTTCATGAATTATTCAAGTGACCAATGCTATGTTTGTTAACTTTCAATAAATTTTACCACTTATACTTCTTGTATGTGAAGTCACTACTCCCCATGGGACAAGCATATGAAGCATATAAATTTCAAATTTATGATATTCAATTCATTTCAACAATTTACTCATAGGATATAAGTGAAGCACAAGAGTAAATGACAAACTACTCCAAAAAGATATAAGTGAAGATCAAATGAGTAGTTAAGAAAATAGGTAGCTATGTGAGGACTCTCTCTCATTTAAAATTTCAGATCTTGATAATTTTATTCAAACAACAAACAAAACAAAATAAAATGATATACCAAGGATAGCACATATCATGTGAAGAATCAAAAACTTAGGCTCAACCAAAACTGACCGATAGTTGTTGAAGAAGAAAGGTGGGATGCCTACGGGGCATCCCCATGCTTAGATGCTTGAGACTTCTTGAAATATTAATTTGGGATGCCTTGGGCATCCCCAAGCTTGAGCTTTTGTGTCTCCTTAATTCTTCTCATATCATGGCTTCCCTAAATCTTAAAAACTTCATCCACACAAAACTCAACAAGAACTCGTGAGATAAGTTAGTATAAATCAACTCAAAACCTTAACATTCTCTACAGTAAAAAATCACAAAAATTATAATTAAACATTGCATAATAAATTCCTCTGCATATTTAATACTCCTATCCACAAATAGAAACATTAAACACGCAAACATATGCAAACAATGCAACTATAACAGCAATCTGCCAAAACAGAACAGTCTGTAAAGGGTGAATAAGAATCCATACTTCCTTAACTCCAAAAATTCTAAAAACTTACCACGTGACATAGAACTCATGCATGCTTACTGTGTAAAAATTTCATATTTTTATCATGTTCTGACTATTCAGGAATATTCTGGACATAACAGAAAACTTTCTGTTTTCAAACAGCAACACATGAACTTGCAAACTGAACATGGTAAAGGCTATAATTGGCATTTTATTGAACTAAAAGATACAAAACATGATTATTGATATCAGAAAGCAAATCTCAAAATAAGAAAATTACACTCCAAGCAAAACTCAAATTATGTGACTAATAAAAATATAGTCCCAAGTGAGGTTACCGATGATGTTGAAGACGAAAGAGGGGATGCCTTCCGGGGCATCCCCAAGCTTAGTTGCTTAGGTATTCCTTGAATATTACCTTGGGGTTCCTTGGGAATCCCCAAGCTTAGGGTCTTGCCACTCCTTATTCTCCTCATATCGATATCTCACCCAAAACATGAAAACTTCAATCACACAAAACTTAACGGGACTTGTGAGATAGGTTAGTATGGTAAAAATAAATCATCCACTTTGGTACTGTTGAGACAAGATTCATAATTGTTCTCACATAATTCCTAATGTATTCTATCATTTCCACAATTTATATTGACCAATATAAGCTACGGAAACACTAAAACAAGCAAACTATGCACCGAAAACAGAATCTGTCAAAAACAGAACTGCATGTAGTGAGCGATTTAAAAACCATACTTCTGTACCTCCAAAAATTCTGAAAAATTAGGAAAACGTAAAAAAATTGTAACCCAATAATTTTTAAAAATTTCAGAATTTTTCACACTCCAGTACAGAATAGAAATTCCAGCACTGGACGCAAAAGCTTCTGTTCTTGCACAGAATCAAATCAACAAGCATCCACACTATCCCAAAGGCTTTACTTGGCACATTATTGAAATAAAATATATGAAACATGATTGCTAAAGTAGCTTAGTCATGTTAACATACAAAAACAGTAGGTTTAAATGTTGGGTTGTCTCCCAACAAGCGCTTTTCTTTAATGCCTTTTAGCTAGCCATGATGATTTCAATGATGCTCACATAGAAGTAAAGAATTGAAACATAACGTGAGCATCATGAATCATATGTTACTCTCTCATAATAATTTTCAGTAGCATCATGAATGGATTCATCAATATAGCTATCACATAAAGTATTTTTTTCATGATCCACAAGCATAGAATTTTTATTACTCTCCACATAAGCACATTTCTTCTCATCAATAGGAGTAGGAGTATCATATGAAACTTGAATACTATAAATTGTTTCCACATTAAAAGATTAATGTTCAGTAAAAGGGTAATCATAATTATGACAAGTTTTATAAATATAATCATTATTACTTTTTATAACATAAGTATCATCACAATAATCATCATAAGTAGGAGGCATGCAATCATCATAACAACTTTGATCATTCAAAGTAGGGGGACTAAAAAGATCATCTTCATTAAGCATAGCATCCCCAAGCTTGGGACAAACATTAATTGCAGCAAATAAATTCTCAAACATATCATTTTCATCAAACATAGCATCCCCAAGCTTGTGGCTTGGCATATCATAAGCATAATCACTCTCATCATTAATAGTATGAATAGCACCAATAGTATAACAATTATTATCATCACAATTTTTTAAGTTGGTGCCAAAAATATTTTCAAGATTATAAGAAGTATCATTATTTTCCCAATCATAATCATCATAATGAGTAATAGGCATAACAAAATCATCCTCAACAATTCCTTCAAACATTGTGCCATAAGACAAAGAAGCAATATCATCATCAAGTGTATCATCTTCCACAATTGTTTTTGATTCATTCTCATGAGGCACAACAATAATAGGAGCAACATTATTTGGGAGAGATACCTTTTTACCTCTACTTTTTCTTCTTTTCTTCTTCTTCACCACATCATGTGTGGGTTTAATCAATTTTTCCGAGCTTCTTATTGATGAGATTGGTTGAATGGGAAGCTCCTCCTCGTCACCTATTTCATCATGAGAGACAATAGGAGGGAAAGTGGAAATCTTTACCCTTTTATTAGTGTTCCTTTTATATTCTATTGGTTTTCCCATCTTTCTATAGTTGGCAATATAAGCATTCTCATTGCAATTTACCACACAAAACATATAGATTTCCTCTAGATTAGTTTCAATGTTGTCTGTGAGAATGAATACTTCCAACCAACTATTTTTATGTGTCAATTCTTCACACCCCAAAAATAGATAAAGCTCATTATATAGTTCAAGGGCGGTCAAGTCATTACAATATTTAGCCATGATTCGATCATGAAAAAGTATGCATTGAAAATTAAGGTGACCAACTTTATTGCAGAGTTCACAAGTAATAAGATAAAGAGAACATAATTTTGTAGCAAATTCATCTATCACTTTGAGCAAAAAATTGGTTCTATCATGTTTATGCTTCTTACAAAATCTATCATCCCTATAAGGCATGTCTTCACAAACTTTATGCACTCCACAAAAATTGACATGCTTATAAGAAACATTTTTGTCATGACTAGTGCAATCATCATTAGTATTTTGGATATTCACAGTATTCATACTAACAACATTGCACTCATGCTCATCATTCAAAGATTTTATGCCAAACATTTTATTGAATTCTTATTCTATCAATTGAGCACAATTTTCCGCTCCGTCATTTTCAAGAAAAACATTATAAAGGCGAATAATATGAGGCAACCTCAATTCCATTTTTTGTAGTTTTCTTTTATAAACCAAACTAGTGATAAAACAAGAAACCAAAAGATTTGATTGCAAGATCTAAAGATATACCTTCAAGCACTCACCTCCCCGGCAACGGCGCCAGAAAAGAGCTTGATGTCTACTACACAACTTATTCTTGTAGACTCGTGTTGGGCCTCCAAGCGCAGAGTTTTGTAGGACAGTAGCAATTTTCCCTCAAGTGGATGACCTAAGGTTTATCAATCCGTGGGAGGCGTAGGTTGAAGATGGTATCTCTCAAACAACCCTGCAACCAAATACAAGAAATCTCTTGTGTCCCCAACACACCCAATACAATGGTAAATTGTATAGGTGCACTAGTTCGGCGAAGAGATGGTGATAAAAGTGTAGTATGGATAGTAGATATAGGTTTTTGTAATCTGAAAATATAAAAACAGCAAGGTAGCAAGTAACAAAAGTGAGCACAAACTGTATTGCAATGCTTAAAAACAAGGCCTAGGGTTCATACTTTCGCTAGTGCAATCTCTCAACAATGCTAATATAATTGGATCATATAACCATCCCTCAACGTGCGATAAAGAATCACTCCAAAGTTCCTATTAGCGGAGAACATAAGATAGAAGTTGTTGTAGGGTACGAAACCACCTCAAAGTTATCCTTTCCGATCGATCTATTGAGCCATTCCTATAAGTGTCACAAATCACAAATAGCTCTAGAGTTCATACTAAAATAACACCATAGGATACGCATCAACCAACTCTAATGTCACCTAGATACTCCAATGTCACCACAAGTATCCGTGAGTTGATTATTCGATATGCATCAAACAACTTCATAATCATAATATTCAATCCACACAAAGAACTTCAAAGAGTACCCCAAAGTTTCTTATCGGAGAAAAGATAATGAAAACGTGCAACCAACCCCTATGCCTAGATCACCCCAAGGTCACGGGAATCCGCGAGTTGATCACCAAATCATACATCAAGTAAACCAATAGAATACCCCATTGTCACCACGGGTATCCACATGCAAGACATACATCAAGTGTTCTCAAATCTGAAATATTCAATCCGACAATAACGAAACCTCAAAGGGAAAGATTCAATTCATCACAAGAAGGTAGAGAGGGAAGAAACAACATATGATCCAACTATATTAACAAAGCTCGTGATACATCAAGATCGTGCCAAATCAAGAACACGAGAGAGAGAGAGAGATCAAACACATAGCTACTAGTACATACCCTCAGCTCCGAGGGTGAACTACTCCCTCCTCGTCATGGAGGCCGCCGGGATGATGAAGATGGCCTCCGGTGATGATTTCCCCCTCCGGCAGGGTGCCGGAACGGGTCTCCAGATGGTATTTTGAATGTACAGAAGCTTGCGGCGGCGTAGTCCAAAATCTAGGGTTATTTCTAGGGGTTTCTCTATTTATTGGATTTTTCAGCGTTGGAATCACATCAAGATGGGCTATGATGGGCCCACGAGGCACATGGGCACGCCACCCCCCTGGCGCGCCCCGATGCCTTGTGGGCACCTCGTGGCTCTTCTGGTCCTTCCATGAAGCTTCTAGTGTCTCTTTTGTTCCAAAAAAACCGTCAAAAAGTTTCAGCTCATTTGGAGAACTTTTATTTCTGCACAAAAACAACACCACGGTAGTTCTGCTGAAAACAACATCAGTCCGGGTTAGTTCTAATCAAATCATACCAAAACCATATAGAATTGTTATAAACATGGCATGAATACTTCATAAATTATAGATACGTTGGAGACGTATCAGTCTACAAGAATAAAGTTGTGTAGTAGACATCAAGCTCTTTTCTGGCGCCGTTGCCGGGGAGGTGAGTGATTGAAGGTATATCTTTAGATCTTGCAATTGAATCTTTTAGTTTCTTGTTTATCACTAGTTTAGATTTATAAAAGAAAACTACCAAAAATAATAATGGAAATGAGGTTTCCTCAAATACTTCATCTATATGATGTCTTTCTTGAAAATGATGAATCGGAAAATTGTGCCGAAGTGTTAGAAGAAGTATTCAATAAAATGTTTGGCATAAAATCTTTGAATGATAAGCATGATTGCAATATTGCTAGTATGAATTCTTTGAATATCCATGATGCTAATGATATCCAAAGCAATAAGCTTGGGGATGCTATGTTTGATGAATATGATATTTTTAGCCCCCCCCCCCCCAAGTTTTGATGAGAAAATTTATTATGATGATAGCATGCCTCCTATTTATGATGATTATATTGATGAAGTGGGTTTGGAAGAGTGTCAACTCTAGGTGCTATTTATCCCACTATTTTGGAGGGTGTTGAACCTTATTGCAATAATTATGAAAATAGATTTGGAGAGGTCATAACTTTATTTAGTGATGATTCCACTATTTCGGAAGAGGTTTCAATTGATTATGACAAAAAAGTTGCTATCTATGATGATTATTGTGATGACACTTATGATATAAAGAATAATGATAACCATGAAACTTGTCATCATGATTTTAATATTCAATTGAGTTATGTCAATCAAGTATCACATGATAGTTACTTTGTTGAGTTTACTCCCATTATTATGAATGAGAAGAAATTTGCTTATGTGGAGAGTAACAAAAATTATATGCCCATGTATCACGAAAAGAGTTCTTTGTGTGAATTTATATTGTTGAATTTGTTCATGATTCTACTGAAAATTATTATGAGAGAGAAAGATATGCTTATAGATATCTCAATAATATCAAGTTTCCTCTCTATGTGTTGAAAATCTTAAAGTTGTGCTTGTTTTGCATTCCTTTGCTAGTTACTTTGCTCTCCAATAAACAATTTCCTTGCAAGTTTCCTATACATAGTAAGTAGGTTAGGCTTAAATGTGCTTTTCATATGCTTCATGATGCTCTCTTATATGTTGCAATTCCTATTCTTATGTGAGCATCATTAAAATTATCATGCCTAGGTAAAAAGGCATTAAAGAAAAACACTTGTTGGGAGACAACCCAATATTTATCCTTAGTGTTGTTGTGTGTCCACATGATTAATCTACTATAGTAATCATGTTTTATATGTTTTCTTTCAATAATGTGCCAAGTAAGATCTTTGGGATAGTGCAAATGCTTGTTAATTTGGTTCTGTGCAAAAACAGAAAGTTTAGCGTCCAGTGCACGATTTTACATTCTGTACTAGAGTGTGAGAGAATTCTGGAATTTTTACACAGTACTGCTATGCAAATTTTTTATGCTTTCCTAATTGTTCAGAATTTTTAGAGGTACATAAGTATGCCCTTTAATTCGCTCACTACATGCTGTTCTGTTTTTGACATATTCTGTTTTTATTGCATAGTTTGCTTGTTTTAGTGTTTCCATAGCTTATATTGTGAGATATAAATTATGGAAATGATAGAATACAGTATGTATCATGTGATAACAATTATGAATCTTGTCTTGACAGTACCTAAGTGAATGATTTATTTTCATACTAACCTATCTCACGAAGTTTCGTTAAGTTTTATGTGATTGAAGTTTTCAAGTTTTGGGTGAGATAACGATATGAGGAGAATAAGGAGCGGCAAGACCCTAAGCTTGGGGATTCCCAACGCACCCCAAGGTAATATTCAAGGAAGACTCAAGCGTCTAAGCTTGGGGATGCCCCGGAAGGCATCCCCTCTTTCGTCTTCAACATTATCGGTATACCTCACTTGGAACTATATTTTTTTTCGTCACATAATATGTGTTTTGCTTGGAGAGTCATTTTATTTTAGTTTTATTTGCTTTCTGTTATTAATAATCATGTTTGCACCTTTTTATCTCAATAAAATGCCAAGTATAGCCTTTACCATGCTCAGTTTGCAAGTTTATGAGTTGCTGTTTGAAAATAGAAAGTTTTCTGTTATGTCCAGAATATTCCTGAATAGTCAGAACATGATAAAAATCTGAAATTTTTACACAGTAAGCATGCATGAGTTCTCTGTCATGTGGTAATGTTTCAGAATTTTTATTACCATTTTACAGACTGTTCTGTTTAGACATATTTCGGTTATAGTTGCATTGTTTGCATATGTTTGCTTGTTTAATGTTTCTATTTGTGGATAGGAGTATTAAATATGTAGAGGCATTTAGTATGCAATGTTTAATTATAATTTTAGTGATTTGCTACAGTATATAATGTTAAGGTTTTGAGTTGATTTATACGAACTTATCTCATGAGTTCTTGTTGAGTTTTGTGTGGATGGAGTTTTTAAGACTTAGGAGAAGCCGTGATATGAGAGGAATTAAGGAGATACAAGAGCTCAAGATCGGGGATGCCCAGGGCTCCCCAAGTTAATATTACAAGAAGTCTCAAGCATCTAAGCTTGCGGATGCCCCGGTAGGCATCCCACCTTTCTTCATCAATAACTATCGGTTAGTCTCGGTTGAGCCTAAGTTTTTTTGTTTGTTCACATGATATGTGCTATTCTTGGAGTGTCCTTTTCATTTTGTTTGCTGTTTGAATAAAATACTTGGTTCTGAAATATTTATTTGGGGAGAGTCTTCACATAGCTACTTAATTGTTTGACTACTCATTGATCTTCACTTATATCTTTTGGAGTAGTTTGTCATTCACTCTTGTGCTTCACTTATATCCTAATAGTGAATTGTTGAATGAATTGAATATCATAAACCTCAAAATATATATGTTCTATATGCCTAGTAATATTTTCACATTGGGTTCAGAAAGTAAAATCTATTGAAATTTGACAATCACAATATTGGTCATACAAGCAATTCATGAATGATTAGTATAAGAAAGAGACCTTTCACATACAAATATATTATCTTGGACATATTTTATGATTGTGAATACCCATTAATTATTTTCAAACTTGACCAAATTAGTTGAAGTTGTAGAAGGCAGACAACGTAATGAGTTATGTTTGGGTATATTTGCATAGAAGTTATATTGTTATGGATCCTCCAACATGTGGTGCTTGTTTATAATCTTTGCTAGCCAGAATTTCTGTACTAAGCGGGATTTCTGCTTGTGCATCCAAAATCCTTAAGCCAAGTTTCTTCCATGAGTGTCCACCATATCTACCTACATGCGGTATTACCCTACCGTTCCAAGTAAATTTGCATGTGCCATCTCTAAAATCTTCAAATAAACATCTGTTTTGTGTGCCCATACCGCTCATGGAGCGACGGGGCAGTTAATATCTTCCATGTTAAGTGGGTTATTCTCATGATGGGTGTTTATTCACTTGTCCTTTCATGAGAGAGGCTGGTAATTCGGATGCCTAGTCCCGTTAAACAAAAAAAATTAAAGAAAGATATAATAAAACAAACTCCCCATTGAAAGTTGATTGTTTGGAGGGCACCCGTGAATTCGGCTAGCCATGGCTTGTGTTTGTATGGTTGAGGGGGAGTAAACTTTTCATTTCCACATGGGAACCGCCAATAATGTGTTTAGCATGGAAGATATTGAAATCCTTTATCGTAACATTGACAGGAAAGGCACACCACTCAAAATGTATTCATCTCTGTTTTAAGCAATGAACTCTGGCACATAACCAAATCCCTGCTTCCCTCTGCGAAGGGCATATCTTTTACTTTTTCTTTCAATTTTATTTTTGTTGAGTCAACTTCTTATTCCAACCTCAATTATTCTCTACTTTGCAAGCATCATGTGGTGGGGAAAGATCCATACACATATATCCATTCAAATATATTTGATCATGAATTATTATTATTGACAATTATCTCCATGATAAGTAAGTTGGGAGGTGAAACATTAAGCCCCTATCTTCCTCTGTGTTTGATGGATACTATTTGTTCTAAAAATATGCTTCGAGCACTAGCAATCATAGAAGACTATAGGATAATTGAGTATCTGGAGCTCTTACTTAGACATTGTTGAAAATAAGATGCATTGAAATTGTTTGTTGACTAAGAACATAGGTTGTTAAGTTTCAAGAGAATGCATTGTTTAAACCATAACATGCGAATTGATTACTACTTTATCATGATGAGTTTTATGGGAAAGAGTTTCTGTTTTTGATGCTAGAAAAAGTGATTGAAATTACCATTGATCAAACTTATGCACTATGCTAGCATGCACACTTCATAAATTATTTCTTTTATCATTTACCTACTCGAGGACGAGCAGGAATTAAGCTTGGGGATGCTGATACGTCTCCAACGTATCTATAATTTATGAAGTATTCATGGAATATTTACCTAAGTTCTACATGGTTTTGGTGCACTTTTATATGATTTGACTGAAACTAACCCGGACTGACGCTGTTTTCAGCAGAACTACCATGGTGTTATTTTTGTGCAGAAATAAAAGTTCTCAGATTGGGCTGAAAATTTACGGTGATTTTTTATGGACCAAAAGAGACCCACGGAGTGCCAGAGGTGGACCGGAGGGTGTCCAGGGGAGCCACAAGCCCGGGGGCGCGCCCCCTGAGCTTGTCGGTCCCTCGTGGGCCCTCCTTGGCGTGAAACCGACGCCAAAAATTCTTATAAATAGGGAAACCCCCAGAAAGAAACCTAGAACTTTCACGCCGCCGTCGCAAGCCTCTGTTCCAAAGTGATCTCATCTGGAGGCCTTCTCTGGCACCCTGTCCGAGGGGGAAATCATCACCGGAGGCCATCTTCATCATCCCGGCGGCCACCATGACGAGGAGGGAGTAGTTCACCCTCGGGGCTGAGGGTATGTACCAATAGCTATGTGTTTGATCTCTCTCTCTCTCTCTCTCTCTCTCTCTCGTGTTCTTGATTTGGCATGATCTTGATGTACCACGAGCTTTGTTAATATAGTTGGATTATATGGTGTTCTTCCCTCTCTGTCTTCTTGTGATGAATTGAGTCTTTCCCTTTGAGGTTTCATTGTTATCGGATTGAATATTTTGGATTTGAGAACACTTGATGTATGTCTTGCATGTGGATACCCGCGGTGACAATGGGGTATTCTATTGAGTCACTTGACGTATATTTTGGTGATCAACTTGCGGATTCCCAGGTGACATTGGGGTAATCTAGGCAGAGGGGTTGATGCACGTTTTCATCCTACTTTCTCCGGTAGAAACTTTGGGGTACACTACTGCAGGCGACTGCTAACGCGACACATGAATCAGAGACCCTTCGACCGAACTGTGTGCGATGCATGAATCGCAAACGGTATCGTAATAAAACCGTCACCAATAAGATGAACTATGTGCGATGGCGGAGACATCAAGCACGATTCATATTAGAGTTGCATGTGCGATACGTGGCATACAGTTGATCCATATGAACTGTTTGTGATGAGCCAGAACAATAGAAACCGTCAGCCAGATCAAGGTGTGTGCAATAGACGGCAAACAGTTCACTCGGACGAACTATTTGTGATTAGCCAACCCAACAGAAACGGTCAGCCAGATCAAGGTGTGTGTGATATACGGCATACAGGTCACTCGGATGAACTGTTTTTGATTAGCCAACACAACAGAAACGGTCAGCGAGATCAAGGTGTGTGCGATATACGGCATACAGTTCACTCGGATGAACTGTTTGTGTTGAGACAAAACAACAGAAATGGTTGAGCTTAACAAGATGTGTGTGATACGCGGCAAACAAGTCAGTAATCATAAATGTGTGGGAAGACAGATAACAACACAGACGATTCCTGCTAATAAGCTCTGTGTGTTCTGGGCAAACGCTTGCCATGTGATTTGCTCAGTCTGCACAACATCTACGCTCTCTATGTACAGAACAATATTCTTTAGTGTGAATAGTGTGCTCTGTTGGGCTGGCACATGAGTATATGGATCACACCCGTGGGCGGGCAAATGTGCGCGCACGCAACGTGCTAGCTCGCGCTTCCTTCTATGCTAAGTTTCCATTAATTGATGGTGTTTTATGAACATGCAATCGTTTCCCGCCACTTCCTCATCGGTTTCCCACCGCCACCCAGCACTTGCACATAAGCCTAGGCGGCGCACGACACACCGAGGCAAAGCACAGCCTATAGCCCCTCTACCTTTTCCAAGCATGCCAACCCACTAAACCACCGCCTCTGCCATCAACCTCCTCGACGAGGAAAACGAGCAGGCGCCACGGCCCATCGAGGCCGAGGGCGTCCCCGAGAACGCGATGGACGACGCCGTGCTGCGCGTCATCGTCAGGGTTAAGTAGACCCTTGGCGTAGGGCATGCCCGCGCCGCGGATCAAGATAGGCGCGTCAGCGCCGATAGGCTGCAGCTCGCCGCAAAACATGATCGGTGGTGCACCGCAGAGCGATATAGGCGCGTCCGCGTCGACAGGCTGCGGTGATACACACAACGAGACCGATGGAGCGCCGCAGAGCGAGAGGCGCGGCGCACCGCACAACAAGAGCGGTTCCATCGGTGCTTGCCTGCTGTCGACAGGGTGTTTTGGCTAGGTACACGTCCCGTCAGTAGCCCCATTCCTCGCCAGGAGTGGGCAGAGGCCATTTGCGCCGTACTTGCACCAGAGGCCGGCCGTGCCGTACTTGCACTGGACACCATCCGCGCCGTTTGGATGGGTCATGCCGCTCGCCTTGTCTGCGGCCCGCTCAATGCCAATGCGCTGGTCGCTAGGCTCGAGCGCCTCCTTGGCCCAGGTGTCCGCCTAGGCGCAGTAGAGGAACATGGCCGTCACATCCTCGAGTTGGTGTTCTCTGATGAAATAGCCAACTTAGAGCTCCAGATCGCGCTCCAGATGTACTGCGAGCATGTCAACCACTTGGACGAACGCCTGCACGAGTTCAGGCAGAGCCAAGAGCTACCGTAGGCAAGGGTTGGTGGTCATGGACGCGTTTTATTTTGTTGAGTCGTTTCGACGTTGATCGCTATGTATTCACAACAATCATAATATTGCTCTGGTTATTGCTCCGTTTATTGCTCTGTTTCAATGTGTGTACTCCGTTTTCCGTTCTTATATATTGTTCTGTTTCAATGTGTCTATGCTTTCCATTCTATACATGTGGATGGTAACATCTAGATAGAAATTAGTACGAAAATAGACAGAAATATGAAATTCATAACATATACGTGATGATACTTAACTACTACGTACAATGCATAAAACTGAAAACGAACAATACTAAAACTCCTGACAAATAATCCCTCCTTAGGGGGCCAGTATTCCGGCAGCCCCTCGCCAACAGCTCCCTGGTGCGCGCCGGCTTCCCAGCGCGGACGGAGTTCTCTGCCTCCTCCGCCTCGCAGCGCTCGATGTGCCGATCTGCCTCTTGCTGGCGGACGCGCGCTAAAGATCTTGTCATTTTGGTGGGCGCCCACCGGAGCTCCTCATCGGTAGCACGCTGGAGCTTATCGGCCCACCTCCATGCAGCGATGAGGCGCCTAGCGCCTTTGGCCTTCCTGGCGAAGTAACGGTCGTCTTCATGCACCTCCTCTGCACGTCGACGCGCCCGCCGCCAAAGCTCCAGCGCCTCCTATTCCCAGGCGGCCTCACGGGCTTCACAGGCCGCCTAGTACCTGGCTTCCTCATCTGCCATCTCTTTCTTGAACGCCACTTGACTGGCTTTCTCAGCCGGCTGCAGCGCCTTCCACAGACAAAGATTGTACTAGCCCCAAAACCACTCCAAAGTTGGGGGGTCTGGTGCAACTTCGTCTGGTGGTGCATAGGGGTCCTCCTCATCGCTGCTCTGTGCCTTGACGTCCTCACGGGGCGGCGCCTCCTCCTCAACGCGTGTGCAGATCGGCGGCGCCATGGCAGAGTTTTGTGAGAGAGAGAGAGAGGGGGGGCGAGCGAGGAGAGAATGTAGATAAGAATGCAGGCAGGATGACATGGGCAGGGTAGTATTTATTGGCGGCCGGAATCTAGATCGACGGGAGCAGTACACGCGCCGGTCACCGGAATTTACGAGTGCTAAAGCTTGAATTACACACGATTCCCGAAGCAAAAGCCGTGTGTGAAATAAATCACTGACGGTTCCCATGACTGAACCGCGTCTGATTAATAACCCGCGCCACTCACCTTCCAAACCTCGGGGCGCGAAACAAAGTGCCAATCATGTGGAGCCCAGTTGTCTTGCCGGACATTTACATTTTCTTTCCAAATGTTCTGCATGAATGCTTATTTCATTTTACCTTGATATTATTGTAAAATGTAATACATAAATGATTTTTCCAACCCATGATGATATGTTGTTGCATGTACATGTAGTTCAAATTTGAATTACAGCCATTAAATGGTTACAAACTCACTTAATGTCTTAAAAATGTCAAATGGCCCCTGAAAATTTCCAAATTTAAACATGAAAGTTGTATTCGTGCATGTTAACGGGTAGAAAAAATGCCAAGCCATAAGAGGAAGCGTCTGTCGGTTTGTCATCAAACATGCATATTCTTCCCTCTCGGAACTACGAGTCTTCTCGTGAGATGCTCCGATTTGTGAGAGGTGTGTGCCAAAACTTTCAACAAACATGCCATTTTTTTTACCACGGCATCTTGGTGCAATTTCATGAAATCAATCAAGGTTTCATGTATTTCTGATCATTTTTGAATTTTCTGGAATTTACAAGCCATGGTTCTCAATGTTTTGTGTCCAAGCCGTGACACCAATATGTTTGAAAATTCCTTCCAATTTGCTGCACAGGGCATTAACTCGCACACAAGTACACAAATATGATTTTCCAACCCATGATGGTTTGTTGTTGCATGTACATGTAGTTCATATTTGAATTATGACCATTAAATGGCTAGAAACTCACTTAATGTCTTAAAAAAGTCAAATGAACCCTGGAAATTTCCAAAATTTAACATGTCTGTTGTATTAGTGCATGTTAATGATACAAAAAAATTCAGGGTCATACGAGGAAGCGAGCACCGGTTCGTCATCAAACATGCATATTCTTGCCTCTCGGAACCACGAGTCTTCTCATGAGATGCTTCGATTTGTGAGAGGTGTGTGCCAAAACTTTCAACAAACATGCCAATTTTTTTACCACGACATCTTGGTGCCATTTCATGAAATCTAGCAAGGTTTCATGTATTTTTTATTATTTTTGAGTTTTTTGGAATTTAAAAGCCATGGTTCTCAATGTTTGTGTCCAAGCCGTGACACCAATATGTTTGAAAATTCCTTCCAATTTACTGCACAGGGCATTAACTAGCACACAAGAACACAAATATGATTTTCCAGCCCATGATGGTTTGCTATTGCATGTACATGTAGTTCAAATTTGAATTACGGCCATTAAATGGCTAGAAACTCACTTAATGTCTTAAAAAGGTGAACCCTGAAAATTTCCAAAATGTAACATGTCCATTGTATTAGTGCATGTTAATGATACAAAAAAATTCAGGGTCATACGAGGAAGCGAGCGCCGGTTCATCATCAAACATGCATTGTTTTCTCTCGGAACCACGTGTCTTCTCATGAGATGCTCCGATTTGTGAGATGTGTGTGTCAAAACTTTCGTCAAAGTGGCCAATTCTTTTACCACATCATCTTGGTGCCATGACATGAAATCAAGCAAAGGTTTCATGTATTTCTGATCATTTTTGAATTTTCTAGAATTTAAAAGCCATGGTTCTCAATGTTTCTGTCCAAGCCGTGACACCAATATGTTTGAAAATTCCTTCCAATTTACTACACAGAGCATTAACTTGCACACAAGTACACAAATATGATTTTTGCAACCCATGATGGTTTGCTGTTGCATGTACATGTAGATCAAATTTGAATTACGGCCATTATATGGCTAGAAAATCACTTAATGTCTTAAAAATGTCAAATGAACCATGAAAATTTTCAAAATTTAACATGTTCATTGTATTAGTGCATGTTAAAGATACAAAAAAATTCAGGGTCATACGACGAAGTGAGCGCAGGTTCATCGTCAAACATGTATTGTTCCCCCTCGGAACCACGTGTCTTCTCATGAGATGCTCTTATTTGTGAGAGGTGTGTGTCAAAACTTTTGTCAAAGTGGCCAATTCTTTTACCACATCATCTTGGTGCCATGACATGAAATCAAGCAAGGTTTCATGTATTTCTAATCATTTTTGAATTTTTTGGAATTTAAAAGCCATGGTTCTCAATGTTTGTGTCCAAGCCGTGACACCAATATGTTTGAAAATTCCTTCCAATTTACTGCACAGGGCATTAACTCGCACACAAGTACACTAATATGATTTTCCAACTCATGATGGTTTGCTGTTGCATGTACATGCAGTTCAAATTTGAATTACGACCATTATATGGCTAGAAACTCACTTAATGTCTTAAAAAGGTCAAATGAACCCTAAAAAATTCCAAAATTTAACATGTCTGTTGTATTAGTGCATGTTAAAGATACAAAAAAATCAGGGTCATACGACGAAGCGAGCGTCGGTTCATCATCAAACATGCATTGTTCCCTCTCGGAACCACGTGTCTTCTCATGAGATGCTTCGATTTGTGAGAGGTGTGTGTCATAACTTTCGGCAAAGTGGCCAATTCTTTTACCACAGCATCCAGGTGCCATGACATGACATCAAGCAAGGTTTCATGTATTTCTGATCATTTTTTATTTTTATGGAATTTAATAGCCATGGTTCTCAATGTTTGTGTCCAAGCCGTGACACCAATATGTTTGAAAATTCCTTCCAATTTACTGCACATGGCATTAACTTGCACACAAGGACACAAATATGATTTTTCCAACCCATGATGGTTTGCTGTTGCATGTACATGTAGTTCAAATTTGAATTACGGCCATTATATGGCTAGAAACTCACTTAATGTCTTAAAAAGGTCAGATGAACCCTGAAATTTTCCAAATTTTAACATGACAGTTGTATTATTGCTTGTTAACGGTACAAAAAATCTCGTACAATTTCCATCACCATCCGTTGCCATTGTACTCCAAATTAGTCTTTCGCATCTAATAAAAAAAACTGGACTACATCGCACACAGTTGGTTATAGGAACCGTTTGGGATGAAAATTCATGGGTCTTTTTATGTCTTCCTCCATAAGCTTCGCCGGATTCGTCTGCTCAAGCACCGTTCACCCCTGAATCCTCGAGTCCCCGATACCCATTCCCCAACCTCTTCTTGCAAAGAATGACGCGGTGGAGACGCTTCGTGAGGGCCCGTACGGTCGCCGGGTCCGCCCCGACGGCTCCGCCTCCGCTGAGAGCGCGGCCGCATCCGCCGAGAGGGCATCTGCGGCAACCGACAGGGCAGCTGCAGCAGCCGAGACGGCTGTGGCAGCTGCAGCGATGACTGCTGCAAATGCCGAGAGCGCTCGAGCAGCCGTCCGTGCCACGGAGGTCGCCCCGGCCCGGGTCGAGGCCATCCACGCCCAG
This sequence comes from Elymus sibiricus, assembly GCA_039707655.1. NCBI lineage: Eukaryota > Viridiplantae > Streptophyta > Magnoliopsida > Poales > Poaceae > Elymus > Elymus sibiricus. Next base: position 231,262,934 of record CM077672.1, on the reverse strand, counting down.
ATCGAGGACGCCCATGCCAAGATATTCCAGGCCTCCTCGGAATCCGGCATGTAACCCATATTCGAAAAGGCGGCGGAGATGCTTCTTGACGATGCGGTGGCGGAGGCCATGGAGCCCCTGCTTCCTCATGAGATCACCGAGCGGGAGCTGGAGATGTTTAGGTCAACTGGCTCTGTTTAAGTACTAAAATTGCTCGATTCAGTAAGTGTGGTCTGTGTGCTGTAGGCTCATTTGTATACCCAAATTAGCAAGTGATGTTAAATTATGCAATGATGTCGATGAGCACTGTACCCAAGGAAATTTCTACCAAAATTTGAGTGCTCAAACTCATCGCATGCGTGTAAAGCAGAAGAATTGTTTGCGATGCACACATTTGTTCAAAGTGAATGGTGTCCGATGACACTGCGCACCAAGTTTCCCTCCAACTTTCAAATTTTTTTGCCTACCACCGAAATATCTAACTTTCCCCCTCCCCACCCCCTTTTCTCCCCGACCACAAGCCACATTTCCCATGTTTACTTGTTCCTTCCTTCGTAAGCTATAGCCGCTTCCTCGCTTGCTTCCTCGATCTCGCCGTCTCGCATCCGACCACCGTGGACGCCATGGTCTTCTTCAATGACCTCTCCAGCGGTTCCTCCTCCGACGACGACTATGTCACCAGCCGGGTATGCTTCTCTCCTCTCTCTCTCGCTCCCTAGGCTTAGGGTTCTAATTTGTAATAAAGGATTTTAACCCGACGGCCGATTTGAGCCATTTGTTCCTCTTGTAGCTCCCTACGACCATCACTTGCAAGGAATGGAGCGGGGTAGCTGAAGATCTGCCTGCTCGTTGTCACCATCAATGTACATGCGTGAAGTTAGTGCCTTTTGAATATATGGACAGTGGGAGCACTACCAAAAAACACTTTCGTGATGATACGTCTTTGTCACAGTAGGTCAAGTTTTCTGTCATGCATGTACATCCATGACAATTTTATGACAGAATCAAGATAGTCATACCTGTGCTGTCGTAGAAGTGTTCCATGACAATATTGAAATTATCATCATGGAAGTGTCCACTTCCATGACGAAAAATGTTGCGTCATGGAAGTATTTTCGTCAAGGGTGACCGACACATGGCTTCCACCGTAACGGGTCGCCGTTAAGCTATCGGGTCCGGTTTTGGATCCGATAACCCGTTAACAGCCCTGACCAATGAGGATTTTCCACGTGTAAAATTCTCATTGGCTGAAGGAACCACGTGTAAGCTGGGTGTCACGACAGATGTCATTCCTCCAATGGACGAGACGGGCCTATGGAAATGTTACACGTGGCACGGCCCAACAGTAACCCATTTAGGTTTAAAAGGCCGGCGCAGTCAAAGGCCCATAAGATTTACTCACGTACTAGTGGGCCGGCCCACTAGCGGCCTGCTTAAACATGGCCCATTTACGGCCCACCACCAGATCGGCCCCGTTAATTGTTCGCTCAGTTTTTGGGCCCCATTACGGCCCATGGAGTTTTCGGCCTGTTAAAGGCCTGACGTAGAAATGGACCCATTTCAGCCCGGCGTGCCTTTCGGCCTTGTTAGGACCGAGAGTATATCGACCAGAGGGGGGTGAATGGGAGATTCAAAAATTCTTGCGAAAGTTTTGAACCGATCCCAAACACAGCAGCGGAGATAAGGTTCGGTAGAGTAACACTTGAAAGAGCTCGCTATAGAATGATAAAACTATCGAAGTATAAATCAGTTATCATTCGAACACAAGTTCAACAGATATGAAGGTAATGCAATATACGAGCTGATCCAGCAGCACGAGGAAAAACAATGTAAGGACTATGATGGAAATGCTTGGATATTGATAGTAAGATAAAGATTCGACAATGAAAGTGATTACACAGGCATACAGATATACGAGGAGAATTAAACTAGCCTAAGACGAAGGAAAAAACAAATAACGATGAGAATGAGGTAGACAATTGATAAACTAAGATTGATCAGATATAACTATCGGCACCAAGCACGAATGTAAACTGCTGAAGGAAATGCAGTAATGTAAAGCGAACCAGTGGTGCTCGATGGCGACAGGAGAATTTGGAAGACCAGTTCGCCCTTCTGCCAAAGGACTACGTCTGGTTGGAGGGGTTGTGATTTAACACAGAGGATAAACTCTCCTCGCCATATTCTCCTTCAACTCGGAGCTGATCAGACTCCAGTTGATTTCACTCGTGGTAGATACTTGTCGGCGATCTCCAAACCTTCGACAGACTTCTTCGCGAACCACAATGACTCTTGGTTTCTGAAGATCTTGCTCGGTGAAGACAATTACTCTTCGACACTCGAGCCGATACCTATCCGTCTAGAGAGTGTGCAGCTCTCAAGAGTAATAGGTACAAGAACTCTAACTCAGAACTACTGTGATGCTCAACCACTGTCTAAGTTTTGGCTCTTGATTTTTCTCTCGGTGGATCTTAAACTCAAATCACTCGGAGAGGGGTTGCTCAATCAATCTTCTCAGAAATCTTAAGCGGAGCAGCCAATGGGCAACGTTGGAGCGGGGTGGCTATTTATAGCCGCAGCCTTCCTTGATGGGAAATGACCAAATTGGACATGTGGAGCAGCCAATGGCCGAACGACACGAGTCCAACGGTCGGAATTGAGCACAACGGTAACATTACGTGCGGAGCAAGTAATGCTAACTCCTCAGTTCGAAAGATATCTCCTACAGCGACGAAGAACAACGTCTTCTGCTGGTAGGTAATCATTCAAAGCATAAAGAGATTTCTCTCAGTCTCGCATAGGTTTGGGCTAAGCATCACAGCGGATCTAAGCTTCGAGAACCTATACCCCTCTTAATAGTACGTAGGTCCTATGACTCAAATGAATGGAAGAAGAACGACGAAAAGAATGCTACGTCTTCACTTCGTCTTCGCCTCCCATCGCTGCAGTCAATTTTCTTCGGACAGAATCACCGAACCAATTGCTTCGCGTCAGCAATAAATTTCGAGGGGTCAACTCCTTTACTTCATTCTTCTTGTTTACAAGTCCTCATAGGATGTAGCTCGTTCGTCTCTGCAGCGCAGATATTCTTCGGTGAAGTTCCTCGAACTGTACACCGGAGACATCATTCTCTTCGGTACTGCATGGACTATTTCTCTCTGTGTGCACTAGCAAACAAATTAGTCCATACTTGTTTCTGTCAACAATCTCCAAAACATACGAGGGCAAGTATTGCACCAACAATCTCCCCCTTTTTGGACGATTGTTGACAAAACAGATCACATCGATAGATAGATAAAAGAATGAAATGGAGTGTGAAAGACGAGAGATGAATACGAAGATAAACTACGCTCCCCCTGAAGATATGCATCATTCTGATTGGAGTGAGCATAGGAGATAATGCGGAGGGTATCGAGATGGATCTTCGTATGAGTGACATTGGCAGATGGTTTCATTCGAAGTTTCATCCAATGCACTCGACAGTGTCTGAGGTATTTCCAGCCACACACAATCTTTGACATAGATTAGTTAGATGGCGAAGATAACATGAAAACGTTGTGATAAAGGATACGCCATGAGGATTTTCTCAGAACACAGTTTAAATCCACACGAGATATAAATTTCCTGCAAATTAGATGTTCGAGGAATAATCAGAGCAAAAGAGTCATAAGTAAATTGCTCGGAGTGGATATGCTTCAGACGATGTATTCCCTGAAGCGACTTCACTTCTCCTGCATCGTTAGGTAGTGAAAGATAAATATCGAGGATAATCAATGCAAGGGAGTAAGCATTCGATAGCTCCTGCAAACAAATAACGATAGCAAATATAGCATTGCAGGGGTTATTAACGGTACATGACGACGCAGTGTGCCATCACCACAGGCGGTGAGATTAAGTTTCACAACCAAAAGTTCAACGACCAAAAGCAAATTGTTCGAAAGAAGAGCAAAAGGCGAATGGAAACACCCTGCAAATAACCCACTTATCTATCTCTCGATGTTCTTCTCCCCCTTTTTGTCAACAAGTGTCAAAAAGGAAAGAGAATGCATGCGAGGAACTACTCGTCCGAAGACTCCCCAGAGCTCGAACTGTTTGGCAAAACAGAACGAGCGATGGTCGAAGCTGAAGCAGGAGTCGGAGATGCAGCATGGGCTTCGGGATCAGCTTCGGGAGTAGCAGAGCGAGGTGCATCTGGCTTGTAAATGAATGTGCCTGCTGTGTCTTCGAGTTCATCATCGGGTTCAACAAACAGCAGGTCAGTGGAGGCAGAACGCTGAGGAAGCACAGGGGTTTGCCTTCGGATGCGAGGAACCTCAAACAACTCCAGATGATCATAATCTTTCTCGATCCCCTTGGCAGACAGTTGTTTGCGAGAGTAATGCTTGTGCAGAAGGATCCACGAGCGCTTCTTTTGTTCTTTCTCATATAGCAGAGATTGACGAGCATAATTGTGAAGCAGATTGATCTTAGTCATCATTTCCACTTTCTCTTTGCGATCGAGCTTAATATGACTCTCCAGGGATTGCTGAGTGCGAAGACAAATCTCATATAGAGTGGGATTTTCTTCACGAGGGATTTCAACTTTGACCTTCTTGATCTTCGGAGCTCTAGCAGAGGCAGAAGCAGTGGCATCAATAGGTGTCTTCCCTTTGCCGATGTCCTTCACAATTCGGAGAGTATCTCGGACTGGTGGCATTAAAACTTTCGGGACATATGGGCAGAAGAACTTTTTCTCGAGAAGTTGCTCAATGGCGAACATGACCCATGGTGCATATGGCTTCAAGACTTGAGGGCTATCAGCTAGATAGGCCAAGTTGCGAATAAGAAGATCTGGAATATCAAATCGAATGCCATGAGCTATAGCTCGAAGTGCATTTGCCACGATGCCATGAATGTTTTCGGGCCTGTTTGTTGGCGTGAGAGAGTTGCACAGGATATAGAACAAAACTTTGTTCTCGTAGGCCAGATGCTTAGGATTTGCCTCGGTACATTCATCTCCAACAAGTTCGGGGTCCATCAGCATGTGAAGTTCAGCTTCGGAGACATCCTAGAAGTGCAGTCTGTGTTCACGTGAGGCATCAAATTCGCATCGAGGAAGATTCAACAGAGCCAAAAACTGGTCAGCCGAGCATTTGATCTTTTCTTCCTTGGTCATCCATTCGAGAATCCAAGTACTGCTGTCGTTAAGGTCCCCTGAGATATAAAGAGTGGCATAGAACTGAAGGACAACTTCACGGTTCCAGCCATGATTGAAACGAAGAAAACTCTTCAGGAAGACTTGTTCAATCTGCTCGATGGTGTGATGGAAGCAAGGTAAACTTTCGAGCTCATCGAAATCCAGAATCTGGTGCTTGAATATCCGGTTCTTGCCATACAAAATGCGAGCATAATACACTGCTTGTTCCTTTGTCCAGAATCTTGGTGACATGGATGTTCTTTCACCATCATATGGGCTGGTCCCAAAGAATGCAAGTTTCGAACGATGAAATTGCTCATTGAAAGCTGGACCGTTAGGGCCATCATTGACAGGAAACAACGGGAAGGTTTCCAACGGGTTTCTCAGCGGTTCTTCATCGGCCATAGACCGGATTCGAACATCATCAGGTGCAGGCACACCTTCTTCAATGGGCTTGAGAGGAGCATGATGCTTCCTTGATTTGTCTCATGCAGAATGCTTCGAGGAACTTGACTGACTGCTGTTCTTGCTCGCCGGAACTCCTTCGGCATCTTTCTGACTTTCGGGCTCAAGGGCCTTTTCTTTCCTTTCACTTTCATCTGCGGGAGGCACGACAACTTCTTTCTCGGGTGTTTGAGTCACAACTGGTGGGGCAGTTTCTTCTCGAGCCATCGGCTCAGCAGATTTCTTTTCTTCCTCTACCAACTGTGGTGCAGTGGTAAGAGGAGCACGATCAACATCCATCTGGGTAGGGGCACCAGATGATGAGACCGGGGGTGTTTTCTCTCGGGGAGCATTGAGCTCCCCCTCAATCTTGTCATTCTCCTCCTTATTTTGTTCGGAGAGCTCTGCTTGCAATGTTCTCGGAGGCGATGGATCTGCCTTCTCAACCTCAATCTCTTCATCAACTTCGTCAACTGGTGATTTCTGCTTGGGAGGTGCATTTTCCTCATCAGTCCTTTCCAGGAATATATCAACAACTTCATTTTGCTCTTGAACTACTGGCACAGGAAAGATAACCTCGTCAGTGCCAACTTGTTGCATGAGTTCATCCTCGTGAGGTGGAGATGGAGGAACTTGCTGCAAGGGTACATGGGAATCCAGTGGAGCAGGATCAGCAGTGACATTCTGAAGACGGCGGTCTTTGTTAACTTTCGGTTTGCTTGATCTCGCCCTGGCCTTCTGACATTTTTATTCCTGAATCCTTCTTCGAGCGAGATCTGCCTTGCGTTCAATCTCCTCATTCCTTCTGTCACACAGTTGAGACACATCCATGTGCAAGCGAGAGTGCCACTCAATTTTCTCATTTCTCAAGGCACTGAGGGCCTTGGTGAGTTCAACAATTTCTTTGTTCATCTTTTTTCCTTTCGGATTCAGATTTGACCTCATTTCTCAGTTTCTCGATGGCTTGTTTGTCTCTGACAGCTCTGTTCAGCTTCTTGGTGATTTTCTTCAGCTCGACGAAATGCTTAGTTACCATTTCTCCAACATCATCAGGTAATCCCAGACCACTTACATCATCAGCTTTTGCATTATATGCAGCACTGTCAATCACATCGATCATGAAGTTGAAATCATACTTTTGTTCCTCTGTGGGAGCAGGAATAGTGATTTTGGACTTCTTGGCAGCCATATCTGCTTGTTCTTCAGACTGCAGTGCCCGACAAAGTTTTCGGAGCCACAGAACCCGAAGGTTTATCAGTGAGTGAAATGGGTGCAAGCCTGGGTGATTTCCTCGGAGAGGGAAAAGCTTTCACAGGAGAGGGAGTCTTGGATGGCTTGTTGAGGATGGCGAGACGATCATATAGTGGAATTTCATCAGGAGTATCTTCTCTTGACGATTCATCAGACGAGTCGGGAACTGCCTTCTTGGTTCTCTTGGTGAGGGTTTTCTTTCGAGGTGCACGAGGGGAAACAGATTTCCCAGATTTGCTTTCCTTCGAAGCTGATGTTCGTTCCTTCTTCTTCTGTACATCTTGCTGAGTCAGCGCGACATTTTTCACTTCAACTTGGTTTTTCTTAGCTTCCCTAGCTTCACGCATGGCCTTAGCCTTCGCCCTCTTAGCTACTTCCTCGGGGAAATCAGCGATAGTTTTGAGGGAATCTTTGTGAGCATTTGGAGGCGGTGGTGGTCTGACTTTTTCATCATCGGGGCTAATGCAGTTCTCTGCAATGCAGTCATTTCACGGCGGTGTGAAGGCAAACAGAATCTGGTACTTCTCGCGAACATTTTGATATCGGTACCATTTGCTCGCCCAGTGGCAGCGAATCCTCTGGAGCCTGTTGTTGCGATCTGTTGCCGATTCTCCTTCAGGTGGAGTTCTGTAACTTTCCGGATCAGACATTTCTGCAGTAGTGTTCTTTTCTCTGCCACGACCGCCCTTTTTGGGATTTCCATCAAAGAAGATGGTTAGAGCGTCAGTGACCAATTCATCCTCGGGCTGACTGTGAGCAGAGGGAATTTCCTCAGAATCTTCTTCGGACACAGATTCTTGTCTCTTCTTCGGAGCCTTGGGTGGCTTCGAGGACTTACCTCCTCCAGTCAATCTCATTCGCTCGGACCTTGGTGGAAGCTGAGGCAAATATCCTTCAGAATCTGAATGCTCTACAGAACTCTGCGACATGACCAACCTGTGAAATAGAATAGATGCGAGGGAAAACAGAGGTAGGGTCATAAGCATGCACAGATAACTTTTGAACGAAAATGATTTTGTAGAGGGCCAACCAGGAACTGATGGTAAAACAGAAAGATATCATTGATAGATTTTACCAGCTAGCCAGAGACAAATCCAGGGCAGGTTGATAGCTATCTAATCTTTCGGATAAATACACATGAACCCTAGATGAGGAAAACCAGTACGAGGAAGATCTACAAACCGTACCAGTCAAACCCTAGAGATTTCTAAAGATTTATAGCAGTAAAATAAATCGAGGAAAACAGCATCGGTAAGAACTGCCCTATGAACTGAAAGAGGGAGAGGAGCAGTTCCGGATCTAAGCGCCCTAACTTGGCAACTTAGATCAACTACGGCAATGCAGGAGAATGGATTACCGCACGGGCGTGATCAGCTGCGATGAGACTTCACCGGAGTTTCACGGCGGACCTTCTCGCCGGAGTTGCTTCGAGCTCGGGCTCGGTTGATGGAGAAACGAGGGTTTGCGCGGATGAGGAAGAAGACGCGACGAGGGGTATTTATAGCTGAAGGGCTGAACCTCTTCTCCGAAATCTACGGCCCACAGTTGCGGGACGTTCCGCATTCGATAGACACGATCACGATCGTGGGGATCGTGGGCATGTGGCAACCGTTTTCTGCAATAAACTCGGGAAGAGAGCGGGATTGTGAAAGATTTGAAGGGCTAATCGCCAAAAGTAGATAAAAGTTCGAAGTAGATTTCTTTCGCGACCAAGGACGTCGGAGAGAGATCTTCTTCGGATCAAATTGCATGCTTACGACGGACATCATAGATTTAGAAGAGAAAGAATAGAGGGATAAAAGGGTCCGAAACAAAACACTCAGCCAAACGAAAAGAAATACCAATCAAGGAGCTATGAGTGAGTTGTTCATCGGACAAAACACAAACACGGCAATTCGAAGATAAACAACACAGAGAGCAAATAACACAAAGAGCTAGCACCAACAATATAGATCTCAGGGCAAAGGATAATCGAGAAGAATCCCTGAGATAGAGTTCCTGCAAGATGGGTTAGTTCTTTTTCGCAACCCACACTTGTGTGGGCAGCGCAGACCTCATTCGTCTTGACTGAGCAGGGACGTTCTTTCGTAGATTTCCGTAGTTCAGTTGTGCATCTCGAGAGTAATCATATGAGTAAGCATTGAAATTGTTCCCAAAGACATGAGCATAATGATTCGAGGAGATACGCATGTACTCCTTTTGTCGAAAGTTTGACTGATATCTGTTCGAGGAAGTTGCACTGCCGTACTGTGAGGGATCATAATTTCCTCGAAGAGAATTACTCTGCATATTCAGGTTAGCAGTGACAGATAAACTTTCAATAGTGCCCTTCTTCACCCAGATTTTCTTCTTGGGTGAACTCGACCTGCAGTTAGTTCCAACATACCAAGCAAAAACCTTACCATTCTGTTGTTTGAAGAATTTGTAGCTAGAGTCATCAGACTCGTCAAAAGTAACAAGAATGGGAGAGTCATATCCAGACAGGAGTGCTGGTTCGAGAGTTTTGCTCTTAGCTAGAACCCAACTTGTTCGAGGATACTGCTCGGGTGTCCAGTAGGTTCCATCAACGTTGAGTTTCCTTTCGAAACCCAATCCTTCCTTTTGGGGATTTTTGTGCAGTATTGACTTCTTGAGCACATCACATAGTGTTTGATGCCCTTTGAGGCTCTTTAACATTCCTGTCTCAAGTAAGTTCTTTAGCCTACAATTTTCATTAGAGATAGCAACAAATTCCTCGAGAGAGGGGTTAGGAATATCATTTGAAGTGGTTGCAGTATTCTCGATGACAGCAGCGGATATTTCAGCATTTGAATCAGCATTGCTACGTTCTAGACATTTTGAGCAGGAAAGCACAAAGTCAACAGGAAGGTTGTTAGATTGCTCGGCAAAGAGAGAAGATTTTTGTTTCGCAAGTACGTTATAAGACTCTTTCAGTGACTCGAGTTCTTGATTCCTGGTAAGGAGTTCATCTGATAAACTCTCGTAGTCGACTGCAAGAGAATCATATCGTTTGGAAAGAACATCAATCGTTGAAGAAAAAGCATCATGCTTTTCAGTCAACTCTTGATTTTTCTCCATCTCTTCGACTAGTAATCCTTCGCTTTTCCTGAGATTCATCTCAAGTCTTTCAAGCTCATCATGTTGAGATTTTGCAATCTTAACAAGTTTGGCATAGGGAATGTATTCTGAGGAATATTCAGTCATTGATTTTCGGTGTTTAGCTGATACCTGATCCTTTGAGGTTTTTGCCATGAGATAGAATGTAGTAGGTTCATCATCACTTGAAGCATTATCACCAGTGTCTGATTCGAGAGACTTCTCTGATGATCCATAGGCGACGAATGCATTTCCTCTTCCTTGGCTTCTGTAAACTTCTTCGTCTTCTGATTCAGATTCAGATGTTTCATCTTCAGATTCCATATTCATTTCTGCACATACTTTAGTCAGCTATGATATTTTCTTCATATTAGATTCAATGGTTGCTCTCGTATGTACGTCAGTGACTAGTCTCGACGAAGATGATGCGGCAGATTCATTTTTCTTCGGGAGCTTAGTATGACGATCCACTTGAGTGAATCCAGAGCAGTGAAGATAAATCCATCTGCTGCTAGGTTTTTCATCTTGATCCCAGCAAGGACAGTCTGCAATGTAGTGACCGAGTTGTTTGCACTTGAAGCACTTTATTTCTTTCAGAGGTAATCTTCTCGAAGATTCAGGCAAGTCAACTTCGTCATCATTTGTGAGACATAGATTTTGTCTTCCGAGATCACCAAGTCTTTCCGTAAGCATTTCGAGTTCTCGTGTGATGGAGTGTTGATTCTCGACATCTTCCTCTTGTGAACTTCCATAGTGTGAAAGAATTTCCCCTTCGCTTTCTGAAGAAGATTCTTGATGCCCATTTTCAAGTTCCATCTTTTCTTCGTGGATAGACAATAACGTCATGACTTCGACATAGTGAAGTTCTTCATAGTCAGGTCTTTGCTTGATTTCAGCCACGATTGGATCAAAGGTTGCATCAAGAGCACTCAGCAACTTATCGACTACATCTCTATCGGTGATATCCGTTACTCCTCATTGATGAAGTCTTTCAACAATATTTTTCAACCGATCGGTGAGTTCCATAGCACTTTCCCTACGAAGACTCCTGAAACCAGCATACATGGCATGAAGCATTTCTGTGTGTTGATCTGTTCTGGCAATGGATTATTCATGAACATCCTTGATAGCATTCCAGAGTTGCATTGCAGAGTGAAGCTTTCGGAACGGAATGAAAATGTCTTTTGAGATACTGTCACATATGATATCTTTTGCTTGAGCATTCAATCGCATTCTAGCTTTTTCATCAGAAGTGGGAGCATCAGGGTGCTAAACAGTGTATCCATTTTCCACAATTTGCCAAAACTGGACTACATCGCACACAGTTGGTTATAGGAACCGTTTGGGATGAAAATTCATGGGTCTTTTTATGTCTTCCTCCATAAGCTTCGCCGGATTCGTCTGCTCAAGCACCGTTCACCCCTGAATCCTCGAGTCCCCGATACCCATTCCCCAACCTCTTCTTGCAAAGAATGACGCGGTGGAGACGCTTCGTGAGGGCCCGTACGGTCGCCGGGTCCGCCCCGACGGCTCCGCCTCCGCTGAGAGCGCGGCCGCATCCGCCGAGAGGGCATCTGCGGCAACCGACAGGGCAGCTGCAGCAGCCGAGACGGCTGTGGCAGCTGCAGCGATGACTGCTGCAAATGCCGAGAGCGCTCGAGCAGCCGTCCGTGCCACGGAGGTCGCCCCGGCCCGGGTCGAGGCCATCCACGCCCAGATCGAGGACGCCCATGCCAAGATATTCCAGGCCTCCTCGGAATCCGGCATGTAACCCATATTCGAAAAGGCGGCGGAGATGCTTCTTGACGATGCGGTGGCGGAGGCCATGGAGCCCCTTCTTCCTCATGAGATCACCGAGCGGGAGCTGGAGATGTAGGAGGCAGCGGAGATCGAGGAGCGCCAGGACGAGGAGTTGCGCGTGGCTATGGAGGAGGTAGAGAGGCGCCTGTCCGTCGAGGAATCGGTGGTGCAGTACCAATGCGAGCTCTGGCGCCGCCACTACTACGAGTACTACAACTTTGAGGGCGGCACCGAGGACGAGGACGAGGACGACGACGTAGTCGACTTCAGCCGGGGGGACGCGGAGTCCACCAACGGCGGCATGTCTCCAGGACAAGTCATCGACATCTCATCTTACACCGGCGAGGCATAGGGCGGCACGTCGGCGTCTTTGTTTAAATTATGCGTGCTTAGCCTTTGTTTATAACGCCGGTCTTTTGTTAGAGCAATGTTTAGGTCAACTGGCTCTGTTTAAGTACTAAAATTGCTCGATTCAGTAAGTGTGGTCTGTGTGCTGTAGGCTCATTTGTATACCCAAATTAGCAAGTGATGTTAAATTATGCAATGATGTCGATGAGCACTGTACCCAAGGAAATTTCTACCAAAATTTGAGTGCTCAAACTCATCGCATGCGTGTAAAGCAGAAGAATTGTTTGCGATGCACACATTTGTTCAAAGTGAATGGTGTCCGATGACACTGCGCACCAAGTTTCCCTCCAACTTTCAAATTTTTTTGCCTACCACCGAAATATCTAACTTTCCCCCTCCCCACCCCCTTTTCTCCCCGACCACAAGCCACATTTCCCATGTTTACTTGTTCCTTCCTTCGTAAGCTATAGCCGCTTCCTCGCTTGCTTCCTCGATCTCGCCGTCTCGCATCCGACCACCGTGGACGCCATGGTCTTCTTCAATGACCTCTCCAGCGGTTCCTCCTCCGACGACGACTATGTCACCAGCCGGGTATGCCTCTCTCCTCTCTCTCTCGCTCCCTAGGCTTAGGGTTCTAATTTGTAATAAAGGATTTTAACCCGACGGCCGATTTGAGCCATTTGTTCCTCTTGTAGCTCCCTACGACCATCACTTGCAAGGAATGGAGCGGGGTAGCTGAAGATCTGCCTGCTCGTTGTCACCATCAATGTACATGCGTGAAGTTAGTGCCTTTTGAATATATGGACAGTGGGAGCACTACCAAAAAACACTTTCGTGATGATACGTCTTTGTCACAGTAGGTCAAGTTTTCTGTCATGCATGTACATCCATGACAATTTTATGACAGAATCAAGATAGTCATACCTGTGCTGTCGTAGAAGTGTTCCATGACAATATTGAAATTATCATCATGGAAGTGTCCACTTCCATGACGAAAAATGTTGCGTCATGGAAGTATTTTCGTCAAGGGTGATCGACACATGGCTTCCACCGTAACGGGTCGCCGTTAAGCTATCGGGTCCGGTTTTGGATCCGATAACCCGTTAACAGCCCTGACCAATGAGGATTTTCCACGTGTAAAATTCTCATTGGCTGAAGGAACCACGTGTAAGCTGGGTGTCACGACAGATGTCATTCCTCCAATGGACGAGACGGGCCTATGGAAATGTTACACGTGGCACGGCCCAACAGTAACCCATTTAGGTTTAAAAGGCCGGCGCAGTCAAAGGCCCATAAGATTTACTCACGTACTAGTGGGCCGGCCCACTAGCGGCCTGCTTAAACATGGCCCATTTACGGCCCACCACCAGATCGGCCCCGTTAATTGTTCGCTCAGTTTTTGGGCCCCATTACGGCCCATGGAGTTTTCGGCCTGTTAAAGGCCTGACGTAGAAATGGACCCATTTCAGCCCGGCGTGCCTTTCGGCCTTGTTAGGACCGAGAGTATATCGACCAGAGGGGGGTGAATGGGAGATTCAAAAATTCTTGCGAAAGTTTTGAACCGATCCCAAACACAGCAGCGGAGATAAGGTTCGGTAGAGTAACACTTGAAAGAGCTCGCTATAGAATGATAAAACTATCGAAGTATAAATCAGTTATCATTCGAACACAAGTTCAACAGATATGAAGGTAATGCAATATACGAGCTGATCCAGCAGCACGAGGAAAAACAATGTAAGGACTATGATGGAAATGCTTGGATATTGATAGTAAGATAAAGATTCGACAATGAAAGTGATTACACAGGCATACAGATATACGAGGAGAATTAAACTAGCCTAAGACGAAGGAAAAAACAAATAACGATGAGAATGAGGTAGACAATTGATAAACTAAGATTGATCAGATATAACTATCGGCACCAAGCACGAATGTAAACTGCTGAAGGAAATGCAGTAATGTAAAGCGAACCAGTGGTGCTCGATGGCGACAGGAGAATTTGGAAGACCAGTTCGCCCTTCTGCCAAAGGACTACGTCTGGTTGGAGGGGTTGTGATTTAACACAGAGGATAAACTCTCCTCGCCATATTCTCCTTCAACTCGGAGCTGATCAGACTCCAGTTGATTTCACTCGTGGTAGATACTTGTCGGCGATCTCCAAACCTTCGACAGACTTCTTCGCGAACCACAATGACTCTTGGTTGCTGAAGATCTTGCTCGGTGAAGACAATTACTCTTCGACACTCGAGCCGATACCTATCCGTCTAGAGAGTGTGCAGCTCTCAAGAGTAATAGGTACAAGAACTCTAACTCAGAACTACTGTGATGCTCAACCACTGTCTAAGTTTTGGCTCTTGATTTTTCTCTCGGTGGATCTTAAACTCAAATCACTCGGAGAGGGGTTGCTCAATCAATCTTCTCAGAAATCTTAAGCGGAGCAGCCAATGGGCAACGTTGGAGCGGGGTGGCTATTTATAGCCGCAGCCTTCCTTGATGGGAAATGACCAAATTGGACATGTGGAGCAGCCAATGGCCGAACGACACGAGTCCAACGGTCGGAATTGAGCACAACGGTAACATTACGTGCGGAGCAAGTAATGCTAACTCCTCAGTTCGAAAGATATCTCCTACAGCGACGAAGAACAACGTCTTCTGCTGGTAGGTAATCATTCAAAGCATAAAGAGATTTCTCTCAGTCTCGCATAGGTTTGGGCTAAGCATCACAGCGGATCTAAGCTTCGAGAACCTATACCCCTCTTAATAGTACGTAGGTCCTATGACTCAAATGAATGGAAGAAGAACGACGAAAAGAATGCTACGTCTTCACTTCGTCTTCGCCTCCCATCGCTGCAGTCAATTTTCTTCGGACAAAATCACCGAACCAATTGCTTCGCGTCAGCAATAAATTTCGAGGGGTCAACTCCTTTACTTCATTCTTCTTGTTTACAAGTCCTCATAGGATGTAGCTCGTTCGTCTCTGCAGCGCAGATATTCTTCGGTGAAGTTCCTCGAACTGTACACCGGAGACATCATTCTCTTCGGTACTGCATGGACTATTTCTCTCTGTGTGCACTAGCAAACAAATTAGTCCATACTTGTTTCTGTCAACAATCTCCAAAACATACGAGGGCAAGTATTGCACCAACAATCTCCCCCTTTTTGGACGATTGTTGACAAAACAGATCACATCGATAGATAGATAAAAGAATGAAATGGAGTGTGAAAGACGAGAGATGAATACGAAGATAAACTACGCTCCCCCTGAAGATATGCATCATTCTGATTGGAGTGAGCATAGGAGATAATGCGGAGGGTATCGAGATGGATCTTCGTATGAGTGACATTGGCAGATGGTTTCATTCGAAGTTTCATCCAATGCACTCGACGGTGTCTGAGGTATTTCCAGCCACACACAATCTTTGACATAGATTAGTTAGATGGCGAAGATAACATGAAAACGTTGTGATAAAGGATACGCCATGAGGATTTTCTCAGAACACAGTTTAAATCCACACGAGATATAAATTTCCTGCAAATTAGATGTTCGAGGAATAATCAGAGCAAAAGAGTCATAAGTAAATTGCTCGGAGTGGATATACTTCAGACGATGTATTCCCTGAAGCGACTTCACTTCTCCTGCATCGTTAGGTAGTGAAAGATAAATATCGAGGATAATCAATGCAAGGGAGTAAGCATTCGATAGCTCCTGCAAACAAATAACGATAGCAAATATAGCATTGCAGGGGTTATTAACGGTACATGACGACGCAGTGTGCCATCACCACAGGCGGTGAGATTAAGTTTCACAACCAAAAGTTCAACGACCAAAAGCAAATTGTTCGAAAGAAGAGCAAAAGGCGAGTGGAAACACCCTGCAAATAACCCGCTTATCTATCTCTCGATGTTCTTCTCCCCCCTTTTTGTCAACAAGTGTCAAAAAGGAAAGAGAATGCATGCGCGGAACTACTCGTCCGAAGACTCCCCAGAGCTCGAACTGTTTGGCGAAACAGAACGAGCGATGGTCCAAGCTGAAGCAGGAGTCGGAGATGTAGCACGGGCTTCGGGATCAGCTTCGGGAGTAGCAGAGCGAGGTGCATCTGGCTTGTAAATGAATGTGCCTGCTGTGTCTTCGAGTTCATCATCGGGTTCAACAAACAGCAGGTCAGTGGAGGTAGAACGCTGAGGAAGCACAGGGGCTTGCCTTCGGATGCGAGGAACCTCAAACAACTCCAGATGATCATAATCTTCCAGCTCTAGCTGTTTAGCAATGAGGTTCTCATTGGAGTTCTCTGTGATCTTCCTTAGAGATTGGACTTCAAATCAAAGTTGAGTTGCACTATGCCTTTCTGCTTGCAGCTGAGACTGAAGAAGTCAAACTGATTCAGGCAGCGACTTTTGTGAGCTTGTGTGACTGCTAGTCTCAAGTAACTTGAACACTGCATCAAGACATGACTTTGGGGTTGTCTCACTATCTTCAAGATGTTTTGCCTTCTTTGCTGCAATATACGTTCAGTTTGTCTCAGAGTCTTCAGCAGACTTGTGCGTGCCATCAGGCATATCACCCTGAAACAACAAGCCAGATGACAGGTTTTGCACGTATATAAACAAAGATGGTAACTGCACTGTCAATTCCATCCAGTTTCATATTACAAAATAAAGAGACGATTCAAAATGTCAAGAGCATAATTTGGCATTGTTCATAATACGATGAGCTACACCACACTACTGGATTACAGATCAACAACACAAGCATAGATGCAGGGCAAAAGAAAATCATTGTATCTCTTTTCGTTAACGTGCATGCCATGTTCATATCATCAGCCAGATCAGTTAAGACAAAGCAGGAAATGACAAGGTGCAAATGTGCGCAGCTTCACCACACACTGGATTACAGATCAACAATACATGCAGGGCTAAAGAAAACCAATGGATCTGTATTGAATAATGTGCATGGTATGAATAAGGAATTTGGTTTCATGACTAAAACTTGAAACTTGCAGTTGTTGCGAACATGCATTTTGATAGAGCAGCAGTAGACGATAGGGAGTATGAGCAAATTAAACCGCAGTTGAGGAGAAAGGCTTTAGAAGGACGGACTTACATTAACAGTTAACACCGGCTCTATAATGCCCTTCTCCATGTCAAGGGAGGGATAACTCAAGAATTTCAGCAGAGAAACTTCTTCATAAGCATTGCCTGTACTCTACATTTTGTAGAGAGTAATTATTGATATGATAATACTGGAAGGGATAGAGGATAATGAAGATAAGATGCACCGTGATGCTACATAATCAACTACCTATCCATGTAAGTACAACGTTATAGGACAAAATGTACTGACAAGAGCAATGGGTTACATTTCTACACTGGCATTGTCTGTGTATTCAACTTTTTGGTAAGATTAAGTATAGATCTGATAATTTTTAGGAAATGGTGGGCGAGGGAGACAAGATGAAGAGTAATGCAACACAATGAACTACTCACTCCGTCCCATAATATAAGTGTTTTGTACACTAGTGTAGTGTACAAAACGCTCTTATATTATGGGACAGATGGAGTAGCTGTTAATGTAAGTACAGTGATACAAGACGTTCGGTCCTTACAAGAGGACTACAGAGCTAAACTTCTTTAGAAGCATTGGGTTGATTCTAAATTTATGCAAGAGTCAATACGGATCTTATAATGTCCACCAAATGGAGGATAAGGAGGCTAACATGTGCAGTGATGCTACATAATCAACCAGCTATGAAAGTAAGTATGGTGATACAGGGCAAGAGGTACTCACAAGAGCAATGCAGTGTGCAGTATAGTTGCGAGATTCTATGGTCCCTTGAGGATGGATATTCTCCTGCAAACAGTTTTCATACAAGTGAGACGGTAAGGACATGCAAAAATGTAGTTCAAATTGTGATGTGATATCATAGACAGTACCTTACGCTGCAGACGAGACCAGTGTGTAACAAGCTTATTCCAGTCACTGTCTAGTAAATGAAGCACCGGAGACTTTACAAAAATTTTCTTTAGAGGCTTGCCATCGAAGTGTGCTTGCCACTGGTAGCAACAATACTTCCTCAAAGCATGCTTGAAAAGCGCAACCATGCTTTGCTCGTCTTGACTATCCAGTTTGGTCCTCGCCTATTTAAATGAATGAAATCTCTTGAGTTCTGTCAGCAGAAACATAGGCACTAATTACCATGAATAACATTAGTACATTACTTACACGTAAGTTGCGGAGGAAGATTGGAAATTGTTGTTTGTCTGTAGTATAATCTTTCCATGAAGGAAAGGTGCGCACAAAGTTCCTGACAACAATAAAAGCTTCGTCTTCTAAACTGGGAAGAAGTGGAACAGGGGTCCTATTTGCTGCAATTGGGGCTCTCTCCAGTTCGAAAAGGGATTTGACAACTAGAGTTGGTGTACTCTTTGCAGGAATGGGGATTTTGCGTCGTAGAGCCGGTGCTATGTCAACTGGAATCGTCATACTTTTTGCTGCATATGGGGTCTGCTGAGTTGGGGCATCTAAGATGGCCAGTGGGGTAGGGGTATAGTCTGCTAGAGTTGGGGCTGTGTTTTGTGGGTCTGGTGATATTGCCACTACACCTAATGGTTATTTGATTTATCAGGTGTCACTACCTTTTCCAAATACTTTGTTCGTGCTCCATCGCGATCAGCAATCACCCTCTTCCTTTTTGAACGTCTGATACACAAGAACAACATTTCAATGGAGAAATATGGTACGATGACGGTTGGAATATGTACTAAAAATGGATAGGGATGGCATATTCACATATATGATGTGTAAACTAAGCAAATGGCGGTGTAACAAAGTAGAAGCAATGCAAAGCATCATTTGTAAGATATGTGCGACCAATATAACCTTGCCAAGTTAGAGCAAGCACCTTGATGGGTGAATAAGATAGGGCATCTGCCTCTGACTCCTCCACTAGGGAGCTACATTGACTTAGGTCTCCCTCTAGCTCAGAATCATTGTTAGGATCATATTTTGAACACAAATCTGTAGGTGGATAGCGTGCGCATTCCATTGCATCCAGACCGGATCTCAGTCCCTTAACGCCAAGTTTGATAGCCATGTCATTGTTTTGATTTATTCTTCTCATGCGCCCAAGCTCATAATCATTATGATGATGTTCAGTATCTGAGATTCACGAAGACATAAAAAGTAGTCAGATTATCTTTGGAATGCATTGCGGATTCTACTCCAATAGTGTCTCCCTACAAACCCCTGCGTATACAAAGTTCATCCCCCAACCATGCTGACCAGACCACACATAGAAATACAAACCTCTTATGTCTCCATAAGGGGCGGACTCACATTTCAAAACTGAAGTAGGAACATTAGCATCATATCAAATTTGTATTTGAACAAATAAACTTTGGAATTATGAGTGGCATAATGTTTAGCTTCAAGGATGGA
This sequence comes from Elymus sibiricus, assembly GCA_039707655.1. NCBI lineage: Eukaryota > Viridiplantae > Streptophyta > Magnoliopsida > Poales > Poaceae > Elymus > Elymus sibiricus. The sequence continues at coordinate 231,243,405 of CM077672.1, read as the reverse complement.
GTACTGGTAGTGCGACACAAAGCACGTAGGTAGATTGTATTCCATGTAAAAGATCGTAGTCTATGTAAAAGGTGGATATAACACTTTTCTTTCTATACAATGCAGTGTTCGTTGCCCACACATGATGGAAGAGATCACACAGAGAAATGCTATTCACTCATGTCTGCGGTTCCAGGATTTTGAAACAGGGTGGTCCACCCTAAAAAAATATTGACAACAAATATGACAAGGCAAGCATAAAGCTAGTGAATCAATCTTTAGTTGTGAGCTTACTAGGACAAATATGCAGAATCATAACTGCAGTAAGAGACCGTCCAAAATCTGAATCAAGAAGTTGGGCTAGCACTTATTGTTTGCAATTAATAGAAGTGAATAATTGGATATCATATCAAATGAGTAACAAAGAATAGTAAAATTGTCAACAAACCTGGCCTGCGGTAGTAATCTGGGTCAATGTCACTATGACCAACAATCAACATGACTAGTGTTTGTTCCTAGGCGAGGAATTTTGAAACCCTATCAACTCTACAGGTGCTAAACATTACTGAAACATCTGAACCATTAAATGTAGGTAGCACTCAGTACACAACAAACCCTAATGAGAGTCCTTCCTAATGAGTGATGAATCAATTAAAAAATGGGTGATGGGAAGTGGCTGCTGAGTGTTGAGGATAGCGTATCTCAGGATAAATTGGGTTGGCTGAGTGGGTGCTGCACGCCTGAGCCCTGAGCGGACTGGGAAGCTGGGCACGCCGGCGCGGCCGGGCAGCGGTGACGCTGTTAGGCGAGCGGCTCCTGACCTCCTGTTAGTCCGGCGTCTCCTCCTAAGTCATGGCGCCCGACGACGGCAAGTCGCCAGCGAGGCAGGCGGCTGGCGGTGAGTAGAGATCAGAACCAGAGCAGAACAGAGGGGAATCGGGGTCTGGAGGCAATGGCTTTTTTGTTTTTTTAGCAAAGGCATTGGCTGGCTGACCATGTTCTAATCTCTTATGGTATATAGGCCGACCCAAAATCCCAGGGTGGGCCGCGGCCTACGCTGGCCACCCTATTGATCCAGCCCAGCGGCGCATATGCATTTCGAAATTAAATTAGGAACACTCAGCTGACCAATTAAACGACTCTGTTTTACTAATATCAGCATCATATCAGATTCGTATTTCAACAACTAAGCTTGTTTAGCTTGATGGGTGGAGCAGTGCTATTATGACACGAATCACGTAGGTAGATCGTATAGTGATCATAAAAGGGGGGAAACCCTAAGCATGATCAATTAAACCCTATTATGACTGTGCCATGGCAGATCTGAAGCTGCAAACCACACAAAGGCTACTTAGCAACCAATGTTTGCGTTGAACTAACAACTAAGATTCTAAGACCTGAAAAGAAAGTACAGTAAACAAGTGATGATCTATTTTCTGGTTGAGATCAAAAAGTTGAGCAGATATGAAAGAGTACCATGTATCTTGCTGCGCTATGTAGGCATCGGGGGTGCGATGGCTGTCGGCGGCATGGAAGCAGATCTGCGATGGTAGACGAAGACATCGGGGGATAAGTCTCGTTGCGGTGGAGGAGAAGGTCGTCGGAGCGGCCCTGACAAGGTGGACGACGGCGTGGATGAAGCGAGAGGACGCGATGCAAGGCTCCTGGTCTGGCGCCGTGGATGACGAATGTCGATCTCTTGCAGTGGACGACACGGTCTGGGTAGGCGCTCCGACATGGTGGAGGAGGGCGGCGATGGATGGGGTGGCGGACGGAGGAAGCTGGTGTGGAGATGGCGTTCTGGCGCCGACGGTGTATGAATGGGAAAATGGAGGGAGGGCGGTCGGGGGAACCATGTCTTTGGGACGCGGCGTGTGACGCCCCCGACTCGACCGTGCACTAATCATACACGCAAATGCGCACGATCAAGCCCAGGGACTCACGGGAAGATATCACAACACAACTCTAGACACAAATTAAAAGTCATACAAGATTTATATTACAAGCCAGGGGCCTCGAGGGCTCGAATACATAAGCTCGAGTTACTCAAGCATCAGCGGAGGCATTAGTATCTGAGTACAGACATAATTAGACAAGGTTGCCTTAAGAAGGCTGAGCAAAACAACGACATCTAGATCGAAAAGGCGCAGGCCTCCTGCCTGGGAGCCTCCAAACTACTCCTGGTCGTCGGTCTCCACGTAGTAGTAGGCTCCACCGTGGTAGTAGTAGTCGTCGACGGGGTCAGCTGGCTTCGGGGCTCCGTCATCTGATCGCAGCAATCGGGTAGGGAGGAAAAAGGTAGCAAAGCAACCGTGAGTACTCATCCAAAGTACTCGCAAGACTTACATCAGATCTATGCTAAGTATGCATCGGTATCAAATGAAGGGGCTGTATCTGTGGACTAGACTGCAGAAATGCCAGAATAGAGAGGAAGGCCTAGCCTATCGAAGGCTAGCAACTTGCAGCGTCTTGCAGCATTAGAAGAGTGCAGATTAGCATATAAAACTAATAGTAACAAGTATAATAGTAGCCATGCCCAGAGATCCTTCCTCGAGTCCCTGTGAGAAAGCGATCCCGAAGCTAACATATTAATTTAGTATCACAAGTATCCAGTTCAAGTTGTAGTAGATCGGGATACAACTCCGAGCATCCTGTTACCGTGGACACGGCTATTCGAATAGATAACTTCCCTGCAGGGGTGCACTACTGTTACCCAACACACTCGATTAACTCTGGCCGGACACACTTTTCTCGGTCATGCCCGGCCTCGGCTGATCGACACGACGTAGTCCTACCTAGGCTCCGCAGAGAGGTCCCCGCCGATCTACATCCTAAGCGCTCAGGGGTCTTGGGCCCATCGCCCTTCGCACTCCAGGTCGTTGTGCGCAGGGTGGATACCAGCGCCACCTCTCTCCTGGATGGCACGATCCGACCGTGCCACAATGCTGAACTGGACGTCGGATAGAGCTTTCGGCTGATACATACGGCGCCGAGGGCCCCATTAAACCATTATCCCACGTGGTGGTAGTGCGTATAGGCCAGTGGCCAACTCAGATCAAATACCCAAATCCGTTAAGCGTGTTATTAGTAACTCGCGGACACGAACAGGGCTCAAGGCTCACTTCCGACACCCTGCCACACCGACTTGGTAACCTACGGACCAACGACGAGGGACCAGGCCCACCTCTCTCCTAGATGGTCTCCATCCGCCCTGACGTTCCGCTACAATAATCTCTCGCGGGTACCCTCATGGTCAACCCGACTTCCAAAGGACTGTGGTGAAGGTCAAAGTACCCGTGTGTCCATAGCATCGTGGGGAATCCGAGGAATCACCCTTGATGGATTCCCACTCGATGTAACCGTCAAGGTGAACTTGGAGGAATCACCCTCGATAAGTTCACACTTGAGGGGCTGCACGACAGAGGCATCATCAGAGCTGGTGAAAGAGCAATCACCCTCGATAACCCACAACTGACTAGCTACGCTACAGGGATATCATCAGGAGTAAGGTAGGAGGTATCACCCTTGGCACTCGATAGTAACTCTGTAGAATCGTACAACTAAGGGGTGTGCGGTGCGGTGTTCGGTCTTTGCACATCGATCCCGTTGATCGAAACATCCGGTAGTAAAGCCTGGCAACACGGACAAGGGTGTGGGGCCACTGATGGATCGCTAACCAACATATAGAAACATTTAGGATAGCAGGTAAGGTATCAACAACAGTTACTAAATCAGGCTATGCATCAGAATAGGAGCAATCAAATATGGTAGCAAATTCTAATGCAAGGACGGGGAAGAAGGAATAGGTGATATAGGAATGATCCAGGGGGTTTGCTTGCCTGGAAGCTCTGCTGAAAGGGAAGAAGGATCGCCGGTGACGTAGTCGATCACAGGGGCATCGGCGACGGTCGCAGGGTCTACCGGAGAAGAAAGAGGAGGGAGAAACATATAAATAACGGGCAAACAAGTGCACACAAATGCAGGTCAGGTCGGTATGGTTTGATTATGCGCTCTAACGCTTCACTAATTATTTTAGACAGAGAGAGAAATTATCCGGGAATATTTTCCCAGCTCCAGGTGCTTATCGGTATATTGACCCGGAGGGGAAGGTTCCATGTTCACCTAGTTAGGAGTGATGGTCAAGCATTTTGACCACATATTTGGATTTGTCTTATTTTTCTGATCATTTTTCATATATAAATTATTTTCATCCAAGTTACGCTTTTATTTCCTATGAATTTTCAAAGTTTTAAACAATTTCTGGAATTACTATATTTATTTTTAATTCGAAATTAAATGATTAAATTGCTACGGGTACACAGAAGTGTACCCAGAAAAATGCTCATTAGGCTGACAGGTGGGGCCAGTCAACTGCCCAGTCAGCAGTTGACTGGACCGTTGACTGGTCAACTGGGTCCAGTCAGCAGAGGCTGACTGGTGGGGCCCCTGCTGAGTCAGCACGCTGACTGGACCCATCTTATCCGTTTGAATAGTTGCTGCGGTTCCCACATGTCATACACACAGGTACAATTAACAGTTTTTAATTAAAACTTAATCGATTTAGTTAGTGGCCTGGGGCCCACTGTCAGTGAGTGATAGGGGTGTTAATGAGTGCTAATGACGCGCCACGTCAGCGACGTCACCGGCGACGAGGCCGAACGCCGGCGATGGCCGTGCGCTCGTCTCCGGCCACCATTCGAGGCGCGGTTTTGCCCTGCGTGCTCCTGGGGATGAGCCGCGTCGATCCATGGTGAGTTCAGGTGCTGGGGTGGTCGGCAGCGGCGTCGGCGACGAGGTCTTGCGGCGGCTGTGCGTCGGCTTGGACGGAATCGAGCGAACGGCTCGAGATCGAATGAAAAGAGCAAGGCGGCGGCTTTGCGGGGTCTACTGGTGTTGCTGGCGTCGCGCGAGACGCCACGGGCAGCTGAGAGCACGGCCACGTCGAGTCCGTGGCCGTGGTGGACGACGGCTACGGCCTCGGTCGGGAAGAGGGCTACGGCTGCGATTCCGCAAAGGAGGGAGAGGGAAAATATGAGGGTGCTCAGAGCGGAGCTCGAGGGGGTCTCGGGGATGCCGGAGAAGCTCGGGGCGGCGCAGATCAAAGCGGTGGTTGTCGGAGCCCGAGGAGGAAGGAGAGGATGAGGGTGAAGGCAGTAGCGCTCTTCGGCTCCAATCCAATGGCGAGGAAGAAGAAGCGCTCGCCTGCGCAGCTCCTGGACAGGTCATGGTGATGAACGGACGCCGGTGGCCGCGTGCTTCAGTGAGGTTCGTCCATGGCGGCGTTCGGGACAAGATGGGCGAGCGAGGGAGAGGGGGAAGGAGGGCTAGGGTTTGCCAGGGGGAAGCGCATGGGGTCCTTATCCACTCCAGATGCCCTGTAGCGCCTCACTGTCGAGCAGGTGAGAGGAGGGGCCGGGGCGCGGCGAGCGCGCGTGCTGACACGGGGGAAGAGAGAGGCGGGAGGAGAGAGACGGTAGCCGGGTGGGCTGGGCCGGCCACTGTGGACTTGAAGCCCACAAGCACAGTAGGTTTAGGCCTTTTTCTTTTCTTTATTTCTTTTTCTATTTTTCTTTATTCTTTTCTGTTTTGCAATTATTTTTAGCCATCAATTCACTTTTGTAAAAATGTGAAAATTGTCACATAAATACAATGCAATATGTGGTACTGCCACAAAAAGTTTGGGTCATGCTTGAATTTATTTGAATTTTTCTAAAATAAAAATGGATTTAATAATGCTATTTTGGGTACTGTTTTTGGATGTTAGGGTCAATTTGGGAATTCAAATAATGTTGGTTTTATTTTTATAATTGCTTTGGGATTTGTTGCAATATTATGAACACTTTTGTTTAATTTATTGAAAGAGTTTTATTTTTCCTTGCTATTTGTGTTTAGAATTTGAATTTGTTCTGAAGACAAGTGACAAGTGGCATTGCAAAACTAGATGACTTGGCATAATTTACAGGGGTTTACTGTAGCTTAATTACAGGGGCGTGTTACAATTCTCCTCCTCTAAAAGAAATTCTCGTCCCGAGAATTTAGGAGGTAGAAGGGAAAAGATCGGGGTATTCTTCACGAAGACGATCCTCGCGTTCCCAAGTGGCTTCATCTTCTGAATGGTTCGACCACTGAACTTTAAGGAACTTGATTGCCTTCTGACGGGTTCGACGTTCAGCTTGATCAAGAATACGGATCGGATGCTCCTTATAAGACAAGTCATCCTGCAATTCAAGCACTTCATGATCCACTTCTCGGATCGGATCCTTGAAAAAATGGCAGAGTTGCGACACGTGGAAGACATCATGAACCTGAGGAAGGTTTGATGGCAATTCCAATTGATATGCCACTTCTCCATGTCTGGCGAGAATACGAAATGGGCCAATGTAGTGAGGAGCTAGCTTGCCCTTGATTCCGAAACGATGAGTGCCCTTCATCGGAGTGACACAAAGGTAAGCCTGTTCGCCAGGTTGATAGACCATTACCTTGTGTTTACGGTCATAATTGCTTTTCTGATGAGACTGAGCAGTCTTCAGATGTTCTCGAACGATACGGACTTGCTCTTCAGCGTGTTGGATAATGTCTAGACCGAAGAGTGGCCGTTCCCCAGTTTCTGACCAATTCAGAGGAGTTTGACACTTACGTCCATAAAGAACTTCAAATGGTGCCATCTTCAGACTAGCTTGATAGCTATTGTTGTAAGAGAATTCAGCATACGGGAGAGATTCCTCCCATTTCTTGCCAAAGGAGATGACACATGCGTGAAGCATATCTTCAAGCACTTGGTTGACTCGTTCAACTTGACCCTGGGACTGGGGGTGAAAAGCGGTGCTAAAGGACAGATGTGTTCCCATATCTTCTTGGAAACTTTCCCAGAACCTTGAGGTGAAGAGGCTGCCACGGTCTGAACTGATCTCCAACGGAACACCGTGGAGTGTCACAATTCTGGAAACATACAAGTCTGCTAACTGACTGGCAGTGATTGTCTCCTTGACTGGCAAAAAATGAGCAACCTTTGAAAATCGGTCAATGACGACAAGAATAGCATCATGACCCTTCCGTGATCTGGGAAATCCAGTAATGAAATCCATTTCAACTTTGTCCCATTTCCATTCGGGAATAGCAAGTGGTTGCAGAGTTCCAGCAGGTCTTTGATGTTCTGCTTTGCTGCGACGACAAACGTCACACTCAGCAACATAACGAGCAATGTCTCGTTTCATATCAGGCCATCAGTACCGCTGACGAATGTCTTGGTACTACCCGGATGAATAGACAAAGGTGTGTCATGTGCTTCTTTCATGACATTCGAGCGCGAGTCCAGATTTTTCTTTCTGGGGACCATTTGGAGGCCTTTGAAGAACAAGGCAGCATCATCATCAACAGTGAAGAACGATGAATTTCCTTTGGAGAGATAGCTCTTAATTTTCTCGACTTCAGAGTCATAATTCTGCCTTGTCTTGATGTTGCGCTCGAGATCTGGTTCAACAACCAAGGTATTTAGATATCCTTGAGGAACTATCTCGAGGTTCAGCTTTTGAAGCTCTTCATACAGAAGTGGTTGCTGTAGCTGAACCTCAAGTTCACAACAGTAGGAATTACGGCTCAAGGCATCAGCCATTACGTTAGCCTTGCCAGGGGTATAAGAAATACCCAAGTCATAGTCTGTAATGGCCTCCATCCATCTTTGCTGACGGAGGTTCAAAGATGGCTGAGTGAACAAGTACTTCAAACTTTGATGATCTGTGTAGATCTCACAACGATTACCAAGTAGGTAATGTCGCCATAACTTTAATGCATAAATAACTGCTGCAAGTTGGAGATCATGCGTTGGATAATTCTCTTCATTAAGACGCAACTGTCGAGAGCCATAAGCAATCACCTTGCGCTCTTGCATTAGGACACAGCCTAATCCTTGATGGGATGCGTCACAATAAATCACAAAGTCCTTGCGAGAATCTGGAGGAGCAAGCACTGGGGCAGATGTCAGCTTGTCTTTGAGTGTCTAAAAACTTTCCTGACATTTTTCTATCCACTCAAACTTGATGCCCTTGTGAAGCAAATCAGTCAAAGGCTTGGCAATCTTGGAGAAGTTCTCGACAAAATGGCGGCAATAGCTGGCGAGTCCGAGAAAACTTCTGACTTGCTTGACATTCTTCGGGGGAGTCCATTCATGAATAGCCTGAACTCATTCTGGGTTAACAGCAATGCCATCTTTGGAAATCACGTGGCCGAGATATGTCACTTCGGATAACCAGAAGTCGCACTTGGAATACTTGGCATACAGTTGATGTTCACGCAGCTGCTCCAGTACAAGCCGAAGATGTTCGGCATGTTCTTCTTCACTCTTCGAATATACAAGGATATCGTCCAGATAAACCACGACGAATTTGTCGAGGTAATCCATGAAGATGTAGTTCATTAACTAGGAGAAGGTTGCTGGAGCGTTGGTTAAGCCGAAGGACATGACAGTGTACTCGTAAGAACCATAGCGAGCAACGAAGGCTGTCTTCGGAATGTCCTCTTCATGAACTCGGATCTGGTGGTATCCCAATCTCAAATCAAGTTTAGAAAATACCGAGGAACCAGCAAGTTGATCATACAGATCGTTGATCCGAGGAAGCGGATACTTGTTCTGAATTGTTGCTTGGTTGATAGGTCGATAATCTTGAACCAACCGATTCATTCCATCCTTCTTCTTAACAAAGAGAGAAGGTGCTCCCCAAGCAGAAGAACTGGGGCAAATAAAACCCTTATGAAGTGACTTGTCAATTTCCTCCTTAAGTTCAAGGAGTTCATGAGGCGACATCTTGTATGGGCACTTGGCAATAGGAGTAGTGCCCGATTTCAAGTCTATGACAAATTCGACAGCTCTAGCAGGGGGTACTCCTGGAAGTTCCTCTGGGAAGACATCTTGGAATTCATGACCGACTGGAACGTTCTCTATTCCCTCAAGAGTTGAAGCATTCAATGCATTCCGAGCATATATCTGGCTCTCAGCATTCTGGATTATCCGGGCTGAATAGTTGATCACCTGGCTAGAAGGGTGTGTGAGTTGGACCGTCTTGGTGGCACAGTCGGTCAAAGCATTATAAGCTGTCAACCATTCCATACCAAGAATGAAGTCTATGTTGGAAGGTCCGAGCACAAAGAGAGAAGCTGGAAAAAGTAGACCTCCAATTTCGATTTGGTTGTGAAGGCTTACCATTGTGGTTTGCCACTTGGATCCCGGAGATTGAACCGCTAAAGGAGTGGGCAAATTTTCCATATCTAACCCATGCAACCGAGCAACTTGTTGGGACACAAAGGCATGCGATGCTCCTGAATCAAATAGAACAGAAGCTGGCACTGAATTAATGGGTAGGGTACCCATCACGATTGTTGGGGCCTCCTGAGCTTCGTCAATCTTGACATGGGTGACTTGACCACAACCCATAGTAGACGGCCTGGCATTACATCTCCTGAAACGACGGTTTCGACTGCTCTTCTTACGACCAACAGGAGGACGTGGTGCATTCTGAGGTTGATCCGGGTGACAGTTGATAGTAAGGTGCCCTGGCTGTCCACATTTGCGGCATAAACCATCATTATGGGGAGGAGCCATAGCATTGGGCTGTCCACCCTGAATCGTTAGCTGTTTCGGCGATGGAGGTAGACGAGGTGCGACATAAGACGGCCTTGGTGTTGGAGCAGGTCGGTGATAAACATTGTGCGGGATCCAGACTTGACGTTTCTGAGCAGGCTGACCTGAGGATGGGCCAACATCTCGAGTACGCTTGAGCGACTCCTGGTACTCAGTCAGACCAGTTTCAGCTCGGAAAGCTTGGCTAACAAGCGTTGCAAAGTCTGCGCAATCATGGATAGCAAGTGCGAGCTTGATATCAGGACGCAGTCCTTCACAGAATTTCTCCTGCTTGCGTGCATCAGTGCAGACGTCATCTTCAGCCTAGCGGGATAAATCGAGAAATTTCCTCTGATATTCATCCACAGTCATTTTGCCCTGTGTGAGTTTGCGGAATTCCTTCTTCTTCTGGTCCAATAGACCTTGAGGAATGTGTCGTGCACGGAAAGCTAACTGAAATTCTATCCATGTGGTGGCTGTTCCAGTAGGCAGCATACGCCTGTGGCTTTCCCATCATTGAGCAGCTGAACCCCTTAGGTGATATGTCGCATAGGTGACGTAACTGGCAGGGGCAACATTAGCCGACTCCATCTGAAAAGCGATGTCGCGGAGCCAATCATCAGCATCCATTGGATCAGTTGAGTTACGGAAGGTGGACGGGTTGAGGCGCACGAATTCTTGCAGTGTTATTGGGGCAAGCTGTTGATGAGCATTCTGGTTTGGAAACTGGGCCATTACCCCAGTCATAAACTAACGATTCAGCTCAAACTGCTGCATCATTGCGGCAATATAGGGTGGAGGTGGAGGATCGTCAGCCATCCTGCTAAGACAACAGGGGCAGTTTAGCAAGAACAACTGCATGTGTATGAAGTCATTCATGATGTAACATGAGCAATGAATAAGAAGTGCATTAGATAAATATTAGTAGTCATTAAAGACATACAAATCCATGCACGGAGTTGGCTACAAACGGCAGCAGGAGTTCGGAAACACACGCAGCTAGACAACTAGGCGGCACACAGGCACGCGGTGGAGAGATACAACAACGAGACATAGCAAAGGCTACATCAACGTCGGAGAAAACCACTGGAGCGAGGAATCTGCAAATGACAACGCGGGGTGCCTTCGATAAAAGGATCCTGCGACCCGTGAACACTTTGAAGCAGAACCTGGCCCACAATTCGAAGAAGGTTAATTCAAATCTCCGGGTGGATGTGATCACGAGAACCTAATGTTAGAGTTAGTAAAATCTTTAACCCGAAAAGAAGAGAGATCAGAATCCCAGAGTAAAGGAGAGGAATAAAAGATCCTAATCCCAACCATTTGCGATGTGGGCTCATAAGCCACACAACAATGTTAGTAAAATAGTTTTTCAAAGACTAGACTCAACATCGACCAACGAGTTAGAAAGGGGCTTCCTACAGGCAGTCGGCTCTGATACCAACTTGTGACGCCCCCGACTCGACCGTGCACTAATCATACACGAAAATGCACATGATCAAGCATAGGGACTCACGGGAAGATATCACAACACAACTCTAGACACAAATTAAAAGTCATACAAGATTTATATTACAAGCCAGGGGCCTCGAGGGCTCGAATACATAAGCTCAAGTTACACAAGCATCAGCGGAAGCATTAGTATCTAAGTACAGACATAATTAGACAAAGTTTCCTTAAGAAGGCTGAGCAAAACAATGACATCTAGATCGAAAAGGCGCAGGCCTCCTGCCTGGGAGCCTCCGAACTACTCCTGGTCGTCGGTCTCCACGTAGTAGTAGGCTCCACCGTGGTAGTAGTAGTCGTCGACGGGGTCAGCTGGCTCCGGGGCTCCATCATCTGATCACAGCAATCGGGTAGGAAGGAAAAAGGTAGCAAAGCAACCGTGAGTACTCATCTAAAGTACTCGCAAGACTTACATCAGATCTATGCTAAGTATGCATCGGTATCAAATGAAGGGGCTGTATCTGTGGACTAGACTGCAGAAATGCCAGAATAGAGAGGAAGGCCTAGCCTATCGAAGGCTAGCAACTTGCAGCGTCTTGCAGCATTAGAAGAGTGCAGATTAGCATATAAAAGTAATAGTAACAAGTATAATAGTAGCCATGCGCAGAGATCCTTCCTCGACTCCCTGCGAGAAAGCGATCCCGGAGCTAACATATTAATTTAGTATCACAAGTATCCAGTTCAAGTTGTAGTAGATCGGGATACAACTCCGAGCGTCCTGTTACCGTGGACATGATTATTCAAATAGATAACTTCCCTGCAGGGGTGCACTACTGTTACCCAACACGCTCGATTATCTCTGGCCGGACACACTTTTCTCGGTCATGCCCGGCCTCGGCTGATCGACACGACATAGTCCTACCTAGGCTTCGCAGAGAGGTCCCCGCCGGTCTACATCCTAAGCACTCAGGGGTCTTGGGCCCATCGCCCTTCGCACTCCGGGTCGTTGTGCGCAGGGTGGATACCAGCGCCACCTCTCTCCTGGATGGCACGATCCGACCGTGCCACAATGCTGAACTGGACATCTGACAGAGCTTTCAGCTAATACATACGGCGCCAAGGGCCCCATTAAACCATTATCCTGCATGGTGGTAGTGTGTATAGGCCAGTGGCTAACTCAGATCAAATACCCAAATCCGTTAAGCGTGTTATTAGTAACTCGAGGACACGAACAGGGCTCAAGGCTCACCTCCGACACCCTGCCACACCGACTTGGTAACCTGCGGACCAACGACCAGGGACCAGGCCCACCTCTCTCCTAGATGGTCTCCACCTGCCCTGAAGTTCCGCTACAATAATCTCTCGCGGGTGCCCTCTTGGCCAACCCGACTTCCAAAGGACTGAGGTGAAGGTCAAAGTACCCGTGTGTCCATAGCATCGTGGGGAATCCGAGGAATCACCCTCGATGGATTCCCACTCGATGTAACTGTCAAGGTGAACTTGGAGGAATCACCCTCGATAAGTTCACACTTGAGGGACTGGACGACAGAGGCATCATCGGAGGTGGTGAAAGAGGAATCACCCTCGATAGCCCACAAACGACTAGCTATGCTACAGGGATATCATCAGGAGAGAGGTAGGAGGTATCACCCTCGGCACTCGATAGTAACTCTGTAGAATCGTACAACTAAGGGGTGTGTGGTGCAGTGTTCGGTCTCTGCACATCGATCCCGTTGATCGAAGCATCCGGTAGTAAAGCATGGCAACACGGACAAGGGTGTGGGGCCACTGATGGATCGCTAACCAACCTATACTAAGCATTTAGGATAGCAGGTAAGGTAACAACAACAGTTACAAAATCAGGCTATGCATCAGAATAGGAGCAATCAAATACGGTAGCAAATTCTTATGCAACCACGGGGAAAAAGGAATAGGTGATATAGGAATGATCAAGGGGGTTTGCTTGCCTGGAAGCTCTGCTGAAAGGGAAGAATGATCGTCGGTGATGTAGTCGATCATAAGTGCATCGACGACGGTCGCAGGGTCTACCGGAGAAGAAAGAGGAGGAAGAAACAAATAAATAACGGGTAAACAAGTGCACACAAATGCAGGTCAGGTCAGTATGCGTTGATTATGCGCTCTAATGCTTCACTAATTATTTTAGACGGAGAGGGAAATTATCCGGGAATATTTTCCCAGCTCCAGGTGCTTATCGGTATATTGATCCAGAGGGGAAGGTTCCATGTTCACCTAGTTAGGAGTGATGGTCAAGCATTTTGACCACATATTCAGATTCGTCTTATTTTTCTGATCATTTTTCATATATAAATTATTTTCATCCGAGTTACGGTTTATTTTCTATGAATTTTCAAAGTTTTAAACAATTTCTGGAATTACTGTATTTATTTTTAATTCGAAATTAAATGATTAAATTGCTATGGGTACACAGAAGTGTACCCAGCAAAATGCTCATTAGGCTGACAGGTGGGGCCAGTCAACTGCCCAGTCAGCAGTTGAGTGGACCGTTGACTGGTCAACTGGGTCCAGTCAGCAGAGGCTGATTGGTGGGGTCCCTGCTGAGTCAGCACGTTGACTAGACCCATCTTATCCGTTTGAATATTAGCTGCGGGTCCCACATGTCATACACACAGGTACAATTAACAGTTTTTATTTAAAACTTAATCGATTTAGTTAGTGGCCTGGGGCCCACTTTCAGTGAGTGTTAGGGGTGTTAATTAGCACTAATGACACGCCACATTAGCGACGTCACCGGCGACGAGGCCGAACACCGGAGATGGCCGTGCGCTCGTCTCCGGCCACCATTCGAGGCGCGGTTTTGCCCTGCGTGCTGCTGGGGATGAGCCGCGTCGATCCATGGTGAGTGCAGGTGCTGGGGTGGTCGGCAGCGGCGTCGGCGACGAGGTCTTGCGGCGGCTGTGCGTCGGCTTGGACGGAATCGAGCGAACGGCTCAAGATCGAATGAAAAGAGCAAGGCAGCGGCTTTGCGGGGTCTACTGGTGCTGCTAGGGTCACGCGAGATGGCACGGGCAGCTGAGAGCACGGCCACGTCGAGTCCGTGGCCGTGGTGGACGACGGCTATGGCCTCGGTTGGGGAGAGGGCTACGGCTGTGATTCCGCAAAGGAGGGAGAGGGAAAATATGAGGGTGCTCACAGCAGAGCTCGAGGGGGTCTCGCGGAAGCCGGAGAAGCTCGGGGCGGCGCGGATCGAAGCGGTGGTTGCCGGAGCCCGAGGAGGAAGGAGAGGACGAGGGCGATGCTAGTAGCGCTCTTCGGCTCCGATCCAATGGCGAGGAAGAAGAAGCGCTCGCCTGCGCAGCTCCTGGACAGGTCGCGGTGACGAACGGACACCGGTGGCCGCATGCTTCAGTGAGGTTCGTCCATGGCGGCGTTCGGGACGAGATGGGAGAGCGAGGGAGAGGGGGAAGGAGGGCTAGGGTTCGCCAGGGGGAAGCGCACGGGGTCTTTATCCACTCCAGATGCCCTGTAGCGCCTCACTGTTGAGCAGGCGAGAGGGGGGGGGGCAAGGTGCGGCGACCACGCGTGCTGGCACGGGGGAAGAGAGAGGCGGGAGGAGGGAGACGGTGGCCGGGTGGGCTGGGCCGGCCACTATGGACTTGAAGCCCAGAAGCACAGTAGGTTTAGGCCTTTTTCTTTTCTTTATTTCTTTTCCTATTTTTCTTTATTCTTTTCTTTTTTGCAATTATTTTTAGCCATCAATTCACTTTTGTAAAAATGTGAAACTTGTCACATAAATACAATGCAATATTTGGTACTGCCACAAAAAGTTTGGGTCATGCTTGAATTTATTTGAAATTTTCTAAAATGAAAATGGATTTAATAATGCTGTTTTGGGTACTATTTTTGGATGTTAGGGTCAATTTGGGAATTCAAATAATGTTGGTTTTATTTTTATAATTGCTTTGGGATTATTTGCAATATTATGAACACTTTTGTTTAATTTATTGAAGGAGTTTTATTTTTCCTTGCTATTTGAATTTAGAATTTGAATTTGTTCTGAAGCCAAGTGACAAGTGGCATTGCAAAACTAGATGACTTGGCATAATTTGCAGGGGTTTACTGTAGCTTAATTGCAGGGGGGGTGTTACACGGCGCTTGTCTGAAATGTGGGGAAGTTACCAACTTAGCCCCCATTTAAAAATTTGGATGTCTCGTCGGTTGGGGATAGGACGGTAATCTCGCATCTCCCCAATATTTGCCGAGAGTGATTTCGGGCGAGGAGAGGGTGTTTTGGTGCCCACGGTTGGCGCCCACGGTGTATGAACGGGGCTGACAGGTCGGGCGGTTGTGTCACGTATGAGTGAAGTTACAAACCTGCCCCTACTTAAAATATTAGCCTCGATCGATTTCGGCTGAGGAGAGTTTGTTTTGCCGCCCACCGTGTATGAATGGGGAAATGGAGGGGGAGAGAGAGGTCTTTGGGACGAGCTTGAATCAAATGTGTTTTGCCGCCCACATTTGGCGCCCACCGTGTCTGAATGGGGTGAGAGGCGGTCGTGTCACGTCTGAGTGAAGTTACAAACCTACCCCTATTTAGAGCAGTGGAAATCGGGCTGATAGGTTGTGCATGTCAGGGGTAGACAGTAATTTCCATCTCCCAAACACTGGTTTCGGGCAGCCGACATGGGAGTGGGTGTTTTGCCGCTTCTTTCGAATCTTAAGCATTCACGTTTACCCTGGCAACTAAATTCGAACCCATTTTGTATTCGATTACGAATCTTTATAAATCATTCTATATTTTTTTATATATCTTCAAAACCACAACAAAGATGTATTCCACCTTTATATATGAATATGATTTACAAATGCCATGATACTCGAATTCAGAAGGTTGAATCCAGTTTAAGGTGAATATGAATATTTGAAACAACTTTATGTTCAACTCAATTGTAACATGTATGACACAAGCAGCATATAGTGTACTCCCATTTATATATGAATTTCAGAAGCCAAGCGATGTCTCAAAATTCAAAATACTGAGCCAACCAACCAATAATATAGAAAACTAACAGACATATGAGCACATATAGAGTATATGGATCAATAATATGAACTAACATACATAAGCCAGGTCGCAGTATTGTTTTTGGCTAGAAGAGCATCTTTTTTTGTACCAAAGCTAGTACAGCATCCTGGCCCTTTCAGATGCGTGCCACTTAAGACCCATCTATACTACTATTTTTTCTGAATGCACAATCAGCCCGATTAGCATATTTTGTAGGCCTGGCATAGCAAACAAAATGAAATGTCTTTGCCTCAAAAAAAATGAAATGTCTCATGTTCTTATTAATTATTACAGACTCGTGCTTAAAAAAATACAGACCAAAAAGCAATTATTACATGATCTCTAAAACAAATGGTTCCAATCTATTACATGAACAAACAACACAAAGGTAATTCAACGATGGAAAAAACATTTCACCTATAATTTACCAAGTGGGATTTTAATTTCATTTTTCCCTCCAGGACCTTAACAATGCGGTCAGTCTCAGCTTGCTTCGTTGTGAAATTCACCAAATATTTAATGGTTTTCGTGAGTACTGATTCTGATTGTGCTGTTTGCTTCCTCAACATGTCAACTTCATCTCTAAGTGCAGAAGCAGACTCTCTGTCTACCAATAGTTTAGCCTCTAGAGCATCAGCAGTTGGAAATTCACGATGCATGATTGGGCCGGTGCCACTGCTCTGGGATGATCCAGCGTCCATGGCGACCCCGCTCTTTGTCAGGGCCGGATTTCCGGGACATAAAATCCCAGAAACAACCCCTCGTGTCACTACCAGCCCCAAGATCATTTTTACTGGTGGACACGTCCTTGATACAGATTACCAAGCAATTACAAGAATTGGATACAAGACCATAAAGGTCTAATGATACAACAATGATTTCTAACAGCGGATGGCGGAAGCGGTAGCGGATCTCCAATACTGGTGGAAGCTCCAATCCCACAGGTATGGCCGACCGGGATAACTCCTATCTCGCATGGCTGTTATCTTAGGCTCCTAGTCCGCATGGACGTCGTTGTAGTACTCCTCGTTGAAATCCTGACCTGACCAATTTAATAGCCAGGGACAAGCCAGTGAGTACGTTTGAATGTACTCGCAAACATTATGAACAAAAGATATATCGAATGCAATAGAGTGCATATGATCATGATGAATTAATTTATATGCATATGCTGACCGATATTAAAACATGGTATGGTAAATATTAATACGGTACGGAAGAATAAGTATATCATGTTAGTAGTAAATCAAGGAAATAAAATGGAACATCGGGCGTTGGACCGCCAGAGGAATTCCAAGAAAAATGCCAAACGGGTGTCTGAAAGCGACACCTCGAGAGGTCTTGAAGAGAAATGCCAAACGGGTGTCTAAAAGCGACGCCTCGAGAGGTCTTGAAAAGAAATGAGTATCCAGGTGGATTAACCATCCCAAGTGATACTCAGAAAAGAAAATATAACTGAGTATCCAGGTGGAGTAGCCATCCCAAGTGATACTCAGAAAAGAAAAAAAACTGAGTATCCAGGTGGACTAGCCATCCCAAGTGATACCCAGAAAAAATATAAATGAGTATCCAGGTGGACTAGCCATCCCAAGTGATACTAAGAGTTGCACATAGAAGAAAAAAGTTAGTCCACAATAATATTCATGTTAACAATAATATTCATGCTGGCATCAGTAGTGACAATAATCATCCTGCAAAAATGGATCACGCTCAATTTTAATTATTTCCTCCGAAGACCGACACTTGACCAACGCAGACTGTAGTCCTTAACCGCGGACACGGCTATTCGAATAGGTATAACTCTGCAGAGGGTGTACTCTTTACCCACAAGTAAAGGATTTCTTTAGTCAACACCGAGACACTGACTAATTCCCATTACGGTCTTTGGGTTGAAAACACACCTGACCAGCACATACCAGCTTTAACTTACCAAGGCCAGGAATCACCCAAGGCAATGATAGAGTAAAACTCTAAGTGGGAAGGCTTCTCACCACCAATAGCATGGGATCGCACTATTTGTAACGCGCGCAAATAGGGGTGCTACCCCCTCGGCCCAGCCGGATACACCCATGCCCCCGGACCAAGTGACATGCCTACCATGGGCCAATGGTATCTTTCACTATGGCCTCTCTGTACGGTGTGTGCTGGAAAGGGGTTAACAACTTACTGAACCATACCCTACCTGTGGTAGGGACATGTGGTAGCACGAAACAAGTATGGGGGTTACCGGAACAAGACTCGATCTACGGTCGACTCAGGAGGTTTAAGTTTTCTTGCAGTGGTTAGCACAATATATTTCTTCGGTAGTACCCAACAGGGTCACCATCTGGCATGTCTCAACATGCCCTCACTGATCATTCTCGTCACACTGAGCTTTCAGTCTCACGGTCACTTTTCTCGTGACTGATTCTTTCCTGCAGATTAATCCAGACCAACACAGGCATATGTGTCATTTGAAGTTAACCATACTCACTCATAATTCATATTTAAAAGAACGTAATTATCATCAAGGGATCAAGCATGCATAACTAGCCATATGCAAATTTTATATGAATTCAACATATCAATGACCCAAGTATTCTTGCAACAATTTACCATGCATTCATCATATCAAGTGTTCAAGATGCTTGCCTTGAGCACGCAGAAGTGTTGGGTGCACTCCAAAACTTTGAAAAATTTTATCTTCCCTCCATTTCCTATTTTCAAAATATTGAAATTACCACATAAAGCCAAAACAGTGCTAAAAAGTTGTTTGGAAAATTTTGAGATAATTACTAAAATAAACTAAATAAAAAATAACAGAAAAAGAATCAATTATTTGGAGTCCAGATGATTTTTCTAGGGATTTTCTAAGCTGGAATAAATAGAGAAATGGCCTATTTAATAAATCCTACAAAAATAAAGCCTAGGAAAAATGTTCACCCTAGCAGGATTAATAGAGAATGATTTTAGGAGCATGCAAAAATTTGAAGCATCAAATTTGGTTTTGAAAATATTGCTGTGGAATTAATTGAGATTACTGGAAAAAGAAAATGAGGAAGGGCAGAAGCGCGCCCTGAGCGTTGTTTAGTCGTCTGGCGCCACTGGGCCAGGTCCAGTCGCTCGGCCGCGTGGGAGGGCTGATGACGTCGATGGCGTATTCCTGGATTTACGCTCTCCTCGCGCGATGATGGTTTCTGGGGAAACCCGTCTCCACTTACAGCGCTTCGGGTGTGACCGTGTGTCACTGACGGTGGGTGCCACCGGGCCCACCTGTCATGTTTGACCGGTCCGCCCGCGTCGTCTTCCCGTGGCAGAGCAGGGGCGGCGCTCCGGTGATCCTCGCCGGCGAACGGTGGCACCGTTCGGAGAGCTGAGGCCACCGTCGTGTTTAGGAGGTTGAGGCGGTCCTTCCGGTGCCCGTCATGGTAGCTGGGGTGGACGGAGTCACCGGCGGTGAGGTTCTCGGCGGATGGCGGCGTCGGGCAGGATGGGGTTCTCGTCTACGGTGGCTCCCGAGAACAATTGAGAGGAGGGTTGGGTTCTTGGGGTTGAGGGCGATCTGTAGGTGAAGAAATATGTGTGGGGAAGGTACTAGTGGCGTCGGAATCCGCCGGAGAGTGACTGCGGCCGAAGTTGCCGGAGAGGAAGAAGATGGCCTCGCCTGGCCGTTTGGCTGCCCGGGGTTGCTTGCAGAGGAGATAAGGGGATGAGGTCCGAGAGAAGAGAGCTCGGGGTGGACTTTATAGGGAGGAGAAGGTGGTGCCGCGGCTCCAAAAGATAAGCACGGCGGCGATGGCAATTACGGCGGTGGTTGAGGCCGTTGAGGCTGGTGGCCATGGTCGGCGGGGTTGGTGAGGACGGTGGTCGCCCGTATTAATGCCAGGGGGGTTGGTTGGATCGGGTAACGCCAGGTGGCTTGGGCGGTGCCGTGCCTGAGCGGAAGAGGATGGCGGTGGCTGTGGTCGCCGTGGACGGCGGTGGCCGGCGCTAGCGGACGAGGAAGGGTGTCGGCAAGGCTCAGGGGTGGTCTGGTGATCCACGGGAGGATCAGGACGAGCGAGGGTAGCAGCAGGAGCGCGGCAATAGCTCGATGCCAGCGGTGCAGTACGCGTGCTCTGGACTCGCCCAGTGCACGCACGCTATTCGTTTGATGAAATGCCAATGGCATCCACAGGGACCGAAACAAGCTAAAAATTAGCAGAAGGGTGCTTCCTAACATGAGAGGAGTGATGGACATGCTGGTTTGGCTAGATAAGTAAGTTTGTAATGTAAGTACAGGAGGATGCAAGTTTCTGCCATGCTCACAACCTGCTTGATGAAATGCGATGGCTATCTAGGAATCTTTGTTGGCTGTGAAAATTGACAGGATGATGTCTCACTGGATGAGAGAGATTGTGGTGGAGTTGGTTGGGCAAAATGAAAAACTTGCAAGTGCAAGTTTTGGTGAATTTCAGTTCTGGACCCAAACTTGGAGGATTTATTTATTGGGTTTGCAAGATGCAAATAGTGTTGATCTTCTGGACTTAAGGGTTTGGTTGGAAGGACTATAGGGTGGAATAATTTAAGAATTTGTGGAGCAAGAAAAATTGAGGTTGTAGTTGTAACCTAGGAATGGGACAGAATTGAAAAGAGGATGTTTTGCTCAAAATTTTCAAAAGACCAAGTTGGGTTTTTGCATAAAAGTGATCTATAGGCATCTCATGACCCCTCATACTTTTTGTGGAATTTTAGGAGAATTATTTAAAATAGTTGTAGTGCAACAGAAGCATTTCAAGTATTGAAAATGCTATTAAAAGGGATTATTTTGGGCAAAATTTATTATGAAAATATTTCCTACTGTTTTTTATATTATAAATGAAATGATTTAAGAAAACTACCAAAGCACATAATATTTTACAAAAAAAATCTATATGGAGGGAAGAATTTTGAAAAACAGAAGATAGAAGGGAATTTGAAATTATTAAAAGCCCTATTATAAATCAAAATTTTATTTGTGGGCAAATTTTACTTAGTAAAAATATGGTTAAATTTTTGGGGTGTTACACTCTTTGATCTTGGGCTAACCTGTTCTGCCATTACAGTTCCGATTGGATCCGGAAAAGTTGAAGTTAGCAGAACATCTCAACTGGGAGTTAGAACAGGAACCCAGTTAAACAAACAAGGATTTAAGGAGTTGCGATTGGATGCTGAAAATATAGGTTATTAACATCATTAGATCAACCGGTTGCAGCAGCAAAGCAGTTAAACAAACAACCTATTGTGCCATTGGAGTTTCTCTTGGATACTGAAAAGTTGAGTAGTCGGTAACTTGATTAGAGCAACAAGTTACAGCAGCAAGCCTGTTACACAAATAAGTTTTCGAAAATGTACCTGTTGTGCAATTGGAGTTCCAATTGGATCCTGAGAAGTTGATGTTGGTAACATGATTAGAGCAACAAGTTACAGCAGCAAACCAGTTAAACAAGGAAGTTTTTCAGAACATACCTGTTCTGCCATCGGAGTTTCAATTGGATCCTGAAAACTTGATAGTTAGCAAGCATAAATAAAGTGTTGCAAGAGCCATAAGAAACTAACATCAAACTAGTAAAACTAACCAGTTTTGGCAACGTATTTAATTACACATGAACTAGTAAAACTAACAAGTTTTTGGCAACGTATTAAAGCAACAAGTCGGTAGAGTTTACCAGCAACACATACATCTCTAAATTTCATTCATGTAAGCAAAATGATTCTGACACATATATATAAGTTAAAAAGACGGTGTCCCTTATATAAACCTGACAATTGTCTCTCCATGAACATGCAAACGTTACTAGTGCTAGAAGTCATAACAGCAAACAAGATAAACAAACAGGGTATCAGAAGGTAAATTACACATGAATTTTGTTGCACCCTAGAAGTAGATATGACCAGCTATCTACGTGCTTAAGTAGCTATTGAAGTTCAGACCCAGGTAGTTCTATAACAGTAAGTAACAAACACATAGATAGGTGCAGTCCATAATAGGATTAACAGGCTATGTCATTATGTAATCAGTAGCAAACTAAATTAAGGCAATCAAGGTAATTGAACAATTTTTAATCAGTGGCTAACTAAAATTTCAAGAAGCAGATAACTGAACTTACGCTAGCTCTTTGTACAGGCACACTGCAACTTCTTTTTCGCTTACGAGGTTCTACGAAGGAGTCCACGACATCACTTGCTTGGATACGCAGTCCCAATACTCCTTCATTCCCACACTGCATTTGGTTAAGTTGAATGATTAATCTTATAAGATGGTGCGACCTTGTTATATTATATGAGGACAGGTTGTGAGACTAGTTGTAGCAATACACACCACACTGGCTTTTACTGTATAATTCATGCGATTATATTTGGCCTATCGAGATCTAAGCAATCTACAATATGATGAAAAGACTGACATCCTTCTCATTGTTGGCCAACTCAGTTCATAGAAACAAGCAATTCAACCTTTATGTGGATAAATCAAAAGCGCCATTGGAATACATTTCACTGCCCCAATCAGACACGCAAATCATACACGCAGGCTAGTATGAATTAAATGAAATGCAGGGACTTACGCTAGCTCGTTGTACAGGCTCACTGCAGCTCTGCTTGTGCTTGGGATGTTCCATGAAGAAGTCCATGTTACCACTTGCTTGGATGTGCAGGCCGTGTACTCCTTCCTTCCCCCTCTGCATTTTTGGCACGGCGAATGGTTGATCTAATGAGAGGAATCGACCTTGCTGTTGTACCGGAGGATAGGTACTTACAAGGTTATACGAGCGTGCAGGATGTGTACCAGATCCCGTAGCACCGTCATGCTTCACTGAAAAATGGTTTTGCTTGTTTCAGATGATAGCTCCAGAAGAAATAAGAGTTGAAGTCAGAGTTGCATAGGCGTATAAGCTAAGAGGACAGTAAAAGGATATCCAAGCATCGTCAGAACAGTGCACGGCGCAGTGATATGTGGATACCTAGTTCGGGCCGGCGTTTGGGCATACTCGCCTAGAGTGCGAGTCACTTCAGAGCCATTGAGGGTGATGCGCTTGCGTTGGCTGGCCACCTACGGAAGCAGATCTTGAGCAATGGCGGAGCGCTATGATGCGATGGATGAGGCCGTTGGTGAAGCACCAGTGGGGGGGGTGGAGGTGTGACGATGTGCTCGGTGAAGTAGCCCCGGTAAAGTGGAAGACGGCGTCAGTGAAACAGACCTGATGCGGTGGAAGTCGGTGTCTGTGAAGCACGTCGGCTGCGGTGGCCGACATTGTTGGTGGACCACCTGGTGCGGTGGACGAGGGCGTAGATGAGGCAGCTCCGGTGCAGTGGTGTAGCGCGATCGCCGTCTTCGTCGTCGTCGTCCGGTACGGAGGTGGGGAACGAGACGAGACGAGACGAGGGGTGTTTCGAATTTTGCTTGGGTGGCGGCGAATTAGGGATTTGAGTGCTCTGGGCGCGGAAGGGGGCGGGGGAGAAGGGGGATTTTGCTGGGCTAGAATTCGGGCCGCCAGATATTTCAATCCGAAACATGGAGGTGCGCAGTTTATAACGTCCGTACGACACACGCCACCACCACGACACGACTGTGGTCTACCTGGTGCGCCTACATTTGAGAATGCAAACGAATCTGTTTTTCATTGGCAAACGAATCTGTATGTATTACCATGCCCATGTTTTCCTTGCAAATAATTAGTCCTTCGAAATGACATACTAGTAATTAATTAATGATGAGTTCTTTGAATTAGAGTGTGTTTGTGACATAGCGATCTCCAATTCTAACGTGGATTTCGCATTTCATGGTATCCATGCTAAGTTTTTGAATGCAAATTCATATGTATAAGATTAACACTATGGTGGTGAGAAAACTTTGGATGTATTCAAGCATATGACCACACACATACAAAATACCACAACATTCGAGTCAATATTAGTGCATCAACTTTTCCAAACCATGCATGTATGGCACGAATTCGAAATAATTACAGAAGCCATATGCATGGTCCTCAATTCAAATTTTACAATGTGCACTAAATTGAAATGTCAATATTAAGTCTATGATGAGGATATCCCTACTATGGTTCCCTCTCTACCTCATGAAGATAAACAACCTGTTGCTGCAAAGAAGATGTCCAATGATGAAATCAGGATTGGTCCAATTACAAGAGCTCGTGCTAAGTTACTAGAACAACAGGTGAATTCTCTCTTAGTTGATAATGCTATTTATTTTAATGAGAGCTTTATACTGCCTAAATCCTTGTGTGTATGTGTCATTAGGTACATTGGAGAGGAAGGCATAGCACAAGGGAGCAAGGAGGGGAGCAAGGAGGCATTGCAACTGGGAAGGGAGGAAGACCCTGCAGTTTCCAGGGCGGTAGTACCGCTTAGCGGTAGTACCGCCCCAGTACTACCGTCCTAGTACCGCTTAGGAAATTTCTTCTGGAATCCAAGCGACCCCAAGCGGTACTAAAGCGGCACTACGTATTTTTAGAGCGGAAGTACCGCTTAGGAGCGGTAGTACCGCTTGCTATAAGCGGTACTACCGTGCTGCCTGCGCGCAGACTTTGGGGCTGACGGCCCGTGTACCCCTTCGATCTATCTTAGGATATAAATACCCTTCCTGAGGGTTAGTTAGAGGCAGACCACGTTTAAGATAAACCCTAGTTCTTGAGATTGCTTGTAAGCATTCATCTTGAATCCTCATCTCCAATTCGTATCGATCTGGAGATCATATACTGCAAGTTGAGTGTAATCTGCTGTTCCATTGGGAATTAGTATATTGCAATTATACCGTTTCGTGGTTGACGGCTACGTGCGCAAGTGTGTGACGTTGTGAATATCCAAAGGGTTGAGACCTTTTGCATTGGCATCAGGGATCAAGCGAGGGAGAGTTCATCGGCGACATACAAGTTATCTATCATCTTCATCATCACCACCGCCGCTTACTGAGATGATCGGGACACCCCATATCATCTTGGTATCAGATTTCCAGTGTTGCCTCGGTAAGCATCCACCAAATCATCCGTAGATTAGTTGTGTTTGTCATCCTATCCAGAAAAAGCCTCACAAACATATTAGGGTTCTTAGTAGTTTGCCATAGCCTAGATTGCATCGTAGATTGGTTTTAGTTGCTGGTCGTTGTGTCTTTCTTTTTGCATAGCTTTTTCCTTCGAATCGATTGGTTTTAGTTTCCATCGTAGATTGCATCGTAGATTGGCTTTTTGTTTCGATCAGTTATCCTGTTTTGCAAATTCCATAGCCATAGCCTGTCTACACAAAGGTGTTAGGAACTTACCCACGAGACTAGTTTCCGCTCTACAGGCTGCTCATATAGGTTTTGGTGCTTTGCAATTTCTGGACGTGATCCAAGAACAGTCGCCGCTGCCTGCGATCTATTGTGGCCTCAAAAAAAAGGAAAAGAAAAGAGGAGAGAGAAAAAGTGGCTGGACGTTGTTGCTATCTATTGCACTGTTGGATTTGTATTATCTTGCGATTGTGCACTAGTAGAATTGAGCAATCTTGTGCCTGTTTACATTGAGCATTGCTAGTGTCTCTCTAGTGCATTGCAACACATCCTGTTTTTATAGTTGCTTTGCCACATTTTTCTCCACCGTGTGTGTCTCCTTGGGTGTTTGTTCACACGATCAGCACTAGGACTTGTCTTCGGTGTTGTTAGGTATCCAAACCAAGCTCCACCATATACCCTGCTTTGTCGTGTGATTGCTCTTATACCCGGGTATTCACTTCATCACATCCGTGCATTAGTCATCCATCCGAATGGGTAAGCATTGCTATTCACTTTGGAACGGTAAGATTTCCTTTTCTTGTCAGTTTTGAGTGAGTTGTGAGTGTGCCACCAACCAGATTTTGATTTTTGCACTAACCGACTAATCATGTCTTCTAGTGATGTTGATGTGCTGTAGAAAAAGGCTGATGACGAGTGTGTTTCCTGGAAGGACCATGAAGCTCTCCGCGTTCATTTGACAGGGGTTATCGATAGATCCGCTGAAAAAATTGAGGCTGATATTCAAGTTATACAAATGAAAGTGGACGCAACTGACACTACCGTCAATGCTATGCAAACACAAGTCAATGCTCTCCAAATAAGTATACAGCAGTTGACAACTTCAGTCAATGGGCTGCGTGTCGCTATTGAGCAACGCCAACATGACGGTCATGACGATGCTGATAGTGTCCATGACGACAATGACAACATGGTGGGCAATCATGGCCGTGGGCGTGACTTGCAAGGGCATGGTCATCTACCACTACGTGGTGCTCGGCGTGTACCGCTTCAGGAGGATGATGGTTTGGGCAAGCCCAAGTTCATGATTCCTAGATTTGAAGGCTCCACTGATGTCGAAGAGTATATCACTTGGGAGCTTAAGATGGAGAAATTATGGCGTTTGCATGATTATACTGAAGATAGGAAGGTCAAGCTTGCTTCTTCTGAATTTGATGGCTATGCATTGCGTTGGTGGGATAGCGTTGTGAGTACCCGTCGCGATGACAATGAACTTCCTGTTCGCACATGGCGTGAGATGAAGGCGGTTATGAAAGCTCGTTTTGTTCCCACTAATTACTTGCGGACAGTTTATGATAAATTGACACAATTGAAGCAAGGTTCCATGACGGTTGATGCATATTACATGGAGATGGAGATGTTGATGCAGCGTGCTCGAGTAAGAGAATCTGTTGAGATGACTATGCAACATTTTCTCCATGGGCTGAAATATAACATTAAGGGTATTGTTCGGCATCACAATTACAATACAATGAACGAGCTACTCCATCATGCAAGAGAAGCTGAGTCCCAGTTGGCCGAAGAAGCTCAACTTAAAGGCCGTTATACTACAGCTGGGCGGTTCTCCAACAGAACACAGCCGCCCCCTAGTGAGGGCGCTGCCAGCCGCCCCTCTTCTTCTGCAACCAAACCAGCCTCCACTGTTCCACAATCAAAGCAACCTGCTGCTCCTGCTGCTAGCTCAGGTTCCAATATGTCTATAGCCCGTAATAGAGATATGCTCTGTCATACATGTGGAGGCAAGGGACACTTCAAGAGAGAGTGCCCAAATAGAAAAGTGATGATTGTGAACGATGACCATGAGTATGAGACTGGAGATGATGCTGATCCATATGCTTCAGATGACGACGGGTACACACGTGACGACGGCATAGATGCTTTTGCTTCTCCAGCACCTACTATTGTTTTCTCGCAGCGTGCTCTTAGTGTGCAGCCACATGTTGATTCACAGCGTTGCAATTTGTTCCAAACAAAAGCACTAGTTGGCCCCAACAAAGCTTGCAGGGTGATCATTGATGGAGGTAGCTGCCGCAATCTTGCAAGCAAGGAGTTATGTGCCAAGCTAAATCTGAAATATTTACCTCACCCCAATCCATATTACGTACAATGGTTGAGTGACAATGGTGAGATGAAGGTGAGTCATATGGTGCGCGTAAATTTTGAGATAGGACCATACACGGATTCCATTGAATTTGATGTGGTGCCTATGACAGTTTGCCATCTTTTATTGGGTCGGCCATGGCTCTATGACCGCCATGTGCAACACAATGGCCGTGCCAATACTTATCACTTGGAGTTCAAGGGCAAGAAAATAAATCTGCAGCCTATGTCACCACAGCAAATTGTCACTGAGTCTCGTCAGAAAACAGAAGTGAATATCGAACAGCCACCTGCACGAGAGAACAATGTAAAAGACGTGAGTGATAATATAACGAAAAGTGCGAGAGAGCCTAGTTTGCTTATATTAGCCACCAAAGAAGACATGAGAGAATTTTGAGAGGATCCTACAGCCCTACCTCTTGTGCTTATGTACAAAGGCGAGGTTTTAGTTTCTAATGATACGCAATCTGTTTCTCTTGGTGTGTCTACTGTTTTGCAGGAATATGGCGATGTGTTTCCGGCGGAGGTACCATCGGGGCTGCCACCATTGCGTGGAATTGAGCACCAAATTGATCTCATACCCGGCGCCACCCTCCCCAACCGAGGGCCATACAAGACCAATCCCGAAGAAACGAATGAAATACAGAAGCAAGTGCAAGCACTACTAGACAAAGGGTATATCCGTGTTTCTCTTAGTCCTTGTGCTGTTCCTGTTATTTTGGTGCCTAAGAAAGATGGTACATGGCGCATGTGCGTAGATTGTAGAGCTATTAACAACATCACTATTCGATATCGTCATCCTATTCCACGCTTAGAGGATATGCTAGATGAATTGAGTGGTGCTGCTGTTTTCTCTAAGATTGATTTGCGTAGTGGTTACCATCAAATTCGGATGAAGGAAGGCGATGAATGGAAAACTGCTTTCAAAACTAAATTTGGTTTATATGAGTGGTTAGTTATGCCTTTTGGTCTTACTAATGCACCTAGTACCTTCATGAGATTAATGAATCATGTTTTTCGAAAGTTTATTGGTCGTTTTGTGGTTGTATATTTTGATGATATACTTATTTACAGCCGCAATGAATCTGAACATTGTGATCATATTAGACAGGTTTTGCAAGTGTTGCGTGATAATAACTTGTATGCTAATCTTGAGAAGTGCACATTTGCAAAAGATAAAGTGATATTTCTGGGATACGTTGTTTCTAAGCATGGGGTAGAAGTAGATTCATCTAAGATTGAAGCAATTCAAAATTGGCCTACTCCCATGAATGTTAGTCAAGTACGAAGTTTTCACGGTCTTGCTGGTTTCTATCATCGTTTTGTGAAAGACTTTAGTACTATTGCTGCACCATTGAATGAATTAACAAAGAAAGGTGTGCCTTTTGTGTGGGGCGTAGCCAAAGATCATGCTTTTGACGAGCTGAAACGTTTACTTACTTCTGCACCATTACTTGCACTACCAGATTTTTCCAAACAATTTGAGGTTGAATGTGATGCTAGTGGTATAGGTATTGGTGGTGTGTTGATGCAAGAAGGTAGACCTATTGCTTATTTCAGCGAGAAACTTTCTGGTGCTAGACTGAATTATCCTGTTTATGATAAAGAATTGTATGCGCTTGTTAGAGTTCTTGAGATTTGGCAACATTATCTATGGCCAAAAGAATTTATCATACATTCTGATCATGAAGCATTGAAGTATTTGAAAGCTCAATCAAATCTGCATCGACGCTTAGCTAAATGGGTTGAGTTTATTGCGTCTTTTCCGTATATCATTAAGCATAAGAAGGGAAAAGATAACATTGTTGCTGATGCTCTATCTAGGAAGAACATGCTCTTGACACATCTCGATGTTCAAATTCCTGGTTTAGAGAGTTTGTGTGATTTGTATGCAACTGATCATGATTTTGCTGAACCATATCGTTTATGTTTGCTTCGAAATGCATGGGAGAAATACCACATCCATGATAGATACTTGTTTCGAGCTAACAAACTTTGTGCTCCAGAATCGTCCGTCCGTTTGCTATTGTTGCAGGAATCACATGCAGGAGGATTGATGGGTCACTTTGGGCATGAGAAGACATTGCTCATGCTGGCTGATCACTTTTATTGGCCCAAGATGAGGCGCGACGTGGACAGGTTTGTTCGGCGCTGCATTACATGTCACAAGTCCAAGTCAAAACTGAAGCCTCACGGTTTGTATACGCCACTACCTACACCTACCACACCATGGGAAGATATAAGTATGGATTTTGTGTTAGGTTTGCCACGCACTAAAAGAGGTCATGATTCTATATTTGTGGTAGTGGATCGATTTTCTAAGATGGCACATTTTATTGCATGCCACAAAAGCGACGATGCGTCGCATATTGCTAACCTGTTTTACAGGGACATCGTACGCTTGCATGGAGTGCCAAAGACAATTGTTTCTGACAGGGACGTGAAGTTTATGAGCTACTTCTGAAAGACATTGTGGGGAAAGCTAGGCACAAAGTTGTTGTTCAGCACTACATGTCACCCACAAACTGATGGTCAAACGGAGGTGGTGAATCGCACATTGTCCCAATTGCTGGGAGTTATGATCAAGAAAAATCTGCATGAGTGGGAGGAGTGTTTGCCACTTGTTGAGTTCGCTTATAACAGGGCTGTGCATTCTACCACCCAGCTTTGTCCTTTTGAGGTGGTGTATGGTTTCAAACCAATTACACCACTAGATTTGCTGCCTCTTCCATTGCATGAGAGGGTTGATATGGAGGCATCAAACAGAGCAGATTAT
This sequence comes from Elymus sibiricus, assembly GCA_039707655.1. Classification (NCBI taxonomy): domain Eukaryota; kingdom Viridiplantae; phylum Streptophyta; class Magnoliopsida; order Poales; family Poaceae; genus Elymus; species Elymus sibiricus. The sequence goes on along the minus strand of CM077672.1, from coordinate 231,213,164 downwards.
GTGAAGAAGATTCATGAGAAGACACGGGAGGCTATTGAGAAGCAAGGCAAGAACATTGCTGCTGCACGAAACCAATCAAGAAAGAAAGTTTTGTTCCAGCCTGGCGATATGGTGTGGGTGCATCTTCGCAAGGACAGGTTTCCACAGTTGAGACGTTCTAAACTTCGACCGCGTGGTGCTGGTCCTTACAAGGTGTTAGCCAAGATAAATGACAATGCCTACTCGATTGATATTCCTATTGCTGACTTTGGTGTCGTTAGCAATAGTTTCAACGTTGCTGATTTGTCCCCTTGTGATGTCGATGACCTTGGAGCGTCGGGGTCGACGCCTTTTGAAGGGGGGGAGGATGATGAGGATATCCCTACTATGGTTCCCTCTCTACCTCATGAAGATAAACAACCTGTTGCTGCAAAGAAGATGTCCAATGATGAAATCAGGATTGGTCCAATTACAAGAGCTCGTGCTAAGTTACTAGAACAACAGGTGAATTCTCTCTTAGTTGATAATGCTATTTATTTTAATGAGAGCTTTATACTGCCTAAATCCTTGTGTGTATGTGTCATTAGGTACATTGGAGAGGAAGGCATAGCACAAGGGAGCAAGGAGGGGAGCAAGGAGGCATTGCAGCTGGGAAGGGAGGAAGACCCTGCAGTTTCCAGGGCGGTAGTACCGCCCCACACAAGCGGTAGTACCGCTTAGCGGTAGTACCGCCCCAGTACTACCGTCCTAGTACCGCTTAGGAAATTTCTTCAGGAATCCAAGTGACCCCAAGCGGTACTAAAGCGGCCCTAAGTATTTTTAGAGCGGAAGTACCGCTTAGGAGCGGTAGTACCGCTTGCTGTAAGCGGTACTACCGTGCTGCCTACGCGCAGACTTTGGGGCTGACGGCCCGTGTACCCCTTCGATCTATCTTAGGATATAAATACCCTTCCTTAGGGTTAGTTAGAGGGAGACCACGTTTAAGATAAACCCTAGTTCTTGAGATTGCTTGTAAGCATTCATCTTGAATCCTCATCTCCAATTCGTATCGATCTAGAGATCATATACTGCAAGTTGAGTGTAATCTGCTGTTCCATTGGGAATTAGTATATTGCAATTATACCGTTTCGTGGTCGACGGCTACGTGCGCAAGTGTGTGACGTTGTGAATATCCAAAGGGTTGAGACCTTATGCATTGGCATCAGGGATCAAGCGAGGGAGAGTTCATCGGCGACATACAAGTTATCTATCATCTTCATCATCACCTCCGCCGCTTACTGAGAAGATCGGGACACCCCATATCAGTCTATTACTATCTATATTCAAATGTTGTGTTTAGCCCCCCTCCACCCCCCCGACACACACACTACATACTTCCTCTATCGATCAATTTTCCACTCTTAACCACCTTATAGAGCTATTGGTTTCCGACACCCGCTCATTCTTTCTCTCCATGTTTCGATCTCTAATTCTCTCAAATACACAAACCCCTTTCCCCCACTCTCTCAACAAACGTATTTCTCTCACACACCCGCCATTGCACTCCATGCCGAGCTCTCTCTCTCTCTCTCTCCCTCCCACCCTCTCTCGCTAGATACATACATTGGCTCTCTAGACCCCCTCCTCTCGCGCACATGCACGCACGTTGTCTATCTAGTTCACTCTCTCCACACCGTCTCACTCTTTCGACCGCACGGCGGCCCACACTCGCTCAATCTTTCTCTCTCTCTCTCTCTCTCTCTCTCTCTCTATGTCTTTATCTAAGTCTTGATTAACCTCACTTTCTCTCTCACACAAACGTTATATTTCCCTGTTTGGACCTCGATCGACACACTACATACTCTGTCACGCGGATTATCTATCTAGGTCATTCTCACCAAACCGTCTCACTCTTTCGACCATTTGGCAGCCCACACTCACTCAATCTCTCCCTATCTCTTTATGTATGTCTCGATTGACCTCGCTTTCTCTCACACACACAAACGATATATCTCCTTGTTTGGGCCTAGTTCGACATATTGTATATACTCTCTCATGCACATTATCTATCTAGGTCACTCTCTCTAACCCGTACTTCTCACTCTTTCGACCGCATGGTGCCCCACACTCGCTCAATCTCTCTCTCTTTATCTATGTCTCGATTGACCTTGCTTTCTCTCACACACAAACGATATATCTCCCTGTCTGGGCCTCGATCCACACTTTGTATACTCTGTCACGCACATTGTCTATGTAGATCAATTTCTCAAGATCTCCCTTACAGCCCTCACCGTCCCCAAAAGCTCGATCGCACGATATATCTCCAGAGCATATCTCTCTTTTGACCGAATGTCGGGCCACACTCACCCTATCTCGCTGTCTATCTATGTCTCGATTGACCTTGCTTTCTCGCGCCGTCTCTCCCACACATAGACGCTACCTCTCCATCTCTCGCAGGGCCGGAGCTATTTACATTGCCAGGGGGACTATGCCTCCATCCTTGGATTAATTTGTGAAGGCATTTATTTCGGAGGGTTTAGGTTAGTTTTTTTTCTAGCATTTGGCCCACAACCACTCCAAACACCGTTGCCCCCCCTGCGGCCCTACCCCTCCCCCAATTATTTCCCTCTAGCTCTGTGACTGCTCTCTCGCACGCTCTTTCTCACCTATCCCGTCGCACCATGGTATTTTTGCAAAAAAACTCTCGTGTTTTCTTTAATTATTACAAACAAACTACAAACTACACACCAGGGGTCCACCTGTAATGGAACAAATTTCGCCCCATAAATTAAAATGCTACAAACTACACACCGGGGGACCCACCTGTCATGGAACAATTTTGGACCCATATAAATTAAAAATGAAAAGGACGAGGATCGAACAGGCGACCAGGTCCTTCCAAGCGCACATCAGCGATTTGGTGCCCTGGCTCATCTGCACCCGGTCAAGAAAAAATTCACAAAAAGTTCAAAAAAATTCAAAAAATTGACAAAAAATTCAAAAAAGTCAAAAAAATCTAATTTTTTTGTGCGTGCTAGATAATTCGTTGCATGAGGTCCACTACAATTTTAAGAGCATTTGAACATCTTAGTAGCTCTCAGCAAAAAAAGACAAATTGGGTCAGAACAGTACATGAACAGTACACTCTTTTACAGACCCCAAATCTGTCTTTTTTGCCAAGAGCTACTCAGATGTCCAAATGATATGAAAATTGGAGCGGAAATCACGCACCAAATTGTCTACCATGCAAAAAAATGGAATTTTTTGAATTTTTCTAGTATTTGTTTTCATTTTGTTCTTCAGCGTGGGTGCAGATGAGCCTGGACTCAGAAATGGATTGTCGCGTTTGTTGTATCTTTAATGGATAACATGTTTTTATATTACTTTCAGTACATCAGTGGGACCGGCTCGCCAGCACGTACTACTCCCCTTCATTGAGCCAGTTACTGGTGGGTCCCATGTTTGCTCTCTCTCCCTCCTCCCCTTCTACTCCCATGGGTGCAGACGCATGGGCAAACACGAAGAACGAGCGAGCTAATAAATATGGTGCGCCACCCGGGGCAGATGCCCAATGCCGTCGACCGTATCTGGATGCGTTCACAAGTTACGGCACCAGTTTCACCTACTACTAGTACATATTTTACAAGTATAGGAAAAAAAGTGATCGTGACGGACAAGTTCAGGCACCCGTGGTGTATTTAACTAGTAGTAATAATTAAATGCGTGGATAAATTTATGTATCGCCGAGTGCTCGAAGGGACCTGCTCGCGCCCTACAAGTATTTGGAATTGACACAGGTATTTAATATGAAATGTTTGCGATGAGAAGGAATACATGTCGCTTGATGACTTTTTTTATTTAATTTGATAGGGCTCTAGGCTCTAGCAGAACACTCAATCGATCAAACCATAGATTTCATTCAGTCTAACTGTGACTTTACATTCATACCACGATCGAACTAAAAAAATAAATGAATAAACTAATTGCAGTGGCGGCGAGTGCGTCTTGCGGCGGGAAGCAGCTCCTCTGCCGTGCCCTGTGTGCCGTTGGGCCACTGGCCGGCGGCGACGGCGGCGTCTTGCGCCGGCATTGGCATACTCCTGGACGTTGGCCCAAGCTTCAAGGAAGGCCAATATGTTCTGGACTCCAGTCTCCAGGAGCTAGTCAACTGGCGGGAGGCGGTGACTGGCGTCGCTGCAAGGTAGCGGTCGACGGCGACGACCCATGCCGCTGAGGGGGGCACTGGCACCGGCGTGGGGACAGGCGCTGGCAACGGCGCGGCGGAGACATTCGTGTGCACGTGCACCGGCACGGGCGCTAGCGTTAGTGCACGCGCAGGCGCATGCGCTGGTAGGTGCACGGACATGTGCAAGTCAGCGAGGACCTCGTGGATACCCGCAGCTTCAAGCTGGGCGACAGTGTGCGGCTCCCAGCCCATCAATGCCACGGGGATGGGCACTGGCGCTGGTGCGGTGACGGGAGCTGGAACGGGCGCGGGGACAGACGTGGCGACTTCCCGCACGGCCAGGTCAAGCTCGTCCGAAACCTCATTAGGGTCTTCCTCAGGAAACTGGAAGACTAGGGGCAGCCCATCGTGATGCGACATGGCGTACGGCGAGGTCAGTCTGATTGGAGGCAGACGACAGGAGAATCAGAGAGGCAGAGAGAAGATTGTAGTGAGAGCGGGGAGTGCGGCGGTGATTTAAACTGCGGCGCGGGCGCCATTAAAAGTGGGTGTGGTTGGGATGAAGGTGGGTGGCGGAGGCTGGTCAAAGGGTTCGCCTCCCAGTGAGCCTGCGCAGCGGCCTGCTCGCACGCCTCGCGTCGACTCACACGCTTGCTCGGACGGCACCTACCTATGAGAAGCGGGACGCGTGGTGGCACGCTGGTCTAACGCCCACGGTTTGAATATATTAGTGAACCGTTCGCGTTAACGTGACAGCCCTTTGTTCCAAAATACCTTGGTTGTTCATGTGTGCAACTTTTCATAAGCAACTTGTCTCAAATTGATCAAAAAAATTACCCCAGCCTATTTGTGCCGTATCACGAGACCATGCGCAGTTTCATGAATTTCAGGTGAGTTTTGGATTTTCTGGAATTTAAAAACCAGGATTCGAAACAATATCATTACATGCATCATGAAATAAACTTTCAGGCAATACAACTTTAGTGTTGTAGTAGATGTTCATATTTTTTAAGATAGAATTTGATCAAACAGTGCTTAGTTAGACTTCAAACAATGCATTGCGTCATACTCTAATAATAATGCATGTCACCAAAAATTATGGCGTTCGACTCGTATTTGAACATAGTTTTCCAGTGATATTATTTTTGGTTACATGCATTAACATTTTGTTAGTTAAATGTCAGGTCAAAATTTAGCACAAAATGCGAAGAGGGCCAATAAACCAGGACGGAGGTAGTAGGCACGAACAAACGAAGCTCCATTCTATACTCATCCTATCCTTCCTAGTGTAGTAGGCAATGGAGTTGACGGGTGACCTTGGGTAGCGGCGACCGAGGGACTTGAACATGCTCGGCATGGTAGGTAACGTGGGCTAGTTACTAAAGCATCCCTCCACTGTTCATCGGTAGTAGTAGGAGTAGTCATTATGGACCAGGGACATAAGGGGAATTTCACAAGGCTGGAATTCTGTCCGCTAGATATTTCGATTCGAAACACGGAGGCTCGAGTGGAGGCGTGAAGTTTTATCGCGGTTCTTTTGGTTGTGGTTTGCTAGCATACCACGCACGCCACCACCACGACACGAGCCCGGTCTGGGTGGTACGTCGTCGGGTGCTACCATTCGAGAATGCGAAAGGAATCTTTTTTTTATCAGGAAAGGAATCTTTTTTAAAAATTGGCGAACGAATCTATATGTATTTCAATGCCCGTATTTTCCTTGCAAATAATTGGTCATTCCAAAAGGGACGGTAATTGATTTATGACGAGTGATATAGTGATCTCAACGTGGATTTCACATTTCATGGTATCCACACTAGGTTTTTTAATGCAAATTCAAATTTAAAAGATGAACGGTATGGTGGTGAGAAAACTTTGTGTGTATTCAGGCATATGACCACGCACACACAAATACAACAACAAACGAGTCAGTATAGTGCATCTACTTTTCCAATCCATGCATGTATGCCACGAATTCAAAAATAAAATGTAAGCCATACATGGTCCTCAATTCAATGTCTACAATGTACACTAAACTGAAACATGAGTATTAAGTCTACTACTATGTACACTCAAATGTTGTGTTAGGTCTGTCCATCGCACCCCCCCTTCACCACACATACTTCCTGTATCGATCGATCTTCATCTATTTGTTAATAGAGCTATTGGTATCCGACACACGCTCATTATTTCTCTTCATGTTTCGATCTCCATTTATCTCACACCTGCCCTCACGCTCTCAACAAATGTATTTCTCACACACAACCTCATCAGGCCCTCCATGACGAGCTCTCTCTCTCCTTCTATATCGCCCTCCCTCTCTCCCTCTAGACACATATGTTGCCTCTGTAAAAAAAACTCCATGCACGCCGCACGCACAAACACAAAGTCTATCTAGGCCACTCTCTCGGTAACTATCTCCCTCCAGCCCTCACTACAGCTTCGTTGAACGAAATCTCTCTGTATCGTCTTTCTCATACGAGTGTATGCTAACCCACACTAACTCGATATCTCCCTCTATATATGACTCGATTGACCTCTCACACATAGACGCTCGCTCTACGCCTCTTGCATAGGCGAAGCCATGTAGATTGTCGGGAGGGGGGGTAACCCCCCGTGTTACCCCCAACCTTAGATAAAATTGTGAAGGTCTTTTTTTAGGAGGGTTTAGATTATATATTTTAAACATTTGGCTTCACCCTCCCAAACACCGATGGGTTGTGCCCCCACCCCCCGGGAGAATATGAGGTGCTCCCACCTTAGATGCTATATGGTGATACGAGTTCTTGTGTGTCGTTAGATCTGAGATCCAACGGCTCACACGAGGTCTGAATATTTTTGCAAAAAAATGTTAATGAGTTTGGGAATTGCACACAATTAGTACAACAACTACTCAGATGCCATTGGAACCTAGATCCAACGGCCTTGAAGCTCGTATCACCATAGCATCTAAGATGCAGGAGCACCTAATATTCTCTCGTCTATAAGAATATCACATGCTACCACACCTTAGATGATGTGGTGATACAAGCTCCTCAGAGCCATTGGATCTGAGATCCAACGGCTCCTAGTAGGTCCGAATGGTTTTTGCAAAAAAAACCTCAAAGAGTTTGGGAATTGCTCACAAGTACAAAGACTATACTCAAATGCCATTGGATCTCAGATCGAACCGCCTCGAAGCTCGTATCACCATAGCATCCAAGCAGCGAGAGCACCTGATGTTCTCTCACGCGGGAGAATATGAGGTGCTCCCATACCATAGATACTACGGTGATACGAGCTCTCGGGAGATCTAACGGCTCCCATTAGGAGGTCTGAATGTTTTTGCAATATAGGCCTCAAAGAGTTTGGGAATTGCGGAGAAGTACAAATACAACGCACATGGCATTGGATCTCAGATCCAACGGCTGCTAGCAGCTCGTATCGCCGTAGCGGCTAAGCTGTGGGGAGCACCTTATATTCTCTCTTACGTGAGAATATTGGGTTCTCCCACACCTTAGATGCTACCGTGATACGAGCTCCTGGGAGCCGTTGGATCCAAGATCCAGCGGCTCACGGAGGTCTGTATGTTTTTTTTGCAAAAATGCCCTCGAAGAGTTTGGGAATTGCACAAAAGTACAAAGACTACTCACAGGCCATTGGATATCTCCAACGACGTAGAATCTCGTATCACCATAGCATCTAAGCCGCGGGGAGCACGTGATATTCCCCGCCGCTGTCACTTTTGTTCCAAAACTTGTAAAATACGTGTAACTGGTGCTGTAACTTGTCTAACCACGCAAAGTGTTTGTGCAAAAAATCCCTCGTACACAGAAATATCGGAACAACACACGGGGGTTCCACTTATCATGGAACAAATTTGGACCTAAAAATAAAAAATCAGAAGGACGAGATTCGAGCCGGCAACCTAGACTACAAAGCTTACGTCGATAGCCAGAAATAGCAATGGTTGTTGGCTTTGTCGCATAACTTGATTTTATACTGTACTGTATCACATTGAGTAGAGTAGAGGGAGTGGCTCGTCAGCACGTGCATGAACGTTGACTCACTTACTGCCTGGTCCCATGTCTGCGATCTCTCTCTCCTCTCCATCTACAATCTTTAGACGCACGGGCAAACACGAAGAGCGGCGCGAGCTGGCCGTGGTGTTATTATAACTCAAAAATGCTTGGAAAATAGATGAATCGCCTAGGAACAAGAGACCTCGTGGCTGGTCGAGACGGAGCTGACCACACCTATCCTCCGTGCCATGTTAGCATGATGAAGCTGTGTGGCTAGTGGGGTGTTTTCGACCCACTGGTTGGGTCCCGAGTTCTTACCATAGCTATGTCTCATATATTTTTACACGCATATTTTCCTCCGGGTTGAGACGTGGCACACCCTACCGCGCGGTTTCTGGGTCCTCCCCGGTGGTGCACGCATATTTTCTTCCTTACTGAGTCGTGGGACGGTGGGAGCGTGGGACACCCTACCGCGCGGTTTCTGGTTCCTCCTCGGTCGTAGCACCGAAGTAATGAGTTGTCAAATCACAAAACCCCACCTTTCCCGCCGAGTACAAGCACGGTGGCTAGCTAGTTGGGCTAGTGCGACCGATCGGCTAAGCCGCCGCCACATTTGTTTTTTCAAGCATTTTTTCCCTCCTTGCGGCTAGGTAAATTATAATACTATCCACCGCTGCGTTGCTTTGGTCCTCGGGCGCGGCAGGATTCTTTTTTTGTTTGACGGGAGCAGGCGCGACAGGAATTAGTCATGATGACTCCGCCAGTAAAACCCACTGCTCCCTGATGTGAAAAGGCATCGACTGGGGTTTCCCATGGTGAAAACCAAAAGATTTACCCCGATCCCTCCGCCTTCCCGTAGATTGCATTGCCTTCCAGCCATTTCGCCCCCTTTGCTTCCTTTCCCCATTGCTTTTACCGGGTTCCATGGCACCGCAAGATTGAGCACGGGAAAGAAGGAAAGGTGAGCGCATCAATGGTGCTACTATACTTCCATTCTAGTCATCTTTTGCAACCCCGCGACCGATCCTAACTCCCTCTCTGTTCTTCTTTTGGGTTTCTGATTATCGTTTTCTTTCCTTTTATTTCTATTTGACAATTTCTTGATGGACCCCGGAGCACTGGCCAAAGTGATGTCTATGGCTCTGGCCAAAACCGTCGAGGCTCAGAGTCTGAAGAAGTGCAAGCACCCCGCCGAGACGACCACAGACAAGCTCAAGGCCATCGCCTTGGCCAAGCCCACCTCTTCGGGGTCCCTCGTTAAGCCGGTCGAGGTAATATCTCTTGTTGACGATCTTTTTGGCGATCTTGATCGTGTTTTCTGATCTAACTTGCAAAGTGCTTGCTAATATGTGATGTTTGTGTAATGTACATGTAGTACTAGTAGTATAACTTTCTGGGCGATCTTTCATGTGGTTTTTGTGTGCCAAATGACTATTCTAAATGTCTCTTTTGACCAAAACATGCGAGAGGTTGACATGCATATGATTTTTGCACATAACACAGATTTCTTATAGAATACTTTCAACTACTTTATGAACATCAACGCTAGCTGTAGGAAGAGAATATAGTGCCCTCAGTAACTTGTGTTATGGGTATTGTAAGTAATCGCTCTGTTCACTGATATAAGATGTTCTAAATTTTTTGTGTATCTTTGCTTATATGTAGTCTTATATGGAGTAAAATATAGAAAATCATCTTATATTTGTGAACGGAGGTAGTAATAAAATATTGGTTTCTATTTGAATTAGAACCAGGTCTGCTGTGGAGATGAAGTTCTCAAAGTCATGCCGTGTGAACTGGAAGACCTAAGGATGTGCACTACTAAACTATCCAGCTGCCTTGTACTTGTAGCCACATGTCGTGAACAAGTGTTTTCCTGTAGCATTGTTGTCAGGCGTGTTCTCGAGGGTGTACTTCACCACAACAATTTCGTAGCTGTGCCTGCGATTACGAAGGGTGTGGTTCTTGTAAAGCTTCCCAACAAATCTGACGCGGCCTGTCTTCATCGGCATGTTTATGAGTGGAAAGACCACACTGTTAGGATCTCCAAGGTTGACGGGATGGCGAAGGTGCCGATAGACATCTCTCATGATGTCCATGGCCTGGTCAGTTTTGTGGGGCACATCCCGTAGGTCGGTGGCAGGAAATAGTCTGCAGAGTTTAATTAGTGCAACTTGGCTTGTGTGTAGTAAGTAATATTGTTCAGTACTTGATTTGTGTGTGTGAACCCTGTATGGGTTAGTACTGCCGCTTTTGTTTTGTGGTGAATCCTGAGAACACTCTATGTTAATGTTTTAGAAATGGTGAACCTATAATACCAATTTCGGTTGTTTGATATCTGTGTTTTTTCATGCCAGTACAGTACTCCCTCTGTTCAAAGACATAAGATGTTTACATTTTTTATGAATCAGATGTATATAGAGTTAGACACATTTTGGTGTGTTTGTCCACTCAATTCAGTCCGTATATTTTGAAATATCTAGATCATCTTATTTTTGTGGATGGCGGGAGTATACATCAGTTATGGTTACACTCCAATATATGTATGCATTGCAGGGTTTATCGCACACACCAGGATTTCCATTCCCGCGGATGTTCGCTCCATACGAGTTGTCATGACCTTTGGACTGTCCTGCTTGTGGGAGTAAGGAGGGGCCCTGCATGCCACCCGTAATTGGACTAACAACCTTCAATTTAGAACTTGAAGATAGTGATTTCCTGGTAAGGATTAAGTCGTGTCACATCAAGTAAATATCATTGATTAACTGTCATGTTTTCTTACTTTTGCTGCAATTTTACGATGCAGGTTTTGCCATGTCACATTCGTTACAGAATAAACTGTTTGGTTTGCTCTAGAATGGTTATTTTAGCAGGTTTCACTACTTATGATGTGTCAATAACGAAGGCACTATCCATCACTTATATTAGTGGACACAATTGGATCCGTCTGTTGTCTGGGTACAATCTGAAGCCCTCTGATCAACTGCAGTTTAGTTTAACAAACATGCCAGAATTAGTCCTTGTCGCCTTTAAAAGAAGGAAAGAAAAGGACTGGATCCGGGTCACGGAGCCGGAGGAAGTTCGAATTGCTCATGTGCACTCTCGCTTAAGAAGGATGCGTAGCAAAGTTACAAAGCTGCAGTCTGAAATCAAAGCAGACCAGAGACGAGCGCTGCTATCTCGCACATCGGTACCACCTCCAGCATCGGCAGCTACAGCGGATCAAGCACTGGCACCTTCTCCGACACTGGCTCTAGCACTGACAGCGGCAACATCTCAGTCTGATCCAGCAGAGGATTGGGCACCGACCGTGTCAGCGGATCAGGCTGATGTACCAGAGGATTCGGCACCGACACCGGCACCAACTCCAAAAGGAGCACCGTCTCCGGCAGTAGCAGTGGCACTACCAGTCGCACCGCCACAGGCACCAGCAACGGCTCCGGCACCTGCACCAACACTTGAACTTGCACTTGCACCGTGATACGTCTCCAACGTATCTATAATTTTTGATTGTTCCATGATGTTTTAATATCAATCTTGGATGTTTTTATAATCATTTATAGCAAATTTATATCATTTTTGGAGACTAACCTATTAACTTAGTGCCAAGTGCCAGTTGTTGTTTTCTGCCTTGTTTTTGTTTTACTGAAAATCAATACTAAACGAAGTCCAAATGCAACGAAACTTTTTGGAGATTTTTTATTGGAACAGAAAAACACTAGAAGCTTCGGGAGGAGGCCAGAAGACCTTGGTGGGGCCCACGAGCCACCAGGGCGCGCCTGGGGGGCAGGCGTGCCCTGGTGCCTCGTGGGGCCCACCAAGCTCCGTTTGACCTAATTCCAGCACTATAAATTCCAGAAAAATCAGAAACCCTTAGGAGAGTCCACGAAATACTTTTTACGCCGCCGCAAGCTTCTGTTCCAGAGAGATCCCATCTGGGGTCCTTCTCCGGTGATCTGCCGGAGGGGGAATCGATCACGGAGGGGCTCTACATTAACCTTGCTGCCTCTCCGATGATGCGTGAGTAGTTTACTACAGACCTTCGGGTCCATAGTGAGTAGCTAGATGGCTTCTTCTCGCTTTTTGATCTTCAATACAATGTTCTCCTTGATGTTCTTGGAGATCTATCCGATGTAATCTCTTTCTGCGGTGTGTTTGTTGGGATCCGATGAATTGTGAGTTTATGATCAGATTATCCATTAAATTATTTGAGTCTTTGCTACACTCTTTTATGCATGATTATTATAGCCTCGTATTTATTCTCCGATCTATTGATTTGGTCTGGCCAACTGAGTGGATTTGTAGTGGGTTCGATCTTGCGGTGCTCAATCCCAGTGACAGAAAGGGACATGACACGTATGTATCGTTGCTACTAAGGATAACAAGATGGGATCTATTCATTGGGTTTCTTAATTCGTGAGTTTGTCTTGTCTACATCATGTCATCGTTCTTAAGGCATTACTCCGTTCTTTATCGGACTTAATACACTAGATGCATGCTGGATAGCGGTCGATGTGTGGAGTAATAGTAGTAGATGCTGGCAGGAGTCGATCTACTAATATTGGACGTGATGCCTATATACATGATCATTGCCTTGGATGTTGTCATGATTATTTGCTTTTCTATCAATTGCCCAACAGTAATTTGTCTACCCACCGTATGCTATTTTCTCGAGAGAAGCCTCTAGTGAAATCTATGACCCCCGGGTCTATCAAAATCATATTACTAAAACCCTAAAAATATTGCTGCCATCTCTTTTTATTTATTTTATTTTGTATTTTTTTTCAATCTATCAATCTATAACATACAATTTAATCTTGCAATTTACCGCCAAGAGATTGACAACCTCTCGTTTGCGTTGGGTGCAACGTTTTGTTGTTTGTGTGCAGGTACTGCTAACGAGGTGTTGTGTGATTCTCCTACTGGTTCGATAACCTTGGTTTCATAACTGAGGGAAATACTTATCTCTACTGTGTTGCATCATCCCTTCCTCTTCGGGGAAATACCAACGCAAGCTACAAGTAGCAGGAAGAATTTCTGGCGCCATTGCCGGGGAGACATCATCAACATCTATCTAGTACTTTTGCATAAACTCTCATCTCCTTGCATTTACTTTATTTGCCATTTGCCTCTCGTTTTCATCTCCCCCACTTCTAAAACGTTTTTACAAAAATACAAAAATATTTTCCATTTGCCTTTTTGCTTGTTTGCTATCTTTGCTTGTGTTGCCATGTGCCTTCTATTTGCTTGCATCTTTGCTTGCTAAAAATCTATTGATATGGATCCTCATCCACTTGCTAATCTTTTCAAAAGACCCAGTTATGATGAACCAACTGCTAGTGAGTTGAGTGCACTTGATTTCCTCTATGAAGCTTTGCTTGAAAATCATGAATCTGAAAATTGTGATGAAGTGCTGAAAGAAGAAATTTATAAAGTGATTCATGATAGCTCCTTGATTGAAAAGCATGATTGCAATAATGTTACTATAAATTCTATTAATGTCAATTGTGTTAAAAATATGCAAAACTACAAGCTTGGGGATGATGATTTTGTTATGTCCACTACTTATTGCAATGATCATGATTGGGGAGATAATGCCTCTTATGATTTATTTAAGCCTCATGACGAATATGTTATTGATAATAAAATTTGTACTACTATTAAAAGTGGGTTTGGAAGACCGTCAACTTTAAGTAAAAAGAATCCCACATATTCGGAGAGTGTTCAATCTTATGAATTTTTTGATGAGAGTGGGTTTGGAGAGGTCATAACTTTAGTTAATGCTAATCCCACTATTTCGGAAGATTATAAAAAAATTATGCGTGTGGATCATAAAGAGAGTATTGTTTATTATAGCTATATTGTTGAATTTGAGTATGATCCTACATGTAACTATTATGAGAGAGGAAAATATGGCTGTAGAAATTTTCATGTCACTAAATTGCCTCTCGTTATGTTGAAATCATCAATGTTTTATTCTTCTCCTTTGCATATGCTAGAAATTGCTTACCTTGATAATTTGTTTGCTTATAAAATGCCTATTCATAGGAAGTATGTTAGACTTAAATGTGTTTTTCACATGCTACATGATGCTCTCTTTGTGTTTCAATTATTATCTTTCATGTGAGCATCATTGAAATCTCATGCCTATCTTAATGGCTATAAAGAAAGAGCTTGTTGGGAGAAAACCCAATGAATAAATGTGTTTTTTTGTTTTTAATTAGTGTTTGTGCCAAGTAAAGCCTTTAGGATGATTTGCAAGATAGTATAATTGATATTGTTTGAAAACAGAAAGTTTTGCGTCCACTGCTGGAATTTTGTTTTTTCTCTGGAACGTCAGAACCTTCTGAATTTTTTACACAGTATTGGTATATGAATTTTCCACGTTGCCCTCATTTTTCAGAATTTTTGGAGTTACAGAAGTATGACCATAATTCAGATCTCTACAGACTGTTCTGTTTTTGACAGATTCTGTTTTTGTTGCACTACTTGCTTGTTTTGATGAATCTATGGATTGTATCGGGGGGTATAAGCCATGGTGAAGTTAGAGTACAGTAGGTATAATGCAAAAATAAAATATGAATGGGTTTGCAACAGTACTTATAGTAGTGATTTGTTTTGTTATACTAACGGATCTCACGAAGGTTTTGTTAAGTTTTGTGTGATTGAAGTTTTCAAGTTTTGGGTGAGATCACGATGGATGAAGGAATAAGGAGTAGCAAAAGCCTAAGCTTGGGGATGCCCGAGGCACCCCAAGGTAATATTCTAGGAAGACTCAAGCGTCTAAGCTTGGGGATGCCCCGGAAGGCATCCCCTCTTTCTTCTACCAACCATCGGTAATTTTACTTGGAGCTATATTTTTATTCGTCACATGATATGTGTTTTGCTTGGAGCGTCTTGTATTATATGAGTCTTTGCTTTGTTTGCTTATTATTTTGTCACAATCATCTTTGCTGAACACACCTATCTTGAGAGAGCCACACATTTATCATCATGATTTGTTAGAATACTCCATGTGCTTCACTTAAATTTTTTGAGCTAGGCAGTTGCTCTAGTGCTTCACTTAAATCTTTTTGAGCACGGTGGTGGCTATATTTTGAAGTAACAAACTCTCATGCTTCACTTATATTATTTTGAGAGTTGATTAAAATTTTGAAGAAATGAATTCTCATGCTTCACATATATTTTTTGAAGAATTGACAAGATTAAAATTTTGAAGAAATGAATTCTCATGCTTCACTTATATTATTTTGAGAATTGTTGAGATTGAAATTTTGAAGAAATATTTGCACTCTCATGCTTCACTTAAATCTTTTTGAGAGTTGATCCTTAGTAACGGTAATTTGCACAAGATATGAATTTGGTCCCAAAGTGATGAATATTCAAGAGGGATATAGATAAAAACTTTCATATAGATCATTGGATATGATAAGTGTGATTCCTAGCAATAGTTTTGAGATATGGAGATGATGATATGTGAGTCATGTTAGTGAGTAATTGTGCTTTAGTAAAAATATTGGTGTTAAGGTTTGTGAGTCCCTATGCAAGCACGTTAAGTCAATAGTTATGCAATGAAATTATATCCTACTTATGGTGCATTATTCGGTGTTAGTTATGTTCAATGCATGTTTATGACCGTTTTCGTTTTTTGGTTGGTTGCTTCTCAATCTTTTGCTAGCCTTCATTTGTACTAAGCGGAAATACTGCTTGTGCATCCAAAATCCTTAAACCCAGTTTTGCCATATGAGTCCACTATATCTACCTATATGCGGTATTTCAATGCCGTTCCAAGTAAATTTGCGTGTGCCAACTCTAATTTTCAAAATAATTTTTCTGTTTTGTGTGCCCGTACCGCTCATGAAGCGGCAGGGGGTGGCCAATATTTTCCATGTTAGGTGTGTTATTCTCACGATGAGTGTTTATGTTGGAAATATGCCCTAGAGGCAATAATAAATTGGTTATTATTATATTTCCTTGTTCATGATAATCGTTTATTATCCATGCTATAATTGTATTGATTGGAAACTCAAATACATGTGTGGGTACATAGACAACACTGTGTCCCTAGTAAGCCTCTAGTTGACTAGCTCGTTGATCAAAGATGGTTAAGGTTTCCTAGCCATTGACATGAGATGTCATTTGATAACGGGATCACATCTTTAGGAGAATTATGTGATGGACAAGACCCAAACTGTAAACGTAGCATTTGATCGTGTCAGTTTATTGCTATTGTTTTCTGCATGTCAAGTATATGTTCCTATGACCATGAGATCATGCAACTCCCTGACATCGGAGGAATACCTTGTGTGTATCAAACGTCGCAACGTAACTGGGTGACTATAAAGGTGCTCTACAGGTATCTCCGAGGGTGTCTGTTGGGTTGGCATGGATCAAGACTGGGATTTGTTACTCCGTGTGACGGAAAGGTATCTCAGGGCCCACTCGGTAATACAACATCACATTGAGCCTTGCAAGCAAAGTGACTAAAGAGTTAGCCACGGGATCTTGTATTACGGAACGAGTAAAGAGACTTGCCGGTAACGAGATTGAACTAGGTATAGAGATACCGACGATCGAATCTCGGGCAAGTAACATACCGAAGAACAAAGGGAACAGCATACGGGATTAACTGAATCCTTGACATAGAGGTTCGACCGATAAAGATCTTCGTAGAATATGTAGGAGCCAATATGGGCATCCAGGTCCCGCTATTGGTTATTGGCCGTAGAGGTGTCTCGGTCATGTCTACATAGTTCTCGAACCCGCAGGGTCTACACACTTAACGTTTGGTGACGATTAGTATAATTGAGTTATTATGTTGGTGACCGAAAGTTGTTCGGAGTCCCGGATAAGATCCCGGACATGACGAGGATCTCCGGAATAGTCCGGAGGTAAAGATTGATATATGTGATAATAGTGTTTCGATCTCCGGAAGAGTTCCAGAGTTCACCGGAAGGGGTTCCGGATGTTTACCGAAGTGTTCGGGTGCAACAACACTTTATATGGGCCAAGGGATAAAAGCCCACAAGGTATTGGAAAGTGCAAAAAGTAGTTTTGCTGCCGCGTAAGCGGTACTACCGCTTGTGTGAAGCGGTACTACCGCCCGAGCGGTACTACCGCTTGTGTGAAGCGGTACTACCGCCCAAGCGGTACTACCGCTTGTGAGCGGTACTACCGCTTGTGCGCGGCTGTGCGCGGTTCGGCAGGGATCCGAGTTGGACTCTTTTCCTGCGGGCCAAACCGACCTTGTGCGGGCAAAACCGACCTGGAGGAGGCTTTTACTCCAAGTTTAGACCCCAAGGCTCAACATATAAATAGAGGGGCAGGGCTAGCACACGGGAGAGATCAAGATTTCCCCAAGCCGTGTGCGGCAACCCTAACCCCCTAGTTCCTCCGTCATAATCTCCGTAGCGCTTGGCGAAGCCCTGCTGAGATTGTTCCTCACCAACATCACCACGCCGTCGTGCTGCTGGAACTCAACCACTACTTCACCATCGCTCGCTGGATCGAGGAGGTGAAGGCGTCATCAAGCCGTACGTGTGTTGAACGCGGAGGTGTCGTCCGTTCGGCACTAGTTCGTGATTGGATCGAGGGACGACGTGCGATTTGGATCGCGGAGACGTTCGACTACATCAACCGCGTTTCTTAAACGCTTCCGCTTAGCGATCTACAAGGGTATGTAGATTCACTCTCCCTCTCGTAGATGCTCATCACCATGGATAGATCTTGTCTGTGCGTAGGAAATTTTTTGTTTCCCATGCAACGTTCCCCAACAGTGGCATCATGAGCCAGGTCTATGCGTAGATGAGATCTCGAGTAGAACACAAACGAGTTGTGGGCGTGGGTGTATACATATTGCTTGCCGTTACTAGTTGATATTTGATTCGGCGGTACTGTGAGATGAAGCGGCCCGGACCGACATTACGCGTACACTTACGCGAGACAGGTTCCTTCAACTAACATGTAACTTCGTTGCATAAAGATGGCTAGCGGGTGTCTGTCTCTCTCACTTTAGTTGAATCGATTTCAATGAAGAGGGTTCTTTTAGAAGATCAAAAAGCAATCACTACACCACGTTGTGGTTTTGCGTAGGTAAGAACGGTTCTTGCAAACCCGTAGCAGCCACGTAAAATTTGCAACAACAATTAGAGGACGTCTAACTTGTTTTTGCAGGGTATGTTGTGATGTGATATGGCCAATTACATGATGAGATATATGTGATGTATGAGATGATCATGTGATGTATAGAATATCACGACTTGCATGTCGATGAGTACGGCAACTGGCAGGAGCCATAGAGTTGTCTTTAATTATTGTATGACCTGTGTGTCACTCATTAAGCGCTATGTAATGCTTTACTTTATCGCTAAACGTTAGCAATAGTCGTGGAAGCAACAGTCGGCGCGACAACCTTATGGCGACACGTTGATGGAGATCAAGATGATGGAGATCATGGTGTCATGCCGGTGACGATGGAGATCATGCCGGTGCTTTGGAGATGGAGATCAAAAGCACAAGTTCATGGCCATATCATGTCACTTATGATTTGCATGTGATGTTAATCCTTTTATGCATCTTATTTTGCTTAGGACGACGGTAGCATTATAAGGTGATCCCTCACTTAAATTTCAAGATAAATTGTGTTCTCCCCAAGTGTGCACCGTTGCGAAAGTTCGTCGTTTCGAGACACGCCGTGATGATCGGGTGTGATAGACTCTACGTTCGCATACAACGGGTGTAAGCCATGTTACACGTGCGGAACACTCGGGTTAAACTTGACGAGCCTAGCATGTACAGACATGGCCTCGGAACACAAGAGACCGAAAGGTCGAACATGAGTCATATAGTAGATATGATCAACATGAAGATGTTCACCATTGAAACCACCTCAACTCACGTGATGATCGGACTTGAGTTGGTGGATTTGGATCATGTTACACTCGAATGACCGGAGGGATGTCAATTTGAGTGGGAGTTTTTAAGTAATATGATTAACTAAACTCATTATCTAGAACAATAGTCTAAGTTGTCTTTGCAATATTTATGTTGTAGATCATGGCTCGCGCAGTAGCACCCCTGAATTTTAATGCGTTCCTAGAGAAAGCTAAGTTGAAAGATGATGGAAGTAACTTTGTGGACTGGGCCCGTAATCTAAGGATTATCCTTACGGCTTCCCAGAAGGCTTATGTCCTTGATGCACCGCTTGGTGATCCACCTGCTCCAGTTGAGTCTCTAGACGTTGTGAACGCCTGGCAGGCTCGTTCTGATGATTACTCAATAGTTCAATGTGCAATGTTGTATGGCTTAGAACCGGGACTTCAAAGACGTTTTGAACGTCATGGAGCATATGAGATGTTCCAGGAATTGAAGTTTATCTTTCAGA
This sequence comes from Elymus sibiricus, assembly GCA_039707655.1. Taxonomy (NCBI): domain Eukaryota; kingdom Viridiplantae; phylum Streptophyta; class Magnoliopsida; order Poales; family Poaceae; genus Elymus; species Elymus sibiricus. Next base: position 231,193,639 of record CM077672.1, on the reverse strand, counting down.
AGAATGCCCGGATCGGGAGATATGAGATCTCCGATAAGTTCTATGCTTGCAAGATGGAGGAGAACGGGTCTATCAGTGATCACGTGCTCAGAATGTCTGGGTACTCCACCCGTCTGGCTGAGTTAGGGATGCCCCTTCCGCCAGAGGCTATCACTGACAGAGTTCTTCAATCATTGCCACCTAGCTACAAGAGCTTCGTGTTGAACTATAACATGCACGGGATGAACAAGTCAGTCGCCGAGCTGTTTGCGATGCTGAAAGCCGCTGAGTCTGAAATTCAGAAGGAGCATCAAGTGTTGATGGTCAATAAAACCACTAGTTTCAAGAAAAATGGCAAGGGTAAGAAGGGTAACTCCAAGAAGAGTGGCAAAGCAGTTGCTCCTCTCGTGAAGAAACCCAAGGCTGGACCCAAACCAGAAACTGTGTGTTTTCATTGCAAGGGAACTGGACACTGGAAGCGGAATTGCCCCAAGTATTTGGCTGACAAGAAGGCGGCCAACAACAAACAAGGTATATATGATATACATGTTATTGATGTGTACCTTACCAACTCTCGTTGTAGTGCCTGGGTATTTGATACCGGTGCGGTTGCTCATATTTGCAACTCAAAACAGGAACTGCGGAATAGACGGAGGCTGGCAAAGGACGAAGTGACGATGCGCGTGGGAAATGGTTCCAAGGTTGATGTGATCGCCGTCGGCACGCTCGCTCTTCGATTACCATCGGGATTAGTGATGAACCTAAATAAGTGTTATTTGGTGCCTGCGTTAAGCATGAACATTATATCTGGATCTTGTTTATTGCGAGACGGTTACTCATTTAAATCAGAGAATAATGGTTGTTCTATTTATATGAGTAATATCTTTTATGGTCATGCACCCAATGTGAGGGGTTTATTCTTATTGAATCTCGATAGTAATGATACACATGTTCATAACATTGATGCCAAAAGATGTAGAATTGATAATGATAATACCACTTTCTTGTGGCACTGCCGTTTAGGTCATATTGGCGTAAAACGCATGAAGAAGCTCCATGCTGATGGACTTTTGGAGTCACTTGATTTTGAATCACTTGACACATGTGAGCCATGCCTCATGGGCAAGATGACTAAAACGGGCAAGTGACTTATTGGAAATCATACATACTGATGTGTGTGGTCCGATGAGTATTGAGGCGCGCGGTGGTTATCGTTATTTTCTCACCTTCACTGATGACTTAAGTAGATATGGGTATATTTACTTAATGAAACACAAGTCTGAAACATTTGAAAAGTTCAAACAATTTCAGAGTGAAGTTGAGAATCATCGTAACAAGAAGATTAAATTCCTGCGATCTGATCGAGGAGGAGAATATCTGATTTATGAGTTTGGCAGTCACTTAAGACAGTGTGGAATTGTTTCACAATTGACACCGCCTGGAACACCACAGCGTAATGGTGTGTCCGAACGTCGTAATCGAACCTTATTGGATATGGTGCGATCTATGATGTCTCTTGCCGATTTGCCACTATCGTTTTGGGGTTATGCATTAGAGACAGCTGCATTCACTTTAAATAGGGCACCATCGAAATCCGTTGAGACGACGCCATATGAACTTTGGTTTGGCAAGAAGCCAAAACTGTCGTTTCTTAAAGTTTGGGGATGTGATGCTTATGTCAAAAAGCTTCAGCCTGAAAAGCTGGAACCCAAAGGGGAGAAATGCGTCTTCATAGGATACCCAAAAGAGACAGTTGGGTATACCTTCTACCTCAGATCCGAAGGCAAAGTGTTTGTCGCTAAAAACGGAACATTTCTTGAGAAAGAGTTTCTCTCGAAAGAATTGAGTGGGAGGAAGATAGAACTTGATGAGGTTGTTGAACCTTTACTTCAACCTGAGAGTAGCGCAGCGCAGAAAGTTGTTTCTGTGGAGCCTACATTAGCTGAAGAGGAAGTTAATGATGATGATCATGAAGCTTTGGATCAAGTTGCTATCGAACCTCGTAGGTCGACAAGGACGCGTACTGCTCCCGAGTGGTACGGCAACCCTGTCTTAGACATCATGTTGTTAGACAACGATGAACCTACGAGCTATGGAGAAGCGATGATGAGCCCGGATTCCGAGAAGTGGTTAGAGGCCATGAAATCCAAGATGGGATCCATGTATGAAAACAAAGTATGGACTTTGGAAGTATTACCTGAAGGGCGTAAGGCCATTCAGAACAAATGGATCTTTAAGAGGAAGACGGACGCGGACGGTAATGTCACCGTCTATAAAGCTCGACTTGTGGCAAAGGGTTTTTCACAAGTTCAAGGAGTTGACTACGATGAGACCTTCTCACCCGTAGCGATGCTTAAGTCCGTCAGAATCATGTTAGCAATAGCTGCCTTTTTCGATTATGAAATTTGGCAGATGGATGTCAAAACAGCGTTCCTTAACGGTTACCTTAAGGAAGAGTTGTATATGATGCAACCAGAAGGTTTTGTCGATCCAGAGAATGCTGACAAAGTTTGCAAACTCCAGCGATCCATTTATGGACTGGTGCAAGCATCTCGGAGTTGGAATCTTCGTTTTGATGAGGTGATCAAAGCGTTCGAGTTTATACAAGTTTACGGAGAAGCTTGTATTTACAAGAAAGTGAGTGGGAGCTCTATAGCGTTTCTAATATTATATGTGGATGACATATTACTGATTGGAAACAATATAGAAATGCTGGAAAGCGTGAAGGAATATTTGAACAAGAGTTTTTCAATGAAGGACCTAGGAGAAGCTGCTTTCATATTAGGCATCAAGATCTATAGAGATAGATCGAGACGCTTAATAGGACTTTCACAAAGCACATACCTTGACAAAGTTTTGAAGAAGTTCAAAATGGATCAGTCCAAGAAGGGGTTCTTGCCTGTATTGCAAGGTGTGAAGTTGAGTAAGACTCAATGCCCAGTGACTGCAGAAGATAGAGAAAAGATGAGTGTCATCCCCTATGCTTCAGCCATAGGCTCTATTATGTATGCAATGCTGTGCACAAGACCCGATGTCAGCCTTGCCATAAGTATGGTCGGAAGGTTTCAAAGTGATCCAGGAATGGAACACTGGACGGCGGTCAAGAATATCCTGAAGTACCTGAAAAGGACTAAGGACATGTTTCTCGTGTATGGAGGTGATCAAGAGCTCGTCGTAAAGGGTTACGTCGATGCAAGCTTTGACACTGATCCGGATGACTCTAAGTCTCAAACCGGATACGTATTTATTCTTAATGGGGGTGCGGTTAGCTGGTGCAGTTCCAAGCAAAGCGTGGTAGCTGATTCTACATGCGAAGCGGAGTACATCGCATCCTCGGAGGCGGCGAAGGAAGGTGTCTGGATGAAGGAGTTCATGACAGATCTTGGAGTAGTGCCTAGTGCACTTAACCCAATGACTCTGTTTTGTGATAATACTGGTGCCATTGCTCTAGCCAAGGAACCGAGATTTCACAAGAAGACCAGACACATAAAGCGACGTTTCAATTCCATCCGCGATTACATCAAGGAGGACGACATAAATATTTGCAAAGTACACACGGATCTGAATGTTGCAGATCCGATGACTAAACCTCTTCCAAGGGCTAAACATGAACAACACCAGAACTGCATGGGTGTTCGATTCATTACAATGTAAATCACATAGTGATGTGAACTAGATTATTGACTCTAGTACAAGTGGGAGACTGTTGGAAATATGCCCTAGAGGCAATAATAAATTGGTTATTATTATATTTCCTTGTTCATGATAATCATTTATTATCCATGCTATAATTGTATTGATTGGAAACTCAAATACATGTGTGGGTACATAGACAACACTGTGTCCCTAGTAAGCCTCTAGTTGACTAGCTCGTTGATCAAAGATGGTTAAGGTTTCCTAGCCATTGACATGAGATGTCATTTGATAACGGGATCACATCTTTAGGAGAATGATGTGATGGACAAGACCCAAACTGTAAACGTAGCATTTGATCGTGTCAGTTTATTGCTATTGTTTTCTGCATGTCAAGTATCTGTTCCTATGACCATGAGATCATGTAACTCCCTGACATCGGAGGAATACCTTGTGTGTATCAAACGTCGCAACGTAACTGGGTGACTATAAAGGTGCTCTACAGGTATCTCCGAGGGTGTCTGTTGGGTTGGCATGGATCAAGACTGGGATTTGTTACTCCGTGTGACGGAAAGGTATCTCAGGGCCCACTCGGTAATACAACATCACATTGAGCCTTGCAAGCAAAGTGACTAAAGAGTTAGCCACGGGATCTTGTATTACGGAACGAGTAAAGAGACTTGCCGGTAACGAGATTGAACTAGGTATAGAGATACCGACGATCGAATCTCGGGCAAGTAACATACCGAAGAACAAAGGGAACAGCATACGGGATTAACTGAATCCTTGACATAGAGGTTCGACCGATAAAGATCTTCGTAGAATATGTAGGAGCCAATATGGGCATCCAGGTCCCGCTATTGGTTATTGGCCGTAGAGGTGTCTCGGTCATGTCTACATAGTTCTCGAACCCGCAGGGTCTACACACTTAACGTTTGGTGACGATTAGTATAATTGAGTTATTATGTTGGTGACCGAAAGTTGTTCGGAGTCCCGGATAAGATCCCGGACATGACGAGGATCTCCGGAATAGTCCGGAGGTAAAGATTGATATATGTGATAATAGTGTTTCGATCTCCGGAAGAGTTCCAGAGTTCACCGGAAGGGGTTCCGGATGTTTACCGAAGTGTTCGGGTGCAACAACACTTTATATGGGCCAAGGGATAAAAGCCCACAAGGTATTGGAAAGTGCAAAAAGTAGTTTTGCTGCCGCGTAAGCGGTACTACCGCTTGTGTGAAGCGGTACTACCGCCCGAGCGGTACTACCGCTTGTGTGAAGCGGTACTACCGCCCAAGCGGTACTACCGCTTGTGAGCGGTACTACCGCTTGTGCGCGGCTGTGCGCGGTTCGGCAGGGATCCGAGTTGGACTCTTTTCCTGCGGGCAAAACCGACCTGGAGGAGTCTTTTACTCCAAGTTTAGACCCCAAGGCTCAACATATAAATAGAGGGGCAGGGCTAGCACACGGGAGAGATCAAGATTTCCCCAAGCCGTGTGCGGCAACCCTAACCCCCTAGTTCCTCCGTCATAATCTCCGTAGCGCTTGGCGAAGCCCTGCTGAGATTGTTCCTCACCAACATCACCACGCCGTCGTGCTGCTGGAACTCAACCACTACTTCACCATCGCTCGCTGGATCGAGGAGGTGAAGGCGTCATCAAGCCGTACGTGTGTTGAACGCGGAGGTGCCGTCCGTTCGGCACTAGTTCGTGATTGGATCGAGGGACGACGTGCGATTTGGATCGCGGAGACGTTCAACTACATCAACCGCGTTTCTTAAACGCTTCCGCTTAGCGATCTACAAGGGTATGTAGATTCACTCTCCCTCTCGTAGATGCTCATCACCATGGATAGATCTTGTCTGTGCGTAGGAAAATTTTTGTTTCCCATGCAACGTTCCCCAACAGTTTATTCACTTGTCATTGCACGAGAGTATGGTTGGTAATAGGGATGCCCTGTCCCGCATGAAATGAAATTAATAACAACAAAATTCCTTAGAAAGTGATGGTATGGAGGGCACCCCTGGATACGGCTAGCCATGGAATGTGAAAGAAATGGTGGAAAGGAAATGAACTTTACTTTCTGTTTGGGAACCACCTATGATGTGTATAGCATGGAAAATATTGGGAATTCTCAGTCGTTTTTGTTGACAGGAAAAGCATGCCTCTCAAAATATTTTTATCTCTTTAATTTCAGCTTTGAGCTCTGGCACATTTGACAAATCTCTGCTTCCCTCTGCGAAGGGCCTATCTATTTACTTTTATGCAATTTTTATTTTATTTGAGTCTCCATCTTCTCTTACAAAAGCACCAACTAGGGAGCACTATTGTCATACTTGTGCATTGGATGTAGCTAATATTTGAGTGTGTTTCATTAATGGATCAATGATAGAGCATAATGGGCTAGGGATAACTTTCTTTAGCATTGATATTTTGAAAGACATGGTTGCTTGTTAGTATGCTTGTGTATCTGTGTTTTCATGTCAAATTATAGACTATTGCTTTGAATCATATAAGTCCAATGTCCATGCTACAAAAGAATAGAATATGTGATGAATATGTTAGGCAGCATTCCACATCAAAAATTATGTTTTTATCATTTACCTACTCGAGGACGAGCAGGAGACCAGAGATGAGCGCTGCTGTCTCGCACATCGGTACCACCTCCAGCATCGGCAGCTACAGCGGATCAAGCACTGGCACCTTCTCCGACACTGGCTCTAGCACTGACAGCGGCAACATCTCAGTCTGATCCAGCAGAGGATTGGGCACCGACCGTGTCAGCGGATCAGGCTGATGTACCAGAGGATTCGGCACCGACACCGGCACCAACTCCAAAAGGAGCACCGTCTCCGGCAGTAGCAGTGGCACTACCAGTCGCACCGCCACAGGCACCAGCAACGGCTCCGGCACCTGCACCAACACTTGAACTTGCACTTGCACCGTGATACGTCTCCAACGTATCTATAATTTTTGATTGTTCCATGCTGTTATAATATCAATCTTGGATGTTTTTATAATCATTTACCGCAATTTTATATCATTTTTGGAGACTAACCTATTAACTTAGTGCCCAATGCCGGTTGTTGTTTTCTGCCCTGTTTTTGTTTTACAGAAAATCAATACCAAACGAAGTCCAAATGCAACGAAACTTTTTGGAGATTTTTTATTGGACCAAAAGAACACTAGAAGCTTCGGGAGGAGGCCAGAAGACCCTGGTGGGGCCCACGAGCCACCAGGGTGAGCCTGGGGGGCAGGCGCGCCCTGGTGCCTTGTGGGGCCCACCAAGCTCCATTTGACCTAATTCCAGCACTATAAATTCCAGAAAAATCAGAAACCCTCAGGAGAGTCCACGAAATACTTTTTACGCCACCGCAAGATTCGGTTTCAGAGAGATCCCATCTGGGGTCCTTCTCCGGTGATCTGCCGGAGGGGGAATCGATCACGGAGGGGCTCTACATCAACCTTGCTGCCTCTCCCATGATGCGTGAGTAGTTTACCACAGACCTTCGGGTCCATAGTGAGTAGCTAGATGGCTTCTTTTCTCTTTTTGATCTTCAATACAATGTTCTCCTTGATGTTCTTGGAGATCTATCCGATGTAATCTCTTTTTGCGGTGTGTTTGTTGGGATCCGATGAATTGTGAGTTTATAATCAGATTATCCATGAAATTATTTGAGTCTTTGCTGCACTCTTTTATGCATGATTGTTATAGCCTCGTATTTCTTCTCCGATCTATTGATTTGGTTTGGCCAACTGAGTTGATTTATCTTGCCATGGGAAGAGGTGCTTTGTAGTGGGTTCGATCTTGCGGTGCTCAATCCCAGTGACAAAAAGGGACATGACATGTATGTATCGTTGCTACTAAGGATAACAAGATGGGATCTATTTATTGGGTTTATTAATTCGTGAGTTTGTCTTGTCTACATCATGTCATCGTTCTTAAGGCATTACTCCGTTCTTTATCGGACTTAATACACTAGATGCATGGTGGATATCGGTCGATGTGTGGAGTAATAGTAGTAGATGCAGGCAAGAGTCGGTCTACTAATCTTGGACGTGATGTCTATATACATGATCATTGCCTTGGATATCGTCATGATTATTTGCTTTTCTATCAATTGCCCAACAGTAATTTGTCTACCCACCGTATGCTATGTTCTCGAGAGAAGCCTCTAGTGAAATCTATGGGCCCCGGGTCTATCAAAATCATATTACTAAAACCCTAAAAATATTGCTGCCATCTCTTTTTATTAATTTTATTTTTTATTTTTGTTTCAATCTATCAATCTATCACATACAACTTAATCTTGCAATTTACCGCCGAGAGATTGACAACCTCTCATTTGCGTTGGGTGCAAGGGTTTGTTGTTTGTGTGCAGGTACTGCTAACGAGGTGTTGTGTGATTCTCCTACTGGTTCGATAACCTTGGTTTTATAACTGAGGGAAATACTTATCTCTACTATGCTGCATCATCCCTTCCTCTTCGGGGAAATACCAACGCAAGCTACAAGTAGCACACAGGTAACAGACTGGCTGCAGTTCGCACTGCATATTCCAAAGTCCTTACAAAAACTGACATCTCCACCTCTTTGGTAAGCACTGGCAGCCCAATGCTTCGTTCTTTTGTCTATCATGTTGTTTCACATGATTCACCATGTTGATCTAACTGTTTGCGTATGTCCTCTTGTTTGCAAACAGAAAATTCCTAGAGCAATGAGGGAGTCGTTCAATAATCCGGGCGACCGTGGCCAAGTTTCTCTTACCATGCGCAGCCTTGGTGTGAATGAACCTGCGCAATATACCGTAAGTAGAAAGGATGGTCACATGATGATTGATGCTAAAGGATGGTCAAGGTTCAAAACTCAATCAAATCTTGCGGTTGGGGATGATGTCAGAATCGAAGTTTCTCTGCAAGGAGATCTGGTCCTAATCAATTTGAAATTCTTCAGTAGTAGCACGCAACTGCCAAACTGATCTATCCTCCAAGTGCTTTTGATGTAATATATTGTTGGGGAACGTTGCATGGGAAACAAAAATTTTCCTACGCACACACAAGATCTATCCATGGTGATGAGCAACTACGAGAGGGAGAGTGAATCTACATACCCTTGTAGATCGCTAAGCGGAAGCGTTTAAGAAACGCGGTTGATGTAGTCGAACGTCTCCGCGATCCAAATCGCAAGTCGTCCCTCGATCCGATCACGAACTAGCGCCGAACGGACGGCACCTCCGCGTTCAACACACGTACGGCTTGATGACGCCTTCACCTCCTCGATCCAGCGAGCGATGGTGAAGTAGTGGTTGAGTTCCAGCAGCACGACGGCGTGGTGATGGTGGTGAGGAACAATTTCTGCAGGGCTTCGCCAAGCGCTACGGAGATTATGACGGAGGAACTAGAGGGTTAGGGTTGCCGCACACGGCTTGGGGAAATCTTGATGTGTCCCGTGTGCTAGCCCTGCCCCTCTATTTATATGTTGAGCCTTGGGGTCTAAACTTGGAGTAAAAACCTCCTCCAGGTCGGTTTTGCCCGCACAAGGTCGGTTTGGCCCGCAGGGAAAGAGTCCAACTCGGATCCCTGCCGAACCGTGCACAGCCGCGCACAAGCGGTAGTACCGCTTCACACAAGCGGTAGTACCGCTTGGGCGGTAGTACCGCTTCACACAAGCGGTAGTACCGCTCGGGCGGTAGTACCGCTTCACCAAGCGGTAGTACCGCTTACGCGGCGGCAAAACTACTTTTGCACTTTCCAATACCTCGTGGGCTTTATCCCTTTGGCCCATATAAAGTGTTGCTGCACCCGAACACTTCGGTAAACATCCGGAACCCCTTCCGGTGAACTCCGGAACTCTTCCGGAGATCAAAACACTATTATCACATATATCAATCTTTACCTCCGGACTATTCCGGAGATCCTCGTCATGTCCGGGATCTTATCCGGGACTCCGAACAACCTTCGGTCACCAACAAAATAACTCAACTATACTAATCATCACCAAACGTTAAGTGTGTAGACCCTGCGGGTTCGAGAACTATGTAGACATGACCGAGACACCTCTACGGCCAATAACCAATAGCGGGACCTGGATGCCCATATTGGCTCCTACATATTCTACGAAGATCTTTATCGGGCGAACCTCTATGTCAAGGATTCAGTTAATCCCGTATGCTGTTCCCTTTGTTCTTCGGTATGTTACTTGCCCGAGATTCGATCGTCAGTATCACTATACCTAGTTCAATCTCGTTACCGGCAAATCTCTTTACTCGTTCCGTAATACAAGATCCTATGACTAACTCTTTAGTCACTTTGCTTGCAAGGCTCAATGTGATGTTGTATTACCGAGTGGGCCCTGAGATACCTCTCCGTCACACGGAGTAACAAATCCCAGTCTTGATCCATGCCAACCCAACAGACACCCTCGGAGATACCTGTAGAGCACCTTTATAGTCACCCAGTTACGTTGCGACGTTTGATACACACAAGGTATTCCTCCAGTGTCAGTGAGTTGCATGATCTCATGGTCAAAGGAACAGATACTTGACATGCAGAAAACAATAGCAATAAACTGACACGATCAAATGCTACGTTTACAGTTTGGGTCTTGTCCATCACATCATTCTCCTAATGATGTGATCCCGTTATCAAATGACATCTCATGTCAATGGCTAGGAAACCTTAACCATCTTTGATCAACGAGCTAGTCAACTAGAGGCATACTAGGGACACAGTGTTGTCTATGTACCCACACATGTATTTGAGTTTCCAATCAATACAATTATAGCATGGATAATAAACGATTATCATGAACAAGGAAATATAATAATAACCAATTTATTATTGCCTCTAGGGCATATTTCCAACAGTCTCCCACTTGCACTAGAGTCAATAATCTAGTTCACATCACTATGTGATTTACATTGTAATGAATCGAACACCCATGCAGTTCTGGTGTTGTTCATGTTTAGCCTTGGAAGAGGTTTAGTCATCGGATCTGCAACATTTAGATCCGTGTGTACTTTGCAAATATTTATGTCGTCCTCCTTGATGTAATCGCGGATGGAATTGAAGCGTCGCTTTATGTGTCTGGTCCTCTTGTGAAATCTTGGTTCCTTGGCTAGAGCAATGGCACCAGTGTTATCACAAAACAGAGTCATTGGGTTAAGCGCACTAGGCACTACTCCAAGATCTGTCATGAACTCCTTCATCCAGACACCTTCCTTCGCCGCCTCCGAGGCTGCGATGTACTCCGCTTCGCATGTAGAATCAGCTACCACGCTTTGCTTGGAACTGCACCAGCTAACCGCACCCCCATTAAGAATAAATACATATCCGGTTTGAGACTTAGAGTCATCCGGATCAGTGTCAAAGCTTGCATCGACGTAACCCTTTACGACGAGCTCTTGATCATCTCCATAAACGAGAAACATGTCCTTAGTCCTTTTCAGGTACTTCAGGATATTCTTGACCGCCGTCCAGTGTTCCATTCCTGGATCACTTTGAAACCTTCCGACCATACTTATGGCAAGGCTGACATTGGGTCTTGTGCACAGCATTGCATACATAATAGAGCCTATGGCTGAAGCATAGGGGATGACACTCATCTTTTCTCTATCTTCTGCAGTCACTGGGCATTGAGTCTTACTCAACTTCACACCTTGCAATACAGGCAAGAACCCCTTCTTGGACTGATCCATTTTGAACTTCTTCAAAACTTTGTCAAAGTATGTGCTTTGTGAAAGTCCTATTAAGCGTCTCGATCTATCTCTATAGATCTTGATGCCTAATATGAAAGCAGCTTCTCCTAGGTCCTTCATTGAAAAACTCTTGTTCAAATATTCCTTCACGCTTTCCAGCATTTCTATATTGTTTCCAATCAGTAATATGTCATCCACATATAATATTAGAAACGCTATAGAGCTCCCACTCACTTTCTTGTAAATACAAGCTTCTCCGTAAACTTGTATAAACTCGAACGCTTTGATCACCTCATCAAAACGAAGATTCCAACTCCGAGATGCTTGCACCAGTCCATAAATGGATCGCTAGAGTTTGCCTCTTAAAGATCCATTTGTTCTGAATGGCCTTACGCCCTTCAGGTAATACTTCCAAAGTCCATACTTTGTTTTCATACATGGATCCCATCTCGGATTTCATGGCCTCTAACCATTTCTCGGAATCTGGGCCCATCATCGCTTCTCCATAGCTCGTAGGTTCATCGTTGTCTAACAACATGACCTCTAAGACAGGGTTGCCGTACCACTCGGGAGCAGTACGCGTCCTTGTCGACCTACGAGGTTCGATAGCAACTTGATCCAAAGCTTCATGATCATCATCATTAACTTCCTCTTCAGCTAATGTAGGCTCCACAGAAACAACTTTCTGCACTGCGCTACTCTCAGGTTGAAGTAAAGGTTCAACAACCTCATCAAGTTCTATCTTCCTCCCACTCAATTCTTTCGAGAGAAACTCTTTCTCAAGAAATGTTCCGTTTTTAGCGACAAACACTTTGCCTTCGGATCTGAGGTAGAAGGTATACCCAACTGTCTCTTTTGGGTATCCTATGAAGACGCATTTCTCCGCTTTGGGTTCCAGCTTTTCAGGCTGAAGCTTTTTGACATAAGCATCACATCCCCAAACTTTAAGAAACGACAGCTTTGGCTTCTTGTCAAACCAAAGTTCATAAGGCGTCGTCTCAACGGATTTCGATGGTGCCCTATTTAAAGTGAATGCTGCTGTCTCTAATGCATAACCCCAAAACGATAGTGGCAAATCGGCAAGAGACATCATAGATCGCACCATATCTAATAAGGTTCGATTACGACGTTCGGACACACCATTACGCTGTGGTGTTCCAGGCGGTGTTAGTTGTGAAACAATTCCACATTGTCTTAAGTGACTGCCAAACTCATAACTCAGATATTCTCCTCCTCGATCAGATCGTAGGAATTTAATCTTCTTGTTACGATGATTCTCAACTTCACTCTGAAATTGTTTGAACTTTTCAAATGTTTCAGACTTGTGTTTCATTAAGTAAATATACCCATATCTACTTAAGTCATCAGTGAAGGTGAGAAAGTAACGATAACCACCGCGCGCCTCAATGCTCATCGGACCGCACACATCAGTATGTATGATTTCCAATAAGTCACTTGCCCGTTCCATTATTCCAGAGAACGGCGTTTTAGTCATCTTGCCCATGAGGCATGGCTCACATGTGTCAAGTGATTCAAAATCAAGTGACTCCAAAAGTCCATCAGCATGGAGCTTCCTCATGCGTTTTATGCCAATATGACCTAAACGGCAGTGCCACAAGAAAGTGGTATTATCATTATCAATTCTACATCTTTTGGCATCAATGTTATGAACATGTGTATCATTACTGTCGAGATTCAATAAGAATAAACCCCTCACATTGGGTGCATGACCATAAAAGATATTACTCATATAAATAGAACAACCATTATTCTCTGATTTAAATGAGTAACCGTCTCGCAATAAACAAGATCCAGATATAATGTTCATGCTTAACGCAGGCACCAAATAACACTTATTTAGGTTCATCACTAATCCCGACGGTAATCGAAGAGCGAGCGTGCCGACGGCGATCACATCAACCTTGGAACCATTTCCCACGCGCATCGTCACTTCGTCCTTTGCCAGCCTCCGTCTATTCCGCAGTTCCTGTTTTGAGTTGCAAATATGAGCAACCGCACCGGTATCAAATACCCAGGCACTACAACGAGAGTTGGTAAGGTACACATCAATAACATGTATATCATATATACCTTGTATGTTGTTGGCCGCCTTCTTGTCAGCCAAATACTTGGGGCAATTCCGCTTCCAGTGTCCAGTTCCCTTGCAATGAAAACACACAGTTTCTGGTTTGGGTCCAGCCTTGGGTTTCTTCACGAGAGGAGCAACTGCTTTGCCACTCTGCTTGGAGTTACCCTTCTTACCCTTGCCATTTTTCTTGAAACTAGTGGTTTTATTGACCATCAACACTTGGTGCTCCTTCTGAATTTCAGACTCAGCGGCTTTCAGCATCGCAAACAGCTCGGCGACTGACTTGTTCATCCCGTGCATGTTATAGTTCAACACGAAGCTCTTGTAGCTAGGTGGCAATGATTGAAGAACTCTGTCAGTGATAGCCTCTGGCGGAAGGGGCATCCCTAACTCAGCCAGACGGGTGGAGTACCCAGACATTCTGAGCACGTGATCACTGATAGACCCGTTCTCCTCCATCTTGCAAGCATAGAACTTATCGGAGATCTCATATCTCTCGATCCGGGCATTCTTTTGAAAGATAAACTTCAACTCCTGGAACATCTCATATGCTCCATGACGTTCAAAACGTCTTTGAAGTCCCGGTTCTAAGCCATACAACATTGCACATTGAACTATTGTGTAATCATCAGAACGAGCCTGCCAGGCGTTCACAACGTCTAGAGACTCAACTGGAGCGGGTGGATCACCAAGCGGTGCATCAAGGACATAAGCCTTCTGGGAAGCCGTAAGGATAATCCTTAGATTACGGGCCCAGTCCACAAAGTTACTTCCATCATCTTTCAACTTAGCTTTCTCTAGGAACGCATTAAAATTCAGGGGTGCTACTGCGCGAGCCATGATCTACAACATAAATATAGCAAAGACAACTTAGACTATTGTTCTAGATAATGAGTTTAGTTAATCATATTACTTAAAAAACTCCCACTCAAATTGACATCCCTCCGATCATTCGAGTGTAACATGATCCAAATCCACCAACTCAAGTCCGATCATCACGTGAGTTGAGGTGGTTTCAATGGTGAACATCTTCATGTTGATCATATCTACTATATGACTCATGTTCGACCTTTCGGTCTCTTGTGTTCCGAGGCCATGTCTGTACATGCTAGGCTCGTCAAGTTTAACCCGAGTGTTCCGCGTGTGCAACATGGCTTGCACCCGTTGTATGTGAACGTGGAGTCTATCACACCCGATCATCACGGCGTGTCTCGAAACGACGAACTTTCGCAACGGTGCACACTCGGGGAGAACACAATTTATCTTGAAATTTAAGTGAGGGATCACCTTATAATGCTACCGTCGTCCTAAGCAAAATAAGATGCATAAAAGGATTAACATCACATGCAAATCATAAGTGACATGATATGGCCATGAACTTGTGCTTTTGATCTCCATCTCCAAAGCACCGGCATGATCTCCATCGTCACCGGCATGACACCATGATCTCCATCATCTTGATCTCCATCAACGTGTCGCCATAAGGTTGTCGCGCCGACTGTTGCTTCCACGACTATTGCTAACGTTTAGCGATAAAGTAAAGCATTACATAGCGCTTAATGATTGACACGCAGGTCATACAATAATTAAAGACAACTCTATGGCTCCTGCGAGTTGCCGTACTCATCGACATGCAAGTCGTGATATTCTATACAAAACATGATCATCTCATACATCACATATATCTCATCATGTAATTGGCCATATCACATCACAACATACCCTGCAAAAACAAGTTAGACGTCCTCTAATTGTTGTTGCAAATTTTACGTGGCTGCTACGGGTTTGCAAGAACCGTTCTTACCTATGCAAAACCACAACGTGGTGTAGTGATTGCTTTTTGATCTTCTAAAAGAACCCTCTTCATTGAAATCGATTCAACTAAAGTGAGAGAGACAGACACCCGCTAGCCATCTTTATGCAACGAAGTTACATGTTAGTTGAAGGAACCTGTCTCGCGTAAGTGTACGCGTAATGTCGGTCCGGGCCGCTTCATCTCGCAGTACCGCCGAATCAAATATCAACTAGTAACGGCAAGCAATATGTATACACCCACGCCCACAACTCGTTTGTGTTCTACTCGAGATCTCATCTACGCATAGACCTGGCGCTGATACCACTGTTGGGGAACATTGCATGGGAAACAAAAATTTTCCTACGCACACACAAGATCTATCCATGGTGATGAGCAACTACGAGAGGGAGAGTGAATCTACATACCCTTGTAGATCGCTAAGCGGAAGCGTTTAAGAAACGCGGTTGATGTAGTCGAACGTCTCCGCGATCCAAATCGCAAGTCGTCCCTCGATCCGATCACGAACTAGCGCCGAACGGACGGCACCTCCGCGTTCAACACACGTACGGCTTGATGACGCCTTCACCTCCTCGATCCAGCGAGCGATGGTGAAGTAGTGGTTTGTTGGAGAACGTTGCATGGGAAACAAAAATTTTCCTACGCACACACAAGATCTATCCATGGTGATGAGCATCTACGAGAGGAAGAGTGAATCTACATACCCTTGTAGATCGCTAAGCGGAAGCGTTTAAGAAACGCGGTTGATGTAGTCGAACTTCTCCGCGATCCAAATCGCAAGTCGTCCCTCGATCCGATCACGAACTAGTGTCGAACGGACGGCACCTCCGCGTTCAACACACGTACGGCTTGATGACGCCTTCACCTCCTCGATCCAGCGAGCGATGATGAAGTAGTGGTTGAGTTCCAGCAGCACGACGGCGTGGTGATGGTGGTGAGGAACAATCTCTGCAGGGCTTCGCCAAGCACTACGGAGATTATGACGGATGAACTAGAGGGTTAGGGTTGCCGCACACGGCTTGGGGAAATCTTGATGTATCCCGTGTGCTAGCCCTGCCCCTCTATTTATATGTTGAGCCTTGGGGTCTAAACTTGGAGTAAAAGCCTCCTCCGGGTCGGTTTTGCCCGCACAAGGTCGGTTTGGCCCGCAGGGAAAGAGTCCAACTCGGATCCCTGCCGAACCGTGCACAGCCGCGCACAAGCGGTAGTACCGCTTCACACAAGCGGTAGTACCGCTCGGGCGGTAGTACCGCTTCACACAAGCGGTAGTACCGCTCCGGCGGTAGTACCGCTTCACCAAGCGGTAGTACCGCTTACGCGGCAGCAAAACTACTTTTGCACTTTCCAATACCTTGTGGGCTTTATCCCGTTGGCTCATATAAAGTGTTGCTGCACCCGAACACTTCGGTAAACATCCGGAACCCCTTCCGGTGAACTCCGGAACTCTTCCGGAGATCGAAACACTATTATCACATATATCAATCTTTACCTCCGGACTCTTCCGGAGATCCTCGTCATGTCCGGGATCTTATCCGGGACTCCGAACAACCTTCGGTCACCAACATAATAACTCAACTATACTAATCGTCACCAAACGTTAAGTGTGTAGACCCTGCGGGTTCGAGAACTATGTAGACATGACCGAGACACCTCTACGGCCAATAACCAATAGCGGGACCTGGATGCCCATATTGGCTCCTACATATTCTACGAAGATCTTTCTCGGTCGAACCTCTATGTCAAGGATTCAGTTAATCCCGTATGCTGTTCCCTTTGTTCTTCGGTATGTTACTTGCCCGAGATTCGATCGTTGGTATCACTATACCTAGTTCAATCTCGTTACCGGCAAGTCTCTTTACTCGTTCCGTAATACAAGATCTCGTGGCTAACACTTTAGTCACATTGCTTGCAAGGCTCATTGTGATGTTGTATTACCGAGTGGGCCCTGAGATACCTCTCCGTCATACGGAGTAACAAATCCCAGTCTTGATCCATGCCAACCCAACAGACACCCTCGGAGATACCTGTAGAGCACCTTTATAGTCACCCAGTTACGTTGCGACGTTTGATACACACAAGGTATTCCTCCGGTGTTAGTGAGTTGCATGATCTCATGGTCAAAGGAACAGATACTTGACATGCAGAAAACAATAGCAATAAACTGACACGATCAAATGCTACGTTTACAGTTTGGGTCTTGTCCATCACATCATTCTCCTAATGATGTGATCCCGTTATCAAATGACATCTCATGTCAATGGCCAGGAAACCTTAACCATCTTCGATCAACGAGCTAGTCAACTAGAGGCTCACTAGGGACACAGTGTTGTCTATGTACCCACACATGTATTTGAGTTTCCAATCAATACAATTATAGCATGGATAATAAACGATTATCATTAACAAGGAAATATAATAATAACCAATTTATTATTGCCTCTAGGGCATATTTCCAACAGTCTCCCACTTGCACTAGAGTCAATAATCTAGTTCACATCACTATGTGATTTACATTGTAATGAATCGAACACCCATGCAGTTCTGGTGTTGTTCATGTTTAGCCCTTGGAAGAGGTTTAGTCATCGGATCTGCAACATTCAGATCCGTGTGTACTTTGCAAATATTTATGTCGTCCTCCTTGATGTAATCGCGGATGGAATTGAAACGTCGCTTTATGTGTCTGGTCCTCTTGTGAAATCTTGGTTTCTTGGCTAGAGCAATGGCACCAGTATTATCACAAAACAGAGTCATTGGGTTAAGTGCACTTGGCACTACTCCAAGATCTGTCATGAACTCCTTCATCCAGACACCTTCCTTCGCCGCCTCCGAGGCAGCGATGTACTCCGCTTCACATGTAGAATCTGCTACCACGCTTTGCTTGGAACTGCACCAGCTAACCGCACCCCCATTAAGAATAAATACGTATCCGGTTTGCGACTTAGAGTCATCCGGATCAGTGTCAAAGCTTGCATCGACGTAACCCTTTACGACGAGCTCTTGATCACCTCCATAAACGAGAAACATGTCCTTAGTCCTTTTCAGGTACTTCAGGATATTCTTGACCGCCGTCCAGTGTTCCATTCCTGGATCACTTTGAAACCTTCCGACCATACTTATGGCAAGGCTGACATCGGGTCTTGTGCACAGCATTGCATACATGATAGAGCCTATGGCCGAAGCATAGGGGATGACACTCATCTTTTCTCTATCTTCTGCAGTCACTGGGCATTGAGTCTTACTCAACTTCACACCTTGCAATACAGGCAAGAACCCCTTCTTGGACTGATCCATTTTGAACTTCTTCAAAACTTTGTCAAGGTATGTGCTTTGTGAAAGTCCTATTAAGCGTCTTGATCTATCTCTATAGATCTTGATGCCTAATATGAAAGCAGCTTCTCCTAGGTCCTTCATTGAAAAACTCTTGTTCAAATATTCCTTTACGCTTTCCAGCATTTCTATATTGTTTCCAATCAGTAATATGTCATCCACATATAATATTAGAAACGCTATAGAGCTCCCACTCACTTTCTTGTAAATACAAGCTTCTCCGTAAACTTGTATAAACTCGAACGCTTTGATCACCTCATCAAAACGAAGATTCCAACTCCGAGATGCTTGCACCAGTCCATAAATGGATCGCTGGAGTTTGCAAATTTTGTCAGCATTCTCTGGATCGACAAAACCTTCTGGTTGCATCATATACAACTCTTCCTTAAGGTAACCGTTAAGGAACGCTGTTTTGACATCCATCTGCCAAATTTCATAATCGAAAAAGGCAGCTATTGCTAACATGATTCTGACGTACTTAAGCATCGCTACGGGTGAGAAGGTCTCATCGTAGTCAACTCCTTGAACTTGTGAAAAACCCTTTGCCACAAGTCGAGCTTTATAGACGGTGACATTACCGTCCGCGTCCGTCTTCCTCTTAAAGATCCATTTGTTCTGAATGGCCTTACGCCCTTCAGGTAATACTTCCAAAGTCCAGACTTTGTTTTCATACATGGATCCCATCTCGGATTTCATGGCCTCTAACCACTTCTCGGAATCCGGGCCCATCATCGCTTCTCCATAGCTCGTAGGTTCATCGTTGTCTAACAACATGACCTCTAAGACAGGGTTGCCGTACCACTCAGGAGCAGTACGCGTCCTTGTCGACCTACGAGGTTCGATAGCAACTTGATCCAAAGCTTCATGATCATCATCATTAACTTCCTCTTCAGCTAATGTAGGCTCGACAGAAACAACTTTCTGCGTTGCGCTACTCTTAGGTTGAAGTAAAGGTTCAATAACCTCACCAAGTTCTATCTTCCTCCCACTCAATTCTTTCGAGAGAAACTCTTTCTCAAGAAATGTTCCGTTTTTAGCGACAAACACTTTGCCTTCGGATCTGAGATAGAAGGTATACCCAACTGTCTCTTTTGGGTATCCTATGAAGACGCATTTCTCCGCTTTGGGTTCCAGCTTTTCAGGCTGAAGCTTTTTGACATAAGCATCACATCCCCAAACTTTAAGAAACGACAGCTTTGGCTTCTTGTCAAACCAAAGTTCATAAGGCGTCGTCTCAACGGATTTCGATGGTGCCCTATTTAAAGTGAATGCTGCTGTCTCTAATGCATAACCCCAAAACGATAGTGGCAAATCGGCAAGAGACATCATAGATCGCACCATATCTAATAAGGTTCGATTACGACGTTCGGACACACCATTACGCTGTGGTGTTCCAGGCGGTGTTAGTTGTGAAACAATTCCACATTGTCTTAAGTGACTGCCAAACTCATAACTCAGATATTCTCCTCCTCGATCAGATCGTAGGAATTTAATCTTCTTGTTACGATGATTCTCAACTTCACTCTGAAATTGTTTGAACTTTTCAAATGTTTCAGACTTGTGTTTCATTAAGTAAATATACCCATATCTACTTAAGTCATCAGTGAAGGTGAGAAAGTAACGATAACCACCGCGCGCCTCAATGCTCATCGGACCGCACACATCAGTATGTATGATTTCCAATAAGTCACTTGCCCGTTCCATTATTCCAGAGAACGGCGTTTTAGTCATCTTGCCCATGAGGCATGGCTCACATGTGTCAAGTGATTCAAAATCAAGTGACTCCAAAAGTCCATCAGCATGGAGCTTCCTCATGCGTTTTACGCCAATATGACCTAAACGGCAGTGCCACAAGAAAGTGGTATTATCATTATCAATTCTACATCTTTTGGCATCAATGTTATGAACATGTGTATCATTACTGTCGAGATTCAATAAGAATAAACCCCTCACATTGGGTGCATGACCATAAAAGATATTACTCATATAAATAGAACAACCATTATTCTCTGATTTAAATGAGTAACCGTCTCGCAATAAACAAGATCCAGATATAATGTTCATGCTTAACGCCGGCACCAAATAACACTTATTCAGGTTCATCACTAATCCCGACGGTAATCGAAGAGCGAGCGTGCCGACGGCGATCACATCAACCTTGGAACCATTTCCCACGCGCATCGTCACTTCGTCCTTTGCCAGCCTCCGTCTATTCCGCAGTTCCTGTTTTGAGTTGCAAATATGAGCAACCGCACCGGTATCAAATACCCAGGCACTACAACGAGAGTTGGTAAGGTACACATCAATAACATGTATATCATATATACCTTGTTTGTTGTTGGCCGCCTTCTTGTCAGCCAAATACTTGGGGCAATTCCGCTTCCAGTGTCCAGTTCCCTTGCAATGAAAACACACAGTTTCTGGTTTGGGTCCAGCCTTGGGTTTCTTCACGAGAGGAGCAACTGCTTTGCCACTCTTCTTGGAGTTACCCTTCTTACCCTTGCCATTTTTCTTGAAACTAGTGGTTTTATTGACCATCAACACTTGATGCTCCTTCTGAATTTCAGACTCAGCGGCTTTCAGCATCGCAAACAGCTCGGCGACTGACTTGTTCATCCCGTGCATGTTATAGTTCAACACGAAGCTCTTGTAGCTAGGTGGCAATGATTGAAGAACTCTGTCAGTGATAGCCTCTGGCGGAAGGGGCATCCCTAACTCAGCCAGATGGGTGGAGTACCCAGACATTCTGAGCACGTGATCACTGATAGACCCGTTCTCCTCCATCTTGCAAGCATAGAACTTATCGGAGATCTCATATCTCTCGATCCGGGCATTCTTCTGAAAGATAAACTTCAACTCCTGGAACATCTCATATGCTCCATGACGTTCAAAACGTCTTTGAAGTCCCGGTTCTAAGCCATACAACATTGCACATTGAACTATTGAGTAATCATCAGAACGAGCCTGCCAGGCGTTCACAACGTCTAGAGACTCAACTGGAGCGGGTGGATCACCAAGCGGTGCATCAAGGACATAAGCCTTCTGGGAAGCCGTAAGGATAATCCTTAGATTACGGGCCCAGTCCACAAAGTTACTTCCATCATCTTTCAACTTAGCTTTCTCTAGGAACGCATTAAAATTCAGGGGTGCTACTGCGCGAGCCATGATCTACAACATAAATATAGCAAAGACAACTTAGACTATTGTTCTTAGATAATGAGTTTAGTTAATCATATTTAAAAAACTCCCACTCAAATTGACATCCCTCCGATCATTCGAGTGTAACATGATCCAAATCCACCAACTCAAGTCCGATCATCACGTGAGTTGAGGTGGTTTCAATGGTGAACATCTTCATGTTGATCATATCTACTATATGACTCATGTTCGACCTTTCGGTCTCTTGTGTTCCGAGGCCATGTCTGTACATGCTAGGCTCGTCAAGTTTAACCCGAGTGTTCCGCACGTGTAACATGGCTTACACCCGTTGTATGCGAACGTAGAGTCTATCACACCCGATCATCACGGCGTGTCTCGAAACGACGAACTTTCGCAACGGTGCACACTTGGGGAGAACACAATTTATCTTGAAATTTAAGTGAGGGATCACCTTATAATGCTACCGTCGTCCTAAGCAAAATAAGATGCATAAAAGGATTCACATCACATGCAAATCATAAGTGACATGATATGGCCATGAACTTGTGCTTTTGATCTCCATCTCCAAAGCACCGGCATGATCTCCATCGTCACCGGCATGACACCATGATCTCCATCATCTTGATCTCCATCAACGTGTCGCCATAAGGTTGTCGCGCTGACTGTTGCTTCCACGACTATAGCTAACGTTTAGCGATAAAGTAAAGCATTACATAGCGCTTAATGATTGACACGCAGGTCATACAATAATTAAAGACAACTCTATGGCTCCTGCCAGTTGCCGTACTCATCGACATGCAAGTCGTGATATTCTATACATCACATGATCATCTCATACATCACATATATCTCATCATGTAATTGGCCATATCACATCACAACATACCCTGCAAAAACAAGTTAGACGTCCTCTAATTGTTGTTGCAAATTTTACGTGGCTGCTACGGGTTTGCAAGAACCGTTCTTACCTACGCAAAACCACAACGTGGTGTAGTGATTGCTTTTTGATCTTCTAAAAGAACCCTCTTCATTGAAATCGATTCAACTAAAGTGAGAGAGACAGACACCCGCTAGCCATCTTTATGCAACAAAATTACATGTCAGTTGAAGGAACCTGTCTCGCGTAAGTGTACGCGTAATGTCGGTCCGGGCCGCTTCATCTCACAATACCGCCGAATCAAATATCAACTAGTAACGGCAAGCAATATGTATACACCCACGCCCACAACTCGTTTGTGTTCTACTCGAGATCTCATCTACGCATAAACTTGGCTCTGATACCACTGTTGGAGAACGTTGCATGGGAAACAAAAAATTTCCTACGCACACACAAGATCTATCCATGGTGATGAGCATCTACGAGAGGAAGACTGAATCTACATACCCTTGTAGATCGCTAAGCGGAAGCGTTTAAGAAACGCGGTTGATGTAGTCGAACTTCTCCGCGATCCAAATCGCAAGTCGTCCCTCGATCCGATCACGAACTAGTGCCGAACGGACGGCACCTCCGCGTTCAACACACGTACGGCTTGATGACGCCTTCACCTCCTCGATCCAGCGAGCGATGATGAAGTAGTGGTTGAGTTCCAGCAGCACGACGGCGTGGTGATGGTGGTGAGGAACAATCTCTGCAGGGCTTCGCCAAGCACTACGGAGATTATGACGGATGAACTAGAGGGTTAGGGTTGCCGCACACGGCTTGGGGAAATCTTGATGTATCCCGTGTGCTAGCCCTGCCCCTCTATTTATATGTTGAGCCTTGGGGTCTAAACTTGGAGTAAAAGCCTCCTCCGGGTCGGTTTTGCCCGCACAAGGTCGGTTTGGCCCGCAGGGAAAGAGTCCAACTCGGATCCCTGCCGAACCGTGCACAGCCGCGCACAAGCGGTAGTACCGCTTCACACAAGCGGTAGTACCGCTTGGGCGGTAGTACCGCTTCACACAAGCGGTAGTACCGCTCGGGCGGTAGTACCGCTTCACACAAGCGGTAGTACCGCTCCGGCGGTAGTACCGCTTCACCAAGCGGTAGTACCGCTTACGCGGCAGCAAAACTACTTTTGCACTTTCCAATACCTTGTGGGATTTATCCCTTTGGCTCATATAAAGTGTTGCTGCACCCGAACACTTCGGTAAACATCCGGAACCCCTTCCGGTGAACTCCGGAACTCTTCCGGAGATCGAAACACTATTATCACATATATCAATCTTTACCTCCGGACTCTTCCGGAGATCCTCGTCATGTCCGGGATCTTATCCGGGACTCCGAACAACCTTCGGTCACCAACATAATAACTCAACTATACTAATCGTCACCAAACGTTAAGTGTGTAGACCCTGCGGGTTCGAGAACTATGTAGACATGACCGAGACACCTCTACGGCCAATAACCAATAGCGGGACCTGGATGCCCATATTGGCTCCTACATATTCTACGAAGATCTTTATCGGTCGAACCTCTATGTCAAGGATTCAGTTAATCCCGTATGCTGTTCCCTTTGTTCTTCGGTATCTTACTTGCCCGAGATTCGATCGTTGGTATCACTATACCTAGTTCAATCTCGTTACCGGCAAGTCTCTTTACTCGTTCCGTAATACAAGATCTCGTGGCTAACACTTTAGTCACATTGCTTGCAAGGCTCATTGTGATGTTGTATTACCGAGTGGGCCCTGAGATACCTCTCCGTCATACGGAGTAACAAATCCCAGTCTTGATCCATGCCAACCCAACAGACACCCTCGGAGATACCTGTAGAGCACCTTTATAGTCACCCAGTTACGTTGCGACGTTTGATACACACAAGGTATTCCTCCGGTGTTAGTGAGTTGCATGATCTCATGGTCAAAGGAACAGATACTTGACATGCAGAAAACAATAGCAATAAACTGACACGATCAAATGCTACGTTTACAGTTTGGGTCTTGTCCATCACATCATTCTCCTAATGATGTGATCCCGTTATCAAATGACATCTCATGTCAATGGCCAGGAAACCTTAACCATCTTCGATCAACGAGCTAGTCAACTAGAGGCTCACTAGGGACACAGTGTTGTCTATGTACCCACACATGTATTTGAGTTTCCAATCAATACAATTAT
Source organism: Elymus sibiricus (assembly GCA_039707655.1). Lineage (NCBI taxonomy): Eukaryota > Viridiplantae > Streptophyta > Magnoliopsida > Poales > Poaceae > Elymus > Elymus sibiricus. Next base: position 231,168,852 of record CM077672.1, on the reverse strand, counting down.
AGCATGGATAATAAACGATTATCATTAACAAGGAAATATAATAATAACCAATTTATTATTGCCTCTAGGGCATATTTCCAACATGGTTGAGTTCCAGCAGCACGACGGCGTGGTGATGGTGGTGAGGAAAAATTTCTGCAGGGCTTCGCCAAGCGCTACGGAGATTATGACGAAGGAACTAGAGGGTTAGGGTTGCCGCACACGGCTTGGGGAAATCTTGATGTGTCCCGTGTGCTAGCCCTGCCCCTCTATTTATATGTTGAGCCTTGGGGTCTAAACTTGGAGTAAAAACCTCCTCCAGGTCGGTTTTGCCCGCACAAGGTCGGTTTGGCCCGCAGGGAAAGAGTCCAACTCGGATCCCTGCCGAACCGTGCACAGCCGCGCACAAGCGGTAGTACCGCTTCACACAAGCGGTAGTACCGCTTGGGCGGTAGTACCGCTTCACACAAGCGGTAGTACCGCTCGGGCGGTAGTACCGCTTCACCAAGCGGTAGTACCGCTTACGCGGCAGCAAAACTACTTTTGCACTTTCCAATACCTCGTGGGCTTTATCCCTTTGGCCCATATAAAGTGTTGCTGCACCCGAACACTTCGGTAAACATCCGGAACCCCTTCCGGTGAACTCCGGAACTCTTCCGGAGATCAAAACACTATTATCACATATATCAATCTTTACCTCCGGACTATTCCGGAGATCCTCGTCATGTCCGGGATCTTATCCGGGACTCCGAACAACCTTCGGTCACCAACAAAATAACTCAACTATACTAATCGTCACCAAACGTTAAGTGTGTAGACCCTGCGGGTTCGAGAACTATGTAGACATGACAGAGACACCTCTACGGCCAATAACCAATAGCGGGACCTGGATGCCCATATTGGCTCCTACATATTCTACGAAGATCTTTATCGGTCGAACCTCTATGTCAAGGATTCAGTTAATCCCGTATGCTGTTCCCTTTGTTCTTCAGTATGTTACTTGCCCGAGATTCGATCGTCAGTATCACTATACCTAGTTCAATCTCGTTACCGGCAAGTCTCTTTACTCGTTCCGTAATACAAGATCCTGTGGCTAACTCTTTAGTCACTTTGCTTGCAAGGCTCAATGTGATGTTGTATTACCGAGTGGGCCCTGAGATACCTCTCCGTCACACGGAGTAACAAATCCCAGTCTTGATCCATGCCAACCCAACAGACACCCTCGGAGATACCTGTAGAGCACCTTTATAGTCACCCAGTTACGTTGCGACGTTTGATACACACAAGGTATTCCTCCAGTGTCAGTGAGTTGCATGATCTCATGGTCAAAGGAACAGATACTTGACATGCAGAAAACAATAGCAATAAACTGACACGATCAAATGCTACGTTTACAGTTTGGGTCTTGTCCATCACATCATTCTCCTAATGATGTGATCCCGTTATCAAATGACATCTCATGTCAATGGCTAGGAAACCTTAACCATCTTTGATCAACGAGCTAGTCAACTAGAGGCATACTAGGGACACAGTGTTGTCTATGTACCCACACATGTATTTGAGTTTCCAATCAATACAATTATAGCATGGATAATAAACGATTATCATGAACAAGGAAATATAATAATAACCAATTTATTATTGCCTCTAGGGCATATTTCCAACATATATGCCATGGTGAAACAAGTGTCCTGTGTGTATAAGTAGTACTAGCGTATATCACGTTGGACATCCTGAAAGAATTGCAACTCTGATTGCTGGTTAGGAACTGTTGTTCGATTTTAGTCTAACAACTGCCGTGCTTTATTAAATTTTCTGTCTTCTCCTTGTGACAGCATCTAAAACCAGCGCCGTCCCTATCGGATGCAATATTTATGGGTTGAAATGCGCTGACTTAGAACACATGGGCCCCCAAACATGCATGCCCACCGGCCTGTGGCCCAAAGTCAAGAGCCGTCAGCCTATCTGAGCATTTTATATGTCTCAAAAAAAAATCCGAGCATATATATATATATATATATATATATATATATATATGTGTGTGTGTGTGTGTGTGTGTGTGTGTGTGTGTGTGTGAGTATATATATAGGGTGGGTCTATTCTACCATCCCCCTTAAGACCTTATTCTACCCACAAAAATGCTTATTCCGCCAACACCCCCACCTGAGCTCAGCCGCCCCTCCCCTTCCTGCCTCCTACTGTGGGAGCGGCCTGGGAGCGCCACCGCCCTCCCCTCCCAGCTGTCTACCGCGGGAGCGGCCTGGGAGGGCCACCGCCCCTCTCCTCCCCGCCTTCTTCTGCCGCAGCGTCCGGCATCGATGCGGCCCCTCTCCTCCCCGCTTTCTCCCGCGGCAGCGGCCTGGGAGCACCGCCGCCCCACACCTTCCGGCCTTCTTCCGCGATGGCGGCCTAGGCAGCGGCCTCGGAGCGGCACCGCCCCTTTCCTCCCGGTCTTCTTCTGCGGCAGCGGCCTCGGAGCGCCGCCCCCTCACTCCACCCGGCCTTCTTCTGCGGCAATGCCCTCGGAGATCGGTGGCACATCGCCATATCAGAATTGGTGCTGCCTCGACATTGCACCAGTTCGACGAAGAAGAAGTGCTCGCAAAGCTGCTTCCTCCGCGGCTAGTTCTTGAATTCAAGCCTCGACGAGGTTCTGCTCGAAACCTCCATCTCCACTGACGTTGAGTCAAGTTCAAATTGCGCATGAAATACTCAAGAAGGCCAAGCTCAAGTGGACTGCAAGGGCAAGTGGACTGCAGACGGAAGCGAAGGGAACTTCATGCAAACGCAAAGACGGACTGCAACATGAGGTAAGCAGTTCACCTCTTCTTTGCTATCAGTTTAGTTATTCAGCCAATGCAGTACATGAAGCCCAGTACGTCCCTAAAGGCGATGCAGTGCGTTTACTTCAGTTCACCTTGAATAATGATGTAGTCCGGTAGCTCGATTATGCAGTGCAGTTGTATAGGTTCACCTTGAATAATGATGCAGTGCGGTTGCTTCAGTTCGCACTGCATGATGATGTAGTCCGTCTGCATTAGTTCGCAGTGCTATTTTTAAAGGCGATGCAGTTCGCATAATTCAGTTCATTTCACCTGACAATGCAGCTCGGCCATTTTGTGCAGGAAGTTCAGTTCACCAGACAAAAAATGCCGTGGATAATTCACAACCCAAAGCCCCTGAACTGCAAGATGACCCAAGCTTCTGGAAACACTGGATGGGTAACTCCTGATATACCTCGAGGATTCTACACTACAACAAACAGGGTGCAATACTCTTCGGAAGAAGATTTTTTCCAGCAAGAAGAGGTAGTGGAAGATGACGACGATGTCACCTTCATGTGGGAGCGCACTCATCAACAGGATGATGATGACGATGATGATGACGATGACGATGAGCCAATAACAATTCTCGAGCCAGAGTACAAGCACGAGTTCACTACATTTGGATAGAATGTCCGAACAAACAACGATGATGATGTTCACCATGATGGTAAAGGTGATGATGATGATGTGCCACCGCCACGACAATTTCAAACCAATCAAGTGAGACATCACCACAACACTGGACTACCACCGCATCCACCTGCTGTACCACAAAACAGAGCTCCGCGTCACCTGCAGCATCAAGTTCAAGACAGCGACAACCAAGGGTGCCTCGGCGAGAAGTCAACAGCAGGAACAAGTCTTCCTCACTACTGCCACCACGAGATCCTCAACTACACAGATCTGTTATAACACCACCGTGTCCAATACAACCCGGCGAGCTGCAAACGCCATCGGATGAAAGAGAGTACACCCATGTAAGTTTTCTGGCCTGAAAAATTATAATATTCCAGTCCATTGAGAAAAGCAGCGCACTTACATTCCATGTGATGTTTGTTGCAATATCTAATGCAGTCAACTCTTAAAAAACTTAATAATATGCAGTCTTCTTATTTATAACAGAACAGTACACTTAGTCTGATAGAGCAGTGCACTTAGTCTCTAACAAATGTGACAAAAGATAATTCTGTCATAAACAAATTCAAAAATATGATGATGCAGTTTTTCCTAATATGGTTTACGACAAATGCTCCCTTGCAGAATAAAAACATGCCGTCAAACCTGATACCTGTCGCTGGAATGAAGTTCAGCTCATACGACAATGCATGGGAGTTTTACAACACTTATGCTAGACATGCAGGTTTTGGCATATGCCAAAGGTCAAACCACAAGACATATAACTACATTGTCTGCTCCAGAGAAGGGAAGCACAAGGAGACTGTGGCAGAACATAATCGGAAATGTGCGAAGACATCAAAAAGGACTGGTTGCCAAGCAAGAATTAGAGTGAAAGAGAGGAAGAAAGGGAGCTTTGTGATAGAGAAGGTTGAGCTCAAGCACAATCACAAGATGATCGAAAGCCCAGGGATGCTTTTGCACCTACGCTCACACAAAAGAGATGATCCTTTGATTGACCAGTTGGTGAAGGACATGCAGCTGGACAACCACACACACGCACAGATGATGTCAACACTGTCGCATATGTCCGGTAGTCTGCACTTCATGGGACATACTAGCCGCGACTGGGTCAACAAGTAAGCACATCACAGAACATCTCGCTTGAGCATTCTTTGGGTAATTATTTCCTGTTTTGATAAGACAAGTTTGTATTGTGTTTGAAATGCAGGAAACAGCAGTTTGCAAGAGAAGAGTGTCAAGATGACGTCAAGAAACTTCTAGATTTTTTTCGAGAAGATGAAGAAGATCAACCCAAAGTTCTTCTATGATTACGACGTTGTGGCACCCCATCTCAGAGAGACCGGAAAACCCCGTATTCCAGCCCAGAGATCAAGTCTTCTGGAATACGACACTGCTTGGCATAGAACAAATCAGCTCTTTATTACGAATAACACGGGTACAAGGGTCCGATATTACAAAGGTTACAGGGGCACGGCGACACTTCGCCTGCTAAGGTAGTTCTATGCTAGCAGCAGAACATCTCATAGCGGAATAAATTCTAGTAGCGGAACAACGACGACGGTGATGAACTCCACTCCGCAGGGACTCTGGCTGGGACGCATCCTAGAGCGCAACCTCGGGATCCTCGTCAAACAATCAATCACAGCATGACCTGCAATCTGGCATGACACGCCAGGTGAGTACTTTGAATGGACTCGCAAGCTCACAACAACCAAAGCAATCAAGACAAACAACAGCACGCCATTTACAGGTTAATCATCAATGATGAATACAACACTACTAGAACAACATGAGCATGGCAGGTACATATAATTCATGACATGAACATGATGATACTAGCACTAGCATGCAAGGGGGTCGACGTTTAAGGTCTCATGGACCAGTTACTCTGCTCGGAGGTCATCTCGTAACCACCATATGTCTCAGACTTACCATCGTGAACATCACACGATCACCTCGGGATCAACCAAGCTCGGTATCAACTATACCATCGTGATCATCACATGACCACACGGAGCTTGATCTCTACCTGTGATCATCGCATGACCACATAAAGATCAACCAACTTCGTTCCTCATGGAACCGGGGTTGTTATTATTCAGATTATTATTACTGTTGACCCATAGTGTGACCTACTACGAACTGTGTCCATGACCGAGGACGCGGCTATCGATAGATTATACACTCTGCAGAGGTTAGTACACTGTACCCACACTACGGAACTCATGGCCTCGTGCTCCAATTTGGGTGGACCAACGACATTCCGACAAAACCAACCTATTGCATGACACTCTCCCGGCCACTCCGACAAACTCCCCTTTGGGCTATGTCCTGGGTGACCCCGATGCCAACTCGTGACATCCGCCACCTCTGTGGCTGCCACCATCGTGGCCAAACATAAACATCGTCTCAAACGGGGACCTCGGTACCATAAAACTCGGGTACTCAAGGCTTATGGCTGCCTACCTGATCAGGGTAGCGCGCGCACATAACCTTCCCTAGTAGGAGGCACCGGCGAGAGGCATGACAATAGATCGCATTAGGGCCTCCCCATCCAGGCAAGTGTGGTTGCACTGGTGAGCTCGATTCGGTGGCACCATGACTCAGCCAACAGATTTGTTCAAGTTCGATTAATGTCAGGTTCAACTTGAATGTTGATGAGCTGGGTCATAACAACATAATGAAATAACAATGCATATGAGCATGATAACAGTGTAACCACGGATGGGCAACATAAGCATTTAACATCATTACCTTAACAATGATAAATCATTTAGTCTACGGGATGCAAATGAGCATGGCATAATGACGGTCATGAATATAACAAGTATTTTCATATCAAACCATAATGATCCATTTGAGCATATCATTATCACTAGCATCTGGAATGATTACAAGAATAAAACATGATAAAAAAATATCCTTAGCAATTAATCATATCACTTACTAGATGAAAATGAACATGGCATAAGCAATGAGCATGGATTCACAAGCATATTCAAAGCATTCACAAAATAATTAAATGAGCAAACAATTATTAAATATTCAAGTGGAAACCATGGCTACTGCAATGCCATCATGCAAGTGGTTGTGTGGCTTGCCTAGGGTTGATGGATTCACCGGGGAGAGGTGCGATGAACTCGCGGAAAGAATCGCCGGAAAAGTTTCCCTCTCGGCGGAGCTGTTTTAAGGGCAAGGGCAAAATGATCATTTTCATAGTGTTAGAACCTCATGAAAATGATACCATCGGAACGGGCTCGACGAACTGAGATCGTGGGCTTTTGAATCACCTAAATCGGAGTTACGGTTGCCGAGTTACGGCCGTTCGTTTGTTAGGCAGAAAAAGAATAAAAATCTGTCCAATTCTGCCCTTAACGGACGAACATCCGCAAATTAAAGGTTTCAGCGCCGGGCTGAAAAAGAGGAAGCGCATTTTTAGAAATACGCCTTCGAAGTAATGAAAGCGTATTTCTAACAGACAACGCAGCAGAGTACGCTTTCAGTTAAACGAAGACGTACTCTTCCGAAGTACGCTGACACTTAAAATCCTGCGGGCCCGGAGTCAACGCCCCGGTGCGGCTGACCGGTGGGACCGAAGGAGAGGCGGGGCCCGCCTGGCCAGCTGGGCGGGGTCAACGTCGTCTTCCTCTCGCTCGCCCGAGGAGCAGAGGAGGCCGCGCGGCGCCGGCGCTCGCACGGGCGGCTCTGGCCACCTCCGGCGGCGCTGGAGACACCGGCGAGCTCAGCGAGGAGCTCCGCATCCGTCCCCGCACTGCACGGACGCTGGGAAGCTACGGAACGGCAGCGGCTTGGCTCACGGCGGACGGCGGCTTGGCCATGATGGGCACGGGCACTACGGTGGTACGGCAAGCGAGGGGGAAGTCGGGGAAGCTCCGGAAGGCTCCGGGGGTTCCTCTGGTGGTGGCTAGGAGGGAAGGAGAGGCTTGGGCGGCTCGATTTTGAGCGAACTCCGGCGATGCCCGTGGCGGCCGTGAGGAGCAAGGAGAGCTCCTTGAGCTCGGTTGAGAGGTCAGGGACGCTACTGGGAGGGAGGAGAGGAGGTTGGCGAGGTCGAGGGAGCTCGGGGTGGGCTTATATAGCCGGAGAGAAGATGCTGAGCCGGGTGCCGCCGCGGACGTGCGGTCGATGCCCTGACGCGGCCGCGTACGCGTGCGCACGCGCGCGGGGGCGGGGTGGGTTGATGGCGACTAGAGGGAGCAAGTGGAGGTGCAGACGCGGGATGGAGGACTTCCGGTCGGCCACTCGGTCACTGTGCTCACGCGGCCGGGGCTGCCGTGGCGTGAGGAGAGCGAAGGAGGAGGGTGCGAGGGCTGGGGAGCGAGTGCGTGGCCACTGCGGGGCTCGAGGACACGCTAGGACGCGCGGAACCGGCTGGGAGAAGAGTGCCCAAGGCAAGACGACGAACAAAGCGCGCCCAACTCTTGCCAACAGCGTGGTCACCGCGTGGCATGGCGAGGAGAGGGCATGATGGCCTGCCAAAAGATGTCTACCGTGTAGTCGATCCAGATTAGGGACTCCATGAGTTGATGGATCGAAGAAAACCACTGTGAGATGATGGGAGTGATCGACTGAAGTTTGCTGTAGCAAACTAGAGCATGAAGTAGTGATCAAACGGGATGGAATAAGAGCTAACCAGGATGTCACAGAGGTTTAGGGTAAGAAGTACTACAGTCCTGTGGAGTATGAAAGGATTTGGACCAAAATTTCACATAGTTGCTTCACAACTACATAATCTGGCCCAGAAACTATATCATGAAGTAACACTCACATGGATGATAGGATTGGGCTGAAAATTGGTGGAGGATGATGATTTAGGCATATGAAGGCACTGCAAAAATTTCATACCATTTGGATACACCAACATGGTACTTCCTTCACAATGCTTGCTACTGGACAGAAACTTGGGGGAATTTTGTAGAGAAAATGGGTTGGCAAAATGATGTGAATTTTGGCATGCCCAATGTATATAGGGATATTTAGGTCCTGGATTAATTTCAGATTTTATGAAGCAATATAAAATATAGTTGCTTCACAAACTGAAGTTGTGACCAGAAACAAAGATTTGAAGGTGTGCTCACATAGATTGTTGGATGGATGTGAAATTTGGTGGAGAGTAATTATTTGACCATATGGATGATCTGCCATAATTTCAACTCATCTGGATAAGCCTAGCTAGTACTTCCTTCACAAAGCTTCTCTCTGGTCAGAAACTTTGGAAATTTGCTGATGAAGATTTACTAGGCAAATGAAGCTGAATTTTGGCATATGGCAATTATTTGGATAGGAAAGAGTGCCCAAAAATTTTGAGGGCAATCAAGAAAAGATAAATAGCACTGCCTTCACAAAGTGCCAATCTGGACAGAATGGAAAATGAATATTCCTGAATTATTTTTAAACTAGGCAAGGATGGGTTTTGACATATTTGTGGAAAATATGATCCAAATAATTTATGACAATTTTGTGGTAATTTTTGGAATGACAGAAATATAGGTTTCTTCACAACATAGGGCAAACATGGTTATTCCTTTAATAGAAAAAGGAATATTTGCAAGAAATAAATATTGGGGTTGGGCTAAGATGGAAATGACATGGCCTTGGGATAGATTTGAGTATAACAACCCGCTAGGAAGTGGCAGGAGAGAGGATCTTCCCAAGTTTCAAGACCACATAGCCACGGAAAAAGAACTCCAAAAAAAATTCAAAGAAATACTAAAGAAAAAGAAAGGGCAAAAAATCGGGGTGTTACAAACCTACCCCCCTTACGATAAATCTCGTCCTCGAGATTTGGTTGCTCAGGGAACAAGTATGAATATTCTGACTTAAGGAAACCATTTCCAACTCGGGTATCCTTTTCCTTCATATGATGTTCCCACTGAATTGCATCTGACGGACTGCCTGGCTCTAGGGTGGTTTCCTTCACCATACCCCACATTCTAATAGGTCTTCCTTCATATGTTCATCCTAGCTCTGACTCCCATTCATTTATGTCTACTGGCTCAACTGATATATTACCATGACTGGAATTTCCATAAGTCCAGGAGGAATTTCCCCATTGACGTGTCATTCTTCCATCCAGCACTGATAGTATTCAATGGAGTTATGAACAAATTTCCTCGGTGAACACGAAACATTTAATCATTGCATCGGGTTACTCAAGTAGCTGCATGTCCTCCTGAGTTCAAAACAATTCTCAGAATCATAACCGCTCTCTTGGCGGAATCTAACTGCTTGTAAGTGGTTCTGAATTATCTTGACTGGCTCCTTTGTCTCAGATCCGTACCGATGATTCAACTGTCACCTTGATATGAGGTCCTTACAAACAGAGTAGACCCCTTGGGTGTGTTTTCATGGTGATCAATACGGAATCAGATTGTCTTGGGTATCCGTACCATGTTGTTCATGCAATAATTATCATACCTGTATTGTCGGTCTTGCTCCTTCATTATGGTTCTCTTTTTCTGAAACTCTTGCCGAAAGAACTTGGCCTTAATTCTTCGTGTGCTGTCAGGTGCAATATTTTGGCAGGCATAGCTTATCCTTATTCTATGACAGTGCCACAACTTTTACCTGGCAAGTTTATCGCCTCACAAGCTCTAACCGTAGGGCAATGATCATCTGAACCTTTGCATGAAATCAGCAAATAAATTAGTAGCCACCAGAACGGTCTTTACAACTCAGATCTGGGACATTACTGAAATAACTCAACCATGGCTCACGACGGCTGAAAAGCAGCTCAGAGCATGAGGCAGTGTTGATAAGAAGAATGTAGCAGTTCCCTAAGATGGCCGAAGAACAGCTCAGAGCATAGGGTCACTGCTACCAAAAGAAACTCAACAGCTGCCCGAGATGGCCAAAAAGCAGCTCAGAACACGGGTCAGTTGTTGAAAAGAGAAATATAAAGTCGGCATCCATCCTGGATGGCCGAAAGCAGCTCAGAACACAGACGTGGTGCCGTTACCAGGAAAAGTAAGCAAGGGTTCATCAGGATCATATACCAGGTTCACAGTTACTTGCATAGAGCTCACTGTTGTGGTCAATCATACATGACAGTGACAGAGGTTAATGATATCACTTTGTCGGTTGAGAGGAAGCTGGCCTTGATATCCACTGTCAGGATTGTTGTCCCAACATTGTCTTGCTTCATAGCTTGTCAGACATTGCATCACACTGAGGTGTATACTGGCTTCCTTCCTCTTCATGTGGTTGTCGGATTCTCACCGTGCTTGCATCTTCGTATGAGTGACTTGCATGACCTTGGCAGCATGCTCACAATATATATATGGAAGCATGTGTATCTGGGCATTTGATTCCCGAGGCAGACACTTGTGTGTTGACTGATTCTCGCTTCTGACAAACTATTGCGGATCTGATTCTTGGGATGCATTGCCATATGCTGCCAACTCACTGTGTAATATCTTTTACCAATGCTGATGACTGTTTGTAGTGCCATACTGATGAAGACTGGATAGCTTATGCTCGAAGCTATCTGAGAGCAGCGTGCTGAAGAAGACTGAATAGCTTATGCTCGAAGCTTTTGCCGGGATAGCGTTCTGAAGAAGACTGGGTACCGTGCTTCAGAAGCTTTTCCTCTGGTTGCTTACTTCGGAAGATTTGGGGCCTTATGCTGGAAGCTTTCTGCGGTAGCTTACCGAAGAAGACTGAGTGTCTTACACTAGAAGTTATCCACATATCGTACTGAGGAAGACTGATGAACCTTGCGTCGTAAGTTTCCCTGGTAGCGTGCGGAGGAAGTCTGGGTTTCTTACTCCAGAAGCTTCTCACTATAGTGTGCGGACTGAATGCCATATATATATATATATATATATATATATATATATATATATATATATATCCTTGATATTCCTTTGACTAGAATTGTACTGTTGTCTTGCACACACATTGTCTTCCAGCTGGTCCATTACGATTGTGATGGTGCACACTGATGTAGCCTTGATGCTGATAGTCATTCCAAAATATCATTTGTATTCAAACCAGATATTCTCAATATAATACAGTCCACTGATAAATACATACTGTTTAGCTGCGCTTCAAAATATTTGAAATCCTCACTGATTCTTCAAGTCCGGTGTCGGTTGATGAGCGACTTTCATAAGGGGAAATAAGGTAACACCGAAGGCCCAAAGAAAGAAGCAAAAGAAACGACTGAAATAAAAGCACACAAAGCATAAAGATTACATACAAGGAACATCACATTTTACAGCTATTCACCTCACTATGCATGCCTACTTAAGCACACAATTCTCGAGGAAAATCCGGTACTACGAGCTAATATGCTGTGGCGATGTGCACGAAAGTGGATCAGCGTGTGGAGAGGTTGGTGTAAACAGAGCTACACCAAATGCTGGCTTAACCCAGATTGCATCTCGACGGGCTCGGTGGTGAGGACGGACTCGGTGATCAGGTAGCGAGACACGGATGTCACGGCCACATCATCATCAAGCATACGGACGGAAACCGTACTCGTCCAGGGAATGGGTGTGACAGAGTAGGATAGTGGTAGAAAGCAGGGTCTACTGGCATTGCCCTTTTCTGGTAACAAAGACCAGTAAGGGTTGCCAAAGTGGCGGGTTGGATGGCCAGACCCGGGGTAGAAACATGTCTACCACCGAAACGATAGGTGGGGCTGAAAAGAATAAATTGGTGCGATACCTGTGCATCAATCCTGCAAGTGACCGACACCACAAGGTACCTCGGCATCACTCCGCTGAGACAGAGCTGACACCAAACACCAACGTGCAAGTATGCAAAACTGGAGGGTGCAGGTAGTGGATCGAAACCGATGCCGCCTACAGTCACAAAATCAACCATTAGCGACAAGATAATAAGTCTATATGCATGCTCTGCAGCACGCAAATGCAACAACCAAATGCAACAAGCAAGCTAGACTCTGAACTACCGGTTTCTAACTGTCGGAAGTCGGGCTCCGGGGACCCAAAGGTTCGAACACTGGGGTGAGCTCGTTCTACCGCTTCGTCTCCTACTACGACTAAGCTACGGCGAGGCTACGGCGAGAGCGCGCTGGCGAGGAACGGGGCGAGGACTCGGCGGTTTACCCAGGTTCGGGCCACCTTGCAGTGTAAGACCCTACTCCTGCTTGGTTGGTATTGCTCTGGTGAGAGAGAGTACAAGGTTGGGGATTATGGGAATGAGAGCCGATCCAGAAGTCCTCTCCTCTACTACGGCAGCACTGCCCTTTATATCAGCCTTGGTCCTCTTCCCCCTCAAAACTTAGGCGGGAAGGGTTGCCACACTTGACGATTTTGAAAGGGGACATGCGCTCAGGCTATCCTGACTAAAGGTGGTCTTCGCCTGCCAAAGCATGATCCATGACGCACCGGTGGGCTCGGTGATGACCTCCGCCCTGCACGCCCGTCATCTTGGTCTTCCTTCGCCGATCGGGCAACCTTTGGGGTTGCTTTGGGGAGTAGATAGCTAGCCCTGCTCCCTTAACACGAAAGAGGAAACCATCTTCATCCGCACCTGCTGGCGCAGCCTCTGCTGCTGCTCGTCGCCGCGCGCATCACCCACGTGATGGGCTCCAGACCGCGCGGCACGCCGAATGGCCTTTGTCTCGAGCGCCTGCGGGAGGGGGCCTCGGGAGGCCACCTCGGAAAGCCGCCTCACGAGGTCACTTCGGGGAGCCGCCTCGTGAGAGGGCCTCGCGAGGCCGTCGATGGGGATGCTAAGTATTGCTTGCCACTTCTTGAGGAGGGGGCCTCAGGAGGCCAGGGCCTCATGAGGGGTCTTGGTGAGATGCTCGGTGGTGATGGCCCGCTGGGCCCATGCCAGGCGTTGCGCCCTGGACCAAAGGCAGACGGGCCTGGATACCCCGGGTTCCATGGGCCCGACAGTAGCCCCGGGCCCGCGACGCTCATGTTCCCGCCTACCGAGGGGCGAAACGGTGCGGGCCCTAACCACCTGCAGCCAGGCGCGACGCGTGGCGCACGATGTGACGGGCGACGCCCCCACTTCCCCATGACGCCTCGGAAACTGCCACGCTGACATAAATCTTGGCGCGGGCGGCGAGAGGCCATCATTGCCTTCCTTCTTACATCCCATCCCCTTGCGACTTCCTTCCCTTGCACGACTCCTTCTTCCTCTCCCAAAACTCTGTCACCCTAAACCCTTGCTGCGCCGCCATGTCGCCCCCGGGTAGGGGGGAAAAGGCGGCGGACATGGAGGTGGCACCGGAGCCTGCTCTGGGTAGGCCCACAATTGTCAATGCCGAGGGGATCAGCAAGGTGCTCCCAATGATCGCAGCTGCTTCCAACAAGTGGGGAGCCACTCGCATCTGGCCGGCTTCGCACCCGACCGCCGACCTCGATGCCACCTCTGCCATCCTCTTCCTTCCCGCGCTCTTCGCGGGCTTGCTTCCTCCATTTTCCGATTTCTTCAATGCCGTCCTCTCCCACTACCAAATCCATGCGCTGCATCTCGAGCCGAACTCCGTCCTTCTCCTTTCCGCCTTTGTCTTTTTATGCGAGGCCTTCCTGGGCGTGACGCCCTCAGTGGCGCTCTTCCGCCACTTCTTCAGCCTGCGACTGACCGCGGCGAACCAATGTTCCGGGTGCGTCTCATTTCGCATCGCTGACGAAGCAGCGGGCGACGGTATCGATATGAGGCTTACCAAGGAGGTTGAGGGTTTCAGGCGGCAATGGGTGTACGTGGATGCTGCCCAATACAGCGCCCTGCTGCAACTGCCCATGTCCCCGGCGGCGAGAAGCTCCGGGTGGGGGCAGGAAAGGCTCACGGACCCGAGGCAGGCACGGGTATGGAAGAGGTTGGCCGAGCTGAGGGCCGCGAAAGTGATGGTGGTCACGGTCGTGAGGGAGTTCCTCCGGCGCCGCATAGCTCCCCTCCAGCGACACTCACGCCCGATGTGGGCTTTCACAGGCCCAGAGGACCCGATGCGGTTGAGCGTGGACGGCTTGCTGCCGGAGGTGCTGAACGGGATGCTCCATGCTCTGACCGGCGAGGAGGCGAGTGAGCCGCCCATGGACGGGCTTCCCTTGTATCGCTACAAGAACAAGGAGGAGCTAGCCGGCTCGATGCCACGCTTCGACCGGTGCGGACCACTTCCAGAGGGCCTCGAAGGGCCCCGGGACAACCCCTTTTTGGTGGTCCCGGGTTCAAGTGGCCGCGGCGACGTCGGGGCCTCGACGGGTGCCGCGGAAGTCGGAGGCGGCCTGGTTCGGCAGGCCTGCAGCCGACTCGTCCGCGGGCTTGAAGGTGATGATGAGGTCACTCCGCCTGAGGCCTCGGCCACCGTGCCTGGCCAGGCGGAGGGCGCGGGAAGCCCCCGTGCGGCAGCTGCGAAGCTATAGAGCTCTGGAAGCTGTGGCGAGGGCAGACCCCGCGGCCCTCCCACGTGGGGGGCCGGTCAAGAGAAGGGGCCCCAAGAGGGCGACGGCGGCATTCCTCCGTGGCCGCTGAGGAAGAGGAAATGGTTTGCCAGGGACCAGTAAGTGCTCGGCCTCCCTTCTCCTGTGCCCGGCGCATTGCACGCGCCTGAGCCCTTGTTTCTCTCCTCTTTTTCAGGGCCTCCTTGAGCAAGAAGAGGAAGAAGGAGGAGAGGTCCCCCGGCCTGGCGGGGGCTTCACCGCCGGTTGCCAGGGCCGGGGGGCGTGAAGAGGGCGCCAACAGCCTCGACATCGAGGCAGGCCTTGCGAGGGCAAAGGGGCAGGAGGCCCCTCCTGAGTCACAGACGAACGTGGCGCGAGGGTCCCAAGAAGGTGAGCCTTAGGAGGCATCGTCAGGAGGCGGCTCCGCGGTTCCTGGGGCGCCAACTGCCAGGGTGGACGTGGCGGCGACAGAGGCGGAGACGCCGGTTCTCCCACCAGGCACCACCAGAGGTGGTGGCGTCGCGGGGGGCCTGCAGGACTTGCCAGCACGTGGGGCCTCTTCCGGGGGGCCACCGAGCCCGTGGGGTGCGTCGCCACGGCGGGACGAAGAGGGGCCCCCCATGAGCTCCATGCTCCTGACCGACGACGCCGGGCCCCCACGAGAGGGCGGCGTTGGGGCGCACACTGGATGGGCCCTGCAGCTTGTGAGTAGCAGCGCCGTGCTCAAGCGCGGGGCCCTACAAGGCGCCAGGGCTGCCCTTGACCAGCTGGAAGCGGACCTCCAGGCGGAGGAGGCACGCATCATCGAGGAGCGCCAGTGCCTCGCGGAGAGGTGGCGCCAGCTTGATGTGGCCATCAAACTGAGCCGCCGTCAAGACGACACTGCGCGGGAGAAGCGCGAGAAGGCCGCCCAGGACGCGAAGGAGATCTTCGAGAACGCCGTCAGGGAGGCCGACGAGGCCGACAGACGGCGCGAGGCGGCGGAGGCCCGCGAGAAGGAGCTCTAGGACCAGAACGCCTTGCGGGAGTGACAACTCCAGGCACGAAGAGACGCCATCTCTGTCCTCGAAGAGGGGCTGGCGGCCCGCGAGGCGGACCTTGACATCCGTGAGCGGGAGCTCGCGCGGTCGTCATCCTCGCAGGACTTGGAGCGCAAGCGGCAGGAGACGTTGGAGCGAGAGGTGTCCGCTGCCCAAAATTCCTACGCCGAGCGCCTAGACAAGGCCAACACCATTTTGGCGGCCAAGGCGAATGATGACTGGGCTGGCGAGCCACTCAGGATGGCGCACCTCACGAACGACTCCGGCTTCCTGGAGCTTCTGGACTTCCTTGACCATGAACTCTTGCTTCTCTGGCGCCTGGCGCCGTGCTTTCTGCTTGACCGGGCGTGCATTGGGGCACACCGCTAAGTGGTGCTCGATCACCTCCCTCTGTACACCGGACAAGTCGGATGCCTTCCAGGCGAAAACATCCGAGTTTGCCCAAAGGAAGGCAACGAGCGCGCTTTCCTATGCAGGAGGGAGGCCTGTGCCGATGGAGAAGGCAGGGCCGGAGCCGCTGCCGTCCACCGACACCTTCTTCGTCTCGGCGCGGTCCTAAGAGAACAGCTGCTTCTTCTTCGCTGGCGCGGCCTCGGAAGGCTCGGCCGCGTCCTCGTCGGCCGGGTGCGCGACAGCGGCAGCCTTGTTGGCGCGCTCGAGGGTGCTGGCCACGTCCTTTTCGTCACAGGCGACGGTGATGATGCCGCTGCAGCCGGGCATCTTGAGGACGTTGTAGGCATGATGGGTGGCGGCCATGAACTTGGTGAGAGCCGGGTAGCCCAAGATGGCGTTATAAGGCTGGCCGATGTGCGCCACGTCGAAGTCGATGAGCTCGGTGTGGTAGTTCTTGCGGGTGCCGAAGGTGACGGGGAGGCGCACTTGCCCCAGCGAGATGGTGGAGCCATCGGTCACTCCGGAGAAGGGCCTGGTCGGCATCAGCTGGTCGTACGGCACCTGGAGCGTCTCGAAGGTCTCGATGGAGAGTACGTTGAGGCCGGCACCCCCGTCGATGAGGGTCTTGGTGACCGCGACGTTGCTGATGGTGGGAGTGCACAGCATGGGGAGCGCGCCTGCAGAGGCCGTGGACTTGGGATGGTCCTTGGAGTCGAAGGTGATGGCGTACTACGACCACTTGAGGGGCCACGCGACCTCAGGCCTCGGGAGGGCGGCGTACACCTAGCGAGAGAGTTGCTTGAAGTGGCGGATGGACGCGGGGGCTTGGGACCCGCCAAGGATGCAGGTGACCGCGCGAGGCTCCTGGTAGCCCCCAGCGCCCTCGTCAGGCCGGTTGACGTCGTCCCTCCGGGGCGGCGGCGGCAGTGGCGGGAGAGCGGCATTGGCCTGAGGATCCGCCTCACGAGGCTGGTCGCGCCAGGCGGCCTCACGAGGCTGGTCGCGCCAGCCTTGGCGGTAGCTGCCATTACTGTTGCGGCTGTCCCAGCGGTTGCCGCTGCGGCCACCTCCGCGGCCGGTGCTGCGGCCGTTGCGGTCGTCCCGGCGGCTCTGGTGCTCGTCGCGGAGCAGCTTGAGCTCCTAACAGTCTTCGGTGCTGTGGGAGCGGACGTTGTGAAAAGTGCAGAGTGGCCGGTTGTCCTTTCTGGGCTTGTCGAGGTCGCGGCCGCGCTTCTGCTCGGGCTCCGCCGCAAGCACGGCAGGGCCCTTATGCTTGACGTCCTTGCTCTTGGCCTTGGCGGCGTCGAGCGCGCGTCGGGGTCGTTGTGGATGAAGAGGTGGCCTTCTTCAGCCTTGGCGCACTTGTTGGTGAGGTCGAGCAGCTCGAGCACGGAGTCGAGCTCACCGTTGATGGCGAGCTTCTCGCGCATCATGACGTCTGTGACGCCGGTGGAGAACGCAGAGATGACGGCCGCGTCGGAGGCGCGCGGGATCTTGTTGCGCACCTGACTGAAGCGCTGGATGTACTTGCGGAGGGTCTCGTCTGGGCGCTGCCGAACACGCCGCAGGTCGTGGATGGTGAGGGAGCGGTCCTGTGTGCCCTAGAAGTTGGCGATGAACTGGCTGCAGAGCTCGGCCCACGACGAGATGGAAGCTTCGGGGAGGTTCATGAGCCAGGAGCGCAGGCCGTCCTTGAGGTGGAGGAACTCCGTGGGGTTGGGGGCATCGTCGTAGCATGGAGGCAGCTCAGGCTTGAACTTCGCGGGCCAGACCACGCGACGCAGCTCACGGGTGAAGGCACGGCAGCCCACACCGCTCGAGGGGACGCCGCCAGCGAGGGCGGCGCGGTTTTGACCCCCGACCGCTGCAACGTCTTGAACGGCCTGGTCCTGGCGCTGGCACTGCCGCTCGAGGAGCACTCGCGCGTCGGGGGGTGCACGGCGGATGATCTGGCAGTTGGCTTCGTCTCGGTCTGGTGAGGACGCGCCGCGGGACGGCTCACGAGCCCGCGCGCTGCGCTGGGGCCCGGCGCACTCGTCGCGCAGAGGAGGCGGCGGGGGAGCGCCGTGCGCCAGGTCCCCAGCACGAGACGGCGGAGGGCGGAGCGAGTGAGAAGGCACCGGAGCGTCCCCGGCGACGTTGACGAGCTCGGTGATGCGGCCAAGCCAGGCGTCGTAGCCGGCGTCATCCGAACGGTAGCGGAGCAGCTCACGCGCCATGAGCAGCGCGGCCTGCGGGTTCGGCGGCCCACGGTTGGCGAGGAAGGAGGCCATGGCGGTGCGGCCGTCCGCCCGCACAGAGGGGTGCAGGGAGGAGTCCTGCTGCTAGCGGGCAGCGGGGCCGGTGGCGGCAGCAGCCTCGGCTTCGGGGCGGTGGCGATTGCTGCTGCCACCGGCTCTGTCTGAGCCACGCGGCCAGCCCTGCGCTCGGCGCGCTCGCGACGTGCATCGGCCATCGGGTTGGTGGAGCTGAGGGCGGAGCAGAAGAACGGTAGCACACCCCTACCTGGCGCACCAAATGTCCGAAGTCGGGCTCCGGGGACCCAAAGGTTCGAACACTGGGGTGAGCTCGTTCTACCGCTTCGTCTCCTACCACGACTGAGCTACGGCGAGGCTACGGCGAGAGCGTGCTGGCGAGGAACGGGGCGAGGACTCAGCGGTTTACCCAGGTTCGGGCCACCTTGTGGTGTAAGACCCTACTCCTGCTTGGTTGGTATTGCTCTGGTGAGAGAGAGTACAAGGTTGGGGATGATGGGAATGAGAGCCGATCCCGAAGTCCTCTCCTCTACTACGGCAGCACTGCCCTTTATATCAGCCTTGGTCCTTTTCCCCCTCAAAACTTAGGCGGGAAGGGTTGCCACATTTGGCGATTTTGAAAGGGGACAGGCGCTCAGGCTATCCTGACTAAAGGTGGTCTTCGCCTGCCAAAGCATGATCCATGACGCGCCGGTGGGCACGGTGATGACCTCCGCCCTGCGCGCCCGTCGTCTTGGTCTTCCTTCGCCGATCGGGTAACCTTTGGGGTTGCTTTGGGGAGTAGATAGCTGGCCCTGCTCCCTTAACACGAAAGAGGAAACCATCTTCATCCGCGCCTGCTGGCGCGGCCTCTGCTGCTGCTCGTCGCCGTGCGCGTCACCCACGTGATGGGCTCCAGACCGTGCGGCACGCCGAACGGCCTTCGTCTCGAGTGCCTGCGGGAGGGGGCCTCAGGAGGACACCTCGGAAAGCCACCTCGCGAGGTCACTTCGGGGAGCCGCCTCGTGAGAGGGCCTCGCGAGGCCATTGATGGGGGTGGTGAGTATTGTTTGCCACTTCCTGAGGAGGGGGCCTCAGGAGGCCAGGGCCTCATGAGGGGTCTTGGTGAGATGCTCGGTGGTGATGGCCCGCTAGGCCCATGCCAGGCGTTGCGCCCTGGACCAAAGGCAGAAGGGCCTGGATACCCTGGGTTCCAAGGGCCCGACACTAACTCTCGCGCTGACTAGGGCATCCTACAGCCAGACCTGCTCTGATACCAATCGCTGGGGCACCCCGGCTCAGAGAGACCGGAACACCCCGTATTCCAGCCCAGAGATCAAGTCTTCTGGAATACGGCACTGCTTGGCATAGAACAAATCAGCTCTTTATTACGAATAACATGGGTACAAGGGTCCGATATTACAAAGGTTACAGGGGCACGGCGACACTTCGCCTGCTAAGGTAGTTCTATGCTAGCAGCGGAACATCTCATAGCGGAATAAATTCTAGCAGCGGAACAACAACGATGGTGATGAACTCCACTCCGCAGTGACTCTGGCTGGGACGCATCCTAGAGCGCAACCTCGGGATCCTCGTCAAACAATCAATCATGGCATGACCTGCAATCTGGCATGACACGCCAGGTGAGTACTTTGAATGTACTCGCAAGCTCACAGCAACCAAAGCAATCAAGACAAACAACAGCACGGCATTTACAGGTTAATCATCAATGATGAATACAACACTACTAGAACAACATGAGCATGGCAGGTACATATAATTCATGACATGAACATGAGGATACTAGCACTAGCATGCAAGGGGGTCAACGTTTAAGGTCTCATGGACTAACTTACTCTGCTCAGAGGTCATCTCGTAACCACCATATGTCTCAGACTTACCATCATGAACATCACACGATCACCTCAGGATCAACCAAGCTCGGTATCAACAATACCATCGTGATCATCACATGACCACACTGTTGGTGCAATATTTGCCTCCTTGTGTTTTGGAGATTGTTGACAGAAACATGCATGGACTGATTTGTTTGCTAGTGCACACACAGAGAAATAGCCCATGCAGTACGTAAGAGAATGCTGTCTCCGGTGTCCAGTTCGAGGAACTTCACCGAAGAATATCTGCACAACAGAGATGAATGTGCTACATCCTTGAAGTCTTGTAGACGAGAAGAATGGCGTGAAGGAGTTAACCCCTTGAAAATTTATTGCTGAAGCGAAGCAATTGGTTCGGTGATTGTGTCCGAAGAATATTGATTGCAGCGATGGAAGACGAAGACGAAGTGAAGACGTAGCAATCTTTTCGTCATTTCTCTTTCATTCATTTGAGTCATAGGACCTCCGTACTATTAAGAGGGGCATAGGTTCTCGAAGCTTAGATCCGCTGTGATGCTTAGCCCAAACCTATGCGAGACTGAGAGAAATCTCTTTATGCTTCGAATGATTACCTGCCAGCAAAAGACGTTGTTCCTCGGTGCTGCAGGAGATATCTTTCGAACTGAGGAGTTAGCATTACTTGCTCCGCACGTAATGTTACCGTTGTGCTCAATTCCGACCGTTGGACTCGTGTCGTTCGGCCGTTGCCTGCTCCACATGTCCAATTTGGTCTTTTCCCTTCAAGGAAGGCTGCGGCTATAAATAGCCACCCCGCTCCAACGTTACCCGTTGGCTACTCCGCATAAGATTTCTGATAAGATTGATTGAGCATCCCCTCTCCAAGTGATTTGAGTTTAAGATCCACCGAGAGAAAAATCAAGAGCCAAAACTTAGACAGTGGTTGTGCATCACAGTAGTTCTGAGTTAGAGTTCTTGTACCTATTACTCTTGAGAGCTGCGCACTCTCTAGACATATAGGTGTCGGCTCGAGTGTCGAAGAGTAATTGTCTTCACCGAGCAAGATCTTCAGCAACCAAGAGTCATTGTGGTTTGCGAAGAAGTCTGTCGAAGGTTTGGAGATCGCCGACAAGTATCTACCACGAGTGAAATCAACTGGAGTCTGATCAGCTCTGAGTTGAAGGAGAATAGGGCGAAGAGAGTTTATCTTCTGTGTTAAATCACAACCCCTCCAACCAGACGTAGTCCTTTGGCAGAAGGGCGAACTGGTCTACCAAATTCATCTGTCGCCATCGAGCACCACTGGTTCATTCTATTTCACTGCATTTCTTTCAGCAGTTTACTCTCGTGCTCTGTGTCGATAGTTTATCCGATCAATCATAGTTCGTCAATTATCTGTTGCATTCTCATCATACATTTCTTTCGTCTCAAGTAAATTTATTTTCTTCGAACTACTGTATGTCTGCATGATTTCATTCAGTGCCGAATCCATTCACCTTGTCACCACTTCCCGTTCATTTGCATCGCAGTTCATATTGTGTTTTCCCTCGTGCTACTGCATCTGCTCATATAGTGCATTACCTTCGCATCTGTCAAACCTGTGTTCAAATAATTATTGCTTCCTACATTGATAGATATGTTCCTCTATAGCGAGCTTAATTAAGTGCTTTTCTACCGAAGTTTATTTCCGCTGCTGTGTTTGGGATCAGTTCAAAACATTCGCAAGAATTTTTGAATCTCCCATTCACGCCCCCCCCCTCTGGTCGATATACTCTCGGTCCTAACAATTGGTATCAGAGCGGGTACTCCCTGTCTCTGTTTATTAAAGGTCTAACAACCTTGGAGTTTTGAGTATGTCGTTTGCAGGTAGATCCTCGGACTCTGAAAGGTTTCCCATCTTCGATGGAAATGACTATGTCTACTTGAAAGAGCGAATGAAAATCAGACTTCAAACCGTTAACATTGAACTTTGGCAGATTGTGGAACATGGATATACTGTTTTGCACCCTGATGCTCCTACTTCCAATGACAAAGCTAGAATGCGACTGAATGCTCAAGCAAAAGATATTATCTGTGACAGTATCTCAAAAGACATTTTCATTCAGTTCCGAAAGCTTGACTCTGCCAAGCAACTCTGGGATGCCATCAAGGATGTTCATGAAGAATCCATTGCCAGAACAGATCAACACACATATATGCTCCGTGCCATGTTTGCAGGTTTCAGGAGTCTTCATAGGGAAAGTGCTATGGAACTCACTGTTCGGTTGACAAATATTGTTGAAAGATTTCATCAACGAGGAGTAACAGATATCACCGATAGAGATGTGGTCAACAAGCTGCTGAGCGTTCTTGATGCAACCTTCGATCCAATCGTGGCTGAAATCAAGGAAAGACCAGACTATGAAGAACTTCACTACGTCGAGGTCATGACGCTGCTGTCTATTCACAAAGAAAAGATGGAACTTGAAAATGGGCATCAAGAATCTTCTTCGGAAAGCGAAGGGGAAATTCTTTCACAATATGGCAGTTCACAAGAAGATGTCGAGAATCAACACTCTATCACAAGAGAACTCGAAATGCTCACAGAAAGACTAAGTGATCACAGAAGACAAAATCTGTGTCTCACAAATAATGACGAAGTTGACTTGCCTGAATCCTCGAGAAGATTACCTCCGAAATAAATAAAGTGCTTCAAGTGCAAACAACTCGGTCACTACATCGCGCACTGTCCCTGCTGGGAACAAGATGAAAAACCTAGCAGCAGATGGATTTATCTTCACTGCTCTGGATTCACTCGAGTGGATCGTCACACTAAGCTCTCGAAGAAAAATGCATCTATCGCATCTTCTTCGATGAGACCAGTCACTGACGTACAAATCAGAGCGACCATTGAATCTAATATGAAGAGAATATCGCAGCTGACGAGAGTGTGTGCTGAAATGAATATGGAATCTGAAGATGAAACATCCGAATCCGAATCAGAAGACGAAGAGCTTTACAGAAGCCGAGGAAGAGGCAACGCATTCATCGCTTATGAATCATCCGAGAAGTCTCTCGAATCAGACATTGATAATAATGCTTCAAGTGATGATGAACCAATCGCACTCTGTCTCATGGCAAAAACCTCAAAGGATCAGGTATCAGCAAAACACCGAAAATCAATGACTGAATATTCCTCTAAATACATTGCCTATGCTAAACTTGTTAAGATTGCAAAATCTCAACAAGATGAGCTTGAAAGACTTGAGATGAATCTCAGGAAAACCGAAGGATTACTGGTCGAAGAGATGGAGAAAAATCAAGAGTTGACTGAAAAGCATGATGCTTTTCCTTCAACGATTGATGATCTTTCCAAACGATATGATTCTCTTGAAGTCGACTACGAGAGTTTATCAGATGAACTCCTTAGCAGGAATCAAGAACTCGAGTCACTGAAAGAGTCTTATAACGTACTTGTGAAAGAAAAAGCTTCTCTCTTCGTCGAGCAATCTAACAACCTTCCTGATGATTTTGTGCCTCCTTGCTCAAAATGCCTAGAACGTAGCAATGCCGATTCAAATGCTGAAATATCCGATGCTGTCATCGAGAATATTGCAACCACTTCGAATGAAATTCCTAACCCCTCTCCCGAGGAATTTGTTGCTATCCCTGATGAAAATTGCAGGCTAAAGTACTTGCTTGAGGCAGGAATGCTAAAGAGCCTCAAAGGGCATCAAACACTCTATGATGTGCTCAAGAAGTCAATACTGCATAAAAATCCCTGAAAGGAAGGATTGGGTTTCGAAAGGAAAGTCAACGTTGATGGAACCTACTGGACTCCCGAGAAATATCCTCAAACAAGTTGGGTTCTTGCTAAACGCAAAACTCTTGAACCTGCACTCCTGTCTGGATATGACACTCCTATTCCTGTTGTTTCTGACAAATCTGATGAGTCAACCTACAAACTCTTCAAACAACAGAATGGTAAGGTTTTCGCTCGGTATGTCGGGACTAACTGCAGGTCTGGCTCACCCAAGAAACAAATCTGGGTGAAGAAATGCACCATTGAAAATTTATCTGTCACTGCTAACCTGAATCTGCAGAGTAATTCTCTTCGAGGAAATGATAATTCCTCGCTGTATGGCACAGCAACTTCTTCAAATGGATATCGATTAAACACTCGACAAAAGGAGTACATGTGTATCTCCTCGAATCATTATGCTCATGTCTCTGGGAACAATTTCAATGCTTACTCATATGATTACTCTCGAAATGCACAGGTGAACCACAGAAATCAACGAAGAAACGCTCCTGCTCAGTCAAGACAAATGAGGTCTACGCCACCCACACAAGCGTGGGTTGCGAGAAAGAACTAACTCTTCTTGCAGGAACTCTCTCTCAGGGATTCTATTCGAGCATCTTTAGCCCTGAGATCTATCTTGTTGGTGCTGGTTCTTTGTGTTTATTAGTTCTCAGTTTGTTGTTTGTCTTCAAGTTGCCGTCTTTGTGTTTCGTCCGATGAACAACTCACTCATAGCTCCTTGGTTGGTGTTTCTTCTCGTTTGGCTGAGTGTTTTGTTTCAGACCCTTTTATCCTTCTATTCTTTATCATCCAAATCTATGCTATCCATCATGAGCATGCAATTTGACCTGAAGAAGAACTCTCTCTAACACCCCTGGTCGCGAAAGAAATCAACTTCGAACTTTTATCCAATTTTGGCGATCAGCCCTCCAAACCTTTCGGTCTCCCGCTCTCTTCCCGAGTTTCTCGCAGAAAACGGTTGCCACGTGCCCACGATCTCCACAATCGTGATCGTGTCCGTCGAATGCGGAACGTCCCGCAAATGTGTGCCGTAAATTTCGGAGCGGAAGTTCAACTCTCCAGCTATAAATGTCCCTCATCGCGTCGCGTCTTCTTCTTCACTTCCACAAACCCTCGTCCACCTCCACCTGAGCCCGAGCTCGAAGCAACTCCGGCGAGAAGCTCCGCCGTGCAACTCCGGTGAAGTCTCGTCGCGGTTGGTCATGCCAGTGCGGTAATCTTTCCTCCCGCATTGCCGTAGTTGATCCTAGTTGCCAAGATAGGGCGCTTGGATCCGGAACTGCTCCTCTCCATCTCTCTGTTCTTAGGGCAGTTCTTACCGATGCCATTTACTTCAATTTATCTCACTGCGGTAGATCTTTAGGAATCACTAGGATTTGACTGGTGCGGTTTGTAGATCTTCCTCGTACTGGTTTTCCTCACCTAGGGTTTATGTGTAATCATCCAAAAAATTAGATAGTTATCAACCTGCCTAGAATTTGTCTGTGGCTAGCTTGTAAAATCTATCGATGATATCTCTCTGTTTTACCATGAGTTAATTGTTGGGCTCCTTCAAAATCATTTTCGTTCAAAATCCTCCTGCGCATGCTCATGACACTACCTCTGTTTTTTCCCTCGCATCTATTCTATTTCACAGGTTGGTCATGGCACAGAGTTCGGAAGAGCATTCAGATTCTGAAGGATATTTGCCCCAGTTTCCACCAAGGTTTGAACGAATGAGACTGACTGGAGGAGGAAAATCTTCGAAGCCACCCAAGGCCCCGAAGAAGAAACACGAGTCTGATCCCGAAGATGATTATGAGGAAATTCCCTCTGCTCACAGTCAGCCCGAGGATGAACTTATCACGGACGCCCTAACCATCTTCTCCGATGGAAATCCTAAAAAGGGTGGACGCGGCAGAGAAAAGAATACCACTGCTGATATGTCGGATCCTGATAGTTACAGAACCCCACCAGAAGGAGAATCAACGACAGATCGCAACAACAGGCTCCAAAGGATTCGCCGCCACTGGGCTGGCAAATGGTACAGATATGAAAATGTTCGCGAGAAGTACCAGATTTTGTTTGCCTTCACACCGCCGTGGAATGACTGCATTGCTGAAAATTGCATTGGCCCCGATGATGAAAAAGTCAGACCACCACAGCCTTCAGATGCTCACCCTGACTCCCTCAAAACCATCACTGATTTTCCCGATGAAGTGGCTAAGAGGGCAAAGGCCAAAGCCAAGCGTGAAGCTAGAGAAGCGAAGAAAAACCAAGTTGAAGCGAAAAACGTCGCGCTGACCCAGCAAGACGTACAGAAGAAGAAAGAACATGAATCAGCTTCAAAGGAAAGTAAATCTGGGAAATCAGTTTCCCCTCATGCACCACGAAAGAAGACTCTCGCCAAGAGAATCAAGAAAGCAGCTCCTGACTCGTCTGATGAGTCATCCAGAGAAGATACCCCTGATGAAATTCCACTGTATGATCGTCCTGCCATTCTAAACTAGCCATCCAAGAGCCCCTCTCCAGTAAAAGCTTTACCCTCTCCGAGGAAATCACCCAGGCATGCACCCATTCCGTCCACTGACAAACCCTCGGGTTCTGCAGCTCCGAGAACTTTGACTAGCACTGCAGCGAAGAGAAAGCTGCAGTCTGAGGAAAATGCTGATGTGGCTGCTAAGAAGACCAGGGTCACTGTTCCTGCTCCCACAGAGGAACAGAAGTATGATTTCAAGTTCATGATCGATGTGATTGACAGTGCTGCATATGATGCAAAAGCTGATGAGGTAAGCAGTCTGGGACTGCCTGATGATGTTACCGAAATGGTGATGAAGCATTTCATCGAGCTGAGGAAAATCTCCAAGAAGCTGAATAAAGCTGTCAAAAACAAGCAAGCTGTTGAGAAACTGAGAAATGAGGCCAAGACTGAATCCGAAAGGAAAAAGATGAACAAAGAAATTGTTGAACTCACCAAGGCCCTCAGTGTCTTGCGCAATGAGAAAATTGAATGGCACTCACGCTTGCACATGGAAGTATCTCAATTGTGTGACAGAAGACACGAGGAGATTGACCGCAAGGCAGATCTTGCTCGAAGAAGAATTAAAGAAGAAAACCGTCAGAAGGCTAGGGCGAGAGTGAGCAAACCGAAAGCAAACAAAGACCGCCGGCTTCAGACTGTTGCTGATGAGCCCAATCCACTACACTCCCATGTACCCTTGCAGCAGGTTCCTCCATCTCCACCTCACGAAGATGAACCTATGCAGCAAGCTGGCGCCGAGGAGGTTATTATTCCAGCTCCAGTAGCCCAAGAGCAACATGAAGTTGTTGATATATTCCTGGAAAAGACTGATGAGGAAAATGCACCTCCTAAGCAGCAATCCCCAGCTGATGAGGTTGATGAAGAGATTGAAGTTGAGCAGGCAGATCCATCGCCGCCGAGAACATTGCAAGTAGAGCCCTCCGAACAAAATAAGGAGGAAAATGACAAGATTGATGGGGAGCTAAATGCTTCCCGAAAGAAAACACCCCCGGTCACATCATCTGGTGCCCGTACCCGGATGGATGTTGATCCTGCTCCTCTTATCACTGCACCCCAATTGGTAGAGGAAGAAAAGAAATCTGATGAGCCGATGGCTCGAGAAGAAACTGTCCCACCAGCTGTGTCTCAAGCAACCGAGAAAGAGGTTGTCGTGCCTCCCACTGAAGAAAGTGCAAGGAAAGAAAAATCCCTTGTGCCCGATAGTCAGAAAGATGCTGAAGGAGTTCCAGCGAGCAAGAACGACAGTTAGTCAAGTTCTTCGAAGCCATCTGCACGAGAAAAATTGAGGAAGCCTCATGCTCCTCTCAAGTCTATTGAGGAAGGTGTGCCTGCACCTGATGATGTTCGGACCCAAGTTATGGGCGATGAAGAACCGCTGAGAAATCCTTTGGAAACCTTCCCTCTGTTTCCTGTTGATGATGGCCCGAATGGTCCAGCTTTCAACGAGTAGTTTCATCGTTCAAAACTTGCATTCTTTGGGACCAGCCCATATGAAGGAGAAAGAACTTCCTTGTCACCAAGATTCTGGACAAAGGAACAGGCCGTGTATTATGCTCGCATTCTGTATGGCAAGAATCGCATCTTCAAGCATAAGATTCTGGATTTCACTGAGCTTGAAAGTTTACCTTGCTTCCATCACACTATCGAGCAAATTGAGCAAGTCTTCCTGAAGAGTTTCCTTCGTTTCAATCATGGCTGGAATCGTGAAGCTATCCTTCAGTTCTACGCCACTCTTTATATCTCAGGAGATCTTGCAAACAGCAGTACTTGGATCCTCGAATGGATGACCGAGGAAGAAAAGATCAAATGTTCGGCTGACCAGTTCTTAGCACTGTTGAATCTTCCTCTGTGTGAATTCGATGCCTCTCGGGAACACAGACTGCACTATTGGGATGTATCCAAAGCTGAACTTCATATGCTGATGGACCCCAAACTTGTTGGTGATGAATGTACCGAAGCAAATCCTAAGAATCTGGCCTATGAGAACAAGGTGTTGTTCTATATCCGCTGCAACTCTCTCACGCCAATGAATAGACCGGAAACCATTCATGGCATCGTGGTGAATGCTCTTCAAGCTATAGCTCGTGGCATTCGGTTTGACATTCCGGATCTTTTCAGTCGCAACTTGGCCTATGCAGCTGATAGCCCTCAAGTTCTGAAGCCATATGCACCATGGGTCATGTTTGCTATTGAGCAGCTCACTGAGAAAAAGTTCTTCTGCCCACATGTTCCGAAAGTTTTCATTCCACCAGTCCGAGACACTCTCCGGATTGTGAAGGACATCGGCAAAGGGAAGACACCTATTGATGCCTCTGCCTCTGCCTCTGCTAAAGCTCTGAAGGTCAAGAAGGCAATAGTCGAAATCCCTCGTGAAGAAAATCCCTCACTATATGAGATTTGTTTTCGCACTCAGCAGGCTCTGGAAAGTCACATCAAGCTCGATCGCAAAGAGAAGTTGGAAATGATGACTGAGATCAATCTGCTTCACAATTATGCTTGCCAAGCTCTTCTGTATGAGAAGGAACAAAATAAGCGATCGCGGACCCTTCTGCGCAAGCATTATTCTTGCACTCAACTGTCTGCCAAGGGTATCAAGAAAGATTATGATCATCTGGAGCTGTTTGAAGTTCCTCGCATCTGAAGGCAAACTCCAGTGCTTCCACAGCGTTCCGCCTCCACCGATCTACTGTTTGTTGAACCCGATGATGATCTTGAAGACACAGCAGCCACACTGATATTCAAGCCACATGCACCTCGCACCACTACTCCCGAAGCTGATCCCGAAGCCCATGTTGCGTCTCCAACTCCTGCTTCGGCCTCGACCATCGCTCGCTCAGCTTCACCAAACAGTTCGAGTTCTAGGGATTCTTCGGACGAGTAGTTCCTCGCATGCATTCTCTTTCCTTTTTGACACTTGTCGACAAAAAGGGGGAGAAGAACATCGAGAGATAGAAAAGCGGGTTATTTGCAGGGTGTTTCCATTCGCCATTTGCTTTCTCTTTCGAACAATTTGCTTTTTGGTCGTTAAACTCGTTGAACTTTTGGTCGTGGAACTTGTCTCACCGTCTGTGGTGATGGTATACTTGCGTCGTCATGTACCATTAATAACCCCTGCAATGCTTTATTTGTTTCCAGTTATCTGTCTGCAGGTGCTATCGAATGTTTACTTCTTGAAACCGCATACATCTTACTCCTATGATTAGCTTTCGCTATCTAACGATGCAGGAGAAGAAAGGTTGTTTCTGACTAGATTGTTCTGATTCACATGCTGTTGTTCTTCGCATATTTCTATCGTATCATCTTTGTTGCAGGAAAACCTCGTCTGAAGCACATCTACTCCGAACAATATGCTTGTGACTCCCTTGCCCTGATTGTTCCTCGAACATCTAACTTGCAGGGAAACTATATCTCGTGTGGAGTCAAACTGTGCTCTGAGAAAATCTTCATGGCGTATCCTTTGCCACAACGCTTTTCAGATTATCCTCGTTATCTAACTAATCTATTTCAAAGGTTGTGTGTGGCAGGAAATACCCCAGACCTTGTCGTCGCCGTTCTCCGCCTCGATGCTCAGCGCATAGAGGTGGAGGAACTCCGTGGGGTTGGGGGCATCGTCGTAGCATGGAGGCAGCTCAGGCTTGAACTTCGCGGGCCAGACCACGCGACGCAGCTCACGGGTGAAGGCACGGCAGCCCACACCGCTCGAGGGGACGCCGCCAGCGAGGGCGGCGCGGTTTTGACCCCCGACCGCTGCAACGTCTTGAACGGCCTGGTCCTGGCGCTGGCACTGCCGCTCGAGGAGCACTCGCGCGTCGGGGGGTGCACGGCGGATGATCTGGCAGTTGGCTTCGTCTCGGTCTGGTGAGGACGCGCCGCGGGACGGCTCACGAGCCCGCGCGCTGCGCTGGGGCCCGGCGCACTCGTCGCGCAGAGGAGGCGGCGGGGGAGCGCCGTGCGCCAGGTCCCCAGCACGAGACGGCGGAGGGCGGAGCGAGTGAGAAGGCACCGGAGCGTCCCCGGCGACGTTGACGAGCTCGGTGATGCGGCCAAGCCAGGCGTCGTAGCCGGCGTCATCCGAACGGTAGCGGAGCAGCTCACGCGCCATGAGCAGCGCGGCCTGCGGGTTCGGCGGCCCACGGTTGGCGAGGAAGGAGGCCATGGCGGTGCGGCCGTCCGCCCGCACAGAGGGGTGCAGGGAGGAGTCCTGCTGCTAGCGGGCAGCGGGGCCGGTGGCGGCAGCAGCCTCGGCTTCGGGGCGGTGGCGATTGCTGCTGCCACCGGCTCTGTCTGAGCCACGCGGCCAGCCCTGCGCTCGGCGCGCTCGCGACGTGCATCGGCCATCGGGTTGGTGGAGCTGAGGGCGGAGCAGAAGAACGGTAGCACACCCCTACCTGGCGCACCAAATGTCCGAAGTCGGGCTCCGGGGACCCAAAGGTTCGAACACTGGGGTGAGCTCGTTCTACCGCTTCGTCTCCTACCACGACTGAGCTACGGCGAGGCTACGGCGAGAGCGTGCTGGCGAGGAACGGGGCGAGGACTCAGCGGTTTACCCAGGTTCGGGCCACCTTGTGGTGTAAGACCCTACTCCTGCTTGGTTGGTATTGCTCTGGTGAGAGAGAGTACAAGGTTGGGGATGATGGGAATGAGAGCCGATCCCGAAGTCCTCTCCTCTACTACGGCAGCACTGCCCTTTATATCAGCCTTGGTCCTTTTCCCCCTCAAAACTTAGGCGGGAAGGGTTGCCACATTTGGCGATTTTGAAAGGGGACAGGCGCTCAGGCTATCCTGACTAAAGGTGGTCTTCGCCTGCCAAAGCATGATCCATGACGCGCCGGTGGGCACGGTGATGACCTCCGCCCTGCGCGCCCGTCGTCTTGGTCTTCCTTCGCCGATCGGGTAACCTTTGGGGTTGCTTTGGGGACTAGATAGCTGGCCCTGCTCCCTTAACACGAAAGAGGAAACCATCTTCATCCGCGCCTGCTGGCGCGGCCTCTGCTGCTGCTCGTCGCCGTGCGCGTCACCCACGTGATGGGCTCCAGACCGTGCGACACGCCGAACGGCCTTCGTCTCGAGTGCCTGCGGGAGGGGGCCTCAGGAGGACACCTTGGGAAGCCACCTCGCGAGGTCACTTCGGGGAGCCGCCTCGTGAGAGGGCCTCGCGAGGCCATTGATGGGGGTGGTGAGTATTGTTTGCCACTTCCTGAGGAGGGGGCCTCAGGAGGCCAGGGCCTCATGAGGGGTCTTGGTGAGATGCTCGGTGGTGATGGCCCGCTAGGCCCATGCCAGGCGTTGCGCCCTGGACCAAAGGCAGAAGGGCCTGGATACCCTGGGTTCCAAGGGCCCGACACTAACTCTCGCGCTGACTAGGGCATCCTACAGCCAGACCTGCTCTGATACCAATCGCTGGGGCACCCCGGCTCAGAGAGACCGGAACACCCCGTATTCCAGCCCAGAGATCAAGTCTTCTGGAATACGGCACTGCTTGGCATAGAACAAATCAGCTCTTTATTACGAATAACATGGGTACAAGGGTCCGATATTACAAAGGTTACAGGGGCACGGCGACACTTCGCCTGCTAAGGTAGTTCTATGCTAGCAGCGGAACATCTCATAGCGGAATAAATTCTAGCAGCGGAACAACAACGATGGTGATGAACTCCACTCCGCAGTGACTCTGGCTGGGACGCATCCTAGAGCGCAACCTCGGGATCCTCGTCAAACAATCAATCATGGCATGACCTGCAATCTGGCATGACACGCCAGGTGAGTACTTTGAATGTACTCGCAAGCTCACAGCAACCAAAGCAATCAAGACAAACAACAGCACGGCATTTACAGGTTAATCATCAATGATGAATACAACACTACTAGAACAACATGAGCATGGCAGGTACATATAATTCATGACATGAACATGAGGATACTAGCACTAGCATGCAAGGGGGTCAACGTTTAAGGTCTCATGGACTAACTTACTCTGCTCAGAGGTCATCTCGTAACCACCATATGTCTCAGACTTACCATCATGAACATCACACGATCACCTCAGGATCAACCAAGCTCGGTATCAACAATACCATCGTGATCATCACATGACCACACTGTTGGTGCAATATTTGCCTCCTTGTGTTTTGGAGATTGTTGACAGAAACATGCATGGACTGATTTGTTTGCTAGTGCACACACAGAGAAATAGCCCATGCAGTACGTAAGAGAATGCTGTCTCCGGTGTCCAGCCCAAGCAGACACCATCAAGTGCATTGGATGAAACTACGATTGTGATCTTATGTCAACGTCACTCATACGAAGATTCACCTCGCTCACCTCGATGGCCTACATTTTATCTCCTATGCTTACTCTGAGTCAGAATGATGCATATCTTCAGGGGGGGGCATGTTTTATCTTTGTAATTATCTCTCGTCCTCCGTTATCCTTCGCATTCCATTTCACTTTTTTTCTATCTTTTGATGTGTTCTATTTTGTCAACAATCGTCCAAAAAGGGGGAGAATGTTGGTGCACTATTTGCCTCCTTGTGTTTTGGAGATTGTTGACAGAAACAGGCATGGACTGATTTGTTTGCTAGTGCACACAGAGAGAAATAGCCCATGCAGTACCGAAGAGAATGCTGTCTCCGGTCTCTAGTTCGAGGAACTTCACCGAAGAATATCTGCACAGCAGATAAGAATGTGCTACATCCTTGAAGTCTTGTAGACGAGAAGAATGGCGTGAAGGAGTTAACCCCTCGAAAATTTATTGCTGACGCGAAGCAATTGGTTAGGTGATTGTGTCCGAAGAATATTGACTGCAGCGATGGAAGACGAAGACGAAGTGAAGACGTAGCATTCTTTTCGTCGTTTCTCTTTCATTCATTTGAGTCATAGGACCTCCGTTCTATTAAGAGGGGCATAGGTTCTCGAAGCTTAGATCCGCTGTGATGCTTAGCCCAAACCTATGTGAGACTGAGAGAAATCTCTTTATGCTTCGAATGATTACCTGCCAGCAGAAGACGTTGTTCCTCGGTGCTGTAGGAGATATCTTTTGAACTGAGGAGTTAGCATTACTTGCTCCGCACGTAATGTTACCGTTGTGCTCAATTCCGACAGTTGGACTCGTGTCGTTCGGCCGTTGGCTGCTCCACATGTCCAATTTGGTCTTTTCCCTTCAGGGAAGGATGCGGCTATAAATAGCCACCCCGCTCCAACATTGCATGTTGGCTGCTCCACATAAGATTTCTGAGAAGATTGATTGAGCATCCCCTCTCCGAGTGATTTGAGTTTAAGATCCACCGAGAGAAAAATCAAGAGCCAAAACATAGACAGTGGTTGTGCATCACAGTAGTTCTGAGTTAGAGTTCTTGTACCTATTACTCTTGAGAGCTGCGCACTCTCTAGACAGATAGGTGTCGGCTCGAGTGTCGAAGAGTAATTGTCTTCACCGAGCAAGATCTTCAGCAACCAAGAGTCGTTGTGGTTTGCGAAGAAGTCTGTCGAAGGTTTCGAGATCGCCAACAAGTATCTACCACGAGTGAAATCAACTGGAGTCTGAACAGTTCCGAGTTGAAGGAGAATAGGGCGAAGAGAGTTTATCTTCTGTGTTAAATCACAACCCCTCCAACCAGACGTAGTCCTTTGGCAGAAGGGCGAACTGGTCTACCAAATTCATCTGTCGCCATCGAGCACCACTGGTTCATTTTATTTCACTGCATTTCTTTCAGCAGTTTACTCTCGTGCTCTGTGTCGATAGTTTATCCGATCAATCATAGTTCGTCAATTATCTGTTGCATTCTCATCATACATTTCTTTCGTCTCAAGTAAATTTATTTTCTTCGAACTACTGTATGTATGCGTGATTTCATTCAGTGCCGAATCCATTCACCTTGTCACCACTTCCCGTTCATTTCCATCGCAGTTCATATTGTGTTTTCCCTCGTGCTACTGCATCTGCTCATATAGTGCATTACCTTCGCATCTGTCAAACATGTGTTCAAATAATTATTGCTTCCTACATCAATAGATATGTTCCTCTATAGTGAGCTTAATTAAGTGCTTTTCTACCGAAGTTTATTTCCGCTGCTGTGTTTGGGATCAGTTCAAAACATTTTTGAATCTCCCATTCACCCCCCTCTGGTCGATATACTCCCGGTCCTAACACTCTCGGTTCAAAGAATTTATGAGTTTTTTGTGGGAATTTTTGGAATGACAGAAATATAGGTTGCTTCACAACCTAGGGCAAACAGGGTTATTCCTTTAATAGAAAACGGAATATTCCCAAGAAATAAATATTGGGGTTGGGCTAAGATGGAAATGACATGGCCTTGGGATAGATTTGAGAATAACAAGCCACTAGGAAGTGGCAGGAGAGAGGATCTTCCCAGGTTTCAAGACCACATAGCCACGGAAAAAGAACTCCAAATAAAAATTCGAAGAAATCCAAAAGAAAAAGAAAGGGCCAAAAATCGGGGTGTTACAGACGTCGATGCAGATAACTGTGTAAGAAACATATTCTGGGCCAACGCAAGTTGCAGAGGATCTTATGAAGATTTTGGAGACTGCATCACGTTCGACATGACATATAAAAAGAACAAATTCCACATGCCGATGGGGGTGTTTGTGGGAGTGAACCATCATCTCCAGAGCACGATCTTTGCTGTCGCCCTTGTGCGAGATGAAATGATCCCGTCGTTCGAATGGGTTTTCAAAACATTTTTGAGGTGCATGAACCACAAGGCACCAATCTGCATACTCACAGGTACAACACAACACCTGAATATTTACATTTGTTCGGTCCACTTTTATTTCTTCTGTATTTCTTGCGCATAGCCAACTTAATAAAAATACACTACTTGTGCCTCTCAGACCAATGTTCATCGATGAAGGCAGCATTAAAAACTAGCCTACCAGATACATTACATAAGTTGTGTCGCTGGCACATCCTGAAGAAGTACAAAGACCACCTCACCTTGCTGTATAAGGCGTACGACACATTCAAGGCTGACCTCACTGCAGTGCTGAACTGTCCACTAATGCCGACAGAATTTGAACGAGCATGGAAGGATCTCATGCAGAAATACAACTTGCAAAATAACGAAGTGATGAATTCGCTATGGGATGACCGGCACGAGTGGATCTCAGCTTACTACAAAGAAATTTTCTGTGCGCGCATGACTTCCATGCAGAGAAGTGAGAGAATGAACCGAATATTGAAGAAAAACTTCGTCAAAGAGAAGCATGATCGCCATCTGTTTGCTCAACAGGTGGACAAGTGCATTCAGACCAGGAAGGCCGTCGAGCACGCAGAGACAATCGGGAATGAGGTAAAATAAAATATTCATCAAACTAGTAATAACTACAAAAACAAACAATATTTCCAGTTTTGTCATGTGTAACACTAATTTTCTGATCATGCAGTCAGAGGTAAAGACTACCACCAAATTTGGATTTGAAGTCCAGCTGTCCAAAATATACACGAGGGCAGTTTTTGCAGATTTCAAGGAGACACATTACCGCAGCACAGCATTCAGAGCAGGGCAGTGCCCTGACAACACAACAAAGTACCTCGTACACCACTACAACCGATCAGATGCATTTGATTGGGCAAGGCACGAATTCCAAGTGGTCGCCGATGTCGAGAATGGTGTCTACGAATGCGAGTGCAAACTCTGGACACACACAAGTGCGGTTCAAATTACACAAAAAAGACTAATTTCAGCAAGTTATGCATGGAACATCACTATTCTGCCGTAGAAAACTGCTGGCAGAAACATCAATGGACCTGGCAAACAGAGGGACAAAGTTTGACGCCGGGTACCATAGGGCGATGTCTGGTATGAGGGCGCTGATGGAGGAGGTCGATGTGCTGAACAAAGAAGATGAAGCAGCAAAAATTCAACAAGCACAGAACTCCATGCTTGACAACAATACTTGGCAAACAGGAGGTGTCGAACACACCGCTACTGCTCAAATCAAAAAGGAAATAATCCTTCCACCTCCTATTTCAAACACAAAAGGGAGGAAGAAAGGGGGCGATGCAGCTCAAAAAAAGGCTGCATCCAAGGAGAAAAATGCTGAAACAAATAGTAAGCCACAGCCTGAGCTGGACAGTGATGGTCGGCCGCTGGGAATAAGAAGGTGCAAGACATGTAATGTCATCAGCGGACACAATTCCAGGACATGTAAAAAAACAAGAACAAGAAAACCCTGGCCCTGACGATGCGCAACAAAACAGGGATGCTGCACCAAGACAACAGAATAATAGCAATACCATTTATGCTGCCAACACTGAAAATTTGCCAAAACCAAGACTCTGCAGCATCTGCAAAAAGAGGGAGAGACACAACACAAGAACCTGCCCCGAAAAAACAAGATCACAAAATGAAGAAGAGGATGAACATGAAAATGTAGAAGAAGATAGTGATGGAAGTGAAGAAGATGCAGCTTATGAAGAAGAAGGAGACGAAGAAGAGGATGAAGAAGAAGAAGAGAATGAAGAAAATGAAGAACCTGAAGAAACAATGCCTACAAGACCACCAAACAAAAGACAGAAAACAGAGGGGAAAGCTGTACAGAAACAAGCAACGACGACAACACATCCAAAAAACAGGACAGGATCGCGAAAGGATGCAGTTCAAAGTGGTGCAAAACCAGCACCGCCATCAACCAGCACGCGAGGAGTGACAAAGATTGCAGTTCACAGCAGTGCAAAAAAAATACCGCCATCAACCACCAGGCAAGGCCGTACAAACACTACAGTGCGAAGAGAAGAATCTGCAACACCGCCAAGATCAACACGGCAAACTGCAACAAGAGACGTGCTCCAGTCGCCAAGAAGAAGCAGCAGGTTAACGACAAAATAGATACGGTTCACTATAGTAATCATTTATCAGTTTGCATATCTGTAAGACTTATGTAAACACGAATTTCATGCTGACTTTGAGCTTCCACTACACAACGTGAGTAAATTGATGTATACGACTAATTGATGTATGGAGTAACACATTGACACATTTTGACCGACAAACAAAACACACAATGCAGTTCACTCGTAGACAGCATGAAGTTCTGTCCTACAAGCCAGGCGGTTCGGATTAGGTAAACAAACTACAAACTGATTTAAATAAGCAAACACGCATGTCTCATAGATAAAAACACAAACACGAGTTGTTATTACAGACCACATAACAGAATAAGATGGAGCATTCCAAACGCAAAAAGTACTTATTACAAATCCACCTCAAATATTACCCAATCACCTCAAATATTAACCAATCAAGTCAAACGTGATTTCAATAATACGGTCACCAACTTCAAAAAAGTTGAGGACAACAACTTGACGAGACCTCAGGCCACTCTCAATGACGAATTCCTTCCAGCCTTTCTGCAGATATAGCCGCCCATCAACATCAACACGGTACTCAGCTGGTTTGGGGTGACCTTTGTCGAGAACAACTTGGAGAACACCCGCCTTCTTAAGGTAGAGATACCTAATAGCTTGATGGAGGATTTTCTACAGCAATAGTAATAAAACTATTAGAGGACAATAATAGCAATACACTTCTCATATTGTGTACACAGCAGAAACGAACCAGCATGTAGTGTTTACGCTAGCTAGATGAAGTGCACAATGGAGACAACAGAAGTACAGAGCAAGCGTACATGCAATTCATTATATCTCTTTCACGAAGTGCACAAAAGGAGGCACGTGCAGTGCGCAACATGCTAATATGCAGTACAAGTATCACTTACACGAAGTTCACGTTAAGATGCATGTAGTGCATATATGATATTAAAAAAATGGTGCAAACTAGTAGTGCACATCACATATCTATGCAGTGCATATCTTGTAACCATGCAGTTCATACAAAGAAAAAATAAACAAGATCTATATACCATATCAAAAACTTGTGCGGTACACTTCAATAGACAAAAGAGGTGCGCTTCTAAAGTAATAGCAGTTCAGTCTTGTCTGGGAATTATACATAATAATGAAAGACACGAAAAATAATCAGATCAAAATGAAAATTACCATCTTGTAATGAGTCTCCACATCTGTGGGCGTGAAGCGATGGACAAATGGGCTAGTGCGGCCAAGGCCACGGCGAAGCAAAGCAGAATGGAACTCAACGAGATTGATCTCGTCCAGATCCAATCCCTCCGTGAAAACCGTACCATATGCAAGCTGCTGAGCTCGCCCAGATTGGCACAACACCTTGCCACTCCGGCGAGCACGCCGCTCCTCAGTGCAAGCCGAGCAGTCGCAGTGCGTCGGCACACCAGAACCATGGCCGCAGCAGGAGAGGTTCGCACAGCGGCCTGGCGCCATGGCGAAAAAACCCTAGAAACCGAAAAAAACAAAGGGCGCTTTGAAGAGGAGAGAAGATGCGGCTACAGGGGAAATGAACTGCAAAGGAGAGTTAAAAATATATAGAAGAGGAATGCAAAATGTCTAGGCACACCGGAAAAAAAATGGAAGAATTAATGAAAGTTACGTTACCCAAAAAACCAAGACAATCAATGAAACTAACATTACACAGAAAAAGGGAAGACCCAAAAAACGATGTAGCGGACTGCCCATTGGACTTCTGTGTCACACACCCCGAAACGCACGTCACTTATATATATATATATATATATATATATATATAATTTTTTAAATACATAATTCAACAAACGATTAAACAGTTATGCAGAAAGGTGCATGCAGTTCACAAGATTAACTAACGCAGTGCACAAGATGAGTATGTGCAGTGCAGTACCTGCTTAAATGAAGTTCTCACGCATTGCAGTTCACAACGTTTGTAAAAGCAGTACAAATATAACATCCGAGACAATTATACAAGGTACAAAGAGCATGGAAAATTAATGACATACGAAATTAAAAAAAAAGATGACCGCCTAGCTGCATCCCCGCCACAGCCAGTCTCCTATTAGGTCTGCGCCAACAGAGGCGAGACCGTTCTGAGCCACGATGCATCGGGCAAGGAGCACAAGGGCTCACAGGTCAGAATGGTGTTGCAGCGAGCGCCGTGTGTAAGCACCCAATAAGTATCAAGAGGAGTTCGGAAGGGGTGCCTCGCTAGTGCTTATAAACCGGTCGTGGGCGCTCTCGCCAGGTGAGGTGGGACTAAACTTTAGCGCATACCCACTGCACAGAATGAACCAGCCATGCACGCAGGCCTACCTGGGCCGGATGTGACTTACTCCCCAACAGGCCCAACACATTATCACATTCCACGGCCCACTAAAGACAACAAGACTCGAAAAAAATGGGAAGAGGCATTACGATGCGTTTATCACCAACAACAAAAATATAAAAGTATAAAAGCGAGCAACTGCAGTTCGCTCACATAAAAAATGCAGGAAGCTGCAAAAGCCACAACAGGAATACAACGCAGTGCGGTTTACTAAAGCAAGAAGTTGGTCATTTCCTCATTGCAGTCTGTTTTAAACTAAATTGCAGTGTGCACATAGCGCGTTCGAAAAAAAAGTCTTTATTAAAATGAATATCTACAACAACAAAAAATGGGGGGGGGTCCCCCCCCACCCCGCCCCCAACCTCACGTTCAGGAACTGCAGTTCCTGAAAAATAAACAGATGCAGTCCGTTGTATTCAACAATGCAGTTCGTTGTTTTCAACAAAGAAGTGCGGATACATCTTAAATGCAGTTCGGCTATTGCGGATACATCTAAACCGCCTACAAACGTACTAAAACATTGCACGCCTGGAGACACAGAGGTGGTTAACAAAAATATTATCGATGAAAATTATTAAAAAAAATGATCAAAAAACCCACGATCACAGACAACCCCCACTCCGACCGGTTGCAGCACTAAAAAGCCACGATCGCAGACACAAACCAACCCACGATTTGCACAACCGCATCGTCATGGGAGATCGTGCAGTTCATCCTTTCCCGCCATCCCGCCCTTATATTCAGACCTCCGCCAGGGCTTTCTCATCCACAACAACAGAAAAATCGCCCTTGCGCTGCCACCAATTCCCTCCCACTCAGCCACGCCATGGTGTTCACCAAGGAGTTCAAGGAGGTGGAGGCGCACGGCAACAACAAGTTGCATGTGATCCACACCAACGACTTGGAGAAGACGGCGAACACCATCCAACAGTACGAGCGCCACCTCCAGGTCCAGCGACACAACATCGTCGGAGTTGACGTGGAGTACACCAAGAAGGAAGGCCCGAACCAGAAGGCCGCCCTCGTTCAGCTTTTCGTCGCCAAGGATCATCTGGTGCTGCTCTTCCAACTCAGTGCCACCCACGATAACTGCATCAGGTTTGACAACTTCCTCGCCAACCCCAGGTACATGTTTGCTGGCTTCTCCATCGACGGCGACATAGAAAAGGTCCAGCGAGTCAGGCTGGAGATCGCCAACTTCGTCGACATCCAAAAGGAATGGAAGGTGCCCACAGCGACCAAGCCGCTCGACTCCCATGCAGACGTCTCCGGCATCCTCGTCGACGACTACTACAACAACATAAAGAAGAAGATGACGGACGCAGAGCACAAGCGCTGGGAGTGCATGCCCCTGACCATGAGGCACATCGAGTATGCGGCAAAGGACGCTTACGCCGCATACGAGATATGGAGCCGCCTCACCATCACCCAGGATGGGTTCCGCCGGGAAAAACTCGAGAAGGAGAAGTCCAGGAAGTGCGCCAGGTCCTGCGGCGACTACGACTACTGAAGAAAAGAGGTGGTGCCGGCCATGAAAGTACCTACAAGATTGCTCGTGCCATTTTAGATTTCTCATCAGATTTGCTTTCTGTCAAGTTTGTAGTTTGCTTGTGTTAAATTTAGGTTTGCTTGTGATGCAGTTTGCTTTGTAATCATGGAGTTTGCTTATGTTATGAACAAGTTTATTTCCTGTACAATGTTGCAGTTCTCTGTTAGAATATGCGGCAGTGCACTAAAAAATATATAAACATTCCAAAAGAGAGTGTGATTCGGATACCGCACAAAGCATGTGCACATGGTAGTGCACAAATGAACGAACATTCAGTGCACAAACCGTACTGTACAGGAAGGCAGTGCGGAAATGTAGAGACATGCAGTACAGAACATTCATAGATACAGTTCACAACGTTCTAACAAAGCAGTGCACAATCTATAATAAAAAACACAAGTACGTACAAAAAAAATTATTGACCGCCCTAGTCCAACATGGCCCCAGCCAGTCTTGTACTAGGACAGCGCCCACAGAGATCCATAGACGAGTCCGTTCTGAGCCACCTTGCACGGGGGCCAGGAAGACTTCGGCCCACAGGTCAGAGGGGGTGTGGGCAGCGAGCGCCAAGTGTAAGCGCCCAATGAGTATCAAGAGGAGTTCGAATGGGTTGCCTCTCCAGGGCTTATAAACCGGTCGTGGGCGCTCTCGCCAGGCGAGGTGGGACTAAAGTTCAGCGCATACACACTGCACAGAACGAACCAGCCGTGCACGCAGGCCTACCTGGGTCGGATGTGACTTACTCTCAAATAGGCCCAACACATTATCACATTCCACGGCCCACTAAAAGAGAATAAAGACTCGAAAAAAAAGGAAGAGGCATTACAATGCAGTTCAACTGCAGTTCGCTGACATAAAAGATGCAGGAAGCTGCAAAAAGTCACAGAAGGGATGCAGTCCGCAGGAATCCAACAATGAAGTGCACTATGGTGATGCAAGAAGTGCGTTCAGTTTCGCATTGCAGTCCGTTTTCAACTAAATTGCAGTGCGGTTACCTACAAGATTGCAGACCGACAAATTCTGATCGCTATTATTTATAAAAAAATAAAAAATAAATTCCAGCCATAAATAAAGCAGTGCACTTACATTTTTATGAAATTTGGCATCTGATCTAATGCAGTGTACTCAGAATAAAATCAGTTACATGCAGTGCAGTTTCTCAACATAGGCAGTCGTTTTATATTTTACAAGCGGTGCAAATAGTATGAAAAAACACCAAACAGAAAAATGTCAGTTCTACCAGTGGTGTGCGAAAAAAAAGAGGCCAGGCCATTTCAGATTTTGAGCCCACTAACAGACCCTCCACGACGCAGAGCCTCTCAGCAGTTGCCTTGAAATATCACACACCACCACACCACCACGTCCTGTAGCGAACCGCCATAGAAAAAAACATTCAGAAGAACTTCGATCGTCCGCAGAATACCCATTGCCGCTTCTTCACCCACTCTCTTTCATCAACCCCTCTCTCCAAAACAAACGCGAGAGAGCAGAGGACAGCCATGGCCGATGCACCTCTGTACAAGCGGCGCCGCAGGTACACCAGGGAGCTCCATGACGTCGAACTCCACGGCAACCACAAGCTCCACGTCATCTACACAAGCAAGGGTCGTGATGTGGACAAGATGCTGTCCACGCTCAGGAGGAAGCTCGGCGGCATGCCCGTCAAAACCGTCAGCGTTGATGTCGAGTACACGCACTACGAGGATCCACAGAAGGCAGCCGTCCTCCAGCTATGCGTAGAACACGAATGCCTTGTCTACCACATCTCTGCTGCTGAAGACATGTGAGAATGATTATCAATCTGTAGTATTGGTTGTCAATTTCAATTTTTAATTTTCTTCATCGCAAATGCCCTTATAGAATGATACATATATAATTTATAGAAGGATAAAGAAACCTGGATTCTCACAACTTCAAAGCATTGCATAGCCTTTGGTGGTACTGAATAACTTGTACAGTCTCACTATAAACAACACTCATACTCACTCTATACCAAAAACTTGCAGG
The DNA here is from genome assembly GCA_039707655.1 of Elymus sibiricus. Classification (NCBI taxonomy): domain Eukaryota; kingdom Viridiplantae; phylum Streptophyta; class Magnoliopsida; order Poales; family Poaceae; genus Elymus; species Elymus sibiricus. The sequence continues at coordinate 231,125,439 of CM077672.1, read as the reverse complement.
CCCCTGCAACTGCAGGAATTCCTCCTGAATGACGAATACACATTCGCCGGATTCGCCATTCAAGGAGACAAGAGAAAGCTGAAACTATCTGGCTTGGAGATCAACTCCGACAACTACATTGATATTCAAGTGGAATGGAGAGATCCATACAACAGAAAGAGATATGACTCTCTGGCTGATGTTGCCAGCAGGGTGATCGACAATCACTACATGGACATGAAGAACAAAATCAACCGTCAGGAAGACCATACTTTGTGGGGGTTCTGCCCGCTGCCAGACAAGCTTATCAAGTACGCAGCAATAGATGCATTCACCAGCTATGATTCATGGAAACGCATCGATGATATTGTCACGGGACTACAGAGGGCACAGGAAGAAAAAGAAAAGAAGAAGAACAAGGATGTAATTCCATACAGCAACTAGAAAGGAACAAACAAAAGAAGTCTGAGAGGTGCTAGGTTTAGTTTCATTTTGCTTAAATTGTGTTGTCCCTTGTTTCCTGTTGCTAGGTTTTGCTTATGTCAGCTCCAACAAGCTTGCTAGTTTGCGAACAGAAAAATGCCGTTGAACTTCAGCACTAGTTTGTTAAGGAGTTTGTATTCAGATAAGTATGTTCAATTCAAGGTGATTAAAAACACGTTTGCAAACAATAATGTCTGACACACAAACATACTACATACATACCAACAGATTCAAAAATATCATTACACAAAAGATTAAACACAAACGATAAAACACCATTGGACAGACAGCACAGAAGGAAAGGGACATGCAGTTCACAACCAGAATACAAGCAGTTCACACTATAGCCAGATGCAGTGCGAAGAAGATATACACGCAGTGCACCAGAAGAATTACACATGTCACGACTCGCCTACGCATGCGACGATGCGGCACGCCGCGTCGTCGCCTGCTCCGGCTCGTTCCAGGCTCGGCCTCGCCGGGGGTGGGGGAAGGGGGGTCGACCCCCTCTCCCCCACCCCCGTCTCGGCCTCGCGCTAATGCGGCAGTGCGCTTGGTTGACAGGCGCAGTGCGGTTATTCTGTTTTCCCACCACCCCAAAGCCGAACAACCACCCACCCACCCCTAAGATAGATAGTGGGGTCACGTATGTCACAGACTCGCCTACGCATGCGACGACGCGGCACGCTGCGTCGTCGCCTGCTCCGGCTCGTTCCTGGCTCGGCCTAGCCGAGGGTGGGGGAGGGGGGGTCCCGACCCCCCCTCCCACACCCCCGGCTCGGCCTCGCGCTAACGTGGCAGAGCGCTTGGTTGACAGGCGCTGTGCGGTTATTCTGTTTTCCCCCCACCCCAAACCCGAACAACCCCCCACCCACCCCTAAGATAGATAGTGGGGTCACGGATGTCACGGACTTGCCTACGCATGCGACGACGCGGCACGCCGCGTCGTTGCCTGCTCCGGCTCATTCCTGGCTCGGCCTCGCCGGAGGTGGGGAGGGGGGTCCCGGCTCGGCCTCCCGCTACGCGGCAGTGCGCTTGGTTGACAGGCGTAGTGCGGTTATTCTGTTTTCCCCCCACCCCAAACCCGAACAACCCCCACCCACCCCTAAGATAGATAGTGGGGTCACGGATGTCACGGACTCGCCTATGCATGCGATGACGCGGCACGCCGCGTCGTCGCGTGCTCCGGCTCGTTCCTGGCTTGGCCTTGCCGGGGGTGGGGGAGGGGGGTCCCGACCCCCCTCCCCCACCCCCGGGTCGGCCTCGCGCTAACGCGGCAGTGCGCTTGGTTGACAGCCGCAGTGCGGTTATTCTGTTTTCCCCCCACCCCAAACCCGAACAACTCCACACCCACCCCTAAGATAGATAGTGGGGTCACGGATGTCACGGACTCGCCTGCTCCGGCTCGTTCCTGGCTCGGCCATGCCGGGGGTGGGGGGGTCCCGACCCCCCCTCCCTCACCCCCGGCTCGGCCTAGCTCTAACGCGGCAGTGCGCTTGGTTGACAGGCGCAATGCGGTTATTCTGTTTTCCCTCCACCCCAAACCCGAACAACCCCCCACCCACCCCTAAGATAGATAGTGGGGTCATGGATGTCACGGACTCGCCTACGCATGCGACGACGCGGCACGCCGCGTCACCGCCTGCACCGACTCGTCCCTGGCTCGGCCTCGCCGGGAATGGGGGAGGAAGGGTCCCGACCCCCCCCCCCCGACCCCACCCCCGGCTCGGCCTCGCGTTAACGCCGCAGTGCACTTGGTTGACAGGCGCAGTGCGGTTATTCTGTTTTCCCCCCACCCCAAACCCGAACAATCCCCCACCCACCCCTAACATAGATAGTGGGGTCACGGATGTCACGGACTCGCCTACACATGCGACGACGCGGCACGCCGTGTCGTCGCCTGCTCCGGCTCGTTCCTGGCTCGGCCTCGCCGAGGGTGGGGGAGGGGGTCCCGACCCCCCCTCCCACACCCCCGGCTCGGCCTCGCGCTAACGTGGCAGTGCGCTTGGTTGACACGCGCAGTGCGGTTATTCTGTTTTCCCCCCACCCCAAACCCGAACAACCCCCCACCCACCCCTAAGATATATAGTGGGGTCACGGATGTCACGGACTCGCCTACGCATGCGACGACGCGACACGTCGCGTCGTCGCCTACTCCGGCTCGTTCCTGGCTCGGCCTTGCCGGGGGTGGGGGAGGGGGGTCCCGACTGCCCTCTCCCACCCCCGGCTTAGCCTCGCGCTAACGCGGCAGTGCGCTTGGTTGACAGGCGCAGTGCGGTTATTCTGTTTTCCCGCCACCCCAAAACCGAACAACCCCCCACCCACCCCTAAGATAGATAGTGGGGTCACGGATGTCACGGACTCGCCTACACAAGCGACGACGAGGCACGCCGCGTCGTCGCCTGTTCCGGCTTGTTCCTGGCTCGGCCTCGCCGGGGGTGGGGGAGGGTGGTCCCGACCCACCCCCCCCCCCCCCCCCCGACCCCACTCCGGCTCGGCCTCGCGCTAACGCGGCAGTGCGCTTGGTTGACAGGCGCAGTGCGGTTATTCTGTTTTCCCCCCACCCCAAACCCGAACAACTCCCCACCCACCCCTAAGATAGATAGTGGGGTCACGGATGTCACGGACTCGCCAGCTCCGGCTCGTTCATGGCTCGGCCACGCCGGGGGTGGGGGAGGGGGGGTCCCGACCCCCCTCCCTCACCCCCGGCTCGGCCTAGCTCTAACGCGGCAGTGCGCTTGGTTGACAGGCGCAATGCGGTTATTCTGCTTTCCCCCCACCCCAAACCCGAACAACCCCACACCCACCCCTAAGATAGATAGTGGGGTCATGGATGTCACGGACTCGCCTACGCAAGCGACGACGCGGCACGCCGCGTCGTCGCCTGCTCCGGCTCATTCCTGGCTCGGCCTCGCCGGAGGTGGGGGAGGGGGGTCCCGATCCCCCCTCCCCCACCCCCAGCTCGGCCTCGCGCTAACGCGGCAGTGCGCTTGGTTAACAGGCGCAGTGCGGTTATTCTGTTTTCCCCCCACCCCAAACCCGAACAACCCCCCACCCACCCCTAACATAGATAGTGGGGTCATGGATGTCACAGACTCGCCTACGCATGCGACGACGCGGCACGCCGCGTCAACGCCTGCACCGGCTCGTTCCTGGCTCGGCCTCGCCGAGAATGGGGGAGGGGGGTCCCGACCCCCCCCCCCCGACCCCACCCCCGGCTCGGCCTCGCGTTAACGCCGCAGTGCACTTGGTTGACAGGCGTAGTGCGGTTATTCAGTTTTCCCTTCACCCCAAACCCGAACAACCCCCCACCCACCCCTAACATAGATAGTGGGTTCACGGATGTCACGGACTCGCCTACACATGCGACGACGCGGCACGCTGCGTCGTCGCCTGCTCCGGCTCGTTCCTGGCTCGGCCTCGCGCTAACGTGGCAGTGCGCTTGGTTGACAGGCGCAGTGCGGTTATTTTGTTTTCCCCCCACCCCAAACCCGAACAACCCCCCACCCACCCGTAAGATAGATAGTGGGGTCACGGAAGTCACGGACTCGCCTACGCATGCGACGACGCGACACGTCGCGTCGTCGCCTGCTCCGGCTCGTTCCTGGCTCGGCCTTGCCGGGGGTGGGGGAGGGGGGGTCCCGACTGCCCTCCCCCACCCCCGGCTCGGCCTCGCGCTAACTGGGCAGTGCGCTTGGTTGACAGGCGCAGTGCGGTTATTCTGTTTTCCCGCCACCCCAAACCCGAACAACCCCCCAACGACCCCTAAGATAGATAGTGGGGTCACGGATGTCACGGACTCGCCTACGCAAGCGACGACGCGGCACACCGCGTCGTCGCCTGCTCCGGCTCGTTCCTGGCTCGGCCTCGCCGGGGGTGGGGGAGGGGGGTCCCGACCCCCCCCCCCCGACCCCACTCCGGCTCGGCCTCGCGCTAATGCGGCAGTGCGCTTGGTAGATAGGGGCAGTGCGGTTATTCTGTTTCCCCCCACCCCAAACCCGAACAACTCCCCACCCACCCCTAAGATAGATAGTGGGGTCACGGATGTCACGGACTCGCCTGCTCCGGCTCGTTCATGGCTCGGCCACGCCATGGGTGGGGGAGGGGGGGTCCCGACCCCCCCTCCCTCACCCCCGGCTCGGCCTAGCTCTAACGCGGCAGTGCGCTTGGTTGACAGGCGCAATGCGGTTATTCTGTTTTCCCCCCACCCCAAACCCGAACAACCCCCCACCCACCCCTAAGATAGATAGTGGGGTCACGGATGTCACGGACTCGCCTACGCAAGCGACGACGCGGCACGCCGCGTCGTCACCTGCTACGGCTCGTTCCTGGCTCGGCCTCGCCAGAGGTGGGGGAGGGGGGTCCCGACCAACCCTCCCCCACCCCCGGCTCGGCCTCGCGCTAACGCGGCAGTGCGCTTGGTTAACAGGCGCAGTGCGGTTATTCTGTTTTCCCCCCACCCCAAACCCGAACAACCCCCCACCCACCCCTAACATAGATAGTGGGGTCATGGATGTCACAGACTCGCCTACGCATGCGACGACGTGGCACGCCGCGTCATCGCCTGCACCGGCTCGTTCCTGGCTCGGCCTCGCCGGGAATGGGGGAGGGGGGGTCCTGACCCCCCCCCCCCCCCGACCCCACCCCCGGCTCGGCCTCGCGTTAACGCCGTAGTGCACTTGGTTGACAGGCGCAGTGCGGTTATTCAGTTTTCCCCTCACCCCAAACCCGAACAACCCCCCACCCACCCCTAACATAGATAGTGGGTTCACCGATGTCACGGACTCGCCTACACATACGACGACGCGGCACGCTGCGTCGTCGCCTGCTCCGGCTCGTTCCTGGCTCGGCCTCGCCGAGGGTGGGGGAGGGGGGGTCCCGACCCCCCCTCCCACACCCCCGGCTCGGCCTCGCGCAAACGTGGCAGTGCGCTTGGTTGACAGGCGCAGTGCGGTTATTCTGTTTTCCCCCCACCCCAAACCCGAACAATCCCCCACCCACCCCTAAGATAGATAGTGGGGTCACGCATGTCACGGACTCGCCTACGCATGCGACGACGCGACACGTCGCGTCGTCGCCTGCTCCGGCTCGTTCCTGGCTCGGCCTTGCCGGGGGTGGGGGAGGGGGGGTCCCGACTGCCCTCCCCCACCCCCGGCTCGGCCTTGCGCTAACGCGGCAGTGCGCTTGGTTGACAGGCGCAGTGCGGTTATTCTGTTTTCCCGCCACCCCAAACCCGAACAACCCCCCAACCACCCCTAAGATAGATAGTGGGGTCACGGATGTCACGGACTCGCCTACGCAAGCGACGACGCGGCACACCGCGTCGTCGCCTGCTCCGACTCGTTCCTGGCTCGGCCTCGCCGGGGGTGGGGGAGGGGGGTCCCGACCCCCCCCCCCCGACCCCACTCCGGCTCGGCCTCGCGCTAATGCGGCAGTGCGCTTGGTAGACAGGCGCAGTGCGGTTATTCTGTTTCCCCCCACCCCAAACCCGAACAACTCCCCACCCACCCCTAAGATACATAGTGGGGTCACGGATGTCACGGACTCGCCTGCTCCGGCTCGTTCATGGCTCGGCCACGCCATGGGTGGGGGAGGGGGGGTCCCGACCCCCCCTCCCTCACCCCCGGCTCGGCCTAGCTCTAACGCGGCAGTGCGCTTGGTTGACAGGCGCAATGCGGTTATTCTGTTTTCCCCCCACCCCAAACCCGAACAACCCCCCACCCACCCCTAAGATAGATAGTGGGGTCACGGATGTCACGGACTCGCCTACGCAAGCGACGACGCGGCACGCCGCGTCGTCACCTGCTACGGCTCGTTCCTGGCACGACCTCGCGCTAACGCGGCAGTGCGCTTGGTTAACAGGCGCAGTGCGGTTATTCTGTTTTCCCCCCACCCCAAACCCGAACAACCCCCCACCCACCCCTAACATAGATATTGGGGTCATGGATGTCACAGACTCGCCTACGCATGCGACGACGCGGCACGCCGCGTCATCGCCTGCACCGGCTCGTTCCTGGCACGACCTCGCCGGGAATGGGGGAGGGGGGGTCCTGACCCCCCCCCCCCCCCCCGACCCCACCCACAGCTCGGCCTCGCGTTAACGCCGCAGTGCACTTGGTTGACAGGCGCAGTGCGGTTTTTCAGTTTTCCCCTCACCCCAAACCCGAACAACCCCCCACCCACCCCTAACATAGATAGTGGGGTCACGGATGTCACGGACTCGGCTACACATGCGACGACGCGGCACGCTGCGTCGTCGCCTGCTCCGGCTCGTTCCTGGCTCGGCCTCGCCGAGGGTGGGGGAGGGGGGGTCCCGACCCCCCCTCCCACACCCCGGCGAGGCCTCGCACTAACGTGGCAGTGCGCTTGGTTGACAGGCGCAGTGCGGTTATTCTGTTTTCCCCCCACCCCAAACCCGAACAACCCCCCACCCACCCCTAAGATAGATAGTGGGGTCATGGATGTCACGGACTCGCCTACGCATGCGACGACGCGACACGTCGCGTCGTCGCCTGCTCCGGCTCGTTCCTGGCTCGGCCTTGCCGGGGGTGGGGGAGGGGGGTCCCGACTGCCCTCCCCCACCCCCGGCTCGGCCTCGCGCTAACGCGGCAGTGCGCTTGGTTGACAGGCGCAGTGCGGTTATTCTGTTTTCCCGCCACCCCAAACCCGAACAACCCCCCAACCACCCCTAAGATAGATAGTGGGGTCACGGATGTCACGGACTCGCCTACGCAAGCGACGACGCGGCACACCGCGTCGTCGCCTGCTCCGACTCGTTCCTGGCTCGGCCTCGCCGGGGGTGGGGGAGGGGGGTCCCGACCCCCCCCCCCCGACCCCACTCCGGCTCGGCCTCGCGCTAATGCGGCAGTGCGCTTGGTAGACAGGCGCAGTGCAGTTATTCTGTTTCCCCCCACCCCAAACCCGAACAACTCCCCACCCACCCCTAAGATACATAGTGGGGTCACGGATGTCACGGACTCGCCTGCTCCGGCTCGTTCATGGCTCGGCCACGCCATGGGTGGGGGAGGGGGGGTCCCGACCCCCCCTCCCTCACCCCCGGCTCGGCCTAGCTCTAACGCGGCAGTGCGCTTGGTTGACAGGCGCAATGCGGTTATTCTGTTTTCCCCCCACCCCAAACCCGAACAACCCCCCACCCACCCCTAAGATAGATAGTGGGGTCACGGATGTCACGGACTCGCCTACGCAAGCGACGACGCGGCACGCCGCGTCGTCACCTGCTACGGCTCGTTCCTGGCACGACCTCGCGCTAACGCGGCAGTGCGCTTGGTTAACAGGCGCAGTGCGGTTATTCTGTTTTCCCCCCACCCCAAACCCGAACAACCCCCCACCCACCCCTAACATAGATATTGGGGTCATGGATGTCACAGACTCGCCTACGCATGCGACGACGCGGCACGCCGCGTCATCGCCTGCACCGGCTCGTTCCTGGCACGACCTCGCCGGGAATGGGGGAGGGGGGGTCCTGACCCCCCCCCCCGACCCCACCCACAGCTCGGCCTCGCGTTAACGCCGCAGTGCACTTGGTTGACAGGCGCAGTGCGGTTTTTCAGTTTTCCCCTCACCCCAAACCCGAACAACCCCCCACCCACCCCTAACATAGATAGTGGGGTCACGGATGTCACGGACTCGGCTACACATGCGACGACGCGGCACGCTGCGTCGTCGCCTGCTCCGGCTCGTTCCTGGCTCGGCCTCGCCGAGGGTGGGGGAGGGGGGGTCCCGACCCCCCCTCCCACACCCCGGCGAGGCCTCGCACTAACGTGGCAGTGCGCTTGGTTGACAGGCGCAGTGCGGTTATTCTGTTTTCCCCCCACCCCAAACCCGAACAACCCCCCACCCACCCCTAAGATAGATAGTGGGGTCATGGATGTCACGGACTCGCCTACGCATGCGACGACGCGACACGTCGCGTCGTCGCCTGCTCCGGCTCGTTCCTGGCTCGGCCTTGCCGGGGGTGGGGGAGGGGGGTCCCGACTGCCCTCCCCCACCCCCGGCTCGGCCTCGCGCTAACGCGGCAGTGCGCTTGGTTGACAGGCGCAGTGCGGTTATTCTGTTTTCCCGCCACCCCAAACCCGAACAACCCCCCAACCACCCCTAAGATAGATAGTGGGGTCACGGATGTCACGGACTCGCCTACGCAAGCGACGACGCGGCACACCGCGTCGTCGCCTGCTCCGGCTCGTTCCTGGCTCGGCCTCGGCGGGGGTGGGGGAGGGGGGTCCCGACCCCCCCCCCCCCGACCCCACTCCGGCTCGGCCTCGCGCTAATGCGGCAGTGCGCTTGGTAGACAGGCGCAGTGCGGTTATTCTGTTTTCCCCCCACCCCAAACCCGAACAACTCCCCACCCACCCCTAAGATAGATAGTGGGGTCACGGATGTCACGGACTCGCCTGCTCCGGCTCGTTCATGGCTCGGCCATGCCATGGGTGGGGGAGGGGGGGTCCCGACCCCCCCTCCCTCACCCCCGGCTCGGCCTAGCTCTAACGCGGCAGTGCGCTTGGTTGACAGGCGCAATGCGGTTATTCTGTTTTCCCCCCACCCCAAACCCGAACAACCCCCCACCCACCCCTAAGATAGATAGTGGGGTCACGGATGTCACGGACTCGCCTACGCAAGCGACGACGCGGCACGCCGCGTCATCGCCTGCTCCGGCTCGTTCCTGGCTCGGCCTCGCCGGAGGTGGGGGAGGGGGGTCCCGACCCCCCCTCCCCCACCCCCGGCTCGGCCTCGCGCTAACGCGGCAGTGCGCTTGGTTAACAGGCGCAGTGCGGTTATTCTGTTTTCCCCCCACCCCAAACCCGAACAACCCCCCACCCACCCCTAACATAGATAGTGGGGTCATGGATGTCACGTACTCGCCTACGCATGCGATGACGTGGCACGCCGCGTCATCGCCTGCACCGGCTCATTCCTGGCTCGACCTCGCCGGGAATGGGGGAGGTGGGGTCCCGACCCCCCCCCCCTCGACCGCACCCCCGGCTCGGCCTCGCGTTAACGTCGCAGTGCACTTGGTTGACACGCACAGTGCGGTTATTCTGTTTTCCCCTCACCCCAAACCCGAACAACCCCCCACCCACCCCTAACATAGATAGTGGGGTCACGGATGTCACGGACTCGCCTACACATGCGACGAAGCGGCACGCCGCATCGTCGCCTGCTCCGTCTCGTTCCTGGCTCGGCCTCGCCGAGGGTGGGGGAGGGGGGGTCCCCACCCCCCTCCCACACCCCCGGCTCGGCCTCGCCCTAACGTGGCAGTGCGCTTGGTTGACAGTCGCAGTGCGGTTATTCTGTTTTCCCCCCACCCCAAACCCGAACAACCCCCCACCCACCCCTAAGATAGATAGTGGGGTCACGGATGTCACGGACTCGCCTACGCATGCGACGACGCGACACGTCGCGTCGTCGATTGCAACGGCTCGTTCCTGGCTCGGCCTTAACGGGGGTGGGGGAGGGGGGTCCCGACTGCCATCCCCCACCCCCGGCTCGGCCTCGCGCTAACGCGGCAGTGCGCTTGGTTGACAGGCGCAGTGCGGTTATTCTGTCTTCCCGCCACCCCATACCCGAACAACCCCCCACCCACCCCTATGATAGATAGTGGGGTCACGGATGTCACGGACTCGCCTACGCATGCGACGACGCGGCACGCCGCGTCGTCGCCTGCTCCGGCTCGTTCCTGGCTCGGCCTCGCCGGGGGTGGGGGAGGGGGGTCCCGACCCCCCCTCCCCCACCACCGGCTCGGCCTCGCACTAACGCGGCAGTGCGCTTGGTTGACATGCGCAGTGCGGTTATTCTATTTTCCCCCCACCCCAAACCCGAACAACCCCCCTCCCACCCCTAAGATAAATAGTGGGGTCACGGACTCGCCTACGCATGCGATGACGCGGCACGCCGCGTCACCGCCTGCTCCGGCTCGTTCCTGGCTCGGCCTCGCAGGCAGTGGGGGAGGGGGGTCCCGACCCCCCCCCCCGACCCCATCTCCGGCTCGGCCTCGCGCTAACGCGGCAGTGCGCTAGGTTGACAGGAGCAGTGCGGTTATTCTGTTTTCCCCCCACCCCAAACCTGAACAACCCCCCACCCACCCCTAAGATAGATAGTGGGGTCACGGATGTCACGGACTCGCCTACACATGCGACGACGCGGCACGCCGCGTCATCGCCTGCTCCGACTCGTTCCTGGCTTGGCCTCCCCGGGGGTGGGGGAGGGGGGTCCCGACCCCCCCCCCCCCGACCCCACCCCCGGCTCGGTCTCGCGCTAACGCGGCAGTGTGCTTGGTTGACAGGCGCAGTGCGGTTATTCTGTTTCCCCCCCACCCCAAACCTGAACAAGCCCCCACCCACCCCGAAGATAGATAGTGGGGTCACGGATGTCACGGACTCGCCTACGCCTGCGACGACGCGGCACGCCGCGTCGTCGCCTGCTCCGGCTTGTTCCTGTGTTGGCCTTGCCGGGGGTGGGGGAGGGGGGTCCCGACCCCCTCCCCCACCCCTGGGTCGGCCTCGCGCTAACGGGGCAGTGCGCTTGGTTGACAGGCGCAGTGCGGTTATTCTACTTTCCCCCCACCCACCCCTAAGATAGATAGTGGGGTCACGGATGTCACGGACTCGCCTACGCATACGACGGCGCGGCACGCCACGTCATCGCCTGCTCCGGCTCGTTCCTGGCTCGGCCTCGTCGGGGGTGGGGGAGGGGGGTCCCGACCCCCCCCCCCCCGACCCCACCCCCGGCTCGGCCTCGCGCTAACGCGGTAGTGCGCTTGGTTGACAGGCGCAGTGCGGTTATTCTGTTTTCCCCACCACCCCAAACCCGAACAACCCCCCACCCACCCCTAAGAAAGATAGTGGGGTCACGGATGTCACGGACTCGCCTACGCATGAGACGACGCGGTACGCCGCGTCATCGCCTGCTCCGGCATGTTCCTGTCTCGGCCTCGCCGGGGGTGGGGGAGGGGGGGTCCCGACAACCCCCCCCCCCCCCCCCCCGACCCCACCCCCGGCTCGGCCTCGCGCTAACGCGGTAGTGCGCTTGGTTGACAGGCACAGTGCGGTTATTCTGTTTCCCCCCACCCCAAACCCGAACAACCCCCCACCCACCCCTAAGATAGATAGTGCGGTCACGGATGTCACGGACTCGCCTACGCATGCGATAACGCGGCACGCCGCGTAGTCGTCTGCTCCGGCTCGTTCCTGGTTCGGCCTCGCTGGGGGTCGGGGAGGGGGGGTCCCAACCCCCCCCCTCCGACCCCACCCCCGGCTCGGCCTCGCGCTAACGCGCCAGTGCACTTGGTTGACAGGTGCAGTGCGGTTATTCTGTTTTCCCCCCACCCCAAACCCGAACAACCCCCCACCCACCCCTAACATAGATGGTGGGGCACGGATGTCACGGACTCGCCTAACCATGCGACGACGCGGCACGCCGCGTCGTCGCCAGCTCCGGCTCGTTCCTGGCTCGGCCTCGCCGGGGGTGGGGAAGGGGGGTCCCGACCCCCCATCCCCCAACCCCAGCTCCTCGCGCTAACGCGGCAGTGCGCTTGGTTGACAGGCGCAGTGCGGTTATTCTGTTTTCCCCCCACCCCAAACCGGAACAAACCCCCACCCACCCCTAAGATAGATAGTGCGGTCACGGATGTCACGGACTCGCCTATGCATGCGACGACACGACACGCCGCGTCGTCGCCCGCCCCGGCTCGTTCTGGGCTCGGCCTTGCCGGGGGTGGCGGTGGGGGGTCCCGACCCCCCTCCCCCACCCCCGGCTCGGCCTCGCGCTAATGCGGGAGTGCACTTGGTCGACAGGCGCATTGCGGTTATTCTGTTTTCCCCCCACTCCAAACCCGAACAACCCCCCACCCACCCCTAAGATAGATAATGGGGTCACGGATGTCACGGACTCGCCTACGCATGCGACGACGCGGCACGCCGCGTCGTTGCCTCCTCCGGCTCGTTCCAGGCTCGTCCTCGACGGGGGTGGGGGAGGGGGGGTCCCGACCCCCCCCTCCCCCACCCCCGGCTCCGCCTCGTGCTACGCGGCAGCACGCTTGGTTGACAGGCGCAGTGCGGTTATTCTGTTTTCTCCCCACCCCAAACCCGAACAACCCCCCACCCACCCCTAAGATAGATAGTGGGGTCACGGATGTCACGGACTCGCCTACGCATGCGACGAAGCGGCACGCCGCGTCGTTGCCTCCTCCGGCTCGTTCCAGGCTCGTCCTCGACGGGGGTGGGGGAGGGGGGGTCCCGACCCCCGTCCCACACCCCCGGCTCGGCCTCACGCTAACGTGGCAGTGCGCTTGGTTGACAGTCGCAGTGTGGTTATTCTGTTTTCCCCCCACCCCAAGCCCGAACAACCCCCCACCCACCCCTAAGATAGATAGTGGGGTCACGGATGTCACGGACTCGCCTACGCATGCGATGACGCGACACGTCGCGTCGTCGCCTGCTCCGGCTCGTTCCTGGCTCGGCCTTGCCGGGGGTGGGGGAGGGGGGGTCCCGACTGCCATCCCCCACCCCCGGCTCGGCCTCGCGCTAACGCGGCAGTGCGCTTGGTTGACAGGCGCAGTGCGGTTATTCTGTTTTCCCGCCACCCCATACCCGAACAACCCCCCACCCACCCCTATGATAGATAGTGGGGTCACGGATGTCACGGACTCGCCTACGCATGCAACGACGCGGCACGCCGCGTCGTCGCCTGCTCCGGCTCGTTCCTGGCTCGGCCTCGCCGGGGGTGGGGGAGGGGGGTCCCGACCCCCCCTCCCCCACCACCGGCTCGGCCTCGCACTAACGCGGCAGTGCGCTTGGTTGACATGCGCAGTGTGGTTATTCTGTTTTCCCCCCACCCCAAACCCGAACAACCCCCCTCCCACCCCTAAGATAGATAGTGGGGTCACGGACTCGCCTACGCATGCGACGACGCGGCACGCCGCGTCACCGCCTGCTCCGGCTCGTTCCTGGCTCGGCCTCGTCGGGGGTGGAGGAGGGGGGTCCCGACCCCCCCCCCCCGACCCCATCTCCGGCTCGGCCTTGCGCTAACGCGGCAGTGCGCTAGGTTGACAGGCGCAGTGCGGTTATTCTGTTTTCCCCCCACCCCAAACCTGAACAACCCCCCACCCACCCCTAAGATAGATAGTGGGGTCACGGATGTCACGGACTCGCCTACACATGCAACGACGCGGCACGCCGCGTCATCGCCTGCTCCGACTCGTTCCTGGCTTGGCCTCCCCGGGGGTGGGGGAGGGGGGTCCCGACCCCACCCCCCCGAACCCACCCCCGGCTCGGTCTCGCGCTAACGCGGCAGTGTGCTTGGTTAACAGGCGCAGTGCGGTTATTCTGTTTCCCCCCCACCCCAAACCTGAACAAGCCCCCACCCACCCCGAAGATAGATAGTGGGGTCACGGATGTCACGGACTCGCCTACGCCTGCGACGACGCGGCACGCCGCGTCGTCGCCTGCTCCGGCTCGTTCCTGTGTTGGCCTTGCCGGGGGTGGGGGAGGGGGGTCCCGACCCCCTCCCCCACCCCCGGGTCGGCCTCGCGCTAACGCGGCAGTTCGCTTGGTTGACAGGCGCAGTGCGGTTATTCTGTTTTCCCCCCACCCACCCCTAAGATAGATAGTGGGGTCACGGATGTCACGGACTCGCCTACGCATGCGACGACGCGGCACGCCGCGTCATCGCCTGCTCCGGCTCGTTCCTGGCTCGGCCTTGTCGGGGGTGGGGGAGGGGGGTCCCGACCCCCCCCCCCCCCCGACCCCACCCCCGGCTCGGCCTCGCGCTAACGCGGTAGTGCGCTTGGTTGACAGGCGCAGTGCGGTTATTCTGTTTTCCCCACCACCCCAAACCCGAACAACCCCCCACCCACCCCTAAGAAAGATAGTGGGGTCACGGATGTCACGGACTCGCCTACGCATGCGACGACGCGGTACGCCGCGTCATCGCCTGCTCCGGCATGTTCCTGGCTCGGCCTCGCCGGGGGTGGGGGAGGGGGGGTCCCGACCCCCCCGACCCCGCCCCCGGCTCGGCCTCGCGCTAACGCGGCAGTGCGCTTGGTTGACAGGCACAGTGCGGTTATTCTGTTTCCCCCCACCCCAAACCCGAACAACCCCCCACCCACCCCTAAGATAGATAGTGGGGTCACGGATGTCACGGACTCGCCTACGCATGCGATGACGCGGCACGCCGCGTAGTCGTCTGCTCCGGCTCGTTCCTGGTTCGGCCTCGCCGGGGGTGGGGAAGGGGGGTCCCGACCCCCCTCCCCCACCCCGGCTCGGCCTCGCGCTAACGCGGCAGTGCGCTTGGTTAACAGGCGCAGTGCGGTTATTCTGTTTTCCCCCCACCCCAAACCCGAACAACCCCCACCCACCCCTAACATAGATAGTGGGGTCACGGATGTCACGGACTCGCCTACGCATGCGACGACGCGGCACGCCGCGTCATCGCCTGCTCCGGCTCGTTCCTGGCTCGGCCTCGCCGGGGGTCGGGGAGGGGGGGTCCCAACCCCCCCTCCCCACCGACCCCACCCCCGGCTCGGCCTCGCGCTAACGCGGCAGTGCACTTGGTTGACAGGTGCAGTGCGGTTATTCTGTTTTCCCCCCACCCCAAACCCGAACAACCCCCCCACCCACCCCTAACATAGATAGTGGGGCACGGATGTCACGGACTCGCCAAACCATGCGACGACGCGGCACGCCGCGTCATCGCCAGCTCCGGCTCGTTCCTGGCTCGGCCTCGCCGGGGGTGGGGGAGGGGGTCCCGACCCCCCATCCCCCACCCCCAGCTCGGGCTCGCGCTAACGCGGCAGTGCGCTTGGTTGACAGGCGCAGTGCGGTTATTCTGTTTTCCCCCCACCCCAAACCGGAACAAACCCCCACCCACCCCTAAGATAGATAGTGCGGTCACAGATGTCACGGACTCGCCTATGCATGCGACGACATGACACGCCGCGTCGTCGCCTGCCCCGGCTCGTTCTGGTTCGGCCTTGCCGGGGGTGGCGGAGGGGGGGTCCCGACCCCCCTCCCCCACCCCCGGCTTGTCCTCGCGCTAATGCGGGAGTGCACTTGGTTGACAGGCGCATTGCGGTTATTCTGTTTTCCCCCCACTCCAAACCCGAACAACCCCCCACCCACCCCTAAGATAGATAGTGGGGTCACGGATGTCACGGACTCGCCTACGCATGCGACGACGCGGCACGCCGCGTCGTTGCCTCCTCCGGCTCGTTCCAGGCTCGTCCTCGACGGGGGTGGGGGAGGGGGGGTCCCGACCCCCCCCCCCCCTCCCCCACTCCCGGCTCGGCCTCGCGCTACGCGGCAGCACACTCGGTTGACACGCGCAGTGCGGTTATTATGTTTTCTCCCCACCCCAAACCCGAACAACCCCCCACCCACCCCTAAGATAGATAGTGGGGTCACGGATGTCACGGACTCGCCTACGCATGCGACGACGCGGCACGCCGCGTCGTTGCCTCCTCTGGCTCGTTCCAGGCTCGTCCTCGACGGGGGTGGGGGAGGGGGGGTCCGGACGCCCCCCACCCTCCCCCACCCCCGGCTCGGCCTCGCGCTACGCGGCAGTACGCTTGGTTGACAGGCGCAGTGCGGTTATTCTGTTTTCCCCCCACCCCAAACCCGAACAACCCCCCACCCACCCCTAAGATAGATAGTGGGGTCACGGATGTCACGGACTCGTCTAGGCATGCGACGACGCGGCACGCCGCGTCATCACCTGCTCCAGCTCGTTCCTGGCTCGGCCTCGCCGGGGGTGGGGGAGGGCGGGTCCCGACCCCCCCGACCCCACCCCCGGCTCGGCCTCGCGCAAACGCGGCAGTGCGCTTGTTTGACAGGCGCAGTGCGGTTATTCTGTTTTCCCCCCACAACCAAACCCGAACAACCCCCCACCCACCCCTAAGATAGATAGTGGGGTCACGGATGTCACGGACTCGCCTACGCATGCGACGACGCGGCACGCCGCGTCGTCGCCTGCTCCGGCTCGTTCCTGGCTCGGCCTCGCCGGGGGTGGGGGAGGGGGGTCGGGACCCCCACCCCCGGCTCGGCCTCGCACTAACGCGGCAGTGTGCTTGTTTGACAGGCGCAGTGCGGTTATTCTGTTTTCCCCCCACCCCAAATCCAAACGACCCCCCACGCACCCTTAAGATAGATAGTGGGGTCACGGATGTCACGGACTCGCCTACGCATGCGACGACGCGGCACGCCGCGTCTTCGCCTGCTCCGGCTCGTTCCTGGCTCGGCCTCGCCGGGGGTGGGGGAGGGGGGCCCCGACCGCCCCTTCCCCACCCCCGGATCGGCCTCGCGCTAATGCGGCAGTGCGCTTGGTTGACAGGCGCAGTGCGGTTATTCTGTTTTCCCCCCACCCCAAACCCGAACAACCCCCCACCCACCCCTAACATAGATAGTGGGGTCACGGATGTCACGGACTCGCCTACGCATGCGACGACGCGACACACCGCGTTATCGCCTGCTCCGGCTCGTTCCTGGCTCGGCCTCGCCGGGGGTGGGGGAGGGGGGTCCCAACCCCCCCCCCCCCCCGACCCCAACCCCGGCTCGGCCTCGCGCTAACTCGGCAGTGCACTTGGTTGACAGGCGCAGTGCGGTTATTCTGTTTTCCCCCCGCCCCAAACCCGAACAACCCCCCACCCACCCCTAAGATAGATAGTGGGGTCGCGGATGTCACGGACTCGCCTACGCATGCGACGACGCGGCACGCCGCGTCATTGCCTGCTCCGGCTCGTTCCTGGCTCGGCCTCGCCGAGGGTGGGGGAGGTGGGGTCCCGACCCCCACTCTCCCAACCCCGGCTCGGCCTCGCGCTAACGCGGCAGTGCGCTTGGTTGACAGGCGCAGTGCGGTTATTCTGTTTTCCCCCACCCCAAACCCGAACAACACCCCACCCACCCCTAAGATAGATAGTGGGGTCACGGATGTCGCGGACTCGCCTACGCATGCGACAACGCGACATGCCGCGTCGTCGCCTGCTCCGACTCGTTCCTGGCTCGGCCTTGCCAGGGTTGGGGGTGGGGGGTCCCAACCCCCCTCCCCCACCCCCGGCTTGGCCTCGCGCTAATGCGGCAGTGCGCTTGGTTGACAGGCGCAGTGCGGTTATTCTGTTTTCCCCCCACCCCAAACCCAAACAACCCCCCACCCAACCCTAAGATAGATAGTGGGGTCACGGATGTCACAGACTCACCTACGCATGCGACGACGCGGCACGCCGCGTCGTCGCCTGCTCCGGCTCGTTCCTGGCTCGGCCTCGCCGGGGGTTGGGGAGGGGGGTCCCGACCCCCCCCCCCTCCACCACCCCCGGCTCGGCCTCGCGCTAACGCGGCAGTGCGCTTGGTTGACAGGCGCGGTGCGGTTATTCTATTTTCCTCCATCCACGCAACGCTCGTTTAAAAAAATGAAATCAAAAAAAATGAAGAGGGACTGCAGTTCAGTTATATACAGAAATGAAGTGCGGTTCAAAAAAAACCACGGAAATGTAGTGCCATTCCTTACTAAAAGATGAAAAAGAGACAGCGACAACATCACTGTTTGCATGTAAAACACACGTTGACGAACCGGATTTCACATTAAAAAAATCTTGTAAGAAAAAAAATACACCCAGTTTTATCGAAGTACTGCTGCTAAAAACAGACGTGCCATAAAAAAGTAGCATCCATACACATTATTTGCACAAACATGAATCTACCTTTAGACAGCACACAGTACACACCCCTAAAAACTAGCTTTCGTCCAAATCATTAACATGGATATGCCTAAGACTGTTAGTGCGAACGCTACTCCGCCTTCCAATCTTTGACAGCAGCCTGAAATAATTGAAATTGCAAACAAATGATTGAAGGACATGAGGCAAAACAAAAATTAAAACATAAAGAAAAAACACTAACAAAAAGGAGAATCAGAAAAAGTATTACATCGCATTTAGAAAAAAATTCGACCATGCGCTCGCCGTCAAACTGCTGCGACATCCTCAGAACATAGAATCCACACTCATTTGCCCCCTGTTCTGGTGTGGCCGGGAAAAAGGGCTTCTCTGACAATTTAACCCATTCAGGGAGCTTCTTCGAGTTATACAACTTTTCATCGTAAACCCTCTTCAACAATAGAGTCATCCTCGTCATCTGGCAAAGGAAAAATGCAGCCACAAAACCCAAAAACACATGTTACAGATCAATACACAAAGGTAAAACAAAAAAACAGAGAAGTTATATTAATAAGTTATTTCTATTCGGACGATGCAACTATATGTTCTCCACACGATCTGAAAATAGTCCCTCTTTTAATGCATGCAAGCCCATCTACAAAAAAATGGTTTTTTCACTCTTTTAGCCAGCTACGTGGTGGCAGAACATGAAGTTCTGTGTCACAGATGTTGCAGTGCGATGTAATAGCAAGTGCAGTGCTATGAGTACTAACAACGTAGTCATGATTGGTTTATCACTCCTTTAGCCAGGTTGAAGGTGCGAGAAATGCAGTTCTATGTTACAGATACTTCAGTCCACTGTATTAGCAAGTGTCGAGCTATTAATAGTAACAATGTAGTAAGAATGGTCAAAACTTTGCCATACCAATTCAGTGCAGTCTGCGTTGTACTCAGACCTGCGCCACTTTGTCACCTCATCAGCATGGCCAGTGTACCGCCTCGTGTCATGAATATCAATGGTCTCGTGATGGCGGTTCATCGTGTACAGCGAGTAATTTCCATCCTTATAGCGCGGAATCAAAGTCTGTCGGCGGGAGATACATACGGGAAGGGACAACAAAAAGAAAATCAATGAAGTTCATTCCACACATAGCTATAAAGGAAATCCAACAAGGAAGAAGAAGATGATGATGGAAATAGTGGCCTTACTAGTTTTGCGTCGAGCAGGTTATCATCACCAACAAAAAACTTGAACTGATTAGCCGCATCATCCAAAATAAATGGGCTATGCACAACTGGCAACACAGGGTATCCTTCTTCATTTTTCTTCACAACAGTTTCCAATTGAAGAACATACTGCATATAAAAAGAATAAAATGAGACATAAAAAATTCAGTACGAAAGAAGAAAATAAACAAAAGCAAAAAAAGATGACAGCATACACATTTACCGTGATGAATAAAGGTGAAAATAGCACACGTTCGCCAGAACGATAAACTAAACTCATCTCAGGATCTTGCCTCCAGTACTTAATGACAAAATCCATGAGATACGAGTCCATGAAAGCTCCTTTGCCAAATGTGTTAAAAATATAGTCAACGCTCATTGATTCGATTTCATCAAAAGAACCTTTCACCATGAAGAGCGCGCTTCTGCGGAAAAGATATCACAAGATACACATACACAGATGGGGTCAAAAATAAAGTTCAAAACAAAAATAAACAAACAAAAGGTTGAAGGACATTCACATATAGCTTACTCTTTGTACTTGGTCCTGAAATCTTGGCTGAGAATGAGATCCTTTATTTGCCTCGCCTCATAAAGATGTCTGAACCTGGGAGGCTTCAACTTCTCTATAGAGCATCTAAGCTTAACATGCCTCTCTACTGCCCTCTTGTTCGAAATTACAACAACCTCACCACTCGTGTCAGGATTGACCGCTGCACTCCTAGTCCTCCTAGTAATGTGTGGCAGCGGCGTCACAAAATCGTCATCATCAAGATCACATATCTCACGTGAAGAGCCAGGTGGAGCTTCTTTTCCACCATCAGATCCAGATGAAACACCCGTGTTCACACCAACTCCAGTCAAAGAAGCAGAATTATCAGGAGAGATCTCAACAACACAATCCTCCATAGCTGCCTCAGAAAACTGGGTCTCAAACAGTGATGTACAGTCTCCATGAAGGCCTCCATCAAAACCTGCAAAAAAGAAGGGAAACGAAACGGGAACAATCAGCTAACTTGCCCAGCGCTGACAAAATACCCAGTTACAAAACAACTAAATCAAAAAATGCAGCTCACTTATGCACAGGACTGTAGTTCATTAAAGAACATAATGCATCACACTCACGTAAAAAAGGAGAACAACTCACATATCAAAAACAATGCAGTTCACTCATGCAAATCAATGCGGCTCACTTATACAGAAACTGAAGCTCACTTATCCAGAAACTGAAGTTCACTTATCAAGAAACTAAAATACGCAGCAATTACACAGCTCGCCAATCTCAAAATACGCAGTTCACTGGCACACTGAAAACTAATGCCTAAGAAGGGGAAGCAAGCAGTAAAATAAAATAAAAGAGAGGAATCATAACCTTTATCTTCAAAAATTAAAAGTAACGATAGATCCAAGGAACACTTCGATGATGTCAGCCAGCTGTAGAGCATGGCCTTTCTGATGTAGCCAATGTGCTCCACCCCAAACTGAGCAACTCGAATCCCATCCCACGTCTGCAAGAATTGGAACATATAGAATCCACAATCACGCCTGCAAAAAAAAACATTATTAAAAACAGTTGGGGGAAAGAAGGGGGGAGCTACACGAAACATACCCATATGGCTGAATTGGGACAATCACATGTTTCAACGAAAAGCCATCAAGTGTCGGAGGATTCAGGGGGTCATTGGAACTTGCGCTACCTTCTTTCCATGCACGCCTGATATTTTTAACCATCCTCCTGAAAACCCTGTTTGCTTCAGGGCTGCCAGGTTTATTGAGCGAGTCAAGAAATTCAAACCGTCTTTCCTTCAGATTCAAGGCAACTACACAATAATGGCCAACATTTTCGCCTTGCTTCGTGTTTGGAGGATCAAATGTTGCAAACAGGATCTGTTGGAAGTAAAATATATATATATGTTATGCTCTCAACCAACACTATAAAACCAACACACACAAAATGATTTCGCACACAAAAATCATTACTCACCATATCCTTTTTATCGGCACGTTCCTCAGCTTTTGACGAGAACATCAATTTCATCGACCTGCCTACACTACCGCCATTCCAAATACTTGTCTGGCAACACACAAAAAAGTGGAAAAGCAAACAGGTCATCACACGAAAAACGAAAAGAGAATAAAACAACAAACAAAAGTTATGCATGCTTACACAAATATGGTACTGGACAATCATTGTCGAAGATCCCTTAAACTTATCTACCAGTAACGAAACACCGAAATCTACAAGGCGGGTAGTCAGCATCCCTTTCGCCCAAAAAGATTCACCAACTTCAGCAATGGGAATATCACCCAACTCAGTTACAAAAGCAACCAGGTCCCTGAATTTTTTTTGAAAAACTGCAACATAAGATACTACCAAAAATAACAAGAATGAAAAAGGGCAAAAACTGCGATTAGAAAAATATATATTAACAGAAAAAAATTAGAGTTCAAAAAACGTCATACTTCTTCTTTCTGTCCTTCCGAGCCCTGGTAACAGCAGTGTACAACTCATTGTATCTTTTCAGAAGAGCTGGATCAATGCTCAAGGGTGTCACAATAGCAAGTTCATCATCTGCAATAAAACAAAAGAAACAAGTAAAAAGATGAAGTTCACTTATAGAATTTGAAAATTTTCATACAGATGCCAACTTAAGAAAGATAAAGTTCACTTGTATGCAAAGGAAAAAAATGCTACACAGCAACTACTTCGAAAACAGTAACAAAAAGAAGAACTTCACTTATCATAAAACATGTGATATGTAGTTACCATAGTAATTAAAAATGACAGAGAATAATGTGAAGTTCACTTTTTGAAACAAAATACTTGCCTTCAGTGTCAAAGTCTTCATGTTGTTGCTCTTCAGAGGAGACCAAAACAGTTCCATCAGTAGGCTCCGCTGAAATCACCGTAGCCTCACTGGACTGGCCTACTGCGTCAACATCAGCATTATATGCATTTTGAACACTATGGACAACCGCAATGTCCTCAGATAACTCATCCACATGACGCTCCGCACTGAAAACACCAGGAACATCATCGGCGGCCAGACAAACAGGAGAACCAGCAACACTATCAACAGAAACAACATTCTCCTGCAGCTTTTCAATATCAACACCAACATCTTCATGCCGAATAGGGGCAACGGCCGGATCTGATTCCTGAGCTACAGAAACTTCTGCGCTCTCACCAGCTGCCGATACAAAAACCCTTACACTGTCACTACCAACAACAGCACAACCCTCCTGATTCACATCAGCACGAACAACGTCAACCGATTCATGAACTTCTACAATTTTCTCTGCAGACTGCAAAAAGTCAAAGAAAAAATGAGCAAGAGCAAACAACATGCAGCTCACTTACGTGGAACAATGCAGTTCTCCAATAGTACAACATGCAGCTCAATTATGCCAAAGACTGCAGCTCAGTCATGTCAAAGAATGCAGCCCACTCATGCCAAACACTGCAGCTCACTTACGTAAAACAATGCAGTTCACTAACTAAACAACATGCAGCTCACTGATTCAAAGACTGCAGCTCAGTCATGTAAAACAAAGCAGTTCACTAACTGAACAACATGCAGACCACGTATGTCAAAGACTGCAGCTCACTTATGCCAAAGAATGCATCTCACTTATGTAAAACAAATGCATTTTACTAAACAGAACAACATGCATCTATCTTCCACCAACAAGAAACATAGATTACAAAAACAATAGTAAAAAAAGTCATTCCACTAAACCTTCTCAGCTACAACATCCGAAGGGGACGACGCATCAGCCAAGTGATCATCCTCCCCAAAGCCATCGTCAGGATCCTGGTGCGCATTACAATCTGCAGCTCCAGTCTACAACATAGAACAAAACAACACGAAAATAAGATGGTAACGAACATAATAACAAACAAAACTTCAACTATGCAAAAGCAGTCCACATGTTACACTCATGAGAAAATACAAGTTTGACAAGAGAAAACACAGCGGACTAGACATAAGTAATGGGAGAAGAACTTATACCTGATCAATCCCATCGTCCCGAGATGCATGAACATCAGAAGATTCCACTCCATCCTACAACCAAAAAAATCAATGACACAAGATAAGAAAATATAAAACTGACAAAAAAAACTACAGATCCAGCAGTAGTCCACATAATACACAAATGAGGTACAAATGACAAATAAAAGGAAAACGTACATTTTCAGCGTCAGCACCAGCGTCCTGTTGGTCCATTTCATTCAAAATGTGCTCAGCATCCTTCTCAAAACGAGCGCATTTTTCATCTTGCGACTGCTTCAACTGAGCATAGGAAGACCGAATATTCCTCACCGCAATCTTCAAACCTTCAACCACACCACAATCAAAGTTATGTGCAGCCACAATTTCTTCTTCACGGGGGCCGTGGCCAGCAGGGAAAAATCCAGCAACTGTCCTCAACCTATCACCAGAGGTTGGCAAATCTTCTGTTAACTTGATAACCTTCTAATGAAGCTCATCAATCTCCTCGTGTTTTTTGCCGCCAAGAAACGTCTGATCAGAAGTGCTTCTAGTATTAGAGATCCGACCAGCCGTGAAACCTCGGGTAGGCGGCAGCTGGCTACAGATAGGCTCATGGAACCTAGCAGGACTGCTAGGCCCTGCACCAGAGCTGTTACATAAAAGTGCAACTGGACGATTGTAGACAATATCCCCTGACGCCTTCCACTACAAAAAAGGAAAGAAGGGAAAGAAGTCCACATGTGAATACTAGAAGGTTCAGATTTCTCATGACAGCATAAATAGAAAAGACGATGTTCCTAAAACAAGGATAACAGGAAAAAAACAATTAAAAACGAATGCACTAACCGGCAGCTTCCCAAATCTGTAAGTTTCTAGATAAATCTTTCCCTCGACAATCATATCTTCGTTGTATATCTTCATCAAGTTTTTGTTCGTCAGGAATGACGCACGCGGCGTCAACGTGTGCATAACTAAAAATTTGCGAAGGTTCAAGCAATCCAGATACATGATCAGGGGGACAATCGCACAACCCTCAGCGCAATTCTGCGCGCTACCTTCTGACTGCCACTTCACCACAGCTACCTGGAGCTCATCAACAACAAGCTGACAAAAATCCATCTGAGCCATAGCCGCGTAATCCATGTTCTCAACCATGGCAGCAACCCTGCCCAAACGAACAGCAGGCCCGGGATTCTGATAAAGTATCAGGAAGAAAACCTTGACAGCAAGATCAACCGTCACGGTGTCCTCGCCCTCCACCAACCCCGCCAGCAGTTCATGCAAGTCCTTAACACCTATACTTTTAGAACGGTCAAAGCCAAGCTCATCCTTGAGGGCAGACAACGAATCATCATGGCCACTGTTAGCAGGCGTGGGAGCAGTGTCAGGTCCCATAGGAAAATCAAATATTTGATGAACAGCAGCACGATTGATTCGAAGAACCCTACCAGGCCCAAAGTCCATTACCATATTGGAAGGGTCAATAATTCCCATCAGATGGCACATAAGAATGCAGGACACATTTTTCTCTACTGTCAAGTTAAAGACAGCACCAAAACCAGCATCACGAACACGATTACGGTGTGGATCTTTCAATAATCCAGCAGCTTTGCACACAATGGGGAGTGACAAACATACAGTCTTGTTAAATCGAACATCATCTCCTTCCTCGCCGTCATCTCCGGTTCTCTTCCTCTTACTAGTCTTCTTCTTCTTCTGTGTAAAGGAAGATGCAGTCCACATTAATAAATTAGGCAGATAAAAGACAAAAAAAGGTAAATAAAACAACAATGGAAGAAACAAAGGCAGCACTTCAACAAACCTTTGGAACAACATCCGCCTCCCCACCCAAGACAGCATCCTCATCTTCATCAGCAGTAACACGCGGCCGCTTATGTTGACTCTTAGATGGACCACAATCTTTCCGTCTCCCAGACTTAGCATTCCTCACAACATCAGCAAGAACAAAGTCATCATCGTCGGACTCGGGCTCATCATCAACATATGCCCGCTTCCGTTGCGTATCCTCCCCACCAGCTTCAACAGTTCTCTTACCGAGGTTCTTCTCCATGCAAGCGACACGGGGACTGCGCCGAGGAGTACTACCTTGCTCAGCAACAGAACTCAGACTCTTCTTCTGCACAACACCCTGCTTGACATTACCAAATTTCACACTCTTGGCAGCATCTGCAGATCTCCTCTGCTTCTCCATCTCCTCATACTTCTTTGTATCACTTTCAAACCTTAACAACTTCTTGCGTTGCTTCGATTCATAAGCATGGAGCTGTGCCTGGACCATCCACTCCTGCGTAACTTCCTCTGTACCATCAACAGATTGTGACTGTGTTTCAGACAACACGGGCCGCCTAAAGCTCTGGTCAGAGCTCACACCAACGACACCCTCTGCGAAATAATGGTCAATCAATTGAGCAACCTCCTCAAACCCAGGCACCCCACCAAATAAATCAGTCGCTGCATCTGAAATGAAGTTTATATATGGTCACCAAGAAGTGCACAAATGAACAAAATGCAGTTCACTTATCCATAAAATGCAGTGCTTCATACAAAAAACATAAATAAAGTAAAAAATATCCTTGAAAAAATCACCAAATCCATGTTTGATCCCAAAAAATGTATGAGTAACTTCACAAAGCCATCTGTAGTTTGTACAACATCAAATAAAGCAGCGTATACAATAAAAAAAGCATGCGCATTAAAAATAGCAAGTATATAGACGAAATAATAATGCAGTTCACAATTCACACACGCAATTACTTTGCAGTTCGCACAACATCAATGAGCAGCACATACAGTAAACAAAAATAATACACATCAAAAATAGCAAGTATATAAAGAGAACAATAAAGCAGTTCACAATTCACACAAAGGAATGTAGTTTACAGGAAACACAACAATACAAACAAGTTGCCAAAACTAAAATAAGGAAAAGAACAAGAACATACCAGAAGGAGGAGCCACACTAATAGGGGAGGTTTCAATTGGTGAATTCACTTCAGGACTAGCCTGACCACGATGATCCTTATCACCAGGACAACGCGGGCCAATCGGCGAATCATAAATAGCATCATTAGGGCCTGTGCCAACAATTTTACCTAGTGCATTCAATAAAGCAGAAACCAAATTAATAAAATTAAAACGACAAAAATGTCAGGAATGCTGAGAACTAACACAGCAAAAATGAATCTACAGGATGACCAAGACAACTAGAGAAACAAGACACAAAATAAACAAGGGGAAGCAAGCAGTCCACATACCTTGATCTCCTGCATTTTCTTTGCTTGGCGAAGACATGGTGTTTGCGTGGCGAGCAAGGACGACATGACGAATACCAGCAACAAAAAACGAGGAAATCCGATGAAACCCTAGATACACCTTGCTCTACCCACGCGAGTACCGGCTACAAATCGAGAAGAAATCGCCTGCTTACGAAAACGAACTACATCAGCAAAAAAACGCAGCCGCTACGAGAATAGAACAACTAGATTTGGGGACGATCACGACCGAGAGGATAAGAGGCGGACCACAACCGATGGGGATGAGCGGCGGCGGTGGGGGGAGGGGGAGCGGAGGGGGACGCGGAATAGAGGAATCTGCAGCAACGTACCGATAAAAGGAAACCCGGGCGCGGACGGATGCTGTGGATCACGGCGGTTGCCGCGGGCGACGGCGGTTGCTAAGCGCGACGGTGGTTTCCACGGGGGTGGGGAGTTGCTCCGGGCAGCACTGGAAGACAGGGAGAAGTGGGAGCGCGTGGGAGGGACACGTGAGAGCAGCACTTGTGAAGAGCTGCACAAACGGCCCGGCCCGTAACGGCCCGGCTAAATTACAAGGAGCTGTACCCAGCCCATCAACAAAAGCCAAGTAACATGACCGAAATAATAGGCCGGGCCAAAAGAAATTGAAGCTCACTTGTAGGACAGTAGCAGTCCACTCTCTACACAGAGGAAACACTTGCAGTCCACCTTTATTTCCATTTAAAACTTTATAATATCACACAGTTCTGTGTCTTAAAAAAATGTGAGTTCCCTAGAAAATACAGTTAGACCTCACATAAAAAAATTATGTTAAAAATGGAAGAAACAAGAAGTAGTTCGCTCCGCAGGTCAATAACGCTCAAACAGGCACAGAATGAAGTACACATAGTTCATAAAAACAGTTCGGTCCAAAAAACTATCCGCGTGTGGAGATAATGCATCCGAATTTTTTTTTCTTTAAATGAATATCTACAAAAAAAAATGGGCCCCCCCCGGGCAACAAACTCACGGTAAGGAACTGCATTTCGCTCACATAAAAAATTGCAGAAAACTGCAAAGCCACAGCATGAATGCAGAACGCATCATCCAACAATGCAGTGCGGTTTACTAAAGCAAGAAGTACGGTCAGTTCCTCATTGCAGCCCGTTTTAAACTAAATTGCAGTGTGCACATAGCGCATTCGAAAAAAAAGTCTTTATCAAAATGAATATCTACAACAACAAAGTATATGGGGGGTTCCCCCCCCCAACCCCCCCCCCCCCAACCCCCCCCCCCCCCCACGTTCAGGAACTGCAGTTCCTGAAAAATAAACAGATGCAGTCCGTTGTATTCAACAATGCAGTTCGTTGTTTTCAACAAAGAAGTGCGGATACATCTTAAATGCAGTTCGGCTATTGCGGATACATCTAAACTGCCTACAAACGTACTAAAACATTGCACGCTTGGAGACACATAGGTGGTTAACAAAAATATTACCGATGAAAATTATAAAAAAAACATGATAAAAAACCCACGATCACAGACAACCCCCGCTCCGAGCGGTTGCAGCGCTAAAAAGCCACGATCGCAGACACAAACCAACCCACGATCTGCACAACCGCATCGTTAGGGGAGATCGTGCAGTTCATCCTTTGAAGCCAACCCGCCCTTATATTCAGACCTCCGCCAGGGCTTTCTCATCCACAACAATAGAAAATCGCCATTGCGCTGCCACCAATTCCCTCCCACTCAGCCACGCCATGGTGTTCACCAAGGAGTTCAAGGAGGTGCAGGCGCATGGCAACACCAAGTTGCACGTGATCCACACCAACGACTTGGAGAAGACGGCGAACACCATCCAGCAGTACGAGCGCCACCTCCAGTGGCAGCGCCACAAGATTGTCGGAGTTGACGTGGAGTACACTAAGGAGGAAGGCCCGAACTAGAAGGCCGCCCTCGTTCAGCTCTCCATCGGCAAGGATCATCCGGTGTTGCTCTTCCAACTTAGCGCCGCACATGACAACTGCATCAGGTTCGACAACTTCCTCACCGACCCCAGGTACATGTTTGCTGGCTTCTCTATTGACGGCGACATAGAGAAGCTCCAGCGAGTCGGGCTAGAGATCGCCCACTTCGTCGACATCCAGAAGGAATGGAGGGTGCCCACAGCGACCAAGCCGCTGGACTCCCTTGTAGACGTCTCCGGCATCCTCGTCGACGACTACTACAACAACATGAAGACGAAGATGACGGACGCAGAGCACAAGTGCTGGGAGTGCATGCCCCTGACCATGAGGCACATCGAGTACGCGGCAAAGGACACTTATGCCACGTACGAGATATGGAGCCGCCTCACCATCACCCAGGAAGGGTTCCGCCGGGCAAAACTCGAGAAGGAGAAGTCCAGGAAGCGTGCCAGATCCTGGGGCGACTACGACTACTGAAGAAAAGAGGTGGTGCCGGACATGAAAGTACCTACAAGATTGCTCGTGCCATTTTAGATTTCTCATCAGATTTGCTTTCTGTCAAGTTTGTAGTTTGCTTGTGGTAAATTTAGGTTTGCTTGTGATGCAGTTTGCTTTGTAATCATGCAGTTTGCTTATGTTATGAACAAGTTTATTTCCTGTACAATGTTGCAGTTCTCTGTTAGAATATGCTGCAGTGCACTAATAAATATATAAATATTCCAAAAGAGAGTGTGATTCGGATACCGCACAAAGCAAGTGCACATGGCAGTGCACAAACGAACGAACATGCAGTGCACAAACGAACATCCATGCAGTGCACAAATCGTACTGTACAGGAAGGCAGTGCGGAAATGTAGAGACATACAGTACAGAACGTTCATAGATACAGTTCACAACGTTCCAACAAAGCAGTGCACAATCTATAATAAAAAAACACAAGTACGTACGAAAAAAAAATATTGACCGCCCTAGTCCAACATGGCCCCAGCCAGTCTCGTACTAGGACAGCGCCCACAGAGATCCATAGGCGAGTCCGTTCTGAGCCACGATGCACGGGGCCAGGAAGACTAGGGCCCACAGGCCAGAGGGGGTGTGGGTAGCGAGCGCGAAGTGTAAGCGCCCAATGAGTATCAAGAGGAGTTCGAATGGGTTGCCTCGCCAGGGCTTATAAACCGGTCGTGGGCGCTCTCGCCAGGCGAGGTGGGACTAAAGTTCAGCGCATACACACTGCATAGAACGAACCAGCCGTGCACGCAGGCCTACCTGGGCCGGATGTGACTTACTCCCCAACAGGCCCAACACGCCACAGCATGGATATTTGCATCTAATATAATTATTCTCTCATTCCACGGCACACCAAATAACAAAAAAGAATAGAAAAAAAAGAACCATTACAATGAGATTATCAACAACAACAAAAAATAGAACAAAATTTAAATGAATAACCAACAATTGTAGTCCGTTCACAAAAAAAATGCAGAAAGTTGCAAAGACACAGAAGGGACGCAGTCCGCGGCCTCCAACAATGCAGTACTGTATGATTAACGAAGAAGTTCTATTACTTCTGAAATGCAGTTCGGCAAACAAAAAAAGATTCCTTCTACAGCCTACCACATATCACCTACCACAGCATTTATTACTTTCATTGAAAAACCGGCATTCATCCTGGCTGCATAAAACCTATCCAATCGTCCCCCGAACTCACAGAACTCCTCCCCTCTTCTTCTCTTCTCCAAAGCCCACATCTAGGGTTCCGCCATTCCCCCCTATTATCTGCCTTTCCACAGAGCCCACCATGGACTGTTCGTGCGGCTACCTCGCAAGGATGGTGCCGATAGCGGAGGCTTGCATGTACTCTGATGGTCTGGAGCTCACCGAGTCTGAGCGGCGCAGTCAGCTCTCCTACCTGCTGACCACAAACCATAGATTTCGGGCACCATTCCTTTATCGCCTCACAACTGAAGACCTTGAGGAATCATGGGTATGTCTTTCCCCCTCTTAGTTTTTCACAATACCAGGTTACAAATACACATCTGAATGTACCATCACTTTCTTCAGTCTTATCATCAATGCCAAGATCTGTGTTTTTTTTAGATTTGTCAGAAATTAACACTAGGTGGTTGTATATATTTTTCTTCAGTCCCATCTCAGATGTTAACACTAGTTAAATACGGAACTGAACAGACGATCCACAACAAAAAAACAAAAGAAGTTCAATCGCCCATCGATGCAGTGCACTTGCTATTTGAGAGCAGTACACCTAACATGAACTTGCAGTGCCAAAGTGTTAGCTGAATAGTATATATCCTACCAAAGTTACTGGTCAAGTCCGTATATATTTTGGTTCATATATTGCTACTGCTTTATTAATAGTAGTCATATATTTATACATATTTAAGTCAAATATAAACAGATAATATTAAGATATAGCAAACTGTGTGGTGTTTACTTATAAAGATTCTTTTTCCATGCATGCCAAAATGCAGAAACTGCCATCCACAATAAGGTTTACTGCTCCGACTTCAGGGAAGCTTATTTTGGAGACAGAGCACAAGAATGGGTATGAATACATGCAAGCTGACTACCACATTGACTCTGATGGCTGCTTCAACATAACTGCTGGCTGGAAGGAGTTTATCTCCCAGAATGGGTTTGAGGCCGGAGAAGTGGCGATGGTGATGTTCTACAGGGAAAAAGGCTCCCTGTTATTTAGAATATTTGCACCGTAGACTGTCTAAAATAAAGCAAACCCTTTATGATGTAACTTTTAAAATTAAGTCCATCAGACAACGCAACTCTATGTTCTTCAGACGGTCTGAACAGTCCTTTTTTAATGAATGTGAGCTCATCTACATCACTTTATCATTCTTTTGCCAAGCTGGCGGGAGATATGCAATTCTCTAATACATATATTGAGGTGCGCTGTATTAAAGATTGCAGTGCTCTAGGTAGTAACAATGCAGTGCGAATGGACGAAACATTTGCAGTTCACCTCCGCTATTTTAAAAAATTGTCTTAGTATGCAGTTCTATTTAGTATAACAATGCAGTACGATAGTCCAAACTTTGAAGTTCACTCAACCACATAACCGCTGAACAGTACCTTTTTAGTGTATGTGAGCTCACATGCATCATTTTATCATTCTTTTGCTAAGTTGGTGGGAGAAACAAAGATCTCTAATACATATAGTGAAGTGCGCTATATTAAAAAGTGCAGTACGCTAGGTAGTAACAATGCAGTGCGAATGGACAATACCTTTGCAGTTCAACTCTCCTGCATTAAAAATTGTCATAGTATGCAGTTCTGTTCAGTATAAGAATGCAGTACGATCATCCAAACTTTGAAGTTCGCTCAACCACATAATGCATTTACAAAAAAATGAGAAATTTCAGAGGCTATCGTGTACAATGTAATGCAGTTCCAGTGAAGTCCACTACTTACAAACATGCAGTACACTACAACAATGAAAAGAAATGTAAAAATGTAAACAAAGCAGCAGAGATCCAGGCATGTTTTGAGGCAAACAGAGGTAAGCAAATACAGTCGCAGTTCGACAGCTCGACTAATCGATGTGCAAACACTCAATTTTGAAGAGCAGGCCGCAACATTTCAATCGAGCTCACAGGTCAAAAAAGGTTAAGGATGAACAACAGACGCTATTCTCAAAAATTGAAACCAAAAATATACCGATTACAGATGCAATAGAGTCGATCCAAAAAAAAGACAATACTTGCAAGATTGAAAACGCCTGAACGCGCAAAAATACAAAAAACCAAAATACACAGAGGAGCGGACGAAGCTCATAACACCAGCACAAATGATTTTGCAAAAATGAAAGCAGATTATGAACAAAGACGTAGATTATAGATAAACGTGATAGATTAGACGAACGCAAGCTAAGAATTCCTACCCACAAACCACATCTGAGCGCAAAAAAATAGAATCACACACGAACACGAACAAACAGAGGAAAGCTCGTCCGACAAATCGGTCGATTTGTGCAAATTTTAGCAGGGATTCCAATATATTACAAACAATAATATACAACGAACGTCCAGAAACAACTAAAACCATCCCGCAACACCCGATTGCATCCAGAACACAGGGACGGACCATAAGCCACGAAGCAGTTCTCCCATCTGGCATTGCAGTGCTATTTGTACAGAAATGCAGTGCACTTGCGTTGGGCGTGCAGTTCGGAAGTGTGGGCAGAATAACTATTCTGCCAATATTGGCAGAATAGACAGGCTGTATATATATATATATATATATATATATATATATATATATATATATATATATATATATATATATATATATATATATATATATATATATATATATCCGAACCCCATATTTATGTATATATATTCCCCTTGATTTTTCTTATTTATAAAGTGGTGATATAAAAGATTTTTATATTTCTTTACAGAGGGAGTATCTCTCTTATCAAAAAAATATTTATGTGTAACTAGTTACTCCTGCCTTTCTACTTTATTTCGCTGATATGTGGGACATCCAGCAACCAGGTCCACGTGCCATGCACCAAATTAGAGTGCACAACCGCATGGTAGACTCACCCCGGTCGTAGCGCCGCAGTAATGCTCAATGAGCCATCAAATCACAAAACCCCACCTTTCCAGCATTAGCAGTAAGCTCGACGGACGAAGCAGCATTCTTTCACTCGACCTGAATCCCCTTCTCCCTCGTTTGCTTGTTCAGAGAAAACCACCTCTCGGCGATTGCTTAGGGTTTTCTCATGGAGAACCAAGTACGAAATCTTCATCCATCCTTGATAAATCATTGTCCCTTTGTCGCCGGTAATCCTAGGATGGCAACCACCGCCGTTGATGCATTTTTCTTCGTACTGAATCTAGTGTGTTTCATTTGCAATGCCCAAAGTGCAAGGACCCTACAGGTTTCTGCGCCCTTGGCGAGACGCCAGACTTGTTCCTTCTCATCCTAACACAGGATTTCAAAAATCGCATGGTATGTTCCTAGAATCCTCTTTTCTATCCGGTAGGGTTGGGGTTTTTGAACATGTTGTCGACTAATTTGGAAATTTGGATTGCTACATTTGGATAAAAGGTACTAGTACCATGCTGAACACTAACGTGAAAGAGGAAATTATTTCTAGATTTGAATAGCGAAAAATATGTGTTCTCATATTATTTTTCCTGCGGTGCATCCCTTGCTCTGCCAGAACACATGTACTCAAGAAGGTCGGCCTTGCCATAACTGAATACACCAGTATAATGGTCACATTGGAGACATGCCATGGATATAAGTTCACAGTTGGGTTCATTAACCAAGAAGATCGCTCCTTTTTTTATGGCCAAACTTGGATAAACTTTGTCAAGTGTTACGGACTGAAAGTTGGCACACCAATGTTCATGGAAATAGCAGAACCTGGTCTTATCTTCCCTGTGACCTTCCACCCCGACGTCGTTCCAGTGGTTCATCCATGTTAGTTTTGTATCTGGTTCTTGCATGTGGCCTCTTTTACTTTGTAATCCACCTATTCTGTCTAACTGATCACAGTTTGACTTTAGAAGTAGCAACAATTTGTGATTCCCTTCTCTCACAATGATGCTACTTCTAACTAATATTTCTTATAATTGGTGACACGCGTAGGTTATTACAAAGTGCAGGACACTACTCGTCTGTTATTTGATAAGAACTCGACGGTTACTGATGGCACCGAAGTCGACTGGGACGACATCCACCAATTCCTACACTTTATTGATCGTCTTGAGGACCTTGTGGGGCATTTCAATGGTGGAAGGCCACGTGGGATATGTGTGCCACTGGTGCACACATTGAACAGGTCCAACTGTGTCAAGAAACTGATGGTACAAGCTGTTTTCTGTTATATATGTTTAAACTCTTGCTTATACACAGTTTTACAGCTATGTTCTTCTTGAAACAGAAACTGCCCAGTTTTATTGTTCCTATACATATGCCTGGCCGTGGTCGACTAAGACTTGCGCTTGGTCACAACATGATGTTTATGTTGACCTACTCCATTTCCCTTACAGGTGAAAAGATAATTATTCATGAGTGGTCTCAAATCATGAAGGCCCGTCGATCTTGGAGAATAGGACAGAAGGTTATGTTCATGCTTTTCCATGGCTCTGAAGCGAATATCCTGTTTATTGACCACACTGCGAGATGAAGCCGCTTTCAGAAAGTTGTGGGTACGTGGGGTGGCACCTGGGCCTTGTCCTGGGGCTTGGTGGCCTCACCCTTCGTTAACAGTAGGCAAAGTAACACTGTTCGAGGCGTTCCTTGTACGGTTGAACCTATATAAGTACTCATACTGCTTTCAGCTCTGGTTGTTAAGTGCTCCTGCTACTTTCAGTTAACGTTGTTAAGTACTCCTGCTGCTTGTACACTCTGTCGTGTTTATTTAGTCTCTTCTTCCTCCAGCCGCCAAAACCAAACCAGCACTGGCGGGGCCGCCTGCTCCCGCCTCCCACGGCTGGCTGCACCTCCACGCACGCATCACCGCCCTACCGTCTCCTAAATCATTAACGACGACGTCAGCCCCACCCAGCACCCGAACCAGTCAACCCTCGTACTCCCCTTTGCCGCGACTTCACTGCCGCATCTTCCCCGGCTCCTGTTCGTTCCCGTCCGAGGCCTTGCCGTCGTCCACCGCGCGCCTTGGTGCGCTCGCCGCGTCGCCGGCGTCTGGTGTTGTCAACATGGTCAACAAACAAGAGGAATCGGGAGAGGACTATACGTGGAGAGGATGACAGTAGGGACCCACCATGTCCATGGCCGTACGCAAGCAAGTGCCTCATTGTTACAAGCAAAAAACAAAATGCTTCCTCCTAGTGGTCTGCTGACATCTGGGACCCACGACATTGTCAGCGTATAGTCAATAGACAAGAGAACTGCACAAGAGCGGCTAACACCTGGGACCTAGCAGCTGTAGCAGTTTTTTTTGTTATTGTTGAGACGGTGCAGGGTATCAACTGGGCTGTGGCCCGTCTAGCCCAGGCTTCTATTTTACGTTTACCACATGACCAGCCCAGCTATATTTTTCTTTGAGAAAATGGCTAGACCAGTTTTTTTCTGATGAATACCCAATCGAGGCCAACCCAACCCAGGCCAACTTCTTTTTCTCCGCCCTGCTGGGCTGCAAATCTTTCAAGACGGCTGCAAATCTTAAAAGTAATATGAAATGGGCTGTAAATATAAAAAACACACAACAAATTGGCAATTACTTTCAAATTTCTAAAAAAATTCACATTTTCAGATTTCAAATTTCAATGGTTTTTAACCTAATTTAAATATGTTTTGAAATTACTTTAAATCTGGCTTGACATTTCGGGATTAAAAATAGTTTGGACCCCACCAAAATATGCAAAATTTTGTTTAAATTTTTAGCCCTGGTCCTGGCTAACCAAAAGAAAATGGACTGCAATAAATTGCATAAGAATATGCAAATGAGCTTTAAATTATTTAAAAAATAGCAAATGGGTTGTATGCTGTCCGCCACAGATTGGGAGGCTAACTTGTGGGCCTATTAAGTTGACGCATATGCAAGAATTCTTTACTTATTATATATTATTCAACAAACGATTCTAGCAGAAGTGACCGTTGGCTGTCAATCCAACGGCCGCCATGCTTCTTCAATCTCTAATCTTCTTGCTCCAGCCGCCCATCCAACGCCGGCGGGACCGCCTACTCCCGCCTCCCATGGCCGGCTGTGCTGCCGCGCAGGCCTCACCGCCCCCTCCTACTCACACCGCTGGCTAGGCCATCCCTCTACTCACCCACACCTCCTGTTATTCTCCGGCGACACAAGCCTCACACCGCAGCTGAACCAGTCAACCCTCGTACTCCCCTCAGCGTGGGCATCCACTGCTTTGGCTTCACCGGCTCTGGGTCGTTCCCTTCCTGGGCCTTGCCGTCGTCCAGCGCGTTGGTGCTCTCGGCGCGGCGTGGTCAATGTGGTCAACAAACGGCAGCCATCGGAAGAGGGATGTACGTGGAGAGGCTGACAGTAGGGACCCACATGGTCCATGGCCGCACGGAAGCAAGTTTCTCCTTATTACGCGAAAAAAATGATTCCTCCCCCTAACAGCTGGGACCCACCAGCTATATCTTCACACAGAAGGAAGTGCCTCCTTATTACGTGAAAAAAATGATTCCTACCCATGACAACTGGGACCCATCAGATTGGGAGGCTGACTTGTGGGCCTACTAGGTTGATGCATACGCAGGGCTTCGTCAACTTAGTCAACAAACGATTCTAGCAGCAGTGACCGTTGGATGCTAATCCAACGGCCATGCTGCTTCTTCAATCTCTGATCTTCTTGCTCCAGCCACCCAAACCAGCGCCGGCTGTACCGCCTACTCCATCCTCTCATGGCCGGCTGTGCTGCCGCGCAGGCCTCACCGCCCCACCCTACTCCCACCGCAGGCCAGGCCTTCCCTCTACTCACTCACATCCCTTGATATTCTCCGTCGATGGCAGCCACACACCGCAGCCGAACCAGTCAACCCTCGTACTCCCATCCGCGTGGGCATCCACTGCCGCGTCTTCCCCGGCTCTGCATCGTTCCCTTCCTAGGCCTCGCCGTCGTCCACCGCCTTGGTGCTCTTGGCGCGGCGTAGTCAACGTGGTCAATGAACGACAGCCATCGGAAGAGGACTGTACGTGGTGAGGCTGACAGCTGGACCCACCAGCTACATCTTCGCACGCAAGGAAGAGTCTACTTATTACGCACAAAAAAATGATTCCTCCCCCTAACAGCTGGGACCTACCTGCTATATCTTCGCACGTAAGGAAGTGCCTCCTTATCCTCCCTGACAGCAGGGACCCACCTGGTCGAAGCGTACGTAGCATTGCTGTCTTGTCGTGAACGTGTACGTACATACTGGTCGATCGGTCTTTCTGCAATGATGAACCGTGGGCGTGTAAGGAGCGGCACGTGTCGTAGTAGAGCCCCCTGATATAGCAGTTTAGGCAGCCCTGTCTAAATCGTGTACACGTATGTACAGCCACACAGCAAAAAATACGGCCACATACGTACATATACGGGCGGGGTCTCGAATGCGTACTCGCGCATACGTATGGACAAGGCTCGTGTACATGGAGAGAGGCAATGGACGGCAGCAACGGCCTCATGTTCATCGACAGCCAATCGGCTGAGTCGGAACGGAGGAAACAGTGTCGTGTTCATCGGGAGCCAAGCAACTGGGTCGGAACGTGTCCTGTTCATCGAGAGCCAACCGGCTTGAACGGAACAGCCGAAACGGGGTCCTGTTCATCGACTCGGGGTCTGGCATACTGCAAAACGGAGGAAACGGCCTTCTGTTCGACCGCCTACGGTCGAAACGGGGTCCTGTTCATCGGATGGGGGTCTGGCGTACCGCAAAATGGAGGAAACAGACTTCTATTCGAGCGTCGACGGTCGAAACGGGGTCCTGTTGATCGGGAGGGCTCTGGCGTACCGCAAAACAGAGGAAACGGACTTCTCCCCAACTGCCTACAGTCAAAACGGGGGTCATGTTCATCGGGAGGGGTGTGGCGTACCGCAAAATGGGACTCCACGGGCTACTGTTCATCCATGGTCGACCTCCCTCCAGCCTCCACCAGCTACTATTCATCCACCGTCGACTTCCTCCAGCCTCCACCGGCTACTGTTCATCCAGCCTCCATGGGGTCCTGTTCATCCACCCCCAACCGGCTGGGGTGTGTGGCAGCCTCCTCGGGGTCCTATTCATCCAGCGCCAACCACCTTCATACGTCCAGGGTACTGTTCATCCATAGCCAACCCACCGGCTGGGGTGGGGCGTACGAGCGGGCGGCAGCAACGGGAACTATTCATCCACAGCCAACCAACATCGGCTGGCTACGTCTCACACGGGGTCTCGATCGGCTTCAGTAAGCAGATACCTTGACTCGTATCTACGTGTATCGCGCGCGCGGCAGCAACGGGCATTGTTCATCGAGAGGCAACCCAACACCGGCTGGCTACGTCTCACACGGGGTCTCGATCGGCTTCAGTAAGCAGCGAGAAGGATCGATCGGGTTCAGTTAGTAGCGAAGGGATCACTCAGGTTCAGTTAGTAGTGAAGGGATCGCTCGGGTTCAGTTAGCAGTGAAGGGATCGCCCGGCTTCAGTACGAAGTGGGATCGATCACTCGGGTTCACTACGTGTAGTAGTGCGAGGGATCGATCGATCGCTCGGGTTCAGTAAGCGAACGCCTCGCACACACGCGAGCGTACGAGAGAAACACGCAAACCACACTGCATCGCTCGGCCCCAACCACCCACCGTAACCGGGAGCTCCCCGAAAATTTCCTTGCCCTCACTTCTACCACAATTTTTTACGTCATGGACGGCCCAAAGAATGTCATGCGCGTGCGTCTCCGGCCCACCCAGGACGAAAAGCCCATTTTCTATCATATTTTTTTGTCATAGAAGTAGGAGCCCACCACATCTATGATGATATGTGTTTTTGTCACAATTATTGTCATAGAAGTGTCACAACCATGACAGAAAAACTTTTCATTCGGGCCATAATGTCACGGATGTGTCTTTTTTTTATAGTGGAGGAAGTTTCTGACATGTGCAGAGAAGATTAGCCCCACTTTCCTTGTTACAAATCATTTGTTAGATGTGATTCACACACTGTCACTGTGCTATGTTAATCTGGATGTGATTAAGACAATGTCACAGTTTCTACCAAGTATCTAAAAATGTTGCCATCTCATCAGCGGTGCCCTAAGAAAATTATTTGGCACCGCTTTAGCATTTTGTGCACCCAACTTTGCTCCACACATCCGAGCAGCCAAGCAGTAAAATACTAATACTTTATGGCACGAAGGAACTGGGCATCGGAGCAACTAGGTGCTCCGGTTCCCTGAATTTTTCCTCTGGCATCGACTCGGCAGTTGGTGCCTGCAGACCAAACAGGGTAGTGTAGCACTTTCGTAGAAGTATCCCAATGGGTAATCGTCCCAACAAAGAGTGGAGGAGAGTATTTATGGAGGCGTTTCTGTCACACACAAGGTGTCATAGTTGTATTGTGAAGTACTACTGCTTGAGCTTCTGCAAATACTATTACTGTCATGGGTAAACGATAAAATAAAATATTCTAGTATAAAGAGGATTTAAAGGCATCTCGACAGAGAAGGATCAGCATATCCTTGTTTAAATAGGTCCACTAGACCTTAGCTACTTAATTTCATGGTATTTAGCACCGGAACGAAAAGGGTTTTCCATGAGATGGTAAATGAAAACGATTAGTCCCACACGAGGTTTGGCGAATCGAATCTCTTTAGAAAGAGGATCTTTTGTCTCATGGTAGCCTGCTCCAGTCCCCTTACGAAACTTTCGTTATTGGGTTAGCCATACACTTCACATGTTTCTAGCGATTCACATGGCATCATCAAATGATACAAGTCTTGGATAAGAATCTACAACGCACTAGAACATACATAAATATTAAAAGTAAATAACAAGAACAGAAATATAATTGGTGTTGCCTGCAAGGAAGAGATTAGGTGCGGAGAGATTTCAGTTCATGATAAGAATACATGAATTGTGCCAGTGCGACGGTAATACCAGTTACCTTGTATTGTACTCATAGTATTTGATATAAACTTTCTGTAGGCGGTTCTCCCTAGGGTAATGAAACTCCTCCACTAGGGGTTACATTTCATTCTATGGTCCTGCTTCTCCGTTGCCATAGAGTGGTCGTTTCCACAATTAAGGTCATAAGAACAGAACCAAGCATTAACTTCAATGGATCACCGTTATCTCATATTGTCTTCGGTTCTC
The DNA here is from genome assembly GCA_039707655.1 of Elymus sibiricus. Lineage (NCBI taxonomy): Eukaryota > Viridiplantae > Streptophyta > Magnoliopsida > Poales > Poaceae > Elymus > Elymus sibiricus. Next base: position 231,085,072 of record CM077672.1, on the reverse strand, counting down.
ATAGATATCTCCACCTGTCACATCAGAGGTCACAGAGTTCCTAAACAATACGTGTTACCTGTGTAGGTCTTGAGATCATGTTGCCTGGGCCCTTAAATTGGACAACACGCATAGAGTTCACCACATTATAACAACATACTAAATAGATCATATTACTACGAATTCAAATGACGACATATAGGATAGGCACATATCAATCTTACCACTTACCTACATCTCCCACACCTAGGGGAATTACTCACACATCATAGGAGGGGAATCAATCACATCCAAGAGAAAAACCATGAAAACCATATCGATAATATTGAGGGGATCCACAATGAGATGAAATGGTGCCCAAATAGTCTTGATCTCAGATGAGATGGAGTTGAGATTACAAATTCCAGTCCCTCTTACAATAGTGAATGAGATGATGATGGTGATGGAGATGAAAGGACGAAAAACTACAATGATCCTTGTGAGTTCTTTAGATCCTCCCTTCTCCTCTTCTGGATGGTGTGGCAGCGGCTAGGGTTCTTCTCTCCCCGTGGTCCCTTCATGAAAGTCGCTTGTATAGACGAGGAGGAGTTGTGGGCACTCCAAACGACCGCTCATACGAGCGCGTGCGGTCGTTCGGAACGCCGTCTTTCACTCTGACGCGCCTGTTGACAATGCTCTCTTCAGGAAAGTTGCTCCAATTGGCTTGATTTGTAGCAATCTCCCTTGTTTTCCTTCCATATATGATATTTCCTGCCATCCAAAAGACAAAGTAGATTTTCCTCTCTTTTGTTGGATTAGCGTTAGAAATATCCGAAGAATAACAAAAATCCATTGAAACCAAATGGAAATCACGATGAAAAACATCGCAAATTCTCGAGCCATCAACTCCCCCAAGCTTAAGATTTGCTCGTCCTCGAACAAACATGAAATCAAGAGAGTGAAAAGGAGCTTGGTTGAATGGAAACAATTTTACCGGCTCGAGAAAATACATCATATCCATCTTCTCTTATCCTGCAAAATCATTCAAGAAAGTATTTGCAATTGAAGATTTGCACCTAAACTCGTTGTCTAACCACATATAATCTCATACCATTAGTTATAATTTCTCAAAACAAATTTTCTTTGCTAACCAAGTGTTTAGGCAAATGAAGGTGTTCATCTACTAGATGGATATTCAACTTAATCTCAATCATCAAAATGCATTTAGAAGGTTTGGAGATCAAAGATAGCAAAGTACTCAAGCTTTTCATTAACATCCACTAATGCCTCCTAGTCATGGCTCTCAAACACTTTTCTCAGTCATTGCTCTTCGGGATTTCAACTCTCGGTGACGGGGTTATGCCAAAATTCACTATATGCAATTGGGTTCCGCTGTGGCTTAATTTCATGCACTGTGGATCAAGGATGGTTGTCTCTTTCGAGCTCTGCGATCAGTGCTTTTATTTACCACATGCACACTCCCTTGGGGAAGGTCGATCATTTACTACACAATCCCCAAGTTCATGACGGAGTTGCAGTTACGCGAATTATCTCAACATATAGCAACGAGATGTAAAGCCAGCCTAGGGCTGTAGCTCCACGGTTTGAGTATTACGAATAAATTTTGGCATAACCTCAACCACTTCAAATTTTTATCCCTCTAAACAACTCCATCGATAGGTGTCATTAAGTCAATCAAAATCAGCATGTGGAGTTGAATTGCTTAAGTACCCGTTCTCTTCGAAAGTTCCTGACCTCTAAATTTTTTAGATTTTCATTAAAACAAAAACATGCTTTCCCACAAGGTTTGACTAGCAAAATCTGAAATTGGGAGTCATGACTAAATGATATTCAACTATAGCGGGGAACTAATTCAAGTGCAGAAAGTCAACTGAAAATTCTTCTTCAAATAATATTGCGAGACAAGGGATTATGTATATGTTATACCTTCTCGCGCTGGCTCATTCTTCCCCTCCATCGAGTCCCAATTCATTTTCTTCATTTCTTCTTGCTAGTGGAGAACAAACCTGTAGGCTCAAAAAGAACAAACGAAGAGAACTGCAACAAGGCAAGACCAAAGTGTGCTCCTCATTTTATTATGCAAACAGAAAATAAACATGCAAAATACAAAAACAAATAAAAGAAAAATAAATATGCATGCATGGATAACTAGGGTATTAGCTCCCCCAAGCTTAGGCTCTTGTCCTACTCTCCAGTCCATGTCCTCGTCATCGTCGCCCCTCTGGCCAAAGTGTGGCCACTGCATGTGAGAGGGGCCACTAGAGGACTGACCTCTCGTGCCAGGGTGTGGCTGCCAAAAAGAAAAAAGGGACTGCATTTTCCCACTCAGCAGGTTAATGTTGTTGTTGGCCCCACGGAGGTCCGTACGGATCCTTCCTACCTGCTGCTGCAGCTGCTGGAACTCTACCCTAGGCACATAGTCACGTGGTTCACCAAAATTAACCTGCGGTGCATATCGTGGTCCAGGCTGTGGTGGATAGTTGGGTGCATACTGAGGGGCATCGCCCCATGCATCCCAACCGTGGGCAGGACCTGCTGTAGCCTCCCACTCTGGAGCGGGTTCGGGTTGAGCAATGTTCCCGAAACCAGCCTCGTGGCGGTACTCGTTGATCTCATCAACAGAGAGTACCCACATATCACGCGTAGAAACAGTAATTGCTTGCGGTAAAGGCAAGCGAACAATGATAGAGTGAGTGTTAGGTAGGGGGCACTTTTAGCAATGCTCCCCTTGCACGGGCCCAATGAAATGAGTGTTGATCATAATTCTACGGCTGAGTACCGTAGGGCCTGGTACGTGCTGCTCATCCTCAAGATTGAGGCCAAAGTGCTCGGTAAGCCGAGTCACTATGCCTCCCACAAGAATAGTCCCACTCGGCTGCTTGTGATGCCTACTGATACGTCTCCAGCGTATCTATAATTTTTTATTGTTCCATGCTATTATAGTATCAATCTTGGATGTTTTTATATGCAATTATATATCATTTTTTGGGACTAACCTATTAACCTAGTGCCCAGTGCTAGTTGCTATTTTCTGCTTGTTTTTGGTTTTTTAGGAAATCAGTACCAAACGAAGTTCAAATTCCACGAAACTTTTTGGCGATTTTTTTCTGGACAAAAGAGACCCTGGAGACTTGGACAAGAGGCCAGAAGGTTCACGAAGCCTCCACAAGGCAACAGGGCGCGGCCCTAGGGGGCGCGCCCTGATGCCTTGTCGGGCCCTCGTGGCTCCGTTTGACCTAATTCCACTTCTATAAATTCTCAAATATTGGGAAACCAACAGAGAGCCACCCCGAATAACTTTTACGCCGCTGCAAGCCTCTGTTCTTCTGTGATCCCATCTGGAGGCCTTTTCCGGTACTCTACCAGAGGGGGAAACGATCACGGAGGGCTTCTACATCAACCTTGCTGCCCTTCCGATGATGTGTGAGTAGTTTACCACAGACCTACGGGTTCATAGCTAGTAGCTAGATGGCTTCTTCTCTCTCTTTGATCTTCAATACCATGTTCTCCTCGATGTTCTTGGAGTTGTATCCGATGTAATCTTCTTTTGCGGTGTGTTTGTTGGGATCCGATGAATTGTGAGTTTATGATCAGATTATTCATGAGAAATATTTGAGTCTTCTCTGAACTCTTTTATGCATGATTATTATAGCTTTGTATTTCTCTCCGATCTATTGATTTTGTTTGTCCTACTAGATTGATTTGTCTTGCAATAGGGGGAGGTGCTTTGTGATGGGTTCAATCTTGCGGTGCTCAATCCCAGTGACAGAAAGGGACATATCACGTATTTGTATTATTGCCATTAAGCATAAAAAGATGGGGTTTAATCATATTGCTTGAGTTTACTTTGTCTATATCATGTCATCTTGCTTAAGGCGTTACTCTGTTTCATACTTAATACCCTAGATGCATGCTGGATAGCGGTCGACGGATGGAGTAATAGTACTAGATGCAGGCAGGAGTCGGTCTACTTGTCTCGGACGTGATGCCTATATAAATGATCATTGCCATGAATCCGTCATAATTATTTGCTTTTTTATCAATTGCCCAACAGTAATTTGTTTACCCACCGTATGCTGTGCGTTCGAGAGAGAAGCCTCTAGTGAAAACTATGGCCCCCGGGTCTACTATATCATATATTAAAAACCCAAAAATACCTTGCTGCAATTTATTTACTTTTATTTTTTTAGTATTTTAGTTCATCTATTTATCTCTATAAGATTTAATCCTTGCAAATAACCGCTATGAGGATTGACAACCCTCTTATTTGCGTTGGGTGCAAGTGTTTGCTCTTGTGTGTGTAGGTGCGCTTAACGGAATTTTGCTTGGTTCTCCTACTGGATTGATAACCTTGGTTCTTAACTGAGGGAAATACTTATCTCTACTATACTACATCATCCTCTCCTCTACATCCTTTTGATCTTAATCATGACCCTCCTAAGATTGAACTCCCCACTAATTTTAAAACTAAAGTTTATCATGTGGGAAGTGGTAATATTATCGGGAAGAACATTATTCAGGAATTCTTTAATTACACGGGAGTTATACCAATAATTAGTGGATCTATTCTTGATAAAACAAATTGTTATGTGGATGCTATTGCCATGCTTGTGGTTAAATTAGAAAGGAAATTTTTACATATCCACCCCGCCTTACAAAAGATATTTTATGAACTTCCTAACATCCATGATCCTAGGGCTAAGAAAATTTCCACTATAATCCTTATGCATGATTTTGATTATATAATCCGAGAAGCTAGGGATATTTTTTCCTTTTATAAAATTAATTTTGAGCATCCTCCTATAGAGGAGATTCTTCATGATAAAGATACTATTCGTAGGTTGGAATCTAAAGATTACTTTGCTTATGGTAAAAATATTAGAAGGAGAGTTCCTTATGCCAAAATAATTAAAACTATGTACCACCATGCTTGTGATAAATTTGAGTGGGTTACTAAAGGAATAGATGAGGGATTTAGTGAAGAATGGTTTGAGGGTACGGCTAGAGATCCTATTGATGATGAGATACTGTAGGATCAAAAGTATGTCTAGAGGGGGGTGATTAGACTACTTGACCAATTAAAAACCTAACCTTTTCCCAATTTTAGTTGTAGGCAGATTTTAGCATGCATACAAGTCAAGCATCACCCTACACATGCAATTCTAAGAGTGTGGCAGCGGAAAGTAAACAATTGCATATGTAAGTAAAGGAGGGGATCGAAGCTTTCAAACGCAATGAAGACATGGTGGTTTTTGGCGTGGTTCCGATAGGTGGTGCTATCGTACATCCACGTTGATGGAGACTTCAACCCACGAAGGGTAACGGATGCGCGAGTCCATGGAGGGCTCCACCCACGAAGGGTCCACGAAGAAGCAACCTTGTCTATACCACCATGGCTTACGTCCACGAAGGACTAGCCTCACTCGGGGTAGATCTGCACGAAGTAGGCGATCTCCTTGCCCTTACAAACTCCTTGGTTCAACTCCACATCATGTCGGAGGCTCCCAAGTGACACCTAACCAATCTAGGAGACACCACTCTCCAAAAGGTAATAGACGGTGTGTTGTTGATGAACTCCTTGCTCTTGTGCTTCAAATGATAGTCTTCCCAACACTCAAACAACTCCTCATAGATTTGGCTATGGTGGAAGAAGGATTTGAGTGGAAAGCAACTTGGGAAAGGCTAGAGATCAAGGTTCAAATGGTAGGAATGGAATGACTTGATCTCAACACATGAGTAGGTGGTTCTCTCTCAAAAAATGTATGGTGGAAGTGTAGGCACGTTCTCATGGCTCTCCTTACTGAGAAGGAAGTGGTGGAGGGGTATATATAGCCTCCACACAAAATCCAACCGTTACACACTTTTGACCCAACTCGGTGGCACCAAAACCATAATCTCGGTAGCACCGAACTATGTAAAATATATGAACGTTAGGAATCTCGGTGGGTCCGATAGGAACAACTCGAATGGACCGAAGTGCAATGGCTAGGGCAAACCTCATCTCGGTGGCACCGATTGCATCAACTCGGTAGGACTGAAGTGAAGCAATAAGGCAATAGAGACTTGGCAAGCCATCTCGGTGAGACTGATTTGCAAAACTCGGTGAGACCGAAGTAAGTGCAAACTCGGTGAGATGAGGATTGCCCTAGCCATTGCACTTCGGTCCATCCGAGTTGTTCGTATCGGTCCCACCGAGATTCCTAAAGTTCATATCTTTTACACAGTTCGGTGCTACCGAGATTATCGTTTCGGTGCCACCGAGTTGGGTCAAAAGTGTGTAACGGTTGGATTTTGTGTGGAGGCTATATATACCCCTCCACCCCATCCTTCTCAGTAAGGAGAGCCATCAGAACGTGCCTACACTTCCACCATACATTTTCTGAGAGAGAACCACCTACTCATGTGTTGAGATCAATATATTCCATTCCTACCGTTTGAACCTTGATCTCTAGCCTTTCCCAAGTTGTTTTCCACTCAAATCCTTCTTCCACCATAGCCAAATCTGTGAGGAGTGATTGAGTGCTGGGAAGACTATCATTTGAAGCACAAGAGCAAGGAGTTCATCAACAACACACCGTCTATTACCTTTTGGAGAGTGGTGTCTCCTAGATTGGTTAGGTGTCGCTTGGGAGCCTCCAACCAGATGTGGAGTTGAACCAAGAAGTTTGTAAGGGCAAGGAGATCGCCTACTTCGTGAAGATCTACCCCGAGTGAGGCTAGTCCTTCGTGGACGTAAGCCATGGTGGAATAGGCAAGGTTGCTTCTTCGTGGACCCTTCGTGGGTGGAGCCCTCCGTGGACTCGCGCAGCCGTTACCCTTCGTGGGTTGAAGCCTCCATCAACGTGGACGTACGATAGCACCACCTATCGGAACCATGCCAAAAACCGTTGTGTCTTCATTGCGTTTGAAATCTCCTATCCCCTCTCTACATACATATGCAATTGCTTACATTCCGCTGATATACTCTTAGAATTGCATGTGTAGGGTGATGCTTGACATGTACTATTGCTAAAATCTGCCTACAACTAAAATCTGGGAAAAGGTTAAGTTTTATTTGGTCAAGTAGTCTAATCACCCCCCCCCTCTAGACATACTTTCGATCCTACAAGTGGTATCAGAGCTTTGGTCTCCGTAAGCCTTGATTTCCATAGCTTTGGTGATCATAGCCTTGGTTTCACAACCTAGGAGAGTATGGCGTCTAGTGAGGGTAACTATCACCGTAGAGGTCCATATTTTGATGGTACAAACTTTGCTAGTTGGAAACATAAGATGAAAATGCATATTCTTGGTTATAACCCTGCCGTTTGGGCTGTTGTTCATGTTGGCTTGCAAGGTGACTTCTTTGAGGATGGCAAGGAACCGGATCGTGAGGCAACCGCGGAAGAATTGAAGATGTTGCAATACAATGCTCAAGCTTGTGACATTCTATTCAACGGTCTATGTCCCGAAGAATTCAACAAAATCAGCCGCCTCGAGAATGCAAAGGAAATTTGGGATACTTTGGTTGATATGCATGAGGGTACCGAGTCCGTCAAGGAATCTAAGTTGGATGTGCTTCAAAGTCAACTTGACAAGTTCAAGATGAAGGATGGTGAAGGAGTCGCAGAAATGTACTCTAGGCTTGCTCTCATCACAAATGAGATTGTCGGCTTAGGAAGTGAAGACATGACCGACAAATTCGTCATTAAGAAGATACTTAGAGCCTTGGATGGAAAGTATGATACCGTCTGCACATTGATCCAAATGATGCCAAATTACAAATATCTCAAGCCCACGGAAGTCATTGGAAGGATTGTCGCTCATGAAATGTTACTCAAGGACAAAGAGGAGCTGCACAATAAGTCAAGTGGTGCTTACAAAGCCTCAACCGATGCTCCAACAACTTCAAGTGACCAGCTAGTATCCAATGAAGAGATAAGCCTAATGGTGAAAAGGTTCAACAAGTTCTACAAGAACAAAGGAAAGGAAAGAAGCTCTAGCTCAAGACATTATGAGAGAAGATCATCAAGTCGTGACCGTAATTGCTACAATTGTGGGAAGCCCGGACACTACTCAAATGAATGTAAGACTCCCTACAAGAAAAGAGAAGAATCACCAAGAGGAAGACATAGAAGAGATGAATCACCTCGTAAAGAGAGAAGGAGTAGAGATGATTATTATGAATGAAGACACTCTCGAAGAAGCAAGGATTCGGAGAGGAAGGACAAGTCATCAAGGAGCTACACAAGAATAAGACATCAAGCTCATGTTGGTGAATGGGTTTCCGGCTCCGACTTCGACAACCACTCCGAGAGAAGTTATCACTCCAACTCCGACTATAGTCAAGATGAAGGTGTTGCAGGACTTGCACTTGTGTCATCCAACTCCTACGATCTATTTGACTCACCAAATGAAGGAATTGGAAGATGCTTCATGGCAAAAGGCCCTAAGGTATCACACCCCGAGTATCTTGATTTTAATAGTGATGAAGATGATTTGCTTGGTGATGATGATTTACTTATTGATAGGGCTAGTGATGTGAGCTATGATGAAAATGCTAGTAATCATGATAGTCAAGAGGAAACGAATGACAATGCTATGAAGGAGATTGAGCGTCTAACTAAAGAACTAAATGCTCTTAAGTTAGCTCATGAAACAACTCAAGAGAATCATAGAGAACTTCCAAGAACTCATGAGAAGCTACGCTTCGAGAAGCTAAATTTAGAGCAAGAGCATGAGTTTCTTAAAGCTATCAATGACGATCTTCGAAAGAAGAGTTCTTCATATCTTGCCAAGCGTTTACTCTTGTCTACCTTTATGCCACAAGTTAAACCTAAGCAAACTAGCAACAAGGGTAAAAATGGTTCTACCTCTAGTAGTAACAATAACAATGCTAAATCCAATATTGTTGCTTCTAGTAGTTCTATTGATTCCACTAACGATTCTCTTAGCCAAGTTACACTTGAGCAAGAAAATATGCTATTGAAAGGAATTATAGAAAAAGGTGTCTACAAGAGCCTTGCCGAGAGTAAACAATTTGAGGAAATTGTACGCAAGCAAGGAAGGCATCGGAAGAACCAAGGTGTTGGTTTTGAACGAAAGTTCAATGCCGATGGAGTTGAGTGGGAAGAAGGTCAATACCCCAAGATGAAGTTTGTTCCTCAACAAGAGAAGTATGATCCTACTTCCTTCAAGGGAACACAAGCTCAAGAAGATCATCAAATCTCATATAGCATACCGATACCTAAAAATTTCCATATTGAAAAATAAAATTACTAAAAATTTCCATACCTAAATTTTCTTACTAAAAATTTCTATTACTAAATTTCTCATATGGCATTCCGATACAGTTCTATATTGAAAATTTTCTATACCTAAAATTTTTCTATTACTAAATTGTTTTACTAAAAATTTCTATTACTAAACTTTCTAATCAAAAGACCTAAAATTTCCTATTGTATTCACAACACCTAAAATAGTCAAAAAAAAACCTCATTTACTCAAATGACCTAAAAAATTATTCTATTAAAAAACCTACATTCTACAATGTCTACATTCTAAAACCTACATTCAAATTACCTACATTCTACAAGAACAGAGAGAGAAGGGAGGGAGGGAGGAGGGGGAGTAAGGAGGGAGGGAGGAAGGGGAAGGGAGGAGGGAGGGATCGAGGAGGAAGGAGGGAGTATGGGGGAAGGAGGGAGGGACGAGAGGAGGAGGGAGGTAGGAGGAGCTACCTCGGTGGCGGTGGCGCGCGGGCGACGGCGGCGGGCGACGGCGGTGAGCGACGATGGCGGGCGGCGGCGGCTAGCGACGGCGACCGAGAGCTGTGCGAGAAAGATGGAGTGAGAGTGAGTGTGGTGAGGGAGAGGAAACCGACGGGTCGGGCGGGGTAGGATAAGGTGGTCTTAGCAGTAGCGCGGGCCAGGTGACCCACGCTACGGATAAGGTCAGTACCAGTAGCGCGCGTCCGGCACCCCGCGCTACTGATAATTTGGGCCCACCACCTGCCCACGTGCAGTTTTAGTAGCAGCGTGGGCCGTGCACCCGGCGCTACAGCTAACGCTGCTACTAAGGCTAGACCCGGGGCGGCCTTCGGCCCACTTAGCAGCAGTGCTTGGGCCGTGGGCCCGCGCTACTACTAAGTCTTACCTGTAGCGTTGGATTTAGGCCCGCGCTGCTGCTAGTTAATAGCAGCGTGGGGCTTCTACCCCACGCTACTGTTAAGCTGCTACCTATAAGGTATTTCCTAGTAGTGAGGGGGAAGAAACAATAAATACAAAGCAAACAAATGCATCACTATGCATGACATGGCAATATGCTGTGCTAGGGGTGACCTAACGCAGTGCTACACGTTACAGGCGGAGCAGGGAAATATCTGGGAATATTTTCCCGGCTTTAGGCAATTATCGGACAGACGATCCGGAGGGGAAGGTTCCATGTTTGCAGTGTTGGAGGCATGGGAAAAGTATGTGGATGGCATATTCGGATTCGTCTTATTTTTCTGATCATTTTTCATATATAAATTATTTTCATCCGAGTTACGGTTTATTTTATATGATTTTTCAAAGTTATAAACAATTTCTGGAATTTCTGGAATTAATCCAAATTCGAAAATAAATGGGAAATTGCTAGGTGCACCCGGTGCAGTGCACCCAGCTGTGCACACAGAGGCAGACAGGTGGGGCCAGTTGACTGGGTCAATGGCCCAGTTAGCAGAGGCTGACAGTGGGCCATGTGCTGAGTCAGCAGCCCAGTCAGTAGTCAACAGATTGACTGTTGATCTGGTCAAACTGACCAAGGGGGCCCACATGTCATAGACAGAGCAGTTTAACAGGCTTAATTTTAACTAATCAAGTTAATTAGCTAGTGGGACCCGCTTGTCAGTGTCATATTAATTAACAGATTAGGTTATTTTATAAAATCAGTTTAATTAGCGCGTGGGGTCCACATGTCATAGACTGGGGCTGCCCAGTCAGCACAGTTGACCAGGTCAACCCAGTCAACGGGGCCCGTGGAACCCACTGGCACTGACCCAGGGTGGGCCCCATGGCCGGCCACATCAGCGGCGGCGCCGGAGCAACCTCCGGTGGCCATTTCCGCGGCGGAGGGGCTCGGACGCTCGTCGAGATTTCGCTACGGGCCACCAAAAGAGGCGTGGTTGGTCGCGTTCGAACGGGCACTCAACGCCGCGTCGAGCGGTGGCGGTGGCGTTGCCGAAGGTGGACCGTAGCGACAGCGGCGACCACCGAGGCGGGCGCCGGAGTTCGGTCGAGCTCGGGATCAACGCTAGGGAGCACGGGGAGGCGCGCGCGTGTGCTTGCTGGGCTCCTGGAAGCACCAGGAGCACGATGCCGTGCCCGGACGGGAGGTGCGATGGCTGTGGCCGCGACGGTGGGGCGAGGCAACGGCGGCGAGCTCGGGCACGACGGCAGCTATGGCTACGGGCGGCGGAGAGAGGCGCTAAGAGAGGGGAAAGGACCGGCAGCTCACCGGGAAGGCGCACGTAGGCCCGTTTGTGGCACCGGCGACCGTGGACGAAGAAGAGCTCGATCCCGGAGCTGTGGTGGCGCAGAGCTCGAGCTCGGGGTCGGAGAGGAAGTAGAGGAGGCAGGCGAAGCTCGTGGCGCAGTCCTATGCGTCGGAGAGGTCAGTGGCCACGGTGGCGAGGTGATCCATGGCGTCGGCCACGTCGGGCGAGGCGGAAAGCGAGAGAAAGAGCGACGAAGATGGTGGGGGAAGTGGCTGGGGTCGATGACGAGGCCGAGGGGCTCGTTCTTATCCCCTCGGCGGCCCTGTAGCGTCGCCGTGTCGGCCAGCCGCCGGCGTCGCGCGCTCTGGCCAGGGGCGTGGCGACACGGAGGCGAGGAGGACGACGACCGCGCGGGAGGCCAGCTAGGCCTGTCACTGTGCACTAAGGCCCAGTGCATAGTGGCCTTTCTCTTTTCTTTTTCTAATTCTTTTTATGTTTTCTTTTCCAGCAGCTATTTTACATTTTCTCTTGGTAGCAAATGATTTTTGTAAAATGTGAAACTTCCCACATAATTACATTGCATTATTTGGAACTGCCACAAAAAGTTTGGGAGGCATTTGAATTCATTTGAATTTTTCATAAATGGAAAAGCATTTAAATATGCTGATTTGGCACTGTTATAATTACTTTAGCCCATTTAAGCAAATAAGTGATGTTGTTTTCCTTAACACATAATTGTTATGGAATATTTGCTAAATGATGAACTATTTTGCAGCCATGTTTGTGCAACTTTAATTTCACTTGCAATTTGAATTGATTTCAGTGATGGAATTTGAAATGAGATATGATTCCAAAGGTGATCAAGCATTGCAAACCAAAGTGACTTAGCATAATAATGAAGGATCACTGTAGCTCATTACACAGGGGTGTTACACCTCGAGAGTTGGTGCAAACTTTGCCGGTGCATCCAAACCCCGCGATATGATACGCTCTATCACACATAAGCCTCTTTATATCTTCCTCAAAACAGCCACCATACCTACCTATGATGGCATTTCCATAGCCATTCTGAGATATATTGCCATGCAACTTCCACCGTTCCGTTTTTATGACACACATCATCATTGTCATATTGCTTTGCATGATCATATAGCTGACATGGTATTTGTGGCTCAGCCACCGTTCATCATTTGTATACATGTTACGCTAGATCATTACACATCCGGGTACACCGCCAGAGGCATTCATATAGAGTCATATTGTTCTAGTATCGAGTTGTAATTTTGGGTTGTAAGTAAATAAAACTATGATGATCATCATTATTAGAGCATTGTCCCAGTGAGGAAAGGATGATGGAGACCATGATTCTCCCACAAGTCGGGATGAGACTCCGGACAAAAAAAAGAGGCCAAAAAGAGCCCACCAAAAAAATGAGAGAAAAAGAGAGAATGGGCAATGTTACTATCCTTTTTCCACACTTGTGCTTCAGAGTAGCACCATGTTTTTATATGGAGAGTCTCCTATGTTGTCACTTTCATATACTAGTGGGAATTTTTCATTATAGAACTTGGCTTGTATATTCCGATGATGGGCTTCCTCAAATGCCCAAGGTCTTCATGAGCAAGCAAGTTGGATGCACACCCACTTAGTTTTTCATGTTGAGCTTTCATACACTTATAGCTCTTAGTGCATCCGTTGCATGGCAATCCCTACTCCTTGCTTTGACATCAATTGCTGGGCATCTCCATAGCCCATTGATTAGCCTCGTTGATGTGAGACTATCTTCTTATTTTTGACTTCCCCTTATTGATCTCTATCACCACACTCTATTCCACCCATAGTGCTATATCCATGGCTTGCGCTCATGTATTGCGTGGGGGTTGAAAAAGCTGAAGCGCGTTAAAAAGTATGAACCAATTGCTTGGCTAAAACCGGGGTTGTTCATGATAAATATTTCGTGTTAAGAAGATGGAGCATGACAGGATTGTATGATTTTGTAGGGATAACGTTCTTTAGCATTTTTATTTTGAAAGACATGATTGTTTATTAGTATGCCTGAGTATTGATGTCTTTATGTCAAACTATAGACTATTGCTTTGAATCATTCAGATCTTATTATTCATACCGTAAGAGAAAGATTACATGATGAAACATGTTAGGTAGCATTCCACATCAAAAATTCTGTTTTTATCATTTACCTACTCGAGGACGAGCAGGAATTAAGCTTGGGGATGCTTGATACGTCTCCAACGTAACTATAATTTTTGATTGTTCCATGCTTTTATAGTATCAATCTTGGATGTTTTTATATGCAATTATATATCATTTTTGGGACTAACCTATTAACCTAGTGCCCAGTGCCAGTTGCTATTTTCTGCTTGTTTTTGGTTATTCAGGAAATTAGTACCAAACGAAGTCCAAATGCCACGAAACTTTTTGGGGATTTTTTTTCTGGACAAAAGAGACCCTGGAGACTTGGAGAGGAGGCCAGAAGGTTCACGAAACCTCCACAAGGGAACAGGGTGCGGCCCCAGGGGGCGCGCCCTGATGCTTTGTGGGGCCCTCGTGGCTCCGTTTGACCTAATTCCACTTCTATAAATTCTCAAATATTGGGAATCACAAAGAGCATTATTTATATCAAGATTACCGATAGAACAAGATATCATAGGTATACCTGGGTCTCCCAGTTTTTCTGGTATCTTGTTATCAAATGGATACTCCGTTACGTGTTCCTTCAGAGTCATACTCCTTTTATTATTAAATACATCAAGCATGGACTTAGCAAAAGTAGGAATCTTCAACATATCAGTAACATGCATTGACATTTTAAGATCAGCTATGGCTTCAAGAAAAGAAGAGTATAGTGCATCATTCCAAGGTGGTCTTATAGCCTTAGGATAAGGAAGAGTTTTCTTAGATTTACCTTTGTCTTTCTCCTTTTCCTTACCTTTCTCTTTGTTTTTCGATGCTTGCCCACTAACCTTCTTGGTTGGATGAGGTGGTTGTTTATTTCTTTCCACCCTAGGTTCTTCCTCTTCTTCTGCTTCCGGAGTTTCTTCTTCATTGTTATTGCCATCAGTCGTCTCTGCATCAGAGTCAACTTCTTTTTCAACTTCTGCTTCACCCCCCTGAGTGTCTTGATGGACCTGTTTTTTAGGTTCTTCTCCACCAAAGAGCAATCCTCTATTCTCTTGAGTTTGGCTTTGGCTCTCTATTCTTCTTTGTTCTTGCTCTCTTTCATACCATTCCGGGCCCTTGGGATCATGCGTTCTCTTACCACTACGAGTAGATATTTCATTAGTAGAAACAGGACTATCTAATTGAGCAAGAATCAAAGCTTGGGTCTCAGAGATTTGAATACATCGAGTCTCTATCATACGAGAGTGTTTATCAAGATTCTTTACCGCTTGGCTTAACCCATCTACCTCTCATGAGAGATATGCTATTACCTTTTTCATTATGATAGATACATCTTCGAAAGTCTCTGTTGAAGTTATCTTGATGGAATTTAAAATTGTTCATTGTATCTTGGAGCTCATCTTCCTGGCGATAGATACTGAATATATCCACTTTTTCATTGATAACTTGTTCAACAGGCTTAGCTTTCTCTTGAGTAACCTTCTTGAATTCTTCCATGTCTTCAATATGGTATACCTTTCCAGTTGGTTTGCTGGGTTCTTCAATATTCCATTGCTCTTGTGCAGATACAATATTCTCAATATGTTCTCTCCCTTCTTCTAGGGTCAATGACATGAATTGTCCTCCTGCACTTAGATCAAGAATGGATTTTGATTCATCATTAATTCCATGATAAAACATATGTAGTATAACATATTTAGCATAACCATGGTTAGGACATAATGTTAAAAATTTGGAGTATCTCTCCCAAGCCTTATATAGTGTTTCACCGTCTTCTTGGACAAATAGAGTGAGGTTTCTCCTCAATTTAGTAATCTTTGAGCCTGGAAGAAATTTAGCCATAAACTTTTCAGCACACATAATCCAGCTGGTTATACTGTCTTGAGGCAATCAATTATACCACTTCTCAGCTTCATCCTTTAAAGAAAACATGAAGAGTCTCAGTAGCACAAATTCTCGTGAAACATCTTTTATCTTAAATGTTCCACGTAAAGTATCAAACATCATCAAGTGTGCTTGAGGATCTTCCTCTTCAGTTCCTGCAAAAGCATGGTTTCTTACTTCTGTAATAAGATCACAGTCAATCAAATACTCTTGAGCATAATTAGTAGGATAAACTATAGGAGATCTTGAGACAAGTACTGTAGCACAGTGATCCCTAATAGTCTTCTTGGGCTTTTGAGTAATCGTCATTCCTGCGAACAAAGTGTTAAGCTCAACCGTCTCACTATTTTTGTATTTTTCTATTAATGAAGCATGCTGCTCCTGAGGAAAACGAGTAATGTAATCTGGTAAATATGTTCTCCCTGAACGAGTAGATCCCCTGTGAGTTATAGGAAGCATCTACAATAACAATACCTGCAAAAACAGTTATGAAACAAATACTCTGCGCTTAGCTCTCTGATACGTCTCCAACGTATCTATAATTTTTTATTGTTCCATGCTATTATAGTATCAATCTTGGATGTTTTTATATGCAATTATATATCATTTTTTGGGACTAACCTATTAACCTAGTGCCCAGTGCCAGTTGCTATTTTCTGCTTGTTTTTGGCTTTTTAGAGAATCAGTACCAAACGAAGTCCAAATGCCACGAAACTTTTTGGAGATTTTTTTTCAGGACAAAAGAGACCCTGGAGACTTAGAGAGGAGGCCAGAAGGTTCACGAAGCCTCCACAAGGCAACAGGGCGCGGCCCCAGGGGGCGCGCCCTGATGCCTTGTGGGGCCCGCGTGACTCCATTTGACCTAATTCCACTCCTATAAATTCACAAATATTCAGAAACCATCAGGGAGCCAGAAGAGAAAACCTTTCCGCCACCGCAAGCCTCTGTTCTTCCGCGATCCCATCTGGAGGCCTTTTCCGGTACTCTGCCGGAGGGGGAATCGATCACGGAGGGCTTCTACATCAACCTTGCTGCCCTTCCGATGATGTGTGAGTAGTTTACCACAGACCTACGGGTCCATAGCTAGTAGCCAGATAGCTTCTTCTCTCTCTTTGATCTTCAATACCATGTTCTCCTTGATGTTCTTGGAGTTCTATCCCATGTAATCTTCTTTTGCGGTGTGTTTGTTGGGATCCGATGAATTGTGAGTTTATGATCAGATTATTCATGAGAAATATTTGAGTCTTCTCTGAACTCTTTTATGCATGATTAAATATAGCTTTGTATTTCTCTCCGATCTATCGATTTGGTTTGGCCAACTAGATTGGTTTATCTTGCAATGGGAGAGGTGCTTTGTGATGGGTTCAATCTTGCGGTGCTCAATCCCAGTGACAGAAAGGGACATGACACGTATTTGTATTGTTGGCATTAAGGATAAAAAGATGGGGTTTATTCATATTGCTTGAATTTGCTTCTCTACATCATGTCATCTTGCTTAAGGTGCTACTCTGTTTTTATTAACTTAATACTCTAGATGCATGCTGGATAGCGGTCGATGAGTGGAGTAATAGTTGTAGATGCAGGCAGGAGTCAGTCTACTTGTCTTGGATGTTATGCCTATATACATGATCATTGCCATGAATCCGTCATAATTATTTGCTTTTCTATCAATTGCCCAACAGTAATTTGTTTACCCACCGTATGTTTCTGCACTCAAGAGAGAAACCTGTAGTGAAAACTATGGCCCCGGGTCTATCTTTATCATATAAAAAACATAAAAATACCTTGCTGCAATTTATTTACTCTTATTTAGTTTAGTAATTTACTTTATCTCTATCAGACTTAATCCTTGCAAGTAACCGCTAAGAGGATTGACAACCCTCTTATTCGCGTTGGGTGCAAGTGTTTGCTTTTGTGTGTGTAGGTGTTGTTCACTGGATCTTGCTTGGTTCTCCTACTGAATTGATAACCTTGGTTCTTAACTGAGGGAAATACTTATCTCTACTATACTGCATCATCCTCTCCTCTTCGGGGAAATACCAACGCAGTCTACAAGTAGCAGGAAGAATTTCTGGCGCCGTTGCCGGGGAGACATCAACAAAATCTATCAAGTACCTTCGCACAAACTATCAATCACTAGCATTTATTTTGTTTGCCTTTTTATTTGCATTTTCCTCTCGTTTTCATCTCCCCCACTTCAAATTTTTTTTACAAAAACACAAAAATATTTTATTTACTTGTTTGCTAGTTTGCTTGCTTTGTCGCGATGTCTCAAGAAGATACAAAATTGTGTGACTTTTCCAATACTAATAATAATGATTTTATTAGTACTCCTATTGCTCCTCCCGCCACTTGTGCAGAGTCGTGTGACATTAATGCTGCCTTGCTTAATCTTGTTATGAAAGAACAATTTTGTGGTAGTCCTAATGAAGATGCTGCATCCCATCTAAATACTTTCATTGAACTTTGTAATATGCAAAATAAGAAAGATGTGGATAATGATATTTTCAAATTAAAATTATTTCTGTTCTCACTACGAGACTCACCACGAGACCGTGCTAAAACTTGGTTTTCATCCTCGCCTAGAAATAGTATTGATTCTTGGGATAAGTGTAAGGATGCTTTTATTACCAAGTATTTTCCTCCCGCTAAGATTATTTCTTGAAGAAATCAAATTATGAATTTTAAGCAACTTGATCATGAACATGTTGCACAATCTTGGGAGAGAATGAAATTAATGATAAGAAATTGCCCAACTCATGGTTTGAATTTGTGGATGATCATACAAAAAAATTATGCGGGAGTAAACTTTGTTTCTAGAAATTTGCTAGACTCTGCCGCAGGTGGTGCTTTTATGGAAATTACATTAGGAGAAGCTACAAAACTCCTAGATAATATTATGACAAATTATTCTCAATGGCACACCGAAGGAACTCCAACTGGTAAGAAGGTAAATTCCGTTGAAGAAATCAATACTTTGAGTGATAAGATGGATGCTATTATGAAAATGCTTGCTAGTAAGAATGATCATGTTGATCCTAATGATGTGCCTTTGTCCACTTTGATTGAGTAAAATAATGATGCTATTGATGTGAATTTTATATCTCGAAACAATTTCAACAACAATGCTTATAGGGGTAATTTCAATGCTAGACCGTTTCCCGGAATTCCTCTAATGATTATGGTAATTCCTATGGTAATTCTTATTATAATAATAATAGGATGCCCTCTGATCTTGAAAGTAATATTAAAGAATTTATTAATTCTCAAAAGAATTTCAATGCTATAATAGAAGAAAAATTGAATAGAGTTGATGAAATGTCTAGGAACATGGATAGAATTGCTCATGATGTGGAAAATCTCAAGATTAAAATTTTGCCACCTAAAATTGATATAGATGAGTCTATTAAAGCTATCTATGTCTCCATTAATGAAAGTAAAGAAAGGACCGCTAGGTCGAGAGCTAAGCAAGAATTTCTAGAAAAAGCGATTCCACCCGGTTTCTATCGTAGTAATGATGAAGATATTAAAATGATTGGTTTCACTCCTATTGAATCATTATTTAGTAACATAAAACTTGATGAAAAAGGGACTGGAGAAGAGTCAACTTTAAATAGAAGGAGTCCCACTTGCTTGGAGGGTGATAATCTTGATCATAAAAATGAAAAAAAGTGGGTTTAGAGAGGTCAAAACTTTAAATAGTAATGCACCCACTACTTTGGATTACAAGGACTTTAATTATGATAGTTGTTCTTTAATTGAGTGTATTTCCTTATTGCAATCCATGATTAATTCACCAAATGCATATGAACAAAATAAAGCTTTCACTAAACATATCGTATAAGCCATGATGAAAGCACATGAAGAAAAGCTTGAGTTGGAAGTATCAATTCCAAGAAAATTACAAGATGAATGGGAACCTACTATTAAAGTCAAAATTAAAGATTATGAATGTAATGCTCTTTGTGATCTTGGTTCTAGCGTTTCCACTATACCAAAGTCTTTGTGTGATGTGCGAGGTCTCACCGACATGGATCCTTGTTCCCTTAATTTGCACCTTGCGGATTCCACTATTAAAAAGACATTGGGTAGAATAAATGATGTGCTTATTCTTGCAAATAGAAATTATGTGCCCATGGACTTTATTTTTCTTGACATTGCATGCAATCCTTCTTGCCCCATAATACTTGGTAGGCCTTTTCTTCGAACAATTGTTGTTATTATTGATATGAAAGAAGGTAATATAAGATTTCAATTTCCACTAAAGAAAGGGATGGAACACTTCCCTAGAAAAAGAATTAAAGCACCTTATGAATCCATTATGAGGGCCACTTATAGAATTAACTTCAAGGATGACAACACTTGAAACTATGCATTATGCCTAGCTAGGGGCATAAAACAATATCGCTTGTTGGGAGGCAACCCAATGAATAAAATACTTTTTTTCTTTCTGTTTTTGAGTGTTTGCACAATTATAGCTTCTGTTATGATTGTATTTTTATGTTTTAATTAGTGTTTGTGCCAAGTAATGCCTTTGGGATGATTTGGAAGATAGTATGATAGATGCTGTTGGAAAACAGAAACTTTTGTGTCCAGTGCTGGAATTTTGGTTTTTTGCTGGAGTGCTATAACCTTCTGAATTTTTTACAAAGTATTGATATATGAATTTTCCATGGTGTCCTAATTTTTCAAAAAAATTGGAGTTACAGAAGTATGACCATAATTCGGATCTTTACAGACTGTTCTGTTTTAGACAAATTCTGTTTTTTGTTGCATAGTTCGCTTATTTTGATGTATCTATGGATCGTATCGGGGGGTATGAGTCATGGAGAAGTTGGAGTACAGTAGAATTATGTCAATATTAAATATGAATCAATTTACTACAGCACTTAGAGTTAAAGATTTATTTGTTATACTAACGGATCTCACGAGGTTTCTGTTGAGTTTTGTGTGCTGAAGTTTTCAAGTTTTGGGTGAGACTACGATGGATAAAGGAATAAGGAGTGTCAAGAGCCTAAACTTGGGGATGCCCAAGGAACCCCAAGGTAATATTCAAGGAAGACTCAAGCATCTAAGCTTGGGGATGCCCCGGAAGGCATCCCCTCTTTTGTCTACAATCTATCGGTAACTCACTTGGAGCTATATTTTTATTCATCACATGATATGTGTTTTACTTGGAGCATCTTGTGATATAGTTTGTTTGCTTTTTATTTTCTCACAATCATCTTTGCTGAACACACCTTTTTGAGAGGGACACACATTATTCGTGATTTGTTAGAATACTCTATGTGCTTCACTTATATCTTTTGAGCTAGGCAGTTGCTCTAGTGCTTCACTTATATCTTTTAGATCACGGCGATGGTTATATTTTAAAGAAATAGTTGCACTCTCATGCTTCACTTATATCTTTTTGAGAGTCTCATGATAGCAATGGTAATATGCACGGGTTATGAACTTGGTCTTGATATGATAGGTATTCAAGAGGGATATAATAAAAACTTTCATGTAGATCACTGAATATGATAAATCTGATTCCTTGCAATAGTTTTGCGATATTAAGATGGTAATATGGGGGACGTACTAGTATATGATTGTGGTTTAGTAAGAATAATTGTGTTAAGGTTTGTGATTCCCGAAGCATGCACGTATGATCTGTCGTTATGCTAAGAAGTTGGAGCATGATTTATTATTGATTGTCTACCTTATGAGTGGTGGTCGGGGACGAGCGATGGACCTTGTCCTACCAATCTATCCCTCTAGGGGCATGCGTAGTAGTACTTTGCTTCGACGGCTAATAAACTTTCGCAATAAGTATGTGAGTTCTTTATGACTAATGTGAGTCCATGGATTATACGCACTCTCACCCTTCCGCAATTTGCTAGCCTCTTCG
Organism: Elymus sibiricus; assembly: GCA_039707655.1. Lineage (NCBI taxonomy): Eukaryota > Viridiplantae > Streptophyta > Magnoliopsida > Poales > Poaceae > Elymus > Elymus sibiricus. Next base: position 231,063,728 of record CM077672.1, on the reverse strand, counting down.
GTACCGTGCATTGCCCTTTCTCACATCGAGAGTTGGTGCAAACTTCGCCGGTGCATCCAAACCCCGCGATATGATACGCTCTATCACAAATAAGCCTCTTTATATCTTCCTCAAAACAGCCACCATACCTACCTATCATGGCATTTCCATAGCCATTCTGAGATACATTGCCATGCAACTTCCACCGTTCCGTTTTTATGACATACATCATCATTGTCATATTGCTTTGCATGATCATATAGCTGACATAGTATTTGTGGGTCAGCCACCATTCATCATTTTTATACATGTTATGCTAGCATCATTGCACATCCTGGTACACTGCCAGAGGCATTCATATAGAGTCATACTTTTGTTCTACTATCGAGTCGTAATGTTGAGTTGTAAGTAAATAGAGGTGTGATGATCATCATTATTAGAGCATTGTCCCAGTGAGGAAAGGATGATGGAGACCATGATTCCCCCACAAGTCGGGATGTGACTCCGGACGAAAAAGAAAAAGAAAAGGAAAAAAAAGAGGCAAAAAAGAGCCATGAAAAAAAATGAGAGAAAAAGAGAGAAGGGGCAATGTTACTATCCTTTTCCACACTTGTGCTTCAGTGTAGCACCATGTTTTTCATATAGAGAGTCTCCTATTTTGTCACTTTCATATACTAGTGGGAATTTTTCATTATAGAACTTGGCTTGTATATTCCGATGACGGGCTTCCTCAAATGCCCGAGGTCTTCATGAGCAAGCAAGTTGGATGCACACCCACTTAGTTTTCATGTTGAGCTTTCATACACTTATAGCTCTTAGTGGATCCATTGCATGGCAATCCCTACTCCTTGCATTGACATCAATTTATGGGCATCTCCATAGCCCGTTGATTAGCCTCGTCGATGTGAGACTATCTTCTTATTTTTGACTTCTCTTATTTACCTCTACCACCACACTCTATTCCACCCATAGTGCTATATCCATGGCTTGCGCTCATGTATTGAGTGGGAGCTGAAAAAGCTGAAGCGTGTTAAAAAGTATGAACCAATTGCTCGGCTTGTCATCGGGGTAGTGCATGATAAATACTTTGTGTGCAGAAGATGGAGCATGACAGGATTATATGATTTTGTAGGGATAACTTTCTTTAGAATCGTTATTTTGAAAGGCATGATTGTTTGTTAGTATGCCTGAGTATTGATGTTTTTATATCAAACTATAGACTATTGCTTTGAATCATTTGGATCTTATTATTCATACCGTAAGAGAAAGATTACATGATGAAACATGATAGGTAGCATTCCACATAAAAAATTATGTTTTTATCATTTACCTACTCGAGGATGAGCAGGAATTAAGCTTGGGGATGCTTGATACGTCTCCAACGTATCTATAATTTTTGATTGTTCCATGTTATTATAGTATCAATCTTGGATGTTTTATATGCAATTATATGCAATTATATATCATTTTTTGGGACTAACCTATTAACCTAGTGCCCAGTGCCAGTTGTTGTTTTCTGCTTGTTTTTGGCTTTTCACAGAATCAGTACCAAATGAAGTCCAAATGCCATGAAACTTTTTGGAGATTTTTTTTCTGGACAAAAGAGACCTTGGAGAATTGGAGAGGACGCCAGAAGGTTCACGAAGCCTCCACAAGGCAACAGGGCGTGACCCTAGGGGGCGCGCCCTGATGCCTTGTGTGGCCCTCATGGCTCCGTTTGACCTAATTCCACTCCTATAAATTCACAAATATTCGGAAACCATCAGGGAGCCAGAAGAGAAAACCTTTCCGCCGCCACAAGCCTCTGTTCTTCCACGATCCCATCTGGAGGCCTTTTCCGGTACTCTGCCGGAGGGGGAATCGATCACGGAGGGCTTCTACATCAACCTTGCTGCCCTTCCGATGATGTGTGAGTAGTTTACCACAGACCTACGGGTCCATAGCTAGTAGCTAGATGGCTTCTTCTCTCTCTTTGATCTTCAATACCATGTTCTCCTTGATGTTCTTGGAGTTCTATCCGATGTAATCTTCTTTTGCGGTGTGTTTGTTGGGATCTGATGAATTGTGAGTTTATGATCAGATTATTCATGAGAAATATTTGAGTCTTCTCTAAACTCTTTTATGCATGATTAAATATAGCTTTGTATTTCTCTCCGATCTATCGATTTGGTTTGGCCAACTAGATTGGTTTATCTTGCAATGGGAGAGGTGCTTTGTGATGGGTTCAATCTTACGGTGCTCAATCCCAGTGACAGAAAGGGACATGACACGTATTTGTGTTGTTGCCATTAGGGATAAAAAGATGGGGTTTATTCATATTGCTTGAATTTGCTTCTCTCCATTATGTCATCTTGCTTAAGGCGTTACTCTGTTTTTATTAACTTAATACTCTAGATGCATGCTGGATAGCGGTCGATGAGTGGAGTAATAGTTGTAGATGCAGGCAGGAGTCGGTCTACTTGTCTTGGACGTGATGCCTATATACATGATCATTACCATGATTCCGTCATAATTATTTGCTTTTCTATCAATTGCCCAACAGTAATTTGTTTACCCACCGTATGTTTCTGCGCTCAAGAGAGAAGCCTCTAGTGAAAACTATGGCCCCCGGGTCTATCTTTATCATGTAAAAAACATAAAAATACCTTGCTGCAATTTATTTACTCTTATTTAGTTTAGTAATTTACTTTATCTCTATCAGACTTAATCCTTGCAAGTAACCGCTAAGAGGATTGACAACCCTCTTATTCGCGTTGGTGCAAGTGTTTGCTTTTGTGTGTGTAGGTGCTGTTCACTGGATCTTGCTTGGTTCTCCTACTGGATTGATAACCTTGGTTCTTAACTGAGGGAAATACTTATCTCTACTATACTGCATCATCCTCTCTTCTTCGGGGAAATACCAATGCAGTCTACAAGTAGCACTCCCCGGCAACGGCGCCAGAAAATGCCTTGGTGCCTGCAGACCAAACAGGGTAGTGTAGCACTTTCGCAGAAGTATCCCAATGGGTAATAGTCCCAACAAAGAGCGGAGGAGAGTATTTATGGAGGCGTTTCTGTCACACATAAGGTGTCACAGTTCTTGTGTGAAGTACTGCTTGAGCTTCTGCAAATACTATTACTGTCCTGGGTAAACGATAAAATAAAATATGCTAATATAAAGAGGATTTAAAGGCGTCTACTAAATAACTATTAAAAGTAAATAACAAGAACGGAAATATAATTGGTGTTGCCTGCAATGAAGAGATTAGGTGCGGAGAGATTTCAGTTCATGATAAGAATATATGAATTGTGCCAGTGCGACGGTAATACCAGTTACCTTGTATTGTACTCATACTATTTGATATAAACTTTCTGTAGGCGGTTCTCCCTAGGGTAATGAAACTCCTCCACTAGGGGTTACATTTTATTCTATGGTCCTGCTTCTCCGTCACAGAGTGATCGTTTCCACAATTAAGGTCATAAGACCGGAACCAAGCATTAAATTCAATGGATCACTGTTATCTCATATTGTCTTCGGTTCTCATAGATATCTCCACCTATCACATCAGAGGTCACAGAGTTCCTAAACAATACGTGTTACCTGTGTAGGTCTTGAGATCATGTTGCCTGGGCCCTTAAATTGGACAACACGCATAGAGTTCACCATAGTATAACAACACACTAAATAGATCATATTACTACGAATTCAAATGACGACATATAGGATAGGCACATATCAATCTTACCACTTACCTACATCTCCCACACCTAGGGGAATTACTCACACATCATAGGAGGGGAATCAGTCACATCCAAGAGAAAAACCATGAAAATCATATTGATAATATTGAGGGGATCCACAATGAGATGAAATGGTACCCAAATAGTCTTGATCTCAGATGAGATGGAGTTGAGATTACAAATTCCACTCCCTCTTACAATAGTGAATGAGATGATGATGGTGATGGAGATGAAAGGACAAAAAACTACAATGATCCTTGCGAGTTTTTCAGATCCTCCCTTCTCCTCTTCTGGATGGTGTGGCGGCGGCTAGGGTTCTTCTCTCCCCGTGGTCCCTTCACGAAAGTTGCTTGTATAGACGAGGAGGAGTTGTGGGCACTCCAAACGACCGCTCATACAAGCGTGTGCGGTCGTTTGGAACGTCGTCTTTCACTCCGACGCGCCTGTTGACAATGCTCTCTTCAGGAAAGTTGCTCCAATTGGCTCGATTTGTAGCAATCTCCCTTGTTTTCCTTCCATATATGATATTTCCTGCCATCCAAAAGACAAAGTAGATTTTCCTCTCTTTTGTTGGATTAGCGTTAGAAATATCCGAGGAAGAACAAAAATCCAGTGAAACCAAATGGAAATCACTATGAAAAACATCGCAAATTCTTGAGCCATCAGCAGTGCACGGTACCGGTGCCAAATGTAGCAACTGTTGATTTGACACCGGTTTTGGCCTACATAGTGGAGGGCCTTACTGATATTAGTTCTATGTTATTAAATTTGTGCATGTACATACCTGTTAGTATTAATTTGATGTCATTGAAACACTATCGCTGTGTTGTTGCAGTTATATTTTGCTTCCTCATAAAATGGTCAATTTGTTATTATAGTACATGACTAAGAACTTGTAGCGTTGTTGCAATTCATTATAGCTTGTGATGTTCCTGAATTTGGTTGTTGTCTCAGTAGAAATTAATTCATTTGCACATTGATCTTTTTGAGAAGATATGTCATAATTAGCGTGTTTCTTCAGTTTTTCAAAATATGTATGTGGTGATTTTCTATGTTGCTAGAAACCCATTTTCCCTACAATTATAACTGATTTAGTTTTAAATATTATAGGATGAACAGAAGTGTTTTTACCTGGAGTGGGTTGATCAAGAGTGGCCAACGTCTCTGAAGATGTGCCTAGCAAAGCTATGGAGCATGTATGAGGAAGAGAATAGAGATAGGCTTAGAGAAAATGTGGTCAACGCTGAAGAATATTTCAAGATATAGGAAAAAAAGAGGAAGATGGAGAATGAGCTCAGATTTTTTAAATTAGACTTTGCTAAGATGGTCTTTGCGAAGGAGGAGGCACTTTCCCAATTGGTCAGTGCAAAACAGGTTCTTACTGAACTGGAAGCAGAGGTGGAGAAGACGAATTTGGCTGATCATGCATCATTCGATTAGGGAAATGAATATATTGTTCTAATATTGTGCTCAACATACTTTATGCTTATCAAGGTGAACTATCTATATGTTGTATTGTGTTGTATTCTCGTAGCTATCGTACAGTGATGTTAAAATATATTTGTGTGCCTGATATGAAAGAGGTAAACAGCTATTCGATATGAAATTGGAATTTGCTTAATACATGAGGTATTAATAGTAAACTAATAAACCTGCTAAATGGGTCATGGATTTTACAAACGTTTCTAGCAGTAAAAGCGTGTGTGATGGATAGCCCAATGTCATACAGTTTTCTTCATCGAATTGTGTGTGATATACTTGAACAACGCAAACGGTTAACCGAGGTAGAGCGTCTGTGATGTGGTATGCCACACAAACGTTTGTTCCATAATTACTGTGTGGGATGGCAAGACGATCTCCCACGGTTTGTCCTACAAAAGCGTCTGCGTTATCTACCCCGATCGCACATGAACAGAAAATTGTGTGTGATGTACACACGAACGGAAACGATTGGGCCTGTATAATTGTCTGCGATGGCTCTCTCGATCGCACACGCGCTCTTTTTCCCCGTATGTGTGACCAGAGGACCTATCGCTGACGGTTTCTGGGTCGTGTGGGTTGGACCCCCCTATCGCACACACAGGCAAGGCGACGATTTAAAACTCTGTCACGGAAAGGGGGTAAAAACCGTTTGTATAGCATGTCGCTGCACCAGTGGTACTCTTTGAAGTTCTTTGTGTTGGATTGAATATTATGAATCTGAAATTGTTTGATGCATATCGTATAATTGACTCACGGATACTTGTGGTGACATTGGAGTATCTAGGTGACATTAGAGTTGATTGATGTGTATCATATGGTGTTATTTTAGTACGAACTCTAGGGCTGTTTGTGACACTTATAGGGATTGCTCAATAGATTGATCGAAAAGGAAAACTTTGAGGTGGCTTTGCTACCTACAACAATTTCTTCTTATGTTATCTGTTTGCTAGGAACTTTGGAGTGATTCTTTGTCGCACGTTGAGGGATTGTTATATGATTCAATTATGTTAGCACTGTTGAGAGATTGCACTAGTGAAAGTATGAACCCTAGGCCTAGTTTCTAAGCATTGCAATACCGTTTGTGCTCACTTTTGTTACTTGTTACCTTGCTGTTTTTTATTGTTCAGATTATAAAAACCTATATCTACTATCCATACCACACTTGTATCACCATCTCTTCGCCGAACTAGTGCACCTATACAATTTGCCATTGTATTGGGTGTGTTGGGGACACAAGAGATTGCTTGTATTTGATTGCAGGGTTGTTTGAGAGAGACCATCTTCATCCTACACCTCCCACGAATTGATAAACCTTAGGTCATCCATTTGAGGGGAATTTGCTGCTTGTTGGAGAAAAGCCCTAGAGGCAATCATGTGATGATGATATTTCCCTATGTATTCATGAGTCTTTTGTATTGTCCTTGAACATCATCAATGATATGTATCAATAAGTATGTGACTTGTTTGTGGAACTATGTATTGTATGATGATCATTCTAATGGTCCTTAGTTGATAAGGTTATGCAGACACATATCCTTGACTAGTATACGACTCGGTTGATGACTATGTTTCACAAGTCATGTGCATGGAGATGCTAAACCGATAGTATGGACTCGGGGATGGAGATCACCGAGTCGGACAGACCCACTTTGAGACGCAGCAAGATATTGTCATCTGTTAGTATCAAGTACAATGTCTATGCCATGTCCTTAACCTGAGGTCCTCGCATGTTCTCGGGATGAGGATCGACTCACTTAGGGTCTATCAAACGCTGCTTCGTAACTGGGTAGTTATAAAGGTAGCTTTCGGGTGAGTCGTGGGACATGCCGCGAGACATGGCTGACCAAGATGAGATTTGCCCCTCCTATTCGGAGAGATATTTTCTGGGCCCTCTCGAGTGATCAGATTCGGAAAGGGTGGCCATGCGACCTGGGTTAAGTGTTAACCCGATTCAGGAATCTGTATCACAGTTTCGAAAAGAGAGGCCGAGCTACCACAAGGGTGACAAGTACTCGCCTTGAGCTCGACAACATATATCGTGAGGCAAAAAGGAATGTTGCATATGACACATTGTCGAGGTTCGTCAAACGACTTTACGCACACATGGGAGTTGGCACGTTCTACTAGGAGCCGCTACCAACTATCGACTCGTGTCGTGTCCATGTGTACGTGAACCTATAGGGTCGCACACTTAAGGGGCTGCAGCCCATTCGGACTGGATCTGAGTGGAAAATGGATGTAGACTCCTAGTGGGCTCAAGTGTTGAGCCCACCTCGGAGGTCTATATAAAGGGGAGTGGGCGCACCACTTAGGGTTGATCTTTTTCCCACCCTGGATAGCCGCCGCCGCAACTCCCCACGCCCATGCCGTGCGACCGGACCTAGTAGTCCGCCGCCCGATGATACACCCCGCACATGTGGATACCTTGGAGGCATCGCATCTGCGGTGCTTGGACGAACCGTTCGAGCGAACCGCGAGGTGCCGTTCGCGGGAGATCACCATTCACGGGTCTTCGCTGTTCGCTGGAGATCGACGACGCGAGGAGGAGACGCCCCGGGAGATCGACTACACGCATCACCAACTCTACTTCCGCTGCGGTGACTGCGCGTCTAGTGGTAAACCCGATCCCGTGATCTATTTCCAGCAGCATGATCTTGGGTGTGCGGTAGAAAAAAATTATTTGGCGCTAGCGTAGCATACTGCATGTTCCAACAGTGGCATCAGAGCCTATGCTGCATGGTGTTAGATTCGGCGTAGAATTTGCATATGATGATGTGTAGATTGGTTTATGTACTGGACGATGAGATCGGTTGTCAATATGATTGACTGTACATGGTGTCAGGCGTTCGGAATTGTGATCTGTTTTTCCGTGATCGTGTTGCGGAGGTCGTGACACAAATTACCCCTACCGGTCGGTTTCCGCCAACGGGGTAGACAGTAGAACGTAAAGCCGGTCACAGCACGTGAAGACCAATGAGATTGGTTGAATCGGAAAGATGGTCAAAATTTGGTAAATATGATATGCTGGTGAAATTTCCAGTGTAAAAAATGCATAGATTGGATCTCTGTTTTTTTACGAATGTTCGCGAGGGGCCAGCCCCCTCGACCCCCACAGGGGTGCCCCTTGACCCCGCGGGGGGGGCAAAGCCCCCTCGACGCCCATTGCGTTAATCTCTTAGGGCGGCGAATAACTTGTTTTTGCATGGAATGCTTGTGACTTGGTATAGTCCGTGAATGCAGCAATCGGCTGGAGCCATATGGTTGTCTCATTATTGTTTTAATGGCCCGCGTGTCAACATGAGCCATGTAATGTAATTTACTTTCATAGCTATTAGTTTGTAATAGCGTAGTATCTTATGTAACACACTTGGCAGTTGACATGGGTGGCGTGGAGATGGAGATCACCACGAGGACAACCATGCATGGAGATGGAGATCGCCATGGGTAGACCGTGCACGTGGAGATGGAGATCACCATACGCTGTGAAAAGGGGCTATACCATATCACACTTGTATAAACTGCCTGTGAAAGTTTATCCCTTTTATCCACCCTTCTTTTGCATGGTAGATGTTTTAAGTAGGATGATCCCTCAAAGAATATCAAGTATAAATGCCTCCCCAATTGCTGCACCTTCACATATCAAGTATATTTAGTGGTGGGTGTCGGCCCACTGGGAACCAGGGTACCACGGGCCGCCTGCCTGCGGCCCAGGAAGCAACGCCTGGCGAAGGCCCAAGAGGCGGCCCAGCCGTGGCCGTCGCGAAGCAAGACACCTCACGAGGCGCCGGCCTCACGAGCCCCCCCCCCCTAGCAAGGGGCGGACATACAGAAGATCACCCACAGTGGCAGGCAGCCTCGTGAGGCCCCCTCTCGCTAGGCAACCTCCCGAGGCCACCCTCGCGAGGAGCCGCTTGGCGCAGGTCGCGTGGTCACGTGCCCACCACGTGGGTGACGCACCCGCGCAGGACGACGATAGTGACAGGAGCCGTACCAGCAGGCGCGGCTAGGAAGGATTGCCTCTTTGGTGATAAAGGGGCAGCGCCAGCTGCCCTCCCACAAAGCAAGTCCCAAAGCTTCATGTTCGGTGCAAGGAGACCCAGATGATAAGGTGCGCCAGGGCAGATGTCACCGCCGAGCCCACCAGCGCGTCATGGATAGCTTCTTTGCAGGCGAAGACCACCTTTTGTTAGGATAAGACTGGACGCCTGTCCCCCTTTCAAACTGCCATTGTGTGGCAACCCTTCCCGCCAATATTTTCGGGGGAAGAGGACGAAGGCAGCTATAAAAGGGGTGGTACTGCCACCGTAGAGAGGGATCGATTCCACCTTCTCCTACCTTGTATGCGAGAGCACCCTCACCCACAATAATCCCAAACACAAGCAGGAGTAGGGTTTTACACTGCACGGTGGCCCGAACCTGGGTAGCTCCTCGTGTCCCTGCCGTGCCATGTGTGTGCGCACTCCCGCCGTGCTCCACTCGTCGTAGCCTCGCCGTGGTCACCGTCCGGTTGTTAGGTCGTGAGCCAGCCCCCAGTGTTCGAACCAGGGTCCCCGGAGCCCTTCTTCCGACAGTGGGCCTATGAAATTAGGGTGCCACTAGATCTCCTTGAAGTGATGGGTTTGTGTCAGACACTTACATGCGAAGCATTGGTTGACTTGTCGTGGCTATCAAAACAGTTTTGGACCACGAGGCATAGGAGTTGGCGCGGCATGAGATGTCCCCAACAACAAGAGTCGTATGGAGATACGATTGGCAAGAGTTGCTTACCGAGTGATCTCGTCTTCTAGCAGTGATGCAAAAGCTCACTAGTTGACATGTTGATCTTGGATCTTGAATCACTAAGTATCCACTGAGGGATGTTGATTTTAGTGGGAGTGATGATCTTATTAAAATGTTTAATATGAATTACTCTTCATGAATACATGTCTTAGTGTTTTGCATATTTCTGTTGTAGATCAATGGCACCACCTGCTCAAATTACTCCTTTTGCGTTGAAATCAATCTTGGAAAAAGATAAATTGAATGGAACAAACTTCACCACCTGGTATAGAAACCTGAGAATTGTTCTTAGGCATGAGAAAAAGGAACAAGTTCTAGAGAATCCGCTTCTAGAGGAACCTGCCGAGAATGCTAATGCCACAACCAGAAATGCCTACCAGAAACTCGTTGATGAATCAAACGAGATCAGCTGTCTCATGCTGGCTTCTATGGAGCCCGATCTGCAACAGCAGTTCAAAAATATTGAGGCTTTCGATATGATCGAGAACCTCAAAAGCATGTTTCAAATGCAGGCTAGGACCGAAAGGTTCAACGTCTGGCGATCCTTGATGGATTGTAAGCTAAAAGAAGGTGATCCACTGAGCCCACATGTGATCAAGATGATCGGGTGCATGCAAGCTTTGGATCGGTTGGGCTTCCCACTTGGGGACGAGTTGTCCACATATACAATTTTGGGTTCTCTTCCGGATAGCTATGGGACGTTCACCTCGAACTACCATATGCATGGGATGGAAAAGAAGCTCACTGAATTGCACGGGATGCTCAAAGTGGCAGAGCAAGATATCAAGAAAGGTATGCATCGTCAAGTGTTGATGGTGTAGAACTCGGCCAAGTTCAAGAAGAGCTGGTCCAAGAAAAAGGCTAAGGCAAAGGGCAAGGAGAAGGAGGCAACTCCAACTGCCACTGTTGCGCCTAAGTTAGGACTGGCCTCGGGGACCGTTTGCTTTTACTGCAAGGAACCCGGACACTGGAAAAGGAACTGCGGCAAGTGGCTTGCCAAGAAGGGAAAGAAGACTGGAAGTGTGACTTCTTCTTCAGGTACACTTGATGTATATGTTATAGACATTTATCTTGTTGATATTTCTAGTAGCTCTTGGGTATATGATACCAGATCAGTTATTCACATATGCAACTCGATGCAGGGGCTAAGCAGAACTAGGAATATTGCAAGAGGAGAAGTTGACATACGAGTCGGGAATAAAGCAAGAGTTGCTGCATTGGCCGTCGGCACTATGCAACTTAATTTACCTTCAGGATATGTGATGGAACTTGATAATTGTTATTATGTTCCTGCTTTGAGTCAAAACATTATTTCTGCCTCATGTTTGATGAGACAAGGTTATTGTCGTGATTTTGTCATGGCCGATGTCCTCATGAAAGGACTTAATCGTGAGGCCATCGCAGTTACGTGGAAGCTTCAACGGGGTTGAGCGGAAAAGAGAGACACGGGTTTACCCAGGTTCGGCCCCTCGCGGTGGAGGTAAAAGCCTACTCCTGCTTGATTGATATTGCTCTGGATCTCGATTACAAGGGTGCAGATTCACTAACCTAGCTCTCAAGAGATTGCAACTTAGTCATTTCGTCCCAGGGGCTCCCATATAATAGGTCAAGTCCCTGGTTTTACAGAAAGATTCCGGGTCGTACTGTCAACCCGTATCCTACTCTAACTCTTATTCATCTTGCCCTCCAAGTTAGGAAGTTTTCTCTACCTGGGCCTTCTTCATGAGTCGGCCCGTCAGGTTCTTGAGAGCCGGCCACCTGCCGGGTCTCACCTTGGGTCTCCAGCCCATCTGTTCATCTTCGTGTTGACCCGTCAATGGGATGACCCACTTTGCCTCAAGGCTTAGGGCCGGGTCATGCTCTTGCCGGGTCTCAATGTCAGGGAACATCCCCAACATTAGCCCCCAGTTTGACTTGGATTTATCCATGTTAAACTCCTTCCTGAAAATAAGACAAAGGAAAATCATGAAGGATATGCCCTCGCTCTGACTCCTCTTTTAAGCCGCCATTTGCCCATCCCTGGGACCCTTGTCTCTATAAGTTAATTCATTCGGGTCAGAGCATTGTTGGGTCTCATAATCTTTCCACACTTAGCAATTTCCGCTATCTCATCTCATGACGTCACCTTATTTGTTTCCAGAATATGAACGTGACATCATAACGGATCTTTTAGTGGATATGTCAAATCTTGTCAACTTTTGGGCCGAAAATTACTGCGCCCCCTGGGGTTTCGCCCCTGCCGTTTCGGGTTCCACCTTGCCTATAAATGGGCCAGCGCCTCTCAAGGCTCACCTTTCACCCCTTCTGCTTCCTACTCATCTTCTTCCTTTCGTCTCCGACGCACAGCGCCACCTCGAGCTCGCTGCCCTTCGAGACAGCAACAGCACCAATGAAAACACCTTCACCAGAGCTCACCGGAGACACCTCAGCCGTGCCGGCGACCTTCAACATCTCCAAATCCTTCCTCACAGATCTGTAAGTGGTCCACTTCTTATCCACTCCATTTCACCATTATAGTTCATCACGAGTTCATCGGAGTTCTTCAAAAAAGCATAGCCGTAGATCTAACTTATCCCCAAACTGCCATTTATAAGATGTTAAATTGCCTCTGTTGCATTCTTGACATACTTTTAGATCGCCTCTGTCACTGGGATAGATTCCCTTTCATAATAACCCTATAACCACCGCCGTAGCTAGGTCTTTTATTTTCCCTTTCATGCTGTTTTGTAGATCTTAAATTGCAATTGAATCAGAACAGTACCCGTTTGTGACGCCCTGACTAGATCTTGGTCCTTATAGCTTTTTGCCAAACCTTAGGTTATCTTCAGCATATATGCCGGGTTATCTTTAATCCATAGTCGCCACTGTTATAATCTTTGACCTGACAATTTTTCCTTGATACCCCCGCCGCCTTTATTCTTTCAATAGTATTTTCCCGACTCGCAGCCATGTTAACCAACCTTTAAATTATAATGATCCATGATTGCTTCATGCTTTGTAAATATCAACTCTGCGATCACAAACCACATGTCAGAGCTGACTTGTAATCCATCTCCTTTATTTCTGCAGTTGAACTCTTGCCACTAACCCATGGCTCCAAAAGTGAGTAAAGCCGCCAACTGGGCCAAATCGTGCATGTCTGAACTGATACTCAATGATCTGGTGATCATTAGGTTGCTTCCTGCCAAAGACCAAATCGAATGGCGAGCTTCCGAAGAAGAGACCCGGCCAGCTCCAGGTCCTGGTGAAATCATTATTTTTGGAGATCATTTGGACAAGGGCTTTCGACCGCCGGATTCCAAATTTTTTTCGTGATGTTCTTCATCACTTTGCCATCAGGCCTCAAGACCTCGGCCCCAACTCGGTTCTTAACCTGAGCAACTTCTTAACTTTCTGCAAAGTGTACCTCTAAATCGAGCCTACAGTCAGTCTGTTTCATGAGTTTTTTTACTGCAAGCGCCAAACTGAATGCAAGAACGGCTCAAGCCTGGAGTGTGGTGGAGTCACCATTCAGCGCAGAAGAAACTCTTAATTCCCAGAGATGGCGCTGGCGAGTCACCCCAAAAATTGGCATTGGACTTGGTTTTACTGTAAAGACACCTCCCCGGACTAGGAGCATCCACTGCCGGGTTATAGATTGGATCGTCTGCCAGCTTCAGTTACATTTGATGCATATGCTTCGGTTGAGGAGAGAGAAACATTTTTGCATCTTATGTAAGAATCAGTGCCTTGATAGCTCATGGCCTATCCGGTGTTGACTTGACCCAGGCCTGGATGGAGTGCAGAATCCAACCACTTAGTTTTAGGACTCGCCTTATGTACACATATACTGGTGAGATAGACGACGACTTGCGCTTCAGCAAGCAAGATTTGTCCAAGACAGATTTGATCAAGGCTACCAAGAAACTTCTTGGTGAGACAAAAGAAAAGATCGCCCTCGTTGGTCTCACCCCCTTCTATGCTGGTAACCCGGCTCCAGCTGTAAGTCGCCTTTTTACTTTCATACTTAAACTTATGCAATTTTCATTATGGCTTATCTAATATGCCGGCTCATCATCTTAGGAGGACTCTGAATGGTGGAAGACTGAGCCGAATACTCCTACTCCTCCTAAGGACCAAAACCAGGAGGATGGCGAAGACGAAGACGAAGAGCATGAGGTAGAACTTGATTCTCTTGGCCGTCTTTTTATTGAACTTGCTGACGCCGACATATCTCAGGATCAAGCCGGAACAAGCAGGACTGGTGCTGAAGAGGTAACTTTGATTTCCTCAGACTCAGACTTAGAAACACTTGGTCAGAAGAGGACCCGGCTTGCGGTCCGCAAGGTTCCATTTACCCATCCATCTGCTCAGTTGGATCTTAATTTATCTTTGAAGAAAATGTAGCATGCTGCAAATATGAAGAGGAAGACCCGGAGCTGTTCAGGCGAGCTGTCTGATGGGTTATCTTATGAAAGGTCTCCTCGTCGAGCTTGTGTTGAAGTATTAATGAGCCCCACGTTGAGCCGTCCGCAAGCTGGCTTGTTCAAACAGCCACTACCGCGCTCTGACTCAGCATATCAGACTTCTCCATCATCCGATGCGTCCAGCGCCACCCAAATGCCGGCTTACACCATTAATAAGGGGTAAAAGTGAAAGAATTTGTCTTTTCTTTGATTATATCTTGTTGCATCTACAGATCATCATTCCTTCGCTTGATATAGTGCTAAGGCCATTGCGAAAAAGAAGGCTGGCAGGTTGTCTGTTCCCATGGCGGAGATTGACAGAGACCCGTCTCTTGATGTTGCAATGGACAACCCTGAAATCCAACACAACCCGGCTGGTCAAGATGAGCTGCCACTTCAAGACAACCCAGCAAATCCTATTCGTGTCTCCACTCCTCCAGTTGTGGAGGAAGCAAAAGAAACTCCATCAACGAAGCAGCCGACAGAGAGAGCCCAGGATGACGTGATCGTCACCGGTGAGACCCGGAATACTCCTTCGGAGACTTCGACCATCTTAACAAAAATTATAGGGAAGGACGAATCACCTATGATGAATAAAGGAAAGGCGAGTCTTCAATTGCAATCCTTCGAAGATCAAGACGTCGATTCTCTGCATCAAACTTTCTTGACCCGACTATCTGAGAGCCGGGATTCTGAAGTAGCTATAATCAATAGCTTAAAAAGGAAATATGAGGTAAATTTTACTTGCTCCTTTATTTACTTGTATATATGTAGCCTCCAAATCTTAATTAAAGATATTTTAGTAATGTTTGCTTGAGATTTGCTTGAACTGAACTCTGAAACACTCCAAGTCTGGACAATTGTGACCCACCTTGTATTGTAGACATAACTGTAGTCGTATTGTAGCCCCCAAGAGCCGGGTCACTATGTAATAGTGGGCTGGGTCTTTGTATACTTGCCAAACTTGAAGTTAGATCAATTGGTAGCCCCCAAGGGCCGGCACATCATTATGTGATGGACCGGGTCTTTAATAAATGTAGTTCAAAAATGCTCATGCATTAGCCCCCAAGTGCTATGTTTCATGCTTGCAGAGACATGGGACTTCATCTTTTTTGGATAACTTAAATTTACACAATGTAACCCCTAAGTTCCGGGTCATGTGCCAGCGGCGACTCGGAACTTCATACTTTTGTAAACTTGATAGACGCAAATATCCCGTAGCCCCCAAGTGCCCGCTCGGCCGCCAGCGGCGACTTGGAACTTTGCTATAACTGCTGATAACTTTCATATATTTCTGCAGGATATGCTAAAACAATCCGAGTCGCAAATTGCCAGCTTGAAAGAAGAGGTGGCAGCAGAGAAAAAATTACAAGAAGAAGCTGAAAAGCTATCATCAGACTTCGAAAAATCTCTGATTACCTGCACCGACAACTTGGAAAAAGCCAAGACTGAATTTGCAAGTGAAAAGGCCGGCTTACTGAAGCGAGGGAGGAGGCCGAGTTAAAACTCGAGCCAGTGTCCCAAGAATTGCAGATGCTTAAGGGGCACATCAGTGACATGTGCACAGCCATCTTTGGTAAGGATCATTTCTTTAGTTTGTCAACTCGCCAAATAAATCCGGGTTGACTGATATATATTTATTTGTGTTAATAGGCAGGAGAGGTCACAATCTACTGGGGGTGCCTCTGGTGAAGTCGAAAGCTGTCTACAAATTCCTGGAACAACTGTATGTAGGCGGTGCTCACTGCATCATGGCAGTAAAGAACACCAAGGCCCCTCCGTACCAGATTATGGATATGATCAATGAGCTCTCCATTGTCCCGGACTGGATCAAGGAGTGGAAAAGGTCAGCTGGTAGGCAAGGCGCAATTTATGCATTGATGCGCGCCAAAGCTTACTATCCAGAGATGGAACCGACTCTTCTAGCTGAAGGGTTCCCGGAATTTAATGTGGACAACACGCCTTTTGCTGAAAAGGACTATCTTCGGTGTGTGAAGGAGACCCGGGTAATAGCAACAAAGATTGCCGAAGAGCTGGATTTGGCGAAGTTTCAAGCCGGCTATTCTGAAACCGAAAAGCGCATGGTTGTGCCCAAACCAAAACCTTTCGAGCTTATTCCTCCATGTAAGCAATCCTTTGCTTCCGACGTCAACACTTCAACATTGATCAAGGAAGACATGGTGTTTGAAGCCTTGTCTTCAATTCAGTGGCTGGCCAACGATGAAACAAATGATGAGGCGGGTGCGAAAGAGCTGGCTCACGTCAACCCGGGTTCCACTAGCGATCAAGATGAGTAGCTCAACGTGGATCCTGAAGCGCCAGCGGCCGGCTCACAGCCGTCTTCCATGCTGCAAGTTTGAACTTTCTGATGTGAACCTTGATAATGAAAAATGTCCTAGTGATGTCTTGTAATAACTGTGATGGAAAAAACCATTTGTAATGCTGCCAGTGCCATCGAGCACTTTGATATTTGTATGAAAAACTTTTGAGCTTCTCATTGAATGAATGAAGTCCAACCCAGGGTTGCATGACAACCCGGTACTTTGTAATAACTAGTTTCTTTGTAGGAGTCATGAAACCCGGTGATGGTACAACCCGGCGAATATAGCGACTTATTTTGCTTCATCAAATACTTTGTGCTTGATGACATAGCATAGGCTGTGGTCGCAGTGCAACCCCGCAAATCATGTTGCCGCTATCTTAGAATTTGATGAGACCCGGCCTTTCTGAAACAAGGCCGGCTTCTGCAAAAAAGTTGTAATATGCACAAATAATTGCAAAATGCGAAGCAATATACAATAAGGTAAGCATAGTAATGCAAACTGTAAAATAAAAGCCGGCTTTCGAGGCATGACATAAAGACCGGCTTTCGAGGCTCAAGTCTGAATTTGCTTTCCAGTAGAAGCAGGCCTTGTAGCCTTTGTTTGTCCTTGCTCTCTGAAAGCCGGCTCTCATGTGACTTAAACCAGTGTTTTAACTTTGATGAGTTCAGGGTCATCCATGTGATTGACTCATCAAACGTTCAACCGGGTCACCTTGTTGTGAGTAGCATCGAGCTAACAGGCAGGTTTAACCAAGTATAGAATGGCTTTTGCCAGGTTAAGAGGGATGTTAATAGCTAAACTCGATGAGTTGGAAGCCCCCAAGTAACCAATGATCAAAGAATAAAGACTCAACACACAGCTTTTGAGGTGAAACGACAAACTCTGGTATCCAGAGAAGCCAACTTTATTTCATTGATGAAAATATATCTATACATGATAAAGATATTTACAGGAGATACTGCCAAGTCTGTGACTTTGGTATAGTATGGTCGAAGACGTGCAATATTCCAGGGTCGACTGCCCTCCTCTTCTGAGGTACGTGACTTATTTGCTTCACGTATATCAACGAGGTAATATGACCTGTTGTTGAGATTCTTGCTGATGAAGAAAGGTCCTTCCCAAGGAGGGGAGAGCTTATGCATGCCTATCTGGTCTTGTATCAGACGGAGCACTAAGTCGCCTTCCTGAAAGGTGAGGCTGCGAACTCTACGGCTGTGATAGCGACGTAGGTCTTGTTGATATATTGCAGATCGAGACGCTGCCAGATCGCGTTCTTCCTCCAGAGCATCAAGAGCATCTTGGCGAGCTTGTTCATTATCGGCCTCCACATAAGATGTTACTCTGGGGGAATCATGATGAATATCGCTTGGAAGCACTGCTTCTGCACCATAAACCAGGAAGAACGGCATATAGCCTGTTGACCTGTTGGGAGTAGTCCGTATGCTCCAAAGCATTGCAGGTAATTCCTCCTCCCAGCATCCTGGGGTTCGCTCAAGTGGTACCATGAGTCTAGGTTTAATCCCGCGTAGCAACTCTTGATTAGCTCGCTCTGCTTGTCCGTTAGACTGAGGATGTGCCACTGACGCCAAATCAAGCCGGATATGTTCTTGCTGACAAAACTGCTTCATGGCTTCCTTGGACAGATTGGTACCATTATCAGTGATGATGCTATGTGGATATCCGTAACAGTAAATCAACTTTTTCAGGAACTTGACAGCAGTAGCCGCATCACAATGACTAACTGGCTCGGCTTCAACCCACTTGGTAAACTTGTCTACTACAACCAACAAGTGAGTATGTTTTTTCTTAGATCGTTTGAAAGGTCCAACCATATCAAGCCCCCAGACTGCAAAAGTCCAAGTAATTGGGATCATCCGTAATGCTTGAGCCGACACATGAGCTTGACGAGCAAATTTCTAGCAACCATCACACTTGCGAACAATCCCTCTGCATCTGCGTGAGTTGTAAGCCAGTAAAAACCATGTCGAAAAGCCTTCGCGACCAGAGACCTTGAGCCGGCATGATGTCCACAATCACCAGAGTGTATCTCATTAAGGATCTCTCGGCCCTCCTCCGGAGAAACACAATGTTGAAAAACGCATGTAACACTTCGTCGGTGCAACTCGCCATTGACTATGGTCATGGACTTGGACCTCCGGATAATCTGCCGAGCGATGATTTCCTCCGCTGGGAGCTCGCCACGGGTAAGATATGCCAGGTAAGGTACTGTCCAGTCTGGGGTAGCATGAATAGCGGCCACCAACGCTGCCTCCGGGTCAGGAATAGCAATGTCTTCCTCCGTTGGTAACTTGACTGACGGATTGTGCAGAACATCCAGGAAAACATTAGGTGGAACAGGCTTATGCTGAGACCCCAAGCGAGACAGTGCATCTGCTACCTCGTTGAGCCGGTGATCAATATGATCGACCTGGTATCCCTTGAAGTGTCCAGCGATATTAGTAACAGCGTGCCTGTAAGCCGCCATGAGAGGGTCCTTAGAATCCCAAGTCCCAGAGACCAGTTGAGCCACCAAGTCTGAGTCACCCAAACACCGGACCCGGCTTAAGTTCATCTCCTTAGCCATACGAAGCCCGTGAAGCAGAGCCTCATATTCTGCTGCATTGTTAGTACAGGAAAACATAAGCCTCAAAACATAACAAAACTTATCACCTCGCGGGGAAGTTATCACAACTCCAGCCCCCGAGCCCTCCAATTGCCTGGATCCATCAAAATGAATCATCCAATATGTGGTATCCGGCTTCTCCTCAGGAGCTTGCAACTCAGTCCAGTCATTGATGAAATCCACCAGAGCCTGAGATTTAATGGCGGTCTGTGGTACATACTTGAAATGATGTGGGCTAAGATCAATGGCCCACTTTGCAACCCGGCCTGTCGCTTCCCTGTTCTGAATTATATCCCCAAGAGGCGCAGAACTGATGACAGTAATGGGGTGCTCCTGAAAATAATGCTTCAGTTTGCGACTCGCCATGAACACACCATAGACCAGCTTCTGCCAATGCGGGTATCGTTGCTTGGACTCTGTTAAAACTTCGCTGACATAGTACACCGGTCGTTGGACTGGGTATTCCTTGCCTTGTTCCTTGCGTTCCACAACAACTGCAATACTAACAGCCTTGTTGTTGGCAGCAATGTACACTACAAAAAAAACACTTTCGTGATGATACGTCTTTGTCACAGTAGGTCAAGTTTTCTGTCATGCATGTACAACCGTGACAATTTTATGACAGAATCAAGATAGTCATACCTGTGCTGTCGTAGAAGTGTTCCATGACAATACTGAAATTATCATCACGGAAGTGTCCATTTCCATGACGAAAAATGTCGTGTCATGGAAGTGTTTTCGTCAAGGGTGACCGACACGTGGCTTCCACCGTAACGGGTCGCCGTTAAGCTATCAGGTCCGGTTTTGGATCCGATAACCCGTTAACAGCCTTGACCAATGAGGATTTTCCACGTGTAAAATTCTCATTGGCCGAAGGAACCACGTGTCAGCTGGGCGTCGCGACAGATGTCATTCCTCCAATGGACGAGACGGGGCTATGGAAATGTTACACGTGGCACGGCCCAACAGTGGCCCATTTAGGTTTAAAAGGGCGGCCCAGTCAAAGGCCCATAAGATTTACTCAGCTACTAGTGGGCCGGCCCACTAGCGGCCTGCTTAAACATGGCCCGTTTACGGCCCACCGCCAGATCGGGCTCGTAAATTGTTCACTCAGTCTTTGGGCCCCATTACGGCCTAGTGAGTTTTTGGCCTGTTAAAGGCCCGATGTAGAAATGAGCCCATTTCAGCCTGGTGTGCCTATCGGCCTGTTAATGGCACGTGCTACACATGGGCCATATATGGTCCGACGCGACATTTGGCCCCTTAACGGCCCGTGATCTCGGTGGCAAAATTTCAGCCCAACCTGACTTTGGGCCTGTTAAAGGCCTGTCGTACAATTCGGCCAGTTGGTCATGTACTAAGCTTTCGGCCTACTAAAGGCCCATGATATGATTGGGCCAACCAAGGCCTGAGATATGTTTCGGCCTGGTAGCAGCCCGTCATGTAATTGGGCCAATAATGGTCCGAGGTATATTTCAGCCTGCTAAAGGCCCGTGGTCCACAAATGAAAATTGAGGCCCAACAAGCTTTTCGGCCTGCTAAAGGCCCATGCTGTCTTCTGGGCCATAACAGGCCAGCAGATTATTCAGCCTGTTAATGGCCCGAAGCTACATGGGCCCAACTAAAGTTTGGGCCCACTAGAGGCCCATGTGAGTTATGGGCCTGGGCATACCGTGTCCATGAAGGGCCATTACTGCAGGTTCGCGCAGGCCGGAGTAAAGCCTGTTGCGTGGAACACATTAATGGCCCACTGAATTGCAGGCCTGTTAGAGGCGCATGTTTCGGCCCGTTCGCCTGAATCAGATTTTCACCCTTTTTCTGATAGCGAATGATGACATATATGGTAAATACGAATTAAGAACAAACCTACACTATACAATAAAGAAATTACGGCAAAGTAACTTAGAATAAACCTACACTATACAATAAAGGAATTAGGGCATATTACATCCACTGGGCATCAAAGTTCGCCACCAGTGATCATAAAGTGCAACCAAGAAGCATATTACAAAACCTGGGCGTCCAAGGCCCTGCCATTGCAGCGCAACAAAATAATATTGAACCAAGACCACTTGAACACAGTTCAAGAAACATTAGCCTTGCGCGGGAGCTGCTGCGCAAGCAGCTGAGCAAGGCAGTGAGAACGGCCTAGCATGTCGGTCATATCTTCCAGCTCTAGCTGTTTAGCAATGAGGTTCTCATTGGAGTTCTCTGCGATCTTCCTTAGAGATTGGACTTCAAGTCGAAGTTGAGTTGCACTATGCCTTTCTGCTTGCAGCTGACACTGAAGAAGTCGAACTGATTCAGGCAGCGACTTCTGTGAGCTTGTGTGACTGCTAGTCTCAAGTAACTTGAACGCTGCATCAAGACATGACTTTGGGGTTGTCTCACTATCTTCAAGATGTTTTGCCTTCTTTGCTGCAATATACGTTGGGTTTGTCTCAGAGTCTTCAGCAAACTTGTGCGTGCCATCAGGCATATCACCCTGAAACAACAAGACAGATGACAGGTTTTGCACGTATATAAACAAAGATGGTAACTGCACTGTCAATTCCATCCAGTTTCATATTACAAAATAAAGAGACGATTCAAAATGTCAAAAGCATAATTTGGCATTGTTCATAATGCGGTGAGCTACACCACACTACTGGATTACAGATCAACAACACAAGCATAGATGCAGGGCAAAAGAAAATCATTGTATCTCTATTCGTTAACGTGCATGACATGTTCATATCATCAGCCAGATCAGTTAAGACAAAGCAGGAAATGACAAGGTGCAAATGTGCGCAGCTTCACCACACACTGGATTACAGATCAACAACACAAGCATACATGTAGGGCTAAAGAAAATCAATGGATCTGTATTGAATAATGTGCATGGTATGAATAAGGAATTTGGTTTCACGACTAAAACTTGAAACTTGCAGTTGTTGCGAACATGCATTTTGATAGAAACAGCAAACTAAATAACAGTTGATGATAGGGAGTATGAGCAAATTAAACAGCAGTTGAGGAGAAAGGCTTTAGAAGGACGGACTTACATTAACAGTTAACACCGGCTCTATAATGCCCTTCTCCATGTCAAGGGAGGGATAACTCAAGAATTTTAGCACAGAAACTTCTTCATAAGCATTGCCTGTACTCTACATTTTGTAGAGAGTAATTATTAATATGATAATACTGGAAGGGATAGAGGATAATGAAGATAAGATGCACAGTGATGCTACATAATCAACTACCTATCGATGTAAGTACAGCGTTACAAGACAAAATGTACTGACAAGAGCAATGGTTTACATTTCTGCACTGGCATTGTCTGTGTATTCAACTTTTTGGTAAGATTAAGTATAGATCTGATAATTTTTAGGAAATGGTGGGCGAGGGAGACAAGATGAAGAGTAATGCAACACAATGAACTACTCACTCCGTCCCATAATATAAGTGTTTTGTACACTAGTGTAGTGTACAAAACGCTCTTATATTATGGGACGGATGGAGTAGCTGTTAATGTAAGTACAGTGATACAAGACGTTCGGTCCTTACAAGAGGACTGTAGAGCTAAACTTCTTCAGAAGCATTGGGTCGATTCTAAATTTATGTAAGAGTCAATACAGATCTTATAATGTCCACCAAATGGAGGATAAGGAGGCTAACATGTGCAGTGATGCGACATAATCAACCAGCTATGAAAGTAAATATGGTGATATAGGGCAAGAGGTACTCACAAGAGCAATGCAGTGTGTAGTATAGTTGCGAGATCCTGTTGTCCCTTGAGGATGGATATTCTCCAGCAAACAGTTTTCATACAAGTGAGACGGTAAGGTACATGCAGAAATGTAGTTCAAATTGTGATGTGATATCATAGACAGTACCTTACGCTGCAGACGAGACCAGTGTGTAACAAGTTTATTCCAGTCACTGTCTAGTAAATGAAGCACCGGAGACTTTACAGAAATTTCGTTTAGAGGCTTGCCATCGAAGTGTGCTTGCCTCAGGTAGCAACGTTACTTCCTCAAAGCGTGCTTGAAAAGCGCAACCAAGCTTTGCTCATCTTGACTATCCAGTTTGGTCCTCGCCTATTTAAATGAATGAAATCTCTTGAGTTCTGTCAGCAGAAACATAGGCACTAATTACCATGAATAACAATAGTACATTACTTACACGTAAGTTGCGGAGGAAGATTGGAAATTGTTGTTTGTCTGTAGTATAATCTTTCCATGAAGGAAAGATGCGCACAAAGTTCCTGACAACAATAAAAGCTTCGTCTTCTAAACTGGGAAGAAGTGGAACAGGGGTCCTATTTGCTGCAATTAGGGCTCTCTCCAGTTCAAAAAGGGATTTGGCAACTGGAGTTGGTGTACTCTTTGCTGGAATGGGGGTTTTGCGTCGTAGAGCTGGTGCTATGTCAACTGGAATCGTCATACTTTTTGCTGCATATGGGGTCTGCTGAGTTGGGGCATCTGAGATGGCCAGTGGGGTATGGGTAGAGTCTGCTAGAGTTGGGGCTGTGTTTTGTGGGTCTGGTGATATTGCCACTACACCTAATGGGCTATTTGATTTATCAGGTGTCCCTACCTTTTCCAAATACTTTGTTCGTGCTCCATCGCGATCAGCAATCGCCCTCTTCCTTTTGAACGTCTGATACACAAGAACATCATTTCAATGGAGAAATATGGTATGATGACAGATGGAATATGTACTGAAAATGGATAGGCATGGCATATTCACATATATGATGTGTAAACTAAGCAAATGGCGGTGTAACAAAGTAGAAGCAATGCAAAGAATCATTTGCAAGATATGTGCGACCAATATAACCTTGCCAAGTTAGAGCAAGCACCTTGATGGGTGAATAAGATAGGGCATCTGCCTCTGACTCCTCCACTAGGGAGCTACATTGACTTAGGTCTCCCTCTAGCTCAGACTCATTGTTAGGATCATATTCTGAACACGAATCTGTAGGTGGAGAGCGTGCGCATTCCATTGCATCCAGACTGGATCTCAGTCCCTTAAGGCCAAGTTTGATAGCCATGTCATTGTTCTGCTTTATTCTTCTCATGCGCCCAAGCTCATAATCATTATGATGATGTTCAGTATCTGAGATTCACGAAAACATACAAGGTAGTCAGATTATCTTTGGAATGCATTGCGGATTCTACTCCAATAGTGTCTCCGTACAAACCCCTACTGTAGGAGATATGCCCTAGAGGCAATAATAAATGTTATTGTTTATCTCCATGTTCATAATTATGTTTATGTTCCATGCTATAACTGCTATGGTTCTCGAGTCTACAATAACCACGAGGCTCGGAGGAAGACTCATATGCACGTGTGGAATAATAAACGGTAAAATGTATTCCTAGTCTGGCCTCTAAGACTATCTCAAGTGTTGCTTGATGGTTCTGTTTTCCTGATCATAGGCATGACTATGCCGGCAACTTTGAGGGCACAATGTTAGGAGAACACTTGTGTTGAATCGACCCGATTGATGTTATGCTATGAGATACATTCGTCACAAGTTAATGGTTAATAACATAGAGAAAGTTAATGTTTGCATAATTCCTTAGACCATGAGAGTATCGAGTTTCTTCATGCTTGCTTCATGAACTTTGGGGTTTGTTAAACGTCATCCGTAAATGGGTAGCTATTACAACGGCTTACGGGTTCATGAGAAAGTATGTCAAGTAACTTGATAGCTCGAGATTGGGATTTGCTCCTCCGATGATCGAGAGATATCTCTGGGCCCTCTCGGTGTTACGGTATCCATCATCGTCTGGCCAGACACATTGTGATTTGACCACAGGGATGCGGAACACGGGAACGAGAAAAGAGAACAAAACCGGTAACGAGGTAACTGGCATAGTGGACAAGTTGTTGATCCATAAGGATGCCAATAAATCTCACCTCGGGTGTTTGTAACATATCGCGAAGCAACAGGAATAGCACACGGCAACTGGAGGTTCACTCGAATATTCATTCGTGTGGGTATAGGGGTCAATATGGGTGTCCACGGCTCCGATGTTGGTCATTGATCGGAAAGAGTTCCGGTCATGTCTATACTTCACCGAACCTATAGGGTCACACGCCTAAGGGTCATCTATCTGCTGAATACTAGACAGGGAGTCTGAGAGAAAGTCACCAGAAAAGTTTCGGAGACAGCGGAAAAGTTCCGGAGAGAGAGCACCGGAATAGTTTCGGTAAAACCGAAAAGTTGTTTCGGAGTATACCATTAAGTCAAAATGGTTTCGGCACACGCCTGGAAATTCTTGGAGGGTGCCAGAATTGGTCTGGGAACTTCTGGGATTTTTCGGAGAAAAAAACCGGAAATGTTCCGGAGCTGCCGGAACCGCTTTGTTTGCTTTTCGCAGATGAAAATCACTAATCCGAAATTGTTTCGGAACGCGTCCAAAATCATTTGTGTGGGTACTGGAATTATTCTAAGACCCACAGAAATATTTTCGGATTTAACGGTCGCGGAAAAATGGTTCCATGAATAGTGAAAGTGCTTTTTGGGTGTCTTCTTGGAGAAGCTACCTTGAGGGCCTTTTGGTACTTTTCCCCTTAGTTTCTTGGAGAAGCTACCCTTGGGCTTGGCCTATAAATTGGGGTGGAGGGGGCTGCCTAAAGACACACTCTTTCTCAACATACACAAGCCATGCATGATCTGGCCTTCTTCTCTCCCTCCCAGCGAAATAGTTTCGTAGAGCCGAAAGGCTGTCTGGGTTCCGGTGGGAACTAGTTCTGGACGGCGAAGCCCTGCCGGATAGATGACACCGTATGTGTGCAACCCCGTAGAGAGGTCGTAGGTTCGATCTTTTTGCCCGAGGGGCTGTTCGAGGGTCCTCCCGAAGGGCTGTCCGAGTTACTGTCCGTGTTTCGGGGGTCCTCCCGAAGGGCTATCCGAGTGACCCGCCCGAAGGGCTGTCCGTGAGGCCTCTCGGAGGGCTGTCCGAGGATCCATCCGGTGGGACTATCCGAAGGACTGTCCAGAGGCCTCCCGGAGGGCTGTCCAAGGATCCGTCCGGTGGGACTATCCAAGGGACTGTCCAGAGGCCTCCCGAAGGGCTGTCCGAGGATCCGTCCGGTGGGACTATCCGAGGGACTGTCCCGAGGCCTCCCGAAGGGCTGCCCGGAGATCCGTCCGGTGAGCTGACGAGAGAGTACATCCTCGCGGTTGGGAGGTTGTAAAATCCTAGCTGCGGGGATCTGCACCGCCGATCGTCATCGACTCTACTTCCGCTGCGCTACGAGTCGGTAACGAAAAGATCAAACCTTGTATGCAATCTCCATAGTGGTCCTGGGCTGGTGCGTAGGTCGGAAATTTTTTGTTTTCTGCTGCGTTCCCCTACACCTACATATACAAAGTTCATCCCCCAACCGTGCTGACCAGACCACACATAGAAATACAAACCTCTTATGTCTCTATAAGGGGCGGACACACATTTCAAAACTGAAGTAGGAACATTAGCATCATATCAAATTCGTATTTGAACAAATAAACTTTGGAATTATGAGTGGCATAATGTTTAGCTTCAAGGGTGGAGTACTGGTAGTGCGACACAAAGCACGTAGGTAGATTGTATTCCATGTAAAAGATCGTAGTCTATGTAAAAGGTGGATATAACACTTTTCTTTCTATACAATGAAGTGTTTGTTTCCCACACATGATGGAAGAGATCACACAGAGAAATACTATTCACTCATGTATGCGGTTCCAGGATTTTGAAACAGGGTGGTCCACCCTAAAAAAGTATTGACAACAAATATGACAAGGCAAGCATAAAGCTAGTGAATCAATCATTACTTGTGAGCTTACTAGGACAAGTATGCAGAATCGTAACTACAGTAAGAGACCGTCCAAAATCTGAATCAAGAAGTTGGGCTAGCACTTATTGTTTGCAATTAATCGAAGTGAATAATTGGATATCATATGAATTGAGTAACAAAGACTAGCAAAACTGTCAACAAACCTGGCCTAC
Source organism: Elymus sibiricus (assembly GCA_039707655.1). Classification (NCBI taxonomy): domain Eukaryota; kingdom Viridiplantae; phylum Streptophyta; class Magnoliopsida; order Poales; family Poaceae; genus Elymus; species Elymus sibiricus. The sequence goes on along the minus strand of CM077672.1, from coordinate 231,036,394 downwards.
GGTAGTAATCTGGGTCAATGTCACTATGACCAACAATCAACATGACTAGTGTTTGTTCCTAGGCGAGGAATTTTGAAACCCTGTCAACTCTACAGGTGCTAAAGATTACTGAAACATCTGAACCATTAAATGTAGGTAGCACTCGGTACACAACAAACCCAAATGAGAGTCCTGCCTAATGAGTGATGAATCAATTAGAAAATGGGTGATGGGAAGTGGCTGCTAAGTGTTGAGGACGGCGTATCTCAGGATAAATTGGGTTGGCTGAGTGGGTGCTGCACGCCTGAGCCCTGAGCGGACTGGGAAGCTGGGCACGCCAGCGTGGCTGGGCAGCGGTGACGCTATTGGGCGAGTGGCTCCGGACCTCCTGTTAGTCCGGCGTCTCCTCCTAAAGTCATGGCGTCCGGTGACGGCAAGTCGCCAGCGAGGTAGGCGGTTGGTGGCGAGTAGAGATCGGAAGCGGAGCAGAACAGAGGCGAATCGGAGTCTGGAGGCATTGGCTTTTTTGTTTTTTTAGCAAAGGCATTGGCTGGCTGACCATGTTCTAATATCTTATGGTATACAGGCCGACCCAAAATCCCAGGGTGGGCCGCGGCCCACGCTGGCCACCCTATAGATCCGCCCCAGCGGCGCACATGCATTTCGAAATTAAATTAGGAACACTCAGCTGACCAATTAAACGACTCTGTTTTAATAATATCAGCATCATATCAGATTCATATTTGAACAACTAAGGTTGTTTAGCTTGATGGGTGGAGCAGTGCTATTATGACACGAAGCACGTAGGCTGATCGTATAGTGATCATAAAAGGGGGGAAACCCTAAGCATGATCAATTAAACCCTATTATGATTGTACCATGGCAGATTTGAAGCTGCAAACTGCACAATGGCTACTTAGCAACCAATGTTTGCGTTGAACTAACAACTAAGATTCTAAGAGTTGAAAAGAAAGTACAGTAAACAAGTGACAATCTATTTTCTGGTTGAGATCAAAAAGTTGAGCAGATATGAAAGAGTACCACCTCTCTTGTGGCACAATGTAGGCATCGGGGGTGCGATGGCTGTCGGCGGCGTGGAAGAAGATCTGAGATGGTAGACGGAGGCATCGGGGGATAAGTCCCGTTGCGGTGGACGAGAAGGTCGTCGGAGAAGCCCCGGCAAGGTGGACGGCGGCGCAGATGAAGCGAGAGGACACGATGCAAGGCTCCTGGTTCGACGCCGTGGATGAGGAACGTCGATCTCTTGCAGTGGACGACGCGGTCTGGGTAGGTGCTCCGGCATGGTGGAGGAGGGCGGCAATGGATGGGGTGGCGGACGGAGGAGGTTGGTGTGGAGATGGTGTTTTGGCGCCGACGGTGTATGAATGGGAAAATAGAGGGAGAGGGGTCGGGGGAACCATGTCTTTGGGACGCGGCGCTTGTCTGAAATGTTGGGAAGTTACCAACTTAGCCCCCGTTTAAAATTTCGAACGTCTCATCGGTTGGGGATAGGACGGTAATCTCGCATGTCCTCAATATTTTCTGAGAGCGATTTCGGGCAAGGTGAGGGTGTTTTGGCGCCCACGGTGTATGAACAGGGCTGACAGGTAGGGCGGTTGTGTCACGTATGAGTGAAGTTACAAACCTGCCCCTACTTAAAATATTAGCCTAGATCGATTTCGGCCGAGGAGAGTTTGTTTTGCCGCCCAACGTGTATGAAATGGGGAAATGGAGTGGGGGAGAGAGAGGTCTTTGGGACGAGCTTGAATCAAATGTGTTTTGCCATCCACATTTGGCGCCCACCGTGTCTGAATGGGGTGATAGGCGGTCGTGTCATGTCTGAGTGAAGTTACAAACCTACCCTTATTTAGAGTAGTGGAAATTGGGCCGATAGGTTGTGCGTGTCAGGGGTAGACAGTAATTTCCATCTCCCAAACACTGGTTTCGGGCAGCCGACGTGGGAGTGGGTGTTTTGCCACTTCTTTCGAATCTTGTGAGAATAAGCATTCACGTTTACCCTGGCAACTAAATTCGAACCAATTTTGTATTCGATTACGAATCTTTATAAATCATTCTATGTTTTTTTATATATCTTCAAAAGCACAACAAAGATGTATTCCACCTTTATATATGATTATGATTTACAAATGCCATGATACTCGAATTCAGAAGGTTGAATCCAGTTTAAGGTGAATACGAATATTTGAAACAACTTTATGTTCAACTCAATTGTAACATGTATGACACAAGCAGCATATAGTGTACTCCCATTTAGATATGAATTTCAGAAGCCAAGCGATGTCTCAAAATTCAAAATATGGAGCCTACCAACCAATAATATAGAAAACTAACAGACATATGACCACATATAGAGTATATGGATCAATAATATGAACTAACATACATAAGCCAGGCCACTGTACTGTTTTTGGCTAGAAGAGCATATTTTTTTGTACCAAAGCTAGTACAGCATCTTGGCCCTTTTAGATGTGTGCCACTTAAGGCCCATCTATACTACTATTTTTGCTGAATGCACAATCAACCCGATTAGCATATTTTGTAGGCCTGGCATACCAAACAAAATGAAATGTCTTTGCCTCAACAAAAAAAATGAAATGTCTCATGTTCTTATCATGTTCTTATCAAGTAGGCCTGGCACGATTACAGACTCGTGCTCAAAAAAATACATACCAAAAAACAATTATTACATGATCTCTAAAACAAATGGTTCCAATCTATTACATGAACAAACAACACGAAGGTAATTCAACGATGGAAAAAACATTTCACCTATGATTTACCAAGTGGGATTTTAATTTCCTTTTTTTCCTCCAGGACCTTAACAATGCGGTCAGTCTCAGCTTGCTTTGTTGTAAAATCCACCAAATATTTAATGGTTTTCATGAGTACTGCTTCTGATTGTGCTGTTTGCTTCCTCAACATGTCAACTTCATCTCTAAGTGCAGAAGTAGACTCTCTTTCTACCAATAGTTTAGCCTCTAGAGCATCAGCAGTTGGCAATTCACTATGCACGATTGGGCCGGTTCCACTGCTCTGGGATAATCCAACGTCCATGGGGACCTCGCTCTTTGATCTTGGGCTAACCTGTTTTGCCATTACAGTTTCGATTGGATTCGGAAAAGTTGAAGTTAGTAGAACATCTCAACTGGGAGTTAGAATAGTAACCCAGTTAAACAAACAAGGATTTAAAGAGTTGCGATTGGATGCTGAAAAGTATAGGTTATTAACATCATTAGAGCAACCGGTTGCAGCAGCAAAGCAGTTAAACAAACAACCTGTTGTGCCATTGGAGTTTCTCTTCGATCCTGAAAAGTTGAGTAGTCAGTAACTTGATTAGAGCAACAAGTTACAGCAGCAAACCTGTTACACAAATAAGTTTTCGAAAATGTACCTGTTGTGCAATTGGAGTTCCAATTGGATCCTGAGAAGTTGAAGTTGGTAACATGATTAGAGCAACAAGTTACAGCAGCAAACCAGTTAAACAAGGAAGTTTTTCAGAACATACCTATTGTGCCATCGGAGTTTCAATTGGATCCTGAAAACTTGATAGTTAGCAAGAATAAATAAAGTGTTGCAAGAGCCATAAGAAACTAACATCAAACTAGTAAAACTAACCAGTTTTGGCAACGTATTTAATTACACATGAACTAGTAAAACTAACAAGTTTTTGGCAACGTATTAAAGCAACAAGTCGGTAGAGTTTACCAGCAACACATACATCTCTAAATTTCATTCATGTAAGCAAAATGATTCTGACACATATATATAAGTTAAAAAAATGGTGTCCCTCATATAAACCTGACAGTTGTCTCTCCATGAACATGCAAACATTACTAGTGCTAGAAGTCATAACAGCAAACAAGATAAACAAACAGGGTATCAAAAGGTAAATTACACATGAATTTTGTTGCACCCTAGAAGTAGATATGACCAGCTATCTATGTGCTTAAGTAGCTATTGAAGTTCAGGCACAGGTTGTTCTATAATAGTAAGTAACAAACACATAGATAGGTGCAGTCTATAACAGGATTAACAGGCTATGGCATTATGTAATCAGTAGCAAACTAAATTAAGGCAAGCAAGGTAATTGAACAATTTTTTAATCAATGGCTAACTAAAATTCCGAGAAGCAGATAACTGAACTTATGCTAGCTCTTTGTACAGGTACACTGCAACTTCTTTTTCGCTTACGAGGTTCTACGAAGGAGTCCATGACATCACTTGCTCGGATACGCAGTCCCAATACTCTTTCCTTCCCACACTGCATTTTGGTAAGTCGAATGGTTAATCTTATAAGATGGTGCGACCTTGTTATATTATATGAGGATAGGTTGTGAGACTAGTTGTAGCAATACACACCACACTGGCTTTTACTGTATAATTCATGCGATTATATTTGGCCTATCGAGATCTAAGCAATCTACAATATGATGAAAAGACTGACATCCTTCTCATTATTGGCCAACTTAGTTCATAGAAACAAGCAATTCAACCATTATGTGGATAAATCAAAAGCGCCACTGGAATACATTTCACTGCCCCAATCATACATGCAAATCATACACGCGGGTCAGTACGAATTAAATGAAATGCAGGGACTTACGCTAGCTCATTGTACAGGCTCACTGCAGCTCTGCTTGCGCTTGGCATGTTCCATGAAGAAGTCCATGTTACCACTTGCTTGGATGTGCAGGCCGTGTACTCCTTCCTTCCCCCTCTGCATTTTTGGCACGGCGAATGGTTGATCTAATGAGAGGAATCGACCTTGTTGTTGTACCGGAGGACAAGTACTTACAAGGTTATACGAGCGTGTAGGAACTGTACCAGATCCCATAGCGCCGTCATGCTTCGCTGAAAATGGTTTTGCTTGTTTCAGATGATAGCTCCAGAAGAAATAAGAATTGAAGTCAGAGTTGCATAGGCGTATAAGCTAAGAGAGCAGTAAAAGGATATCCAAGCATTGTCGGAACAGTGCAAAGCGCAGTGATATGTGGATACCTAGTTCGGGACGGCGTTTGGGCATACTCGCCTAAAGTGCGGGTCACTTTAGAGCCGTTGAGGGTGATGCGCTTGCGTTGGCTGGCCGCCTACGGAAGCAGATCTTAAGCGGCGGCCGAGCGCTACGATGCGGTGGACGAGGCCATTGCTGAAGCACCAGCGGGAGGGTGGAGGTGTGACGATGTGCTCGGTGAAGTAGCCCCAGTAAGGTGGAAGACGGCATCAGTGAAACAGACCTCATGCGGTGGAAGTCGGTGTCTGTGAAGCACGTCAGCTGCGGCGGCCGACGTTGTCGGTGGACCACCCAGTGCGGTGGACGAGGGCGTAGATGAGGCAGCTCCGGTGCGGTGGTGTGCTACTTGTAGTCTGTGTTGGTATTTCCCCGAAGAGGAGAGGATGATGCAGTACAGTAGAGATAAGTATTTACCTCAGTTAAGAACCAAGGTTATCAATCTAGTAGGAGAACCAAGCAAAATTCCGTTAAGCGCGCCTGGACACACACAAGCAAACACTTGCACCCAACGCAAATAAGAGGGTTGTCAATCCTCTTAAAGGTTATTTGCAAGGATTAAATCTTATCGAGGTAAATAGATAAACTAAAATACTAATTAAAATAAAAGTAAATAAATTGCAGCAAGGTATTTTTAGGTTTTTTATATAATAAAGATAGACCCGGGGGCCATAGTTTTCACTAGATGCTTCTCTCTTGAGCACATAAACATACGGTGGGTAAACAAATTACTGTTGGGCAATTGATACAAAAGAAAATAATTATGAAGGATTCATGGCAATGATCATGTATATAGGCATCATGTCCGAGATAACTAGACCGACTCCTGCCTGCATCTACTACTATTACTCCACTCATCGACCGCTATCCAGCATGCATCTAGAGTATTAAGTTAATAAAAACAGAGTAATGCCTTAAGCAATATGACATGATGTAGAGAAGCAAATTCAAGCAATATGAATAAACCCCATCTTTTTATCCTTAATGGCAACAATACAAATATGTGTCATGTCCCTTTCTATCACTGGGATTGAGCACCGCAAGATTGAACCCATCACAAAGCACCTCTCCCATTGCAAGATAAATCAATCTAGTAGGCCAAACCAAATCGATAGATCGGAGAGAAATACAAAGATATAACAATCATGCATAAAAGAGTTCAGAGAAGACTCAAATATTTCTCATGAATAATCTGATCATAAACTCACAATTCATCAGATCCCAACAAACACACCGCAAAAGAAGATTACATCGGATAGAACTCCAAGAACATCAAGGAGAACATTGTATTGAAGATCAAAGAGAGAGAAGAAGCCATCTAGCTACTAGCTATGGACCCATAGGTCTGTGGTAAACTACTCACACATCATCGGAAGGGCAGCAAGGTTGATGTAGAAGCCCTCCGTGATTGATTCCCCCTCCGGCAGAGTACTGGAAAAGGCCTCCAGATGGGATCGCGGAAGAACAGAGGCTTGCGGCAGCAGAAAGGTTTTCTCGTCTGGCTATTTGGGGGTTTCCCAATATTTGTGAATTTATAGAGGTAGAATTAGGTCAAACGGAGTCACGTGGGCCCCACAAGGCAACACGGCACCCCCCTGGGGCGCGCCCTGTTGCCTTGTGAAGCCTCCATGAGGCTCCTGGCCTCCTCCCGAAGCTTCCAAGGTTTCTTTTGTCCAGAAAAAATCTCCAAAAAGTTTCGTGGCATTTGGACTTCATTTGGTACTGTTTCTCTGAAAAGCCAAAAACAAGCAGAAAACAGCAACTGGCACTAGGCACTAGGTTAATAGGTTAGTCCCAAAAAATGATATATAATTGCATATAACTGCATATAAAAACATCCAAGATTGATACTATAATAGCATGGAACAATCAAAAATTATAGATACATTGGAGACGTATCATGGTGCAGCGCGACCGTCGTCTTCGTCGTCGTCGTCCGGTACGAAGGTGGGGAACGAGACGAGACGAGGGGCACTTCGAATTTTGCTTGGGTGGCGGCGAATGAGGGATTTGAGCGCTCTGGGCGCGGAAGGTGGCGGGGGAGAAGGGGGATTTTGCAGGGCTGGAATTCGGGCCACCAGATATTTCAATCCGAAACGTGGAGGCATGCAGTTTATAACGTCCGTACGACACACGCCACCACCACGACACGACCGTGGTCTACCTGGTGCGCCTACATTTGAGAATGCAAACGAATCTTTTTTTCATTGGCAAACGAATCTGTATGTATTACCATGCCCATGTTTTCCTTGAAAATAATTAGTCCTTCAAAGCGACATACTAGTAATTAATTAATGATGAGTTCTTTGAATTAGAGTGTGTTTGTGACATAGCGATCTCCAATTCTAGCGTGGATTTCGCATTTCATGGTATCCACGCTAAGTTTTTGAATGCAAATTCATATGTATAAGATTAACACTATGGTGGTGAGAAAACTTTGGATCTATTCAAGCATATGACCACACACACACAAAATACCACAACAATCGAGTCAATATTAGTGCATCAACTTTTCCAAACCATGCATGTATAGCACGAATTCAAAATAATTACAGAAGCCATATGCATGGTCCTCAATTCAAATTTTACAATGTGCACTAAATTGAAACGTCAATATTAAGTCTATTACTATCTACATTCAAATGTTGTGTTTAGCCCCCCCCCCCCCCCCCGACACACACACTACATACATCCTATATCGATCAATCTTCCACTCTTAACCACCTTATAGAGCTATTGGTTTCTGACACCCGCTCATTCTTTCTCTCCATGTTTCGATCTCTAATTCTCTTAAATACACAAACCCCTTTCCCCCACTCTCTCAACAAATGTATTTCTCTCACACACCCGCCATTGCACTCCATGTCGAGCTCTCTCCCTCTCCCTCCCACCCTCTCTCGCTAGATACATACATTGGCTCTCTAGACCCCCCCCCCTCGCGCACATGCACGCATGTTGTCTATCTAGGTCACTCTCTCCACACCGTCTCACTCTTTCGACCGCACGGCGGCCCACACTCGCGCAATCTTTCTCTCTCTCTCTCTCTCTTTATCTAAGTCTCAATTAACCTCGCTTTCTCTCTCACACAAACGTTATATTTCCCTGTTTGGGCCTCGATCGACACACTACATACTCTGTCACGTGGATTATCTATCTAGGTCACTCTCACCAAACCGTCTCTCTTTCAACCATTTGGCGGCCCACACTCGCTCAATCTCTCCCTCTCTCTTTATGTATGTCTCGATTGACCTCGCTTTCTCTCACACACAAATGATATATCTCCTTGTTTGGGCCTAGTTTGACATATTGTATATACTCTCTCACGCACATTATCTATCTAGGTCACTCTCTCCAACCCGTACTTCTCACTCTTTCGACCACATGGTGGCCCACACTCGCTCAATCTCTCTCTCTCTTTATCTATGTCTCGATTGACCTTGCTTTCTCTCACATACAAATGATATATCTCCCTGTATGGGCCTCGATCCACACTCTGTATACTCTGTCACGCACATTGTCTATGTAGGTCAATTTCTCAAGATCTCCTTTACAGCCCTCACCCTCCCCAAAAGCTCGATCACACGATATCTCTCCAGAGCATATCTCTCTTTTGACCGAATGTCGGTCCACACTCACCCTATCTCCCTGTCTATCTATGTCTCGATTGACCTCGCTTTCTCGCGCCGTCTCTCCCACACGTAGACACTACCTCTCCATCTCTCGCAGGGCCGGAGCTATTTACATTGCCAGGGGGACTATGCCTCCATCCTTGGATTAATTTGTGAAGGCATTTATTTCGGAGGGTTTAGGTTAGTTTTTTTCTAGCATTTGGCCCACAACCACTCCAAACACCATTGCCCCCCCCCCTGCGGCCCTGCCCCTCCCCCAATTATTTCCCTCTAGCTCTGTGACCGCTCTCTCGCACGCTCTTTCTCACCTTTCCCGTCGCACCATGGTATTTTTGCAAAAAAAACTCTCGTGTTTTCTTTAATTATTACAAACAAGCTACAAACTACACACCGGGGGTCCACGTGTAATGGAACAAATTTCGGCCCATAAATTAAAATGCTACAAACTACACACCGGGGGACCCATCTGTCATGGAACAATTTTGGACCCATATAAATTAAAAATGAAAAGGACTAGTATCGAACAGGCGACCAGGTCCTTCCAGGCGCACGTCAGCGATTTCGTGCCCAGGCTCATCTGCACCCGGTCAAGAAAAAATTCACAAAAAGTTCAAAAAAATTCAAAAAGTTGACAAAAAAGTCAAAAAATTCCAATTTTTTGTGCGCGCTAGATAATTCGTTGCGTGAGGTTCGCTCCACTTTTAAGAGCATTTGAACATCTTAGTAGCTCTCAGCAAAAAATACAAATTAGGTCAGAACAGTACATGAACAGTACACTCTTTTTACAGACCCCAAATCTGTCTTTTTTGCCGAGAGCTACCCAGATGTCCAAATGATATGAAAATTGGAGCGGACATCACCCACCAAATTGTCTACCATGCAAAAAAATGGAATTTTTTGAATTTTTCTAGTATTTGTTTTCATTTTGTTCTTCAGCGTTGGTGCAGATGAGCCTGGACTCGGAAATGGATTGTCGCGTTTGTTGTATCTTTAATGGATAACATGTTTTTATATTACTTTCAGTACATCAGTGGGACCGACTCGTCAGCACGTACTACTCCCCTTCATTGAGCCACTTACTCGTGGGTCCCATGTCTGCTCTCTCTCCCTCCTCCCCTTCTAATCCCATGGGTGCAGACGCACGGGCAAACACGAAGAACGTGCAAGCTAATAAACATGGCGCGCCACCCGGGGCAGATGCCCAATGCCGTCGACCGTATCTGGACGCGTTCACAAGTTATGGCACCAGTTTCACCTACTACTAGTACGTATTTTACAAGTATAGGAAAAAAAGTGACCGTGACGGACAAGTTCAGGCACCCGTGGTGTATTTAACTAGTAGTAATAATTAAATGCATGGATAAATGTATGTATCGCCTAGTGCTCGAAGGGACCTGCTCGCGCCCTACAAGTATTTGGAATTGACGCAGGTATTTAATATGAAATGCTTGCGATGAAGGAATACATGTCACTTGATGACTTTTTTATTTAATTTGATAAGGCTCTAGCAGAACACTCAATCGATCAAACCATAGATTTCATTCAGTCTGACTGTGACTTTACATTCATATCATGATCGAACTAAATAAATAAATGAATAAAACTAATTGCAGCGGCGGCGGGTGCGTCTTGCGGTGGGAAGCGGCTCCTCTGCCGTGCCCTGTGTGCCATTGGGCCACTAGCCGGCGACGACGGCGGCATCTTGCGCCGGCGTTGGCATACTCCTGGACGTTGGCCCAAGCTTCAAGGAAGGCCAGTATGTTCTGGACTTCGGTCCTCAGGAGCTAGTCAACCGGCAGGAGGCGGCGACTGGCGTCGCTGCAAGGTAGCGGTCGACGGCGGCGACCCATGCCGCTGAGGGGGGCACTGGCACCGGCGCGTGGACAGGCGCTGGCAACAGCGCGGTGGAGACATTCGTGTGCCCGTGCACCGGCACGGGCACGTGCGTCGGTGCACGCACGGGCGCATGCGCTGGCAGGTGCACGGACGCATGCAAGTCAGTGGGGACCTCGTGGATCCCCGCGGCTTCAAGCTGGGCGACACTGTGCGGCTCCCAGCCCATCAATGCCATGGGGATGGGCATTGGCGCTGGCGCGGCTACGGGAGCTGGAACGGGCGCGGGGACAGACGCGACGACTTCCCACACGGCCAGGTCAAGCTCGTCTGAAATCTCATTAGGGTCTTCCTCAGGAAACTGGAAGACTAGGGGCAGCCCATCGTGATGCACCATGGCATACGGCGAGGTCAGGCTGATTGGAGGCAGACGAAAGGAGAATCAGAGAAGCAGAGAGAAGATTGTAGCCAGAGCAGGGAGTGCAGCGGTGATTCAAACTGCGGCGCGTGCGCCATTAAAAGTGGGTGTGGTTGGGATGAAGGTGGGTGGCGGAGGCTGGTCAAAGGGCTCGCCTCCCGGTGAGCCTGCGCAGCGGCCTGCTCGCACGCCTCGCGTCGACTCACACGCTTGTTCAGACGGCACCTACGTATGAGAAGCAGGACGCGTGGCGGCACGCTGGTCTAACGCGCACGGTTTGAATATATTAGTGAACCATTCGCGTTAACGTGACAGCTCTTTGTTCCAAAATACCTTGGCTGTTCATATGTGCAACTTTTCATAAGTAGCTTGTCTCAAATTGATCAAAAAAATTACCACAGCCTATTTGTGCCGTATCACGAGACCATGCGCAGTTTCATGAATTTCAGGTGAGTTTTGGATTTTCTGGAATTTAAAAACCAGGATTCGAAACAATATCATTACATGCATCATGAAATAAACTTTCAGGCGATACATCTTTATTGTTGTAGTAGATGTTCATATTTTTTAAGATAGAATTTGGTCAAACAGTGCTTAGTTAGACTTCAAACAATGCATTGCGTCATACTCTAATAATAATGCATGTCACCAAAAATTATGTCGTTCGACTCGTATTTGAACATAGTTTCTAGTGATATTATTTTTGGTTACATGCATTAACATTTTGTTATTTAAATGTAAGGTCAAAATTTAGCACAAAATGCGAAGAGGACCAATAAACCAGGACGGAGGTAGTAGGCACGAACAAACGAAGCTCCATTCTATACTCATCCTAGTGTAGTAGGCACTGGAGTTGACGGGTGACCTTGGGTAGCAGTGACCGAGGGACTTGAACCTGCTCGGCATGGTAGGTAACGTGGGCTAGTTACTAAAGCATCCCTCCACTATTCATCGGTAGTAGTAGTAGTAGTCATTATGGACCGAGGACATAAGGGAAATTTCGCAGGGCTGGAATTCTGGCCGCCAGATATTTCGATTCGAAATGCGGAGGCTCGAGTGGAGGCGCAAAGTTTTATCGCGGTTCTTTTGGTTGCGGTTGGCTAGCATAGCACGCACGCCACCAGCACAACACGAGCCCGGTCTGGCTGGTACGCCGTCGGATGCTACCATTCGAGAATGCGAAAGGAATCTTTTTTTATCAGGAAAGGAATCTTTTTTAAAATTGGCGAACGAATATATATGTATTACAATGCCTGTATTTTCCTTGCAAATAATTGATCATTCCAAAAGGGACGGTAATTGATTTATGACGAGTGATATAGTGATCTCAACGTGGATTTCACATTTCATGGTATCCACACTAGGTTTTTTAATGCAAATTCAAATTTAAAAGATGAACGGTATGATGGTGAAAAAACTTTGTATGTATTCAAGCATATGACCACACACACACAAATACAACAACAAACGAGTCAGTATAGTGCATCTACTTTTCCAATCCATGCATGTCTGGCACGAATTCAAAAATAAAATGTAAGCCATACATGGTCCTCAATTCAATGTTTACAATGTACACTAAACTGAAACGTGAATATTAAGTCTACTACTATGTACACTCAAATGTTGTGTTAGGTCTGTCCATCACCCCCCCCCTCCCTTCACCACACATACTTCCTGCATCGATCGATCTTCATCTCTTTGTTAATAGAGCTATTGGTATCCGACAAACGCTCATTATTTCTCTTCATGTTTCGATCTCCATTTATCTCACACCCGCCCTCACGCTCTCAACAAATGTATTTCTCACACACAACCTCGTCGGGCCCTCCATGACGAGCTCTCTCTCTCTCCCTCTAGACACATATGTTGCCTCTGTAAAAAAAACTCCATGCACGCCGCGCGCACAAACACAAAGTCTATCTAGGCCACTCTCTCGGTAACTATCTCCCTCCAGCCCTCACTACAGCTTCATCGAACGATATCTCTCTGTATCGTCTTTCTCATTCGAGTGTACGCTAGCCCACACTAACTCGATCTCTCCCTCTATATATGACTCGATTGACCTCGAACACATAGACGCTCGCTCTACGCCTCTTGCATAGGCGGAGCCATGTAGATTGTTGGGAGGGGGGGTAACCCCCGAGTTACCCCCAACCTTAGATAAAATTGTGAAGGTCTTTTTTAGGAGGGTTTAGATTATATTTTTTAAACATTTGGCTCCACCCTCCCAAACACCGATGGGTTGTGCCCCCACCCCCCGGGAGAATATCAGGTGCTCCCACCTTAGATGCTATATGGTGATACGAGTTTTTGTGTGCCATTAGATCTGAGATCCAACGGCTCACACGAGGTCTGAATATTTTTGCAAAAAAACATTAATGAGTTTGGGAATTGCACACAATTAGTACAAAAACTACTCAGATGCCATTGGATCCCAGATCCAACGGCCTCGAAGCTCGTATCACCATAGCATCTAAGATGCAGGAGCACCTAATATTCTCTCGTCTATAAGAATATCACGTGCTACCACACCTTAGATGATGTGGTGATACGAGCTCCTCAGAGCCATTGGATCTGAGATCCAACGGCTCCTAGTAGGTCCGAATGGTTTTTGCAAAAAAAAAACTCAAAGAGTTTGGGAATTGCTCACAAGTACAAAGACTATACTCAGATGCCATTGGATCTCAGGTCGAACCGCCTCGAAGCTTGTATCACCGTAGCATCCAAACAGCGAGAGCACCTGATGTTCTCTCACGCGGGAGAATATGAGGTGCTCCCATACCGTATATACTATGGTGATACGAGTTCCCGGGAGATCTAACGGCTCCCATTAGGAGGTCTGAATGTTTTTGCAATATAGGCCTCAAAGAGTTTGGGAATTGCGCAGAAGTACAAATACTACGCACATGGCATTGGATCACAGATCCAACGGCTGCTAGCAGCTCGTATCACCGTAGCCGCTAAGCTGCGGGGAGCACCTTATATTCTCTCGTACGTGAGAATATTGGGTTCTCCCACACCTTAGATGCTACCGTGATACGAGCCCATGGGAGCCGTTGGATCCAAGATCCAGCGGCTCACGGAGGTGTGTATGTTTTTTTGCAAAAAAGCCCTCGAAGAGTTTTGGAATTGCGCAAAAGTACAAAGACTACTCACATGCCATTGGATATCAGATCCAACGACGTAGAATCTCGTATCACCGTAGCATCTAAGCCGCGGGGAGCACGTGATATTCTCCGCCGCTGTCACTTTTGTTCCTAAACTTGTAAAATACGTGTAACTGGTGTCGTAACTTGTCTAACCGCGCAAAGTGTTTGTGCAAAAAATCCCTCGTACATAGAAATATCAGAACAACACACGGGGGTTCCACTCATCATGGACCAAATTTGGACCTACAAATAAAAAATCAGAAGGACGAGATTTGAGCCGGCAACCTGGACTACAAAGCGTACGTCAATAGCCAGAAATAGCAACGGTTGTTGGCTTTGTCGCATAACTTGATTTTATACTGTACTGTATCACATTGAGTAGAGTAGAGGGAGTGGCTCGTCAGCACATGCATGAACGTTGAGTCACTTACTGCCTGGTCCCATGTCTGTGATCTCTCTCTCCTCTCCATCTACAATCTTTAGACGCACGGGCAAACACGAAGAGCGGCACGAGCTGGCCGTGGTGTTATTATAACTAAAAAATGCTTGGAAAATAGATGAATCGCCTAGGAACAAGAGACCTCATGGCTGGTCGAGACAGAGCTAACCACACCTATCCTCCGTGCCACGTTAGCATGATGAAGCTGTGTGCCTAGTGGGGTGTTTTCGGCCCACTGGCTGGGTCCCGAGTTCTTACCATAGCTACGTCTCATATATTTTTACACGCACATTTTCCTCCGTGTTGAGACGTGGCACACCCTACCGCGCGGATTTCTGGGTCCTCCCCGGTGGTGCACGCAAATTTTCTTCCTTACTGAGACGTGGGACGGTGGGAGCGTGCGACGCCCTACCGCGTGGTTTCTGGGTCCTCCTCGGTCGTAGCGCCGAAGTAATGAGTCGTCAAATCACAAAACCCCACCTTTCCCGCCGAGTACAAGCACGGTGGCTAGCTAGTTGGGCTAGTGCGACCGATCAGCTAGTCCGCCGCCACATTTGTTTTTTCAAGCATTTTTTCCCTCCTTGCGGCTAGGTAAATTTAAATACTATCCACCGCTGCATTGCTTTGGTCCTTGGGCGCGACAGGATTCTTTTTTTGTTTGACGGGAGCAGGCGCGGCAGGAATTAGTCATGATGACTCCGCCAGTAAAACCCACAGCTCCCTGATGTGAAAAGGCATCGACTGGGGTTTCCCATGGTGAAAACCAAAAGATTTACCCCGATCCCTCCGCCTTCCCATAGATTGCATTACCTTCCAGCCGTTTCGCCCCCTTTGCTTCCTTTCCCCATTGCTTCTACCGGGTTCCATGGCGGCACGTCAGATCATGGAGTCTGAGGTGAGGCGCCTGACAGAGGAGCTCTAGGCCAAGGATGCAGAGCTCAGGGCCAATGACGTGGAGATCCTTGAGCTCAGGGAGGAGAAGAGTGCCATGCTCCTCCGTTATGAGCGGGAGTTCACGGAGCTTCAAAAGCGGCAGGAGTCCACCACAAAGATGCTTGAGGCGTCGGCGGCGTTGTTGCAGAAAGCGGGAATACCCTAGGCGGCCAGGTTGCCCTGATGGCGAGCCGGCTGGAGCGCGAGCGGGCCGATCGTGACGAGGTCCAGGATCGCCTCAACCACTTGCTGGACCATGTTGCCACGCAAATGTTACAGCTGCGCGATGCCTACCGTCGTGCCAGTGTGACCATGCCGGCCGGCGGGCTAAACCCGTTCGACCAGCCCATCGACTTCAACGAGCTGCGGCTTCCTGACCTGGTCTCCTTCTTCACCTATATCTCCGAGGAGCTAAACCGTCTCCGCGCGGTGGTGTGGGCAGCGCTGGACAAGGAGGGGGTGCGGGCGGCCGTCGCCGTTGCCGGGCGAATCCTCTCCGGGCTACGTCACCGAAATCCATTTGGGCCATTGGACGCCGTCTTTGACGAGCAGGCTCCCGTCGACCGGGAGCGAGCTGTGCGGGCAGTGGCACCCTGCATCACCACCGTCATGCTCCTGGAGAAGCAGAGGGACTTCGGTGCTGTTTAGGCATCCTTTGCATGGGCATGTCACGACGTAACATGACTGTTGGATCAAAGTCAGACGGTCCAGAACAGTCACTGTAGCACAGAGCACTATAGAGGCGTGCTTCATATGGTTCTTGTTCGGTCGAGCACTGTAGCAGCATACTCTCCATGCATTGTACCCCTAGTACAGTTGACATTGATCTCACCATTCATTCTCGATCGGACGTTAAAAAAATGGGCATGTTACACTACTATTCATAGGTGACATGCGCACAGCATGCCACTAGATGTCAATCCTCCCGAGACACCCTTCCGGAGTGGCTGCCGCCTCCATCCCTTGATTCTACTTCTCCGGTTGCCTTGTCTGCTAAAAATAATAGTACTCCACCACAGGTCGACTGTATGCCGAGGTAGCAGGGGATAGAAGGCACGTACACAAAGGGGACCCACCCAGGACCGTATTCATGAATACTAGCCGCGATGTAAACCAAAAATATGTTGAAACACTCGACACAATATCCCTCACAACAGATTTATTTATAATCAGTTACTTTTCTTCGGGTGGTATAATCAGTTTACTAGTATACATCATTTTTTATCGTCATATCTTATGTGACACCCCGATTTTTGGCCCTTTATTTTTCTTTTGGATTTCTTCGAATTTTTATTTGAAGTTCTTTTTCCGTGGCTATGTGGTCTTGAAACCCGGTAAGATCATCTCTTCTTCCTCTCCCTAGTGGCTCGTCATTCCCAAATCCATCCCAAGACCATGTCATGTCCATCTTAGCCCAACCTCAATATTTATTTCTTGGGAATATACCTTTTTCTATTAAAGGAATAACCCTGTTTGTTCTAGGTTGTGAAGCAACCTATATTTCTGTCTTTCCCAAAATTCCCACAAAATTCTCATAAATTCTTTGGATCATATCTTCCACTAATATGTCAAAACCCATCCTTGCCTAGTTCAAAAATAACTCAGGAATATTCATTTCCTATGCTGTCCAGAATGGCACTTTGTGAAGGAAGTGCCATTTATATTTTCTTGATTACCCTCAAACTTTTTGAGCACTCTTTCTTATCCAAATAATTGCCACATGACAAAATTCAACTCCATTTGCCTAGTAAATCTTCCTCAGCAAATTTCCAAAGTTTCTGACCAGAGAGAAGCTTTGTGACGGAAGTACTAGCTAGGCCTATCCAAATGAGTTGAAATTTTGGCAGATCATTCATGTGATCAAATAATTACTCTCCACCAAATTTCATCTCCATCCAACAATCTATGTGAGCACACCATCCAATCTTTGTTTCTGGCCATAATTTCAGTTTGTGAAGCAACTATATTTTGTATTGCTTCATAAAATCTGAAATTAATCCAGGACCTAAATATTCCTATATCCTTTGAGCATGCCAAAATTCACAACATTTTGCCAATTCATTTTCTCCACAAAATCCCCCCAAGTTCTTGTCCAGAGGAAAGCATTGTGAAGGAAGTACCATTTTTATTTATCCAAATGGTATGAAATTTTTGCAGTGCTTTCATATGACCAAATCATCATCATACACCAAATTTCAGACCTATCCAACACTCCATGTGAGTGCAGCTTCATGATCTAGTTTCCTGGACCAGATTGGCAGTTGTGAAGCAACTATGATAAATACTGGTCCAAATCCTTTAATATTTCACAGGATTGTAGTCCTTCCTACCCTAAACCCCTGTGACATCCTGGTTAGCCCTTACCCCATCCCATTTGACCACATCTTCATGCCCAAGTTTGCTACAGCAAACTTTCTCTGAGTTATCCAATCAACCCAAAGCTCCTTTTGTTGAGCCATCACTTCAGAGAGGTCCTACTTTGTAAGGACTACATGCTAGACATGTTTTTGCTGGCCAGAGCGCACCGCGTGCGCCTGTGCACGCGGTGACCACGCGGCTGGGAGGCCATTGTCGCGCTCTGTTCGTCGTTTTGCTTCAGGTCCCTTCTCCCCGTCCGCCTCTGCTCGTCCCCTGGTGCCGTCCACCCTCCTCCATCGCCCACGTAGCCCTCTGGCCCCTCTCCCCCTCCTCTCTCTCGCCCGACGCGTCGCGGTGACCGCGTCCGGGAGCAGACCGCATCTACTCCACCTTGGCCGGTCGGCCACGCTGTCCCCGAGCTCTCCCGAAGCACCCCGTGGCCTCTCTGCACCGCGTGAACCTCCCTGGCCCCTCTCTCCCTCCCCTCCGCGTGGCCTGCTCGCGACAGAGCGTGGTGCACACGTCGCCGCGGTCATGAGCTCGCTCCAGCTATGTAAGCAATCCCCGGAGTCCCTCGAGCACAACAGCCTCCTCTCCTCCCTCCTAGCATCCTCCCCGACCAGTCAAACGAGCTCGCGGCGCCCTCCCAGCCCGCCATTGCCACCATGGCCGTCATCGCAGTCCACCTAAATTTGGGCCACCTGAACTCTGTTTCTCCCTCTCACCGCCATCAACGGCTTCCCCTGGACGCGGCGAGCCTCCCCATGTCTTCGTTTCCACCCCGGAGTGCCTAGAGGCGCGGCTTCAAAAACGGCCGACGGCCTCCGCTGCGGACCCCCAAGCCGCCGCTGCTTTGTTCCTCCTCGGCGGTCGTGCTGGGGCCAGGTGGGCACGGCGTCTCTTCCCGAGCCCGCCGGTGGCCGGACTACGGTCGGAGGTGGCTGGTGGCGCCGGGGCCGACGTCGGCCGTGCCCAGCCTCGCCTCCTCTGTTTTCCATCGAGAGGAAGACGACGGCTAGAAGGAGAGAGGGAGAGATGTGGCGGGCCCCAGGTGTAAGTGAGAGGAGCCCCGGGCCCGCGTGTTTTAAGTGGAAACGTATTCTGAAGAATACGCTTTCCCCGGCCAAAAACGTATTCCTCTGCAGCTTCAGGGTGAAATGCGTTTCTCTGTAGAGAAAGCGTATTCTTCAAAATACGCTTTCCGTTTTTCTGCCACCGGCGCCGAAATCCTTATATTGTGAACGTTCAGCCGTTAGCAGCAGAAATGGACAGATTCTATTTGTTTTTCTGCCTAACGAACGAACGGCCACAACTTTTTAACCGTGACTCCGATTTTGGTGATTCCAAAGCCCACGTTCTCTATTCGTTGAGCCCGTTCTGTTGGTATCATTTTCATTATGTTGTCACATACTAAAAATGACCATTTTGCCCCAGCTCTTATTCAGCCCCCTTCGAGAGGGAAACGTTTCCAGCAAATTTTTCCGCGAGTGCCTCGCACTTCTCCCCAGTGAATCCTTCATCCCCAGGAAAGCCACAACAGCCACTTGCATGATGGCATTGCAGTAGCCATGGTTTCCACTGGAATATTTAAATAATTGCTTGTTCATTTAATGATTTTGTTAATGCTTCGAATATGCTTGTGAATCGATGTCCATGCTTGTGCCATGTTCATTCTCATCTAGTAAGTGATATGATTAATTGATAGTCTTATTATTATTATGTTTTGTTCTTGTAATCATTTCAGATGCTAGTGATAATGACATGCTCATATGGATGGTTTGATATGAAACTACTTGGGATATTCATGATCATCGTGATGCCATGCTCATTTGCATCCCGTAGACCTAATGATTTATCATTGTTGATGTTATGTTGTTAAAAGGTTATGTTGCCCATCCATGGTTACACTGATACCATCCTCATATGCATTGTTATTTCATTATGTTATTATGACTCAGCTCATCACCGTTCAAGTTGAACCTGACATTAATCGAACTTGAACAAATCTGTTGGCTGAGTCATGGTGCCACCGAATCGAGCTCACCGGTGCAGCCACACTTGCCTGGATGGGGAGGCCCTAATTCGGTCTATTGTCATGCCTCTCGCCGGTGCCTCCAACTAGGGAAGGTTATGTGCGCGCGCTACCCTGATCAGGTAGGCGGCCATACCCTTGTGTGCCCGAGTTGTGTTGTACCCGGGTGTCCCCGTTTGGGACGAGTTTGTTTTGCCACGACGGTGGCCGGCCACGAAGGTGACGGATGTCACGAGTTGACATCGGGGCCACCCATGACATAGCCCAAAGGGGAGTTTGTTGGAGTGGCTGGGAGAGTGTCATGCAATAGATTGGTTTTGTCGGAATGTCGTTGGTCCACCCGAATGGGAGCACGAGGCCATGAGTTCCGTAGTGTGGGTACAGTGTACTAACCTCTGCAGAGTGCATAATCTATCAATTGCCGCATCCTCGGTCATGGACACAGTTCGTAGTAGGTCACACTATGGGTCAACAGTAATATTAACCTGAATAATAACAACCCCGGTTCGATGAGAAAAGAAGTTGGTTGATCTTTATGTGGTCACGAGCTGATCACAATGGTATTCTTGATGATGGTTGATCATGAGGTGATTGTGTGATGATCACGACGGTAAGAAAGATTGATACATATGGTGGTTACGAGATAACCTCCGAGAAGAGTAAGTTGGTCCAAGGGACCTTAAACAACAACCCCCCTGCATGTTAGTTCCAGTATCATCATGTTCATATCATGAGTAACATGTACATACCATGCTCATTCTCGTGATTGCTCTAGTAGTATCATGATCATCATTGATATTTAACCTGTAAATGTCATGCTGTTGTTTGTCTTGATTGCTTTGGTTGCTGTGAGCTTGCGAGTACATTCAAAGTACTCACCTGGTGTGTCATGCTAGATTGCAGGTGATGCCGTGATTGATTGTTTGTCGAGGATCCCGAGGTTGCGCTCTAGGATGCGTCCCATCCAGAGTCCCTGCGGAGTGGAGTCCATCACCGTTGTCGCCGTTCCACTGCTAGAAGTTATTCCGCTATTACGAGTTATTCCGCTGCTAGCATAGAGCTACCTTAGTAGGCGTAGTGTCGCCGTGCCGATGTAATCTTTTGTGACATCAGACCCTTGTACTCATATTATTTGTAATAAAGAGCTGATTTGTTCTATGCCAAGCAGTGCCGTATTCCAGAAGACTTGATCTCTGGGCTGGAATGCGGGGTGTTCCGGTCTCTCTGAGCCGGGGTGCCACAACGCTTGGTATCAGAGCCAGGTCTGGCTGTAGGATGCCCTAATCCGCGCGAGCGTTAGAAACCGTTAGTATAGAGTCTAGTCGGTTTGCTGCATTTGATTGCTGCATTTGTTTATTGCATAGCATGCATATAGACTCACTATCTTGTCGCTAATGGTTGATCTTGTGAGTGTAGGTGGCATCGTTTTCGATCCACTACCTGCACCCTCCTGTTTTGCATACTCGCTCTTTGGTGTTTGGTGTCATCTCTGTCTCAGCGGAGTGATGCCGAGGTACCTAGTGGTGTCGATCATTTGCAGGATTGATGCACATGTATCGCACCAATATTTTCTCTTCAGCCACACCTATTGTTTCGGTGGTAGGCATGTTTCTACCCCGAATCTTGCCTTCCAACCCGCCGCTTTGGCAACCCTTACTGGTCTTTGTTATCAGGAAAGGGCAATGCCAGCAGACCCTTCTTTCCACCGCTATCCCTATCACCCGTTCTCTGGACGAGTACGGTTCCCTTCTGTACGCTTGATGATGATGTGGTCGTGACATCCGTGTCTCGCTACATGATCACCGAGTCCGTCCTCATCCCTAAGCCCGTCCAGATGCAATCGGTGCCAAGCCAGCTCTTGGTGTAGCTCTGTTGACACCAACCCCTCCACACGTTGATCCACTTTCGTGCACACCGCCACAGCATATTAGATCGTAGTACCGGAGTTTCCGCGAGATTTGTGTGCGTAAGTAGGCATGCATATTGTCGTGGATAGCAATAAAATGTGATGTTGCTTGTATGTAATCTTGATGCTTTGTGTGCTTTTGTTTGAGTCATTTCTTTTGCTTCTTTCTTTGGGCCTTCAGTGTTACCTTATTTCCCCTTATGAAAGTTGCTCATCAACTGACACCGGACTCGAAGAATCAGTGAGGAATTCAATTATTTGGAAGTTCAGCTAAACATTATGGAATTCTCAGCGGACTACATTGTATTGGGAATATCTGATTTGAATGCAAATGATATCCTAGATCAACTATCAGCATCAAGTTTACATCAGTGTGCAACCATCACAATCGTAATGAACTAGCTGGAAGACAATTTGTGTGCAAGACAACAGTACATTTCCAGTCAAAGGAATATCAAGGGTATATATATGGCATTCAGTCCGCACACTATAGTGAGAAGCTTCTGGTGTAAGAAAATCCAGTCTTCCTCCGCACGCTACCAGAGAAGCTTACGATACAAGGCTCCCCAATCTTCCTCAGTATGATATGTGGATAGCTTCCAGTATAAGATACTCAGTCTTCTTCAGTAAGCCATCACAGGAAACTTCTGGCATAAGACACCATATCTTCCTCAGCAAGCAACCAGGGGAAAAGCTTCTGAGGTACGATACCCAGTCTTCTTCAACACGCTATCCCAGCAAAAGCTTCGAGCATAAGCTACTCAACCTTCTTTAGCATGGTACTCCCGATGGCTTCCAACACAAGCTATCCAGTCTTCGTCAGTACGGTACTACCAATAGTCATCGGCATTGGTACAAGATGTTTACCCAGTGAGTTGGTAGTATATGGTAGTGCATCTCAAGAATCAGATCCACAACAGTTGGGTCAGAAGCACGAGCTAGTCAAGACCCAAGTGTCTGTCTCGGGAATCAAATGCTCAATTACACATACTTACATACATATTGTGAGAATGCTGCCAAGGTCATGCCAATCACTCATATGATGATACAAGCACGGTGAGAATCCAACAAATCCGTGAGTATGTAAGAGGAAGAAAGCAAGTTATACACCTAAGTGTGATGCAATGTCTGACAAGCTATGAAGCAAGACAATGTTGGGACAATAATCTTGACAGTGGATATCAAGGCCAGCTTCCTCACACCCGACAAAGTGATATCATTAACCTCTGTCACTGTCATGTATGATTGACCACAGCAGTGAGCTCTATACAAGTAACTGTGAACCTGGTATATGATCCTGATGAACCCTTGCTTACCTTTTCCTGGTAACGGCACCATGCCTGTGTTCTGAGCTGCTTTCGGCCGTCCAGGGTGGATGCCGACTTTATATTTCTCTTTTCAACAACTGGCCCATATTATGAGTTGCTTTTCGGCCGTCTCGGGCAGTTGTTGAGTTTCTTTTTGTAACAGTGACCCTATGCTCTGAGCTGTTCTTTGGCCGTCTTAGGGAACTGCTACATTCTTCTTATCAACCCTGCCTCATGCTTTGAGCTGCTTTTCAGCCGTCGTGAGTCATGGTTGTGTTATTTCAGTAATGTCCCAGATCTGAGTTGTAAGGACCATTCTGGTGGCTACTAATTTATTTGCTGATTTCATGCAAAGGTTCGGATGATCATTGCCCTACAGTTAAAGCTCGGGAGATGATGAACTTGCCAGTTAAGCGTTGTTGCACGTTCATAAGATAAGGATAAGGATAAGGTATGCTTGATGGAATATTGCACCTGACAATACCTATGGTCACACAAAGAATTAAGGGTGCATAAGGCCAAGTCCTTTCATCAAAAGGATCCAGACAAAGGCAACAATAATGGAGGAGCAAGACCGGCAATACAGGTATGATAATTGTGCATGAACAACATGGTACGGATACCCAAGATAGTATGATTCCATATCGATCACCATGGGTATACACCCAAGAGGTCTACTCTGTTTGTAAGGAACTCATATCAAGGTAACCCACTTGTCCAACTATATATGCTCAGAATTGTCAGAAGCGCATATCCAAGTCTGTCATGACAGACCAAAGGCCAGCCCCGCAGTCTGACTCCAGCAACCATGTTAATGTATCGCACGGCCTACTACCCACATGTGGATACACCGACAGAAAGAGTACTCGAAATGTTGAACAACAATCTCGGATCATGTGGAAACCGGCGAAAAGATAGCCGGTCAGGAACAAGATTCTTCTGCCAGGACCACCGTCAGTCAAGTCTCCGGATACTATTGCTACAAGGCCGTTCTCCTTTATACTGGCCACGACAGGCGGCAGTCGAATTTTGGCATGGATTTGATACTCAAGACAGTGGAGTTAGCCAAGATGATTCAGAAATCCCTGCGAGCAGTCAGATTCCGCCACAAGAACAGTTATGATTCTCAGCATTGTTTTGAACCCAGAGGATATGCATCTACTTGAGTAATCTGATGCAAGGATTAAAGGTTTCATGACCACCGAGGAAATTTGTTCACAACTCCATTCAGTACTATGAGTGCTGGATAGACGAATGTCACGGCAATAGGGAAATCACTCCCGGACATATGACATATTCCAGTCAGGATAATATATCAGATAAGCCAGCAGACATAAAAGAATTGAAGTCAGAGCAAGGATGAACATATGAAGGAAGATTTGTCGGAATATGGGATACAGTGAAACAAACCACCCCAGAGCACGACAGTCAAGTCATATGAAATTCAGAGGGAACATAAAGGAAAAGGGATACCCGAGTTGGAAACGGTTTCCTTAAGTCAGAATATTCATACTTGTTCCCTGAGCAACCAAATCTCGAGGACGAGATTTTTATAAGGGGGGTAGGTTTGTGACACCCCGATTTTTGGCCCTTTCTTTTTCTTTTGGATTTTTCGAATTTTTATTTGAAGTTCTTTTTCCGTGGCTATGTGGTCTTGAAACCTGGGAAGATCATCTCTTCTTCTTCTCCCTAGTGGCTTGTCATTCCCAAATCCATCCCAAGACCATGCCATGTCCATCTTAGCCCAACCTCAATATTTATTTCTTGGGAATATTCCTTTTTCTATTAAAGGAATAACCCTGTTTGTTCTAGGTTGTGAAGCAACCTATATTTCTGTCTTTCCCAAAATTCCCACAAAATTCTCATAAATTCTTTGGATCATATCTTCCACTAATATGTCAAAACCCATCCTTGCCTAGTTCAAAAATAATTCAGGAATATTCATTTCCTATGCTGTCCAGAATGGCACTTTGTGAAGGAAGTGCCATTTTATATTTTCTTGATTATCCTCAAACTTTTTGAGCACTCTCTCTTATCCAAATAATTGCCACATGCCAAAATTCAACTCCATTTGCCTAGTAAATCTTCCTCAGCAAATTTCCAAAGTTTCTGACCAGAGAGAAGCTTTGTGAAGGAAGTACTAGCTAGGCTTATCAAAACGAGTTGAAATTTTGGCAGATCATTCATATGATCAAATAATTACTCTCCACCAAATTTCATCTCCATCCAATAATCTATGTGAGCACACCATCCAATCTTTTTTTCTGGCCATAATTTCAGTTTGTGAAGCAACTATATTTTGTATTGCTTCATAAAATCTGAAATTAATCCAGGACCTAAATATCCCTATATCCTTTGAGCATGCCAAAATTCACATCATTTTGCCAATTCATTTTCTCCAAAAAATCCCCCCAAGTTCCTGTCTAGAGGAAAGCATTGTGAAGGAAGCACCATTTTTATTTATCCAAATGGTATGAAATTTTTACAGTACCTTCATATGACCAAATCATCATCATACACCAAATTTCAGACCTATCCAACACTCTATGTGAGTGCAGCTTCATGATCTAGTTTCCTGGACCAGATTGGCAGTTGTGAAGCAACTATGATAAATATTGGTCCAAATCCTTTAATATTTCACAATATTGTAGTCCTTCCTACCCTAAACCCCTGTGACATCCTGGTTAGCCCTTACCCCATCCCATTTGACCAGATATTCATGCCCAAGTTTGCTACAGCAAACTTTCTCTGAGCTATCCAATCAACCCAAAGCTCCTTTTGTTGAGCCATCACTTCAGAGTGGTCCTACTTTGTAAGGACTACATGCTAGACATGTTTTTGCTGGCCAGAGCGCACCGCGTGCGCCTGTGCACGCGGTGACCATGCGGCTGGGAGGCGATTGTCGCGCTCTGTTCGTCGTTTTGCTTCGGGTCCCTTCTCCCCGTCCGCCTCTGCTCGTCCCCTGGTGCCGTCCACCCTCCTACATCGCCCACGTAGCCCTCTGGCCCCTCTCCCCCTCCTCTCTCTCGCCCGACGCGTCGCGGCGACCGCGTCCGGGAGCAGACCGTGTCTGCTCCACCTTGGCCGGTCGGCCACGCCGTCCCTGAGCTCTCCCGAAGCACCCCGTGGCCTCTCTGCACCGCGTGAACCTCCATGGCCCTTCTCTCCCTCCCCTCCGCGTGGCTTGCTCGTGACAGAGCGCGGCGCACGCGTTGCCGCGGCCATGAGCTCGCCCTGGCTATATAAGCCATCCCCGGAGTCCCTCGAGCACAACAGCCTCCTCTCCTCCCTCCTAGCATCCTCCCCGACCAGTCAAACTAGCTCGAGGCACCCTCCCAGCCCGCCATTGCCACCATGGCCACCGTCGCAGTCCACCTAAATTCAGGCCGCCCGAGCTCCATTTCTCCCTCTCACCGCCATCAATGGCTTCCCCTGGACGCGGCGAGCCTCCCCATGTCTTCGTTTCCACCCCGGAGTGCCTAGAGGCGCGGCTTCAAAAATGGCCGACGGCCTCCACCGTGGACGCCCAAGCCGCCGCTCTGTTCCTCCTCGGCGGTCGTGCTGGGGCCAGGTGGGCGTGGCATCTCTTCCCGAGCCCGCTGGTGGCCGGAGGTGGCCGGTGGCACCGGGGCCGGCGTCGGCCGTGCCCAACCTCGCCTCCTCTGTTTTCCATCGGGAGGAAGACGACGGCCAGAAGGAGAGAGGGAGAGATGTGGCAGGCCCCAGGTGTAAGTGAGAGGAGCCCCGGGCCCGCGTGTTTTAAGTGGAAACGTATTCTGAAGAATACGCTTTCCCCGGCCGAAAACGTATTCCTCTGCAGCTTCAGGGTGAAATGCGTTTCTTAGTAGAGAAAGCGTATTCTTCAAAATACGCTTTCTGTTTTTCCGGCGCCGGCGCCGAAATCCTTATATTGTGAACGTTCACCCGTTAGCAGCAGAAATGGACAGATTCTATTTGCTTTTCTACCTAACGAACGAACGGCCACAACTTTTTAACCGTGACTCCGATTCAAGTGATTCCAAAGCCCACGTTCTCTATTCGTCGAGCCCGTTCTGTTGGTATCATTTTCACTATGTTGTCACATACTGAAAATGACCATTTTTCCCCTGCCCTTATTCAGCCCCCTTCGAGAGGGAAACGTTTCCGGCAAATTTTTACGCGAGTGCCTCGCACTTCTCCCCGGTGAATCCTTCATCCCCAGGCAAGCCACAACAGCCACTTGCATGATGGCATTGAAGTAGCCATGGTTTCCACTGGAATATTTAAATAATTGCTTGTTCATTTAATGATTTTGTTAATGCTTCGAATATGCTTGTGAATCCATGTCCATGCTTGTGCCATGTTCATTCTCATCTAGTAACTGATATGATTAATTGCTAGTGTTATTATTATCATGTTTTGTTCTTGTAATCATTTCAGATGCTAGTGATAATGACATGCTCATATGGATGGTTTGATATGAAACTACTTGGGATATTCATGATCATCGTGATGCCATGCTCGTTTGCATCCCGTAGACCTAATGATTTATCATTGTTGATGTTATGTTGTTAAAAGGTTATGTTGCCCATCCATGGTTACACTGATATCATGCTCATATTCATTGTTATTTCATTATGTTATTATGACTCAGCTCATCACCATTCAAGTTGAACCTGACATTAATCGAACTTGAACAAATCTGTTGGCTGAGTCATGGTGCCACTGAATCGAGCTCACCAGTGCAGCCACATTTGCCTGGATGGGGAGGCCCTAATTCGGTCTATTGTCATGCCTCTCGCCGGTGCCTCCAACTAGGGAAGGTTATGTGCGCGCGCTACCCTGATCAGGTAGGCGGCCATACCCTTGTGTGCCCGAGTTGTGTTGTACCCGGGAGTCCCCGTTTGGGACGAGTTTGTTTTGCCACGATGGTGGCCGGCCACGAAGGTGGCGAATGTCACGAGTTGACATCGGGGCCACCCATGACATAGCCCAAAGGGGAGTTTGTCGGAGTGGCCGGGAGAGTGTCATGCAATAGATTGGTTTTGTCGGAATGTCGTTGGTCCACCCGAATGGGAGCACGAGGCCATGAGTTCCGTAGTGTGGGTACAGTGTTCTAACCTCTGCAGAGTGTATAATCTATTGATAGTCGCGTCCTCGGTCATGGACACAGTTCGTAGTAGGTCACACTATGGGTCAACAGTAATATTAACCTGAATAATAACAACCCCGGTTCGATGAGAAAAGAAGTTGGTTGATCTTTATGTGGTCACGAGATGATCACAATGGTATTCTTGATGATGGTTGATCATGAGGTGATCGTGTGATGATCATGACGTTAAGAAAGATTGATACATATGGTGGTTACGAGATAACCTCCGAGAAGAGTAAGTTGGTCCAAGGGACCTTAAACAGCAACCCCCCCCTGCATGTTAGTTCCAGTATCATCATGTTCATATCATGAGTAACATGTACATACCATGCTCATTCTCGTGATTGCTCTAGTAGTATCATGATCATCATTCATATTTAATCTGTAAATGCCATGCTGTTGTTTGTCTTGATTTCTTTAGTTGATGTGAGCTTGCGAGTACATTCAAAGTACTCACATGGCGTGTCATGCCAGATTGCAGGTGATGCCGTGATTGATTGTTTGTCGAGGATCCCAAGGTTGCGCTCTAGGATGCGTCCCAGCCAGAGTCTCTGCGGAGTGGAGTCCATCACCGTTGTCGCCGTTCCGCTGCTAGAAGTTATTCCGCTGTTACGAGTTATTCCGCTGCTAGCATAGAGCTACCTTAGCAGGCGTAGTGTCGCCGTGCCGATGTAATCTTTTGTGACATCAGACCCTTGTACTCATATTATTTGTAATAAAGAGCTGATTTGTTCTATGCCAAGCAGTGTCGTATTCCAGAAGACTTGATCTCTGGGCTGGAATGCGGGGTGTTCCGGTCTCTCTGAGCCGGGGTGCCACATCTTACTACACTGGCAACAAGATATGACTGTTGTATGAACCACTGCACATGCCTAGTAGTAGGAGTACTAGTAGTGTAAGTTCAAGTGGCTGTCGTGTTTCGCACTCCTCCGTCGTAAGAGTGGAAATGCTTGCTGTAATCAAAAAATATTTTTTTAAGAAATAGTGGAGACGCTCTACCGCGCAGATCCTCCTCCACGGTCGCCGGGAACCTTGCTACTCACTTTCGCCGACGTGTGGGACAGCGAGCTTCGTGGTCCACTTGCCATGCACCAAATTACTCCGCACTAGAGTGCACAACTGCACGGTGGACTTACCGCGGTCGTAGCGCCGCAGTAATGCCCCATGAGGCGTCAAATCACAAAACCCCACCTTTCCAGCGGTAAGTTGGACGGACGAAGCAACCATCATTTCATTCTTCTTCCTCATCTTCCTCTCTTCAAGAAAACCCCACTCGCTTCTCCCTCATCTTGTTCCTCATTTCTTCAAGAAAACCCCAACTCGCTTCTGCCATTGTTCTTCTCTCCCAAAGAAGGAAAGGTGAGCGCATCAATGGTGCTACTATACTTCCATTCTAGTCATCTTTTGCAACCCCGCGACCGATCCTAACTCCCTCTCTGTTCTTCTTTTGGGTTTCTGATTATCGTTTTCTTTCCTTTTATTTCTATTTGACAATTTCTTGATGGACCCCGGAGCACTGGCCAAAGTGATGTCTATGGCTCTGGCCAAAACCGTTGAGGCTCAGAGTCTGAAGAAGTGCAAGCACCCCGCCGAGACGACCACAGACAAGCTCAAGGCCATCGCCTTGGCCAAGCCCACCTCTTCGGGGTCCCTCGTTAAGCCGGTCGAGGTAATATCTCTTGTTGACGATCTTTTTGGCGATCTTGATCGTGTTTTCTGATCTAACTTGCAAAGTGCTTGCTAATATGTGATGTTTGTGTAATGTACATGTAGTACTAGTAGTATAACTTTCTGGGCGATCTTTCATGTGGTTTTTGTGTGCCAAATGACTATTCTAAATGTCTCTTTTGACCAAAACATGCGAGAGGTTGACATGCATATGATTTTTGCACATAACACAGATTTCTTATAGATTACTTTCAACTACTTTATGAACATCAACGCTAGTTGTAGGAAGAGAATATAGTACCCTCAGTAACTTGTGTTATGGGTATTGTAAGTAATCACTCTGTTCACAGATATAAGATGTTCTAACTTTTTTGTGTATCTGATGTAGACATGTTTTAGTGTCTTTGTTCACTCATTTCTATGCTTATATTTAGTCTTATATGGAGTAAAATATAGAAAATCATCTTATATTTGTGAACGGAGGCAGTAATAAAATATTGGTTTCTATTTGAATTAGAACCAGGTCCGCTGTGGAGATGAAGTTCTCAAAGTCATGCCGTGTGAACTGGAAGACCTGAGGATGTGCACTACTAAACTATCCAGCTGCCGTGTCCTTGTAGCCACATGTCGTGAACAAGTGTTTTCCTGTAGCATTGTTGTCAAGCATGTTCTCGAGGGTGTACTTCACCACAACAATTTCGTTGTTGTGCATGCGATTACGAAGGGTGTGGTTCTTGTAAAGCTTCCCAACAAATTTGACGCGGCCTGTCTTCATCGGCATGTTTGTGAGTAGAAAGACCACGCTGTTAGGTTCTCCAAGGTTGACGGGATGGCGAAGGTGCCGATAGACATCTCTCACGATGTCCATGGCCTGGTCAGTTATGTGGGGCACATCCCATAGGTCGGTGGCAAGAAATAGTCTGCAGAGTTTAATTAGTGCAACTTGACTTGTGTGTAGTAAGTAATATTGTTTAGTAGTTGATTTGTGTGTGTGAACCCTGTATGGGTTAGTACTTCCGCTTTTGTTTTGTGGTGAATCCTAAGAACACTCTATGTTAATGTTTTAGAAATGGTGAACCTATAATACCAATTTTGGTTGTTTGATATATGTGTTTTTTCATGCCAGTACAGTACTCCCTCTGTTCAAAGACATAAGATGTTTACATTTTTTCTGAATCAGATGTATATAGAGTTAGACACGTTTTGGTGTGTTTGTCCACTCAATTCAGTCCATATATTTTGAAATATCCAGATCATCTTATTTTTGTGGATGGCGGGAGTATACATCAGTTATGATTACACTCCAATATATGTATGCATTGCAGGGTTTATCGCACCCACCAGGATTTCCATTCCCGCGGATGTTCGCTCCATACGAGTTGTCACGACCTTTGGACTATCTTGCTTGTGGGAGTAAGGAGGTGTCCTGCATGCCACCCGTAATTGGATGAACAACCTTCAATTTAGAACTTGAAGATAGTGATTTCCTGGTAAGGATTAAGTCGTGTCACATAAAGTAAATCTCATTGATTAACTGTCATGTTTTCTTACTTTTGCTGCAATTTTACGATGCCCGTTTTGCCATGTCACATTTGTTACAGAATAAACTGTTTGGTTTTCTCTATGATGGTTATTTTAGCCGGTTTCACTTCTTATGATGTGTCAATAATGAAGGCACTGTCCATCACTTATATTAGTAGACACAATTGGATCCGTCTGTTGTCTGAGTACAATCTGAAGCCCTCTGATCAACTGCAGTTTACTTTAACAAACACGCCAGAATTAGTCCTTGTCGCCTTTAAAAGAAGGAAAGAAAAGGACTGGATCTGGGTCACGGAGCCGGAGGAAGTTTGAATTGCTCATGTGCACTCTCGCTTAAGAGGGATGCGTAGCAAAGTTACAAACCTGTAGTCTGAAATCAAAGCAGACCAGAGACGAGTGCTGTTGTTTCGCACATCGGTACCACCTCCAGCATCGGCAGCTGCAGCGGATCGAGCACCGGCACTGGCTCTAGCACTGACAGCGGCAACATCTCAGTCTGATCCAGCAGAGGATTGGGCACCGACCGCGTCAGCGGATCAGGCTGATGTACCAGAGGATCCGGCACCGACACCAGCACCAGCTCCAGAAGGAGCACCGTCTCCGGCAGCAGCAGCGGCACTACCAGTTGCATAGCCACAGGCACCAGCAACGGCTCCAGCACCTGCACCAACACTTGAACTTGCACATGCACCGGCAACAAACTGGGCTGCAGTTCGCACTGCATATTCCAAAGTCCTTACAAAAACCGACATCTCCACCTCTTTGGTAAGCACTGGCAGCCCAAGTGCTTCGTTCTTTTGTCTTTCCATGTTGTTTCACATGATTCACCGTGTTGATCTAACTGTTTGCATATGTCCTCTTGTTTCGAAACGGAAAATTCCTAGAGCAATGAGGGAGTCGTTCAATAATCCGGGCGACCGTGGCCAAGTTTCTCTTACCATGCGCAGCCTTGGTGTGAATGAACCTACGCAATATACCGTAAGAAGAAAGGATGGTCGCATGATGATTGATGCTAAAGGATGGTCAAGGTTCAAAACTCAATCAAATCTTGTGGTTGGGGATGATGTCAAAATCGAAGTTTCTCTGCAAGGAGATCTGGTCCTAATCAACTTTGAAATTCTTCAGTAGCAGCACGCAACTGCCGAACTGATCTATCCTCCGAGAGCTTTTGATGTAATATATGCCATGGTGAAACAAGTGTCCTATGTGTATAAGTAGTACTAGCATATATCACGTTGGACATCCTGAAAGAATTGCAACTCGGATTGCTGGTTAGGAACTGTCGTTCGATTTCAGTCCAACAGCTGTCGTGCTTTAGTCAATTTTCTGTCTTCTCCTTGTGACAGCATCTCAAACCAGCGCCGTCCCTATCGGATGCAATATTTATGGGTTGAAATGCGCTGACTTAGAAAACATGTGCCCCCAAACATGCAGGCCCACCGGCATGTGGCCCAAAGTCACGAGCCGTCAGCCTACCTGAGCATTTTATATGTCTCAAAAAAATATGAGCATTTTATTCTAAAAAAACATATATATATATATATATATATATATATATATATATATATATATATATATATATATATATATATCCGAACCCCATATTTATGTATATATATTCCCCTTGATTTTTCTTATTTATAAAGGGAGTATCTCTCTTATCAAAAAAAATATTTATGTGTAACTAGTTACTCCTATCCCCTTTCTACTTCATTTCGCTGATATGCAGGACATCCAGCAACCAGGTCCATGTGCCATGCACCAAATTAGAGTGCACAACTGCACGGTAGACTCACCCCGGTCGTAGCGCCGCAGTAATGCTCAATGAGCCGTCAAATCACAAAACCCCACCTTTCCAGCATTAGCAGTAAGCTCGACGGACGAAGCAGCATTATTTCACTCGACCTGAATCCCCTTCTCCCTCGTCTGCTTGTTCAGAGAAAACCACCTCTCGGCGATTGCTTAGGGTTTTCTCATGGAGAACCAGGTACGAAATCTTCATCCATCCCTGATAAATCCTTGTCCCTTTGTCGCCGGTAATCCTAGGATGGCAACCGTCGCCGTTGATGCATCTTCGTACTGAATCTAGTATGTTTCATTTGCAGTGCCCAAAGTGCGAGGACCCTATAGGTTTCTGCGCCCTTGGCGAGATGCCAGACTTGTTCCTTCTCATCCTAACACAGGATTTCAAAAAGCGCACGGTATGTATCTAGAATCCTCTTTTCTATCTGGTAGGGTTGGGGTTTTTGAACATGCTGTCGACTAATTTGGAAATTTGGATTGCTATATTTGGATAAAAGGTACTAGTACCATGCTAAACACTGACGTGAAAGAGGAAATTATTTCTAGATTTGGATAGCGAATAAATTGTGTTCTCATATTATTTTTCCTGCAGTGCATCCCTTGCTCTGCCAGAACACATGTACTCAAGAAGGTCGGCCTTGCCATAACTGAATACACCAGTATAATGGTCACATTGGAGACATGCCATGGATATAAGTTCACAGTTGGGTTCATTAACCAAGAAGATCGCTCCTTTTTTTATGGCCAAACTTGGATAAACTTTGTCAAGTGTTACGGACTGAAAGTTGGCACACCAATGTTCATGGAAATAGCAGAACCTGGTCTTATCTTCCCTGTGACCTTCCACCCCGACGTCGTTCTAGTGGTTCATCCATGTTAGTTTTGTATCTGGTTCTTGCATGTGGCCTCTTTTACTTTGTAATCCACCTATTCTATCTAACTGATCACAATTTGACTTTAGAAGTAGCAACAATTTGTGATTCCCTTCTCTCACAATGATGCTACTTCTAACTAATATTTCTTATAATTAGTGACACGCGTAGGTTATTACAAAGTGCAGGACACTACTCGTCTGTTATTTGATAAGAACTCGACGGTTATTGATGGCACTGAAGTCGACTGGGACGACATCCACCAGTTCCTACACTTTATTGATCGTCTTGAGGACCTTGTGGGGCATTTCAATGGTGGAAGGCCACGTGGGATATGTGTGCCACTGGTGCACACATTGAACAGGTCCAACTGTGTCAAGAAATTGATGGTACGAGCTGTTTTCTGTTATATATGTTGTTCATAAACTCTTGCTTATACACAGTTTTACAGCTGTGTTCTTCTTCTTGAAACAGAAACTGCCCAGTTTTATTGTTCCTATACAGATGCATGGCCATGGTCGACTAAGACTTGCGCTTGGTCACAACATGATGTTTATGTCGACCTACTCCATTTCCCTTAGAGGTGAAAAGATAATTATTCATGGGTGGTCTCAAATCATGGAGGCCCGTCGATCTTGGAGAATAGGACAAAAGGTTATGTTCATGCTTTTCCATGGCTCTGAAGCGAATATCCTGTTTATTGACCACATTGCGAGATGAAGTCGCTTTCAGAAAGTTGTGGATGCGCGGGGTGGCGCCTGGGCCTTGTCCTGGGGCTTGGTGGCCTCACCCTTCATTAACAGTAGGTAAAGTAGCACTGTTCGAGGCGTGCCTTGTACTGTTGAACCTGTATAAGTACTCATACTGCTTTCAGCTCTGGTTGTTAAGTGCTCCTGCTGCTTTCAGTTAACGTTGTTAAGTGCTCCTTCTACTTGTACACTCTATCGTGTTTCTTCAGTCTCTTCTTCCTCCAGCCGCCAAAACCAAACCAGCGCCGGCGGGGCCGCCTGCTCCCGCCTCCCACGGCTGGCTGCGCTTCCGCGCACGCATCGCCGCCCTACCATCACCTAAATCATTAACGGCGACGTCAGCCCCACCCAGCACCCAAACCAGTCAACCCTCGTACTCCCCTTTGCCCGTGACTTCACTGCCGCATCTTCCCCGGCTCCTGTTCGTTCCCATCCGAGGCCTCGCCGTCGTCCACCGCGCGCCTTGGTGCGGTCGTCGCGTCGCCGCCGTCAGGCGTTGTCAACATGGTCAGTAAACGAGAGGAATCGGGAGAGGACTGTACGTGGAGATGATGACAGTAGGGACCCACCATGTCCATGGTCGTACGCAAGCAAGTGCCTCATTGTTACAAGCAAAAAAGAAAATGCTTCCTCGTAGTGGTCTGCTGACATCTGGGACCCACGACATTGTCAGCGTATAGTCAGTAGACAAGAGAACTGCACAAGAGCGGCTGACACCTGGGACCTAGCAGCTGTAGCAGGTTTTTTTTGTTATTGTTGAGACGGAGCAGGGTATCAACTGGGCTGTGGCCCGTCTAGCCCAGGCTTCTATTTTACATTTACCACATGACCAACCCAGCTATTTTTTTCTTTGTGAAAATGGCTAGCCCAATTTTTTTTCCTGATGAATAATCAATCGAGGTCAACCCAACCCAGTCCAACTTGTTTTTCTCCGCCCTGCTGGGCTACAAATCTTTCAAGATGGCTGCAAATCTTAAAAGTAATATGAAATGGGCTGTAAATATAAAAAACACACAACAAATTGGCAATTACTTTCAAATTTCTAATTTTTTTTCACATTTTCAGATTTCAAATTCCATTGGTTTTTAACCTAATTTAAATATATTTTGAAATTACTTTAAATATGGCTCGACATTTCGGGATTAAAAATAGTTTAGACCCCACCGAAATATGCAAAATTTCGTTTAAATTTTTAGCCCTGGTCCTGGCCAACAAAAAGAAAATGGACTGCAATAAATTGCATAAGAATTTGCAAATGTGCTGTAAATTATTTAAAAAAATAGCAAATGGGTTGTATGTTGTCCGCCACAGATTGGGAGGCTGACTTGTGGGCCTATTAAGTTTATGCGTATGCAAGAATTATTTACTTATTATATATTAATCAACAAACGATTCTAGCAGAAGTGACCGTTGGATGTCAATCCAACGGTCGTCGTGCTTCTTCAATCTCTGATCTTCTTGCCCTAGCCGCCCATCCAGCGCCGGCGGGACCGCCTGCTCCCGCCTCCCGTGGCCGGCTGTGCTGCCGCGCAGGCCTCACCGCCCCCTCCTACTCGCACCGCTGGCCAAGCCATCACCTCATGTTATTCTCCTGCAACACAGGCCTCACACCGCAGCCGAACCAGTCAACCCTCGTACTCCCCTCAGCGTGGGCATCCACTGCTATGGCTTCGCCGGCTCCGGGTTGTTCCCTTCCTGGGCCTTGCCGTCGTCCACCGCGTTGGTGCTCTCGGCACGGCGTGGTCAACGTGGTCAACAAACGACAGCCATCGGAAGAGGATGCATGTGGAGAGGCTGACAGTAGGGACCCACATGGTCCATGGCCGCACGCAAGCAAGTTTCTCCTTATTACACGAAAAAAAAGATTCCTCCCCCTGACAGCTGGGACCCACCAGCTATATCTTCGCATGGAAGGAAGTGCCTCCTTATTACGCGAAAAAACGATTCCTACCAATGACAAGTGGGACCCATCAGATTGGGAGGTTGACTTGTGGGCCTACTAGGTTGACGCGTAAGCAGGGCTTCGTCAACTTAGTCAACAAACGATTCTAGCAGCAGTGACCGTTGGATGTTAATCCAACGGCCGTGCTGCTTCTTCAATCTCTGATCTTCTTGCTCCAGCTGCCCAAACTAGCGCCGGCGGGACCGCCTGCTCCTGCCTCCCATGGCCGGCTATGGTGCCGCGCAGGCCTCACCGCCCCACCCTACTCCCACCACTGGCCAGGCCTTCCCTCTACTCACTCACATCCCCTGTTATTCTCCGTCGATGGCAGCCTCACACCGCAGCCGAACCAGTCAACCCTCGTACTCCCATCCGCGTGGGCATCCACTGCCGCATCTTCCCTGGCTCCGCGTCGTTCCCTTCCTAGGCCTCGCCGTCATCCACCGCTTGGTGCTCTCGGCGCGGCGTAGTCAATGTGGTCAATGAACGACAGCCATCGGAAGAGGACTGTACGCGGTGAGGCTGATAGCTGGACCCACCAGCTACATCTTTGCACACAAGGAAGAGCCTCCTTATTACGCGCAAAAAAATGATTCCTCCCCCTGATAGCTGGGACCCACCTGCTATATCTTTGCACGCAAGGAAGTGCCTCCTTATCCTCTCTGACAGCAGGGACCCACCCGGTCGAAGCGTATGTAGCGTTGTCTGTCTGGTCGCGAACGTGTATGTACATACTGGTCGATCGGTCTTTCTGCAACGATGAACCGTGGGCATGTAAGGAGTGGCACGTGTCGTAGTAGAGCCCCCGACATAGCAGTTCAGGCAGCCCCGTCTAAATCATGTACACGTACGTACAGCCACACAGCAAAAAATACGGCCACGTACGTACATATACGGGCGGGGTCTCGAACGCGTACTCACGCATACGTACGACCAGGGCTCGTGTACATGGAGAGAGGTAATGGACGACAGCAACGGCTTCCTGTTCATCGGCAGCCAACCGGCTGGGTCGAAATGGAGGAAACAGCGTCGTGTTCATCGGGAGCCAAGCGACTGGGTCGGAATGCGTCCTGTTCATCGGGAGCCAAGCGACTGGGTTGGAACGCGTCCTGTTCATCAGGAGCCAACTGGCTTGGACGGAACAGCCGAAACGGGGTCCTGTTCATCGACTCGAGGTCTGGCGTACCACAAAACGGAGGAAACGGCCTTCTGTTCGGCCGCCTACGGTCAAAACGGGGTCCTGTTCATCGGCTGGGGGTCTGGCGTACCGCAAAACGGAGGAAACTGACTTCTGTTCGAGCGCCTATGGTCAAAACGGGGTCCTGTTGATCGGGAGGGCTCTAGCGTACCGCAAAACGGAGGAAACGGACTTCTCCCCAACTGCCTACGGTCGAAACGGGGGTCCTGTTCATCGGGAGGGGTGTGGCATACCACAAAACGAGACTCCACGGGCTACTGTTCATCCACGGTCGACCTCCCTCCAGCCTCCACTAGCTACTGTTCATCACCGTCAACTTCCTCCAGCCTCCACCGGCTACTGTTCATCCAGCCTCCACGGGGTCCTGTTCATCCACCCCCAACCGGCTGGCCTCCTTGGGGTCCTATTCATCCAGCGCCAACCACATTCACACGGCCAGGGTACTGTTCATCCACAACCAACCCACCGGCTGGGGTGGGGCATACGAGCGGGCGGCAGCAACGGGAACTGTTCATCCACAGCCAACCAACCGGCTCGATCGATGCAAGTCCCGACTCGTGTCTACGTGTATCGCGCGCGCGGCAACAACGGGCACTGTTCAGCGAGAGGCAACCCAACACCGGCTGGCTACGTCTCGCACGGGGGCTCGATCGGTGTCAGTAAGCAGCGGGAAGGATCGATCGGGTTCAGTTAGTAGCGAAGGGATCGCTCGGGTTCAGTTAGCAGCGAAGGGATCGTTCGGGTTCAGTTAGCAGCGAAGGGATCGCTCGGCTTCAGTACGCAGTGGGATCGATCGCTCTGGTTTAGTACATGTAGTAGTGCGAGGGATCGATCGATCGCTCGGGTTCAGTAAGCGAACGCCTCGCTCGGGTTTAGTTAGCGAACGCCTCGCACACGCGCGCGTGTACGAGAGAAACGCGCAAACCACACTGCATCGCTCGGCCCCGACCACCCACCGTAACCGGGAACTCCCCGAAAATTTCCTCGCCCTCACTTCTACCACGATTTTTTACATCATGGAAGCCCAAAGAATGTCATGCGGGTGCGTCTCTGGCCCGCCCAGGACGAAAAGCCCATTT
This sequence comes from Elymus sibiricus, assembly GCA_039707655.1. NCBI lineage: Eukaryota > Viridiplantae > Streptophyta > Magnoliopsida > Poales > Poaceae > Elymus > Elymus sibiricus. The sequence goes on along the minus strand of CM077672.1, from coordinate 230,997,398 downwards.
TCTGTCATAATTTTGTGTCATAGAAGTTGGAGCCCACCACATCTATGATGATACGTGTTTTGGTCAAAATTATTGTCATAGAAGTGTCACAACCATGACAGAAAAAGTTTTCGTTTGGGCCATAATGTCACGGATGTGTCTTTTTTTTGTAGTGGTATAATAACATCGGCTCTCTGTCCTGAGGAGCATCAAGGATTGGCGGCTCAGATAACTACTTTTTGAGGGACTCAAAAGCTTTATCAGCAACATCATTCTAGACAAAGTTATCTGTTTTCTTCAGAAGCTGATACAGAGGGATTGCTTTCTCGCCAAGCCGGCTAATGAACCGAGTCAAGGCTGCAACACAGCATGTCAACTTCTAGACAACATTGATATTGGTCGGCTTCTTCAGAGTTGTAATGGCCCTGATTTTTCCCGGGTTTGCTTCAATGCCACGCTCAGAGACAAGAAAACCAAGCAATTTTCCAGCTGGAACACCGAACACACACTTGGCCGGGTTGAGCTTCATCTAGTAAACTCGCAGGTTATCAAACGTCTCCTTCAGATCATCCAGCAAAGTTTCCTTCTTTCGAGACTTGACCACGATATCATCAACATATGCATGAACGTTACGCCCAATCTACTTGTGAAAATAATTCTGGACACAACGCTGATAAGTCGCCTGTGCACACTTCAGACTGAACGGCATTGAGGTATAATAGAAAGCTCCAAAGGGCGTGATGAAAGCTGTCTTTTCCTGGTCCTCCTCCCTCATCTTGATCTGGTCATAACCGGAGCAAGCATCCAGAAAACATAAGCACTCGCAGCCAGCAGTGGCATCAATGATCTGGTCAATATGAGGCAGAGCAAACGGATCGCTAGGACAAGCTTTGTTCAAGTCTGAGTAGTCAACACACATCCTCCAAGTCCCATTTTTCTTCAGAACAAGCACTGGGTTTGCCAACCACTCAGGGTGAAACACTTCAACGATGAACATGTCAGCTAGGAGCCGGGCCACTTCCTGTCCAATGGCTTTGCGTCTCTCCTCGTTAAAATGACGGAGGTATTGCCGGGCAGGCTTAAACTTAGGATCAACATTAAGGGAGTGCTCAGCGAGTTCTCTTGGTACACCAGGCATGTCAGAAGGTTTCCATGCAAAGATGTCCCGATTCTCAAGGATGAACTCGATGAGCACGCTTTCCTATTTAGGATCCATATTCGACCCAATGGTGAACTGCTAAGAAGGATCACCAGGGGTGAAGTCCACTTGCTTGGTGTCTCTGGCTGACTTGAACTTGAGCAGAGGATCAGTTTCAGTCGTGGGCTTTTTCAGGGACGTCATATCAGCCGGGTCAACATTAGCCTGGTAGAACTTCAATTCCTCGGCCGCACAGGCTGTCTCAGCATAAGCCGCATCTCCTTCCTCGCACTCAAGGGCAACTTTCTGATTACCATTGACAGTGATAGTGCCTTCTGGCCCTGGCATCTTTAGCTTCAGGTAAACATAACATGGCCGTGCCATGAACCGCGCATAAGCCGGCCTCCCGAAGAGGGCATGATATGGACTCTTGAGCTTGACCACCTCAAACGACAAGAACTCCGAGCGATAGTTGAACTCAGTGCCAAAGGCGACTTCCAGAGAGATTCTGCTAATAGGGTAAGCCGAATTGCCAGGAACAATGCCATGAAAAACTGTAGAGGATGGGGTGAGCTGTTTCTCGAACAAGTTCATCTGCGTGAAAGTATCGTGATAGAGTATATTGATATTGCTTCCTCCGTCCATGAGTACGTTGGTTAAGGTGTAACCGCCGACTTGCGGGGCGACCACTAATGCAAGACCCCCGGGATTATCAATCCATGGGGGTGATCTTCCTGACTCCAAGTCACTAGTTGCTCTGACCAGTTTAAGAAATAAGGGACCGCCGGCTCAACTGTATTGACAGCTCGTCGCTGAAGCTTCCGGTCGCGTTTACACGTACTTGTGGTGAAAACGTGATATTGTCCACTATTCAACTACTTAGGATTGCTCTGAAACCCGGACTGACCTCCCTGATTCTGATTTCCCTGGTTGTTGCGCTGATGGTTGCCTCCACCATTGCCAACCCCCTGAAAGTCGAAGCCTTTACCGGCATTGCCCTGGAAGCCAGCGTTGTTGAAGGGCCCCTAGAAGCTGGCTCTAGATCCACCTGGCCCGGGGTTTCCTGGATGACCACCATTACCACCACCATTGTGATGATTCTGAAGAGCGCGATTCTGGTACTCCTGCATGATGTAGAAGTTTTCCCAAGAGTGACTTGATGGCTTTTCATCCGTGCTATGTTTGGGACAGGGGCCTTTAAGAGCCTCCTCGTAACTACGAGGTCGATTACCAGAAAAGGGTTTCCTGGATTTGTTGTTCTGACGCTGATTCTTGAAACCAGTATTGGTATTAGCAACAAAATCAGAATTTCCCTCAGGATTCTTGCGCTTGTGATTGTTATTGTTGTTACCATTAACATTCTGCTGGTGACCCTTGCCACCGTTTTTCTTGCCCTTATCGGACTTCTCTTCATCAGAAGTTGGATCCTTGGTGTTGTCGGATTCGGCATACCGGGTTAAAACATCCATCATATCACCCATATCCTTGACCTTCCTTTTGAGCCGCCCAAACTTCTGGACCAAAGGCTGGAATCGATAGTTCCTTTCCAGGACAAGGACAGCCTACTGAGCTGTAATGCTATCCGAGGAGTGGATAATTTCTGCAACCCGGCGCGACCAGTGATGTGCAGACTCATCATCACGTTGAACACAATGCTCAAGATCAACAATTGTGGTTGGACGCTTGCAAGTTCCCTTAATTTTTTTGATGAAGCACTCTTTCAGCTCCTGCCAGGTGTTGATCAAATTTGCAGGCAAGTTTTTGAACCATGTCTGTGCTGGCCCTTCCAACATCAAAGGCAAGTAACGAGCACACACAGCATCGCTGGCTTCCATCATGTCCATGGCTAGCTCATAACTTTCAATCCACTCGGCCGGCTCCAAATCTGCGGTGTAATTGGGCACTTTGCGAGGACCTTTGAAGTCCGGAGGCATGCGAGCATCCCTGAGAGCCGGGACTAAACATGGAGTTCCGATGGTTTGCCCAGTTATCCCCATAGTGCGGACAGCGGGCAGGGTTGAGGTGGGTGGGGGTTGCACTATGGGCTGAGCATATGCAGCTCTTGAGTTTCCTGCCCCTGATGCCCGCAGAGCATGAGCGACGTCCACAATTGCCTACGCATTCGAAATGATGTAGGGGTGGCTCCTACGCCCTTTGTCGCTGCGCACTGCTGGAGACAAATGGTGACTCGGCGTGTCTGCTCCTGCTGCGACTCTGATGAGGGGTGGAATGAAGCCAGTGCTGGCTGTGAGAGTAATTTGCCTGCTGCGTGATTGTCGTCTTTAACATCTCAATGGCGTTCCTAGCCTCAACCTCCACGGGAATATTCCCCACAATTGGGATCGCAGCAAGGTTGTGAGTCGCCGCCAGTACATTGTCAACTGGGTTGGAGTAGTGCCTGGTTAGCGTCTGGAAGCGATGAGGTGGAGCCGGTGGCTGCTGCTGCTGCTGAGCCGGCTGCTGCTGCTGCTGGGCTGCATTGGGAGGAACATTCTAAGTCAATTGGGGTATGACACCCAGTGATCTAGTGCCAGCCCCCGGGTCACGCGGTGTGCTGAACAGCTGCGTCGGCTCAATATTTGCCGGAAGCCGACTCTGATGCCTCCTCCGGTGAACTGCCTCCAACTCGTTCTGGCAAAAAGTGAGGTGCACAGCCTCTGCCTCCAAACATCTGGTTTCACTAAGGATATGAGCCCGTCTCTCAACCATGCGCGCATTTTCTGCGTCGATATTCTCCTGAATCTTAGCCAGCTACTCATGACACTTTGTAATCTCCGCGTTGCGAGCTTCCGCGTTCTCAGCAGTTACCGGCTCCGATAAGAGTGTCCCGAGGTTGGTCATCATCTCAGAGAGCGCCTGGGCTCCTGTCTTCTGAGAGCCGGCATCCGTTGAGCCGGCCGTTGTGGGATTCTGTCCCGCCGTTGGGTCTGTCGGGTCATGAAGCGGATTTTGGTTCCCAGCCATGTAGACCGCAGCGAACCGAGTCGGCTCATAAGACTCGGGAAAAACCTCCTCATCCGAGTAGCCTCCCAGCTTCTCATCGAACAGCGAATGGATGGACTCAGTATCTCCAACCGATGACTCGCCATCAGAACAAACGAGCGTGTCCTCTCCAGATGTGGAATTGCTCGCCAGGTCCACTCCCTGTGTGAAACCGACAAAGGCATGGGTCCGGCCGGGTCTTTCCTGGGCGGGTCTGGCGCGACGGGTTGACTCGACGGTGTTGGTGATGATGTCCAACCCGACGCCTGACTCGCCAATTACGCCGATGAAGACATGGATCTTGCCGAAGGGGACTCGGTACCCGTACTCGATTGAGTTGGCCTCGGGGCCCCAGCCGGAGTCGTCGATGTAGAGCTTGCCACGGCGACTCTTGGTCATCTGACCGGTCGCGTATCCCTCGATCCCTGAAGGAGCTCCCGCCAAGAACTCAACTCCACCGTGCTCTGGCCCCACGGTCGGCGCCAACTGTCGTGGTTTTGTCACGGCCGATGTCCTCGTGAAAGGACTTAGTCGTGAGGCCATCGCAGTTACGTGGAAGCTTGAATGGGGTTGAGCGGAAAAGAGAGACACAGGTTTACCCAGGTTCGGCCCCTCGCGGTGGAGTTAAAATCCTACTCTTGCTTGATTGATATTGCTCTGGATCTCGATTACAAGGGTGCGGATCCGCTAACCTAGCTCTCGAGAGATTGCAACTTAGTCTTATCGTCCCAGGGGCTCCCCTTTATATAATAGGTCAAGTCCCTGGTTTTACAGAAAGATTCTGGGTCGTACTGTCAACCCGTATCCTACTCTAACTATTATTTATCTTGCCCTCCAAGTTAGGAAGTTTCCTCTACCTGGGCCTTCTTCATGAGTCGGCCCATCAGGTTCTTGAGAGCCGGCCACCTGCGGGGTCTCACCTTGGGTCTCCAGCCCATCTGTTCATCTTCGTGCTGACCCGTCAATGGGATGACCCACTTTGCCTCAAGGCTTAGGGCCGGGTCATGCTCTTGCCGGGTCTCAATGTCAGGGAACATCCCCAACAGTTATGAATTCAGTATTAAGGACAATGGTTGTTCTATTTACTTCAATAATATGCTTCATGGCTTTGCACCCGTTGTGAATGAGTTATTTATCCTAGATCTTGAAGGTGAGTCAGTCTATAACATAAATGTCAAGAGGCATAAGCCTAATGAAATAAATCTGACTTACATCTGGCATTGTCGACTAGGACACATTAGTCAAAAGCGCATGAAGAAGCTCCATGATGATGGAATTCTAACTTCGTTTGATTTTGAATCATTCGAGACATGCGAGTCTTGCCTACTCGACAAGATGACTAAGACTCCTTTTGCAAAGAGTTGCGAGAGGGCGTCCAAGCTACTGGAACTTATACATAGTGATGTATGTGGACCAATGAGCACGACAACCAGAGGTGGTTTCCAATACTTCATGACTTTTACTGACGACTTGAGTAGATATGGATATGTCTACTTGATGAGGCACAAGTTAAGAAACTTTTGAAAAGTTCAAGGAGTTTCAGAACAAAGTGGAAAATCAACTTGGCAAGAGAATCAAACTTCTACGATCTAATTGTGGCGGTGAGTATATGAGCCAGGAGTTTGATGATCATCTGAAGAGTCGTGGAATAGTTCCACAACTAACTCCTCTGGATACGCCACAGAGAAATGGCGTGTCGGAATGGAGGAATCGGACTCTGTTGGACATGGCCCGATCAATGATGAGTCAGTCGGATTTACCCTTGTCATTTTGGGGATACGCTCTAGAAACTGCAGCTTTCACACTAAACAGGGTACCATCAAAGTCCGTAGATAAGACACCATATGAGATATGGACTCCGAAGAGTCACAGTTTGTCTTTTCTAAAAGTTTGGGGATGTGAAGCATATGTCAAGCGACTCCAGTCGGACAAGCTCACACCCAAATCGAACAAGTGCATATTCGTGGGATATCCAAGGCAAACCTTGGGATATTACTTCTACAACCATGAAGAGGGCAAAGTGTTTTTTTAAACCTAAGAGGGCAAAGTGTTTGTCGCTCGACATGGAGTTTTCCTTGAGAAAGAGTTTCTCAATCGAAAGGCTAGTGGAAGGACGGTCCGACTCGAAGAAATTCGAGAACCACATGGGGACGTTCCGGTAGGTGATTCTGTCACACCGGAGTTAGTCAGGGAACCCATAGTGGAGTCGACGCCGGTTACACGGAGGTCGGAAAGGTTGCGCAATATGCACGACTGCAATGTGTTTTTCTTGGAGAACAACGAGCCGACTATGTATGCGGAAGCGATGGTGAGCCCTGATTCCGAGTTATGGCTTGAGGCCATGAGATCCGAATTAAAGTCCATGGATTACAATCACGTTTGGAACTTGGTTGATCTACCAGATGGCGTTCGAGCCATTGAGTGCAAATGGATCTTTAAGAAGAAAACTGATATGGACAGAAATTTCACAGTCCATAAGGCTCTACTTGTTGCTAAAGGTTATCGACAAGTTCAAGGAGTTGACTACGATGAGTCTTACTCACCGGTGGCGATGCCTAAATCAATTCGGATCATTATCGCTATAACTGCATATTTCGACTATGAGATATGGTAGATGGATGTCAAAACGGCTTTCCTTAATGGAAATTTAACCGAGGACGTGTATATGACACAACCCGAGGGTTTTGTCGATCCAAAGAATTCTAGCATGGTATGCAAGCTTCAGAGATCCATTTATGGATTGAGGCAAGCATCTCGGAATTGGAACATTCGTTTTAATGAAGCGGTCAAAGAGTTTGGCTTCATCAAGAACGACTGTGATCATTGTGTATTCAAGAAGGTCAGTGGGAGCTCAGTAGCATTTATGATCTTATATGTGGATGACATATTGTTGATTGGAAATGATGTTCAAATGCTTGAATCTGTCAAGGACTCATTGAAAAATAGTTTTTCGATGAAGGACTTGGGAGAAGCAACTTATATTTTGGGAATCAAGATCTATAGAGATAGATCGAGAAAGCTTATTGGATTAAGCCAGAGTGTGTATATTGACAAGGTGTTGAAGCGGTTCAACATGTAAGATGCCAAGAATGGTTTCTTGCCCATGTCACATGGCATTAGTCTTAGCAAGACTCAGAGTCCTTCGTCTCATGATGAGCGAAGACGCATGGATGGGATTCCGTATGCTTCGGCTGTTGGGTCCATCATGTATGCTATGGTATGTACTCGTCCCGATGTTAGCTTTGCTCTCAGCGTGGTGGGCATATACCAGGCTGATCTAGGTGAGAGTCACTGGACAATGGTTAAGAATATCCTTAAGTACTTGACAAGGACTAAGGATATGTTCCTAGTTTATGGAGGTGAGGATGAGCTCGTTGTAAAGAGTTACACCGATGCTAGTTTCCAAACCGATAGGGATGATAGTCGATCGAAATCTGGGTTTGTGTTCATTCTGAACGGAGGAGCAGTGAGCTGAGGAGTTCCAAGCAAGATACAGTAGCTGATTCTACAATAGACGCCGAGTATATTGCGGCTTCTGAAGCTGCAAAAGAAGGTGTTTGGGTGAAGAATTTTATTTCTGATCTTGGTGTGGTTCAGAGCTCGTCCAATCCATTAGACCTCTATTGTGATAATAGTGGTGCTATCGCGCAAGTCAAGGAACCACAGAACCATCATAAAACCCAACACATACTCAGGCGTTTTAACCTTATTCGCGACATTGTCGAGAGAGGTGATGTTATCATATGCAAGGTACACACGGATGCAAATGTTGCTGATCCATTGACGAAACCTCTCCCACGGCCGAAGCATGAGGCGCACATGAGTTCCATGGGCATACGATGCCTAAATGATTGACTCTAATGCAAGTGGGAGATTGTTGGAGAAATGCCCTACAGGCAATCATGTGATGATGATATTTCCCTATGTATTCATGAGTCTTTTGTATTGTCCTTGAACATCATCAATGATATGTATCAATAAGTATGTGACTTGTTTGTGGAACTATGTATTGTATGATGATCGTTCTAATGGTCCCTAGTTGATAAGGTTATGTGGACACATATCCTTGACTAGTATGCGACTCGGTTGATGACTATGTTTCACAAGTCATGTGCATGGAGATGCTAAACCGATAGTATGGACTCGAGGATGGAGATCACCGAGTCGGACAGACCCACTTTGAGAAGCAGCGAGATATTATCATCTGTTAGTCTCAAGTACAATGTCTATGCTATGTCCTAGACCTGAGGTCCTCGCATGTTCTCGGGATGAGGATCGACTCACTTAGGGTTTATCAAACGCTACTCCGTAACTGGGTAGTTATAAAGGTAGCTTTCGGGTGAGTCTTGGGACATGCCGCGAGACATGGCTGACCAAGATGGGATTTGCCCCTCCTATACGGAGAGATATTTTCTGGGCCCTCTCGAGTGATTAGATTCGGAAAGCATGGCCATGCGACTTGGGTTAAGTGTTAACCCGGTTCGGGAATCTGTATCACAGTTTCGAGAAGAGAGGTCGAGCTACCACAAGGGTGACAAGTACTCGCCTTGAGCTCGACAACATATATCGTGAGGCAAAAAGGGATGTTGCATATGACACATTGTTGAGGTTCGTCAAACGACTTTACGCACACATGGGAGTTGGCACGTTCTGCTAGGAGCCGCTACAAACTATCGACTCTGGTCGTGTCCATGTGTACATGAACCTATAGGGTCACACACTTAAGGGGCTGCAGCCCATTCGGATTGGATCTGAGTGGAAAATGGATCTAGACTCCTAGTGGGCTCAAGTGTTGTGCCCACCTCGGAGGTCTATATAAAGGGGAGTGGGCGCACCACTTAGGGTTGATCTTTTTCCCACCCTGGACAGCCGCCGCCGCAACTCCCCATTCCCATGTCGTGCGACCGGACCTAGCAGTCCGCCGCCCGACGCTGCACCCCGCACGTGTGGATACCTTGGAGGCATCGCATCTGCGGTGCTTGGACGAACCGTTCGAGGGAACCGCGAGGTGCCGTTCGCGAGAGATCACCGTTCACGGGTCTTCGTTGTTCGCGGGAGATTGACGACGCGAGGAGGAGACACCCCGAGAGATCGACTACACGCATCACCAACTCTACTTCCGCTGCGGTGACTGCGCGTCTAGTGGTAAACCCGATCCCGTGATCTATTTCCAGCAGCATGATCTTGGGTGTGCGGTAGAATTTTTTATTTGGCGCTAGCGTAGCGTACCGCATGTTCCAACACCGCTGCCCTACAAAACTCTACGCTTGGAGGCCCAACCGAGTCTACAAGAATAAAGTTGTGTAGTAGACATCATCGTCAAATGCTCTGGGCCTTCTCTCTGTTTCTGCCAAGAGTGCATACGACCGTGCATACGAGCGGTTTCGCTCGCATGGTACACCGTCGTTCACTCTGGTGCCTCTTGATGTTTTCTGCTGGAACCGCCAGGATGTCATACGACCGCCCATACGACCTCCTCGGTCGCATGTTAGGCCGTCTTTTGATCTGTTTCTTCTGAAACTTCTCTTTTTCTCTAATTCCCGCGGGGTTAGTTCTAACACAATACATAGGTATATATCCAGGCATTCAAATGTCAGTACAACACATAATATTTTTTGCACGAATCAAAGCCTTTATTAGAACGACTCTTCCAAACTCAACTTCTTTAACTAGAACTTCAACACTCTTTTTTATTGAAACAAAACTAACTTTTCTACCTTATTCGCGTGGGTTGCCTCCCGCGAAGCGCTTGTTTTCGGCCGGATAGCTCGACCATAGTGAAGATCATGTAGGTGCAAATACACTGAGCCCATAGCTTCGAGCATTGACGATGATGCCGTCTCCGGTGTAGGTCTTCATTTTCTTTTTCCTGGGGAAATGTCTCACAAAAGGATCTTTTGCAGGTAAGTCAAATCGTACATTCCCTTCAGACACATTTATCACAACTTTTATAGTCCTTAGGAAAGGTCTACCGGGAATTATAGGAGCAATTGGATCTTCAGGCATATCAACTATCACAATATCAATCATGACAGGGCAATCATTTATCTGAACTATAACACCATCCTTAATTCCTACTGCTTGAGTTAAAGTGGAATAAGTCATATTCAATCTAATCTCAGTAGTAGCATAAGGACCAAGATTGAGACTATCATAAACAAACTTAGGGATAGTGGAAGCACTAGCACCTAGATCACATAAAGCACTAAATTTATTCAAGCAAGTCGTAATCTCTATAGTAGGCTCAAAAGCATCTTCTTGCTTAGCTGGTAACTTACTGTACAACTTCTTTCTTTCGTCATCTAACTCACGTACCTTGGCTGCAACGTGATCAACAAAGACATTATATGCCTCATCATTGGATACCTCACGTAGTGGGTGTTTCATTGCTATCATCTTCATGAAGTCTGCAACTGTATAAGTATATTCTGGCACATGGCTTTTATAAAGCTCTTCTGCTTTTTCTTCGTTACTTCTCATCATCTGGACTTCTTCAACCGGGTTAGGTTCCGGTTTACCTGCAAACTTGGCTAGGATTAAAGTTTGGCTCTCTGCAATTTTAGCCACTTGTGCTTTCATATTCTTGGTTCTTTCATCAAGAATCTGGACATCATTAGTTAGTCCAACAATCTTACCGGTCAACTGACCAAGTAAGTTATCAGGATTCTTCAAGATAATTTTGAAGGTGTGATTCTGCTCATTTTAACTAGCAATAACAAATTTCAGAGTATCTTTAAGAGTATTTCTATTGCTATTGCTAGCTCCATTAAAATGGTTAGGTGCTCCACTATTATTAGGATAAGGTAATCTAGGAGCATACCCATTATTCTTCCAGTTGGGATTATATATAGCAATTGCGAGTAATGAAATCAACATCATTGATTTCTTCATCAGTGATGGCATTCACGTTTGCCTCTTCTTTACCTTTCATGACGGAGATGAATTCATCAAGCTTGGCGATCAACTCCGTACTCTTTTCTTCAGCTTGACATATGAAGGATTAACCATTCATGACGGAGATGAATTCATCAAGCTTGCCTCTTCTTTACCTTTCAACATGCCATTGGGCATGGTCCTCTTGCATCTCATCAAGCAACTTTTTAACATCATCTATGGGCTTACCCATAATAGTGCCTCTTGTAGTTGTATCAAGCATAGTTTTTGACATAGGATTTAAAGCATTATAAAACATATGAAGGATTAACCATTCTTCCATTCCATGGTTAGGACAATTCCTTATAGCTTCCTTCATGTGATCCCACGCAAGCGCTAGTGGCTCACGATCTTCTTGCTTAAAACCTGTCATCTGCGAACGAAGTTGCATAATTTTTGCAGGTGGGCAAAACTTAGATAAAAACTTATTGCAACAATTAGCCCAAGAAGTTATACTGCCTCTAGGTAAAGCTAGAAGCCATTCTTTTGCTTTTCCTCTCAAGGAGAAAGGAATAGACGCAACTTCAAAGCGTCAGTATCATAATCTCTTATGCGTGTCACGTTGCACAATTCAGTAAAATTATGCAAGTGCATACCGACATCTTCAGAAGTAGAGCCTCCAAATTGGTCCTATTGAACCATAGAGACTAGGTTCGGTTTTATCTCATACTCAGTGGCAGCAACATCAGGTTGTGCTATAGGTTCACGCATGAAACTATTGCTAGGAGTAGCAAAGCTTCCAAGATTACGAGCCATGGTAATCCTTTTGGGATTTCAACTTGACAAGACTTGCAACAGAAAGAAAAACTAAAAACTGAAACTAAACTTTAACAAAAAATTTAAACACAAAGACTTGGCACCCAGAGCCCCCCCGGCAACGGCGCCAGAAAAAGGTTTGATTACTTCCTTTGGTGATCCGAAAATGGAGCATAAATGATTCTCGCCTTTTTCCCTAGAGGTGACCCTGAGTTATCGAACTCACTGGAGGATGATACCTTTTAAGCTAGGGTCTTAGACAAGCTTTTGTTAAAGAGTTCCAGCTTTTGGCCGGATCAAAATCAAACAACTGAAGGGGAACATTTATAATAAAAATAGGCATGGGTATGAGGTCTTAATGCTTACAACCATATATTTGTGTTGGGACCAGATATGATCTTAATTTGTGCGCCGGAGTCACCCATCGAGATGTGCTTGTTACTAACTGAAGTGGGAGATGTGTCCAAATTACATCTTGACCAGCATGCATCCTGCATCAAGAGTCAGTTATCTAGCCAAATGCCCTATCCGTCTCGGGGGGTTGCATCAATAATTAAGATTGTAATAATCAAACAAAATCATTGGGCGTTTAATGACTACACCTCTTGAATCCCCAGAGATAGGATCCGTGTTACCGTACTAAACCTTTCTGTCACTGGTGTTCAGAATAACACTTCACGGTCTCCCTGCCCTTAGCCTCTCCGTGGCTCATTCTCCATGATCCTGGGTACCTGCAGGGATGAAGAACGCGGACGAGACAAGAGATAACTACGGAACACTTTTATTTCACACATACGGGACGTTAATTCAAAGCACTTCCATTGATCCCCACAACAAATACATCGGGTTGCAAGGCTCTTGCCTCAACCCATACCTTACCGAACTACTCACACATGAAGATCAGATCACACGAAGAACACATCATGAAGATAGATTAATTGATAATATGTCTTACAATGGATGCCGTGTGTGATACATGATTACAAGTATGAGTAGAGGAGGAAGAACTTTGGTGGAGATGGAGATGGGAAATGGCGGCGGCTAGGGTTGATGAAGATGGGATGAAGATGACTCTGTTCTGCGGCTCCTCTCACGGTTCGCTCAGTTGACATTTCGGCCTCGACCCCTTTATAAAGTTTGTTCAGGTGGACAAGAGGCATTTGTTTCCACGCCATACAACCGCTCATGCGAGCAGGCGCGGTCGCATGATACACCGTCTTTCACTCTGTTTCTTCTGGTTGCGCCTCCACTTGATTTCTTCTATCTCCTTCTTTACTCTTTTCCTTATTCCGACTTGATTTCGTCCATAAATAGCTCATTTCGTGTGGAAATAAAATAAAGAAAGAATTTTTGGAACCCTATGCATTCATTAGTCATTAGTGGCAATATCGGAGCGAACATGTTGGTTTTAATGATATATATCAGTTTAAACCAAGGGTAGAGGAGTGTAGAAATAACACTCATCATACCACTTCCTCCGTCACGCAAGATCGCATCTTAGGTGACAAACCCAAATTTGTCACTGATGGCTGTTTTCGGTGGCGGCCTAGAATGTCACCTATGATAGGCCAATCCGTCACCTAAGATCGTTTTTGGTGACGGCCGTCACTAGTAATCGGTCCGCGGGTTTGACCGGTCAAAGATTCTGACAACCGATCCATTGAAGAGGCACCCTAACGCCTAATCGCTAACATTAAATTTTTTGTCTCCTTTCTGTTGCCAGCGCCACCTCTCCGCGTATTCGCGGTTTCTGAATCTGTCCAAACTCACCTTTATCATCGCCTTCGTTCACCGTCGACTCGATGAGCATGAATCATGAGTAAATTCGACGATTAAACAATCGACCGTAATTTTTCAAACTTTCAGCAAACATGAAACTGCAGCAAAAATGGAACTGTGATTTGTGAAATTTTCAGCAACATGAAACTTCAGCAAATCTGGAATGACAGTCCGGTGGATTGTGTCTCTTCGCTCCTCTTCGACGTTGGAAACCAAATTTACAGCTCCGTATCCGGGATCTGCCGCAGGGTGGCGCGACCCGCTGACCTCGACGGATTAAAATAGTGGCAGCGGCCTACTTTTTAGGCGAGATCTGCTTGCGAAAGCGCCAACACCACCAGATCCACGACGCGCCACCGCCCCGGACGAGACATTTCTCCGTTACTCAAAACGCACGCGGCGCCCGCGTGTTGTGCGAGCAAATTGTAAATTGGTCCTCCTCCCGGGACCGGAAGCGCTCGCTCGCTCGAGGGGGAGACGTCGCGTCCGCCATGGGGTGCTCCTTCTCCGGGCTCAACGCGCTGTACGACACCGTCGGCGGCGGCGGCGGCGGCGACATCTGGGTCAACGACTACCGCTTCCGCGTGCTCCGCAGGCTCGGCGACGCCGGCCCCGCGGGCTCTTCCGTCTTCCTCGTCAAGGAGGTCGTCTCCGCCGCGGCGGCTTCCGACGGCACCGCCAGAGCGGGCCCCGGCGCCGCGGGGCTCGCCAAGAAGAAGGGCGTCGACCCGTCCCACATTTCAGGTCTGTACCTTGTGCAGCTCTCTTGAGCCCCTGACTCAGATCTGAGGGTGGTTCGGTTAGATCACGCATGAATCCGGCCTGTGGCTCTCTTTCTTCATTGGTTGGGTCAATCCAGATGCACCTCCTGAAGAACGGAGATCGGCACGGCAGCTTTCTCATTTCATTAAAATTCTGTCGAGGCTAAGGGCAATTTTGGCGATCCTGCTTCAGATTATGGGTGTCTCCTGAATTATGTCAGCACTTGGCGTAGTTTTTCGCTCATCCTTAACTGGATTGCTACATTGTCAGCTTGTGTATACACATTTTGTCCTTATACAAAATTCCAAATGGACCAAAACCACGTGGTGATAGATCAATTGAATGCTCTTGATTTGGAGCGACAGCCCTATTGTGTCCTAGTTTAAGTTTCTGTGGTTACAATCATTTTTGATCGTTGATCCGGTCTATTCTATTGGCATAATGTATGCCTCGTCGAATTTTGGAGAACCATATTGGAAAGTTCATTTTAAGACCAACTGCTGCAGCACGCTAAACTAACCACTCCATTAAATTTGGCTTTAGGTCCAATAGTGTTAACCTCTTGAGCATCCTGTGAGTTGCATATGGTCAACCAAATATCGTCCTTCAAAGCTAGATTCTATCAAACTGCTTTCTAAGATTTACGATGTAGGTACAAAACAGACTAGTATTCTACTAAAGGGTGCAAGACGAATTGCACGGCATTTCAGTGATATGATTACTTGATGAATACTAATCTATTGATGACTTTTGACTCTTCATCTTTTAAGGATCATCATGCTCTGGTTGTTGTATTGTGTTTGGCTTTCCAGTTTTTTTTGTTTTGTTTGAGAACCTCTTTCCAGTTATTATTTGTTGCACTTATTTCTTGTGATCATCTCATTCTCTTGGATTTTCTTTTCAGCTGATGGGACATATGCTTTGAAGAAAGTTCTTATTCAGAGCGACCAACACTTGGAGCTAGTTCGGCAGGAGATCCGAGTGTCCTCTCAATTCAGCCATCCAAATTTACTTCCACTTCTTGAAAATGCCATTATTGCAGTCAAGGTAAGTTCGATACAAATAGATATCATGCCCGCATCCAAATCATGATAGTAGTACTATATCTTCCATCTTCCAGCTCTACTTAAGAGCATTTGGTAGTGATATTTACTTTTGTTTTAAGTATTTGATAGCTTATGTTGGGTAACAAAAAAAAATTAGATGGTTGACTATCTGCTGATGGAGATTTAGCAGCTTTAATTGGCATCACAATACAGGTAATTTAAGTATTTGTGCTGTTACCAACAGATCTGCTCTTATATGTATGTAGGGTGTGCAAGATGGGTCGCAGAACCATGAGGCTTACCTGTTATTCCCAGTTCACTTAGATGGAACCTTGCAGGATGTAACTAAATCCATGCAAGAAAAGAAGGAATACCTTCCAACAATCACCATTCTCCAGATATTTCGCCACGTAAATACTTAAACTTACTGCTGTCTCGTGTACAATACGACTACAATAGGGGCGCAATGGTAGTTCGACATACCATGTTGGAACAATTAGGCATGACTGAAATGGCTCATAATCTTCTACTCTTATTTTCCCATTTTTTCTATTACTTCAGACCACAAATTTTTATTTATATCAAAACTGAGACCCAAATTTAATCTTGGTTCTTGATCATGAATTGTATTTGTTTGATCTTCCTTGATATCATTTTTTATGTTCTCCATTAATTCAATATTCCTGTGTGCTATTACTAAATTTAGTATATAGCGAAAGTGGACTGTACCATCACTAACGTTGATCTGTGATGTTAGCAAAATTGATTTACTTATGCTTGTAACAACTGTAGGTTATATACTCTTTTACCCCCGTCCAACATTTCTGCAGCTGGTAGCAACTTTCTGTGAGGATTAGCCTGTTAATTATGTGATTTGTGTTGCCTACAGCTATGTGCAGGACTGAAGCATATGCACAGTTTTGAGCCACCATATGCTCACAATGGAGTTAAACCAGACAATGTCCTCATAACTCAGAGGAAGGAACAGCCTCATCTTGCTATCTTGATGGACTTTGAAAGTGCTCGCCCGGCAAGAAGAGCTATTAGATCACAAGCGGAAGCTTTGCAGCTGCAGGTACCTTTACACTTGTAGATGATAACTGAAATGGTTAATATAATTCAGATTAACAGTTTGTTGAGCCAGTGCCGATGGTAAGGCAATCTAGTGTAACTGATAGAAAGGTCAACTTTTGTTCACATTTCTCTAGTTTGTCAACAAGTATGGAAAATCATTTGGTAGCTAATATCGGTTATTTTATGATTCTTTCTGTAAATATGATGAGTACTGGACTTCTTATTTTTACTGGCAATTGATCTAATGTAGGAATGGGCTTCAGAGCACTGCTCTGCACATTTCCGGGCACCTGAGTTATGGGAGTGCCCACCCCACGCCGATATTGATGAGAGGACAGATGTATGGTCTTTGGGATGCACCCTTTATGCTATGATGTAAGTTCTCTCATGCAGAAACTTTATGAACTGACACATGGCCTCACCATTTGATGTTAATTGTTTTGTGACTGATAGTTGGTGCCCATGCCTAAAAATACTCGTATCAAATTAAGGGTTACTTCATTTATGTTGTTTGCAATAGTTTTTAAGGGGTACTCCCTCCGTTCCAAAATAATTGAAGTTCTAGGTTTGTCCTAAGTCAAACTTGCTTAAGTTTGACCAATTCTATAGAAAGATGTACTAAGATCTACAACACCAAACACACATAATACGAAAGTATATTTCATAAAGAATCTCATGAGACTAATTTGGCGTTCTAGATGTTAATATATTTTTCTATAGAATTGGTCAAAATAAAGCAAATTTGACTTGGGACAAACCTGGAACTTCAAGTATTTTGGAACGGAGGTAGTAATTGAACAGTATCTTTGTTAAATACTGTTGTAGTTACGTAGAAATCCTGCCATGTTTTTGAAACCCTTTTTATATTGTATCGTGTTAAAATATGTGCTCAGATATCTTAGTGATTACATGATTATACCTCTTTATTGCCTTATGATGATCAGTTAGAAACTTAGAATGCAGTCCCCATGGAGGTTAAATTAAGACGTTCTCCTGTCGTTACATGCTTACTCACTTAAATAGTTAAATATGCTTGTAAATTGTAATATTACATTACTATTAACTTATTAAGTAGTCATAATATTTCTTGCTTTACCTACCTTGCTAGCTACAACATCAACCTGATGGTAATATGGTAACACCAATGTTCAGGATATCGGTAACTGGTACCATATCGGTTGGGTGCTGAGTAGGGATTAATCGGCGAATCAGCCATTTAACTAAATTTATCGGTAACCCATTTATTGGGAGGTCAACTAGGGCCATATCAATATATCCTGGGCTATATAGCAACATGCAATGTACTAAGTATCTAAATATGCAATCCTAGGCTACATAGCAACATGGAAAATTGTTGCCTTGATGTTCTGATGATGTTGCAGCCGATCTGGAAGGCCATAAACCTGAACATTGAAAAGTAGGGAGGGAATGGGCCAGTTTTGAGCTAAAAAATGCCTAGCAGTTAATTGGCCCAGCCGATAATTCAACCTGACAGCTGATAAATCGGCTTGTCAGACAAATTAACTGGACCTACCAGTTAATGGCTCGAATAGCACGTTCTCGTATCGGGAGGGGTCCGAATAGCAGTTAACTGACCATATCGGCAGTTAACTGACCTATATTTGGAACAGTGGGTAACACAAACTGATGCAAATCCCTAAAAAATAATAGATATGTGCAAATTAATTTAGCAATAATACTGGGAGTGGTAATGAAATATTAAATTCACTGGTGCTGGTCAAATTTTATCCATAGCATACACTGTTTTCATGGTATAGTGTGTATATAACCAGAGCTGGTCAGAATGTTTATTTGATATCGGGCAAGGCAAACTCTTCTTACCATTGGTGTTATGTGCTCGGATATATCATTAGGCAGTGCCCAAATCAATATGGAATATTATGTAAATTAAGAAAGTTATTTAAATAGGAAATAAATAGGATTGGAGTTGGAGATGGGGTTGGTATGCTTTGGATCATTTTATAATTTTTGAATCAGGCAATGCAAGAATCAATCTATCATCTCTCATTCCTCCCTCAAAACTTTTTTTTTACTCCCCAATTCCCTACGCTGCGCCATACAGCCATCTTCATGGCAGTAGTTACCCAGGTTCTGCCAGTTGATTCCGAAGACTCTTTATTTGTTTGCTCTGTTGTGAGAATAATGGTAAAGCTTATGTCTCAAAATTCTCCACAACCCGAAGTAGCCGAAAGTTATTTTCAAAAAAGGGTTCGAACATCGAAGACCTGCTGAATTCTAGTTGGCTTGTAGCTAATTACCTATTGTTTTCTGGATCTGTCCACTGATCATCTTATTGCAGAATCCGTTATTTACGGCTATTTTCTTAATTTTGTCTGGAACTGGATTAAGACAAATAGCTCATCATGGCTGTATTGCTTTGGCATGTTGTTGTATCTAGTACTTAGTTTGTAGGTTCTGTAGTGCAAGCTGCTGATCATCTGATCATGTTCTTATTTATTACAGGTACGGAAAATCCCCATTTGATTATGAGCTCGATGAATCTGCTGGCGAAAGTTTAGTAACAGTCACTAAAAGTGCACAGGTGAAGTGGCCTACTGAGACGGGTTCGTCCTATCCTGATACTCTCCGCCAGTTTGTAACCTGGATGCTGCAGCCACATCCGGCAGTTCGTCCCAATATCGACGATATTATCATCCACGTTGATAAACTCATTGCGAAGCACTCGACTTGACAAGTAAATGAAACTGCTTCAACAGAAAGAAGAAAAGGAATTCGTATGTAAGTTTATACTGCTTGATTCATTAAAGTGACATGTTCCTTAATAGTCATTGTATGAAAGGAAGAAAGAGGATATTTTCTGTAGCAGGCTTCACCGATGTATGAACTGGCTGTTCCTGAGTACATTATATCTGTAGATGTATGTATTTTTTGTGCCAAAGTGAGATTCAGGGGTCAATAAAATGATATCATCATTCTCGTGGTTTCTCCTGATTCCGTAAATCTTATTTGAGCGAGATTGCGCACGTTCTGTTGAGCAACCTACATGCATTACACAACCATTTCAAAATATTGATATGATAATGCGAAAATCTTAAACACAATGGCGTCTTAGTATGAAATTTTACTACGTTTGAATTTATGAATTTCATATATATTTTGTAGTATAGCATAATTTTTAAGAGTATTTGATTTGGATTCGCTAAACTTGTGTCGGTAGCGTCCAAATGGGAAATGGGTGCTTGTTAAGGGCACCACTAAGCTAGTGGTAGAGGAGGTCGAAAAGTGCAAATAGAAGACGAGCTCCATGGAGCCCGTCACTCAAATATCGACTTTATACATAGCAAAACAGTCTGAAAAAAAACTCGGCATATACATACACATGTATATTACTTATTGTGTGAATTTTATAATAATAAACTCGTTTTTTTAAGGCCGCGGCACAGCCCAGTTACCGATTTCCTTGCAGTTTGCCACCCTCTGTAGCATGTACCGTCAAATAATTCCCTTAGATTTGAACCTGAACCAACATTTGGAGAAGGGAATGTCTATAAAAAAACACATGGTGCCGCCTAGTTACACAAAGATTAGCCATGGAATTTACATGTTAATTTTGCCAATGCGTTCGTTACATGAGTACATTAACAAAACCTACGACTTACTGCATCAACGACAACTAACTAACTGATTACATATAAATGAACTGCAAAACTGAAGATGCAAATACGAACTCCCGTGGTCTAGTAGAATTCACCAAACCGTACAACCCTGGAAACTATCAGCCCCCGGAGAAATTGACCGAACACCATCCGGACTAGACAAATAAAGGCATTAAGGCATCTCCAACGCTGATCCTCAAATCGCCCTTATACGTCCGGACCGCCCTGACCCTCAAATCGCTCTTACACGTCCAGACCGGACAATCCGGACGTGATTTGCCATCCAACGCGTACCCCATCGGTCCGTGAACCGGTCTGGACGTCCGTTTTCCCGCTAACCCGGAGGCAAACCAAAGGGGGCTTTGCAGGTGTCCGGACCGTTGCCACGCACGCGTCTGACACCCCGGACCCACCTGAAAATCTCGCCCGCACCCGCAACCTCTCCCGCGCAAAGCGGTTACCGCGCATTCATGTCGGTCGGCGCCGCTCCAGAGCGGACGTGACTCCATGACATTGATGCCAGTCAGACCGACGCGATCAGATGAGCAGGCGACGCCGCTTCAATGCTGATGCCACCCTCGCTCTCGGGGGCCCTCGGGATCCATGGCCACCAGCTCCTCCGACAAGGAGATCATCATCTCCTCCGGTGACGAGGACCAGGCGCCACCGCAGTAGCCGCGCATCCTCACAGCGGCGGCGACGACGAACGAGGAGTTCCGGTGGCAGATCGAGCGGTCTCTGCACTACTGTGGTCCGGCACCGCCCTCGCCGCCACCAGCACGCGCGAGGGATGAGCTGCCCTCGCCGCCGCGTTACCGCGTCAAGCAGGAGCCAACGTCGCCGTCTCTCCGCCGTGTTAAGGCAGAACCGACATCTCCCCACGCAACCGCGACGTCCAGATCGGGCGCCGCGTGAAGGAGGAGCCTGCCTCACCGCCGCACAACAGGTACGCCCGGATCGACGGGCCAACGTCGCCGTCGCTCCGCAACTGGCATGGCAAGCCCTTCAAGGAGGAGCTGCCGCCGGTGATCGCGAAGGCGCGCAGCCGCCTCCTCTACTATCTCGGTGGCCACGGTGGCGGTGGCTCCTCGTCGCGGGCCATTGTGTCGGTCGTGGAGAGGCCGGCGAGGCAGGCGGCGCGGCAGGAGTGACGCAATGTGGCGCACCGCTCCGCGTTTGCCAAGTCCAATGAGGCACCCGCCTAGGTCCGCGAGGACCCCGACCTCGCGGAGGCCTGAGCCCGCGATCGCTCGCTCACCACCGCGATGATGGCCACGCGGCGCCACCGCCGCCTCGACGGGGAGCTCGCCAAGATCGGCGAAGAGTGGTCGCTAAGCTGCAGCTCCGCCGCCACCGGCAGGTGCAAGGCCGCCGCCAGGACACCATGGCCGGGGACGGCTGTGACACCCCCATTCATAACCATGCACTAATCATACACGCATCATGCACGATCACGAACGGTGACTCCACGTTAATATCACAACACAGCTTTACGACATAAATTTAAAAATAAATCTTTATATTACAAACCAGGGTCACGAGGACCCATAATACATCAGTACAAATAGTAAATTAAGTCTGGGTACACACGAGTTAAAACAAGTTTCGCCTTAAGAAGGCTGAGCAAAACAACGACAGTAGATCGAAAAGGCGTAGGCCTCCTGCCTGGGACCTCCGAACTACTCGCCGATGTTGAACTCCAAGTAGTATCCATCGTCGGGGATACCTGCATCCGAGAGGCTACTATCTGATAGCAGCAACCGGGTTTGAATGAAAAGAAAAGCAAAGCAACGGTGAGTACTCATCTAAAGTACTCGCAAGACTTACATCAGATCTATACTACATATGCATCAGTATGAAAGGAACGAGGTAATATCTGTGGATTAAACTGTAGAAATGCCAGAATAAAAGGAGGGGGGGAAGCTCTATGTAACACAAGTGCCATCATCTTGCAGCATTAGAAGTCGAACAGAGCTTCTTGCAGCAAAGCAAGGGTACGAGCGTATACTAGTATAGGTAGATAATACAATAAAATCATACCCTGAAATCCTTCGTCGACTCCATGCGAGAAAGCGATCCTTAGGCATCCCATATTTATAGAGTTGGTGAATCTTATTTAGTAACCGGTTCAAGTTGTATAGACATATAAGTGAGTGTGTTTTATCAAGTATCCGGTTTGAGTGATATAAGATCGGGATACATCTCCAAGCCGTCCGTTACCGTGGACACGGCTATCCGAATAGTTTTGTCTTCCCAGCAGGGGTGCGCCACATAACCCGGTACGCTCGATTACCCTAGCCGGACATACTTTTCTGCGGGTCTGCCCGGCCTCAGGAAATCGACACGCCGAAGTCCTACCTAGGCTCTCCAGAGAGGTCACCCGCCGGTCTACATCCTAAGCGTGAAAGGGCTGTTCGGCCGCTCACCCAATCCGCTCCAGCACGTTGCGAGGACGGTCCAACCTCACCTCATCCGGAGGATATCTACTGATCTCCGTGCCGCATCTCTGAACTGTGACATCTGACAGAGCTTTCAGGAGGTACTGACGACGCCGAGGGCCCCATAAACCATTATCCCACGCGACGGTTAGTGCATATATGCCAGTGGCAGTCTCAGTTCAAACACCCAAATCTCGTTAGTCGCATTATTTCATTTATCCGCGGACACCGACCAGGGCCCAGGCCCACCTCTCTCCGGATGGTCTCCGCCTGCCCTGTCGTTCCACCAACTTTAAACACGCGGGGACAGTACCAGCCTCACCATCATCCTGTGGATATCTGCTGGGTTCCCGTACTGCATCACTCTGGAACTGTCAGGACTCAGGTCCATCTCTTATTGTATGGTACCACCTGCCCTTCAGCCTCCATATCAAACGTAAATGTAACAATGTAATGTAGTAGTGTAAAGCATACCCGTGATCATCGCCCAGAGGGGATCACGACACGATAATCTAGCATAGCAAAACGGACAAGGGTGTAGGGGCTAGGGCCAACTGATGGAACACCAGCATAGCTAAACTAGGCATGCTAGGGTAACAGGTAAAGTACTTATATCAGGCGACAAAATCAGGATATGCATCTGAGTAGGATATGCCGAACAACAATGGTGACAATACCCAATGCATGAATGTAGATAGAAAGAATATGCGATATCTGGAATGATCAAGGGGGTTTGCTTGCCTGGTTGCTCTGCAGATGAAAAGGGATCCTCGGAAGTGTAGTCGTAGTTGTATTCGGGTGTAAAGCGGTCTCGGGGTCTACCGGAAAGGAACAAATATAGAAACAAATAAACAACAGAGCAATCAAATGCAACACAATGCATGACATGGCAAAAAGTGATAATGATGTGCTCTAATGCATTTAGAATATTTTCCCAGCTCCAGATATTATTCGGTATATTGATCAGGTAGCCAATTGTCAATGTTCATTATGTTAGAGAGGTTTGTCATGCATGCAAATGACATATTCCGATTCGTTATATTTTCCTGATCATTTTTCATATATAAATTATTTTCATCCGAGTTATGGTTTATTTTCTATGAATTTTCAAAGTTTAATTGATTTTTTAAATTTCTGGAATTAATATTAATTCGAATTTATTAAATAGCTAATTGCTATGTGCACCCATAAGTACACACATAAATGGACCTATTAGACTGACAGTGGGCCCAGGTCAACTGCGCAGTCAGCAGTTGACTGGTCAGCTTTGACTGGTCAATGGGTCCAGTGGGACCCACTAGTCAGTGGCTGGGTCAACCCAGTCAGCAGATTGACTGGTCAAACTGGACAGGGGGACCCACCTATCATTGACACAGTTATTAATAGAGTATTAATTGTTTTAATTAACTTAGTTAGCAAGTGGGTCCCACATGTCATTGGCTCACTTAACCGAAAGGTTATTTAGCCAGTGGGGCCCAACTGTCAACGGCTGTTAGTGGTGAGGGTTAAGCTAAGCAGGGGATTAGCCCTAATTAACTACGCCACGTTGGCGTCACCGGAGTTAAGCCGGCAGCGACCACAGAACGTGGCGGAGGTGTGATGACCCATAAGTATAGGGGATCAATCGTAGTCCTTTCGATAAGTAAGAGTGTCAAACCCAACGAGGAGTAGAAGGAAATGACAAGCCGTTTTCAGCAAGGTATTCTCTGCAAGTACTGAAAGTAGCGGTAACAGGTAGTTTTGATAGCAAGATAATTCGTAAAAAGTAACAAGTAACAATTGTAGCAAGGTGCAGCAAGGTGGCCCAATCCTTTTAATAGCAAAGGACAAGTCGGAACGATCTCTTATATAAAGCAAAGCGCTCTCAAGGACACATGGGAATTATCATCTAGTCACTTTCATCATGTTTAGTTGACTCCCGTTCGCTACTTTGAAAATTTAATATGTGGGCGGACCGGTGCTTGGGTGTTGTTCTTACTTGAACAAGCCTCCCACTAATGATTACCCCCTATCGCAAGCATCCGCAACTACAAAAGAAGAATTAAGATAAATCTAACCATAGCATGAAACATATGGATCCAAATCAGCCCCTTACGGAATAGCGCATAAACTAGGGTTTAAGCTTCTGTCACTCTAGCAACCTATCATCTAATTACTACTCCACAATGCCTTCCCTTAGGCCCAAAGATGGTGAAGTGTCATGTAGTCGACTGCTACTTGTAGACTGCGTTGGTATTTCCCTGAAGAGGAGAGGATGATGCAGTATAGTAGAGATAAGTATTTCCCTCAGTTAAGAACCAAGGTTATCAATCCAGTAGGAGAACCACGCAAAATCCCTTTAGCAGCACCTGCACACACAAAAGCAAACACTTGCACCCAACGCAAATAAGAGGGTTGTCAATCCTCTTAGCGGTTATTTGCAAGGATTAATTCTGATAGTGATAGATAGATAAACTAAAATACCAAATAAAATAAAAGTTAATAAATTGCAGCAAGGTATTTTTGGTTTTAATATATGATAAAAGTAGACCCGGGGGCCATAGTTTTCACTAGAGGCTTCTCTCTCGAACACATAGCTTACGGTGGGTAAACAAATTACTGTTGGACAATTGATAGAAAAGCAAATAATTATGACGGATTCATGGCAATGATCATGTATATATGCATCACGTTCGAGACAAGTAGACTGACTCCTGCCTGCATCTACTACAATTACTCCACCCATCGACCGCTATCCAGCATGCATCTAGGGTATTAAGTATGAAACAGAGTAACGCCTTAAGCAAGATGACATGATGTAGACAAAGTAAACTCAAGCAATATGATTAAACCCCATATTTTTATCCTTAATGGCAACAATACAAATACGTGTCATGTCCCTTTCTGTCACTGGGATTGAGCACCGCAAGATTGAACCCATCACAAAGCACCTCTCCCATTGCAAGATAAACCAATCTAGTTGGCCAAACCAAATCGATAGATCGGAGAGAAATACAAAGCTATAATAATCATGCATAAAAGAGTTCAGATAAGACTCAAATATTTCTCATGAATAATTTGATCATAAACTCACAATTCACCGGATCCCAACAAACACACCGCAAAAGAAGATTACACCGGATATAACTCCAAGAACATCGAGGAGAACATGGTATTGAAGATCAAAGAGAGACAAGAAGCCATCTAGCTACTAGCTATGGGCCCGTAGGTCTGTGGTAAAATACTCACACATCACCGGAAGGGCAACAAGGTTGATGAAGAAGCCCTTCGTGATCGATTCCCCCTCTGACAGAGTACCGAAAAAGGCCTCCATATGGGATTGCGGAAGAACAGAGGCTTGCGGCGGCGGAAAGGTTTTCTCTTCTGTCTCTCTGGTATATTGAGAATATTTGGGAATTTATGGCGCTGCAATTAGGTCAGGAGGGGCTACGAGGGGCCCACAAGCCTGGGGGGCGCGCCCTACCCCTCAGGGCGCGCCTTCCGAGCTTGTGGCTCCCTCGTGGGTCCTCTGGTCTTCTCCGGATGCTTCGTGGGTCTCTTCTGGTCCAGAAAAAATTAATCCAAAGTTTTTTTTCTCATTTGGACTCTTTTTGATAATGATTTTCTGAAAAGACAAAAACAAGCAAAAAACAGCAACTGGCACTGGGCACTGAGTTAATACGTTAGTCCCAAAAAAATGATATATAATGGCATATAATTGCATATAAAACATCCAAGATTGATACTATAATAGCATGGAACAATCAAAAATTATAGATACGTTGGAGACGTATCAAGCATCCCCAAGCTTAATTCCTGCTCGTCCTCGAGTAGGTAAATGATAAAAACAGAATTTTTTATGTGGAATGCTACCTAACATGTTTCATCATGTAATCTCTCTTACGGTATGAATAATAAGATCCGAATGATTCAAAGCAATAGTCTATAGTTTGACATAAAGACATCAATACTCAGGCATACTAATAAACAATCATGTCTTTCAAAATAAAAATGTTAAAGAAAGTTATCCCTACAAAATCATATAATCCTGTCATGCTCCATCTTCTTAACACAAAATATTTATCATGCACTACCCCGATGACAAGCCGAGCAATTGGTTCATACTTTTTAACGCGCTTCAGCTTTTTCAACCCCCACGCAATACATGAGCGCAAGCCATGGATATATCACTATGGGTGGAATAGAGTGTGGTGGTAGAGATTAATAAGAGGAAGTCAAAAATAAGAAGATAGTCTCACATCGACGAGGCTAATCAACGGGCTATGGAGATGCCCATCAATTGATGTCAATGCGAGGAGTAGGGATTGCCATGCAACGGATGCACTAAGAGCTATAAGTGTATGAAAGCTCAACATGAAAACTAAGTCGGTGTGCATCCAACTTGCTTGCTCATGAAGACCTCGAGCATTTGAGGAAGCCTATCATCGGAATATACAAGCCAAGTTCTATAATGAAAAATTCCCACTAGTATATGAAAGTGACAAAATAGGAGACTCTCTATATGAAAAACATGGTGCTACTTTGAAGCCCAAGTATGGAAAAGGATAGTAACACTTCCCCTTCTCTCTTTTTCTCTCATTTTTTTCTTTTTTCTTTTTTCTTTTTTTCTTTTTTTTCGTGGGCTCTTTTTGGCCTTTTTTTATTTCCTCACTGGGACAATGCTCTAATAATGACGATCATCATACTTCTATTTACTTACAACTCAAAAGAAAATTACAACTCAAAACTAGAAAAAAAATATGACTCTATATGAATGCCTCTGGCCGTGTACCAAGATGTGCAATGATACTAGTGTAACATGTATAAAAAATGATGAACGGTGGCTGAGCCACAAATACTATGTCAGCTATATGATCATGCAAAGCAATATGACAATGACGATGTGTGTCATAAAAATGGAACGGTGGAAGTTGCATGGCAATATATCTCAGAATGGCTATGGAAATGCCATGATAGGTAGATATGGTGGCTGTTTTGAGGAAGATATAAGGAGGCTTATGTGTGATAGAGCGTATCATATCACGGGGTTTGGATGCACCGGCGAAGTTTGCACCAACTCTCGATGTGAGAAATGGCAATGCACGGTACCAAAGAGGCTAGCAAATTGCGGAAAGGTGAGAGTGCGTATAATCCATGGACTCACATTAGTCATAAAGAATTCACATACTTATTGCAAAAGTTTATTAGCCCTTGAAGCAAAGTACTACTACGCATGCCCCTAGGGGGATAGATTGGTAGGAAAAGACCATCGCTCGTCCCCGACCGCCACTCATAAGGTAGACAATCAAGAATAAATCATGCTTCAACTTCTTAGCATAACGACAGATCATACGTGCATGCTTCGGGAATCACAAACCTTAACACCAATATTCTTACTAAACCACAATTATCTACTAGCACCTCCCACATATTACCATCTTAATATCGCAAAACTATTGCAAGGAATCAAATTTATCATATTCAGTGATCTACATGAAAGTTTTTATTATATCCCTCTTGAATACCTATCATATTAAGACCAAATTCATAACCCATGCATATTGCCATTGCTATTCATTAGACTCTCAAAAAGATATAAGTGAAGCATGAGAGTGCAACTATTTCTTTAAAATATAACCACCGCCGTGCTCTAAAAGATATAAGTGAAGCACTAGAGGAACTGCCTAGCTCAAAAGATATAAGTGAAGCACATAAAGTATTCTAACAAATCACGAATAATGTGTGTCCCTCTCAAAAAGGTGTGTTCAGAAAAGATGATTGTGACAAACTATATCACAAGACGCTCCAAGTAAAACACATATCATGTGATGAATAAAAATATAGCTCCAAGTGAGTTACCGATAGATTGTAGACGAAAGAGGGGATGCCTTCCGGGGCATCCCTAAGCTTAGACGCTTGAGTCTTCCTTGAATATTACCTTGGGGTGCCTTGAGCATCCCCAAGCTTAGGCTCTTGCCGCTCCTTATTCCTTTATCCATCGTAGTCTCACCCAAAACTTGAAAACTTCAGCACACAAAACTCAACAGAAACCTCGTGAGATCCGTTAGTATAACAAATAAATCTTAAACTTTAGGTACTGTTGTAAATTGATTCATATTTAATATTGGCATAATGCTACTGTAATCCAACTTCTCCTTGACTCATACCCCCCGATACGATCCATAGATTCATCAAAATAAGCAAACTATGAAACAAAAACAGAATCTGTCTAAAACAGAACAGTCTGTAAAGATCTGAATTAACGTCATACTTTTGTAACTCCAAAAATTCTGAAAAAGTAGGAAAACGTGGGTAATTCATATATCAATATTGTGTAAAAAATTCAGAAGGTTCTGACGCTCCAGCAAAAAACAAAATTCCAGCACTGGACGCAAAAGTTTCTGTTTTCAAACAGCATCAATTATACTATCTTCCAAATCATCCCAAAGGCATTACTTGGCACAAACACTAATTAAAATATAAAAACACAATCATAACATAGGATATAATTGTGCAAACACACAAAAATAGAAGGTAAAACAAAAAATTATTTTATTCATTGGGTTGCCTCCCAACAAGCGCTATTGTTTTATGCCCCTAGCTTGGCATAATGCATAGTTTCAAGTGTTGTCATCTTTCAAATTAATTCCATAGGTGGCCCTCATAATAGATTCATAAGGTGGCTTAATTCTCTTTCTAGGGAAGTGTTCCATCCCTTTCTTTAATGGAAATTGAAATCTTATATTACCTTCTTTCATATCAATAATAGGACCTATGGTTCGTAGGAAAGGCCTACCAAGTATTATAGGGCAAGACGGATTGCATTCAATATCAAGAACAATAAAATCCACGGGCACATAATTTCTATTTGCAAGAACAAGCACATCATTTATTCTACCCAATGGTTTTTTAAAAGTGGAATCCGCTAGATGCAAATTAAGGGAACAAGGATCCATATCGGTGAGACCTAGCACATCACACAAAGACTTTGGTATAGTGGAAACGCTAGCACCAAGATCACGAAGAGCATTACATTCATAATCTTTAATTTTGAATTTAATAGTAGGTTCCCATTCATCTTGTAATTTTCTAGGAATTGAAACTTCCAACTCAAGTTTTTCTATATTAGCTTTCATCATAGCTTCTACAATATGTTTAGTGAAGGCTTTATTTTGTTCATATGCATTTGGTGAATTAATCATGGATTGCAACTACAAAATACACTCAATTAAAGAACAACTATCATAATTAAAGTCCTTGTAATCCAAAGTAGTGGGTGCATTACTATTTAAAGTTTTGACCTCTCCAAACCCACTTTTTTCACTTTTATCATTAAGATTATCACCCTCCAAGCAATTGGGACTCCTTCTATCTAAAGTTGACTCTTCTTCAGTCCCTTTTTCATCAAGTTTTATATTACTAAATAATGATTCAATAGGTGAGATACCAATCATTTTAATATCTTCATCATTACTAGATTGTGACTCAGGTTTAGCAGCCATCTTATTCACTAGAGTTGTTTGTTTATCTGAAATCTTTCCTAGCAAATTTTCAGTATTAGCAAGTTGAGCCTGAAGGTTGGATACTTCTAGATTGACATCTTCAAGTTGTTTATTAATAGGATCCAACAAGATAGAGTGTTCCTTAAGCTCTTCGGAAAATAATTTATTTTGCTCATACTGTGAAGACATAAAACTCTTAGTGACATTTTCAATTTCAGACAATCTTTTGTTATAGAAACTATCGTGAAATTCCTCTACCGACATAATGACAGAGCAAGCAAACTAGGAAACAAGCAAATAAAAATATTTTTGTGTGTTTGTAAAAAAAATTAGAAGTGGGCGAGATGAAAACGAGAGGCAAATGCAAATAAAAAGGCAAATAAAATAAATGCAAGTGGATGATAGTTTGTGCGAAGGTACTTGATAAATTTTGGTGATGTCTGATGTCTACTACGCAACTTTTATTCTTGTAGACGTTGTTGGGCCTCCAAGTGCAGAGTTTTGTAGGACAGTAGCAAATTTTCCTCAAGTGGATGACCTAAGGTTTATCAATCCATGGGAGGCGTAGGATGAAGATGGTCTCTCTCAAACAACTCTACAATCAAATACAAGAAATCTCTTGTGTCCCCAACACACCCAATACAATGGCAAATTGTATAGGTGCACTAGTTCGGCGAAGAGATGGTGATACAAGTGTAGTATAGATAGTAGATATAGGTTTTTGATGCGGAGCATCCTACGGACATCACCATGTCGAGAGTCCATTTAGCAAGTGACACGTGCGACATCTACTTCACATACACAAAGGTGAATCATCTCCTTTACACGTGTTCACTTGACCCCTTCAAGGATGGTATACTACTTGACACTTCTTCCGTGTGCATGCATAGGTATTGTCGGAGCTTCACGGATGTCGAGGAGGAGTGCAAGCGCCAAGGAACAACTACACCATCCGTGAGGGAAGCATGGAAGAGAAGGAAGAAGAGGACTGTGTCAGCCCAGAATTACCGGTACAACCGATCCACTACCGCCCAACTACCGGTCCACCGGTATAACTGCTCCACTACCGCCCAACTACCGGTCCATGTTCTGTAATCAAGCGGCGCAAGACCGGTACAGCCCCGGTTGTTCCCACAGCTGCGGTCTGACCGGTACAATCGGTCCTCCCACCGGTACAACCGGTCCCTACTTCCACGAACACCTCCAGGAACCGGTACAGAAGCTCCCAACGGTAGAACCGGTTGGACGACCGGTACAACCGGCCTGCCTGCGCGCAGTGACCCATGTATCTCTCTCCCACTTACCCCTTCGTGGCTTGTACTATAAATAGACCTTCCCCTCCTCCATTCTAGGGTTAACTAAGAATAGATCTAAACATTAGAGCTTAGCTCATGTATCTCCCCTTGTGGGATTCCTCTTGAGGGAGAAGACTCCATTGGAGTGCAAGACCTCCTAAGGGAGAAGGATCTACCTAGATCATCAAGACCTCATCTCCTCTTGGATTTGGGATGAACTCTACCTTGTGTCTTTCCCTTTGCTTGTTCATGTACCTTGTGGATCCATGTGTTTGTTAGTCTAGTGGATGTGTGATTGGACTTATTCTTGAGTGTTTTCCTTGTGTTTTCCCCGTGTTCTTCCTCGTGTTCTTCGTAGGATCGTCTCCAATTCGTGAAAGATCGTCAATTAGGGTTCCACCCTACATCATCTTGGTATCATGAGCCACGTTGATCACGAATTTGGAGTCCTACCCCCCACTTTCTAGCCTAATTTTGTTGTGTTTGATCCATGATTTTGTTGTTTGGCAAGTAGATCTTGGCTTTCCCCACCTCTCCACCACGAAATCCATCCCAAATTTTCTTTTCCCCTTCAATTTGGCACCACAAATTTTGAGTTTGGTCTGCCCCAAGTCCATCCCGTACCCAGATCTGAAACCTGGGAATCTTCCCGAGCAGAGTGGTACAACCGCCCCCCAAGGCGGTACAACCGCTACACCATCCCCTGATACTTCCGCCAACGCAAATATGGAACCCCAGGACGCTCCAGGAGCGGTACAACCGCCCCCGCAAGCGGTACAACCGCCCCTCCCAGTTTCAGCATCGGCTGATTGACCGTTTGACCATAACTTTCACATTCGGAGTCCGATTTTGACGTTCTTTAGCTCGTTGGATAGCTATTGACATCCCCCATAGATATAGATAGGTACCACCATCATTTGACTCCATCTAATTGTGTGAAGTTTGGCAAGTTTGCCTTGGCCCTCCACCATATCATCCGCAATACCAACATAGCCTTCCGCAACCTAACCCATTTTGATCCTCATCGCATTTGTGGTTGCTTGAGTTGTGATTCGAGTCTCCTAAGGTGTTTCGGCTACTTAGGGACGGTTACTTCTTCATCAACCACCACCTCCACTTCCACAGTGCCGACTCCAAAACCACCACCGCATTCCGATACCACCATTTGACATTTGACATTTGAGATTTTGAGTTGTGGTTTCCCGTTTCCTAAGGTGTTTCGGCTAATTAGGAATGGTTCTACATCACCACTCATCATCGCCACGGACTCGACATCGACATTGTCCACTTCATCATCATCCGTCCTTGCTTACAAACAAGAACCCACCGACGGTACCTTCGATGACATCATTGTATATTTCCTTGCCATTGCATTGATAGCCACGAGCCTATTGCGCCACTTACCTTCGAGACTAGCGAGTTGAGAATTGCCGGGCCACGCTATTTGTGCACCTTAGTGATAAGCTTACACCGCATAGCTACATTTAGCGTGCAATCATCTTGCTATCATCATTGTGCCATTAAGTCTCTCCCGTGCATATCTTACATACTTGTCTCATATCTTGGCTCGAGCATCAAGCATAGTGGCAAAGGAAGCATATAAAAAAAAGCTTTTAAGCAAAAGAGGAGATACAATAGAGCTTGTAAGCAATAGCAATAGCATTGAGCCATTTTACATAGTACATACTCTTGGAGCATACATACATAGCATACTTGGGATTGAAGACGGCACGGTTTTCTCTCGTAGGTTGGTGCATGAAGCGTATCTAGCCCATTTGAGCAATCGAGCTATTGTCTCTCTAGTATCCGTGCAACAAGAGCTTTTTGTGTGATCACACATTTTGTGCTCATTCCTTGGTTGCGCGGATCCCATCTATCTATTTGTGTGTGTGTTTCTTGTGCCACTATAGCTATTGATCTATTTGCTTTACATTGCAATTTTATGAATCTTCCTCAACATTTCCGATATCATTGACTAACACTTGCTTGAATTTTGTGCCACTTATCCTAACCAAGCAACTCAATAAGCTTTACTTTGTAGGTGTGAGTAAACAAGTCCGGTACCAATTCCACTATTCTCTCATTTCACATTGAGTGACACGGGATACATCCTCAACTTTGGGAAAAGGTATCTTGGTATTGTTTATCTCATTTCCTACTCACCTTTGCTCGAGTCTTGTGATGGATAGGCAAAGCACATCTACTTCGGTCTACAACAACAACGACGAGTTTGATGACATGAAGAACCACTTGGACGCCAAGATGGATGCTCAAATGGAGGAGCTCAAAGCCCTCATCAAGTCCACCAAGAGGTCTTCCTCATCTTCGAGAAGACGCTCAAGTGCACATGCTTCCGAGCTACCATCTCCGGCAAGATCACATCGGCATCGACACCATCACCGACTACAACGTGAAGGTCAAGAGCTCAACACCAACCACCGCTCTCCGACTTCACCATCTACCTTGGCATCTTCGCCAAGCGACTTCAAGGCATCTTCGCCTTTGGACATACGGCATCTTCGCCAACAAGCACCTCAAGATTATGCTCAAGAGAAGCTCCCCAAGCTCAAGTCCGCAACTTCCACGAGCTACTATGACCTCGACACCGACCACGAGATTCCTTTCTATGGGACCCAAGACCTCGAGGAGTATCTTGAGTGGGAGCGCAAGATGGACGACTACCTCAAGCTACATCAAGTCCCCTCCGAAGATCAAGTGAAGCGCGCCACAATTAATTTCCACGACTACGCGTCGACATGGTGGCTTCACACACCTTCGAAGAGCTTCAACATGAGTTGGCCCAAGACGAAGAAAGCGATGCGGCGAGAGTTTTTGCCTTCCACCTACACGAAACATCTTCAACGCCAATTGGAGGACACCATACAAGGATCCAAGTCCCTCGACGAGTACTTCATGGAGATGAAGAAAGCCTTGCGACGAGCTGGCATGGACGACCCCATTTGGATGAAGTTCCACTTCATGATGGGATTGAACAACGACATCTCCAAGACTATCTTCCTCGACAACTACGAGTCTCTCGATGACATCTACATTGGTGCTCTCAAGGCGGAACAAGAACTTATGAAGGCCAAGGCTTCTCCACCCCAAGCACACTTCGCGACGACCAAACTCCAAGACGGCGAGCATGAGGATAGTACCACCAAGATGTCCAAGCCCGACGAGCTCCAAGACGACGCTCCCAAGTTTGACTTCACCGCCATCCCTCTTTGTGGCATTGATGATGCCGAGTCTACCACGAATCTTTTTGAAGACGGCGCAGCAACGACTACGACTACGGAGCCAATCAAGGACCAAGCTTTGGAGGTGAGCGATAAGGTGGCGAGCAAGGATGATGCTTCCATCTTTGGAGGCGAGAGTGAGATGATCGAGCATGTGATTTTCCCTTTGGTCATGGAGGCGATTGATGATGTGCCATCTTCGGCCTTCATCCACGGCGACGGTGACGAGATGATTGCATATGGGATTTTCCCTTCGACCACGGTGGCGTTTGGAGATGACTTGAGTGACATGAGCACCCATATTGAGAGTGAGTGCGAGTTCACCACTAGCTCCATATATGACGAGTTGCCCCAATTCCCATGTGAGGAGAGCCACAACCCCCACCACTTGAGTGAGACGAGTGACTCCGCCATATCTGACTTTGAGTGCACCTACTTTGAGGGAGTGAGTGAGCCACCACATAGAGAGAGTGAGGTAGTTGATAGGGCATGTGAGGCCATTTTAAACTCTAACAACTTGACCTCTACCTCTATTGTGTCTTCTTATTTGGTGCTAGGTCCCATATATGATGACGCGCCGATCCTCGACGACTTCGTCCTTCCTTTGGACAAGACGATGGCCATGGTGGAATATGATGCACCCCCCACATGGTTCCATCACAATGAAGATGACCACAATCTGGTCTTTGCCACCTCACCTACACCACATGTGTGGAATGAAAAAGGTAACATAGGTGAAGGTGATGAGCTAGTCCCACTAGTGGACATTGATTGCTCGCATGATGTTGATCCTCCTATTGACACGCTTCATGCTAGTATGATTTCCCCATGCGATGATTTACCCATTTATGATGAGTTTGATGATTGCCATGTGGAGTCTATTAGTTGTGATGCCATGTTGCATAGGATTTCTTGTGTGAATTCTCTCGGTCACATCATGTTTGACAATCCGCTTAACTTGTCATATGCTATGCATGAGATCAACCATATCGCATCTTTGCAATCTCATCGTAGTAACTATGCATATGCCATTAAAAAAACCAATTTGCACATATGGCATAGATGACAAGCCCATGGTTATTGGCATTTGTTTTTCTTGTGATGATATTGATATGCTCCCTTTGCATCCTTGCCATCATATGCCATGCCATGACCACCTAGCTTCGGACATGCATTGTTTGCCATGTTGTCAATTTTCTCCATATGATGTTTCCGCTATTGCTCATGTGGAGACCCCCATAGTTTCCTCATCCTTATTAGGAGATTTTGATCCATCACATCCATTGCATGATCCTAATATTTGTGTGCACAATATGCTCCCCATGAATGACTATGATATTGATGTGCCATATACTTGCATGCTCAATTTATGTCCCCATCGTGTTATACATAATAACTATTCTTTCATGATGGATGACATGTTCATATACCATGCCTCAAATTTCTTTGAGCATTGCTTGTTTTGTGCTAACTCTCACGTGCACATACACATCATGATGGATGATGTGTACATTTACCACGCACACACATTCTTTTGCTTGTGTCTTTCTTATGCAGGTAATCACACTTACTCGTCAACCTCGCAAGCGCATGAGTTGACGAAACGAGCTCTAGAGAGCAATGAAGATGTGTGCCACCATGGAGTGCTTACCCTTCACCCGCCCTCTTTGCGACGAGGCTTCGTGCATTTATTCTACATGGCCCTCACATGGTTATGGGTTATTGTCCATTACATATTCTATGCCCATCTTGCCATGTTCACTTTGCATGATATGCTCATTTCCACTTGGATGACATGCTTTGGTGACCCATGCTTTGCATTACACACGATCCATGATTCTACTACTTGTATGTGTGTTTGCATGCTTGGTGGAGATATCACTTGCTATTGCCATGTTTGCTTTGTACCCCATGCCTATGATGATACTTTGATCTTGCCTTGTTTTCGTGCTTGCGATATGTCATGCACATTTGTTATGCCTATTATTTGCTCACATGACATGATTGCCATGATTTCCTCTAGTGTGTTGCATCTTCGCTCCACTAGTTTGCACGACATGATTACTATGATTGCTTGCCTTGTTGCATCACCGATGATTCATACTTGCTCGTTTCATGCGGTTGATGGCATCCATTTCCATGCTTTACACGTGATTGCTATTAAATGTGGTCCAATTGCTCCATATGTTGCCTCTCTCATGCTAGATGATTTGCCATGCATTGAGTGCAACAATGCTTTTAGTCTTGCTAATGAGATTGCCCCCATAGCTTTCTCCCATATACTCGGAGCTTTTGACATATTTCATGTGAAGCATGCGTGTCTTCCTTCTTTGCACCATATGCCTAGTGCCATGAATATATCCATTGTTGCATCATATTATTCATGCACTTTTGCTTCTAATGGTTATGTGCAAGAGAAGAGAACCATCATGATGGATGATGTGTTTATCTACCATGCGCATACGTTCTTTGCTTTGTTGTGTGTATGTGTAGGATACTTGGACTTCGTGTCAACTTCCACTTCACGTGAGTTGACCACTCGAGCTCTTGAGAATGAAACACATTCGACCGACTCGCTTCTACATCGCACTTGCTTGTGTTTTGGCATTGTGAAGGATGAACAAGGGCACACTTTCGAGAACCCCAAAACCATGAGCATGAATATTGTGGATCATACTTCATGTGTTGCTTGCACCATGACACATTGCACACATATTAGGGATATTGCTTTCCCTCATGATTGCCACATTGCCATGCCTCATGACATATATACCTTGCGTGTTGCATCCAACTTGTGGATTACTTGCTCATATCATATGTTTGGTTGCAACAATGTCATCTTTTCACATATGCCATGTCACATTGATTGCTACATGCTTGACTTGATTGCCTCACACATGATGAACAATTGCTCTTTCCATTGTGTTGAGTGCCACACTATCTTCACTACACCATGTGCACATTATGCTTTGTTTGTCTTGCATGTTACTCATGTGCATGCTTGTTCTCTTGTCACACATATTAGAATCTCTACCTCCCATTTGCATGCTTGTTTCCATGATGATCTTGATTGTGCTCAATTTATGTGCTTTCATGCCATGTCTCATTCCTTTGTCACACCTTATGCCATACATGACGACGACACTTGTTGGGTGAATCACCACTTGAATGCTTGGTTTTGCACTAACGCTAACCACATTTGTTTTTCCAAGTGTTTGTTGTCCTTGCTCATTTTGAAGGAATCACGACACGGTGCGACATTGGAGAGTGCCCATTTCGAGCTACAAGATGATAAGTTCTTGGTGATCGTCCACTTCTACATGGTGACGACATCTCTTTCCCATGGTGATTTGGATTTCTATCCGAGGACGGATCTTTCCCAAGGGGGAGGGGATGATGCGGAGCATCCTACGGACATCACCATGTCAAGAGTCCGTTTAGCAAGTGACACGTGCGACATCTACTTCACATACACAAAGGTGA
Source organism: Elymus sibiricus (assembly GCA_039707655.1). Lineage (NCBI taxonomy): Eukaryota > Viridiplantae > Streptophyta > Magnoliopsida > Poales > Poaceae > Elymus > Elymus sibiricus. The sequence continues at coordinate 230,959,375 of CM077672.1, read as the reverse complement.
ATCATCTCCTTTACACGTGTTCACTTGACCCCTTCAAGGATGGTATACTACTTGACACTTCTTCCGTGTGCATGCATAGGTATTGTCGGAGCTTCACAGATGTCGAGGAGGAGTGCAAGCACCAAGGAACAACTACACCATCCGTGAGGGAAGCATGGAAGAGAAGGAAGAAGAGGACTGTGTCAGCCCAGAATTACCGGTACAACCGATCCACTACCGCCCAACTACCGGTCCACCGGTACAACTGCTCCACTACCGCCCAACTACCGGTCCATGTTCTGTAATCAAGCGGCGCAAGACCGGTACAGCCCCGGTTGTTCCCACAGCTGTGGCCTGACCGGTACAACTGGTCCTCCCACCGGTACAACCGGCCCCTACTTCCACGAACACCTCCAGGAACCGGTACAGAAGCTCCCAGCGGTACAACCGGTTGGACGACCGGTACAACCGGCCTGCCTGCGCGCAGTGACCCATGTATCTCTCTCCCACTTACCCCTTCGTGGCTTGTACTATAAATAGACCTTCCCCTCCTCCATTCTAGGGTTAGCTAAGAATAGATCTAGACATTAGAGCTTAGCTCATGTATCTCCCCTTGTGGGATTCCTCTTGAGGGAGAAGACTCCATTGGAGTGCAAGACCTCCTAAGGGAGAAGGATCTACCTAGATCATCAAGACCTCATCTCCTCCTGGATTTGGGATGAACTCTACCTTGTGTCTTTCCCTTTGCTTGTTCATGTACCTTGTGGATCCATGTGTTTGTTAGTCTAGTGGATGTGTGATTGGACTTGTTCTTGAGTGTTTTCCTTGTGTTTTCCCCGTGTTCTTCCTCGTGTTCTTCGTGTTCTTCGTAGGATCGCCTCCAATTCGTGAAAGATCGTCAATTAGGGTTCCACCCTACATCAGTTTTTGTAATCTGAAAATATAAAAACAGCAAGGTAGAAAGTGATAAAACGGAGCACAAACGGTATTGCAATGCTTGAAAACAAGGCCTAGGGTTCATAATTTCACTAGTGCAATCTCTCAACAATGCTAACATAATTGAATCATATAACAATCCCTCAACGTGCGATAAAGAATCACTCCAAAGTTCCTTTTAGCGGAGAACATAAGAAAGAAATTGTTGTAGGGTATGAAACCACCTCAAAGTTATCCTTTCCGATCAATCTATTGAGCCATCCCTATAAGTGTCACGAACAACCCTAGAGTTCGTACTAAAATAACACCATATGATACGCATCAACCAACTCTAATGTCACCTAGATACTCCAATGTCACCACAGGTATCCGTGAGTTGATTATTCGATATGCATCAAACAACTTCAGATTCATAATATTCAATCCACACAAAGAACTTCAAAGAGTACCCCAAAGTTTCTATTGGAGAAAAGGAGATGAAAACGTGCAACCAACCCCTATGCCTAGATTACCCCAAGGTCACAGGAATCCGCGAGTTGATTACCAAAACATACATCAAGTGACTCAATAGAATACCCCATTGTCACCACGGGTATCCACATGCAAGACATACATCAAGTGTTCTCAAATCTGAAATATTTAATCCGACAATAACGAAACCTCAAAGGGAAAGACTCAATTCATCACAAGAAGATAGAGAGGGAAGAAACACCATATGATCCAACTATATTAACAAAGCTCGCAATACATCAAGATCGTGCCAAATCAAGAACACGAGAGAGAGAGAGATCAAACACATAGCTACTAGTACATACCCTCAGCCCCGAGGGTGAACTACTCCCTCCTCGTCATGGAGATCGTCGTGATGATGAAGATGGCCTCCGGTGATGATTCCCCCCTCCGGCAGGGTGCCGGAACAGTGCTCCAGATAGTATTTCTTTGGTACAGAGGCTTGCGGCAGCGGCGTCGAAGTTCTAGGTTTATTTCTGGGGGTTTCTCTATTTATATGATTTTTCAGCGTTGGAATCACGCGAAAAGGAGCTACGAGGGCCCCACAAGGCAACAACATACGACCCCCCTAGGGCGCGCCGTGTTGCCTTGTGGGCTCCTCGTGAGGCTTCTGGTCCTTCCACGAAGCTCCGGGGGTCTCTTTTGGTCCCAAAAAAATCATCAAAAAGTTTCGTCCAATTCCGAGAACTTTTATTTCAGCACAAAAAACAACACCACGGTAGTTCTGCTGAAAACAGCGTCAGTCCGGGTTAGTTCTAATCAAATCGTACCAAAACCATATAAAATTGTTATAAACATAGCATGAATACTTCATAAATTATAGATACGTTGGAGACGTATCAATGTCTCCCAGGCAACGGCGCCAGAAATTCTTCCTGCTACTTGTCGACTGCGTTGGTATTTCCCCGAAGAGGAGAGGATGATGCAGTATAGTAGAAATAAGTATTTCCCTCAGTTAAGAACCAAGGTTATCAATCCAGTAGGAGAACCACGCAAAATCCCTTTAGCAGCACCTGCACACACAAAAGCAAACACTTGCACCCAACGCAAATAAGAGGGTTGTCAATCCTCTTAGCGGTTATTTGCAAGGATTAATTCTGATAGTGATAGATAGATAAACTAAAATACTAAATAAAATAAAAGTAAATAAATTGCAGCAAGGTATTTTTGGTTTTAATATATGATAAAAGTAGACCCGGGGGCCATAGTTTTCACTAGAGGCTTCTCTCTTGAACACATAGCTTACGGTGGGTAAACAAATTACTGTTGGGTAATTGATAGAAAAGCAAATAATTATGATGGATTCATGGCAATGATCATGTATATAGGCATCACGTCTGAGACAAGTAGACCGACTCCTGCCTGCATCTACTACTATTACTCCACCCATCGTCCGCTATCCAGCATGCATCTAGGGTATTAAGTATGAAACAGAGTAACGCCTTAAGCAAGATGACATGATATAGACAAAGTAAACTCAAGCAATATGATTAAACCCCATCTTTTTATCCTTAATGGCAACAATACAAATACGTGTCATGTCCCTTTCTGTCACTGGGATTGAGCACCGCAAGATCGAACCCATCACAAAGCACCTCTCCCATTGCAAGATAAACCAATCTAGTTGGCCAAACCAAATCGATAGATCGGAGAGAAATACAAAGCTATAATAATAATGCATAAAAGAGTTCAGAGAAGACTCAAATATTTCTCATGAATAATCTGATCATAAACTCACAATTCATCGGATCCCAACAAACACACCGCAAAAGAAGATTACATCGGATAGAACTCCAAGAACATCGAGGATAACATGGTATTGAAAATCAAAGAGAGAGAGAAGAAGCCATCTAGCTACTAGCTATGGACCCGTAGGTCTGTGGTAAACTACTCACCCATCATCGGAAGGGCAGCAAGGTTAATGAAGAAGCCCTCCGTGATCGATCCCCCCTCCGGCAGAGTACCGGAAAAGGCCTCCAGATGGGATCACGGAAGAACAGAGGCTTGAAGTGGCGGAAATGTTTTCTCTTCTGTCTCTCTGGTATATTGGGAATATTTGGGAATTTATAGCGCTGGAATTAGGTCAGGAGGGGCTAGGAGGGGCCCACAAGCTTGGGTGGCGCGCCCTACCCCCAGGGCGCGCCTCCCGAGCTTGTGGCTCCCTCGTGGCTCCTCTGGTCTTCTCTCGATGCTTCGTGGGTCTCTTCTGGTCCATAAAAAATTAATCCAAAGTTTTTTTCCTCATTTGGACTCTTTTTAATAATGATTTTCTGAAAAGACAAAAACAAGCAAAAAACAGAACTGGCACTGGGCACTGAGTTAATAGGTTAGTCCCAAAAAATGATATATAATGGCATATAATTGCATATAAAACATCCAAGATTGATACTATAATAGCATGGAACAATCAAAAATTATAGATACATTGGAGACGTATCATCGACGTTCACACGACACCACTAAAGGAAGCAACAACATACATATCATCAAAATATTGAACGAATACTAAATTCACATGATTACTTATGACCAGACTTCTCCCATGTCGTCAAGAACAAAAGTAACTACTCACAAATCATATTCATGTTCAAGATCAGAGGGGTATTGAATAGCATTTAGGATCTGAACATATAATCTTCCACCAAATAAACCAACTAGCATCAACTACAAGATGTAATCAACACTACTAGCAACCCACAGGTACCAATCTGAGGTTTTGGGACAAAGATTGAATACAAGAGATGAACTAGGGTTTGAGATGAGATGGTGCTGGTGAAGATGTTGATGAAGATTGGTCCTCCCACGATGAGAGGATCGTTGGTGATGTCGATGGCTTCGATTTCCCCCTCTCGGAGGGAAGTATCCCCGGCGGAATCACTCCGCCGGAGAGCAAAATTGCTACTGCCCAGGTTCCGCCTCGAGATGGCGGCGCTTCGTCCCGAAAGTCTACTCTATATTTTTTAGCACAAATAAGCCTATATAGCAGAAGGAGGGGGCCGAAGGCCGGCTGTGGGCCCCACAAGGCATCAGGGCGCGCCGAGGGGGGCGCGCCCTGTTGCCTTGTGGGTAACTGGTGGGTCCCCTCTGGTATTCCTTTCCTCCAGTATTTTTTATATATTCAATAAAAAATCTCCGTGAAATTTCAGGTCAATTGGAGCTCTGTAGAATAGGTATATCTGCTGTAGCTATTTCAGGTCCAGAATTCCAGCTGTCGGTATTCTCCCTCTTCATATAAATCATGCAAATTAAGAGAGAAAAGGCATAAGAATTGCATCCTAAAGTGAAATAATGACCAAATACATTATAAGTAATAGTAGGAAATCATGATGCAAATTGGACGTATCAACTCCCCCAAGCTTAGACCTCGCTTGTCCTCAAGCGAAAGCCGAAATCGATAATCATGACCACATGTTTAGAGAGAGAGGCGTCGATAAAAATAAAATACGGACATGAAGGCATCATGATTTTTATTATAACAACAATATATCTCCATAAAACTTCTCATGAAAAAGTAACAATTCACGTAGGAGATATGCCCTAGACGCAATAATAAATGTTATTATTTATCCCCACGTTCGTAATTAAGTTTATATTCCGTGCTATAACTGCTATGATTCTTGAGTCTACAATAACCACGAGGCTCGGAGGGAAACTCATATGCACGTGTGGAATAATAAACGGTAAAATGTATTCCTAGTCTAGCCTCTAAGACTAGCTCAAGTGTTGCATGATGGTTTTGTTTTCCTGATCATGGGCATGACTATGCCGACAACTTTGAGGGCACAATGTTAGAAGAACATTTGTGTTGAATCGACCCGAATTGATGTTATGCTATGAGATACGTTCGTCACAAGTTAATGGTTAATAACACAAAGAAAATTAACGTTTGCATAATTCCTTAGACCATGAGAGTGTCGAGTTTCTTCATGCTTGCTTCATGAACTTTGGGGTTTGTTAAACGTCATCCGTAAATGGGTGGCTATTACGGCGGCTTACGGGTTCATGGAAAAGTGTGTCAAAGGACTTGATAGCTCAAGATTGGGATTTGCTCCTCCGACGATGGAGAGATATCTCTGGGCCCTCTCGGTGTTACGGTATCCACCATCGTCTGGCCAGACACATTGTGATTTGATCACAGGGATGCCGGAACACGGGAACGAAAAAAGAGAACAAAACCGGTAACGAGGTAACTGGCATAGTGGACAAGTTGTTGATTCACGGGGATACCGATAAGTCTCACCTCGGGTGTTTGTAACATATCGCGAAGCAACAGGAATAGCACACGGGAATTGGAGGTTCACTCCAATATTTATTCGTGTGGGTATAGGGGTCAATATGGGTGTCCACGCCTCCGATGTTGATCATTGATCGGAAAGTGTTCCGGCCATGTCTATGCTACACCGAACCTATAGGGTCACACGCTTAAGGGTCATCTATCTGCTGAATACTAGACAAGGAGTCTGATAGAAAGTCACCGGAAAAGTTTCGGAGACAACGGAAAAGTTCCGGAGAGAGAACACCGGAATAGTTTCGGTAAAACTGAAAAGTTGTTTCAGGGTATACCATAAAGTCAAATTGGTTTTGGCACACGCCTGGTAATTCTTGGAGGGTGCCAGAATTGTTCTGGGAACTTCTGGGATTTTTCGGAGAAAAAACCCGGAAATGTTCCGGAGCTGCTAGAACCGCTTTGTTTGCTTTTCGCAGATGAAAATCACTAATCCGGAATTGTTTCGGAACACGTCCAAAATTATTTTAGTGGGTACTGGAAATGTTCTAAGACCTACAGAAATATTTTCGGATTTAACGGTCGCGGAAAAATGTTTCCGTGAATAGTGAAAGTGCTTTTTGGGTTACTTTATGGAAAGCCACCTTTTAGGGCTTTTCCCAAAAGGCTTCTAGAAGGACTTGGGGACTAAGGAACCCCTTTTGGGGGGGACCCACTAGGGGGTGGCCAGCCATGGTGAGGCTCCTTCATGGGGCCCCACTTGCCCTCTTACCTTCCCCTTTATGCCCTTGTGAAGGACTCCATTCATGGGCATTTTGGGGTTTTGGAATGCCACCCCACCCCTTGGGATTTCCTATAAATAGAGGTGGAGAGGTGCTCTCCACACTCACTCCTTTCTCACATACAAGTGCCATGCATGATCTGGCTTCTCTCTCCCTCCCCACGAAATAGTTTCGTAGAGCCGAAAGGCTGTCTGGGTTCCGGTGGGAACTAATTCTGGACGGCGAAGCCCTGCCAGATAGATGACACCGTATGTGTGCAACCCCGTAGAGAGGTCGTAGGTTCGATCTCTTTGCCCGAGGGGCTGTTCGAGAGTGCCTCCCGAAGGGCTGTCCGAGTGACCGTCCAAGTTTTGAGGGTCCTCCCGAAGGGCTGTCCGTGACACCGTCCGAGGGACTGTCCGACCGCCTCCCGGAGGGCTGTCCGACGAGCAGACAAGGGAGAACATCCTTGCGGTTGGGAGGTTGTAAATCCTAGCTACGGGGATCTGCACCGACGATCTACATCGACTTTACTTCCGCTGCGCTACGAGTCGGTAACGATCGGATCGAAACCTTGTATGCAGTCTTCATAGTGGTCCTGGGCTGGTGCGTAGGTCGGAATTTTTTTGTTTTCTGCTGCGTTCCCCAACAATGGCATCATGAGCCGTGCTATGCATAGATGTAGGTTACGATATAGAATACATAGAGATGTATGGGTGTTGCATAATATAATTTTGTAGTAGATGAGATCTATTGCTGAAAATTATTTATGCGGGTAGCAGATGAAATCTATTATCCGATGTTCTTGTTGCTTCCCTTGAATTTGCGTATTTCTGATCTTGATAACGGTATGGTGGAGTTTCAAAGTTCTGGCAATCCGCGATCCTGATTGATCAACGAAGTGCTAACAGTTCTTTGAATTCCACCATAGTTAAAAGAAAGATGAAATTTCGCACACGAAAGGGCAATGCAGATATGATCTGCACGGGGGTCATGCGTATGACGAAGTTAAGTATGGGGCTCGATATTTTATTATCTCGTGTTTCATACACCCCGCAAAGTTAATCTCGCGACTTGAATAATCATACTTGATGATGGACGTTGGTAGCTTCGGTTTGTTTCGAAACCTTAGAAGCCACGTAAAATAAATTTTTGCATAAATCGATTAGAGGCGTCTAACTTGGTTTTGCAGGATGTGCATGTGATGTGGTATAGCAATGCTCATATTAATTTAATTATGTATGAGATGACTATATGATGTAAATTTACTAACATGACCTGCGTGTCATGATTCGGCATGATGGCTGGAGCCATATGATTGTCACTTTAATGACCTGCGTGTCAACCTTAAGTAATGCACTTATTTTATTAGCTATAGAGATAGCAATATTATCTGGTGCATCGACAAGGTGGTGGCAAACTTCGCAAAGGTGAACACCGATGCGAATGCCGAAGACGAAGAAATTAAAGACTTCTTCGTCAGAAAGGGCTATACCATATCATGCTATTATGAATTGCCTGAGATGTTTATCCCTTATGATGCACCCTTTTGATTGTGCGGCAGTCGCTTTTATTAGGGTGATCTCTCACTTAAAATATCAAGTAGTTAGTGTTCTCCCAAGTGTAGCACCTTCACAGCATCTTTCCTTTCGGGGTGCGCCATGTCTACATGGGTACGAACGATTGTACGGGTGTAAGGCGGGTGAGGTCAGACCTCGCAGCGAGATCACTTGGTTGTCTTGACGTTCTGGCTTGATCGTCCTGAGCTCGGAACACGCCCATCGATAGATGAACAAGAATCACATAGAGATGTGATTGGCAAGTTGGCCTACCGACTAAAATTCTCATCATCAGTGATGTCCACATCAATGGCGTTGAATTGAAATGCGGGTCTTGTATCACTCACAATCAATTATGAGAGATATTGATTTGAGTGGGAGCGCATGATACGTCTCCAACATATCTATAATTTATGAAGTATTCATGCCATGTTTATAACAATTCTATATGGTTTTGGTATGATTTGATTAGAACTAACCCGGACTGACGCTGTTTTCAGCAGAACTACCGTGGTGTTCTTTTTGTGCAGAAATAAAAGTTCTCCAAATGAGCTGAAACTTTTTGACGATTTTTTTGGAAAAAAAAGACACTAGAAGCTTCGTGGAAGGACCAGAAGAGCCACGAGGTGCCCACGAGGCACCGGGGCGTGCCACCCCCCCATGCGCTACCTGGTACCTCGTGGGGCCCACGTGGCTCCGTCTGACCCGATTCCAACGCTGAAAAATCCTATAAATAGAGAAACCCCCAGAAATAACCCTAGATGAGTTTTTACGCCGCCGCAAGCCTCTGTACCTCCACGATCTCATCTACAGCCCTTTTCTGGCACCCTGCCGGAGGGGGGAATCATCACCGGAGGCCATCTTCATCAACCCGGCGGTCTCCATGACGAGGAGGGAGTAGTTCACCCTCGGGGCTGAGGGTTTGTACCAGTAGCTATGTGTTTTATCTCTCTCTCTCTCGTGTTCTTGATTTGGCACGATCATATGGTGTTTCTTCCCTCTCTATCCTTGTTGTGATGAATCGAATCTTTTCCCTTTGAGGTTTCGCTATTGTTGGATTGAATATTTCATATTTGAGAACACTTGATGTATGTCTTGCATATGAATACCCGTGGTGACAATGGGGTATTATATTGATTCACTTGATATATGTTTTGGCACTCAACTCGCGGATTCCCGCGGTGACATTGGGGTAATCTATGCATATGGGTTGATGCACGTTTTCATTATCTTTTCTCCGATAGAAACTTTGGGGTGCTCCTTGGAGTTCTTTGTGTGGATTGAATATTATGATTATGAAGTTGTTTGATGCATATCGTATAATCAACTCACGGATACTTGTGGTGACATTGGAGTATCTAGGTGACATTAGAGTTGGTTGATGTGTATCATATGGTGTTATTTTAGTACGAACTCTAGGGCTGTTTGTGACACTTATAGGAATAGCTCAATAGATTGATCGGAAAGGATAACTTTGAGGTGGTTTCGTACCCTACAAACAATTTCTATCTTATGTTCTCCGCTAATAGGAACTTGGGAGTGATTCTTTATCGCACGTTGAGGGATGGTTATATGATCCAATTATATTAGCACTGTTGAGAGATTGCACTAGCAAAAGTATGAACCCTAGGCCTTGTTTATAAGCATTGCAATACCGTTTGTTCTCACTTTTGTTACTTGCTACCTTGCTGTTTTTATATTTTCATATTACAAAAACCTACATCTACTATCCATACTACACTTTTATCACCATCTCTTCGCCGAACTAGTGCATCTATACAATTTACCATTGTATTGGGTGTGTTGGGGACACAGGAGACTCTTTGTTATTTGGTTGCAGGGTTGTTTGAGAGAGACCATCTTCATCCTACGCCTCCCACGGATTGATAAACCTTAGGTCATCCACTTGAGGGAAAATTGCTACTGTCCTACAAACCTCGGCGCTTGGAGGCCCAACACGAGTCTACAAGAACAAGTTTTGTAGTAGACATCAAGCTCTTTTCTGGCGCCGTTGCCGGGGAGGTGAGTGCTTGAAGGTATATCTTTAGATCTTGCAATCGAATCTTTTAGTTTCTTGTTTTATCACTTGTTTGGTTTATAAAAGAAAAAAAATGGAATTGAGGTTGCCTCATATTATTCGTCTTTATCATGTCTTTCTTGAAAATGATGGATCCGAAAATTGTGGTCAATTAATAGAAGAATAATTCAATAAAATGTTTGGCATAAAATATTTGAATGATGAGCATGATTGCAATGTTGTTAGTATGAATTCTTTGAAGATCCATGATTCTAATGATATGCAAAGCTACAAGCTTGGGGATGCTATGTTTGATGAAGATGATATTTTTAGTCCCCCAAGTTTTGATGAGCAAATTTGTTATGATGATAGCATGCCTCCTATTTAGGATGATTATATTGATAAAAGTGGATTTGGAGAGGTCACAACTTTATTTAATGATGATTCCACTACTTTGGAAGAGGTTTCAATTGATTATGATGGGAACAAGATTGCTACTTATGATGATTATTGTGATGATACTTATGTTATGAAAAAGAGTGATGATTATTATTATAATACTTGTCATAATTATGAATACCCTTTTACTGAACATTACTCTTTTAATGTGGAAACAATTTTTAGTATTCAAGTATCACATGATGCTCCCACTATTATGAATGAGAAGAAAATTGCTTGTGTGGAGAGTAATAAAAATTCTATGCTTGTAGGTCATGAAAAGAATGCTTTATGTGATAGTTATATTGTTGAATTCATTCATGATGCTACTGAAAATTATTATGAGAGAGGATCATATGCTTTTAGGTGTTGCAATAATATCAAGTTTCCTCTCTATGTGTTGAAAGTTTTGAAGTTATACTTGTTTTGCCTTCCTATGCTAGTTAATTCTTTCTCCTATAAAATATTTTCTCACAAAATCCCTATGCATAGTAAGTGGGTTAGGCTTAAATGTGCTAGTCATATGCTTCATGATGCTATCTTTGTGTTTCAATTCTTTACTTTTATTTGAGCATCATTGAAATCATCATGCCTAGCTAAAAAGGCATTAAAGAAAAGCGCTTGTTGGGAGACAACCCAATATTTATACCTATTGTTTTTGTGTGTTAACATGATTAATATACTGTAGTAATCATGTTTTATATGTTTTGTTTCAATAATGTGCCAAGTAAAGCCTTTGGGATAGTGTGGATACTTGTTGATTCGATTCTGTGCAAAAACAGAAACTTTTTCGTCCAGTGCTGGAATTTCTATTCTGTACTGGAGCGTGAGAAAATTCTGAAATTTTTACAGAGAATTCTTTTACAAATTTTTTACGTTGTACTAATTTTTCAGAATTTTTGGAGGTACATAAGTATGGTTTTTAAATCACTCACTACATGCTGTTCTGTTTTTGACAGATTCTGTTTTCGGTGCATAGTTTGCTTGTTTTAGTGTTTCCATAGCTTATATTGAGTAATATAAATTATGGAAATGATAGAATACAGTAGGAATTATGTGAGATTAATTATGAAACTTGTATTGACAGTACTTAAGTGGATGATTTATTTTTATCATACTAACCTATCTCACCAAGTCCCGTTAAGTTTTGTGTGACTGAAGTTTTCATGTTTTGGGTGAGATATCGATATGAGGAGAATAAGGAGTGGCAAGACCCTAAGATTGGGGATGCCCAAGGCACCCCAAGGTAATATTCAAGGAAGACACAAGCAACTAAGCTTGGGGATGCCCCGGAAGGCATCCCCTCTTTCGTCTTCAACATTATCGGTAACCTCACTCGGAGCTATATTTTTATTCGTCACATAATATGAGTTTTGCTTGGAGTGTCATTTTATTCTGTTGATATTTGCTTGCTGTTATCAATAATCATGTTTTGTATCTTTTAGTTCAATATAAAATTCCAATTATAGCCTTTACCAGGCTCAGTTTGCAAGTTCATGTGTTGCTGTTTGAAAACAGAAAGTTTTCTGTTATGTCCAGAATATTACTGAATAGTCAGAACATGATAAAAATCTGAAATTTTTACACAGTAAGAATGCATGAGTTCTCCGTCACGTGGTAATTTTTCAGAATTTTTGGAGTTAGGGAAGTATGGATTCCTATTCACCCTTTACAGACTGTTCTGTTTTGGCAGATTGCTGTTATAGTTGCATTGTTTGCATATGTTTGTGTGTTTAATGTTTCTATTTGAGGATAGGAGTATTAAATATGAAGAGGCATTTAGTATGCAATGTTTAATTATAATTTTAGTGATTTGCTACAGTAGAGAATGTTAAGGTTTTGAGTTGATTTATACTAACTTATCTCACGAGTTCTTGTTGAGTTTTGTGTGGATGAAGTATTTAAGATTTAGGGAAACCGTGATATGAGAGGAATTAAGGAGACACAAGAGCTAAAGATTGGGGATGCCCAAGGCATCCCAAATTAATATTTCAAGAAGTCTCAAGCATCTAAGCTTGGGGATGCCCCGGTAGGCATCCCACCTTTCTTCATCAACAATTATCGGCCAGTTTTGGTTGAGCCTAAGTTTTTGCTTCTTCACATGATATGTGCTATTCTTGGAGTGTCATTTTATTTTGTTTTATTTGCTGTTTGAATAAAATACTTGAGATCTGAAATTTTTAAATGAGAGAGAGTCCCCACATAGCTACCTATTTACTTAACTACTCATTTGGTCTTCACTTATATCTTTTTGGAGTAGTTTGTCATTTACTCTTGTTCTTCACTTATATCCTATGAGTAAATTGTTGAAATGAATTGAATATCATAAAGTTGAAATTTATATGCTTCATATGCTTGTCCCATGGGGAGTAGTGACTTCACATACAAGAAGTATAAGTGGTAAAATTTATTGAAAGTTAACAAACATAGCATTGGTCACTTGAACAATTCATGAAAGAATTTTGAAGGAAGAGAAATTTCACATATAAATATACTATCTTGGACATCTTCTATGATTGTGAGCCCCCATTAATTATTTTTAAGCTTGATCAAGTAGTTGACGTTGGACAAGGAAGACAACGTAATGAGTTATGTTTGTTTATATTCACATAGAAGTTATATTGTCATGAATCCTCTAACATGTGGTGCTTGCTTAGGTTCTTTTGCTAGCCAAAACTTCGTACTAAGTAGAAGTACTACTTGTGCATCTAAAAACCCTTAAACCCAGTTTCTTGCCATGAGAGTCCACTATATCTACCTATGGATTGAATAAGATCCTTCAAGTAAGTTGTCATCGGTGCAAAAAGCAATAAAAATTGCTCCTAAAATATGTATGATCTTTTATTTCAAAGGAAAATAAGCGTTGTACGAACTTGTGATGGTAAAGAAATAAAAGCGACGGACTGCATAATAAAGGTTGCTATCACAAGGGGCAATATAACGTGACGTTCCTTTGCATTAAGGGCTTGTGCATCCAACAACAAAAAGCGCATGACAACCTCTGCTTCCCTCTGCGAAGGGCCTAACTTTTACTTTTCTGTATTTACTTTTCTGCATTTACTTTTATGCAAGAGTCATTAATGTTCATCCCTATTCCGCTCTATTTATTCTTTAGTTGGCAAGCATTATGTGGTAGGGAAAAATCCAGGCACATATATCCAGTTGAATATAGATGATCATGAGTTATTATTGTTGACATTATCCCTGAGATAAATAAGTTGGGAGGCGAAACATTAAGCCCCTATCTTCCTATGTGTTTGACTGAAATGGTTTGTTTTAAAAATATGCTTTGAGTGTCAGCAATCATGGAAGACTAAAAGATGGTTGAGTATGTGGAATTTGCTAGATCAAAGCTCTTACATAGACCCTTCCTGAAAATAAGATGAATTGCAATTGTTTGATGACTGAGAACATAGTTTGTTAGTTTTCAAGAAAGTTTATGGCCTATACTTTAAACATGTGAATAGCTTGCTACTTGATCATGAGAAGTTTTATGAGATGTGCTACTGATTATGATATATATTGATGCTTGAAAAAGTGATTGAAATTATCATTGATCAAACTTATGCACTATGCTAGCATTCACACTTCATAAATTATTTCTTTTATCATTTACCTACTCGAGGACGAGCAGGAATTAAGCTTGGGGATGCAGATACGTCTCCAACGTATCTATAATTTATGAAGTATTCATGCCATGTTTATAACAATTCTATATGGTTTTGGTGTGATTTGATTAGAACTAACTCGGACTGACGCTGTTTTCAGCAGAACTACCGTGATGTTGTTTTTGTGCAGAAATAAAAGTTCTCCAAATGAGCTGAAACTTTTTGATGATTTTTTGGGACAAAAGAGACACTAGAAGCTTCGTGGAAGGACCAGAAGAGCCACGAGGTGTCCACGAGGCACCGGGGCGCGCCACCCCCCAGGCGCGCCCTGGTACCTCGTGGGGCCCACGTGGCTCCGTCTGACCTGATTCCAACGCTGAAAAATCCTATAAATAGAAAAACCCCAAAAATAACCCTAGATGAGTTTTTACGCCGCCGCAAGCCTCTGTACCTCCACGATCTCATCTACAGCCCTTTTCCGCCACCCTGCCGGAGGGGGGAATCATCACCGGAGGCCATCTTCATCATCCCGGCGGTCTCCATGACGAGGTGGGAGTAGTTCACCCTCGGGACTGAGGGTTTGTACCAGTAGCTATGTGTTTTATCTCTCTCTCTCGTGTTCTTGATTTGGCACGATCTTGATGTATCGCGAGCTTTGTTAATATAGTTGGATCATATGGTGTTTATTCCCTCTCTATCCTTGTTGTGATGAATTGAATCTTTTCCCTTTGAGGTTTCGCTATTGTTGGATTGAATATTTCAGATTTGAGAACACTTGATGTATGTCTTGCATATGAATACCCGTGGTGACAATGGGGTATTATATTGATTCACTTGATATATGTTTTGGCACTCAACTCGCGGATTCCCGCGGTGACATTGGGGTAATCTATGCATATGGGTTGATGCACGTTTTCATTATCTTTTCTCCGATAGAAACTTTGGAGTGCTCCTTGGAGTTCTTTGTGTGGATTGAATATTATGATTATGAAGTTGTTTAATGCATATCGTATAATCAACTCACGGATACTTGTGGTGACATTGGAGTATCTAGGTGACATTAGAGTTGGTTGATGTGTATAATATGGTGTTATTTTAGTACGAACTCTAGGGCTGTTTGTGACACTTATAGGAATAGCTCAATAGATCGATCGGAAAGGATAACTTTGAGGTGGTTTCATACCCTACAACAATTTCTTTCTTATGTTCTCCGCTAAAAGGAACTTTGGAGTGATTCTTTATCGCACGTTGAGGGATTGTTATATGATTCAATTATGTTAGCATTGTTGAGAGATTGCACTAGTGAAATTATGAACCCTAGGCCTTGTTTTCAAGCATTGCAATACCGTTTGTGCTCCGTTTTATCACTTGCTACCTTGCTGTTTTTATATTTTCAGATTACAAAAACCTACATCTACTATCCATACTACACTTGTATCACCATCTCTACGCCGAACTAGTGCACCTATACAATTTACCATTGTATTGGGTATGTTGGGGACACAAGAGACTCTTTGTTATTTGGTTGCAGGGTTGTTTGAGAGAGACCATCTTCATCCTACGCCTCCCACGGATTGATAAACCTTAGGTCATCCACTTGAGGGAAAATTGCTACTGTCCTACAAATCTCTGCGCTTGGAGGCCCAACACGAGTCTACAAGAACAAGTTGTGTAGTAGACATTAGCGCACTGTAGAATTAACTTGTTTAATTCTCTAGGCAATTAATTATGAACTTTGTCTAAGTGAAATTTGCATAATAGTTGTAGAATAATGGCTCACGTTTCCACCTTCCCTATTAAAATTGAATAGCTGTTATATATCTGGTTAAAACTTTACGATTGGTAACGTAATATGAGGATTGTCCTCAAGAGTGCCGAGAAGGATTTTGTCCTATCGCATGCTTTCGGTATCCTCCCGCTAATGCTATGGATGATGTGACTCTCGTCCTTCGATCCAAAAGCTAGAATTCCGTTACGGTCAAGTGCAATATGTTTGCTTCCATGAGACCCGAACTTCTAAAGTTTGGGATAGCTATGTGATATTCATGGAACTGAAAATTAGTTTCAGATACAAACAAAGGCTAAAAGATATGAGATATCCAAAGAAATGTTTGTTTGCAAACTATTAGTAAAAGTGTTTACTATGCATTTGACTAATACGAGAGGGATCCAGAAGAACACCTATCATATGATGAAGGTGAATAAAACAACAACTTAAAGAGAAAGGAAATGTCCAAAGGGTGTTAGTGGGACTTACACACCTAGGAAGTCCGGGGCTAACGCCACTCTTAAGTTGAGTGCTTCTTCTGAGAGTAGGAGAAATACTAAAAGTTAAACTGTTAGAAGTATAAAGGCAAAAAGAGAGAAGACTGGAATGTCCAGCTCATGTATGAAAGTCATACAAGCTATTGATGTGTAGAAGGCTGGTCAAAGAAATAGTTCTTGGGAATTGTGATTAAATTGTTAGTCACTAATTCTTGGGTATTGTGAGTTGATCACAAAAATACCCGCTCGATTGCATTCTGCTGCGACTCGATGCAAGAACTACTACGGCCTAAAAGACTTGCCGGAGTGAGGTTTAGATATGTGCTGGGAACATAGTAAAAGTTGCTATACTCGGTACATTACCTATGTATTTATTTTCATAATTCATTTTGGAGTTTTTATACACTCTAGCCCATTGCATAAAGTATCTTGCAAGAAGGTTGTTCATAAGAGAACTTTTGATGTTCGGTGTTATGAATAACATAAGGGCCATGCTTCCATCATGGATGGAATGTATGTTATGAATATTGATAATAATATATTACCTCCGTATTTAATTTCATAATTCATTTTAGAGTTTTACACACTCTAGCCCATTGCATAATGTTTGTTGCAAAAGGGTTGTTCATAAAAGAACAATTGTTGTTCAGTGTTATGAATAACATAAGGGCCATACTTCCATCATGAATGGGATGTATGTTATGAATATTGATGGTAATATGATACATCCATAACACTGACGCTAAATATCGCAAGACTAAGGGAATACCACACATGTGTGGCACTGCATTTGGTCACATTGGAGAAACCCGCATGGAGAAATTCCATAATGATGGATTTTGAAGTCGTTTGATTATGAATCATCTGACACTTGCAACTTTCCTCCGAAAAGTGAAGTGACTGAAATACCGTTCACAGGCCATAAGGAACGAGTAACGAACTTATTGGTGATCGTACATTTTGATGTATGTAGTCCGATAAATGTTGTTGCTAGCAGTGGATTTATCTATCTTCAGAAATGACTCAAGTAGATATATGGATATTTACTTGATGAGACATAAGTCTGGATCTTTTGAAATCATTCATAAGGTTTTCAAAAATGAAGTAGAAATTATTGTAACAAGAAAATTATGTTTCTGCAAACTAGATTCCCGAAAGGAATATTTGAGTTACAAGTTTAGCGAATGTCTGATGAGTTGTGAAAAGAGTTTCATAACTTACACCTCACGGAGCACCACTGTGAGTGGAATATCCGTGAAGATGTAATCAAACCATTTATGACATGGTAAGATCAAAGATGACATAAATCAATTTGCCATTATCCCTTTTAAAAGTAATGCTTTAGAGACTGCGGCTTTTACACTGAAAAGAGCACCATCAGATCTGTTGAAATGACTCCATGGTATGGTACACCCAACCATGTTATGTCTTTTCTTAACATTTGGAATATGGGGCTTGTGTAAAATATTTACAAACCTATTCCAAATCAGACAAGTGCTACTTTGTAGGTTATCCCAAGTTATTGGGTATTCCCCCACCACTGTACCGAGGCAAAAGGTTTTGCCACAAAGAACGGTATGCTTTTGAAGAAAATGGTTCTTGTAAAAAGGTGAGTGGGAGGACAGTGCAACTCGACGAGATAACAATATCTTCATCATCAGATCAAAGGAAAGAAACCTTGGAAGTAATTCCAGAGTTTCCTACTGCGACTGATACGGAAGCCTCTACAAGAGATGTATGGACTTCGGTCGAACTTGCAACTGAACCACGTAGGAAAAACTCGTGCAAACCTCTCAGGTGCGCAAGCGAGATATTGTTGTTAGACAACAGTATACCTACGATACACAAGGAAGCGTTGATGGGCCCTGACTCCGGAATTGGCTAAATGCCAATATAATCCGAGATAGTTTCCATATAAATGATTAAAGATTATATCTTGATAAACCCTTCGGAAGACTTAGAGTCTAACGAACATTAATGGAACTATAAACTGATGTGGATAAAATGTTTTATCCATAAAGCTTGACTTGTTGCAATAACAAATTCAAGGAGTTAACTACGATGAGATTGTCTCACCGTAGCGATGCTTAAAGTCAGATCGGGTTAAACTAGCAATTAATACATATTTCAATCTTGAGATATGATACATGGATGCCAAAAGGATTTCCATGTGATGGAAATGCAACCTAGGACTTGCATGTGATACAGTTCGAAGTATTTTGTCAATCCAGAGGATGCTAGTAAGTATGCAAACTTCAGAGCTCCAGCAATGGACAGAAGAGAGCAAAATGGAGTTGGAATCTTCGTTTTGATGAAATAGTCAAAAGAGTTTGATTTCATCAATGGATAACGAAGATGCTTGTGGTTACAAGAAAGTAAGTGGGGGCATAATAATATTTCTAAAAACTTTGTGTGCTTGACACATTGTTGATTGGAAATAATATAAATTTCTTGACACGAATTAGGACTTCATTGAAAATAGTTTTTCGATGAAGTGCTTGGGCTAAATAGCCTTGATATTAGGCATATTTATATATGAGATAGAATTGCCTAATAGGCTAAGCCAAAAATACATATTGACAAGATGCTAAAACAGTTTAGCATAAGAACGCCAAGGAGTGATTCTTGCCGAAGTCACATGGAAAGAGTTTTGCAAGAGTCGGTAACCCAAAACACTGATGAGCAAAATACATGATGGAGATCCCACACACTCTTGTGTTTGGATTAATCATATATTCCATGGTATGTAAAACAACTAGATATGTCCGATACTTCCAAGCTGTTGCGAGTATAGATACCAAAGTGATCAAAGTACTGATCATGGGACAACAGTGGAAAATGTCATTAAGTACTAAAGTAGCACTGATGACATGTTTTCTCGCAAGCAGAGATTATGAAGTGCTCGTTGTAAGTAATCACATCGATACAGTCTTCATCAATGCTCCATGCGATTTTTGATTTAACTTAAGGGTTTTGTGTAATACACGATATGGTGGCACGGTAGTTGGAAATTGTTCCAAACAAGTTACTGTGGCGATGTCTATAACAAAGGCTAAGTATGTTGACGCTTTGGAAGCGACTAAGAAGATGTTGAATCATATAGTTCATTCATGAACTTAGTATGGTTCCAAGAAGGCTTTGGTCAATGGGACACTATTGTAGATAGTCGCTCCATAGCTCAGTCTAGGGAATCAAGGTTTGACCTGTGATTCACATATATACAAAGCCAAGTCCACACAAAATATGAATTTTGTGAAAGCGTGAAAACACGAGGAGATGCAAAGATACAAACAGAACTGAAGTTGTCAGGTCCGTTGGACATCAGGCTATACCACGAGCGAAGCATATTTTACACCGGTATGCCATAGGTGTAAAGTGTTTTAGCATTGACTAGATTATTGACTCTAGTGCAAGTGGGAGTCTGTAGGAGATATGCCCTAGAGGCAATAATAGATGTTATTATTTATCCCCATGTTCGTAATTAAGTTTATATTCCGTGCTATAACTGCTATGGTTCTCGAGTCTACAATAACCATGAGGCTCGGAGGGAAACTCATATGCACGTGTGGAATAATAAATGGTAAAATGTATTCCTAGTCTGGCCTCTAAGACTAGCTCAAGTATTGCATGATGGTTCTGTTTTCCTGATCATGGGCATGACTATGCCGACAACTTTGAGGGCACAATGTTAGAAGAATATTTGTGTTGAATTGACCCGAATTGATGTTATGCTATGAGATACATTCGTCACAAGTTAATGGTTAATAACACAGAGAAAGTTAACGTTTGCATAATTCCTTAGACCATGAGAGTGTCGAGTTTCTTCATGCTTGCTTCATGAACTTTGGGGTTTGTTAAATGTCATCCGTAAATGGGAGGCTATTACGGCGGCTTACAGGTTCATGGAAAAGTGTGTCAAGGGACTTGATAGCTCAAGATTGGGATTTACTCCTCCGACGATGGAGAGATATCTCTGGGCCCTCTCGGTGTTACGGTATCCACCATCGCCTGGCCAGACACATTGTGATTTGATCATAGGGATGCCGGAACACGGGAACGAGAAAAGAGAACAAAACCGGTAACGAGGTAACTGGCATAGTGGACAAGTTGTTGATTCACGTGGATGCTGATAAGTCTCACCTCGGGTGTTTGTAACATATCGCGAAGCAATAGGAATAGCACACGGCAATTGGAGGTTCACTCGAATATTTATTCGTGTGGGTATAGGGGTCAATATGGGTGTCCACGGCTCCGATGTTGATCATTGATCGGAAAGTGTTTCGGCCATGTCTATGCTTCACCGAACCTATAGGGTCACACGCTTAAGGGTCATCTATCTACTGAATACTAGACAGGGAGTCTGAGAGAAAGTCACCGGAAAAGTTTCGGAGACAACGGAAAAGTTCCGGAGAGAGAACACCGGAATAGTTTCGGTAAAACTGAAAAGTTGTTTCAGGGTATACCATAAAGTCAAATTGGTTTCGGCACATGCCTAGAAATTCTTGGAGGGTGCCAGAATTGTTCTGGGAACTTCTGGGATTTTTCGGAGAAAAAACCCGGAAATGTTCCGGAGCTGCCGGAACCGCTTTGTTTGCTTTTCGCAGATGAAAATCACTAATCCGGAATTATTTCGGAACGCGTCCAAAATTATTTTAGTGGGTGCTGGAAATGTTCTAAGACCTACAGAAATATTTTCGGATTTAACGGTCGCGGAAAAATGTTTCCATGAATAGTGAAAGTGCTTTTTGGGTTACTTTATGGAAAGCCACCTTTTAGGGCTTTTCGCAAAAGGCTTCTAGAAGGACTTGGGGACTAAGGAACCCCTTTTGGGTGGGACCCACTAGGGGGTGGCCAGCCATGGTGAGGCTCCTTCATGGGGCCCCACTTGCCCTCTTACCTTCCCCTTTATGCCCTTGTGGAGGACTCCATTCATGGGCATTTTGGGGTTTTGGAATGCCACCCCACCCCTTGGGATTTCCTATAAATAGAGGTGGAGAGGTGCTCTCCACACTCACTCCTTTCTCACATACAAGTGCCATGCATGATCTGGCTTCTCTCTCCCTCCCCGCGAAATAGTTTCGTAGAGCCGAAAGGCTGTCTGGGTTCCGGTGGGAACTAGTTCTGGACGGTGAAGCCCTGCCGGATAGATGACACCGTATGTGTGCAACCCCGTAGAGAGGTCGTAGGTTCGATCTTTTTGCCCGAGGGGCTGTTCGAGAGTGCCTCCCAAAGGGCTGTCCGAGTGACCGTCCGAGTTTTGAGGGTCCTCCCGAAGGGCTGTCCGTGACACCGTCCGAGGGACTGTCCGACCGCCTCCCGGAGGGCTGTCCGACGAGCAGACAAGGGAGAACATCCTCACAGTTGGGAGGTTGTAAATCCTAGCTGCGGGGATCTGCACCGACGATCTACATCGACTCTACTTCCGCTGTGCTACGAGTCGGTAACGATCAGATCGAAACCTTGTATGTAGTCTTCATAGTGGTCCTGGGCTGGTGCGTAGGTCAGAAATTTTTTGTTTTCCGTTGTGTTCCCCAACAATTCACCCACAAGATAAAGTATGAACTACAAACCCTATTGAAAACTAACAAACTATGATCTCAGTCACTGATGCAATTGCAATTCATCATATTATCAGAAAGAGTCTATGTAAGAGCTTTGTTTTGCAAGTTCACATACTCAACTATCATTTAGTCTTCTATGATTGCTGACACTCACGACATACTTATGGAGCAAAAGTTTCAGCTAGACACATAGAAAGATAGGGGCTTAGAGTTTCGCCTCCCAACTTATTTACCTCAAGGGTAATGTCAACAATAATAATTCATGATCACCTACACTCAATTCGATATATATATATATATATATATATATATATATATATATATATATATATATATCTGGATCTTTCCCCACCACATGATGCTTGCCAAGAGAGAAAATAAAAATGGAATAGAAAAGAATACTATTGACTTGCATAAACGTAAATACATAAAGTAAAAGATAGGCCCTTCGCAGAGGGAAGCAGAGGTTGTCATGCACTTTTTATTTTTGGAATGTGCAAACTCTTAATGTAAAGGAACATCACTTTATATTGCCCCTTGTGATAGCGACCTTTATTATCCAGTCTGTTGCTTTTATTTCTTCACCATCACAAGATCGTACAAAGCTTATTTTCCCTTACAATAAAAGTTCATGCATATTTAGGAGCAATTTTTATTGCTTTTGCACCGATGACAACTTACTTGAAGGATCTTATTTAATCCATAGGTAGATATGGTGGACTCTCATGACATGAAACTGGGTTTAAGGGTTTTTGGATGCACAAGTAGTATCTCTACTTAGTGCGGAATTTAAGCAAACATAACTCATTACGTTGTCTTCCTTGTCCAACGTCAACTGTTTGACATAGAATATTTAATGGGGGCTCACAATCACAAAAGATGTCCAAGATAGTATATTTATATGTGAGACCTCTCTTTCTTTATTACTTCTGCATGAATTGCAACAATGACCAATGCTATGTTTGTTAACTTCCAACAAGTTTTATCAATTATACTTCTTTTATGTGAAGTCATCACTCCCCATGGGATTAGCATATGATCTCTCTTGTTTTATTATTTTTATTTCTTTTTTGAGATTGGATCAACAAAAGTAAAACAACTCAACTCAAACTACTCTTTATTATATAACTCTCACACTCGATTACATAGATAGATAGATCACAAGGAAAAAACTAGAAACTAGATCATACTAAAACTTTTATTCTTCTAAATCATGAAATAACTAAAGATCGAACTAAGATAGATAATTATGATAAAAGTGATGGTGATACGATACCGGGGCACCTCCCCCAAGCTTGGCACAAGCCAAGGGTGGTGCCCATACCCGTGTACTCAAGTCTCCTTCTTCGGTGATGGTGGTGATGATGAGGTAGGCTTGTTTTTTATTACATCAATTAGGATATCTCTTAAACTCTAAATTTCCCGGAGTACATGCTGGATCATCTCCGCATTTTTCTGGACTTCTGCCATAATATGTTTATTCTCTTCCCCCAATGCTTTCTTCCCTGCATCACTTTCACTTGGACGAGAGATGTCCCAATTGGAAGGTATGTGCATGCGGGGAGTATTCTCAAATCCATAATTGTGAACCAAGTTATGAAAATTGTTCCGATGTAACCTGTGTAAGGGCCTCCTTGGGGGAAGCTCTTCCTGCACCTCTGGACTCCCATGGCTTGTTGTGCTTCTCATGGCTTGATGGGGATTTGGGGTTGTGGAGATGCCGGCAAGGGTACCCCTCTCGGAAGCCGGAGGGTGCACCTCTAGCGAATCCCCGTCATCTTCTTCCATGATAACATTTTCCTCCTCCTCTCTCTTGAGTTCCATCTGC
Organism: Elymus sibiricus; assembly: GCA_039707655.1. Classification (NCBI taxonomy): domain Eukaryota; kingdom Viridiplantae; phylum Streptophyta; class Magnoliopsida; order Poales; family Poaceae; genus Elymus; species Elymus sibiricus. The sequence goes on along the minus strand of CM077672.1, from coordinate 230,935,688 downwards.
AGCAACCAAGCGTCGTATCCCATGTTGTTGGAAGAAGAGGAAGACATGATGCCTGGCCACGAAAGTTGTATCACATACCTACCACTTTTCAGGGTTCTGGAGCGTTCCGGAAGGACTCTTGGATGCGTTCCTCCGGTGTCATCGTTTGAATAATATTAGTTTCAACATTAATGGGAGTACCTGAGATATAATGCTTAATTCCTTGCCCATTCACCACTCTCGGGTTGGTGCCTTCGGAGTTGTTGATTTTGATAGCTCCGGAGCGATAAACTTCTTCGATGATATATGGCCCTTCCCATTTAGAGAGAAGTTTTCCTGCAAAGAATCTGAAACGAGAGTTGTACAATAGAACTTGCTCACCCACTTTAAATTCCCATTTTTGAATTCTTTTATCATGCCATCTTTTAACTTTTTCTTTAAATAACTTGGCATTTTCATAGGTTTGGGTTCTCCATTCATCTAGAGAGCTAATATCAAATAACCTCTTTTCACCGGCAAGTTTTAAATCATAATTAAGTTCTTTAATTACCCAATAAGCTTTATGTTCTAACTCAAGAGGTAAATGACATGCTTTTCCATAGACTATTTTATATGGAGACATACCCATAGGATTTTTATAAGTAGTTCTGTAAGCCCATAATGCATCATCAAGTTTCTTAGACCAATTCTTCCTGGATCTATTAACAGTCTTTTGCAAAATTAATTTTATTTCTCTATTACTCAATTCAACTTGACCACTAGACTGAGGTTGATATGGAGATGCAATTCTATGATTAACATCATACATAGCAAGCAGTTTACGGAAAGCACCATGAATAAAATGTGAACCACCATCAGTCATCAAATATCTAGGGACTCCAAACCTCGGAAATATAACTTCTTTAAGCATTTTAATAGTTGTGTTGTGATCAGCACTGCTAGTTGGAATAGCTTCTACCCACTTAGTAACGTAATCAACAACAACTAAGATATTTGTATACCCATTAGAGGAAGGAAAAGGTCCCATATAATCAAAACCCCAAACATCAAATGGTTCAATAACAAGTAAATAATTCATAGGCATTTCCTGGCATCTACCAATATTACCAATTCTTTGACATTCATCACAAGATAGGACAAACTCACGTGCATCTTTAAAAAGAGTAGGCCAATAAAAACTAGACTGTAATACCTTATGTGCAGTTCTGTCTCCCGCATGGTGCCCCCCGTATGCTTCGGAGTGACACTTCCGTAGGATTTGTTCCTGTTCATACTCAGGTACACAACGTCTAACAACACCATCTACTCCTTCTTTATATAAATGTGGGTCACCCCAAAAGTAATGTCTTAAATCAAAGAAAAACTTTTTCTTTTGTTGGTATGTGAAACTAGGTGGTATAAATTTAGCAACAATGTAATTAGCATAGTTTACATACCAAGGAGTGTTATGAGAAGCATTTATTACAGCTAATTGTTCATCAGGGAAATCATCATTAATAGGAAGTCGGTCATCAAGAACATTTTCCATTCTAGACAAATTATCTGCTACGGGGTTCTCAGCTCCTTTTCTATCAACGATATGCAAATCAAATTCTTGTATCAAAAGAACCCACCTAATAAGTCTAGGCTTAGCATCTTTATTTTCCATAAGATATTTAATAGCAACATGATCAGTATGAATAGTAACCTTGGAATCAACAATATAGGATCTGAATTTATCACATGCGAACACAACTGCTAAAAACTCCTTCTCACTAGTAGCATAATTTATTTGAGCACTGTCTAGAGTCTTACTAGCATAATGAATAACATTCAATTTCTTATCAACTCTTTGGCCTAGAACGGCACCAACAACATAATCACTAGCATCACACATAATTTCAAAGGGTAGGTTCCAATCAGGTGGTTGAACAATAGGTGCAGATATTAAGGCTTTCTTAAGTATTTCAAAGGCTTCTACAAAATCATCATCAAAACAAATGGCACATCTTTTTGCAAGAGATTAGTAAGAGGCCTAGAAATTTTAGAGAAATCTTTTATAAACCTTCTATAGAAACCAGCATGACCAAGGAAACTTCTTATACCTTTGATATCTTTAGGACATGGCATTTTCTCAATTGCATCAACTTTAGCTTTATCAACTTCAATACCTCTTTCAGAAATTTTATGCCCAAGGACTATACCTTCATTCACCATAAAGTGGCACTTCTCCCAGTTCGAGACAAGATTGGTTTCTTCACATCTCTGCAAAACTTGATCAAGGTTGCTTAAGCAATCATCAAAAGAAGTTTCGTAAACGGAGAAATCATCCATGAAAACATCAACAATCTTTTCACAAAAGTCAGAGAATATAACAGTCATACATCTTTGAAAGGTAGCAGGTGCATTACATAAACCAAAAGGCATACGACGACAAGCATAAGTTCCAAAAGGACAAGTAAATGTGGTTTTCTCTTGATCTTCTGGTGATACAGGTATTTGAGAGAAACCAGAATAACCATCTAGGAAGCAAAAGTGTGTATGCTTAGATAATCTTTCTAACATTTGATGAATAAAAGGCAAGGGGTAATGATCTTTCCTAGTAGCTTTATTTAATTTTATGAAATCAATTACCATTCTATAACCGGTTACAATTCTTTGTGGGATAAGTTCATTTTTATCATTAGGAACAACAGTAATACCTCCTTTCTTATAAACACAATGAACAGGACTTACCCATCTACTATCAGCTATGGGATAAATTATACCTGCCTCCAGAAGCTTTAATATTTCAGTTCTTACCACATCCTTCATTTTAGGATTTAATCTTCTTTGATGATCAACAACTGGTTTAGCATCTGACTCCATATGAATTTTGTGCTAACATAGAGTAGGACTGATGCCCTTAATATCATCGAGAGTATATCCAATTGCAGCACAGTGCTTCCTCAGAGTTTTGAGTAATCTCTTTTCTTCATGCTCTGAAAGGTTAGCACTAATAATAATAGGATATATCTTCTTTTCATCAAGATAAGCATATTTAAGTGTATCAGGTAATTGCTTTAATTCAAACACAGGGTCACTCTTTGGTGGAAGAGGGTCTCCCAAAGTTTCGACATGCAAGTTATGTTTAAGAATAGGTGCTTGTTTAAAGAACAACTCATCTATTTCATTTCTTTCATTCATATGCATATCATTTTCATGGTCTAGCAAAATCAGTAGGAGGCACAGCAATAGAAGCAAGACCAATAATTTCATCTTTCGTAGGTAATTCTTCATCATGAGGTTGCCTACTAAACTTAGAGAAATTAAATTCATGAGATATATCACCAAACTTAACTCTAACCTTTTCTTTAATACAATCAATTTCAGCATTAACAGTATTTAAGAAAGGTCCGCCAAAAATAATAGGACAAAAATTATCTTGTTGTGAACCAAGTACTAGGAAATCAGTAGGGTATTTGATTTTACCCCACAAGACTTCAACATCTCTAACAATCCCAAGTGGTGTAATAGTATCTCTGTTTGCAAGCTTAATAGTAACATCAATATCTTCAATCTCAACAGGTGCAATATCATTCATCACTTCTTGATATAAATAGAAAGGAATAGCACTCACACTAGCACCCATATCACACAAACCATGATAGCAATGATCTCCAATCTTAATAAAAACAACAAGCATGCCAATTACGGGTTTGTTCTTATCTAACGGGTTTAGCAATTCTAGCAGCTTCATCACAAAAATATATGACATGTCCATCAATATTATCAATCAAAATATCTTTAACCATTGCAATATTAGATTCAACTTTAATTTGTTCAGAAGGTCTAGGTGTTCTAATATTACTTTTGTTGATCACAGTTGAAGCTTTAGCGTGTTCTTTAATCCTAACAGGGAAAGGAGGTTTCTCAATGTAAGCAGTAGGCACAATTGGATCAACATTGTAAACAATTGTTTCTTCTTTAATACTAACAGGTTCTTCATTTAATTCAATAGGTGGATGATATTTAAACCATTTCTCCTTAGGGAGATCAACATGAGCAGCAAAAGATTCACAAAAGGTAGCTACTATCTTAGAGTCAAGTCCACATTTAGTACTAAACTTATGAAAAATATCAGTTTCCATAAAAGATTTAACACAATCAAACTTAAGATTTATACCTGACTCTTTACCTTTGTCGATTTCCCAATCCTCGGAGTTGCGTTTAATTCTTTCCAGAAGATCCCATTTGAATTCAACAGTCCTCTTCATAAAAGAACCAGCAGAAGAAGTATCGAGCATGGATTGATCATTATGAGAAATAAGCATAAAAGTTTTGAATAATTATTTCTCTTGAAAGCTCATGATTGGGGCATGTGTGCAACATATACTTAAGTCTCCCCCAAGCTTGAGCGATAGTTTCACCTTCACGAGGCCAAAAATTATATATATAATTTCGATCATGATGAACCAAATGCATAGGATAAAATTTCTGGTGAAATTCCAGCTTCAACCGGTTCCAATCCCATGTTTCAGTATCATCACATAGCCTATACCATGTCAATGCCTTTCCCTCAAAAGATAAAGGGAATACCTTCTTCTTAACTCCATCTCCGGATAAACCTGCAAGCTTAAACAATCCATAAATTTCATCTATATATATCAAGTGCATATGAGGATGCACCGTTCCGTCTCCTGCATAAGGATTAGCTAGCAGTTTCTCTATCATACCCGAAGGAATTTCACAATAAATATTTTCAGTAGGTTCAGTAGGTTGAGGAGCAACTCTTATTGCTTCCGGTCGAGGTGAAAATACACCGAGCGAGCCCCTCAAAGGATTACTTTCCATAGTAGCAAGTGACAATAAATTTCAGCACGTAATATAAATGTTTTCTTACCAAATTCCACTCACCAATGGCGCTTCACTCCCCGGCAACGGCGCCAAAAAAGATTCTTGATGACCCACAAGTATAGGGGATCAATCATAGTCCTTTCAATAAGTAAGAGTGTCTAACCCAATGAGGAGCAGAAGGAAATGACAGCGGTTTTCAGCAAGGTATTCTCTGCAAGTACTGAAAGTAGCGGTAACAGGTAGTTTTGATAGCAAGATAATTCATAACAAGTAACAAATAACAATTGTAGCAAGGTGCAGCAAGGTGGCCCAATCCTTTTCATAGCAAAGGACAAGCCAGAACAATCTCTTATATAAAGCAAAGCGCTCTCGAGGACACATGGGAATTATCATCTAGTCACTTTCATCATGTTTAGTTGATTCGCGTTCGCTACTTTGATAATTTGATATGTGGGTGGACCAGTGCTTGGGTGTTGTTCCTACTTGAACAAGCCTCCCACTTATGATTGCCCCCTCTCGCAAGCATCCGCAACTACGAATGAAGAATTAAGATAAATCTAACCATAGCATGAAACATATTGATCCAAATCAGCCCCTTATGGAATAGCACATAAACTAGGGTTTAAGCTTCTGTCACTCTAGCAACCCATCATCTAAATACTACTCCACAATGCCTTCCCTTAGGCCCAAAGATGGTGAAGTGTCATGTAGTCGACGTTCACACGACACCACTAAAGGAAGCAACAACATACATATCATCAAAATATTGAACGAATACTAAATTCACATGATTACTTATGACCAGACTTCTCCCATATCCTCAAGAACAAAAGTAACTACTCACAAATCATATTCATGTTCAAGATCAGAGGGGTATTAAATAGCATTAAGGATCTGAACATATAATCTTCCACCAAATAAACCATCTAGCATCAACTACAAGATGTAATCAACACTACTAGCAACCCACATGTACCAATCTGAGGTTTTGGGACAAAGATTGAATACAAGAGATGAACTAGGGTTTGAGATGAGATGGTGCTGGTGAAGATGTTGATGAAGATTGGTCCTCCCACGATGAGAGGATCGTTGGTGATGTCGATGGCTTCGATTTCCTCCTCCCGGAGGGAAGTATCCCCGGCAGAATCGCTCCGCCGGAGAGCAAAATTGCTCCTGCCCAGGTTCCGCCTCGAGACAGCGGCGCTTCGTCCCGAAAGTCTTCTCTATATTTTTTTAGGGCAAATGAGCCTATATAGCAGAAGGAGGGGGCCGGAGGCCAGCTGTGGGTCCCACAAGGCATCAGGGCGCGCCCAGGGGGGCGCGCCCTGTTGCCTTGTGGGAAACTGGTGGGTCCCTCTGATATTCCTTTCCTCCAGTATTTTTTATATATTCAATAAAAAATCTCCGTGAAATTTCAGGTCAATTGGAGCTCTGTAGAATAGGTATCTCTGCTGTAGCTATTTCAGGTCCGGAATTCCAGCTGCAGGTATTCTCCCTCTTCATATAAATCTTGCAAATTAAGAGAGAAAAAGCATAAGAATTGCATCATAAAGTGAAATAATGACCAAATACATTATAAATAACAGTAGGAAATCATGATGCAAATTGGACGTATCAAGGTGTTTGACAAGCCGTTTTCGGCGACAGATATGGATGCGTGGATGGCACCTACGGAACCAGCGTGACGAACCGCGTCGAACAATGGCAGCAGCAGGTGCTGGGGTGGGCTGTGGCGTCGGCGGTGATGAGCTCAAGCGGCGTCCCGGCCACGGGGTCGACGGGATCGGGGCTACACGGCACGGGTTGGACGGCTAACGAGGTCAGGGGCACCTTGGGAACTCCAGGAGCTCTAGTCCGTGCTCGGATGGGACTAGCTCAGGCTCTAGCTACGGCAGCGGCGAGGCATGGCGGACGGAGCTCTCGGGCATGGTGGAAACATCGCCTAGAGGTCAAGCGCAAGGATAAGGGGTTAGGGGAGAGGTGGAGGAGCTCACTGCAGTTCCGAAGGGCTGGTTGACAGGCTCGGGGAAGCTCGGAGGGCAGCGAATTGACCAACGGCGGCGCTCTGTGCAGAGGTTGAAGACGGCGCTGGTGGTGAAAACGCAGGACATCAGGCGCCGCATGCGTCAGCTCAGAGAAATTGCGAAGCTCGGCGGAGATGATGGACATGCTCGCGTGGCTTCTTGGCATCATTGGCCACGGTGGTTCTCGTCGGCGTGCACTGGATCCGCTCGGGTGGCTACGTGGGAGAGAAACTAGAGGAAGGGGCGAGGCCGTGGCGATCTAGGTTTGTCCCAGGGGTCGGGCTCGACCTTATCCAGCTCGGGGACGCGACGGATGGGCGACGTGTGGCCATCCGCGCCATGAACGCGCTCGCGGCATCCAGCGCGCCCCCTGTGAGCAGTAGGTTGAAGACGACCTCGAGGTGGGCTGGGCCTCACTGTGTACTTGAGGCCCAAGTGCACAGTGGGGGCTTTTTATTTTTCTTTTCTTTTTCGTTTCTTATTTTCTTCTCTGTTTTTCATTTAAAATAGGGGCTAAATGATTTTAGTTAAATGTGAAATCGGCATATAAATATTAGGCAACATACTGAAGAGGCCCACAAAGTTTCATGTGGTTTGAAAATATATAAATATTTGTTTTATTTAAAATAGCCAATTTAATTGTTGCTGGTTCTGTTTAAATGATGCTAGGGGCATTTTGGTAATTTAGGAGATGTTGTTTTCCTTAACATTATTACATAATGATTATTTGCAATATCACCAACATTTTTGTTTCACTATTTGAAGAAATGATATTTTGACTTGTAATTTGAATTGATTTGGAACAAGTGGCATGCATTATTGCAAAACATGATGACATGTCAATCATTAGGGGGAGATCATTGTAGCTTAATTACATGGGTGTTACATCGGCATTGGCCGCGGTGGCCCTACGCACGGTGCACGAGGAAGCAGAGAGGCTCCTCCGTGAGTGCCATGCGGCGACCGGGCAGGGTGCGGCGGCTTCGCGCCCTTCCACCATTGGAAGGACTACTCCAACGACGACGACGACGACGATGGCACGGGCGGCGAGGTGGTGCGGCTGGCCAAGGCGGCCACAGGTACGAGGTCACCGCCCACTACAAGTTAGCCTCCTAAGTTTTTTTAAGTTTTTAGTTAAATGGACGAAACCTTATGGAATTTATGTCCGAACTTTATGAAATTCCGCCGTGTTTGACGCAATTTGTCTGGTTTGTTCAAATTGTTTTGAAATGGATGAGAGAACAGTTGGATGGCTGGCTCCTGCATCACTGTCCGCAGATGGATACCTTGTCTGATTTGGGGATCAGCATTGGAGATGCCCTAGGCACCAAAGAGCGCGCGCCTGAGAGAGAGAGAGAGAGAGAGAGAGGGTCCTAGCAGCGGGCGACGACGTCGGAGCACCCCTGCTACCTGGTTGAGCGACTCGAGCCACCCCCTGATACATCTACAACGTATCTATAATTTTTGATTGTTTCATGCTATTATATTATCAATCTTGTATGCTTTATATGCCATTTTATATCATTTTGAGAACTAACCTATTAACTCAGTGCCTAGTGCCAGTTCCTGTTTTTGCCTATTTCTTTGTTTTGCATAAAAACCATACCAAACGAAGTCCAAACACGATGAAACTTTATGGTGGTTTTTTGGACTAAAAGAGACCCTAGAAGCTTCGGGGGACGGCCAGAAGACCTGCTGGTGGGCCACAAGGTCAAGGGGCATGCCCCTAGGGGGGCACGCCACCTGAGCTTGTGGGACCCATAGGCCTCCGTTTGACCTAATTACAGCGCTATAAATTCCCTAAATTCTAGAAACCCCCAGAGCGAGACCCGAAACAATTTTATCGCCGCCGCAAGCCTCTGTTCTTCCGCGGTCCCATCTGGAGGCCTCTTTCGGTACTCTGCCGGAGGGGGAATCGATCACGGAGGCCATCTTCATCAACCTTGCTGCCTCCATGATGATGTGTGAGTAGTTCCCACAGGACCTACAGGTCCATAGCAATAGCTTGATGGCTCTCTCTCTCTTTGATCTTCAATACAATGATCTCTTCGGAGATCTATTTGATGTAATTCTTGCGGTGTGTTTGTTGGGATCCGATGAATTGTGGGTTTATGATCAAATTATTCATTGAAAGTATTTTAGTCTTTTCTGAGATTTATTATGTGTGATTTTATAGCCTTGTATTTCTCTCTGATCTATCCGTCTTCTTTGGCCAATTAGATTGATTTATCTTAAGTGGGAGAGGTGTTGGTAGTAGGTTCAATCTTGCGGTGTCCTTACTCTGTGACAGGAGGAGTTGCAAGGCACTTATTTGTATTGTTGCTACTAAGGGTAAAACGATGGGGTTCAATCATATTAGTTGATTTTATCTAGTCTACATTATGTCATCATGCTCCAAGCATTACTCTGTTTGTTATGAACTTAATACCTCAAGATGCATGCTGGATAGCGGTCGAGGGGTGGAGTAATAGTAGTAGATTTAGTAAGATTAACGGTCTACTTGTCACGGACGTAATGTGTATATATTGATCATGCCATGAAGAATCATCATAACTATGCGCTATTCTATCAATTGCCCAACAGTAATTTGTTTACCCACCGTACTATGATCATGAGAGAGATGCTTCTAGTGAACGCTATGGCCCCTGGGTCCATTCACTTTATATTTACTAAAATCCTAAAATACTTACTGCAATTTATTTACTTTTATTTTCCTTTTTATTTTATCTATCTACCACTACCAGATTTAATCCTTGCAATTAACGAGTACAAGGGGATTGACAACCCTCTTGCCCGTGTTGGGTGCAAGTGTTTGCTTTGTGTGTGTGCAGGTACTGCTTGGTTTGTGTGGTGTCTCCTACTGGTTTGATAAACCTTGGTTCTTAACTGAGGGAAATACTATCTGGTACTATACTATATCACCCTTCCTCTTCGGGGAAATCCCAAAGCCTATCACAAGTAGCACCCCCCGTGCGGCCGTAGAGGACTCCTCCGCGACGGCGGAGATAGAAGCAACCCTCAACTCCACCCGACGTAAGTGGCACTGCTATTACACGCTCACCGAGGGCCATTAGGAAGAGGTCCTCAAGCATGCGTGGGATGTTGCGCGCGCGACGGAGCACAACGACGAAGTTGGCATTGATACAGCCAAGCATGGCGCTCAGCCCGTCGGGCTGGTGCAGGGGATTGCACTCCTGGTTGGCGCCATGGAGGCGGACAAGGGCGTCGCAGAGGGCCGCCATCTCCTCCAGGACCACCTCCACCTCCTTGAAGAAAGCCCTTGAGGCGCTCGTCGGTGGCTCCGCCGGCGTATCCCGCCTTGGTGAGCTTGTTATTGTCGCCACCGCCCGCCTCGAAAATGAGTGAACGGGGAACGGTGAATAGGACCGAGAGAGAAGCAGATGGGGGAGCAATGCTACACCTACGTAAGCGGTCATATGTGATTAACGTAACAACATTTTTTTGTTAGACAAAATTAGGGGAGGGGGGCCAATGGACCAAAAACTCGTAGCTCGCGAATTTAATGAGTGCTCGATATCTCAGTTCATTAAGCTCGTAACTCGCTTCTTAATGAACATAACCAATCATTAATTTCAGCTCGTTAAACTTAATGAGCTTAGCGAACGAGCTAACGAGTTTCACGAGCAACTCGTTAAGCTCGCTAGTACAACACATCACATATTTTTATCTTACATGAAAACATTTCGTGGCACCTAAACCCATCTAACCAACCTAATGACCATCCCAATCCATAGGAGGCAACAAACTAGCGCACCTTCTCCTGTAGTCACCATAATCCTTTGTAAAAATTACACACACTCTCATCCCGTAGGTCGTAACACACCGTAGTCTGTTAACAAGCGCTCGCGAACACTCATGAGCTTAACGAGCTTTAAACGAACAAAGCCAAACAATATTTTTTTGCTCGTTAATGTTAACGAGCTTAATGAGCCGAGCTTTAACGAGCACGAGCTTTAACGAGCCGAGCACCTCGTTAATCCACCCTGCGGTCGAATAGGAGCAGAGGAGAGAGCGGCAAGGAGTAAATGGGATTGCGTTCACGTGACGGCACGTCCCTGCTTCAAGATCCGTGCGCCTCATCCAACGGCAACCAAAAAGGGCGCGTGAATTTGCTTGTTATCTTGACGTCAGTTCATTAGCTTTTAGGTGCAAAAAGAAAGATCTACTAGTATCAGGCATCTTTCCATATATTTACAGGTGAAGCTTTGATGCCTCCAATAAATTTCTGGATATTCGGCAAATTAAGGAGAGCCAACCAACATGTAGGCGTCGATCGACCATGGAAGGAGGAACACTCATGGTCTCTCCACCGAGCCGGCCTAGAAAGTCGGCACAACGCCGCAGCTGGAGTCGGACAGCGCGGCTGCGGAGAAGTACTGGTCCACCTCGAGGTCGGCGTCGGCGCGCTTGGCGAACCGCCCCTTGATCCGTGGCCTGGTCTCGGCGTAGGCCTTCCGGGACGCGTACCTGATGGTCTTCTCGAACCGCCTCATCTTCCTCTTCTCCCTGTACCGGTGCACCCTGGCCTCCCTGTCCATCGCCATGCCCATGAACTGCGGCGACATGTGCGCCGCCGCTGAGAAGAGGTCGACGCTGCTCTCGCTGCGCCTCATGTACGAGCTGGTCACATCCTGGACGGTGCTACTGTTGTCCGGTGATGATGACATTGAAAGCTGGAAATAATAAGATGAGAGACAAGTACGATAAGATGGACATGCTTGGAGATCAAGCACTCTAAGGCGATCTTAAGATTTCCATGGTTACGTACTGTGACATTAGAATTTAGAAGGGAATTGAGATCAAGGTTTTGCATATCTAGAAATTATTAACAGCTAGTGGAGATCTTATAGGCTTGTAGCTAGGAGCCCAGGACCAACAGTTGCTAGATAGAGATCAAGTCCGAATTCATGCAAGTAACTCACGCTGCGTTGGAATGTTGCGCCAAATCCGTACCCATGGTTAGAATTTTGTGCATCGTACGACATCTCCGCCGTGAAGCCCTGCCGCTCGTGCAGCTGCGCCACCGGCTCGCCGGGCACGACGAGCTCGTGGCTGCCCTCGTTGCTCTCGACCCCGTGGCCGCGGTACTCCTTGCTCGACGCGTCCTTCTCGCCTGCTCGTCCGAGGTCAAGGAAGTCAGCGACGAGCGCGTCGCCGAACGCCGGCGCGTCCCCCTCCGGCCCCCGGAGCGGGTCGAGCAGCAGCCACGACGTCGCCTCCTCCTCCTCTCCCTCGCGGTCGTCGTAGTAGGACCTCCTGCCCTCGCGGATGGGCCAGGAGGAGTTGACGCCGCCGGGCCGGACGACGAAGGCGCCTCCGGCAGGGGAGGCCGGGGCCACCGCGCCCATCGGGACGCGGCGGTGGCGGCTGGCCAGCGTGTTGGCGGAGTGCACGTCCGCGTCGCACGCGGCGCAGAGCACCGCCGAGTCGGCGCGGCAGTAGAACGCGCACGGCGCCGACCGGCACGAGTCGCAGCGCTGCTGCATGCCACGGAGCTCCGGCTCGGCCTTGATCATCGCCGCGCGCGAGGTCGATCGGTCCAGTTCACCCACCGCTCAGGCGGGCTATATATACGCTTATCCTGTATCCCACTCACCTCCGTCGGCTCTATCACGCGCAGCAAACAAGCTGGAGCGCAGGGTGCAGCGTGCGGCCCTGTGTTTTGATCTGGTTTGCCTTCGTCTTGTGGACGAGAGTTAGACAAGTCTGCATGGCGGGGACGTCGGGCCGGAGAATCCCGGCGGCGACACGTTGCGGGCTTCGTTGAACGGCTGAGAGAGCCTGGTCCCTTATCTTGTGGCCAGGTGCGCTCACGGCGGGACCGACTAGAGGCTTTGGTGGGCCCCACAGGATAAGCGGGTTGCTGCTCCTGGCCAATGCTGCCTTGCGCTTTCGACACGTCTACGCTGGGTCTCCGATGGCGGAGTTGTCAAATCTTATCTGCAAGTTCCGATTTGTCAAGGCTGTTGTGCAAGCAATGCCATGTCAGTCTTTATAAATTGCCAAAAGGATATGCAATGCAATTATTGATCAAATCTCAGGAATTCTGTTGGATGACGGTGAAGAGAAAGAAGAGAATGCACTGGTTTGCGTGTTCGGAGACGAGCATTCCAAAGAAGAAAGGGGGCATGGGTTTAGGGACCTTCACAGTATCAATCTTATTAGGTTAGCAAAGCAGGGGTGACGACTAATATAGAACCAAGATTCTTTGTATGCACGTGTTTTAAGCGTTAAGTATTACCTAATTGGAAATATCTTGAAGGTTGGACCTAAAGTGGGATCGTCATACACAAGGGAGCACATTTTCAGCGATGCTACAGTTACGAACATTTTTTACGGATTGGAAGCTACGGACAGAGGTGTCGTTATCTTTTTGGGAAGAGGGAGGACCCCACCCCGAAATTCAGGGGGAAGGAGTGAATTATGAGTTGACACGCACGTCCGTAAGATTGATTCTGTAAAAGTCGTCCGTAAGTCTATCATTTTCGGCGCATTTTTGCTGGAATTCAAACATTTTAGAGAGATTGTATTTGGCGTGTCGGCACGGGATCTCAAACCAAAATCTGACAGGATCCTTCGATCCCATCCAGTGTCTCTCGTAAAGTTGTTACGCCTAAGGGATCTACCATGCTATCTCGTGTCGAAGAGCTAATAAACCCCTATACATTTGCATGGGATTATACTTGACGTGTTCTTTCGGTACGTGTTGAGCGAATACAACAGATCCCTTGGAATGTCCAAGAAATCAATGAATTTGTGGCAGGGAAATACATTAGACCGGGTACATTCTCTGTTCAGTCGGCGTACCAAAAGGAGTGGGAGCACGAATTCAGCCACCGACAGTCTTGTGGAGATCGGTAGGGAGCGGTAAACTTGATTCCTATACAGAAGGCCCTCCAGCATCTTTGAGTTCCAGGAAAAGGTAAGCACTTTGTTTGGGAGCCCACAAGTATAGAGGATCAATCGTAGTCCTTTCGATAAGTAAGAGTGTCGAACCCAACGAGAAGCAGAAGGAAATGATAAGCGGTTTTCAGCAAGGTGTTTTCTGCAAGCACTGAAAGTAGTAGTAACTGATAGTTTTGTAGCAGGATAATCCGTAACGAGTAGCAAGTAACAAGTATAGTAAAGTGCAGCAAGGTGGCCCAATCCTTTTTATAGCAAAGGACAAGCCGGAACGGTCTCTTATATAAAGCAAAGCGTTCTCGAGGACACATGTGAATTCTCATCTAGTCACTTTCATCATGTTTATTTGATTCACGTTCACTACTTTGATAATTTGATATGTGGGTGGACCGGTGCTTGGGTGTTGTTCTTACTTGAACAAGCCTCCCACTTATGATTACCCCCTCTCGCAAGCATCCGCAACTATGAAAGAAGAATTAAGATAAATCTAACCATAGCATGAAACATATGGATTCAAATCAGCCCCTTACGGAATAGCGCATAAACTAGGGTTTAAGCTTCTGTCACTCTAGCAACCCATCATCTACTTACTACTCCATAATGCCTTCCCTTAGGCCCAAATATGGTGAAGTGTCATGTAGTCGACGTTCACACGACACCACTAAAGAAAGCAACAACATACATATCATCAAAATATCAAACGAATACCAAATTCACATGATTACTTATAACAAGACTTCTCTCATGTCCTCAAGAACAAAAGTAACTACTCACAACTCATATTCATGTTCAAGATCAGAGGGGTATTGAATAGCATTAAGGATCTGAACATATAATCTTCGTCCAAATAAACCAACTAGCATCAACTACAAAATGTAATCAACACTACTAGCAACCCACAGGTACCAATCTGAGGTTTTGAGACAAAGATTGAATACAAGAGATGAACTAGGGTTTGAGATGAGATGGTGCTGGTAAATATGTTGATGAAGATTGGCCCTCCCACGATGAGAGGATCGTTGGTGATGTCGATGGCTTCGATTTCCCCGTCCCGGAGGGAAGTATCCCCGGCGGAATCGCTCCGCCGGAGAGCAAAATTGCTCCTGCCCAGGTTCCGCCTCGAGACGGCGGCGCTTCATCCCGAAAGTCTTCTCTATAAATGTTTTTAGGGCAAATGACCTTATATAGCAGAAGGAGGGGGACGGAGGCCAGCTGTGGGCCCCACAAGGCATCAGGGCGTGCCCAGGGGGGCCGCGCCCTGTTGCCTTGTGGGCAACTAGTGGGTCCCCTCTGGTATTTATTTTCTCCAGTATTTTTTATATATCAATAAAAATTTCCGTAAAATTTCAGGTCATTTGGAGCTCTGTAGAATAGGTATCTCCGATGTAGCTATTTCAGGTCCAGAATTCCAGCTGCCTGTATTCTCCCTCTTCATACAAATCTTGCAAATTAAGAGAGAAAAGGCATAAGAATTGCATCATAAAGTGAAATAATGATCAAATACATTATAAATAACAGTTGGAAATCATGATGCAAATTGGACGTATCAGAAAACATGATGCAAAATGGATGTATCACATGTTCATCAAGATGATCTTCTTCGGGAGCGTTAGTCCTCAGTTTCGTCTCCTTTTGGTCATTTGATGACAAAGGGGGAGAAATTTGAGAGTTAGTCTTCAAGCGGGTCATATATTGGGCTGTTTTTTGCTAAGTTGCAACTCTTGGTTTTTCATTTGATTCGCTCCGTTGATGAGTTGTAACTTAAAACCGTTGGTGGTCTAACGCTTTTCTGATATGTTTATCTGCATGCGTGATTATGCTATAATTCATCGATGATATATGTGCATGCATGTTTTAATCCGTCAGACACCAATTTTCATCATGCATTCAAATTCTTCAATATCTTACGATCATGCATGATTGGATTCCAAGATATAGGAGGAGGTCTCCACAATTTCAACCTGCCATGTGCATTTGCAATCCAAAGCAAATTCTTCATATGCACATCTTCAGGGGGAGTTCCTCTATATCATGTAAACCAATGTCTTCACATTCTGTACTTACACTTCCACTATTTACTCCCATTGAAAACTTAACTGATTTGTCATCAATCACCAAAAAGGGGGAGATTGTAAGTGCATCAAGTGCCCCCTTAGTGGTTTTGGAGTATTGAAGACAAATAGGTTAAGGGACTAATGTGTTTGTGAGTGTACACAGGTGAAATAGTCCCTGAAGTCTTGGTTTAACCCACGGAAGTCGACCCCTCAAAATGTATTTCTTCAAGTGAAGAATTTGGTGCAGCCTTTGTAGAAATTGATGTGAAGACTTTGAAGCTTGAAGACTTTGTTTTCATAGTTTATTTTTCTTCTTATTTGAGTCATAGGAAAAACCGTACTGTTAAAGGGGGTCTAGGTGAAACATATATCACATTTCCAAAGTGATGCTCAAACCTATACACACTACAGCCGCTTCGAGTGAAGCCTTTGGAAATCTCCGGAACAGCTGACGAATTTGCTAGTGACTAATACGTCTCCAACGCATCTATAATTTATGAAGTATTCATAAATTGTTTACAATAATTCTATATGGTTTTGGTATGATTTGAATGGAACTAACCCGGACTGATGCTGTTTTCAGCAGAACTACCGTGGTGTTGTTTTTTGTGCAGAAATAAAAGTTCTCCAAATGCAGCGAAACTTTTTGATGATTTTTTTGGAACATAAAAGACCCCCGAAGCTTCGTGGAAGGACCAGAAGCCTCACGAGGTGCTCACAAGCCACCACCGCGCGCCAGGGGGGGTATGGCACCGTGGTACCTCGTCGGCCCATCTTAGCCCATCTTCGCGTGATTCCAACGCTGAAAAATCCTATAAATAGAGATACCACCCGAAATAACCCTAGAACTTCGACTCCGCCGCCGCAAGCCTCTGTACCTTTGAAATACCATCTGGAGCCCTGTTCCGGCACCCTGCCGGAGGGGGAAATCATCATCGGAGGCTATCTTCATCATCCCGGTAGTCTCCATGATGAGGAGGGAGTAGTTCACCCTCGGGGCTGAGGGTATGTACTAGTAGCTATGTGTTTGATCTCTCTCTCTTGTGTTCTTGATTTGGCACGATCTTGATGTACCACGAGCTTTGTTAATATAGTTGGATCATATGGTGTTTCTCCCTCTCCATCTTGTTGTGATGAATTGAGTTTTTACCTTTGAGGTTTCACTATTATCGGATTGAATACTTTTATGGATTTGAGAACACTTGATGTATGTCTTGCATATGAATACCCGTGGTGACAATGGGGTATTATATTGATTCACTTGATGTATGTTTTGGCACTCAACTCGCGGATTCCCGAGGTGACATTGGGGTAATCTATGCATATGGGTTGATGCACGTTTTCGTCCTACTTTCTCCGGTAGAAATCTTGGGGCACTCTTTGAAGTTCTTTGTGTGGATTGAATATTATGAATCTGAAGTTGTTTGATGCATATCGAATAATCAACTCACGGATACTTGTGGTGACATTGGAGTATCTAGGTGACATTAGAGTTGGTTGATGCGTGTCATATGGTGTTATTTTAGTATGAACTCTAGGGCTATTTGTGACACTTATAGGAATAGCTCAATAGATTGATCGGAAAGAATAACTTTGAGGTGGTTTCGTACCCTGCAACAATTTCTATCTTATGTTCTCCGCCAATAGGAACTTTGGAGTGATTCTTTATCGCACGTTGAGGGATTGTCATATGATCCAATTATGTTAGCACTGTTGAGAGATTGCACTAGTGAAAGTATGAACCCTAGGCCTTGTTTTCAAGCATTGCAATACCGTTTCTGCTCACTTTTGTCACTTGTTACCTTGCTATTTTTATATTTTCAGATTACAAAAACCTATATCTACTATCCATACTACACTTGTATCACCATCTCTTCGCCGAACTAGTGCACCTATACAATTTACCATTGTATTGGGTGTGTTGGGGACACAAGAGATTTCTTGTATTTGATTGCAGGGTTGTTTGAGAGAGACCATCTTCATCCTACGCCTCCCACGGATTGATAAACCTTAGGTCATCCACTTGAGGGAAATTTGCTACTGTCCTACAAAACTCTGCGCTTGGAGGCCCAACACGAATCTACAAGAATAAAGTTGCGTAGTAGACATCAGTGACAGTGACGCAGTTCATCTGGTCGCTGACGAATTTGGTCAGGCTGAGGAGTTAGGATTTCACCAGTAAGATATGCCTATCGTGAGGAAATTGAGTGCCCCGACGAAATTGAGAATTCCAATTTCCGACCGTTGCTGCGCTGAATGCCAGCTGTCAAGTTGATCCTTATCCTGACAACGGTCATGTCTGAGATGGGCATTTATGGCATTCCATGTCGGGTTACCCCTAGCTATAAATAACCGCCCCCTACAACCACTAGTTGGTTGGCTGCTCTAGAGAGAGATTGAGACTTGTCATTTGAGAGCAACCCTTCCTCTGACGACTTTGTGAGAACCCAAGTGAGGAAAAACCCAACCAGAGCCAAAGTGACTGAGCATCACTGAAGAAGTTGATCTGTGTGATCCGACGCTTGTTACCTTTTAAGACTGTCATTCTTCCAGACGGTTAGGCGTCATGTTCTGAGTACCCAAGAGTAATTGTGGCGTGCCGGTGAAAAAGTCTGTGAAGGTTTTGGAAGTCTACCTTGAAGACTTACCACGAGTGATTGGGCGAGGACTAAGTGACCTTAGCTCAAGAGGAATACGGTGAGGACTAAGTGTCCTCTGAGGTAAAACTCAGCGGCCTCAACCAGACGTACAGTTGATACAACAACTGGAACTGGTCTACCAAATCGTTGTGTCTTCACCAAGCATACCTGGTTTCAAATTCCTCACCCTTTACCTTTATGCAATTCCGCTGCTGAAGAACTTGTGTCTTACCTTTCTGAAGAATTTGAACTGAAGACTTTCATCATGCTGTTTTTCATTTCTTCAGTTCATCTTCCTCATGCATGTCTGCCTGTATGATTACATGTTCTTCACTTGTCTGTATTTCATATACATGCTATCTGTATTCGTGTCGATCTAGTTTCACCTCTGTTTCTATTTCGTCACTCTGATTTTCGTCAAAATCTTCGAAGTTTGATGAATTTCTTAAAATCTCCCATTCACCCCCCCTCTGGGAGTAAACCTGCGCTTTCACAAGTGCTAGAAGGGGCTCCGTCAGTGCTCCGTCGATGATGTAAGGGAGTCCACTGGGCAAACTGTGGTGAGGCATGCACATAGGCGAGGATGGTGAGGCATGTAGGTAGATAAGAGCATCGAAGCATGTGAGGGAGATGGCGAGTTGAATAGGGAACCTACGTTGACTCGATCCAAGGGTTAGAGGGAGGCGGATCAGATGGCTGGTGATACGTCTTCAACGTATCTATAATTTATGAAGTATTCATGCTATATTTACATCAATTATATATGGTTTTGGTGCACTTTTATATTATTTTTATGGACTAACTTATTAATCTAGTGTCCAGTGCCAGTTCCAGTTTTTTGCATGTTTTTCGTTTCGCAAAAAAACCATACCTAGTCCAAACACGACAAAACTTTTTGACGATTTTTTTGGACAATAAGAGACCCTAGAAGCTTCGGGGGAGGACGAGAAGACCCATGAGGGCCCCACAAGGCAGGGGGCACACCCTGGGTGGTAGGGCGCGTCACCCTGGCTTGTGGGCCCCTCGTAGCTCCGTTTGCCCTTATTACTGGACTATAAATTCACATATATTCAGAAACCCTCGGAGCGAGACGCGAACCAATTTTATTGCCGCTACAAGCCTTTATTTTGAAGCGATCTCATCTAGAGCCCTCTTCGAACGCCCTGTCGGGGGGGGAGCCAACATGGGAGGCCTCTTCATCAACCTTGTTGCCTCCATGGTGATGCGTGAGTAGTTCATCCTCGGGGCTGAGGGTTTGTACTAGTAGCTATGTGGTTGATCTCTCTCTCCCATGTTCTTGATGGATTCCGATCTTGATGTATCATGAGCTTTATTAATATAGTTGAATCTTATGATGTTCATATCTCTCTATCTCTTTTTGTGGTGAATTTATTCTTGCTCTTTGAGGTTTCTTCTTGTTGGATTGAATACTTTGGATTTGAGATCGCATGATGCATGTCTAGTATTAACTTGCGGGTACTCGTGGTGACATTGTGGTACTCTAGGTGACATAAAGGTTGAACGATATGTATCTTATGGTGTTGTCGTAGTACGATCTCTAGGACTATTCGTGACACTTTGGGGGTGGTTCATAAGATTGATTGGAAAGACAACATTGAGGTGGTTTTGCTACCTACACGATTTCATCCTATTTTCTCTGATAGAAATAGAAGCTTTGCAGTGATTCTTTGCCACACTTTGATGGATTATCATGTGGTTCAATTATGTTAATGATGTTGAGAGATTGCACTAATGAAAGTATGAACCCTAGGCCTTATTTCCAAGGATTGAGACACCGTTTTGCTCGCTTTTGTTACTTGCTACCTTGCTGTTTTTATTTGTTCAGATTACAAAAGGCTATTTCTACCATCCATATTACACATCATCACCTGTTCGCCGAACGAGTGCACTTATACAACTGACAATTGTATTGGGTGTGTTGGGGACACAAGAGATTACTTCTATTTGATTGCAAGGTTGCTTGAGAGAGAACCACCTTCATCCTACACTTCCCGCGGATTGATAAACCTTAGGTCATCCACTTGAGGGAAATTTGCTATTTTCCTACAAAACTCTGCGCTTGGAGGCCCAAGAAAGTCTACAAGAATAAAAAGTTGCATAGTAGACATCAGCTCGCGACCTGGCACAACTCAGTCAGCTGGCTCCTAGCATTCGCCTTTGAAGTTTTGCCCTCCACTAATATAATATGAGGGTTGGGGCAGTGTATTGTAATTTATCATGTTAATGTTTAATCATCTCACCAAAAATTAAAAGGGAGATGGTAGGTTCACCTCACCTCCACCCCCGTTTTTTCCTCCCCACGCCCCATCCCTAGTTGGTTTTCTATAGATTTTTTTAGTAATCTCAACCGATGTCACACAAACCAAAAAACAATGTATATAGAGTAACTTGAAATAATGTGAACTAAATCGATATTCTACTTTTATTCTCCTACTCATTCCCTTAAAAAATCATTTAATTTATGAAAAATATCATCTAGCGTCGGACGGAAGGATCGCGTTAATTATGGAGAGTATCATTTTTTTGGTTTTCACTATAGCATGTGTAATGCGGTTAAATACCTCAAGCGAGGATCACCTTAATTTAGGGACAATATCATTTGTGGGATCCTCCTAAAATCTCCCGTTCTCTTTCTGGCATCTTCACGTTCTGCCACACGATCCTACCCGACGACGTCGATGTAGGATGAGTGATACGTTCAAATGCATCTACTTTTCTAAGCACTTTTGTTATGTTCTTGTCCTCTAATTTGCATGATTTAAATAACACTAATCTGGATTGATATTGTTTTCAGCAGAACTTCACCATGGTATTATTTTTGTCCAGAAATAAAGTTGCCCGAAAATTTCTAGAAAAAATAGTAAAATTATTTTCGAAGGAAAAAGTCATGGAGCCAAAATATGAGCCAGAGGGGGCCACCAAGAGGCCCAGCGGCCTGGGGGTATGTGGGCCCCTGGTCACCTTACGCCCTCCTTTGGCCATAATTATCTTTCGTCCCGAAAACCCTTGAGGATTTTTATCAGATTTTTTTCGCAACACGGAGCCATAGCCACCTATGTTCTTCTCTAGAAGAGCTAATCTGGAGGCTGATCTTGGCCTTTGGAGAGGGGAATTTGTCTCCATCATCATCACCATTTTCTTCTCCAGCACCACCATCATGATCTCCCAACTGCAAGTGTGAGTAATTTCCGTGTAGGCACATGGGGTGGATGAGAATTGGATGAGATCTCTTATGTAATAAATGCTGGATTTGTTAGGGTTTGATGCCTAGTACTCTATATGTTCTGAAATTGATGTTGCTATGACTTTGCTATGCTTAGTGGTTGACACTAGGGACCAAGTGTCATGATTAAAAATCTGAACTCTTTATGTTCTCATGTATATACTAAACTACTTGTTTTTTCCTGTGACATAAATATGTACTAAACTACTTGTTTTTTTGTCCAGGATACATACAGTCGTATTTTTTCAATCGCACTGTTGGATCATGTTATATTATAGGTGTGTTATTTCAAAAAAAAATCAGAATTTTTGGGAACTTTTACACTGTCGAAAACCCTAACTAGTTCTATGGTAAGCTATGATAGAAAACCCTACTCCTATATAGGTATATCTCTCTGTGTGTGTGTGTGTGTGTGTGTGTGTGTGTGTCGTGGATCTTATCTGTAAGTTGTATGCACTTGTTATGATTTTGAACTAGAGACCTTGAAGTGACAATAATCATGGTATCAAAGGGGGTGGCTATGATTTGAGGATTACATGTATTCATAGATTGTTAATGCATTGCTCCGGTGCTTTGTGAAAGAAGTAACTTGATTACCCTTAATTTTCATGAGGATCCCACTGAAATGGGAGGGTAGGACAAAAGATGTTGTGCAAGTTTTTATTGCAACGATGTACAACTACATACAGAATACATGACTACATATGATTGACTATGCCCGAGCTCATGGAGATGATGACCAGATTTTGCTCTGGTGAAGATACATGGCTCGCCAAGAAAAAGGGTCATGGCGAGGGCCCTGGACCGTCTGATGTGAAGGGCGCGAGCAAAAAATCACGACGCAACACCAGGAACAAGCGCCAGGACAACAATGACGACGAAGATGGCAAGGTCAATGCCAGATTCAACAACCAAAGCCAAGGTGGCGGTGGCAAGAAGAAGCAGTTCCAAGGAAAGAAGGGAGAGGGAGGCACCTCGGTCCTAGACAAGGTTCTGGACCGGCCTTGTGCCATCCACCCTAGGGATGAAGATCGGCCAGCTGATACGTCTCCGTCGTATCTATAATTTTTGATTGTTTCATGCCAATATTCTACAACTTTCATATACTTTTGGCAACATTTTATATTATTTTTGGGACTAACATATTGATCCAGTGCCCAGTGCCAGTTCCTGTTTGTTGCATGTTTTTTGTTTCGCAGAAAATCCATATCAAACGAAGTCCAAACGCGATAAAATTTTACGGTGAATTATTTTGGAATATATGTGATTTTTAGGAAGAAGAATCAACGCAAGACGGTGCCCGAGGTGGCCACAAGGAAACAGGGCACGGCCCCAGGGGGGTTGATAACCCACAAGTATAGGGGATTAATCGTAGTCCTTTCGATAAGTAAGAGTGTCGAACCCAAGGAGGAGCAGAAGGAATTGACAAGTGGTTTTCAGCAAGGTATTTTCTGCAAGCACTGAAATTATCGGTAACGAGTAGTTTGATAGCAAGATAATTTGTAACAAGTGACAAGTAGCAATAGTAACTAAAAGTGCAGCGAGGTAGCCCAATCCTTTTTGTTGCAAAGGACAGGCCGGAACGATCTCTTATAATAAGCTAGACGTTCTCGAGGACACATGGGAATTTCATCTAGTCACTTTCATCATGTTTGTTTGATTCGCATTCGCTACTTTGATAATTTGATATGTGGGTGAACCGGTGCTTGGGTGCTGTTCTTACTTGAACAAGCCTCCCACTTATGATTAACCCCTCTCGCAAGCATCCGCAACTACGAAAGAAGAATTAAGATAAATCTAACCATAGCATTAAACATATGGATCCAAATCAGCCCCTTACGGAAAAGCGCATAAACTAGGGTTTAAGCTTCTGTCACTCTAGCAACCCATCATCTAATTACTACTCCACAATGCATTCCCTTAGGCCCAAAGATGGTGAAGTGCCATGTAGTCGACATTCACATGACACCACTAAGAGAATCAAATACCAAATTCACATGATTACTTATGACAAGACTTCTCCCATGTCCTCAAGAACAAAAGTAACTACTCACAAATCATATTCATGTTCAAGATCAGAGGGGTATTGAATAGCATAATGGATCTAAACATATAATCTTCCACCAATTAAACCAACTAGCATCAACTACAAGATGTAATCAACACTACTAGCAACCCACAGGTACCAATCTGAGGTTTTGAGACAAAGATTGAATACAAGAGATGAACTAGGGTTTGAGATGAGATGGTACTGATGAAGATGTTGATGAAGATTGGTCCTCCCACGATGAGAGGATCGTTGGTGATGCCGATGGCTTCGGTTTCCCCCTTCCGGAGGGAAGTATCCCCGGCGGAATCTCTCCGCTGGAGAGCAAAAGTGCTTCTGCCCAAGTTCCACCTCGAGACGGCGGCGCTCCGTCCCAAATGTCTTCTCCTTATTTTTTCTAGGGCAAATGGGCTTATATACCAGAAAATGGGCACCGGAGGCTGGCCAGGGCCCCCACAAGCCACCAGGGCGTGCCTAGGAGGGGTGGCGCGCCCTGGTGCCTCGTGGGCACCTGGGTGGCCCCCTCTGGTACTTCTTTTCGCCAATATTTTTTATTTATTCCAAAATAAATCTCCGTGAAATTTCAGCTCATTTGGAGATGTGCAGAATAGGTATCTCTGACATAGCTTTTTCAGGTCCAGAATTCCAGCTGCCGGCAATCTCCCTCCTTATGTAAATCTTGCATATTAAGAGAGAAAAGGCATTAGAATTGCTCCACAAAGTATTATATTTATTAAAAGCACTATAAATAACAGTAGGAAAACATGATGCAAAATGGACGTATCAACTCCCCCAAGCTTAGACCTCGCTTGTCCTCAAGCGAAAGCCGATATCGATAATCATGTCCACATGTTTAGAGAGAGAGGTGTCGATAAAAACAAAATACGGACATAGTAGCATCATGATCATTATTATAACAACAATATTTATTATCATATAACTTCTCATGAGCAAGTAACAATTCATCACAACAATGAAGTATAAGACAGAAACTTTCTTGAAAACTAACAAACTATGTTCTCAGTCAACAATGCAATTGCAATTCATCATATTTTCAGAAAGGGTCTCATGTAGGAGCTTTTTAGCAAGTCCACATACTCAACCATCATTTAGTCTTCTATGATTGCTAACACTCACAACATATATATGGAGCAAAAGGTTTCAGCCAGACACATAGAAAGATAGGGGCTTATAATTTCGCCTCCCAACTTATTCACCTCAAGGGTAATGTCAACAATAATAACTCATGATCACTCATATCCAACTGGATATATGTGCCTAGATCTTTCCCCACCACATGATGTTGCAAAATAGAAAAATAAAAAGGAATAGAGGAGAACACTATTGACTCTTGCATAAAAAGTAAATACATAAAAGTAAAAGATAGGCCCTTCGCAGAGGGAAGCAGAGGTTGTCATGCGCTTTTTGTTGTTGGATGCACAAGCTCTTAATGCAAAGGAACGTCACTTTATATTGCCCCTTGTGATAGCAACCTTTATTATGCAGTCCGTCGCTTTTATTTCTTTACCATCACAAGTTCGTACAAAGCTTATTTTCCCTTACAATAAAAGTTCATACATATTTAGGAGCAATTTTTATTGCTTTATGCACCGATGACAACTTACTTGAAGGATCTTATTCAATCCATAGGTAGATATAGTGGACTCTCATGACATGAAACTGGGTTTGAGGGTTTCGGATGCACAAGTAGTATCTCTACTTGGTGCGGATTTTTGGCTAGCAAAGATATTGAGCAAGCACCACATGTTGGAGGATCTATGACAATATAACTTCTATGTGAATATAAGCAAACATAATTCATTACATTGTCTTCCTTGTCCAACGTCAACAATTTGACATAAAATACTTAATGGGGGCTTACAATCATAAAAGATGTCCAAGATAGTGTATTTGCATGTGAATCTTCTCTTCCTTATTAATTTTTTCATGAATTGCATCATTGACCAATGCTATGCTTGTTAACTTTCAATAAATTTTACCACTTATACTTTTCTTTATGTAATGTCATTTCTTTCCATAAGATAAGCATATGATCTTTTTCATTATTTTCATTGCTAGGATTGAAACATAAAAGTAAAGAAGCAAAAACTCAAACAACTCTTTATTATATAGCTCTCAACTCAATTACATAGATAGATAGATCATGAAACTAGCACTCGAAAATAGATCATACTAAACTTTTGTTCAACTAAATCAAGAAATAACTAAGGATCGAACTAAAAATAGGTAAGGATAATAAAAGTGATGGTGATACGATACCGGGGCACTTCCCCCAAGCTTGGCACAAGCCAAGGGGAGTGCCCATACCCATGTACTCAAGTTTCTCTCTTAGGTGATGATGGTGATGATGAGGTGGTGGGCTTGTCCTTCAGCTTTAACAGAAACTCCAATTTATGGTTGATGCTCCGAAGGGCGATGTTTTGCTCTTCCAACAAAATAACCTCACGAGTGAGAGATGTATTTTGAGCACAAATTGTTTCAAAGACTCTTAGGGATTCAATTACGGATGGGGGGAGATGATCATATAAGGGTTGAAGGATATCTCCCTTCTCCGAGGTCTCCTCCATGGGAACGGCTTGCCCTCCTTCTGGAGCCTGGGCTCCCGCTACTTCCTCGACCTTGTCCTCCTTGCCATTGTCCTCCTCTCCCGACGACAACTCATAGTAAACCTCGCTATAAGGGCATTCACCCGGCGATGGTTGCACAATACGGTGCTTGGCACGGAGCTTTTGGGGGGCCATGGAGATCTAGATCTGTCAGAAAAATAGCACGAAACAAGAATAGAGGAGAAACTTGCGATGCGGTGGTCAAAACATCTGGGAATATATATATAAAGAATTTTTATCTTGCAAAACAAGTATTCCAGAAGAAAACAGAATCGGGAAGGCTCACGAGGGGCCCATGAGCCACCAGGACGCGCCTGGGGGGGTGGCGCGCCCTGGTGCCTCGTGTGCACCTCGTGGGTCCCCTCGGTTGTTTCTTATTTTTGTATTTTTTCTAATATTCCAAAACTGACAGAAAGTATTTTTATGGAATTTTTGGAGTCGGTTTACTTACCGTATCACGTACCTCTTTCTTTTCAGGGTTCTGGAGTGTTCCGGAAGGTCTCTCTTATGTATTCCTCCGGTGTCATAGTTTGAATAATGTTAGTCTCAACATTAATAGGCGTACCTGAGATGTAATGCTTAATTCTTTGCCCATTGACCACCTTCGGATTAGTGCCTTTGGCGTTATTGATCTTAATAGCTCCAGAGTGATAAACTTCCTCAATGATATACGGTCCTTCCCATTTAGAGAGAAGTTTTCCTGCAAAAAATCTGAAACGAGAATTGTACAATAGAACATACTCACCCACTTTGAATTCCCGTTTTTGAATTCTTTTATCATGCCATCTTTTAACTTTTTCTTTAAACAATTTGGCATTCTCATAAGCTTGGGTTCTCCATTCATCTAGCGAGCTAATATCAAATAACCTCTTTTCACCGGCAAGTTTAAAATCATAATTGAGTTCTTTAATTGCCCAATACGCTTTATGTTCTAACTCAAGAGGTAAATGACATGCTTTTCCATAAACCATTTTGTAAGGAGACATACCCATAGGATTTTTATAAGCAGTTCTATAAAACCATAATGCATCGTCGAGTTTCTTAGACCAATTCTTTCTAGATCTATTGACGGTTTTTTGCAAAATTAAATTTATTTCTCTATTGCTCAATTCAACTTAACCACTAGATTGGGGATGATAGGGAGATGCAATTCTATGGTTGACATCATATTTAGCAAGCAGTTTACGGAATGCACCATGAATAAAAATGTGAACCACCATCAGTCATTAAATATCTAGGGACTCCGAACCTCGGGAAAATAACTTATTTAAGCATTTTAATAGAAGTGTTATGATCAGCACTACTAGTTGGAATAGCTTCTACCCACTTAGTAACGTAATCAACAGCAACTAAAATATGTGTATACCCATTAGAGGAAGGAAAAGGTCCCATATAATCAAATCCCCAAACATCAAATGGTTCAATAACAAGAGAATAATTCATAGGCATTTCCTGATGTCTACTAATATTACCAATTCCTTGACATTCATCACAAGATAGGACAAACTTACGAGCATCCTTGAAAAGAGTAGGCCAATAAAAACCAGATTGTAGTACCTTATGTGCAGTTCTATCTCCCGCATGGTGTCCTCCGTACGCCTCGGAATGACACTTCCATAGGATTTGTTCCTGTTCATGCTCAGGTATACAACGTCTAATAATACCATCTACTCCTTCTTTATAAAGATGTGGGTCATCCCAGAAGTAATGTCTTAAATCAAAGAAGAACTTTTTCTTTTGTTGGTATGTGAAACTAGGTGGTATATATTTAGCAACAATATAATTAGCATAGTCTGCATACCAAGGAGCGTTACGAGAAGCATTTATGACAGCTAATTGTTCATCAGGGAAATCATCATTAATAGGAACTAGGTCATCAAGAACATTTTCTATTCTAGACAAATTATCAGCTACGGGGTTCTCAGCTCCCTTTCTATCAATAATATGCAAATCAAATTCTTGCAGCAAAAGAACCCACCTAATAAGTCTAGGTTTAGCATCTTTCTTTTCCATAAGGTATTTAATAGCAGCATGATCGGTGTGAACAATTACTTTATAATCAACTATGTAAGATCTAAATTTATCACATGCGAACACAACTGCTAGAAATTCTTTCTCGGTAGTAGCATAATTTCTTTGAGCACTGTCTAGAGTTTTACTAGCATAATGGATAACATTTAATTTCGTATTAACTCTTTGTCCTAGAACAGCACCAACAGCATAATCACTAGCATCGCACATAATTTCAAAAGGCAGGATCCAGTCAGGTGGTTGAACAATAGGTGCAGAGGTTAAGGCTTTCTTAAGTGTTTCAAAGGCTTCTACACAATCATCATCAAAAACAAATGGAACATCTTTTTGCAAGAGATTAGTAACAGGCCTAGAAATTTTAGAGAAGTCTTTAATAAACCTCCTATAGAAACCAGCATGACCAAGGAAACTTCTTATACCTTTAATATCTTTAGGACATGGCATTTTCTCAATTGCATCAACTTTAGCCTTATCTACTTCAATACCTCGTTCAGAAATTTTATGCCCCAAGACAATACCTTAATTCACCATAAAGTGGCACTTCTCTTAATTCAAGACAAAATTAGTTTGTTCACATCTCTGCAAAACTCGATCAAGGTTGCTTAAGCAATCATCAAAAGAAGTTCCATAAACGGAAAAATCATCCATGAAAACCTCAAGAATCTTTTCACAAAAGTCAGAGAATATAGCAGTCATACATCTTTGAAAGGTAGCAGGTGCATTGCATAAACCAAAAGGCATACGTCTATAAGTATAAGTTCCAAAAGGACAAGTAAATGTGGTTTTCTCTTGGTCGGCTTGTGATACAGGTATTTGAGAGAAACCAAAATATCCATCAAGAAAACAAAAGTGTGTATGCTTAGATAATCTTTCTAACATTTGATCAATAAAAGGTAAGGGGTAATGATATTTTCTAGTGGCTTTGTTTAATTTTCTAAAATCAATTACCATCCTATAACCAGTTACAATTCTTTGTGGAATGAGTTCATTTTTATCGTTAGGCACAACAGTAATACCACCTTTCTTAGGGACACAATGAACGGGACTTACCCATCTACTATCAGCCATGGGATAGATTATACCTGCTTCCAGAAGCTTTAATATTTCAGTTCTTACCACCTCATTCATCTTAGGATTTAATCATCGTTGGTGGTTGACAACTGGTTTAGCATCAGGCTCCATATTAATTTTATGCTGACATAGAGTGGGACTAATGCCCTTAAGATCATCAAGAGTATATCCAATAGCAGCACGATGCTTCCTCAGAGTTTTTAGTAATCTCTTTTCTTCATGCTCTGAAAGGTTAGCACTAATAATAATAGGATATATTCTTTTCATCTAGATAAGCATATTTCAATGTATCAAGTAATTGTTTCAGTTCAAATACAGGGTCACCCTTAGGTGGAGGAGGACCTCCAAGAGTTTCAACAGGAAAATTGTGTTTAAGGATAGGTGGTTGATCAAAGAACATCTCATCTATTTCATTTCTTTCATTAATGTGCATATCATTTTCATGGTCTAGCAAATATTGTTCTAACGGATCAGTAGGAGGTACGGCAATAGAAGCAAGACCAATAATTGCATCTTTACTAGGCAATTCTTTATCATGAGGTTGTCTACGAAACTTGGAGAAATTAAACTCATGAGATATACCACCAAAATTAACACTAATAGTTTCTTTAGCGCAATCAATCTTGGCATTAACAGTGTTCAAGAAAGGTCTACCAAATATAATGGGACAAAAATTATCTTGTGGAGAACCGAGGACTAGAAAATCAGTAGGGTATTTTATT
This sequence comes from Elymus sibiricus, assembly GCA_039707655.1. Lineage (NCBI taxonomy): Eukaryota > Viridiplantae > Streptophyta > Magnoliopsida > Poales > Poaceae > Elymus > Elymus sibiricus. Next base: position 230,905,511 of record CM077672.1, on the reverse strand, counting down.
TTTCCACACAAGACTTCAACATCTCTAACGATCCCAAGCGGCATAATGGTATCTCTGTTTGCAAGCTTAATAGTAACATCAATGTCCTCTATTTCAATAGGTGCAATATCATTCATAATTTCTTGATATAAGGTAAACGGAATAGAACTCACACTAGCACCCAAATCACATAAGCCATGATAACAATGATCTCCAATTTTAACAGAGACAACAGGCATGCCTACTATAGGTCTGTTTTTATCTTTAGGATCTGGTTTAGCTTCTAGCTGCTTCATCACAGAAGTAAATAACATGCCCATCTATATTATCGACCAAGAGATCTTTAACCATAGCAACATTAGGTTCAACTTTAATTTGTTCAGAGGGTCTAGGTGCTCTAATATTACTTTTGTTAACCACAGTTGAAACTTTAGCATGTTCCTTAATCCTAACAGGAAAAGGTGGTTTCTCAATATAAGCAGTAGGCACAACTGGATCAACATGGTAAACAATTGTTTCTTCTATAACACTAACGGGTTCCTCAATCTTTTCTTTAACAGGGGGATGATATTTAAACCACTTCTCCTTAGGGAGATCGACATGAGTAGCAAATGATTCACAAAAGGAGGCTACTATATCAAAGTCAAGTCCATATTTAGTGCTAAACTTATGAAAAGCATCGGTATCCATAAAAGATTTAACACAATCGAACTCAAGTATTATACCTGACTAATTACCTTTGTCGAGTTCCCAATCTTCAGAGTTGCATTTAATTCTTTCCAAAAGATCCCATCTGAATTCAATAGTTTTCTTCATAAAGGAGCCAGTCGAAGAAGAATCGAGCATGGTTTGATCATCATGACAAAGCCGAGCATAAAACTTCTGTAAGATAATTTCTCTTGAGAGCTCATGATTGGGGCATGTATGTAACATATACTTAAGCCTCCCCCAAGATTGAGCGATACTTTCTCCTTCATGAGGCCAAAAATTATATATATAATTCCGATCACGATGAACCAAATGCATAGGATAAAATTTATGGTGGAATTCCAGCTTCAAGCGGTTCCAATCCCATGTGTCAGTATCATCACATAGCCTATACCATGTCAATGCATTTCCCTCCAAATATAAAGGGAATACTTTCTTCTTAACTCCATCTCCGGATAGACCTGCAAGCTTAAATAATCCACAAATTTCATCTACATAGATCAAGTGCATATCAGGATGTACCGTTCCATCTCCTGCATAAGGATTAGCTAGAAGTTTCTCTATCATACCCGAAGGAATCTCATAATAAATATTTTTAGTAGGTGCAATAGGTTGAGGAGCAACTATTTGTGCTTCTGATCGAGGTGAAGATACCCCGGACAAACCCCTCAAAGGATTGTTTTACATAGTGACAAGTAACAGTAAATTTCAGCACGTAATATAAATGTTTCCTTACCAAATTCCACTCACCAAAGGCGCTTCGCTCCCCGGCAACGGAGCCAGAAAAGAGTCTTGATGACCCACGAGTATAGGGGATCAATCGTAGTCCTTTCGATTAGTAAGAGTGTCGAACTCAACGAGGAGCAGAAGGAAATGACAAGTGGTTTTCAGCAAGGTATTTTCTGCAAGCACTGAAATTATCGGTAACGAGTAGTTTGATAGCAAGATAATTTGTAACAAGTGACAAGTAGCAATAGTAACTAAAAGTGCAGCAAGGTAGCCCAATCCTTTTTGTTGCAAAGGACAGGCCGGAACGATCTCTTATAATAAGCTAGACATTCTCGAGGACACATGGGAATTTCATCTAGTCACTTTCATCATGTTTATTTGATTCGCGTTCGCTACTTTGATAATTTGATATGTGGGTGAACCGGTGCTTGGGTGTTGTTCTTACTTGAACAAGCCTCCCACCTATGATTAACCCCTCTCGCAAGCATCCACAACTACGAAAAAAGAATAAAGATAAATCTAACCATAGCATTAAACATATGGATCCAAATTAGCCCCTTACGGAATAGCGCATAAACTAGGGTTTAAGCTTCTGTCACTCTAGCAACACATCATCTAATTACTACTCCACAATGCATTCCCTTAGGCCCAAAGATGGTGAAGTGCCATGTAGTCGACGTTCACATGACACCACTAAGAGAATCAACAACATACATATCATCAAAATATCGAGCGAATACCAAATTCACATGATTACTTATGACAAGACTTCTCCCATGTCCTCAAGAACAAAAGTAACTACTCACAAATCATATTCATGTTCAAGATCAGAGGGGTATTGAATAGCATAATGGATCTGAACATATAATCTTCCACCAAATAAACCAACTAGCATCAACTACAAGATGTAATCAACACTACTAGCAACCCACAGGTACCAATCTGAGGTGTTGAGACAAAGATTGAATACAAGAGATGAACTAGGGTTTCAGATGAGATGGTGCTGATGAAGATGTTGATGAAGATTGGTCCTCCCACGATGAGAGGATCATTGGTGATGCCGATGGCTTCGATTTCCCCCTCCCGGAGGGAAGTATCCCCGGCAGAATCTCTCCGCCGGAGACAAAAGTGCTCCTGGCCAAGTTCCACCTCGAGACGGTGGTGCTCTGTCCCAAAAGTCTTCTCCTTATTTTTTCTAGGGCAAATGGGCTTATATACCAGAAAATGGGCACCGGAGGCTGGCCAGGGGCCCCACAAGCCACCAGGGCGCGCCTAGGGGGGAGGCGCGCCCTGGTGCCTCATGGGCACCTGGGTGGCCCCCTCTGGTACTTCTTTTCGCCAATATTTTTTATTTATTCCAAAATAAATCTCCGTGAAATTTCAGCTCATTTGGAGATGTGCAAAATAGGTATCTCTAACATAGCTTTTTCAGGTCCAGAATTGCAGCTGCCGGCAATCTCCCTCCTTATGTAAATCTTGCATATTAAGAGAGAAAAGGCATTAGAATTTTTCCACAAAGTATTATATTGATTAAAAACACTATAGATAACAGTAGGAAAACATGATGCAAAATGGACGTATCAGGGGTCACGCCGTGTTGCCTTGTGACTCCCTCGAACGTCGGTTGGGGCCCTTCTTTCACCGCAAGAAAGATAATTTCCAGAGAAAAATCCCCTCGAAATTTCAGCCCAATCAGAGTTACGGATCTCCGGGAATATAAGAAACGGTGAAAGGCCAGAAAACAGGAGCGCGAAACAGAAGAGAAACAGAGAGAGATCCAATCTCGGAGGGCTCCTGCCCTCCGGGAGCCATGGCGACCATGGACCAGAGGGGAAACTCTCCTCCCATCTAGGGGGGAGTCCAAGCAAGAATAAGAAGGTGGGGGGCTCTCTCCCCCTCTCTTCCGGTGGCGCCGGAGCACCGCCGGGGGAACCATCGTGACGACAATCTACACCAACAACTTTGCCGCCGTCAACACCAACTCTCTCCCCCTCTATGCAGCGGTGTAACACCTCTTCTCCCTGCTATAATCTCTACTTAAATATGGTGCTCAATGCTATATATTATTATCCAATGATATGTGGCAATCCTATGATGTTTGAGTAGATTCGTTTTGTCCTATGGGTTGATTGATGATCGTGATTGGTTTGAGTTGTATGTTTTATTTTGGTGCTGTCCTATGGTGCCTTCCATGTCGCGCAAGCCTATGGGATTACCGCTGTAGGGTGTTGCAATACGTTCATAATTCGCTTATGGTGGGTTGCGTGAGTGACTGAAACACAAACCCGAGTAAGGGGGTTGTTGTGTATGGGAGTAAAGAGGACTTGTTACTTAATGCTATGGTTGGGTTTTACCTTAATGATCTTTGGTAGTTGCGGATGTTTGCTAGAGTTCCAATCATAAGTGCATATGATCCAAGTACGGAAAGTATGTTAGCTCATGCCTCTCCCTCATATAAAATTGCAATAATGATTATCGATCTAGTTATCGATTGCCTAGGGACAAATCCTTCTCTTGTGTTACAAAAAGCTTTCTACTAAACAACTAACTTTTATTATCTTGCAATTTACTCATAGTTTTATTCTTGCTAAGTACTTCTAGTTTTATCCTTGCAATTTTATCCTTATACCTACAAGTAGTTTCATTCTTGTTCTAGGTAAAGCGAACGTTAAGTGTGCGTAGAGTTGTATCGGTGGTCGATAGAACTTGAAGGGAATATTGATTCTACCTTTAGCTCCTCGTTGGGTTCGACACTCTTATTTATCGAGAAAGGCTACAGCTGATCCCCTATACTTGTGGGTTATCAAGACCTTTTTCTGGCGCCGTTGCCGGGGAGCAATAGCGTGGGGTTGATATTCTCGTGTGTGCTTGTTTGATTTATCACTAAGTAGATTTTATTTTCTGTTCTAAGTTGTTTTATATCTTTAGTTATGGATATGGAACACGAAACACCAAAAAAATTAGTTGTACTTGCTACTCATGGAGATGGGGAACCTCCTAAAACCCTCGATGCTGGTTATGTGGAAAACATTAAATACTACTTTGATAATCCTGATAAATCTCCATTCAACTTGATAATGGGAGATACTTTGGATCAACGGGGATACTTTAGGGATTATCGCTTGTCTCAAAAAGGGAAACACTTATGGGATCAAATTAAAATATTGTGTTGGTATGCTTGGGATTTATGCTTAAGATATGATTGTACTTGTTGCTCTAAGATGGAGGCTCCACACCTCCCCTTTCAATGTGAATTTAATGATAATGAAACCTTAGCTTCTTATGCTAATGGTGTATATGATTACTATGATGTGGAACAAATAGAAGAATTTGTTGATTTTAAGGGTGCTTATGAAATTGAGTCTTTGTTTGAAAAGTATGAAGATTGTGATGATGCTCTTTACAGATCTGAAAATTTGGCTATACTTAAATATTGTTATGAGAATTATGAATACAATGCCTATATTGATGAATTTATTGAGAAAGTCTCCGCTGCCCAAGAAGAGACTAATATTTTGCATGAATCTATGGAAGAAGAAATTGCTGAAACTATGAGCTCATTAGATGAAAAAGATGACGAGGAGAGCGAAGAACAAAAGGAGGAAGAGCGGATTAGCTACCCGTGCCCACCTTCTAATGAGAGTAACTCTTCAACTCATACATTGTTTAATTTCCCTTCGTACTTACCGAAGGATGAATGCTATGATAATTACTATGATCCCTTTGATTCGCTTGAAAAATCCCTTTTTGATGAAATTGATGCTTGCTATGCTTGTGGCCATGATGCCAATATGAATGATACTTATGGAGATGAACTTGCTATAGTTCCTTATGTTAAGAATGAAATTGTTGCTATTGCACCCACACATGATAGTCCTATTATCTTTTTGAATTCTCCCAACTACACTATATCGGAGAAGTGTGCTCTTATTAAGGATTATATTGATGGGTTGTGTTTTACCGTTGCACATGATGATTTTGATGGATATAATATGCATGTGCTTGCTGCTCCTAATTGCAATTATTATGAGAGAGGAATTATATCTCCACCTCTCTATGTTTCCAATACGATAAAATTGCAAGAAACTGTTTATACTATGCATTGGCCTTTACTTGATGTGCATGAATTGTTCTTTTATGACATGCTGATGCATAGGAAGAGAGTTAGACTTCGTCATTGCATGATATATGTTGCATTGTGCTCACTACTAAATTACAAATCATTGTTAATTAAAATTGGCTTTGATATACCTTGGGATCCTGGTGGATCAATCACTTGAGCACTATATGCCTAGCTTAATGGCTTTAAAGAAAGCGTTGCCTGGGAGACAACTTGGAAGTTTTAGAGAGTCATTTTATTCTGTTGTGTGCTTTTAAAATATTTAAAAACAAAAAACATAGAGGGGAACCTAAAAAATTTCAAAAAGAAAAGTGAAAGTGAGAAAGACGAGCATCGTTGAAGTGGGGGATATCCTTGAACTTGTTCATGCCCATGGAAACTTTGTGACTTGAATTACAGAAACTTTTCAACAAAAATAATTATCCCCTTGTACAAATCCATTGTATTATAAAAATAATGTGCCAAGATTTACCTTTAGGATGTTTAAATTGCTTGTTTGGTGTGTGCTGTGTAAAAACAGAAACTTTTGCTGTAGTGTTTGAATTTCTATATTTTACTGGAAGATGAAAAAATCCTGAAATTTTTACACAGTACTGCTATGAAAATGTTTTATTTTGTCCTAATTTTTCAGAATTTTTTTGAGTTACATAAGTATATGTTTCATTTGCATCTTTACAGACTGTCCTGTTTTCACAGATTGCTGTTATAGTTTCTTTATTTGCGTATGTTTGAAATCTTGTTGAGCCCCATTGACTTGGGAGCCATAGAATTGTGATAGCATACAGTGGGTAATGTTTGATTATAATTATACAATAATGTTACAGCAGGACATGATGGGATTTGATGTTATATGTACTAACCCCTCTAATAAAAGTTCGGTTAAGTTTTGTGTGGATGAAGTGTTCGAACATCGAGGAGGTATCGATATGAGGAGAATAAGGAGAGCCAAGAGCTCAAGCTTGGGGATTCCCAAGGCACCCCAAGTAAATATTCAAGGAGACTCAAGCGTCTAATCTTGGGGATGCCCCGGAAGGCATCCCATCTTTCTTCTTCAACAATTATCGGGATGTCTCGGTTTTTGTTTTGTTCACATGATATGCATAAATTCTTGGAGCGTCTTTTGTGTGGATTTTTCTTTTTATTTTAATAATGCACCATGCTGGTATGAGATAGTCCTTGGTTTATTTATAGAATGCTCTTTGCACTTCACTTATATCTTTTGAGTATGGCTTTATAGAATGCTTCATGTGCTTCACTTATATCATTTGAAGTTTGGATGCCTGTTTCTCTACATATAGAAAACTGTTATTTGTAGAATGCTCTTTTGCTTCACTTATATTTATTAGAGTGTAGTCTTTTGTCGAAAGAATTAAACTCTCATGCTTCACTTATATCTATTTAGAGAGTCAACAGGAATTAGTCATTCACATGGTTAGTCATAAAATCCTACATAAAACTTGTAGATCACTGAATATGATAAGTTTGATTCCTTGCAATAGTTTTGTGATATTAAGATGGTGATATGTGGCAGGTACTAGTGAATGATTGTGGTTTAGTAAGAATATTGGTGTTAAGGTTTGTGACTCCCGAAGCATGCACGTATAGTTATGCGACGAAGTTATATCCTACTCATGTTAGTATCCAATGTTAATTATTCGTAATGCATGATTATGACCATTATCACTCTCTGGTTGGTCGCTTCTCAATCCATTTGCTAGCCTTCGCCTGTACTAAGCGGGAATGCTGCTTGTGCATCCAAACCCTTAAACCAAAGTTGTTCCAGATGAATCCACCATATCTACCTATATGCGGTATTACTCTGTCGTTCCAAGTAAATTTGCATGTGCCACCTCTAATCATTCAAATAAGCATCTGTTTTGTGTGCCCGTACCACTCATGGAGCGGCAGGGGGTGGTCAGTATCTTCCATGCTAAGCGGGTTATTCTCATGATGGCTGTTTATTCACTTGTTATTGCACGAGAGAGGCTGGTAATTGGGATGCCCAGTCCTGTAATCAAAATGAAAAATTTATAATGAAACAAACTCCCCCGGAAAGTTGATTGTATGGAGGGCACCCGAGGATTCGGCTAGGCATGGCTTGCGTTTGAATGGTTGAGGGGGAGTAAACTTTACCTTTCCGCTTGGGAACCGCCAATAATGTGTTTAGCATGGAAGATATTGAGAATCCTCGGTCGTGACGTTGACAGGAAAAGTACACCTCTCAAAATGTATTCATCTCTGATTTAAGCTTCGAGCTCTGGCACCTCTGCAAATCCATGCTTCCCTCTGCGAAGGGCCTATCTATTTACTTTTATTATTGAGTCATCACCTTCTCATTCAAGCAGTAGTTGGAGAGCACTATTGTCATTCTTATGCATTGAGTATAGTTAATGTTGTGTGCATCATGACTGGATCAATGATTGAGCATGACGGGCTAGGGATAGCATTCTTTAGCATTTTCATTTTGAAAGGCATGATTGCTTGTTGGTATGCCTGAGTATTGATGTCTTTATATCAAATTATAGACTATTTCTTTGAATCACTCGTATCTTAATATTCATGCCATGATTAGATTATATGATCAAGATTATGCTAGGTAGCATTCCACATCAAAAATTATATTTTTATCATTTACCTACTCGAGGACGAGCAGGAATTAAGCTTGGGGATGCTGATACGTCTCCGTCGTATCTATAATTTTTGATTGTTTCATGCCAATATTCTACAACTTTCATATACTTTTGGCAACATTTTATATTATTTTTGGGACTAACATATTGATCCGGTGCCCAGTGCCAGTTCCTGTTTGTTTCATGTTTTTTGTTTCGCATAAAATCCATATCAAACGAAGTCCAAATGCGATAAAATTTTACGGAGAATTATTTTGGAATATATGTCATTTTTAGGAAGAAGAATCAACGCAAGACGGTGCCCGAGGTGGATACAAGGCAACAGGGCGCGGCCCCAGGGGGGTCGCGCCGTGTTGCCTTGTGACTCCCTCGAACGTCGGTTGGGGCCCTTCTTTCGCCGCAAGAAAGATAATTTCCGGAGAAAAATCCCCTCCAAATTTCAGCCCAATCGGAGTTACGGATCTCCGGGAATATAAGAAACGGTGAAGGGCCAAAAAATAGGAGCGCGAAACAGAAGAGAAACATAGAGAGAGATCCAATCTCGGAGGGGCTCCTGCCCTCCGGGAGCCTTGGCAGCCATGGACCAGAGGGGAAACTCTCCTCCCATCTAGGGGGGAGGCCAAGCAAGAAGAAGGAGGAGGGAGGCTCTCTCCCCCTCTCTTCCGGTGGCGCCGGAGCGCCGCTGGGGGAACCATCGTGACGACAATCTACACCAACAACTTCGCCGCCGTCAACACCAACTCTCTCCCCCTCTATGCAGCGGTGTAACACCTCTTCTCCCCGCTATAATCTCTACTTAAATATGGTGCTTAACGCTATATATTATTATCCAATGATATGTGGCAATCCTATGATGTTTGAGTAGATTCATTTTGTCCTATGGGTTGATTGATGATCGTGATTGGTTTGAGTTGTATGTTTTATTTTGGTGCTGTCCTATGGTGTCCGTGTCGCGCAAGCGTGTGGGATTACCACTGTAGGGTGTTGCAATACGTTCATAATTCGCTTATGGTGGGTTGCGTGAGTGACTGAAACACAAACCCGAGTAAGGGGGTTGTTGCGTATGGGAGTAAAGAGGACTTGTTACTTAATGCTATGGTTGGGTTTTACCTTAATGATCTTTGGTAGTTGCGGATGCTTGCTAGAGTTCCAATCATAAGTGCATATGATCCAAGTATGGAAAGTATGTTAGCTCATGCCTCTCCCTCATATAAAATTGCAATAATGATTACCGGTCTAGTTATTGATTGCCTAGGGACAAATCCTTCTCTTGTGTTACAAAAACTTTCTACTAAACAACTAACTTTTATTATCTTTCAATTTACTTGTAGTTTTATTCTTGCTAAGTACTTCTAGTTTTATCCTTGCAATTTTATCCTTATACCTACAAGTAGTTTCATTCTTGTTCTAGGTAAAGCGAACGTTAAGTGTGCGTAGAGTTGTATCGGTGGTCGATAGAACTTGAAGGGAATATTGATTCTACCTTCAGCTCCTCGTTGGGTTCGACACTCTTATTTATCGAGAAAGGCTACAACTGACCCCCTATACTTATGGGTTATCACCAGCCACCAACACTAATCAGAATTGCCGGGTCCACAAGAAAGCCATGGAGATCGAAAGAAACAATGTGGACAAGGCGGACCCTCGTAACAATAATGACGAGGATGAGCCCGACAAAGGGAACGATGGGTAGACACAATACCTGCTGCAAATAAAGGACGTGGATATGATACATGCATCTCACACCTCTAAGAAGGACCGGAAGCGCGCCCTCCACGAGGTATATGCCGTGAAGCCCGCGGAACCAATGTACAATCCCTGGCCAAAAATCCCGATCAACTTTGATCACCTGACCATCCAACCAGTGTCCACCACGGCGAAATAGCCGCGCTTGTCCTGGACCCGTGATACGTCTCCAACGTATCTATAATTTTTGATTGTTCCATGCTGTTATATTATCAATCTTGGATGTTTTTATATACATTTATAGCAATTATATATCATTTTTGGAGACTAACCTATTAACTCAGTGCCCAGTGCCAGTTGTTGTTTTCTGCCCTATTTTTGTTTTACAGAAAATCAATACCAAACGAAGTCCAAATGCCACGAAACTTTTTGGAGATTTTTTTCTGGACAAGATAAACACTAGAAGCTTCGGGAGGAGGCCAGAAGCCCCAGGAGGTGCCCACGAGGCACCAGGGCGCGCCTGGGGGGGGGGGGGGGCAGGCGCGCCCTGGTACCTCGTGGGGCCCACAGAGCTCCTTTTGACCTAATTCCTCCACTATAAATTCAGAAAAAATCAGAAACCCTTAGGGGAGTCCACGAAATACTTTTTCCGCCGTCGCAAGTTTCTGTTCTCGAGAGATCCCATCTGGGGTCCTTCTCCGGTACTCCGCCGGAGGGGGAATCGATCACGGAGGGGCTCTACATCAACCTTGCTGCCCTTCCGATGATGCGTGAGTAGTTTACCACAGACCTTCGGGTCCATAGGCAGTAGCTAGATGGCTTTTTCTCTCTTTTTGATCTTCAATACAATGTTCTACTCGATGTTCTTGGAGTTCTATCCGATGTAATCACTTTTTGCGGTGTGTTTGTTGGGATCCGATGAATTGTGAGTTTATGATCAGATTATCCATGAATATTATTTGAGTCTTTGCTGCACTCTTTTATGCATGATTATTATAGCCTTGTATTTCTTCTCCGATCTATTGATTTGGTTTGGCCAACTGAGTTGATTTATCTTGCCATGGGAAGAGGTGCTTTGTAATGGGTTCGATCTTGCGGTGCTCAATCCCAGTGACAGAAAGGGACATGACAAGTATGTATCGTTGCTATTAAGGGTAAAAAGATGAGGTTTATTCATATGTGAGTTTATCTTGTCTACATCATGTCATCGTTCTTAAGGCGTTACTCCGTTCTTTATGGACTTAATACACTAGATGCATGCTGGATAGCGGTCGATGTGTGGAGTAATAGTAGTAGATGCAGGCAGGAGTCGGTCTACTTGTATTGGACGTGATGCCTATATACATGATCATTGCCTTGGATATCATCATGATTATTTGCTTTTCTATCAATTGCCCAACAGTAATTTGTTTACCCACCGTATGCTATTTTCTTGAGAGAAGCCTCTAGTGAAACCTATGGCCCCCGGGTCTATCTAAATCATATTACTAAAACACTAAAAATATTGCTGCCATTTTCTTTTATTTATTTTATTTTGTATTTTTGTTTCAATCTATCTATCTATCATATACAATTTAATCTTGCAATTGACTGCCGAGGGATTGACAACCCCTCGTTTGCGTTGGGTGCAAGGATTTGTTGTTTGTGTGCAGGTACTGCTAACGAGGTGTTGTGTGATTCTCCTACTGGTTCGATAACCTTGGTTTCATAACTGAAGGAAATACTTATCTCTACTGTGCTGCATCATCCCTTCCTCTTCGGGGAAATACCAACGCAAGCTACAAGTAACAACCCGATAGTTGACGGTTTCCACCTCACTGAGGTCCTGATGGACGGTGGTAGCAAGTTGAACCTCATCTACGTTGAGACGCTGAGAAAGATGCACTTAAACGAGAGTCTCGCATCAAGCCAACAAAAACCAAGTTCAAGGGTATTATCCCGGGAATGGAGGCTCGATGCACTGGAAGGGTCACTGTTGGAAATATGCCCTAGAGGCAATAATAAATTGGTTATTATTATATTTCCTTGTTCATGATAATCGTTTATTATCCATGCTATAATTGTATTGATTGGAAACTCAAATACATGTGTGGGTACATAGACAACACTGTGTCCCTAGTAAGCCTCTAGTTGACTAGCTCGTTGATCAAAGATGGTTAAGGTTTCCTAGCCATTGACATGAGATGTCATTTGATAACGGGATCACATCATTAGGAGAATGATGTGATGGACAAGACCCAAACTAAGAACGTAGCATTTGATCGTGTCAGTTTATTGCTATTGTTTTCTGCATGTCAAGTATCTATTCCTTTGACCATGAGATCATGCAACTCACTGACACCGGAGGAGTACCTTGTGTGTATCAAACGTCGCAACGTAACTGGGTGACTATAAAGGTGCTCTACAGGTATCTCCGAGGGTGTCTGTTGGGTTGGCATGGATCAAGACTGGGATTTGTTACTCCGTATGACGGAGAGGTATCTCAAGGCCCACTCGGTAATACAACATCACAATGAGCCTTGCAAGCAATGTGACTAAAGTGTTAGCCACGAGATCTTGTATTACGGAACGAGTAAAGAGACTTGCCGGTAACGAGATTGAACTAGGTATAGTGATACCGACGATCGAATCTCGGGCAAGTAACATACCGAAGAACAAAGGGAACAGCATACGGGATTAACTGAATCCTTGACATAGAGGTTCGACCGATAAAGATCTTCGTAGAATATGTAGGAGCCAATATGGGCATCCAGGTCCCGCTATTGGTTATTGATCGTAGAAGTGTCTCGGTCATGTCTACATAGTTCTCGAACCCGCAGGGTCTACACACTTAACGTTTGGTGACGATTAGTATAATTGAGTTATTATGTTGGTGACCGAAAGTTGTTCGGAGTCCCGGATAAGATCCCGGACATGACGAGGATCTCCGGAATAGTCCGGAGGTAAAGATTGATATATGTGATAATAGTGTTTTGATCTCCGGAAGAGTTCCGGAGTTCACCGGAAGGGGTTCCGGATGTTTACCGAAGTGTTCGGGTGCAGCAACACTTTATATGGGCCAAGGGATAAAAGCCCACGAGGTATTGGAAAGTGCAAAAGTAGTTTTGCTGCCGCGTAAGCGGTACTACCGCTTGGTGAAGCGGTACTACCGCCCGAGCGGTACTACCGCTTGTGTGAAGCGGTACTACCGCCCAAGCGGTACTACCGCTTGTGTGAAGCGGTACTACCGCTTGTGTGCGGCTGTGCACGGTTCGGCAGGGATCCGAGTTGGACTCTTTCCCTGCGGGCCAAACCGACCTTGTGCGGGCAAAACCGACCTGGAGGAGTCTTTTACTCCAAGTTTAGACCCCAAGGCTCAACATATAAATAGAGGGGCAGGGCTAGCATACGGGATACATCAAGATTTCCCCAAGCCGTGTGCGGCAACCCTAACCCTCTAGTTCCTCCGTCATAATCTCCGTAGCGCTTGGCGAAGCCCTGCAAAGATTGTTCCTCACCACCATCACCACGCCGTCGTGCTGCTGGAACTCAACCACTACTTCACCATCGCTCGCTGGATCGAGGAGGTGAAGGCGTCATCAAGCCGTACGTGTGTTGAACGCGGAGGTGCCGTCCGTTCGGCACTAGTTCGTGATCGGATCGAGGGACGACTTGCGATTTGGATCGCGGAGACGTTCGACTACATCAACCGCGTTTCTTAAACGCTTCCGCTTAGCGATCTACAAGGGTATGTAGATTCACTCTCCCTCTCGTAGATGCTCATCACCATGGATAGATCTTGTGTGTGCGTAGGAAAATTTTTGTTTCCCATGCAACGTTCCCCAACAGTGGCATCATGAGCCAGGTCTATGCGTAGATGAGATCTCGAGTAGAACACAAACGAGTTGTGGACGTGGGTGTATACATATTGCTTGCCGTTACTAGTTGATATTTGATTTGGCGGTACTGTGAGATGAAGCGGCCCGGACCGACATTACGCGTACACTTACGCGAGACAGGTTCCTTCAACTAACATGTAACTTCGTTGCATAAAGATGGCTAGCGGGTGTCTGTCTCTCTCACTTTAGTTGAATCGATTTCAATGAAGAGGGTTCTTTTAGAAGATCAAAAAGCAATCACTACACCACGTTGTGGTTTTGCGTAGGTAAGAACGGTTCTTGCAAACCCGTAGCAGCCACGTAAAATTTGCAACAACAATTAGAGGACGTCTAACTTGTTTTTGCAGGGTATGTTGTGATGTGATATGGCCAATTACATGATGAGATATATGTGATGTATGAGATGATCATGTGTTGTATAGAATATCACGACTTGCATGTCGATGAATACGGCAACTGGCAGGAGCCATAGAGTTGTCTTTAATTATTGAATGACCTGCGTGTCAATCATTAAGCGCTATGTAATGCTTTACTTTATCGCTAAACGTTAGCAATAGTCGTGGAAGCAACAGTCGGTGCGACAACCTTATGGCGACACGTTGATGGAGATCAAGATGATGGAGATCATGGTGTCATGCCGGTGACGATGGAGATCATGCCGGTGCTTTGGAGATGGAGATCAAAAGCACAAGTTCATGGCCATATCATGTCACTTATGATTTGCATGTGATGTTAATCCTTTTATGCATCTTATTTTGCTTAGGACGACGGTAGCATTATAAGGTGATCCCTCACTTAAATTTCAAGATAAATTGTGTTCTCCCCAAGTGTGCACCGTTGCGAAAGTTCGTCGTTTCGAGACACGCCGTGATGATCGGGTGTGATAGACTCTACGTTCGCATACAACGGGTGCAAGCCATGTTGCACGTGCGGAACACTCGGGTTAAACTTGACGAGCCTAGCATGTACAGACATGGCCTCGGAACACAAGATACCGAAAGGTCGAACATGAGTCATATAGTAGATATGATCAACATGAAGATGTTCACCATTGAAACCACCTCGACTCACGTGATGATCGGACTTGAGTTGGTGGATTTGGATCATGTTACACTCGAATGACCGGAGGGATGTCAATTTGAGTGGGAGTTTTTAAGTAATATGATTAACTAAACTCATTATCTAAGAACAATAGTCTAAGTTGTCTTTGCTATATTTATGTTGTAGATCATGGCTCGCGCAGTAGCACCCCTGAATTTTAATGCGTTCCTAGAGAAAGCTAAGTTGAAAGATGATGGAAGTAACTTTGTGGACTGGGCCCGTAATCTAAGGATTATCCTTACGGCTTCCCAGAAGGCTTATGTCCTTGATGCACCGCTTGGTGATCCACCCGCTCCAGTTGAGTCTCTAGACGTTGTGAACGCCTGGCAGGCTCGTTCTGATGATTACTCAATAGTTCAATGTGCAATGTTGTATGGCTTAGAACCGGGACTTCAAAGACGTTTTGAACGTCATGGAGCATATGAGATGTTCCAGGAGTTGAAGTTTATCTTTCAGAAGAATGCCCGGATCGAGAGATATGAGATCTCCGATAAATTCTATGCTTGCAAGATGGAGGAGAACGGGTCTATCAGTGATCACGTGCTCAGAATGTCTGGGTACTCCACCCGTCTGGCTGAGTTAGGGATGCCCCTTCCGCCAGAGGCTATCACTGACAAAGTTCTTCAATCATTGCCACCTAGCTACAAGAGCTTCGTGTTGAACTATAACATGCACGGGATGAACAAGTCAGTCGCCGAGCTGTTTGCGATGCTGAAAGCCGCTTAGTCTGAAATTCAGAAGGAGCATCAAGTGTTGATGGTCAATAAAACCACTAGTTTCAAGAAAAATGGCAAGGGTAAGAAGGGTAACTCCAAGAAGAGTGGCAAAGCAGTTGCTCCTCTCGTGAAGAAACCCAAGGCTGGACCCAAACCAGAAACTGTGTGTTTTCATTGCAAGGGAACTGGACACTGGAAGCGGAATTGCCCCAAGTATTTGGCTGACAAGAAGGCGGCCAACAACAAACAAGGTATATATGATATACATGTTATTGATGTGTACCTTACCAACTCTCGTTGTAGTGCCTGGGTATTTGATACCGGTGCGGTTGCTCATATTTGCAACTCAAAACAGGAACTGCGGAATAGACGGAGGCTGGCAAAGGACGAAGTGACGATGCGCGTGGGAAATGGTTCCAAGGTTGATGTGATCGCCGTCGGCACGCTCGCTCTTCGATTACCGTCGGGATTAGTGATGAACCTAAATAAGTGTTATTTGGTGCCTGCGTTAAGCATGAACATTATATCTGGATCTTGTTTATTGCGAGACGGTTACTCATTTAAATCAGAGAATAATGGTTGTTCTATTTATATGAGTAATATCTTTTATGGTCATGCACCCGATGTGAGGGGTTTATTTTTATTAAATCTCGATAGTAATGATACACATGTTCATAACATTGATGCCAAAAGATGTAGAATTGATAATGATAATACCACTTTCTTGTGGCACTGCCGTTTAGGTCATATTGGCATAAAACGCATGAGGAAGCTCCATGCTGATGGACTTTTGGAGTCACTTGATTTTGAATCACTTGACACATGTGAGCCATGCCTCATGGGCAAGATGACTAAAACGCCGTTCTCTGGAACAATGGAACGGGCAAGTAACTTATTGGAAATCATACATACTGATGTGTGTGGTCCGATGAGTATTGAGGCGAGCGGTGGTTATCGTTACTTTCTCACCTTCACTGATGACTTAAGTAGATATGGGTATATTTACTTAATGAAACACAAGTCTGAAACATTTGAAAAGTTCAAACAATTTCAGAGTGAAGTTGAGAATCATCGTAACAAGAAGATTAAATTCCTACGATCTGATCGAGGAGGAGAATATCTGAGTTATGAGTTTGGCAGTCACTTAAGACAGTGTGGAATTGTTTCACAATTGACACCGCCTGGAACACCACAGCGTAATGGTGTGTCCGAACGTCGTAATCGAACCTTATTGGATATGGTGCGATCTATGATGTCTCTTGCCGATTTGCCACTATCGTTTTGGGGTTATGCATTAGAGACAGCTGCATTCACTTTAAATAGGGCACCATCGAAATCCGTTGAGACGACGCCATATGCACTTTGGTTTGGCAAGAAGCCAAAGCTGTCGTTTCTTAAAGTTTGGGGATGTGATGCTTATGTCAAAAAGCTTCAGCCTGAAAAGCTGGAACCCAAAGCGGAGAAATGCGTCTTCATAGGATACCCAAAAGAGACAGTTGGGTATACCTTCTACCTCAGATCCGAAGGCAAAGTGTTTGTCGCTAAAAACGGAACATTTCTTGAGAAAGAGTTTCTCTCGAAAGAATTGAGTGGGAGGAAGATAGAACTTGATGAGGTTGTTGAACCTTTACTTCAACCTGAGAGTAGCGTAGTGCAGAAAGTTGTTTCTGTGGAGCCTACATTAGCTGAAGAGGAAGTTAATGATGATGATCATGAAACTTTGGATCAAGTTGCTATCGAACCTCGTAGGTCGACAAGGACGCGTACTGCTCCCGAGTGGTACGGCAACCCTGTCTTAGAGGTCATGTTGTTAGACAACGATGAACCTACGAGCTATGGAGAAGCGATGATGGGCCCGGATTCCGAGAAGTGGTTAGAGGCCATGAAATCCGAGATGGGATCCATGTATGAAAACAAAGTATGGACTTTGGAAGTATTACCTGAAGGGCGTAAGGCCATTCAGAACAAATGGATCTTTAAGAGGAAGACGGACGCGGACGGTAATGTCACCGTCTATAAAGCTCGACTTGTGGCAAAGGGTTTTTCACAAGTTCAAGGAGTTGACTACGATGAGACCTTCTCACCCGTAGCGATGCTTAAGTCCGTCAGAATCATGTTAGCAATAGCTGCTTTTTTCGATTATGAAATTTGGCAGATGGATGTCAAAACAACGTTCCTTAACGGTTTCCTTAAGGAAGAGTTGTATATGATGCAACCAGAAGGTTTTGTCGATCCAGAGAATGCTGACAAAGTTTGCAAACTCCAGCGATCCATTTATGGACTGGTGCAAGCATCTCGGAGTTGGAATCTTCGTTTTGATGAGGTGATCAAAGCGTTCGAGTTTATACAAGTTTACGGAGAAGCTTGTATTTACAAGAAAGTGAGTGGGAGCTCTATAGCGTTTCTAATATTATATGTGGATGACATATTGCTGATTGGAAACAATATAGAAATGCTGGAAAGCATAAAGGAATATTTGAACAAGAGTTTTTCAATGAAGGACCTAGGAGAAGCTGCTTTCATATTAGGCATCAAGATCTATAGAGATAGATCGAGACGCTTAATAGGACTTTCACAAAGCACATACCTTGACAAAGTTTTGAAGAAGTTCAAAATGGATCAGTCCAAGAAGGGGTTCTTGCCTGTATTGCAAGGTGTGAAGTTGAGTAAGACTCAATGCCCAGTGACTGCAGAAGATAGAGAGAAGATGAGTGTCATCCCCTATGCTTCGGCCATAGGCTCTATCATGTATGCAATGCTGTGCACAAGACCCGATGTCAGCCTTGCCATAAGTATGGTCGGAAGGTTTCAAAGTGATCCAGGAATGGAACACTGGACAGCGGTCAAGAATATCCTGAAATACCTGAAAAGGACTAAGGATATGTTTCTCGTTTATGGAGGTGATCAAGAGCTCGTCGTAAAGGGTTACGTCGATGCAAGCTTTGACACTGATCCGGATGACTCTAAGTCGCAAACCGGATACGTATTTATTCTTAATGGGGGTGCGGTTAGCTGGTGCAGTTCCAAGCAAAGCGTGGTAGCAGATTCTACATGCGAAGCGGAGTACATCGCTGCCTCGGAGGCGGCGAAGGAAGGTGTCTGGATGAAGGAGTTCATGACAGATCTTGGAGTAGTGCCTAGTGCACTTAACCCAATGACTCTGTTTTGTGATAATACTGGTGCCATTGCTCTAGCCAAGGAACCAAGATTTCACAAGAGGACCAGACACATAAAGCGACGCTTCAATTCCATCCGCGATTACATCAAGGAGGACGACATAAATATTTGCAAAGTACACACGAATCTAAATGTTGCAGATCCGATGACTAAACCTCTTCCAAGGGCTAAACATGAACAACACCAGAACTGCATGGGTGTTCGATTCATTACAATGTAAATCACATAGTGATGTGAACTAGATTATTGACTCTAGTGCAAGTGGGAGACTGTTGGAAATATGCCCTAGAGGCAATAATAAATTGGTTATTATTATATTTCCTTGTTCATGATAATCGTTTATTATCCATGCTATAATTGTATTGATTGGAAACTCAAATACATGTGTGGGTACATAGACAACACTGTGTCCCTAGTAAGCCTCTAGTTGACTAGCTCGTTGATCAAAGATGGTTAAGGTTTCCTAGCCATTGACATGAGATGTCATTTGATAACGGGATCACATCATTAGGAGAATGATGTGATGGACAAGACCCAAACTAAGAACGTAGCATTTGATCGTGTCAGTTTATTGCTATTGTTTTCTGCATGTCAAGTATCTATTCCTTTGACCATGAGATCATGCAACTCACTGACACCGGAGGAGTACCTTGTGTGTATCAAACGTCGCAACGTAACTGGGTGACTATAAAGGTGCTCTACAGGTATCTCCGAGGGTGTCTGTTGGGTTGGCATGGATCAAGACTGGGATTTGTTACTCCGTATGACGGAGAGGTATCTCAAGGCCCACTCGGTAATACAACATCACAATGAGCCTTGCAAGCAATGTGACTAAAGTGTTAGCCACGAGATCTTGTATTACGGAACGAGTAAAGAGACTTGCCGGTAACGAGATTGAACTAGGTATAGTGATACCGACGATCGAATCTCGGGCAAGTAACATACCGAAGAACAAAGGGAACAGCATACGGGATTAACTGAATCCTTGACATAGAGGTTCGACCGATAAAGATCTTCGTAGAATATGTAGGAGCCAATATGGGCATCCAGGTCCCGCTATTGGTTATTGATCGTAGAAGTGTCTCGGTCATGTCTACATAGTTCTCGAACCCGCAGGGTCTACACACTTAACGTTTGGTGACGATTAGTATAATTGAGTTATTATGTTGGTGACCGAAAGTTGTTCGGAGTCCCGGATAAGATCCCGGACATGACGAGGATCTCCGGAATAGTCCGGAGGTAAAGATTGATATATGTGATAATAGTGTTTTGATCTCCGGAAGAGTTCCGGAGTTCACCGGAAGGGGTTCCGGATGTTTACCGAAGTGTTCGGGTGCAGCAACACTTTATATGGGCCAAGGGATAAAAGCCCACGAGGTATTGGAAAGTGCAAAAGTAGTTTTGCTGCCGCGTAAGCGGTACTACCGCTTGGTGAAGCGGTACTACCGCCCGAGCGGTACTACCGCTTGTGTGAAGCGGTACTACCGCCCAAGCGGTACTACCGCTTGTGTGAAGCGGTACTACCGCTTGTGTGCGGCTGTGCACGGTTCGGCAGGGATCCGAGTTGGACTCTTTCCCTGCGGGCCAAACCGACCTTGTGCGGGCAAAACCGACCTGGAGGAGGCTTTTACTCCAAGTTTAGACCCCAAGGCTCAACATATAAATAGAGGGGCAGGGCTAGCATACGGGATACATCAAGATTTCCCCAAGCCGTGTGCGGCAACCCTAACCCTCTAGTTCCTCCGTCATAATCTCCGTAGCGCTTGGCGAAGCCCTGCAAAGATTGTTCCTCACCACCATCACCACGCCGTCGTGCTGCTGGAACTCAACCACTACTTCACCATCGCTCGCTGGATCGAGGAGGTGAAGGCGTCATCAAGCCGTACGTGTGTTGAACGCGGAGGTGCCGTCCGTTCGGCACTAGTTCGTGATCGGATCGAGGGACGACTTGCGATTTGGATCGCGGAGACGTTCGACTACATCAACCGCGTTTCTTAAACGCTTCCGCTTAGCGATCTACAAGGGTATGTAGATTCACTCTCCCTCTCGTAGATGCTCATCACCATGGATAGATCTTGTGTGTGCGTAGGAAAATTTTTGTTTCCCATGCAACGTTCCCCAACAGTCACGCCAGACATGGCGTTTGGTACCCCAAACAACTATCGTCTGGAGCCTTTAAGCTTCGACATAGTGCCTTTCAGAAGTGACTATCACGCCCCCCTTGGTCGAACCGCATTTGCCCGCTTCAATGATGCTCCCCACTATCCGTAGATAAAACTCAAAATGCGTACATGAAGCTCAAGATGCCGGACAATAGTTTTTGTAGGGGGGCATCCAGACTTTATTACTGAATAATAGTGTTGTTTACATAATCCAGAGGATCCAAAAGCCACACATGGCGGCCGAGCTGTAACTCTAAAGAACTTCTAGCTATGTTGTGGGCATCCACATTAGATTCTCTAAATTCATGACAAAAGGAAATGTCTCCCATCATTGGTATCATTCTCCTAATTTTTGCAATTACCATGTCATTAGCTCCATGACTGCCTTCATAAATGTTTCTTACTACACTGGATGAGTCACATGAGATGACAGATGATGAGATTTGTAAGCCTTGTGCCAGATTCAGTGCTTCACGACACGCCAGTGCTTTTACACATGCCGGGTCAGTTACCCCTTCTGTAACCAGGGCAGAAGCTCCCTGGAAGGTTCCATTATAATCTCGGAATATGATCGCTGCCGCGCTCTTGCACCTGGTCTTGCATACAGCCCCGTCTACATTGCCCTTCAGTTTTCCTGCTGGAGGAGCGATCCACCTCGAGCTACGCCGGACTTGAACTCCCACTGGTCCTCTCCTCAATGGCTCTTCCAAAGAACTAAGCTCATGAATGAAGCTTGATATAAAACTGCATGTAGCATACGGTGGCTGGAATTTGTCCTCATGAATCACATCTCTTCTGACTTTCCAGATTGCGCATAGGGTAACCAATACCTTCACATATTCATCCTGTCCGAGCTAATCTTCTAACATAAATAACCAATTCTTTGCTCGTGGCTCGGTGCATTGTTTAACACAGTCATATAGATCCTCATCTAGCAAAACCCAAACACACTTGGTCATCCTGCACTCCATCAACAAGTGATGCCACAAATCTTCCTTGCATCCACAATAGAGCACATATCGGTTGCCGCCATATTTCTATGGTAAACGTTTGTGGCCAGACGACCGGCTAGCGGTTCGGGCACCCGCGCCGTCTGATCGCAGCGAATCGAGAGGTCATCACGAACGTCATCTTTCGGTTGGGCCCATGCACCGCTCAATGCTTTGGTTAGAAACCTTATCCCTTTGCCTTCTCCACTAATCTCTCCCCTATCATCTCTCCTACCCACGAGCTGCTCAACCCCACGAACTGAGAATGCCATGGATACCCTTGGGGCGGAGCTCGCATCCCTTTCCTCCCCCATCTGCCCTCTTTTTCCTCTCTTCCAGATCCGCGACCGCGGTGAGCTGCAACGACGGTGCGGGCGGGCCGGAATTAGCCTCAGGATGCTACAGTGGGGGCGGGTTGCTGGAACTGTGCGCCGGCGAGCTGCAATGGTCACCGCCGTGAGCTGGAACCACGGGCTCGGTTTTGCTGCGATGGCTTCGTGAACAAGTTACAACCAGCATTTTTCGGTGCTACAACGAGAACCACCGGATGCTGGAACCACCCCCCTTGTTTTGCTACAACGGGAGGAGGGTGGTGACATGGCGGTGAACTGTGGCGCCGAATAGCTGCAACTAGCAACGACAAAAGCTGGGACTGGCAATTTGTTTTGCTACAACCCGATGGAGTGGTGCTGGGGCGATGTGGGGGTGGTGTCAATTTGTTGCTGCAACCGGCAATCACAAAAGCTACAACCGGCAATCACAAAAGTTACAACCGGTGATCGATTTTGCTACAATGGCGATGGGGGTGGCGGCACCTGTTGGGCATATGAGCAATTTACCATATGATCTTATTAACAGAAATAGTGGATAAAACATGACTATCATTGTAGATATAAGACAAGTCATGCAATCCGACAGAGAGTATGCAAATAGCATATGAAGTAGTGAATATGTAGGGAACGTATCTAGAAGAGAGGCTAGAACAAGAAACTGTGGCAGAAACTCAAACAGAAAGAACACGAACACGTACTGAGCAGCAGCAGTAGCTTTGGCGTTCGTGTTGACGTCGTCGCCAGCCATGTCGTCGAAGAGGTTGTCGACGTCGGGGAAGAAGTCATCGTTTGGGAAGTGGTCGTCGGCGTCCGAGACGTCCGTGATGAAGAAGTCAGTAGTCGTGCAGAGCGCTCCCCAAAAACCTTATCACCCTTCTTCCATACAGGACTCGAAGTGGCGGGGTTTTGGAGGCCTACTGTCCTGACCTGCGGTGCACGCCGCAAGCCGGGATGGGGAAGAACCTAGCAGCAGCTCAGAGATTGGAACTCGGTGGCGAGAGGAAGATGATGTTCTGATGTGTCTCTCTGGAGAGGAGCGACTTCTCTTTTATAGGCACATGAGAAGGAGGCGAACAGGCTGCGACGGGAGGCGAAGGAAAAGAGGGAGACGAAACGAACAGGCAGCAGCCGAAGGGTGCAACGTTCGCATTCAAACTCCAGTACAGCAAAACTTTTCAGCTCCCGTGTGACCTTTCGTATACCAGTCGTGCGTGGCAAAAATTTAGACAATGGATCGGCTCATTCCCGCAACCCGCGGCGCGTCGTGACAAGGCGTGGCGTGGCGAGGTGGGCGGCGGAGGAGGAGCGCGCGTGAATGTCTCTCTTGTTCTCATCCTCATACATGTGAAGAAACAACCTCCCTTATAAGGAGGTCTAACTCCTACTAGATGAGCAGTATGGGACTAAACTTTTATCCCACCTCCTGCCTTGCATGAATGGGCTAAGTGGGCCTCTAGGATTTATTAGGAATTCTGAAAATGCTATTGGGCTAGCCCAAATATAGACTAAATTCCAGAAATCCCCCACCAGATCCCAAAGGCACATAAAATTTGCCTTTGGTTCCAAAACACTGTTTTATATACCGGTACTGCAGTGGAGACTGTTAAGTTGAACTTCCACCTAGAACTCTATGCTACACTAGTAAGCAACTTGAACAGTGGACTAGGCCTTGAACTCCAAGTTTTCTGCGAATCTAGCTTCACACAAAGCCTTGACCGATACTGGGCTACCATGGGACTTCCCCGCGGGTGGAGCTTATGCGTCATACTCCAAGGCCTTTCATGAGTTTACTAGAGAGCACCCTACTATCATAGATTGCGGCGTTTAACAATCAGACTCATATAGGTGTGTTCTTCAAAAGATGTTCTGCAGGACAACATCTCTGCTTAAATAAGCCACTTAGAACACATTAAGATAAACATCAACCTGCCATGCAGATTAGGAGAGTATTGCATCTTCATGGAGTGGTATTATTAACAGTAAGGATACTCTCCTCTTAGTTGACCAACAACTTGTCTTCCACATCTAATTCACGGGATCTCCGATCACATAGACTAGGTTACCACTGTGAACAACTCATATTGTGGGTCTCATACCCATCTCCTTTGATGCATTATCTATCACATTACGTGATAGACCCTTAGTAAAAGGACCTGCCAGATTTTTAGATGTTTGGATATAATCTAATGCAATAACTCTGGAGTTTCTCATTTTCCTGACAGACTTTAACCTTCTCTGAACATGTCTTGATGACTTCATGTTATTCTTTGAGCTACTCACTTTCGTGATCACAGTTTGATTGTCGCAGTTCATAAGGATACCCGGTACAGGTTTCTCAACAACCGACAAGTCATTCAAGAGCCGACGAAGCCAATCTGCTTCGACCGTAGCTGTATCTAGTGTTGTGAGTTCTGCTTCCATTGTTGACCTCGTTAAGATGGTCTGCTTGCAAGACTTCCAAGAAACAGCGCCACCTCCATGAGTGAATACATATTCGCTCGTGGCCTTTATCTCATCAGCATCTGAGATCCAGTTTGAGTCACTATACCCTTCAAGCACCTTTGGGTACCCAGTGTAGTGAATTCCATAATTCGCAGTGCATTTCAAATAACGCATAACTCTCTCTAGAGCTTTCCAATTATCATCTCCCGGTTTTGAAACAAATCGGCTCAGTTTGCTAACAGCAAAAGAGATGTCAAGTCTTGTAGCACTGGCTAAATACATAAGCGAGCCAATAATCTGAGAATATTTCAATTGATCTCTAGCAATTCTTCGATTCTTTCGAAGCAACACGCTAGCATCATATGGTGTTGGAGAGGGCTTGCAGTCACTATAACCAAAGCGACTCGAGATCTTTTCCACATAGTGAGATTGAAGCAATGTAATCCTACCATCATCATCTCTCAATAGCTTGATGTTCAGAATAACATCCGCTACTCCTAAATCCTTCATCTCAAAACAACGAGATAGGAAATCCTTGACCTCCTTAATAACATTCAGATTTGTTCTGAAAATCAATATGTCATCAACATACAAGCAAAGGATAACTCCTTCGCCCTCACCATGGCGACAGTACACACATTTGTCAGCTTCGTTTACAACAAAGCCTGCAGCTGTTAAAGTTCTTTCAAACTTCTCATGCCACTGCTTAGGTGCTTGCTTACGTCCATACAAAGACTTCAACAATTTGCACACCTTCCCTTCCTGACCGTCCACTATAAACCCATCTGGTTGTTCCATGTAAATTTCCTCGTTCAACTCTCCATTTAGGAAAGCAGTCTTAACATCCATTTGATGAACGAGAAGACCATGTGAGGCAGCTAATGAAAGTAGTACTCGAATAGTGGTCAGTTGAGCCACAGGTGAGTAAGTATCAAAGAAGTCTTCACCTTCCTTTTGGGTATAACCCTTGGCCACGAGCCGTGCCTTGTACTTCTCAATAGTACCATCAGGCCTAAGCTTCTTATTGAATACCCATTTGCACCCTATAGGTATGCACCCATAAGGAAGATCAGTGATCTCCCAAGTTTCATTTGCCAAGATGGAATCCATCTCACTACGGACCGCTTCCTTCCAGTAGTCAGCATCTTCAGATGCATAGGCCTCTGAAATAGAACTGGGAGTGTCATGTATGAGATACACAAGAAAATCATCACCAAAGGACTTTGCACTCCTCTGTCTTTTGCTCCTTTTAGGAGTCTCATTGTTGTCCTCCACATGATCTTCAAGATGTTGCATCGGAATTGTAGGTTCAGAAATTGCAACTACATCCCGACTCGATGAACTAGGCAACTCCTGATTGGACGAGCTACCCATATCCTTCATGGGAAAGATATCTTCAAAGAAAGTCGCATCATTCGACTCCATGATTGTACCGACATGCATGTCTGATACCTCAGATTTTACAATCAAGAATCTATAACCAATGCTATGAAAAGCATAGCCCAGGAAAACACAATCCACAGTTTTTGGTCCAAGCTTGCGCTTCTTCGGAATTGGCACATTGACTTTCGCCAAGCAGCCCCAAGTTCGTAGGTAACAAAGTTTCAACCTTTTCTTCTCCCATTCCTCAAATGGAGTTATCTCTTTGTTCTTTGTGGGAACTCGGCTTAGGACATGACATGCAGTCAATATCGCCTCCCCCACCATGCCTTGGAGAGACCCGATGTGTCTAACATGGCGTTAACCAAATCAGTTAGAGTACGGTTCTTTCTTTCGGCTACCCCATTTGACTAAGGTGAATAGGAAGGCATCCTCTCATGGATTATACCATGTTCCTCACAAAAAGAATCAAATTCATTGGAAAAATACTCTCCACCACGATCGGATCTAAGCCTCTTGATTTTTCTATCAAGTTGGTTTTCCACTTCAGCTTTATAGATCTTGAAAAAGTTCAAAGCCTCATCTTTTGATTTCAAAAGATACACATGGCAGTATCTAGTGGAGTCATCAATTAACGTCATGAAATATTTCTTTCCACCTTTTGTCAAAACACCATTCATTTCACAAAGATCTGAATGTATGAGTTCCAGTGGTGCAAGATTTCTTGTTTCCACAGTTGTATGAGACTTACGAGGTTGCTTAGCTTGCACACAAACTTGACACTTAGATCCCATGACAACGGTGAAATTAGGGATTAAGTTCAACTTGGCTAGCCGCGTCATGCAACCAAAGTTAAGATGACAGAGACGTGAATGCCAGACATTTGATTCACTATTGTTGCAAACATGATTGACAACTTTATTACAAACATCTGACAAGGATAAACGAAACAAGCCTCCTGACTCATAGCCTTTTCCAACGAAAGTTTCATACTTGGATATTACAAATTTATTGGACTCAAAGACAAGCTTGTAGCCATCTCTACACAGAAGAGATCCGCTAACAAGATTTTTATTGACGGAGGGGACATAATGCACGTTCTTCAGCCGCACGATCTTCTCCGAAGTAAACTTCAGATCGACCGTGCCAACACCACGAACAGAAGCACTTGAACCGTTGCCCATCAGCACGGAAGTAGTCCCTACGGTCTGATAAGAGGAAAACATGGAAATATCACCGCATACGTGTACATTAGCACCCGTGTCAGTCAACCAATCAGGAGAACGGCATATTGTGAGAATAGTGGGAAGTATACCGTACCCAACATCCTTAATCTCAGTGTCACCAATGACAACATTGGCGATCTTGTCGCCTTTCCCATGTTGACGCTTGTCATAACGGTTAGGACAACTAGGGGCCCAATGATCAGGATCTCCGCAGACATGACAAACACCTTTCTTCTTGTCAGTCTTCTTCTTGAAGTTGGTGTGCTGCGAAGCCTTGTTCTTCCCATCAAACTTTCCTTTACCATCAAACTTGCCCTTGTTCTTGAACTTGTGGGGCTGGAGGTTTTTCTTCTGTACCAGATTGGCACTAGAACCTCCCTCAATACCTCGAGCACGTATGTCTTTTGCTCTCGCCTTTTCTTCCACATCAAGAGTACCAATGAGATCCGGAACGGAAAACTCCTGCCTCT
Organism: Elymus sibiricus; assembly: GCA_039707655.1. NCBI lineage: Eukaryota > Viridiplantae > Streptophyta > Magnoliopsida > Poales > Poaceae > Elymus > Elymus sibiricus. The sequence goes on along the minus strand of CM077672.1, from coordinate 230,877,786 downwards.
TATGCTTCAGAGAGGTAGCAAAGTTCCTCCACGAGAAAGGAAGCTTAGTGATGATGCCTCCGGCAAAAAACTTGTCTGGTAACATACAATTGAAGTGCTCAAGTTCTCTAGCAAATGACTCTATCTCGTGAGCTTGCTCAACCACGGAGCGCTCATCAGTCATCCTGTAGTCATAGAATTGTTCCATGATATACAGCTCAGTGCCGGCATCCGAGACCCCAAACTTGGCCTCGAGTGCGTCCCACATATCTTTGCCGTTATCAATTGATGCATAAGCATCAACTATGTTCTCACCAAGAACACTCAAGAGAGCAGCCTTAAACAAGGTATCAGTTTTCCAAAAAGCTTGTTCCTGTTGAGGATTAAGAACTCCTTCAGGTTTGCCAAGAGTGGCGTCATAGCAGCTCATGGTTTGAAACCATAAAACGGCTCTCACGCGCCACCTCTTATAGTGCACACCCTCAAACATAGGGGGTCTCATGGAAGCAGCAAAACCACTCGGGGTAAATTGCCTATCCTAAGGTTTTTGGATTGTTGGAAATATGAGCAATTTACCATATGATTTTATTAACAGAAATAGTAGATAAAACATGACTATCATAGTAGATATAAGACAAGTCATGCAATCCGACAGAGAGTATGCAAATAGCATCTGAAGTAGTGAATATGTAGGGAACGTATCTAGAAGAGAGGCTAGAACAAGAAACTGTGGCAGAAACTCAAACAGAAAGAACATGAACATGTACTGAGCAGCGGCAGTAGCTTTGGCGTTCGCGTTGACGTCGTCGCCAGCCATGTCGTCGAAGAGGTTGTCGATGTCGGGGAAGAAGTTGTCGTTTGGGAAGTGGTCGTCGGCGTCCGTGACGTCCGTGATGAAGAAGTCAGTAGTCGCACAGAGCGCTCCCCAAAAACCTTATCACCCTTCTCCCGTACAAGACTCGAAGTGGCGGGGTTTCGGAGGCCTAATGTCCCGACCTGCGGTGCACGCCGCGAGCCGGGATGGGTAAGAACCTAGCAACAACTCTGAGCTTGGAACTCGGTGGCGAGAGGAAGATGATGTTCTGATGTGTCTCTCTGGAGAGGAGCGACCTCTCTTTTATAGGCACAGGAGAAGGAGGCGAACTGGCTGCGACGGGAGGCAAAGCAAAAGAGGGAGACGAAACGAACAGGCAGGAGCCGAAGGGTGCAACGTTCGCATTCAAACTCCAGTACAGCAAAACTTTTCAGCTCCCGTGTGACCTTACGTATACCAGTCGTGCGTGGACAACGGCTCGGCTCATTCCCGCAACCCGCGGCGCTTCGTGACGAGGCGTGGCGTGGCGAGGCGGGCGGCGGAGGAGGAGCGTGCGTGAATGTCTCTCTTGTTCTCATTCTCATACATGTGGAGAAACAACCTCCCTTATAAGGAGGTCTAACTCCTACTAGATGAGCAGTATGGGACTAAACTTTTGTTCCACCTCTTGCCTTGCATGAATGGGCTAAGTGGGCCTCTAGGATTTATTAGGAATTCTGAAAATGCTATTGGGCTGGCCGAAATATAGACTAAATTCCAGCAGCACTGACGAGCTATTTTTCCTAGAACTAGCACAATTTTTTGCTACTACCGGCGGACATTTTTGGTTCCACCAACAAACTCGAAGGAGAGTACTTTTTTGCGAGCTCGTCGCCGGGGTGCTGCGACCGGCGCTATCAGAGTTGCCATCGCCAGTGAGGGAGCTGCAACCACGGGGCGAAAGTTGCTGCATGCGTGGATCCGGCGAGAAACACATGAGACGACGGCGGCGAGGTCGGCAACCGGCGGCCACGGCAGCAACGGGCGAGCGCGCGATGTGGTGCTTCGAGGCCGGTTGTGTGCTCGTCCATGGCGGTGCGACGTGAGCTATTTCGCAGAGAAGAAATCGTCAAGAGGAGGAAGGACAAGGTGGAAAGAAGAAGATTGTGTGGTTATTGTTAGAATTAATGGGCTAGGCCCATAACAATTTCTGAAATCTCAAATAGTGGCCCATGAATAAAATGGCAAGAGGTGGTGCTAAAGTTTAGTCCCATACCGCTAGTTGAGGAAGAGTTGGACTTCTTTATATAGTGGGTTCTCTCCACCACTCTAAGTGGTGTGTTGAGAAGAGAAAGGGAAGACCACACGCGCGCGCTCGCTCGCCTGGCCTGGCCGGGCTCGGGCCGGGGCCGGGGCGGCGCGTACGTGCGACATGTGCGTGAATGGTCCGCCTAATTCGGTCTGTTGCCTTGCGAGGGCGCGGCTTCCTTTTGCCATTTTGTTTTTATGTCTTGGCAGACAAGTTAATTATTTCTTGTCCGGTAAGTATACGAATTAGAAACCTAGTCGGTTTGAGATTGTGATCGCGACACGATACCGTCTCTGGTCCTAATATATATACTGCTACCGGCTGCGGCCAAAAGAAACCGAAAACACCTAGGGTTTTGCCTCATCTCGCAACTTGCGCCGCCACCGTAGTCTACTCCATCCCAAACGCTGGCGTGCATCGGCGTGTGGGAGAGCAGGTCTCCGGAACCAGTTGTCCTTGCGATCCTGCACCGGGAGAGGACGAATTAGGTTTTTGGGAAGCGCTTTGCGCGACTGCTCAAATTCATCATCACGGGTCGTCTTCCGTCCAAGTCGGGCGGTGCTACTCATCGTCGTCTTCATCGCCGTCAATAGCAGATCGTTGCCAACATTGTCATCAACACCGTCGCCCCTACAACAGCTAACGAACAGTACGTCCATCGTCATCTGTTCATGTCTCTCTCTACAGCTGCTGATTCGTGTGCGGTGCTGTTATGCATGTTTTGCTGTTCCTCTAGTTTGCTAGATTGTTACATGCTAGTCTCTGTTCTAGTCATGAATTATTTACTGGAATTAATCATGAACTTGCCTAATTCTCCAACAATCCAAAAACCTAATTGTAGGCAATTTCCTGAGTTAACTATGGCTGGATTCGCTGATGCACTGAGACCGGATAAGTTTACCGGTGTGCACTTTAAGAGGTGGCAGGTGAAGACCACGCTCTGGCTTACTGCTCTGAAAGTTTTCCACGTTAGTGTTGGTGCTCCAGAGGGAATGTCTGACGAAGATCAGAGAAAATTCCAGGAGGCCAATACTATGTTTGTGGGATGCATTCTGAGTGTTCTTGCTGACCGTCTGTGTGATGTGTACATGCACATAGATGACGGAAAGACTTTGTGGGATGCACTGAATGCTAAATTCGGTGCAACAAATGCAGGCAGTGAACTGTACATCATGGAGAGTTTCCATGACTACAAGATGGTGAATAACCGTTCTGTGGTTGAACAAGCTCATGAGATACCGTGCATTGTGAAGGAACTAGAACTCCTTAAGTGTGTTCTACCTGACAAATTTGTGGCTGGGTGCATGATTGTAAAGTTGCCTCCTTCATGGAGGAATTTCGCCACAACTCTGAAACATAAGAGACAAGAGATATCAGTTGAAAATCTGATTGCATCTCTTGATGTTGAAGAGAAAACTCGGGCTAAAGACACTACTGAGAAAGGAGGTGAGGTTCAGCCTACCGCCAACGTGGTGCAGAGGTACCCACAGAACAAGAACAAAGGGAAAAACAAGCCTGTTTTCAACAAGCCTACCAAGACTACTACCTTCAAGAAGAAGAAGTTTAACAAGGCTGAGCTAGAGTGCTACGCCTGTGGAAAGCCCTGACACTTTTTCAAGGAATGCCCGGAACGTGCAGACCGCCGAGGGAAAACGAGCTCCAAGACTATCAACATGGTGACCGCTAGCAATACTGATGGGTATGGTAATTTACCTATTGTGCTTTCAGTATTTCAATCATCTTCATGGTGGATTGATTCGGGTGCTAACGTTCATGTGTATGCTGATGTCTCTTTGTTTACTTCTTATCAGGTCGCAAGGGATTCTTCCGTCCTAATGGGGAATGGGTCACATGCTTCTGTTCGTGGCATTGGCACGGTGGATCTGAAGTTTACTTCGGGAAAGATCGTGCAACTAAGGAACGTGCAGCATGTCCCTACTATGAACAAGAATCTAGTTAGCGACTCCCTTCTATGTCGAGATGGGTTTAAGGTAGTTTTAGAGTCGAATAAAATAATCGTGTCAAGATTTGGACAATTTATAGAAAAAGGCTATGAGTGCGGAGGCTGTTGACACGGTTTTTGGCCAAACTAAATATAGTGTGTAAACCATAAATGAATGTTGAAAAAAAAATCTGTTATACAATAAAATAGAAATGCAAAATTAACTGCTCAAAGCAAGAGCTGGCGATAAAAGTGGCATACGATATATTGCCCAATGTCAATACTACAGACATTGAAAAGAGCCAATAATTTTAAAATATGATGAAATTAATCAAATTGTGTCACAAGGAAAATATAGAGGACACATGGCTCGCATACACATACGTCGTCACCCACAGTGGAATTTTAATGTCGACATGAGAACAAATTACCTTAAGCGACGTTGATATTGTTAAAATATTGGATCATGGAGTAATTTTGGACATTATTCCAACACTGTTAATGAAGTGTCACACGACGCATATAAAAGGGGAAAAATGTCCAGTGCGACGATATATAAAAAAATTTGTCAGACAATTATTGAAATATTGCCAAAATATTGACCACATGGTAAATGGAGTCCTTATTTCGTCGTCGATGAGAAATATCGATGCGACGCATAAAAAATACATCGCGCTAATAAAATATACACGCGGTATATAGAAATAAATAAATGAAGTATCGGCACATATGTGTTCAGTTAAGAAATATTTTGTCGACGTATTCATCTCATTAGACTTTGAATTGCGTACAGAAAATAATTAAAACGCACACCCTCGTCATATGCCTTAATGAGCCATTAATATATTAGTGATTAGTGACGTGATAGCGGCTGAGTCCGCTGGATTTTTTTTTGAACACAGTACAGACGCAAGCGCTCATACATACGCGCATACACTCACCCCTATGAACGCACACACGCACACCCTACCCCTATGAGCACCTCCAAGAGACTGAGCCGGCACATCATCTTGAGATTTACGAAGTCACCGTAGGCGCCTCGTCGTCGACGGGAACGTCTCCTCCCACTGAAAGCGCATCGCCGGAAATCCTGAAATAAATCCAGGAATAATGCGAGCACCAGGACTTGAACCTTGGTGGGCTGGGGATACCACTGTCCCTCTAACCATCCAACCACAGGTTGGTTCGCGTCCGCTGGGTTTTAAGCAATAAAGGCAGCAAGTTTTCCCCTCAAAAAATAATAATATATCTTTCCCTAATCTTTACCTAATAATAAAGCACGGATAACTTTTGGTCGTCCGTCGTCGCGGTTGTTTTGCAAAAAAAACCTCCTGTTTTCTGGAAATTGTGCCTGCAGTCCCTCTTTAAGTGATATCTATTAAAGGATTCATCTTTACAAAAAAAAACCTATGTTTGTTTTTAATTCAGTCCGCGATCCTCTGATTCATCTTATCTAACTCCTCCCTTTCCAGCGACGGCAGCGACGGCGGAGCACGAGCAGGAGAGGGGCGCCCTTGTCGTCGGACGGCTACAGCCGCGGCGGAGGAGAGGGCGGACGCCGTGGGCGCGTGCTCGGGTAAGGGGGGCCACCCTTGCTGCGCTCGTGGGCGTTCATGGAGGATGGAAGGGGGGACAGCTTCCTGTGGGTACGCCGGCTGCCAGCGTCGGCCGTCCGCCGCCGCCAGCGCCGGCCGTCAGCCGCCGCGAGTCCTCTCCAGCCTCCTCCGTCGTATGCCTCTCAACCTCTGACTTACTGCTCCTGTGTCGTGATTTGGATGGGAAATTGGAGGCCGGCCGTGTCCTTCTCCAACACAAATTGATGGAGTGCCCGACCCGGATTTGATTGGCTGCTATAAGAAGTAAGGGTCCTCGGCCGGAATCTCCATCAGGTTGTGCCCTTGGACCATAATCTCCATCATCCCGTCGAAATTGCAATTTTTGACCAAACGTCCAATGTCGCCGCCGAGTTCGCCGGAGGAAGAAGCGCCGAGTTTGCCGGAGGAACAAGAACATTCGTCGAGCCGTGCAATGTCTCCTGTGGCGGCTACACGAGAGGTATAATCCCCTTGAAAGCTAATCACTCGATGGTATCCCCTGTTTTAGTATTGTTTCTGTCCCCTTGCTCTGAATGCGATTATGCTTTTTCTTCAGTTAACAATTAGCTTTGCAGAATAGATATGCTAGCTGCACCTAGCAAACAGGATTAGGAGGTGTATTCAAGTGTAACATATGCATTGATCAGCAAAGGAACATGTGTGTTTCTCAGCGTGTACTAAACAGTTTTTCTCTGTAGTTTCTAGGGTTGTTGAACATGTGTTTCTCAGATTAATGCCTTCAACACCCCTCTTTCCACATGCATGCATGTAGTAGCAGATTGCCTGATCTGTTGGCCTAAGTATTATCTTTGCGGTGCTCTTATTGTTAGTTCAGACTTGCAGACCCATGTTTTTTGCTCAAATCAATATGTCAAAACTCCATTACAGTTGCACAAGACCTGATATGCAAATGTTTGTGTGGAGCTAACTTCTCTGGTCATGCGGACAGTGTGTATCTGCATATTTTTCAGTAGAATTAAGTGCCTGGTGCCACTTGAAAGAATAAAATAATGATCAGCTATTTTTTGTTACAGTTACGGTTTAGTCAACATTGATGTCCGTCTGCAAAAAGCTTATTCTGATCTGGAGTTGCAAAATTTTTTTACAAGCATTTGTAGAATGGCTCCTGGCATCCTTTTTGGTAGCTTCCTTCATGGTTTGCATCTTTGATTTTTTTTCCAGGCCCTTAAGATGAGTGATGAACATCCGTTGAGCCGTCCAATGTTGCCTCTGGCAGCTACACCAAAGGTATGTATCCCCTTGATATTAGTTTGCATATGTGAGCCCTGGTACATGTACAATGCGTCTACTACTGTGACACTTTTCTCCATATATACCTTGTAATACTTTGTCTTATCTAATAGAAGCTGGGTGTTTTCCCTTCTGTCAGGGAAAGAAAATTTAGAAGAGCATGAAGTATAGGTTCATTTTCGTATATATTTTGGGATCATTGCATAGTGAGGAACATTAAGGTTATAATTAAAAGATGAAAGCATATTCTTGATCTTAAAATAATCAACCGATCATACTCTCAAAACCAAACAAAGAACTTTGTGATCCTAAAGAAAAAATTCCTAATAAAAAAACCTCTACCATATACGGTTGATGACTTGTTTCAGGTAACTGTGCATTTAAAACTAATAAGCCCAGACAACGGTCTGTGTTTCAGGAAACTTGGTTTTGGACTGATTGATCTCCATGTAATTCAAATATATAGTGTCATAATTCGCATTACTATTCCCTGATCTTCCTCGACCGAATTTATGATTGTTTTATACTGTATCTATCGACTTCGCAGCCGTCGTCTCCTTTGACTTCACTGCCGTCGTCTTCGTCGACTTCGCCGCAAGACAATCTGCAATCGCCTCCGCCGACTTTGCCGGAAGACCATCAGCCGTCGCCTGGACCTACTTTGGCTCAGGTACTTTTGAAGCATCTGATGGGTCTCATCTGTTTGTCAATTTATCACTTCACTGTAGCAAATATATGTTGCCGACAGTAGACTATATTTCATCACTGACAAGCAACACATCATGCACTCGTACATAGATGGATTCTGTTTGTACTTGACAGAAGCAGACTAAATTCGTAAGGAGTGTTTAGTAATTCAGTACATGGGTGACCAGAACAAAAGTAGTTCACAAATAAGTGATGGACGGGTCTCAATTATTTTCAAGAGGGCATCATGTTTACAAAAAGTTGCTGCTCACTGTATTTTGACAACCAGAAAAATGAAATTATGTTTGAGAAAGTAAATGTAGGATTTTTTTTTAGGTTCTGCACTGAGTCTGCGGGTCTCACAAAGATGTAGGATAAATAAAATGTCAGAAAGATCAGATTACTTCTCATGTAATGGATCATAATGTGTGTCTTGGTCTTTCCTGTTTTTTCTGGTTTTGCAGCCTAGAATTTTTTAACATGCGCATATATAGCTACTTAATCAACTGAGTTCCTTTATGCTGTGTGGCAGACCACATTTGTTGATATGACTTACTTTCATGCGCATATGTATTGGTAGTTTTTATCTCTATGCTTTTGCCTTCTACATACTGGATTGCAATGTTTTTGTCTCCTTTAAACAATGCTACTGTCACATGATGCTTCTAAAGGTTGGAGGTTTACCTTATATTTTTGTTCTGATTGCAGAAAATAGATGACAGCACTGAACTTAACATTGCACTGAACATTGAAGAGGATTTTGATAACCGACCTTCAAAAAAAGCAAAAATTTCCAAATCAAGTGTTCTGGAGCCATCACCTATGTCACCAACTATGTCAACATCTACTCCAGTTTCTGAGTGTTTTGAATCGATTATGCCAGAATCAGATAATCAGAAAGATCGTGGTACATTGCCATCACCTCCATCCCCATCTAGCTCGACGTTATCTCCTGTTTTTACATTACATGATGTTAAGGAACCAGATTCAAATAAAGAGATCATCAAAGTTGATGATACATATGATTATCTCCCACAAGGTATTGGTTTGATTTACCGTGTGTACTTTCGTATTCAATATATTCTTAAATTATTTGATTTTTTGCAGACTATACATTGACGGACCATGATCTATGTGCTCATATAGCAATAGAATCATCTTTGAGAAAACAATTGCTGGTTAAGATAGATGGAAGTTATGTCTTACAAAATCAATTGATGTGCCTGCTAGATGAAAAAGAGTGGGTAAATGATGATGTAAGTACCCTTACTCAAACAGAAAAAAGTTTCTAATCACTAATATCTATTAGTAATGTATTTTTTTTAAATCTTAATTATAGGTGATCAATGCATATATATGTTGTATAAAGGACCAAATACATGTCCAGAATAACAATAAAGTATATTTTGAGAGTCCTTTTGTTACCTCACTATTAAGACGGGATGGCAACCTTGGCATACAAGAAGATAGTGCCTTTATGACAGAGATTGTCAAAAAATATATGCAGCATGACATGGTAATATCCATATCCATAATTTTCGTGTTCTAGATTTCAATCATTTTTTTATTTTCCTAATCATCTTTATTACAGATTGAACTTCCAATAAATACCAGCAACACACATTGGTATTTAGCTATTGTGAACACAAAAAAGCGTGAGATTCAAGCACTTGACTCATTGTGCTGGAAGTTTGACCGAGATGATCTGGCTATTACGGTTAGTTAGAACACCAATTTTAATCCTACATGTAAATTAACAAAATTCATACTTTGTTAATGTGTATCATTTCTGATCACTAATTCTTTTTTAGCTGAGAGGCATACAATTTCATTTGGACCTCCTTAAAAGTCAAAACTTGATTAGCGACGATTGGAAAGACGTTGATCTTACTGAATGGAAGATCACAGAACAATTACAAAAGGCAATTCAAAAAGATAGTTCTTCATGTGGTTTGTTTATGGTCAAATTTATGGAATATTTCACCGGATGTGCACTATCCTACCCAATTACACAGGTATATATATCTTTTTTTAATAAAAAGTATGTTCATTTTATAAAAAGTATGTTAATTTTTTAAAATATACTAATAATTGTTCGTGTTGCACAGGAAATGATTACTTCTTTTAGGTTTAAGTTAGCCAGCATACTATTATGTTGGAAAACAAACAATGCAGCAATGACTACAATCGTTGAAGAAAGAGACGATGACACCGAGGGAGATCCTGATGATGTTCAAATATTGGAAAGTCTAGATGATATAAAAAAATCAAAACCAAAAATCCCATTATCTGTTGAAAATAAATACAGATCACTAATATCTATTCTTTCTAATATGAGCATATATGAGTTAACAGGTGGACTCTGTAGCTTCATTAAATCAATCAATTACACTGAGATTTTAGAGTAAGTCATTTCAAATTAGTAGTGCAATTCTACAGTATCTTATTTTCTTAATGATTTAATAGCTTATTTTCTTAATTTTCATCATTATCAGGAAAGTATGGGTCCAGAGTTCAAAGCCATACCCAATTAGCTTGTCTCTCAAAAAACTACAAGGAATGCTAAAGGATGATTCACCCATGGACCGAGATTGCTTTAATTTGGTTGTACGGAAGATTATGTTTGATGACATCGAAACGACACAAAGAACAAAACGGTTGATAGTAAAGCATTATCTAGACATGAAATTTTGGGTATGTTCTTATATTCATTTTATTCTTTTTTTATATTCTAATTTTTTAATCACCTTTCTAACCAATTATTTTATATACTAGATGACTACTGATTTTGGGCGGCACCCAGACTTTCGTAAAAAGTTAGATGTGGAACAACTAGCAAATTCTGTTCGTAGTTGGCCTGGAATCAAATATGATGTTTCAACATGCAAATCGGTAAGAGCATTTCTGTATACCTTAGACCACAATTTTTATTGCATCTAATATGTAGTCTGTGTCAGATCCATATTCCGGTACAATCCAACGATGATTTCATTCTATTCACATTGGACAAAGATACCAGAACAGTGTACATATTGGACCCTACTCCTATTAATCCAATCTACCGATGCAACCCACTCGCAAAATATGTGCGCAAAATTATATGGATTGCAGAGCACTTACCAAAAGCAATGTCAAAAGCATGCCCTGGGTCTAGATGGAACGAGGATATTCTACTATGGCATCAAAAAATCCTAGATGATATTCCGGTTTACAACAGGTAACATTTTTCAGGAGATAAAGACTAAATACTAAGTATTTCTTCTTCTGAATATGTATACAATATTAATTACTAATATATAATTCTTATATATAAGGGAATTATCCGGTTATCTTGTTCCCCTCTTCATGTCCACATGGGAAGGCGAAAGACCACATTTGCCATTCTTAAAGGTAAATATCGCGACCGTATAGATCATTAATTTTATAATTACACAACTGATGCTGATGTCATTCTTTTACAAAAAAAATGAATGTATAGGATGGAAATGAAGTAAGAAAACTAATATTGGGCCAAGTGCTAACATTCAAGGAGAATGAATGTGAAGATAACATGCCTGCTGGTGTACTGGAATTCATCAATTGTATCAGGAAAATCCAAAGTAAAACTGGTATGTTAAATAGTAACAATTCATCTCGAAACTTTATTCTTCTTTCAAGATTCATTTACTTGCTGGTGCTAACTTCCATTTTCTCAAAACAGGACGTCCGTGCTATTTCTGAAAGAAGAATCTTCTCTGTTGGATGGCATCCCTGATGGTAGTTTTAGATATGTAGCAAAAGAAAGGGTGCTTCATAATTCATTGGATGTAGACCAGTAGGGTCAATTACACAATGTTGGCTGTAAATGACTTTCAGTTTTAGCTTTCATAAAATTTAGACATGTGCTCTTTAACAGTGTGATGTGGTTGATGGTGGTCCTATGTGTTGGTTGAAAATATCATGTCGGATAATATTGCTACTCGCTGGTTCATGATAAATAAATGGTTTGTTGTCCAGTATTATATTCACTTTTTGGTTCATATGCAATTTGAGATTATGGATGACAGTGGTAAGTTTCTTTTGAAGTTTCCACGCTAACATGCCTGAGTAAATGCTCACTGGCCTTTGGCAATAGTTCACTAAAAAAAAATTGATACGACACATTTATTTCTTAGAAAATTAAATATTTTTTAGGAGTTTTGAGGATATTATTACACAGATTGATTTTTATTCTAAAAAAGGAGCAAAACTACAGAGCAATATCCAAGCAGTTGTTTCACTAATATGAGTAATTGCTATTTATCTATGCTAAAAAACCGGTTATCTATGCTAAAAAATCGGAGACTGAATTTTCGGACACAGCCACCACACGACAGTATTCCTTTTTAATTATCATGTTCAATTTGTGCGACCGATTTAATTTCTTCTTCTCTTGTGTTGGGAAAAAGTCTTTAGAGATCAGAAGAACCGTAAGCAGTGGCGAGAGCTTTACGGGTGTTTCAGCTTTGATCAGGAAAAAATACAAATACATATTGCCGGTACATGCTTAAATGTACTGATGCTCATAACTTTTTTTTGAAAAAATAAACCATGATTGCACAGAACTTCCTCTCAGCACATACCCACACTTGTCGACCATGTATTGAACACAGACCATCAGACTAAAGCAATTTCATAAAAGATTTCTATTTATTAATTGTTACAAAATAGGAAAAAGAGAGACGTACATAACAATACACGTTTTTTGTTACAAAAATAGCAATCAGAATCCTAATTTCGTACGTATAAGAGTCCGAGGCAAAGACACGGCTTCCCCTTACTTTATTTACCAGTTAGTCCGAATTCTAATTAGCCACACACGCCGTGCTTGCTGCTACATTCTGCAAAGATGGCCTGGTCGAAACCATAATTCTTCATGTTGAGAATAGTTGATGTGGGTCATAAATCAAACAATTACTCATGTAAATAGGCTATATGCTTACGGGTGTGCGTACGTCGTCGGCGTTTTTGCAAAAAAGTCCCTGAGGTTTTGGGAATTCAACCCGCAGTCCCTTTTTAAGTGGCTAATTTGGGAAAACGTTTCGTTTTTACAAAAAAGGACCTTGTAGTTTGGTATATTCAACCGGCGGTCTTTTTTAAGTCAACGCGGTGGCTCGAGCGGCTGGGGGCAGCGCGGCTGGAGCTTGCAGGGGGCGGATTCGTGCACGGCAGGGGCTAGGGAGGCGGATCCGGTGGCGGGCGGCGAGGCGGGGGTCGCCGGTGACGACGAGGAAGGCCGGCGGCTTCCCGGGCGGATCCATGGCAGAAAAGAGACAGGGTGGTGAGGGAGAGAAGAAGGGAGAAAAGAGGGGCGGTGCGGCGACCCAGGCATGAGCTCGCCGGAGCCGGGTGACGGCCACGGGCGCGGGAGACGGAAGGATCCGGCCCGACGGCGCGAAGTCCTTGTAGTTGGAGGCGGGACTCCATGGCCGCGGTGACCCCTCCCCTTCTCTCCATGGCCGCGGCAGCTCAGGCAGCGGTCAGATCCGCCCTCCCTCCCTCACTCCTCGCGCTGGAAAACCTAACCGCCGGGCCATGGTGACCGACGGCGATGATGACGGTGGTTGTCTCCCCGACGACGGCGGTATGACATAGAATCCCCTCCGCCCCTTCTCTTCTCCCTCGGCGACCGCTTGAATCCCGAGAGGAGAGGAGAGGGAGATCCATGGCGGCTGCAAGATCCGCACCCGGACCGGACCTGCTCGTCAAGGAGACCCACGCCATGGAGCTGCTCGTCAAGGTCCGACCCTGGTGAGTGCCGACGCCATGGTTCTGCCCTTCTTCCCTCCCCTTCCCTGATGCTCTTCTCTCCCTCACGCAGGCACACACCCAACATCGCCATGGACCAGTAGCTCAAGCATTCTTCCTGATGGTGATGGGGTTCCCTCACCATCTGCAGGTCGTCATCCTTAAGGCCTCCACCATCTGCAGGTCTTCCTTCTTCTCTTCCCCTCTCTGTTGGATTCCATTCGATTCTCTGCTCTGCTGGTGAAGCTCCCTTTATTCTCTGCTGCAGTGTCTACAGTGGACTGTTTGCACCTTCTGTGCAAATACCTGATTGTATATGGATGGAATGGATGGATGGATGGTTTGCAGGGTCTACAATGCACCACCTGGATTTTATTCGGTCTGGAGCAGCAGCAGCAGCTCCTTCCTTCCATGGAGGGCATCCACGACATGACCCGCACAAGGAGCTCCAAGCAGGCAAAGGTACCTGCTCCCTTGTTGTACATATTCGTGGGTTCTTTGTGATGATGAAACCACTGATTGGATGTCCTGATTAGATATAATCCATTCCATTGAACCGTGGGGACAACATGAGGCATCTGTCTCTGATTTGTTGTTACTTTGGTAGATAATATGTACTGTGCGTGTGTTGATAAGTAGCAGATTTGCTTGGCCGCCTGTGACACTCATGTCAAATCCTTGACATTTCTGGGGTTATACAAGCATCATGGTTTCTAAGGTTTTGTTTTCCCTGCCTCCATCTCTTCCATGGCAAGCAGCACAAGTTTCAGAAAATAGCATGATCTGTTTTTAATACTGACACTTGGAGTGCTCCTTATAAAATGAGAATGCGCCTTTTAATATTAAAGCTCTTGGCATGCTGTAGAAACTCAAATCGAACTAACAACATCAAACTAAGCGTTGTCTGAACCAACTGTACATATTTTTTATGAAACAAATAAGGCTCTTATGTTAGGATAATCCTTCCACTATAACACTTTGATTTACTTCACTTGAGAAACAAAGCACCTGCACTTTCACTAGCACAAATGCCCGTGCATTGCAACAGGAGTGTAGAAAAATATGAAACAATTATGATCATGCTATTTATTGCCCTATATGCTAGGTAATTGTTATTTGGTGTTGAGATTCGTATGGTTGAGACATAATTTTAACTGGGCGCCTTCACATGTAATCTATTGCCTCTCTGACATGTGTTTTGCTACAAAATTATGTCTCAACCATCTGTATTTACATTACTACTGTAAGCTTCTGAAATGTAAATTATGCTAGAACAACTCCTCTTTAGCTTTAACTATGATATTCCTAAATGCGCAAGTAAAGACTATTGGGATTACGACTACAAAAAAAATCATGACATGCGAGCAATTCTCGGTTTAAATACTGTGAGCTTAAATAACAGGAGCTAAATTGTTGTGCTATGTTCAGAATTGGTACTACAAAAGATAATCTAAACTGCACATTCTGAAAGTATATTGGACTCTTGCCCTCGGGAAATTAGTCTTCTAAGTATTACTTTGTAAATAAATGACATGATAACTTGCTGGTTCAGTTTAAAGCTGTAGGCAGAGGCTTGCGGTTGGGGGAAAATCACTGCCAGTTGAAAACCAAAACTTCTATTTGTGAGTATGATCTGGACTGCGCTTTTCTGAAAGTATGTTAGCCAATGTTTGGATATCTTTCAATTACTTCTGAACAAGAAAGATGTAGTGCCATGCTAAGTTTGGATGTGGAGTTGCAACTTAACCGGCTTTGCAGCTCCATTCTGTCTTGCTACAACAATAGCTTGCCTCAGTGGTTCAGGGGTCAGGAACTTACATGGGCTTGCTCTTCTTTCATGTATTAGATGTGGAGTCCATGCAGCTTAGGTTTTCTAAAATTTATCTTCATTTCTACAACTTTTCTTGTCAATGAACTTTACAGCTATTTGGTCATGTCTTTGACTGCTTATATATTTTTATTTCCTAATTGTGCACTTAGTCTGCATAAAATTCATTAGCACAAATTTCCTTGCAATTATACTAAATTTTTGTTTGCATCCTTTTTCCGTTTTGGTGGAATGTAAACATTGCTTAAGATGTACTTTGATCTTTTTCTAGGCGCAAGCCATCAGGCTCTTCCAGTCCAGGGGCAGCCAGGCCCGAGTGACCATCATCCTGATGTTGCCACGATGGGCGACGGCAGCGGACAGACCAATGCACCTTGCGGCGATATCTACGTTCTTGAGGGTGTTGTTGCCGTCCACCACGACAACAACCTATGTTGTGTCGATTTTAGATTCTTTGGTGACGAATTGGACTACATCCCACTGAAGGCCACTTATCCTGCTCAGGAGGGAGGCTACTTACAAACAATCCTAGGTGAGTGATATGTTCTTTGTCATGTCATGTATGTAGTTCCACCAACCTCATATTGGATAGGAGTGTTTTGTACAGGATTCTTGTGGTGAATTCTTGAAGAAAAAAAATCATTCTTCAAGATGATGTTTTTCAAGCTCTGAATAGTGATTATGTTTGTTCTATAGTATACCAAAGATCATGCTTTTCTTTATGTCGCAAAACAGATATGCTCTAAATTCCAATGGCACTAAACATCTTAAGGATAAAATAGAAGCAATCTTTAGGAACTGGACATGTCTGCTCTATAAGAACCCCTGTGCTTATACCATGATTGTGTCTGTAACCTAGCGTTAGGTGTGCATGGTCGTAGCTGCACCTATATAAGGAGCAGCAGTGGTTATATTAAAAGGATTTTCTTCCTCTATTCCATCGCCCCACACGGGTCCCCCACTCCCGCACGCTCCCTCCTCACTGCTCCCGTTCATCCTCTCTCCTGGATCCCACACCCATTGTAGCTCAATCCACGCCGTAGTGTGCATCTCCAGTTAGTTGTTGCTGGTTTGCCAGCGTTCTTGTGGGTGTTTTGCTGGATGGCGATTGGTGTTAAGGAAAACGCTGCCTCCTCGCCGCCGGGCGGCACCAACCGGATGTTGTCGTGTTTTGTTTGTGTCCCAGCGGGTGTTTTTGTGGATGAGTTTAGTCAGCATTCAGTAACATGTTACAGGGAAGTGTCATGAATTATCAGTAACATGTTACAGGGAAGTGCCATAAATTATTCCCGTTGCAACGCATGGGCATGTTTCCTATTAAAAGAGAGTTTCTTACCAACTATTGAGCCAATTTTAGATCTATGCCTCTAAAGCCACTACTCAACTTCAGGTTGGTACTTTGCTGTAGAGTATACCTCCATAATTCTCCATCTGAGATACTAAAGTTTATTGGTGATGTTTGTTTCATGATATGCGGTACAAACCATCCCTGTGTGAAATCCAAGGGATTCGAGGTGGATTGAGGAAGGAGCTGGAGCAGGTGGTGGGTTGAGGAGGAGCTGGAGCAGAGGTGGCTTCGAGGCTGCCCCTACATGCGCTAAGAAGCAGCAGGAAAATATGAGGCGCCGGCGATCCGGACGCTGCTGTGTTTTCCCCGTCTCTCCAAGTAAGCCCTCGGCGTCACCTCCCATACCCGCTGCATCCGAATTCAGCAGCGTATAGCAACAACGGTAGCCGACGTCCTCCTCATCCATGACGCTCCAATTTGTTTGTTTGTTACAATCCACATCATACACGGTTCTGCATTGTGGTGCGTGTGCCAAAGTTCAAAATTGCATAAGTGCTTGGACCATCTGGAAAGAACATAAAATTTGTGTTTTCAGTTACAAGTCTGCTCCCCATTGTCGATAGCTTCAAACTGAATGTGATGCAGGTGCTAGACCAGAAATTCAGGGGATGCGCAAGATGAAACATGGAGCATGATGCTTAATGAGCATAATTGTAAGGATTACAAACTTTCTCAGGGAAATCAATACAACGGTGATAAATATATGTAATTTCATTTACAGCACCTGTTTTGAACTATATTTTATATGCAATTTCTATATCATGGTGGAACACAAAATTTGAATAGAAAAGAATAGCACTGACCAATGTATATTTTGCAAGTTCATATATATATATATATATATATATATATATATATATATATATATATATACTTAACTAAAGTACGTACAGTGCATACTGTGGAATCACACGGCAAATATTCATTGCTTAACTAAATGCATCTGCTTCATTCTGGCAGCTGTGAATCTCTTTTGGGGACAGTTCTGTGTGGCCTTGGATCAATCCTGAACGGATTGGTGTTATCTGCCCATTCTCTTTACATGACCCAATAAAATATCTGTAGCTGCTTTTGCTGAGATGAATTTTTTGTTCCACGGATCCAAGCGTTGTTTTGGCGCTAAACCAAATCCTGGACCGAAGCCACATATGGTCTCTGCTTAATTGTCTAATAAGCAGTAGTGCAGGTGATTTCTGGAAATCCCACCCTCCTTGCCAGTAACAAGATGTGACTAAATTTATAAATAGGGATTAGAAAGGAACATGTTACTTTGGTTACTTTTATCTTTATTTTACGTAATTTAGCTTATTGCAACTGTGGTTTTATGCTGCAGTTGACAAGATCCTTTCAGTTAGATGGCAATCTACTTCTATCCTTTTCATTGTACTATGTTTTTGAAGCTCTGATGTTTACTTGAAAAATAGAAATTAGCAAAATTTTGCAAATTTTGTTTGCCGCTGCTCGGTCAGGCAAAGCCAGCTGCTCACCACTATGTGCGGTTCTCTTGCCATTTCATGGGGTGCAACCGGAAGTGGCACAAGACTGTAGTTGTGTCATTGTGAAATTTACTGATGTTGATGTTTCTTTTCAAGATAATAGTATTGTTTACCAATTTGGTCCCTGGATCATGAACTAATTTCTTTTTCTATTCCTTCTAGATAATTTGCTTCAGTTCTACATGGTGAAACATGCATATTGTTTCCCGATATATTGAGCATCAGTCCACCTCTCATGAGATCTCTGAATTTTCGACGCATATTGTATTAGCTTAATTATTTCCTCCAGATAACTATGCTTGGATTCACAAATGCACGCAATTGCTTTTAAATGGAGGTTAGTTTACTAATTCTGTGCTATTCCACTTTCAAGTTTTTGGTTCTACAAGTGTAATACTTGCTAGGTTAGCTGCAGAAGCGGGATGTATATGGCCTGAATTTATATTTCAGAGTGTATAAACTGATTCAGAGTATTCTGACCCCTTGCGTTCTGAAACATTTTGTTGTATGATTCTGTCTTGAAAGAACTGAAGTAATTCTTCTATGGGAGAGAATATAAACTTGATTCTAAAACAACATGCAGCGTCATTCAGTTTCTTTTGAACATATCATTATAAAATGGTTGGCTGGATTGCGTTTTGTATGGATTCTGCAAGGGTCATTTATGTGGAATTACAAATTAGTTTTACATTTTTCTGGCCGAGCTCATTGTCTTTGGATTGCCCATCTTCGGACGGGTTTGTGATCAAGTGGACACCAAAAATCCTTTTTTTAACCGCGGACACCGAGAGTGCATTTTTTAAAGATAAGGAGTGTTTCAATTTGTTCTTGCTTTCAAAAAATATTCACATTTTTCAATATGTTCATGCTTTTAAAAAAATTCTCAATTTCCAAAAGATAGTCCATTTAAAAAAATACATTTTAAATTGTTCACAAAATTTAAAATCTTAATACTCCCCCCGATACATATTAATTGTGTTTAAAAAAAATCATTTGTTCAAAATGTTTGTCTTCAAAATATGTTTTAGTTCTAACAAAAACACACAAATTCACATTTGTTCATTTAAAAAAAACAAAGAAATATTGTGTTTTTCCAAAAAGCAAAAAATAAAACCGATTGACAGACTATTCGATACACCACTACTCTTCCATCGAATGAAAGACGTTAAGGTGGCTTCTTCACGTCCACAATTCATGCTCCGAAAAACGATAATAGTGTAACCTTATTACCGATGTTTATCAGAACTTAATATAAGAAATGGCGCGTAATGGCACACAGAACAGATTTTAAGTGTTTTTCGCCCGTTGCACTTATTTTTTTGAGCAATTTCGCCCGTTGCAACGCACGGACATTTTTACTAGTATAGCTAATAAGGCTTGTCCATCAAAAAATATATGACCACGTATGCATGGCTGTAGTTCTCAAAAGGCTGTTGTGCATGCATGCAATTGGTGGTGCCAAGGCCTACACGGTGATTAAAAATAGGCCAAGCCCACATCGGCTAATTAGAGGCAAGTGGTCGGTTCAAAGCTCGGTCAACCAGCGATTATAAAGATTAAACAAATAAACTAAAGAAAGGAGCCTGCCCACGATCCATCAGCACGATCCCACGATCGGGAACGTGGGTGCGCGCGCGTCTAGCCGCAGCGCTGCACGCCTCCGTCCCTATAAATACCCGATTGCTTTGCGTACAGGGGGTCCGGCTCATTTTTGCTCTCCGTTCGCTGGTCTTCTTCCTCCTCTCTAGTAGCAATATTCTACTACACACCATACTACCCAAAAAAGCACATCGTGAGAAAGGGAGAAGCAAGGAGAGGAACCTTGGTTTGTTCAAAGGAGGTGAGAAGGTGAGATTTGATACTGCCCTCATGCCCTTAGTTTCGGCCATTTGGTTCGGATCAAGGAGCTCTCTCTCTTACTCATGAAATCTTGTCCTTAGTTTCGGCCATTTTGGTTCGGATCAAGGATTCCTCTCTCCCTCACATCATAAAATCATGCCCTTAGGTTCGGCCCTTTGGTTCGGATCAAGGAACATATAACTCATGAAATCGTGCCTTAGGTTCGGTCTCTTTGGTTCGGATCGAGGAATATATAATTCGTGGAATCATGCCTTAGGTTCGGCCTCTTTGGTTCGGATCAAGGAATATATAATTCATGAAATCATCCCCTTAGGTTCGGCCATTTTGGTTCGGATCAAGGAATATGCATGCATGAAATCATGCCTTAGGTTCGACCTTTTGGTTCGGATCAAGGAATATGCACATCATAAAATCATGCCCTTAGGTTCGGATCAAGGAATATATAACTCATGAAATCATGCCCTTAGGTTCGGCCTTTTTGGTTCGGATCGAGGAATTTACATACTACATGAAATCAATTATTTGCATATTTTTCATATAGATATGTCCTTAGTTTCGGCCATTCGGTTAGAATCAAGGATGCATATTTTTCTCCACGCGGACATGTCATGTGTGGGGGACATATAAAATGCTCTAAGCATGGGTTCTTTCATGTGAATTCCATGACATGAGCCACAGAATTCTAAAATATTCACAAAGCACATTCCGTGCATGGGTTCTTTCTCACGAATTCCATGACACAAGCCATAAAACAACTATAAATGCAAATTCTGCTATGTCATGGGTTCTTTTCATATGAATTCCATGGCATAAGCCATAAAACAAATATAGATGCAAATTCTGCTATGTCATGAGTCCTTCTCATATGAATTCCATGGCATAAGCCATAAAACAAAGGAAATGCAAATTATGTTATGGGTTCTTTTATGAATTCCGTGGCATAATGAAAATCACACTATGACATGGGTTCCTTTACACGAATTCCATGTCATAAGTCATAAACTATACTATTAAAGGGTTGAACGTTTCTTCCTCCCAAAAAATTCGTACGTTTTCGTCCGTCGTCCAAACCTTCGATCGGATTCAAAAAAAAAGCATACGTCAGCTCAATCTTCGATCCACATGTGCCAGAAAAAAACAAGCTATCTGTATTGGGCCACATAGCGCGCCAGGCCTTTTCTGGGCCGCGCGTGAGAGAAATGCCTACACGTCGGGAACGAACTCCTGACCTCCTGACGTGTGGAACGACACAACAACCAATTGAGCCAAGTTATTTTATGTGAAATTAGTCCCACATTGTTCATTTAAACAGATTCGTACCAATTTATATACAAGCAAGTCTCTTGTATTGTCAGCAAGTAGCCAAAAATAGGGCCGTGAGAGAGCGCACAAGAAGGAAGGATGGAAGTGCAACTGTGTATTAAAGGAAGGAATTTGAGGGCTGATTTGTGGGTATTAAAGGGAGGAAGAGCACTTATATGTATTAAAGGAAGGAATTGAGGATGGATTTGTGGGTACTAAAGGAAAGAATTGAAGGCCATCTTTGTGGGCTACAGAATTATAAAGGAAGGAAGGATGGATTTTAGGATTGTGGACTGCATGGATAATCACATGCCAGAACACTTGTGTATTAAAGGAAGGAATTTGAGGGCAGATTTGTTTAAAGGAAGGAATTTGAGGGCAGATTTGTGGGTATTAAAGGAAAGAATTTGAAGGCTATCTTTGTGTGGGCTACGAAATTATAAAGGAAGGATGGATTTCGGGATTGTGTGCTGCATACATGCAATAGATGGAAGGCAGAAAAATAAACAAGTCGGCTATGTGTGAAACAAATGTGGCTAGGTGTGAAACAAATGAATCATTTACTACTGAGGACAAGACTATTTTTTTTACCACTGAGGACGAAGAAGTAGACGAGGAGCGCAAAGAGGACGCCAGCGTAGACGTGGACCGACACACACACACACACACTACTCTGCGACACCGTCCATGCAACTTTTTTAATTTCACCGGCAATTAAAATTACAAGTGCAGGCCATGCCCTTTCTTCATGAAACAAGCCCACAATATTACAAGTTCAAAGTGAGCAAGAGTAGGGTTGTCTACAGACCAGGTGCGGGGAGGGTCTCACACAGGGCAGAGCGACCTTGAAGATATTAGTCTAGGCATTATCTTGCGCTTGTGCGGTTCAACGACAGATGAACGGTGCAGTGGCCGAGCTCATTGCCTAAGGATTGGTCACATTCGGTCATTTTTATGATCACGTGAACACGGCTCGACGAGAGCATGATAAAGGATAAACGACAACTCAGATGGGACATCATTTTGAAATAGAGGGCATATGTATGTGGGGTGTCTTCAGAAATGATTATTGAGTAGATTTCTATATTTTTTTTCCCGTTGCAACGCACGGGCATGTTTTGCTAGTAAGTCATAAATAAGCAAAATGCAAACTATTCTATGACATGGGTTCTTTCGTGGCATAATGAAAATCACACTATGACATGGGTTCCTTTACACGAATTCCATGTCATAAGTCATAAATAAGCAAAATGCAAACTATTCTATGACATGGGTTCTTTCGTGAAACCCATGGCATAATAAAAATTGTATTGTGACATGGGTTCTTTCAATGAATTCCATGGCATAAACCATCAACCAAATAAAACAGAAATTATGCTCTAAGCATGGGTTCTCCGATGTGAATTCCATGACATGAGTTATAAATATTAAAAATACATGCATACATCCTATGCATCCAAATATGGGGGCCAAATCAAGCCCGTCCAAAATCAACCTTCATTTACACCATACCATAAATGAAGTTGAGCACGAACAAAACGTGTTACGTGATAAAGAAACATACGGCAAAACATCAAACATAATGTCGTCGAAGAGAACCTACGCGGATAAACTTCAAGTTCCCCTAGGCCGGAGTTCAGCGTCGACCGCGAGGAGGATTTTTCGTGTAGCATACGGTAATAGGCATGTGATGTAATCCTATGTAATAGACATGTTGGAATTCTTAATCAGGGGTTTTCTCTTCGGAGATGTAATTAACAGAATTTTTATGTAAATGTAAGAGTTCTGGAAATAAAGTACCTGCAATGTTTGATCTTCTTTTTATTGTATGCATTTACGCATTTAAATATATTCATTATGTATCAATGACGTGGACGCGTGTCTCACGCCGCCATTTTCCCGTCATCATGTTCCGCTTTTCTCTTTCAGATTTTTGCAATAAGTCAGTAAACCAAATTTGTGCTAGTGTTAATGATGATGCAAGTGTTTGGCACTCTCGTTTATGTCATATTAATTTTGGTTTAATGTCTCGGCTATCCAGTATGAGTTAAATTCCAAATTTCATTGTTGCCAAAGGTTCTAAGTGCCATAGTTGTGTGCAATCGAAGCAACCTCGAAAGCCTCACACGGCTGCCGAGGAGAGAAACTTGGCACCTCTAGAACTCATACATTCTGATCGTTGTGAGATGAATGGTGTGTTGACAAAAGGTGGAAAGAGATATTTCATGACATTGATTGATGATGCGACTAGATTTTGCTATGTTTATTTGTTGCAAACTAAAGATGAAGCTTTAGACTACTTTAAAATCTATAAAGCTGAAGTTGAAAATCAACTAGAGAGAAAGATCAAGCGTCTTAGGTCCGATCGTGGTGGAGAGTATTTTCCCAAATTATTTGATGAATTTTGTGAGGAACATGGTATTATTCATGATAGGACGCCTCCCTATTCACCCCAATCAAATGGGGTTGCCGAGAGGAAAAATTGCACGCTGACTGATTTGGTGAATGCCATGTTAGACACTGCTGGTTTATCTAAGGCATGGTGGGGGGAGGCTATATTGACTTCGTGTCATGTCCTGAATAGAGTTCCTAACAAGAATAAAGAGAAAACCCCTTACGAGGAGTGGGTTGGAAGAAAACCATCACTTTCTTACTTGCGCACTTGGGGATGCTTGGCAAAGGTCAATATTCCTATTCCTAAGAAACGCAAACTTGGACCAAAGACAGTGGATTGTGTCTTTCTAGGTTATGCTCAACGGAGTATTACTTATAGATTTTTAGTGGTTAAATCTGAGGTACCTGATATGCATGTTGATACTATAATGGAATCTCGTGATGCAACATTTTTTGAGAATATATTTCCTATGAAAGATATGCATAGCATTGCTAGATTTTCTTCTGAGATAATTCCTGAATCTAGTACATCTGATGAGTATTTCGAACAATCACATGAGGAAGTCCTTGAGAAGGATAACAATGAAGCTCCTGTAAGGAGTAAGAGACAAAGGGTTGCAAAATCCTTTGGTGATGATTTCATTGTATACCTTGTGGACGATACTCCCAAGTCTATTGCAGAGGCATATGCATCTCCGGATGTAGATGATTGGAAAGAAGCTGTTCATAATGAGATGGACTCAATTCTTTCTAATGGAACTTGGGAATTAACTGATAGACCATATGGTTGTAAACCTGTGGGCTGTAAGTGGGTATTCAAAAAGAAGCTAAGGCCTGATGGTACTATTGATAAGTACAAGGCGCGTCTTGTGGCCAAGGGCTACACTTAGAAAGAAGGCGAAGATTACTTTGACACCTATTCACCTGTTGCTAGGATGACCACCATTCGGGTGCTACTTTCCCTGGCTGCCTCTTATGGTCTTATCATTCATCAAATGGATGTAAAGACATCTTTCCTCAATGGAGAGTTGGAAGAGGAAATCTATATGGATCAACCTGACGGGTTTGTGGTAAAGGGTGAAGAGAGAAAGGTGTGCAAATTGTTAAAATCTTTGTATGGTCTGTTTACCTAAGCAATGGCATGAGAAGTTTGAAAAAACTCTGAATTCTGCAGGATTTGTCATTAACGAGGCTGATAGGTGTGTTTACTATCGCCATGGTGGGGGCAATAGTGTCATATTATGTTTGTATGTGGATGACATACTGATCTTTGGTACAAACATTGATGCGATCAACGTGGTCAAGTCTTTTCTATCAAAGAGTTTTGACATGAAAGATCTGGGAGAAGCCGATGTGATTCTAAACATCAAACTTATTAAGAATGAGAGTGGGATTACTCTAACACAATCTCACTATGTTGAGAAGGTCTTGAGCCGGTTTGATTTTATGGATGGCAAGCCTTCTTCAACACCTTATGATCCCAGCGTGACACTCAGAAAGAACAAGAAAGAAACGAGAGATCAATTAAGATACTCTCAAATTGTTGGTTCACTCATGTACTTAGCTAGCGCTACAAGACCAGATATCTCTTTTGCTGTGAGCAAACTGAGTAGGTTCATGTCCAACCCGGGTGATGATCATTGGCATGCACTAGAAAGGGTCTTGCGCTATCTGAGAGGTACTATGAGTTTATGGAATTCACTATTCAGGGCATCCTGTTGTGCTAGAAGGATATAGTGATTCAAATTGGATCTCCGATGTTGATGTACTCTACGCCACAAGTGGGTATGTATTTACTCATGGAGGTGGCGCAGTGTCATGGAGGTCTTGTAAACAAACCATATTGACGAGGTCAACTATGGAAGCAGAACTAACTGCTTTAGACACAGCCACTGTTGAGGCAGAATGGCTGCGTGAGCTCTTGATGGACTTGCCTATGGTTGAAAAACCTGTACCGGCTATTCTTATGAATTGTGACAACCAAACGGTTATCGCTAAAGTGAACAATTCTAAGGATAATGCGAAGTCATCAAGACACATGAAGAGACGTTTGAAGTCTGTCAGGAAGTTGAGAAACTCCGGAGTAATAACTGTTACGTATATTCAAACAGACAAAAACCTGGCAGATCCCTTTACAAAGGGACTATCACGAAATGTGATAGATATTGCATCGAGGGAGATGAGTATGAGACCCATAAATGTTACACCATAGTAGTAACCCAACCTTTGTGATCGGAGATCCTGTGAATTAGGACCTGGGAAGAATAAGCTATTGGTTAACAAAGGAGAGTAACTAGTGACCGTCTCTAAGTGAAGATGCAAAACTCTCAGAGCTGTAAGGCAGGTTGGCAACATGTCTTAATGTGGTTCTATTGGCTATGATTAGCGAAGATGCTGTCCTACAGAACAGTCTTGAAAGAACGCACCTATATGAGCTCCGATTGTAAACGTCGCAGTCTATGAGACTTGGGTGATCTCTAGTAAGCTCACGAAGAGACCAGGGAGTACGACGTATATGCTCCAAACCGCGGTGTAGTCTACTGGCAGCCAGGTACTGGTTAAGACCTTGAGTGAAACCTGTTCACACAAAACTAGCAATTTAAGGCATAGTCCATTGTCAAGTTGTGGACGGATGTAGCTTAAAGTTCTAGGCAGAAGTTCAACTTAATAGTCTCTGCTGCAACACTGGTATATTAAACAAGTAGTGAGAGAAGGCAAATCTCTAAATGGGTATTTGAGATCTAGTGGGGGATTGTTAGAATTAATGGGCTAGGCCCATAACAATTTCTGAAATCTCAAATAGTGGCCCATGAATAAAATGGCAAGAGGTGGTGCTAAAGTTTAGTCCCATACCGCTAGTTGAGGAAGAGTTGGACCTCTTTATATAGTGGGTTCTCTCCACCACTCTAAGTGGTGTGTTGAGAAGAGAAAGGGAAGACCACACGCGCGCGCTCGCTCGCCTGGCCCCGGGCCCGGGCCCGGGCGACGCGTACGTGCGACATGCGCGTGAATGGTCCGCCGAAATCCGGTCCGTTGCCTTGCGAGGGCGCGACTTCCTTTTGCAGTTTTGTTTTTATGTCTTGGCAGACAAGTTAATTATTTTTTGTCCGGTAAGTATACGAATTAGAAACCTAGTCGGTTTGAGATTGTGATCGCGACACGATACCGTCTCTGGTCCTAATATATATACTGCTACCGGCTGCGGCCAAAAGAAACCGAAAACACCTAGGATTTTGCCTCATCTCGCAACTTGCGCCGCCACCGTAGTCTACTCCATCCCAAACGCCGGCGTGCATCGGCGTGCGGGAGAGCAGGTCTCCGGAACCAGTTGTCCTTGCAATCCTACACCGGGAGATGACGAATTAGGTTTTTGGGAAGCGCTTTGCGCGACTGCTCAAATTCGTCATCACGGGTCGTCTTCCGTCCAAGTCGGGCGGTGCTACTCATCGTCGTCTTCATCACCGTCAACAGCAGATCGTTGCCAACATCGTCATCAACACCGTCGTCGTCATCTGTTCATGTCTCTCTCTACAGCTGCTGATTCATGTGCGATGTTGCTATGCATGTTTTGTTGTTCCTCCAATTTGCTAGATTGTTACGTGCTAGTCTCTGTTCTAGTCATGAATTATTTACTGAAATTAATCATGAACTTGCCTAATTCTCCAACAGTTATGCAGCGTTTTATCGTACGCTCCTGGTGCGGCCGGCCGAACGCCTATCACTGCCATATCTCTATGGTGTGCAACATCCACAGTAGGTAAAAAATCTGCCGGGCTAGTCTCCAAGTAAATATTTTCAACTTCGACGGAATCTTATGCTTCCATAGCTTGGTCCACTCCATATTTGCTGTACCAAGCAAACAACAACCGAAAGTAAATGCTGTTGGTGTTGGAGCAGCTGTATATTCCACGTTTGTTCCCCTTCGTCTATGAGTTCACGCCCAAACGATGGAGTCGACAGGCCGCATAAACGAATCCAATACGCGTCCACACTTTTCAAAAAGCTATCCACTATAAATAAATTCCTCCGGCCCACCGCGTTGTCACGTGGTCCGTGTCCATCCCGGCTCAACTCCCCAACGCGCTATTTCCTTCCCTCCCCGCACGCACCCGAACCCAGCAAGCCCACCGATCCGGCCTGGTCGCCGGCGATGGAATCGGCGGGGAACGACCGGAGGGACGCGGCGCTGGGGAGCCTGGCGGTGCTCCCCGACGAGCTGCTCTGCGCCATCGTCGACCTCGTCCAGCCCACCGACATCGGCCGCCTCGCATGCGTCAGCAGGTCGCCGCGTCTCTCTCTCTCTCTCTCTCTCTCTCTCTCTCTCTCGCCCTTCTGTTCCTTTCTCCTCTTCTTTGCAGTTACCTCCATGCATTAGCTAAGAATGTGGATTCTGAGGTTTATATTTTTTATTTTAATGGTGATTACTCAACCCAAGTGGACTAGCTAGCCATGCGTAATTCTGAATTTTGTTTGGTTATGGTCGCTTGTGAGCGTTATTATGGGCCAAATCCGAAATGGCACATACGGCGGCGGTATGATGGTATGAGCTACTGGGATAGAACGGATTCCTTTGTCATATATGGTCCTATGAGCTACCGCTATAGAAAAGATCATCCATGGGGAAGTAAATATGGCGGACAGATTTTTCTTTAAAGTGACAGAAGGTTTTAATGTACATAAATGAGACCCAGTGATATGTTTCCTGAGAATTTCAGTGAAACTTACATGTGGGGCATTTGGATCAGCCCAATGGTCAAAACTCAAAACTGCTTGTGTTCATTTCTGTATGTCGGACTCTCTTTACCAATATGTTTCAGAAAGAAAAGATGGATTGGGTTGAACCTCAGAGTCATGGAATTTTTGGTAAACCCCATTTTTTAAAACAGAAATACAGTTTAAAGGGGTACCCAAGCTAAATCAGGCCTCGGAAATCAGAGCATAGAAAAAGGCGGATAAAAAAGTACAGACCCAGTGCTAGAAGTTCCCACACCAGGTTATATGAGGCAAGCCTTATCCCGGCACAGTGCAATGCAGAGAGGCTGCATCGAACCCAGGACCTCTTGGCACAAGTGGGGAGTACTTCACCACTGCGCCAGGGCTGTCCTTCTAATATGTTTTTTTATAAGCTCAAGAAAATATTTCCTCAATCTGTGAATTAAGCCGAGAAGAGTTGCCTAGCTGCCAAGACCGAAGACATATTTGATCCGTTGTTCATGTTTGTTATTGTCCCTCTAGTCTAGAATTAGACTGCTCCGTGGCGTATATGTAACTAAGCCAGGACTGCATATGTATTACGGTCGATGGGGTTTCATCCTTTCATGTCTTTGGTATTACTCTTTAAGTATAATATAACAATACACATAATGGATAGTTTGTTCCAGAGAATTAAAAAACATGAAAATTGAAGTTACTACCAGAGTATTGTCTCCGGTTCGAAATAGATGTTAGCGAGTTGCTTTGTTTCTCAAATGCTTTCTTTTCTTATGCAACAATCCACCATATGTTTATGCTAAATGCTTATTGGTATTAGTAGTCGTACTAGACTAGTAGTAGAAGTAAAAAACATAACTATACATCTAAATAGACAAAAATCATGAAGCGCTAATTTCTTTCATGTTCTGTGTGCACAGCAATAAAAAACCACCTATTTTCAACTGGACGAGTATAAAAGCATACTCCTCCAGTCCTGTAAAAGCTATCATTTTAGACAAAGGTAGAGCCAATTTTTTGAAATTTTGACTACCAGTATTATCTTTACAAGCATTTATATTAGATACCTGAAAATCAGTGAATTTGTCTGAAGAAGTATTTCTGTAATATACAGTTCTTTTGGATTTTATGGATGTATTCTAATAAAGAAACTAATGGTCAAAATTGTATTTTGAAGACCGTGTTCGTGTCCGATACGGCAGGGTTTAGAGTACCAGAGGGAGTAGTTCCTGATGTTTGACATTGTCATTACTTA
The DNA here is from genome assembly GCA_039707655.1 of Elymus sibiricus. NCBI lineage: Eukaryota > Viridiplantae > Streptophyta > Magnoliopsida > Poales > Poaceae > Elymus > Elymus sibiricus. Next base: position 230,848,271 of record CM077672.1, on the reverse strand, counting down.
GAGATCATGAGCTAAGAACATCGGTCATGTTTGTGTTTCTACCTTAAAACGGTGGTAGGATGAAGCAGTATCTTAAATCATTTTGCACTTTGCAGTGTCATGTACATACTTTGCAACGAGGAACCTCTCTGGATGAGTAAATATCTTTCTGTTGGTGGTCATCTTGAGTACAAAGGTTCTTGGAAGAAAACAACATTGTCTAGGTATATGACCATTCTATCTTGTAGTGTTACATTCTGTATTTGAAAATAATCCTAAGTTGACTGAAAAGGTTGGACACTGATTGCTTCATTTTCAGGCTTAGTCTTTGCTCTGGAAACAGTGAGCTTGAGCAGAAGGCTCGTCATTTTGATGGTATGGTACATCTACTTTATGTTTGTTCTGTTTGCCTTGTTTATCTCCCTATTCATACTTATTTTCATGCAGGATTCAATTCGTTGTACTTATACAGGAGATGGTATAGATGTTTTACCACTTTGAGTAGTTATTCCTTTGACAATGGACATGTGGGAAGAAAGGATGATCTTTCTTTGGATCATTTCCTTTCTCAGTATGATGGAAAAGGCCCAGTAAGAATTGAATTATCTTTTACTCTTAATCCAGATTTAGAACATGTGTATTTTCTACATTATTGTTTGCAATGATTTTTTTCTGAAATCATACTGATGGTATTGCACAACTAGGTTTTGCTTGGTAAGCTGGCTGAAACCTGGCCTGCAAGGACTAAATGGACAATGCAGCAGTTGGTGCATGATTATGGTGAAGTTACATTTAGGATATCACAAAGAAGCCCTAAGAAGATAATAATGAAACTGAAAGACTATGTTTCTTACATGGAACTCCAGCATGACGAAGATCCTCTTTATATATTTGATGATAAGGTAATCATCACTTCATTTCATTTACTACTAAAGTTATGAAAAGAAAAAGAAACTTAATTCAGAAAATTGTTACAGTTTGGAGAAACAACACCAGCACTATTGGAAGATTACAGAGTCCCTCATTTATTTCAAGAAGATCTTTTTGGTGTCCTGGATTATGAACAAAGACCTGCTTTCAGATGGCTTATTATTGGACCAGAAAGATCAGGTGCCTCTTGGCATGTTGATCCAGGATTAACCAGTGCGTGGAATACTCTTCTTTGTGGCCGAAAAAGGTTGGATCATGTGTTTTATATATGTGTGCGTATTTACTCGATAGTGTACTCAAGCTGTGGTATTCACCATGTAATTGTAAATTTGAAAGCCAGTAGCAGTTAAATAAACGTTCACAGATCTTGTGCAAAATTTCTTGCCTATTGGCTCTTTAAGGTCATTGCAGTGCTTCTATTTTGACGCAGCTTGTGGTTGCTGTTCTATTTGTTGCTTATTTTAAAATCTGATGCGAAAAAGCATTTGTGCAGAAATAATCAGCCAATTGGGCGTGTTGAATTAACGGTGGACAAATTTAGTCAGGATGTCCATAGTTAATGTCTTTGGAGTGAGAGGGAATCATGTGCGAGGATCTTACTCATATTCATATATGTTGAACAGAGACAGAAGATAGCCGAGGGCAATAGAAAGATGTGATTCAACTTGGGTGCATGCTTTGTATTTTAAATTGAAACTTATAAATCATAACCATATACTGTGAATGGTGCGAGGATATGCTATACAACCTGAACTTGTACTCCTCTTGACCTGTTAAAGCTGATTGTTCCATGTTGTACAATGCTGAAAATTTGGAAGGGGCAAGAATTTGTGTTTCCACTAATGATATCCACCTTATTTCATAGATGGGCACTGTACCCTCCAGGAAGAGTGCCTGGTGGTGTCACGGTACATGTAAGTGATGAGGATGGTGATGTTGACATTGAGACTCCAACGTCTTTGCAGGTAATTAACTTATTACTGTTTTTGCTTTTCTCCAAACTTTACCCCCATATCATTTCACATTATTTTGATCATTTGCAGTGGTGGCTTGATATCTATCCTCATCTTGCTGAACACGAGAAACCACTGGAATGCACACAATTACCAGGAGAGACCATATTTGTTCCTAGTGGATGGTGGCATTGTGTTGTAAACCTTGAGACTACAGTTGCAGTTACACAAAACTTTGTCAATCAATCAAATTTTGAGCACGTATGTCTAGACATGGCACCTGGTCACTGTCACAAAGGAGTTTGTCGTGCTGGCTTACTTGCTGTTCCGGGAAAATCTATTAGAGATATTGAAAATCATCGACCTGGAACAATGAGTACATGGAACCACAATGACATGACTCGTGCAGAAAAAAGACTGAAAAGTTCAGGGTCTGTAAGTGCTTCAAACAGTGCAAATCAGTGTACTTCATTTGAGTTCTCAGACGCCCATGAAAGTTTGGGGAACCAAATTTTCTCGTATGATATAGGTTTCTTATCCCAATTCCTTGAGAAAGAAAAAGATCACTATACTTCTGTCTGGAGTCCTACTAATCCAATTGGCCAGAGAGAAGCAAGAGAATGGCTGCGAAGGCTATGGGTTCTTAAACCTGAACTGAGAGGACTAATATGGAAGGTGATCTTTGTTCCATCATTTACATAAAATTTTACTTTGCCAATTTTTACATGAAATTACCATGTGGTTTATATATCTATTTCTTGACAATGTTCTGTTCCTTGTGCCAATATATGTCTGTTTGTGTAGGGTGCATGCCTAGCAATAAGTGCGGACAAATGGTATGCATGCTTAGAGGAAATAAGTGCATGCCATAGTTTACCACCACCATCAGAGGATGAGAAGCTTCCTGTTGGCACAGGTAGCAACCCAGTAAGTATACAATTACTTTTACTGGCTGTCTCAGATTTAGAACGGTCGATAAACAATTCTGGCGTGTTAGTATCATGTAATTTGTGTTGGTTCAAAATACTTACTCCACATGTTAGGTTTATCGCTCACAGAAATTGATTCCTATAGAATATCCTGGTTTGCTTGTTACTGCATCTGTGGTTTCAGCCTTGCAAGGTTGGTTCCGACTTTAGAAGATTTATAGATATACATAATTGCTCACTGCTGTGCGCCGACGCCAAGACATTAAAACATATCTGAGATTCTAAGATATATTCTATGATGCCAGTTAGTGTCATATTGTGAATATAACTTGTACCACAATTTTTCAGGTCTTCATTGTCTCTGACAATGTGATTAAAATCTATGCTGAAGGAGGCCTGGGCTATTCTGCCCATGGTTTAGGCACAGAGGTATGGTTGCATTGGTTCTGCAACTTAATAAAATTAAATGCAACACTCACAATATTGATCACTTTCCTGATGCAGCTTGAGTTCTATGATCTTCTGCGAAAAGTTGGCTCGCCTTTGATCAACCACATCCCTGAGATCATTGCAAGTGGATTTCTTGTGTACGAAGATGGCGTCTACAGAACAGTCCCATGGGATGGAAAAGGAATGCCAGATGTTTTGGCTAAATACTATCCTCTGGAGCTTTCTTATGCAAACAGCTGTTTTCCTCTTGGATTATGGAGCAAACAACAGTTTGGAATGGATAGTTCCACTGAATGTTCAAACAAACCTATTTGGCCTTACATGGTTACCAGAAAATGCAAAGGGGAAATCTTTGCTCGCGTGTAAGTTTTATTCATTTCTCAAGTGAAAATGGGAATAATTACTTAATTAATTATGTAAATATGTGCTTACTCTGCTCTTCATTTTTCTTAGCCGTGATACATTGTCCAAGGCTGACCTTTTGAATCTTGCATCATCCTTGGGAGTTCAAATGCGAAATATCCATTTATTACCCCTTCCACATGGGGAATCATTACCCAAACCTGAAGACAATAATGTGAAAGACAGTGATCCACCTGAATGGAAACAAGTAATTTCTACTCTAAACGGAAGAAAGAATAATATAAAGAAGCACCTAGCTAACTGGTAAGTGAAAATCTTCTAAAGCAGGTTTGTTCGGCATAGTTTTTATGAGTTTTACTAAAACAGGACATTTTGTTGCTCAGTTTTATTTTATCCAGAAAATTGTGGGTCTGCAAGTCAATTTTGTGTCCACAATCGATGTAAAGTGATTAAGAAGATATTGTCAAACTATAGAATGGTTCACTTGCAATTTAAAATTCTCTACTAAAGTGTACTTGATTTCCAAAAACATTGTAGAGGCAGGCATTCAATAAATAACCATTACACATTATTTATGCGCAGGCGCAACAAAGCGCTTATCCCTTGCTTGCTGCTTCACGTTCTTTCTATTCCATCCCAGTCCATTCCGGGATAGGCGGCTAATATAATATGTGCAGTAGTCGTCGTCTGACCAATCGGCTCGGACACCAGACCGCTTGTGCCCGCCCATTCTGTCTCGCCCTAAATGGAATGGCTCTCTTAGTTACGCTGTGCCCCGACCCGAGTCCCCACGTCCGCTTTTATCCGCCCGCAACCCGGCCAACACAACATTAGGGCCATCCCCCCCATTCTATGCTGACCCGGGCCGGGGCTTTGCCTCCTCCTTCCCGCCCACACCTTCATTCTTTTCCTCCTCTGATCTTAGAAAGCATACTAAACTTCACTCCAATCTTTCTCCATTAGCAACAAGAGCAACTCTATCTATTGGCCCTTGATGAGTAAGCTTAGCTATACCGCTTAGGTTGCAAAGCAGCAAGCTCCCTTCTAATGTGTTATTGCTTGGAGCCTTCTCGACTTAGAGGAAGTGATTTCCGGGAACTAGCAGACCAAGCCAATCAACAACGAAAGTGAAAGATCATGGATGTCGCCTAGAGGGGGGGGGGGGGGGGGGGGTTTGAATAGGCGCTTTAAAATAATTACGGTTTAGGCTTGAACAAATGCGGAATAAACCTAGCGGTTAATTTGTCAAGCACAAAACCTACAACAACTAGGCTCACCTATGTGCACCAACAACTTATGCTAAGCAAGATATACAACTATGAGATAACAAGATATATAACATGAAACACTATGGCTAACACAAAGTAAAGTGCACAAGTAAAGGGCTCGGGTAAGAGATAACCGAGGCACGCGAAGACGACGATGTATCCCGAAGTTCACACCCTTGCGGATGCTAATCTCCGTTTGGAGCGGTGTGGAGGCACAATGCTCCCCAAGAAGCCACTAGGGCCACCGTAATCTCCTCACGCCCTCGCACAATGCAAGATGCCGTGATTCCACTAAGGGACCCTTGAGGGCGGTCACCGAACCCGTACAAATGGCAAACCTTGGGGGCGGTCACCGAACCCGTACACTTTGGCAACCCTTGGGGGCGGTCACCGGTACCCGTCAAATTGCTCGGGGCGATCTCCACAACCTAATTGGAGACCCCGACGCTTGCCCGGAGCTTTACACCACAATGATTGAGCTCCGAAGCACCACCAACCGTCTAGGGCGCCCAAGCACCCAAGAGGAACAAGCTCTAGGGTACCAAGCACCCAAGAGTAATAAGCTTCTCAACTTTTCACCACCACGTATCACCGTGGAGAACTCAAACCGATGCAACTAATGCACTGGCAAGAACACACGAAGTGGTCAAGTCCCTCACTCCCAAATCCCACCAAAGCAACAAAAGCTATGGAGGAATATGAGAGGAAGAACAAGGAGAACACCAAGAACTCCAAGATCTAGATCCAAGGGGTTCCCCTCACATAGAGGAGAAAGTGATTGGTGGAAATGTGGATCTAGATCTCCTCTCTCTTTTCCCTCAAGAACTAGCAAGAATCATTGGAGGGATTGAGAGATAGCAAGCTCGAAGAAGGTCAACAATGGGGGAAGAACACGAGCTAAAAGGATAAGGCTCAAGGGGGAAGAAGGCCCCCTTTTATAGGAGGGGAAAAATCCAACCGTTACCTTGCTCTCAGCCCGCACAGAGCGGTACTACCGCTCCACAGAGCGGTACTACCGCTCGGGCGGTAGTAACCCAAAAGCAGTGCAATGGCACGAAGCCACGAGGCGGTAGTGCAGCCGGAGCGGTACTACCGCTCGCCCCAGCGGTAGTACCGCTGGGGTTGCAGCTCGGGGTTACTCAGAAACAGAGCAGGAACAGGGGAGAAGCAGTAGAACTGCTACAGCGGTACTACCGCCCACCTGAGCGGTACTACCGCTTATAGGCAGTAGTGCTGCTCTCCACTGCCTCTTCACTTCCGCTGAGAGTGCATCGAGACCTGGAGGGAGCGGTAGTGCAGCGGTAGTAGCGGGCGGTACTACCGCTTATAGGCGGTACTACCGCTTCGCACTACCGTTGCACTTCCGCGCAAACCCGACACGAAAGTCGAGTTCCCAGAAGCAGCGGTACTACGCGCGGCACTAGGCCGCGGTACTGCCGCTTACAAGCGGTACTACCGCTCGGGAGAGCGGTACTACCGCTTGGGGCCTTCAGGAACACTGCACATACAAGAAAACCAGAACTACCATAACTTCTGCAAATGAGCTCCGAATTGAGCAAACTCAAGCTTGTTGGATAGAGGACGACGAGTACTATCCAACAACGACTGGTTATAATAAGAAGTGGCAGGGGAGATATGCCTAAGTTATAGAGATGTGAAACCTCTATGAATGAAGAACCAGCATAAACTCCAACATCGAAAACATCATAGAAGATGCATATAAGAACTCCGTTTTCGATGAACTCGAGCTTGTCATGAAGATGACCATAAGCTCAAAAACACACAAAGAGAAACACCAAACAAGAACCAAGAAAGATGATGCAAGGATGCAATGGTTTGAGCTCTCTACGAACGATACGATCAAGCTACTCATCCGAGAGCCCCCCTTGATAGTACGGCTATCGATCCTACAACCCGGTCTCCCAACTACCACCATGAGACCGGTAAAATAGAAAACCTATCAAGAGCAAACCTTTGCCTTGCGCATAGTCCACTTGAGCTAGATGATGACGATCTTGACCTCCTCAAGTTGGACCACCTTTCTTGATTGCGTTGGCTCGATGAAGACTAGTTGATTGCTCCCCCATACTCCACTATGGGTGAGCCACTCTTCGGCACATCTTCACAAGTCCATTGTCACCACAATGGACGGCAAGCTTCAAGCATGTGATCTCTTCGTGATACTTCACTTGAACTTGCACACCGCAATCTTGATGACGATCACCACTTGATGTCATCCTCCATGGGTTGAATGAGATCTTCCTCTTGACGCAACCCCATGGACACATACCTAACCCCACATAGAACTCTCACGTAGACCATGGGTTAGTACACAAAGCGTAATGGACAATGCTTACCATACCGTGAGATCACTTGATCCCACTCGGTACATCTTCTACGCTTTGTGTGTTGATCAACTTGAATCACTCTTCATATTTAGTCTTGATCAACCTTGAATCTTTCCAATTCTCTTCATTAAGATGATGTCTTGAAGGTAGACATGAATGTCCACACAATCTTCTTTTTCAAGACATGCTTGCAATAGGCTCAACACTCACATGACCAATCTTTGGATAAATCCTTGAATAGCACCTTGGTCAACACATATTCTTCATCTAATAACCTTGAAACCAACAAATGGTCTTCAAGCAATGCCTATGGACAAACCCTTCAAATATAACTCAAGGCAACCATTAGTCCATAGAGATTGTCATCAATTACCAAAACCAAACATGGGGGCAGCACATGTTCTTTCAGAAAGCCTGTCAAGCAAGGAAGCCACCAAGCAAACCTTTAATAAGCATCTCTAGCACAATCACTTCTCTATAGAAAGAAAAAACCTGCAGTCAAGACTAGTCGCATTAGTGAAACAAGTGATTCGCTGACATTCAATTCAAATAGAAAGAGTAGTCACAGTTGCGACAAGTTGCTCTAAGAGGAAGGTTCTTTTTAACATTTCAACATTAGCAAAATATAGATTGCAATGGCTATGCATTGATTCGGTATTGACTTGTTTTAGCCGAAATGCTACAAGCCTACCATAATATTATATTGATATAAAATTCCATACCTCAACATTGTTTACATATTTGTAAAGGGGGGGTACCGTCCCAACAGTTTTAATTGAGAAGGCTGAAGAATATCTCCCTCCTGATATGAGCTCTCTAATCAAGTTTGTTAAGGTAAATTTTCAATTTCGTCTTCTTTATATGCATATGAGGTCGAACTTTGTGTTTAATGGTATGATTGAACAATCAGGATGACGATGGTGACTCGGTGTACACATTCCCTTCTTGGATACATTCAGATATCATGGACGATAACATTCTTACTCAGAGGTCCCTCACTGATGCCAAAAGCACTGGTGACAGAGATCTGGAGAAACTGGATGCAATTAATATCATTGATTTCAGTGATCTGTCCATTGGTAAGCAGCCAGTTTAGTTCGTTTCCTGGAAATCTGACATTTTCATAGTTTGCATAATTTATCACTGGCGTCTGAAACCGAAGATGGGATAACTATATTTGTAAAAAATGCTTAAATTGAGCTGCTCATATCTACCAGTCTGCACTGTTAAAAGTTCTGTAGATTGTAAAAAAAAAAGTTTATATTTATTTGATCTTAATTTGATTGCGATCAAATATTGTTTTGTCGTAACAGGAGATCCTCTGTGTGACTTGATTCCGCTGCACTTGGATGTTTTTCGTGGCGATATTGATCTTCTCAGGGAGTACCTAAGAAGCTATCAGCTTCCTTTCCTGAGAGGGAAATCAAACAATGATATCTACAAGTCGGTGCGAAATTCGAAGTTCAGCACCGCGTCATATCGCGCGATGTAAGTGCATGCATACATAAATAAATCAGAATGGTCCGCATTATCCATGTTTTATCCTTTTCTGCGCTCTATCTTGGAATGATCAGCGATCCTTGTTGGTTCGTCAGTCAGTCGGTCTCCCCAAGGGAGGGAGAAACATGTATGGCTCTGATGTGCGGTGCTTACATTGCAGGTGCTACTGCATGCTACACGAGGATAACGTGCTGGCGGCTATATTCGGGCTGTGGAAGGAGCTGCGGACTGCAACGTCGTGGGAGGAGGTCGAGCACTTGGTCTGGGATGACCTCAACCGATACCAGCAATCGTCGCCTACGCTCTCTAGCTAGCAGACTCGTCACGACTACGCTCACAAGAAATAATGCGTACTGCTCCGTTACTCCCTTTGATATATTGCCCAGCTTCGTTCGTTTATAAGAGCAACAAAGCAAAGAAACAATGAGGGGCAAAACATTTTGTTTACTCTTGTGTGTAGCAGCTTTGTTTTTTTCTTTCATTTTCTTCTCTTTTGGGAGAGAGCAGCTTTGCTGTTGAATGGATCATGAGGCGTGCAGTTGTACCGCATACTAGTGTGACACGTTGGATATTTGTAAGGAATGCAATATTTTTTGTACGCACCCAACATACAGCATAACTTGTGTCCATGAACTTTTTATACAGTATCTACGAAGAGTCACATGAAACATGCTTATTTGTTGAACCATCCTCGCCGCCTTTGGCTCTTTATCTTCGGGAAAATGAAAATACGAGCTATTACCTTCGTCCCAAAAAGTTGTCTTAGATTTTTTCTAGACTCCCTCCATTCCACAATGTAGGGAGTATCTAACACTAAAACATGTCTAGATGCATCCGTATCTAGACAAATCTAATACAAGTTTTTGGGAAGACAAATCTAATACAAGTTTTTTGGGACGGAAGGAGTATTACTATATTGTTTCACAATTCCTCGTGTCCACGGAGGCGAGAGTGCCTGTCATCAATATTAAAGTAGGGTAAGTTATTTTGGGCTTACGAGTGGTTGCCCCCTACCCAACTTATTATGGGTCTAACCTAAAATTTTATTCTATAAGCCTAGTTAAACCCAGATTAATACAACCTTCTTTTTTTCAGAAAAAACTTTTGATCTATTCATCAACTGTCAAGATAGTACAAAAAACACTAGAAGTAAAAATTACATCCAGGTCCGTAGACCACCTAGCGACGACTATAATCACTGTAGCGAGCCGAAGGCGCGCCATCGTCATCACCCCTCCCTCGTCAGAGCCAGGCAAACCTTGTTGTAGTTGACAGTTGGGAAGTCGTCGTGCTAAGATCCCACAGGACCAGGGCACTAGAACAACAACCGCCGCCGATGAAGAGAAGCGTAGATAGGAAGTATGCAACCTGTAGGCACACGAACATAGATGAACACAGACCGGATCCAAGAGGATCCACCCAAGACAAACGCCGACCGGATCCTGTGAGATCTGCCGAAGCCAACCTCTGGCACACACCCTGACGACACTAGACGCACCGCGGGGATGGGGGCTAAGCAGGGAGAACCTTATTCGATCTTCAGAAAGCCGTCACCGCCTCGCCTTCCTAAACAAGACACAGACCCTAACGAAACTCAATAAAACACCTAAAAACGGAGCCATCCCGCTGGCAAGGGCCAGGGTCCACCATGCCTCCATGACCCTAAGGCCACAGGAGACGAGGCAAACCGACGATGACGCCGACAGGAGGCGGCCTTACCTTAACGCATGTGCTTCTTGCGTCCCAAGCGAAGGGGTATGCTAATCCAACCTAAAATTCATGTACCATGGCAGATCACGCCTAGATTTGATCTACGTATAGGTGCCGTGGTAGAGAAACATAATAAATTTTGACATGCATGTATATGTGCTATGGGAATAATTTGTTCTCAAAAAACTTCGTACGTCTTTTTTAATTGCCTTGTGCAACACCTACGCTTTGAGAGAGGAAATTTTACAGCCATGGCAAATTTTCCATGTCAAATTTTAATGCACGGTAATTTTTCGGATGGTCTCATGGCATTTTTTTTTATGAAGGCAAGTTCATATGTGTTCCCACAGCAAATCTGCAATGATTTTTTATTAGAAAACAACAAATTTTGCTAAATTGCCATGTGTCCAGTACAAATTACTCTACAATTGCTATGATCACAAGAGCATTTTTTTCTTAATTTACCATGTCACCATGTGACCTTCAAAATTTTGACACATTTTTTTGAAAGTTGTTGTTGAAGTGTATATGTGGATTGTCTAGCCCTTTCCATCGGTTCGGATTTTTGGTTGCGTTGGCTAGTGCATGAAGCTTAACATGGTATCAAAGCCAAGGTCTTGAGTTCAAGTCCTGACTTTCGCAGTTTATCCAAAAATTGTTGCGCCCCCCCTTTGTTCGCGTATAGGCCTCTTGAGTTATACCTCTGAGTCTATCCATGTGTTGACTTTCCACGTCACACGTGAGAGGGGCTGTTGAAGTGTATATGTTGATTGTCTAGCCCTTTCCATCAGTTTGGACTTTTAGTTGCGTTGCCTAGTGCATGAAGCTTAACAGTTGTAATGTGAACTTTTTTGTACAAATATACAAAATTGCAATGTTCAATGAGATTTTTTTCCTAATTTTGTTATGTAAGCCATGGCAAATTACTTTCCTAGACCATGGCAAGTTTTACATCCATTGCCACTTTAATTTTCGAGCCATGGCAAATTTGCATTGCTGGACCATGGCTAGTTTTACATCCATGGCAAATTTAATTTCAGAGCCATGGCAAATTACTTTCCTGGACCATCGAAAGTTTTGCATCCATTGCAAAATTTAGTTCCATGGTAAAAAAAATTAGAGACATGTCAATTTGTTTGCTGCTCACATGGCAATTTTTCTAAAAGCCGTGGCGAATTTAAACAATACGGCAAACTCTCTTGATTTTTTCTAACTATACATGCATGTACGTATGAAATCATGGATGTGTGGTAGTTTATTACTTAGAAGCATGATAGCTTTTGTTTGTTACAGTTTGTGTCCATTTTATATCCTCCAGACATGTCAATTTGCCTATAAATGTGAATTGTCCTGAATTTTTGAATCCATGGCTATGTTATAGTTTTTTTTAAAGATGGCCGTTTTTGTATGTTTTTTTAGCTAAATAACTCGTGGGTAAAATATTAGCTTTTGAAGGCCTAATATCTTCTGATGCTCAAACGGGCTTTTTTGGCCCATTTAGTCTTCCTTGACACACGTTGTTATTTACATTAGTCGAAATCACTAATTAAAGAGCACTCTTTGCAAAGGTCACTCCCACCTCCCAGGTTGCGACAAGTGGCGCACTGCATGTGCGCCACTTGTCGCAACCTGGGAGTTTTCCCTTTTTTTGTCGATCCGTTTATTCAAAATGTTTTATCTCTTAAATCGTGCGTTCAAATCTCGAACCGTTTTCACCGTTGGATTCCTCGCATCGAGATCTTCAAAACTAGATCCCATGTTGATAGGTTTGACAAACTTTTTCTACATAAAAAAACCGGACAAAAAAATTGGATGAAAAAATCGGACCGGGAGCACTTTTTTTTCCTTTCCGAAAGAGGCACGACCGTGCCTCTCGCGGAAGGAAAAAAACGCGTTTTTTTTTCGTTTTCGAGAGGTACGGCCGTGCCTCTCGCGGAAGCAAGTTGCTTTTCCGAGAGGCACGCCCACGGAAGCAAACCCGTGCCTCTCGCGGAAGAAAAAAAAAAGAAAACACATTTTTTTCCCGTTTTCGAGAGGCACAGCCGTGCCTCTCGTGGAAGGAAAGAACAAAGAAAACGCATTTTTTTCCATTTCCGAGAGGCACGGTCGTGCCTCTCGCGGAAGGGAAAAAAACGCATTTTTCATGCAATTTTTTTGTCCAAAAGCTAAGAAGGACCGGTGGAAAACCGAAAAGCCGAAAAACCCTGGAAAAAAACCATCTAAAAAGCCAAAAACGCGTGCGAAAAAATAAAAATAAAAAACAAAAATCGGAGGGAGCGCCCAGAGCAATCGGAGGGGCCAAGTGGCGCGCTCTCAGCCCACCCCAATTGACCCTTGGGGAGGCTCCCGAATGAGTGCTCTTTGATTAGTATATTAATGAGTAGATTTTGTTGTGAGGGGAACGCGTTGAGGGGTTCCTTCTAGCAAACGAAACCGTTAGCCCGATCGCCCATCTCAGGGGGGACGACTGTTCGCTAGATGATCCCTCTTCAGCTAATAACGTTCCCCATTATTCGCGCGTGTAAAATCCTAACTATTAATGTATAGAGTGAACAACTCCCTCCGTTCCAAAATAAATGTTATTGTTTTAGTTTAAATTTGAACGATGAGTTAGAACCACGACACTTATTTGAGGACGGAAGGAGTATTAGATTCGTTATCCTAAATTCTAAAAAAGTGCAGCTGCACTTTTTAGAGGTCCCGAGCACGCACCCTTCCGCGCCGTCTGATTGAAATCGCGGCCTCAGGTGCTGGGCGGTTGGTGCCGAAAGCCCAAAACAAACGAATCCATCCATCCCGTTTCTCTGCCTTGTGCGGCCGTGCTCTAGGACCCACTCTCTCTCACCCCACGAACTCACCTTCTTCCCCCACGCCCCAGCGAGATCCGCTGTGCTCCACCAGTCCAGCTCCATCGACCAGGCCCTCGCGCTGGCCCGCCTCCACCAAGCAAAATCCTGTGCCGGAGCTCCTCCTTCCCCATCCTTCTTCTCCGCCGACGTACGTCACACCTCGACCGGCAGCGAAGCATCCTGCGCGAGCGGACGCGCTCCCCCGCCCCAGGCCGTCGCCGACGCGGCCCCGCGCCCTGCTTCTCCCTCCCGGCGTCGTCCTGCGCTCCGCCGCGTCGACCCCTCGCTGGGTCGATGCATCCCGCGGTTGGGACCTTCGATCCCTGTCGGATCCGGGCCCTTCCCATCCAACGACTACAACAAAAGAAGGTAGGGGCTCCTCCGGCCGCCCACCGCAGATTCCAACCAGCGATGCCCCCTCTGCTTGCGCGCTCCTCGGAGATCCCTGATGTCTACTACACAACTTATTCTTGTAGACTCGTGTTGGGCCTCCAAGCGCAGAGTTTTGTAGGACAGTAGCAATTTTCCCTCAAGTGGATGACCTAAGGTTTATCAATCCGTGGGAGGCGTAGGTTGAAGATGGTATCTCTCAAACAACCCTGCAACCAAATACAAGAAATCTCTTGTGTCCCCAACACACCCAATACAATGGTAAATTGTATAGGTGCACTAGTTCGGCGAAGAGATGGTGATAAAAGTGTAGTATGGATAGTAGATATAGGTTTTTGTAATCTGAAAATATAAAAACAGCAAGGTAGCAAGTAACAAAAGTGAGCACAAACGGTATTGCAATGCTTAAAAACAAGGCCTAGGGTTCATACTTTCACTAGTGCAATCTCTCAACAATGCTAACATAATTGGATCATATAACCATCCCTCAACGTGCGATAAAGAATCACTCCCAAGTTCCTATTAGCGGAGAACATAAGATAGAAATTGTTTGTAGGGTACGAAACCACCTCAAAGTTATCCTTTCCGATCGATCTATTGAGCTATTCCTATAAGTGTCACAAACAACCCTAGAGTTCGTACTAAAATAACACCATATGATACACATCAACCAACTCTAATGTCACCTAGATACTCCAATGTCACCACAAGTATCCGTGAGTTGATTATACGATCTGCATCAAACAACTTCATAGTCATAATATTCAATCCACACAAAGAACTCCAAGGAGCACCCCAAAGTTTCTATCGGAGAAAAGATAATGAAAACGTGCATCAACCCCTATGCATAGATTACCACAATGTCACCACGGGAATCCGTGAGTTGAGTGCCAAAACATATATCAAGTGAATCAATATAATACCCCATTGTCACCACGGGTGGTATTCATATGCAAGACATACATCAAGTGTTCTCAAATCTGAAATATTCAATCCGACAATAACGAAACCTCAAAGGGAAAAGATTCGATTCATCACAACAAGGGTAGAGAGGGAGGAAACACCATATGATCCAACTATATTAACAAAGCTCGTGATACATCAAGATCATGCCAAATCAAGAACACGAGAGAGAGAGAGATAAAACACATAGCTACCGGTACAAACCCTCAGCCCCGAGGGTGAACTACTCCCTCCTCGTCATGGAGACCGTCGGGATGATGAAGATGGCCTCCGGCAGGGTGCCGGAAAAGGGCTGTAGATGAGATCATGGAGGTAGAGAGGCTTGCGGTGGCGTAAAAACTCATCTAGGGTTATTTCTGGGGGGTTTCTCTATTTATATGATTTTTCAGCATTGGAATTAGGTCAGACGGAGCCACGTGGGCCCCACGAGGTACCAGGGCGCGTCCGGGGGGGTGGCGCGCCCCGGTGCCTCGTGGGCACCTCGTGGCTCTTCTGGTCCTTCCTCGAAGCTTCTAGTGTCTCTTTTGTTCCAAAAAAAATCGTCAAAAAGTTTCAGCTCATTTGGAGAACTTTTATTTCTGCACAAAAACAACACCATGGTAGTTCTGCTGAAAACAGCGTCAGTCCGGGTTAGTTCTAATCAAATCATACCAAAACCATATAGAATTGTTATAAACATGGCATGAATACTTCATAAATTATAGATACGTTGGAGACGTATCAACATCCCCAAGCTTAATTCCTGCTCGTCCTCGAGTAGGTAAATGATAAAAGAAATAATTTATGAAGTGTGAATGCTAGCATAGTGCATAAGTTTGATCAATGATAATTTCAATCACTTTTTCTAGCATCAATATATATCATAATCAGTAGCACATCCCATAAAACTTCTCATGATCAAGTAGCAAGCTATTCACATGTTTAAAGTATAGGCCATAAACTTTCTTGAAAACTAACAAACTATGTTCTCAGTCATCAAACAATTGCAATTCATCTTATTTTCAAGAAGGGTCTATGTAAGAGCTTTGATCTAGCAAATTCCACATACTCAACTATCATTTAGTCTTCCATGATTGCTGACACTCAAAGCATATTTTTAGAACAAACCGTTTCAGTCAAACACATAGGAAGATAGGGGCTTAATGTTTTGCCTCCCAACTTATTTATCTCAGGGATAATGTCAACAATAATAACTCATGATCACCTATATTCAACTGGATATATGTGCCTGGATCTTTCCCTACCACATAATGCTTGCCAACTAAAGAATAAATAGAGCGGAATAGGGATGAACATTAATGACTCTTGCATAAAAGTAAATTCAGAAAAGTAAATACAGAGAAGTAAAAGATAGGCCCTTCGCAGAGGGAAGCAGAGGTTGTCATGCGCTTTTTGTTGTTGGATGCACAAGCCCTTAATGCAAAGGAACGTCACGTTATATTGCCCCTTGTGATAGCAACCTTTATTATGCAATCCCTCGCTTTTATTTCTTTACCATCACAAGTTCGTACAACGCTTATTTTTCTTTGCAATAAAAGATCATACATATTTTAGGAGCAATTTTTATTGCTTTTTGCACCGATGACAACTTACTTGAAGGATCTTATTCAATCCATAGGTAGATATAGTGGACTCTCATGGCAAGAAACTCGGTTTAAGGGTTTTTGGATGCACAAGTAGTATCTCTACTTAGTACGAATTTTTGGCTAGCAAAAGATTCTAAGCAAGCACCACATGTTAGAGGATCCATGACAATATAACTTCTATGTGAATATAAACAAACATAACTCATTACGTTGTCTTCCTTGTCCAACGTCAACTACTTGATCAAGCTTGAAAATAATTAATGGGGGCTCACAATCATAGAAGATGTCCAAGATAGTATATTTATATGTGAAATTTCTCTTCCTTTAAAATTCTTTCATGAATTGTTCAAGTGACCAATGCTATGTTTGTTAACTTTCAATAAATTTTACCACTTATACTTCTTGTATGTGAAGTCACTACTCCCCATGGGACAAGCATATGAAGCATATAAATTTCAACTTTATGATATTCAATTCATTTCAACAATTTACTCATAGGATATAAGTGAAGCACAAGAGTAAATGACAAACTACTCCAAAAAGATATAAGTGAAGATCAAATGAGTAGTTAAGTAATTAAGTAGCTGTGTGAGAACTCTCTCTCATTTAAAAATTTCAGATCTTAAGTATTTTATTCAAACAGAAAATAAAACAAAATAAAATTACATTCCAAGGATAGCACACATCATGCGAAGAAGCAAAAACTTAGGCTCAACCAAGACTAACCGATAATTGTTGAAGAAGAAAGGTGGGATGCCTACCGGGGCATCCCCAAGCTTAGATGCTTGAGACTTCTTGAAATATTATATTGGGATGCCTTGGGAATCCCCAAGCTTGAGCTCTTGTGTCTCCTTAATTCCTCTCATATCACGGTTTCTCAAAATCTTAAAAACTTCATCCACATAAAACTCAACAAGAACTCGTGAGATAAGTTAGTATAAATCAACTCAAAACCTTAACATTCTCTACTGTAGCAAATCACTAAAATTATAATTAAACATTGCATACTAAATGCCTCTTCATATTTAATACTCCTATCCTCAAATAGAAACATTAAACACGCAAACATATGCAAACAATGCAACTATAACAGCAATCTGCCAAAACAGAACAGTCTGTAAAAGGGGAAGAAGAATCCATACTTCCATAACTCCAAAAATTCTGAAAAATGACCACGTGACAGAGAACTCATGCATGCTTGCTGTGTAAAAATTTCAGATTTTTATCATGTTCTGACAATTCACAAAAATTCAGGACATAACAGAAAACTTTCTGTTTTCAAACAGCAACATATAAACTTGCAAATTGAGCATGGTGAAGGCTATAATTGGCATTTTATTGAACTAAAAGATACAAAACATGATTATTGATAACAGCAAGCAAATATCAACAGAATAAAATGACGCTCCAAGCAAAACTCATATTATGTGACGAATAAAAATATAGCTCCGAGTGAGGTTACCGATAGTGTTGAAGACGAAAGAGGGGATGCCTTCCGGGGCATCCCCAAGCTTAGACGCTTGAGTCTTCCTCGAATTTTACCTTGGGGTTCCTTGGGAATCCCCAAGCTTAGGGTCTTGCCACTCCTTATTCTCCTCATATCGATATCTCACCCAAAACTTGAAAACTTTAATCACACAAAACTTAACGGAACTTCGTGAGATAGGTTAGTATGATAAAAATAAATCATTCACTTAGGTACTGTCAAGACAAGATTCATAATTGTTCTAACATAATTACTACTGTATTCTATCATTTCCACAATTTATATTACTCAATATAAGCTATGGAAACACTAAAACAAGCAAACTATGAATCGAAAACAGAATCTGTCAAAAACAGAACAGCGTGTAGTAAGTGATTTAAAAACCATACTTATGTACCTCCAAAAATTCTGAAAAATTAGGAAAACGTAAAAAATTTGTAAACCAATACTGTGTAAAAATTTCAGAAATTTTTCACGCTCCAGTACAGAATAGAAATTCCAGCACTGGACGCAAAAGTTTCTGTTTTTGCACAGAATCAAATCAACAAGCATCCACACTATCCCAAAGGTTTTACTTGGCACATTATTGAAAGAAAACATATAAAACATGATTACTACAGTAGCTTAGTCATGTGGACACACAAAAACAGTAGGTATAAGTATTGGGTTGTCTCCCAACAAGCACTTTTCTTTAATGCCTTGTAGCTAGGCATGATGATTTCAATGATGCTCACATAAAAGTAAAGAATTGAAACATGAAGAGAGCATCATAAATCACATGGCAAGCTCATTTAAGTCTAACCGACTTCCTATGCATAAGGATTTTGTGATCAAACAATTTATGGGAGCAAGAATCAACTAGCATAGGAAGGCAAAACAAGCATAACTTCAAAACTTTCAACACATAGAGAGGAAAACTTGATATTATTGAGATATGTAGAAGCATGTATTCCTCTCTCAAAATAATTTTCAGTAGCATCATGAAGAAATTCAACAATATATCCATCACACAAAGCATTCCTTTCATGATCCACAAGCTTAGAATTTTTATTACTCTCCACATAAGCAAATTTATTCTCATTCATAATAGTGGGAGCAAACTCAACAAAATAACTATCATGAGATACTTGATTGGCATAATCCAATTGAAAATTAAAATCATGATGGCAAGTTTCATGGTTATCATTATTCTTTATAGCATACATGTCATCACAATAATCATCATAGATAGCAACTTTGTTGTCATAATCAATTGAAACCTCTTCCAAAATAGTGGAATCATCACTAAATAAAGTCACGACCTCTCCAAATCCATTTTCATCAATATAATCATCATAAATAGGAGGCATGCAATCATCATAATAAATTTTCTCATCAAAACTTGGGGGACTAAAAATATCATCTTCATCAAACATAGCATCCCCAAGCTTGTAGTTTTGCATATCATTAGCATCATGGATATTCAAAGAATTCATACTAACAACATTGCAATCATGCTCATCATTCAAAGATTTTATGCCAAACATTTTATTGAATTCTTCTTCTATCAATTGAGCACAATTTTCCGATCCATCATTTTCAAGAAAGACATGATAAAGACGAATAATATGAGGCAACCTCAATTCCATTTTTTTGTAGTTTTCTTTTATAAGCCAAACTAGTGATAAACAAGAAATTAAAAGATTCAATTGCAATATCTAAAGATATACCTTCAAGCACTCACCTCCCCGGCAACGGCGCTAGAAAAGAGCTTGATGTCTACTACACAACTTATTCTTGTAGACTCGTGTTGGGCCTCCAAGCGCAGAGTTTTGTAGGACAGTAGCAATTTTCCCTCAAGTGGATGACCTAAGGTTTATCAATCCGTGGGAGGCGTAGGTTGAAGATGGTATCTCTCAAACAACCCTGCAACCAAATACAAGAAATCTCTTGTGTCCCCAACACACCCAATACAATGGTAAATTGTATAGGTGCACTAGTTCGGCGAAGAGATGGTGATAAAAGTATAGTATGGATAGTAGATATAGGTTTTTGTAATCTGAAAATATAAAAATAGCAAGGTAGAAAGTAAAAAAAGTGAGCACAAACGGTATTGCAATGCTTAAAAACAAGGCCTAGGGTTCATACTTTCACTAGTGCAATCTCTCAACAATGCTAACATAATTGGATCATATAACCATCCCTCAACGTGCGATAAAGAATCACTCCCAAGTTCCTATTAGCGGAGAACATAAGATAGAAATTGTTTGTAGGGTACGAAACCACCTCAAAGTTATCCTTTCCGATCGATCTATTGAGCTATTCCTATAAGTGTCACAAACAGCCCTAGAGTTCGTACTAAAATAACACCATATGATACACATCAACCAACTCTAATGTCACCTAGATACTCCAATGTCACCACAAGTATCCATGAGTTGATTATACGATATGCATCAAACAACTTCATAGTCATAATATTCAATCCACACAAAGAACTCCAAGGAGCACCCCAAAGTTTCTATCGGAGAAAAGATAATGAAAACGTGCATCAACCCCTATGCATAGATTACCCCAATGTCACCACGGGAATCCGCGAGTTGAGTGCCAAAACATATATCAAGTGAATCAATATAATACCCCGTTGTCACCACGGGTATTCATATGCAAGATATACATCAAGTGTTCTCAAATCTGAAATATTCAATCCGACAATAATGAAACCTCAAAGGGAAAAGATTCGATTCATCACAACAAGGATAGAGAGGAAGGAAACACATATGATCCAACTATATTAACAAAGCTCGCGATACATCAAGATCGTGCCAAATCAAGAATACGAGAGAGAGATAAAACACATAGCTACCGATACAAACCCTCAGCCCCGAGGGTGAACTACTCCCTCCTCGTCACGGAGACCGCCGGGATGATGAAGATGGCCTCCGATGATGATTCCCCCCTTCGGCAGGGTGCCGGAAAAGGGCTGTAGATGAGATCGTGGAGGTACAGAGGCTTGCGGCGGCGTAAAAACTCATCTAGGGTTATTTCTGGGGGTTTCTCTATTTATATGATTTTTCAGCGTTGGAATCAGGTCAGACGGAGCCACGTGGGCCCCACGAGGTACCAGGGCGCGCTTGGGGGGGGGGGGGTGGCGCGCCCTGGTGCCTCGTGGGCACCTCGTGGCTCTTCTGGTCCTTCCTCGAAGCTTCTAGTGTCTCTTTTGTTCCAAAAAAAATCGTCAAAAAGTTTCAGCTCATTTGGAGAACTTTTATTTCTGCACAAAAACAACACCACGGTAGTTCTGCTGAAAACAACGTCAGTCCGGGTTAGTTCTAATCAAATCATACCAAAACCATATAGAATTGTTATAAACATGGCATGAATACTTCATAAATTATAGATACGTTGGAGACGTATCAATCCCCTACAGTCCCCATCTCCTGCAAGCGCGCACAGCACATGGGGCGCGGCCGCACACGGAATCAGCATGGTGCGGCGCGGTGCCCAACTGCCATGGTGGGGGCTGCACACACTTGCGCGTTCATTTCATTGCGCCCAGCCTACCTGCAGGTATAACCAGCGCTAGCTAGCTGCCCTGTGTATGCCCTTGGCCTGCATCCGACTCTGCTCTACACCCCACTGTGAGGATGCGGAGGAAGCAGTGCATGAGTTGCTCACAGGGTAAAATCACCACTTCACAAATCCCCTTCTAACCTAGCAAGTACGTTTTCCTATTTGAGTTGACTGACAACATGCCCCTGATTTGTGCCCATGGTGTGTTCAGTTTGGTATTTAAACTGCCATTTTATCAATGACTGATAGTGTTATGAATTGAGAATTGCTAGCTTTAGTACACCTTGTCTACTGTTGTGCATTGTTGGTTAACGAGCCAGGAGAAATTGCATGTAGTGGGATAGAAGAGGTGCCTAAAATACTACGGACTTGCACAAGAACTAGCAAAAAAATTCCATACGGTGGTACTATTAGTTGCTCACGATCGTGTAGTAGTTCGTCAAAACAAGGAGGGTTGTACTCTCGATGTGGGGCTGTTTTCTGGAATATGTGCACATCTTAAAACTCCTGAAATGATTTTTTCAGTTGATACAATGATTAAACCATATACAGTGTACCTTTTTTTGTCCAAGATTGGGCAATTATATGCACCATCCAAGATGCAGCCTAGGATTGCATCACTGCATACATCGAGAAGGCTAGCTATATTACTGTGGTTTTGTTCTTGGTGTTTTAGGAGCACATTTGGGCATGAAATAAGGATCATAGGTGTTGGCATAGATAACCAATGTGTATGACGTGCCTCCTAGGTTGTTGATTTGATTGGTGTTGTAGTAGTTACAACATTTTGCATTTTAAAAATGGATATATACTAGAAAGTAGAAAGGGTTAATTATTAGAGTACCTTCTTTATGTACTAAATGTAGTTTTTGTCGCTGCATTGTTATGGGCACATGATCTGTCCTGCGACCTATAACTTTTTTGTGCATTTGAGTTCCAGCAAAAATATGTATTTTTTCTAGTCAATAGATTTGCCCTAACTTGCCTAATAATGCCAGTAAGTTGCCTAAAATAAATTTTCTAGTACCTATGGGAGATGTGAGAGTAGTAGTTCTATGTCGAATTATGTGTTTGATCAGTGGGATTTCATATCGGTTTGGTTTTGCAAAAGTATGTGCACTATCCTATATAAGCTCACCTCACCAATAATTAGAGGTTGCCTTACTGTAATGCCAAGTTGCCTAACTAATAATAGTTAGTTGCCCAGAGATCGGCATCTATGGGATGCAGGGGGGCGGAAGCATTGACGATTTTGAGCCGGAAGTGTTCAAAACTTGCCCAACTCATGATAGTTAGTTGCCCAGAGATTGGCATCTATGGGATGCAGGGGGCTGGAAGCGTTGATGATTTTGAGCCGGAAGTGTTCAAAACTTGCCCAACTCATGATAGTTAGTTGCCCAGAGATTGGCATCTATGGGATGCAGGGGGCTGGAAGCGTTGACGATTTTGAGCCAAAAGTGTTCAAAACTTGCCCAACTCATGATAGTAGTTGCTAGAAATGCTGACGTGAGTTGCCCAGAGATCCGCTCATGAGAGTGTTGGGTTTTATTTCGCCAAAAACTTTTAAACTTGCCCAACGCATGATAGTTAGTTCCTAGAGATGCTGACGCCAGTTGCCCAGAATTTTTTTAGCAACAAGTTGATTTAATTGTCACAAAAGTTGGTATTTCCAGTAGGATAAATTGCCTACATGTAAACAATACTTGCCTAAATCACGTAACTTTCGTAGATATTTTGTATTTTTGTTATCCACTAATTTGATACACTGAAGTAGCTTTTCATTTGGTCCACCAAACAAGCAAACCATTTTCAATTGTACCATAATCAAGACCATTAGTCGTCTGGTACAAGGCCCGTCTACGCCGTCACCTTCAGCAGCTCCTTGCTCCTTCGGCTTCCACCCCATTGTTGCTAGTCCGCTGTCGCGGTAAGAGACAAAGTTGCCTAAATAACAATCACTAGTTGCCTGGTACAAGATGAAAGTTGCCTAAAAAATGGAGCTGCGTGTAACAGCAGCCAACTTTTTTTGTGTTTTTGTAGGTGCACATAAGTTGCATATTGCTTTAGTTCAAATCATATTTTTTTGTAATAAAGGCAAATTTGTGGTGGAGTTACACATAAGTTGACCACCTCCGCTTGGGGGGGGGGGGAAGGTGCATCCTGTTTGTAGGTCGTTTTTTGTCTCAATCAACAACAGGCAACCTATGCGCTGGAGGTACACATAAGTTGCCTACATCCACTTCATATGTGGGTTCAAACAACATGCATTTTTTCTATGTTGTAAACACACATAAGTTGCTTTGTCTATTGTTTGCCACTAAAACATTTGAGCCCTTGAACATAATTTCCAGCACCATAACTTTTTACTCAAAATGGTGATACTTACATATGGCTTTGTTTCATGGTTTGATGGGGGCCAGGAACAGGGCATCACCAGCAAGGCTATCCAAAGTAAACAAGGATCTAATTCAACTCCAAAAGAACATTATCAACATACAGTTTGGGGAATTGTTGGACATTTGCAGCAACCATTATGACAAGAAGAAAGTAGTTTGTTGTTGTGTCTTCCACCTTGTTGTAAGTGCAGTATGCGAGAAAGCATTTTTCCTTTTTTTTTCTTCCCATTCCATGCGTGTGCATGAGTCCCTGCAATTTAATATTCACAATGTTTTTGTTTTCGTGTGGGTCATGCAGATTCTGTACCTCGATTCACTCGATGTGGATGAACCGATTCCAGGCACGGTTCCAAGAGCTTCCGTTTGCGAGAGCTTCCGTTTAAGAACGGTCATGAGGAAGGACAAGAAGGGTCCAGGGGAGTACGGCAAGCTGGGAGTAAGCATTCGACACCCCACATTTTTCCTGTTTTTCACACATGAAAGTTTTTAGCCAACCATACACTGTTTATCCAGGCAACTCACACATTTAGCTCAGGCAAATCATGCGTAAACTTGTTGTTGAGGAAATCACACACACAAAAGGCAGGCAACCAACAGGCAAGTCAGACACCACAAAAATAGGCTAGATATTCATACTGGATCAGGCAACACCACACACATTTGTCAGGCAACTCACACCATTAGCAGAAGCAAGTCACACACAACCTTTTTCATATCAACATACATGGTACAACCCATTGCCTGACAAGTAACTCACAAGGAACATGCAAATCACATACATCAATTCAGCAAGCCACACAACCCTAAAAATAGCAATACGCACGACTTGCTTGTTGGTCGCACTGCTTTTGCCTTAAAAGAACATCAGGAGTTGCTTGGATTTTTTGTTGTTGTTCTAGACAAAACGAAACCTAATCTTACATGACACCCACAACAAGTTTTATTTTGAACACAGACACACACACACACACACACACACACACACACAACCAAGTTTGTATCTTACATGTTCAAGGGAACACATGTTTTTGTCTAGGTAGCAAAAGAGTTAGGATGCAATTTTTTGTGCATAGGTCTTGCTTGCTGGTTGCACTCATGTAGCCTGAAAAGAACAGTAGTAGTTGCTTGCTTTTTTATGTTCTAGACAAAACAAAACCTAATCTTACATGACAACCATAGCAAGTTTTATTTTGCAAAGGCATTCACACAACCAGTAGTATCTTGCATGTGTCAAGGGAATACATGTTTTTGTCTAGGTAGCAAAAGAGCCAGGATGCAAATTTTTGTGGGCCTGACTTGCTTGTTGCTTGCAATGATGTTGCCTAAACAGGAGTAGTTGCTTGCTTTTTTTAGTACTAGACAAACTAACGAGAAAAATAACATAGAAAACGAGGTGGGAGTTGAATCCATAACACCAGCAAATCATAGCCTTTTGTGTTTTTGTTGTAGGGATTTTGCGGATATCAAAACCCAAAGCTGGAGTTTCAGGCTTTTTTCTAGGTAAGAATATCACATAGCCATAAAGAGCTAAGCAACTTTTTTTGTTTTGTCTGCACCACCCCTCATAACACTAGTTCTTGTTTTTTGATCTTCAAATCCCAACAGGTTTATGGGCAAACAGCCCCCCCTATTCTCTTTCGTACAGACATTTTTCTCAGGTAAACATATCTCAGTCCCCAAAAAGCCTCCCAAGTAATTTGTTTATTCCAGCCAAAATATGGAGTTTCAGGCTGAAACTTATATGCATTTTTGTTCTACATTTCTTGTCTGGACTTTATGGTGTTCAAATCAACATATTCGTTCTCAAGCAAGAAAAGTTTCAACAGCCACCACAAGGTTAACTTCACACAGCCCCAGAGAGCTTTTTATTTTTCTGCCTCCCCTTCGTTTTTTTGCCTGGATTAGATGGGATTTGCGTATGCCCCCCCTGCCCCCACCCCTTCTCAATCTTTTTTCGTTGGGTTACAAGCCAGTTAACTGCCCCCCATAGGGCTAGGGTGTTTTATAAACTCACAAATCATGCAGGTTGTTTCTTCATCAGATGTCCACACAATATAGGCTCACATTTTTTGCCTGAAAACTTGTAGGCAAATTGCCTACAAACCAAGTAGCAGTTACTCCTGTCTTCCACTTTCTTTTTCTTCGGCAAGCAAGACAATGAGTTGGTTGTAGAATATATAGAAATTGCCTACAAACCCAGTACGAGTTGCTACCTTTTTCAATCTGTATTTTAAAAAAGAAAAACATGGAGTTTGCCTGGATATACTATGCAAAATGCTTAGATCAGAGCACAACTTGCCTGCAACCACAAATGCATTTGCCCAGGGGGACACATCACAACTTGATGTTCCACATAATATAGAGCCACATTTTTTTTGCCTGAAACTTGTAAGTAATTGCTCTTTACTAGTAGTGAGCAGGGTACCTGTAAGTAAGAGTTTGATGGGAGTTCTTTATGTTTCTTTTGCAGCTCCTTTGTGTGCTAATGGCGTTGGAGCTATGGAACTAGGTCTGGGAGGAAGAAGAAACAAGATAGGCTCTGTGGCAGGCAGCGTGGGAGCGTGAGGGGCTTATGTTTTCGTGGGGGAGGGAAAAGAAGGAGGTGGGATCGGTGTTGTTGGGCACCCTCAGGTCAGGGTGTGCAAAACCGAACCGAAAACCAAAAACCGAACCAAAAAAACCAAACCGAACCAAAATTTTGGTTTTTATGGTTTTCGGTTTCAGTTACGGTTTCCATATCTCAAAACCGTATGCCATTCGGTTTTTTCGGTTAAAAACAGAAAATCATTGGGTTGAAACCGAAAAACCGAAATGATGTGAAGTGCACGCTCGCTAAAATTAATTTGCATGGACTTGGAGTCAAACTCCTGACCTCGAACCAGAAGGCCCAGTGCGCTGAAGGCTACTAGCCAACCAAGCCAACTGAGTTGCTGATTTATACTTGGAAGGAAACAAATTATATCCTTAATATGCATATACCATTGTACAAATTCCGCATAAAGTCACCCATCCAGGAGGTATAAAACTTGTAAAGCATAAATAAGATGGCAAAAGCACTTCGTCATCATTGGATAACTAAGTTCGTTACATGGGACTGTTGCCTATCACTCTCACATATGTACTTCATCAAGTAATTTCCTACTCTAAACTTTCAAGGAAGTTGCGCGTAGGAAAAAAATGTACAACAATGAAACATACTTCAATCTTTGATTATCCATGAACTAAAAATTGAAATATGTGACAAAAAGTTATCTGTTCTTAAAAAAATCGCGTCAACTTTGGTTAATATGGTTATTACCGAAACCGAACCGAATTCAAATGGTTATTACCGAAACCGAACCGTATTTTTATACGAAACCGTATAAACCGAAGTATAAAAACCGTATAACCAAAAACCGTATAAACCGAACCGATTCAAAACGAAAAAACCGAACACACCCTGACCCTCAGGGGACCAGACATGTGGGCTTACCTTTTTGGTGGGAGCGATGCGATGCGATGCACGCGTGCCGACATCCTGTCCAGGCACATCGGCGCGCCCCGCTATCCCGTCCGGTTACATCGACGGGCGGTCGACCGCAGAGAATACATAGTTTCAGTAGGACCGTCCGATCGTCACTCCCGAATCCGGTCGTCGATATCGCGGAGAAACGTACAGCCACTCCCCGCTTGCTCCCCACATCCTCGCCGCGTCCCCACCGGCCTCCGCCTCCGCCTCGGCTCCTCCTGCTCCTCTCCCGCCAGGCTCCGGCGGCGGCGCCTTCCCCGATCCAGCTCCCAGCCTCGCTGCGACCACTTCCGCGCGCGCCGCCTCTGCTGCCAGGCCATTTCCACCGTGTGCTGCGCAGCTGTGATCAGGTCTCCACCTGCCACCTCCGCAGCTGTGGCCACTGGCCGATGGTCGCCTGATTTGCAACGCGCAGCGGTGAGCTATTCAGCTCAAAATTGCCACCATTGATTCCCCTGCGTCTATGGTTGTTCTGACAGCGGGACTGATCAGTCGTTAGGAATCCTCGGATCCAATGGAGAAGTCGTCGTTCGCGTCGGCGAGCTCCGGCGAGCTCACCGCCGCCGTTTACGGAGCAGGAAGGCCGGTGAGGGTGATACCTCTGCGCCACCCACTGGATGCAGCTGTGCGGGGGCCGGCCGCCTCCTCCTCCCCGTCGCTGTTGTCGGCGGCGATGGAGAGGGCGCGGGGGATGGGGCCGTGGGAATGGGCGGAGGCGGCTCTCCCGTGCTTGGCGTGGATGCGGAGCTACAGATGGAAGGAGGACTTCCAGGCCGACCTCGCCGCCGGCATCACTGTCGGCGTCATGCTTGTGCCTCAGGTACCCTGTTACTCTGACCATTTGTAGTAGATCTGTATTGCTTTGACAGTATCGACTATTATTCAGAAAATGTTTCAGTGACTAAGTCAGTTGAGATTATTACTTAAAATAAATCTTTTGGCCCTCGATCGAGCTTATTGACGTATTGGTTGTTTGAGTTCAGAAAAAAAACCCTACTGGTTGCTCTCTTGCTTGCCTTAAAATATGCTTGGTGATAGTTCATGCAAAAACTATTGTACATTTTTTTTCTTTCTACAATATTATTCTGTTGAAGCTTGGTCACCGTTAATTGTGAATACAGCTTAACTGAGCACAAGGTAGTCTTACTATAAGCAATTTGTGGATTTCATATATGAGTTGTTTGCAAACAACACTGTTACTCAATGGAGCCGTGCTTTTATGCATGTTGAATTGAAATATAATTTTCATGCAAGGTTTTGAAGTTGTATTATTCTGACTACGGAGTTGTAATCTGTAATGCTTACAGTAAGATGGGGAGGTTAACCACTATGGAGCTTACTTAAATTGCTAGTTGCTCACACCCATTGCGTTTAGCACATTGCAGAGTTTCAGTTTGTGTAACTTGGAAGGTGTGGCTAGTCACCTACACCCACTGTTAGCACATTGCAGAATTATATTAGGAGCAATTAGGGTGATTTGCCTGCTAGCGAAAACAGTATTTTCACGTCCTCTTTCCCGTGCGATCCTTCATGTAAGTTTGGCTTGTTAAGTTTCCAGTGTACCAGGGAAAAAGTGCTATATTTTGGTTTGATGTGTTCTCTACAAATTTTGTTTGTATTTGGCAATTATCTGTATATTTTATTTGAACTGATTATTTTTAAAAACAATTGGTGGTCTGTTGCAGAGATTTCTAGATTAGCTGAACCTACTGGTTCTCCTTACTAATTTGTATAGAATAAGTGAGCA
Organism: Elymus sibiricus; assembly: GCA_039707655.1. Lineage (NCBI taxonomy): Eukaryota > Viridiplantae > Streptophyta > Magnoliopsida > Poales > Poaceae > Elymus > Elymus sibiricus. The sequence continues at coordinate 230,819,364 of CM077672.1, read as the reverse complement.
TGTTATCTCAACTTATTCACATAGCTTGTTGCTTTCCCTAGTTTCTTACAAATTAGTAACAAAAATCCTGTTGACATGTGAACTGTTTTTGAGTTCTTACCCTCCGTCTGCTTTGCTTCTTTGTCTTAAATTAGAGCATATAATCAACTTTGTGCTGTGTTGTAGGCAATGTCATATGCCAAGCTGGCTGGGCTTCACCCAATTTATGGGCTCTGTAAGTGTTTACGTCTAACAGTGCCTCTCTGTTTTCCCTTTTTTCCTCAAATGAGCGGCTAGTTAATCCAAATCATCTCTTTTTATTTGCATTGTGCTGAACAGACACAGGCTTTGTCCCACTATTTGTCTACGCGATTTTTGGGTCCTCACGACAATTAGCAGTAGGTCCAGTGGCACTTGTTTCTCTGCTAGTGTCCAATGTTCTTGGGGGTATAGTTAATTCATCTAGTGAGCTGTACACGGAATTAGCCATATTATTGGCATTCATGGTTGGAATATTGGAATGCTTGATGGGATTGCTAAGGTAATTCTGTTTACTGAGGCAAGTTGGTGTTCCTGTTTATCCATTTTGGAGAAATTGAAATATTGAAGCATTAAACGTCCTCCTCCTTTAGAGAAGAAAATATGCAAACATGTATACAGATTTTTCGTTATACTCTTCCTTATTTTATTAGCAACATAACGATGCGCATAGCTCAAATGTTAACCTGCTAGCTGCATTATCTTTGTCTTCTGATACTATATCTTTGGCAGTGTTTTTTACCCAACCGCTAAATCTATGTTTGGATGGTGGTGAAAGTTTACCCTACCAATTTTTGGTCATGGCCAAAATTTTGGTGTTTGTTTCAATGGTTGCCAATGTCCCTTTGCCGACTCTAGTTTATTTTTCTTGCCAATGTTGACCAACTCATGGGCAAGCAAAAGCTTGGGCAAAATTTTGGCATGGCAATTTTGGGCTAAAAGCAAACACACCCTAGGTTTATATCCCTTATATATATTTTTTCTTTTTGGCACAAGTGCACCTGAAGTCATGTGATTTTGCAAAAAGGGGCATATCAATCCCTGTACTTACAAAAGCAAGCAAGCAACATTTAAGTGCTTATACTAACGTCAGTACACATTATAAAAACAGACAAGTGCTGCATCATGGACTATTCACATGTAGTGCTCGCTTTTACTAGTTTTATGGAAAAACAGACAATCAGACCTTCAGAGTTTGCATTCTATATGCACTATATCCATGAACTTGTTTTGAATCTTTTTGGGATAGTGCATGGGTTGCATCAGGTTCCCACTTCTTTTGTTAAGAAAGTATCCAACCAGTGATCTAAGTGTGTATTCTTCTAGTTCTGTACAGAGGCATAAGTCCTTTTAATAGAAAGGGAACACATCCTGGTTTTGGTAGAAGAAACCTAAATTATACTCTTAGTTGGTTGACTAAAATGCTCCTTTTCTCAAAGTAGATGGACTAGCTGCTTGTTTGCCTATCTCTTCAGGCTTAACTGTGATTCTGGGGAGATCTCATTGAGGTTGTGTAACCTGTTCATTGTTTTTCTTCTTTACAGACTTGGCTGGCTTATTCGTTTCATTAGCCATTCTGTAATATCTGGATTCACTACAGCTTCGGCCATCGTAATTGGTTTGTCCCAAATCAAGTATTTCTTGGGTTACAGTGTTACAAGAAGCAGCAAAATTATACCACTTATTGAGAGTATAATTGCTGGAATAGATCAGGTGGAATTTCTTTGTCCGTGTAAACTTATTTGTTACCTCCTTGCCAACTTGTATCTTTTGCCTGCCTTCTTTTAGATGCACACTGCTTAGACAAAGCATGTTACATTGGCAGGTGTTATACGCACATGGCTAGATAATTGTTTGATAAACTGGGTGTTCATGTGTGAGTGTCACTTAGTTAGAATGTTGATGGTGAAGCGAAGATAGGCACACAATTTTATTTGCTTGTGATTCGTACACCTTTGGCATAATATTTGCGTCTTGTTCTGTAAAGTATGTAACTTTTCTCCTGCCTGGATCACATCAAAACTTGGATCTGCTTCTGTATGTAACACTATATCTAAGGATATCTGCTGCTATGTTCACAGTAAATTGGGTCACTGAGATGAAATCATGTATTTTCTTATGTTTCACTATTCTTGCTTGACTTATCTTCCTATTAAACCTCTAATTACCAACTTAATAATGGAAACCAGATTCTTTGAACACTTAAAATAAGATCGCTTTCTTTTTTGCTACAGTGAACAGTCATTAAGTTTCAAGTTCTGCCTCATACAGATTAGGCTCCATAAATCAACCTCCATTAGGCACACTGCATACATTAAGGCTGCTTTTATTTCTCTTTCAGATAACGATTTTCTGGTATTTTATGTTTACATCGTCATTACATTAATAAAACAGTGCCGCTTTGCAGTTCTCCTGGCCTCCATTTGTAATGGGATCAGCGTTTCTTGTTATTCTTCTAATAATGAAAAAGCTAGTAAGTTTATATTTCTATATTTGATCAAATTTCTTCTCTTGCAAAATGTTACTTAGGTTTATCGTTTTTATGACCTCTTAAATTCTTGCAGGGAAAAACGAATAAAAAATTACGTTTCCTGAGAGCTTCTGGTCCACTAACAGCTGTTGTTCTTGGAACATTGTTTGTGAAAATTTTCCGTCCACCTGCCATATCAGTGGTGAGTATGCTCCATCTATTGTTTTGTCCTGAATTATATGATGTTATGCAATACAGTAAAATAGCTGTGAAACCTGTACCTTGGTCTGCTTTTTTTTTTTTTTTCATTTGACATTTGTTTTGATGACTCATATGTGTTCTTTGAGGTTTTGGAGAGTTTTGCGTGCATGCGTGTATCATTAAATGTTATGATTATAGATGACTCTTCAGACATTTTTGTAATAAGGTTTTCTGGGAAAATCCATGAAAATACTACTCCCTCCGTCCCGTATCTAGACACGTTTAGTGTTAGATACATCCGTATCTAGACAAATCTAAGACAACTAATTTGGTACGGAGGTAATATATGAGTTGTGGTATTTTCTGGGTATTTGTTTTTCATTTTGTAACTCAAATGTGCGCCTACGATAAATGTTTTTATTCATCCATTTAGTTCTCAATGAGTCACTGGTGACAGACTGCCACAATCAACCCTTATGTTGATTACCTGATTGTCACTTTGGCAAAGCACACATTTGGTAGATATTTTTATTTTATCAAGTGAAATTTACTTGCATAACACATTATGCTAGAAAACTACATCACAAGTTATCCTCTGTTTCTTGAGTGCCTAGGTAGGTGAAATACCGCAAGGCCTTCCCAATTTCTCCATTCCTCGAGGATTTGAACATCTGATGTCCCTAATGCCAACTGCAATACTTATCACTGGTGTTGCCATTTTGGTAAAACATGTTGCTATCTTGTTTTTGTTTTTGTTTTTTTGTTTTACTTTTGTTAGTGGCCTTTAAACATATGTAGTATATAATTTTAGGAGTCTGTTGGGATTGCTAAAGCATTAGCTGCGAAGAATGGTTATGAGTTGGACTCAAACAAAGAGGTATGCTTCCATAAACCACTGACTAATAATTTGTTTTTGTTGGTACAAGCTGCTCACATTTGTTCGTCAAATGCAGTCCTATTTGTGTTGTTATCTTGTGTAATTAATAATGGGTTCCATGCACAACATTTCTGTACACGTAATATATTTGCTCCTAAAAACTAGTTGGTGATGATATTTCATTCTGTAAGATTGTGAATATTGTCTAATAGATGGTGTATTGAGCCTCAAGGGCAAGTATAAACAAAGGTGTGAGACTTGGAGGGCCTAGAGATCGGCAAGACGAGATAACAAATCATATCCTACCAATTATAGAGATATATTGTAATAATATAAGATGTTCACCTTGGGGTCACACCAACCATCTGATCTGTTGCCACCTCTAAACTGTGATGGGATTGTGCACCACCAGACCACCTACCAAACACTGTTTTGCCCCCCAAAAAAAAACTCTTAACATGACTTTTGCAAATACACGGAGCAGCACCTCAATTCAATGAAGCAAATAATCTTGTCCTTGCTAGTAGTAGACTGTAAATCTTTCGATGCATAGCTAAAGCCTTTAAGTTATATTTTTTCGAAGCTCCTACTTATCATAAATTTTTAGCGATGACGTCATTTGAAAGAAATGAACAAGATGATTTAGGTCCCTTCCTAGTTTCTATTCCAGTTACTTCGCACTTTCAAATTGAGATTTTTTTTTTCTCGAAAACACAGGAGAGGTGCGCTTCATTTCATTTAGAGAGAAAAAAGTACAAAAAAGGAAGGTGCAAAAAACAACCCCCCTCCCACTAAACACCCCCCCCTAAATGATAATGTTCCATCAAAGCATGTTGTGTAAAACCGGGGTGATCGAGATGCCTGTTCTAGATGGTCACACTAGGAGTCTTAACTACTGATTATTGTTTCCAGAGGATGAATGCCTCGGTCAGTTATTAAACAACTCTGAAGTGATGTGGACCGGAAATGATACACCACGGTTTGATTTTTCATGAGAAGCCTAATGGTACAATTTCTACCTAACAAATCTAAATAGTTTTCTATTAATTAGTTGTCAAATATGGTAAAGTTTGACTGCATATTTTTCTAGGACCTCATCTATCTTGGAATGTACTCCCTACAAAACGATCTTATATTATGGGACGGAGGGAGTATGTAGTAGCAGTTTAGCATCATTGCAGAAATTTTTTGTTTACAGGAATATACTCCCTCCGTTAAAAATCAATTCTTCTGATGAAGTTTTCCTTCGTTACAGTTATTTGGCCTTGGCTTATCAAATATATGCGGCTCATTCTTCTCTGCATATCCTGCTACAGGTAGAATATTAATCATAATGGAAAATATCCATGCTACTTCATTTATCTGCATTTCTACCTGAAAATCACGATGCTTAGTTACTCACTAGGCTTTGGAAAGCTGATGATTATCAATGGATGTCCATGCAGGCTCCTTTTCTAGGTCTGCTGTGAATCATGAAAGTGGGGCAAAGACTGGATTATCAGGAATCATAATGGGCATAATAATTTGCAGCGCTCTTTTGTTTATGACACCATTATTTACTGATATACCTCAGGCAAGATTACCAGTGTGTTGTTTGTTTGGTAGCACTCCTTGAGTTTTTTTGGCATCATAAAACTCACTAAGTAACTATTGTTGGATTGCTCAATGGAGTTCTCCATCTGGGCACCTTCTTTGCATATTGCTGTTCTGTATGCCTTTTTTCTGTTGATGATATTCATCAGTATAGATTAAATGTGATGCATAATTTCACTATATCTTCAGGCCCTATCTTGTAGAACCTATTTAGTGCTAAAATTTCCTTCTGGAATCGAACTGTTATTGTACATTTAGGCAAAATTAAGCTTTCCCAATACAAGCCTTATATCGGTGGTGTATATTTATTTCACAATTTTGAGTTTCCAAGTGTGAGTTTCCTCTCAAAAACAAGAGATCATGTTTGAGTTTAACATTTGCAATTTTCGTTTTTAAAACTATTAATGATATGAACAGTATAGATTAGATATGATCTATCATATCACTAATCACTATACCTGAAGGCCCTTGATAAGTATTATCTTTTAGAACCTATTTGGAATGCTCAAATTTTCCAAAATTTCCTGCTGGAAATGAACTGTTCTTGTAAAATTTTGGCAGAATTAAGCATCCAACATAAGCCTTGTATCTGTCGTGTATATTATTTCACAGTTTTACTTTTCTCACAAAAAAGAAGAGATCAAGTTTGAGACATTTGCAGATTTACTAGAACAAATTTATATACATCAGGTGTATAAAAAGGTACTACCTCCGTTCCATATTACGTGTCGCTGATTTAGTACAAGTACTAAATCAGGGACACTTACTATGGAACTGAGGGAGTAACAAACAAATATGTGCAATTTATTCTGTTTAAGTTGAAACTCTCAAGAGTCAAATTAATTGCACAATCTTGTTTCTTAAAATGTACCACTTTATTGTACCGTATGCAGAAACAAAAATTGTTAAGGTCCAATTTTTAAAAATGGACTAACAAAGTTTATTAGCAAACATTTCTTGGAATTTTCTTTCCAAATAAAATGTGTATCTGCGTCATAGTATACCCGTGCTTAACGAGATCTAAGTGCTATATGCTTACTTACGTTTTCATCTTATTTTTCCCAGTGTGCATTGGCTGCCATTGTGATTTCTGCTGTCACTGGTCTGGTAAGGACATCTGAATACTCATATTTGTACATACTGTGCACTGTTTTTAATTATTTGTACTACATTATCAGCAGGCAATCATTAACTTCGGGTTGCCTGCTGGCAATGCAGTACCTTTTCCCAATAAATAAAGCTATGTTTATTTCTTTCCATTACAGTTTACGATTTCTGCTCTAATATGCTATCTCAGTTCTTTATCGAGCTCCCTTTCTTCTAAGTTCTAACGGTTCATTTTTGTATTGATTTAAATCATTTCGCACCTAATTTCTCATGGATATCGGGACTGTATTTAGGTAGATTATGAAGAGGCCATCTTCCTGTGGGGTATTGATAAAAAGGATTTCTTTCTATGGGCGATGACGTTTATTACAACATTAACTTTTGGCATTGAGATTGGTGTCCTTGTTGGGGTAAGTACATGGAATTTTTCAGATTTAGTATGGAGAAGAATCATTTATTTGATGGTAGCACCTTCCTTTGTAGGTTGGGTTCTCGCTGGCATTTGTAATCCATGAATCGGCGAATCCGCATATAGGTGAGTAATTGTACTACACTAGTAATTGTAATCCATGAATCTGCTTGATAACACATCATTCTTTCTCAAAGTCAGCAACTACCCTTGTGTCCCACCGTGCTTTTATTGGACCTTTGATCTACTATTATTTCTTCACTGGAGAGTTTGGATGATCTTTGCCATAGTTTTTCAATTGTTGTTATGTCAAGGGTTTTTGATTACTTGGTCTGAGGGTCTTATCTGTAGTATTTATTTAATATGTTGTATGGCCCATCTGCAGCTGTTTTGGGCCGTTTGCCTGGCACGACTGTGTACAGGAATACATTGCAGTACCCTGAGGCTTATACATACAACGGGATTGTTGTTGTCCGTGTTGATGCACCAATCTACTTTGCTAACATAAGTTACATAAAGGACAGGTCAATCTCTTCATCTGTTTAAGCAGTTTGTCTCGTTAAGATTCTTTGCTAGTCTTATGTCAGTTTAACCAAAATCCTTTATCAGGTTGCGTGAGTATGAGCTCAAACTCCCAATTTCAAACCGGGGACCTGATGTTGGAAGGGTGTACTTTGTGATCCTCGAGATGTCCCGTAAGCCCTTTATTTTCTGTTGCAATGTTTATATGGCGCAGACAACACTCCTGCCCACAACTAATTGTTTCATTTTTGTTTGAAAAAGAATCTCAATTGTACTTATCAGACTACCTAGATGAATGGATTAAATGATGAATTTGTTTGGTATGCAGCTGTTACGTACATCGACTCGAGCGCTGTTCAAGCTCTCAAGGACCTGCACCAAGAATACAAAGCACGCGACATCCAGGTTCTTACTCTCAGCAGTTCTTCTATTCGCTAGTTCAGTACTCCATGAAAAAAGTAAAGATACCTGTGTGGAGCCAGCATTTCAAACCGTTGGAGGCTTTTTGATTGATTGCAGATCGCTATAGCGAACCCTAACCGGCAGGTGCACCTACTGCTGTCAAGAGCAGGCATCATCGACATGATTGGTGCGGGGTGGTGTTTCGTCCGAGTGCACGACGCGGTGCAAGTATGCCTCCAGCATGTGCAGAGTTCATCATCGAATGCCATCAAGTTATCCCCACAGGCGTCTGGGAACTTGACGGAGTCTCCCAAGGCGCAGCAGCGGTATGGCTTCCTGAGGAACCTCTGGAAAGCACAAGATGGGAATGGGAGCGCCGGTGACGAGGCCCAGTCGTTGCTGTGCCAAAACCTTGTGTAGCCAATTGTCTCCCTCCCTCAGTGCCAATCATGATGCATGCATTTGTATTTGTGTTGTTGTATGCATATAGATTGTTCAGGGAAAAATAATAAGGTTGTAATTAGTCAATCCCCCCTTGTTTTGTTGTTAATAGAGTGGGAATTTAGGACCGTGTTGTAAAGATACAGTGTAGATACGTCAGTCATCTGTGTACGTAGTATCTCTTGTCGAGTGACCAGTTATCTGTATGATAACAATGTAATCTATATCACAACTCCACGGAGTAGCGATCTGGCTACCGTGAAGAATTGAGATTCTTGCAAAAGAAAAACGAAAAACGATGAATGTATATGCTGCTTCTGTTTCAGTTCTGTAGTCGATTCCTGTCCATATCCTTCGCAGGTTTTGGATTCTTAACTGAACAATCAGAGTATGCTGGAGCCTATGAAATAAGGTTGACCTTTGTTTTATGGTGAGGAGAGACAGATAACTGGGGGCAGCTGATGGCCGAGCATGTTTTACAATTTTCTGATGGTTTGAAAAGAAACAGCACAGCCTTGGGCGTCTCTTAGACTGGTTGTTTTGTTCTCACACTTGTCCCTAACCTTGAGCTCTGTTAATGGCGGATGAGGGAGAGAGAGAATTTTGTGAGCATGCAACTCTGCTGTTTTTTCCTTCTCTATTTTTCTGTTGGAAAACAAACTTGGCTTGCTCCGGACAGACACCGAACTGGGGAAAATCGGCTATCCTCTTCAGTGCAAATGTTCCCCAACCTTTAATTCAGCAGATCACCCACATCTTCCCTGTTCCTCTTATTGATGCCAGATATACGCATCTTGGCCACCCCCTTATTCTCCCAGCCAAGGACCAAGCTTCTGCCTACAACTTTGTTTATGAAAAAGTCAAGAATAAGCTCCCCACTTACAAAGCCGACAAATTGTCCCATGCTGCAAGACTGGAGCTTATTAATTCTGTTTTTGCCTCCATCCCTGTTTACTATATGTCCAACATTCTCTTCTCAAAAAAATTCCTTTCGAAGCTCACTGCTGTCATTCGTAATTTCTGGTGGGTTGGTGTTAGAAAGGAAGCAGGCGCTAGAGCGTTATGCCTAAAGGCTTGGAAAGACATCTGTACTCCCAAGAAGGAAGGAGGTTTGGGTATCAAAAACATGCTTGCCATGAATCAAGGTCTTCTTCTTGCTGCTGCTTGGAGACTTGCTGACAATCCGGACATCCACATGTACCAAGTTCTTCGAGCCAAATATTTTCCTGATTCATCCATTTGGAGAGCTTATCTAATATTCCAAAATCTGCCTTTTGGTCCTCCATTCTTAAAGTCTTGCCCATGCTTAAAGCCAATGCTTTCTATCAAATTACTCAAGGCAACATTTCTGTTTGGAGCTCCCCTTGGTGCACTACTTGGGAGAACATTTATGATCACCTCATCATCCAACATAGCAATTTTGTCTATCCGGCTAAAGTCTCTGATCTTTGGTTGCCCGGTCAAAAAGTGTGGAATCATGAGCTTATCTCTAACCTTTTTCAGGAACCGACTGCTTCGGCTATTATTGCTACTCCAATTATTCTTGACAATTGCAGGGACATCCTTTGTTGGAGACTCACTCCATCTGGTAAATGTAGTTCAAAAGGCACATACCAACTCTGCATACAACAAATCCACTCAGTGCAGGCCAATCAACCGAGGCAGGTAACCCCTACTATCAAGAATCTCATGCAGCAGGTTTGGAAAGACAAGTTCATGGCTCCAAGGGTCAAAACTTTTGCTTGGAGGTTGCTAAGGTCTGCTCTTCCAACGGCTGTGAGAACTGGCAGATTCTCTTCTCACATTTCCTCTACTTGTTCCAGATGTGATTCTGATGAGGATGAATTGCATCTTTTCTTCCTTTGCAATTTTGCTAGAGCTGCTTGGTTTGGTCACCCTTGGTACATTAAATCCGACTTTCTGGTAAATCTTCATACCTCTGTTGGTGATATTATTTTGGCTCTTATTAACATGAATCACCCACAAGCTTCGATCCCTAATATATTCACTTTCTTGTGGTGTTTATGGAAAGCAAGAAACGATGCTCTTTTTTGCAGGAAAACCTCACACCCTCATCAGGTTCATCAAGCGGCGCTTGCCATTGTCTTGACCCAAAATTTGCAGGACACCCAGCAGCACAATCCAAGAAGCCAGCCGGCTCCAACTCCTGATGTTTCTTCTACCTTTCCCCCTCAAGGCCATGAACAGGTCCAGCAAGGTTGTACAATCAAGTCTGATCTAGCAATTGCAGGTACCAAGATTTTTTCGGATACCTCTTGGCAGAACAAGAATATTCCAGGTCAGGGAGGTTTGCTGGCGACAGGCGTTGGCGTACACATACACATTCCTGAAGGCCATTCAGATTGGAAGATTATGATCCAAGCCTCGGCTGACTCCGCTTACTCGCCTCTTGTTGCTGAAGCTCTTGCACTTCAGTTTGCTGCAAAGGTTGCTTGTAGGCTTCAGTTTCAGCAGGTCACGTTCCTTACAGACAATCTTTCTTTGGCAAAGATGGCTGCCTCCAGAGACATCAACAACTCCATCATCACTTGGAGATGCAGGGAACCAATTAGCTCTTTCTTTCAAGACACTTCTCATCTGCACTTTGCTGTCTACCACATTTCCAGGGATACAAATGGGATTGCTCACAACTGTGCTCATCAGGTTCTCAACTCAAGAGTAGAACCTGTTCTTAGTTGTTCTCATTCTGCTCATACCAATGGCTCTTGCCCTGTTTTACTCTCCCTTCTCAGTTTCCAGTTGCAGGGATTTGTAATACATGCTGTACACTGCCTATGAGTTGAATGAAAAATGTGGCGCTTGCTGGCGCCTTCCTTGTGTTCAAAAAAAAAAAAACTTGGCTTGGTGCTGCCCCATCTACCGGATCGTGCCATCTCCCACGATCATGAGCACACAACGCACAAGCCTACATCTATGCCTCAGGATCGCACAAGACCGCATCCTCAGGCCTAAGCTAACAAAAAGAGCTGAAAACATCAAACTACCAAAGGGCTGCCATGGCAGCCAAAAACCTCTACCATGTAACGAGACTGGTATGTTACGCTAGATTACTTGCTAACAAACTCCCCCTAAGCTAGTTGTCGGGGGAATTACCCGCGGCTAGACCCGGCAGTCCAAGACATGACCTGGCTAGACCAGAAGGCCCAGGCCCGGGTTATCAAGGAAACAACTTGGGCCGGCTCACTATGAGCTGGGAGTCTGCACGGAACCTCACTAGGAATATCAAGACCCGGCAAGGGAAGCAAGACCCAGCAAGGGAAGTAAGACCCGGCAAGGAAAGCAGGACCCGACGGAGGAAGCATGACCCGGCGGAGGACAAACCCGGCCTGGATTGGTGCGGAAGAGAATATGGGTGCCCACACGGAGGTAGAGCGTGGCCCAACATGGGGTGGCCCAGCAGGCCAGCTTTGGACCGTTCGAATAAGACCTGGACTAGTATCCGGCTTGTAATAGAAAAGAGACTAGTTGTAGTCCTACTAGGACTCTACGTGTAAGCCGGCCCCTTCAACTTATATAAGGAGGGGCAAGGCACCCCAAGAGGGAGAGGTGATTAGAGACAAGATCAAGTTAGAGGTAGCGAAAGAGCACCCTTCTAACCGAGATCATCATCATCAATAGCAATCAAGCATGATGTAGCCTTTTACCTCCACCGTGAGGGGCCGAACCTGGGTAAACTCTCGTCTCTCGATTCCGATCAACCCCGTTCAAGCCACCACCTAGTTGCGATTGCCTCGCAACTTAGTCCTTTCACGAGGACATCTGCCGTGACAAAACTACGACAGTTGGCGTCCACCGTGGGGCCAGCGCACGATGGTGTTGTGTTCTTGGAGGGAGCTCTCTCGGGGATCGAGAAGCTCGCGATTGGCCGGATGAAGAAGAGCCGTTGCAGAAGGATCTACATCAACTCTGAGTTTATCAGTCGAGATTGAAAAAAGTTTGAGCACCGGCATAAATCAGATCAGAATCAAAAAGCTTCTTTGGCGACGGCGTACATCAGCTATGGGAGACCTATCCAGAAAAGAATTCCGTTCGGTAGCCGTTAAGCGGATCCATCCACAAACCACGTACATAATCCCACAGTTCGCTCGTGCAATCAGAAGAAGAAAAAACTGATAGACGGCGGGCAGGCGACGTGCTCGATTGTTCTCCACCATAGACGGTGCGAAACCACAGAGGCCATACTGGCCGCGGTTGAGAGTGATCTGTCATTAATAATACCTCTGCCAAGATATGATGCGGCCCAGCAAAAAGATGTGACAACGGCGGTTGTAAAAAAAAAGGAATCACAGCGGCAGGCCGTCCTCCTGGAGTCAACCTGATGTGCTTTTCGCGTCTGGAGCACAAACCTAGAAGCAGCGCAAAAGCACGGCGAGCGATCAAGCCAACCACGGCTCTAAAAGAAAGTCCATAGGAGAAATCAGGCACAGTAGATGTACTTGCAGTAAAAAAAATCAGTATGGACCCGGCAGCCCCGCGCCGCGGCCTACTTCGGTCAAACAATACTCCACATCCAAAGTCAAACCTAGCACAGTCTGCCAAAGCCGATGCAATCAAGTACTCCCTCCGTCCGGAATTACTTGTCATCAAAATGAAAAGAAATGGATGTATCTAGAACTAAAATATGTCTAGATACATCCATTTCTATGACAAGTAATTCCAGACGGAGGGAGTATTAATAGTGGAGTATTCCCTCAAAATAAAAATATATTAGTAGTGGAGTACTAGTTCGTCCGCACACAAAGCTTGATGGATGACGGGCACTGTTTGGACGCGGAGTACTACTTGGGCGCGGACCTCAAAGCTTGATGGATGACAGGCACTGTTTGGACGTGAAGTCTCAGTACAATGGCTACGCCCGAACAATGGCTACGCCCAATAAAAGATGATCCGGTCGAGACTGCGTCAAATTGTCCGCCCCCGAAGTTGCCCGACGAACAGGCGCGCACGCCGTCGTCCCTGCAGTTCGGTCTACATCAACACGCCAGGCTGCCCAATGACTGACGGACACGCGCGCAGCACGCGGTCCCTTTGGCCCGGGCAATGTCAACACGCCGAAGGCTGCACCAGCGCCTGTCTGTGATGGCCTACTATACGCTCACACACGCACATCTCGTCGTCGCTGTCGCATGCTCTGCCCGCCATCCCCGCGGTCAGGCAAAAATATTACACGCAAGCCTAGGGAATTAACTCCCTCACGTGACTATGAATTAGCTGTGCAACTGTTAGATGGCCAAGAATTAGCACGCAGGTTGGGGCTAGTTCGTCCGCCTCCGACGGGTACTGCTAGTACATGCCCAAATTCCCAGAGTACTGCTCGTCTTCATCAAGCACGAAGCACACATACATTTGCTATGTTCTTCAGCCAGTCGCGTCCGCCGTGTAATAAAATTATCATCAGGTGATATTTCTCCTAGTAAAATTGTTCGCGTGGATTAATTCTATCAAGAATTTTTATACTTTTAACTTGTATGAATTTACGCGCAGGTTAATTTATAAGCGGGAGGCCGCACCAGCGTCCGCAGAGCGCTGGTGTACCCCGTGGACGCACGCAGCCCATCGCCTGCACGGTCTAATCTACATCAGTAGCACCGAAGGCCGCACATACATCCGTCACGCGCCGAGCTATACGACAAACACGAACACCCACGTGACCCATCGGCCCTACGGTCTGGCCTACATGAACACGCCAGTAGCCGCGCCAGCGCCGGAGCTCGCATCAGCCCACCTTGGGTATAAATGAAACCAACCTTCAAGGAGCCAGAGGAATCAACCCTGGAGGAGCCAGGAGAGCCGACTACAGTAGAGCTAGCAATTCAAACGCCGGCAGCGAAGAAACAGAAAAGAAAATGGCCCTGGAGGAGCCAGGAGAGCCGACTACAGTAGAGCTAGCAATTCAAACGCCTGCAGCGAAGAAACAGAAAAGAAAATGGCCCTGGAGGAGCCAGGAGAGCCGGGCCAAGAGAGCATAGTAAGGAATGGGAGGACATACGACAAGCATCGCAAAAGATCATCAACTCGCCACACGCCTCCGGCTTCAATAAATTTCAGCTTTCAGCTGTCAACTATACGCCGGTTTATGCCACAGCGAAGTATAAAGAATCTCAAGCCGGCTCCTCGAGTCGACTTAAGACTCAGGGGCTACACAGACATGACTCGGCAGATTTGGCCGATTTCAACAAATACAAGAACCCCGGGTCGTTGCAGGGAAGATAACCCGGTCCCAAGGGCTGCTGCCTTGTTGGCGAAAAAATAAAGGTTGCCAAAGAGAACTAGCTGCCACGATGCGCAGTTCAAACATAGGTATCCTGCTTGTTGGCAAAAAATTAAAGGTTGCCAAAGAGGACTAGCTGCCATGATGCGCAGTTCAAACATAGGTATCCTGTCATATTGGCAAAATATAAAAAAAGTTACCAAAGAAGACTAGTCGCCATGATGCGCAGTCTAAACATGGGTATTATGCTTAATAACGATCAATGGAATAAAGCCGGCACCTCTGGACCTGATGTTGGAAGGGTGTACTTTGTGATCCTCGAGATGTCCCGTAAGCCCTTTTATTTTCTGTTGCAATGTTTATATGGCGCTGACAACACTCCTGCCTGCAACTAATTGTTTCATTTTCGTTTGAAAAAGAATCTTCAATTGTACTTATCAGACTACCTAGATGAATGGATTAAATGATGGAATTTGTTTGGCATGCAGCTGTTACGTATATCAACTCGAGCGCTGTTCAAGCTCTCAAGGACCTGCACCAAGAATACAGAGCACGCGACATCCAGGTTCTTACTCTCAGCAGTTCTTCTATTCGGTAGTTCAGTACTCCATGAAAAAAATAGTAAAAATACCTGTGTGGATCTAGCATTTCAAACCCTTGGAGGCTTTTTGATTGATTGCAGATTGCTATAGCGAACCCTAACTGGCGGGTGCACCTACTGCTGTCAAGAAAAGGCATCATTGACATGATTGGTGCGGGATGGTGTTTCGTCCGAGTGCACGACGCGGTGCAAGTATGCCTCCAGCATGTGCAGAGTTCATCATCGAATGCCATCAAGTTATCCCCACAGGCGTCTGGGAACTTGACGGAGTCTCCCAAGGCGCAGCAGCGGTATGGCTTCCTGAGGAACCTCTGGAAAGCACAAGATGGGAATGGGAGCGCCGGTGACGAGGCCCGGTCGTTGCTACGCCAAAACCTTGTGTAGCCAATTGTCTCCCCCCCTCCTCAGTGCCAATCATGATGCATGCATTTGTATTTGTGTTGTTGTATGCATGTAGATTGTCCAGGGAAAAAAACAAGGATGTAATTTTGTCAATCCCCCCTGTCTTGTTAATAGAGTGGGAATTTAGGACTGTGTTGTAAAGATACAATGTAGATACGTCAGTCATCTGTGTACGTAGCATCTCTTGTCGAGTGACCAGTTATCTGTATAATAACAATGTAATCTGTATCACAACTCCACGGAGTAGTGATGACCCACAAGTATAGGGGATCAATCGTAGTCCTTTCGATAAGTAAGAGTGTCGAACCCAACGAGGAGCAGAAGGAAATGACAAGCGGTTTTCAGCAAGGTATTTTCTGCAAGCACTGAAATTATCGGTAACGAGTAGTTTGATAGCAAGATAATTTGTAACAAGTGACAAGTAGCAATAGTAACAAAGAGTGCAGCAAGGTGGCCCAATCCTGGACAAGCCGGAACGATCTCTTATAATAAGCAAAGCGTTCTGGAGGACACATGGGAATTTCATCTAGTCACTTTCATCATGTTTGTTTGATTCGCGTTCGCTACTTTGATAATTTGATATGTGGGTGGACCGGTGCTTGGGTGCTGTTCTTACTTGAACAAGCCTCCCACTTATGATTACCCCCTCTCGCAAGCATCCGCAACTACGAAAGAAGAATTAAGATAACTCTAACCATAGCATTAAACATATGGATCCAAATCAGCCCCTTACGAAATAGCGCATAAACTAGGGTTTAAGCTTCTGTCACTCTAGCAACCCATCATCTAATTAATACTCCACAATGCATTCCCTTAGGCCCAAAGATGGTGAAGTGTCATGTAGTCGACGTTCACATGACACCACTAAGAGAATCAACAACATACATATCATCAAAATATCGAACGAATACCAAATTCACATGATTACTTATGACAAGACTTCTCCCATGTCCTCAAGAACAAAAGTAACTACTCACAAACCATATTCATGTTCAAGATCAGAGGGGTATTGAATAGCATATTGGATCTGAACATATAATCTTCCACCAAATAAACCAACTAGCATCAACTATAAGATGTAATCAACACTACTAGCAACCCACATGTACCAATCTGAGGTTTTGAGACAAAGATTGAATACAAGAGATGAACTAGGGTTTGAGATGAGATGGTGCTGTTGAAGATGTTGATGAAGATCGGTCCTCCCACGATGAGAGGATCGTTGGTGATGTCGATGGCTTCGATTTCCCCCTCCCGGAGGGAAGTATCCCCGGCGGAATCGCTCCGCCGGAGAGCAAAAGTGCTCCTGCCCAAGTTCCGCCTCGAGGCGGCGGCGCTCCGTCCCAAAAGTCTTCTCCTTATTTTTCTAGGGCGAATGGGCTTATATACCAGAAAATGGGCACCGGAGGCTGGCCAGGGGCCCTAGAAGCCACCAGGGCGCGCCTGGGGGGGGGGGGTGGCGCGCCCTGGTGCCTCGTGGGCACCTGGGTGGCCCCCTCTGGTATTTCTTTCTTCCAGTATTTTTTATTTATTCTAAAATAAATCTCCTTGAAATTTTAGCTCATTTGGAGATGTGCAGAATAGGTATCTCTGACATGGCTTTTTCAGGTCCAGAATTCCAGCTGCCGACAATCTCCGTCCTTGTGTAAATCTTGCATATTAAGAGAGAAAAGACATTAGAATTGCTCCACAAAGTGTTATATTGATTAAAAACACTATAAATAACAGTAGTAAAACATGATGCAAAATGGACGTATCAACTCCCCCAAGCTTAGACCTCGCTTGTCCTCAAGCGAAAGCAGATATCGATAATCATGTCCACATGTTTAGAGAGAGAGGTGTCGATAAAAACAAAATACGGACATAGTAGCATCATGATCATTATTATAACAGCAGTATTTATTATCATAAAACTTCTCATGAGCAAGTAACAATTCATCACAACAACGAAGTATAAGGCATAAACTTTCTTGAAAACTAACAAACTATGTTCTCAGTCAACAATGCAATTGCAATTCATCATATTTTCAGGAAGGGTCTCATGTAGGTGCTTTTTAGCAAGTCCACATACTTAACCATCATATAGTCTTCTATGATTGCTAACACTCACAACATATATATGGAGCAAAAAGTTTCAGCCAGACACAAAGAAAGATAGGGGCTTATAATTTCGCTTCCCAACTTATTCACCTCAAGGGTGATGTCAACAATAATAACTCATGATCACTCATAACCAACTGGATATATATGCCTAGATCTTTCCCCACCACATGATGCTTGCAAAAGAGAAAAAAATAAAAAGGAGTAGAGGAGAACACTATTGACTCTTGCATAAAAAGTAAATACATAAAAGTAAAAGATAGTCCCTTCGCATAGGGAAGCAGAGGTTGTCATGAGCTTTTTGTTGTTGGATGCACAAGCTCTTAATGCAAAGGAACGTCACTTTATATCGCCCCTTGTGATAGCAACCTTTATTATGCAGTCCGTCGCTTTTATTTCTTTGCCATCACAAGTTCGTACAAAGCTTATTTTCCCTTACAATAAAAGTTCATACACATTTAGAGGCAATTTTTATTGCTTTTTGCACCGATGACAACTTACTTGAAGGATCTTATTCAATCCATAGGTTGATATAGTGGACTCTCATGACATGAAACTGGGTTTAAGGGTTTTTGATGCACAAGTAGTATCTCTACTTGGTGCGGATTTTTGGCTAGCAAAGATATTGAGCAAGCACCACATGTTGAAGGATCTATGACAATATAGCTTCTATGTGAATATAAGCAAACATAATTCATTACGTTGTCTTCCTTGTCCAACGTCAACAATTTGACATAAAATACTTAATGGGGGCTCACAATCATAAAAGATGTCCAAGATAGTGTATTTGCATGTGAATCTTCTCTTCCCTATTAATTTTTTCATGAATTGCATCATTGACTAATGCTATGCTTGTTAACTTCCAATAAATTTTACCACTTATACTTTTCTTTATGTAATGTCATTACTTTCCATAAGATTAGCATATGATCTTTTTCATTATTTTCATTGATAGGATTGAAACATAAAAGTAAAGAAGCAAAAACTCAAACTACTCTTTATTATATAACTCTCAACTCAATTACATAGATAGATAGATCACGAAACTAGCACTCGAAAATAGATCATACTAAACTTTTATTCAACTAAATCACGAAATCACTAAGGATCGAACTAAAAGTAGGTAAAGATAGCAAAAGTGATGGTGATACGATACCGAGGCACCTCCCCCAAGTTTGACACAAGCCAAGGGGAGTGCCCATACCCATGTACTCAAGTTTCCTTCTTCGGTGATGGTGGTGGTGATGAAGTGGTGGGCTTGTCCTTCAGTTTCCGCTTGAGAACATAGTTTTCTTCCTTCAACTTGCTAATTTCTTGCTCAAGCTCCACTATCTTCTCACACAATACGTTCTTGTTTTCCTGTAGAAGACGGAAAGGGATAAATTGGATCTTAGATTTGTTTACTGTGTTTGGGAGGCTCGACTTTTTGAACTCCACATGCATATCTCCCGGTTGAGGTAGAGGGGCATCTTCTTCATCCGAGCTCGCGTCTTCCGTTCCCTTCATGTTGGCATCTGGCTCCTCCTCCGCGGACCATCCATAGGGGTCTATATCCCCATAGATCCTTGGATTTGTAACATAGTACGATACAAAGCTTTCTCCATCTGAGTCTTGAGACGACATACTTTCGGATCTGTCAGAAAAATAGCACGAAACAAGAACAGAGGAGATTTCTGCGATACGGTGGTCAAAACGTCCGAGAGTATATATAAAGAATTTTTATCTTGCAAAACAAGTAATCCAGAAGAAAACGGAGTCGGGAAGGCTCACGAGGGGCCCACGAGCCACCAGGGCGTGCCTGGGGGGGGGGGGGGTGGCGCGCCCTGGTGCCTCGTGTGCACCTCGTGGGTCCCCTCGGCTCTTTCTTATTTTTGTATTTTTTCTAATATTCCAAAACTGACAAAGTATTTTTATGGAATTTTTGGAGTCGGTTTACTTACTGTATCACGTACCTCTTCCTTTTCAGGGTCCTGGAGTGTTCTGGAAGGTCTCTCTTATGTATTCCTCCGGTGTAATTGTTTCAATAATATTAGTTTCAACATTAATGGGAGTACCTGAAATATAGTGCTTAATTCTTTGCCCATTCACCACTCTTGGATTAGTGCCTTCGGAGTTGTTTATTTTGATGGCTCCGGAGCGATAAACTTCTTCGATGATATACGGTCCTTCCCATTTCGAGAGAAGTTTTCCTGCAAAGAATCTCAAACGAGAATTGTACAATAGAACTTGCTCACCCACTTTGAATTCCCATTTTGGAATTCTTCTATCATGCCATCTTGTAACTTTTTCTTTAAACAATTTGGCATTTTCATAAGCTTGGGTTCTCCATTCATCTAATGAGCTGATATCGAATAACCTCTTTTCACCGGCAAGTTTAAAATCATAATTGAGTTCTTTAATTGCCCAATATGCTTTATGTTCTAACTCAAGAGGTAAATGACATGCTTTTCCATAAACCATTTTATAAGGAGACATACCCATATGATTTTTATAAGCAGTTCTATAAGCCCATAATGCATCATCAAGTTTCTTAGACCAATTCTTTCTAGATCTATTGACGGTTTTTTGCAAAATTAATTTTATTTCTCTATCGCTCAATTCTACTTAACCACTAGATTGAGGGTGATAGGGAGATGCAATTCTATGGTTGACATCATATTTAGCAAGCCGTTTACGGAATGCACCATGAATAAAATGTGAACCACCATCAGTCATTAAATATCTAGGGACTCCGAACCTCGGGAAAATAACTTCTTTAAGCATTTTAATAGAAGTGTTATGATCAGCACTACTAGTTGGAATAGCTTCTACCCACTTAGTAACGTAATCAACAACAACTAAAATATGAGTATACCCATTGGATTTAGGAAAAGGTCCCGTATAATCAAATCCCCAAACATCAAATGGTCCAATAGCAAGTGAATAATTCATAGGCATTTTCTGACGTCTACCAACATTACCAGTTCTTTGACATTCATCGCAAGATAAGACAAACTTACGAGCATCCTTGAAAAGAGTAGGCCAATAAAAACCAGATTGTAATACCTTATGTGTAGTTCTGTCTCCCGCATGGTGTCCTCTGTAAGCCTCGAAATGACACTTCCGTAGGATTTGTTCCTGTTCATGCTCAGGTATACAACGTCTAATAATATCATCTACTCCTTCTTTATAAAGATGTGGGTCATCCCAGAAGTAATGTCTTAAATCAAAGAAGAACTTTTTCTTTTGTTGGTATGTGAAACTAGGTGGTATAAATTTAGCAACAATATAATTAGCATAGTTCGCATACCAAGGAGTATTACAAGAAGCATTTATGACAGCTAATTTTTCATCAGGAAAATCATCATTAATTGGTAGTGGGTCATCAAGAACATTTTCCATTCTAGACAAATTATCTGCTACGGGATTCTCAGCTCCCTTTCTATCAATAATATGCAAGTCAAATTCTTGTAGCAATAGAACGCACCTAATGAGTCTAGGTTTAGCATCTTTCTTTTCCATAAGATACTTAATAGCAACATGATCGGTGTGAACAGTTACTTTAGAATCAACTATGTAAGATCTAAATTTATCACATGCAAACACAACCGCTAGAAATTCTTTCTCAGTAGTAGCATAATTTCTTTGGGCACTGTCTAGAGTTTTACTAGCATAATGGATAACATTTAATTTCTTATCAACTCTCTGTCCTAGAACAACACCAACAGCATAATCACTAGCATCACACATAATTTCAAAAGGCAAGTTCCAATCAGGTGGTTGAACAATAGTTACAGTGGTTAAGGCTTTCTTAAGTGTTTCAAAGGCTTCTACACAATCATCATCAAAAACAAATGGAACATCTTTTTGCAAGAGATTGGTAAGAGGTCTAGAAATTTTAGAGAAGTCTTTCGTAAACCTTCTATAGAAACCAGTATGACCTAGGAAACTTCTTATACCTTTAATATCTCTAGGACACGGCATTTTCTCAATAGCATCAACCTTAGCTTTATCAACTTCAATACCTCTTTCAAAAAATTTATGCCCCAAGACAATACCTTCATTCACCATAAAGTGGCACTTCTCCCAATTCAAGACAAGATTAGTTTGTTCACATCTCTGCAAAACTCGATCAAGGTTGCTTAAGCAGTCATCAAAAGAAGTTCCGTAAACGGAAAAATCATCCATGAAAACCTCAACAATCTTTTCACAAAAGTCAGAGAATATAGCAGTCATACATCTTTGAAAGGTAGCAGGTGCATTGCATAAACCAAAAGGCATACGTCTATAAGCATAAGTTCCAAAAGGACAAGAAAAGGTGGTTTTCTCTTGATCAGATTGTGCTACGGGTATTCGAGAAAAACCAGAATAACCATCTAGGAAACAAAAGTGTGTATGCTTAGACAATCTTTCTAACATTTGATCAATGAAAGGTAAGGGGTAATGATCTTTTCTAGTAGCTTTGTTTAATTTTCTAAAATCAATTACCATCCTATAACCAGTTACAATTCTTTGTGGAATGAGTTCATTTTTATCATTAGGAACAACGGTAATACCCCCTTTCTTAGGGACACAATGAACGGGACTTACCCATCTACTATCATCTATGGGATAGATTATACCTGCTTCCAGAAGCTTTAATATTTCAGTTCTTACCACCTCTTTCATCTTAGGATTTAGTCGTCGTTGGTGGTCGACAACTGGTTTAGCATCAGGCTCCATATTAATTTTGTGCTGACATAGAGTGGGGCTAATGCCCTTAAGATCATCAAGAGTGTATCCAATAGCAGCGCGGTGCTTCCTCAGAGTTTTTAGTAATCTCTTTTCTTCATGCTCTGAAAGGTTAGCACTAATAATAACAAGATATATCTTCTTTTCATCTAGATAAGCATATTTCAATGTATTAGGCAATTGCTTTAATTCAAATACAGGGTCACCCTTAGGTGGAGGAGGGCCTCCAAGAGTTTCAACAGGTAAATTGTGTTTAAGGATAGGTGGTTGATCAAAGAACATCATATCTATTTCATTTCTTTCATTCATATGCATATCGTTTTCATGGTCTAGCAAATATTGTTCTAACGGATCAGTAGGAGGTACGGCAATAGAAGCAAGACCAATAATTTCATCTTTACTAGGCAATTCTTTATCATGAGGTTGTCTACGAAACTTGGAGAAATTAAACTCATGAGACATACCACCAAAATTAGCACTAACAGTTTCTTTAGCGCAATCAATCTTGGCATTAACAGTGTTCAAGAAAGGTCTACCAAATATAATGGGACAAAAATCATCTTGTGGAGAACCGAGGACTAGAAAATCAGTAGGGTATTTTATTTTTCCACACAAAACTTCAACATCTCTAACGATCCCAAGTGGTGTAATGGTATCTCTGTTTGCAAGCTTAATAGTAACATCAATGTCCTCTATTTCAATAGGTGCAATATCATTCATAATTTCTTGATATAAGGTAAACGGAATAGCACTCACACTCGCACCCAAATCACATAAGACATGATAACAATGATCTCCTATTTTAACAGAGACAACATGCATGCCTACTACAAGTCTGTTTTTATCTTTAGGATCTGGTTTAGCAATTCTAGCTGCTTCGTCACAGAAGTAAATAACATGCCCATCTATATTATCGACCAAGAGATCTTTAACCATAGCAACATTAGGTTCAATTTTAATTTGTTCAGAGGGTCTAGGTGCTCTAATATTACTTTTGTTAACCATAGTTGAAACTTTAGCATGTTCCTTAATCCTAATGGGAAAAGGTGGTTTCTCAATATAAGCAGTAGGCACAACTGGATCAACATGGTAAACAATTGTTTCTTCTTTAACACTAATGGGTTCCTCAATCTTTTCTTTAACAGGGGGATGATACTTAAACCACTTCTCCTTAGGGAGATCAACATGAGTAGCAAATGATTCACAAAAAGGAAGCTACTATCTCAGAGTCAAGTCCATATTTAGTGCTAAACTTATGAAAAGCATCGGTAGCCATAAAAGATTTAACACAATCGAACTCAAGTATTATACCTGACTCATTACCTTTGTCGAGTTCCCAATCTTCAGAGTTGCGTTTAATTCTTTCCAGAAGATCCCATCTGAATTCAATAGTTTTCTTCATAAAGGAGCCAGTCGAAGAAGAATCAAGCATGGTTTGATCATCATGAGAAAGCAGAACATAAAAATTCTGTAAGATAATTTCTCTTGAGAGCTCATGATTGGGGCATGTGTACATCATGTACTTAAGCCTCCCCCAAGCTTGAGCGATGCTTTCTCCTTCACGAGGCCAAAAATTATATATATAATTCCGATCACGATGAACCAAATGCATAGGATAAAATTTCTGGTGGAATTCCAGTTTCAATCGGTTCCAGTCCCATGTATCAGTATCATCACATAGCCTATACCATGTCAATGCCTTTCCCTCCAAAGATAAAGGGAATACTTTCTTCTTAACTCCAATTTCGGATAAACCTGCAAGCTTAAACAATCCACAAATTTCATCCACATAGATCAAGTGCATATTAGGATGTATCGTTCCATCTCCTGCATAAGGATTAGCTAGCAGTTTCTCTATCATACCCGAAGGAATATCATAATAAATATTTTCAGTAGGTACAGTAGGTTGAGGAGCAACTATTTGTGCTTCCGGTCGAGGTGAAGATACCTCGAACAAACCCCTCAAAGGATTACATTCCATAGTGACAAGTAACAGTAAATTTCAACACATAATATAAATGTTTCCTTACCAAATTCCACTCACCAAAGGCGCTTCACTCCCCGGCAATGGCGCCAGAAAAGATTCTTGATGACCCACAAGTATAGGGGATCAATCATAGTCCTTTCGATAAATAAGAGTGTCGAACCCAACGAGGAGCAGAAGGAAATGACAAGCGGTTTTCAGCAAGGTATTTTCTGCAAGCACTGAAATTATCGGTAACGAGTAGTTTGATAGCAAGATAATTTGTAACAAGTGACAAGTAGCAATAGTAACAAAGAGTGCAGCAAGGTGGCCCAATCTTGGACAAGCCGGAACGATCTCTTATAATAAGCAAAGCGTTCTGGAGGACACATGGGAATTTCATCTAGTCACTTTCATCATGTTTGTTTGATTCGCGTTCGCTACTTTGATAATTTGATATGTGGGTGGACCGGTGCTTGGGTGCTGTTCTTACTTGAACAAGCCTCCCACTTATGATTACCCCCTCTCGCAAGCATCCGCAACTACGAAAGAAGAATTAAGATAACTCTAACCATAGCATTAAACATATGGATCCAAATCAGCCCCTTACGGAATAGCGCATAAACTAGGGTTTAAGCTTCTATCACTCTAGCAACCCATCATCTAATTACTACTCCACAATGCATTCCCTTAGGCCCAAAGATGGTGAACTGTCATGTAGTCGACGTTCACATGACACCAGTAAGAGAATCAACAACATACATATCATCAAAATATCGAACGAATACCAAATTCACATGATTACTTATGACAAGACTTCTCCCATGTCCTCAAGAACAAAAGTAACTACTCACAAACCATATTCATGTTCAAGATTAGAGGGGTATTGAATAGCATATTGGATCTGAACATATAATCTTCCACTAAATAAACCAACTAGCATCAACTACAAGATGTAATCAACACTACTAGCAACCCACAGGTTCCAATCTGAGGTTTTGAGACAAAGATTGAATACAAGAGATGAACTAGGGTTTGAGATGAGATGGTGTTGTTGAAGATGTTGATGAGGATTGGTCCTCCCACGATGAGAGGATCGTTGGTGATGTCGATGGCTCCGATTTCCTCCTCCCGGAGATGGGCTTATATACCAGAAAATGGGCACCAGAGGCTGGCCAAGGGCCCCACAAGCCGGGGGGGGGGGTGGCACGCCCTGGTGCCTCATGGGCACCTGGGTGCCCCCCTCTGGTATTTCTTTCTTCTAGTATTTTTTATTTATTCTAAAATAAATCTCCTTAAAGTTTCATCTCATTTGGAGATGTGCAGAATAGGTATCTCTGACATGGCTTTTTCAGGTCCAGAATTCCAGCTACCGGCAATCTCCCGCCTTGTGTAAATCTTTCATATTAAGAGAGAAAAGGCATTAGAATTGCTCCACATAGTGTTATATTGATTAAAAATACTATAAATAACAGTAGTAAAACATGATGCAAAATGGACGTATCAAGTAGCGATCCGGCTACTGTGAAGAATTGAGATTCTTGCAAAAGAAAAAAGAAAAATGATGAATGTATATGCTGCTTCTGTTTCAGTTCTGTAGTCGATTCCTGTCCATATCCTTCGCAGGTTTTGTATTCTTAACTAAACAATCAGAGTATGCTGGAGCCTGTGAAATAAGGTTGGCCTTTATTTTATGGTGAGGAGAAACAGATAACTGGGGGCAGCTGATGGCCGAGCATGTTTTACAATTTTTTGATGGTTTGAAAAGAAACAACACAGCTTTGGGCATCTCTTAGACTGGTTGTTTTGTTCTCACACTTGTCCCTAACCTCGAGATCTGTTAATGGCGGATGAGGGGGAGAGAGAATTTTGTGAGCGTGCAACTCTGCTGTTTTTTCCTTCTCTATTTTTCCGTTGGAAAACAAACTTGGCGTCGTGCTGCCCCATCTACCGGATCGTGCCATCTCCCACGATCATGAGCACACAGCGCACAAGCCTACATCTATGCCTCGGGATCACACAAGACCACATCCTCAGGCCTAAGCTAACAAAAAGAGCTGAAACAACAAACTACCAAAGCGCTGCCATGGTAGCCAAAAACCTCTACCATGGAACGAGACTGGTATGTTACACTAGATTACTTGCTAACAAACCCCCCCTAAGCTAGTTGTCGGGAAAACTACCCGTGGCTAGACCCGGCAGTCCAAGACATGACCCGGCTAGACCAGAAGGCCCAGGCCCGGATTATCAAGGAAACAACTTGGACCGGCTCACTATGAGCTGGGAGTCTGCACGGAACCCGGCTAGGAATATTAAGACCCGGTAAGGGAAGCAAGACCCAGCAAGGGAAGTAAGACCCGGCAAGGGAAGCAAGACCAGGCGGAGGAAGCATGACCCGGCGGAGGACAAACCCGGCGTGGGTTGATTGGTTCGGAAGAGAACATGGGTGTCCACACGGAGGTAGGGCGTGGCCCAACATGCGGGTGGCCCAGCACGCTAGCTTTGGACCATTCGAATAAGACCCGGACTAGTATCCGGCTTGTAATAGAAAAGAGACTAGTTGTAGTCCTACTAGGACTCTACGTGTAAGCCGACCCCTTCAACTTATATAAGGAGGGGCAAGGCACCCGAAGAGGGAGAGGTGATTAGAGACAAGATCAAGTTAGAGGTAGCGAAAGAGCACCCTTCTAACCGAGATCATCATCATCAATAGCAATCAAGCAGGATGTAGGCTTTTACCTCCACCGTGAGGGGCCGAACCTGGGTAAACTCGCGTCTCTCAATTTCGATCAACCCCATTCAAGCCACCACCTAGTTGCGATGACCTCACAACTTAGTCCTTTCACGAGGACATCTGCCGTGACAAAACTACGACAGTTGGCGCCCACCGTGGGGCCAGCGCATGGTGGTGTTGTGTTCTTGGAGGGAGCTCTCCCGGGGATCGAGAAGCTCGCGATTGGCCGGATGAAGAAGAGCCGGTGCAGAGGATCTACATCAACTCTGAGTTTATCAGTCGAGATTGAAAAAAGTTTGAGCACCGACATAAATCAGATCAGAATCAAAAAGCTTCTTTGGCGACGGCGTACATCAGCTATGGGAGACCTATCCAGAAAAGAATTCCGTTCGGCAGCCGATAAGCGGATCCATCCGCAAACCACGTACATAATCCCACAGTTCGCTCGTGCAATCAGAAGAAGAAAAAATAGATAGATGGCGGGCAGGCGGCGTGCTTGATTGTTCTCCACCATAGCCGGTGCGAAACCACAGAGGTTGTACTGGCCGCGGTTGAGAGTGATCTGTCATTAATAATACCTCTGCCAAGATAAGGTGCGGCCCAGGAAAAAGATGTGACAACGGTGGTTGTTAAAAAAAAGGAATCACAGTGGCAGGCCGTCCTCCCTGGAGTCAACCTGGTGTGCTTTTCGCGTATGGAGCAGAAACCTAGAAGCAGCGCAAAAGCACGGCGAGCGATCAAGCCAACCATGGCTCTAAAAGAAAGTCCATCAGAGAAATCAGGCACAATAGATGTACTTGTAGTAAAAAAAATCAGTATGGACCCGGCGGGCGCAGCCCCGCGCCGCGGCCTACTTCGGTCAAACAATACTCCACATCCAAAGTCAAACCTAGCACAGTCTGCCAAAGCCGATGCAATCAAGTATTAGTAGTGGAGTATTCCCTCAAAATAAAAAAGTATTAGTAGTGGAGTACTAGTTTGTCCGCACCGCAAAGTTGGATGGATGACGGACACTGTTTGGACGTGGAGTACTAGTTGGGCGCGCACCTCAAAGCTTGATGGATGAAGGTACTTTTTGGACGGGAAGTCTCGGTACAATTGCTACGCCCGAACAATGGCTACGCCCAATAAAAGATGATCCGGTCGAGACTGCGTCAAATTGTCCGCCCCACGAAGTTGCCCGACGAACAGGCGCACACGCCGTCATCCCTGCAGTTCGGTCTACATCAACACGCCAGGCTGCCCAACGACTGACGGACACGCGCGCAGCACGCGGTCCCTTTGGCCTGGGCAATGTCAACACGCCGAAGGCTGCACCAACGCCTGTCTATAACGGCCTACTATACGCTCACACACGCACATCTCGTCGTCGCTGTTGCATGCTCTGCCCGCCGTCCCTGCGGTTAGGCAAAAATACTACATGCAAGCCTAGGGAATTAACTCCCTCACGTGACTATGAATTAGCTGTGCAACTGCTAGATGGCCAAGAATTAGGACGCAGGTTGGGGCTAGTTCGTCCGCCTCCGACGGGTACTGCTAGACATGCCCGAATTTCCAGAGTACTGCTTGTCTTCATCAAGCACGAAGCACACATACATTTGCTATGTTCTTCGGCCAGTCGCGTCCGCCGTGGAATAAAATTATCATCAGGTGATATTTCTCCTAGTAAAATTGTTCACGTGGATTAATTCTATCAACAATTCTTATACTTTTAACTTGTATGAATTTACGCACAGGTTAATTTATAAGCGGGAGGCCGCACCAGCGTCCGCACAACGCCGGTGTACCCCGTGGACGCACGCAGCCCGTAGCCTGCATGGTCTGATCTACATTAGTAGCACCGAAGGCCGCACATACATCCGTCATGCGCCGAGCTATACGACGAACGCGAACACCCACGTGGCCCATCGGCCCTACGGTCTGGCCTACATGAACACGCCAGTAGCCGCGCCAGCGCCGAAGGTTGCATCATCCCACCTTGGGTATAAATGAAACCAACCCTGGAGGAGCCAGAGGAATCAACCCTGGAGGAGCCAGGAGAGCCGGCTACAGTAGAGGCAACAATTCCAACGCCGGCAGCGAAGAAACAGAAAAGAAAATGGCCCTGGAGGAGCCAAGAGAGCCGGACCGAGAGAGAATAGCAAGGAATGGGAGGACATACGACGAGCATCGCAAAAGATCATCAACTCGCCACATCGCCTCCGGCTTCAATAAATTCCAGTTTTCAGCTGTGAACTATACGCCAGTTTATGCCACAACCAAGTATAAAGAATCCCAAGCCGGCTCCTCGAGTCGACTTAAGACTCGGGGGCTACACAGACATGACTCGGCAGATTTGACCGATTTCAACAAATACAAGAACCCCGGGTCGTTGCAGGGAAGACAACCCGGTCGCAAGGGTTGCTGCCTTGTTGGCGAAAAAATAAAGATTGCCAAAGAGGACTAGCTGCCACGATGCGCAGTTCAAACATAGGTATCCTGCCTTGTTGGCGAAAAATTAAAGGTTGCCAAAGAGGACTACCTGTCACGATGCGCAGTTCAAACATAGGTATCCTGCATTGTTGGCGAAAAATTAAAGGTTTCCAAAGAGGACTAGCTACCATGATGCGCAGTTCAAACATAGGTATCCTGCCATATTGGCAATACATAAAAAAATGTTACCAAAGAAGACTAGTCACCATGATGCGTAGTCTAAACATTGGTATTCTGCTTAATAATGATCAATGGAATAAAGCCGACACCTCTAGACCCCAGAGTTTTGTCGTTTCACTTCATAATAGTGTGTTGTTGAGTCTTTGTTCTTTGATCATTGGTTACTTGGGGGCTTCCAACTCATCGAGTTTAGCTATTAACATCCCTCTTAACCCGGCATATGCCATTATATACTTGGTTATACCTGCCTGTTAGCTCGATGCTACTCACAAAAGGTGACCCGGTTGAACGCTTGATGAGTCAATCACATTGTTGACCCTGAATTCATCAAAGTTAAAACACCGGCTTAAGTCACGTGAGAGCCGGCTTCCAGAGAGCTAGGACAAACCAAAAGAGGCTACAAGGCCTGCTTCCACATGAAAGCAAACTCAGACTCGAGCCTCGAAAGCCGGTCTTTATGTCGTGCCTCGAAAGCCGGCTTTTTATTTACTGTATATTATTTGATTTGCTATATATTGGCTGTTTTTTCCTTTTTTATCACGTATTTTCGAATTCTAAATTATATTACAATTTATTATCAGTATATACTGCTCATATTTTTTGCAGAAGCCGGCTTTGTCTTTCGATATGCCGGATCTTATCAATTACCATATAAATTATACTTTTTGCGGCAACATGTTTGCCGGGTTGCATGGCAACTACAGCTTATGATTCTTCTTTAAGCAAATGCAAACTTGAGGAGTCAGCTACAAAAATAACAATTCCGGGTTGCACTGCAACCACGGTCAGGGATTTCTTTCATCACAAAGCATCATCTGTTTTAAAGCAAAATACTAAGTGCTCGATGGCACTGGCAGCTCTACGGAGCTTCAGATGAACAGTTATTACAAGCCCCGTTTGGGCGACCCTTATCAATATTGTTTCAACAGTCAAGCCGGCGGAACGGTCGTTAAAGGCTGAGAACCGGTAGTTGGATTTTCCGGGTTGACACCAGCATGTTTTTCTTCAACCCGAAATCTCCTAGTTGGCTTGATCCAGCATTTCTTACATCAAAACAAGTGATTATTGATCATTCAAAAAGTCCCAAGTCGCCGCAGGCTGGCGACCCGGCACTTGGGGGCTACAATGGAGTTGTTTTTCTTCTACATTACAATAAAGGGTCATTTTCAATATAAGCCCTGAGTCGCTGCAGGCAGTCAACCCGGCACTTGGGGGCTACACTATTTACAACTATATATCTACAACATTCAAGACTAAGTTCAAGTCCCAGGTTGCTGCAGGCAAGACAACCCGGCACTTGGGGGCTACCCAGTCAAAATATTTTTCTATGCAAAGCACCAAGTCATCACGAAGTGATACACTCGGAGCTTGGGGGCTACAGATAATATGGAGATAAAGGAGGAACATCTTTAATGCTCTCAGTTTTTGATCGAGCCGGGTTTCATGTTCTTAGTGGAAAAATTTGCAAAAGTTTATCTACTCCAAGCTATTCATAGGAAGCATTGAAAGCCGGCTCAACGTCATATGGATTTCTTATTCCCAATATTTTTATCAAGCCGAAGAATTGGAAGACCGACTCAAACGCCAAACGGGTTATTTTTCTAATATTTTTCTGCGTGGAACCAGCGTCAGCAAGTTGATTCTGAAGCCGGCCTGTTGATATGACAAAGAGACCCAAATTTTTGAGGAGCCGGTTCATTGAGTAAGCCGGCTAGTTGAGCGAGCCGGTCCCTTAACACATTGATTATTCTTATTTCAGGAGCTTAGCGTGAATAAATTCAAGCTAACTAGGGGGCTAATGTCGAGGGAATTACCCGCGGCTAGACTCGGCAGTCCAAGACATGACCCGGCTAGACTAGAAGGCCCAGGCCCAGGTTATCAAGGAAACAACTTGGGCTGGCTCACTATGAGCTGGGAGTCTGCACGGAACCCGTCTAGGAATATCAAGATCCGGCAAGGGAAGCAAGACCCAGCAAGGGAAGTAAGACCCGGCAAGGGAAGCAAGACCCGGCGGAGGACAAACCCGGCCTGGATTGATTGGTGCGGAAGAGAATATGGGTGCCCACACGGAGGTAGAGCATGGCCCAACATGGGGGTGGCCCAGCAGGACAGCTTTGGACCGTTCGAATAAGACCCTGTAGGATCGAAAGTATGTCTAGAGGGGGGGGGGTGATTAGACTACTTGACCAAATAAAACCTAACCTTTTCCCAATTTTAGTTATGGGCAGATTTTAGCAATAGTACATGTCAAGCATCACCCTACACATGCAATTCTAAGAGTATAGCAGCGGAAAGTAAGTAATTGAATATGTATGTAAAGGAGGGGATCGGAGATTTCAAACGCAATGAAGACATGGTGGTTTTTGGCGTGGTTCCGATAGGTGGTGCTATCGTACGTCCACGTTGATGGAGGCTTCAACCCACGAAGGGTAACGGCCGCGCGAGTTCACGGAGGGCTCCACCCACGAAGGGTCCACGAAGAAGCAACCTTGCCTATTCCACCATGGCTTACGTCCACGAAGGACTAGCCTCACTCGGGGTATATCTTCATGAAGTAGGCGATCTCCTTGCCCTTACAAACTCCTTGGTTCAACTCCACATCAGGTTGGAGGCTCCCAAGTGACACCTAACCAATCTAGGAGACACCACTCTCCAAAAGGTAATAGACGGTGTGTTGTTGATGAACTCCTTGCTCTTGTGCTTCAAATGATAGTCTTCCCAGCACTCAAACAACTCCTCACAGATTTGGCTATGGTGGAAGAAGGATTTGAGTGGAAAGCAACTTGGGAAAGGCTAGAGATCAAGGTTCAAATGGTAGGAATGGAATAGCTTGATCTCAACACATGAGTAGGTGGTTCTCTCTCAGAAAATGTATGGTGGAAGTGTAGGCACGTTCTGATGGCTCTCCTTACTGAGAAGGATGTGGTGGAGGGGTATATATAGCCTCCACACAAAATCCAACCGTTACACACTTTTGACCCAACTCGGTGGCACCGATTCAGAAGACTCGGTGGCACCGAACTGTGTAAAAGATATGAACGTTAGGCATTTCGGTGGGACCGATACGGACAACTCGGATGAACCGAAGTGCAATGGCTTAGGGAAATCCTCATCTCAGTGGCACCGATTGCATCAACTCGGTTGGACCGAAGTGAAGCAATAAGGCAACAGAGACTTGGCAAGCCATCTCGGTGAGACCGATTTGCATAACTCGATGAGACCGAAGTGAATGCAACCGATTACAGAGAGTTGGCAAGGCCATCTCGGTGGGACCGAGATCCATTTCGGTGGATCCGATTTGTTAGGGTTTTGGCAGTGGCTAAGTCTTGGATGAACTCGGTGGGGCCGGATAGGAAATATCGGTGGGGCCGAGTTGGAATGTAGGTTTAGGACATATTTGGAATTGAGCGAGTGGTTGAGGGTTTAGGAGTACTATCACTAAGCACTTGAGCAAAAGGACCATTAAGCAACACCTCATCCCCTTTTAATAGTATTGGCTTTCCTATGGACTCAATGTGATCTTGGATCACTAAACCAAAAATGTAGAGTCTTGATCTTTTGCCAATTCTTGTCCTTAGCATTTTGAGGGGTCCACATCTCTAGTCCATGCCATTCCAATCATTGAACATCCTGAAATCTTAATCTTGAATGGACATTAGTTCAATGAGATATATGTTGTTATGAATTACCAAAACCACCAAGGGAGCAAATGTGCTTTCAATCTCCCCCTTTTTGGTAATTGATGACAACATATAGATCAAAGCTTCGACAAATTATTAAATGAATGAAATACATCGTCGCTTTGAGAAGTATGTGATAAGCAAGAGCTCCCCCTAAATTTGTGCATTATTAAAAATTTGCGTTTGAATGCAAATGCACAATCGATTAGGCTCATGGGTCACTCTTCCATGTCACATACATCTTGGTGGAGCGCGCAAAATGATATGAGTGGAAAATTAAGCACGCATCACCAACATAAGTAATTGATCATCACAAGATAATTGTAAAGATAAGCATAGATCATCATAATAAGCATAGTATGATCAATCAACATAGTATCTCACGAGCATAAACGACAGAATATCACACAGACACTGTAGCAAGCACACACATAACAAAGTATGAACAAGCAAATAAGTAGCAAAAGAACTCTCGAGAGAAAAACCAACAACCAAAACACTCTCTCTCGAAGCCTATGATCTATACAAATTCTCCCCCTTTGGCAACAAGTACCAAAAAGATCGAATAGGTATAGCACTAGTCGGCACTCTAGGCACGGTCCTCCGAAGCTCCTGAAGGCGATCTCCAGCTGGTGGCTCCGGTGTCCGTAGACGGCGTTGAGAGGAGAGCATCCACGAAGGCTTCTGCAGACGTTTGCTGGGCTGGTGGAGTAGATACCGGCGGTGGCACTGTAGCAGTAGCGGCTGGTGCAGATACTGTGGTCCTCGGATCCACAACTGGCACTGCGGCAGACCTGGCTGCCCTAGGCACTGTCTGAAATCGCTCTGTGGTCGGTCTGTCATCTCCACTGTCATCTGATCTAGCTAGCTTAACAGCATCAACATCACCCTGCAGCTGTTCTACTGAAGTCTGAATCTCTGTAACTTTGACATCCAAATCATGAAATTTTGTCTCAATAATCCGCTCAAAACTAGCCTGGGTCTGGGTGAGGTTGGCCAAACTTCGCTCAATCCTCAGAGTGGCTTCAAGCAGATATGTCATTTGATCCTTGGGTGTCTTGAGATTGGCAATTGGAGCATTGGGAGCTGATGCCTCCTAAGCTGCTTTTGCTTCTTTGGCTTTGCGGATTTCCTCTTGAGCTTGTGCTGAAGTGGGATGCGAAGGATCCATCACTATAACATTGTCCTCAAAATCTGGATGCAATGGCAAATGCTATCGATCAAGAAGGTATGTGCTGGTTCCAACCTTAGAGTTGATCAATAACTGAGTATGTGGAGCATATCCGCACGATCTCTTCTGATCTGCTGCAGTCCTCTTGATAGTCTCTACTATCAGGCTCATCACCTTGAATTTCTGAGGAGTATCAAACAAGTGCAGCAAATTGATGGAGTGGCCACGAATCATCTTATCATCGCCTGACTTGGGTAACAAGGTGTACCGCAAGATTGTGTTTGTGGTGGCTAATCCTGGGAGCAGATGCTTCACTGATCCAAGTTTGTGCGTCTCTATATCCTTCTGAGGAATTGCAGTGTACATGTTCTTCATGGAGTTGTGATCCATCTTGAGCTTGGCATAAATGTCTATATCATCATCCTCTTCCTTGGGTGCACCAAGAAGACTTGCCCACTCAGAGATGGTTGACTGGTATCTTATACCCTCAGTCATCCACACTATTCTGCCATCTGGATAGAAATGAGCAGTAGAGTAAAATTGCATGACCATCTCATCATTCCACTTGGTCAATTTCTGTCCAACAAACTCATCAACTCCTGCAATCCTGAAGTTCTCATGGACATGGGGAAAATAATCCTCATTCTCATCGATGTATTCCCAGTCCACCCACTTCATGTCACTGACTATGGACTTCTTATCAAGCAACACTGTCTCATAAAAGTCCTGTTGTTCTCGAGTGTGAAAGCGATAATCACATGCTATCCTTCTCCTTATAGCATAAGGATCTGACTGTCTCCACTGACACAGTCCTTTATCCTTCCTCAGCATCATGTTTTCTGTGACTGGGTGTGCGTTGTCATGGTCTGGAATCTTTGGCTTCAACTTTCTGAGCACTAGTGGCTCTTCATCAACATTTGACTCAGGCACTGAGGCCTTGTTCTTTTCTGCAGCTGATATGTTCCTGGTTGACCTCTTGGGTGCTGACACCTTTGGCTTGGAGTTGGAGGGTGCAGAAGTCTTGATAGCATCAGACATGAGCTTCTGAGCTTTTGCAGGAGGTGCATTTGCTGGCTCATCCTCCTCCTCATCAATCATCATGGAGGGTCTGCCAATTACACAGTCAGTAGTTTTTCTTATCCTCTTCTTCTTAGCACCCGCTGCAGGTTCTTTGTCACTAGGCTCTTCAAGAGTGTATTGCACAGTCTGCTTGGGGACTTTCCTCACAACAGTCTTATCTTTGGTGGATGATGGTTTGGTGCTGTACTCCTTAGCAAGCACAACTCTTTTCTTCTTTGTTGCTGCCTCACTAGCAACAAAATCTTCATCCTCACTGTCAGAGGTTTTCTTCTTCCTTGTTCTGGTTGCAGCTTTAGGAAGATCTGGAGAGCTCCTCTCTCCCTCATAGAAACTCTCATCAGGGCTTGAGCCTTCACTCATTTCTGCCTGCTGTTCAGACCTGTTCTGACTATCACTGCCACTTGACATCTTGCTGAGCTGACCCTGTGAATAGATGAGTATGGATAGAGTAGATGAGTCATCACAAAAACAGATAGTTTTCATAAAATTTGAGTTCAACTCTTAGTTTCAAGTTTTCACAGGATGCATTTCGGATGGACCGAGTTGATTATCTCGGTGACACCGAAGCATACTACAGAAACCTTACACGCCATTTCGGTCAGACCGAGATGAGTTTCGGTGGCTCCGAGATGCTAGGGTTTCACTGAGACTTTACTTTCGGTCTCACCGATTCGTACAACTCGGTGGTACCGACACGTACTAGTGCTATGGCCAGAGGCCAAATCGGTGGGGCCGAAAATTTCGAATCGGTCGGTCCGAGATGCATTCGGCGGAAACTTAAACCTAGAAATTTCGCTCGAATCTAATCTACGGAATTTTCTTCGTGGATTTAGCATTGCAATCGTGGCAAGAATCATGGCATTCCTAACGTGCATTGAATCGGAAAAGGAAGCACGAAAGGGATCGAATCTCACCCTAACTTGGTGGAGATCCTCTATGGCGGCAACGGCGGTGGAGATTGCCATTGATGGCGACGGAGTCCTGCGGCGAGGGCACGCTGGAGACAACGGCGAAGTCCGAAGACGAAGGGCGACGGCAGCAACGGGGAGCGGGAACGAGTGGGGTCGAGAATTTTCATCCGTTCGGTCCGCGCGATATATATACCCATACGCTGTCGGTGGCACCGAGTTGAACAACTCGGTGGCACCGATATGTGTAACTGCACGCAGTATAGCACATCGGTGGCGCCGAAATGGTTCAATTCGGTAGCACCGAGATGGAAAACCTAGATCAATCTAAATTATTTCGGTTGGACCGAGTTTGAGTGAATTGGTTCGGCCAAAATCAATTAGAAGGTTTTGGAGGTTCAGCCCTTTCAGATCGGTGGCTCCGAGTGCTCCTCACCCGGAGGGTCCGAAAAAGACTTGTTCAATTTTTGTGATGCAGCAAGAATAGAATTTGAGACAAGAAAGCATAGATAGCTAGAGAAGGTCCTTAGGCATTCTTGTACATCCACTTGGCCAGAAAAACCAAGACAATCAAAACAACAAATGGATGTCCTCGAATGATGAAAACATGCAAACCAACATGCTCACATAATAAGATTGCAAATTAAATATGTGTCAAACATGCACAACCAATTCTAGCATCTATCAAGCAATGGCGATGACTAGGTCATCTATATATGAGTATATTGACTTAGGAGCCAAATGAGAACATTTGATCATAGGTCATACTCATCGTTTAAGCACAAGTGGGGTTACCACTTTTACATAAAGCATTGATGTGTTCACACCATTAGAGTTGCTTTAGCTCAATTGTTTAGAGCAAAGCTCCCCCTAGATGTGATATTCCCCCTAATAGGGATGAACTAACCTTGGGTTTTGTCGATGATGACTTCATGTAGATGTTGAAGATGTGGATGCTCAATGTTGATGTAGACCATCAAGAGTTGGGAGCAATCCTTTGGAGTTTTGTGCTTTCAATACCTACATGGGTTAGTCCCACACAAGGAACATACAAGGATATGCATAGACATAGAGTGAAATACACATATGATGATGTCCATGAATGCATTGATTACCTTGTCCCTTGCCTTACCAACAAGAGGGTTTGTGACTCCATGAACTAGTGCAAAATGTGGAAGTTGGTTGCACAAGTTCTTGCCATAAAGAATATGAGTGAAGTTTGTTGGCGGAGTCACCCTCAAGAACTCTCTAGTTCTTCTTATTTTGGACCCACATCAAATTGATGGGAATCCTTGGAGTTGTGGTAGCACTTGATGAAGTAGAACTTGATGAAGTCTTGGGAACCCACTTGACCATGGCTTGAGGAGCTTCTTTAAATGAGTCAATCTCTTCTTGAAGCTTGTCCTTGCCTTTTAGCTTGTGGTCTTGTGGTGGAAGATCTTCTTGATCTTGTGTTCCCTTGAAGGAAGTAGGATCATACTTCTCTTGTTGAGGAACAAACTTTGTCTTGGGGTATTGACCTTCTTCCCACTCAACTCCATCGGCATTGAACTTTCGTTCAAAACCAACATCTTGGTTCTTCCGGTGCCTTCCTTGCTTTCGTACAATTTCCTCAAATTGCTTACTCCCGGCAAGACTCTTGTAGACACCTTTTTCTATAATTCCTTTCAATAGCATATTTTCTTGCTCAAGTGTAACTTGGCTAAGAGAATCGTTAGTGGAATCAATAGAACTACTAGAAGCAACAACATTGGATTTACCATTGTTATTGTTACTACTAGAGGTAGAACCATTTTTACCCTTGTTGCTAGTTTGCTTAGGTTTAACTTGTGGCATAAAGGTAGACAAGAGTAAATGTTTGGAAAGATATGAAGAACTCTTCTTTCGAAGATCGTCATTGATAGCTTTAAGAAACTCATGCTCTTGCTCTAAATTTAGCTTCTCGAAGCGTAGCTTCTCATGAGTTGTGAGAAGTTCTCTATGATCCTCTTCAGTTGTTTCATGAGCTAACTTAAGAGCATTTAGTTATTTAGTTAGACGCTCAATCTCCTTCATAGCATTGTCACTCGTTTCCTCTTGACTATCATGATTACTAGCATTTTCATTATAGCTCACATTACTATCCTTGTCAACAAGTAAATCATCATCACCAAGCAAATCATCTTCATCACTATTGAAATCAAGATACTCGGGGTGTGATACCTTGGGGCCTTTTGCCATGAAGCATCTTCCAATTCCTTCATTTGGTGAGTCAAATAGATCATAGGAGTTGGATGACACAAGTGCAAGTCCGGCAACACCTCCATCTTGACTATAGTCGGAGTTGGAATGATAACTTCTCTC
This sequence comes from Elymus sibiricus, assembly GCA_039707655.1. Lineage (NCBI taxonomy): Eukaryota > Viridiplantae > Streptophyta > Magnoliopsida > Poales > Poaceae > Elymus > Elymus sibiricus. Next base: position 230,780,748 of record CM077672.1, on the reverse strand, counting down.
GGAGTGGTTGTCGGAGTCGGAGCCGGAAACCCATTCACCAACATGAGCTTGATGTCTTCTTCTTGTGTAGCTCTTGGATGACCTGTCCTTCCTCTCCGAATCCTTGCTTCTTCGAGAGTGTCTTCATTCATAACGATCATCTCTACTCCTTCTCTCCTTATGAGGTGATTCATCTCTTCTATATCTTCCTCTTGGTGATTCGTCTCTTTTCTTGTAGGGAGCCGTACACTCATTGGAGTAGTGTCCAGGCTTTCCACAATTGTAGGAATTACGGTCACGACTTGATGATCTTCTCTCATAATGTCTTGAGCTAGAGCTTCTCTCTTTCCCTTTGTTCTTGTATAACTTGTTGAACCTTTTCACCATTAGGCTAATCTCTTCATTTGATACTAGGTTGTCACTTGAAGTTGTTGGAGCATCGGTTGAGACTTTGTAAGCACCACTTGATTTGTTGTGCAGCTCCTCTTTGTCCTTGAGTGACATTTCATGAGTGACAATCCTTCCAATGACTTCCGTGGGCTTGATATCTTTGTAATTTGGCATCATTTGGATCAATGTGCAAACGGTATCATATTTTCCATCCAAAGCTCTAAGTATCTTCTTGATGATGAATTTGTCAGTCATCTCTTCACTTCCTAAGCCGGCAATCTCATTTGTGATGAGAGCAAGCCTAGAGTACATCTCAGCGACTCCTTCACCATCCTTCATCTTGAACTTGTCAAGTTGACTTTGAAGTACATCCAACTTAGATTCCTTGATGGACTCGGTACCCTCATGCATATCAACCAAAGTATCCCAAATTTCCTTTGCATTCTCGAGGCGGCTGATTTTGTTGAATTCTTCGGGACATAGACCGTTGAATAGAATGTCACAAGCTTGAGCATTGTATTGCAACATCTTCAATTCTTCCGGGGTTGCTTCACGATCCGGTTCCTTGCCATCCTCAAAGAAGTCACCTTGCAAGCCAACACGAACAACAGCCCAAACGGCGGGGTTATGACCAAGAATATGCATTTTCATCTTATGTTTCCAACTAGCAAAGTTTGTACCATCAAAATATGCACCTCTACGGTGATAGTTACCCTCACTAGACGCCATACTCTCCTAGGTTATGAAACCAAGGCTATGATCACCAAAGCAATGGAAATCAAGGCTTTACGGAGACCAAAGCTCTAATACCACTTGTAGGATCGAAAGTATGTCTAGAGGGGGGGGGGTGATTAGACTACTTGACCAAATAAAACCTAACCTTTTCCCAATTTTAGTTATGGGCAGATTTTAGCAATAGTACATGTCAAGCATCACCCTACACATGCAATTCTAAGAGTATAGCAGCGGAAAGTAAGTAATTGCATATGTATGTAAAGGAGGGGATCAGAGATTTCAAACGCAATGAAGACACGGTGGTTTTTGGCGTGGTTCCGATAGGTGGTGCTATCGTACGTCCACGTTGATGGAGGCTTCAACCCACGAAGGGTAATGGCTGCGCGAGTCCACGGAGGGCTCCACCCACGAAGGGTCCACGAAGAAGCAACCTTGCCTATTCCACCATGGCTTACGTCCACGAAGGACTAGCCTCACTCGGGGTAGATCTTCACGAAGTAGGCGATCTCCTTGCCCTTACAAACTCCTTGGTTCAACTCCACATTAGGTTGGAGGCTCCCAAGTGACACCTAACCAATCTAGGAGACACCACTCTCCAAAAGGTAATAGACGGTGTGTTGTTGATGAACTCCTTGCTCTTGTGCTTCTAATGATAGTCTTCCCATCACTCAAACAACTCCTCACAGATTTGGCTATGGTGGAAGAAGGATTTGAGTGGAAAGCAACTTGGGAAAGGCTAGAGATCAAGGTTCAAATGGTAGGAATGGAATAGCTTGATCTCAACACATGAGTAGGTGGTTCTCTCTCAGAAAATGTATGGTGGAAGTGTAGGCACGTTCTGATGGCTCTCCTTACTGAGAAGGATGTGGTGGATGGGTATATATAGCCTCCACACAAAATCCAACCGTTACACACTTTTGACCCAACTCGGTGGCACCGATTCAGAAGACTCGGTGGCACCGAACTGTGTAAAAGATATGAACGTTAGGCATTTCGGTGGGACCGATACGGACAACTCGGATGAATCGAAGTGCAATGGCTTAGGGCAATCCTCATCTCAGTGGCACCGATTGCGTCAACTCGGTTGGACCGAAGTGAAGCAATAAGGCAACAGAGACTTGGCAAGCCATCTCGGTGAGACCGATTTGCATAACTCGGTGAGACCGAAGTGAATGCAACCGATTACAGAGAGTTGGCAAGGCCATCTCGGTGGGACCGAGATCCATTTCGGTGGATCCGATTTGTTAGGGTTTTGGCAGTGGCTAAGTCTTGGATGAACTCGGTGGGGCCGGATAGGAAATATCGGTGGGGCCGAGTTGGAATGTAGGTTTAGGACATATTTGGAATTGAGAGAGTGGTTGAGGGTTTAGGAGTACTGTCACTAAGCACTTGAGCAAAAAGACCATTAAGCAACACCTCATCCCCTTTTAATAGTATTGGCTTTCCTATGGACTCAATGTGATCTTGGATCACTAAACCAAAAATGTAGAGTCTTGATCTTTTGCCAATTCTTGTCCTTAGCATTTTGAGGGGTCCACATCTCTAGTCCATGCCATGCCAATCATTAAACATCCTGAAATCTTAATCTTGAATGGACATTAGTTCAATGAGATATATGTTGTTATGAATTACCAAAACCACCAAGGGAGCAAATGTGCTTTCAGACCCGGACTAGTATTCGGCTTGTAATAGAAAAGAGACTAGTTGTAGTCCTACTAGGACTCTACGTGTAAGCCGGCCCCTTCAACTTATATAAGGAGGGGCAAGGCACCCCAAGAGGGAGAGGTGATTAGAGACAATATCAAGTTAGAGGTAGCGAAAGAGCACCCTTGTAACTGAGATCATCATCATTGTCGGAATCGGGGCTCCGGGGACCCTGGTTCGAACACTGGGGGCACGCTCGTTCCTACCAGCTAGACGGTGACCACGGCGAGGCAACGACGAGAGCACGCTATGCGCAAGGCACGTCAGGGGACACTGCAGCTACCCAGGTTCGGGCCACCTCGCGGTGTAAAACCCTACTCCTGCTTATGTTTGGGATTATAGTGGGCAAGAGAGTTCTCGCATACAAGATTGAGGAAGTAGGAAGCCATCATCCCCCCTACGATGGCAACACTACCCGTTTTATAGCCGCCTCGGTCCTCTTCCCCTGAAAATGTTGGCGGGAAGGGTAGCCACACAACGGTGGTTTTGAAAGGGGACATGCGCCCAGGCTTATCCTGACAAAAGCCGGTCTTCGCCTGCAAAGGTGTTATCCATGACGCGCCGGTGGGCTCGGTGATGACCTCCACCCTGCGCGCCTTATCGTCCTAGTCTTCCTACACCAAACGGGCAGCTTTGGGACTTGCTTTGGGGGTGGGCAGCTGGCGCTGCCCCCTTAGCACCAAAGAGGAAATCCTCCCTGTCCGCGCCTGCTGGTACGGCTCCTGTCGCTGTCGTTGTCTTGCGGGGGTGCGTCACCCATGTGGGGAGCACTTGATCCCACAGCCAGCGCCTAGCGGTGCCCGGCACGGGTGGCTTCGGGAGGCTGCCTCGGGAGGCTGCCTCGGGAGGTGATACGTCTCCGTCGTATCTACTTTTCCAAACATTTTTGCTCTTGTTTTGGACTCTAATTTGCATGATTTGAATGAAACTAACCCGGACTGACGCTGTTTTCAGCAGAACTACCATGGTGTTATTTTGTGCAGAAATCAAAGTTCTCGGAATTGGACGAAACTTTTTGGAGATTTTTTATGGAATAAATAAAAATTATTGGCGCAAGAATCAACAGAAGAGGGGCCACCTATTGCTCACAAGGCAACAAGGCGCGACCCCCCCCTAGGGCGCGCCCTGATACCTTGTGGAGCCCACATGCTACCGTCTGACCTAATTCCAATGTTATAAATTCTCTTTCCTCGAGAAAAAAAATAAGAGAAGAAGTTTTACAGTACAAAGTCGCCGCCACCTCCTGTTCTTCATTGGGAGGGCTGATCTGAAGTCCGTTCGGGGCTCCGGAGAGGGGATTCGACGCCGTCATCATCATCAACCATCCTCCATCACCAATTTCATGATGCTCACCACCATGTGTGAATAATTTCTCCGTAGGCTTGCTGGACGGTGATGGGTTGGATGAGATTTATCATGTAATCGAGTCAATTTTGTTAGGGCTTGATCCCTAGTATCCACTATGTTCTGAGATTGATGTTGTTATGACTTTGCTATGCTTAATGCTTGTCACTAGGGCCCGAGTGCCATGATTTCAGAGCTGAACCCTTTATGTTTTCATGAATATAATTGTGTTCTTGATCCTATCTTGCAAGTTATATGCACCTATTACGTGTTATGATCCGCATACCCCAAGGTGACAATAATTGGGATTCTTTCCGGTGATTACCGTAGTTTGAGGAGTTCATGTATTCACTAAGTGCTAATGCTTTGTTCCTGTTCACTATTAAAAGGAGGCCTTAATATCCCTTAGTTTCCTTATGGACCCCACTGCCACGGGAGGGTAGGACAAAAGATGTCATGCAAGTTCTTATTATAAGCACGTATGACTATATACGGAATACATGCCTACGTTACATTGATGAATTGGAGCTATTGTGTATCGCTCTAGGTTGTGACTGTTACATGATGAATGTCATCCAAGATAATTATCCATCACTAATCCAATGCCTATGCTTTTCTCATATTGGTTTTTGCTAAGTTACTTTTGCTGCTGCTACTGTTACAATCACTACAAAACTGCTACTGTTACTGTTTCTGTTCCTATTGCTACTATTACTACTATGCTACTAAACACTTTGCTGCAGATATTTAGTTCTCCAGGTGTGGTTGAACTGACAACTCAACTGCTAATACTCGCAAATATTCTTTGCCTCCCTTTGTGTCAAATCAATAAATTTGGGTGAAATACTACCCTCGAAGACTGTTGCGATCCCCTATACTTGTGGGTTATCAAGACCTTTTTCTGGCGCTGTTGCCGGGGAGCATAGCTCTATTTGTTGAGTCACTTGGGATTTATATCTATTGATCACTCTGAAGAATCTGAAAGACGCTAAGACTAAGATCGTCCCCTCTATGACTAGAGGTGGTAAGGAACTGCCATCACACTCTGCACTTGATTCACCTTCTGTTTTGAGTAGGCTTGCGACACCACCACCTGCTATTCATTCTGATATGTCACAAGTGATAGATGATACTACTTATGCTATGAATGAAACTATTGATGATGCTAGTACTATGCTTGATGATACTGTGCCACTAGGAGAATTTCTTGATGAACAAATTGCTAAAGCTAAAGAAATTGAAAATGTTGAAACTCTTGAAAATTATGATTCACCTATTATGCCTAGTCCTCCTGCTAGAGTTGAAATGCCTAAGATACCTAATGGTTATGTTTTTGATGGAGAGACAACTAGGGCAATTCTTGCTTGTAATGATAGAGATGATGTTAGAAAATTACTTTCTAAGCTGAAAGAAAAGTCTATGATGGAGAGAATGAAATATGATCCTAAGTTTGTTACCTCTCCTATATTTGTTACTGATAAGGATTATGAATTCTCTATCGATCCTGAGTTAATTACTTTGGTTGAATCTGATCCTTTTCATGGTTATGAAACTGAAACTGTTGTGGCACATCTTACTAAATTGAATGATATTGCCACCCTATTTGCTCATGAGGAAACAATTCGCTATTACTATATTCTTAAGTTGTTTCCTTTCTCATTAAAAGGTGATGCTAAGATATGGTTTAATACTCTTTCTCCTGGTTGTGTGTGTAGTCCCCAGGATATGATATATTACTTCTCTGAAAAATATTTTCCTGATCATAAGAAACAAGCTGCCCTACAAAAAATATTTAACTTTGTGCAAATAGAAGAAGAGAATCTCCCTCAAGCTTGGGGGAGGCTTCTCCAATTACTTAATGCTTTGCCTGATCATCCTCTTAAGAAAAATGAAATATTTGATATCTTTTATAATGGACTAACCGATGCTTCTAGGGACTACCTAGATAGTTGTGCTGGTTGTGTTTTCAGGGAACGAACTGTTGAACAGGCTGAAGAACTATTGAATAATATACTAAAGAATGATAATGATTGGACACTTCCTGAACCACCCCCTAAGCCAACTCCAAAGAAGAGAGGTATTCTATTCCTCAGTCCAGAAGATATGCAAGAAGCTAAGAAATCTATGAAGGAAAAAGGTATTAAAGCTGAAGATGTTAAGAATCTACCACCTATCGAAGAAATACATGGACTTGATATCCCGACACAGGTAGTAGAGGTAAATTCTCTTCGTAGATTAAATGAAAGTGATATTCCCTATAATAAATCTGCTAGTCAATGTTTGGATGAATTTGATAACTACATTGTTAAGCGAGAGAATTTCAATATATATGTTAGCAATCAATTAAAACGAAATGCCATCATGATTGATCGCTTGAGTGATTTGATGTTTAGAACTGCTAATGATGTTAAGGGCTTGAGTAAACATGCTTCTATGGTTCAGACTCAGTTAGAACAAATAGCTAAGTCACAAAATGATTTGCTTGATGAGATGAATAATAAAATGAATGATCATGCTGTTAGAGTTGTTACTAGAGGAGGTAGAATGACTCAGGATCCTCTATATCCTGAAGGTCATCCTAAAAGAATTGAACAAGATTCTCAAAGAGTTAATATTGACATACCTAGTTCATCTAAGAAGAAAAAGAAAAAGAAAAATGATAGGACTTTGCATGCTTCTAGTGAACCTGAGATAGAAAAACCTCATGAGAACCAAAATGATGATTCTATTTCTGATGCTGAGACACAACCTGGTAATGAACATCCACCTAGTGATAATTCTAATGATAATGATGATGTTCATGTTGATGCTCAATAGGATAATGATGTAGAAATAGAACCTGCTGTTGATCTTGATAACCCACCTCCTAAGAATAAAATATATGATAAAAGAGACTTCGTTGCTAGAAAACATGGAAAAGAAAGAGAACCATGGGTTCAAAAACCTATGCCCTTTCCTACTAAACTATCTAAAAACAAGGATCAGGAAGATTTTGAGCGCTTTGTTGAAATGCTTAGACCTGTCTTTTTGCGCACTCGCTTGATTGATATGTTGAAAATGTCTCCATATGCTAAATACATGAAAGATATTGTCACTAATAAAAGGAAGATACCTGAAACTGAAATTTCCACCATGCTTGCAAATTACTCTTTTAAGGATGGAGTACCTAAAAAGTTAGGAGATCCGGGAATACCTACTATACCATGCTCCATTAAAAGAAGTTATGTTAAAACTGCTTTATGTGATTTAGGAGCTGGTGTTAGTGTTATGCCTTTCTATTTATATAAAATACTTGATTTGAATAAGCTCACACCTACTAAAATATCTTTGCAAATGGATGATAAATCAACTGCTATACCTATTGGAATTTGCGAGGATGTGCCCGTTGTTGTTGCAAATGTTACTATCTTAACGGACTTTGTTATACTTGATATGCCCGAGGACGACAACATGTCGATTATCCTTGGAAGACACTTTTTGAATACTAGAGGGGCTGTTATTGATTGCAACAAAAGCAAGGTTACTTTTCATATTAATGGTAATGAGCATACAGTTTATTTTTCGAAGAAACAAAATTCAGTGAATGGTATCAATTGTATTGAAAAGGTTTCGACAATCACTATTGGAGGATTCAAATTTCCTCTTCCTACTATCAAAAAGAAATATGAAATTCTTATTGTTGGGGAGATGCATATCCCCGTTGAGGTAACTTAGTGTTATACAAAAGTTCTTCGGTTTCATGTTACTCGAAAATAGTTTGTTAATAAGACTTGATCAACCTTATTAATGGATTCTTTTTTAGGGGCATGAGGTCGATGAATTTAGTAAGCACAACTTTCTGTAACCATAGTTTGCTCTTTGTTATTTATAGTTTAATAAAGTAAAGTTGCCATGATTATCCTGTTTTCTGAATTATCCGGGCAATAAAAAATGACCCAAAAATAAAAGTGCTCAGAATGTAATAAAATTTTAACATGATTTTTTTGGAATATATAAGAATTTTTGGCACTGAGAACAACCCAGGGGGGGTGCACCTGTTGCTCACAAGGCAACAGGGCGCGACCACCCCCCCAGGGCGTGCCAAGATGCCTTGTGGGTCCCACAGGGACCCACTCACTTATCTCTTCAGCCCACTTCATCTCCTACCTCCAGAAAAAAAATCGTGGTAGCTCTCTGTCTCGTGTTCTTTCTCCCAAACCTGAGATTTTCGATCTCTTTGCTCGGAGCTCCGTTTCCAAAACTGTTCTGAGGGATTGCTCCTTGGTATGTGACTCTCCCATTGCTCCAATTAGTTTTTGCTTTAGTGGATTATATTTTGCATAAATTGCTGCTATTGGTGCTAATGAAAACGAGCTTGCATGTTAAATTCTTTGAGTTCTAAGTAGTTTGAATGCTCGATATAGCCTCTAGGCACTTGTATGAGTAGTTGCTATCAATCTTGTGAAGTTTTGTTAACATCTTTTTGTGGTCCAATTTTTTGCAGAAATTTGTTTGTAGGAAAATGAACCTTTTCAGGAGGAGTTCTTCCAGGAGGAGGTCCTCTGAAGCATCATCGAGCGAGAGCCCGGCACGCCAATCATATGTTGAACCAAGGGCAAGTTCGGTGCGAGGGGTCGAAGCAAAATCTTGTCGATGGCCGTGCAACAAGTTCATGCTAGGTGCAGGCATTAAGGAAGAATTTGATCAATATATTCATAACACCGAGCTCTCCGCCTTCATCGCAGATAAGCCCCCGCAGCACTATAACCTTACTCATTCATTCACTCAGCATTGTGAGTATCACTCTCGTACTTCTAGAGTTTTATTTCATCTCTATGATAGATCCTATGGTATGTCTCTAGAAAAGTTTTGTGATGCATGTAAAATTCCATTTTGGGGTTCACTTAGCGAACCGCAGCAACCTGATTATGAAATGTTTCTTAATAGTCTTTGCAATGGTGAGGATAGGGGAGTTACGCAAGCTAGGATAAAAAGCATTCACTTTCCCTCTATTCGGTATTTTGCACTCTTTAATGGCAAATGCATTGTTGGTAAACAAGACTGTAGTGCACATTGTGCTCCTGGCCCGAGCCTTATTAACACTGCTTTAACGGGTAGCAAACATTATAATCTTGGGGCTATTGTTGCACGTAGGTTGCATCGCAACGTGGGTAATGGTGATTTGTATGGAGGAATTTATGCCTCCCGCGTAGCTGCAAGGCTAGGGGTCTCGCCCAGGCCCAATGATCCTCTTTTACCAGATAAATACTTGAATTTTGAGGCAATGCAGAACCATGAGTTTATTAAGCGTAACACTCATAGATATGATTATAACTTGATATTCGATAAATATCGTTCTGTGTCTGTTATTTTGCCTGCTCCTGTCCTCTTTGATTTTCAGAGCAAACAGAGATATTTTCTTCATGAGAATGAGGTGCACGAGTATAATGCGACTGTTGAGGCTGCTCGTCTCACCGAGGAGGCGGCACGGAACGCCTCCATGAGCTACCACTTCGATTATTACCCTGGTCAACCATGGCAGTAGACCAAGTTAGGCCTAAAGCCTAAGCTTGGGGAAGTACGTATTTCTCACTGACATTACATTCATGTTCACACATTCATTCCAATGGTTGGTGTTCATCCTTTTTCAATGTATATCCATGTTAGTTTTATTTTCGCTTTCTTCTTGTGTGTTTGAAAAACTTTGAAAATCCAAAAATATTTCTCTCTTCTTTTCGGTTTTTCTTTCCCTTTAGTTAGTTCATAGTATTAAAAGAAAACCCAAAAAGATTTCTCGTTTCTTCTTTTGCTTGTTGAGAGCTCTCCCGTGTAAATAGTTTTCTCGCTTTTCATTTTTCTCCTTTAATTTTTCTTATTCAGAAAAACTAAAAACTCCAAAAACATTTCAGTGTGTTTCTCTGAATTTCTTTTCCTTTCATTGAGTCGTCGTAGGGAGAAGACCACGATGAAAATGTTGAGTGGTTCTCATATGTTTTATTGTTGATCTAACAAAGAGCCAATATTACTTTGTCTTCTCCCTTGAATAAAATGTTTGCAGATTCCAGCTTAGTCCACGGCACTCTTGCACTATTATTATTTTCACATCGTTCGGTCGTGCAAGTGAAAGGCAATAATGACGATGATTTGATGAAGTGACTGTGGCAAGGAAAAGCTGGTATGAACTCTTCTTGTTTTTGTTTTTGTAAATATGTTTAACTCAGTATCCATGATTCAGCATCTTATGAGTAAACATGTTTGGGATGACAATTAGAGATTACCGTTGCTCATGCCATGCTTAAGTAGCTAGGAGTAGATAATGATTTATCTTGGATGTTAACATGCATTAAAATGGTTATGATGTAGTATGTTAGTATGGTATTATCGGGCCCATGGAACCCAGGGTATCCAGACCCGTCTGCCTTTAGCCCAGGGCGCAACGCCTGGCGTGGGCCCAGTAGGCTGTCATCACCTAGCACCTCACCAGGACTCTTCATGAGGCCTTGGCCTCCTGAGGCCCCCTCCTCAGGAAGTGGCAAGCAAGTCTCGGCATCCTCACCAACGGCCTCGCGAGGCCCTCTCGCGAGGCGGCCTCCCGAGGCCTCCCCCCGAAGGCGCCCAAGACGAAGGCCGTTCGGCACAGCCGCGCGGTCTGGGCCCATCAAGTGGGTGACGCGCGCGACGACGAGCGGCGACAGAAGCCGCGCCAGCAGGCACGGATGAAGATGGTTTCCTCTTTTGTGTTAAGGGAGCAGGGCCAGCTATCTACTCCCCAAAGCGACCCCAAAGGTTGCCCGATCGGCAAAGGAAGACCAAGACGGCGGGCACGCAGGGCGGAGGTCATCACCGAGCCCACCGGCGCGTTATGGATCATGCTTTGGCAGGCGAAGACCGCCTTTAGTCAGGATAGCCTGAGCGCCTGTCTCCTTTCAAAACCGCCAAGTGTGGCAACCCTTCCCGCCTAAGTTTTCGAGGGGGAAGAGGACCAAGGCTGGTATAAAGGGCAGTGCTGCCGTTGTAGAGAGAGACCTCGGTTGAGTTCTGCCTCCTCCACCTTGTACGCAAGAACTCTCTTGCCCCTTGCAATCCCATCCACAAGCAGGAGTAGGGTTTTACACCGCAAGGTGGCCTGAACCTGGGTAACCGCTGAGTCCACGGTCCGTTCCTTGCTAGCGCGCTCTCGCCGTAGCCTCGCTGTTGCATAGCCGTGGTAGGAGACGAAGTGGTAGAACGAGCTCACCCCAGTGTTCGAACCTTTGGGTCCCCGGAGCCCGATTTCCGACATTTGGCGCGCCAGGTAGGGGGTGCGCTACTGTTCTTCCGCTCCGCCCTCTGCTCCACCAACCTCATGGCCGACACACGTCGCGAGCGCGCCGAGCGCAGGGCTGGCCGCGTGGCTCAGACGGAGCACGTGGCCCGCGGCAATCGGTGCTGCCCCGATGCCGAGGCTGCTGCCGCCAACGACCCCGCTGCCGGCGAGCAGGACTCCTCCCTGCACCCCTCCGTGCAGGCGAACGGCCACACCGCCACGGCCTCCTCCCTCGCCCACCGTGGGCCGCCGAACCCGCAGGCCGCGCTGCTCATGGCGCGCGAGCTGCTCTGCTACCGTCCAGCTGACGCCGGCTACGATGCCTGGCTTGGCCGCATCACCGAGCTCGTCAACGCCACCGGGGACGCTCCGGTGCCTTCCCACTCACTCCGCCCTCCGCCGTCTCACGCTGGGGACCTGGCGCACGGCGCTCCCCCGCCGCCTCCTCTGCACGACGAGCGTGGCGGGCCCCAGCGCAACGCGCGGGCACGGGAGCCGTCCCGTGGCGCGTCCTCACTGGCCCGAGACGAGGCCAGCTGCCAGATCATCTGCCGCGCGCCCCCTGATGCGCGAGTGCTCCTCGAGCGGCAGCGCCAGCGCCAGGACTAGGCCGTTCAGGATGTTGCGGCGGCTGGGCGTCAAAACCGCGCCGCCCTCGCCGGCGGCGTCCCCACAAGCAGTGTGGGCAGCCGTGCCTTCACCCGCGAGCTGCGTCACGTGGTCTGGCCCGCGAAGTTCAAGCCTGAGCTGCCTCCGCGCTACGGCGGCACCCCCAACCCTGCAGAGTTCCTTCAGCTCTACGCGCTGAGCGTCGAGGCGGCGAACGGCGACGACAAGGTCATGGCGAACTGGTTTCCCATGGCCCTCAAGGACGGCCCGCGCTCCTGGCTCATGAACCTCCCCGAGGCATCCATCTCATCGTGGGCCGAGCTCTGCAGCCAGTTCGTCACCAACTTCAAGGGAACGCAGGACCGCTCCCTCACCATCAACGACCTGCGGCGTGTGCGGCAGTGCCCAGACAAGACCCTCCGCAAGTACATCCAGCGCTTCAGCCAGGTGCGCAACAAGATCACGCGCGCCTCCGACGCGGCCGTCATCTCTGCGTTCTCCACCGGCATCATGGACGTCAAGATGCACGAGAAGCTCGCCATCAACGATGAGCTCGACTCCGTGCTTGAACTGTTCGACCTCGCTGACAAGTGCGCCAAGGCTGAAGAAGGCCACCTCTTCGTCCACAACGACCCCGACGCGGCGCCCGACGCCGACAAGACCAAGAACAAGGACGTCAAGCGTAAGGTCCCTGCCGTGCTAGCGGCATAGCCCGAGCAGAAGCGCGGCCGCGACCGCGATGAGCCCAGGAAAGATACCGGCCGCTCTGCGCCTTCCACAACGTGCGCTCCCACAACACTGAAGACTGTCAGGAGCTCAAGCTGCTCCGCGACGAGCGCCAGAGCCGCCGAGATGATCGCAATGGCCGCGGCACCGGCCGAGGAGGTGGCCGTGGCGGCAACCGTTGGGACGGCCGCAACGGCAACGGCAACTTCTGCCAAGGCTGGCGCGACCAGCCTCGTGAGTCCGCCTGGCACGACCAGCCTCGTGAGGCAAACCCTCAGGCCAATGCCGCTCTTCCGCCGCCGCCACCCCGAAGAAACGACGTCAACCAGCCTGACGAGGGCGCTGGGGGCTACCAGGAGCCTCGCACGGTCGCCTGCATCCTTGGTGGGTCCCAAGCCCCCGCGTCCATCCGCCACTTCAAGTAACTCTCCCGTGAGGTGTATGCCACCCTCCCGAGTCCTGAGGCCGTGCGGCCCCTCAAGTGGTTGCAGTACGCCATCACCTTCGACTCCAATGACCACCCCAAGTCCACGGCCTCCGCAGGCGCGCTCCCCATGCTGTGCAATCCCACCATCAGCAACGTCGCAGTCACCAAGACCCTCATCGACGGGGGTGCCGGCCTCAACGTGATCTCCATCGAGACCTTCGAGACGCTCCAAGTGCCCTATGACCAACTGATGCCGACCAGGCCCTTCTCCGGAGTGACCGATGGCTCCACCATCCCTCTGGGGCAGGTGCGCCTCCCCGTCACCTTCAGCACCCGCAAGAACTACCACACCGAACTCATCGACTTCGATGTGGCGCACATTGGCCTGCCGTACAATGCAATCTTGGGCTACCCGGCTCTCACCAAGTTCATGGCGGCCACCCATCACGCCTACAACGTCCTCAAGATGCCCGGCTGCAGCGGTATCATCACCGTCACCTGCGACGAGAAGGACGCGACCAGCACCCTCGAGCATGCCTACAAGGCCGCCGCGGTCTCGCACTCGGCCGACGAGGACGCGGCCGAGCCTCCTGAGGCCGCGTCCGCAAAGAAGAAGCAGCTGTTCTCTCAGGATCGCGCCGAGACGAAGAAGGTGTCGGTGGACTGCAGCGGCTCCGGCCCTGCCTTCACCATCGGCGCTGGCCTTCCTCCTGCATAGGAAAGTGCGCTCGTCACCTTCCTTCGGGCAAACTCGGATGTTTTCGCCTGGAAAGCATCTGACTTGTCCGGTGTGCCGAGGGAGGTGATTGAGCACCTCTTAGCGGTGTGCCCCAATGCACGCCCCGTCAAGCAGAAAGCACGGCGCCAGGCACCAGAGAAGCAGGATTTCATCGTCAAGGAAATTCAAAAGCTCCAGGAAGCTGGGGTCGTTCGCGAGGTGCACCATCCCGAATGGCTCGCCAATCCAGTCGTCGTCCCCAAGAAGGGCGGCAAGGAGCGCATGTGCGTCGACTTCACCAGCCCCAACAAGTTCTGCCCTCAGGACCCCTTCCAGTTACCGCGAATCGGACAGGGCGTTGGCCCCACCGTCGGCAGCATGCACATGCCCTTCGGCCTGAGGAACGCCGGCGCCTCTTTCTAGAGGCTGGCGCCCCTCGTGCCAGGGCCTCGTGAGCCCCCTGCTCCTCACGAGCCCCCAGAGCCTCGCGAGTCCCCTAGCCCCGGAGGAGCGGACTCCCTTGGCGCGCCTCGCCAAGCGGTCTGACGTCACCCCAGCACGGTCCTGCCAGGTGCGTCCGGCGCATCGCCTCGCGCGCCCCACACTCCATCTCACTGCGCCTCCCGCGCCCTCGCTCCCGGAACCCTTCCGCCAAGGTGATTTTGTTTAAATGCGGCTGAGGGCGCCCCACGGGCTGCACCAACCTCAAGCTGATCCGTGCCAGACATGGCAGCCTAGCCCCTATCCTTTTGGTTGTGTAATGTATTTTGCTGTTTTCACACTGATGAGTTATGTTACCTGCTTAATTGCCTGTTAAGTTCGATGCCGACCGGAGAGCGCCACACGCTTGTGACCCCTCCCCTGGCCGATTTCGTGAGCGGGGGCTAGGCACGGTGCCTGTGCTCGGGTCTGTCCCTGTAGTGCCGCCAAATCCAAGCGACTGAGCTCTGGCTCATGGGCCTGCTCCCGTGCACGTCACCTCATCAAGTTCCTTGGTGCCTTATCTCCTCACGCAATGGCCACGGGCGAGTTAGCGAGCGCGTGCCGCACCCCCCATTGTGAAATCTGTCGACATGCAGTCCCTCAGGAGGTGAGCTGTGCGAGGACCTCACGGGCGGCCTCTCGTGAGCCGGCCTCGCGAGGCGAAGACACTTCGAACGCCGAGCCTCGTGAGCACGCCTCGCGAGCTGCGTGAGCTCCTCATGAGCCGTGCCTCGCCTGACACCGCTCTCCGCCAAAAGCTAAGTCTGACTACCTCGCGAGACGCCCTTATCGTCACTTAGGCTCTCTCCCCTCGCGATCCCGATGGGTGCTAGCATTTTTTTTTCTGCGTAAGCCGCTTGCACGCCAAAGGGGGGCTCCCTGAGCATCGCGCCTCAGGAGCCCTCACTAGCTCCCTGTGCGCCTCACCTCCTGGCCTTGTCCCGGCATCGCGACCGGACATACCAGCGGCGGCTGAGGCCCGCTCGGGGGCTGGGTCCTGACGGCGTAGAGCGCTGAGGCGAACAAAGAAAAAAAACCTAGCCTCACGAGAGGACTTCGGGAGGGAATGCATACACCCCGAATCACAAAAGCATTAAGTTTAACATAGAAGATACTGTTTTCATGCCCCCGCGGGGCTACATCGGTTCAATGCAGGAAAATAAAAAGAAAAAAAGGCATAGGCGAGGCGCCGTCACCCCCAAGACTCCAGTGCGGGAGCTGCGCGCGTTCCCAAGAAGCGCTGCAGGCAAGTGCGGCTCCGTCACCGTGCGCACGGTGCCCCACAGCCAGGGGTTCCGGAATCGTCGCCACGCGCGCCCAGTCGGAGTCCTTGTCCTCGCTCTCGACGCGGGGGGAGTCATCGTCGCTTCCACCCCCGCTGGAGCCGTCGTCCTCGCTGGAGGAGCCGCTGTAGCCGCCATCCTCGCTCTCTGCGCAGTACTCCAGACGGCTGCCGGAGATCCCGAAGATCTTCATGAAGAGCGAGGCGGCCCCGTCGTGCTTGAATTGGAGGATGTGCCCCCGCTTCAGGCCGCGGGCGAGGGCGAACGACTTCCACTCCTGCTTCAAGAACATGAAGCCCGAGGGGGTGAACTCCGTCGCTACCCAGGAGGGGCCGTTGCAGCAGCCGTCGGCCTGCACCCACAAACCCAGGGGCGCGCGTTCCGCCATTGCCTCCACGAAGGAGTCCGGTAGCCGGAGCCAAGTGCAGGGGCTGCGGTGCATGTTCACTATGAATTCATGCGCCGCCTCCGCTGAATGGCTCCCCGCCTGGGGCGGTAGCGCGGCCGCTCTGCCGCGGCCGCCTCGTCCCTGCGCGCCTCGCCCTTCGGGCCCACGAGCGGTGCCCCTTCCGCGACCGTCGGGGAGCGCCCGCGCCCCCAAGGCGGAACCTGGGATGCGGCAGCGGAAGCACGGCCACGCCCTCTCCCACTCACCATCTCTGCGGCGGCTCTAACAAGAAGACGGAGGAGGTTGGAGGAAGGAGAAGATGGGTGGAGGACTCCGGCTCTCCTCTCCCCCTCTTTATGCTCGGCGCGGAGCTCCTCTCATCACTCCGCCTTCTCCGGCGTTGGGAATTGAAGGAGTTGGAACATGCGAAGGAAGGCAATAATGGCCTCGCGTCGCCCGCGGCAGGTTTTATGTCAGCGCGGGCGGTTACCGAGGCATCGTGGGAGAAGTGGGGGCGTCCCCCGTCACATCGTGCGCCACGCGTCGCGCCTGGCCGCAGGCGGTTAGGGCCCACGCCGTTTCGCCCCCCAGTAGGCGGGAACGTGCGCGCCGCGGGCCCGGGGGCTACTGTCGGGCCCATGGAACCCAGGGTATCCAGACCCGTCTGCCTTTGGCCCAGGGCGCAACGCCTGGCGTTGGCCCAGCAGGCCGTCATCACCTAGCACCTCACCAGGACTCTTCATGAGGCCTTGGCCTCCTGAGCCCCCTCCTCAGGAAGTGGCAAGCAAGGCTCGGCATCCTCACCAACGGCCTCGCGAGGCGGCCTCCCGAGGCCTCCCCCCGAAGGCGCCCAAGACGAAGGCCGTTCGGCACAGCCGCGCGGTCTGGGGCCCATCACGTGGGTGACGCGCGCGACGACGAGCGGCGACAGAGGCCGCGCCAGCAGGCGCGGATGAAGATGGTTTCCTATTTTGTGTTAAGGGAGCAGGGCCAGCTATCTACTCCCCAAAGCGACCCCAAAGGTTACCCGATCGGCGAAGGAAGACCGAGACGGCGGGCGCGCAGGGCGGAGGTCATCACCGAGCCCATCGGCACGTCATGGATCATGCTTTGGCAGGCGAAGACCGCCTTTAGTCAGGATAGCCTGAGCGCCTGTCTCCTTTCAAAACCGCCAAGTGTGGCAACCCTTCCCGCCTAAGTTTTTGAGGGGGAAGAGGACCAAGGCTGGTATAAAGGGTAGTGCAGCCGTTGTAGAGAGAGACCTCGGTTGAGTTCTGCCTCCTCCACCTTGTACGCAAGAACTCTCTTGCCCCTTGCAATCCCAACCACAAGCAGGAGTAGGGTTTTACACCGCAAGGTGGCCCAAACCTGGGTAACCGCTGAGTCCACGATCCGTTCCTCGCTAGCGTGCTCTCGTCGTAGCCTCGCTGTTGCTTAGCCATGGTAGGAGACGAAGTGGTAGAACGAGCTCACCCCAGTGTTCGAACCTTTGGGTCCCCGGAGCCCGACTTCCGACAGGTATCCTCCTCTGAATGTTTCAAGTGGCTTGACATGGCACATGTTCACACATGTAGTTGATTCAAAACCAATGTAGCCTTCACGATATTTATGTTTAGGGTGTTTATATCCTACTCATGCTAGCATTCAATGTTAATTATTCTCAATGCATGATTATGACCATTTTCGCTCTCTAGTTGGTCGCTTCTCAATCTATTTGCTAGCCTTCACCTTTACTAAGTGGAAATACTGCTTGTGCATCCAAAATCCTTAAACCGAAGTTGTTCCAGATGAGTCCACTATATCTACCTATAAGCGGTATTACTCTGCCGTTCGAAGTAAATTTGCATGTGCCATCTCTAATTATTCAAATAAACATCTATTTTGTGTGCCCGTACCACTCATGGAGCGACAGGGGGCGGTCATTATCTTCCATGCTAAGCGGGTTATTCTCGAGATGAGTGTTTATTCACTTGTCATTGCACTAGAGAGGCTGGTATTTGGGATGCCTAGTCCTATGCTCAAAATGAAAAATATATATAATGCAAACAAACTCCCCCGGAAAGTTGTTGGTATGGAGGGCACCCAAGGATTCGGCTAGCCATGGCTTGTGTTGGTATGGTGGAGGGGGAGTAAACTTTACCTTTCTGCTTGGGAACTGCCTATAATGTGTTTAGCATGGAAGATATTGAAAATTCTCGGTCGTGACGTTGACAGGAAAAGTACAACTCCCAAAATTGTTTTTCATCTCTGATTTAAGCCTCGATCTCTGGCACCTCTGCAAATCCCTGCTGCCCTCTGCGAAGGGCCTATCCATTTACTTTTATGTTATTTTACTTTTATTGTTGAGTCTCACCTTCTCATTATAAGCACCAATCCTGAGAGCACTATTGTCATTCTTATGCATTGAGTATAGTTAATGTTGGGTAAATCATGACTGGATCTCTTCTACCCTGAATTACAATGTTTAGTCGCTGCTTGAACTTTGGAGGTGCTCTGCATTTATGTTTTGCGGTCTCAGAAAGGGCTAGCGAGATACCATGTTATCATATTATATCATGATTGTTTTGACAAATTGGTGGCATTTGAGATATGTTATTATTGCTCGCTAGTTGATTATGTCATTGATATGAGTAAATGTAGTTTCTAAGTGTTATCGTTTGCATGGTTAGTTCATGATCTTTGCTGAAAACTTGGGTGCTAGTTAAGCTTATATATGGATACAAGAACAAAAGAGTTCGTAGAAGTTTTTCTTTATCACTTCCAGTTTGTCAACTGAATTGCTTGAGGACAAGCAATGAGTTAAGCTTGGGGGAGTTGATACGTCTCTATCGTATCTACTTTTCCAAACACTTTTGCTCTTGTTTTGGACTCTAATTTGCATGATTTGAATGAAACTAACCCGGACTGACGCTGTTTTTAGCAGAACTACCATGGTATTGTTTTTGTGTAGAAATCAAAGTTCTCGGAATTGGACGAAACTTTTTGGAGATTTTTTATCAAATAAATAAAAATTATTGGCGCAAGAATCAACAGAAGAGGGGCCACCTATTGCTCACAAGGCAACATGGCGCGACCACCTAGGACGTGCCCTGATGCCTTGTGGGGCCCACAGGCGGCCGTCTGACCTAATTCCAATGCTATAAATTCTCTTTCCCCGAGAAAAAAATAAGAGAAGAAGTTTCATCGCGTTTTATGATACAGAGCCGCCGCCACCTCCTGTTCTTCATCGCGAGGGCTGATCTGAAGTCCGTTCGGGGCTCCGGAGAGGGGGATTCGACGCCGTCATCATCATCAACCATCCTCCATCACCAATTTCATGATGCTCACTACCGTGTGTGAGTAATTTCTCCGTAGGCTTGCTGGACGGTGATGAGTTGGATGAGATTTATCATGTAATCGAGTCAATTTTGTTAGGGCTTGATCCCTAGTATCCACTATGTTCTGAGATTGATGTTGCTATGACTTTGCTATGCTTAATGCTTGTCACTAGGGCCCGAGTGCCATGATTTCAGATCTGAACCCTTTATGTTTTCATGAATATATTTGTGTTCTTGATCCTATCTTGCAAGTTATATGCACCTATTACGTGTTATGATCCGCATACCCCAAGGTGACAATAATTGGGATTCTTTCCGGTGATTACGGTAGTTTGAAGAGTTCATGTATTCACTAAGTGCTAATGCTTTGTTCCGGTTCTCTATTAAAAGGAGGCCTTAATATCCCTTAGTTTCCTTATGGACCCCGCTGCCACGGGAGGGCAGGACAAAAGATGTCATGCAAGTTCTTATTATAAGCATATATGACAATATACGGAATACATGCCTACGTTACATTGATGAATTGGAGCTATTGTGTTTCACTCTATGTTGTGACTGTTACACGATGAATGTCATCCAACATAATTATCCATCCCTGATCCAATGCCTACGCTTTTCTTATATTGGTTTTTGCTAAGTTACTTTTGCTACTGCTACTGTTACAATCACTACAAAACTGCCAATGTTACTGTTTCTGTTCCTATTGCTACTATTACTACTGTGCTACTAAACATTTTGCTGCAGATATTTAGTTCTCCAGGTGTGGTTGAATTAACAACTCAACTGCTAATACACGCAAATATTCTTTGGCTCCCCTTGTGTCGAATCAATCAATTTGGGTGAAATACTACCCTCGAAGACTGTTGCGATCCCCTATACTTGTGTTATCAGGAGGCCGCCTCGCGAGGGGGCCTCGCGAGGCTTCCTGCTGCTGCTGCTAAGTCTTGGTGGCCCGCTCCTTGTGGAGGGGTCCTCCTGAGGCTGGTGCCTCACGAGGTGTCTTGCGGTGCCCGCGGCTGGGCCGGCTCTTGGGCCTTCGCCAGGCGTTGCTTCCTGGGCCGCAGGCAGACGGGTCGTGGTACCCTGGTTCCCACTGGCCCGACAGTAGCCCCCGGGCTAGTGGCGCGCACGTTCCCGCCCGTTGGGAGCGAAACAGCGCAGACCCTAACCTACTGCGGGGCCCAGGCTGGGACGCGTGGTGCACGATGGGACGGGGGACGCCCCCGCTTCCCCACTATGCCTTGGTAACCATCCGCCCAGGCCCAGCCATAAAACTGGCCCGCGCGTGGCACAGAATCATCATTGCCTTCATCCTCTTCTCCCCGCCTCCTAGCGCCCAACTCCTCGCATCCTCTTCCTCCTCTCGCTTCCAAAGCTTCTCCGCGCAGCAATGGCGCCTGCTGGCAAGAAAGGCAGGGCGGCGGCCGTGGCCCCGACCATGCCGGCCCTGGAACCGGCTATGGCGCACTCCTACATCGCCAACAGGGAAGGCTTGGACAAGGTGATCCCGATGACTGCCACTGCCACCAACGAGTGGAAGTCGACGCAGATCTGGCCGGGCTTGCGCCCGCCGCGCGACCTGGATGCGACGACCTTCCCCCTCTTCGTTCACAGCGTCTACGCCGGCTTGGTGCCACCGTTCTTCGACTTCTTCAACGTCATTCTTTCGCACTACCAGATCCACGCGCTCCACCTCCAGCCAAACTGCGTCCTCCTCCTCTCCATCTTCGCCTTCTTCTGCGAGGCCTTCATGGGTGTGATGCCCTCGGTGGCGCTCTTCCGCCACTTCTTAAGCCTGCGGCTGACCGCGGCGAATCAGCGCTCAGCATGTGCTTTGTTCCTTAGCGTCAAGGGGACGGAGAACGACACCATCAACCTGAGGATCTCGAGGAAGGTGGAGGGCTATAGGCAGCGCTAGGTCTATGTGGACGCGCGCCAACATAGCCTGCTGCTGATGATCCCGACGGACCCCACCCTGAAGAGCTCCAGCTGGGAGCACGAGAAGCTCACCGACCTGAGGCTGGCGCCCTTGTGGGGGCGGATGGCCGAGCTGAAGGATGCTGGGCTCACGGGAGCGATGGTCGTGAAGGAGTTCTTGCGGCGGCGCATTGCGCCTCTCCAGAAGCGTTCACATCCGGTGTGAGAGATCACCGGCTCGAAGGACCCCATGAGGTTGAGTGTCGATATTTTGACGCCGGAGGTGCTGAAGGAGATCATGTTGATCTTGGTCGGCGGCAGCGCGGGGGATCCGCCCCGGGATGCGCTCCCGCTCTACCGCTACAAGGAAACGGAGGAGCTGATCGCGGAGATGCCGATCTTCAACCAATGGGGCCTAGTGCCGGAGGGCTTCGAGGGGCCTCATGAGAACCCGCTCGTGGTGTTCCCAGGCTCAGGAGACCGCGGCCACGTCGAGGCCTCGGCAAGCGCCGCTGAGGGGAGCGATGGCGGCCCTACCCCGCGAAGCCGCCGCCAGCTCATCTGCGATCTTGAAGACGACGATGACGACGACGGCGCCCAATTCAGGGTTGTTCCCTCCCGGCCTGCTAGCGCGGGAGGTGAAGGGAGTACCAGCATGACGGCTGACAAGCCGTGTGTGGAGAAGACAGGCGCCGGCAGCGGGGTCACCGAGCCCCCTGCGGAGAAGACTGGCGCGGATGGCAGGGCAATCGAGCCCCCCGCCGAGAAAGACGGCGCCAAGGACGGGGCTGGCGAGCCTCGCGCCGCACCCTCCGGGGGCGACGCGAGCGAGCCTCGCGAGAGCGGCAGCGGCAGCCGCCCGCTGCCGATACTGAAGAAGAGGAAATGGGTCCCCAACGATGAGTAAGTCACCACGCCTTGCTCTCTTTCCTTTGTGTTTCGTTTTCTTCTTCCTCCCGAGGTCTGGGGCTGAACCCTCGCTCGCACAGGAGGCCCATGAAGAAGAAGAAGGTGAAGACCCCTAGCTCGAAGGGGGCCCCGACACCTACCGCAGGCGCCGAGGGGCGTGCAGAGGTCACCCGCCACCCCGAAGCTGAAACGAGGCGCGCGGGGGTGGAGGGAGAGCAGGTGGCTCCTCCGGAGCCCCGCGTGGACACGGCCCCTGAGGCCATGGAAGACGAGCCTCGGGAGGTGGCCTCTGGAGGAGGGGCCACGCCTCCCGAGGCGCCCGCTGTGGGAGGGGACGCAGCGATGGAGGAGGCTGAGGCGCCAACTCCCCCGTCGAGCTCCACCCCCGCCAGGGAGGCTGCACCTGCCGAAGGCGCCTCGGCAAACCCCCAGTGCTCGCTGGTGCGCGAGGTTCCTGCCGCGGGTGCGACGAGCCCGCGGAGTGCGCCGCCACAGCAAGAGGAGGAGGAGATCCCAGCGAGCTCCCCGCTCCTGACGAGCGACGCGGCTCCTGAAGGGAGCGCGGATGCGGAGGCCCGGAGGGAGCCCGACGCCGGGCCCTCCCAGGCTGGGACGGCGGAGGGCGGCGCGGAGCAGAGCTCGGACTGGTCCCTGCAGCTCATGAACAGCAGTGTCTTGCTCAAGCGCGGGGTTCTGCAGGGTGCCAGGGCTGCTCTGGGCCAACTCGAGGCAGAACTCCAGGCAGAGGAGACGCGCGTCGTCGAGGAGCGCCTGCGCCTCGTGGAGGGGTGGCGACAACTCGACGTCGCCGTCAAGCTGGGCCGGTGCCAAGACGAAGCCGCGCGGGAGAAGCGTGAGATGGCCACCTTCGACACGAAGGAGATCTTCGAGAGCGCCGACCGGGAGGCCGACGCGGCCGACAAGCGCCGCGAGGAGGCAGAGGCTCGCGTGAAGGTGCTCCGGGAGCAGCACGCCGCTCAGGTGCAGCTGCTCCCGGCGCGGGAGGACGAGCTCTACAAGCGCGCCGAGGCTCTTGCAGGCCGCGAGGTGGATCTCGCGATACGCGAGCGGGAGCTCGCGAGGATGACTGCCGAGCAGGCCGCGGAGCGCGAGCGCTTGGAGACACTGGATCGCCAGGTGGCTGCCGCCCAGGCCTCCTACGAGCAGCGCATGGAAAGGGCCAACGCCCAGCTGGAGATCAAGGAAAAGAAGATCCAGGCGGACACTGACGCGAAGATCGAGAGGATTTGCCAGGCGCTTGCCGCGGATCACAGCAAGAAGCTGAAGGCCCAGGAGGACCGCTTCAAGAAGAAGCATGAGGAGCTCCAGCAGGAGATCAACGGCCTCAAGGAGGTGCTGACGGAGGCGGAGAGCAGGTGGGACGCTGCGCTCAAGGCCAAGGCTGCCGTGGAGGGGGAGCTAGCCTCCCTCCAGTAGCAGGTGGGCAGCATCTCCAACGTCGTTGAGCAGGCCAGGGACGAGGCGGCTCGGGCGCGGGGGCGGCACGAGCACGCCAAGATGTTCCACTCTCTCCAGCTCCGAGCCCGTGGCGCCCTGACCACCATCTGCCAGGAGAGGCTCAGGGGCCCCCTTGAGACCCACGACGCCAGCTACCTCGACTTCTTCAACAAGCTCATGGAGTGGCTTGAGGTCGGGGCCAAGCGGGTGAATGGCATAATCGAAGACGAGTGCTGCGACCTCCTCAGCCAGGCGGCGACGCGCATCTTCAGCAATCTCCTTCGCGTCGACGCCAACTTCGACTTCGACAGGGTGATGGCCCCCATCCCCAAAGAACTCCGGGACGGCCTTAGGAAGGCGGTCGAGGACCACGTGGACGCCCTGCTCGAGAAGTTCTCCCACGGCAGCGAGAGCTCTAGTGAGGTTGAAGATGGCGAAGGCGACGGCGACGAAGGCGATGGTGACGAAGACGGCGACGGCTCCTCTTAGGCCCTTTCCCTTTCGTTTATCCTGTGTCAAGATTGATGTAGCCCCGTGGGGGCGTGAAAAGATGATTTTTGTGCTTAAGTTTAGTACTTTATGATTTGCTGTAATTCGCGTTCCTCGTGAGGCCCACTCGTGAGGCTTGTTTTGCACTTCTTGCATGCCTTGGTGCTCTACGCCATCAGGACCCAGCCCCCGAGCGGGCTACGACCGTCGCTGGTATGTTAGGACGCATGCCTAGACAAGGCCAGAGGGCATAGGGCTCTGAGGGGCGGTAAGGGCTCCTGAGGCGCGATGCTCAGGAAGCCCCCCTTTGACGTGCAAGCGGCTTGCGCAAAGGAGAAAACATCAGCACTCCGCGAGGTTGCGGGGAGAGGAGAGCTTGAGGGGTGTCGTGGTTTTGTCACGGCAGATGCCCTCATGAAAGGACTTAGTGATGAGGCCATCGCACGAAGGTGGAAGCTTAACGGGGTTGATTGGGAAGCGAAAGACATGAGTTTACCCAGGTTCGGCCCCTCACGATGGAGGTAAAAGCCTACGTCCTGCTTGATTGTATTGCCTTGGATCTCGATTACAAGGATGCGGATTCGCTAACCTAGCCTTCGAGAGATTGCAACTTAGTCTTTCTGCCCTAGGTGCTCCCCTTTATATAACAGGTCGAGCCCTAGGTTTACATGAGAGTCCGAGTCATTGTATCAACCCGTATCTTACTCTTACTCTAATCATCTTGTCCTCCAATATAAACCTTCTTGTCTGATCCTTTCTTCACGAGCCGGCCCACATGTTAAGCCGGCCTTTGCACCGGGTCTCTCTTAAGTCGGCCCACTATGAATCCTTAAGGCCCAGCAGTGAGATAACCCACTGAGCCATATGGCTCTATGGCCGGGTCATCTCCTGCCGGGTCACCACACTGGGAAATAGCCCCAACATTAGCCCTCAGTTTGACTTGGATTTATCCATGTTAAACTCCATCCTGCAAAACAAAAGTAAAGGACTAACTGCAAAGAACTTTATCTCCGAGTCTGTTTCCTGAGCCGGCATTTTGTACTCCCTTCCAGTTTCTGTCCTTTGTCTTCACATATATTTCCCGGGTCATTCACTTTCCTCAGACTTAGCACTTTCACACTGCTTTTCTATATGACATCATAGTCTCCCCCCCGCAAAATCTGGGCATGATGTCATAACGCATCTTTGAATCAGATTGTACTGTCTTGTCAGGCACAAAAATCAAGGCACCCTTTTAGCCAAAATTTACTACACCGTTTCAGGGTTCCACCTCGCCTCTTCGAGTTCTACCATGCTTATAAATAGGCCAGCAGGTCCCCACTCCCATTTTTTACCTTGCCTCTTCAAGCTCATCTTCTTCCTCCCGCTCCTGATGCCTCTGCGCACGCCTCGAGCTCACCAACCTCGATTGCAGCGGAAGGAACTCCGTCCACATCGCCGCCGAGACCTCGCCGAAATCCACCGCAGCCGCAGCCTCAAAGCCTGAAGCCCTCACTTCACCCCCACAGATCTGTGAGTGTACTACCTCTCCCATGGCATTTTTCCACTGCCATAGTTCTTCGTAGTTCTTCGGTGTTCTTCAGTGTTCCTTGCGAACGGCAGCGTGTAGATCTGAGATATCCATGAATCCTTGTTGGCTAGGTCGTAAACGGCTCCGCAATATTTCCATCAATTTATAGATTCTTCGTATTGATCCAAATGAACCTCATTGCTATTTGCCACCATTCACTGAAATAGACCTAGGTTTTCTTTTCTTTTCTGGATATTTTCTAGATCTAGTCAATCTTGCAATCGGTTTGAAAACTGTTTGTAGACTCATAACTTACACCACATTCGTCACTTGTCATACCGGCTTGAACTGTTTTGATTGTCATAACCTGGTATAATACCGGCTTGTCATTTGTTTTGTGGTAACCCAGCAAACTTCTGAATTTTACCGGCGTATATTATTTCCTACTTTCCTTGCAGCTGAATCCATGGCTCCTAAAACCAACAAGATTGTCAATTGGGCTAAGTCCAACATGTTCGAACTCAGATTGCAAGCTTTAGTAGATTCCGGGTTACTCCCAACTCGGGAGGAGATTGAATGGTGAGCCCCTGAGGAAGAAATCCATCCTCAGCCGGCTCAAAACGAGATCATTATATTTGGTGATCACTTAGACAGAGGTTTCCGTCCCCCGGGTTCCAAGTTCTTCCGGGACGTACTTCACTTATTTGCCATCAGGCCTCAGGACTTGGGCCCCAACTCTATCCATAATTTAAGTTAGTTTCAAGTATTCTGCGAGGTTTATCTGCAGATTGAGCCGTCCATTAGCCTATTCCAAGAGTTCTTCTATCTTAATCACCAGACAGAGCATAAAGGTGGACCCAGCATAGAACTTGGCGGGGTCACTATTCAAAGGAGGAAAAACTTTGCCTTCCTAGAAGCAAAGCCGGCAAGCCACCCCAAAGGATGGTACAAAACTAGGTTTTATTGCAAGGACACCTCCCCACAGCAGCAACACCAACTTCCGGGTTACAGAGCAGACCGGCTTAACGCCTCCATCACATTCCCGGGTTTTGCCTCTAGAGCTGAGAGGGAAGCTCTGGAGCCCTTATATTCCAAAATCAATGCCTTGACTGCCCATGGCCTCACTGGTGTTGATTTAACCCGGACCTGGGTGAGCTGGCGGATTCAGTCTCTGAGCTTAAGAAGCCGGCTCATGCATACATATTCAGGCAAGCCCGAAGACTCATTATGGTTTAGCTGGGTCAATCTCTAACAGAAAGATGTCATCAAATTCGCCAAGAAGCTCCTTGGTGAAACAAAGGATGCAATTGAGCTTGTGGGGCTAGCTCCCTTTTCCTCGGGCAACCCGGCACCCGAAGTAAGCCGCTTTTCCTGTTTCCTCTCGCTTTGCTTACACTGCCTTGCCTTTGTTGTCATCTTACTAATCCGTTATTGTGCAGGAACATGCTGATTGGTGGAAAATTGAACCTCAAGTTCCCACTCCTCCTCAAGAGGACAACAGAGAAGATACGGATGATGAAGAAGAGCATGAGGTAGGACTTGACTCCCTTGGCCGTCTCTTTAATCAACTTGCTGATGCCAACTCTCTACAGGAACAAGTTGAAACCAGTCAAGTCGGCGATCCAGAGGTAACCCTAATCTCCTCAGATTTTGATTCAACAATACCTGTCCAAAAGAAATTCCGGGTTGTAGTCCGCAAAGTTCCGTTCTCGCATCCAGATGCTCACTTAGATCCATGCTTTCTTTTGAAAAAAACTTAGCATACTGGTACTTCAAAGCGAAAGACCCGAGCTGCGAGGGAGAGCTAAGCGGCGGGTTAACCAACGAGCCGCCTACACGAAGGGCTCGCACCGAAGTCCCTCACAGCCCCACTCCTTCTCTTCCTCAAGCCAGTCGGTTTAAAGAGCCATTTCTGCTGAATGACTCGGCCTATCTGACCTCCCCTTCTTCAGATGAGTCCAGCGCCACTCAAGCACCGGCTTTTAACATCAACCGCGGGTAAAAATTGACTACTTGTCTTTCAAGCTTATACGTTTACTTTCATCCATTGACTAAATAACTCCTTACTTTGTGCAGCGCAAAAGCGATCAAGAAGAAACCTGCTGCCGGGTCATCCAACCCCGTTGTTGAGAAAGAAGGCCCTTCTCAGGAAGTAGCAGCAGACAACCTGGATATTTCGGATGAGCCGGTCATCCAAGACGAGCCGCCGCACCAAGACACTGCAGTTTGCTCCGCTCGCACTTCTCCTCCCCTTGTTGATCAGGAGAAGGAAGATATGACAGAAGAGCAGCCCATTGAAAAGGCTCAGGACGAGGTAGTGGTGATTGGTGAGAACCAGAACCCTCTACCAGAAACTTCCACCGCCTTGACAAAAATCCCTGCCAAGGCGGAGTCGCCCATTAAGAATAAAGGGAAGGTTGCTCTTCATTTCCACTCATTTGATGATCAAGACATCAATTCGTTGCATCAAACTGTCTTGACCCAACTGTTGGAGAGCCAGGATACTGAAATTGCAATGGTGACTTCTCTCAAGCGGAAGTATGAGGTAATTCCTGTCACCTGGCTTTATACATATATACACATGTAGCCCCCAAGGGCCGGGTCATTATGAAATGATGACCTGGGACTTCTGTAGATTTACCTTCATGTAGATGAACAATTGGTAGCCCCCGAGAGCTGGCTCAACATCATATGATGAGCCGGGTCTCTGCATGTATTGATGAAAAGACTACACATTAGCCGCCGAGTGCCATGTTGAATGCCTGCATCTTCATGGGACTTGTTATGTTCAAGAGAGCTTTGATAGATGTAGCCCCCAACTGCCGGGTCGTCCGCCACGGCGGCTCGAGACTATGATATATATCATGTAACTTTGTAAGATTGTCATACAAGACATGCTGAATCAAGCCAAATCACAAGTGGCCGGCTTCCAAAAGGAAATGAAGAAGGAGAAGAAACTTTGGGAAAAAGCTGAACGCTTATCTTCTGATTTGCACAAGTCGATGCTCACTGTGACAGAGACCCTAACGAAGGCCGAGGCGGCATTCGAAGATGAGAAGGCCATCCTGATCAAACGTGCTGAAGAGGCCGAAGCTAAACTTGAGCCGGTGACTCAAGAATTAGCCACCTTAAAGGGTCATATCACCACCATGTGCAATGCTATCTTTGGTAAGTCGAAAGAGCACAAGTCTCCAAAACGTATCGGCTTAATTTGTTGAGCCGGCTGTTTGATACATACTGTGTTGTATTTGCAGGCCGAAGGCATCATAACCTGGTGGAACATCCCCTGGTGAAGCTGAAGGCCGTTTATACTTTTGTCGAGCAGTTGTACATGGGTGGCGCACGCTGCATTATGGTAGTAAAGAACACCAAGGCACCGCCCCAACAAATCATGGATATGCTTAAAGAGCTGTCTGTTGTGCCTCAATGGTTTCAAGAACTGAAGAAGGCGGCTTGTCGCCATGGAGCTCTCGCTGCCCTTGCACGTGCCAAGGCGTATGCACCAGAATTAGATCCGGCTCAAATAGTAGGTGGCTATCCTGAATTCAACACTAATGACACACCTTTCACCAAGAAAGACTTTCTGCAGTGTGTAAAAGAAACCCGGGTCGCCGCAACTGCACTGACGGAGGAGATAGATCTCACCAAGTATCAAGCCGGCTATTCTGCAACCAACGAACGCATTGAGCCGCCAAACCCGAAGCCTGTTGATCTGACTCGTCCGCGTAAGCAAACTTTCGCTCCTGACGTCGACCCTTCCTCTGTGATAATGGCCGACTCAGTTTTTGAAGCTTTGTGATCCATCCAGTGGCTGGAGGACGACCCCCAGACCGCAGAGGCAGAAGAGACGGCTCCTGAGGAGCAAGAAGCACCCGTGCAGACTTGACCCGGCATCCCGTATTAGGAGCATGACCCGCCATACTGCATTGCCGGCTTAAAACCTTTTGATTTCAAAGTGGTGGAAAAACACATGACTTAATTGTAGCCCTGATGTGGCTTGTAATAGCTGTAGGCATAAAACTTTTGCTGGTACAAGTGCCATCGTGCACTTTATTGCCTTGCGTTGTGTAAACTTTGTTGACTGCCCTGGATGACAATCTTTTGCTGCCTTGAAAACAAACATCAATTTTATGATTGAAATGCATGATAGGTAACCCAGCTTCTGGAGCTAAGCCGCCGATTTTGGTCACCTTGTGATATGCCATTGACGAAGCCTGAGACAATATCTGAGACCCGGCTATACTGGCGATTTAACCCAAACACCAATGGTGTAGAAATCTTACCTGTAGGATAACCCGGCAAATCATGCTACCGGCTTGACAAACAAGAAAACTTAGTACAGAATTTTAGTAATATAGGGATGTATGCATGCATGCCAAAGATAAATACAATGCAGAAATGAAAAAAACACAAGCCGGCTTTCAAGGCACGACTTAAAGACCGGCTGTCGAGGCTTGAGTCTGACTCGCTTCCATGAAGCAGGCTTTTTGGCCTCTTTTGGTTTATCCTAGCTTTCTAAAAGCCGACTCTCACGTGACTCAACCAGTGTTTTAACTTTGATGAGTTCAGGGTCACCTCTATGATTGACTCATCAGGCGTACACTGGGTCACCTTTTTGGAGTAGCATCTTGCTAACAGGCAGGTTTAACCAAGGAAATTTTGGCATTTTGTCGGGTTAAAAGGGATGTTAAAAGCTAAACTTGATGAGTTGGAAGCCCCCAAGTAACCAATGATCAAAGAATAAAGACTCAACACACAATTTGAGGCGAAACGACAAACTCTCTTATACAGAGATGCCGGCTTTATTTCATTGATCATAATATGTATATACTTGATAAAGGTATGTACAAAAGATACCGCCCAGTCTGTTACTTAGGTATAGTATGGCTGGAGATGTGCAATGTTCCAGGGTCGGCTGCCCTCCTCCTCAGAGGTACGTGACTTATTTGCTTCACGTATGTCAACAAGTTAATATGACCCATTGTTGAGATTCTTGCTGATGACGAAGGGTCCTTCCCTAGGAGGTGAAAGCTTATGCATGCCTGTCTGGTCTTGTATCAGACGGAGCACTAAGTCGCCTTCCTGAATGGCACGGCTTCGAACTCTACGGCTGTGATAGAGATGTAGGTCTTGTTGATAGATTGCAGATCTAGACGCGGCAAGTTCACGTTCTTCTTCTAAAGCATCAAGGGCATCTTGGCAGGCTTGTTCATTATCAGCCTCCACATAAGTTGTGACTCGGGGAGAGTCATGACGAATATCGCTTGGAAGTACAGCCTCTGCACCATAGACCAGGAAAAACGGCGTATAGCCTGTTAACCTGTTGGGAGTAGTCCGTATACTATAAAGTACTGCAGGTAATTCGTCTTCCCAGCAACCAGCTATGCGTTGTAGAGGCACCATGAGCTGAGGTTTTATTCCACGCAACAACTCCTGATTAGCGCGTTTCGCCTGTCCATTGGACCGAGGATGGGCAACATATGCTAAGTCCATCCTGATGTGCTCCTGTTGACAGAACTGCTTCATGACTCCTTTGGAAAGATTAGTGCCATTGTCTGTAATGATTCTATGTGGATATCCAAAATGATAGATCATCTTTTTGAGGAATTTAATAGCTGTAGCAGCGTCACAACGGCTGACTGGCTCCGCTTCAACCCACTTAGTGAACTTGTCGACTGTCACCAATAAGTGAGTATGCATATTCTTAGATCTTTTGAAAGGACCGACCATATCAAGCCCCCACACCGCAAAGGGCCAGGTTATTGGGATCATCCTCAACTCTTGAACCGGCACATGAGCTTGATGAGCAAATTTCTGACAACCATCACACTTGCGGACAATATCCTCTGCGTCTGCATGAGCTGTAAGCCAGCAAAAATCATTCCAAAATGCTTTCGCGACCAATGATCTTGAGC
Organism: Elymus sibiricus; assembly: GCA_039707655.1. NCBI lineage: Eukaryota > Viridiplantae > Streptophyta > Magnoliopsida > Poales > Poaceae > Elymus > Elymus sibiricus. The sequence goes on along the minus strand of CM077672.1, from coordinate 230,749,162 downwards.
CGGCATGATGCCCACAATCACCAGAGTGGATTTCATTGAGAATTGCACAACCTTCCTCAGGCGAAACACAACGCTGGAAAACACCTGTGACACTTCGTCTGTGTAACTCGCCATTGACTATAGATTTGGACCGCCTGATAATCTGCCGAGCGATGATTTCCTCTGCTGGGACCTCGCCACAGCTTAAATAAGTCAGGTAAGGTACTGTCCAATCTGGTATAGCGTGAACAGCGGCCACCAACGCCGCCTCTGGATTAGGAATAGCAAGGCCCTCCTCCGTCGGTAACTTGACTGACGGGTTGTGTAGAACATCAAGGAAAACATTGGGTGGAACAGGTTTCGCTGAGACCCTGAACGAGACAATGCATCTGCTACCTCGTTAAGCCGGAGATCAATATGATCAACCTGATATCCCTTGAAATGCTCAACAATGTTTGTGACTTCGCGTCTGTAAGCCGCCATGAGGGGATCCTTGGAATCCCAAGTTCCAGAAACCTGCTGAGCCACCAAATCTGAGTCACCCAGGCATCTGACTCGGCTTAAGTTCATCTCCTTAGCCATACGGAGCCCATGAAGCAAAGCCTCATATTCAACTGCATTGTTAGTACAGGGAAACATAAGCCTCAAAACATAACAAAACTTATCACCTCGTGGGGAAGTTATCACAACTCCAGCCCCCGAGCCTTCCAATTGCCTGCATCCGTCAAAGTGAATTGACCAATATGTGGTATCCGGCTTCTCCTCCGGAGCCTGCAGCTCAGTCCAGTCATTAATGAAATCCACCAAAGCTTGAGATTTGGTTGCAGTTCATGGCATATATTTGAGATGATGCGGGCCAAGCTCAATGGCCCACTTGGCAACCCGGCCAGTAGCCTCCCTGTTCTGAATTATGTCTCCAAGAGGTGCTGAACTGACCACAGTAATTGGATGCTCATGGAAGTAATGCTTCAATTTGCGGCTTGCCATGAACACACCGTAGACCAGCTTTTGCCAATGCAGATACCGCTGCTTGGACTCTGTTAAAACTTCACTGATGTAATACACCGGGCGCTGAACTGGGTACTCTTTGCCTTCTTCCTTGCGCTCCACAACAACTGCAACACTGACGGCTTTGCTGTTGGCTGCAATATATAACAACATTGGCTCCTTCTCCTGAGGGGCAGCAAGGATAGGTGGCTCAGACAACTGTTTCTTGAGGGACTCAAAGGCTTGATCTGCAGCATCACTCCAAACAAAATTGTCTGACTTCCGAAGCAACTGGTAAAGCGGAATCGCCTTGTCCCCAAGCCGGCTAATGAACCGGCTCAATGCCGCGACCTGCCCCGTGAGTTTTTGGACCGCGTTAAGATTGGCCGGCTTAGCCAAGGTCGTGATAGCTTTGATTTTTTATGGGTTGGCCTCAATTCCGCGCTCGGAAACTAGAAAGCCCAGTAACTTCCCTACAGGAACACCAAAGACACACTTCTCCGGGTTGAGCTTCATCTGATAAACTCGGAGGTTATCAAACGTCTCCTTGAGATCATCCAATAAGGTTTCCTTCTTTCGAGATTTGACTACTATGTCATCAACATATGCATGAACATTACACCCAATTTGCTTGTGGAAACAGTTTTGGACACAGCGTTGATAAGTCGCCTGTGCACACTTCAGACCAAACGGCATGGACGTATAGCAGAAAGCTCCGAAAGGTGTGATGAAAGCTGTCTTTTCCTGGTCCTCCTGCTTCATCTTGATCTGATGATAACCGGAGTAGGCATCTAAGAAGCATAAACAATGATCTGGTCAATACGGGGCAGAGCAAAGGGATCACTGGGACAAGCTTTATTCAAGTCCGTATAATCAACACACATCGGCCAAGTCCTGTTTTTCTTCAGAACAAGCATTGGGTTGGCCAACCACTCTGGATGAAAGACTTCAACAATTAACCCGGCAGCTACCAGCCGAGCTACTTCTTCGCCAATAGCTTTCCGCCTCTCCTCATTGAAACGACGGAGATACTGGCGAACAGGCTTAAACTTAGGATCCACATTAAGGGAGTGCTCAGCGAGTTCTCTCGGTACACCTGGCATGTCAGAAGGTCTCCATGCAAAAAATGTCCCGGTTCTCACGGATGAACTCGATGAGCACGCTTTCGTATTTGGGATCCATATTCGCCCCGATAAACTGCTCAGAGGAATTACCAGGGGTGAAATCAACTTGCTTCTTGTCTCTGGCCGACTTGAACTTGAGCAGAGGATCAGACTGAGTCATCGGTTTCTTCAGAGAGGTCCTGTCGGCCGGGTCGACATTATCCTTGTAGTACTTCAGCTCTTCAGCTGCACAAGCCGTCTCAGCATAAGCTGCATCTCCCTCCTCGCACTCTAGGGCGATTTTTCTATTGCCATTGACAGTAATAGTACCCTCTGGTCCAGGCATTTTTAACTTCAGATAAACATAGCACGGACGTGCCATGAACCGCGCATAAGCCGGCCTCCCAACGAGAGCATGATAGGGACTTTTAAGTTTGACCACTTCAAAAGATAAGAACTCCGAGCAATAATTAAACTCAGTGCCAAAGGCGACTTCTAGGGAAATCCTGCCGATGGGATAAGCCGACTTGAGAGGGACAATGCCATGAAAGACTGTAGTGGAAGGGGTGAGCTACTTCTCGGACAAGTTCATTCATCTGAAAGTATCATAGTAAAGGATATTGATGCTGCTTCCGCCATCCATGAGCACTTTGGTTAATGTATAGCCGCCGACTTGCAGAGCAACTACCAGAGCAACACCGCCTGGGTGATCAATATACTCAGGATGATCAGCCCTACTCCATGTAACTGGCAGCTCAGACCAATTCAGATAATAAGGGACTGCCGGCTCAACCGTGTTAACAGCTCTCTGCTGAACCTTTCGATCACGTTTGCAAGTACTGGTGGTGAAGACGTGGTACTGACCACTATTTAGCTGCTTAGGATTGCTCTGAAATCCAGATTGACCACCCTGATTTTGATTTCCTTGGTTATTCCACTGGTTGTTACCTCCACCATTGCCAGCCCCCTAAAACCCGGGATTCTGACCATTGTTCCCCTGGAACACGGGGCCTGCAAAGTGCCCCTGTGAGTCGGCTCCCTGAAAGCCGGCTCCCTGGTTGCTGGGTCCAGGATTACTAGGATTTCCACCGTTGCCGCCTCCATTGTGATGATTCTGAAATATCCACTTGGAGAACTTTTGCATAATGTAACAGTTTTCCCATGAATGGGTAGACGACTTGCCATCGAAGCTGTGCTTCGGACACGGAGCATTAAGAGCCTCCTCAAAGCTACGAGGGCAATTACCAGAGAAAGGCTTCCTAGAACCGTTGTTCTGGCGCTGATTTTTACCACCAGTATTGGTGTTTGCCACCAGATCAGAGCCTTCCTCGTAAATCTTGCGCTTGTTACCATTATTGGCCTGCCCATTGCCATTATTCTGCTGTTGACCCTTGCCACTGTTTTTCTTGCCCTTGCCTGACTTCTCATCATCAGACGTTGGATCCTTTGTGCTATCTGACTCGGCATACCGAGTTAAAACATCCATGAGATCGCCCATGTCCTGGACCTTCCGTTTGAGCCGCCCCAACTTCTGCACTAAGGGCTGGAACTTGCAATTTCGTTCCAGGACAAGTACTGCTTGCTGGGCTGTGATGCTATCAGAAGAGTGTATGACCTAGGCAACCCGGTGACACCAATGATGTGCTGACTCATCTTTGCACTGAACACAGTGCTCGAGATCAACAATTGTCGTCGGACGCTTGCAAGTCCCTTGGAAGTTTTTGATGAAGCACTCCTTCAACTCCTGCCATGTGCTAATGGAATTTACGGGCAAGTTTTTCAATCAAGTACGTGCTGGACCTTCCAACATGAGAGGCAGATAACATGCACAGACAACCTCACTGGCCTCCATCAGATCCATAGCTAACTCATATCTCTCTATCCATTCAGCCGGCTCCAGATCAGCTGTATAATTAGGAACTTTGCGAGGACCCTTGATGTCCGGAGGCATCCGCGCATCTCGCAACACTGAGACTAAACAGGGAGTTCCGATTATTCGACTTGATAGACCACCTGTACGAACAGCTGTCTAGGTTGCGACGGGTGGGGTTTGCATAATGGGCTAATTATATGTTGTGCCTGCGTTCCCCTCTTCTAGCGCTCGTAAAGCCCGAGCGGCATCCACAATCGCCTGTGCATTTGGGATTTCCGGTTGTTGCTGATTTAAGAGCAGTTGCGCAGCCCTTCTGCACTGTGCACTACTAGACACTGCCGGTGACCCAGGACGTCGGCTCCTGCTGCAGCTCTGATGGGGGGTAGAGTGCAGCCGATGCTGACTATGGGAGTAATTTGCCTGCTGAGTTACCACCGTCTTCAGCATCTTAATGGCATTTCTAGCCTCGATCTGGATAGGGCTGTTTCCTTCAATCGGTATTGCTGCTAGGTTATGAGTTGCTACCAACACATTATCCACTTGGTTGGAGTAATGTCCAATTGGGGTCTGGAAACAGCGAGGCGGCAACTGCTGCTGAACTTGTGGTGGCGACTGAACTGGCGGCTGCTGCTGAGCCGGTGGTCGTTGGTGAGCCGGCTGCTGCTGCTGAGCCGGCTGTTGTAACGGAGGCCCGTTTGGAGACAACATGCCAGCCCCCGGGTTTACCGGAGCAAGCGGATCATGTGGCATGGAAAACAGCTGAGTTGGCTCGATCTGGGCCAGAAGCCGGTTCTGGTGCCTCCTCCGGTGAACAACCTCTGACTCGCTCTGACAGCGGCTGAGATAGAGAGCCTCCTCTTCCAAACGCTTTGTTTCCTCGATGAGCCGGGCCTGTGTTTCCGCCATGCGGATGTTCTCTGCATTGATATCCTTCTGGATCTTGGCTAACTGCTCGCGACACTTTCTAATTTCAATGTTACGTTCCGCGGCGTTCTCCGCAGTCACCGGCTCAGCGAACAGAGCTCCAAGATTGGCCATCATCTCGGCGAGTGCCTGCACCCCTGTTCTCTGAGAGCCGGCAGCGGCTGTGCCGACTTCTCCTGAGCCGATAATCGTGAGGTTCTGGCCTGCCGCCGGATGGACCGGGTCGCGGAGGGGATCTTGCCTCCCTGCCATGTAGACGACAGCAAATCTGGGCGGCTCAAGGGCGTCAGGAAAAACTTCGTAAGTGTATCCTCCAAGCCTTCCATCATATAGCGGATAGATTGACTCAGTTTCTCCCATTGACGACTCGCCATCAGATTGAACGAGCGTTTCATCTCCAGATAGGGAATTTTTTGACAAGGCCACCCCTTGGGTGAAACCCACAAAGGCATGCGTCCAGCTGGCTCTCGGCGGGCCAGGTCTTGCCTGTCGGGGACTGGCACGGCAGGTCGACTCGGTGCTGGGGACGGCATCCAACCCGGCGACTGACTCGCCGACGACACCAATGAAGACATGGATCTTGTCGAAGGGGACCCGATACCCGTACTCAATCAAGTCGGTCTCGGGGCCCCAGCCCGAGTCGTCGATGTAGAGCTTGCCACGGCAACTCTTGGTCATCTGATCGATTGTGTATCCCTCGTTCCCTGCCAGAGGTCCCACCGAGAACTCAACTCCACCGCGCGTAGGCCCCACGATGGGCGCCAACTGTCGTGGTTTTGTCACGGTAGATGCCCTCGTGAAAGGACTTAGTAGTGATGAGGCCATCGCACGAAGGTGGAAGCTTAACGGGGTTGATCGGGAAGCGAAAGACACAAGTTTACCCAGGTTCGGCCCCTCACGATGGAGGTAAAAGCCTATGTCCTGCTTGATTGTATTGCTTTGGATATCGATTACAAGGATGCGGATTCGCTAACCTAGCCTTCCAAAGATTGCAACTTAGTCTTTCTGCCCTAGGTACTCCCCTTTATATAACAGGTTGAGCCCTAGGTTTACATGAGAGTCCGGGTCGTAGTATCAACCCGTATCTTACTCTTACTCTAATCATCTTGTCCTCCAAGATAAACTTCTTGTCTGATCCTTTCTTCATGAGACGGCCCACATGTTAAGCCGGCCTTTGCACCGGGTCTCTCTCAAGCCGGCCCACTATGAATCCTTAAGGCCCGGTAGTGAGATAACCCACTGAGCCTTATGGCTCTATGGCCGGGTCATCTCCTGCCGGGTCACCACACTGGGAAATATCCCCAACAAGGGGCGCCGAGAGTGGCTCGCGAGGTGTTTTTAGACTTAGCTTTTTTCACGAGTGTGGTGCTTGCCATGCCGTGGCTACGGAGTGCGCCTCGTGAGGCTCTTGCTCGTGAGGCCTCCCGTTGGCAGTTGGTGAAGATGGCGCCACAGGTTGCCTCACGAGGCAGCGCTCATGAGGCTTCCTGCGGGTTTGTAGAGGTGACGAGCTGCGGTCGCCTCGCGAGGCAGCGCTCGCGAGGCCTTCTGTGTGCCCTGCGTCAATGATGAATAGATTCCGGCAGTTTCACAAAATAGAGGAGCAGTGCGCGCTTGCTAGTTCGCTCGTGAGCGTCACGCAAGGAGACAAAGTACCAAGGACCTTGGTGAGGTGACGTGCACGGGAGCAGGCCTGCGAGCCAGAGCTCAGTCACTTGGGTTTGATGGCGCTGTTGGGCCTGGCCCGAGTGCAGGCATCGTGTCCAGCCCCCGCTTGCGTGATGCGCAGGAGAGAGGTCGCGAGCGTGCATGTCTCCTGAAGCTGGTAACTTACCAGGCACACATGATACTTAGGAAATAAAACTTTACTGCAGCATAATAAGAAGGTTCATTACACAACCAGAAAGATGGGACTGCCGTGTCCAGCACTCATCTTGAGGATGGTGCAGCCATGTGGCGCCCTCAGTTTCACATCCAAAAAAAGAAGAGGCTGCCGTGACGGACACGAAACAGCTTGAGGATGGTGCAGCCAGGCGGTGCCCTCAGTTCGATCATTTCGCCAGCGCTGAGCATGGGGCTTCCACTGGGTTGTGGGAGGGAGCTCTCACGGGCCCATCAAGCAAGCGCAAAGAGAGGCTCTGGAGCGTGTACAGCTCCATTTCATTCGTACGTGTGAGGTTACGGGTAGAACTTGCGGAGGTGTTGAATGTTCCATGTGTTGGGCACCGGAACACCCTCCTCCATCTCCAGCCGAGCGGCGCCAGGCCGGGAGACATGGGCAACCCTGAATGGGCCTTCCCACATGGGTGAGAGCTTGTGGAGTCCTTCTCTGGAGAGGATCCTTCGCAGGACGAGATCACCAGCTTTGAGGGTGCGGGGGCGTATGTTGCGGTTGTGATAGAGACGCAAGGGCTGCTGGTATCGGGCGGCGCGTAGGGCAGCCTAGCGAAGGGCTTCCTCGAGGAGCAACAGATCAGCCTCTCGCGAGCCGTCCTGATGAGCCTCGTTGAAGGTGAGGACTCATGGAGACCCATGGTTGAGCTTAGAAGGAAGGACCGCTTCCGCTCCATAGACGCGGAAGAAGGGAGTTTCGCCAGCAGGCTTGGTTCCTGTCGTGCGGATATACCATAGCACAGACTGGAGCTCGTCAAGCCAGCCTTTGCCGCAGGCGTCAAGCTTTTTCTTGAAGCTTCGTGTCTTGAGGACCTTGAGGACCTCCGCGTTAGCACGCTCGGCCTGGCCGTTGCTTCGCGGGTGCGCCACGGAGGCGTAGCAGATCTGCGTGCCAAGGCTGGCGCAGTATGACTTGAAGAGGCCGCTCGTGAACCAAATGTCGGAATCGGGGCTCTGAGGACCCTGGTTCGAACACTGGGGGCACGCTCGTGAAGTGCGAGCCGTTGTCAGTGATGATGCTATTGGGGATGCCAAAGCGGCTCACGAGGCCCTTGATGAACTTGATGGCTGATCCTGTCGGGATGGTGCGGACAGGCTCCAGTTCTGCCCACTTGGTGAACTTGTCGATGGCGACGTAGAGGTAGCGGTAGCCGCCAGCTATGCGTGGGAAGGGCCCCAAAATATCCAGCCCCCAGACTGCGAAGGGCCAGGAGAGTGGGATCATCTAGAGGCCTTGTGCCGGCTGGTGGATTTGCTTGGCGTGGAACTGGTAGGCTTCGCAAGATTGGACCAGCTCGGTGGCGTCTTGAAGCGTGGTGGGCCAGTAGAAGCCGCTGCAGAACACCTTGCCGGCGAGGGTGTGCGATGAAGAGTGGTGGCCGCAGTATCCACTGTGGATGTCGGCAAGCAGCTCGCGACCTTGCTCTTCGGAGATGCACCGCAACGCGACGCCATTGGGGCACCTACGGTAGAGTTCACCATCCTTCAAGCAGTAGGTTGTGGCCTGGTAGGCCACGCATTCGGCCTCGGAGTCCTTCTCTGGGAGGGTGCCGTTCTCCAGATAGGTCTTGAATTCATTGGCCCAGCTGTCAGCTTGTGGCTCCAGCGCCAGCAGCAGGCGAGCGCCTGACAATGGGCCGCAATCGGGTGCGCCTGAGGGTGGTGCGGGAGGGAGCTCCTCATGAGGCGCTGTGGCGCTAGCGGTAGGCGGCGTAGCTAACGGCTTCAAGAGCCTTTCCTCGAAGACGCCAAGCCTTTGAGGCTCGCGGCGAGACACCCGCTTGGCGATGTCATCTGCTTCCTTGTTGCTGCTGCGAGGGACATGCTGGAGCTCCATGCTGAGGAAGCACTTCTCGAGCTTGCACACCTCATCCAGATAGGCGGCCATGTGCTCATCCTTGGGCGTGTAGCTTTTGTTGGAGAAGCTAACGAGGAGCTGAGAGTCACCCTTGATGATGATGCACTTGATGCCCAGAGCAGAGGCAGCCTTGAGCCCGGCGATGAGGCCTTCATACTCTGCGATGTTGTTGGAGACCTTGTCGTCATGCTTGAAGCAGAGTTGGACAGCGTAGTAGAGCTTTTCTCCTGTTGGCGAGGTGAGCACGACACCAGCCCCCGCGCCCTAGCAGGAGAACGCGCCATCGAAGTGCACGGTCCAGCCACTGGGTGTTTCGTCCCCAGGCAGGAGGGATTCGTCCTCGTGAGGCTCCTCTTGGTGCGGGTCCGTCCATTCTGCCACAAAGTCCGCCAAGGTTGCGCCCTTGATGGTCCTTGTGGTACAGAATTCCAATTCGAAGACCTACAGCTCAATGTTCCACTCGGCGACGCGCCAGCGGCGTTGGGGCTGCGCAGGACTTGCTCTAGGGGATAGGATGTGATCACCTTGATGGGATGGCCCTGGAGTAGTGGCGCAGCTTCCTGGAGGCGATGAGGAGCGCGAGGAGGAGCTCTGCTGTATGGGGTATCGCTCGCGCGCATCCCGCAGCACCATGCTGACGAAGTACACGGGGTGCTCGACGAGGCGCGTGGTTGCGGCGACAACTTTCCCTCCGTAGGGTCCAAGAGGCTCATGAGGCTCAGAGGGCTCGGGAGGCAGCTCGAGAGGTGGCTCATCGGGGGGGCTCCTGAGAAGGGCCCTCGGCAGGTGATGGCGCGGCCTCGGCAGGCTTCTTCTGGATGCAGGTGCGTTCCTCCATTACTACCACCAGGGCCGCGCTGGCCGTCTGAGGGGTGGCTGCCAAGTATAGGAGTAGGGGCTCACGGGAGCATGGCACGACCATGATGGGCGGGCTTGTCAGGTACCTCTTGAGGTCCTCGAAGGCCGCGTCAGCCTCAGGAGTCCACTTGAAGGGGTCAGATCTCTTCATGAGCTTGAAGAACGGCAGGGCTCACTCGCCGAACTTGGAGATGAAATGCCCAAGCGAGGCCATGCATCCCGCTAGGCACTGCATTTCCTTGAGGTTCTGGGGAGGGCGCATCCTCTCGATGGCCTTGATCTTCTCGGGGTTTGCCTCAATGCCGCGGAGGGAGACCAGAAAGCCAAGCAGCTTGCCGGAAGGGACTCCGAAGACACACTTCTCGGGGTTGAGATTGAGGTTGACCTTGCGCAGGTTGGCGAACATTTCCTCGAGGTCTGCGATGAGGGACCAGGCCTCGCACATCTTGACAACGATGTCGTCGACGTAGGCCTCCGCATTTCTTCCCATCTGGGGCCCCAGGGCGATGCGCATCAGCCTCTGGAAGGTGGCTCGGGCGCTCCTCGGGCCGAAGGGCATGCAGATGTAGCAGTATATATCACGCAGGGGATGATGAAGGCCGTTCTCTCCACATCTTCCGTTGCCATCTTGATCTGGTGGTAGCCTGAGAAGGCGTCTAGGAAGCACAACAACTCACACCCGGCGGTGGAGTCCACGATCTAGTCGATGCGAGGCAACGGGAAGGGATCTTGAGGGCAGTCTTTGTTGAGGCTCGTGAAGTCGACGCACATTTGCTCCTTGCCGCCTTTCTTAGGTACTACGACTGGGTTGGCGAGCCAGTCGGGATGGCACACCTCGCGGATGACTCTTGCCTCTTGCAGCTTCTGGACTTCTTTGACGATGAACTCTTACTTCTCTGGCACCTGGCGCCGTGCCTTTTGTTTCACGGGGCGTGCGTTGGGACACACCGCTAAGTGCCGCTCGATCACCTCCCTTGGCATACCGGACAAATCTGATGCTGTCCAAGCGAACACATTCGCATTTGCCTGAAGGAAGGCGACGAGCGCGCCTTCCTAAGTAGGGGAGAGGCCAGGGCCGATGGTGAAGGCAGGGCCTGAGCCGCTGCCGTCCACCGACACTTTCTTCGTCTCGGCGCACACCTGAGAGAACTGCTTCTTCCTCACGGGTGCGGCCTCGGGAGGCTCGACGTCATCTTCATCAGCGGGGTAGGCGGTGGCGGCAGCCTTGTAGGCGCTCTTGAGGGAGCGGACCGCGTCCTTCTCGTCACAGCGGACAGTGATGATGTCGCTGCAGCCCGGCATCTTGAGGGTGTTGTAGGCGTGATGGGTCACTGCCATGAACTTGGTGAGCGTGGGGTAGCCCAAGATGGCGTTGTACGGCAGGCCGATGTGCGCCACATCGAAGTCGATGAGCTCAGTGCAGTAGTCCTTGCGGGTGCCGAAGGTGACGGGAAGGCGCACCGCCCCAGAGGCAGCGTGGAACCATCAGTGATGCCTGAGAAGGGCCTCGTCGGCATCAGCTGCTCGTAGGGCACTTGGAGCTTCTCGAAGGTCTTGATGGAGATCACGTTGAGGCCTGCGCCTCCGTCGACGGCGTCTTGGTGACAACAACGTTGCTGATGGTGGGGGTGCACAACATGGGGATCGTGCCCACAGCCTCCGTGGACCTGGGGTGGTCCTTGGAGTTGAAGGAGATAGCGTACTGCGACCACTTGACGGGCTGAGAAGCCTCAGGCCTCGGGAGGGCTGCGTTCACCTTGCGAGAGAACTGCTTGCAGTGGCGGTTGGACGAGGGGCCTGGGCCCCGCCAAGGATGCAAGCCACCTTGCGAGGCTCCTGGTAGCCCCCGGCACCCTCGTCAGGCTGGTTGCCGCTGTTCCTTCGAGGCGGTGGCGGCAGCAGCGGCAGAGCGGCGTTGGCCTGAGGATTGGCCTGCCACGGCTGGTCGCGCCAGCCCTGCCTGAAGTTGTTGTTGCCGTTGTTGCCGTGATCGCCCCAGCGGTTGTTGTTGCGGCCGCCTCCGCGGCCGGCGCCACGATCGTTGCGGCCGCCGCGCCCGTCCTGGCGGCTCTCACAAAGCAGCTGGAGCTCGCGGCAGTCTTCGGTGTTGTGGGAGAACATGTCGTGGTAGGCGCAATACGGGTGACCATCCTTCTTGGGCTTGTCGCGGTCGCGACTGCGCTTCTGCTCAGGCTCCGCCGCAAGCACGGCAAAGCCCGTATGCTTGGCGTCCTTGCTCTTGGCCTTGGCAGCATCGGGCGCCACATCTGGGTCATTGTGGATGAAGAGGCAGCCCTCCTCAGCCTTGGCGCACCTGTCGGCGAGGTCGAACAGCTCGACCACGGTGTCAAGCTCATCGTTGATGGCGAGCTTCTCGCGCATCTGGACGTCCGTGACACCGGAGGAGAACGCGGAGATGATGGCGGCGTCGGAGGCGCGCGGAACTTGTTGCGCACTTGGCTGAAGCGCTGGATGTACTTGCAGAGAGTCTTGTCAGGGCGCTGGTGCATGGTGCGCAAGTCGTTGAGCGTGAGGGGGCACTCGTGCATGCCCATGAAGTTAACGATGAACTGCCGGCACAGCTCGGCCCACGAAGAAATCGACGCTTTGGGAAGGTTCATGAGCCAAGAGCGCGGCGCATCCTTGAGGGCCATGGGGAACCAGTTCGCCATGACCTTGTCGTCACCGTTCGCCGCCTCGATGCTCAGAGTGTCGAGCTGTAGGAACTCTGTGGGGTTGGGGGTGCCATCGTAGCGAGGAGGCAGGTCCGGCTTGAATTTCGTAGGCCACAGCACATAGCGCAGCTCATGGGTGAAGGCGCGGCATCCCCCATTGCTGGAGGCGACACCGCCAGCGAGGGCTGCACGGTTCTGGCCACCGCGACCTCCTGGATGGTACGGTCCTGGCGCTGGAGCTGCTGCTCGAGGAGCACACGTGTGTCGGGCGGCGCGCGGCGGACAATCTGGCAGTTGGCCTCGTCTTGGTCCGGTGAGGACGTGCCGTGGGATGGCTCTAGCGCCAGGACCCCGTTGGACGGAGGAGGCGGTGGAGGCGCACCATGTGCCACCTCCCCGGCCTGTAGCGATGGAGGGTGGAGCGAGTGAGAGGGCGCATGGGCGTCTCCGGCGGCGTTGACGAGCTCGGTGATGCGGGCGAGCCAGGCGTCGTAGCCGGCATCGGTGGGGCGGTAGCGCAGCAGCTCATGCTCCATGAGCAGTGCGGCCTGCGGGCCTGGCAGGTCGCGGCGGGCGAGCGAGGAGGCAGTGGCGGTGTGGCCAGTCGGCTGCACGGACGGATCGAGGGAGGAGGCCCGCTGCTCCCTAGCAGCGGGGTCGGTGGCGGCGCCGGCGTGGCGACGATGGTTGTTGTTGGCAGCGGGCTACGTCTGGGCCACGCGGACCGCCCCGTACTCTGCGCGCTCGCGGCGAGCGTCAGGCATGGCGATGTCGAAGCGGACGGAACGGAAGTGAACCCCCTACCTGGCGTGCCAAATGTCGGAATCGGGGCTCCGGGGACCCTGGTTCGAACACTGGGGGCACGCTCGTTCCTACCAGCTAGACGGTGACCACGTCAAGGCTACGGCGAGAGCACGCTACGCGCAAGGCACGTCAGGGGACACATCAGCTACCTAGGTTCGGGCCACCTCACGGTGTAAAACCCTACTCCTGCTTGTGTTTGGGATTATTGTGGGCAAGAGATTTCTCGCGTACAAGATTGAGGAAGAAGGAAGCCATCCACCCACCCTACGGTGGCAACACTGCCCCTTTTATAGCCGCCTCGGTCCTCTTCCCCCAAAAATGTTGGCGGGAAGGGTAGCCACACAATGGCGGTTTTGAAAGGGGACAGGCGCCCAGGCTTATCCTGACAAAAGGCGGTCTTCGCCTGCAATGGTGTTATCCATGACGCGCCGGTGGGCTCGGTGATGACCTCCGCCCTGCGCAGCTTATCGTCCAGGTCTTCATACACCAAATGGGCAGCTTTGGGACTTGCTTTGGGGGTGGGCAGCTGGTGCTGCCCCCTTAGCACCAAAGAGGAAATCCTCCTTGTCAGCGCCTGCTGGTACGGCTCCTGTCGCTGTCGTCGTCTTGCCGGGATGCGTCACCCACGTGGGGAGCACGTGATCCCGCGGCCAGCGCCTAGCGGCACCCGGCACGGGTGGCTTCGGGAGGCTGCCTCAGGAGGCCTCCTCGGGAGGCCGCCTCGCGAGGGGGCCTCGTGAGGCTTCCTGCTGCTGCTGCTAAGTCTTGGTGGCTATCGGGCCCATGGAACCCGGGGTATCCAGGCCCGTCTGCCTTTGGCCCAGGGCGCGACGCCTGGAGCGTGCCCGGCGGGCCGTCGCCACCAAGTGTCTCGCCATGCCCCCTCATGGGGCCCTAGCCTCCTGAGGCCCCCTCCTCAGGGAGTAGCAGGCAACGCTCAGCACCACCATAAACAGCCTCGCGAGGTCCCCTCACGAGGCGGCTTCCCGAGTCCCCTCACGAGGCGGCTTCCCAAGGTGGCCTTCCGAGGCCCCCTCCCGCAGGCGCTTGAGGAGAAGACCGTTCGGCATGTCGCGCGGACTGGAGCCCATCACGTGGGTGACGCGCGCGGCGACGAGCAGCGACAGAGGCCGCGCCAGCAGGCGCGAATGCAGATGGTTTCCTCTTTTGTGCTAGGGAACCAGGGCCAGCTATCTACTCCCCAAAGCAACCCCAAAGGTTGCCCGATCGGCAAAGAAAGACCAAGACGGCGGGCACGCAGGGCGGAGGTCATCACCGAGCCCACCGGCGCGTCATGGATCATGCTTTGGCAGGCGAAGACCACCTTTAGTCAGGATAGCCTGAGCGCATGTCCCCTTTCAAAACCGCCAAGTGTGGCAACCCTTCCCGCCTAAGTTTCGAGGGGGAAGAGGATCAAGGCGGCATAAAAGGGGTAGTGCAGCCACCGTAGCAGGGAGGGATGGATCATCTTCAACCTTGTACGCAAGAACTCTCTCATCCACGATAATCTCAACCACAAAGCAGGAGTAGGGTCTTACACCGCAAGGTGGCCCGAACCTGGGTAAACCGCTGTGCCTTTGCCCGTCCTACGCTAGCGCGCTCTCGCCGTAGTCTCGCTGCAGCACTGCCGTGGTAGGGGAAGAAGTAGTAGAACGAGCTCACCCCAGTGTTCGAACCTTTGGGTCCCCGGAGCCCCACTTCCGACATTTGGCGCGCCAGGTAGGGGTGCGCTACTGTTCCTCTGCTCGACCTTCAGCTCCACCAGTCCCATGGCAGACGCACGTCGCGAGCGCGCTGAGCGCAGGGCTGGCCACGTGGCCCAGACGGAGCTAGTGGCCCGCAGCAATCGCCGCCGCCCCGACGCCGAGGCTACCGCCGCCACCGACCCCGCTACCCGCGAGCAGCAGGCCTCCTCCTTGCACCCCTCCATGCGAGCGGACGGCCACACCGCCACGGCCTCCTCCCCCGCCAACCGTGGGCCGCCGAACCCGCAGGCCGCGCTGCTCATGGTCGGCAACGACGCCTGGCTTGGTCGCATCACCAAGCTCGTCAACGTCGCCGGGGACGCTACGGCGCCTTCTCACTCGCTCCGCCCTCCACCGTCTCGTGCTGGGGACCCGACGTACGGCACCCCCCTGCCGCCTCCTCTGCGTGACGAGCACGCCGGGCCCCAGCGCAGCGCGTGGGCTCGTGAGCCGTCCCGCGGCGCGTCTTCTCCGGACCACTGCGAGCCCAGCTGCCAGATCATCCGCCGCGCGCCCCCCGACGTGCGAGTGCTCCTCGAGCGCTAGCGCCATCGCCAGGACCAGGCCGTTCAAGACGTTGCAGCGGCCGGGCGTCAAAACCGTGCCGCCCTCGCTGGCGGCGTCCCCACGAGTGGCGTGGGCTGCCGTGCCTTCAACCGCGAGCTGCGTCGCGTGGTCTGGCCCGCGAAGTTCAAGCCTGAGCTGCCTCCGCGCTACGACGGCACCCCCAACCCCACGGAGTTCCTCCAGCTCTACGCGCTGAGCGTCGAGGCAGCGAACGGTGGCGACAAGGTCATGGCGAACTGGTTCCCCATGGCCCTCAAGGACGGCCCGCGCTCCTGGCTCATGAACCTCCCCGAGGCTTCCATCTCGTCGTGGGCCGAGCTCTGCAGCCAGTTCATCGCCAACTTCAAGGGCACACAGGACTGCTCCCTCACCATCAATGACCTGTGGCGCGTTCGACAGCGCCCAGACGAGACCCTCCGTAAGTACATCCAGTGCTTCAGCCAGGTGCGCAACAAGATCCCGCGCGCTTCCGACGCGGCCGTCATCTTCGCGTTCTCCACCGGCGTCACGGACATCAAGATGCGCGAGAAGCTCGCCATCAACGGTGAGCTCGACTCCGTGCTCGAGCTGCTCGACCTCGCCGACAAGTGCGCCAAGGCTGAAGAAGGCCGCCTCTTCGTCCACAACGACCCCGACGCGGCGCTCGACGGCACCAAGGCCAAGAGCAAGGATGTCAAGCGCAAAGGCCCTACCGTGCTTGCGGCAGAGCCCGAGCAGAAGCGCGGCCGCGACCTCGACGAACCCAGGAAGGACAACCGGCCACTCTGCGCCTTTCACAATGTCCGCTCCCACAGCACCGAAGACTGTCATGAGCTCAAGCTGCTCTGCGACGAGCGCCAGAGCCGCCGAGACGACCGCAATGGCCATGGCGCCGGCCGCGGAGGTGGCCGTAGCGGCAACCGCTGGGACAGCCGCAACAATAACAGCAACTACCGCCAGGGCTGGCACGATCAGCCTCGTGAGGCGAATCCTCAGGCTAATGCCGCTCTCCCGCCGCTGCCTCCGCCTCCTCGGAGGAACAACGTCAACCAGCCTGACGAGGGCGCTGGGGGCTACCAGGAGCCTCGCGCGGTCGCCTGCATCCTTGGCGGGTCCCAAGCCCCCGCGTCCGTCCGCCACTTCAAGCAACTCTCTCGCGAGGTGTACGCCGCCCTCCCGAGGCCTGAGGTCACGCGGCCCCTCAAGTGGTCGCAGTACGCCATCACCTTCGACTCCAAGGACCACCCCAAGTCCACGGCCTCCACAGGCGCGCTCCCCATGCTGTGCACTCCCACCATCAGCAACGTCGCGGTCACCAAGACCCTCATCGACGGGGGTGCCGGCCTCAACGTGCTCTCCATCGAAACCTTCAAGACGCTCCAGGTGCCCTACGACCAGCTAATGCTGACCAGGCCTTTCTCCGGAGTGACCGATGGCTCCACCATTCCGCTGGGGCAGGTGCGCCTCCCCGTCACCTTCGGCACCCGCAAGAACTACCACACCGAGCTCATCGACTTCGACGTGGCGCACATCGGCCTGCCCTACAATGCCATCTTGGGCTACCCAGCTCTCACCAAGTTCATGGCGGCCACTCATCACGCCTACAACGTCCTCAAGATGCCCGGCTGCAGCGGCATCATTACCGTCGCCTGCGACGAAAAGGACGCGGCCAGCACCCTCGAGCGCGCCTACAAGGCTGCCGCTGTCGTGCACCCAGCCGACGAGGAAGCGACCGAGCCTTCCAAGGCCACGCCGGTGAAGAAGAAGCAGCTGTTTTCTCAGGACCGCGCCGAGACGAAGAAGGTGTCGGTGGACGGCAGCGGCTCCGGCCCCGCCCTCACCATCGGCACAGGCCTCCCTCCTGCATAGTAAAGCGCGCTCGTCACCTTCCTTCGGGCAAACTCGGATGTTTTCGCCTGGAAAGCATCCGACTTGTCCGGTGTGCCGAGGGAGGTGATCGAGCACCACTTAGCGGTGTGCCCCAATGAACGCCCGGTCAAGCAGAAAGCGCGGCGCCAGGCGCCAGAGAAGCAAGAGTTCATCGTCAGTGAAGTTCAGAAGCTCCAAGAAGCCGGAATCGTTTGTGAGGTGCGCCATCCCGAATGGCTCGCCAACCCAGTCGTCGTCCCTAAGAAAGGCGGCAAGGAGCGCCTGTGCGTCGACTTCACCAGCCTCAACAAGTCCTGCCCTCGTGACCCCTTCCAGCTGCCGCGAGGCGGTCAGGGCGTTGGTCCCACCGTCGGCGGCACGTGCATGCCCTTCGGGCTGAGGAACGCCGGTGCCTCTTTCCAGAGGCTGGCGCCCTTCGCACCAGGGCCTCGTGAGCCTCCCGCTCCTCGCGAGCTCCCAGCGCCTCGCGAGCCCCCTGGCTCCGAAGGAGCAGACTCCCTTGGCACGCCGCGCCGAGTGGTCTGACGTCACTACAGTGCAGTCCTGCCGGGCGCGCCCGGCGCGTCGCCCCGCGCGACCCGCACTCCTTCCCGCCGCGCCTCTCGAGCTTCGCTCCCGGAACCTTATCCTTTTGGTCGTGTAATGGATTTTACTGACTTTTACTTTGACGAATTATATTACCTACTCAATTGCCTGCTAATTTCTATGATAAATTCGACGCCGCCCGAGAGCGCCTCACGCTCGCGACCCCTCCCCTGACCAATCCCGTGAGCGGGGGCTAGGCACGGTGCCTATGCTCGGGTCCGTCCCTGCAGCGCTGCCAAATCCATGCGACTGAGCTCTGGCTCGCGGGCCTGCTCCCGTGCACGTCACCTCACCAAGGTCCTTGGCGCCTTATCTCCTCACTCAACGGCCACTGGTGAGTTAGCAAGCACTTGCCTCTCCCCCTATCGTGAGATTTTTCGACATACAGCCCTTCAGAAGTCGAGCTACGCGAAGGCCTCGCGGGCAGCCTCTCTCGAGCCGGCCTCGCGAGGCGAAGACGCTTCGAACACCGGGCCTCGCGAGCACGCCTCGCGAGCTGTGTGAGCCCCTCATGAGCCGTGGCTCACCCAACACCGCTATCCGCCAAAAGCTAAGTGTGACTGCCTCATGAGGCGCCCTTACCATCACTCAAGCCCTCTCCCCTCCCGATTCCGTGGGTGCCGGCGTTTTCTTCTGCGTAAGCCGCTTGCACGCCAAAGGGGGGCTCCCTGAGCATCGCGCCTCAGGAGCCTTCACTAGCTCACGGTGCCCCTCACCTCCTGGCCTTGTCCCGGCATCGCGACCGGACATACCAGCGACGGCTGAGGCCCGCTCAGGGGCTGGGTCCTAACGGCGTAGAGCGCTGAGGCGAGCAAAGAAAAAAAACCAGCCTCACGGGAGGACTTCGGGAGAGAATGCATGCAACCCCACGTCACAAAAGTATTAAGTTCAACACAAGAAGACGCTGTTTCACGCCCCCGCGGGGTTTACATCGGTTCAATGCAGGAGAAAGAAAAGAAAGAAAGGCCTAGGCGAGTGCGGCCCCGTCACCGTGCGCATGGTGTCCCGGCTCCAGAGTCGTCGTCGCGCGCGCCTAGTCGGAGTCCTCGTCCTCGCTCTTGACGCGGGGGGAGCCGCCGTCGCCTCCGCCCCCGCCGGAGGGGGCGACACCGTCGGGGGAGTCGTCCTCGCTGGAGGAGCCGCTGTAGCTGTCCTCACTCTCCGCGCAGCATGCCAGGCGGCTACCGGAGAGCCCGAAGATCTTCACGAAGAGTGTGGCGGCCCCGTCGTGCTTGAACTGGAGGACGTGCCCCCGCTTCAGGCCTCGGGCGAGGGCGAACGACTTCCACCCCTGCCTCAGGAACATGAAGCCCGAGGCGGTAAGCTCCGTCGCCACCCAGGAGGGGCCGTTGCAGCAACCGTCGGCCTGCACCCACAGGCCCAAGGGCGCGCGGTCCGCCATCGCCGCTACGAAGGAGTCCGGGAGCCGGAGCCAAGTGCAGGGGCTGCAATGCATGTTCACGATGAACTCGCGAGCCTCCTCCACCGAGTGGCTCCCCGCCTGGGGCGGAAGCGCAGCCGCTCCGACGTGGCCGCCTCGGCCTTGCACGCCTCGCCCGCCGTGCCCGCGGGCGGCACCCCTTCCGTGACTATTGGGCCCGGCGCCGGCGGCCGTCGAGGATCGACCACGCCCCCGGGGCGGGACCTGCGATGCGGCGGCGGAGGCACGGCCGTGCCCTCGTCCTCTCGCCATCTCTTCGGTAGTTCTAGCAAGGAGACAAGGAAGCTGGAGGAAGGAGAAGATGAGTGGGGGCTCCGGCTCTCCCTTCCCCCCTTTTTTATCTCGGCGCGGGACTCCCCTCGTCGCTCCGCCTTCTCCGGCGCCAAGATTTATGTCAGCGCGGCAGTTCCCGAGGCGTCGTGGGGAAGTGGGGGCGTCGCCCATCACATCGTGCGCCATGTGTCGCGCCTGGCTGCAGGCGGTTTGGGCCCGCGCCGTTTCGCCCCTCCGTAGGCGGGAACATGCGCGCCGCGGGCCCGGGGGCTACTGTCGGGCCCATGGAACCCGGGGTATCCAGGCCCGTCTGCCTTTGGCCCAGGGCGCGACGCCTGGAGCGTGCCCGGCGGGCCGTCGCCACCAAGTGTCTCGCCATGCCCCCTCATGGGGCCCTAGCCTCCATAGGCCCCCTCCTCAGGGAGTAGCAGGCAACGCTCAGCACCACCATAAACGGCCTCGCGAGGTCCCCTCATTAGGCGGCTTCCCGAGTCCCCACATGAGGCGGCTTCCCGAGGTGGCCTTCCGAGGCCCCCTCCCGCAGGCGCTCGAGGAGAAGACCGTTCGGCATGTCGCGCGGACTGGAGCCCATCACGTGGGTGACGCGCGCGGCGACGAGCAGCGACAGAGGCCGCGCCAGCAGGCGCGGATGCAGATGGTTTCCTCTTTTGTGCTAGGGAAGCAGGGCCAGCTATCTACTTCCCAAAGCAACCCCAAAGGTTGCCCGATCGGCGAAGAAAGACCAAGACGGCGGGCGCGCAGGGCAGAGGTCATCACCGAGCCCACCGGCGTGTCATGGATCATGCTTTGGCAGGCGAAGACCACCTTTAGTCAGGATAGCCTGAGCGCCTGTCCCCTTTCAAAACCGCCAAGTGTGGCAACCCTCCCCGCCTAAGTTTCGAGGGGGAAGAGGACCAAGGCGGCATAAAAGGGGCAGTGCAGCCACCGTAGCAGGGAGGGATGGATCATCTTCAACCTTGTACGCAAGAACTCTCTCATCCACGATAATCTCAACCACAAAGCAGGAGTAGGGTCTTACACCGCAAGGTGGCCCGAACCTGGGTAAACCGCTGTGCCTTTGCCCGTCCTACGCTAGCGCGCTCTCACCGTAGTCTCGCCGCAGCACTGCCGTGGTAGGGGAAGAAGTAGTAGAACGAGCTCACCCCAGTGTTCGAACCTTTGGGTCCCCGGAGCCCCATTTCCGACAGTGGCCAGCTCCTTGTGGAGGGGTTCTCGTGAGGCTGGCGCCTCGCGAGGTGTCTTGCGGCGCCCGTGGCTGGGCCGCCTCTTGGGCCTTCGCCAGGCGTTGCTTCCTGGGCCGCAGGCAGACGGGCCGTGGTACCCTGGTTCCCACTGGCCCGACAATCATAAATAGCAATCAAGCAGGATGTAGGCTTTTACCTCCACCGTGAGGGACCGAACCTGGGTAAACTCGCGTCTCTCGATTCCGACCAACCCCGTTCAAGCCACCACCTAATTGCGATGGCCTCACAACTTAGTCCTTTCCTGAGGACATATGCCGTGACAAAACCACGACACTAGTTGTAACAACTTATTTGACCTCGATCATACCAATGCGGGCACGCAACTCCTGGAACCGAGTGCTTCTAAGAGATTTGCTAAGGATTTCCGTGAACTGGTCACCTGTGGTGATGTAGGCTATGTTGATCTTCCCACCTTCGGTGCACTCAAGAATGATGTGATACCGCGCTTCAATGTGTTTGTTCCAGTCGTGAAGCACCGGGTTCTTGCACAACTGAATTACGGATTTGTTGTCGATGAAGATCGGGGCAGCGCCAACGTCCTTCTTGAGCATGTCGCTATGAAACCTGCTTAGCCACACCACTTGGCATGCTGTTGTGGTTGCGTTGACATACTCGGCCTCGCACGAAGACAAGGCCACAATCTTCTGCTTCTGGGACTGCCAAGTGACCAAACTACCACCCAGGATGAACACACTCTCAAACGTGCTCTTCTAATCATCGATGTCTCCGGACATGTCCGAGTCACTGTAACCGACGAGCGTCCCATCGCCTTGGCTTGTGTACCTTCACCCATACCTGCGTGTACCAGCAACATAGCGCAGCAGGTGCTTGATGGCAACGAGATGCGCAGCCATGGGTGCCTCCATAAACCAAACTGACATAGCCCACGACGAAGGTGATGATAGGGCGCGTATGGACGAGCTAGCACAACCCACCGACGATTTTGCGGTAGTGAGTGGCGTCCACGGGGGGCTCAGAGCTCTCTTTGCTTAGCTTGAGTCGAGGCACCATTGGCACATGAACCATATTGCAATCCACCATGCCCGCGAGCCCAGGAACTTGCCAACGCATGCCACTGCTACTTGTGAGCTGCGTTGGGATTTTCCCCGAAGAGGAAGGGTGAAGAAATATAGTAGCGGATAAGTATTTCCCTCAGTGAGAACCAAGGTTATCGAACCAATAGGAGAACCACGCAAATTCCCGTCGTCAGCACCTACACACACAAAAGCAAACGCTTGCACCCAACGCGGGGAAGAGTGTTGTCAATCCCCTTGAACTCGTTACTTGCAAGGATTAATTCTGATAGTGGTAGATATGTAAAAATAAAAGTAAAAACAAAAGTATAAAATTGCAGCAAGGTATTTTTAGTTTTAGTAATATGATTAAGGTAGACCCAAGGGCCATAGTTTTCACAGGAGGCTTCTCTCTCAAAATAATAGAGTACGTTGGGTGAACAAATTACTGTTGGGCAATTGATAGAAAAGCGCATAGTTATGATGTTATTCATGGCAATGATCACATATATAGGCATCACGTCCGTGACAAGTAGACCGACTCCTGCCTGCATCTATACTATTACTCCACCAATCGGCCGCTCTCCAGCATGCATCTATGGTATTAAGTTCATAACAAACAGAGTAATGCCTTAAGCAAGATGACATGATGTAGACAAAGTAAACTCAAGCAATATGAATAAACCCCATCGTTTTATCCTTAGTAGCAACAATACAATACGTGCCTCGCTACCCCTTCTATCACGAGGTGAGGACATCGCAAGATTGAACCCACTACAAAGCACCTCTCCCACTGAAGATAAATCAATCTAGTTGGCCAGACCAAACAGATAGATCGGAGAGAAATACAAGACTATCATAATCATGCATAATAAAGTTAAGAAAATACTCAATTACTTTCAATGAATAATCTGATCATAAACCCACAATTCATCGGATCCCAACAAACACACCGCAAAAGAAAATTACATCGGATAGAACTCCATGGAGATCATGGAGGACATTGTATTGAAGATCAAAGAGAGAGAAGAAGCCATCTAGCTACTAGCTATGGACCCGTAGGTCTGTGGTGAACTACTCACACATCATCGGAAGGGCAGTAAGGTTGATGTAGAAGCCCCCGTGACGGATTCCCCCTCCGGCAGAGTATCAGAAAAGGCCTCCAGATGGGATCGCGGAAGAACAGAGACTTGCGGCTGCGAAAAAATTGTTTCGGGTGGCTCTCTGGGGGTTTCCCAATATTTGAGAATTTATAGAAGTGGAATTAGGTTAGACGGAGCCATGTGGGGCCCACAAGGCATCAGGACGCGCCCTATTGCCTTGCCTTCTGGTCTCCTCCCGAAGCTTCTAGGGTCTCTTATGTCCAGAAAAAAACGTCAAAAAGTTTCGTAGCGTTTGGACTCCGTTTGGTACTGATTTTCTAGAAAACCAAAAACAGGCAAAAAACAGCAACTGGCACTAGGCACTGGGTTAATAGGTTAGTTCCCAAAAATGATATAAAATTGCATATTAAAGCATATAAAGTATCCAAGATTGATAATATAATAGCATGAAACAAACAAAAATTATAGATACGTCAGAGACGTATTAGCCACCCGAGACAACACGATGTTATCCGCCATCTGCTTCACCTCGATGCCCAAATAGAAGTTCAGCAACCCAATGTAGCTCATGCGCAACTGCACCATCATCTCCCTTGAACTTCGTAATCTCCTCTGCGTTCACGCTGGTGATGATAAGGTCGTTGACATACACCCCGAGCAAGAGCCGAGCCCCCTTCCCTCGAGCATACATGGCATGCTTCGAGGTTTTGCTAGTGAAGTCGAGGCCCTTGAGGGTGTTGTCAAACTTGGCGTTCCACGGCCGCGGTGCTTGCCGTAGACAGTACAAGGCTTTTGTGGAGGCGATACACCTTATGCTCCTCAACATCACGGGCGAAGCCAACTGCACGACGTACACTTCCTCCTGCGGATCTCCATTGAGGAACGCCAATTTGACATTGAGGTGGTGGAGTTGCCAGCCGAGTTGGCTGAGGACGGCCAACATGACCCACATGGAGCCAAGCCTCGTGACAGGGGCGAAGACCTCGTCTCGATGCCCTCCCGATGCACAAAGAGCTTAGCAATGAGCCGCTCCTTGTGTCTGAACATGGCACGGATGGTGTCCTTCTTGAGCTTATACACCACTTCAGGCCGATGGGCCGGTGTCCCGCGAAGATATTGGTGAGTGTTCATGTACCGATTTCTTCAATGGAGCCCGGCTCTTTGAGCATTGCCCGATGCCAGCTGTCAAGGGGCTCAACATCGGCGAATGTCATGGGCTCCTCCTCGCGAGAAGAAGGCGATCTACCATTGCCACCGGTTGAGCGGGTCAACCAAGAAGGTTGGTGATGTGGAAAAACCGATGCATGAGGACGGCATCATCATCAATGTCGAAGAGGTCCGAGCGCTCCAAGGGAGGGAAGACAGACTTGATCTCCCCATTAGTTACATCCATCGCATGCGGACTGCCAGGATTGGCTGCCATGGCAACGATTTGGGTGGCCACGAAAGGACTGGCTGCCTTGGAAGCGTTTCACTCCGGCTTGACTGTTGTTGCTGCGGGCGTAACCGGACCGGCTGTCATGCGAGTGTTTTTGGCTACCATGGCAACATGTCTCGACGCCGATCCGCTGGGCACTGATACGTCTCCATCGTATCTATAATTTTTGATTGTTTCATGCCAATATTCTACAACTTTCACATACTTTTCGCAACAATTTATATCATTTTCTTGGACTAACATATTGATCCAGTGCCTAGTACCAGTTCCTGTTTGTTGCATGTTTTTTGCTTTGCAGAAAATCCATATCAAACGAAGTCCAAACGCGATAAATTTTTTACGGAGATTTATTTTGGAATATATGTGATTTTTGGGAAAAATAATCAACGCGAGACGATGCCCGAGGGGCCCACAAGATCAGAGGCCACGCCCCCCTACCATGGCCGCGCCCAGCAGGCTTGTGGCTACCCCGTAAGGCGGTTGGGGCCCTTCTTTCACCGAAAGAAAGATAATTTCTGGATAAAAATCCCCACAAAATTTCAGCCCAATCGGAGTTACGGATCTCTAGGAATATAAGAAACGGTGAGCGGCTAGAAAACGGGAACGTGAAACAAAAGAGAAACAGAGAGAGGGATCCAATCTCGGAGGGGCTCCTGCCCTCCGGGAGCCATGGCAGCCATGGACCAGAGGGGAAACCCTCCTCCCATCTAGGGGAAGGCGAAGCAAGAAGAAGAAGGAGGGGGGCTCTCTCCCCCTCTCTTCCGGTGGCGCCGGAGCACCGCCGGGGGAGCCATCGTGACGGCAATCTACACCAACAACTTCGCCGCCGTCAACACCAACTCTCTCCCCCTCTATGCAGCGGTGTAACCTCTCTATTCCCGCTATAATTCACTACGTGAGCATGGTGCTTAACACTATATATTATTATCCAATGATGTGTGGCAATCCTATGATGTTTGAGTAGATTTCTTTTGTCCTATGGGTTAATTGTGGTATGGTGTGATTGATATGAGTTTTATGTTGATATGGTGTTGTCCTATGGTGCCCTCTATGTAGCGCAAGCGTATGGGATTACCGTTGTAGGGTTTGCAATACGTTCATAATTCGCTTATAGTGGCTGGCTAGAGTGACAGAAGCTTACACCCGAGTAAGGGGGTTGTTGCGTATGGGAGTAGAGGGGACTTGTTACTTAATGCTACGGTTGGGTTTATAGATCTTTAGTAGTTTCGAATGCTTGCTAGAGTTCCAATCATAAGTTCATATGATCCAAGTACGGAAAGTATGTTAGCTTATGCCTCTCCCTCATTGCATATAAGGTAAAGCGAACGTTAAGTGTGCGTAGAGTTGTATCGGTGGTCGATAGAACTTGAAGGGAATATTAATTATACCTTTAGCTCCTCATTGGGTTCGACACTCTTATTTATTGAAAAAGCTACAATTGATCCCCTATACTTTTGGGTTATCAAGACCTTTTTCTGGCGCCGTTGCCGGGGAGCAATAGCGTGGGGTGAATATTCTCGTGTATGCTTGTTTGCTTTATCACTAAGTAGTTTTTATTTTCTATTCCACTAAGTAGTTTTTTATTTTCTGTTTTAAGTTGTTTTTTATCTTTTGTTATGGATATGGAACACGAAATACCAAAAAAATTAGTTGTACTTGCTACTCATGGAGATGGGGAACCTCCTAAAACCCTCGATGCTGGTTATGTGGAAAACATTAAATACTACTTTGATAATCCTGATAAATCCCCGTTTAACTTGATAATGGGAGATACTTTGGATCAACGGGAATACTTTAGGGATTATCGCTTGTCACAAAAAGGGGAACACTTATGGGATCAAAATGATTATTTGCAATGGTATGCTTGGAATTTATGCTTAAGATATGATTATACTTGTTGCTCTAAGATGAAATGAAACCTTGGCTTCTTATGCTAACGGTGTATATGATTACTATGATGTGGAACAAATAGAAGAATTTGTTGCTTTTAAGTGTGCTTATGAAATTGAATCTTTGTTTGAAAAGTATGAAAATTATGATGATGCTGTTTATAGATCTGAAAATTATGTTATACTGAAATATTGCTATGAGAATTATAAATACAATGCCCATATTGATGAATTTATTGAGAAAGTCTCCGCTGTCCAAGAAGAGACTAATATTTTGCAAGAATCTATGGAAGAAGAAATTGCTGAAACTGTGAGCTCATTAGATGAAAAACATGAGGAGGAGAGCGAAGAACAAAAGGAGGAAGAGCGGATTAGCTACTCGTGCCCACCTTTTGATGAGAGTAACCCTTCAACTCATACATTGTTTAATTTCCCTTCGTGCTTACCGAAGGATGATTGCTATGATCCCTTGGATTCGTTTGAAATATCCCTTTTTGATGAAATTGATGCTTGCTATGCTTGTGTCCATGATGCCAATATGAATTATGGTTATGGAGATGAACTTGCTATAGTTCCTTATGTTAAGATTGAAATTGTTGCTGTTGCACCCATACATGATAGTCCTATTATGTTTTTGAATTCTCCCAACCACACTATATCGGAGAAGTTTGCTCTTATTAAGGATTATATTGATGGGTTGCGTTTTACTATTGCACATGATGATTTTGATGAATATAATATGCATGTGCTTGCTGTTCCTACTTGCAATTATTATGAGAGGGGAACCACATCTCCACCTCTCTATGTTTCCAGTACGATAAAATTGCAAGAAACTGTTTATACTATGCATTGGCCTTTACTTGATGTGCATGAATTGTTCTTTTTTGACATGCCGATGCATAGGAAGAGAGTTAGACTTCGTCATTGCATGATATATGTTGCTTTGTGCTCATAACTAAATTACAAATCATTGTTAATTAAAATTGGATTTGATATACCTTGGTATCTGGGTGGATCGATTACTTGAGCACTATATGCCTAGCTTAATGGCTTTAAAGAAACCGCTGCCTGGGAGACAACCCATAATTTTTAGAGAGTCACTTTATTCTGTTGTGTGCTTTTAAAAAGTTTAAAAACAAAAAAATATATAGAGGGGAACCTAAAACTTTTCAAAAAGAAAAGTGAAAGTGAGAAAGACGAACACCGTTGAAGTGGGGGACGTCCTTGAACTTTGTTCATGCCCATGGAAACTTTTGAAATCTTGATTATAGAAACTAGCAAAAAATAATAATTATCCCCATGTTCAAATCCATTGTATTATAAAAATAATGTGCCAAGATTTACCTTTAGGGTGTTTAAATTGCTTGTTTGGTGTGTGCTGTGCAAAAACAGAAACTTTTGTTGTAGTATTTGAATTTACATATTTTACTGAAGCATGCAAAAATTCTGAAATTTTTACACAATACTTATATGCAAATATTTTATTACGTCCTATTTTTTCAGAATTGTTGGAGTTACATAAGTATATGTTTCATCTTCATCTTTACAGACTGTCCTGTTTTCACAGATTGCTGTTATAGTTTCTTTATTTGCGTATGTTTGAAATCTTGTTGAGACCCATTGACATGGGAGCCATAGAATTGTGATAACATACAGTGGGTAATGTTTTATTATAATTATACAATAATGTTACAGAAGTACATGATGGGATTTGATGTTATATGTACTAACCTCTCTAATAAAAAGTTCAGTTAAGTTTTGTGTGGATGAAGTGTTCGAAGATCGAGGAGGTATCGATATGAAAAGAATAAGGAGAGACAAGATTTCAAGCTTGGGGATTCCCAAGGCACCCCAAGTAAATATTCAAGGAGACTCAAGCGTCTAAGCTTGGGGATGCCCCGGAAGGCATCCCATCTTTCTTCGACAATTATCGGTATGTCTCGGTTTTTGTTTTGTTCACATGATATGCGTAAATTCTTGGAGCGTCTTTTGTGTTTATATTTTTCCTTTTATTTTATGCACCATGCTGGTATAAGATAGTCCTTGGTTGATTTATAGAATGCTCTTTGCACTTCACTTATATCTTTTGAGTATGGCTTTATAGAATGCTTCATGTGCTTCACTTATATCATTTCAAGTTTGGATGCCTGTTTCTCTACATAGGAAAACTGTTATTTGTAGAGTGCTCTTTTGTTTCACTTATATTTATTAGAGCGTGGTCTATGTAGAAAGAATTAAACTCTCATGCTTCACTTATATCTATTTAGAGAGTTAACAGGAATTGGTCATTCACATGGTTATTTATAAAATCCTACATAAAACTTGTAGAACACTGGATATGATATGTTTGATTCCTTGCAATAGTTTTGCGATATTGAGGTGGTAATATTGGGGCATGCTAGTAAAAGAATTAAAGTTGAGTATTAATAATGGTGTTAAGGGAAGTAAGTCTTTACGGAAGTAAATCCTCGCGCATGTAAAGTGGTGGCCGCTGACATTAGCAGTGAGGTCGGAGCATGATTTATCGTTGATTGAGTCTTTGTGTTGTTCGGATCGGGGGCGCGCGATGGTTAACTCCTCCCAACCTCCCCCCTAGGAGCATGCGAGTAGTACTTTGCTTCGAGGGCAAGTAGGCTTTACAATAAATATGTGAGTTCTTTATAACTAATGTGCGTCCATGGATTATACGCACTCTCACCCTTCCGTATATTGTTAGCCTCTTTGGTACCGTGCATTGCCCTTTCTCACCTCGAGAGTTGGTGCAAGCTTCGCCGGTGCATCCAAACCCCGTGATATGATACCCTCTATCACACATAAGCCTCCTTATATCTTCCTCAAAACAGCCACCATACCTACCTATCATGGCATTTCCATAGCAATTCCGAGATATATTGCCATGCAACTTCCATCATCATCTTATACATGACTTGAGCATTCATTTTCATATTGCTTTGCATGATCGTAAGATAGATAGCATGATATTTTCATGGCTTGTCCATTTTTTGATATCTTTGCTACGCTAGATCATTGCACATCCTGGTACACTGCCAGAGGCATTCATATAGAGTCATCCTGTATAGTTTTTTATCGAGTTGTAAGTAAATAGAAGTGTGATGATCATCATTATTAGAGCATTGTCCCAGTGAGGAAAGTATGATGGAGACTATGAGTCCCCCACAAGTCGGGATGAGACTCGGATGAAGAAAAGAAAAAGAAAAAAAGGAGGCCAAAAAGAGCCCATAAAAAAAGCAAAAAAATAAAACAAAAAGAATTGAGAGAAAAAGAGAGAAGGGGCAATGTTACTATCCTTTTCCACACTTGTGCTTCAGAGTAGCACCATGTTTTTATATAGAGAGTCTCTTGAGTTGTCACTTTCATATACTAGTGGGAATTTTTCCGATGATTGGCTTCCTCAAATGCCCGAGGTCTTCATGAGCAAGCAAGTTGGATGCACACCCACTTAGTTTTAGTGTGAGCTTTCATACACTTATAGCTCTTAGTGCATCCATTGCATGGCAATCCCTACTCCTCGCATTGATATCAATTGATGGGCATCTCCATAGCCCGTTGATTAGCCGCGTCGATGCGAGACTATCTTCCTTTTTGACTTCCCCTTATTAATCCCTATCACCGCATTCTATTCCACCCATAGTGCTATGTCCATGGCTCGTGCTCATGTATTGAGTGAAGTTGAAAATGCTGAAGCGCGTTAAAATGTATGATCCAATTGCTTGGTTTGGCACCGGGGTACTCTTGATATGATATGTCTATGCAGTGAAGAACGAGCGTGTCATGCTTACCACAACTAAGTGTATAGAGGTTGTTTCCTTTAGCTCCATTATTATGAAAGGCAATGATGAAATACATGCATTTTTGTATTATTCTTTCAATATCAAATGATAGACTATCGCCTTGAATCACTTGTATCTTAATATCCATGCCATGATTAGATTATATGATCAAGATTATGCTAGGTAGCATTCCACATCAAAAATTATCTTTTTATCATTTACCTACTCGAGGACGAGCAGGAATTAAGCTTGGGGATGCTGATACGTCTCCGTCATATCTATAATTTTTTATTGTTTCATGCCAATATTCTACAATTTTCACATACTTTTGCCAACAATTTATATGATTTTCTTGGACTAACATATTGATCCAGTGCCTAGTGCCAGTTCCTGTTTGTTGCATGTTTTTTGTTTCGCAGAAAATCCATATCAAACAAAGTCCAAATGCGATAAAAATTTACGGAGATTTATTTTAGAATATATGTGATTTTTGGGAAAAAGAATCAACGTGAGACGATGCCCGAGGGGCCCACAAGCTCAGAGGGCGCGGCCCCCTAGCCTGGCCGCGCCCAGCAGGCTTGTGGCTACCCCGTAAGGCGGTTGGGGCCCTTCTTTCTCCGAAAGAAAGATAATTTCCAGATAAAAAATCCCCTCAAAATTTTAGCCCAATCGGAGCTACGGATCTCCGGGAATATAAGAAATGGTGAAGGGCCAGAAAACGGGAACGGGAAACAGAAGAGAAATAGAGAGAGAGAGATCCAATCTCGGAGGGGCTCCTACCCTCCGGGAGCCATGGCGGCCATGGACTAGAGGGGAAACCCTCCTCCCATCTAGGGGGGAGGCCAAGCAAGAAGAAAAAGGAGGGG
This sequence comes from Elymus sibiricus, assembly GCA_039707655.1. NCBI lineage: Eukaryota > Viridiplantae > Streptophyta > Magnoliopsida > Poales > Poaceae > Elymus > Elymus sibiricus. The sequence goes on along the minus strand of CM077672.1, from coordinate 230,718,363 downwards.
GGGCTCTCTCCCCTCTCTTCCGGTGGCGCCGGAGCGCCGCCGGGGGAACCATCGTGACGGCGATCTACATCAACAACTTCGTCGCTGTCAACACCAACTCTCTCCCCCTCTATGCAGTAGTGTAACCTCTCTATTCCCACTGTAATTCGCTATGTGAACATGGTGCTTAACGCTATATATTATTATCCAATGATGTGTGGCAATCCTATGATGTTTGAGTAGATTTCTTTTGTCCTACGGGCTAATTGTGGTATGGTGTGATTGATATGAGTTTTATGTTGATATGGTGCTGTCCTTTGGTGCCCTCCGTGTAGCACAAGCGTGTGGGATTACCGCTGTAGGGTTTGAAATACATTCATAATTCACTTATAGTGGGCGGCTAGAGTGACAGAAGCTTACACCCGAGTAAGGGGGTTGTTGCGTATGGGAGTAGAGGGGACTTGTTACTTAATGCTATGGTAAAGTATGTTAGCATATGCCTCTCCCTCATTGCATATAATAATTATCACACATGTCATATTGAATTGCCTATGGACAATCTTTCTCTTTGTTTTACAAAAAGCTCTCTACTAAACAACTAACTTTTATTATCTTGCAAATCACTCCTAGTTTTATTCCCACTAAGTACTTCTAGTTTTATTCTTGCAAACTTATCCTTACACCAACAAAGTAGTTTTATTCTTGTTCTAGGTAAAGCGAACATTAAGTGTGCGTAGAGTTGTATCGGTGGTCTATAGAACTTGAAGGGAATATTAATTCTACCTTTAGCTCCTCGTTTGGGTTCGACACTCTTATTTATCGAAAAAGCTACAATTGATCCCCTATACTTGTGGGTTATCAGGCACCATGTGGTCAATCACGAGCGGCTCGCCGGTGTGGTCGCCGTCGGTGCCCCAATCTCTGCTGGCGCCATCGTCGCCATGTCGCATGTCATGTACATGCATTTTGCCACAAGATCATAAGCTCTATATGCCTTGGATCCTGGTTCATAGTCGATGAAGACCATCTTCTCGCTCTACTTTTCAAGCTTCTTGAGGCCTAGACGCGTAGCCTTCACATGAGCGATACACCAAAGCACACACAAGTAGTCAACGTCAGGCTTTCTCTCATGCTAGACCTCGTATGATGTCTTGCCATCGACGTTGCGGGTGTAGGAGCGGTTGAGAATGAATACCGCAGTCCCCACGACCTCGCCCCATAACAAGTTGGGCATGTTCTTCACCTTGAGCATGCTCCAGGTCATGATGATGATAGTCTATTTTTTGCGCTCCACCATGTCATTTTGCTGTTGTTAGTATGACGCGATGAGGTGCAACTGCCTCCCAAGGTCGGCGAAGTAGTCACCAAGGACAGAGGGGGTGAACTCCCTGCTCTGGTCTATGCAGAACACATGCAGACACCTGCCGCACTATGTCTCTACCGCGACGACAAAGTTCTTGATGTTTGTGGTAGCGATGTCCTTTGACGCCAACATCACCGCCCACATGTAGCGGTTGTGGTCATCAACGAGTAGCATGAAGCAGCGTTTTCCGCTGGGTGTCCCCAAAGAAGTGGCACTGCATAGATCCACACACATGAGCTTGAGTGCCTCCGTTGCGCGGTACCTCACCTAAGAGGGAACGGGGCACACCGCTGCTTTCCAGCCAGGCACGTGTCGCAGAGCTCCTCCACATGATCAAGGACAGGCAACCCTCAGACCATGTCTCCGTGTGCCATGTGGTGGAGCGCGTTGAAGTCCTGATGTCTGAGGCGCATGTGCCATCGCCACGCCTCATCGCCGTGCTACACCTCCAAGCAGACAACATGGTGCGAAACATCAAGACGAACAATAGACACTTGCCATTGCGAGACTGATGATGCTCGTTTTTAGGTGTGGGATGAAGTACACGTCGGTGAGGGATTGCTGGTCGCTGGATCATAAGGTGTACGTGATAGTGCCATGCCCATGGATCACGACGCTCGAGCTGCCACCGAACTTGACGTTGTCGGTGATGCTCTCATCTTGCTCCACGAACGCCGCACGGTCCCGGGACATTGATACGTCTCCAACGTATCTATAATTTTTGATTGTTACATGCTTTTATAGTATCAATCTTGGATGTCTTATATTCAATTATATGCTATTTTATATCATTTTTTGGGACTAACCTATTAACCTAGTGCCCAGTGCCAGTTGCTGTTTTCTGCCTGTTTTTGGTTTTTTTAGGAAATCAGTACCAAACGGAGTCCAAACGCTACGAAACTTTTTGACGATTTTTTCTGGAGAAAAGAGACCCTAGGAGCTTCAGGAGGAGGCCAGAAGCCTCACGAGGAAGCCACAAGGCAACAGGGCGCGCCCCCAGGGAGGGCGCCAAGATGCCTTGTGGGCCCCTCGTGGCTCCTTTTGACCTAATTCCACCTCTATAAACTCTCAAATATTGGGAAACCAACAGAGAGCCCCACGAAATAACTTTTCCGCCACCGCAAGCTTCTGTTCTTTCGCGATCCCATCTGGACGCCTTTTCCGGCACCCTGCCAGAGAGGGAATCGATCACGGAGGGCTTCTACATCAACCTTGCTCCCCTCCGATAATGTGTGAGTAGTTTACCACAGACCTACGAGTCCATAGCTAGTAGTTAGATGGCTTCTTCTCTCTCTTTGATCTTCAATACAATGTTCTCCTCGATCTCCTTGGAGTTCTATCCGATGTAATCTTCTTTTGTGGTGTGTTTGTTGGGATCCGATGAATTGTGGGTTTATGATCAGATTATTCATGAGAAATATTTGAGTCTTTTCTAAATTATTTTATGCACGATTGTTATAGCTTTGTATTTCTCTTCGATCTATCCGTTTGGTTTGGCCAACTAGATTGATTTATCTTGCAATGGGAGAGGTGCTTTGTGATGGGTTCAATCTTGCGGTGTTCTATATCCCAGTGACAAAGTAGGGGGAAAAGACACGTATTTGTATTGTTGCCATTAAGGATAAAATGATGGGGTTTATTCATATTGATTGGGTTTACTTTTTCTACATCATGTCATCTTGCTTAAGGCGTTACTCTGTTTTTATTAACTTAATACACTAGATGCATGCTCGATAGCGGTCGATGGGTGGAGTAATAGTAGTAGATGCAGGCAGGAGTCGGTCTACTTGTCTCGGACATAATACCTATATACATGACCATTGCCTTGAATATCGTCATAACTATGCGCTTTTCTATCAATTGCCCAACAGTAATTTTTTTACCCACCGTATGCTATGTGTTCGGGAGAGAAGCCTCTAGTGAAAACTATGGCCCCCGGGTCTACTTAAATCATATAAAAAACCTAAAAATACCTTGCTTCAATTTTATTTCCTTTATTTTATTTTGCAATTTATTTTAACTATCTGTCACTATCAGAATTAATCCTTGCAAATAACGAGTTCAAGGGGATTGACAACCCTCTTGCCCACGTTGGGTGCAAGTATTTGCTTTTGTGTGTGTAGGTGTTGTTCACGACGTTCTGCGTGGTTCTCCTACTGGATTGATACCTTGGTTCTCACTGAGGGAAATCCTTATCTCTACTATGCTGCATTACCCCTCCTCTTCGTGGAAAATCCCAACGCAGTTTACAAGTAGCAGGAAGAATTTCTGGATCCGTTGCCGAGGAGACATCACCAAAACCTATCAAGTACCTTCGCATAAACTATCATCTACATGCTATACTTTTATTTGCCTTTTTATTTGCCTCTCGTTTTCATCTCCCCCTCTTCTCATGAAAATTACAAAAACACAAAAATATTTTATTTGCTTGTTTGCTCTTGCTTCTTACCATGTCTGAATTTGCTATCACTAAAGGAGAAAGTGAGGACCATAAGACTCCTAATTTGTAAACTTCTGTGAATTTGGATACTAAAATCTTTGTGACGGGAAGTGGGAATATCATAGGAAAAAGTGTTATTCAAGAATTCTTTAATTGTACGGGAACTTTGGTTTGTAATGATATTCCTATTCTTAAAAGAACCAATAGTTATACCGAAGCTATTTCTGCACTTGTTCTTAAACTTGAAAGGAAATTTATGCGTACTCATCCCACCTTGCAAAGACTATTCTACGAGTTACCTGTTATAAATAAACCGAAGGCTAAAAACATAGCTACTCTTATCCTTATGAATGAATTTGATTACATAGTGCGGGAAGCTAGAGAGATCTTTGATTTTTATAATATGAGTTATGAGCACCCTGTGATAGATGAAATTTTATATAATGAAGATTATATGATGAGATATATGTTTCGTGATGATCACACTTTTGATGAAAATACTAAAAAGGAGGTCCCTCCTTTACATATTATCCAACAAGTCTTCAATGGTATTAATCAGAAATATTCTTGGATCGTAAAAGGGAACCAACAAGGATTTGAGGAAAGTTGCCTTAATAATGATAAAATCTTGATTGATGATGTGTTGCCCATTGTTTTTGAAAAGCCTCCTGATAAACGTACATCTCAAGATGCAAAAACTAAGGATGATAATACTTGAAACTATGCATTATGCCTAGCTAGGGCATAAAACAATAGCGCTTGTTGGGAGGCAACCAAATATTTATTTTTATTGCAATTTTTATTTTTATTTTGTTACACAATTGTAGCCTTTGCTAGGATTGTGTTTTTATCTTTTAATTAGTGTTTGTGCCAAGTAATGCCTTTATGCTCTGTTTGGATGTATGTATTGGAGGGCTCCGTATTGAATTGGCTGCAATACCAATTCGGCAATGAAACTGTAATAGCCTTGAATACGAATTCACTTGTTTGGTTGTTCACTGAATTGTCTCATGGAATTCCATGAGATTTCAATACAAAATTCGGTTTGGATGTTAGACTCTGGAATTGCATAGTAACACGAGTACGAAGATAATGCTTTGTTCTACATGCATAAAAAAATGCAGTGTGTGATTATAATTGAATGATTACATAGCAATACAAATTAACAAGTATCCTAGAAATGCATCACGACAGCAAATAGTATTTACGCAACAAAAGTTCTCTTACGACAACATAGGATGACATAGTTAAGTTACATCATCAACAAAGGATAGCATAGTCAAGTTACATCATCGAGCCATTGACAACGACAAATACACTAGTTTACACTCAAAACTACAAATCTAGGAGCTGGACTGGTTTTAAGTTAAATGGATCTGCCGTGGAAGCATGTCACTGCAATTGGAAAGTAAGTTACAAACGGTAGCAGCCGAACAATACCACTGTGTGCGTGACTTCACAATGCTAGATGATGAACACTTCACTAATCTGCATCACAATACAAAGAAATAGATCAAAATTAACACTTCCCTCATCTGCAGATCAATGAACACTTCACTAATCTACACTGGTTTAGACAGAAAAATTAAATCTTGCTGCATCTGATTATTCCATCACAATACAAAGAAATAGATCAAAATTAACACCACCAATCCGCACATTGATGAACATCTCACTTATCTGCACATGTTTAGACAGAAATAAAATTTGCATCTGACTATTATAGGGAATAGGGAAAACAAAGATGTAAGGGCGCAGGGAAGGGGATGGGACATACTGTGAATAGAGGGGTGCCGCCGGCACATCCATGGATGATGCCAGAGGAGAAGCAACCGGGGACGGGGAAGGGAGGAGTAACTGCCGCCGTGGATGTGAAGGGAGGCGCGCCCCTTGAGGAGGAGGAGGACTGACCGGGGACGGGAGAGATGCGTGGGTGAGTAGGGGAGATCTGGGGATGGGGGATGGGGAAGCCGCGAACCGGGAGGAGGAAGAGGGGCGAGCGGGAAGGGGCACACCTGCTACACTGTCGGGCTTCTGGTTGCCGCCCAGCTCCATGGCCGCAGCCTCCTTGTTCTCTCCTTTTTCTGTTCGCGAGGGGGAAAGAAGACCGACGAAACGGTACGTTTTGTGGGAAGGCTCGTTTCAGAGCAAATCGGAGCGGAAGCCCTCCGTATCGTGGGCAGTGACTTTGCGTGGGAGGCAATTCGGCATGGTATTCGTTTCGTTTCAGACTGCCAATTCAGTGTCCAGCCAAACATATGAATTGGAAATTTAGGAATACGAAATCAGACTCCAGCCCTCCAATGAAGACATCCAAACGCAGCGTAGGATGATTTGGATGATAGTATAATTGATGCTGTTTGGAAAACAGAAAGTTTTGCGCCAAGTTATGGATTTTTGGTTCTATACTGGATGTCAGAAAATTCTGAAATTTTTACACAGTATTGGTATATGAATTTTTTTATGTTTTCCTAATTTTTCAGAATTTTTGGAGTTACAGAAGTATGATTATTATTCAGATCTTTACAGACTGTTCTGTTTTAGACAGATTCTGTTTTTTGTTGCATAGTTTGCTTATTTTGATGAATCTATGTATTGTATCGGGGGTTATAATTCATGGAGAAGTTGGAGTACAGTAGCATTATGCCAAGATTAAATATGAATCAATTTATAACAGTACCTAAAGTTTAAGATTTGTTTGTTATACTAACGGATCTCACGAGGTTTCTGTTGAGTTTTGTGTGCTGAAGTTTTCAAGTTTTGGGTGAGATCACGATGGATGAAGGAATAAGGAGCGGAAAGACCCTAAGCTTGGGGATGCCCAAGGCACCCCAAGGTAATATTCAAGGAAGACCCAAGCGTCTAAGCTTGGCGATGCCACGGATGGCATCCCCTCTTTCGTCTACAATCTATCGGTATATCACTTGGAGCTATATTTTTATTCATCACATGATATGTGTTTTACTTGGAGCGTCTTGTACCATAGTTTTCTTTTCTTTGTTTGCTTTTTAGTTTGCCACAATCATCTTTTGAACACACCTTTTTGAGTGGGACACACATTTATCGTGATTTGTTAGAATATTCTATGTGCTTCCCTTATATCTTTTGAGCTAGGCAGTTGCTCTAGTGCTTCACTTATATCTTTTAGAGCACGGTGGTGATTATATTTTAAAGAAATAGTTGCACTCTCATGCTTCACTTAAATCTTTTTGAGAGTCTAATAAATAGTAATGGCAATTTGCACAGGTTATAAGATTGGTCCATAAAGGATAGGTATTCAAGAGGTATATTATAAAAACTTTCATGTAGATCACTGAATATGATAAGTTTGATTCCTTGCAATAGTTTTGTGATATAAAGATGGTAATATGTGGATGTACTAGTGAATGATTGTGGTTTAGTAAGACTATTGGTGCTAAGGTTTGTGATTCCCGAAGCTTGCACGTATAGTCCTTAGTTGTGTGATGAAGTTGGAGCATGATTTATTATTGAGTGTCTACCTTATGAGTTGCGGTCGGGGACGAGCGATGGTCTTTTCCTACCAATCTATCCCCCTAGGGGCATGCGTAGTAGTACTTTGCTTCAAGGGCTAATAGACTTTTGCAATAAGTATGTGAGTTCTTTATGACAAATGTGAGTCCATGGATTATACGCACTCTCACCTTTCCACAATTTGCTAGCCTCTTCGGTACCGTGCATTGCCCTTTCTCACCTCGAGAGTCGGTGCAAACTTCCCCAGTGCATCCAAACCCTGTGATATGATATGCTCTATCACACATAAGCCTCTTTATATCTTTCTCAAAACAGCCACCATACATACCGATTATGGCATTTCCATAGCCATTCCGAGATATATTGCCATGCAACTTCATTGTCATATAGAGAGTTTCCTGAGTTGTCACTTTCATATACTAGTGGGAATTTTTCATTATAGAACTTGGCTTGTATATTCCAATGATGGGCTTCCTCAAATGCCCTAGGTCTTCATGAGCAAGCAAGTTGGATGCACGCCCACTTACTTTCAGTTTGAGCTTTCATACACTTATAGCTCTTAATGCATCCGTTGCATGGCAATCCCTACTCCTCGCATTGATATCAATTGATGGGCATCTCCATAGCCCGTTGATTAGCCGCGTCGATGCGAGACTATCTTCCTTTTTGACTTCCCCTTATTAATCTCTATCATCACATTCTATTCCACCCATAGTGCTATGTCCATGGCTCTTGCTCATGTATTGCGTGAGGGTTGAAAAAGCTGAAGCGCGTTAAAAAGTATGAACCAATTGCTTGGTTTGTCATCGGGGTAGTGCACGATTAATACTTTGTAATGGGAAGACTAAGCATGACCGGCTATATGATTTTGTAGGGATAGCATTCTTTAGCATTTTTATTTTGAAAGGCATGATTTTGTTTGTTGGTATGCCTGACTATTGATGTATTTATATCAAGTTATAGACTATTGCTTTGAACCACTCGTTTCTTAATATTCATACCGTAAAAGATATTACATGATAAACATGTTAGGTAGCATTCCACATCAAAAATTCTGTTTTTATCATTTACCTACTTGAGGACGACGAGCAGGAATTAAGCTTGGGGATGCTGATACATCTCCAACGTATCTATAATTTTTTATTGTTCCATGTTATTATAGTATCAATCTTGGATGTTTTATATGTACTTATATGCTATTTTATATCATTTTTTGGGACTAAACTATTAATCTAGTGCCCAGTTCCAGTTGCTGTTTTCTGCCTGTTTTTGGTTTTTCAGGAAATCAGTACCAAACGGAGTCCAAACGCTACGAAACTTTTTGACGATTTTTTTCTGGACAAAAGAGACCCTAGAAGCTTTGGGAGGAGGCCAGAAGCCTCACAAGGAAGCCACAAGGCAACAGGGCGCGCCCCCAGGGGGGTGCGCCAAGATGCCTTGTGGGCCCCTCGTGGCTCCTTTTGACCTAATTCCACCTCTATAAATTCTCAAATATTGGGAAACCAACAGAGAGCCCCATGAAATAACTTTTCCGCCGCCGCAAGTTTTTGTTCTTCCGTGATCCCATCTGGAGGCCTTTTCGGGCACCCTGTCGGAGGCGCAATCGATCACGGAGGGCTTCTACATCAACCTTGCTGCCCCTCCGATGATGTGTGAGTAGTTTACCACAGACCTACGTGTCCATAGCTAGTAGCTAGATGGCTTCTGTCGGGCCATTGGGAACCGGGGTATCCCGGCCCGTCTGTCTGCAGCCCAGGGAATGACGCCTGGCGAAGGCCCAAGGCGCGGCCCATCCAAGGGCGCCGCGAAGCGAAGAAATCACCCGAGGCGGCGGCCTCCTGAAGACCCCTCCTCAAGACGCGCCCTGCCGGCACTTAGCCATGGCAGGAGTAGGAGCCTCATGAGGCTGCCTCCTGGGGCGCCCTCCCGAGTCGGGCGCCCGAGGCCACATCGCCTGACGTCAGCTGCGTAGTCCGCTACCCATCATGTGGGTGATGCGCGTGACGACGAAGGGCGGTAGAAGACGCGCCAGCGGGTGCGGACAGAGAGGCTTTCCTCTTTGGTGCTAAAGGGGCAGCCCCAGCTGCCCACCTCCAAAGCAAGTCCCAAGGACTGCCCGTTTCGTGATAGAAGACCAAGACAGCAAGGCGCGCAGGGCGGAGGTCACCACCGAGCCCACCGACGCGTCATGGATCATGCTTTTGCAGGCGAAGACCACCTTTCGTCAGGATAAGACTGAGCACCTGTCCCCTTTCAAAACCTGCCAAGTGTGGCAACCCTTCCCGCCTAGTTTTGGGGGGAAGAGGACCAAGGCGGTTATAAAAGGGGGCAGCGCTGCCATTGTTGAGGGAGATCGATTCCTCGGCCTTCGACCTTGTACGCGAGAACATCTTCTTGCCCACAGCAATCCCAACACAAGCAGGAGTAGGGTTTTACACCGCAAGGTGGCCCGAACCTGGATAACCATCGTGTCCCCTATCGTGCTCCCGCGTAGCGCTCTCGCCATAGCCTCGCCGTGGTCACCGTTGGTTGGAGAGAGCCAGTGCGCCCCCAGTGTTCGAACCTCTAGTCCCTCGGGGTCCAGACTCCGACATTTGGCGCGCTAGGTAGTTCGGCATTCAAGTTCTCTTCCACCTCCTCGCTGCCATGGCCGACGCTCGCCGTGAGCGCTACGCGCGCCGGGCTGCCAGGGTGGCCCAGACGGAGCCTATCGCCCGCGACGACCGTCGAGGCCGCGCCGCCGGCGCCGTCACCGACCCCGCTGCTAGGGAGCAGCAGGCGTCCTCCCTCCACCAGTCCATGCAGGCAGACGGCCGCACCGCCACGGCCTTGTCGCTTGCTCGTCGTGACGCGTCGGCCCCGCAAGCCGCGCTGCTCATGGCGCGAGAGCTCCTGCGCTACTGTCCCACCGACGCCTGGCTCGGCCACATCATTGAGCTCGTCAACGCCGCAGGCGACGCCCCGATGCCCTCTCACTCGCTCCATCCTCCACCGTCTCGCGCCGGGGACGTGCCGCATGACGCACCTCCTCCGCCTCCTTTGCATGGCGAGGACGCCCGTCGCCACCGCGACCCGCGGGCGCGTGAGCACTCTCGCGGCGCGTCTTCGCCGGACCATGACGAGCCTAGCTGCCAGATCGTCTGGCGCGCGCCACCCGATGTGCGCGTCCTCCTCGAGCAGCAGCGCCAATGCCAAGACAGGACCATTCAAGAAGTCACGGCCGCCAGCCGCCAGAACCGCGCCGCCCTCGCCGGCGGCGTCCCCTCCAGCTACGTGGGCTGCTGCGCCTTCACCCGCGAGCTGCGTCGCGTGGTGTGGCCCGCCAAGTTCAAGCCGGACCTCCCTCAACGCTACGACGGCACCCCCAACCCTGCGGAGTTCCTGCAGCTCTATGCCCGAAGCATCGAGGCAGCGAACGGCGACGACAAGGTCATGGCGAACTGGTTCCCAATGCCCCTCAAGGATGGCCCGCGCTCTTGGCTCATGAACCTCCCTGAGGCATCCATCTCTTCATGGGCGAACTCTGCCAGCAGTTCGTCGCCAACTTCAAGGGCACGCATGAGCACTCCCTCACGCTCAACGACCTGTGCGCTGTATGCCAGCGCCCTGACGAGACCCTTCGCAAGTACATCCAATGCTTCAGCCAAGTCCGCAACAAGATCCCGCGCGCCTCCGAGGTTGCCATCGTCTCCGCGTTCTCCAACAGCGTCACGGACGTCCGGATGCATGAGAAGCTCGCCATCAACGACGAGCTCGACTCCGTGCTCGAGCTGTTCGACCTCACCGACAAGTGCGCCAAGGCCGAGGAGGGCCGCCTCGTCATCCACAACGACCTGACATGGCGCCAGACGCCGCCAAGGCCAAGAACAAGGACGTCAAGCGCAAAGGCCCGGCCGTGCTCGCGGCGGAGCCCGAGCAGAAGCGTGGCCGTGAGCGTGACGAGCCCAAAAGAGACAACCGCCCTCTCAGCGCCTACCACAACTTGCACTCCCACAGCACCGAAGACTGCCACGAGCTCAAGCTGCTTCACGGCGAGCGCCTTGGCCGCCGTAGCGACCGCAACGAACACGGCACTGGCCGTGGAGGTGGCCGTAGCGGTGGCCGCTGGGGAGATCGCAACGGCAACGGCAACTTCTGCCAGGCTGGCGCGACCAGCCTCGTGAGGCCAACCCTCAAGCCAACGCTGCCCTTCCGCCACTGCCGCCACCGCGACGGAACGACGGCAACCAGCCCGACCAAGATGCCGAGGGCTACCAAGAGCCTCGCGGAGTGGCATGCATCCTAGGCAGAGCTCAGGCTCCCGCATCCAACCGCCACTTCAAGTTGTTCTCTCGTGAGGTGAACGCTGCCCTCCCGAGGCCTGAAGCTTCTCGCCCCCTCAAGTGGTCTCAGTACCCGATCACCTTCGACTCCAGTGATCACCCCAAGTCTACAAGCGCGGCTGGCACGGTCCCCATGCTGTGCACCCCCACCATCAGCAACGTCGCCGTCACCAAAATGCTCATCGACGGGGGCGCCGGCCTCAATGTAATCTCCATCGAGACCTTCGAGCAGCTCCAGGTGCCTTACGACCAGCTGCTGCCCACTAGGCCCTTCTCCGGGGTGACCGATGGCTCCATCATTCCTCTGGGCCAAGTGCGCCTCCCCGTCAGCTTCGCCACCCGCAAGAATTACCATACCGAGCTCATTGACTTTGACGTGGCTCACATCGGCCTGCCATACAACGTCATCTTGGGCTACCCGGCTCTCGCCAAGTTCATGGCGGCAACCCACCACGCCTACAATGTCCTCAAGATGCCAGGCTGCAGCGGCATCATCACCATCTGCTGCGATAAGAAGGACACAGTCCGCTCCCTCGAGAGCGCCTACAAGGTTGCCGCCACCGCCTACCCTGCCAACAAGGATGCCGCCGAGCCTCACGAGGCCGCACCCGCGAAGAAGAAGCAGATGTTTTCTCTGGACCGCGCCGAGACAAAGAAGGTGTCGGTGGACGGCAGCGGCTCAGGCCCTGCCTTCACCATCGGCACGGGCCTCTCTCCCGCATAGGAAGGCGCGCTCGTCACCTTCCTTCAGGCAAATTCGGATGTGTTCACCTGGATAGCATCTGATTTGTCTGGTGTGCCGAGGGAGGTGATCGAGCACCACTTAGCGGTGTGCCCCAACGCATGCCCCATGAAACAGAAGGCACGGCGCCAGGCGCCAGAGAAGCAAGATTTCATCGTCAAGGAAGTTCAGAAGCTCCAAGAAGCAGGGGTCATCCGTGAGGTGCGCCACCCTAAGTGGCTCGCCAACCCCGTCGTGGTGCCCAAGAAGGGTGGCAAGGAGCGCATGTCCATCGACTTCACAAGCCTCAACAAGTTCTGCCCGCAAGATCCTTTTCCGCTGCCCCGCATCGACCAGATCGTGGACTCCACCGCCGGGTGTGAGTTGTTATGCTTCCTAGATGCCTTCTCAGGCTACCACCAGATCAAGATGGCGACAGAAGACATGGAGAAAACGGCCTTCATCACCCCCTGCGGCATATTCTGCTACATCTGTATGCCTTTCGGCCTTTGGAACACCGGGGCCACCTTCCAGAGGCTGATGCACATCGCCTTGGGGCCCCAGATGGGAAGAAATGCTGAGGCTTACATCGACGACATCATTGTCAAGACTCGCGAGGACTGGTCTCTCCTCGCAGACCTCCAGGAGACGTTCGACAACCTGCGCAAGGTCAACCTCAAGCTCAACCCAGACAAGTGCGTCTTCGGAGTCCCCTTCGGCAAGCTGCTCAGCTTCCTGGTCTCCCACCGTGGCATCGAAGCCAACCCCGAGAAGATCAAGGCCATCGAGAAAATGCGCCCTCCCCGGAACCTCAAGGAGATGCAGCGCCTGGCGAGATGCATGGCCTCTCTTGGGTGATTCATCTCCAAGTTCGGCGAACGAGCCCTGCCATTCTTCAAGCTTATGAAGAGATCCGGCCCCTTCAAGTGGACTCCCGAGGCTAACGTTGCCTTCGAAGACCTCAAGAGGTACCTCACGAGCCCGCCCACCATGGTCGCGCCATGCTCTCGCGAACCCCTGCTCTTGTACTTGGCGGCTACTCCCCAGACAGCCAGCGTGGCCCTGGTGGCAGTCCGAGAAGAGCGCGGTTGTGCACAGAAGAAGCCCGCCGCGCCGGCGCCTCTCGAGCTCGCGCCGCCACCTGCTGAGGTCCCGCCTCAGGAGGCCCTTGGGGCGTCACCTCCCGAGGCCGCGCCATCGCCTGCCGGGCCCTCGCCTCCAGAGACCTCCCGTGAGCCACCTCCGGAGCCGCCTCCCGAGCTTCCCGAGCCTCGTGAGCCCCCTGGGCCCCCCGAAGACCAAGCCGCTGCAATGACTACCCGCCTCGTCGAGCACCCCGTGTATTTCATCAGCACGGTGCTGTGAGATGCGCGCGAGCGCTACCCCATGCAGCAGAAGCTTCTCCTTGCGCTCCTCGTCACCTCCAGAAAGCTACGCCACTACTTCCAGGGCCACCCCATCAAGGTTATTTCAGCCTACCCCCTGGAGCAAGTCCTGCGCAGCCCCAACACCGCCGGCCGCGTCGCCGAGTGGAATATCGAGCTGCAGGCCTTCGAGCTGGAATTCTGCACCACAAGGGTGATCAAGGGTGCAGCCCTCACTGACTTCGTAGTAGAGTGGACGGATCCGCCCCAGGAGGAGCCTCGCGAGGCTAAATCCCTCTTGCCTGGGGACGAAATGCCTGGCGGATGGACCATGCACTTCGATGGCGCCTTCTCCTGACAAGGCGCAGGGGCTGGCGTCGTGCTCACCTCGCCAACGGGAGACAAGCTCTACTATGCCGTCCAACTCTGCTTCAAGCGCGATGATAAGGTCTCCAACAACATCGCAGAGTACGAGGGCCTCATCGCCGGCCTCAAGGCCGCCTCTGCCCTGGGCATCAAGCGCCTCACCATCAAGGGTGACTCTCAGCTCCTCGTCAACTTCTCCAACAAAAGCTACAAGCCCAAGGATGAGCACATGGCAGCCTACTTAGAAGAGGTACGTAAACTTGAGAAGCGTTTCCTGGGCTTGGAGCTGCAGCACGTCCCTCGCGGTGGCAACAAGGAGGCCGATGACATCGCCAAGCAAGCATCCCGCCGCGAGCCCTAGAGCCCTTGCATCTTCGAGGAAAGGCTCCTCAAACCATCAGCTACACCACTTGCCATGGGCGCCACGCTGCTTCATGAAGAACTCCCACCCGCACCACCCACGGGCGTGCCAGACTGCGGCCCGGCCTTAGGAGCCCGCCTGCTGCTGGCGCTGGAGCCTCAAGCAGACAGCTGGGCTGCGGAGTTCAAGGCCTACTTGCTTCACGGCACCCTCCCGGAGAAGGACTCAGAAGCAGAGCGCGTGGCCAGGCAAGCCACCGCTTACTGCTTACAAGACGGCGAGCTGTACCGCAGGCGCCCCAATGGCATCTCGCTGCGGTGCATCTCAGAAGAACAAGGGCGCGAGATGCTCGCCGACATCCATGGAGGAGACTACGACCACCACTCCTCGTCACGCACCCTTGCCAGCAAGGTGTTTCGAAGCAGCTTCTATTGGCCCACCGTGCTCCACGACGCCACCGAGCTGGTCCAATCTTGCGAAACTTGTCAATTCCACACCAAGCAGATCCACCAGCCAGCACAAGGCCTATAGACGATTCCCCTCTCGTGGCCCTTCGCGGTCTGGCCCTTCCCTCGTGCAGTTGGCGGCTACTGCTACCTCTACGTCGCCATCGACAAGTTCACCAAGTGGGCTGAGGTCGAGCCCGTGCGCACCATCCCAGCAGGATCCGCCGTCAAGTTCATCAAGGGGCTCGTGAGCCGCTTCAGCGTCCCCAACCGCATCATTACTGACAACGGCTCCCACTTCACGAGCGGCCTCTTCAAGTCATACTGCGCTAGCCTCGGCACGCAGATCTGCTACGCCTCCGTGGCACACCCTCGAAGCAATGGCCAAGCTGAGCGCGCCAACGCCGAGGTCCTCAAGGGCCTCAAGACAAGAAGCTTCAAGAAAAAGCTCAAGGCCTGCGGCAAGGGCTGACTCGACGAGCTGCAGTCTGTGCTGTGGTCCATCCGCACAACGGCAACCAAGCCCACCGGCGAGACTCCTTTCTTCCTCGTCTACGAAGCCGAAGCCGTCCTCCCGTCTGAGCTACGGCACGGCTCTCCGCGAGTCCTTGCCTTCGATGAGGCTCGTCAGGACACCTCGCGAGAGGCCGACCTGCTGCTCCTCGAAGAAGCGCGTCGCCAGGCCGCGCTCCGCGCCGCCAGATACCAGCAGGCTTTGCGTCGCTATCATAGCCGCAACATACGGCCGTGCAGCCTTGAGGTCGGCGACCTCGTCCTGAGAAGGATCCTCTCCAGAGAGGAACTCCACAAGTTCTCGCCCATGTGGGAAGGCCCTTTCAGGGTTACTCATGTCTCCAGGCCTGGCGCCGCCCGGCTGGAGACGGAAGACGGACTTCCTGTGCCTAACGCCTGGAATATCCAACACCTCCGCAAGTTCTACCCGTGACCCTCACGTGTACGAACGAAGGGGGCTGTACACGCCCCGGAGTCTCTCATTGCGTTCGCCTGATGGGCCCGCGAGAGCTCCTGCCCACATCTCAGTGGAAGCCCCATGCTCCACGCTGGTGGAACGATCGAACCACGATCATGCCCACGCCTAGTGGAAGCCCCATGCTCCGTGATGGCGGAACTATCACTTAAGGGCGCCCCACGGGCTGCACCAACCTCATGTGATCTGTGCCAAACATGGCAATCATGTCTCTTTTTGGTTGTGTAATGAACTTATTACTATGTTTCTGTAAAGCTCTATTTCCTAAGATATCTCATGTGTTGTTAAGCTCCTTGCCTCAGGAGCTGTGCACACTCGCGACCTTCCTCCTGCGCATCTCGCGAGCGGGGGCTGGACACGGTGCCTATGCTCGGGTCAGTCCCAGCAGCGCTGCAAAACCCAAGCGATCGAGCTCTGGCTCGTGGGCCCACTCCCGTGCATGCCACCTCACCAAGGTCCTTGGTGTATTGTCTTCTCGCGTGATACCCACGGGCAAGCTAGGAAGCGCGCACCGCTCCCCCCGTTTTGTGAAATCATTGCGAAGTTGTCATAGGAACAAGGCACTCTAAAGGCCTCACGAGTGCTGCCTCGTGAGACGACTCACGACAAGACGCCTTCCTAAGCCCCCAGGGAGCCTCGCGAGTCAGCCACGGTGACCATCTCCACCAAGTGCTAGCGGGAGGCCTCACGAGCAGGAGCCTCGCGAGGCGCGCCCTGCAGTCTCGGCACGACAATCAACACTCGCAAGAGCTAAGTACAAAATATCTCACAAGCCTCTCTCGGCGCCTCTCAAGTTTCCTTTTCTCGTGACCTCATTGAGTGCTGATGTTCTCTCCTCCGCGCAAGCCGCTTGCACGTCAAAGGGGGACTTCCTGAGCATCGCGCCTCAGGAGTCCTTACCGCCTCAGTGCCCTACACCTTCTGGCCTTGTCCAGGCAATGCGACCGGACATACCAGCGATGGCTGTAGCCCGCTCGGGGGCTGGGTCCTGACGACGTAGAGCACGAAGGTAAACAAGGAAAGAGAAACAGGCCTCATGAGAGCGCCTCGCGAGAAAACATACATCACACCAAATCATAAGTACTTAAAACAAAAGACATTGTTTTCACGCCCCCACGGGGCCACGTCAATCTGATATAGGTAAACTAAGAAGGAGGACCTAGGAAGTCGCAGCATCATCGTCATCACCATCGTCACCGTCGTTGTCATCTTCCTCGACCCCGCTGGAGCTCTCGCTGCTGTCATGGGAGAACTTCGCGAGTAGGGCGTCCACATGGTCCCCCACGGCCTCCCCGAGGCCGTCGCGGAGCTCTTCTGGCACGGGCGTTATCACCCTGGCGAAGTCGAAATTGTGGTCGGCATGGAGAAGGTGGCTGAAGATGCGCGTCACTGCCTGGAAGAGGAGGTCGCGACATTCCTCCTCGACGATGCCAGCCACCCTCTTGGCGCCAGCCTTGAGCTTCTCCACGAGCTTGGTGAAGAAGTCGAGGTAGCTGGCGTCGTGGGTCTCGAGAGGGCCTTTGAGCCTCTCCTTGTAGATGGAGGGAGCGGAACATCTTGGCGCGCTCATGCTGTCGCCCCCGCGCCCGGTCCGCCTCCAGCTTCGCCTGCTCGATGACGTTGGAGACGTTGCCCACCTGCTGCTACAGGGAGGCCAGCTCCACCTCAGCGTCGGCCTTGGCCTGCAGCGCGGTCTTCCGCCGGTTCTCCGCCTCCGTCAGGAGCTCCTTGAGGGCGTCGACTTCCTTCTGAAGCCTCTCACGCTTCTTCGTGAAGTGGTCCTCCTGGAACTTCAGCTTCTTGTTGTCATCGGCGACAAGCACCAAGCGGTTCCTCTCGATCTTCACATCGGCGTCCTCCTGGAGCTGCTTCTCCTTGGCCTCCAGCTTGGCGTTGGCGGCCTCCATGCGTGCGGTATAGGCATCCTGAGCGGCGGCCACCTGGCGGTCCAGCGTCTCCAGGCGCTTGCGCTCCGTAGCCTGCTCGGCCGTCGTCTGTGCGAGCTCCCGCTCGCGGATGGCAAGCTCCTCCTCGCGAGAAGTGACGGCCTTCTCCCGCGCCTGGAACAACCCCTCCTGCGCGGCATGCTGCTCCCGCAGCACCCTTGTGCAGGCCTCCGCCTCCTCATGATGTTTCTCAGCCGCGTCGGCCTCCCGGAGGGCACTCTCGAAGACCTCCTTCGCCTCGGCAGCCAACTTCTCGCGCTTCTCTTGCGCGACCTTGCCCTGGCGGTGGCCCAGTTTGATGGCGACATCGAGCTGGCGCCACCCATCGGCAAGGCGCGGGCGCTCCTCGGCAAGGCGCCCCTCAGCCTCCTGGAACTCTGCCTCGAGCTGGCTCAGAGCTCCCCTTGCGGTCCGCAGGACCCCGTGCCTGAGTAAGGTGCGGTTGCGCACCAACGTCAAAGCCCAAGAAGGGCCCGACTCCTCGCCGTCCTCCTCTTGATGTGGCGGCGCATTTCGCGGACTCGCCATGCCCGCGTCAGAGGCCCCGTGCTCCGGCGTGTGCTGGGGGCTTCCCGAAGGACCCCCGGCGTCTGCGGTGCTCGGCGGAGGGGTCGGCACACTCGCCTCCCCCATCTCCACGTCTGCCTCTGTGGCGGGCACCTCAAAACCCGCCACACCGCCTCTGGAGGTCACCTCCCGAGGCTCGGCGTCCCCGGCCTCTGGAGTCGTGTCCGTCTCCGGCTCAGGAGGGACCGCTTGCCCCTTCTCCACCTCTGCGCGCCCTGCCTCGGCATCAGACCGGCGGGTGGCTTCTTCTTGCCTCTCGGCACCTGTGGCGGGCGCCGGGGCCCCCTCCGAGACAGGGGCCCTCTTTGTCGTCTTCTTCCTCTTCTTCTCCTTCTTCGTGGATGCCCTGCACAAGCCGAAGGCTCAGCCCCAGGCTGCAGGGCAAACAAAAGGGGAATAAGTGAGGGAGGTACTTACTCGTCATTGGCAATCCACTTCCTCTTCTTCAGGGCTGACGGCGGGCGGTCCTCGCTGTCGCCCTCTCGAGGCTTCCTTTTGAGGAAGCCCCTTGAGGCGCCCTTCCGAGGCCCGCCGGCCCGGCCCTCGTCGTCGTCCCCCTTGGCGGGGGGCTCGGTCGCCCCTTCGCATGCGCCAGTGTCCTCCGTGGGGGGCACGGTGTCCCCTCCGCCAGCGTCCATCTCCTCCGTGCGCGGCTCGCCAGCTGTCGCGCTGGAGCTTCCTCCGCCGCCTGCCTCGGCGGGACGGGAAGGGACGACCCCGAACCGGGCATCGTCGTCGCCGTCATTGTCTTCAAGGTCATGGAGGAGCTGGGGGCGGGTCCGCGTGGCGGGGCCGCCTTCGCTCCCTTCCGCGCCGCCGCCCAAGACATCGGAGTCCTCTAGGTCCTCCGCACCGGGGACCACCACGATCGGGTTCTCGCGAGGCCCCTCGTGGCCCTCCGGCACGAGGCCCTACTCGTCGAAGACCGGCTTCTCCGTGACTAGCTCCTTGGTCCCCCTCGTAGCGGTACAACGGAAGCGCGTCTTCAGGCTGGTCTCCCGCGGTGCTGCCGAGCATGATATGCATGATCCCGTCCATCATGCTCAACTTTAGGCTGGCGACGCTCAGCCGCATGGGGGCCTTCGAGCCGGTGATCTTCCACACCGGGCGCTAGCGCAGCTGGAGCGGCGCGATGCGCCTGTGCAGATACTCCTTAACGACCATCGCCCCCGTGAGGCATGTCGTCTTGTGGTCCGCCAGCCGCTCCCAGACGGGCGCCAGCCTCGGGTCGGTGAGATTCTCGTGCTCCCACCCCAAGCTCTTCACGGCGGGGACCGTCGGCTCCATCAACAGCTGGTTGCGCGCGGGCGCATCCATGTAGATCCAGCGCTGCCGATAGCCTTCCACCTTCTTCGGGATCTTGAGGCTGATGATGTCGTTCTCCATCGCCTTGATGGCCAGGAACGAGGCGCAAGCGGAGCAGTGGTTCGCTGTGGAGATCCGCAGGCTGAAAAAGTGGCGAAAGAGCGCCACCGAGGGCATCACGCCCATGAAGGCCTCGCAGTAGAAGGCAAAGATGGCGAGGAGGAAGATGGAGTTGGGCTGAAGGTGAAGGGCTTGGATTTAGTAGTGGGAGAGGATGGCGTTGAAGAATTCCGAGAACGGCGGCACCAGGCCGGCGTAGACGATGTGGACGAAGAAGGGGAACGTCGTCGCATCCAGATCACGCTGCGCACGTGCGCCCAGCCAGATCTTCGTCGCCCCGTGCTCGTTCTGGTCGCTGGCGACCAACGAGAGCACCTTGTCCAGGCCCTCTCGGTTCACGATGATGGAGTGCTGCAGGGTCGGCTCCACGCCCGACGCACTCGGCGCCGCCGCCGCCTTGCCCTTCTTGCCGGCAGGCGCCATTGATGCGCGGAGGAGCTTGGGAGGCAAGGGAAGAAGGAGCTGTGCTCGGGGGAGGAGTCGCGAGAGAACAGGAGTTGGAGGAAGCGGCAGCAAGGAAGCAATGATGGCCTGCGCCCCGCGCGGGTAGGCTTTATGACAGGCACGGGCGGATACCAAGGCATAGTGGGGAAGTGGGGGCGTCCCACGTCCCGTCGTGCGCCACGCGTCAAGCCTGGGCCTCGCAGTCTGATAGGGCCCACGGTGTTTCGCTCCCAACGGGTGGGAACATGCGTGCCATGGTCCCGGGGGCTACTGTCGGTCCATTGGGAATCGGGGTATCCCGGCCCGTCTGTCTGCGGCCCAGGGAATGACGCCTGGCGAAGGCCCAAGGCGCGGCCCATCCAAGGGCGCCGCGAAGCGAAGACATCACCCGAGGCGGCGGCCTCCTAAAGACCCCTCCTCAAGACGCGCCCTGCCGGCACTTAGCCGCAGCAGGAGCAGGAGCCTCGCGAGGCCCTCTCGTGAGGCTGCCTCCCGGGGCGCCCTCCCGAGCCGGGTGCCCGAGGCCACCTCGCCTGACGTCAGCTGCGTAGTCCGCTGCCCATCACGTGGGTGACGCGCGTGACGATGAAGGGCGGCAGAAGACGTGCCAGCGGGCGCGGACAAAGAGGCTTTCCTCTTTGGTGCTAAAGGGGCAGCCCCAGCTGCCCACCTCCAAAGCAAGTCCCAAGGACTGCCCGTTTCGTGATAGAAGACCAAGACAGCAAGGCACACAGGGAGGAGGTCACCACCGAGCCCACCGGCGCGTCATGGATCATGCTTTTGCAGGCGAAGACCGCCTTTAGTCATGATAAGACTGAGCACCTGTCCCCTTTCAAAATCCGCCAAGTGTGGTAACCCTTCCCGCCTAGTTTTTGGGGGAAGAGGACCAAGGCAGTTATAAAAGGGGGCAGCACTGCCATTGTAGAGGGAGATCAATTCCTCGGCCTTCGACCTTGTACGTGAGAACATCTTCTTGCCCACAGCAATCCCAACACAAGCAAGAGTAGGGTTTTACACCGCAAGGTGGCCCGAACCTAGGTAACCGTCGTGTCCCCTGCTGTGCTCCCGCGTAGCGATCTTGCCGTAGCCACGCCGTGGTCACCGTTGGTTGGAGAGAGCCAGTGCGCCCCCAGTGTTCGAACCTCTAGTCCCCCGGGGTCCAGACTCTGGCAGCTTCTTCTCTCTATTTGATCTTCAATACAATGTTCTCCTCAATCTCCTTGGAGTTCTATCCGATGTAATCTTCTTTTGTGGTGTGTTTGTTGGGATCCGATGAATTGTGGGTTTATGATCAGATTATTCATGAGAAATATTTGAGTCTTTTCTGAATTATTTTATGCATGATTGTTATAGCTTTGTATTTCTCTCCGATCTATCCATTTGGTTTGGCCAACTAGATTGATTTATCTTGCAATGGGAGAGGTGCTTTGTGATGGGTTCAATCTTGCGGTGTTCTATATCCCAGTGACAAAGTAGGGGACAAGACACGTATTTGTATTGTTGCCATTAAGGATAAAATGATGGGGTTTATTCATATTGATTGGGTTTACTTTTTCTACATCATGTCATCTTGCTTAAGGCGTTACTCTGTTTTTATTAACTTAATACCCTAGATGCATGCTGGATAGCGGTCGATGGGTGGAGTAATAGTAGTAGATGCAGGCAAGAGTCGGTCTACTTGTCTCGGGCGTGATGCCTATATACATGATCATTGCCTTGAATATTGTTATAACTATGCGCTTTTCTATCAATTGCCCAACAGTAATTTGTTTACCCACCGTATGCTATGTGTTCGAGAGAGAAGCCTCTAGTGAAAACTATGGCCCCCGGGTCTACTTAAATCGTATAAAAAACTTAAAAATACCTTGTTTCAATTTTATTTCCTTTATTTTATTTTGCAATTTATTTTATCTATCTGTCACTATCAGAATTAATCCTTGTAAATAACAAGTTCAAGGGGATTGACAACCCTCTTGCCCACGTTGGGGGCAAGTATTTGCTTTTGTGTGTGTAGGTGTTGTTCACGAGGTTCTGCGTGGTTCTCCTACTGGATTGATACATTGGTTCTCACTGAGGGAAATACTTATCTTTATTGTGCTGCATCACCCCTCCTCTTCGGGGAAAATCCCAACGTAGTTTACAAGTAGCAGGAAGAATTTCTGGCGCCATTGCCGGGGAGACATCACCAAAACCTATCAAGTACCTTCACATAAACTATCATCTACTTCCTCTACTTTTATTTGTCTCTCGTTTTCATCTCCCCCACTTCTCATAAAAATTACAAAAACACAAAAATATTTTATTTGCTTGATTGCTCTTGCTTCTTACCATGTCTGAATTTGCTATCACTAAAGGAGAAAGTGAGGACCATAAGACTCCTAATTTGGAAACTTCTGTAAATTTGGATACTAAAATCTTTGTGACGGGAAGTGGGAATATCATAGGAAAAAGTGTTATTCAAGAATTCTTTAATTGTACGGGAACTTTGGTTTTTAATGATATTCCTATTCTTAAAAGAACCAATAGTTACACCAAACCTATTTATGCACTTGTTCTTAAACTTGAAAGAAGATTTATGCGTACTCATCCCACCTTGCAAAGACTGTTCTATGAGTTACCTATTATAAATAACCCTAAGGCTAAAAAGATAGCTACTCTTATTCTTATGAATGAATTTATTACATAGTGCGGGAAGCTAGAGAGATCTTTGATTTTTATAATATGAGTTATGAGCACCCTGTGATAGATGAAATTTTATATAATGAAGATTATATGATGAGATATATGTTTCGTGATGATCACACTATTGACGAAAATACTAAAAAGGAGGTCCCTCCTTTACATATTATCCAATAAGTTTTCAATGGTATTAATCAGAAATATTCTTGGATCGTAAAAGGGAACCAACAAGGATTTGAGAAAAGTTGCCTTAATAATGATAAAATCTTGATTGATGATGTGTTGCCCATTGTTTTTGAAAAGCCTCCTGATAAACGTACATCTCAAGATCCAAAAACTAAGGATGATAATACTTGAAACTATGCATTATGCCTAGCTAGGGGCATAAAACAATAGCGCTTGTTGGGAGGCAACCCAATATTTATTTTTATTGCAATTTTTATTTTTATTTTGTCACACAATTGTAGCCTCTGTTATGATTGTGTTTTTATACTTTAATTAGTGTTTGTGCCAAGTAATGCCTTTATGCTCTGTTTGGATGTATGTATTGGAGGGCTCCGTATTGAATTGGTTGCAATACCAATTCGGCAATGAAACTGTAATGGCTTTGAATATGAATTCACTTGTTTGGTTGTTCACTGAATTGGCTTATGGAGTTCCATGAGATTTCAATACAAAATTCTGTTTGGATGTTAGACTCTGGAATTGCATAGTAACACGAGTACGAAGATAATGCTTTGTTCTACATGCATAAAAAATGCAGTGTGTGATTATAATTGAATGATTACATAGCAATACAAATTAACAAGTATTCTAGAAATGTATCATGACAGCAAATAGTATTTATGCAACAAAAGTTCTCTTACGACAACAAAGGATGACATAGTTAAGTTACATCATCAACAAAGGATAGCATAGTCAAGTTACATCATCGAGCCATTGACAACGACAAATACACTGGTTTACACTCAAAACTACAAATCTAAGAGCCGGACTGGTTTTAAGTTAAATGGATCTACCGTGGAAGCATGTCACTGCAATTGGAAAGTAAGTTACAAACGGTAGCAGCCGAACAATACCATTGTGTGCGTGACTTCACAATGCTAGATGACGAACACTTCACTAATCTGCATCACAATACAAAGAAATAGATCAAAATTAACACTTCCCTAATCTGCAGATCGATGAACACTTCACTAATCTGCACTGGTTTAGACAGAAAAATTAAATCTTGATGCATCTGATTATTCCATCACAATACAAAGAAATAGATCAAAATTAACACCACTAATCCGCACATTGATGAACATCTCACTTATCTGCACATGTTTAGAAAGAAATAAAATCTGCATCTGACTATTATAGGGAAAAGGGAAAACAAAGATGTAAGGGCGTGATACGTCCAATTTGCATCATGATTTCCTACTGTTAATTATTATGTTTTTAATCATTATTTCACTTTATGGTACAATTCTTATGCCTTTTCTCTCTTAATTTGCAAGATTTACATGAAGAGGGAGAATGCCGGCAGATGGAATTCTGGACCTGAAATAGCCACATCAGAGATACCTATTCTACAGAGCTCCAATTGACTTGAAATTTCTCGGAGATTTTTTATTGAATATATAAAAATACTGGAGAAAAGAAATACAAGAGGGGACCCACCAGTTGCCCACAAGGCAACAGGGCATGGCCCCCCTGGGCGCGCGCTATTGCCTTGTGGGGCCCACAGCTGGCGTCTGGCCCCCTCCTTCTGCTATATAAGGTCATTTGCCCTAGAAAAAATAAAGAGAAGAGTTTCGGGACGAAGCGCCGCCGTCCCGAGGCGGAACCAGGGCAGGAGCTATTTTGCTCTTCGGCGGAGCGATTCCGTCGGGGATACTTCCCTCCGGGAGGGGGAAATCAAAGCCATCGACATCACCAACGATCCTCTCATCATGGGAGGACCAATCTTCATCAACATCTTCAACAGTACCATCTCATCTCAAACCCTAGTTCATCTCTTGTATTCAATCTTTGTCTCAAAACCTCAGATTGGTACCTGTGGGTTGCTAGTAGTGTTGATTACATCTTGTAGTTGATGCTAGTTGGTTTATTTGGTGAAAGATTATATGTTCAGATCCTTAATGCTATTCAATACCCCTCTGATCTTGAACATGAATATGATTTGTGAGTAGTTACTTTTGTTCTTGAGGACATGGGAGAAGTCTTGTCATAAGTAATCATGCAAATTTGGTATTCGTTCGATATTTTGATGATATGTATGTTGTTGCTTCCTTTAGTGGTGTCGTGTGAACGTCGACTACATGACACTTCACCATCTTTGGGCCTAAGGGAAGGCATTGTGGAGTAGTAATTAGATGATGGGTTGCTAGAGTGACAAAAGCTTAAACCCTAGTTTATGCGCTATTCCGTGAGGGGCTGATTTGGATCCATATGTTTCATGCTATGGTTAGAGTTATCTTAATTCTTCTTTCGTAGTTGCGGATGCTTGCGAGAGGGGGTAATCATAAGTGGGAGGCTTGTTCAAGTAAGAACAGCACCCAAGCACCTGTCCACCCACATATCAAATTATCAAAGTAGCGAACGCAAATCAAACAAACATGATGAAAGTGACTAGATGAAATTCCCATGTGTCCTCGAGAACGCTTTGCTTATTATAAGAGATCGTTCCGGCTTGTCCTTTGCTACAAAAAGGATTGGGCTACCTTGCTACACTTATTGTTACCATTACTACTTGTTACTTGTTACGAATTATCTTGCTATCAAAACTATTTGTTACCGCTACTTTCAGTACTTGCAGAGAATACCTTGCTGAAAACCGCTTGTCATTTCCTTCTGCTCCTCGTTGGGTTCGACACTCTTACTTATCGAAAGGACTACGATTGATCCCCTATACTTGTGGGTCATCAAGACTCTTTTCTGGCACCGTTGCCGGGGAGTGAAGCGCCTTTGGTGAGTGGAATTTGGTAATGAAACATTTATATTACGTGCTGAAATTTATTGTCACTTGTCACTATGGAAAGTAATCCTTTGAGGGGTTTTTCGGGGTATCTTCACCTCGACCGGAAGCAATAAGAGTTGCTCCTCAACCTATTGAAACTACTGAAAATATTTATTATGAAATCCCTTCGGGTATGATAGAGAAACTGCTAGCTAATCCTTATGCAGGAGATGGAGCGGTACATCCCGATATGCACTTGATCTATGTGGATGAAATTTGTGGATTGTTTAAGCTTGCAGGTTTATCCGGAGATGGAGTTAAGAATAAATTATTCCCTTTATCTTTGGAGGGAAAGGCATTGATGTGGTATAGGCTATGTGATGATACTGAAACATGGGATTGGAACTAGTTGAAGCTGGAATTCCACCAGAAATTTTATCCTATGCATTTGGTTCATCGTGATCGGAATTATATATATAATTTTTGGCCTCGTGAAGGAGAAAGTATCGCTCAAGCTTGGGGGAGGCTTAAGTATATGTTGCACACATGCCCCAATCATGAGCTCTCAAGAGAAATAATTCTTCAAAACTTTTATGCTCGGCTTTCTTATAATGATCAATCCATTCTCGATACTTCTTCTGCTGGTTCCTTTATGAAAAGAACTATTGAATCTAGATGGGATCTTCTAGAAAGAATTAAACATAACTCTGAAGATTGGGAAATTGACAAAGGTAATGAGTCAGGTATAAATCTTGAGTTTGATTGTGTTAAATCTTTTATGGAAACTGATGCTTTTCGTAAATTTAGCACTAAATATGGACTTGACTCTGAGATAGTAGCTACCTTTTGTGAATCTTTTGCTACTCATGTTGATCTCCCTAAGGAGAAATGGTTTAAATATCACCCACCTATTGAATTGAATGAAGAACCTGTTAGTGTTAAAGAAGAAACAATTGTTTACCATGTTGATCCAGTTGTGCCTACTGCTTATATTGAGAAACCTCCTTTCCCTGTTTGGATTAAGGAACTTGCTAAAGCTTCAACTGTGGTTAATAAGAGTAATATTAGAGCACCTAGACCCTCTGAACAAATTAAAGTTGAACCTAGTGTTGCATTGGTTAAAGATCTTTTGGTTGATAATATTGATGGACATGTCATATATTTCTATGATGAAGCAACTAGAATTGCTAAGCCAGACCCTAAAGATAAAAACAAACCTATAGTTGGCATGCCTGTTATTTCTGTTAAAATTGGGGATCATTGCTATCATGGTTTATGTGATATTGGTGCTAGTGTGAGTGCTATTCCGTTTACTCTTTACCAAGAAGTCATGAATGATATTGCACATGTTTAGATTGAAGATATTGATGTTACTATTAAGCTTGCAAACATAGATACTATTTCACCACTTGGGATTGTTAGAGATGTTGAAGTCTTGTGTGGTAAGATCAAATACCCTACTGATTTTCTTGTTCTTGGATCACCACAAGATGATTTTTGTCCCATTATATTTGGTAGACCCTTCTTGAATACTGTTAATGCTAAGATTGATTGCACTAAAGAAATTGTTAGTGTTAATTTTGGTGAGATGTCTCATGAGTTTAATTTCTCTAAGTTTCGTAGACAACCTCATGATAAAGAATTACCCAATAAAGATGAAATTATTGGTCTTGCTTCTATTGTTGTGCCTCCTACTGATCCATTAGAACAATATTTGCTTCAGCATGAGAATGACATGAATATGAATGAAAGAAATGAAATAGATGAGCTGTTCTTTAAACAAGCACATATCCTGAAACATAATCTGCCTGTTGAAACCTTGGGAGGTCCACCTCCACCCAAGGGTGATCCTGTATTTGATTTAAAGCAATTACCTGATACTCTTCAATATGCTTATCTTGATGAAAAGAAGATAGATCCTGTTATTATTAGTGCTAACCTTTCAGAGCATGAAGAAAAGAGATTACTTAAAACTCTGAAGAAGCACCGTGCCGCTATTGGATATACTCTCGATGATCTTAAGGGCATCAGTCCCACTTTATGTCAGCATAAAATTCATATGGAGCCAGATGGTAAACCCGTTGTTGATCATCAAAGAAGGCTGAATCCTAGAATGAAAGATGTGGTAAGAACTAAAATATTAAAGCTTCTGGAAGCAGGTATAATTTATCCCACAGCTGATAGTAGATGGGTAAGTCTTGTTCATTGTGTTCCTAAGAAAGGAGGTATTACCGTTGTTCCTAATGATAAAAATGAACTTATCCCACAAAGAATTGTAACTGGTTATAGGATGGTAATTGATTTTAGGAAATTAAATAAAGCTACTAGAAAAGATCATTACCCCTTGCCTTTTATTGATCAAATGTTAGAAAGATTGTCTAAGCATACACACTTTTGTTTCCTAGATGGTTATTCTGGTTTCTCTCAAATACCTGTGTCACCTGAAGATCAAGAGAAACCCACATTTACTTGTCCTTTTGGAACTTATGCTTATCGTCGTATGCCTTTTGGTTTATGTAATGCACCTTCTACCTTTCAAAGATGTATGACTGCTATATTCTCTGACTTTTGTGAAAAGACTGTTGAGGTTTTCATGGATGATTTCTCCATTTATGGAACTTCTTTTGATGATTGCTTGAGCAACCTTGATCGAGTTTTGCAGAGATGTGAAGAAACTAACCTTGTCTTGAATTGGGAGAAGTGCCACTTTATGGTGAATGAAGGTATAGTCCTTGGGCATAAAATTTCTGAAAGAGGTATTGAAGTTGATAAAGCTAAAGTTGACGCTATTGAGAAAATGCCATGTCCTAAAGATATCAAAGGTATAAGAAGTTTCCTTGGTCATGCTTGTTTCTATAGAAGGTTCATAAAAGACTTCTCTAAAATTTCTAGACCTCTTACCA
This sequence comes from Elymus sibiricus, assembly GCA_039707655.1. Taxonomy (NCBI): domain Eukaryota; kingdom Viridiplantae; phylum Streptophyta; class Magnoliopsida; order Poales; family Poaceae; genus Elymus; species Elymus sibiricus. The sequence goes on along the minus strand of CM077672.1, from coordinate 230,689,613 downwards.
ATCTCTTGCAAAAAGATGTTCCATTCGTTTTTGATGATGATTGTGTAGAAGCCTTTGAAATACTTAAGAAAGCCTTAATTTCTACACCTATTATTCAACCACCTGATTGGAACCTATCCTTTGAAATTATGTGTGATGCTAGTGATTATGCTGTTGGTGCTGTTCTAGGACAAAGAGTTGATAAGAAATTAAATGTTATCCATTATGCTAGTAAAACTCTAGACAGTGCTCAAAGAAATTATGCTACTACTGAGAAAGAATTTTTAGCAGTTGTGTTTGCATGTGATAAATTTAGATCTTACATTGTTGATTCCAAAGTTACTGTTCACACTGACCATGCTGCTATTAAATATCTTATGGAAAAGAAAGATGCTAAACCTAGACTTATTAGATGGGTTCTTCTGCTACAAGAATTTGATTTGCATATTGTTGATAGAAAGGGAGCTGAGAATCCCGTAGCTAATAATTTGTCTAGAATGGAAAATGTCCTTGATGACCCACTTCCTATTAATGATGATTTTCCTGATGAACAATTAGCTGTGATAAATGCTTCTCGTAATACTCCTTGGTATGCAGACTATGCTAATTATATTGTTGCTAAATACATACCACCTAGCTTTACATACTAACAAAAGAAAAAGTTTTTCTTTGATTTAGGACATTACTTTTGGGATGACCCACATCTATATAAAGAAGGGGTAGATGGTATTATTAGATGTTGTGTACCTGAGCATGAACAGGAACAGATCCTACGTAAGTGCCACTCCGAGGCATATGGAGGACACCATGCGGGAGACCGAACTGCACACAAGGTATTACAATCCGGTTTTTATTGGCCTACTCTTTTTAAGGATGCACGTAAGTTTGTCCTTTCTTGTGATGAATGTCAAAGAATTGGTAATGTTGATAAACATCAGGAAATGCCTATGAATTATTCACTTGTTATTGAACCATTTGATGTTTGGGGTTTCGATTATATGGGACCTTTTCCTAAATCCAACGGGTATACTCATATCTTAGTTGCTGTTGATTACATTACTAAGTGGATAGAAGCTATTCCAACTAGTAGTGCTGATCATAACACTTCTATTAAAATGCTTAAAGAAGTTATTTTCCCGAGGTTTGGAGTCCCTAGATATTTAATGACTGATGGTGGTTCACATTTTATTCATGGTGCTTTCCGTAAGTTGCTTGCTAAATATGATGTTAACCATAGAATTGCATCCCCTTATCATCCTCAGTCTAGTGGTCAAGTTGAATTAACTAATAGAGAAATAAAATTAATTTTGCAAAAGACCGCTAATAGATCCAGAAAGAATTGGTCTAAGAAACTTGATGATGCATTATGGGCTTACAGAACTGCATATAAAAATCCTATGGGTATGTCTCCGTATAAAATGGTTTATGGAAAAGCATGTCATTTACCTCTTGAACTAGAACATAAACCTTATTGGGCAATTAAAGAAATTAACTATGATTTTAAAGTTGCCGGTGAGAAGAGGTTATTCAATATTAGCTCTCTAGATGAATGGAGAACCCAAGCCTATGAAAATGCTAAGTTGTTTAAAGAAAAAGTTAAAAGATGGCATGATAAAAGAATTCAAAAACGGGAATTAAAGGTAGGTCATCATGTTTTATTATACAATTCTCGTTTAAGATTTTTTGCAAGAAAACTTCTCTCTAAATGGGAAGGACCATATATCATCCAAGAAGTTTATCGCTCCGGAGCCATCAAAATAAATAACACCAAAGGCAATAATCCGAGAGTGGTGAATGGACAAAGAATTAAGCACTATATTTCAGGTACTCCCATTAATGTTGAAACTAATATTATTGAAACAATTACACCGGAGGAACACATCAAAGAGTCCTTTCGGAACGCTCCAGAACCCTGAAAAGGGGTACGTATGTGATACGGTAAGTAAACCGACTCAAAAAATTCCATAAAAATTATTTCTGTCAGTTTTGGAATATTAGAAAATTTACAAAAATTAGAAACAGCCGAGGGGACCCACGTGTTGCCCACAAGGCAACAGGGCGCGACCCCCCTGGGCGCGCCCTGATGCCTTGTGGGGCCCACGTGTGTCTTCCTGACTCCGTTTTCTTCCCGTATGCTTGTTTTGCAAGATAAAAATTCTTTATATACACTCCCATATGTTTTGACCACCGCTTCGCAAGTTTCTCCTCTGTTCTTGTTTCGGGCTATTTTTCTGACAGATCTAGATCGCCATGGCTTCTCGAAGACTCCGCACCAAGCACTGGATTGTTCAACCTTCACCCGGCAAACGTCCTTTCAACGAAGTATATTATGAGTGGTCGTCCGAAGAGGAGGACACAGCTATGGAGGAGGAACCCGAAAAGGTCATGGAGGACCGGATTCAAGGAGAAGAAGACCAAGCCATGCACCAGAAGGAACCCACAAAAAAGGGAGACATATTGCAAACTCTTCATCACAACCTCTCTTTGTCTGAAATTAATGCATTAAAGGCTGTTGAAGCAATTTGTGCCCAAAATACTTCGCTCACACATGAGGTTATTGTATTAGAAGAGCAAAATCATGCCCTTCGAAGGATCAATCGTAATCTGGAGTACTTGCTAAAGCTGAAGGACAAGCCCACTACTTCACCATCACCATCATCACCGAAGAAGGAGACTTGAGTACATGGGTATGGGCACTCCCCTTGGCTTGTGCCAAGCTTGGGGGAGGCGCCCCGGTATTGTATCACCATCACTTTTTCATCATCATTATCTATCTTAGTTCGATCCTTAGTTATTTCGTGATTTAGAAGAGTAAAGTCTTAGTATGATTTAGTTTCGAGTGCTTGCTTTGTGATATATCTCTCTATGTAATCGTGTGTGAAAGTTATATAATAAAGAGTAGTTTGAGTTGAGTGTTTTGCTTTTGATGATCCAATCTTAGAAATAAACAAAGAATAAAAATAAGATCATATGCTAGTCCCATGGGGAGTGATGCTCTCACATAAAAGAAGTATAATTGATAAAACTTGTTGGAAGTTGACAAACATAGCATTGGTCATTCTAGCAATTCATGAAAAAGTAATAAAGGAAGAGAGGTCTCACATATAAATACACTATCTTGGACATCTTTAATGATTGTGAGCCCCCATCAAATATTCTATGTCAATTATTTGACGTTGGACAAGGAAGACAACGTAATGGGTTATGTTTGCTTATATTCACATAAAAGTTATATTGTTTTGGATCCTCTAACATGTGGTGTTTGCCCCCAATCTTTGCTAGCCAAAAATCCGCACCAAGTAGAGATACTACTTGTGCATCCAAAACCCTTAAACCCAGTTTCATGTCATGAGAGTCCACTATATCTACCTATGGATTGAATAAGATCCTTCAAGTAAGTTGTCATCGGTGCAAAAGCAATAAAATTGCTCCTAAATATGTATGAACTTTTATTGTAAGGGAAAATAAGCTTTGTACGATCTTGTGATGGTGGAGCAATAAAAGCGACAGACTGCATAATAAAGGTCGCTATCACAAGGGACAATATAAAGTGACGTTCCTTTACATTAAGAGCTTGCACATCCAAAAACAAAAGTGCATGACAACCTCTGCTTCCCTCTGCGAAGGGCCCATCTTTTACTTTATGTATTTACTTTCATGCAAGAGTCAATAGTGTTCTCCTCTATTCCGTTTTTATTTTCTCTTTTGGCAAACATCATGTGGTGGGGATTGAACCATGCATATATATCCAGTTGAATGCATGTGATCATGAGTTATTATTGTTGACATTACCCTTGAGGTAAATACGTTGGGAGGCGAAATTATAGGGCCCTATCTTTCTATGTGTTCAACTGAAACTTTTGCCCCATAAGTATGACGTGAGTGTCAGCAATCATAGAAGACTAAATGATAGTTGAGTATGTGAACTTGCTAAACAAAGCTCTTACATAGACTCTTTCTGATAATATGATGAATTGCAATTGCTTCAGTGACTGAGATCATAGTTTGTTAGTTTTCAATTTGGTTTATGATTCATACTTTAACTTGTGGATGAATTGTCACTTTTTCATGAGAAGTTTTATGATGATATATTGCTGTTATAATAAGGATCATGATGTTCCATGTCCGTATTATATTTTTATCGATGTCTCTCTCTCTAAACATGTGGTCATGATTATCGATTTCGACTTTTCGCTTGAGGACAAGCGAGGTCTAAGCTTGGGGGAGTTGATACGTCCAATTTGCATCATGATTTCCTACTGTTAATTATTATGTTTTTAATCATTATTTCACTTTATGGTACAATTCTTATGCCTTTTCTCTCTTAATTTGCAAGATTTACATGAAGAGGGAGAATGCCGGCAGCTGGATTTTTGGACCTGAAATAGCCACATCAGAGATACCTATTCTACAGAGCTCCAATTGACTTGAAATTTCATGGAGATTTTTTATTGAATATATAAAAAATACTGAAGAAAAGAAATACCAGAGGGGACCCACCAGTTCCCCACAAGGCAATAGGGCGCGCCCAGGTGGGGTCCACAGCTGGCGTCTGGCCCCCTGCTTCTGCTATATAAGGTCATTTGCCCTAGAAAAAATAAAGAGAAGACTTTCGGGATGAAGTGCCGCCGTATCGAGGCGGAACAAGGGGAGGAGCTATTTTGCTCTCCGGCGGAGCGATTCCGCCGGGGATACCTCCCTCCGGGAGGGGGAAATCGAAGCCATCGACATCACCAATGATCCTCTCATCGTGGGAGGACCAATCTTCATCAACATCTTCAACATCACCATCTCATCTCAAACCCTAGTTCATCTCTTGTACTCAATCTTTGTCTCAAAACCTCATATTGGTACCTGTGGGTTGCTAGTAGTGTTGATTACATCTTGTAGTTGATGCTAGTTGGTTTATTTGGTGGAAGATTATATGTTCAGATCCTTAATGCTATTCAATACCCCTCTGATCTTCAACATGAATATGATTTGTGAGTAGTTACTTTTGTTCTTGAGGACATGGGAGAAGTCTTGTCATAAGTAATCATGTGAATTTGGTATTCGTTCGATATTTTGATGATATGTATGTTGTTTCTTCCTTTAGTGGTGTCGTGTGAATGTCGACTACATGACACTTCACCATCTTGGGGCCTAAGGGAAGGCATTGTGGAGTAGTAATTAGATGATGGGTTGCTAGAGTGACAGAAGCTTAAACCCTAGTTTATGCGCTATTTTGTGAGGGGCTGATTTGGATCCATATGTTTCATGCTATGGCTAGAGTTATCTTAATTCTTCTTTCGTAGTTGCGGATGCTTGCGAGAGGGGGTAATCATAAGTGGGAGGCTTGTTCAAGTAAGAACAGCACCCAAGCACCGGTCAACACACATATCAAATTATCAAAGTAGCGAACGCAAATCAAACAAACATGATGAAAGTGACTAGATGAAATTCCCATGTGTCCTCGAGAACGCTTTGCTTATTATAAGAGATCGTTCCGGCTTGTCCTTTGCTATAAAAAGGATTGGGCCACCTTGCTGCACTTATTGTTACCGTTACTACTTGTTACTTGTTACGAATTATCTTGCTATCAAAACTATCTGTTACCGCTACTTTCAGTACTTGCAGAGAATACCTTGCTGAAAACCGCTTGTCATTTCCTTCTGCTCCTCGTTGGGTTCGACACTCTTACTTATAGAAAGGACTACGATTGATCCCCTATACGTGTGGGTCATCAGGGCGTAGGGAAGGGGACGGGACATACTGTGAATAGAGGGGGGCCGCCGGCGCATCCATGGAGGATGCCAGAGGAGAAGCAACCGGGGACGGGAAAGGGAGGAGTAACTGCCACCGGGGATGTGAAGGGAGGCACACCCCTCGAGGAGGAGGAGGACTGACCGGGGACGGGAGAGACGCGTGGGTGAGTAGGGGAGATCTAGGGACGGGAGATGGGGAAGCCGCGAACCGGGAGGAGGAAGAGGGGCGAGCGGGAAGGGGCGCACCTGCTACACTGCCGGGCTTCTGGTTGCCGCCCAGATCCATGGTTGCAGCCTCCTTGTTCACTCCTTTTTTTGTTCGCGAGGGGGAAAAGGAGACCGACGAAACGGTACATTTTGCGGGAAGGCTCGTTTCAGAGCAAATCAGAGCGGAAGCCCTCCGTATCGTGGGCAGTGACTTTGCGTGGGAGGTAATTCGGCATGGTATTCGTTTCGTTTCAGACTGCCAATTCAGTGTCCAGCCAAACATATGAATTGGAAATTTAGGAATACGAAATCAGATTCCAGCCCTCCAATGAAGACATCCAAACACAGCGTTAGGATGATTTGGATGATAGTATAATTGACGCTGTTTGGAAAACAGAAAGTTTTGCGCCCAGTTATGGATTTTTGGTTCTGTACTGGAACGTCAGAAAAATCTGAATTTTTTACACAGTATTCATATATGAATTTTTTACGTTTTCCTAATTTTTCAGAACTTTTGGATTTAGAGAAGTATGATTATTATTCAGATCTTTACAGACTGTTCTGTTTTAGACAGATTCTGTTTTTTGTTGCATAGTTTGCTTATTTTGATGAATCTATGGATTGTATCGGGGGGTATAAGTCATGGAGAAGTTGGAGTACAGTAGAATTATGCCAAGATTAAATATGAATCAATTTATAATAGTACCTAAAGTTTAAGATTTGTTTATTATACTAACGGATCTCATGAGGTTTCTGTTGAGTTTTGTGTGCTGAAGTTTTCAAGTTTTGGGTGAGATCGCGATGGATGAAGGAATAAGGAGCAGAAAGACACTAAGCTTGGGGATGCCCAAGGCACCCCAAGGTAATATTCAAGGAAGACCCAAGCGTCTAAGCTTGGGGATGCCCCGGATGGCATCCCCTCTTTCGTCTACAATCTATCGGTATATCACTTGGAGCTATATTTTTATTCATCACATGATATGTGTTTTACTTGGAGCGTCTTGTGCCATAGTTTTCTTTTTCTTTGTTTTCTTTTTAGTTTGCCACAATCATCTTTTGAACACACCTTTTTGAGTGGGACACACATTTATTGTGATTTGTTCAAATACTTTATGTGCTTCACTTATATCTTTTGAGCTAGGCAGTTGCTCTAGTGCTTCACTTATATCTTTTAGAGCACGATGGTGATTATATTTTAAAGAAATAGTTGCACTCTCATGCTTCACCTAAATCTTTTTGAGAGTCTAATAAATAGTAATGGCAATTTGCACAGGTTATAAGATTGGTCCATAAAGGATAGGTATTCAAGAGGGATATAATAAAAACTTTTATGTAGATCACTGAATATGATAAGTTTGATTCCTTGCAATAGTTTTGCAATATTAAGATGGTAATATGTGGATGTACTAGTGAATGATTGTGGTTTAGTAAGAATATTGGTACTAAGGTTTGTGATTCCCGAAGCATGCACGTATAGTCCTTAGTTGTGTGATGAAGTTGGAGCATGATTTATTATTGAGTGTCTACCTTATGAGTTGCGGTTGGGGACGAGCGATGGTCTTTTCCTACCAATCTATCCCCCTAGGGGCATGCGTAAATTCTTTGCTTCAAGGGCTAATATACTTTTGCAAGAAGTATGTGAGTTCTTTATGACTAATGTGAGTCCATGGATTATGCGCACTCTCACCTTTCCACAATTTGCTAGCCTCTTCGGTACCGTGCATTGCCCTTTCTCACCTCGAGAGTCGGTGCAAACTTCGCCGGTGCATCCAAACCCCGTGATATGATACGCTCTATCACACATAAGCCTCTTTATATCTTTCTCAAAACAGCCACCATACATACCTATTATGGCATTTCCATAGCCATTCTGAGATATATTGCCATGAAACTTCTACCGTTCTTTTTATATGACACGCATCTTCATTGTCATATTGCTTTGCATGATCATACAGCTGACATAGTATTTTTGGCTCAGCCACCGTTCATCATTTTTTATATATGTTACGCTAGATCATTGCACATCCTGGTACACTGTCAGAGGCATTCATATAGAGTCATATTGTTCTAGTATCGAGTTGTAATATTGAGTTGTAAGTAAATAAAAGTGTGTTGATCATCATTATTAGAGTATTGTCCCAGTGAGGAAAGGATGATGGAGACTGTGATTCCCCCACAAGTCGGGATGAGGCTCCGGACGAAAAATATATTAAAAAAAGAGGCAAAAAAGAGCCCAGCAAAAAAATGAGAGAAAAAGAGAGAAGGGGCAATGTTACTATCCTTTTCCACACTTGTGCTTCAGAGTAGCACCATGTTTTTCATATAGAGAGTTTCCTGAGTTGTCACTTTCATATACTAGTGGGAATTTTTCATTATAGAACTTGGCTTGTATATTCTGATGATGGGCTTCCTCAAATGCCCTAGGTCTTCATGAGCAAGCAAGTTGGATGCACACCCACTTAGTTTCAGTTTGAGCTTTCATACACTTATAGCTCTTAGTGCATCCGTTGCATGGCAATTCGTACTCCTTGCATTGATATCAATTGATGGGCATCTCCATAGCCCGTTGATTAGCCGCGTCGATGCGAGACTATCTTCCTTTTTGACTTCCCCTTATTAATCTCTATCATCACATTCTATTCCACCCATAGTGCTATGTACATGGCTCTTGCTCATGTATTGCGTGAGGGTTGAAAAAGCTGAAGCGCGTTAAAAAGTATGAACCAATTGCTTGGTTTGTCATCGGGGTAGTGCACGATTAATACTTTGTAATGGGAAGACTAAGCATGACCTTGTTGCCCCTCCGATGATGTGTGAGTAGTTTACCACAGACCTATGGGTCCATAGCTAGTAGCTAGATGGCTTCTCCTCTCTCTTTGATCTTCAATACAATGTTCTCCTCGATCTCCTTGGAGTTCTATCCGATGTAATCTTCTTTTGCGGTGTGTTTGTTGGGATCCTATGAATTGTGGGTTTATGATCAGATTATTCATGAGAAATATTTGAGTCTTTTCTGGATTCTTTTATGCATGATTGTTATAGCTTTGTATTTCTCTCTGATCTATCCGTTTGGTTTGGCCAACTAGATTGATTTATCTTGCAATGGGAGAGGTGCTTTGTGATGGGTTCAATCTTGCGCTGTTCTATATCCCAGTGACAAAGTAGGGGACAAGACATGTATTTGTATTGTTGCCATTAAGGATAAAACGATGGGGTTTATTCATATTGATTGGTTTTCCTTTGTCAACATCATGTCATCTTGCTTAAGGCGTTACTCTGTTTTTATTAACTTAATACCCTAGATGCATGCTGGATAGCGGTCGATGGGTGGAGTAATAGTAGTAGATGCAGGCAGGAGTCGGTCTACTTGTCTCCGACGTGATGCCTATATACATGATCATTGCCTTGAATATCGTCATAACTATGCACTTTTCTATCAATTGCCTAACAGTAATTTGTTTACCCACCATATGCTATGTGTTCGAGAGAGAAGCCTCTAGTGAAAACTATGGCCCCCGGGTCTACTTAAATCATATAAAAAACCTAAAAATACTTGCTGTAATTTAATTTCCTTTATTTTATTTTGCAATTAATTTTATCTATCTATCACTATCAGAATTAATCCTTGCAAATAACGAGTTCAAGGGGATTGACAACCCTCTTGCCCGCGTTGGGTGCAAGTATTTGCTTTTGTGTGTGTAGGTGTTGTTCACGAGGTTCTGCGTGGTTCTCCTACTGGATTGATACCTTGGTTCTCACTGAGGGAAATATTTATCTCTACTGTGCTGCATCACCCCTCCTCTTCGGGGAAAATCCCAACGTAGTTTACAAGTAGCAGAGATATGGTTGGAAGCATCGGTGTCCAGGTGCCAACGGACGTCGCAAGGAGCCGCATCGGCACCAAGGTTTGCCTCGGCCAGCTCTTCGTTGAGAAGCATGTGTCCGCCCATGCTCTTTAGCGCGACGGGGGAGATCATCGCCATCAGCAGTGTCGGGTTGTCACTATTTCCATCACCAGCAGCATTGACAGTGAGAGCGAGGTGAGCCTCCTCCCTCTGCTTCTTACGAAATTCACGCGCCTAGTACCCCAGCTTCTTGCAGTAGCGGCACTGGCTGTTCAGCGATGCACCACTATTCCTGGCAGGCGCTCCATGCCCACCGTCGCGCCCACGACCACGTCCGTGGCACCCTTCGATGTTGTTGGAGTCGGAGCCGCGCCCACCCGACACATCAGAGTCGCAGTGTTTCTGACGTGCGTGCCATTCCTTCTCAGTTGGAAGGAGACGGCCGCCACCCATGTCCTCGAAGTCGAGGCCGTACCGCTCCTTCACCGCTAAGAGCCACCCAATGAGTTCCTCCATCGAGAGTATCTCGAGATCGAGAAGTGTCTCAATGGAGAGCACAATCTGTAAGTTCTACTGGGGGACTACAGAGAGGAATTTGCGCACAACCTTTTTCTCCAAAATTGTCTCGTCGAGGAGATTGAGCTGATTCACCATACGTGTCAGGCGCATGGAGAAATCGTCGATGTTTTCTACGTCGTTGAACTACTTGTTGGGTGTCGCTGCCTTGGCCTCCAGGACACGCTGCAGACCGAGGCGCATGGTCCTCAGGGCGTCCCAATCCTCCTTAGTCGTGCCCTTGGCAGCGAGTGTCACCATCATCTCCGGCGGTATGCCCTGGAGAATCGTCTCAAGCGCTAGCCGGTCGTCGATGGGGACCGTGGTGCCCTGCTCGATGGCTTCCCAGAGCTAACGACCGTCCAGCATGACCAGGGCCCAATCCCCGTAGTTGGTACGGGTGAGCTTCGGCCAAGGGCTTCCACCGTCACCGCACACCACCCGAGCCTGCATGATCTTCCCAGCCTCTTCTTCGGCGCCGGTGATATTAGCTCGCGGTGTTGCTGAGGCACTGTTGCCCCTTCAACATGTCATCTTCACCCATCATGCAATGAGGCTTTGATACCAAATGATATCCCTAACCTCAAGCTCTGTTAATGGCGGATGAACACGAGATAGAGAGAGAGAGAGAGAGAGAGTTTTGTGCAACGCGCAACTCTGCTGCTTTTCCTTCTTCTATACTTATTCTGTTGGGAAACAAACTTCAGTGGTGCTGCCCCATCTACCGGATCGTGGCATCCCACGCTCATGAGCCCACAAGGCCACAATGCACAATCCTACATCTCGCCTCAAGATCGCACAAGACCGCATCCTCGGGCCTAAGCTAATTAACAGAAAGATCTGAAAAATATCTAACTACCAAACCGTTGCCATGGCAACCAAAATATGCCGCCATAGCCAAAAATCTCTACCATGGTATAAAAACAATATGGTGTTGTCACGCTAGATTATTTGCTAACAACACTCAAGGGTGCAAGATTTTTGTACTGGGGAATCAGCGCACACGGGGGGGAGGGGGTGGCAAAGCTGAAAGTCAATACAAATGTTTCAATAATAGTTGTGAAGGTGTGATCCACACAATCTCAAAGTTTTTCAAAGGACAGTGAGCATGACTTCTGACCAAAGGGAATTGGCTAGACTGGTCACGGCGTATGAGTAAGCGACAGATCTTCGAAGTGTTGAGCAGGGCATAGTCCGAGTTGCTGTCAAATCTATGAAGCTTTTGGGCATTGAAGGAAGAAGTGGATAGTATCTTAAGAGGTGCATGAGCATCTTGGGCATTGGGTTGAAGGGGCAATGTGTTTGTAAAACAAGTTGGCGCATGTGTTTAATTAAATGAACCCTAAAGAGAATCCAAGCAAAAAATTTAAGCATCTTAGGACTTCTGTTGCGCCATATCAAATCAGTGTGGTTCTCCACATGATCTTTAGCAATCAGTGGAACATACACAACCCAGCAGGAGAAATTGCCGCCGTGGGTGAGTGGACTCTGGTCCGGGGAATCATTGATTTGGAAATCCCACAACATCAAAGTCAAAACAAGCACTTCCACGAAGGCAACTGAGGTTATCAACCAGTTCCTTAGGTTTGAAAGCGGCCCAACATGCATAAATTTTTAAACTAGGATTTGGCTCTAAAGTGTGTGATATAGGCTGAGGAAGGTGGAGACAAGTGGTTTATGATGGATCCAAGTATCGTGCCAGAAAAAGGTTTGGGTGCCGTTGTTTGTGAGGACAAAGGAGATTTGGATTAGTATAGGTAACAATTCATGTATAATATGGGAGAGGGAGTTTGGTTGAGAGGTGCGTGCAATGTTGTTGTGTTGTCGGTGAAACCATGTGATCCAGGGCAGTGGTGATGATGCAAGTAGCTTGTAGGTAAATTTCATCAGGAGACACATATTGTGGGTTTGGATATCTATAATGCCTAGACCACCGAACTTATTTGGCTTGCAAATGTTTTTCCAGGCAATGAGATATTTAGCACCAGTGCAAGTTTCCTCAGCAGTCTAGAAGAATGCCCGACAAATTGCATAAATAGCTTTGATCATCTTTTTTGGCAAGAAAAATCCAGACATAAAATATGTGCCAAGGGAATCAAGGACGTAAAAGGTAAGACTAAACACCCACCTCTGGAAAGTAGTTTTGCACACAAAACATTAAGATTTTTGTAGCATTTTGTGATGATGGGTTGGCAAACGGAGGCCGGTAATTTGTATGGTGAGAGTGGTAAACCTAGGTAAGTATGTGGGAACGATGGTATGCCACGTCGCAGTGATAGGGCAATTGAGCTGGCATTGTTGTCTAATGTTGGAGAGGCGCGGAAACTGTTTTGTGTTTATGCAGAGATAATGTCTTGTAGGGAGTTATCAGGGTTCTATGATAACTTGCTATAGGAGATCAACGATGATGATAATAGCATTTCTGCAGGTAATCAAATCCCCAGGGGCATCATTTAGCAGGACATATGTTTCACCCGAGGCAAGGATATCTTTGATCCAAGAGCTGCAGAAGCTCGTGGGGCAGCCACGATGTTTAAGGATTCGAAGTAGGGGGTCCCAAAGAGAGAATCAAAGTGCATAAGATAGAAGGGGGGAGACTGGGGCAATCTTTTTCTTAACAATAAGCTGGGTGTATTCGACTTAGTTTGTTGTAAACCCGGGCATGGACAGCCCGGCCCGACGACCCGGCCCGAAAAACCCGGGCCGGGCCAGGCCGGGCTTGGGCCTTGTTTTGCAGCCCGGAAGATAGATCAGGCCGGGCTCGGGCTTCACTTTTTCTGTATTTCGGGCCGGGCTTTCGGGCTTCGGGCCGGGCTTGCACGTGCGTACATTAAAAAACAGCGTTCGGGCCGGGCTTCCGGGCTTTGGGCTTGATTTCGGGCCGGGCTCGGGCTTGAAAACAAGGAGTATTTCGGGCTTCGGGCCGGGCTCGGGCTTGAGAAATGAAGGTCGGGCTTTTACAAGCCCGGCCCGAAACCCAGCCCGGCCCGACGTTTGCCCGGGTTTAGTTTGTTGCATGGCGGTCAATCAAGCAGTTAGTATCCGCAAAAAAAAATCAAGCAGTTAGTGTTCTTGGCAAAAAGATTACTGAATGTTGGTTGTTTTCTGCAAACAAAATAAACACCGGAAATTTAGTGTTTTTTTAACGTGGCCACAGTTATGATGGTTTTATACAATTTACTCCCTCAATTTAGTTTGTCTCATTGTGCCGTCCTCTCTCGTCTGAATCATGGTCTTCGCAACCAGGGCAAAAGAGACGGTATCCATTTTACAGTCAAATCAAAATACCGACCCATGAACTTGATTGAACGAACCCTCGCTTGTTGCGATCGCATGTGGAGGAGCAGTATGATAGGCCAACACTTTGGAGAGTGAAGTCTGATTTAAACCTTGAGTTTGTAGAGCTCGTCCAATATAAACCCTCACCTTCAAATCCCTGAAGTCTGTACCCTGTACTTCATAATCCCGGTCGTTTTTAACCTTAAGGTCGTATCCAAACAGGAAAAGGCCGGGATTGGTGGGTTAAGCAGAACATGTGTGTGTGACCTACTTGTCAGCGGGAGAAATAAACTATGGGTCCCACTTCTCAGCAGAAGAAATAAATAGCAAGATGAAAATGGGAAGAATAGGATATAAACCAGCGAGCTACAAGAACGAGCTCTGCACCTGTTAACCATCCCAACTAACTAACTTTCGTACTGAAGTACTTATCTATAGGATTGACGCCTTCCCTGATTGACCTCCATGCACAGCCGGCCGCCGCCGCCACGGGAGAGGCACAGAGCGGGCGCTGCAGTGCGGCTCGGGAGCGAGGACATGGTTGCGTGCATGCTCGGGGTGGCCGGAAGCCACGGCGGCAAGCGGTTTAAGCGGCGGCGGAGGACGACTCTAGGTAGGAGCAGTTGCACGACGGCCTACTCGACGACTCTAGGCAGGAGCGAGTGAGCGCGGGTGCACGACGGCGTACTCGAAGACGAGCAAGCAGGACGCCGGCCTGGGATGCGGTGTTGCGCCCGTGTGCAGAATGCTGGCCTTGAACGCAACCCCGCGGGGGTGCACCGTGCACGGCACCGGCCTCAGAGGCGAGAGCGTGCTGGTCCTCGCGCTGGCGTCCCGTCCACCTCCACCCTGTAGTGCGCCGTCCCCGCCTCGCCGCGCATGCTGTCCACGAGCTCCCGTTCAACTAAATAACCCATGTTCCGGTACTTGGGCGAATCGTGGGACGAACTGGACCGCCTCGGACGCGATGACTCTCAGTTGGCCTTGCAGCTGACGGCGGTGGCACCCCGCTACAGAGAAGAACTCTTTTAGTTGCAGTACAGCTCGCCTAGCATCCATTAATCCATGCAAATAATAAACCATGCATGCATGCGGAGTATGCAATCAAAGCTTAGTCAGCAATCCTAGCGTCTTCCTGCCACGTCATCAAATCCCCTCCTGAAAGAGCGTCAAGGTTAGAAACAACCGAGATTAGGAAGTACAGGGTATAGACTTCAGGGATTTGAAGGTGAGGGTTCATCTCGGATGAGCTCTACAAATTTAAGGTTTAAATCAGACTTCACTTTGGATGAGCACCTGTCACCCGTGTATGTCCACCCCTATCGTTTGGTCCGCTCAATCCAGACGGGAACATGTCGACAAGGAAAAAAAGAGTCGAAGGGCGATTCAGACAAATATAAATATGTGGTCATGTCAAGCAGCAAGGAACCACACAAAAACCGGTGTGCAGAAACGTTATCTTCTCGAAGAATAGGAACCACACAAAAACCCGTGTGCAGAAACGTTATCTTCTCGAAGAATTTTGCCACCCAGCTCTCGTCGTAACGCCGCCCGTGAAGCGTCATGACAAACCCAAGGGACGGGGACGGCCGACAGCACATGCATGCATGCCGTCTCGTCTCGTCTCGTCTCTGACAACGAAGCGGCGGCGGCAGAGCCCACCCCCAAGACGTCCCGACCTTCTCCTTCTGAGCCTCCTCTCCGTTCATAAATACGAGTACCAAGTTAAGCAGTCGTGTGTACTCGTATTTGTACTGCTTTATGTTCTTCTTCTTTGATCTGAATACGAGTATTTTCCTCAAAAAAAGTTAAGCAGACGGCGTTCAAATCAGAGGCGCTTCCATCTCTTGACTCGAGAATGCGCGGCTCGCACCTGCTCCTGCAACTGGTGGCGTTCTCTTTATTCCACGGCCACCTCGCCGCCCGCCAAGGCCGGAAGCACGCGCCTGCAGCCGTCGCCGTCGTAGGCTCTGTCCGCCCTGGCGGCGCGGCCACGGATGCTGCTTCTTCAGGTGCGCTATCTATAAATACACCACGTACTTCATGGTGCAAAGAGTCATCAGCTAGCTAGCTAGTGTGACCGGCCGTACTAACATCTGGACACAATTCTTGTACCATGTCGTCGATTCCAGGCGCCCCGGCTGCCGTCCGGTGCCACGACGGGACTGTCTGCGGCGAGAAGGGCTTGTTTTTCCCGCCGATTCCGCTCGTGCCGGAGCCGCCGAACGTTGGGGGCGTGCCCATCCCGCCGAACCCGATCACGCCGGCGCCGCCGTCGCTCGTCCCGCCGGTGTTCCCCGCCCCGTCTCCGCCGTCCATCCTGCCGCCGCTCGTCCCGCAGCCGCCGCCAGCTTCATTGATACCGCCGGTGCTGCCGTTGCCGTTCCTTCACCCACCGCCTCCGCCGCCGCCGCCGCCGTCCATCCTACCGCCGGTGCCCCTCCTCCCGCCGTTGATCCCTGGCGTGCCGCCAGCTTCCTCCTCGAAGAACGGCCGACCGGTGAAACCATGAGGAAGATGCTGGTCTTCCTGCCCTATGAGTTATCTATAGGGAGTGTCTATATCGTGAAATCTTGTACTACTGGAAATACTCCAATTTATGGCTGTGCACTGTACATGTGTCGTGGTTTTTGGTTTGTGTCCACCGTTGTATTATTTGCAGTACATCGAACGGATTTGAATGTACAAGTTGGCTTGAAGTGTATAGAAAGTAAACGCTGGGATACCAACTGAAAAGGGCTACTCCCTCCATCCAAATATACAGGGGATAATACATTTTTCGAGGATAATTTTGACCACACATTAGAGCATTAATATATGACATGCAAGTTACACAAAGCGTACAATACATATGGAGGGCACACAAATTGATATATGGAAGAAAATCCCTATATGGAATGATAATTGGTTACCGAGCCTAACCCCTAGAGGTGGGAACTTACCGGTCTCGAGCCAGTGGGGTGAGGAGCCAATCAGGACGGTCTTTTGGCCAATTGATGTTCAGACTATATTGGTGATCCTAGTGGAAGATTGAGAGGGCTTTGTTGCATGTCACAACTCAAGAATAGGATCTTTTTCTGTAGAATCGGCATATTATGACGAGTGGAATCATATGTTCAAAAGGAGCTTTGCCAATGCTCAAGTCTCTGCTGGATCAAGAGATAGAGAGGCATGGAGGAATTTATGGACATCTAATGTTGCACCAAAAGTGAAATTTTTGGCTGGAGAGCACTGAAAGAATCAATTCCTTGTGTGGGTATTTTAGCCGGAGACATATTGCTGATTTGGGCTAATGCCCCTTGTGTCTGCTGGGACTCGAGGAATTGAAACACATGCTCTTTACTTGTACCAGAGCTAGGTAAATCTAGAAGGAATTAGGCCTAAAAGAAGAGGTAGAGGTGGCGATGTGTGCCGACCGGTCTCGATCTGTTGTGTTGGAGGAGCTTCTAAAAAAATGTCCATCCAGACATCCAGTGCCCTTATGCCCAGAAGTTCGTATACAAGAGCCAGCTCTAAACATTGCATGGTTCATTTGGTGGGAGAGAAGGCAATTAACACATGGAGAGGATGTCCAACCGATCAAAAGATCTGTAATGTCAATTAGTGCTCTTGCACTAAACTATGTTAGAAGCAGGAAGAAAACAATTCTAAAGCCTCGAGTAGGCTGTGGCATAAACCTCGTTAAGGAAGATGCATGGTAAATGTTAGCGCTTCGTTCAATCCTGAAACTCATGTAGCAACTTCAGGGGTGCTGATTACGAATTCTAATGGAGGATTTGTGGCCGCGAGATGCTTCAAAACTGAGGGAGCTACTGATGTAATTATGGCTGAAGCTTACGACGCTCGGGATGCGTGCGGTTTGCTCAGCAGACACTTCAGAGTTATCCTTCAATCTGATAATGAGCAGGTTATATCGACTCTTAACGCAGGAGGTTTTTCGGCAATGCTAGTTCTGCAATTTTTATGATCGCATATGTTGCATGCAGTTGCTTTTGATGAAATTTCCTATGAACTATGTCCTACGGAAAAAAATATTGGAGCACATGAGGTAGCGAGATCATTTTTTAGCTTTCTTTAATTTTTGTACTTGGGTCGATGACCCTCCTCATTTTTCCATGGACTCTTTTCCATGCAATCACTCATAATGATGTAACGATCTTTGATAATGAATAAATGAAGCCTTGTGGCTTGTTCCAAGAAAAACTGAAAGTTAAATTACACCAAGTAAAAAAAAATAAGAATTACACGGAGTAAGCAGACTCCTGAATGAAGATAAACTAGTTAGAAGGCCTTGTCGCGGAGCTGCTGGCCGGCTGAAGTCTGCTGGTGGAGTGAATGTGTCCAAGTTTGGCTAGCGCCGGCTCTGCCATAGGTTTGTCCTTCTTCTTCCTCAATGGTAGCCAAAGCTGAAAGAAAGCAATGGACTTGAAGACATAGTCAGGCGGCTAGCCAGAAATAATCTTTTCGATAGCCAATTTCTTGCGCATCAATCATACGGCCCAAGATTGTGTCACAAATACACACCACATAACCCCACATTGAGCCCCATGTAAAGATGAAATGAGATCAACAATGTCATGAGTCATGACAGGATCAGGGGTTCCGGTTGTGGCCCGCACCCTCGTGGGTGCCGCTCACATAAACTGGATTGTTGAATGGGAAAGAGGATATGGTTAACGTCTTCCAGTAATCCGCATAAAGCATAGTTGCCATTAGAAGGCCCTTGACGTACGTGAATGTTGGCAGCCGTAGGGAGTCTCTTACGAAGTGGTTGGCGCATTTTTTATTTTTTCTCAAAGGCATATGGACTTGCCAAAGCAACTTACCGTGGACTATTGTTGGACCCTGCGAAAGTTGGCCTACCACTACAGGAATTACCCAAGATATGCCAACGGCTTTTTATCGGGCCATCGACATACCTACACATAAGCAGACGACCTAGGAAAAACCGTCGGCAAAGCTCCAGATATGCCGACGGCAGCCGTCGGCAAATTAGTGGCCGTCAGCAAAGCTCCATATATGCCGAGGGTGGCCGTCGACATAGATATGGCCGTCAGCATATGTTCTGACACGTGGCCCTCGTGGCCCGTTGGCTGACGCCGTTAGATCTATGCCGACGGCCCTGATGGCGGCCGTCGACAAAGAAATTTTCTCTATAACTTTTTAATTTTAAATTTGTTTCTCTTTTTTAAAAAGTTTGAATTTGATTCATTTAAATATGACTGATCTAAACTTAAACATATACAAATTACATATCAATTTGGGGTAGATTTTTCATAGATTATGAATATTCACTTTGTTTTTGTTTTTGAATATGTTAAAAATGCGACCTCATGTACTTTTGCAAGTAGGTCCTTATACTTTGTCAATATCACAAGTAATTCATACTTACAATGATTTTGACAAAATTTATATGTTTTTGGATCAGAATCTTGAAAGGATTCTGTTGGTATACTATGTTTTCAAATTTGAACCAACTAAAATCATGTTTGCTTCAAAATTTGCAGAAAACACCCTCTTGTTTTGACTTGTTTGTATATTTTTCATTCCTTGGCCAAATGAGGCAAATTTTATATCTATTTGCGTCAGAAAATTTCAAGGATTTCAGAAATAACGTTTTTACACATGCACTGCCACTCACGAAGGTTCGACACTTAGATGGGATAAACTGCCACCATGGGTAACCCGGAGGGAATATTTTTGAATCTTGGGCCCAAATGTGTTTTTGCATGTGTCTATGACCTGACCCAACACAACCAAGAGGAAAAGTCCATAGGTCACCCCCATTTTGAAGCCGGTCAAAGGGGTAGGATGTGCGGTGCCCACATGCTAGGGTGTCGCCCGAAACAGGGATTCAGAGCATCATAATCCCTTCAAAACTTGCATGTGGCCCTAGCATATGTGCATAAGTGTGGTTTGGGGTGGAAAGACCAAATACACATGTCCCGAGCATGACCACTTTCACACACATGCGCTGCCACTTTGGAAGCTTTTGCACTTAGAGGGGGAAACTCTCACTTCGGGTCAACACGGAGGGAATCTTGTGATAAGTTGGGCTCAAACTTGGATCTCCATGTTCCTATGCATAACCTAACACAACCAAGTAGAAAAATCCATTGGTAAAATGTCGTTCGACACCGGTCAAAGGGGTAGATTTGTCGGTCAAACAGGTCAGGGTTTGGTCGCTCGGGGGTCTTCGGAGTGTAGGAATCTCACCAAAACTTGCATTGTGTCCGAATACATGTATACAAGTGTGGTGGGATGTTTAAATAGCCAATACCTAGCTCCTGAGTGTGTGACCCGCTTCACGAACGACACTAACACCTGCACTTAGAGCGGGAAACTGCCACCACGGGTAACCCGTAGGGAATCTTGTGATAACTTGGGCTCAAACTTTGTTTTCCATGTTCCTATGGGCTAACACTAGTACACCCGACCGCTATTGACACTGTTTTTACCCCCAATCGCAGACAGTTTCTGAAACTGTGTGCTCAGTGGGTTGACGATGGGGGTGTCGATCGCTGACGGTAAGGAAAATCGTGTGCGATGGACCAATTCATTAACCACAGTCGGTATAAACCAATCATGTGCGATTGGATAGGCAAGCATAGGCAAACACAGACAATTGCATTTGACAAACTGTGGGTGATAATGAAAGAATGACAAACAATCCCTTAATAATAAATGTATGCGATCGATCCACTCATCGCACACATTTTTCTTGGTCAAATCGTTGGGATAGCTCAAGTGATCAAACACAATTTCCTTGTTTATAACGTGTGGGAACATTGTTGGTCACAGACAGTTTGCAAAGCTTGATGGTATGCGATCGTGTATTATTGCACGCGTTTTGTGTATGTTGACCGTGTGATGCGTAAGTCAGTTCTTACGGTTTGTTAACCTTCACCCGTGGGCTTTGTTTTCGATGTTGCACACGATTGACTTGTCATGCGTGTGTTGTGACACCCCGATTTTTGGCCCTTTATTTTTCTTTTGGATTTCTTTGGACTTTTATTTGGAATTCCTTTTCTGTGGCTCTGTGGTCTTGAAACCTAGGAAGATCATCTCTTCTTCTTCTCCCAAGTGGTCTTTCACCCTCAAATCCTTCCCAAGATCATGTCATTTCCATCTTAGCCCAACCCCAACATTTATTTCTTGGGAAGATTCCTTTTTCTATTAAAGAAATAACCCTGTTTGCCCTAGGTTGTGAAGCAACCTATATTTCTGTCTTTCCTAAAATTCCCACAAAATTCTAAAAATTCCTTTGGACCATATCGACCTTGGATATGTAAAAATATTCAAGATTTCATGCTCATGGCGAGCACACCATCCAATCTTTGCTTCTGGTCATAATTTCAGTTTGTGAAGCAACTATATTTTATATGGCTTCCTAAATTTTGAAATTTCACCAGAACATTCTCCTACCTATATAACTTCTCTCCACCAAATTTGGGATCATTTTATTTAGCCAATATTTCTCAATAATTTTCCCAAGTTTCTGTCCAGAGGAAAGCATTGTGAAGGAAGTACCATTTTTATTTATCCAAATGGTATGAAATTTTTACAGTGCCTTCCTATGCCCAAATGATCATCCTCCACCAAATTTCAGCTCAATCCAACATTCCATGTGAGTGCAGCTTCCATGTTCATATTTCTGTCCAGTGGGGCAGTTTGTGAAGCAAGTGCTATCTATACACCTCCATTTGGGCTGAAAATCTGCCAAGGTGGCCATCTTAGTGATTGATCGACCTCAGAAAAAGCTCAGCACCCCTCCCCAAGTGAGCCTCCCTCAGATATCTTCAAACACCTTGCTGCCAACATCACTTTCTGTATGCAACTCATTCTCCAAAGCCTTCCGAGCAATCCTAGTCGTTGATCTATCATCTCTGATCATTGTGGAGGCCATTAGACATGACCTCTCAGACAGAAGTGGGCCAGAGCATGCATGCCACGCGGTGACTACACGGCTTGCATGCCGTTCGACGCGCTCTGGACGCCGGGGCCCTCGGTCACCGCCCAAACGCCATGGTCTCGCCACCGAATCATGTCCACAGTGTTGCCCGACCTCTCCTTCATCCACGCATGCCCTCTGGACCCCTCTTCCCCTCCTCCTTCCTCCCCGATGTGCCACGCCGCACTGTGCGCCCACGGCCGTCGTCGTGTTCCTTCTGTCTTCTTCCTCCTCGAGCTCTCTCGAGCCCCTACGAGCTTCTCCACGTCGCATGCACCTTCTGACACCCCTCCCATCGCCCATCCGTGTGCCCCCCTCCCGAGCTCCAGCTCGCCGGCACACGTGTCGCCGTGGCCGCGCTCACCCTCGCTCTCGCCCGCCTATATATATAGTCTGACCCGAGCCTCCCGAGTTCACCAAGCTCCTCTCCTCCCTCCTAGTACCCCTCCCGTCCACCCAATTGAGCTCCGGGGTCCCTCCCCGCCAGTCATTGCCGCCATGGCCGCCGACAGCCTCTGCTCAAATTCGAGCAAGCCAGACCTTCTCCCCTCCCCCTTCCTTCACCAACGAGACCCCCTGGCCATGGTGGAACTCCTCCGCCCTTCCCCTCCTTCGGTGCTCCGTGGCGCCGTGCCCATCGTCGCCCGAAGTCGCCGTCCGCCGCGGCCGAAGTCCTCCTCGAGCCCGAGCTCCCCGGCGGCCGTGCCGTACACGAGCGGGACCGCCTCGGTCTCCTGAGCACACCAGTGGGCGGAGCGTCGCGAATGATGGCTGGAGCCGCCGACAATCGTCGTCGGGGCTCTCTGCTCCCTCGGCCAGGCGCAGGCGCGGGAGGTTGAAGAAGAGGACGACCTGCCAGCGGGGCCCGCTCGCTAGTGACTCAGCTGGTCGGGCCCAGCCACTTAAGTGGTGGTGTATTCATCAAAATACGTTTTCATTTGAGGAAAGCGTATTCTGCTGCTTCTTCGGACAGAAATGCGTTTTCTCCGTTCGAAGACGTATTTCCCAATAATGCGCTTTCTGTTTTTCCAGCCACCGGCCGAAACCTCTAAATTGCGGACGTTCGTCCGTTAGCAGCAGAAAAACACAGTTTTTATTTGTTTTCTGCCTAACGAATGAACGGCCGTATTTCCGCAACCGTAACTCCGATTCAGGTGATTCAAAAGCCCAAGTTCTCTATTTGTCGAGCCCGTTCTGTTGGTGTCATTTTCATGATGTTTTCACATTCTGAAAATGACCATTTTGCTGTAGGGGAACGCAGCAGAAAACAAAAATTCCCGGTACTGCAAGCACGCCCAGGAACACTATGGAGATGCATACAAGGTTTGATCTGATCGTTACAGACTCGTAGCGCAGCGGAAGTAGAGTCGATGTAGATCGTCGGTGCAGATCCCCACAGCTAGGATTTACAACCTCCCAACCGCGAGGATGTACTCCCTCGTCTGCCCTCGGACAGTCCCTCGGACAGCCCTTCGGGAGTCGGTCGGACAGTCCCCCGGACGGTGTCACAGACAGCCCTTCGGGAGGCACACACAGAATCTCGGACAGTCACTCGGACAGCCCTTTGGGAGGCACTCTCGAACAGCTCCTCGGGCAAAAAGATCGAACCTACGACCTCTCTACGGGGTTGCACACATACGGTGTCATCTATCCGGCAGGACTTCGCCGTCCAGAACTATTTCCCACCGGAATCCAGACAGCCTTTCGGCTCTACGAAACTCTTTTCGTGGAAGGGAGAGAAGAAGCCAGATCATTGCATGGCATTGTGTATGAGAGAGTGAGTGAGTGTGGAGAGTGCCTCTCCACCTCTATTTATAGGAAAACCCAAGGGGTAGGGTGGCTCTCGTCGATCCATATCATCCCCAAGATATTTTGGGACAAAGCCCAAAAAGGTGGCTTTCCATAAAGTAACCATAAAGTGCTTTTCACTATTCACGGAAACATTTTTCCGCGACCGTTAAATCCGAAAATATTTCTGTAGGTCTTAGAAAATTTCTAGTACCCACCAAAATAATTTTGAACGCATTCCGAAACAATTCTGGATTAGTGATTTTCATCTGCGAAAAGCAAACAAAGCGGTTCCGACAGCTCCGGAACATTTCCGGGTTTTTTCTCTGGAAAAATCCCAGAAGTTTCCAGAACAATTCTGGCACCCTCCAAGAATTTCCAGGCGTGTGCCGAAGCCAATTTGACTTAATGGTATACCCCGAAACAACTTTTCAGTTTTACCGAAACTATTCCGGTGTTCTCTCTCCGGAACTCTTCCGTTGTCTCCGAAACTTTTTCGGTGAATTTCTCTCAGACTCCCTGTCTAGTATTCAGCAGATAGATGACCCTTAAGCGTGTGACCCTATAGGTTCGGTGAAGTATAGACATGGCCGGAACACTTTCCGATCAATGATCAACATCGGAGCCGTGGACACCCATATTGACCCCTATACCCACACGAATAAATATTCGAGTGAACCTCGAGTTGCCGTGTGCTATTCCTGTTGCTTCGCGGTATGTTACAAACACCCGAGGTGAGATTTATCGGCATCCCCGTGGATCAACACTTGTCCATAATGCCAGTTACCTCGTTACCGGTTTTGTTCTCTTTTCTCGTTTCCGTGTTCCGGCATCCCTGTGATCAAATCACAATGTATCTGGCCAAACGATGATGGATACCGTAACACCGAGAGGGCCCAGAGATATCTCTCCATCGTCGGAGGAGCAAATCCCAATCTTGAGCTATCAAGTACCTTGTCACACTTTCCCATGAACCCGTAAGCCGCCGTAATAGCCACCCATTTACGGATGACGTTTAACAAACCCCAAAGTTCATGAAACAAGCATGAAGAAACTCGACACTCTCATGGTCTAAGGAATTATGCAAACGTTAACTTACTCTGTGTTATTAACCATTAACTTGTGACGAATGTATCTCATAGCATAACATCAAATCGGGTCGATTCAACACAAGTGTTCTTCTAACAATGTGCCCTCAAAATTGCCGGCATAGTCATGCCCATGATCAGGAAAACAGAACCATCATGCAACACTTGAGCTAGTCTTAGAGGCCAGACTAGGAATACTTTTTACCGTTTATAATTCCACACGTGCATATGAGTCTTCCTCCGAGCCTCGTGGTTATTGTAGACTCTAGAACCATAGCAGTTATAGCATGGAATGTAAACATAATTATGAGCATGGAGATAAATAATAACATTTATTATTGCCTCTAGGGCATATCTCCTACAGACTCCCACTTGCACTAGAGTCAATAATTTAGTCAATGCTAAAGCACTTTACACCTATGGCATACCGGTGTAAAATATGCTTCGCTTGTGGTATAGCTTGATGTCCAATGGAGCTGATAACTTCAGGTCCGTGTGTATTTTTGCATATCCTCGCATTTTCACGCTTTCACAAAATACATATTTTGTGTGGCATTGGCTTTGTATATATGTGAATCACAGGTCAAACCTTGATTCCTTAGACTGAGCTATGGAGCAACTATCTGCAATAGTGTCCCAATGACCAAAGCCATCTTGGAACCATACTAAGTTCATGAATGAACTATATGATTCAACATCTTCTTTGTCGCTTCCAAAGCATCAACATACTTAGCCTTTGTTATAGAATTCGCCACAGTAACTTGTTTGGAACAATTTCCAACTACCGTGCCACCATATCGTGTATTACACAAAACCCTTAACTTAAATCGAAAATTGCATGGAGCATTGATGAAGACCGTATCGATGTAATTACTTACAACGAGTACTTCATAATCTCTGCTTGCGAGAAAACATGTCATCAGTGCTACTTTAGTACTCAATGACATTTTTCACTGTTGTCCCATGATCAGTACTTTGATCACTTTGGTATCTATACTCGCAACAGCTTGGGAGTATCGGACATATCTGGTTGTTTCACATACCATGGAATACATGATTAATCCAAACACAAAAGTGTGTGGAAATTCC
This sequence comes from Elymus sibiricus, assembly GCA_039707655.1. NCBI lineage: Eukaryota > Viridiplantae > Streptophyta > Magnoliopsida > Poales > Poaceae > Elymus > Elymus sibiricus. Next base: position 230,664,088 of record CM077672.1, on the reverse strand, counting down.
ATCATGTATTTTGCTCATCAGTGTTTTAGGACACCGAGTCTTGCAAAAGCCTCTCCATGTGACTTCGGCAAGAATCACTCCTTGATGTTTTATGCTAAACTGTTTTAGCATCTTGTCAATATGTATTTTGGCTTAGACCTATTAGGCAATTTTATCTCCGTAGATAATTATTCCTAATAACAAGGCAATTTAGCCCAAGCTCTTCATTGAAGAAACTATTTTTCAATGAAGTGCTAATTCGTGTCAAGAAATTTATATTATTTCCAATCAACAATGTGTCAAGCACACAAGTTTTAGAAATATCCACAAGCATCTTCGCTATCCATTGATGAAATCAAACTCTTTTGACTATTTCATCAAAAACGAAGATTCCAACTCCATTTTGCTCTCTTCTGTCCATTGCTGGAACTTTGAAGTTTGCACACTCACTAGCATCCTCTGGATCGACAAAACACTTTGGACTGTATCACATACAAGTCGTAGTTTGTATTCCCATTTCATGGAAATTCTTTTGGCATCCATGTTTCATATCTCATGATTGAAATATGTATTAATTGCTAGTTTAACCCGATCTGACTTTAAGCATCGCTACGGTGAGACTACCTCATCGCAGTCAACTCCTTGAACTTGTTATTGCAACAAGTCGAGCTTTATGGATAAAACATTTTTATCCGTATCAGTTTATAGTTCCATAAATATTCGTTAGACTCTAAGTCTTTCGAAAGGGGTATCAAGATATGATCTTGAATCATTTATATGGAAACTATCTCGGATTGTATTGGCATTTTGCCAATTCCGGAGTCAGGGTCCATCAACGCTTCCTTGTGTATCGTAGGTATACTGTTGTCTAACAACAATATCTCGCTTGCGCACCTGAGAGGTTTGCACGAGTTTTGCCTACGTGGTTCAGCTGCAAGTTCGACCGAAGTCCATACATCTCATGTAGAGGCTTCCGTATCAGTCGCAGTAGGAAACTCTGAAATCACTTTCAAGGTTTCTTTCCTTTGATCTGATGACGAAGATACTGTTATCTCGTCGAGTTGCACTGTCCTCCCACTTACCTTTTTGCAAGAACCATTTTCTTCAAAAGCATACCGTTCTTTGTGGAAAAACATTTTGCCTCGGTATAGTGGTGGAGGAATTCCCAATAATTTGGGATAACCTACAAAGTACCACTTGTCTGATTTGGAATAGGTTTGTAAATATTTTACACAAGCCCCATATTCCAAATGTTAAGAAAAGACAAAACATGGTTGGGCGTACCATACCATGGCGTCATTTCAACAGATCTGATGGCGCTCTTTTCAGTGTAAAAGCTGCAGTCTCTAAAGCATTACTTTAAAAGGGATAATGGCAAATTGATTTATGTCATCTTTGATCTTACCATGTCATAAATGGTTTGAATACATCTTCACGGACATTCCACTCACAGTGGTGTTCCGGGAGGTGTAAGTTATGAAACTCTTTTCACAACTCATCAGACATTCGCTAAACTTGTAACTCAAATATTCCTTTCCGCAATCAAATTGCAGAAACATGATTTTCTTGTTACAATAATTTCTACATCATTTTGAAACCTTTTGAATGATTTCAAAAGATTCAGACTTACGTCTCATCAAGTAAATATCCATATATCTACTTGAATCATTTCAGAAGATAGATAAATCCACTGCTGGCAACAACATTTATCAGACTACATACATCAAAATGTATGATCACCAATAAGTTCATTGCTCGTTCCTTATGGCCCGTGAACGGTATTTCAGTCACTTCACTTCTCGGACGAAAGTTGCAAGTGTTAGATGATTCATAATCAAATGACTTCAAAATCCATCATAATGGAATTTCTCCATGCGGGTTTCTCCAATGTGACCAAATGCAGTGCCACACATATGTGGTATTATTTTAGTCTTGCGACATTAAGCGTCAGTGTTATGGATGTATCATATTACCATCAATATTCATAACATACATCCCATCCATGATGGAAGCATGGCCCTTATGTTATTCATGATACCGAACAACAATTGTTCTTTTATGAACAACCCTCTTGCAACAAACATTGTGCAATGGGCTAGAGTGTATAAAACTCTAAAATGAATTATGAAAGTAAACACAGAGGTAATATATTATTATCAATATTCATAACATACATCTCATACATGATGAAAGTATGGCCCTTATGTTATTCATAACACCGAACATCAAAAGTTCTCTTATGAACAACCTTCTTGCAAGATACTTTATGCAATGGGCTAGAGTGTATAAAAACTCTAAAATGAATTATGAAAATAAATACATAGGTAATGTACCAAGTATAGCAACTTTTACTATGTTCCCAGCGCATATCTAAACCTCATTACTGGCAAGTCTTTTAGGCCATAGTAGTTCTTGCATCGAGTCGCAACAGAATGCAATCGAGCGGGTATCTCTGTGATCAACTCACAATACCCAAGAATCAGTGATTAACATGTTTAATCATAATTCCCAAGAACTATTTCTTTGACCAGCCTTCCATACATCTATAACTCGTATGACATTCATACATGAGCTGGATATTCCAGTCTTCTGTCTTTTTGCCTTTATACTTCTAACAGTTTAACTTTTGGTATTTCTCCTACTCTCAGAAGAATCACCCAACTTTAAGAGTGGCGTCAGCCCCAGACTTCCTAGGCGTGTAAGTCACACTAACACCCTTTGGACATTTCCTTTCTCTTTAAGTTGTTGTTTTATTCACCTTCATCATATGACAGGCGTTCTTCTGGATCCCTCTCTTATCAGTCTAATGCATAGTAAACACTTTACTAATAATTTGCAAAACAAACATTTCTTTGGATATCCCATATCTTCTAGCCTTTGTTTTGTATCTGAAACTAATTTTCAGTTCCATGAATATCACATAGCTATCCCAAACTTTTGAAGTTCGGGTCTCATGGAAGCAAACATTTTGCACTTGACCATAACGGAATTCTAGCTTTTGGATCGAAGGATGAGAGTCACATCATCCATAGCATTAGCGGGAGAATACAAAAAGCATGCGATAGGACAAAGTCCTTCTCGGCACTCTTGAGGACAATCCTCTCATTACGTTACCAACCGTAAAGTTTTAACTAGATATTTAATAGCTATTCAATTTTAATAGGGAAGGTGGAAACGCGAGCCATTTTTTCTACAACTATTATGCAAATCACACTTAGACAGTGTTCATAATTAATTGCACCGAGAATTAAACAAGTTAATTCTATAGTGCGATCCCACTCAAATCAATATCTCTCATAATTGATTGTGAGTGATACAAGACCCATATTGAAATTCAACGCCAATGATGTATCCATCTCAAGTGACGAGAATTGCAATCGGTAGGCCAACTTGCCAATCACATCTCTATGTGACTCTTGTTCATCTTTCGATGGGCGTGTTCCGAGCTCAGGACGATCCTCCGGAACGTCAAGACAACCTAGTGATCTCGCTGCGAGGTCTCAACTCACCCGCCTCACACTTCTCTAATCGTTTGTACCCATGTATCCATGTGATACCCCGAAGAGATAGGTGCCGTGACGGTGCTACACTTGGGAGAACACTAACTACTTGATATTTTTGTGAGAGATCACCCTAATAAAAGTGTCTACCGTGCAATCAAAAAAGGGTGCATCATAAGGGATAAACATCTCAGGCAATTCATAATAGCATGATATGGTATAGCCCTTTCTGACGGAGAAGTCTTTAATTTCTTCGTCTTCGGCATTCGCGTCGGTGTTCACCTTCGCGAAGTTTGCCACCACCTTGTCGATGCACCAGATGATATTGCTATCTCTATAGCTAATAAAATAAGTGCATTACAAAAGGTTGACACGCAGGTCATTAAAGTGACAATCATATGGCTACAGCCATCATGCCGAATCATGACACGCAGGTCATGTTAATTTACATTATATAGTCATCTCATACAAAATCAAATTGAATATGAGAACTGCTATACCACATCATATGCACATCCTGCAAAAACCAAGTTAGACGCCTCTAATCGGTTTATGCAAAATTTTATTTTACGT